>JAOCZM010000192.1:2697500-5395000 GCA_026122235.1 Vinca minor
TTGTTGCAGTTATCGGACAAATTACTTCATAATGATTGTTTTCATTCTTGGTAAGAGTGCGAAGACTGCCTTTCTTCTAATATCAGTTATTGGGACGCTGGATGTTGCTTCTGTATGATTCTAGAGTATTGTTTGTTAATCTAGCCTGCATTGTTGGTTACAGGATTAGCTTTTCTTAGGAGGCCGCTTGCCATTGTTGCTGCCCTTCTGACAGCTCTAAGTATTGCTTTTCTGAATGATAGGTATGGCTCTCCGCAGCATTTTAACTTTCTATGGCATATTACGTTTCCCTTTTAAAAACCTGGTCATGTGTGTCGTGTAATTGCTATAGCAAGATTGAAGTTAATTGAGTATGCTATGAAGAAGAATACAGAGAATATAGAGAGTGATCATTTGAAGCCATAGGCTTCCAAAACCTTGGAAAATCTTTAACCCATAGTCGTATGATACTTCTGTTTGGAAAAGTAGGATGTCTGTGGGGTTTCAGTTTATTTGGGTGGCAAATCTGAGTATCTGCATCTTGAGCATACCCTTTTGTGATATCCTTATAGTTGTTGTTAGTAGGTTTCCTTCCCGACTAGTTGTGCAGTATGGCCTCCTCTGTCTTGTTGGAAATAAGTTCTCTTCAACACAACATTATCTTTCCTTCATTATTTGAAGACTGTTAGAGGCTCCATTTCTGGGCTTATGAAATCTGATACAGAATGAGCAAATGCTTTCTGTTGTTTTTTCCCCTCACTTTGGCGGTTTATATTGTTGAAGTATTGTCACTGTAGCTTTGCAGGCACTTTTAGCGAAAAAGTTACTAGAACTGTCCGGCAGTTTTCTCCTCATTTAGCTGCAAAAATGAGGCCTCCGCTTACGTAAGTTTGTCTCCACTTGTCATTGGTTTGGGCTCCTAACTTCCAGCCTCTTCTGATCTCTTACATATCGTATTTTCTAGGCCTGTTCTCCGAGGACGTCCTTCAGCTAAAAGAACAATTCACATATGTGGGCGGCCTCGCTGGACATTTGTTTTAGTTTTTTCTGCTGGTATGTTTGTAATTTTAGGCTTCTCCCCTCCAACATGCGGCGCACACACACACTACTTTTCTCAGGTTTAGTAATTTGAAAATCTGACTGATGTTGGGTATTACCCTCTCTCTCTCTCTCTCTCCCTGCAGTAAGTCTCTTTCTGTGGCATGTCTCTTGTGGAATTTTAACTATGTTATGTGCATTTGCCTTTGGGCTGCTTGGTAAGCACATAATATCTCTCTTTCTTCCCCTTCCCCCCAATTCATCTTTGAGCTGTGGATGGTCCTTCTGATGATCTTGCCTTTTGCATTCTCTTTCTCTCAGCCACTCTCCTTCATGCAAGTTTTAGGACGCCAAACCTAAAAGCTCGTCTGAACACATTCCGGGAAGAATTTCGTGCAGTTTGGCGCGATAGCTACAGAGATTTTTGAGGGGGTTTGATTAATGTTAGTAAATATGCCTTTTTCCTTCTGTGGTGATTATTTATTTCCTCATAAAATTTCCCCACTTATAACATATTTAATTAGTATTTAGCATCTAACTAAGGAAAATAGACATGCATACCAATTAGGAAGTGTCAGTCCAATTGAAATTTGTGTCCTCATGTGTTCTCATTGCTGCTAATTTGTATAATATTAGAGCAATTCAACAAAATTATGTAGTATTGGGAATTAGTCATCTGAATCCAATAAGTTATAATTCCAATAAAAATAACTTAGTTGCAGCTAGAATTGTGGCATCATTCAAGGATACATTATATATAGACTCCAGAAGGTTGAAAGTGCAAGCAGAGCCATTTTGAAACCTGGTAAAAGATGGTATAATGAGACCCTTCTACCTTACAATTCAACACTAAGCTCATTTACCACCTTCCAGACCATATAACAAGTTCTCTTTTTTATGTATATCATTGCAATGCTTGTTATGGTTTCTTTCGGCATTTTGCTGAGCCTCGTTGCTATTTGAATTTGTGTGGCTGCTCATGAATGAAGATGAAATTTTGAAATATCAGAAATGTAGTTGTATCTTGTGGTCTTTAAAATTTTAGTTAGGTTCTCTCACTTCTTCCCTCCAACATCTTACTTTGGTCTCTTGTTATTTGTTTCAATTGTAGGAGCCTCCTGTCCTCGCTGAACACAAGGCTTCTGCTTCTCTGAGTTGGCTGGTACCTGGTGCTATTGATAATTCTCTCCATCTTAGATTTTGGATTCTCAGGAAAACTTTCATAGATCAGATGTGGTGTGTATATGTGTTATTGAATTGTTAATCTAGTAGAACCCAATGCGGGCGATATTACAAAGTTCTACAAAATTTCTTAGAATGGTTTAGTGCAGTCGGTTCTCGGAAGCTGTTGTTAAATTTGATCCATATAAGATCAATCTATTTGGTGTATTGATCTGACCGTGTACTTTTATGGCTTGTATAAACTTGAACTTGTTTCTCCGTGTATTAATGTCAGATACTATTAGTTTGAACTGGTAAAAGGTTTAAAATGTGCACTATTGTTTACCTCTGAAAATGTCTGTTCTTGGTGAGTAGTTTTATCTTATTTAGTGAGTAAGTTTAAAACTTATATCCAGACCAATAAGTGTAATATACGTAGGTAAAATAAGAATTGGCACGGATTTGGAGTTTTTGACATTTGGTCCTACTAGCTTTCACCTACCCGGCTACCCCTCTCTAGAGAGAAGTATTCGACGTGCTATTGAAAGCAAGCAAAAATAGCAAAATCAGGAATCCTTAGAAAGTCGAAAGAAGTTTAAAGGGACTTTCAATCTTCAAACTTCTTGTGAGAAAAGTTCTTTTTTGACATTTCATTTTATAGAAAAATTAATTTACTTTAACATCTTTGTACATGTGAAAGGTACAATATATCAACTTTCAAAATGAAATTCCCCTAAAAAAAAACTTTCAAAAAGAAAAAACATGTCAAAATTAAAATACTTATTTCGTACCAAAAAGAATGTCCGTGTGACTTGGACAATAATTGAGAAAATTAGTTCGATCATATATTCATAAATATTTGAGGACTCATATTAGTAAAGTTTGACTCCGTTAAATGTGAATATTTATTTGTTGACATTAAAATAGGTTTCAATGTTATAAATTTAATAACTTAGCCAAAAAAAAATGTTATAAATTTAATAACAATTGACACAATAATTTAGTTATACTAACAATATATAAACTAAATATAAAGGGAGTAGAGAAATAAGAGAAACACAAAAGATATAAAAAAAATTAAAATAATATTATCAACGCCACAATAAAAATACACTCCCTTCATTCCTTAATATAAGACTTTCAGATATGTAACAAAAGTTAAGGAAGCAAAATTCAATGTATTTTGTTAATCAAAATACTAATATTATTATCTTAAATAAAACTTATATGCCATTGATTTTATTTAAGAGAGTAAAACTTCTATTTTACTTAAAAAAAATGTTTTAATTTTAAATTTTTAAATTTTTTATATTTGTCATGAAAGTCTTATATTTCGGGATGTAGATAGTATTTTATAAACTCAATAAAATGTTACATGAAACATATTTCTATAAAGAGATAATCACTATTTATACTCATTATCTAACTTTGAAAAGCAAGTTATACCCTTTATCTTTTTTGTGTGCCATATATAGCCAATACAATTTTCTAGGTGCCATTTATACCCAAACAGGCGGAATCGGATGATAAGAGGACGAATCGGACAGCAGGATTCAGAGGCGTGAGTAAGCACCTCGGTGAAAGCCGATCTGCGTCTTCCTCAGTTGAAATGATTTCATCTCCGGCAAACCAAAGAGACGATTAATTGCTTCTACGGCACGACGGAATCCTCATTTTGGGTATAAATGGCACTCAAAAATTATACTGGCTATTTATGGCACGCAAAAAAGATAATGGGTATAACTTGCTTTTCAAAGTTAGATAATGGGTATAAATAGTGATTATCTCTTCTATAAAAGTCTTGTTGAACTTGAGTTAGTTTTTTTTTTTTTTGGCTAAGTAGAACCTGAGTTAGTTGAGCTTTCCAAGAACCTTTCAGTTCTCTAGAGAAGGAAATCTGGGAATTTATGAAAGCCCAAACTCGGTTCGCCACGTACCAGAATTTTGTAGTCAAGTGAGCTGACGTGGCAAGAGATCTTTCCTTTTTCACCTCGTCCCTACTCTTCACTCCTAATATAATACTACTACTACTACTACACCACAGAACTCCCTCACCTTCAAAAAATTGTGTCACTGATCGGACACACTCTCCCCACGCAAAATTGCTTCTTCCCGGAATCTCCATTTTCTCCGTACTCCGGCACCGCCGTATCGCCGCCATGGATCCTACCAGAAGTTTCGTAAAAAATGTCAAGCGTGTCGTTTTTAAGGTCCTGCCTAATTTCTTCTCTCTGTCTCGCATCTCAATTTTCTAAAACCTCTTTATTTTGTTTCTTCGGATAATATTAGTTTGATAGATTGTTCTTCTGCATGTAACGCCGCATTGAGTTCGATGAATATAAATATATTCATTTGATTTTTTTTTACTGTTTCTATGCACGTGAATAATATATTATTATTCTACCGATTTCCAAACATGTGGCGTTCATTCATTTATAGGATCTGAGTAAATTATGTGTAATTAATTTGTACTCTCTGTTTTATGATGATTTAGACTCCGATCAAATGCATGAGACGAGAGAAAATTGGACTAGGAAATCCAGATTTACTTGACGATTATTCAGAAATATTAACAAAAACATAAATGTTGATTGAGATCTACGGATTAATTTCTCTGTTGTCAATCTACAGTTCAATGAGAAAGTGATCAATGTTGTTTCCATGTCTGTGAAAATGTATGCTCGAGAGTCGAGCCTGTGTTTTTTTTGGGGGGGGGGGGGTTTGTGGGGGTGGGGTGGGGTTAGCAAGCTGGGCGCTCTGGCCCAGTATCGAACCCTGGGACCTCACAGTCCCAGGCAGAGGTTGTTTTTATGTTTATGGTTCCATACGTATACGTATATCTAAAAGTAGAATACTTAAATATTTTGTCTTATAAGAAATATGTATTTTCAATTTATCCCGTCAATATAAAAAAATCCTCTAGTTATTGATGTGTATAAATCTGGACCACATAATCCATATCAGAATTAACCATATTTTAATTAGTTTTAAGTGATTCACATAATAAAAAAATCACGAAATAGTGATTAATAACTATAGATTTTAGTACGTGAGGAAAAAAGTCTTGGAAGCAGAAGCTAACATGTCCAGTTAATTTTTGTTTATCAGATAATTTTACTGCATATCATTGCCTAGTTTTTGTTACCTTACAGGTAAATTCAATATGAACCTATAAGGAATTTCATTCATTAATTTTGTTAAATAGATAAACTCAATGTTTTCTTTCTTCAATCAGCTTGAAAAAAATCCGATGATCATTTTTGTGTTAAACATCTAATCAAGTTTTCATTTGATGAAATTTGTGGAACTTATTCTGTCAATCAACACCCCGTAGTCTTTATAGAGTAAGTCATGCATTTTTTGAGAGTGATGGCAAAACATTCTTAGTGAAGAACTTATAATATGGAGTGCTTTCTACTTTCCAGACCATCAGGTCATTACAGATTACAATAGGCATTTTCTTCTGGAGCCCTTTTTATTCCTCCATTTCCCCTCTTCACTCGTGATCATACTCCGAAAAAGACGATTTCGAGTGTATAATTGATATCCGGGTGTTTCATTTCGTATTTCATAGATAGGTACAGCAGTTGTCACACGAGATGATGGAAGATTGGCCGTTGGCAGGCTTGGAGCCATTTTTGAGAAGGTAAATTGAAGATTTTTTTTCCATCATCAAGATTTGTTGACTCTCTTTCAACTACTAAATCTACTGAATAGAAACATTTGTATAGCATCTCAGAGAAGTTTATCACTGAGTCTTTGTTGCTAGAAATGGTCTGGGAAGACCATGGTTGTCTCTGAGTTGCATCGATTTTAGCTATCCGTCATTATACTGATATTTAGAAACTCCTCATCTTTATTCTCTATCCCAGCTATAGGCTCTTAAGCTTGTCCAATGTGTTTTAGCTAGTTGTCTTATGTTCTGATCATGCAGCTCGAAGTATTGAATTCCCAAGGCTTTGAAATTATATTAGTGACATCTGGTGCTGTTGGAGCTGGACGTCAAAGGCTTAGATACCGGAGATTGGTCAACAGCAGGTATGGTGGTTTTGTTTTGCATTAGTGCAGCAATGAGTTTAAGTTACTATTTTTTATACCTGAATATACTTCTAGTTACTAAACCTAGAGGACGCTGATCAGGTATGCACCACCATGTTTGGTCGTGATGTGTATATTTCCTAATACTGTGATTTCTTAGAAAGTTTGGCTAGTTCCTGTGTCTCATGAACTATTTAAAGATGTATGGCATTGGAGCATTATTTGACTTGTTAAACCTTTTTAACTTCTTTCTGCATAAATCCAAACGATGTTGTTTATGGAGACATTGGTTTGTTGCATTCAATACTTCCTTGTGATTTTTAATCCCTATGTTATAGTACTAATTCATGCTTCTTTGTCAGTTTTGCCGACCTGCAAAAGCCACAAGTTGAAATTGATGGAAAGGCTTGCGCTGCTGTTGGACAGAATGGTCTTATGGCACTGTATGACAATTTATTCAGCCAGGTAAATTTTTTCTCTGCTACCGTTAAGTATCTTTTAAGAGGATCGTTTGACTAACATGCACAATGAGTGTATTTGTTTCCCTGTATTTTTATAATTTTTACATATCATCTTGGTCCTGGATCTCTTTATTTCTGCATTGTGTTCACGTAGATCATTTCTTCTTCCCTGTTTCAGCTAGATGTGACCTCATCTCAGCTTCTTGTCACTGATAATGATTTCAAGAATCCAGATTTCAGAACACAACTATCCCAAACAGTGAATACATTGTTAAATCTTCGGAGTATTCCTATCTTTAATGAAAATGATGCTATCAGTACTCGAGGAGCCCCATATGAGGTATTTGACTTGGTTAGTTTTCTTTATAATCCCAATATCATGGTAGTTTGGCATGTCAGGTTTAGGGTCCCTGAAGAACGGGATTCTATTTAATGTTTAAAGATTTTTGTCTTTAATTCTTTCTCACTGTTTGCAATTCGTCGACATTCTTCAATTAGTTTTGGAGAACTGAACACATCATTTATTTATTTATTTGTGCTGCAAATAAATAGCTGAAGGAGGGGTAAACCGGTGACCACCGACCAAGGCTCCCATGGTTGGGATATGGAAAGAGCTAGATGTATGCAGCCTTACCCTGAAATTGAGAGGGTGGTAGGCTGGTAGCATGTAATTACGTCCCACAAACCATCTAGTACTGTGGTTTGGTGATTACAACCATTGCGAGGATTTGCATTTTATTCGCCAAGAGTGAGTCTTAAGTTCTGGACATCATACTAATTTCAAAATTTCCTGGCAAAAATTTATCAATCTTTGGGGGGGGGGGGGGGGGGTTCTCCAGCCTGATAATAGATTATCAAGGAGATAGTATACATTTTAATGCTTATGAAGCTTTAACCTCTGATGTAGTTGATTTACATGATTATCCTTGCCTACCTATGGCTCAAAGTAACAAATTTACTTCATTTTAAGGAACCCGGACATACAAAAACATGTTCCGTATTTAATTAATTGACTACTTAATAAAACTTACCTGAAACACAGGACAAAACTGGGAAAAGGAACCTACTCCTGCTTGTGATAAGACATATTTAACTAATTAACTATCCTCAGAATAACCACTTTTTTTGCAGGATTCTTCAGGTATATTCTGGGATAATGATAGTTTGGCAGCTCTATTGGCACTTGAGCTAAAAGCCGACCTTCTTGTGTTGTTAAGTGATGTTGAGGGTCTGTATACTGGACCTCCTAGTGATCCACATTCAGTCCTGATCCATACATATGTAAAGGAAAACCACCAAGGAATAATATCTTTTGGTGATAAGTCTAGGGTTGGAAGAGGTGGAATGCATGCTAAAGTAAAAGCTGCTGTTAATGCTGCTGATGCTGGTACTCCAGTTATCGTAACCAGGTAATTACATGTCACATGCTTAATGAAGCATAGATTGGTTTTAATTAACAATTACAAGTTCCAAAGGATTTTATGGAAGTTTGAATTTTGAGGAATAGCTTTACAATGAATGAATTGGACGGTAAAGATAGGATATGTATTTTTTCTCTTCATTGCATCTTGGCTTTTGAGATGTTGGGGGATTACACCTGGTGTTTGTTTCGCTAGACAAGCAATTATATGTCTCCGATCTTTTCTTGTTTATATATGCTTTCCTGAGAAAATAATGCTAGTACTTTCTTCAATATCCGTCTTATCATGTTACATAAAATAGATATCTACCAAAGATTCCTACTGATCTTTGTATCCATCTTCAAGTGGTTTTGCTGCAGATAACATCACGAAGGTGTTAGGTGGAAGACGTATTGGTACTCTCTTCCATAAAGATGCATATTTGTGGGTTTCACACAACGATATTGGTTCACGTGACATGGCAGTAGCAGCTCGAGAATGTTCTAGAAGACTTCAGGTCTAAATGAGTCACTTTCTTTTGTTCTGTTCCAATAACTTCTTTCCTTGTTATGAAACTTGGGTTTGGAGAAAAAGATTCATGTGGAAACTAATATTATAATTATTACATTTAGAGCATACCTTCACATGAAAGGAGGAGAATATTGTTGGACATTGCTACAGCACTGGAGGAAAATGAAAGTTTAATAAAATCTGAGAATGATGCTGATGTTGCAGCAGCACACAAGGCCGGTTATGAGGAGTCACTAATTTCACGTTTACTTTTGAAGCCTGGGAAGGCAAGTGCTTACAAAAACCACAAAATTTTCTCCTTTTCTTTTGGATTTTTGTTATCTATTGATTATTTTGAACAATTTCGAACTATGCGTGGTTTTATAATGTTATAATTTTGTTTCTCTGTTCTTCAATGGTTCTTTCAGATTCTTGCTCTTGCAAAGTCAATTCGTAAAATTGCTGATATGGAAGAACCAATTGGTTGCATTTTGAAGAGAACTGAGGTGAGTTTAATTCAACTATACTCTTAAAGACATGCACATAATTAATATTTCCTCAATGCCGATGCTATATGCACTATTCTTTGATCCTCCTTAATTTTTTGAAGTTGTAATAATTATGACGTGAAAGATCACACTCATCTGCCAATCTTTTCTGCGACTAAATTAAACTCTAGTTATGATGTAATAGTGTTCATGTCAATTTTGAGTTTGCAATCTCACTTCAAGATTGACCTTGTACTTCAAAACAGATGAGTCAAATTAACTGAATAATACCGAAGATAGGCTGGAAGAACTCTAACCGAAGTGCAGGAAGAAATATTGAAAACAAGACCATAGAGTACAAGCCTTTCAATACTTACAGTTTGACATTTTGTTAGAATTTGGTTTTGTATACTGTTTGGACCTTGTATTTCTGTCTCATATGCAAAATGTCTGCATCTTTTCTAACATGTTTTTAGGCAATATATTTTCTGACACTTCACATTCAGCTTGCGGATGGACTTATCTTAGACAAGATATCGTGTCCGATGGGTGTGCTACTGATTGTTTTCGAATCTCGACCTGATGCACTTGTTCAGGTAATTCTGGCACTTTATACAATCTGATCCTCCCACTTCTTGATATATTATGGTGTTATTTATTTATTTAAAAAAAAATTCCTTAGCTGAAGTTAAGGCAACAAAGAACAGGAAAAGGATGGAGTAAGTGTCGGATATGGAAATTGGGAAGACTAGTTTCTTGAACCACCGTAGTTAATTGAAAGTCAATATTGTGTGCCTTAATAGTCAGCTTCATCATATCATGCATTGAGATCGGTGATTTTTCATGCTGTTCCTTCCACTGAGAGCTAGTCTGTTTCTCGTATTTATTGCTAGCGTGTGAAAGTGATATAATTATACCCCATTTCAAAAGTCAGCACTCTCTGAGCAGATTTTACCAGCTTATTTTGAGTCTGTATACTGTTTTGGTGAGCTGGGATCAAACAGCTTGCTATTGATAGAAGAACTTGTAGCTGATGAAAATTATTAATTGACCTTCATTATTTTAACATGTTGATGTTTCTGTTTTACATTTAAATTTGTTTCTCTCAAACTGAATGTGCAGATTGCTTCACTAGCAATTCGAAGTGGGAATGGCCTGCTGTTGAAAGGAGGGAAAGAGGCCAATCGCTCAAATGTTATACTGCACAAGGTTTGAGTTTACAGGATTGGTCAGAAATTTTACAGAGTCTCGCGTCTTACATTTGAGTATTTTTTGCAGATCATTACTTCAGTCATTCCAGATTCTATTGGTAAAAGACTTATTGGATTAGTGACTTCAAGAGAGGAGATACCTGAACTGCTCAAGGTGCAAAAGTGGCATGCATAATTTAATTGTTTTATAAGATATCGGTTCTAATAGATTTCTTTTTTCTTTCCAGCTTGATGATGTGATAGACCTTGTGATCCCTAGAGGAAGTAATGAACTTGTATCTCAGATAAAGGAGTCTACAAAAATTCCAGTGCTGGGTCATGCTGGTAGGTGAACAAAAGCCGCCTTTAGTTTGTTTTCTTTATTGATACGTTCATGATTCAACTGAAGCACTCTGTGATGTTTGTATTTCCTTATCAGATGGAATTTGCCACGTTTATGTTGACAAGTCAGCCAACATGGATATGGCGAGACACATCATTATTGATGCAAAGCTGGATTATCCCGCTGCTTGTAACGCTATGGTTATTTCACTTATCACTTTTTTCTCTAGTGCATCAAGTTTACAGTTCCCAACTCATGATGCAACAATTTCATCTGATACCAGTCCTTGATTTTTCTGTTAAGGAAACAATTCTTGTGCATCAAGACTTGACAAATACCGGTGGGTTTCAAGAGCTCATTTTAGAACTCAAACATGAAGGTATTACTTATTCACAAAAGTGCTATATGTCAAAAATATTTCTCTACATTCATGGCCCTTTATTTACATTCTCAACTCAGTTTATTTTATCCCGTATATCAAGCCACTAAAGTACGATATCTCGGCTATCTGAATAAAATGTCCCAAAAATTTAAATTTTTGTATCTACATAAACCTCGAGGATTGTAGTGCACTTTCCCTTTCACTTAAATCAACAAAGGAGGGGAAGAGAAAAAACGTTTCCTCACTGTCCATTCTATGGTTGCAGGAGTTACTTTGTATGGGGGGCCAAAAGCAAGTTCCTTATTCAATATTGCCCGGGCGGAATGCTTTCACCATGAGTACAACTCAAAGTCTTGTACAATTGAAATTGTCAAGGATCTGCAGGGTGCTATTGATCACATACATAAATTCGGAAGGCATGTTACACCTATCTGTGATAGTATGGTTTTCTGGAAAGAAAAAAAAGTTACATTCTAACTCTTTTTTCGATCTTCCTCCTAACAGTGGCCATACTGAGTGCATTGTTGCAGAGGATCAAGAAGTAGCGGAAGATTTCCTACGTCGAGTTGACAGGTATAGTGAAGTCTCTTGGGTTGTTCCTAGTGTATAAAAAGTTCATCTGCTATACTCATATTTTATATTTGTGCTAAACCATTGAATTGTCTTGGACCTCATAAAAAAAAAAAAAACTGTTGAATTCTTAAATTTTCGTAGATTCTGTGAAAGCTAAGTATGATGTCTTGTGGTTATTAACAGTGCTGCAGTTTTTCATAACGCAAGCACACGATTCTGTGATGGTGCACGATTTGGACTTGGGGCTGAGGTATGTGCTCTTTTTTGGAAATGATTTCGTTCTGCTCGCATGCAACCATATTTGATTTGATGGTTTGAAAAGGATTGGTATTTTGGTTGTTTAAAGGTGGGCATAAGTACAAGCAAAATTCATGCTCGAGGACCAGTAGGAGTTGAAGGACTGCTAACAACAAAATGGTATATTCTTAATTGAAGTGTTTGTTTGTTTTTTTTTGTTTCCAAATATATCAGAAGCACAGAAGTGTTTTCTCATTATTTAGTTTGTATTTGTGGACATTTTTGTGCTTTTTTTTTCCGCGCTCAATATGTTTATATCCTAATTTTTTACTTCAATTTTTTTTGTGCTTTCAGGATTCTCAGAGGTAATGGGCAATGTGTACAAGGTGATAAAGGGATTGATTACACTCACAAGAATCTCGAGCACGAATAGCATAGCATGTAGAATTAATCCACTATCTAAATTAAACACTGTTGTTGTCTTTTGAAATTGATTAATTCGTTTAGATCATTAAAACTTGATACTATGGAACAGGTTCTCAATTTATGAGCTTAAAGATGGCTTCCAAAATTTTAAAGTACTGGAAGTTAGACAAGATCCTTGTTCATTAGCTGATAAAATTACATCAATATAAGAATAGCAGATTAACAATTTTTCACTTTGTATATATTCTGCTTATACTAAAAGTTCAGAATGCAAGGGGAAAAAAAGTTAAGCAGGAATTTAATCTTCAAAAGCACACAAAAAACAGCTCAGATTACTTGAACTTAGGCCCTGTATAGGCGATCTCATATTTTTCTTCTTCTCGACAACTGCTGAGGCGGTAGAGATGTGAAGTAGCGGATTCACACGGCGGCTTTCGACGGTTTTGTCGGCGGGAATCGAACAAACCCGAGTTTGTGAAGATCCGACAGCCCGGGGAGCTAGACTTGTTTATGGGGAAAAACCGCATGTCTCAACTCATTTAGAGAGTCCTTTCCTCTTTTCTCTCTTTTCCCTGCTTCTTTTTTTTCCTCTGCCTTTAACCAGATTTGGCCATTGACTTAGACAAATGGTTGAATCTTAGTCATTTTATTTAGGTTTTATACCTTTATTTTGTACCACGAATCATATAAAACTTTTTTCAAAGTATTTTTCTTCAAGATTCAAAACGTAAAGGTTAGATCTGATCTCAGATCTTGACTTTTTTTCTATGTTTCTAAGAGGATTCGTTCAACCCCGGATTTGATCTGGGCCCTTTATCAATTTTCTGCATCTTCCCGATGCAATTTGTAGGACGTTTGATACGTTCATGGTCCTATAAATTGTCGATCCCTATGGAAGATGTTGAAAGTGATATTCTCTCTGTCTCTGTGGTTCAAGGATTGCGATGAAGATACTGCGAAGAAGAAGATTATGTATTTGTTTAGTTTGCTAATTTTTATATTAGTATTTCCTAACCATCCAAGTTTTCTTGGGTGTGGTTTTTGTCTGTCTAAATCATTGTATAACTTTTATTTTATTGTATTTTTAGATTTTTCTTTTGATTATAATGACTCCGGCTATTTTGTGATTAATGGAAAATTTCTTATTCAAAAAAAAAAAAACTCATGTCCTGTGTGTATGTGATCCTTTCAAATTCGCCAATATTTTCTCTAGTTCTATTTTTTAATTAGCAGGGGGACACATGACGGTGGATATTCTCTCCAATTCTACTTCTTTAATTAGCAAGTATATGAAATACATGACTAATTCTAAATGGTTGAAATATTAATGACAACACGTTAATCAGAACCCCAATTGAAGACAAACAAATTTTTGTCATGTTTGTGTGTTGATGCTCCTGTGGATTACAATGTTGTAAGCCATATCCGATTATTAGGCCTGGGTTGAATTTAATATTAACCTTCTTTGGGCTCTCCTTTTTATATCTCGGCCCCCGGGAAGCGAGATGCCATTGGGAATCTCAGAAGGCCCAAGCTATTTATGGCTCTGACCTGTTAGGTAAATGAAAAATAAATCGTATCCACATTTATTTTCATTTGTAAAATTTTCGTTTGAAAATGTAGAGAGCAGTGAGTTACCAACTCATATTGGAGCGAGTGGTAAGGACGACACCGGATCTTTCTAATACATTTTCTATTATCCTCTCTAATAGTTATTAATATTATTCTACCTATATTAACATTATTGGTGTAAAATGAATGTAGCAACTCGAACCAATCACAATACTATTTTCTCTAATACATCAATTCTAAATGGTAGATGAATGCTATGTTTAGTCACGGTTCAATTACTAATAGAGTTGGTATTAGAGAAACGGTTACGCTAAATGACATGAAAGTTAATCATTATCTCAGCTTAATAAGTCAATTAATAAAACTGTGATTCCCATTTATCAATAATTGAAGCATAAAGCAGCTCTTAGAACATAACAAACTATTATTTCCAGCTCCAGAAGATAAAACATAAATTGCATTCAGAAATTACAAGGAAAAGAAGGGGAGGGGGAGGGAATGTGCTGGGATATCTAAGAGTTATTCCATTATGCAGTTGTTGATGAAAGATGTTCTGCATTCTTTCTTCAGATCTCACCATCCCAAAGTTCCTCGATCGACTTGTATGGTCCATTCTCGTGGACGTAAAATGCCCCTTTGACTAACCTTTCCTGCATAGTTATAGATACAATGGTGTTCGTCAATGCACTAAAAGAAAATCTAGGCTATTCATAATAACCATTCAAATTCAGAGGAAAATGTGCGAAACAACGGGAAACACATGGAGAGAAGGCCATAGTGGAATACAAATTGCATTGGGCTTAAGAATGTTAATGTAATTGCCAAAGGGAATAGTAATATCAAATATCTAGTAGTACTATGGGCCTGAGAGAAAATAACAGATTTACCTGCTTAATTTCAGAGAACTTTGCAAACAAGTCATCAGGTAAAGACCAGTCAAAGACATCAAAGTTCTCTTTGATCCGTTCTTCCTTTGTACTCTTTGGAAGAACACTATGACCCATCTGCAAACCCCACCGCAAAGCAATTTGTGCAGGCGTCTTGCCCAATTTCTCCGCAGCATTTGTTACCACTGGATGCTTGAGGACATTACCAGCGATCCAGGGTGTCCCAGGTGAGCCCAATGGTGACCATGCCTGAAAGAAAGGGGAACAAGATCACTTCTCCAGAAGATTTCCAAAGCTCAAAACTGTTTGCATTTCCATAGTACTTGGTAAAGAACTATTTGCAGAACAATGAGAGAACTTACAGAGAGATGAACACCCTTAGATTTACAGAATTCGCGCAATTTCGTCTGCTGCCAAATAGGATGACACTCCACCTGGTTGACAGCAGGAGGAACGCGTGCCACGTCCAGAACACTTCCAAGTTTCTTTGATGAGAAATTGCAAACTCCAATAGCTCGAGCTTTGCCAGAATCATAGAGTGCTTCCATTGCTTTCCATGTGCCAGGTATATCTAATGGCATAACACTCTCAGGTGAAGTTGCAGGAGCCCCTTTCTTCAACCGGACAGGCCAGTGGATCTAAAAACAAATAAATAAGCAACACCTTAAGTACATGTTTATGACCTCACTGAGAGTATCAGCAGTAAAGAAAAGAAGCATCCCGATGACATCAATTGAACCAACATATTCATCCAAAAAAAAGGGAAGCCATAGTTGATTATTCAATCTACTCCATATTAAAAACAAGTACGAATTAATACGCACAAGGTACAAATCAACATAGTCAAGCTGCAAGTCCTTCAAAGTTCTACCAAATGCCACGGGCATGTCTTCTGGAGCATGTTCAGTATGCCTGGAGGGGGAAAAAGGTCAGTATGGACAGCTTAAGCAATTGGAACAAGACTTGATCACATTACTTCAAAACTTTTACGTTTGTTCCCAACTCCCACACAGAAAGTTCTTTTGCTTTTCTCTCCTTTACATCATACTTAATCTTCAGATCTATGTAATGTGCAGAAGACGGGACAAATTAGCTAAAACATACCAGAGTTTGGAGGTAATAAACAAATCTTCCCGTTTGACAACACCCTCTTCAAACAGTTTCTTCAAAGCTGAACCAATCTACAAGTGACGTAACAAGATTAGGCAAGAGAATATATCCACTAGATTCGCACATTTTGGATTTTAGTTGGCTAATGTAAAGCTTAAATAAGACAGATTCAAACACACACATGAATCGAGTCAATTGTAAAGGTTGAGGTGTTTTATTCTCCAGATATTGCAAATTATATATCATAAAGTTCGCGAAGGATCAAAACAGTCAATACAAACACAAGAAATGAATAATTGTTGATATCTAACAACAGTTATCATCCTTGATCCAATATAGACTAATGCTACGCGCCTACGAGAAAAGGTTGTAGAAGGAAGAAAATGCTGCAACATAATACTAGTCCTTAGCTGTGCCACATAAAGTATTTATCGGACTGGTCTAAAATACCTAACAGAAACATGGGAGGAAAGCATTCTATACTAAAAAAATTGATACTCACAAGCTAAGGTTTATTTTTTTCGGCATACAGATTCAAGAAGATTGGACATTCTATAATCCTGAAGTCATTATATATACAGATAATCAAAGTAGCCATTAATAATCCAGCAACTAGGAAGCAGATAAAGGTAACAAAATTGCGTACCTCCGGTTCATTCCCATAAATCTGAGCACAGTCGATATGACGGTATCCAACCTGCCATGTTAGGAGTAAAATTTATGAGTTAGATCTTTAATCTTTAATAGTTCGGTACCTCTTCTGTAACACTTTCTGTGAAAATCAAATTACGAAGTATAATCTAAATTAAACAAGATAATGAAAGTGACAAATGTAATTAATTAAGAATGTCGCAGAAGATATAATAAAGAATAGTACATCCAATCCGCTACACAATACAAAAAGCAGAACAAATGTATTTTTTTTCTGATATGGATCGTGGTAAAATAGATTATGTGATTCAGAATTATACACATTATTAGAAAGAAAAAAAAATTCTCTCTTGATATGATAAATCTGGACCTAATAATACATTGTACCTGCTTCATTTCAGAATTAACCGGACAAATGATGCTGGATATATATGAACAAAAAAGAAAATCAACAATTAGAAAATAAATCTCAGGGATGAAAAGTATATACCCTGACGGCAACATCAACGGCTTGAGCAACAAGACCTGGCTCGGATTGCCATGTTCCGAGGCCGACCGACGGCATCTTAGCGCCGGTGTTCAGCTGGAAGCAACGGATCGCATTCGCCATATTTTGCTTTGATGAGGATGATAAGATCAATTTTCAGCGGTTTCTGTAATTCGATAAATTTACAGACTCGCTAAGTGAGGAATGAGACTCTTTATAGGAGAAACGTTTCACAATTTTTCTCGAATCGTTACAACTGTAGTAGATTTTATTGGAAAAAGAAAAAAAAAACAAGTACTCCCTCAATTACCATTTAATTGTTGTTTAGGAGATATATATATCCAAATTAATTGTCATTTATAAGTCTTTTATTAGGTGCCAACAATTTATTCCAATTATACTATCAACATATCTTTTATTAGAAAAGTGAAAGAGATGGAGAAAGGAAGAGGTATTATTGAAATTGTGGTAGAAAGATTACTATTTGTTCGAGTTTCTTAATTTTTTCTTCAAAGTGTCATAAACGTCGTATATTGAGGAATGAAGAGAGTAATAATTACTCAAATCTATCACAAACTATACTTTTCACGCGGATTTTCTGAAATTTATACGATTAAAGATAAAAAAAATACATATTTTCCTTTTTTGCTTATGAAGCACATTAAAACATATCTTTGAAAGTTGATATAATAATACTGGCAAAATTGCAAAATATGCATTAGCTATTCATTGATAGTATAACTGTAAATTATCTTTTAGGACAAAAGCACCAAAAATGTAAATTATTTTCTAAGATGAAAGGATAATAGGTAAACTAGGTGGATGATAAACGTGTGGAATATTAAGAAGATAATTCCTATTCGATTGTTGATTTTTTATTTAATAAATAAAATTAATTATCGGTGTATTTTCTAAATTTTCTGTATAACAATAACTATTTGTAGCATTTAATCTATTTTTTAAAATTAATTATTAGAATTAAATTGATCTCACGATCAATAATGCATGATGCACTATTGCACATTCAGAATTTTTCGTTACATTTTATTTACCATCTTTTGTATGATTTATAGAAGGGTAGTGATAATGTAAGAGCACAAATCCTCCTGCCAGAGCAAATTATATGTATGTGACAAAATTACCCCTCTAGCATATCAACTAAAAATTTCAAATCTCTTTCTTATTTTCTCTCACCCCTAATTTCTCTCCTCTTCCCCAATCTTCTCTCTTATCCTCCACATAATTCTTTTTTATTTTTTGTTCTCTCTCATCTGTTCCTTCTCTATTTTTTTACAATAAAAAAATTAATTTAATCATCTAATCATTGTACATTTTTTCCATTTAATCCGTTCCATTTTTTTATACAATAAAAAAAACCAATTGATTATAATTACATTGAAACCTAATTTTATACATGTTTTCCATTTAATCCGTTCCATTTTTATTTTATTTTTTACAATAAAAAAAACTAATTTGATCATAATTACATTGAAACCTAATTTAGGATAATATCAATTTGCTCAGATTTGGCACACAATATAAATGTTAAAGGATAGATACTTTCTTAGTATTGACTATAGTAATTTTATGCTATAATCATTTTTTTCTCTGTTGCCCCATTCAGAACTGTCGTCTCTTTTGTCTCATCCAATTTTCGATGATCAACAAAAGAAGATTGAGCAGTGGATAAAATAGGAGGGTGCAAAAAGAGAAGTTAAAAAAATGATATCAGTAGTACATCGAAAAATAATAGTGCAAAGAAAGATGAGGATGTAGAGTTTGACCCTTCAAATTAGATGGAGATAGAGAAAAGTTTCATGAGTTGGGAATAGAGAAGGAATTGAGATGGAGAAAAAAAAATAAAGAATTAAATGGTGATAAGAGAAAAGATTGGAAATGTGAGAGAAATTAGGAATGAAAGAAAATAGGAAATAGAGTAGAAATATTTAATTGATATGCTAGAAGGTTAATTTTGTCACATACACATAAATTGCTCTTGCAGGAGGATTTGTGCTCTGGTATTATCATCACCCTTTATAGAATTGTCAAAATGTTACTATTCTCACAAGAGATTTCAGCATTTTCTTTAAATTTTAGAAAGAATATCACGTGTAATAATATCACAGGTATACTAAATAACTAATATTCAACAACTTATTACTAATAAAATTAAGGGAAATTCGCCTGTTTAGTCAACCAGGAATTTTCGTTTAGCCTGTAAAGTCCCCAATGTTTAATTTCAGCCTAGTTAGTCCCCTAGGAATTTTCGTTCATCCTGTAAAGTCCCCCAGGAATTTTAGGTCAGCCTGTAAAGTCCCCCAGGAATTTTAGGTCAGCCTGTAAAGTCCCCAATGTTTAATTTCAGCCTGTAAAGTCCCCCAGGAAGTTTCGTTCAGCTTGTAAAGTCCCCCAGGAAAATTCCTAGGGAACCTCTATATGCAACCTGTAAATAGATAAGGGACTTTACAGGCTGAAATTAAATAGGTAAGGGACTTTACAGGCTGAACAAAAATTCATGGGAGACTTTACAGGCTGAAATTAAACATTGGGGACTTTACAGGCTGAACGAAAATTCCTGGGGGACTAAATAGGCTGATTTCCCTAAAATTAAAATATGAGACACTGAAATGAATAGAAATTCCTAGACTATTATGTGTAAAAAAATATGATGTGTTGTGTGTGTTTAAATATCTTTTTCCTCGTTTACTCATATTTAGAGAGATGAATTTTTCACATTTATTATATTTAATAAAATAAAAATACGTATTTATTACATCCATTACATAACTCTGTTCCGCAAGAGGTAAGAGGTAGAGGGAGACCGAGGAAGACTTGGACGGAGGTGATAAAAGGGGATATGAATCTGCTAGAACTAGATGAGGGTTGTGTTTGGGATCGAAAGAAATGGAGAGAATGCATCCGTGTGGATGACCTTACGTGATTCTTACTTTGGTTCATGTAGCCGACCCCAATCTGTTGGGATTAAGGCTTGGTTGTTGTTGTTGTTGTATTACATAACTCTGTTCCGCAAGTACACTACACATTGATTTCACAAAAAAGGGTATACAATAGTAGCCTAAACAACGGGTGAATTTCATTTTGGTCCCTGAAAATGGCTCGCAATGTCAAGTTCGTCCCTGTAATTTCATAAATGTCAATCTCGTCCCTAGAAATGGCCCCCCAGTTCCAAAAAAGTCCTTATATCGTTGACTAACTCTAGACTAACAGAGGTTAAGTTAAAGTGGAGTGAAATGAAAATTTGTAAAACTTGAGGGATGTGTATGCAAACTGTTAAAACTTGTAGAGTGTGTGTGAAATTAAAATAATTTGGCTCCTTCTCCCCCCCCCCCAAAAAAAAGAACGATACTTTGTTTTTTCTTCAGAAACTGAATAATAGAGATAGTGTGATCAAGAGAAGGAGAATGTCCCAACTTACTGCAAATCGAAGCGGATCGGTGATGAAGAGAAGACCTGTGAATGGATGGTTTCTCCGAGAATATACAATTGATGTTGATCCCTCGACGTTGAACTCAATTTATGGTAATTAAAAAAACCCTATTTTTTAGGCGAAATCTGGATAATTATGATAATTATGATATTGAGAATTTTATGTGGGAATTTGAGTTACAACTTTAATTGTGATCAATAATACTGTTTCTTAAATTTGAGTTTCCTGTCAAATTTTTTCAAAATTGTTCTTGATATATATTCTGGGATGATGAACATGTGAATGTAGCTACTAGGACAAAAAAGAACATGAAATTACTTTAAATACTTTTACTTTAATTCTGCTTATGTTCCTTGGTTGTAATGTGGGAAGGAATTTGGCTGAAAAGCAAAAGTTTAATCACTACATATGGAATTAGTTTCTAATTATTCACCATTCCCACTCCATATAGTAGATTCATTAGTTAATTGATTTTATGATAGTGGTATTATGCAAGTCCAGTGATTGATCAAGGAATTAAAGAAATTGGTGCTTTTCTGGGAAAAATGTTCTTATTTTGATATTGAAATTGTTCTTTTTTCCTGCTAGTTCAAGAACTCTGATTTGCTATGTTACAGATTCAATGCTAATTCTGCTAATATAATTAATGAATTGCTTAAAATACTTTATTTTTTCAGCGGATGGTTCCACAAAATTTGTTATTAGACTACGTCACGGAGGCACTTTCATGGGTAACGCATATAAGACTTATGTTAGTGGGTCTGTGAATCACTTTGATAATTGTGATAAAGATGAGATGTCTATAATTGAACTTAATGCAATGACTAAGGAGTTAGGATACAGTGGATTGCAAAAAAAATTTGTTTTCAAACCAAAGTCAGGTTGGAAATGTCTTGAAACTGACGTAAATGCAATGGAAATTAATAAGTTAGTTGATGAGAAGAAGATGGTGGATGTATATGTTGAGCACCTAGATTACAATCCATTCAACTCAACCCAAGTAAAGTCTACATTTGTTTGTACTAGGCAAGGTGCTATGATATGCCTAAATGACTCAGATGATGAATGTGTGGAATTAGGTGAAATGGAGGATGTCAATGATGGTCCTATTGCTGATGTAAATGATGTAGTAGATGAGCGTGTTGTGGCTGATGAGTTGTTGTTTAAAACAACTGGTAAGTGTGATGATGAAGATGGTGACTTTGCGGCAAATTACATAGTTTGCAATGATCTTAATTATGATTTGAGTGAAGGTAGTTCTCAACCTGTAATAGGTGAAGATTGTGTTGATAATGTGGTGGCTGAAAATATTGTTGATGATGATCTTTTACACTTGGTTAGTGATTCAGATATTTCAAACGATGAAGTTGAGGAAGTATGTGAGGGAAAAAATGTAAGAAGTAGGGTAAAGAAAGCCCCCAAATACAGACAATTCAATATGGCTCTTGACAGGAGGAATCCAAGATTTGAACCAGGTTTAGAGTTTGAAAGCCCCGCCACTTTTAAGGAGGTTGTTATTGATGCTGCATGTGATAAGGGAACAAAAGTGAAATGGGTAAAAAATGAACAACTGAGAGTGAGAGCTGAGTGTGAAGAAGGGTGTGGCTTTGTTCTTTTTGCTTCTAGAAAGAGTAGGGAACACACAATGCAAGTGAAGACTTATATTCCACATAACTGTTCAAGAACATTTGATGTTCCACTTGCCAAAAGAAAATGGCTGTTAGAGAAGTTTTCTCAGAGGATTAGGTCCAATCCTAAATATCCCATTAAGAGTTTGAAAAACGATATCAAAAAAGAGCTTAAGGTAAATGTTTCAAGAAGTATGCTTTTTCGACTAAGGAATGATGCAATACTACAAATGCTTGGTAGTGAGAAGGAACAATACAAAGTCCTTTGGGATTATTGCTCAAAATTGTGCAGAAGTAATCCGGGTTCAACTACTCTTATTAAAGCTACACCAGTTGATGATGGTAAAGCTATTTTCCAAAGAATCTATATATGCTTAGGGGCTCTAAAAAAGGGATTTATGGAGGGTTGCAGGCCATTTATTGGTTTGGATGGATGCTTCTTAAAAGGGCAACAAGGAGAGTTGTTGTCTGTTGTTGGCATTGATGCAAATGGACAAATATATCCATTTGCTTATGCAGTTGTGGAGAGGGAAACTTATAAGAGTTGGAAATGGTTCTTACATAATATAAAGGAGGATTTAGGGATACAAAATGATGGTTCATGGACATTCATAAGTGACAAACAAAAAGGTTTGTTACAGGCACTTGAAAAGCTTATGCCTAATGCAGAACATAGGCACTGTCTTAGACATTTGTATAATAATTTCAGGCTGAAATTCAAAGGTTTGGCTCTAAAGAATCTGTTGTTTGAGGCCGGAATGGCCACAAGGGAATGTGATTTTGATAAGGCTATGGTAAAAATTGGAGTTATTGAACCTGCTGCACTTGAGTGGCTCAAGCAAAGACCTGCCAATAGGTGGAGTAAAGCATTTTTCAGGACTCACAGTAAATGTGACAATGTGCTAAACAATTTATGTGAAAGTTTTAATGGAGTAGAGCAAATCGTTGATGCAAGGGGAGTACCTATTCTTAATATGCTAGAAAGCATAAGACTTTATCTTATGGACAGGATCCATAGACAAAGGCATGCAATGTTAAAATTCAAAGGCAACATATGTCCTTCGGTTCAGAAGAAACTGGAAAATTTGAAAAAAAATTCTTGTTCATTTGTACCCAACTGGAATGGAGGTTTCAAATTTGAGGTTACAGATGACCATATTAATAGCAGAGTTGTTGACTTAGAGAAAAGAACTTGCAGTTGCAGGTCATGGGAACTCACTGGTATACCCTATTGTCATGCTATAGCTGCTTGCAACTACATGAAGATTCCAGCTGAGGACTTTGTTGATGAGAAGTTAAAGAAGTCTTATTTTCTAAAAGCATACAACTATCTACTAAATCCAATCCATGACAGAGACTTATGGCCTTCAACTAAACTTCATGAGCTGCTACCACAAGAAACAAAAAGGGTTCTAGGGAGACCAAAGAAAATGAGAAGAAAGGATAAAGTTGAAATTGCAGATGAGCAAGCGCAGGGAAAGCTGAAGAGGGTTGGAACGAAGAACAAATGTGGAAAATGTGGAAAGCTTGGTCATAACATCAGGGGTTGTCCCATGTTGAAGACTGGTAGATCTCGAGAGAATGATGTTGTTGAATCAATGAGAACCCAAGCTACATCAGAAGTTTTAACCCAGATGTCTATTGCTGGTCATGAAGTCCCATATCAATTTAGTCAAGTAAAAAATCTTATCGTTTTCTTTTTCGCATTACTAATGGCCTTTAATGTTTCTAATTTTCCTTATGTTTGCAGGTAGGAGTAGGTAGAGGGTCAACTCTTCATTAAATCCAATTTTTTCTATGCCACCATCTCAACATAGTTATGAGGCACCACCTCCTCCAACTATTATCAGTAACACTCCAGTCGAGACTACTAACTTAAAGTGGCAAGGAGCACGTTGCACAACTCTTGAAAACTTACTTATGGCATCACAGTCAAGAGAGAATGAGAGAGTTTTTAAAAGCATTCATGACAAAAGCTAAAAATCACAATTTTGGGATCTAAATTATCACTTCAAGTTTTGATTTTTTTCTTCTGATAGGCATTACGAATTATTTGAAGTATTGTTGTTGCTTTGAACTGCCTGCAATTTGGCATTATTTTGTTCCACTTATTTACACTTATTTTGTTGATACAAGTGACAATTGATTGGTTTTGAGGGGTTAATAAAATGGTATTTATTTACTTAATCATGTGTTGTTTCTCATCTCTTTTATAGTTTTAAATGTTTAGTGAAAACTATGAAAAATATACAGGTTATTAGCACAGAAAAAGTAGTGCTATTTTTTTCTCAGATATTAATGGATTTGGAAGATATGAGCAAAAATAGTAAAAAATACACATGTTATTAGGGCATGAAAAGGGGAGATGATAGAGTTTTCATCGTTCTTTTTGGGGGGAAGAAAGAACCAAATTATTTTAATTTCACACACACTCTACAAGTTTTAACAGTTTGCATACACATCCCACAAGTTTTAAAATTTTCGCATTTCACTTCACTTTAACTTAATCTCTATTAGTCTAGAGTTAGTCAACGATATAAGGACTTTTTTGGAACTGGGGGGCCATTTCTAGGGATGAGATTGACATTTATGAAATTACAGGGACGAACTTGACATTGCGAGCCATTTTCAGGGACCAAAACGAAATTCACCCCTAAACAACCCGCATGTGACGAGTTTTTTTTACATGTTTGCCCTTTTTATTTTAGTCTTTTAGATGCGTCTTTCCAAACAGTAGTATGACATTTTTGTACCTAAAGATTTTTTCCTTTTCCAGGACAGATATTCCCATATTCGGGTTCATACTTTTAAAAGATTTTTTGGACAATTTCCCGGACAATATAATCTCCTTTTTCTTTTTTTGAGAAAGTGTAATTTTCATTTTAAGGGCCCTAAATCCAATACTATTTACTTACAGTTTCCAAAATATACCAGTATTTACTTACCAACAGTCAATAGGTCCGGTTTGAGAGACCAAGAATGAACGAAGTTAGAAAATTCATTTAATAGTGAATAGAAGATCAATTTTATATGGGTCTTTCTAATTAGAGCTATCAATTGGAATTGATTGGGTCAGAAATGATGGACTTGAATCTGACTCATAAAGGGTCTGGATTCAGACTTAACACTATCAAGGGGACATGAGTCCAAACCCAGACCCGACTATGTTGAGTTCGAACCAACTGAATTGTATTTTGGAAGGGTTTAATTTGAATTCGTGTGTATTCGGATTTCGTTCGCAAATTTAAATGACCGCTATATCCGTCATTATTTGTGAAATACAACTCTCTTAAAAATATAAAATGATCAATTAGCAAAAGATTATGAAAAAAGTACACACATGTATTTTGTGTGATTTAGAGTGGCCTTGAATCATTATTAGAATTATGGCTCCTCTGTGAAAATGAGAGTTGATATTATTTAGAAGAATTGATCTTTTGTGTTTGAACTCTACTACTATCAAAATCAATCAAAATATATTTGAAGTTATTTAAAAAATTGATATAGATCATTTTTTTAGCCTTAAGCTACAATGGAATACTCTATTAATTAATCCGATATAAATATGGGTGTTTCTCTAACACTATATGGAATAATGAGAAATTACTTAAACAACCCTCTTCATGCCTGAACATATCCTAATCAAAAGCCGGATGTAAACAGGATAATAGAAATATTAGCCTAAGTGATGAAATCCCATAAAATTGAAGAATTTTATCAAATGCAGAACTACAAAGATAGCAACTACATTTTTTTTGCATCACAGGACATTGTTTGAAAAGAAACTATTCTGAAGAGCCTAAAATATTCTCAACCGCACAAATAGGTTCGCGGTTAGGCCTAAAGAAATCAACATATTTTTAAAACTCATCTACCATTCAATTGTCACCTCATATTTCACCTCATATTTCACCATCCCAAAGTTCTTCAACATTTTTGTAATGGCCTAAAGTCTCATGAACAAATAAAGTACCTCTCAGCAGTCTTGCCTGCAATTTCGAAATAACAAAGTTAGTGATAGCAGAGTGACAACCTTAAACTTAAACTCACACCTGATGTCGTAAGCAATTTTAGCACCAATATTCATCCAACATTATAAGCTGTGAAATAATGGAGACGAAGATCTCATTGTTGTGAAAATCCGGTAATATATGTTTTTATAATAGTTCAATTATACCAAGATAGCAATTGCTACTTTTACAACCAGCGTATAATAGGATTATGGAAACAAAATATCCATGATGAAGTTGTTGAAAGGATAAAAAGAGTCGGGGACAGAAAGCAAGGGAGCAACTTACCTGCTCAATTTCAGAGAACTTTGCAAATAACTCATCCGGTATGGACCAGCCAAATACATCAAAGTTCTCTTTGATACGCGCTTCATGAGTACTCTTAGGAAGTACACTATGACCCATCTGGAGACCCCAACGAAGCGCGACCTGTGCAGGAGTTTTTCCTAATTTCTCTGCAACCATAAGCAAAATCGGATGCTTAAGGACATCACCCTTAAGCCAGGTTGTGCCAGGAGAACCTAGTGGGGAATATCCCTACAAGACAAGTAAAGAAGCTTATCATCAACTATTAGATCAACTGATAGCTACACGAACCGGTAACTCATGATTCGACCAACTATGCAACTCCGCTAATCTGAACTATCATATTTTTTTCTTTTTCTTTTTTACCTTGAGATGGATGCAAATGTTCTTTTAATTGTCAACTTAGGCATAATTCAAGAAAAAATAAAATTGTGCTGAATTTCAGTTATATGATGAAACACAAGTTATAAAAAGAGTAAGGGACATCAAGATAATAAATAATATTCGGCTGGTATATGACCACTTAAACTTACAGAGAGGTGAACTCCTTTGTATTTGCAGAGTTCCCGCAGTTTTGGCTGCTGCCATGCAGGATGACACTCTACCTGGTTGACAGCAGGAGGAATACGAGCTACATCCAACAGATCTCCCAGTTTCTTTGTAGAGAAATTGCTAACCCCTATAGCTCGGGCCTTACCAGAATCATATACCTCTTCCATTGCTTTCCATGTGCCAGGTATATCTACGGGAGCAAGGTTTGCAGGATCGAAGCCAATGGACCCTTTCTTCAGCCGCACAGGCCAATGAACCTGCATAACAAATCCAAGATATCTTCTTCGGCAACGAGGTTGCAACTGAAATCCAAAATAAAAAGCTAACTATATGCTCCTAGTATTTCACGTCATTTGAAACCTATACTAAAGATAACAAGATTGTATCACCATTTTCATTTCTTAATACTGTATTGCATTTTGTTTTTGGTAGACAAGATGTATTTTTTATATTTTCTGTGTGAAGATGTTAGCTGCTGCAAAGGCAAGACTAAAGGTGGCACAAATCCCATCTTGTGAGACCAGTTGCAGCTCCACCTTCAAATAATACTGGTCAATGTACCTTGATACTTTGTAAAGAAGTTTTAGTTTCTTTGTTTTCGGTGTCCATACAAATTCAAGTCATCTAGGAACTTTGACATATAAAAAAGCATGATGAGTATATAACTTGATAGGAAGCTTTACATACAAGGTACAAATCAACATAGTCAAGTTGCAAATCTTGCAGAGTGTTTTCTAACGCCGAAAGCACATCGTCAGGATGCTGATCAGAATTCCTGCAGAAGCAACAAGTATCTCATTTATTTCGACAATCAAGATGAAATACCACGAGGCCTCAAAACAGAATCGTCATCATCTGTGATATAAGTTCACATTGAAGATCAAGGCTAGTGGTGAATCATCTAAACTAATTACCTCAGTTTGGAGGTTATAAACAAATCCTCCCTCTTCACAACACCATCTTCGAATAGCTTCTTCAAAACAGCACCGATCTACAATATTGAAACAAACTTAAGGCATAGATAAATATACAAAGCTCGGATTAAAAACGTTTGAGCAATTTAGCATCAGTTTAATTGTCAATTTTCCATCGAGGACTTGAATATCCTCCTATGCTGCCCCCCGGTTATACCTCGTTTTCGTTGTTGTAAGCTCGAGCACAGTCAATATGCCGGTAACCAACCTGTAATAGTCACGCCAAAAATCAATATAAGCAACGGAAGCTTCAAGAATGTTCCACATAACTTTTATTTCCTTATTAGCAGATAATTATCAATTATTACAGTCTAAACCTGAAACAATTGGTTGAAATCTCATGAAGAAGAAAATAAGTATGAACAATCAACAATATTACACCAAAACAATTTAGTGGAAGGAACAAATTGCATGTTTCACTTCCAGTGTCAATGCTTTAGTAGAGTACAGTCATTTTAATGTAAAGATAACAAATCTTATGTAAAATGGAAGAAATATCCATCAAATATCAGTGGTTCTAGTTACTGATTTAATTTACAATTTTACAAAATCATTTCTATATTTCCACAGTTCGTTTAAGATAATTTGCCGCCATTTCGAAAAATTAGTTTCACAATCCTTTCGCCAACACAAATTCATTTTTAAAAGGCCAAAAAAACAAAAACAGCACAAATTTTCAGTAGATCAATTAACAAAATTATATAATCCATCATCAAAATCCGAAGAACATAAGCGGTTTCACCTCATGATCAATTGATCAATTCCTTTCTGAACTGAAAATGCATGTGTATAAGCACAACTAAATACATCAGGGTTGAATAAAATTACGAAATTTCATAGAAATTATAAGAGACAAAAAAAGAGAACCTTAACGGCGATCTCAACCGCTTGACCGACGACTCCAGGATCAGACTGCCACGTACCCAGTGCTACAGACGGTATCTTCGCTCCTGTATTCAGCTCGAAGAATTGAATGTCTTTCGCCGCCATTGACGATCTCTCAGTTTCGCTCTTCAAGCCAAGCAGTATACAGAGAACTCTGTAATAAGGAGTCTCGGAGCCGAAACTGCCCGCCGAGGGGGTTTATAGGACTAGTGACATGGTATTTTTTTTCACGCTCACCTTGCAAAGACACGTATATTTTGCCTATTGGATGTATTTGAAGTTTATAACTTTTAACAATACAAAGTAGGAAATTTATGATATCAACATGGACAATGACGCCCTCGGGCGTTCAAAAAAAAAAAACATGGACAATGTGATTTAATTTACTGGTACAGATTCATCCTAATAAGTATAAAAATTATCTCTTATGATGTGAATAAATTTGAACCACATGATCTAATGAAATATGATACATATTAGCATTAACCTACTAGGTAGGACTCCTTATATTCATCAAAAAGGTAGGACTCCTTATGTTTTATTTTTATTTTTTATTGTGTGAAGTAGTAGTCGAGCTCGCGTGCGGAACACCTTAAGTTTTGAATATGCAGAATAAATTTTGACCGTCGAATAAAAAACTATGTTTATGAGCTTAATTAACTGAACGTGAGCGTGAGTCTACACCTATCTTTTGTTGATTGCCTTGCTCATTTTTCAAATCCGATTTCAAAGTGAACTGAGTGTGAGTGAAGTGACGGTCAACCTGAATAAAGTTCATACCGAATAAATTTAATTTATATATAAATAATACTCCCTTATTTTTTCCAATAGAAGTCTTTTTAAACTCTCCATCTTTTTCTCAAATATATATCATTTTCTAACTTTTAAGATATTTTTCTAACATTCCCTTTACCAATTTTATGGAATAGAGAGAAAGAGATGGTTGATTTAAGGGCGTAATAACGAAAATTCCTCTTAACTTCCCTTCATTAATTTATGTTAAAATACCTAAAAAGTAACGTAGGGTGTATAATATATTACTAGTCCTAAATTACTTATATATACAAATATATCATATATCTAATAAAATTTTTATTATATCTATTAGTATTTTTAAATTTTTTGAGGGCGACTGCCACCCTGCCCCTTGTCTTCATCCCCTGGTGCCATGGGCTGCTTTAGTTTTGATAAAGAAACAACAACAAACAAAATGAGCATAAAAAATAAACTACAAGAAACTCTAACTTTTATGATGAGTGTAGGGTTTGGTAGGGAAACAACAAAGGGTCAGATTGACGGATACAGAAAAAAAAAATTACTGGGGTCATTTGATATACAAAACAATTGATTGCGGTCATTTATACATTTATTATCTAAATGGAGTAAAATATATCATATATAATTAAAACAATAACTGGGGTCATTTGATATACACAATAATTCACTGGGGTCATTTATACATTTATTATTTAAATTGAGTAAAATACATCATATATAACTAAAGTTTTTTTTTTTTTTTATGAGTGGGGTCACCCTTCTTTGGATCCGTCACTGGGAGTTGATATGAATTTTTGGTCATCAAATCAAAACTAAATTGTAAATGACGGAATACTTGAGATTTCATATTGAGATTCAATTTAAAGATAATAGATTTTAAATTTAATCAAATCGAATTTAAATTACATCCAAATATACATTAAATTTGTGTTGCGGCTTTCGTGCGGAACGGGGTAAGTTCTGCACGTGAGAGGATTTACCCATCATCCGTTGGATTGAATTTTTTACTGTTAAGATTGATTTAAAATAGACATTTGTCCTGATTTTACGACACATATCGTATTTTTTAAGTACATATGCCCTTGTTTTTGTGTATAAGAGCACATATCCTGAAACATTCCGTAAGTATTGATTTTTTATTGTTTCGCATAGAATCCAAATTGTACATTTTTGTAGCAAATAATTGAAGCCAGTTATATGGATTAAAGAATATTTCATTTTAAACGATCGTAGGAAATTGTCTGTATATGTGTATGTACTCATATATGTACCTATCATTCATAATTTGATATGTGTATATTTTTTTCAATTATATATATACGTGACGAATTGTGAATGATTGAGTAGAGACAGGACCGGCCCGTAAGAAGGTGGAGGTGGTGCAACCGCACAGGGGCCCCTCTCAAGGAGGGCCTCAAATTTTTTAAGTATAACTGTTTATATGTTAAGCCCAATCTAAATATCCAAGCTACCATGTAGACATTCAAGTCCATTACTCCTATAGTCCAATGTGCAGATTTATATCTTAAGCCCAATCTAAATAGACAGATATACAGGTACAAACAATTCTTTGCCCTGCCGGAGGTGGGGACAAAGTAATTACTGGATTGATTCCAGCTTGGAAAAAATGACAACCACAACAGAACAGGCTTACGGCAAGCCATCAATATTAAAAGTCCCAAGAAAAGTTGCAATCCAAGTCCGTGAATAATGGACTGAACCAGAAATTTCAATTTGAGTCGTATTCATGGATTAGACTTTTTTTTTGAACAGAAATTCATGGATTAGACTATTACATCCGTCTACATTTAATAATATCATTGGTGAAATAGCGAACGTATTAAAATGTATAAATTTTAATTTGTAATACATTATCTAATACACTTTATAATATATTAGTTATATTATTTTATATGTAAAATTAGTGTTGAGCCAATATAAATTCATAGGCTTAGATCAATCACATAATTTCACATGTGTTAATATCGTTGATGTATTAGCGAAACATACTAAAAAATCTAGAGTATTTTTAGAGCTAATAATATCAATGGAGATTTGAGTCTTTTGAATATTCTAGTATATTGTTTAGCGCACCGGTGAGATAATCAGTATGGGCCAACTGAAATAGTCCATGCCCATAAAAACGTGTTAGCAATGATATTGCTCTACATGTGACTATCTCATTAGTATACTAGACACTATACTACAAATATCTCATTGATGTAGTATAATAGAAGTCCAAAGTTGACATTTAATGCATATTTTCAAGTCTTATTCTTATTTAATACGTCCTCCGATTCAAAATATAAGTTTTTTTAAATGTTATTTTTTGTTGCAAAATATAGGTTTTTTTTATTTATAATAATTGTGCATTTATTAACTAATTTATCCCTGCATTATTTTCTTCATATATTCATTTTTGTCAAAATGTGTAGTTCACATGCAACTCTTCATTAATTTATTTGTTCTTTGGATTGTTAATTATGGGTACTTTTGGTTAACCCCGAGGGTTACCCGGTGTCCACCGACAACGTGGTGACTAATCCGGACTCGATATGCAGTTGGCCGTAGCGTGGGAGGGCCTGACCCATACTTCTCTTATACACGGAGCCCTACCAGGCTACCACAGTGGGAAAATCCCACGAGAATCGATGTCCAATGTGGGAATCAAACCCTCATCAACGGTAATACATATGATAACTCCAACCAGTTGCCCCAGAGCTCGGGGTTAAATTAGGAGTACTTTAGTTATCTTGATTAGTATCTTAATTTGTGTGAAAACTCCTAAAAAAGACTTATATTTTGAATCGGAAGAAGTATCTACTGTCTCAACATCTAATGCTATGTCTTTAATGTGTATGTAGAAAGAAGAAAACCCGACTCATTTTATTATTTTTTTTATAAATTTAGCGAATTTTTAATCTGCAGAGAAAGTACATATACATTTAATATTAAAATTATTTTGATGTGGACCAGGTCCATTGGACCTTGCGGTTTAGAACTGGCTACATCACAAAGTTATCTTTCTCCTCATTCTTTGGTATGTGGTCAATTTTGAATCACAAGATACACATACATCTGATACATATCAGAATTTTCCTTAATATTATGGGCCTGAGGGAGTTGTATGTACTAATTCCTTGAATAGGAAAAATAAAATTCCTTAAATAATAAAAAAAACAAATTTAAAAAAGAAGAAGTAAATACTTGTCCAAAGAGAAAAAATAAGTTTTTCATTAATTATGTTATGCACTATAGTCTCGTATTATTCAAATTAATCTGAGAGATAATTTATTTGTTGACGTAGATAAATTTAAGTCAGATGTTCTATTATACCATAATACATATCATACTTTTTTTCTTTTCTACTACTTCCAGATTCCCAATAAGCAATTGAGCCAACGGTCCATGAATTATCCATGATGCATAACCATTTTGATTGATTTTTAAGCCAACCCCAAAATCGCATCATCAATCAATCCAAAGCTTGAAATACACTGCTTATTACAGGAAGAAGATCTGGGAATCTCCATTGTTGGAGCGAATGAGGAAGCTTGGAGAAATCTAGGGGTCGTTTTAGGGCCCTCTTGATTTAGTTAGTGAAGATAGGAGATGAAGGAACTTATAGGAAGTCCCGGAACTGTTTGTGGGCTGATTTTGAGGATTGGGCAATGCGTATTTGCAGCTGGTTCGATTGGAGTTATGGTTTCTGCTTTTGGGTTTTCTAATTACACTGCATTTTGGTAATGTTTTTTCCCCTTATGCATTAGTGTTGTGAGTTGACATTAAGCAACTATTTTTGTTAATTTTTGTCAATTAGTGACTAAAATTTTGTGGATTTAAGATTTGGCTTTTGTTCTTTAAGAATCTGGTCAATTTACTATGTTTAAGGTTATCTTTTTATGCTATTACTCACTCCATGCGATTGGAGTTATGGTTTCTGCTTTTGGGTTTTATAATTACACTGCATTTTGGTAATGTTTTTTTCCCTTATGCATTAGTGTTGTGAGTTGACATTAAGCAACTATTTTTGTTAATTTTTGTCAATTAGTGACTAAAATTTTGTGGATTTAAGATTTGGCTTTTGTTCTTTAAGAATCTGGTCAATTTACTATGTTTAAGGTTATCTTTTTATGCTATTACTCACTCCATTCGATAATATAATATAAATCGTTTATGACATGTAACTAAAATTAAGGAAGCAAAAAAGGTAAAGTACTTTGTTAGTCAAAATATCAATATTACTTTCTTAAATAAAATTAATGGTATACAAGTTCTATTTAAGAGAGTATTATTAATATTTTAATTAAGAAAGTACCTTTCGTTTTTTCTTCTTTAATTTTCGCTATATGTCATAAACGACTTATATTATGGAATGAAGGTAGTATCTCAGTTGAATCAACGCTGATGCCGTTTTAACCTTAACTACCTTGTTCTTTAGTTATCTCTAGTGTTATTTTGTCTCCAATTGTTTTCCCTTCTGGATTTATTATTAATTTTGTTTACATTTTCATTTATTTAAACTTTGTTTTGGGTCCACTTCCAGCAGTTTTTCTTGAAATCGTCGGGTTGTATATTTGTGCTCCTAACAAGTCTCTAAGTTGATATCGAAAACTAAAGATTGTTCATAGAAGATCTGCAATGATTTGTGCTTATGATAATTGGGTGCTTCAGTTATCTTGAAACTCTGCTAATAAACTTTGGCATTCTTGTCTAAGCCACCTAAAAGACCAGGTTTCTGGTAATGTACTTCAACAGTGTTATGGATCTTTATCGTCTCGCTTGTTCCTTGGAATAAAGTGTTAAGATCAACTGAAGCACCAAAAGTTCTTAGTGCATTGTACTAGGTGTTAATATCCATATCTGTTCGATTGATGAGGTTTTCTGCTGATTGATGTTTAATTAACTGGATTCTGGTCAAATGAGTTTTTTCATGATCTTCTGGTGGAGTTCTGATCTGCTAAATTTTGCCTGATGAAATTTAAACGAAACCCTTCTTTGAACTTCTTTAAGGCTGGACCACGTTCCATGTTTCTTATAAACCTTTGAGTTTGTAGAAATAAATGGTATCGGCTTAGGCTTAATATACAGCATATGCACAAATAAAGATGCCAACGTGGAATTGGTTCAGTAAGTACACTTTGTAGTTTCAAATGAAACAGATAAGCTTTTGAGGGATGTCGAACAATGAGGTAGGGAAGTTCCCATCTACACAGTTAATTCATATCATTTTTGGTAATTAATTCACATTAGAGATAACTAGGCCCTGACTAGATTTATACCGGATGCCTTTCTCAGAGGATTCCAGGAGTCTACTCTGAAGTGTGTTATTGTAAACTATCTATTTTATTTCCCGCGAGAGTCATTCTTCTAGAGTCAACCTCAAGGGTAAAATAGTTTGATCTAGGCTAAATATGATGAAGCAATGCATCCTGCACAGGTTCACATTATGAGTGCTTCTCTCCTTTTATTCATCACTATTTTGACATGTAAGACTTGTTCTGAGGTTGGCTTCGATAACTTGGTGGCCGACGTTTCATTATAGACTGCCATGAATTCATCCTTCTTTGTTGCGTTGATTTTACATGCTCAAATATGTTGCCTTACTCAAGTGTACACGTACATGCAATAGTTTTGTCCGTGGAAATGGTTTCTTCGATGTGCTGCTACCTTCGAAGACATTGTTATTCTTGTTTACAATTGTTACTTGTTCCCAATTTGGTAACACATAATATTTATACTCAGCTATTTGATTGCATCAATGGGGCTTCAAGTACTGTGGAGCTTTGGACTTGCATGTCTTGATATCTTTGCTTTAAGGATAAAAAGAGACCTTCAAAATCCAGTTCTAGTGAGCCTGTTCGTCGTGGGTGACTGGGTATTTATCAAATCTCTTATTCTCAGTTGATATTAATGTGCTATATCATATGTCAATTTGCAATGAGTATTCAGCATATTTCCGCTTCATTATTTTTAATTTCGAACAATGTGTTTAATGTTTAGTTAAATATTCACACCTAAAATGAGCATGCTTCTAATCATGAACTACTGTACTGATGCTTTTCCTAGAAACTTGCTAAAAATGTTCACCATCATTTTCTTCCTGTTCTTTTGTGTTTGTAACCTCTAAATAAGAGATTCTAGTGTTTGTTAGAATCCATCAAACATTCCGAAATCAACGAGCTTCCCTCATGTAATAACAGTTTCGTCATAACTTAAGGTTTTGTTTTCTTCTACCCTTGGACACCATACTCTTTTAAGTATGTAAAGCTTTTGGCATATTCATATGGGGTGTCGGCGTGTACATGTACCTTAATATATCTTCCCATCAAAGCCCCCTCCCCTGACATTTTTCAAAATTGCTTTATAAGTATTGATTTTCTAGGCTTTTAGTCACTCATTTTCTAAAACCGCCTCTCAATTTTTTTCAAAACCTCCCTTATTCCCGCCCCCAAAGGGCTAAGTTCTACTTCCGTCTATGCTTCTAAGAAATATTACATCTCTTTTTTCCCTCTTTCAATTTTTTTTTTAATATTGTTCTTCCGTTCATTTGCTTGAGAATAATTGATCCAATGCAGGTGACAGCAACCCTTTCACTTGCTGCGGCATGCTCATCAGCGGGGATTGCAATCTTGTACGCAAAAGACTTGAAATATTGCAGGGGCCCAATGTATCTCGTGTGTAGCAGGTACGAACTCTCCATCGCTCTGGCTTTCATTAGTTGGTGCTTGGTTGCTATTTCTTCTCATGTAATGTTCTGGATCCTAGCCTCAATTTAGGTACTTTTAAAGCACCCCTACCCTACATTTTGCCTTCTGGACTTATTTAATCTGATTCTCTTGTAAAATGTAAATTGTAATTTTGCATTGGAAATTTCAGAAAAGGAAAAAAAAAGAAATTTGTATTGGAGACTTTGTTAATCTTTCTCAGGCACTGGTCCAACCTTTTGTGTTTCTGAAAAAAAAGAAACATTAACTGAAGTTGGCTACGTGAACTATAGAAAAAATTATCTATGGTCGTAGACCTAAATACATTCTCTACCTTCCTTTCTTTACAGAGGTCTGATAAACTTGTTACAGGTTAACACACTTAACAGTCTAGATCCTATGCAGAACATTTTTTTTCTTCAATATGTACGGAACGCCTCAGAACCCCTGTCCTGAGGCTAAAAAATACAACATGTGTTCTGAGGCTCGAAAAGGTATCCGTTATAAATTAATCTTAACCGTCAAAATTTTAATTCAACAGACGAGGAACTTCCGCACTGGAGCCACCGTCCTTGACATAATACTTCATACTCTCATCAAATCTAACAATCCACTTGTTATCACTAACATTCAAATCTTCCTTTAAAAAAAAAAAAATCATAGAGAAGTTAACAAAAGTATGAGCAACTTTCTTCCAATGATAGAATCGTTCCCAGCACCAAAATTTAAAGGTTAAGTTCATTTTCACATGACAATCTCCGGCTTCAAAATGCTGGATTTGATCTCTTTATGTGGCAATATAACACCACCATTGCTATAAACTTCATCAGCCACATGAACATCTTCTCCTAAGATAGTCATGTTCTCTATCCTAGCCCATCTCCCGACAGTCGAATGCCAGCCAATAATGCTACTAGATATGCAGGCGTGCTTCTTAATCCGAGCTCCACGCATCACGGTACACCTTGAAAGCCGAACCCCAGGTTCAATTACACAACCAGGACCAATTGCAACATCCGGTCCTATAAGACATCCGTCTCCAATTACAGCGCTCTCATCTACTAAAACATTTCCCGCGATACGAGGTCCCGAGGCCAGCTCAGATGCAGAGTTTCTACGTAAGGAGTGCAAGTAGAGTCTCAAGCCAGAAATGTAGTCCTTAGGTTGTCCAATGTCCATCCAGAAACCCGGCAAGATCATCGCATAAAGCTTGTGTTCAGCAGCAATCTTTGGAAAAATCTCCTTTTCTATTGAAGTTGGCTTCAACTCAATTCGATCAAGAACTGAAGGGCTTAACAAATAGATTCCAGCGTTAATCTTGTTCCCAACAAATAACTTTGGTTTCTCCACGAATTTTTCAACTTCCCCTGTTTTTTCTTCAAAAACCACCACGCCGTAATTAGATGGCTCATCAACCTAGCAAGTGAATTTCACTTCATCATATTATATAGTTACCATGCAAACTAATAACACGAAGATTTCATTATATGATACCTTTATCCTATATGTTATCTGAAGGGTGTCGGATATGTGTGCATATCTAAGTATCGATGCTTGTACCTCTAAAAGTAAGTATACGATGACACTTCTAAAAACTCGACGCGGATACGACAATAATTAGAGGCATATGAGAAAATTAACGAATTAACTATCCTTTATAAAGGGAAACAAACCTATAATTTGGGGAATATGCCTATAATATCATCCTCACTATAGACAGGACAGGGAATATCAGCTTTGAAAATCCACATAGTCTCGGTAAAAGTACTCAATATATTTTAACCACGTCCAATAAGGATCGCATACCCATATCCATGTCGTATCGTGTCAACACATGTGCGATAATCAAAACTAAACAGTCCAAGTAACATAGCCTTTATCTGCCTTACCTTTGTTACCATAATTGAGGCTTCCCCTCCATGAGACTTGTGGAATTCGATCATTTCGCGTAACGGATATTCACATATAACATCACTGTTGAGTACAAAGAAAGGATCACCAGAGTCATCTACTAATTTATCCCTAGCCAAAGCCAACGGGCCTGCTGTACCAAGAGGCTCAGTCTCCTGTGAACACGTGATCTTGATTCCTAGCTTCTTCTCAAACTCTTTCAGGAAGCTCAGCATGATCTAGAAAGAGGGATAACAAGGCTACATATACCACATCTTGCCGTACAATAATAACGCAATCAGGAAACACATGGATTTCAAATCCAAATAAAGATTACCCCCTCCATTCTATAATATAAGTCGTTTAGGACATGTAGCGAAAAATAAAGAAGCAAAAAGCAAGGTGCCTTGTCAGTCAAAATATCAATATTAGTTTCTCAAATATAATTATTGTTATACAAGTCCTATTTAAGATAGTACTACCTCCATTCCTTACCATAAGACTGTGAGGACATGTAGTGAAAATTACAGAAGCAAAAATTAAGAATGTTTTTTAATCAAAATATCAATATTACTCTTTTAAATAGAAGTAGTGATATACAAGTCCTATTTAAGAGAGTAATATTGATATTTTGACTAAAAAATTACATTGTTGTTTGCTTCTATAATTTTCGCTACATGTTCCGAAAGTCTTATATTAAGGAATGAAGGTAGTAATATTGATATTTTAACTAATAAAGTACTTTGTTTTTGCTTCCTTAATTTTCGATAATTTCCTAAACGACTTATATTAAGGAAGGAATGAAGGTAGTATTTTGTATTACCTCGGGTTGGTAATTGATAGCTAGAACCACCTCCGTGACTCCAACATATTTTAACGCTTCTATCTGCAAGAGAGACTTAAAATTTTCTCAGCAAAACTCAATCGGCAATGAAACTGTAATAGGGCTGTCACTAAATTCAAGAAACACACAGCCTTTTCAATATGCAGAGAAAAGTATACTTGAGGCAATATTCGGAGTCACTCTGGCATGGAACCGCCTTGTGGGACTGACACGTCTCTCTTAAATGAGTTTGGACATGAACTACTTACAAGATAGGCTCCGCCCAACAAATGTGAGAGGGTTATGGGGCGGTCCCACAAAGGCAGCTCTACCATATAATTTTTCATTCGACTGGGTAAATAAAATGTAATCGAGTGCAAGAGGCATTAATATACTTGATATTCCATCTGTTACACAATATAAGGACTTTTAGCCATTTTATCGAAAATATTTATCATTGCTCAAATTTTAAGAATTATTTTTCTAAAGTTATCCTCGTTAGAATTAGTAAAGGATTGAGTTGGAAAATGGACCTGATGGAGTATCATGGGCTTGTTAGCAAAATCAACTAGTGGCTTTGGCATACTGAGAGTTAATGGCCTCAATCTTGTCCCAAAACCCCCAACAAGAATAAGGGCCTTCATTCTGGGAAAAAAAATCAAAATTCTTCTGCCGCGTCTGTTTAAAAAACAAAAAAGGAAAAAATAAAAGTTGTAATTGTTAGCAGATGTCGAAGGTAATCGAAAATAAATACTACGTATTTGTGGCATAATATCTCCGGTAGGGCTTACGGTTTGTCGAAAAGAGAGACGGCCGGCGGGTGGCGGCGGGATCAGAGAAATATATATGGAAAGCTTCTATTGATGGCCAATCTCAGGGTTGATCAGCCACGAGTGCTGTGACTAGAACTGTGACGCTGAGCCCCTCAAAGCAGGCATCAAACATAATTCTGGAATTATTCTGTGACAAGAAGGTTCTGAATGCAAATGGAGTGAAGAATAGGGAAACTTAGAGATGCCCAATAAAGAACCGAACCGGCAGACCCTGTTTTGTAATTTATCAAACCGAATTTATTTAATTACGGATTTAATATGGAACCGGATAGTAATCAGATCCAAAACCGAAACAGTGTAGAATAAAAGTAGTATAAAATTATATATACGTAGATTAGTACGGAATCGAAACGATATAAAATTGGAATCGAAATCAAAACACTGTAACCGTAGTTAGAGATTTGTTATTAGTAGTATGTTTCAGCTCAGCTAAACTCAACTACAATGGTGACTCAAAATGGTGAAAATCGTCTGTCCTCGTGTATATTCATATCCCTATACTCAACCAATTAGAATTCGCTATGTAAACTTTTCTTTTAATTATATATACACATGTTAAATTATAAATCCTATGCAGAACATTTTTTTTCTTCAATATGTACGGAACGCCTCAGCACCCTGTCCTGAGGCTAAAAAATACACGTGTTCTGAGGCTCAGAAAAGATATCCGTTATAAATTAATCTTAACCGTCAAAATTTTAATTCAACAGACGAGGAACTTCCGCACTGGAGCCACCGTCCTTGACATAATACTTCATACTCTCATCAAATCTAACAATCCACTTGTTATCACTAACATTCAAATCTTCCTTTTAAAAAAAAAAAAAATCATAGAGAAGTTAACAAAAGTATGAGCAACTTTCTTCCAATGACAGAATCGTTCCCAGCACCAAAATTTAAAGGTTTAAGTTCATTTTCACATGACAATCTCCGGCTTCAAAATGCTGGATTTGATCTCTTTATGTGGTAATATAACACCACCATTGCTATAAACTTCATCAGCCACATGAACATCTTCTCCTAAGATAGTCATGTTCTCTATCCTAGCCCATCTCCCGACAGTCGAATGCCAGCCAATAATGCTACTAGATATGCAGGCGTGCTTCTTAATCCGAGCTCCACGCATCACGGTACACCTTGAAAGCCGAACCCCAGGTTCAATTACGCAACCAGGACCAATCGCAACATCCGGTCCTATAAGACATCCGTCTCCAATTACAGCGCTCTCATCTACTAAAACATTTCCCGCGATATGAGGTCCCGAGGCCAGCTCAGATGCAGAGTTTCTACGTAAGGAGTGCAAGTAGAGTCTCAAGCCAGAAATGTAGTCCTTAGGTTGTCCAATGTCCATCCAGAAACCCGGCAAGATCATCGCATAAAGCTTATGTTCAGCAGCAATCTTTGGAAAAATCTCCTTTTCTATTGAAGTTGGCTTCAACTCAATTCGATCAAGAACTGAAGGGCTTAACAAATAGATTCCAGCGTTAATCTTGTTCCCAACAAACAACTTTGGTTTCTCCACGAATTTTTCAACTTCCCCTGTTTTTTCTTCAAAAGCTACCACGCCGTAATTAGATGGCTCATCAACCTAGTAAGTGAATTTCACTTCATCATATATATAGTTACCATGCAAACTAATAACACGAAGATTTCTTTATATGATACCTTTATCCTATGTTATCTAGACTCGAGTAAAGGTGTCGGATATGAGTACATATCTAGGTATCGGATGTTTGTACATCTAAAAGTAAGGATACGAAGACACTTCTAAAAACTCGACGCTGGTACGTGGATACGACAATAATTTGGGGTATACAAGAAAATTAACAAATTAACTACAATTTATAAAGGAATCATTATAAAGGAATCAGACCTATAATTTGAGGAATATGCCTATACTATCATCCTCACTATAGACAGGATAGGGAATATCAGCATTGGAAATGTACTTAGTCTCGGTCAGAGTACTCAATATATTTTAACCACGTCCAATAAGGATGGCATACCCATACTCATATCGTATCGTGTCGACACATGTGCGATAACCAAAACTAAAGATTCCAGGTAAAATAGCTTTTATCTGTCTTACCTTTGTTACCATAATTGAGGCTTCCCCTCCATGAGACTTGTGGAATTCGATCATTTCGCGTAGCGGATATTCACATATAACATCACTGTTGAGCACAAAGAAAGGATCACCAGAGTCATCTACTAATTTACCCCTAGCCAAAGCCAACGGGCCTGCTGTACCAAGAGGCTCGGTCTCCTGTGAACATGTGATCTTGATCCCTAGCTTCTTCTCAAACTCTTTCAGGAAGCTAAGCATTATCTAGAAAGAGGGATAACAAGGCTATATATACCACATATTGCCGTACAATAATAACGCAATCAGGAAACACATGGATTTCAAATCCAAATAAAGATTACTCCCTCAATTCCATAATATAAGTTGTTTAGGACATGTAGCGTAAAATAAGGAAGCAAAAAGCAAGGTGCCTTGTTAGTCAAAATATCGGATTAATTGCCATTTGGGTCCCCAACATATTTGCGCGCAGCCAATTTCATCCTTTTTCTTTTTTTTTAACTTTTTCGGTCATCAATTTATTTTCAAACAGCCACTTTCATCCCTTTAAACTTTTTTCAGCCACTTTCATCCCCAAAAAAATTTCAAACAGCCACTTTAAAAAGGATGAAAGTGGCTGTTTGAAAATATATTGGGGATGAAAGTGGCTGCTAGAAAATATATTGGGGATGAAAATGGCTGGAAAAAGTTAAAAAGGATGAAAGTGGCTGTTTAAAAATATATTGGGGATGTGAAAAGTTAAAAAAAAAGAAAAATGATGAAATTGGCTGCGCGCAAATATGTTGGGGACCCAAATGGCAATTAATCCATCAATATTAGTCTCTCAAATATAATTATTGTTATATAAGTCCTATTTAAGATAGTACTACCTCCATTACTTCCCATAAGACTGTCACGACATGTAGCGAAAAGTACATAAGCAAAAATTAAGAATGTTTTTTTAATCAAAATATCAATATTACTCTTTTAAATAGAATTAGTGATATACAAGTCCTATTTAAGAGAGTAATATTGGTATTTTGACTAAAAAATTACATTGTTGTTTGCTTCTATGATTTTCGCTACATGTTCCGAAAGTCTTATATTAAGGAATGAAGGTAGTAATATTGATATTTTAACTAATAAAGTATTTTATTTTTGCTTCCTTAATTTTCACTAATGACTTATATTAAGGAATGGAGGTAGTATCTTGTATTACCTCGGGTTGGTAATTGATAGCTAGAACCACCTCCGTGACCCCAACATATTTTAACGCTTCTATCTGCAAGAGAGACTTAAAATTTTCTCAGCAAAACTCAATCGGCAATGAAACTGTAATAGGGCTGTCACTAAATTCAAGAAACACACAGCCTTTTCAATATGCAGAGAAAAGTATACTTAGAGGCAACATTCGGAGTCACTCTGGCATGGAGCCGCCTTGTGGGACTAACCCACGTCTCTCAAGTGAGTTTGGACATGAACTATTTACAAGATAGGCCCCGTCCAACAAATATGAGAGGGTTATGGGGCGGTTCTAACATATAATTTTAATTTTTCATTCGACTGGGTAAATAAAATGTAATCGAGTGCAAGAGGCATTCATATACTTGATATTCCCTCTGTTACGCGATATAAGGACTTTTAGCCATTTTATAGAAAATATTTATCATGGCTCAAGTTTTAAGAATTATTTTTCTAAAGTTATCCTCGTATCACCGGCTACTATTATACTAGAATTAGTAAAGGAGTGAGTTGGAAAATGGACCTGATGGAGTATCATGGGCTTGTTAGCAAAATCAACCAGTGGCTTTGGCATACTGAGAGTTAATGGCCTCAATCTTGTCCCAAAACCCCCAACAAGAATAAGGGCCTTCATTTTGGGGGAAAAAATCAAAATTCTTCTGCCGCGGCTGTTTAAAAAACATAAAAGGAAAAAATAAAAGTTGTAATTGTTAGCAGATGTCGAAGGTAATCGAAAATAAATACTACGTATTTGTGGCATAATATCTCCGGTAGGGCTTACGGTTTGTCGAACAGAGAGACGGTCGGCGGGTGGCGGCGGGATCAGAGAAATATATATGGAAAGCTTCTATTGATGGCTAATCTCAGGGCTGATCAGCCACGAGTGCTGCGACTAGAACTGTGACATAATTCTGTAAATTATTCTGTGACAAGAAGGTTCTGAATGCAAATGGAGTGAAGAATAGGGAAACTTAAAGATGCCCAACCACTATAAAGAACCGAACCGGCAGACCCTGTTTTGTAATTTACCAAACCGATTTTATTTAATTACGGATTTAATATGGAACCGGATAGTAATCAGATCCAAAACCGAAACAGTATAGAATAAAAGTAGTATAAAATTATATATACGTAGATTAGTACGGAATCGAAACGATATAAAATTGGAATCGAAATCAAAACACTGTAACCGTAGTTAGAGATTTGTTATTAGTAGTATGTTTCAGCTCAGCTAAACTCAACTACAATGGTGACTCAAAATGGTGAAAATCGTCTGTCCTCGTGTATATTCATATCCCTATACTCAACCAATTAGAATTCGCTATGTGAACTTTTCTTTTAATTATATATACACATGTTAAATTATAATTGGTTGGATATATTAATAAGTGATATACACGAAGACAAATGATTTTTTGCCGACTCAAAATAGACCCTTAAAAATTCGGCGATTTATATGGCCATGAGTTTGTAATTTACCGTTTTATACAGTCTTTTAAATCATTGACATACTTAGGAGTGTATTTAGATATCTATATATCACAATCTCGAATATAAAATTCTGACTATAATTCACCATTCAATCCAAATAAACTATGAGGAAAAGAAAAGGCAAATTAGTCATTATTGTCCCTAAACAATTTATAACTCAGGTGTAAGGTCTCAAAATATTTTTTCTGGACATTAAAATCCTGAAATAATTTACGATTGGTGTGTAAGGCCCTTCCTTCAATAAAAGTGTTAGTAAACTGTTAATTCAAAATTTTAATCGGGTCAACCAAAATACTTGTAGGGACATAATTAGTATTTCATAATTAAAATACTCCACTTCAAACCCCCCACCACCATCACCCCACCCTCTCTCCTTCTTCATCTTGCTCGTTTTCTTCCCGGCGAATCCCTCATCACAGCACACCCTACCCTCTCTAGTTTTATTTCTTGGGAACCCAGCAGCCATGAAGACCCTATGGAAGGCCATTGGGGAACTTTGATGTTGCAATTTCTTCAAATGTTTTTCCATCCAATAATAAGGCATATTCTTCTCCCTTTTTTTTAAAAATTTCATAAAAGAATTCAAAGGGGGATTCGGGATTTTGAAGATTTTTTTTTTTTAATTTTCTAATTTTTGGGTTTTTTGGAAGTAGAAGAAGAAATGATGAGGAGGCAGCAAGATCAACAATTCAAGGTGTTTTATGAATTATCGGCTTTGATTTTGAATTTATTAAGAAATCCCACATCGCCGATTGATTTTTCTGATGACTTGGTGTTGTCGGTGCCTGCTACGGCGGCGGGAGGTGGAAGAGGAGGGAGGAGGCAAATGATGGATTTGCAGTAGCTAACTGTGAAACCCGTAACTTTTGCTTACGTGTTATTTTACATTTAATTTATTTTGTGTGATTTATTTCGTAGGCGTAATTTATTTTGCGCGATTATGTGTTTATGTGTCTATTTATTTTTATAACATGTCACGTATTATTATTTTTGGGTACGTTTGTGAGGGGCGTTTCGTACATGTATCGTAATTAAGGGACCTATTTGTAATTCACTTAGAGGAAATTGAAATTAAAAAAAATAAAAATAAAAATAAAAATAGGGAAAGCAGATCGTGGGATGAGGGGAGAGAATATTGGGCAGTGAGGTGTTCATGGGATCGTGGGTGTGTGGCATGGTATTTCGGAAAACGTGCACAAATCAAGAGTGTATATAAAGAGCTTCGCTCTCAGGCGCAAGGAAAAAGAGAGCAGCAGTAGTCAAGCTTTGGAAATTCTGGGATTTCGTGCCCAGCAACCAATAGAAAAAAAAAGAGAGAAAAGGCTAGCCGCACAGTGAGAAATAAAATCAGTGAGGATTTTTGTGAGCGTTTTGATTTCTGGGCAGTCTTTGAAAGATCACTGAGGGATAGTTACTTGTCCGTTTTCATTCCATAATATACCGATTCGAAGATAATCGAATAAGCTTCGAGTGAGCGCAGACGGAACGCCATTCCGAGTCTCGTGCAGAAAGTTATAGCTCCGCGAGTAGGACTGAGCAGTGCTGCCTCGGATTTTCTATTTATCAATTGTCTTCGTAAGAGGTAGGGACCTTTACGTCATTTAATTCTCGCATATAACTGCACAGTAAAAGCGAATAAATTATTCTATTTACAAAATATTTGCAAGAATTGTGTTTATTGCTTTCGATATTGTATAAACTATTTTGGAATTGAATATCTATCTTGGAATTGTTATGTTACCTAATGAGATATAATCTGAAATATTTTCATGGTTTATGTAAATTTATTATGTATCTAATTGTATACCTTTATAGTTATTCGTGAATTGTTAATTGATCAATTGATGAACTTGCCTGATTGTTTTATCGTTTTGGTCGTCTTAATTGATTAAATACTTTGAGTTGTCGTCATTCAGTCCTTTTTGGTTTTGGTCGATCGAGTCGTCGCCTTCTATTTGAGCTCTTGTCTATGAACGATTGATTAGCAGGATTCATTCGAATATCGAGTCGTATAAGAAGATCCTTTGTGGTCTAAGTGAACAGTGAAACATCCAGGGCCTTAACCCGATGAGGGAGATCATTGGGGACTCATAACTGGTTTTGTGGAGTCCCTCGGTGAGGGATGATGAGGCAATACATAGAATGGATCCTTAAACCTTGGACCCTTAGTTCGGAGGTCATCATCGAACCCACGTGTTGAAACATCTTGGGCCGTCCCTAATTTGGACTATAATCGGGGGCCGTTACAGTCATTGTTGATTAATAAGTGACTAGACGATTGAGCTCGAATGGCAGAATTTAGTGTCATAGCGGTAGTGATGTTCCTAGTGTCTAAACGATGTAGTGATGGAGTGTATTGTGTTGGTAAAGCGTGGTGCTTTGCATACATTCGATTGTGAAAGCGTTTAGATGCTAGTCGAATATGACTACTTAGCTTATTTGTTGTTTCATGCTTGTTTGTTTTATCATTGGTCCCCTACCGAAGCACCGGCTCAGCCCATCCACTTTCTATCGTGCAGATGACTTAGGTGATGAGCAACACTACTGGAGATGATGGCTCATGGGATGGGGGATTATGAAGAGTGAATCATAACCTAGGTTTTAATTAAATAATTTAGTTTATTTTATTATTAGTATTGTTGAACAATTTCATTTGTAATAATTAGTTTCCGCTGTTGAACTCTTATTTCGGATATTTCATAATTGAATTTCTTTTTAGTAACTCTGTTTGTCGGCTTTGGTGTTTCATTAACCAATGAGACACTGCCATGTCATCGACCCTGGTTACGGGGTGTAACACTAACTCCGGCGGCATCAAACTTGTAATTTTTTTTTTCTGCTTCTGCTTCAACTTCAACTTCATATATGAAAACAATTATGGGCTTGCATCTTTTTTCTATCATCATCAGTACTTCGCTCTAAAAAAAAAAAATCCTTCTCTATTTTTATCACTAATCATTGAAATTATTACTCCTGGACATTCATTAGTGTACTTGAATATTAATTATTGATTACTACTCCGAGCCACAAAGAAATTTTCGGGAAGAAGGGGTGGTTAACGTTTTAACTGAGAAGAAGGAAGGGATGGTGGGTGGGGGTGCTAAAAGCACAATACCAATTTTACCCCCATAAGTTTTTGCATTGACTCATTTTTTTTCAAAAATTATGTTGACGCATCACTTTTTAGAAAGAAGGACCTTACATACCAATTGTAAATTGTTTGAGGATTTTAATGTCCATAAAAAATATTTTAAGACCTTACACCTGAGTTATAAATTGTTTAGGGACAATAATGACCAATTTGCCAAAAGAAAAAGATAAATACTTTGAGGCTTATAAATAAATCCACATTCATAGGGTTTCTTAAACAACTGGGCCTCCACTTGATACATCACTTGATACATGGGGCTTTTAGGGCCTTTGTCCAATAACCAGAAGCATTGGACTTCAAGTTCAGCTATTTCTTTCAGAGAAATATAAACATTTCAGCACTTTCTCAGCTCCCTCCCAAGTCCCAAGGATGATTTTCTGATTTGGTCTATAGCTTTTCGTTGACTATGCCTAGACGTATCCCGGATTCTCCTTGAAACTCCCTATAACACTCAATGTAATTAATTTAATTAAGAAAATCTAAACTAAAATAGATTAATTTTAAAAATAAATTGATAAATTCTAAGTATGAACGTTATTATAATTAAGAATGCCATAGAAAATATCATAGAGAATTTCGTGTTACTGAGATGCATCCCATTCGTGGTCTTTTTGCTTCTGTGATTTTAAAAATGCAATATGTTCTCTCTTATAAATATTCGAATTTTTATATATGTTATTAGAAAATATAACTTTTCCCCTCAAGTTGAGTAAAATTTTAATTTTGCCTTTGATATAAAGTTTCTGGTTCCTTCAGTTATTCGTGTAATTCATTTTGAAAAGAGAAAAAAAGAAAAGAAAAGAGAGATAAAGAGTTCTTCACTAACGGAAAGGGGTACACAACTTAAAAACCACGAACTGGAGGGTAAGCAAATATTCCCGCAAAGTCAAGGAGGTCGTAGCCCAGTGGGACAAGCCTCTATCCGTGATCAAGAGGTCCCGGGTTCGACACTCTCCCCCTACATAGGGCAATAAAGGTTGTTGATAAAAAAAAAAAAAAAAATTCCCGCAAAATACTTGATTTTATTGGAAGTCACTTATAAATTTTAACAAGTTGGGCCCTTTGGCCGGGAAATAAGACACACGAGAGGCGATCAATATTTACAATTTCAATTTTTTGTTTTTCACACTAACAACATAAATGCATGCCTGGAAATATCCCCTTTGGATATCCAGACAAAAATTACAATAACATTCACGAACAATTATTAATAACAGAATATAGTACGTAATTATTACATGCCTTGGATTTTCCAAAGGCATGTGAATTTATAGCGTTACGTATTAAGAAAATAATCATTTGACGGTGCGGAGAGATGTGAAATGATTGCTTGCCGGTGACTGAACACCTCCGATGACCATTCTTTTCGTGGCGGACGACGAGGATGAGGTGGTTGTAGAGAAGCCACAGTCTGGTAGGAAATTGTGTAAATCTGACGCTTGGAACCGCCCCGAGTCTCCGGCCGGCAGCCTCATGTAGGAAGCAGAAGGTGATTCATTAAGCCATGATCCTATCAGTCCTTCCTGTCTATTACCCTTGTAATGCATTATGGCTTTGTACACATATGGAATTAGGCCCTCCATTTTTATCTTTTAATTTTAAATAAAGCAACTCTAGCTAGAAGTATTAATTTCTAGAGAGAGAGAGAGAGATTCTTGCAGTGTGAGGAGAGAGTGGAGGAGGGGAGTGGTTTAAAAGGATCAAGGGATGATGGTGACGTGGCGTAGTGGGGGTTAATTAAAGTCTAAGCTAAGCTAGAAATGACAAGAAGATATGGCGGAATGAAAGTTAAGGTGCTAGGCACTCTGACACTTCTAGATTACATTTGTAGTATATTTCTTAATACATTACTGATATTATTACACATAGAATAATGCGATTAGTTAAACTCTAAAAGTTATGGTAAATAATGTTATTACATGTGAAACAATATCATTAGTCGTGTTGGGATCATTTTCTTAGTGCTACGTAAATCTAAGTTGTTGATTGTTCATGAGATTAAAAACGAAAAAATAAGTATTTCAAAAAATGATAAATCAAAAGTTAACTAATGATATTAATTAACAATATGATAAATGTGAAAAATACCCATTAACACCATAACTGCTCCCGAATGAAGGCACTAGTTGATGGCAAATCGACAAGAAATTAATCAAAACCATACTTGAAAGCTATATCTAAACTACATTCCCATTATATCTCACCAAATCACAATAAGATATTCAATGCCATTATAATATCCGGTGGATCATGAGGACTTGACCTTATTTTTTTCTCTCTGAAAACTTATTTTGTATTAATAATGTATAATAATTACAAAGCCAATGAAGGGATTAAATTGACCGTTACAGGAGTATTTGAAGAGCGATCTAATTTTAGACAATATTAAATTTATCCTAACATGTAAAGCGGTAACTTTTAGTTTTATTAATCAATCATATATGTGTGGTTTTATGCTTATACTAAAAGCTTCACCAAGTGTTGCAAATTCATACGTCCTATTGCCACCCAATCTGTATATTATAAGAGATGATAGCCATGTCTTTTGGAGTTCAATTATGTAATCTCTTACGTTATACGTTTATGTAAAAAAAAAAAAACACATATTTTTGTTGGTAAGGTTTTATTTAGAATATATAAGATATGAGTAGGCTTAGTACCAACATGAGAATATGATTACTATAATTATTAATTTTTTAATAAAGGTTAGTACCAACATGAGAACCAGTGCTAACACCGGTTAGGTGAATAGGAATATTACTCAAGCCTTTAACAAAATAAAAAGAAAAAAGAATTCTCATAGCTCTAAAACACAGAGATCTAGCTTCCTTGATAGCGGCGGATGCAGTGCTTTAATAATTATTTAGTAAAAAAATATTATTTTAATAAATAATATGTATTATTAATCTATTTAAATTACATGTTCATAAGTGACCCACATAAATAGAGTAAATTAACGAGTGCACCCATTTCTATCCGTCTCTCTATTCATCGACCAAGCGACCTAAAGGTGAAAAATCACTGTTAATCCCAAAAGATACATTCCAGAATAAAATATCTAAACCTAAAAGTATTAACTCAAAATTAAAGGGCTTCCAATATGAGTAGCAACCAATTTGAATGAGTAGCTCCAGTAATTTTTTTTATATGTTAGTGAAAATAATTTACTGTTTTGTCCTAATTTTGATGATTACTGTTTAGATCTTATGCATGATTTTTAGAAGATTTGTTTCTCCTAAGATAGAAATATATATTTGTATAGACATGTCCAAACTCTTTTTTCTTTGGTAGAAAACAGTTCAAACTATATATTAGCTAAAAGCTCCCAAAAAGAGATTAGGTTCATTACAAATAGTTCTACTAAAGTAAGCCTCACGGGCATCCCCTGTCACTAGCTGACTTACAAAAGGGATAAATTTGAAAGCAGTAAAAACAGAATAGGGAGAAAAAGATCCCCATTTGATGAGACAATCTGCACAAGCATTTACCTACCTGTAGACGTGCGAAATACTAATCTCCTGAATTCTCCCTGCAATCATGAATGATAGTAAATAAAGGATGAGTCAGTATATCCGCATTCCAAACTCCAAACTTTTTTTTCTATACAACAAATATTTAATCAATCCAATGGGAAAACCAAATTAAGAGGAATCCGATGATAAAGAAAGTGACAAATCAATTAAGAGTAGTAATGCAACTCATGTGCGTTTTTTTTTGGGAGCATATCTTTATATTCTATGGTTCATTAATCAGGGAACTTTGCAAGGAGATATTGTATAATTGGACATTGATTGTTTGACAGCTGAACTAAAAAGCTTCTAAAACAAAATTTCCACTAAGTTTTATTAGGGAAGTTTCTAATTACTGCTCCCTCCATTCCATAACATAAGTAATTTAGTATATATAGTGAAAATTAAGGAAGCAAAAACTAATATAATTTATTAATTAAAATATCAAAATTACTATCTTAAGTATAAGTCGTTACTATTCCCTACTCCTTCCATTCTATAATATAAGTTGTTTAGGATATGTAGCGAAAATTAAGGAAGCAAAAGACAAGACACTTTGTTAATTAAAATTACTCTCTTAAATAAAATTAGTGGTATACAAATCTTATTTATTTAATAGAGTAATATTGATATTTTACATAATAAAGTACCTTATCTTTTACTTTTTTAATTTTTGCTACATGTATTAAACAACTTATATTAAAGAATAAAAATAGTATTACATTAATCTGAAAACCTATTATAGAAGCAGAAAAAATATATTGTCCCTTGTAAAGAGGAAATCTCCGGGACAGCCTGGTTCCAGCTCCTGGTTTTTTCACATCTGTGTATATATTAAGGATGATCACAGATAATCGCGACAAGCCAATTGTTAATTTTTTTCTTTAATTTTGATAAATGTACTAAACGATTTATATTATATAATGAACGTGCTATTTCACAACCTATCTTTGCAAATTTGCATAGGAGGGAATATATTGCTTGTTAATATTGACAACATTATTGGTTTTTTTTTGGGGGTAATTATTGATTTTGTTATTCATATAAATTCTAAATATTTCGAAACTTCTCTGCATTTTTTGTATCTTCCGGTATTTATCAGCAAATTAAGTTCTAGTTCGTCGGTCCAGTTGTTTAGTGCAAACCAGACTTCTAGGAGACTGACGCCACTCAAATCTCCAACTCTAATCCGAGATGAGCCGAATTTGTTTTAAGAAAATTGTGTTCAACACAAGTCTCAATCTTATCTTTATTTTCTTTGATTTTTTATTTGTCATTACGATTACTGTAATTATTTTGCTAACAGTGTTCATCACGCCTAACTCCTAGACATCTCTTGGATGTTGATTAATTAGAGTATTAGAGGTGGAACTTACACAAATAATAAGAGTTTTGTTGATCTATGGAAGCTTCAATAGTTTATATATTTAGACTCAGTCTATTCTTGATGTATATGTGATTTATTAATTAAAATATTAAAATTAATAATGTATATGTGATTTCTTGATGTATATGTATACATCAAGAATAGACTGAGTCTAAATATATAAACTATTGAAGCTTCCATAGACCAACAAAACTCTTCTTATCTGTGTAAGTTCCATCTCTAATAATCTAATCAATCAACATCCAAGAGATGTCAGTCTACTTATACATCAAGAAATCACATATACATGATTAATTTTGTTCATAAGAATATGTATAGAATACTACATCTCCTACTATCGGATAAGCTTTTGACTTTGGAACAAATCAACTTTTCAGTGTTTTTATTATACGATTTCTCTTAATTTTTTTTATAAGTATACAGATTTAAGAAACCGAAATAATTTTTTTGGTCTCCATGTATACGATTTTTTTAATATTTTAAAAAAAGTATTAATTGGACACTCCTGTTGGAATACAAAACTTCAAACTTATACATCTCCAATTGTTCAGAAAATTATTGATCTTTAGATTAACATTGATCATAAAGGTTAGTCATATTTATGCAAATATTTTGCTCAATGCAAACAGTTAGTTACAAGTTAAGGTTTCCATCATTTAATCCGTATTTTGCAATAGTACTGTTATAGATTCGTGCATAAGTGACAGGACGAAGACAGAGGGGGAGGGGGTGGCAGTCGTCCCCCGAGATTTCTAAAAATACTACTAGATATAGTAATTTTATATGTAGTTCGAAATATTTTATCAAATTCGTCCTCAATATTTTTTTTTTGTTTTGCAATTTTTATATGTAGTTCAATATATTGTTGCAGTTTTTGCCCCCAACGCTAAATTTCTGATTTCGTCCCTAATAAGTGAGGCCTTGTATGAGTATTGACAAGCGCTGAGGCCTCCCACCTAGAGGTCAGAGTATAATTTCAGTCTCATGCAAACTTTTACTTTATTATTTTTATCGCCCTGTAATAGGATTATTTATTTATTATATATATGATAAAATGATGTAATTTGTACCAATAGTGTGACTTTGTAATTGTAAATGAAATTATTGGTGCATACTATATTCACCTGACTATTAATATATGATGACTCACCATGTACTATCTATCTGAATATGTTAATTAAACCCCGATTAATAAATTTGTAGATATTAACTCGTATTTTTTGCTTAATTAATCAGAATACCTACTCTCTTTGTGGTGAAGAGATTTCAAAGGGCCACAAGCTATGGATATTGTCATTTTCGAGTAGAATTTAGAATGATTAACTTCAAAGTGGAGATCAAACCCTTGGAAATCCTAAGCAAAAGCAGAAAATGCGTGCTCCATTTGTGTTTTGTGTGTTAGGTGGGAAGGATAGAGCTGGTGTTAGTGTGACACTGCCCTAGTCCAACCTTGTAATATTTCTTTGTTTGAAACTTACTAGTATAGATTAATTTTTTAATTTTTTTTTTAACTCACAGCTGTTACTCGAAGGTGCACACATGATTTATATGCCTAATTAAAAATTTGAGATTACAAATTATTTTTTCAATTAGACTAATTCCTGGTAACTTAGTATACGATATAAAAATAGAATAAAATTGATTTAAGCCCATAGAATTTTTTATTTCATTTAATATAGAGAGAATATTAGTTTGGAACAAAATCATTCTGCTTTGCTAGTATACTTTATGAAACCGGTATCCTAATCCTGCGTGCACACTCTTTCCCTAGAAGAAAAATCAAGAGAATATTTTTTTTCCTTGGAAGCCATGATTTTCATCAAATAATAAAGACACTTGGCAAAAAAAAAAAAATCAAATAATAAAGACAAAATTGCTCAGGTAAACTCTAAAATAATGATAAGATAGATAATAGCTTACTTAATCAAAAGTATATGCTAAGTCGCAACTATAGATTTTATGTTGGATTAATATTCTATTTCTATTTGACATATACCAGCCAGTCCCTAAAACGACAAAGGTTGAATCTATATCTTATATGTTATTTTTAAATACAGTACATTTATGATTTGCACTATTAAATAAATTAATGAACTATCCCGATTAAAAGTCGTTCAAAACAACAAGAAAAAACCGCGTATAGCTTTCTCAAAAAATCTCTTGTAATCTTTTAAGATCATTTATAAGCACATATTTATCGATTTGTGCCATTGAAGATCTATAATAAGTTCGATGCTCATAAAAATCTCTATAAGCATAGTAACCAAAACTTGCTTAAAAAAAGGAAGCATAGTAACCAAAACCCTAGACATAGTCCATCTTTGTTGGACTCTTGACATTTTACTTTAAGTATCAGTCCCGTCAAAGGCTCCTCACTATTTCTATTCGGATGACCAAAGGAAATGATCCAAAGATTGTTAATTTCGGCCATTAAAATCATATGCACTAAAACTAATCTCAAGATCAGCCCAATTCTTATGAGCTCAGAACAGAATTTGGTTTTGGAATAGGCTTTCAGCCCAATCAGTGGCTAGTTTCCCATACCATGAATCCCGAATGACTTGGTCTAGTAGGCAAATGAATATGGAAAAGGGCAGTGTTGGCCACCTGTCCTGTGTAGGTCCCTATTCATTTACCCAACCAATCACAATTCATCATGTATATATAATTGAAAAAAATATTTATATAACATTTCTGATTGGTTGAGTATTGAAATGACGACCTACACGGGGACATACGTATATCACCCGGTAGTGTTAGGCGGCCAAATTGTGTAAATTTAAATCAATTTAAAAGTAAAAAATGTAAAACACCAATTTTTTTTTTTTTTTATTTTTTATTTTTATTTTTATTTTTTATTTTTTATAAACCCAATAGTACCGCAAAAGTTTTCCTACAATCAGAAAAAATGAGTCTATTTCCCTAGTTTCTTTCTTTCTTTTTCAAATTTTTTTTCTACAAGTAACTTCGTAAAACAAGAAGTTATATTACGAAGCAAAAACTATATTGAATAATTTAAAATTTAATCGTTTAACAATGACACGAGCAAAGAAACCGGAAAGAGTATTGGTATATAAATATTCTACTACAACTTTAGGCAAAATAGGAGGAGCAAGTGACAGAACTTGCAGTCCTCCTCATCACCAAAGCCATTAGAGTAAGTGCACTCCCTATCTTCGATTCTGGATCCTTTTCCCTGCCAAACAAGAAGAAAAAAAACCCCACAGAATTATATAGAATTTTTAGTGCCACATTAATTTCCTTCTTTCTCTACCCTAGTGAAAATCCCAATGGCTATTGGTATGGATGGAAATGGGGCAGATTGGGGTGGGTATCTCAATACTCGACCCCGTCCCACGGACATGAATCACCGCTCCGCCCCGCGACCCGTGACAGATCAAGCAGTCTGTGCAGAGCAGGTTAGACCCGCCCCGCCCCGCTCCACTTTTTTTTTTTTGAAACTCACATTGCAATAGCTGTGAACAGCTCCGTTTCAACCCAAAAAAAGTGCACACAAACATATGTAATGGTATGATCCAAAATCAAGTTTAAGAAATTGTTCATTTACAAGAAAAGAAAATGGAGAAAGATAGAAAGAGGAACAGAGAAGTCAATTGCAAGAGCTTAATTAAAGAATTTCAAGATGCAATAAAAATATTCCTTCTTCTTTATCAAGACCTCGATGCCATAAAAAATCTCAAATCTTTATCTAAACCCATTTCTACTACTTAAAATCTGCTCCCACTTCAACAAGAATCAGGTACTGTTGATGATCGGAGTCTCGGAGTCGGACTGTCGGAGAAGAAGGGAAAGGACTAAGAGATGAGAATAAAGCATTATGATCCGAGACTTAAGAAGCAAGAGCGGCGGATTGGTAAATGGGGGAACTGACTAAGTTTAATAATAATAAAAATAATAATAAAATGGCCGGGACGGGACGGGACGGGGCGGGGGCGGGTAGCACAAGAAATTCATGCTTGATCTACCCCGTTCGCGGGTACCCCATTTTCTTCGCGGGTCGGGCTTGATTTGCCCAAAATAAGTTGGGACAGGGTGAGTCAACGGGTCAAATTGCCATCCCTATCTATTAGTCATCTTTACGGAAAATTCAATCATATGACTGTTCTGTAGAGTTTGGTTCCACAACCCCTCACATAAATTGGGTGAGCGTATGTGCAAACACGGATTCCACTCAATTCATGTGGGGAGCTGTGGGTAAGTCCCACAAAGACGATTATAGAATTGAGTGACCCCCTCTTCATCTACCGGTAGGAGCTAAGTCAGAAATTTTTTATTGTAGGCAAATTTGTTTTTTACTGAAAATTTAGGAATATAATACAATATTTATAAAAAAAGAATACTAAAAATAAAAATTTTATTACAAAAAATTCATCGTTTCTTAAAATTTGTAGGGCGATAAATTCGCTAAATTTTTGAAAAATTCTGATATAGACCTGGCCTACAAGTGGGGACATAGACCACTTGGTCCACAATCACCCACATCCCCTCTTTTGATTAAAAAACAATAAAAACGCCTCAAACAATGCACCAAGTGGGGGAATATTTTTATTATTTTAATCAAAACTGTGATGTGGCTGAATGTGGACCAAGTGGTCTATGTCCCCACTTGTAGGCCTGGTCCATGACAGAATTGATCTAAATTTTTTGTTGCTTTTAGAGATTTGAGGACTCACCTAATTAGGCAGTGCCAGATGTGAATCCTCCATCCACATAAATAACCTGACCAGTAATATATGAAGCAGCAGGAAGGCAGAGGAATGCCACTAGTGGTGAAATTTCATCAGCTTCTGCGATTCGGCCGAGAGGGGTTTGAGCCATCAATGGTCCGTATGCTTTAATTATAGATATATCAGCAATATCCTCCTGTAGACAAATCATATCAAACCTTAAATAGCAAAATCTATTTTGTTTATGACATATTGAAAAATCATATGAAAATTAAAATTTTCGATTTGCAGGAAAAATACAGGTTTTGTAAATGTGGTTTTAACCCCCCATGGTGCAACATTGTTGACTCGAATCTTATCCTTTGCCCATTCGCACGCCAGATTCTTAGTTACTTGATTTATTGCACCTGAAAACATACAGGTAATGCAGATATTAACTAACAATATTTTATTATATGGGAAAAAAGTAAAATAAATACGGGTATTTGTGAAAATTAACGCATAGATTTATAAGTTATTTGGATATGATATTTCAAAACTTCTCCTCACGTCGAGGTGCAAATCAAATTCAAAGTCTGTCGCCTTTTTAGGTCACGCGGGGACAATTGAAGACCCGTCGCCCTACTAGAGACTTACGAGGATAATTAGAGCTACTTGTGCATTATAAGGCCACACATCTCGTCTAAAAGACCGCTCTGATATCGTGTGAAAATTAGCTAATAAGTATCCATATCCTCTCAAATCCAATTGACAATGAGAAATGTTAATCCATTAACTTATAAGTTATTTGGATATTTCTTAGGCACTCGACGACGTAGGACTTTATATTTCCATGAGCTTATAAATTATTTGAATTTTTTTTAAACACTCGATGCGAGACTTTATATTTCAACCGCAATGTAGATATTAACCAGCAATAAAGGACTTGATTATAAGGGAAAAAAATTCGATTGCAAGTTAATAAATACAGGTACCGGTTGGTGTTTGATATAAGATTACCTTTAGTAGCTGCATAAACGGATATGCCAGGCAGTGAAGTCATGCCAGCAACGGAGGAAATGAATACGACATTTCCCATTTCTGATCCTTTTAAGAGTGGATATGATAGTTGGGTTAGATGATAAGGGGACTCCAGATTTGTGCTCATTACATGTGAATAATCCTCAGAAGTTGAATCTATAGCTCGTTTTAGCAGAGATGTTGCTGCATTGTTTATCTAAAAGGAAAAATAACATCTTCAGTTCATTGGCATACATAATCAAACACACTTTTATTTAATTTTTTTATATGGGGGATATGGGAATCGATCCCAGGGTCTTACCCCTGGGATGTGATGCCTTTTCCACTGGGGCAATCGTTTCCCATACATAATCAAACACTTGAACTATACTATTGGGAAGGGAAGTTGGGAGATGGACCTGACTCATTGGTTAGAGCCACATGTTTCTCTCATAAATGATAAAGTAATGACCATGTTTATGCAAACAACTGTTAATGAAAAATGTGAGAATGTCGTGAGATCAGAATTAAGAGGTTGAAACCGGAGGAGAAATAGGAGGTACAACCGGTCTATTGAGATGGGTCCCACATCCCACAGATAAATATACACTTGTATAAGTATAACCAATAATATATTTGTGTGATAAGGGCAAAAAATCCTCTGTACCCGTTCCTCTCCCCAGCCAATCACAATTCACCCTATGTATATATATAATTGAAAAAAATGTTTATATAGTAAATTCTGATTGGTTTGGGACAATGATGGGGAGAGGAATAGAGACAGAGAATTTTTACCATGTGAGAAGTGAGACCAATTCCAATATACCGATTACACTCTTAATTACCCGTCAAGTCCCACCTCAATTTTTCCTAGGGGAGGGCGGGACTTGCAGAAGACCAACCAAGTGAATATGGATTTTGGCTCCAACGTGGAATGCTCAAAATTCTGAACTTACGAAATATTGGATGAAAAATTTTGACAGCCGAGATTTTCTTAGGCTCATACTTGTTCAATTTTTTTTTGAACACCTCTTACAAATACTTGTTATCAAAAGACACAACAGATGTATGTTTTTTTTATAAGAGTTGTTTGTAAGAAATGTTTAAAAAGATTGAATAGACATTAGCACAAAAAAAATCTCGGTCCTCAAATTTTTTATACTATGATCGAAAATTGTTATTACATACGTGTGAAATTTTTTACGTTCCACACTAGAGCTGAATCGGTGAATATTATCAATAATTGGGAGTCCTATTCATCCCAATCTCAATTTCATATCGATTAGTGCAATTGACTCTATGATAATTTAATAATACTGAGACAGATAATGAGACAAAAATATATGATTGTTCCGAGAGAACTTACAAGGATATTCAACTTGCCGTTAAATTGAGTAGAGACGGTGTTGATTAGCTCCTCCCGTGCTGATTTGGATGACAAGTCACAGACCGAACCACTAACTTTAAATCCTTTGGCCTCCCATTCCTTCAATCTTTCATTGAGTTCATTTTGATTTCTTGAACAAGTATGAATTGTAGCACCAAATCCTGCTAGTTCCTCCACTATAGCATATCTAGATTCACCACCACCAGAATAAAAAAATAAAAAATCGCATAAACAAATTAAAGAACATTTCAAAATTTTAAAAAAGAAAGAAACTCAAAACACAAAAGTGATAAATTAACAAATTAGTATTATAAACAGGGAAAATTCTTATATGGACCAACTCATATGGACCTTGTGGTCTAGAATAAGTAATAGAATTGTCTATCTCCTTATTCTTTAGTGATGCGACTAATTTTGCACCACATGATCCAATAAACCTGATCCATATTAGAACTATAGTTATAACAGACCCAATGCCTCTGGTGCCACCAGTAACAAGAGCAGTCATTCCCTTGAGTGACCATCTTTGATCTTTGGTTTTGGGCACTACTTCACTTGATCCCATGCTTGCTGTGTCAACCTTTTGAGATTGTTTCTTATCAGATAAAGATTTAAAAAATAATAATAAAAAACTCCGTTGATGATGACTAGAGGGGTTCTTGTTTATATTGTAGATGCTTTATGGCTCATCTCACAAGATACTCTCCAAAAGTAGCCAAACGTCTGGACCTGGAAAAGTACGAATTGCAAAAGCCTAAAGGGAAAGAAAAATTCTGATATAGACCTGGCCTACAAGTGGGGATATAGACCACTTGGTCCATAATCAACCACATCCCCTCTTTTGATTAAAAAACAATAAAAACGCCTCAAACAATGCACCAAAGAGGGAATATTTTTATTATTTTAATCAAAACTGTGATGTGGTTGAATGTGGACCAAGTGGTCCATGTCCACTTGGTAAGCCAGGTCCATGACAGAATTGATCAAAGGGAAAATATTGGAAGAGTTGACTAAGTATAAGAAATTTGATGTTTCTTTGTGGATGAAAATAATTCTGTAAGAAGATTAGGTTCAAGTGACCCGACTGTGAAAGTGTCATTGTATTTAATGTTATGTATTTTCAATTCTCATTCAATGTATACTTAATTTATTAATTAAAGTGATGTGGTGCCACTGAGTGTATTTCTCGGCACTAATAACACGGATTTTTTTATCTTACTAGGCTACTAAGTTTATAAGTTACATCCAAACCAATGAGTGCAGTACACGTAGGAAAGAGAATTGATATAAGTTCAATTATCTTTCCTACGTGTACTGTATTGATTGACTTGGATTTAAGTTTTAAACTTAGTAGCATATCAAGATAAAACTACTCCTAATAACACATGGCCAAATAAAGCTGGCAATAGTGCCGGTTGCTGAGCTTATTTCTTAAAACATTTTTAATAAATCTAAGGTGGAAAATTAAGGGAATTAATTTCCACTTTAGTCAACAACGTATTAACGGGCTGTCACTTTCATCCTTTTTCAAAAAAATTAACTATTTCATCACCAAACTATTTACGACCAGCCAAATTCATCATTCCGTAAAAAAAAGACACAAAAATCGTCAAAATTGATGACGTATGCTAACGGGTTAATTTGTATCTTTTTTTTTTCACAAGGGCAAGAACGTCAATCCAATTACTCCTCCCTCAAACTTCATCTTCTTCCTCAAATTTCTTCTTTATTCCAACCGTAACAATGGTGGAGAAAAGCAATTTCATCAAGCTCAATTCGAAGATGATGATATCTCACTTCTTCCACATTTACTCATTTTTACCACAAAATCCATCATCATTTACATTTTCCCCCCAAAATTGAGAGATAAAAGCCCTAGCTTCTTTTTTCCTTCAAAATTTGTCCAGCACTAGACAACAAAACCTGCAAATTTCCAATAATTTCAAGGGGAAAATCATGAACTAGCACAACAATTTTCAAAAAATTAAGAACGGATTTTATAAAAGACAAAGATAGCATTTATCAGAGTTGTATCAAAATTTGTATGTTAAAACAACAAACTAATCTGAACCCACATTTAATTTACCATCAAAGATTTCAAAAGCCAATCAAGTAATAAATAAATAAATAAAAGAACTCAGTACAGTTCTTACCTTAACTTTGTATTTTCCGTAGAGATCATAATGTTGGGGGCTTAGATTCAATTCTTGACTAGTTGATTAATAAGAAAGTTAAACATGGCAGCAGAGACATATTCATACTCTTAATAAATTGCAACTATAATATATCTGCTTTAAGGATTTGTTGAGAGAAATGGGCTTGTTATTTTGGATCAGGTGAGAACAACTACAAGGAGATAATGACCTCTAAAAATTAAAATTTAAGAGGAATCATCAACGTTGCTTGAGTAGAAACCATGGATGCTGATTTTTGGTTCGCCCAATTTTGGTCGGGCAGCCCTACTCGACGAAGAAGATGAATAGGAACTTTTTTGACGTTTTTGCCCTTCAGGGAGAGAGAAAGAAATGAGTCAGCTATCACACGCCATCATTTTTTACGATTTTTGGGCATTTTTTGGACGGAAGGATGAATCTGGCGGTTCGTAAATATTTGGTGATGAAAATAGTTAATTTTTTGAAAAAGGATGAAAGTGGCAGCCCGTTAATACGTTGATGACCAAAGTGGCAATTAATTCAAAATTAAGGGCTCGCCATGTCATGTCTTTCGGTTGACCGGTAAATAATTAATCCGGTTAACCCGCAGTTATAGATCCCAATTTTATATTACTTTATTTATTTTGGTAAATTTATTAAATTAATTAGTCAAATTCCAGTAAAATTCATAAGTTTAATAATATTATTGTTAAGTTTGAATATTACCATCTTATTTTATAATCTTATAAGTTCATATTTGAATCTTACCATTTTTATTACAGATTTTATCATTATATAAAATAGAAATTTGGAATGCAAATATGGTAAATGTCATGACATATATGGTAAGCTTGTTTATGTCATTGGTAACTTAGTGAAAATAAAAGTAACTATTTAATTGATAATATTTACTACTTTCAATTCAAATATTACCACTTTCATCAAGAATTACTATTTTATAAAACGGTAAGGTTCATAACAAATTAGGTAAGTCTTTATTTGTTTTATATAAAAATTATAATTATGCATTTAGTAATTTAAAAAAAAATATATAACTTATCATTTAAAAGGTCAAACTTACCATTTTTTTTTTGTGAGAGGAGTTGAATTGTTTTGATATTCTTTTCGAGAGGTTGTTGTACGCTTTAGAGGCGGCAAAATTGGACGTTGTGAGACTGACCCGGTATTTTTTTCACATGAATTGAACGTAACACACATTTGCATGTAAGTTTTACTCAATTTATGTGAGAGATTGTAGAGCCAGTCCAGAATAACAATTATAAAATTGAATTTTGTGTGTTTCGAGGGGTGTCTCATTGTTATGGTTTCCAGTACAATTACCTCATCGGACTGACTATATATATCCAAGGATAATTGTCGGCTTACAAGAGATGGCGTCAGCAAGACTAGGAAAATCCAAGGTATACACACAAAAAATGAGCATATCAGGCTCAGTGGTATAATTTAGGTAGACAGAGACAAAAGTGTTGATGTGTAGGATAATATTGCATTTACAGGTTGTGGAATCCGTAACTTTAATTTACGTGTTATTTTACATTTAATTTATTTTTATGTGATTTATTGCGTAAGCGTAATTTATTTTGCGCGATTATGTATTTACGTGTCTATTAATTTTTATAACATGTTGTATGTAACATTTTTGGTACGTTTCGTTGTGGGGCGTTTCGTACGTGTATCGTATTGGAGGGACCTAGTTGTAATTCACTTAGAGGAGTAGTTAATTGGAATTGGAATTAAATAAAATGAATTATGTGATTTGAGATTTGGGATTTGGAATATAATAATTAAAAAAAAAAAAAAAGAAATAAAGCGGATCGTGGTCGTGTGCGTTGTTGAAATCAGCAAACAAGTTTGCAGTGAAAGCTGGAAATCAATGCAAAATTAAGAAAGAGTTAAAGCAGTAGTTGCATGAAAGTTGCAATGCCAAATGTGTTGAAGCTTCAGAAGAAATTAGAAGGAATAAATTTGGGCTGGAAGAAAAGGGAGTATTGGACTGTGCAAAGGAAAGAAATGTGGGCCAAACAAATAAATCAATACAAGCCCAAACTATGAAAGATACCCAGCATCAAATAAATGGAGCACCATTTCGTAACTGGGTACTAGACCCGAGTCGGATTTGAAGGGATAATTAAATGTAGTTTAGCGCATTATTTAAATTACTGAAAGTTAGTTAGAATTCAGTTTTTTTCCTTTTTGTTCATGTATATAAACTCAGCTCAAGGAGCTTTTAACACTAAATGAAAATCCCAGAAAATTTGTGCAAATTATTCTCTATGCTTTCTAGTTTTTTAACTGCTTTCTAGATCAATTTTCCATTTCATCATGCGTGTGCAGCAAGGAAAATAAGAAAAGAAAATAATAATAATAATAAATAGGCATCGTGGGCAGGGAGTTTATGGGGTCATGGTCATGGGATCATGGGATCATGGGCAGCCATCAAGTCTTCATATAGAGGGAAGCTGCTCTCCCACTGGCGAGTGACAAAAACAAAAAAAAAGCAGTGGAAAATAAAAACAGTAAGGATTTTTGTTTGAGTTTAATATATCTAGCAATTTCGAGTGAATTTTTGAGTGAGTAATCCTTATCGGATTTCGGCGAATCTTATACGTCCCTAAAGTATTTTGACTTCCCATAAGGTCCTGAAACTATTTACGCAGCTTTTAAGTAATCCTAGCACCACTTCTCAATTGTCATTGTTGAGTAGTTGTTGCTTTTTTTTGGACGATTTTGCCCCTGGGCGTGATGATACTTGGCCGGAAACCACCGTCCAAAGTGGTGGTAGGATTGCTTAAAAGCTGCGTAAATAGTTTGAGGACCTTATGAAAAGTCGAAATACTTTAGTGACCTTAGCTTGTATTGGTAAATACTTTGAGGATCATTCAGGTCATTTTCCCTTATTGTTTCTCTTAGTACTAAACTAAATACATTGTTGATAAAATTTGTTTTTTTGTCACACTGTTGTTTTTCGAATTTGTTAAAGAATCAAGCAGGCCCCGCTACATGGGGTGTCTAAAGTGTCCTGCGGCCTCCGAAAATCGGTATCTTAATTTTTTGTTATCTATATATGTGTATTTTCTCAAAAAAAAAATGATGTCTTTTTAGTTTAAATGTTATTATTATCTAATATAATATTAATCTATTAAAATTTAAATAAAATAGATGATGAAAAATGATAAATAATGCTTTTTTTTAGTTTTGAAAATCCGAAAAGCGTTATATATTTTGACACTCTTTATAATTTATAGTTTAAAATAACAGGGGTCTAACTTTGATAACTAGTATAAGACATCAATATTACTAAAAGTTCTTTTGGTATTGTGAAAGTTAAGAAGTTCCATTTTATCTATCGATAAGCTTTTGGGGTTAGTAAAAGTTTTTTTTTTTTTTTTTTTTTTTTAGGGTTATGGTTATACGTTTACTATATGTTCTGAACGATTTATATTACGGAATAAAGATAATATTTTTCTCGCAAGGGATTATATTTTTTTGCTGAATGAAAAAGAAGGTGCAAGTGATGGTGACCAACACCTCCTGCTACCTCATGTTCGGGCTTTCGTGTTCATCAGCGAACATATCAGACTTAACTGAACAACCTGCGCAAGCACTGGCCCCGTCAAAGTAGCACCAACAATGAGTAAGTATAATTCCTAGAAGCCGGCAGCACTAGCCAAGATTCGAACTCATGACCTCGGCTTTACCAAACCAGTTGGGAGTAAGCAAGGGACTATACATTTTAATGGTATTTTGTACCATTTGTAGGCTGACAATTGTACACAGAATACAGAAAGAACAAGTGGCTTTTACCTCCTCCTCTAAGAAGAGGGAAATAGTTTTAAAAATAACGAATTGATATTGATGGAAATCAATCAGTGCATGGAAGGCGGTCCATCACTCTCAAATTACAAAAACCTTCCTTCTTATATTCATTGTTTACTCAGACAATGAGTGAGATGTTTAAGCAATTTCTTAGATATTCTTTCCTTCTGATTTTTGGAGACAACGTGATTTAGATTCATCCAAATCAATCAAAGAGAGAAATAATTATTCTGCTGATATGAATAAATCTTAATCAAATGGTTAATTAGAACAAGATCTATATCGGAAATTTCCCTGATTTTTTTAGATATTGCGTATATTTTGGGGATCAAGATTTAAGACTTGGACTACCTGAAAAATTCAAACCCAGTAAAAGGTTGCACCTCAAAGTCGTCCCCAGGACCCCAGCTATATGGTAGGTACCAAAAAGAATGCAAGTTTTGGATAGAAAAAAAAAAAGAAATGATATTTGTACTCTATTATTTTTTTGTACCTTTTTAAAAAATATATTTTTTTTTCTCTTTTTTTAAAGAAGATTAATAGTGGCTCAATACTTTCTTTCTTCTATGATTTAAATTCCCGACCTACTGTTTGAACTGTGCTTCGTTGTCTATTTTCTTGTACTTCATTCCCCTCTATTTTATAAATAAAAAGATTGGAATATTGATCAACTTTTTGGAGTGTATATGTGCGCTCAAAATTTTGTGATTATAGTCTCACACCTAAACTCATCTCACTCGCACTTGGTCGACCCTTTTAAGGGTAAAGTGTTGACCAATGTAAGATGTTCAAACTCAATCTTTGAATTTTATAAATGATAGAGAGACGTTGGATAATTTAAACTCAACATTTGATGATTAAAAGAGTCCAAAATACTAACTACCTACCGTTACCAAACATATATCCTTCCATCTATCATCCATGATGCACAGACAATTTCTGTTTTAGAAACTAAACCATCAATTTATTATTTGAAACCTTTTGGTCTTCTTTTTTTATAGTTATTGAAACCTTTTTGTCTAAAATGGACAATAAATTAAACAAAGCAATATAGATACACCTTCATTTAGTGAATTTTAAATGCTAATGTTACCAGTGACGGATTCAGAAAAAAAATTCGATGGAGTCATTGATATACACAACAATTGACTGCGGTCATTTATACATTTATTATCTAAATGGAGTAAAATATATCATATATAATTAAAAAAAATCACTGAGATAATTTGATATACACAATAATTCACTGGAGCCATTTATACATTTATTATCTAAATTGAGTAAAATACATTATATATAATTAAAAAATATATATTTTTTGAGTGGGGTCAAATATCCGTCACTGAATGTTACTCCAATCGATCAGTGTCACTTCAAACACAATATTAATACTCCATGCCTGTTCCTCCACTTTCAAATTTCTTCTAGTCTTTCAATTATGAACCTTGTCGTCTATATATGAGAGATAATTATTATTATTTTCGGTCAAACTATCAACCAGATTAATTTAGTGTAGATTTTTAAAGGATAAACATGATAATGCGACATAAAGTCATTTTCTGAGTGAGTTGAACACGTGACCTTACTATGACAAATCATCGAGATCAAATGCCAGGTAAGCTAAGCAATAATGCCACTTAGAGAGAAGTTTCTTTATATATATATATATATATATATATATATATATATATATATATATATATATATATTGTGAAGAGAAAAAAAAGAAGTAAAAGGAGGTAATACCTTTTGCAATACACGCAAGTTGAGGATAAAGACATAGGTAATTAGGTATTAAGTAGAATCTCCTAAACAAAAGACAATTCATTTTGTATATAAATATTGGAAGATAAATGTGACATCCTCTCTTTTATGTCTCATCCTTTAGAACTAAGATAAGAGGAGTTTGACTATAGTAATGACAAAGTCTTTATATTGAATGTTGAAATTTATTAAAGTATTCCCACTTAAGAAAAAGAAAGTCTGTTAATTTATATTGGTATATAAGATTTGTCTTTATTGAGAAACTTTTATGAGAAATACTAATGGTGAAATTGACAAATTAATCTCAATGTACATTTGCAAATGTACTCGGTACTTTCTTTTAAAAGGTAAACGGAGAAAAAACCAAGACATTAAAGTCAAGTTTACAACTTTTCCACACGTATAAAAGTAGTAAAGGTCTTTTTTTTGTTTTTTAATACGTAATTATTATTTATTAATTAGAACTAATAACTCACATTAGAGAATCTAGAAAGGTGAGATTTAATTAATTCTGCATTACAAGGGACGTACTAGTTTGAACTCTTAATATATAACTGCTCATAAGACTTTATTTAAGAGTTAAGATTTTATCGTTGTCTATTCTTTGTTCTCCTAGGTAATAGAGGTACTATTTATGTAATCGTTTATAACTTTGGACTCTATTTGATCGACTAATTGCGTGATTTCCATCAATAATGTTGCATCTTTGGTATAAAAAGTGAACAATAATACTTGTTGGATTATAAATATTGAATCAATTATGGATCAATGGCATGATATGTTAGAATTAAATTCTGAATTTACATTGTCTTATACTGTTTGATTAATGTTTGATTCAATAATCACTACCGTAAAGGGAAATAAAAAGAAAAAGAAAAAAACTCATGCATCTCAGGCATGTAAACGGATACAAATCGATACAAAACTGTCTATTCCGGATCGAGATCCGTTTGTAAGTTTTCCGACCAAATTCGAATCCGGATTCAAATGGATCTAGAATATGTGGTTATCAGATCCGTCCATTCAGATTCGGATCCGGTAAAACCCGTTTTAAAAAGTCAAATGCTCTTTTTTTGCTTTTCTATTTTGGCTGATTAAAAACATATCTGTTTAATCTAACAATTTACATATCAGATGCTACTTTATCCCCAATTATAATACAATCCACATGTCAATTTCTAATTAGTGAGAATGGAAAATGGGACAATGAACAGCGACGGAAGATTTCTAGTCCCTTAAAAACTGCTAGGAACCCTTTGTTCCCATTCGGTGTCCCCTTCCCTGTCTCACCAATAAGAAAATGACATGTATTAAATTTTTAATTAAAATATTATAACCTAAAAGAAATAGTGAAATCCCTATGGAAAAAATATACACGTGGCAAATATCTATTCGTGGGGACACAGAAGGAGACACGGAAATGGACGGAAGATTTCTAGTCCCTTAAAACATAGGGAAAAAAGGGTGGCAAACCAAGCATGTCCGAATAAGACCACATCTACTTTTTGTGTTACAAATAGAATAATTTTACGTACTCTCGACATCGTAAGATGCTTTTAGGTCAAGCTAATGGGACACCTATTTACTTGACTGTCCGGTTTTGTTTTTTTGCTATGGACAACCCTAATTTGCAGTGCCCTTGCTGGCGTTTTATCTATCAAAATAAATTATTTATGCAAAGGATTAATTACTCCAGACGATATATAAGTTGTTAGAAATCTGATGGCAGCCAGATGATCTTTTGTTTAGTGTATTTTATAAGTAACTTGCTCTTTGCATTACATATCCTTAATTTGCTCGATTTTGGGATTAGTTCATTATTTCGAAACTCAATAAAAAAAATTCATCTTATATTTTCTTTCACGAATAATTAATATTTTTAAAAAATATATTAATTAATATCTTCTTTCACATACAAAACGAACTCACATTTTCACGGCATTTGCAAGTTTACAATTGAATGTGCGCGGATTATGCAATCTTGACGATTGCGTGTTTCCTTTTTTTATTTATTTATTAAGAGAAATTATATATGTACCCTTTTAACCCTCTTTTAAATCGCAGCCGTCGATCCATCTGAAAAATGAAATCAACAGTCCTCGACGTGCCTCGCACGTGCGAAACTTTGGCTGTTCCGCACAGGAGCCGGATTGGATTTTCCCTCGTCCTTCAACTCATGAGAAAGTTCTGGTAAGAACTTATTCATGTCTCTATGTTCTGGTAAAAAATTTAACAATTGGAATTACTTACTTCACAATACTTGTTAGAATATTTTTAATATATATTATAAAAAAATATCTGAACAATCAAATCTTTAATTTGTAGTATATATTGAATTTTAATTGTTAATTTACGGGATATTTTGTTCTCCTTAACGCAACTCTCCTTGGTTTAAGCACCAAAAGGAGCACTTAATGTCCTTAGCGTAAGAAAATCGATCCGCAAATCAGCTCACGTGAGTTCATTTGTTCCAGCAGTCAGGGTTGTCCTCTAGCTAATCTTTGATTTACTCTAGTGTATAGAATAAAATAAAGAAAGAGAAACTTAGCAAAAAAAGAGAGAGAAGGAAAAATGAATTGTTTTTAGACATTAAAAGAAAAAATTGTGACAATTATTTTCAAACGAAGGCAAAGGGACTATGAAATAACAATAATTTTCATTTTTAGCGAAAAAAGTTAGCGTGTTAAAGACTTTTTTAATACGTGTCAATGCAACATCTAAATTTTTAAATATATATGAAAAATATTCAATCTATGTGAATAATTATTTTTAGATAAATAATCAAACTAAATGAATTTGTTTTTTTACAAATTAAATAAAAAACAAAGGTTAAAATAGGTCATTGTATACTTAGAAAAGTGAGAGGTCTTGGGACCATAACCGGACATCAAATTAGCTTTAGCCATAGGCTTAATTCCAGACATCAAATTATAAATCACGAGCTTGTAAGCATTCATAACTCATAAGTTGGCTTCTTTCTCAAACTCGTACATGTCAGTTCAATCACGTTAATATCTCAGTTGCTATATATTACGAACCTTAACCATACCATGCCTCTTCTCCCAGGACCCCAATCTGTAATTTTTCTATACATAATCGCTATGCGTTTAGATCTTCCATCCCAATTTTGATCCTCTGCCCCACTTGTAGATAGCCTTCATGTGTCTCCTTTTTCCGCTGGAATTTTACTATTTTTTTAGATTATAAATTTTTTTTAAAACAGACACTTAACAACTTATTGATAATGGACTTGAGAAAGAGAGAAAATTTGAGTCGGGTTCGAAAAAAAAATTCAAAAATCTTGAATATAGGTGCCTCCTGCCTCACAGAGGGGTGAAAATCGTCTGTCTCCATACATATTCTCATACATGCACCCACACATGGGTGGCTATGAGGGTGTTCGAGGCGCTCGATCGCAGAGGGCCTCAAAAAATTGGGGGCCCTAATTTTATGTTATATATATATATGTGTGTGTGTGTGTGTGTGTGTGTGTGTGTTTAAAATTATGTTTAAAATATTTTAGTACATTTTGGAAAACAAAAATTATGATATAATTGTAATGATTTTTTTTTGTTATATTGATATGAAAGTCACTTTTTCTGGTTACATAAAAGCTTATTTTAAAATTTAGCACATGGCTTCAAATTATTTGAGACGCCCCCCACCCACCGCTCAGAATTCGCCATGTAGACATTTTTTCAAATTATATATACACGTAAATTGTGAGTGATTGTGTACAAGAATGTAGATATACAATTTTTGGCCCTCATAGACTGTTATTTCTGTCCCAAACCCCAACAAAAAACCAAAAGAGTAGCTGCATAAAACTGCCAAACTAGTATCCCCCACCATTTCACCTTCCACCCAATGACTTAGCCAAATTTCTCCCGATTTTTTTCTACTTAATTCTCAAAATTTGTCATTCATCAAAAATTGTAATATGGAGGAAGCAAGATATTGGATGTGGGCAAAGAGGAAACATCATGAATTAGGCATGAGTCATGATCATAATGTTCTTCCTACTAATAATTCATTTGGAGATTCATGGGAAGAACAAGCTTTTGCTGAAGATGCAGCTAGAGGACCTCTTGGAGGTTGTGTTTGGCCACCAAGATCTTATTCTTGTAGTTTTTGTCGACGAGAATTTAAGTCAGCTCAAGCTTTAGGTGGTCATATGAATGTTCATAGAAGAGATAGGGCAAGATTGAAGCAATTATCTCCAAATATTATTTCACCCGCCTTAGTCCCCGAAGTTATTAATAATCTTCCTCAAAATCATCATATGTTGAATATTAATAATAATCCTCAATTATGTACCTATTCAGATCAAGAAGTTGTTATCATGACATCATCATCGCCTTCCTCGAACATTATTAGGGTTTCATCATCAGCTCCCCCACTGACAAAGACAACTTGTGAAGACAAGACTAGTTTGACTGTTCCTAGTTTCATTTCACCTATCATCCATGAAAAGTCAAAATTGGTTTCGGTCAAGTCAAAATCGAAGGATATAGACAAGTGTTCATCAGATTCAAATTTTAGGGCGAAAAGAGATGATGATAATTATAAAGTGAAAGCTGATTTGTCTGCGAGTTTGAATTTGCTTGTTTGTCGAAATACCCATACAAATGGGACAGAAGATGAAGAAATTTCAAATAGTAAGAGACGGAAAATTGATGCGTCTTCATTTACATTATTTCCAAGATCAAGTCCAGTGGAGATGTGTCATCTATCAAGCCCTAGCTCTATAGAGGATTTGGATCTTGAGTTAAGACTTGGTGATCCACCAAAGGTGAAGTAAACTTTAAAAAAAAATGTTTACTAAATATATAGATGAACCCTATATATTCTTGTTTTCCTTTGATTTTGATGTATGTTTTTTTACTTCTATATATTATTACAATCAAAAGCTTCCTTCTTAATCTTCACTTGTCACTTTGTTCGCGATAAAAGTTAATTTAAGATCAAAGATTACGTTGAATAATTTTGATTTAGGGGTGTAATATATGAAAAAGTAGTTAATTAATTAATCTCTTTGAACATCACAATGCATATGTCTCTTCAAAATTATCGATAACAAAGTTGAGAAGAAGTTTAATTAATTAGGTTGATCTTCTGTTCCACAGTCATATGTGTTATGGAACTACTTTGAGCTTATTTGATTTCCTGGTTATTTGCCTAGGCCGTAGGGGTGTAGTTTGTAGAAGGTTTTTATTCGAAACTCAATGAAAATTTCTTAGTCTAGTATTATATTTTCTCTCACAAACAATTCGAAACTATAAACAAAATTTTGAAATAGAAACTCTATCGATCCAATCTCACCCTACTTGTAAGATTAAAAGAAAAATACATATATGGTTTACCCCATGCTAGAGCAGCTCGTCTGCTGCCTATGTTTTAGTGTTAAACCGTGAAAGGGATATAGATAAGTATCTTTTGCTAATCATAAGGTCCATAGCCCAGTGGGGTTATGGCTTCGATACCCCCCCACAGAAGGGGAATGATTTAATTGTCATTTCTTGGGTTTTCTTGTGTGGATCTTCTACTCCCCTTCATGGGGCACCCGCTAGCCGGGCTTCTAGTTCTCCTCCTATGTGAGGCACTTCTACTCCCCCTCATGGGGCACCCGCTCAGCCGGGCTTCTATCCGCCCTACATGGGCTCCTCCTCTGGTGAGGTAAAAAAAAAAGTATCTTTTGCTAAGATGAGTTTTTTTGGCAGAAATGATCAGTTTGGAGGTTAGGGATCAGCTGTCTTTATTCCCGTCTCATCTTCTGTCCCATTGTTAAATAACTGTTACATATTTCACTTTTTCTTTTAAGATTTTACAATTTTCTTTAAGTTATAATATTTTTAATAAGAAAAAAAATACGCAGTTTGTTAATAATAAGATAAAAATGTGACAAGATCCAAACCGCAATTTGGATGTGGTCTTGAGGTGCATCAACAAGTAAAATATTGAAATATTGAGGGTCTTAGTATCACATGTCTGGAGTCTTGGATGTTTAGGTTGGAGAATGTCCCAGACAAACAATTTGACACACATTCATGCAAAGAGAGAAATGAAAAATTAAATTCTGTTAGAATAATTTAGAAATTATAAGGAATATTATCGCTTGTAGATTCATTAGCATGTGTACTACTGACTACAAACTGCATGGAATGCAGTGATATATCATCAGCACCATTTCCCATTGAGTACCTCACTGACATTCTGTTTTTACATAACTAAACTAATGTTTCCAGTGAGACAATTGGTAATTTCCAAGGACAAATAAGTCAAATAACAACATAACATAGATTCCCTTTTCCTTGGTATTATTATCATAATCCGAAAATGAATTGTAGAAAAAGAAGTTCGGATTTGGTGCGGAACAGTTGTTCTATCTCAACATGTGAAAATCTGTGAGTCGTTAGATGAGTTAATCTAAAGAAAAAATTGTCTTAACATCTTTCTAAATAAAAATTAGTTGTTAAATCAATTAATCCAACAATTAATGGATATTGAGTAGGTGCAAATATAACACATTCGCATATAATCCATAGTATATGTATTCTCTACATAAAATCCATACACTTGTGTTCTATTCCTTCACTTTTCTCTCTTTCTCAATCCTTCCAAAAATTTCCAACAACTACAAGGAATCATTTCATTATAGTATTACAAACATACCCTTTTCTATTCCTAAAGGGAATATTATTGCATCATCAGCCTTAGACATTAAGTAGGCCTATTTTTGTCCTTGTGTGTTTTTAATTATAGTTATTCGTATATACCCTTTCATCAAAAAAGAATAAAGAATGAATAATGAGAATGCAAAATCTTGACTAAAGTGTATATAACCCTATTCTTATTATAACTCTATACATAATTATTTATAGCAGTCTAGCAATAGCTCTTCTTCATGGCAAATTTTTCGTGCAGTCTCCCGGCATACAAGGCATCATTCTTAGTTAAGTTGGATTAAATATTTTTGGAATGAAACTTGGTAGAGTACCCTCTTGGTGGTGGAAAAAGCTGAGAACAAATGTAGCGAATGTAAATTGATGTTTTGGACGCTATGTATTTATTGTGTTATATATAGGTAGAATATGGTTGGAAATCTCATCATTAATGTCACGTTTCAAGGTCGCAAGTGCAGAAGTGCAACTCATCAACTTTACAACATTTACGTCCAATTACTTGATAGTAGGTAATCAGACTCATCCTCATATATATCATTCAGACTTTTCTGACTTATGTGGGAGGGGATCAGAATCGAGATAGCCCGTCTATCAATGAAAATATATTAAATGATGAGAGGTGATTGGTTTGTTCGAAGTTCAACATGGGTGTAAGAGGGAGGGATTGAAGGTGATTGGTTTAGGGTTTGTCCTGATTATGGCATTTGAGTTGGAAGGGTCTGATAAAATGCAGAATGTTGAAGTTGGGACTACTAGAAAAGCACATGGGTATTCAGCCGTCTTTTTTGTGTTAATTCACAGGAGTTACTCTAATAGTGTAAGAGAAATTAAATGAGAGGAATGATGAAGAGTTATTCCAAGCTAGCCTGTATTTCTATGTTTAGAGTATTTTTTTTTAATTCCAAGATATAACGATATAGGCCTCAAAGTTCCATACTCGTATAGTCGTATGTCAAACAAATCCCAGTTGCCAGTTAGGGTTCAAACATCTCTTAAGATATGAATTTGTAGTACAAATCTTGTCTAGTGCAGTTTAAATTTCGCGTGGTTTACAAAATATTATAAAAGACAAAATTAACTTAATATGCACATTTAGATAGTGATTCATAACTTATCGTGAACTTATAAAAAATAAAATAAAAATTGATCGTGAAGGTGTAAAAAGATTTGAAGCAACCGCATGCCCAGCCCAACACCAAGAAATTCTCACTATTTATCCAATATCCACCAAGAATATAAAATTCAAAGACAAATTTATAGGGCTCGATCGACTGATGATTCCAATTCAATCATTTCTCAATTTGCTAATGTGGTACATATGACGAAACTTGCCACCAAATTAAATTGGCAGGGTATATTTGGTCAATTTTATGTCATCACCCAATATTGTAGATTTGAGAATTACATCTCTACTGATCATAAACTTAATTTCACCAGATCCAATTATCAAAAAGTAAAAAAAATGAACAAAACTCTATACATATTTTTTAAACCAAACGCTATTCAATTGTATAGGTAAGTAACCAAATTTTAGTTCCTTTTTAAAAAAAAGGTTAGAGAGGGAAAATAATCATATGTACTCGTGCATGTAACAATTTATGCGTTCAACTACTCACAATTTATCATGTATATATATACAATTATAATAAATATTAACATGTCGAATTCTGAATGGTCGTGCACAGAAATAAGAACATGATACATACGATTTTCACCCCTTACAGAGAGGGAAAAGGAAATCCATAACCTGTTTAGAACAACATTAATGGCTCGTATAAGCCCATATGAAAGCTGGTCTGGGCCACTGTTGGGGCTAATTCAGATTTTGAGGCCCTAGAATGGAAAACCCTTAGCCAGAGCTGCAGTGCGGTTGATTTTAAGATGGGGGGGGTGTCGGATAAGTAATTTTTCTTTTTACTATTATTTTTTTAAATCAAGGACTCCATAAATAATGTCTCACATCGCTTGCCTAATCAATATTCAAGTCACTTATAAACTCATGAGTTAACATTTTTTATTGTCAATTAATTTTGAGAGTAAATGAAGACCCATTAGCTATTTTTTCACATAGTATCAAAGCAGGGTCATTTCTAATGTTTCTTGATATTTAACACTTTCCTCTTTCTAACACAGTTCTCCTTCCACTTTATAATACAAGTCGTTTAGAACATGTTACGAAAATTAAAGAAATAATAAAAAAAAAGGTATTTGTTAGTCAAAAAATATCAATATTGCTCTTTTAAATAAGATTTGTATATCACTAATTTTATTTAAAAGAGTAATATTTATATTTTTACTAACAAAGTTCCTTACTTGTTTGTTCATTAATTTTTTAAATATTTACTAACCTACTTATATTATGGAATGGAGATAATATAATTTTCCAACCTTAAATGTTAATATGGACTTTAGCACCAATTAGTTTGCAAAAAAAAAAAGAAGACTTTAGTTCCAATTTATTATAAAATCTCAGTAGGGCGGTCATGTAGACCATGAACTTGAACATGGACATGGAAATGGATCCTTAATGGGCATGGCAAGAAGTAATAACCCATTATGTGTAGCACATGCATGGTTTTGATTTGGCTTATTTTTACTTTTTCTCTTTTTCCATATGCATTGGTTGTGGAGTCTTAATACTTAAGAATCTATTCGAGATTTTAGTAAGAGTATTATTGTGCCAACGTTTGATGTGCACGTTGATACCAGTTCGCAAGCGGAAGGTGATTTTCTTGAACAAGGAATTACAGAGGTTTCGGATACGGAATCTTTTGATGCGATGGCAAATCTGAAAGAGGATTACGATGATTTTACTCATATCCGCTCACGTAAAGGGTAAGAAGAAAACAATAAAAACTCCTATTGAACATCATATGGAGATTAAATATAAATATTTTACTCATATCCGCTCACGTAAAGGTAAGAAGAAAACAATAAAAATTCCTACAATAAAAGATGTTAACTTTTAAATTGAGACTAGTTGTTTTAAATATTTATCGACTGCTAGGATTCGTTAGTCCGATGTATTAGTGGATTTGTTTCCATCTCATATTCGAGGTAAAGTTATATCACCTCCATGTATGGTTCTTTTACTACTATTCAATAAATTTCTTTTAAAAAAAAATTCATTTACCTGAGTTATTTTTTCAGTACATACGATTGCAATTTTAATTGTTGATTGATTTTTGTAACGGTTCGAAAATAGCAATTCATTCACTTGGTTCCTCTAGTCTCTAGCTATTTAAAAATCTTATATTTTTGAAGTCGAATTAATCCGACGAGTAATAATGCATCAATAAGTAATAGAAAAAATAAGGCATCTTAACCTCTTTTTGCGCTTAAGAATGATAATAGGTCACTGAAATTGTTATGACCAAATTATCTATTGTCCATGACGCATGAAAATCGTCTGTATCCATCAGTTTACTCATTCATGTGATCATTTTTTAAATTATATATACACATGGTAAATTGTAATTTGTTAGACACAAGAATGTGTATACATACAATTATTTGCCCCGCAAAAAGGACAAAAAATTCTTTGTCCCAGTTCCTGTCCACGTTCCTATCTCATCTCTATCCCCAGCCAATCACAATTCACTTTATGTATATAATTGAAAAAAATATTTATATAGTAAATTTCTGATTGATTGGGGACAGAAATGAAGACAAAGATTTTCACCCCGCAAAAAGCCGTCGACCTCCACAATTCATTACTTGGCAGCACTGTCTACGTGGAACCTGCCGACTAAACCATTGGTCAAAATACGCATCAGACACTGCATATAGTCACTATAAGCCATGGACGGGTGAAAATCGTCTGTATTCATCTTTGTACCTATTTCTCTGTCTAACGAATTATAATTTATTATATAGATATTTCTTTCAAATATATATACATAGCAAATTCTGATTAGTTGGATACATCTTATGGGTTAAATGAATCTTCCTTAGAGAATTTATGTGGGAACTTTATATTTGAACACACCATCTCACATTAAGTGGGGGTCAATTTCAAATACTCCTCTCACCTTGAGGTGTGAGCCAATTCATTGTTCGTCGCTATATTTTGAGTTAGACAGAGAACGTTCGAGGTGCGAGTCAATTTAATAATAATAATAATAATAATAATAATAATACTTTTTATTATTATTTATTTTTTGGTTGTCAAAGTATCTTTTTGAAATTCAATGAGATTATATACGAAATTCGTATGGTGAAGGTAATTTCTCTAACCTTTCTATAATTTCTCTACCTGTTTTTGGCGTAGTAGGCAGAAGTTGGTCGTCGGTCATATGAACTATATAATAAGTCCAGAGAAATTAGACTCAAAAATGGTATAGAGTCTAATTCATTACCCGACTTTCACCAGCTATAGTCCTATAAAAATAAGACACGTAATGAATTATTTTAGAAACTTTGAATAGAAGGTAAAGATGAATGGGAACAAGCATGCTATATTCAAGTTTGATTATATCAACTCACACGGAAAATAGATTTTCAATCTTACATCTGAAACAATTGAAAACTCGAGTTGAAAATGACACTGATATATTTATTGACGAATTCTCACGTGTTAGTAACCAAAGTTTTCATTATTTAATTTTAATAATGCTAACATTTATTTAGTTGTAATTGGGACAATTACTGCTTAAAGTCGTACGAGTTATTATTAACTAATCACACTCAAATTTAAACCAATAGCATCTTTATTATCACGTCGAAATTAAATATATACATAAATAAATATAAATATTCAATCCTAAACTAAGAAAGTACTTTCATTTATTTATTTATTTATTTTAACGCCCAAGGGCAGAACCCCAAATGGGAGAGAACCAACCGCATTAGCGGAGGAGAACACCTCGTAAGAGGAGAAGAGTACCTTATAAGGGAGACAATTAAAGCTTACCCCGTATTTGGAGAGGAGATCGAACCCGGTACCTCTCGATCACAAAAAACATAGGATGCATGTGTTGGACTTAAAAACAGATTTCTCAAGAAGCGTAGAAATTAAAGTTTTTGTGAATTATGATATAGGAAAGTCTCACAAGTGAAAATTGAGTTTATTTTTTACTAAATACACAAAAAAAAGTGAAGGCACGGAAAAATAGTCATAAACAGGGACGAAACAAGGAATTTAGTGTTAGTGTTGGTGTTGGGGCGGGCGGGGGTGGCAAAACTGCAACAGTATGTCGAACTACATATAAAAACGGAAAAAAAAATTTTTGGGGGCAAAATTGATAAATTTATTCAAACTACAAATAAATTTTTTATACCTAGTCCCCGATCTTCGTCCCTGGTCCTAGACATCATGTGATGTTTGTTTGGTGGGAGAGACAGCGGACATATGTCAGGGACGAAGCTAGAAAAACTATAACAGTATAGCAAACTATATAAAAAAAATACAAAAAAAGAATGTTTGGGATGAACGAATTTGATCAAATATTCCGAATTACATATAAAAAACCACTGCCCCCATTATCTTCGTCCTTGCCATATGCAACAGATTTTGCATCATTGATTCAATACTCATTAGCGATAATTATTAAATTGGCAAAAACATTCTCTAAATCCAAATTAATTAGTCATGTTAAGTATTTGTGACTAATAAGTATTTAGGTGTATAAAAAAATCTAAATAATTTTTTTTATTTTAAAAAACGCCCTTGAATGTTGTATTTGACCATAAAGACATTATTTTGATGCATTGGCATAGATCCAAAATTTGTTTCTAAATTGAAGTCACAAGCGTTCCAAGTGGCAGTCCAGTCAGTGTGGAGACGTCCTAAATTTCAGTGTTTCAGATCTTATCAGGCATTGCCCATTTGCTTCCACCCATCTTCCACTCTCATGATTGTGTTTTAATTATTATTATTATTATTTTTATTATTATTATTATTATTATTATTATTATTATTATTATTATAATTATTAGAGAAATGAGGGTCCTCCAACGAATTCAAACCTGACTTAACCAGATTCTCATCTGACGTGGCAAACCTTCAGTACATTCCCGGAAAAAAAATCTTAAACTCCCACATGTGTTATTATTTTATCTCAATCACTCACAATTTATAGGGATAAAAAAATATTTATTCACATGTATTCCTATTTTGATATTTAATCACTTAAAATTCGTTATATGTACAATATATTTTTCAACTTTAAATATTCAACGGCGAATTATAAATAATTAGAACAAGGATAAAAAGGACAACTATTTTTTATCTCCACGTATATGTTTCCATCTTCATCTCCTCTCTTGCACCAGCCTGTAAATATATATTTTTTTCTCTCTTCTCTCTGTTTCTAACGCGTATTCCACCTCCATGGTTGCCCCCACAAATTCCCTCCTCTATATATTTCTAACCCCATCCTCAATCTCCGCTAAAAAAATAAATCCCCAACATTGTTGTACAAACAAATCCCATTCTCAACAAAAAAAACAGATAAATTAATTTTTCATTACGTGAGAACATCTGTTAATTCCATGGTTGTTTTCAGAAAAAACATGGGTTGGCTGTCGGAGATGAGCTCTCGAGTCATTAACCATGGCGGCGGAGATCACAAGAAAGGCGGCGGTTCCGATTTATTAGGAATCCTGGCATTTGAAACAGCCAAGACAATGTCGAAATTACTTTCGTTGTACAAATCACTTTCTGATGAAGAAATTTCACGGGTTCGAAATCAAGTGTTGAAATCTGAAGGGATTGTTTATTTAAATTCAACGGATGAGAATTTGCTTTTAAGCCTTGCTTGTGCTGAGAGGCTTGAAGATCTGGATAAAACCGCAACCGTGGTGGCTCGATTAGGCCAAAAGTGCAAGGACTTCGGTTTGAATCGGTTTGATCTTGTTTACGCCGATCTTAAACTTGGCACGATTGATCCTGGGAAACTGGAATACGGGTCAAGAGACATTCTAAAGAAAGTTGAGAAAATGGAAAAATTAATCAAGGCATCTTCGGCTTTGTATTCGGCATTAGAGGGGCTAACCACATTGGAAATATCTGAAAGGAAATTAAAACAATGGAGGGAGAAATCTCCAATGCAATTACAGAATGCGAATACGGATCTTTTCTATCAGAGATTGGATAATCAGAGAAAAGAGGTTCGACATTTAAGAGAAATCTCTTTGTGGAGTCAAACGTTTGATAAAATTGTTGATCTTATGGCCCGATTAGTATGCATTGTTTACGCTAGAATTTGTTCTGTTTTTGGCCCCTTTATTCCTTCGAAAAATCATAAAGGGATTCTTCGATTTAAGCCGGATTCTTGTACGATTGATACTGTTAAGGAACAAATTATGTCCCGGTCAGGGCCGATTCCTAGTACCAGTAAGCCTAATTTAGTTCGGTTCTACAGCCGGAAATCTCTACTCTTTTTCCTAGAAGAGGAGGACAACTTTTGGCGCGGAAAAACAACCGAAAAGAACAGAGTATTTCATGCAGCAGGGCCTACAACCGTGGGCGGATCGGGGCTAGCAATGCGTTACGCCAATGTGATTGTATTCGCAGAAAAGCATCTAGATTCTACAGAGCCAATAGATTCAGATACGCGTAATTATTTATACGAATTGTTGCCGGAGAATCTTAAATCTATGGTTAGATCAAAATTAAGCAAGAAAATGAAAGATGCGAGGGAGGACGAAGAATTGGCCAAAGGGATGGAAGGACGCTTTGAAGGAATTGTTGAGATGGCTCGCGCCCGTAGCTCATAATACTATACAATGGCAAATGGATAGGAATCCTGAGAAGATGAAATTCGAATTAAAACCGAGGGTTTTGCTCTTGGAGACGTTGCATTTTTCGGATAAAGAGAAGACTGAAGCAGCCATTGCTGAGGTCTTGGTTGCTTTGAGTTGCATTTGTAGGTATGAGAGTAATAGGTCTTTGGAATCTTGACATTGTCATTGGAGAATATAGGAATTATGCATAGGGGCCAAAATAGCTATGGATCTATGAGTAGTTTGGATTTATTGATAGTTTGATCAAGAAAAGAATTTTTGGGGTGGTTTTTTTCTTTGGTTATGATTTTGTAGTATAGAGTGATTAAGCCACATTTCATTTCAAATATTTTGCAAAAACGTAATCACTATTGATTCATCTATTGAAAGAATTTCAGAATTAGTTTACTCTTTGTGCATTGTGGGATTCTGCTGGGATATTAACAAAGAAAATTAGTACTTATTTTGCAATCTAGTTATGGTGTTGTTGAATCTTGATCGTCTAGTTGATTGATAAGACAACTAAGATAAGATTGGATCAACAATCTCACTTACTTATATGATAAGACAACCCGATGATCAATATTAATACAGCATAATGCTGGCGGAATGACAATCAGCAATGGAAAATGCTCTTTTTAAGAGGCCAGTTTCTCCTAGGAGAGTAGCAACTGCCGCCCTTTCAAGGTTCAAACTTTATTTTTCAAAATTATAAGTCTAACACTCGACTCGTTAGCCTATTACTTAAATGACCGTTACTCTTGTTTGGGTGAAAATCGCATGTCCTCGTGTATGTCCATATTCCTATACCAATCAATCAGAATTCGCTATGTAAGCATTTCTTCCAATTATATACACATGAAAAATTGTGATTGGATGGGTACAAACGATTTTTTGCCCTCTTGTTTTATCAATAAAAGAAAAGAAAAATACTCAATAAGTCTGGGATATTGTTAAAGATCTCACATCAAGTCTGTATGCATATTTGCAATATATAATGCTTAATTGATCCTCCCCTTAAAGTACTTTTGAGAGATTGAATTAGGCCAACATATAAGTACAAATTTGTTGATCCAAATTTTACAAAGAAATTTTACTTTTCAACACCCAAACATAAAACAATTGGACTTACATTTTCTTTTGAAATAATTGGCCAAAAAAAAAAAAAATAAAAAAAAATCAATCGAACAACAATACTTCAAACTCATCTAATAGACGATATTCAACCCCTACTAGGAGGCATGACTACTTTATTCGAACTGTCAACAGCAATTCGAACTCGATTAGGCCTGTAGTCTTGTTGAAATGCCCAGGGTGGCCCAAAAACAAATTGTATTTCAGCAGTGGGCATTTCGGCCTTGATCCTCTCGGTGGCTCCTTCTCCGGTGGATCCAACCAATCCAGGCCAAGTCTTGCAGGTATCTTCATCTTCTAGAGGCGGTGGTGCTGGTGACGGTGGCGGTGGTGGTGGATGATTCCAGTTGCAGCCATTGCTTGCCATTTCCTCGGCTGGTTTGAATGAAGACTCAAGAGGAAAGTAAGAAAAAAAGCTTATGCTAACTCTTGATTTCGTCCCTATTAAATTAATTAATTTGGTTCGATCGACCGACCCATCTTGAGGAACTGAAGACAGTCAGGGAGAGAAGTGGATGAATTTTATATGTAAAGTTGACTTTGAATTAATTATCAAAGTAAAGTATTTGGGTTTTTTTTGTGGATATATATATATATATATATATGTTAAGACTAATAAGATTGTCCTTTTAAACGACATACGGAAATAGAAATAGACATGAAAGAAAAACAATGAAAAAATTTAAAACATATATTGTCCGTAATAATTAAGAAAACTTTGATCTAGGAAATTTGTTCCATTGCTTGTCATGCAGCCATGCATTGTAGGCGAACTGAGGTACTGAGTTGAAAATCCGACTTGCATTCCAAGGAAAAGAACAACTATGCTCGACTAAAGAATCAGTCATTTGATTCTCCTGGGGATAAATATGTTCCTTGATGCACTGCTGAAATTGGCTGAGTAGGAATCTGCAATCAGAAACCAGATTAGTGAATTTAATGTTTGAATTGGAGTTAAGTAAAATTAGGACAATTTGGGAATCAAGCCCGATGTGGAGATGAGTGATTCCGCTAGTTGCAGCCCAATTCTAAGGGCCATTAGTTCTGCCTCATTTGATGTTGAGTGCTGAAGCCAATCAACCAATTTCCAAGATGATCTCTTATTTGGGGATTGATTGAGATGCACTTTCATGGATGATTCCCATACTCCCAACCGGGTGAAAATAGTCTGTGTCAGTGCATATTTTTAGTATTGTACTCAACCATTTAAAATTTGTCTTGTGAATATTTTTTTTAATTATATATGCACATAGTGAATTGTGAGTGGTTGGACACAAAAATAAAATTATACATGGGTACACACACAATTATCCCGTCTGTATACTCATTCATGTGCCCAACTAATCACAATTCAGCGTGTGTGTATATAATTAAAAAAAAATGATTACATGACTAATTCTTATTGGTTAGGTACAGGAATGGGTACAGACGATTTTCACCCTGTATGGAGAGACCTCTAAAAATCGGCAAATAATCCTCTATACCCATCTATGTACCCAATCATGTGTCCAACCAATCACAATTTACCATGTGTATACGTAATTAAAAAAATGATCAAATTGCAAATCTAATTGGTTGGGCACAGAAATGAGAATATACATGGGTATAGTGGATTTTCACCCCTAAAAATCTATGCGCGATTCTTGAAGTAGCCGCTTAAAACTGCACTCGGCTTCGGCTTCCTTTAAGGATTACGTGTGAATTTTCAGCAAATCACGTTCATAGTTTCGTTTTCAACAGTTTAGATTAGATTGTTAAAACAAAAAATCTCAAAATTAGTCTCGTCTAATTAGGAAGATCTATCTCGTGACAATAAATTTGGTTTTTAATAAATAATTTTTTTTTGTTTGAAAATAAAGAGAGGAGTACTGTGCGAAAAGTTCAGAAAAAGGCGTGCAAGTAGATATCATGCATATTTATTCATTGAAAAAACAAGAATAAAAAAAAAGCAGAAAAAGACGAAGAATATACAACATATATTTAGAGGCCTGGATCACACCGTGGGCTTACTGTGGTCCAGTAATCGGATGCTATATCCTAATCTAATATTTTAAGGGAGCTCTTGCGATGTAGCCCACAGATAGCCCACAGTGAAGTGTTGACGTAATTTTAATCAACTTTTTATGGGCAACAAATCATATCTCCTCATTCTATCTCCATTTTTATGTGTTTACTTTTCTCCTACTGATTTTACTATTTTTTTTAGATTATAAAAAAAATTAATTAAAAATTTAGCATATCTCAATTTTTTATTAGTGAGATAGGAAATGAGCCACAAAACGAAAACATAAGTTTCCTACTATTTTTTATCCAATGATTCAAAGATTTATTCTTTTTGAAATAACTATTCTTCTAGCTATAATAAATATAACTCTCTCTTTCGATTTGATTGTCACATCTTCATTTGGGATGAAATTTAAAGATTATCTTTTATTTGGAATACAATTGAAAATTTAGTTAAATTAGAAAAAATGATATTCAATTCCAGTCATCCCAGTGAGGCAAATAAGATATTCAAATTCAGAAAGAGAGTATTTATTTTTTTTTCTAACTTAGTCCAAATTAGTTGATTTGACAATTGATAAAAAATCACCAAGTACCCAAATCAAATCGCAACATGGGACATCATTTTCCATTTATGCAAGGGAGTTTTGGCTGGCAATTTAATTTGTAGATAATCTAATTATTTGGCTTCAAAATGGTGGAAGCAAAAATAAAATTAAAATTAAAAAATAATTTTTATAAGGAAAAAAATAAACATTTTAAGATCCACCTAAGATACGAGATAGAAATGGGACTAGGAAAAAAAACAAGGGTTTTGTCAGCCACGAGGATCTAATTTTCCTTTCTTTCTTGTAAAGACTTGCAAAATTCTTTGTAAAAAATAACGGGGCCTTACTAGACTTGGACCGCATTAATTATTTTTCACTTTTTTTTTTTGCTAAATAAGAAATTATACATTAATCATAAAATAGCCAAGGTTATTACAATCAAAAGATAATATGAAACTACAAAAAAAAAAATAAAAGTTATACAATGGTTTAGACAACTATGATAACAGCTAAAAGCCCACACCCCGGGACTGGGTAATAGCACTAATACAAGTAGAAAAAATAAATATATAATACAATTCTTCACAGCATCTTCTCCGTAATCCTTGAACAACAGTAGCAAGAGAAACTTAGTTTCAACATCTTTCTTAGAAATCAACAATCTGAAAGATATAGAAAACTGAGAAAGGGCCCAGAACAACTCCGGGTTTTGAAAGAAACTCCAGATCTGGAAGGATCTGAAATAGATCTTACATCCGCGTCTTGAATCTTGTAAAAGAATGCCTTGAGAGAACTTCATCATGATTTACAGCACAAAAGGGGGTGAATGGCATTGGTTTGGAAGAATTGTCAAACCATGACATTCTTTTTTTTGGATCCAACATTTTTAGCAAGCTGACGTGTCAAGCCTCTAAAATTTTTTTGCCAAGTCAGCATGGGTCGCATATGAGGATTCAGGACGGATTTCTCAAATGCAACCTCAACTTGACCTAATTTTTCCCGTAGCCTTCCCTCCCCCTTACCAGTTTCAGCAATAAAGAAAAAATAGGCGAAAATGGCGAACAAGAAAATCCTCTCCGCCCACGGTCACCCCTACCATAGTCACCTCCACCCACCCACACTCAACTCCATCTCCGTTCAAACACCCACAATCAACTCCCTCTCCATCCATCTCGGACAATTGAAGGTATAATCCCTTCTATTTTTTTTTTCGGGTTTATTATTAAAATTGGGCATTGTTTTAATTTTTTATGTGAATTATGTAATTTGAATTTTGTAATATTGGACTGATGTGAACTTTGTTAATTTAGTGAGTTTTGCTTAATTTTGTGAATTTTGTTGATTTAGTGACTTTTGTAAATTTAGTGAACTTTGTTAATTTAGCGAATTTTGTTAATCTTGTTAATTTTGCTAATTTAGTTAACTGTGAATAGTCAATTTAGTTAATTTTGTACTATTGTGAAATGTCGATAAATATCTGATAATGTTATTGGTTTGGTTTTTATTTTTAAATGTCTGATGTACCTGCTACACTGGCTTCCCTCCATCCCTGACCTTTAGATTATAATGTTTTATATAAACAACGGGATCACCAATCTTTAAGTATACACAACTTTCGACATCCACAATGGACTATTTCGAAGCTAGTAGTGGGAAGATTTCTAGATTCACAGCAACTTTGATTGGACTGCAGCCAATCAAGCTTCTCATCAGGGTGCGTCTTCATCGAGATTGTAGGCGGGTCACATGAATGACCTACCATCATTCTCCCTAGGACTTGATCAGAGTCAGACACAGGAAGAGCCTGAACTTCAACCGCCACTATCACCAGAGGATCGGGTTTTTATCGACGCTGAAGGGGCTCAATTAGAGAACACCCATCATGGTACGGTCGTTTGCAATAACAAGGGACAAAGATACTGGCTTAGGTCGAACCGCAAATTAAAAGTACCTTATACGCCTTCATAAGTTCGACATTTGTATTACATTGAATCTTATGGCTATTGAATTTGGATTTAAGCAATTAAACCTTTTGTTTATTGTTTACTCACTTTGAGTTTTAGTTATGATTCGTGTATTATACATATTTTGGTTGAATTGAACATATTTCAGGCAGGCATAAATTGAACATGTTTGTTGTTTTTTAAAAAAGTCACTGCCTGTTGAGGACGGAATTGGCAAATCTGTCCTGGATCTAGGACTAATTTGGCAAATCCGTCATCAACTGATGTGTCAAGCCGCGTCATTTTTTTGCCACGTCAGCTGAGGATAGATTTTTCAAATCCGTCATTGCTAAAAATGTTGAACCAAAAAAACAAAGAATGCCATATTTTGACAATTCTGCCAAAACACTATCATTCAATGCATTTCCCTAAGTGCTTGGCCCAGTGGGCAAGTGCTTGGCCTGGGATCGAGAGGTCAGGGTTCGATCTCCTCCGTCGGGCGTTGCGGTGAGACTTTATTCTCCCCGATCCCCAGAGTGCATTACTATCTCCCCGTTTACGGGCACCGCCTCGGGCGTTCAAAAAAAAAAAATCACAAGTCAATTATGGAGTCTATGGTTCTACATCCTGTCAAGTTAAGGAACCTTCCAATACTCTTCCTCTGGTCCTTAGGTGTCCTTGTTTCAATCACAGGTCGATTATGGAGTCTATATGTATTAATTACAATTCTATTTATTATTAAAAAATATATTATTTTTTATTACTAATTAAAATTTTAGAAAAAAATTACTCAAACGAACTCGAGTAAGATTTGGACGAACAATTAAAATTTTTAAAGACTAAACAGTTCAAACTCAAAGTGTTCGCGAACATTTCGAACAATCAAACAAACGAATTTGAACAAAATTTCAAATTTAAGTAAAAAATAAACAAACTCAAATACGTTTGAATTCCAATTAAACACGAAACTCTGAAGATTATTTCGTTTGAGCTCGTTTACGACACCACTTTGGACTTGACCAACCATATGGCTATGGTTATGGTTGGTGAAGTTAAAAAAGGAATGCGGAATGTAGCACTGCCATTTAGGCCTTAAATAAGACATGGACCAAAATCATTTTACTTGGTCACTCTAGATTACTTCCATTCATTCGATGACTTCAAATCTTGAATGGCCCCTGGTTCGGAAATTAGGAGTCACTCTTTAACAACTTGAAAATACTAATTCATCAAATTACTTGAATCTTTCTTTATGCGTCCTTCAAATTGGTATTTAGGGTTAAAACAGCTATAACGGTCCACCCTCTCCAAATTTTTACAGACGTTGTAGTGTAAATAGTCATTTAACTTTTGCAAATGTGACCCGATAATAACTTTTGCAAATGTGATCCAATAGAGTCGCTCTACCCAATTTTTCCCCTCTAAATGATGAACCATTTTAGTGGTGATTTTCAATTATTGGCCCAAACATGTACTCTCTCCATTCTCATTTAATTATCGTTTAGGAGATTTATAGGTATTTAAACTAATTGTCATTTAAAATTATTTTATTAGTTATCGACAATTTATTCTAATTATATCCTCGACATTTCTTTTATTTGCGTTCTCTGACATCCTTGTTTTTTCCTTTTCTTTTCTTATGCTATAGAAGTGAGAGAGAGAGAGAGAGAGAGGTAATATTGGAAATTTCTATGAAAAAATGACAAATTCTTTAATTTTCTAAAATTGTCTAAATAATCTTATATTTATGGAGGGAGTATTATAAATGTCGTGATGGAATGGGAAAAAATGATAGTGATGCCACTGACCGCAATATTAGAAAAAAAAATCCTTTTTTTCCGTAGCCTTTCATTTCCAATGGCCAAGATCACCATCCCCTTCCCTGTCATAAAATTATAAGAATCTTCAAATACATTTTCCATGGAATACCAGAAAAGAAAATTCATCATGATTCAATCATTCAAGCAATAGCATAACCCATTAAGTCCCCAATAATTGGGGGTATGGGCGGGGATGGACAAGATATGCACTCTAACCCTTTGCAAACAAAGTGGTCGATCCCAGGGATACCAGCTAAACAGATGTATTGGAGACTAACCCTAACTTTTTGTAACAGTGCGCATGAAAGTGGTTACTTTCATATAATACTACGTGTAATAATAGTCCCCCTATGCTAGTCGCGTTACTACTGAGAATCATGCTTCAAATCAAAGCCCAAAAGCGATCGAGAGCAGCAGACTCAAGAACCATTTTGATTTATGTACACATCACCATGCTTCTTTCATTCAGCATCCAGAGCATTAGTGGTGCACAATATCATGATTCAATCATTACATAGTTCAAAACCCCTTATGAGAAAATTAAAGTAAAATGTTATTTAAATTTCGGTAAGCTGAAAATTTACCTAAAAATCTGCATAGCTTGTTAAAAGCAACAGCCGGGGTTCCGTATCAAAAGTTTAGCCATGACAATTCTCAAGCTCATACTACTCATCTGCTCTGTTCTAATCAATTTCACATCTTCAGAGGAAAACTTTGGATTCACCTACAATGGATTCCGGTCCACCAATCTGAGTCTTGGTGGAATAGCTTCATTTACTCCAAATGGGCTATTGAAATTAACCAATTCCACTAGACAACAAAAGGGTCACGCTTTTTTTCCTAATCAAATCCAATTCAAGAATTCTTCAAAGAATTCTTCAGTTTTCTCCTTTTCTACTTCCTTTGTTTTCGCCATAGATTCAGATAATCCAACTTTAAGTGGCCATGGAATAGCTTTCTTGATTTCCCCAACAAAAGGGCTTCCGGGAGCTCTACCAAGTCAATACCTTGGTTTATTCAATGAAACAAGCAATGGAAATGCTACTAATCGTGTTGTAGCTGTTGAATTAGACACAATCCTAAACTGGGAATTCAGAGATATTAATGATAATCATGTTGGAATTGATATAAATGGGTTGGATTCGCTATCAGCAATGCCTGCAGGATACTATCGTTCGAGGGCAGTTTCATTATTTGACTTTGATTAGTGGACAAAGGATGCAACTTTGGGTTGAATATGATGGTTTGGCTAAGGAAATTAGTGTGACATTAGCTCCAATTAATGTTGGAAAACCCAAAATGTCCCCTTTTGACTTTGTATTATGATCTTTCACTAATTTTGAATGAAACTATGTTTATTGGTTTTTCATCAGCTACTGGCTCTATCTTGACATCCCATTATGTTCTTGGATGGAGTTTCAAGATGAATGGTTTGGCTCAAGGGATTGATATTTCTCAGCTACCTGAACTACCTCGATTCGGACCCAAAGAAAAATCTAGGCTTTTGACTATTGGTTTGCCTGTGATTTTGATTTCTTTAGTCTCGATTGTGATTTCAGGAGTAATTTATCGCATAAAAAGAAAAAGAAAATTTGCTGAAGAGCTTGAAGATTGGGAGCTGGAATATGGGCCTCATAGATTCAAGTATAAGGACTTGTATATTGCTACCAAAGGATTTAAGGACAAGGTAGGGCAGGGGAGGTTTTGGAATGGTATATAAGGGTGTTTTGCCTAGTTCCAAGATTGAGGTCGCAGTTAAGAGGGTATCCCATGAATCCAGGTAAGCAATTCTCTCTTTCGTTCTTAAAAAATTATGAAAAAATTAGAAAGGTTAAATGCATTAAATGACAATCTAGTATTTCACTATTTTGGGTTATAGTCTAAAACAAATATTTTTTCAGATTTTGACCATAAAAAATTTACAGGATGCATATTTTTGCGGACAAAATTCCAGCCACTTCTCATTTTTTGCCTGAAAATGTAAAAATACTAATCTACCCACTGTTCATCTTCTTTCCCGAAACACCGCACCACCACCTCCTCTTCCATCTCCGGCGGCGAACCACCATGAAACATCCCATACCAGTTTCAATAGACCCCATTTAATGGATCCCAATGGAGACTCAATTTTTCAAGAAACAAAACAAAAACCAAACACTAAACCACAAAAAAAAATTGGGAGGGGGGATGGGGATACAGGGATCGAACGCAGGATCGAAACCTTGCGTTGGATAACCGTTTTCACTAGGGCTATCGTGATGCTTGTAAACCCACAAAATTAAAATCTGGCATTTCCAACTATATAACCCAATATTTGTAGAATAGTTAGATGGAGCAGAATGGAAAGAAAGTTGTTGCTAAGAAAGTATCATTCTTTATACCACACGAACAACATATTCATATATGCCCATGATAAACAACGGCAAAATAGCCTATTTAGTCATATATGTATTTACGGATTGAGGATAAGGTCCAGTATGTTTTATTTCAACTTTTAATGTCCAACATGTTTTTACGACCTGGCAACTATGGAATTCCGTCCAATTTTTTGTTTATTTTCCGTCAACACCAACATGTGCCTCACACGTGAGTTACTATTTAAGGGTATTTCAGACATTTCATTATATTTTACAAAAGGAAAAATATAGGGACTCAATTGTTAAACAAATTTCTATGAATACTCAATTGTAACTAACAAAAAAATTTAAACCCATCTTCTCCACCACCGCCAGCAACCTCCACCACACCGCCACCCAACTCTACATCCTCATATTATTTTGTATCTCTCTCTCTCTCTCTCTCTCAGTGGGGCTTAAAGTGAATATGAATTTTAGTTGCAAATCCAAAAACAAATTTAGTTGCTTTAATCTCCCAATTAGCAAAACCATGATTATTGTTGAATTTTCCCAAACCAACTGTTGAAATTGGAAAATGGATTTTACCTTCCTAGTAGCACTATCTATCTGTCCAATTTATTGCCCTTAAGTATTTTTTTGGAGACTAATCTATCTAAACACACCATCTTTTGGTGGGTTTTAGTTCAGATTTCTTAGGATTTTGGTCACGGCTTAAAGCTTGGGGGATTTTAATGTTACTTCTTGGAGCAAAGTTATATATTTCCTTTCATTTTGTGTGGACTAGGCTAGATTTTAAAGAGTTCTTATGGGTTTATGCTTGGTCTCTTGAAGCTTTTTGGGAGATTAGGAGGGAACAAAAATATTAGAATTTGCTGGGTTTTTATATCAAAGTAGGCGTTTAAGGTGCTTCCGTTTCAAAATGCTATATTTTGTGTATCTTGGTCCTGATATTTGATAATAATCATGATCAGCCATGGTTGATGTTTGGGGATTTTCTAAATGTTCTTGGTTTGTTCTTGTTGAAGAATGTGAGTTTCTCCACGTTTGATCCATCTTGCAAGACTTTCTTTTTGCATTTATGTTAGTGGGACATAGTGGCTGACTAAGCACGGGCTCCAATGTGGCCAAATTTGTTCTACACTGTGCGGAACAATTATGGACCATCGGATCCAAATTTTTACGGTTAAGATCATTTGAGTCTTACTGAAATTATGAAGTTGATTTTAAATGAAATGATTGTAGCCGTCAAATATTAGATCCAACGATGAATAATTGTTTCGCACCGTGTGGAACAATTTTGAACCACACTGGAGCCATCTCCTATCCCTTTCTTCTCCATCAATTTAAGTCTCCAAATCAAATTTTAATGGCCACCTCCTTCCACCACGCCCAGAAAATCTTCATCATCTGATTTTAAATGAAATGTTTTGATCGATACTGGGACATAAACGAGGTACACTATAAATAAATTTTATTGGTGGAGGTGGGTGGCGGTGTGATGGAGGTGGGTGTTGAATGTGGTTTTGGTGGTGTTGGAGAAGAGTGTAGAGGATGAAGAGGGAGAATATGGGTTTAAAAATTTTTGTTAGTTACAATTGAGTATTCATATATATTTTGTTAACAATTGAGTCCCCATGTTTTTCTTGTGTAAAATATGATGAAATGTATGAAATACCCTTAAATAGTAACTCACGTGTGAGGCACAAGTCGGTGTTGACGGAAAAGAAACAGAAAATTGGACGGAATCCTTAGTTGGCAAGTCGTAAAAAATGATGGACGTTAAAAGTCGAAATAAAACATACTCGGACCTTATCTTTAATCCGTAAATACATATATGACTAAATAGGCTATTTTGCCGATAAACAAAGAACACTTCGATATGGGATCAGGGTCCCATCTGGGACCATGCTGGTCAGATTTTTACGCATCACTGCATTTTTACTCTCTCCCTCATTCTGCATTAATGTGGCTAAAATGCAGTGATGCTAGCAAATCTGAGCCCAAAATGGGACTCGATCCCATATCGAAATTTTTCCATAAACAAAATAACGGAGTACAACGCCCAAAAAAGTAAACTACAGTATATAAAACCAAACCATTACAGCTCCTCTATAATTATTACTGCTATGCTTCATAACTTTGACCTGGAAAGACCATTATACTCTTTCCAGTGACCTTACCTTGGTCTAAACAAAGACCCTAGGAACAGTTTCAACAGGCTAGCAATCAACTTCGCTCAGCACAGTCTGCAGACCTTTTCCGGCTGCATTTGCCAGTGGATGTATCCCGTTATCTGGGTCCCTTCAACTATGCTCGGTTCTCCTTTCAAAATGAGATTCACAAACATTCAAAGATGATTAATTATGCTACTTTTATTTTATTTTTAAATATTCCAATTGAAACCCTAAATTAAAATTTTCAAGAACATTGAATACCATTGAAACCCACGAATCAGTCCACTAAATCCAATAGAATTGAATTTTGTATGGATAGAAATTTTCTCCTCACATTAAAGGCCAAGAAAATAAACTTTTCAAGGCATTTTTAATCACTCTCAGAAATCCAAAATTAGTGCAAGACCCACTCATAGAGGAAAGCCATAGAAGAGAGGATTTTCCTTGGAGAGAGAATTTTTTGATTGAGAGCTCACTGTGAACTCCTTCAAGGATTCTGATTGAGATCTCTAATTTTTGAGATTTTTAGATTCTTTTGTTGCTGCAATATGTAAGGATTAGAATCTCCTTTTTTGCCGGAACAAGAAAGAAACCCGCCAGAGATGGTGGCTTTGTTGTGAAGAAGAAAGAAGAAAAGAAAAGGACGAAAATGTCCCTCACGTGGGGGTTTTTTTTTAAAAAAATTACCGAAATTTTTGCCGGAAGCTAAAACATGCATTCCGTAAGTTTGTATGGCCAAAACCCGAAAAAATATTTGTTTTTAACCGTAACCCAAAATAGTGAAATACTAGATGATTATTTATTGCATTTAACCCAAATTATTATCTTGTTTACTATTTTACATTTCATAACATGAAATTTTTTTGTTTTGTCTATGCAGGCAAGGAATGAAAGAATTCGTTGCAGAGATTGTGAGTATTGGACGCTTAAGGCATCGGAACTTGGTACCCCTAATGGGATACTGTCGGAGAAAAGGTGAGTTGCTTTTGGTTTACGAATATATGCCGAATGGAAGCCTGGATAAATTTCTATATGATCAACCTACATGTACCCTTAATTGGAACCAAAGATTTCATATCATCAAAGGTGTGGCAAGAGGACTATTTTATCTACACGAAGAATGGGAACAAGTAGTGATACATAGAGACGTAAAGGCTAGTAACGTCCTTTTAGATGGCGAATTAAACGCACGATTAGGTGATTTTGGCCTAGCAAGATTATGTGATCATGGAACGGACCCTCAAACTACACATGTTGCCGGAACTCTAGGATACCTTGCCCCGGAACATACTAGGACTGGTAAGGCCACGACAAGCACCGATGTATATGCATTCGGGGCGTTTTTGCTTGAGGTTGTATGTGGAAGAAGGCCAATTGAACCAAAAGCACCAACGGAATATTTGATTTTGGTTGATTGGGTTTTTTCGTGCTGGAAAAAAGGAAAAGTTCTTGAATCTGTTGATCAAAACATGGGAGGCGATTACGTGAAACAGGAAGTGGAATTAGTGATTAAGCTTGGATTGTTGTGCTCTCATTCGGAGCCTACAGCAAGGCCTAGTATGAGACAAGTTGTTCTTTACTTGGATGGTGCATTGGCTTTGCCAGAAGCATCATCACTTGGCATATCTGCCTCCGGTTTAACATTTGCTGTCGGGGAAAGGTTTAGTGATTTCGCCTTATCTCATCCTTCTTCTTTGGAGAAGGCGTTTACACCCACTTCTTCTGCAGAATCTATTTTATCTGGAGGAAGATGATCGTTCGAAAAGTTGTTTGATTAGGGTTTTTCTTAAAACAAATCTTTGTTTTTTAAAGGCATTTAAAAATAAATCTTGAACAATCGTGTGGAACAAAATCATCAGTTTTGAAGAAAACTGTTCTTGAAACCTTTAGAGAATAATTAGGCATTATATTGGAGGGAGATCTTAATTTAAAGATGTTGATGGTGTTAGTTTGTGCAATATCAAAGAAATTCATTAGCTATTATGCTAATAGGACTTTAGAATTAATGAAATTATATTTTCATTAATTCTGTGTGTGTGTAATATATTTTCTAATAGATTAATGAAATTATTCCACAAGAAATAATATTTAATAATTTCTTTATGTATAATAATTTCATTTATATTCTATGCACTCTTCAAAAAGCTACAAAATATTGGGATTTTTTTTCATTTCTCTTTGTATTTTGGAGTCCACGCCTATAAGGAGATTTCAAATTTCAGACTCGTCTAATAGATGATATTCAGCCCCTACTAGGAGGCATGACTACTTTATTCGAACTATCAACAGCAATTCGAACTCGATTAGGCCTGTAGTCTTGTTGAAAATGCCCCAGGGTGGCTCAAAAACAAATTGTATTTCAGCAGTGGGCATTTCGGCCTTGATCCTCTCGGCAGCTCCTTCTCCGGCGAATCCAACCAATTCAGACCAAGTCTTGCAGGTATCTTCATCTTCTATAGGCGGTGGTGCTGGTGACGGTGGATGATTCCAGTTGCAGCCATTGCTTGCCATTTCCTCGGCTGGTTTGAATGAAGACTCAAGAGGAAAGTAAGAAAAAAAAGCTTATGTTAACTCTTGATTTCGTCCCTATTAAATTAATTAATTTGGTTCGGTCGACCGACCCATCTTGCAGACAGTTGTGTAGAGAAGTGGATGAATTTTGTATGTAAAGTTAACTTTGAATTCATTATTAAAGTAAAGTATTTGGGGGATTGATTGAGATGCACTTTCATAGATGATTCCCATACTCCCAACTGGGTGAAAATAGTCTGTATCTGTGTATATTCTCATTTTTGTGTCCAACCACTTGAAATATGTCATGTGAACATTTTTTCTAATTATATATATACATAGTGAATTGTGAATGGTTAGACACAAAAATAAAAATATACACAGGTATATACGATTATTTGCTCTCTCAACCGATGTATGGAGAGGCCTCTAAAAATCTATGTGCAGGTCCTTGAAGCAGCCGCTTAAAAACTGCAATCGGCTTCCTTTAAGGATTACGTGTGAATTTTCAGCAAATCACATTCCTAGTTTCGTTTTCAACATTTTAGTTTAGATTGTTTAAAAATAAAAATCTCAAAATTAATCTCGCCTAATTAGGAAGATCTATCTCGTGACACTAAATTTGTTTTTTTATAAAGAATTTTTTTGAAGACATAATTTTTTTATTTTTTTTAAAATAAAGAGCGGAGTGTGCGAAAAGTTCAGAAAAGGGCGTGCAAATAGATATCATGCATATTTATTTGCAAAAAATCTCTGCTTTCATCCCTATCCTCTCAAACCAATCACAATTCACTTTATATATATATATATATATATATATATATATATATATATATATATATATATATATAGTAAATTTCGATTAGTTGAGCAGATGATTTTCACCCATGTTATTCATTGAAAAAACAAGAATAAAAAGAAGAAGAATATACAACATATATTTATAGGCCTGGATCACACCGTGGGCTTACTGTTGTCCAGTAACCGGATGCTATATCCTAATCTAATACTTGTATAGGTTTGTCACGTCATCACAAAATTGTCTCTCTCCTCATTATGTAGTAATGTGGTCAATTTTGAATTACATGCTTCAATACACCTGATCCATATCAGAACTATCCACTTTTTATGGTCACAAATCATCTCTCCTCATTCTACGTCTATTTTATATTGTCATGTGTTTACTTTTCTTCTACATATTTTACTATTTTTTTTAGGTTATAAAATTTTTAAATAAAAAATTAACACATCTTAATTTCTTATTAGTGGGATGGGAATGAGGCACAAAATAGAAGCAGAAGTTTCCTATCATTTTTTATCGGGAAATTAGCCTATTTAGTCCCCCAGTAATTTTTGTTTAGCCTGTATAGTCTCCAATGTTTAATCTTAGCCTGTAAAGTCCCCCAGAAATTTTCGTTCAGTTTGTAAAGTCCCCCAGAAATTTTTATTTAGCTCATATAGTCCCCAATGTTTAATTTCAGCCTATAAAGTCCCCCAAAAATTTTCATTCAGCCTGTAAATTCCCCCAAATTTTTTTGTTTAGCCCATATAGTCCCAATGTTTAATTTCAACCTGTAAAATTCATTATCTATTAGTTCCACCACCTCTTCTGCGGCGGAATCAGGGCAATCCCAAATTCATGTCATCCACGTGCTTAATGAGCGAGGGAATAATTATCAGTTTCAATATATAAAATTTACAAAATACAAAAAATAAGTATCAAAATGGTTATAAAAAGGAAACTCCAAATTCTATTGCCCTAATTTGGAGGAACCCATTTGCCCTAAGTCCTCCGCATAAGAGGTGGTGGATCCTCTATATGCACCCCATAAATAGGTAAGGGACTTTAGAGACTGAAATTAAACATTGGGGACTATACGGGCTAAACGAAAATTTTTGGGGGACTTTACAGGCTGAAATTAAAAATTTGGGACAATACGGGCTAAACGAAAATTTTTGGGGGACTAAATAGGCTGATTTCCCTTTTTTATCCAACGATTCAAGATTTATTCTTGTTGAAATAACTATTCTTCTAGCTATAATAAATATAACTCTCTTTGTTCGGATTTGATTGTCACATCTTGATTTGGGATGAAATTTAAAGATTATCTTTTATTTGGGATACAATTAAAAAAATTAGTTAAATTAGAAAAATGATATTCAATTTCAAACATTCCAATGAGGCAAATAGGATATTCAAATTCAGACGGAGAGTATTTGTTTTTTTCTTCTAACTTAGTCCAAATTAGTTGATTCGACAATTGATAATAAATCACCAGGCACCCAAATCAAATCGTAACATGGGAATGGAGTTTTGGCTGGCAATTTAATTTGTAGATAATCTAATTATTTGGCTTCAAAATGGTGGAAGCAAAAATAAAATAAAAAAAATAAAAAAAAATTTTATAAGGAAAAAAGTAAACATATTAAGATCCACCTAAGATACGAGATAGAAATGGGACTAGGAAAAAAACAAGGGTTTTGTCAAAGCCACGAGGATCTAATTTTCCTTTCTTTCTTGTAAAGACTTGCAAAATTCTTTGTAAAAAATAATGGGGCCTTACTAGACTTTGACGGCCAAAGTTGTACCGGGAAATTCAAAGATTCCAGAAGTATATAAACAAACTTAATTTTTTTTTCTTTCTAAATAAATTAGAAAGTGCAAGTGTTTGTGACCAACACCTCCCGCTACCTCATTTTTTGGCTTTCGTGTTCATCATCGAATATATCAGACTTAACTGAATAACCAGCGCAAACACTGGCCCCGTCGACCTCATGACATAGAGGTCATGAGTCGAATCCCTTCCCCGCTTCTTGAATCTCCATATTTCTTATAATAGATAGTTCTCCATCCCCAATAAATAAATAATTTAAAATAATAATAATTCTAGAAGAAACAAACTTAATTATTGTCCACTTAACTATGATTTTTTTCCCCTCCAATTTGTTCAATCACAAGTCAATTATGGAGACTATTTTTTTGGTACAAAAAAGCATATATATATATATATATATATATATATATATATATATATATATATATATATATATATATATAAACCAAAAGACTAGGATTAGTCATGGTCATCATTCATTACAATCAGTTATAAATGGAACAATCCTATATAACTAAAAGTCCCACGGGCATCCCTAACCACAAAGTGACTAACAAAGAGGGGAACAAAAGTGAAAAACAAATACGAAGTAGAAAGTGTGCCAACAGATGATCCATCCACGTTGAGCTTCATCCATCCTAAACTAGGTTTCTGCCAAGAGATACGAATTGTTTTCTTTAAACTGTTTCGCCCTCCCCCGGGTCCGAGTGCCGAGAATTCGGTAGCCCTTTTGATGGTATCAGTAACAGTAGGCAACTATGGTTCTACACTTCTACATCCTCTCTAGTTAAGGAACATTCCAATACTCTTCCTCTGGTCCTTAGGCGTCCTTGTTAAATGCAAGTCAATTTGGAGACTATATGTATTAATTATAATTCTATTTATTATTAAAATATATTATTTTTCATTATTATTTAAAAAATTAATCAAATGAACTCGAGTAAGATTTAGACAAACAATTCAAATTTCTGAAGACTAAACAATTCAAACTTGAGGTGTTCGCGAACATTTCGAACAATCAAACAAACGAATTTGAACAAAATTTCAAACTCAAGTAAAAAATGAACAAACTCAAATAAGTTAAACTCGAAACTCTGAAGATTAGTTCGTTTGAGCTCGTTTACGACCCCACTTTGGACTTGACCAACCATATGGCTATGGTTATGGTTGGTGAAGTTAAAAAAGGAATGCGGAATTTAGCACTGCCATTTAGGCCTTAAATAAGACATGGACCAAAATCATTTTACCCAGTCATTCTAGATTACTTCCATTCATTTGATGACTTCAAATTTTGAATGGCCCCGGTTCGGGGTTTGAAGATGCAATTCATTTGATAAAGTTTGTGTAGGTTTTTTGTATCAAAATTCAGTAAATATTAAATTTTTTAATGAGAGAAATTGTAAATTCAAATGTTTTTTTTTATTTTTAAATTTGAGACCTAATTCAAATAATTGTTTCATCGAAAGTAATAATTTTGTACTTTGCACTATTAGCGTGTTTGGTACGTTGGAATGTAAATGAATGGAATGACCTTTCCATCTTCTATTTCCATCCCAGGGTTTGGTTGGCCAATTTAAAGTGGAATAATCTTTCCACGGGAATGCTCATTCCAGGAAGAAGTGAGAAGGGTCATTCCACTCCAAAATTTATGGAATGACTTTTCCAGGAGAAGTTGGAATCCCCAATTAATGAAAAGTAACCATTATACCCTTTATTTAATTATTATAGTGTTCAAATATTATTATATTGTTCAAATTAGACAACATGTTCATTTTCTCCAAAAATATTTTATTATTTTGATAAAACTTTATATACGATATTTACATAAATATTTTTATTTATTTTGTTACTTTTTCATTTAATTTAACATGAAATATAGTTATTTTAATATTATATTCAACTTTATATATTAATTATATTTGAATATGGAAATGTATGTTTGATGCACTTCTGTGTAGAAATAGTGGTAGAACCCAAAAAATTCTTTACAGTGGCAAATTTTATATTGATTTTTTTAAACAATATTTAAAAGGAAATATTACAAAAAAATAAAGTTTTCTTATAATAAAATCACCATTTCTGAAAATGTTGGGGATAGTTATCCCCCACTGAATATTGTACAGTGTACAAATATGATTTTTTCCAAGTGAAAGTTTATACATTGGGCAATTAATTAGCTTTCTCGTCAACATATGTTAAATGACATTTAAGTCATATTATATTAAATCACATTGCATTCTAACATTAAATAATAGTTTTTTCAAACACGTGAAAGGAATCGTCATTTCATTATGACTTTGTCTTCCAATCAATGAAATGGAAAGAAGATTCCAAAACTATTCAGGGTGAAAAGAGATTTCATTCCATTCAATGCCGACGTACCAAACGCGTTGTTAAGGGATCAACGCATTCATTCAATTTTTATTTAATTTGAGAACTCATTCATCAAATGTCATCTTAATTAATAGTTTAATAATTGAGTGTTTGACTCTTAATTCAAAAGATTAGGAGTCAATCTTTAACAACTTCAAAAGACTAATTCACCAAATTACTTGAATCTTTCTTTATGCGTCCTTCAAATTGGTATTTAGGGTTAAAACAGCTATAATGGGTCGAATTCCACCCTCTCCAAATTTTTACAGACGTGGTGGTGTAAACAGTCGCTTAGCTATTGAAAAAATGACCCGTTAATAATTTTAACAGAGAAAATGAAGACAGATCCAATAGAGTCGCTCTGCCCAATTTTTCCCTACTAAATGATGAACCATTTTAGAGGTGTTTTTCAATTATTGGCCCAAACATTTATTATAAATGACGTGATGGAATGGAAAAATTGATAGTGATGCCACTCAGGGACGAAGTCAGAAATTTGGTGTTGGGGTGAAACTGCAATAATACGTCGAACTACATATAAAAAAGGCAAAAAAGATTTTTGAAGGGACAAAATTTTCCGAAAATTTTCAAACTACATATAAAATTTCTATACCTATTAATATTTTTAAAAATTTCGGGTCATCGTTGCCACTGACCGCAATATTAGAAAAAAATCCTTTGATCAAGAAGTCCACTCCAATTCCATTGGCTTTATCGCAAAAATCCGTAGACTTCATTTCCAATGGCCAAGATCTCATTTCCCTTCCTTGTCACGAAATTATATGAATATTCAATACTTTTCCATTGGAATACCAGAAAAGAAAATTCATCATGATTCAATCATTATATAATTCAAAACCCATTCTAAGAAAATTAAAGTAAAATGTGATTAAATTCCAGCGATCTCAAAATTTATCTAAAAATCTGCACAGCTTGATCAACATTGCTGGCGGGGGTTCGTATCAAAATTTTAGCCATGTCAATTCTCAAGCTCATACTACTCATCTTCTCTGTTCTAATCAATTTCACATCCTCAGATGAAAACATTGAATTCACCTACAATGGATTCCGGTCGACCAATCTGAGTCTTGATGGAATAGCTTCATTTACTCCAAATGGGCTATTGAAATTAACCAATTCCACTAGACAACAAAAGGGTCACGCTTTTTTCCCTAATCAAATCCAATTCAAGAATTCTTCAATGAATTCTTCAGCTTTCTCCTTTTCTACTTCCTTTGTTTTCGCCATAGTTTCGGAGTATCCAACTTTAAGTGGCCATGGAATAGCTTTCTTGATTTCCCCAACAAAAGACCTTCCGGGAGCTCTACCAAGTCAATACCTTGGTTTATTCAATGAATCAAACAATGGAAATGATACTAATCATATTGTAGCTGTTGAATTAGACACAATCCAAAGCCGGGAGTTCGAAGATATTAATGATAATCATGTCGGAATTGATATAAATGGGTTGAATTCGGTAGCAGAGCAGCCTGCAGGATACTATACTGATTCGGGGCAGTTTCGTAATTTGACTTTGATTAGTGGACAAAGGATGCAACTTTGGGTTGAATATGATGGTTTGGCTAAGGAAATTAACGTGACATTAGCTCCAATTAATGTTGGAAAACCCAAAAAGCCCCTTTTGTCATTGTCACATGATCTTTCACCAATTTTGAATGAAACTATGTTTATTGGTTTTTCATCAGCTACTGGCTCTGTCTTGACATCCCATTATGTTCTTGGATGGAGCTTCAAGATGAATGGTTTGGCTCAAGGGATTGATATTTCTCAGCTACCTAAACTACCTCGAGTCGGACCCAAGGAAAAATCTAGGCTTTTGACTATTGGTTTGCCTATGATTTTGATTTCTTCAGTCTTGATTGTAGTTTCAGGAGTAATTTATCGCGTAAAAAGAAAAAGAAAATTTGCTGAAGAGCTTGAAGATTGGGAGCTGGAATATGGGCCTCATAGATTCAAGTATAAGCACTTGTATATTGCTACCAAAGGATTTAAGGACAAGGAACTTTTAGGCAGGGGAGGTTTTGGAAGGGTATATAAGGGTATCTTGCCTAGTTCCAAGTTGGAGGTTGCAGTTAAGAAGGTGTCCCATGAATCCAGGCAAGTAATTTTTTCCTTCGCGTTTTAAAAATTACGTAAAATTTTATTATCTTGTTTACTATTTTATGTTCCGTGACATGAATTTTATTTTTACGTCTATATAGGCAAGGAATGAAAGAATTCGTAGCAGAGATTGTGAGTATTGGACGCCTAAGGCATCGGAACTTGGTACCCCTAATGGGATACTGTCGGAGAAAAGGTGAGTTGCTTTTGGTTTACGAATATATGCCGAATGGAAGCCTGGATAAATTTCTATATGATCAACCTACATATACCCTTAATTGGAACCAAAGATTTCGTATCATCAAAGGTGTCGCAAAAGGACTATTTTATCTACACGAAGAATGGGAACAAGTAGTGATACATAGAGACGTAAAGGCTAGTAACGTCCTTTTAGATGGCGAATTAAATGCAAGATTAGGCGATTTTGGCCTAGCAAGATTATATGATCATGGAACGGATCCTCAAACTACACATGTTGTCGGAACTCTAGGATACCTTGCCCCGGAACATACTAGGACCGGTAAGGCCACTACTAGCACCGATGTATATGCATTTGGGGCGTTTTTGCTTGAGGTTGTATGTGGAAGAAGGCCAATTGAACCAAAAGCACCAGCGGAAGATTTGATTTTGGTTGATTGGGTTTTTTCGTGCTGGAAAAAAGGCGAAGTTTTTGAAGCTGTTGATCGAAATATGGGAGGCGATTACGTGAAACAGGAAGTGGAATTAGTGATTAAGCTTGGATTGTTATGCTCTCATTCAGAGGCTATAGCTAGGCCTAGTATGAGACAAGTTGTTCTTTACTTGGATGGTGCATTGGCTTTGCCAGAAGCGTTATCACTTGGCATATGTGCCTCCGGTTTAACATTTGTCAGCAGGGAAGGGTTTAGTGATTTCGCCTTATCTTATCCTTCCTCCATGGAGAAGGCGTTTACGCACTCTTCTTCTGTTGCAGAATCTCTTTTATCTGGAGGAAGATGATCGTTAGAAAAGTTGTTTGATTATAATTATCTTGAAAACAAATCTTTGTTTTTAAGGCACTTCTAGATAAATCTTGAACGATCGTGTGGAATAAAATTATTATTAATATATTGTAATATATTGGAGATAAATCTTGAACAATCTTGAAACCTTTAGAGAATAAGGCGTTGTATTGTAGAGATCTTATTTTAAAGATGTTGATGGTGTAGTTTGTGCAATATCGAAGGAAATATCAAAGGAAATATCAAAGGAATTCATTAGCTCTTATGCTAATAGGACTTTAGATTTTGAATATATATGTAATATATTGTCTAATAAATTAATGAAATTACTGCACAAGTAATAATATTTAATAATTTCATTTATATACTATGCACTCTTCATAAAGCTACAAAATAGTGGGATTTTTTTTTTCATTTCTCTTTGTATTTTGGTTTCATGAACCCCGACGAGTATGGTCAGGGAAAATCTTAATATTTCAATCAATCCGGGCACTATCATTCATCCTCTAGTAGAGAGATTTTCAAAGTACACATAATGCGACTAAAAATATCTCTACAACATTAAGTCGGCAATAAGAGAACTTTCCTACTAAGGCTAAATAAAAAGGTTTAGCCAAAACTCGAACTTCATCAGCAGAAAAAAGTAAGGCAAGATCACCTTTGAAAGTGGCAACAAGTTTGATTGGCAAGACTTCATCAACAGCAGGACAAGAAAAAAGAGATGAGAAATTCATGTAGCCGAGTTGATATTCGGACACCAATCAACTACAATTTAAGGGGAGACTATTTTGACACCCTTTTTCCCCTTTGTTCACACCCCAATCTTTTCATGTGTAAGTAACTATGATTGAAAACATAACCAGAAACACATTAACATGCCCAAAGCTCACCGCGTTCCCAAGTGTCGGCGGAAGACCACCACCGTGTCCGTGTGCACATATTTTCGCGGAACACGCCCTATTGCATGCCCAGGACACGCGAATCAACCATCAACTGCGTGCAAATATGCTGCAGATAGAAATAAACCAACTTTCGTCAATTTTCATACCTAAATTGTTTGGATTAAAATACTCTTCCAAAATTCCATGAATAATTCACAAGATTTCCCTAATTATTGGAAAAAATAGAAAAATTCTCTTGTAATTTTTTATAGAGAGAATATTTTACAAAAAAATGAGGGAAATAAGATGTTAACAAAGCAAAGTGTGTCCATAGATCTCATGAAATATAACTATGAGTTCCCAATATGGGTGAAAATCGTATGTCTATATTCCTGTACCAAAAAAATTAAAATTCGTTATGTGGACACTTCTTTTAATTATATATACACATACAAATTGTAATTGATGGGGTATAAGAATGAGGACATGCACGGACACGGATGGATTTTTTTTCCCAATATGATGAAACAAAACAAAGAAGGAAAAAAAGAGACATTCGGGGTTCGGACTCGTGTCAGGACCGGTATTTGACCCTACACAAAATCCCTTTCTCCGGTCATCACTGCAAATTTCTTGTAAGCTCAAGAAACTTCAAAAACAATGCCGGTGAGGGTGGCTGAATCTTCTGTAACTGTCCAAGTTTCAGGTAACATATTATTCTAAGCCTTTTTTTTTATCTGATCCTAAATTCAAAATTTTAATTCTTTTTCACGATTGTCTGTTGCCTCTGTACACTAAATCCGAATCCCAATTTAAGACTATTTCGGTGAGATTTTCCTTTTCAATCTCAGCAGATGGAGATGACTAGTTTCTGAACTTTTTGTTAAAATTCTTACATGATCCCTAGTTTATAACTATAGGCAAGAAATCAAAAGTTTGAATTAAAGGGAAATGTAAAAAAAATGTGATCTTTTTGGAATTGGCTGGAGGATATCGTAGATAAAGTCAAGAAATTGAGAAATTGTTGTAACCATTTTGCTAGATATACATGCAATTTACATCAATTAATAGACGGAGCAAGAACTTCATGTTGGTGGGTGGGCTTAAAGTATATTCCCTCCATTCCATTCCATAATATAAGTCGTTTGGGACATTTTAGCGAAAATTAAGGAAGCAAAAAAATAAGATTGTTTTTTAATCAAAATATCAATATTACTCTCTAAATAGAATTAGTGGTATACAAATCCTATTTAAGAGAATAATATTGATATTTGACTAACAAAGTAGACAGGGAAAAAAAAGTAATTTTTAAAATTTTGGGAGCGGGCGCCATCCCCCAACTCCCCCTTAGCTTTGTCCTTGCATCAATCGAAGTTGCAAACTTCTGCTATTAGCATTGTAGTTGTAATGCTGATTGTATTGACAAACAGCAGGTGATATTCCAGGAAATACAAATGCAACACTTCCAGCTTGTTCTCTTTTAAGTGTGGGACAGGTGAATTCCAACCTTCCTTTGTTACCTGAAATTTTATGCATGTGGCGTTTTGATAGTTCCTGAAAGCCGCTCTATTTTGATATGTAAGAGAATAATAATATGCTGCAATGAACTACATTCAGCCATCTTTCGTTTGCTTCCACTGCCAATTTAAATTAGCCATTCATTGAATTATAAGTCACTTTCTTAGTTCATGTTTCGTTCGATGCCTTTCTGAAGATGTATAAGGGTATGTGGTAAAAGAATCTACATAGAACGATAGAATGATAATTAAACGAATTTCATCTGACCGTGAGCATAAACTTATTTTGTTCTATGTGCTTTGATAAGTTTAATCGTTGAAAGTGTCGATTTTGTAGGCTTTTTCTGGGACACAGAACGTTTCAAGTTTACAGAAGGATGAAGCGTGGAGAGTAAATGTGCGGATTCAAGGTGTTGATCTGGATCATGGATATTTATGTGGAACTATGGAGGCTCTAAATGTTCCAATGGCAGACACTCCGGTGAGAAGCTTTCATTTTCACAAACTTGGATTTTAAGATCACTTTGAAAGAATGTTTTGTTCTCTTGTTATGCTTATGATTATATGTGCAATCAGATGCAACATCACTCTAGCATATGAAACTGTCCTCGTTAGTTTTTTCGTACTAGAATGTTGAGTTTTAATCTCTGAACTTCAGTAATGCCTTTGCTGCTTTCTGCTACCTAATTGGTATCCTAATTCAATTTAAGTTGTGATCGGGCTATTTTCTTTGCTGATTGTTTTAGCATTAATCACCATGTGGATATTTGTTTTTGTTGTACCTCAGGTAATTACCTTTTGGGAAGGGGAGATTGTCGACACCAAGAATTTCACATTTTTCACCGGCAAGTGGGGAGCAACGTATGTATGTGTGCCTCGGGGCACATTGTAATAATTATTTGTCTCTTATTTGTTGGAAAAGAGTGAATAATAATATGGACTTGAAGTGAAATTAATGGGAGATTAGCCTGTTTGGTCCTCAAAGTATTTACGAAATTATCGTTTCGTCCTCAAAGTTTTTTCACTTCTCCATTAGTCCTTAATGTTTTTACGCGCTTCATATATGGTCCTACCACCGCGAACCTGGGCGGATTCCGACCAATAACGAGCACGTGCATGTCACGTGAGTTTGCTAGAGGGGCAAATTTGTCCAAAAAAATACATCCCCAATCCCACCAGTCTTCTCCTACCTCCACCACCTCCCCTCCACCACCACCACCACCACCTCCTCCACATCCCCCACCACCACCACCGCCTCCTCTACCAAGTCCTCCACCTACACCACCTCCTACACCTCCAGTCGCTCAAAAACCCTCTACCATGGCCTCCTCCAAGTCCACCACCACCTCCAAGGCCGCCTCCTCCACCTCCCCCTTCACCACCACCACCTCCTCCACCTCCCCTTCACCACCACCACCTCCTACACCTCCAGCTGCTCCAAACCCTCCACCACCACCACCTCCAAGACCACCTCCTCCACCTCTACCGCCACCTCCTCCCCTTCCTCCACCAAGTCATCCAAACCCTCCACCATCTACACCTCAAAGTATTGGTCTGTTTGGTCCTCAAAGTATTTTCGCGCTTCCTAAATAGTCCTCATTGTAATTTCGCGCTTCCTAAATAGTCCTCATTGTAATTGCGCGCTTCCTATGTGGAGGAATTGGTGGATGAGGCGGCAGCGGTGGTGGTGGAGGGGAAGGTGGAGGAGGCGGCCTTGGTGGAGGCCATGGTGGTGGATTCGGTGTAGGTGGAGGAGCAGGAGGAGGTCTTGGAGGTGGTGGTGGACTTGGAGGAGGTGGTGGTGGTGGAGGGGGAGGTGGAGGAGGCGGTGGTGGTGGAGGGAGGTGGAGGAGGCGGCCTTGGAGGTGGTGGTGGACTTGGAGGAGGCCATGGTAGAGGGTTTGGAGCAGCTGGAGGTGTAAGAGGTGGTGTAGGTGGAGGACTTGGTAGAGGAGGCGGTGGTGGTGGTGGTGGGGGAGGTGGTGGAGGTAGGAGAAGACTGGTGGGATTGGGGATGTATTTTTTTGGACAAATTTGCCCCTCTAGCAAACTCACGTGACACGCACGTGCTCGTTCTTGGTCGGAATCCGCCCGGTTCGCGGTGGTAGGACCATATATGAAGCGCGTAAAAACAATAAGGACTAATGGAGAAGTGAAAAAACTTTGAGGACGAAACGATAATTTCGTAAATACTTTGAGGACCAAACAGGCTAATCTCCCGAAATTAATTGGTTAAATTCATCAATCTCCTCTCCATGTTTTGATTTTCTCAGATTACTCCAATTCCATAAATTTCTCTCAAAAAGTGGATCTTGTTATTCCGTAAGGAGCATCTTTTGCAATCTTTCTTTACTCTTCCCTTCTTGCTTAAAAGGGATTTACATTTGTGTGCAGGCCAGAAGATGACATAAAACACTGGACAAAGTTTCCTTCTTTTTCCGCACTTCTTGTAAGTAGCCTAAATCTTGTGTGGATTTGCTTGCTCAAGTATCATTTTCTTGACTTCCTTAGCGTTTTACCAGAGCCGAGTGGAAACCGATGGAGGGAAATCATTGGACTTGACTAACTATCAGTATATCTTTATGGTACGAGTTACCTTTCACCTCTTGTATTGATCACTTTTATAGAATCTCATATAATTTATTCTTCCGGTTTCAATTTATGAACTTTGCTTTGCAGAGATGGAAAGAGCAGTACTTTGTCAATGTGGGAACTGATTGCGGGCTTACTATCGCGGGTTTTTATTATGTTTGTTTCTCTTGTAGTAATGGCTCCATCAACGGCTATTATTACGACCCTAATAGCAGGTACTCCTTTTCTTTTCTACGGTATTTCATGTCGTTTTAATCAATCACAAGATTATCACACATTCTTGCCTCTTAGAGGAGCTCTAACAGATTGATGAACATGTGATTGTCTTGATCTGGCAGTCCTTTCCAGAAGTAGGAGTTAAAATCGACTAGAGAAGGGAAGTCAGGTTTCAGTTTTCCCTCATATCAGTTGCAGTGAACGCAAACCTGAGTCACAAAATGCCTGAAAGGGTGCTCCGATTTCAAGATTCACTAGACATATATGTACTGTTGAAGATTGTTTCCTTTTGCAACCTCTCGAAAATAGAAAGAAGAACAGGATCAAAAAGCTCCCATCGTACAACGTTTAGTGACATAGTTACAACAAATTAGGTGCTCATTTTGGGTTTCTGTCCTCGTTTCTCCAAGCGTGCTGGGAAACTAGTGTAGTTAAAAACAGTCCTTGTATTCTTGATATCAAATGTGCTTCTTGTTGTGGACTATATTTCACTTCCTTTTACATTCATTAAGGTTTATTGTTAAGTTCTGTTATTGTTGAGTATTAGCATCCCCGATGATGTCTAAACTAACTGAATCGCGAATCTGTTAGAAGAACACATATGAACTTGACAAGTAGGCTCTGGCAAAAGCCGATTCCAGTTCAACCAAATTCAGGCAACAACTAATAAGCTTACGAAAACTAAAGATTCCGTATCCGGCACTTGCTAAGATTAAATACAGGAACGGAACGGCTGATCCGGTTAAATACAGACATGGCCAACTAATACATACGAAACAAACATCAACATCCTCGCTCTTACCCGAAAGAGCTAAGAACTAATTATGTAAACAAATCATTCCCACATTTCGCAAGAGGAGACAGTAGCCTAATGCAGGAATCGTACCTCATATAACTAACTCGGGAAAACGCCTCCGCAGTTTAAGAGGAATTCTTGCAATCTTCATGCAGAAGGATTACTTGCGTTCTTCAATGATCAGCCAAAGGTAGTCCCCCCCAACGATAGAGGGAGTGCTTTCTTTTCTTAAGTGGTTTTTACATCCGGATTCCTATTAGCAGCCCAAGCTCGATGAGGTGGTTCAAAATGCTTGCTAGCAACATCAGGTGGAGGTGCATCTTCGCCGGGAAGGTAAAGGAGTCCCTTCTCTTGGAGAGAAGAAGGTTCGTTGTAGTTGGCCTTCCAAAGGGCATCAATAAGTTGCCTCTCTTCCATAGCAGCCCCGAGGTCTTCAGGCGACATAACGCTGATATCTTTAATACGCTCCTGAAGAACTTCTTTAAGTTTTCCGTCATCTTCACTTGAAGAGCAAGTACCACCTGTCTGCTCCACTCTGTCTCGTGCAAGGTCAAGAAGACCACGGAGTGCAGCCTCTCTTACTTCTGCATCTTCACTAGAGGCAAGATGCATCATAATACAAGGGAATCCTAGTTCAGTTACAACCTTACAGTCTGAACGGTTCTCATTCAATAGGTAATGGATCAAATTAAGAGCCCTCCTGAAAAATGGAACGATGTGTAAGAACAAGATGAAAATGATGATCTTAAGCATAAATGCAGCACCAATGAAGTATGCGATTAGATCTTGCTGAAAAGTGCGAGCGTAAAGTACCTTTGGAATCTAGCATTCTCAGTGCTTAAAGCATCTCTCAGAGCTGCATAACCATTTGCAAGACGAAAAGCAGCAATCCCAGGCTTGTTATGTTTGATCAATGCTAGAACATAAATGATCATTACAAAGCAACACAAATGTTTATGAACCAAAAATATGGCCATTAAGACAGTATGGGCGGAACAAAATAGAAATAAAAACCACTGAGCCAATCTAACAAATATCAGGCACTCACATGAGATTGCACCAAGTGCTTTTGTGCGAACAGTAACATCAGGATCTGAAGCGAAATTATTGAGAAGTGGTTCCATCCCATTAGCTTCCATGACCAGTTGTTGATTTTTTGGGTTATTCTGAACTACTGTGCTCACTACTTCTGCAGCCTTTGCTCTAATATTAGGATGAGAATTCTTTAGGTAACCAAGCAGAGGAGTCAAGCCACCAATTGAATGAAGATCTGAAATTTAAGAAGAGGAAGAAAATGGCATTTCGACCTTACTGCTTATAAGTAACACGACAGAGTGCTCAACAACAAATCTCCAAATCATAGGAACAAGATACCATAAAACCAATAAAACTTCCGAGAACCAGACTATATAGTTTTGGAACATAAAGACAATCACCTTAACTACATATTCAATTACAATTTTTAAAAGCTTATTACTAAGGCTGATTACGCTATCCTATCCAATTTCCAATTCCCCCAAACATAAAGATCCAATGAGAATGTTTAAAAAACAAATTATTCCCGACGGCAAATAAGGAGATAGAATCTTATTTTGACTTCCATTATCATTCGAACTCGTTCAGCTGATTATTTACATGAAAAAAGATTAATGGAATAAAAAACTAATGGAATTAATCATTAATAGGGAAGTGGGCGTTCAATTTGGGACGGAAGGTTGGAGTTGTCTAACAAGAATACAGTAGGATAAGATATTACTCCATGAGACACTGTACAAAATACAAATTATGAATATCATAAGGATACTCACCATTAGCATTGTCAATTTCCTCAACGTGCTCTTGCAATTCATCCAACATATCTGCAAGAACGGAGGAATAATCAAAATCACATCCAAAGTATACAATTTTTTAACTAAAGAATACAGTAATCAGAGTTAGGAATTACCCTCGAGATCTTGAGGAGTGACTCCTTGAGATTCGAGAACTTGCTCAGGAGTTTGCATAACAATAGTTATCTCCTTCATTCTATTGATTACATCTACTGTCTGTGCCTGCATAGCTTCCGTGAACCATGTTCGATCCTCCTCACTGAGAATAACCCAAAAATTAAAACCATTAAGCACAATTTTCCACTTACCTATTCATCAACTTCTGAAACTAATCAAGCTAACCCCTTTATGAAGTTGTTTGCGGGATTTTTATGGGGAGCAGCGGATGGAGTTAGGCGGCACCATTGGATGTCTTGGAAGGGATTATGTCGAGAGGAAATGTCTAATGGTCTTGGTCTGTTTAGTCTCGCGCAATATCGGGAGGCTTTTGCACTAAAATTATGGTGGAGATTTAGGACCACAAACTGTTTATGGGGGAAATTTATGCGTGCGCGATATTGCTTTGGCCTAGATCATGTAACGCAATCCACAGTCACTCCGGGGTGTTCGGCAACATGGAAACGCCTAATTGGCGCAAAGGAAAAGGCGGAACTATAAAAATTTCGCTTTGCTAATCCGAGATGGGCATAGTTCTTTATACTATGAAAATTTTGCTTTTGAAGGAAGTCTTGCCCTCTTGCATCCTGATGCTCCACATGCTTTGAAGGAGGCTCGGATTTGTGACTATATCAATGATGGCGGATGGGACAAGGCTAGGTTACAGTTGGTGGTCCCAGGGGCTTTTTTGGATTCTCTGCCACAAACAATTTTGGGACATAATCGAGATACCTGGGTTTGGAAGTTGGAAACACATGGGGAGTTTACTCTCTCGTCTGCGATTAAAATGTGTAGGCTCGGTTTACCATCAACGTTTTCGCGACAAATGATTTGGACACATCCTTTGCCTCTTCAACTGAAATTGTTTTTGTGGAAGCTCTTCAATCGCTTCCTGCCTATGGAAGATGTTTTGTGGCGGTTTAACATGCAAATCGTTACTCGTTGTTCGTGTTCTAAAGGAGTCGACTCCATGAGCCACGTTTTCTTACAATGCGAACTTGCTGAGGATCTTTGGGTATATGCAGCTCGGAAAGTGGCCTTTCTGATACCTCCTCGCAATTTTGATTCACCGGAGGCGATGTTGAAATGTTGGTGGATGGCGACTTCGGGGGAAAATGTTGCGCAATTTGTAGCTGTCTCGGGCATGGTCCTTTGGCAATTGTGGAAAGCTAGATGCAAGTTTTTTTTCGACGGTGTAAAGACAACCAAAGGGACGCTGCGGAACGCTCTTGATTGCATGATTGCAGATTGGAGCATGGGCCACAAGCAACCCGTGAGACAAAGGTCCTTGAGGGTGTGCAAACCGCTTACTGTGATCCAATGGAAGAATTATGCGTTTCTAGACTAAATTATATTGAACATAGATGGCGCCGCTCGCGGAAATCCTGGAATTTCCGGAATTGGCAGTGTACTAAGGAAGGGAAATGGTTCGTTTATTGCTGCTTGTGCATGCTATATCGGGGACAACGTCACCAACACACGAGCTGAGATTATTGCACTGATATATGGACTTAAATTGGCTGCCCAAATGGACATCAATGTATCGCTGATTCAAACGGACTCTAAGGTTCTCTCACAAGCTCTTGGTAAAGGCCGGATTACGTCGTGGAAGCTGGAAGACTGTTTTCAAATCGCCTCGCACCAGGCACAGGGTGTTGAGGTCACACATATTTACAGAGAAGCAAACAAAGTGGCTGATTGTCTAGCCAACTTAGGTTGCGATACAAAAGATTCTTTTTACTATTATAGTTTCAATACTCTCCCACAAGAGATACGGGGGCTTTTAAATTTGGATTGCCAGGGATTACCTTACATAAGGGTCCTCTGAAGCAAGGATGATGTACTTCAGTTTTTCATCAATAAAATACCGCATTATGCAAAAAGCTAACCCCTTTAACAAAAGATTAAGGAAACACAAAACATTAAAAGCCTTGAGCAGAATTTTCAACTTAAATTACATACTCATCAATCTCCAAAACTAATAAAGCTACAATTTTTATCAAAAGCTTAATGTAAACCAAAAAATTAAAATCATTAAGCCGAACTTTCCTACTTAATTTACAAAACTAATAAAGCTAATCCCTTTATAAAAAAATTAATCCAACCCCAAAAATTAAAATCATTAAGCATAATTTTCGACTTAATTTACATACTCATCAATTCAACAAAACTAATAAAGCTAACCCCTTTATCAAAAGATTAATGCAACCCAAAAAGATAAAAAGCATTAAGCAGATTTTTCTACTTAATTTACATAATCATAAGTTTCCGAAACTAATAAAGCCAATCCCTTTATAACAAAAGATTAATGCAAGTCGCAAAAGAAAGCCATGGAAGTTAAAAGGGTACCTTAAATTACGAGCAGGTTGAGTTCCATCGGTATGAGCAAGACTCCATTTGAGCAACCCATCCCACTTAGGTCCTTCTTTGGCCATTATTATATTTCTCGCAGTAATAATAATCTGAGAAATCAATTTAACTTTTTAGCGAGAGCAAATTTAAATAATTTATTGATGGAGAGATGAAGAAGAAAATCCTCCCAGCGAAAGGAAAGATTTATGTAGACTTTGGGTTTTTGCTTATTACAAGATACTCCCTCCATTCCCTATTAATTGTCGTTTAGGAGATATTTAGGTATCCAAATTAATTATCGTTTAAGGTTGTTTTATTAGTTGTCAACAATTTATTCCAATTATACCCTCAACATTTTTCTTTCTTTATGACAAAGAAGTGAGAGAGAGGGAGGGTGTGGGATAATATTGGAAGTTTAGATGAAAATGACAACTTCCTTAATTTTCTCAAATTGTCTAAAGAGTCTTATATTTAGGAATGGAGGGAGTATCAATTATGATCATATTTAATTAATTAGATCTAATTTAACTATATTTATTTTATTTTAAAGTTATGATTCGAAAAATCATTATTAATGACTCATTTATTTAGAAAAGAAATCGTGGACAGATAATTAGTAGTGGAGAAAGTATAAAGGAAAGAACAAACCACATTTACCAGGGTTCTCCTTCTCCGACCTTTACAATGTTGTTAGGGGTGTCAACGCCCGAACCAGATGCATATAATTCGAAAAAAATTGAGCATGAGGTTAAATGAGATGAGTATTAGCTCAATATTCAAACTCAAATTTTATGTAAACCGAGCGTGAGTTTGACCCAGCTCACTCCGATTAAAACTCGTACTCAAATAAGAATAATATAATTATATATTATATAATATTAAAATTCTAAATTAAAAAAAAAAAGAATAAGACCTACGTGGCTTATTTAACATTTAACATTGCTATGTGTTTATATTTTACTATCTTTTTGTTAGTTTATTTTGCTATAAAATTAAATATCATTGTATTACGTATATTTATATTTTTGTTAAGATTTAGCGTCATGTCTCATTGTATTTTTTTTTTTTCTACAGGTTTTTTTCTAATATAAATTTAGCACAAGAAACTCATGAGTTAAGCCCGAACTCACATTAAGATGTTAAATGAGTATGAGTTCACATTAATATATATGCAATCAGAAAAATAACGGGCCTTTGATGGGTTTGATGCCCATTAGCTCCTTTTTTGGGAGAAGTATTTTGCCCAAAGCTTGAGCTTCTTCATTAGGTGAAGACACTTCGTTATTTAAATGGAGTAAGCTTTTTTAAGTTCTAATTAACTTAAAGATGGATTCATATAAAATACATATTGTGGTCTATTGATAGGAAATCATTATATTTTGAATATGTAACTTTGCTTTACAAAAAACTTGTATTTCCAATTAGCCTATCAAAATTAGCCTATCAAAATTCTGCTACATATTCAAAGTGATTAAATTTTGGAGCACTTGAGGAAAGAAAAAATCCGGATGGTATATGAACCAAACCAGTGACTTTTTCCCCGTACATAGGGATCTCCTAAAGAGAGAAATAGCATTGTCCAGGGACTGGATAGTGGGCATTTTCATGCGTCAAGACTATAGAATGCAGAAAACTAAAAATTCATACATACTGAATATTTTTTATAAGTGTTAACATGTGTTACAGATTTTGAAATAAATGTTACATTCTATCTAAATATTTCCCATTTGATGATATGATACCTAGGGATTTGGTTTCAATAATAAGGAATACTTTTATTATTTCAATTTTGTGTCCAAAACTTATTAGGGTGGTGACAAAAATAGATTAAAGTATTTATATGTTCCAAAAAACTGGGGGAATTTGAGACCAAGTGTTCTTAGGAGACCTGACCAGAATTCTAAATATGTTCTATTAGAAATCAAATTCCCTTAATTTTATCCTTCAAACGTTGCCTTCGTGTATTCCCTTCTATATTTCTAAATATAAATCCCGTTTTCTCTTTATTTTTCACGTTGAATATCTGAATTAATTGTTGATGATTAAATATAAACCCTTTGTTGGTTGCATGCATTGGGAATATAAATAATTTAAAAGTGAAGAAATTAATTAAAGGGGAATGAAGCAGCACGAAGAGGAATCAAGATCTGATCGTGTTAATTTTTTTTTTTTTTTTGATAATTTTTTTTTTTTATATGACAAGCAAAAGTTTTGCAAATACAAGAGAAAGAGCATTAAAGCTCAATTACAGCATAAGAAAGGATCCACTGTCTAGTGTATCCGAACATTAGGGGTATCCTCTTGATCTAATATTATCAGACCTCGGATATGCCGTGGTAGCTGTGAAAGATTTGTAAACTTCTTCGTGCTTCTTGTATCACAGGCAAGATTAGCGAGAGAATCAGCAATCTGATTTGCTTCTCTGAAAATATGTACCACCGGTGCATTATGCAACAAGTTCATAGCCCGATTAAAAGATAAGTCTAGTGCCCAAGAATTTATCCTTCGCTGTTGTACCGAAGTTTGCAAAAAAGTCGAGTCCGTTTGAATTACGATATCAATGAATCCCAATGAACTTGCCAGCAAAAGACCTTCAACTGAGGTGTTATTGAGGTTGAAACTGACGATGAAGAGTACGAGGCTGAAAGGGATTGTGAAGAGGTTGAAACTGAATCAAATTCTGGTGATAATCAAATAGATTCTAATTTAATTACTTGGCCTCAAAGCTACAGGTTATTATTATATATTATTAACTTCTATACTTTAAATTAGTTGATTATTCATTCATTTTGTTTAATTTGTTGATTAGTTACCACACACACAGAATTTTTTCGTTGATTACTTGGGACTAACGACTTTGTTTTTTTGTTGTTGTATTCAATAATTTTGTTTTATCATCTGACCTTGATAACTAAGATTATAGTACTTAATGCTTGGCCTTCTGGATGATCATATAATTGCATGGTTAAATTAGATACTATCTATTATAAATAGAAGTAGAACACTGAAAGACGATCTATAAAGGAGTTCTTGGAAAAGTACATGGGGTGAATTTAAAGAAAAAAGTGACTAAAAGCTTAGAATATATATATATATATATATATATATATATATATATATATATATATATATATAAAAAAGACAGAGGCAGACGGCTGTAGCTTCGACACGTGGACGTTCTATGACAACAGGCGAATCAGGAGTTGACATGTGGCGAGTTTGCATTCGTGAAGTTGCACCTGCATTAGCTAAGTTATTAGTAGATAACATAAGCTTTGAACCTAATTTACAAGGAATAAGTTCAATGTATCTTTTTAATGCAATGATAATGACTATTTAATAACAAGAAGTTGAATAGCTTCTGAAAACATTCTATATCATTATAAAATGACTTAAGCTAAACTAATTAGCTTTCTTTATTCTAATTGTTTAAGAAGCTCTTAAGCAAATCAATGTAGAAGAAAGCCTAAGCTAATATCTATAGCTAATAGAGTGATTGAGGGCATATTGGGAATAACACATTACGATTTATTCATTGCTTGAGGATTAAATTCAGAATGTGAATAGTTTTGTCCTATTAATGATCATTAGATGAATATGGACAGTTTTTCCATAGATTAAGGTTGAAGATTAATCATCTTCCTTCATAGGCTGGTGAGATTTTGAGGAATTCTAGGAATCGAGTTTTGAATAAGCACTATCGGCTTGGTTGTCAGGTGGTTCTTACTCAGGAGCTTCAGGGGATGGTTGTTGCTGTTCCTGAGCCCAAGCCATGGGATTTTCCATAACTCGATTTTCGATTCGGCACCTTTTCTGTAAGGTTTATTATCTATGAAATGGAGTTTTAAGGCCAATTCTCCTTTTTTTTTCTTCTTTTTTGGTGAATATATTATCTCTGCACATCTGTGTGTACTTTAATTTGAGATTTTTTAAAATCAATGTTATGATTTGATATCGAAATTTGGTTAAATGATCTGATATTTTATTATTGGAGTATTATTTGTTGTTTTCTATTGGAGATATCTCTTGCTTAGACTGCTGAAGTAAAAACATGATGCAGTGAATTATTCCTTTTGATTTCTAACTTTAAAATTTCAGGAAAGGTGGAAATGCTTGAAATTTGTAGGTTACAGAAAATTAATGGCTCGAGTTCGCCAGATTTCATAATAAGAGTATGATTTCTGTCTTTCTCTCTTTACGAATATGAATATGGACAGTTTTTTCATAGATTAAGGTTGAAGATTAATCATCTTCTTTCATAGGCTGGTGAGATTTTGCATTCTTGGATTGGTTCAATCTACATGAATCTCTCGAGTTTAACTGTTAGAGGTATTAGACAAAAAAAATTATATTAATTTCTTCTTTTTTTAAACAAGTACTATTATGATTTTGCTATTCCATTTATTTTGTTTATATCTTTGATCCATAAAGTTTAATTTCTGCTTTTCCAAAGAAGTATGATTATGATTTTGATATTCTATTTATTTTATGTATATTTTTTTTTATCTATTATGTATATCTTTGTTTGTTATTAAAAGTCCTTTCAATATCAATTTTTATGCAGGCAAGGAAAGGTTTCAATTGTTCCAAGGTATACTTTCCCTACTATTGTATTCAGTTAACATTTTTAAGTTTTCACAAGTACACTTTCCCTACTATTGTATTGAATGTTTCAATTGTTTCATCTTCATATTATTTCCCATATTCTAAGTTATCTAAAAATCCCTGAATATATTATGATTTGATCTCCGTAAATTAAGGAATAGTTCAATCTATTTTTTCCTTATTCAAATTCAAATAGCCATGTGAGAACAATCATGGTTTGTTATTTATATTCAAAACGATGCCAAAATCTATTAAAAGTTTCTAAGTCTATCCTATTCACCAAGGGGAATTCACATCCACTTCCAATATCAATTAATTTAAACTTAACACGAGTATTACCAAATGTCAACTATATAACAATATGTGGTCTTTTCCAGATATTCACAATCGAAATCACAATATACACTTTTTGCCAAGTGGAAATCATAGTTAGTTCCAGCATGATTTCATAAGTGAGCAATTTCATGTTAGGTTCATCCAACATAAAAATTCCCAAACGAAAACCACATAAAATCTTAAGTGATCAGTTTCTATTAAATTCATTGAACATGAAAATTTAAACTTCATTGTATATCAAGTCATAGGTTATCTGTTGGAATTGGAATTGGAATTCATTAAGATTCAATTGAAAGCAAATAGAACTTACATTTGTAGCGTATTTTAATTGAAGTTTATTCATGATGATTTTGTTTGTAAACATTTATCCTGTAAAAAAAAAAAAATGTTAATATTGAGTCCATTCTTTTGGGGTTCTCAAAGTATATTCAATTACATTTGTTTGTTCAAAAGTCAATACACAAAATTGATGAATCCACAAATGAGGCATATAATTGTTTCGCTTCTTAATTATTAGGATGAAGAAAACAAGGATGCAGTATGTATTTTTGGATCAATTGGTGAAAGGAAAGCAGGAACATAGAATTGTATGTCGTGCTATTTGTTTCTGGAATACATACAATGCTACGAAGCCTGACGAGTTAATGAGTATGGATTTCATTGTATTGGATGAAAAAGTAAGTCTCTGAATTATACCTGCTGCTTTTTATGTTTAAATTTCCTCCCAGTGGATTAACTATTTCGAAATGAATAAAACCAATATATAACTTTGACAGTGAACATGGGAAACTCATGTTGTATTCATAAAGTTTCCAAGTGATCTTATATGTTGCATTATGTATGCTATATATGAATGCTCTGTTTTGTGACCTAGGGTTAGTGTTTATGATTTAAGATGTTACAATAAAGGCAACTAAATGTGAAAGTCAAACAGCGAAAGAACCTCCAATAATTAAGATAGAAAGATTAAGAGAAAAAGTAACTAATTTGAGTAAAAGAATATACATTCAATAAAACAAAGTAGAGAACAACTTTGTTTTGTTGGGGTTTCAATGAACATCAAAAGCAGCATAAATAATATTACAAGCAAGCAGGTTAGATTCTACTCCCTGATTAGATGTAACCAGTGAAACACATATACAATAAGATAGTTACAATAGTATTTCATTTGTAGAAAGAAAATTGCAACATTAAAAAGATTTAGAAAGAACGACCCACATATTCAGGTCTTGAAATGGATCAAAAACTTGCCACAATAACCAAATCTTAAGCTAAATAATTCATTCACCACATGATATCAATAGGACGTAAACACAAATAGTCTAGAAGTTAGAGAGATGAATTATTCAAAGAATGAAAGTAGTTTGGAAATTGTTAAGCTCTCAAAGAGGGTATAGAGAGAAATAGTAAGAGAAACACCCTTTCGTTTGTGAATGCTGGCGCCATTATAATGCACTTCTAGGTTACAGAAACATTAAATTGCAGTTTGAGTTCATTAAACATAAACTCAAATAACTTACAAATCAAGTCAAGAACATATGAAGGTGTAACTTTAATAATTTGTATATATTTCCAATATAGATTATCAATAAAAAAAAATGAAATCAATTCTGCAATATATATGATTTTATTTCAAAACAAAACAAATTTGAAGTCTAAATGTGATCAGTTTGAATTAACATTCATTGAACATGCAAATTTCATACTCGAAAACTACATCACTTTATCGGTGACCAGTTTCAATTAAAGTTCTTTCAAAATGAAAATTCCAATAACAAAACTATGTAAATTTATGAGTGACCAGTTGAATTAAAATTCATTCAGCATGAAAATAGCAAAATATATTCATAAGTGGCCTGTTTGAATTAATATTCATTGCGTCAAATAAGTTAATACTAACCTAATATGCAAAATCTTTTCCAGTAGAGTTCAATGCCTTCTTGCTTACATCTGTTGTAAAACCTCAAATTCTGTTTCAGTCTTCTACAACACCATAAACAAATCAAATATCGATATATAATTTCCATAAAGGATAATTTACATTTTACTTTAAAAATCAAAAGTGTCAAAAGGAAAACCAAAATGGGCGTGCGTTACAAAGAGTGTAAAGGTTATTCATAAATATTTTAGAAACAAATACACACTAAATTTAAACATATCATGTATACTAAAGAACTCAAGCATACCAGATTTTTACTAGGCCAATCTGCATTTTTTTTTCTTTTGTGAAAATTCCATTTTCCAAACTTTATTGTTCAATCTAAGACTTGCCTCTATATTACGTATTATGCCCCCATATAGCACATGTGAACGTTACACACAAATTAGTATTTATGATATACAGCGTGCTTAAATTCCACAAGAAAGGCAAATAATTAAATTTAGCATATATAATGGAACCTGTTTAACCATTGTTTCATTATCGCTCTCCGTTGGCCTTGGTGTGTTCAATACTCAAGTCACTTGATGAGACACCCTACTTTATGCTCGATATCATATTCAGAATCAGCATAATTCAAGAACATTTTGTTATTTGGACTCATGAAGTCTCCCACCTCATGTCCTTTCAACAAGGATGCAGAAAATAAGACACACTTGGGGATATTATTTCCTTCATTTTCTCTTACCATTTCTCGGTAATCCACCATCATATTACTCTCTGCCGACTTGAAACAGAATGAAGGAACTGTCTTCAGAAAAGCACTAATATCTTCTGCTTGCTTATCATTTCATTTTCCCAGTCACAATTATCAGCTTCTGTAGCACATCAGGATAACTCCGAGTATAGCTCAACAAGAATACAACCAATATACCAAACATCATAAGGATAATTCCACCCAAGTCCTTTCCTTCTGGCCAATTTAATTGACCTCTTCTAATATATGTATCCTTCTGCTGAACAAAGGAAATGTTCCAATGGTCAATGGTCAGGTGTATTTGGGAAGCTAAAGTAGATTTTTGCGTATTATCAACTCACCATGCATATCAAATGGCACCTCTATTTAGACAAGTGGAATGAAAATATTTAAGTAAGCAACCTCATAATTGCATTAAAAGGGTTTCTGAAGATGAATTTTCCATTTTTTATTAATCATTCAAGTTCATGGCTATTTCATTATTTAGTAACTCATAATCCCTCTAAATCATCCACACATAACTTTCTGAATAATCAATTGCAACATGACATTTTCAAGGGCCTCTCTAACATTTGACGTAATATCTTCTTGAATTCAATTACAGTTCCATTTAAAAGTTCTTAATTTCCAAATACACATATTCATGTTCTATCTAAGAAGCAGCAAATTTCTGCAGTAAAATCTTATTAAGAGTCACAATTGTACAAAAAATACAAACTTACTGGACTTAAATTTCTATAAATACCTGAAGTATAAAATTTAATTTGTAATTAATTTGAAAACCTTTAGCATTCATCATCAATCACATATACAATCAATTATACATTTATCAGCCACAACATCACACAAAAATTTAATATGCATAAATCAAATAATAAATACAAATAATCAAGATTATAAAAAACGCTACAAATTCATCAGTTCATGAAATTTTCCGAAACGCAACTAACATACACATGCATGAATCAAATCATAAAGACAAACACTAAATATTCCAACAAAACTTACATCAGCTCAGATAAATTTGACAAACCAACCGACATACCTCTACATTCATACCTTGAATCTAGAAATCATCAATAAACCTTTTCGATTATCAACTTTTATAACCGTAGTATTATACCCCCTTTCACATACATCGAATTGCCCAAAACGCCAAATTCCATTACAGAGAAACCGGATGTTAAATTAAATCAAAATACCCTTACTATTCCACTGTGAACGAGGGAAAAATTCGACAATATACACGAAATCCTCAGAGAAATCAAGAATATTTTGAAGTAGATATAGTTACAATTTGGAAAGAATGGAAAATAAGACAATAATTTCATTTGTTCAATATGAATAAATCTAAAGAATATATAAGAACATCAAAGAAGGAGGAAGACTTCGGTTTACACGAAGTCTCGACACGTGTTTACACTTCATTTAAAAAAAAGAAAAAAAAAAGAGCAAGACTTCGGTTGTACTAAGCATACACGTGGTGTTCACTACACCAAAAAGGGAAAACAAATTAAATATTAAATCAATCAAAAAATTATTACGAAATATCAAATTAATATACATTAAATTTTATCTCTCTATAAAACCCTAACATTACACAAACTCTATTCAATTATTTTCTAATTTCTCATCAAGCCAACAAAGGGAAAACAATCCAAAAAACAACACTCTCAAAAATTCAAAACCCAACAAACACAAGAATGGCAACTTTTGAAAGAGGCTTCATCAAATGTATGACAAATGCCAACGATTTGATAGCCAGGGTAAATTTTAACTTTCATTTCTATTTCAAGCATAATTTTTTTATGTTATCTACAAATATTTCCCACAATATAACCATTAATTTATTGTAGGAAATACCAAACAACTTTATCATTGGACTCGAAAATAATATTCCAGAAATGATTTTTCTCACAAATCACCAAGGAACATTATGGAGTGCATATATCACCAAATTACAATATGCTAACATTCTGAATGATGTATGTGACACATTTGTCAAAGACATGAAGATAAAAAAAATGACTACGTAGTCTTCCAAAAAGTCAAAGGAATTTTTTACAATGTAGTTATTCTTGGATCTCATAAATAATCAATTATAAATGTAATAGAAATTCCAATATAATAAAAGTTATCTTCTTTGCAATTTCATATATTATATCTTTATTTTTAACTACAATAAAAAAAAATTGAAACACAACAAGCTACACAATAATTATCCGTATGAACAAAAATATCTCCACTATGCATCCAATTTAATCCATGCCAAAATATGTTAAAAATATCCCGCGCATCGCGCGGGCTTTAGCACTAGTTTTAAAAAATGTCTGGGCTGCCGCGCCCCCATTGGTTCTCATACTGTGTACTCTTATAGAACAATTTCTCTCACTCTTTTATCTACATATGCATTGTATGCACTGGAAAGATTTTAATTGTTATAATAAAACTCATGAAGTGTGATTTTTCTCTTTGTTTATTTTGTGAAATTGATTTAGTTAAAGATGAGTTACATATTATCTTCATAAACTCATTCCATGATATGAAGAAAATGAAATGTATACAAGTGTTAATTGACATGTATACAAGTGTTACCCCCCCCCCTGTGAGCTTCTTAAGAAGCTCGTCGTTAACGTCAGTAGTATCAAGGAGATCATCTCAGCTTATTGGACATGAACAATCCCTTAATAGACCATTAATATCCGAAGAAGAGGTTCCGACCTCAACGCTTCCTGTAAGGCTATCGTTAACTTCAGGATCGAGGTCATCATCTATATCTTCGACTTGCCACCTCCAAAGTTATGTTCGTTTTCCCAAGCACTGCTAAATGGTCAGAACTCAAATCCTTTTAATGATACATTGTCAATTTTTAACAACTTCAAAATACTAATTCACCAAATTACTTGAATCTTTCTTTATACGTCCTTCAAATTGGTATTTAGGATTAAAATAGCTATAATGGGTCCAAATTTTTACAGATGTTATGGTGTAAACAGTCACTTAATTTTGCGAAAATGACCTGTTAATAATTTTAAGAGAAAAGATGAAACGAGATCCAATACTCGCTCTACCCAAATTTCCCCTCTAAATGATGAACCATTTTAGAGGTAATTTCAATTTTTGGCCCAAACATTTATTATAAATGACGTGATGGAATGGGAAGAAATGATAGTGATGCCACTGACCACAATATTAGAAGGAAAAAAAAAATCCTTTGATTAATATGTCCACTCAAATTCCATTGTCTTTATCGCAAAAATCCGTAGATTTCATTTCTTACATGCATTTTCTGAATCTCCAAAACTAATAAAGCTACAATTTTTATCAAAAGCTTAATGTAAACCAAAAAATTAAAATCATTAAGCCGAACTTTCCTACTTAATTTACAAAACTAATAAAGCTAATCCCTTTATAAAAAAATTAATCCAACCCCAAAAATTAAAATCATTAAGCATAATTTTCGACTTAATTTACATACTCATCAATTCAACAAAACTAATAAAGCTAACCCCTTTATCAAAAGATTAATGTAACCCAAAAAGATAAAAAGAATTAAGCAGAATTTTCTACTTAATTTACATAATCATAAGTTTCCGAAACTAATAAAGCCAACCCCTTTATAACAAAAGATTAATGCAAATCGCAAAAGAAAGCCATGGAAGTTAAAAGGGTACCTTAAATTACGAGCAGGTTGAGTTCCATCGGTATGAGAAAGACTCCATTTGAGCAACCCATCCCACTTAGGTCCTTCTTTCGCCATTATTATATTTCCCGCAGTAATAATAATCTGAGAAATCTATTTAGCGAGAGCAAATTTAAAGAATTTATTGATAATTGTCTAAAAGTAGTCAAAATTAATGAAATTGTAGATCCACAATATTGCAGTTTGGAGTGAAATCACCATCTATCACCCTAAACTCAAACTTAAGATATTGAAATTCATTTACTGTTCATAAAAAATGTCTGCTCGTAAAATCTTTGGGATTAAGAAAGTTAAAAAAAAGTTAAAAATGATGAAAGTGACTGATAGAAAATAATTTGATGACCAAAATGATTATTCGTAAAATCTTTGGGGATGAAAGTGACTGAAAAAAGTTAAAAATGATGAAAGTGTCTGTTAAAAAATAATTGGATGACCAAAAAAAGTTAAAAAAACTTGAAAAGGATAAAAGTGGCAGGACGAAAGTTACTTGATGACTAATTTGGCTAATAATTCATAGAGAGATGAAGAAGAAAATCCGCCCAGCGAAGGGAAATATTTATGTAGACTTTGGATTTTTGCTTATTAGAAGATATCAATTATGATCATATTTAATTTTAGATCTAATTTAATTATATTTATTTTATTGTAAAGTCATGATTCGAAAAATCATTATTAATGACTTATTTATTTAGAAAATAAATCATTAATTTTGAAGAGATTAAAAAGAAACGTTAACAGATGATCTAGTAACGAAGAAAGTATAAAGGAAAGAACAATCCAAAGTTACCAGGGTTCTCCTTCTCTGACACCTGTACTCTGTTGTTAAGGGTGTCAATGCTTGAACCCAACTCATATAATTCGAAAAAATTGAGTGTGACGATAAATGAGATAAGCATGAGCTCAATATTCAAACTCGAATTTTATGTAAATTGAGAGTGAGCTTGACCCCGCTCAATCCAATTAAAACTCGCACTCAATAAAAATAATATAATTATAAATATTATATATAATATTAAAATTCTAAAAAAAAAGAAAAAAGAATAAGACATACGTAAATTTTGTTATCTTTTTTGAATTTATTTTGCTACAAAAATTAAATATCATTGTATTACGTCTATTTATATTTTTGTTAAGATTTAGCGTCATATCTCGTTGTATTTTTTATTTTTTCTACATTATTTTTTCTAATATAAATTTAGCACAAGAAGCTCGTGAGTTAAGCCCGAACTCACATTAAGATGTCAAATTAGCGTGAGTTTAATGTTTGTGAGTTTTTTAAGGTTGATCATGAGATGAACTTTCAAATTTTTGTGTAAATTGAATATAAGTTATGAGAAATTCGGCTCAAATAACTCGAATGACACTCTATACGTTGTGAGCACAGGACGGCCACCCCCGTCGCAAATTTCAATCCAGTGGGCTTTCTTCTCTTAATCGGCCTGAACAAAGTCCAGTTTGGATTAACCTTTCTGACCTTCCACAGCTTAGCAGACCAAGCCAATATTATTGGGCTATAAGCTTCGATTAGGCGCAATATATAGGGCTTTGCATGGGCCTGGCCCAGTTATTCCATTTCAGTCATGGCATGCCACCCGAAAATGGTGGACAAATATTTTTGTCCATAACGGAAGTCCCACTTCCGTCTCGAGTCCATAACTGAAGTGGGACTTCCGTCCCTGGATGACGCGTGATTTGCTTTTTCCCACGCGGCGGTGCCACGTGTCCATAACGGAACTCCCACTTCGGTTATGGACCCGGGACGGTGGGACTTCCGTTCGAACTGGCGGCAGTGTGTCTTCATAAACACTTGTGGTTTTTCTCATGAGGTCGTCCGTTTTCGAAGGTTATTTATTTCTGAGGTGTTTGTATTAAAAGAATCAAAAACAATATTTACAAAACACAATGCTTACGAAAAATTGAGCAAGAAAATGAATAAATTGTATATTAATATAAAAAAAAAGCAACCGAATTATCGGAATAATTTTTTACAACGGAAAAAAATCATCTTCGTAACTACAATAAACGAAACGTAAACAACGTAAATGAAAACCTATCTACGGCGCCGCCGAAGGTGTGTACGGAACGGTGTGTCTCGGGGCTGGTCGCAGGAAGTAAATGCTGTCATCCCTAACACGCACGGCGCTACCAAAATTGGTTGTGATGACCTCCGCGCCTTCGTGGTCGATAAATATCTGCTCCTCGGGGTTTAGCGGCATCGGCAACGGAGTTTGCTGCTGCGTCTCAGTGATGTGCAGGCTGTATGAAGGCGACCATCACGAGTAGAAGCCCGGCTGTGCAGATGTAGAGGGCCCGGCACCAGGATCCCCACCCGTCTGAATACCAGCTGAAAAAGTACCGGGGGATGCAAATTGGTACTCAAAAGAGGTGGGTACGTCGGCCTGACTGGAAAACTGTGTCGGTGTCGGAGACTGTGTGGGATCTGTCGCCGGTGCAGCCGCCTCCTGTGGCCCGCCGCGCTGTCGTTGTCGCCTCGCCGTCAAGTCCTCCTGCACGGCATCCCGTTGCCTCCGCATACCTTGCCTTCTCCTTTGGGACCGAGTCGGAACAGGCTCTCTCGGTTGCGTCACCGGTTCCAGAACAGCCGACTCTGCCACATTCGCAGCTCTCGATCTGCAGGTCAGGGACTTCCCAGCCGCCACGAACGCCTCTTTGATTGTTTTTGAAGCCCAGGAGACTAGGGACCTGTAGTGGCCGATTGAGTTGGAAGCCGGCTTATCGAGCTCCGTCAGTATGAGTCTGTTGGCATCCGCCTGCAACATCAATTCTCGTGTCAGTATATTATAAACAAGGAAAAACAATGTAGACAAACAAAAATACAAAACTTACAATAATGTCCTCGGAAGGCGCGATGGGTTGAATGCCCATCGGGGAGTGGGACCCGGCATCCCTCGTTGCGTGGGTTTGTAAGGAGGTGCACGGTGATGCGATTGTACCAATCCATGTACTCACGGGTTGGTAAGATCACATTACCGGGGACCGGGACAGCGTTCGCCAGTGCATCCTCTCGGGCATCCCACATGGCTATGTAGGCTTTGTGCTTGTTATCCCAGTTCATAGTGGGTCCCGCCGTGTTGGTGTGGACGTCCTCGCCCTCTGTTGTACCTTCCGCCACCGATGGGGTTGGTATCACCTGCTGGAACCCGAATTGCCTAGCAACCCGGTCCGGCATGTGAAACTCAACCAACTCGAAACACACGAGTGGCGTACGGGCCCGACAGGTGGACAGGAAGCCCTCATCGCGAGAGACCCGCACGGCAATAACCCAGTCGGGGTACGGCCTCCACATGAACTGTCAAAAAAAATTGTACATTAGCATAAATTAATTGTGAAAATAAAAAAAAAGTTACGAAAAATACGATAAACCTTACCCCCTGAGCGTCCGTCAGTCGGTCTAACTAGTCGCGAAACACCGTCAGCTGAGATTTCAGTGTGTTCTTGAAACTCCGGGCGGTATTCCAACGCGCCCCGTACGCTCGGCCGTCCGCGGGAGGTTCATTCATAATCTCGCCCCGGTTCGCCGGCCGGAGAAATGATATGCGCTCCTACACCCACAACTGGTACAAACAAACACGGATTAATCATCAGATATTTAAAAAAAATACAGGGAAACAATAAAAACGCATTAAAAATTACAACAAACCTGGATCAGAAGGCAACAGCCAGCAATGTCCTTAGAGACGGCCTGTGCGAGAGATGCACATCTGGGCAGTAGAGGTAGGATAGGGACGCCGCCCAGCCCGGGGAATGCTTGGTCGTGGCGAGATCTCCGTCGCTGATGAGCAAGAGATAGCGCATGTTCCCTCGCGACCCGGATTTATCCGGGAAAAGGAAAGTGGCCATGCAAAGGAAAATCAGGGCCCGGGCCCGCTGGTCAACCGCGAGCTCCGTGGCATCCTCGCCTAGGGGATCGAAAATGTGGGGGTACACCTCTGCAAGCTGGATGGCGTTACCCTTAATTGACTCGGCGGCGGGGCGGAATCCTAGGATATCGTGGACGCGCTCAATCCACTGACGCTTGGTCATGTTGTAGTCCTCATTCCACGACACCACGTGGCCCCCGGTGGGCAGTCCTAGGAGGCATCCTACATCATCTAGGGTGATGGTGACCTCACCGCAACGCAGATGGAAGGTGTGCGTCTCGGGGCCCCACCGCTCTACTAATGCGGTGATCAGGGCGTGGTCTATCTTAATCTTACCTATCCGACAACAACCCCCGAAACCTATACTATCAATGAGATCTAGCACTCTCCGGTTGCCCTCGCGTCGGTATGCCTCAAAAAAACTCCCGTCATAGCTAATGACCTTCAAACCTCTGTCTAGGACTACATCCCCGCCCCAAATCCTAAGTGATCTATGTGAGGTGTGTTTGTTCAACACACTGGGATCGTACGGACCGGGCATAAGGTGGGCGGGAAAAGCCATCTATAATAAAAACAGTGGGATTTTATCAGGCAAATTTCAATTAAAATACATAAGGATATCAAATTCACAAAATTTCAATTAAAATACATAAGGATATCAAATTCACAAAATTTCAATTAAAGTACATAAGAATATCAAATTCACATAATTGCAATTAAAGTACATAAGAATATCAAATCCTCATAATTGCATTTTAAAGTACATAAGAATATCAAACTCTCATAATTGCATTTTAAATACAAATATATTTCAAATTCTCATAATTGCATTTTAAATACAAATATATTTCAAATTCACAACAATGCAATTAAAATACATAATTATCAAATTCAAAACAATACAAAAATATCAAAGTCACATAAATATATAACTATCAAATTTACAAAAAATAAATACATTCTTAATAGGCAATTAAAAAAAATTAAATCAATTAAAAAAAAATTGTACCTCCAAATTTTAAAAATTTGGGAGAGAGAGAGAGTGGTGGTGGGGTAGATTAAAGGTGGCGGTGGCTGGAGCGGCGGCAGCGGCGGCGGTGGGAGGGAGTTGCAGCGGAGGGAGGGGGAGGGGAAGTTTTTTCTTTTGAGAGAAAAAAGCTTGAACTCGCGGTGGGGGGGCGGGGGGAAGAAGAATGGTTTTCTTTTTTAAAACTGAGAGTTCAGAACGGAAGTCCCACTTCCGTCTTGGGTCCATAACGGAAGTGGGAGTTCTGTTCTGGACACGTGGCACCGCGCGTGGGAAAAACAGCCACGTCATCCAGGATGGAACTCCCACTTCCGTTATGGACAGAACTCCCACTTCCGTTATGGACCCAGGACGGAAGTGGGACTTCCGTTATGAACAAAAATGTTTGTCCACCATTTTCGAGTGGCATGCCATGACTGAAATGGAATAACTGGGCCAGGCCCATGCAAAGCCCATATATATACAATCAGAAAAATAACGGGCCTTTGATGGGTTTCATGCCCATTAGCTCCTTTTTTGGGAGAAGTATTTTGCCCAAAGCTTGAGCTTCTTCATTAGGTGAAGACACTTCGTTTACTTTAAATGGAGTAAGCTTTTTAAGTTCTAGTTAACTTAGGATAGATTCATATAAAATACGCATTGTGGACTATTGATAGGAAATACCGATGTTTTGAACATGCAACTTTACACGAGAAAACTTTGAGAATCGTAAATGTGATCAGATAAAATAGGAATATAATTAATTGATACTAATACTGATTCAGTGAATGTATCTAAATTAAATACAAGATCCTTCTAAAAAATGGGCCAATGCATGACAGAAATTCCAATTTAAAGAAAAAGATGCTAATCAATCTCATCTTTAATTATTCTCTTATAGAATGAATAAAAGTAGGAAAAACAATTTACTTTAGATACCTACAATAACTGGCTTTATTCATCAAAGACATAATTGGCTAAAGTTCAAAGAGAATGGTGTCTTTAGTTAAGGTCTCGGAATTTTAGCTGTGTAAGAAATTTTTGTTGAGAGGTCTTCTTCTCATAAGGGATTAAATAAGCGGATCGAAATAGTTGGAGATTGATCGCTATTAGTTTTTTTCTATTAAAAAGGAAGAAAATATCAAAGAGGCCAATAGCCCAGTGGGGCATTGGCGCTACCATGAATCGGTAGGTCCCTGGCTCGATACTCCTCCACGGCGTTGCGGTAAGCTTTATTCTACTTTATCTAGGGTGTTCTATCTCCCCATTATGGGGCTGTAATCTCCCCAATATGGGACAATCGCCCATCGTGGCATCAAAAAAAAAAAAAAAAGGAAGAAAATCTTGGTAGAATAGACAAGTTTTATTTATCTTTGCAATGTTTGAAGAGTCACATCCCCTCATTGATAATAAATACCAAAAAGAAAAATGTTTGAAGGATAAAATTTTAAAAAATTAATGAGTAGTAAAAGTTCAACAAAGAAATCTAATTTTTCTTTTATTTTTGAGGAACAAAGAAAACAATTTATGAACTGCTAAAATTTGTTTTAGCTGTGTAAGAAATTTTTGTTGGGAGGTCTTCTTCTCATGAGGGATTAAATAAACGGATCGAAATAGTTGCATATTGATTGCTTTTCTTTAAAAAAAAAAAAAAAAAATATTTGTAGAATAGCCAAGTTTTATTTATCTTTTTCAATGTTTGAAGGGTCGCATCCCCTCATTGATAATAAATACCAAAAAGAAAAATGTTTGAAGGATAAAATTTTAAAAAATTAAAAGGAAAAATTAATGAGTAGTAAAAGTTCAACAAAGAAATCTAATTTTATTTTTATTTTTATTTTTGAGGAATAAAGAAAACAATTTATGAACTGCTAAAATTTGTTTATTCTTTGTTTAAGTTGTAGCACAATGGTCAAATAAATACCTCCCTCGGTTCAGCAACATTTGTGATTAAATTTTGGAGCACTTTAAGGAAAGAAAAAATCCGGATGGTATATGAACCAAACCAGTGACTTTTTCTCCATAAATGGGAATCTTCTAAAGAGAGAAATAGCATTGTCCAGGGAATGGATAGTTGGCATTTTCATACGTCAAGACTATAGAATGCAGTCATACTTACTGAATATTTTTTATAAGCGTTAACATGTGTTACAGATTTTGAAATAAATGTTACATTCTATCTAAAGAATTCCCATTTGATGATATGATACCCTAGGGATTTGGTTTCAATAATAAGGAATGCTTTTATTTCAATTTTGTGTCCAAAACTTATTGGGGTGGTGACAAAAATAGATTAAATTATTTATATGTTCCAAAAAACTGGGGGAGTTTGAGACCAAGTGTTCTTAGGAGACCTGACCAGAATTCTAATTATGTTCTATTAGAAATCAAATTCCCTTAATTTTGTCGACATTCCCACAAATCCTTCAAACGTTGTCTTCGTGTATTCCCTTCTATATTTCTAAATATAAATCCCTTTTCCTCTTTATTTTTCTCTAATGAATTAATTGTTGATTATCAAACCCTTTGTTGGCTGCATGCATTGGGAATATAAATAAGTTATAAGTGAAGAAATTAATTAAAGGGGAATGAAGCAGCACGAAGAGGAATCAAGATCCGATCGTGTTATTGAGGTTGAAACTGACGATGAAGAGTACGAGGCTGAAAGGGATTGTGAAGAGGATGAAACAGAATCAGATTCTGGTGATAATCAAATAGATTCTAATTTAATTACTTGGCCTCAAAGCTACAGGTTATTATTATATATTATTAACTTCCATACTTTAATTAGTTTATTATTCATTATTTCGGTTTGATTAGTTGATTAGTTACCAACGCACGGAATTCTTTCGTTGATTACTTGGGATTAATTCTATTTTATCATGTGACCATGATAACTAAGAGACTAAAAACTTAGAAAAATAATATGTCTAAAGCAATTTTAATTGCATGGTTGAATTAGATGCTACGATTTCCATTTCATAATATAAGTTGTTTAGAGAAAATTAAGTAATAACAAGGTACTTTGTTAGTCAAAATATCAATATTCCTCTCTTAAATAGAATTAGTGGTATACAAGTCTTATTTAAGAGAGTAATATTAATATTTTGACTAACAAAATACATTGTTTTTTAAAATCCTTAATTTCACTGCATGTACTAGCTTAACATATATATATATATATATATATATATATATATATATATATATATATATATATATATATATATATATATATACAAAAAAAAAGTTGGGGCCCTGATTTTTTCGGGCACGTGCGGTCGCTCACCTCGCACTCCCTCATAGCCGACCCCTGGTTACTTCCATGGCTGATTTCAAATCTTGAATGGCCCCGGTTTGGGTTTGAAGAGGCAATTCATTTGATAAAGTTTGTGTAGGTTTTTTGTATCAAAATCCAGTAAATATTAAATTTTTTAATGAGACAAATTGTAAATTCAAATGTTTTTTTTTAAATTTGAGACCTAATTTAAACAATTGTTTCATCGAAAGTAATAATTTTGTACTTTGCACTATAAGGGATCAACGCATTCATTCAATGTTTTATTTAATTTGAGAACTCATTCATCAAATGTCATCTTAATTAATAGTTTAGTAATCGAGTGTTTGACTCTTAATTCAAAAGATTAAGAGTCAATTTTTAACAACTTCAAAATACTAATTCACCAAATTACTTGAATCTTTCTTTATACGTCCTTCAAATTGGTATTTAGGGTTAAAACAGCTATAATGGGTCCAAATTTTTACAGACGTTATGGTGTAAACAATCACTTAATTTTGCGAAAATGACCTGTTAATAATTGTAAGAGAAAAGATGAAACCAGATCCAATAGTCGCTCTACCCAAATTTCCCCTCTAAATGATGAACCATTTTAGAGGTAATTTCAATTTTTGGCCCAAACATTTATTATAAATGACGTGATGGAATGGGAAGAAATGATAGTGATGCCACTAACCGCAATATTAGAAGGAAAATAAAAATCCTTTGATTAATATGTCCACTCAAATTCCATTGTCTTTATCGCAAAAATCCGTAGATTTCATTTCTTATGGCCAAGATCACTTCCCTTTCCCTCTGTCACAAAATTATATGAATCTTCAATTACCTTTCCATTGGAATACCGGAAAAGAAAATTCAATCATTATATAATTCAAAACCGCTTCTGAGAAAATTAAAGTAAAATGTGATTTAAATTTTGGTAAGCTCAAAATTTGCCTAAAAATTTGCATAGCTTGTTAAAAGCAACATTGTTTGCGGGGTTCGTATCAAAATTTTAGCCATGTCAATTCTCAAGCTCATACTACTCATCGTCTCTGTTCTAATCAATTTCACATCCTCAGATGAAAACCTTGGATTCACCTACAATGGATTCCGGTCCACCAATCTGAGTCTTGATGGAATAGCTTCATTTACTCCAAATGGGCTATTGAAATTAACCAATTCCACTAGACAACAAATGGGTCATGCTTTTTTCCCTAACCAAATCCAATTCAAGAATTCTTCAATGAATTCTTCAGCTTTCTCCTTTTCTACTTCCTTTGTTTTCGCCATAGTTTCGGAGTATCCAAATTTAAGTGGCCATGGAATAACTTTCTTTATTTCCCCAACAAAAGGCATTCCTGGAGCTCGACCAGGTAAATACCTTGGTTTATTCAATGTATTTAACAATGGAAATGATACTAATCATATTGTAGCTGTTGAATTAGACACAATGCAAAGTGGGGACTTCGGAGATATTAATGATAATCATGTCGGAATTGATATAAATGGGTTGAATTCGGTAGCACAGAAGCCTGCAGGATACTATACTGATTCGGGGCAGTTTCGTAATTTGACTTTGATTAGTGGAAAAAGGATGCAACTTTGGATTGAATATGATGGTTTGGCTAAGGAAATTAATGTGACATTAGCTCCAATTAATGTTGGAAAACCCAAAATGCCCCTTTTGTCTTTGTCACGTGATCTTTCACCAATTTTGAATGAAACTATGTTTATTGGTTTTTCATCAGCTACTATCTTGACATCCCATTATGTTCTTGGATGGAGTTTCAAGATGAATGGTTTGGCTAAAGGGATTGATATTTCTCAACTACCTAAACTACCTCGAGTCGGACCCAAAGAAAAATCTAGGCTTTTGACCATTGGTTTGCCTATGATTTTGATTTCTTTAGTCTCGATTGTGGTTTCAGGAGTAATTTATCGCGAAAAAAGAAAAAGAAAATTTGCTGAAGAACTTGAAGATTGGGAGCTGGAATATGGGCCTCATAGATTCAAGTATAAGCACTTGTACACTGCTACCAAAGGATTTAAGGACAAGGAACTTTTAGGCAGGGGAGGTTTTGGAAGCGTATATAAGGGTATCTTGCCTAGTTCTAACTTGGAGGTTGCAGTTAAGAAGGTGTCTCATGAATCCAGGCAAGTAATTTTTTCCTTCGCGCTTTAAAAATTACATAAAATTTTATTATCTTGTTTACTATTTTATGTTCCGTGACATGAAATTTATTTTTATGTCCATGTAGGCAAGGAATGAAAGAATTCGTAGCAGAGATTGTGAGTATTGGACGCCTAAGGCATCGGAACTTGGTACCCCTAATGGGATACTGTCGGAGAAAATGTGAGTTGCTTTTGGTTTACGAATATATGCCGAATGGAAGCCTGGATAAATTTCTATATGATCAACCTACATGTACCCTTAATTGGAACCAAAGATTTCGTATCATCAAAGGTGTGGCAAGAGGACTATTTTATCTACACGAAGAATGGGAACAAGTAGTGATACATAGAGACGTAAAGGCTAGTAATGTCCTTTTAGATGGCGAATTAAACGCACGATTAGGTGATTTTGGCCTATCAAGATTATATGATCATGGAACGGATCCTCAAACTACACATGTTGTCGGAACTCTAGGATACCTTGCCCCGGAACATACTAGGACCGGTAAGGCCACAACAAGCACCGACGTATATGCATTTGGGGCGTTTTTGCTTGAGGTTGTATGTGGAAGAAGGCCAATTGAACCAAAAGCATCCGTGGAAGCTTTGATTTTGGTTGATCGGGTTTTTTTGTGCTGGAAAAAAGGCGAAGTTCTTGAAATTGTTGATCGAAACATGGGAGGTGATTACGTGAAACAGGAGCTCGAATTAGTGATTAAGCTTGGATTGTTATGCTCTCATTCGGAGCCTACAGCAAGGCCTAGTATGAGACAAGTTGTTCTTTACTTGGATGGTGCGTTGGCTTTGCCAGAATCGTTATCACTTGGCCTATCTGCCTCCGGTTTAACATTTATCGACGGGGAAGGGTTTAGCGATTTCTCTTTATCTCATCCTTCCTCTATGGAGAAGGCGTTTACGCACTCTTCTGTTACAGAATCTCTTTTATCAGGAGGAAGATGATCGTTAGAAAAGTTGTTTGATTATGGTTATCTTGAAAATAAATCTTTGTTTTTTAAGGCACTTCGAGATAAATCTTGAACGATTGTGTGGAATAAAATCATTAGTAATATATTGGAGATAAATCTTGAACGATCTTGAAACCTTTAGAGAATAAGGCGTTGTATTGGAGGGAGATCTTAATTCAAAGGTGTTGATGGTGTAGTTTGTGCAATATCGAAGGAAATATCAAAGGAATTCATTAGCTCTTATGCTATTAGGACTTTAGATTTTGAATATATATGTAATATATTGTCTCATAAATTAATGAAATTATTGCACATGTAATAATATTTAATAATTTCATTTTATATACTATGCACTCTTCACAAAGCTACAAAATAGTGGGATTTTTTTTTTCATTTCTCTTTGTATTTTGGTTCAAGAACCCCTACGAGTATGATCAGGGGAAATCTTAATACTTCAATCAATCCGGGCACTAAAATTCATCCCTAAGTAAAGAGATTTTCGGTGACTAAAAATATCTCTACAGCATTAGATCGGTCATAAGAGAACTTTCCTACTAAGGCTAATTAAAAAGGTTTAGCTAAAGCTCGAACTTCATCAGAAGACATGATCACCTTTGAAAGAGGCAACAGGTTTGATTGGCAAGACTTCATCAACAGCAGGACGAGAAAAAAGAGATGAGAAGTTCATGTAGCCGAGTTGATATTCGGACACCAATCAACTACAATTTAAGGGGAGACTATTTTGACACTCTTTCCTAGGAATGGCAACGGGGCAGATCGGGGCGGGTATCTGAAATACCACGCCCTGCCCCGCCCTGTTGATCCGTGCCCCGCCCGCGCCCCGCCCCGCCCGGATCAAAAATTTACGCCCTGCGCCCCGCCCATGCACGGGCAGATCCCACTCCGCCCAGCCCCATTCTATTTTTTTTAAAAAAATCATTATTTTTTAAAATTATAAAAATCATTAATTTTATCAAAAAAATTAAAATCATAAAAATCATTAATTTTATCATAAAAATAATTAATTTTTTTAAAAATCATAAAAATCATTAATTTTATCCAAAAAATCATTAATTTTATTATAAAAATAATTAATTTTTAAAAAAAATATTTAATTTTTTTTAAAAATAATTAATTTTATCCCAAATCAATTCTCAAACAAGTACAATTAGTATATTAAAATGAAAATTAAACATGATTATGTTTAATAATAACAATATTATAATAATTTAATATAAATGGGGCAAAATGGGGCGGGGCGGGGCGGGGCGGGGCGAGGGCGGAAAAAAAATACCATGCCCCGATCCGCCCCTGTTCGCGGGGCGGGCGATCTCGCCCTGCTTCTCTCTACGGGGCGGGGCGGGGCTGCCCCAAAAGGCATCGGGGCAGGGCGGATCGGCGGGTCACGGGTCAAATTGCCATCCCTACTCTTTCCCCCTTTGTTCACACACCAATCTTCTCATGTGTAAGTAACTATGATAGAAAACATAACCAGAAACACATGAACATGCCCAAAGCTCACCGCGGCCGTGTGCACATATTTTCGCGGAACACGCCCTATTGCATGCCCAGGACACGCAAATCAACCATCAACTGCGTGCAAATATGCTGTAGATAAAAATCAACCAACTTTCGTCAATTTTCAGATTTCAATTGTTTGGATTAAAATTACTCTTCCAAAATTCCATGAATAATTCACAAGATTTCACTAATTATTGGAAAAAATAGAAAAATTCTCTTGTAATTTTTTATAGAAATAATATTTTACAAAAATGAGGGAAATAAGATGTTAACAAAGCAAAGTGTGTCCATAAATCTCATGAAATTTAACTATGAGTCCCGAATATGGGTGAAAATCGTCTGTCTATATTTCGGTACCTAAACAATCAGAATTCTTTGTGTGGACAATTCTTCCAATTATATACACGGAGACGGGTGATTTTTCCCCAATATGATGAAAAGAAAAAAAGAAAGAGACATTCGGGTTCGGACTCGTGTCAGGACCGGTATTTGACCGTAAAGACACAAAATACCTTTCCCCGGTCATCACTGCAAATTTCTTGAAAGCTCAATAAACTGCACAAAACAATGCCGGTGAGGGTGGCTGAATCTTCTGTAACTGTCCAAGTTTCAGGTAACATATTATTCTAAGCCCCTTTTTTTTTATCTGACCCTAAATTCAAAATTTTAATTCTTTTTTCACGATTGCTTCTGTACACTAAATCCGAATCCCAATTTTTAGACTATTTCGGGAAGATTTTCCTTTTCAATCTTAGCCGATGGAAATTACTAGTTTCTGGTCATTTTGTTAAAATTCTTACATGATCCTTAGTTTATTATAACTATAGGCAAGAAATTGTCATGTCCCCACTTTGGAACACACAGTAAATCACTCAATGAACAAGCAAATCAACTCAACAAAACAGTAGCAGCAACACCACTTAGCATTAATATAGAAAATAGAGTCAGGGCTCCCCCAATGTAATAACAGATCAAAGTCAAAGGATCACTGTCCCCAGATAATACTCTAAACTGAAATAGCAAAACTAAGATAATCTATCTAGGAGTAAAAGTAAGCAAACTGTGAAGCTGACTCTGCACCAGCCAAGCTGTGAAGCTGACAATCATCACCAGACGTTGTCCTCTTCGAGCAATAATCTGGGAAGCCCAAATTAGAACAGCAATTTCAGTAACCAGACAAGGATATAGAGATAGGATGGAATGAGGATAGAGGGTGATTAGATTGAAGGAATTACTCACAAGAATAAGGAGAAGGCATCAGCCCACTTTTTTGGATAAATTTCTGAATACTCTTCCATGGCTTGAGAGGAAGCTTTTATACCTAGGGTTGAAATCCCTATAATGATTCTCCTCCTTTGATTCAGCATTCTCTGACATTGTCAGAGAATCAACAGTCCTCCAAGCTTCAGCATTTCCCATTTCGTGAAGAAGAGCACACAGCAGCCACAAGACTTCTATTTCAGTCCCTTACCTTTCCATTTCAGCCACTTCTTTATTCTAATTAGGTGTTGCCAAAAACGCTGTCGTTTTGGTTAGTGGCTAAAAACTAATTAAAATACATATAAACCTAATTACTCTTCCCTCCAATTAGGCATTTGAATTCTGGTTATTTTCCCCTTCACTCACTGATCATGACATTGAGAAATCAAACTTTGAATTGAAGGGAGATGTAAAAATGTGATCTTTTTGGAATTAGCTGGAGGATGTTGTAGATAAAGTCAAGAACTTGAGAAATTGTTGTAACCCTTTTGCTAGATATACATGCAATTTACATCAATTTATAGTTGGCGGGCTAAAAGTATACATAATTATTGAGCTAAATTTTATTTATAATCTTTTTTTTTTTCGACGGGGAAAAATGTAATTTTTATAATTTTGGGAGCGGGGGGGGTTCCCTCTTAGCTCTGTCCTTGCATCAATTGAAGTTGCAAACTTCTGCTATTAGCCTTGTTGTTCTAATGCTGATTGTATTGACAAACAGCAGGTGATATTCCAGAAAATACAAATACAAATACAACACTTCCAGCTTGTTCTCTTTTAAGCGAGGGACAGGTGAATTCCAGCCGTCCTTTGTTACCTGAAATTTTATGCATGTGGTTTTTCTATAATTCCTGAAAGCGGCTATATTTTGATATGTAAGAGGATAATAATATGCTGCAATGAACTACATTCTGCCATCTTTCGTTTGCTTCCATCCACTGCCAATTTAAATTAGCCACTCATTGAATTATAAGTCACTTTCTTAGTTCATGTTTCGTTTGATGCATTTCTGAAGCTGTATAAGGATATGCGGTAAAAGAATCTACATAGAACGATAGAATGATAATTAAGCAAATTTCATCTGACCGTGAGCATAAACGTATTCGGTTCTATGTGCTTTGATAAGTTGAATCGTTGAAAATGTCAATTTTGTAGGCTTTTTCTGGGACACAGAACGTTTCAAGTTTACAGAAGGATGAAGCGTGGAGAGTAAATGTGCGGATTCAAGGTGTTGATCTGGATCATGGATATTTATGTGGAACTATGGAGGCTCTAAATGTTCCAATGGCAGACACTCCGGTGAGAAGCTTTCATTTTCACAAACTTGGATTTTAAGATCACTTTGAAAGAATGTTTTGTTCTCTTGTTATGCTTATGATTATATGTGCAATCAGATGCAACATCACTCTAGCATATGAAACTGTCCTCATTAGTTTTTTCGTACTAGAATGTTGAGTTTTAATCTCTGAACTTCAGTAATGTCTTTGCTGCTTTCTGCTACCTAATTGGTATCCTAATTTCAATTTAAGTTGTGATCGGGCTATTTTCTTCGCTGATTGTTTTAGCATTAATCACCATGTGGATATTTGTTTTTGTTGTACCTCAGGTAATTACCTTTTGGGAAGGGGAGATTGTCGACACCAAGAATTTCACATTTTTCACCGGCAAGTGGGGAGCAACGTATGTATGTGTGCCTCGGGGCACATTGTAATAATTATTTATCTCTTATTTGTTGGAGAAGAGTGAATAATAATATGGACTTAAAGTGAAATTAATTGGTTAAATTCATCAATCTCCTCTCCATGTTTTGATTTTCTCAGATTACTCCAATTCCATAAATTTCTCTCAAAAAGCGGATCTTGTTATTCCGTAAGGAGCATCTTTTGCAATCTTTCTTTACTCTTCCCTTCTTGCTTAAAAGGGATTTACATTTGTGTGCAGGCCAGAAGATGACATAAAACACTGGACAAAGTTTCCTTCTTTTTCCGCACTTCTTGTAAGTAGCTTAAATCTTGTGTGGATTTGCTTGCTCAAGTATCATTTTCTTGACTTCCTTAGCGTTTTACCAGAGCCGAGTGGAAACCGATGGTGGGAAATCATTGGACTTGACTAACTATCCGCATATCTTTATGGTACAAGTTACCTTTCACCTCTTGTATTCATCACTTTAATAGAATCTCATATAATTTATTCTTCCGGTTTCAATTTATGAACTTTGCTTTGCAGAGATGGAAAGAGCAGTACTTTGTCAATGTGGGAACTGATTGTGGGCTTACTATCGCGGGTTTTTATTATGTTTGTTTCTCTTGTAGTGATGGCTCCATCAACGGCTATTATTACGACCCTAATAGCAGGTACTCCTTTTCTTTTCTACGGTATTTCATGTCGTTACAATCAATCACAAGATTATCACACATTATTGCCTCTTAGAGGAGCTCTAACAGATTGATGAACATGTGATTGTCTTGATCTGGCAGTCCTTTCCAGAAGTTGGAGTTAAAATCGACTAGAGAAGGGAAGTCAGGTTTCAGTTTTCCCTCATATCAGTTGCAGTGAACGCAAACCTGAGTCACAAAATGCCTGAAAGGGTGCTCCGATTTCAAGATTCACTAGACATATATGTACTGTTGAAGATTGTTTCCTTTTGCAACCTCTCGAAGATAGAAAGAAGAACAGGATCAAAAAGCTCCCATCGTACAACGTTTAGTGACATAGTTACAACAAATTAGGTGCTCATTTTGGGTTTCTGTCCTCGTTTCTCCAAACGTGCTGGGAAACTAGTGTAGTTAAAAACAGTCCTTGTATTCTTGATATCAAATGTGCTTCTTGTTGTGGACTATATTTCACTTCCTTTTACATTCATTAAGGTTTATTGTTAAGTTCTGTTATTGTTGAGTATTAGCATCCCAGATGATGTCTAAACTAACTGAATCGCGAATCTGTTAGAAGAACACATATGAACTTGACAAGTAGGCTCTGGCAAAAGCCGATTCCAGTTCAACCAAATTCAGGCAACAACTAATAAGCTTATGAAAAACTAAAGATTCCGTATCTGGCACTTGCTAAGATTAAATACAGGAATGGAACGGCTGATCTGGTTAAATACAGTTATGGCCAACTAATACATACGAAACAAACATCATCATCCTCGCTCCTACCCGAAAGAGCTAAGAACTAATTATGTAAACAAATCATTCCCACATTTCGCAAGAGGAGACAGTAGCCTAATGCAGGAATCGTACCTCATATAACTAACTCGGGAAAACGCCTCCGCAGTTTAAGAGGAATTCTTGCAATCTTCATGCAGAAGGATTTTCTTCAATGATCAGCAGGAGGTAGTCCCCCCAACGATAGAGGGAGTGCTTTCTTTTCTTCGGTGGTTTTTACATCCGGATTCCTATTATCTTTTTGTTAGTTTAATTTGCTATAAAATTAAATATCATTGTATTACGTATATTTATATTTTTGTTAAGATTTAGCGTCATGTCTCATTGTATTTTATTTTTTATTTTTTTCTATAGGTTTTTTTAAAATATAAATTTAGCACAAGAAACTCATGAGTTAAGCCCGAACTCACATTAAGATGTCAAATGAGTATGAGTTCACATTATTATATATACAATCAGGAAAATAACGGGCCTTTGATGGGTTTGATGCCCATTAGCTCCTTTTTTGGGAGAAGTATTTTGCCCAAAGCTTGAGCTTCTTCATTAGGTGAAGACACTTCGTTATTTAAATGGAGTAAGCTTTTTTAAGTTCTAATTAACTATTGATAGGAAATCATTATATTTCGAATATGTAACTTTGCTTTAGAAAAAACTTTGGGCATCGTAAATATGTCCAACTAAAATAGGGATATGACTAGTTGACAATGAAAACTAGTGGCTAGGAATCCTCTATCTCCATTCGGTATCTCTTTCCCTGTCCCACTAATAAGAAAATAACATGTATTAAATTTTTAATTAAAAAATTATAACCTAGAAAGAATTAGTAGAACCCACAGGAAAAAATATTCTAAAAAATGGGCCAATGCACGACGGAAAATGCAATTTAAAGGCCAAGCCATGCTTATAAATACTAACAAGTCATCTCTTCTCAAGATTTCATTTGCCTTTATTGAGGAAAAGGCTAAAGACACCATTCTCTCAAACAATTTTTACTTTAGCACTAAGGCTTTAGAGAATGGTGTCTTTAGCTGTCGGAATTTTAGCTGTGTAAGAAATTTTTGTTGGGAGGTTTCTTCTCATGAGGGATTAAATAAAGGATTTTTCTGATATGAATCTAGTCTACATGAATCATGTGGTGCAGAATTGACCACATCACTTCAGAATTGTCTCTCTCCTCATTTTGTAGTGATGTGGCCAGTTCTAAACCACATGGTCCAATGGATCTGTTCCATATCAGAACCAAATAGTTGCATATTGATCGCTTTTCTTTAAAAAAAAAAAAAAGAAGAAAGAAAATCTTTGTAGAATAGACAAGTTTTATTTATCTTTTTCAATGTTTGAAGGGTCGCATCCCCTCATTGATAATAAATACCAAAAAGAAAAATGTTTGAAGGATAAAATTTTAAAAAATTAAAAGGAAAAATTAATGAGCAGTAAAAGTTCAACAAAGAAATCTAACTTCTTTTTTCTTTTTGAGGAACAAATAAAACAATTTATGAACTGCCAAAATTTGTTTATTCTTTGTTACAGTTGTAGCACAATGGTCAAATACCTCCCTCGGTTTGTGATTATAATTATGGAGCACTTAAGGAAAGAAAAAATCCGGATGGTATATGAACCAAACCAGTGACTATTTCCCCATAAATGGGGATCTCCTAAAGAGAGAAATAGCATTGTCCAGGGAGTGGATAGTGGGCATTTTCATGCGTCAAGACTATAGAATGCAGAAAACTAAAAATTCATACATACTGAATATTTTTTATAAAGCGTTAACACGTGTTACAGATTTTAAAATAAGTGTTACATTCTATCTAAAGAACTCCCATTTGATGATATGATACCCTAGGGATTTGGTTTCAATAATAAGGAATACTTTTATTATTTCAATTTTGTGTCCAAAACTTATTAGGGTGGTGACAAAAATAGATTAAAGTATTTATATGTTCCAAAAAACTGGGGGAGTTTGAGACCAAGTGTTCTTAGGAGACCTGACCAGAATTCTATTTATGTTCTATTAGAAATCACATTCCCTTAATTTTGTCGACATTCCCACAAATCCTTCAAACGTTGTCTTCGTGTATGTATTCCCTTCTATATTTCTAAATATAAATCCCTTTCCCTCTAATAAATTCACGTTGAATATCTGAATTAAAAACCCTTTGTTGGTTGCATGCATTTGGAATATAAATAATTTAAAAGTGAAGAAATTAATTAAAGGGGAATGAAGCAGCACGAAGAGGAATCAAGATCTGATCGTGTTATTGAGGTTGAAATTGGCGAAGAAGAGTACGAGGCTGAAAGGGATTGTGAAGAGGTTGAAACTGAATCAGATTTTGGTGATAATCAAATAGATTCTAATTTAATTACTTGGCCTCAAAGCTACAGGTTATTATTATATATTATTAACTTCCATACTTTAAATTAGTTGATTATTCATTCATTCTGTTTAATTTGTTGATTAGTTACCACACACACGGAATTCTTTCGTTGATTACTTGGGACTAACGGCTTTGTTTTTTGTTGTATTCAATAATTTTGTTTTATCATCTGACCATGATAACTAATATTATACTTAATGCCTGGCCTTCTGGATGATCATATAATTGCATGGTTGAATTAGATACTGTCTATTATAAACAGAAGTAGAATACTGAGAGACTAGAGACGAGAATCTATAAAAGAGTTCTTGGGAAAGTACACGGGGTGAATTTAAAGAAAAAGTGACTAAAAGCTTATATATATAAAGCAATTTTAATTGCTTGGTTGAATTAGATACTACTCCATACATTCTATAATATAGCGAAAATTAAGAAAGCAACTCTCTTAAATAGAATTCGTGGTATACAAGTCTTATTTGAGAGAGTAATATTAATATATTGACTAATAAAATACTTTATTGTTTTACTTAATTTTCGTTACATGTCCTGAAGAATATGAGTTTTTTGAGAAAATAAAAAGTGACTAAAAGTTTAGAAAATTAATTATCTATAAAAGCAATTTTAATTGCATTGTTCAATTAGATACTATCATAGACAGAACTTGAACATTGAGTTTGAAGTACGAGAATCTATAGAGTAGCTTTTCAGAACATAGGCAGCGAATTTTGTAACTGTAAGCTCAGATAGAAACACAATACTGCACTGAAATGATCTGCCTTATTCATACCTTTCCAATGCCTTTTATAGAGTACATGTACTCGAAGCAAATAATCGAAACGAAAACTAAGGACACGACTCCACTAGCTCAACCACTAAGCTAGAAAAACGCAAAATGCGAATTGACCCATTAAACTAGAGAGAACAAGTCTCTTTATTCCTAAACTTACGGAAGATAAAGACACGAAACAACCCAACAATCCCTCCCACCCGAACCCGAACCCTCTCAAGAAATCAGTTCAGAATGCTCATTCCAAAAGCTTCTCGGATCCTCTGAAATGTCACCATCTTCAAAGGCTTCGTCATGATATCCGCTAGCTGCTCCTCCGTACTGCAATAGACGAGCTTAAGAATTCCTTCTTTAGTTAAGTCCCTTAGAAAATGATAACGAACCCCGATATGTTTGGATCTCCCGTGCATATGACGATTCTTGGGACATGACTTAATGGTGGATGTATTATCACATAACAGCACCATTTCACCACCTTGTTCATAACCAATCTCCTTTAGAACTCTTCCCATCCAAATAGCTTGACAAGCACAGGTTGCTGCTGCAACGTACTCTGCCTCAGTGGTTGACAGCGTTACAATAGGCTGCTTTCGTGAGGACCATGCAACAGCTCCTCCGTTCATCAAAAAAACATACCACAAGTGCTTTTCTTTGTCATCTACATCTCCCGCGTAGTCACTATCAGTGTATCCAACGAGCCCTGAAGTGCTTTTGCTGTCATCTACATCTCCCGCGTAGTCACTATCAGTGTATCCAACGAGTCCTGTTCTTCCCTCTTTCTTGTACCAAATCCCATACTCCATTGTGCCTTTGAGATATCGCATGATTCTCTTCACTGCGGCAGAGTGTAACTGTGTGGGATTGGACATGAAACGACTGATGAGACTCACCACGAACATCAAGTCAGGGTGTGTTGCAGTTAGATACATCAAGCTTCCCACTATCTGCTTGTACAGAGTTGAATCAACCTTCACGCCTTCTTTGTCTCGACCAATCTTCTGTCCAGGAACTATCGGATTGCAGACAGGATTGAAATTCTGCATTCCAAATCTCTTGATTACTTCAGCTGCATATTTCCTTTGACATATGAAAATACCATCGTCCTTTTGTACCACTTCTATGCCAAGAAAATATCTCATCCTCCCCAAATCAGTCATATCGAACTCTTTCTTCATAGACTGCTTGAACTTATCTAGTAACTCATCATTATCACCAGTGAACAACAAGTCATCAACGTAGATGCTAACGATTAGAATTTTACCTCCTTTTCGCTTGATGAACAAGGTCTGTTCACTGGTGCTGCTCTCGAAGCCTTCTTTGATAAAATAAGCTTCAATACGACTGAACCAAGCTCGTGGTGCTTGTTTCAGTCCGTATAGAGCTTTGTGAAGCTTGTAAACCATATGCTTCTTCCCAGTTACCTCGTAACCTTGAGGCTGCTCCACAAAAACGTCCTCCTTTAACTCGCCATGTAGAAACGCCGATTTTACATCCAATTGATAAATTCCCCAACCTCGTTGAGCTGCCAAAGCGATAATCATCCTCACAGTATCCATTCTAGCCACAGGTGCGAATACTTCCGTATAATCGATCCCATATTCTTGAGCATAACCCTTTACCACAAGTCTAGCTTTGAATTTGTTGACCTCTCCCAGCTCATTGAATTTGGTTTTGTAAATCCATTTCACACCAATTGCTTTGGCTACATCTGGAAGCGTCACTAGAGACCAAGTTCGATTTTTTTCAATCGATCCTATCTCTGCATCCATTGCTTCCTTCCATCTCGAGTGTTTTACAGCTTCTTGGAAAGTTGTTGGATCTGAGATGACCATGAATGCCATCGTTTCCTCCAGATTTTCAGATCCAATTCTCGCCATATTTGCCTCTTCTTCAGTATCAGATAACTCTTCTCCAAATGTGTAATCAGCATGCCAAACTGGTGGCCTTCTCGGTCTGCCCACTGTTGAGGTTGTAGCTTCTGTTTGGACTTGAATTGGCAAGGGAGAATTCTCATTCTGATCTCCATCTTCTTCCGGTTCTTCTGCTTCTACTTCCTCCTCTTCGTTTTCATTTTCGTCACACTCGTACTCATCTTCCCACTCGAGTTCCATGCTCTGTTCAGCCAAGTGACTATCATCCCAATTCCACTTCTTCTCTTCTTCAAATATCACATCCCGGCTGATGTGAGCCTTCTTCTCTATCGGGTCAAACATTTTGAAGGCTTTCGATTCGCTGCTGTAGCCAATCATGATACACTTCACACTTTTATCATCGAGCTTGGTCCTTTTGACATCAGGAACATGAACGTATCCGATGCAGCCAAAGATCCTAAAGTGCTCAACCGATGGCTTGCTTCCGCTCCATGCTTCTTCCGGAGTCATGTCTTTCACGATCATTGTAGGAGATCGATTAAGAACATGATTTGCCCATTGTACTGCATCCGCCCAGAAGCTCTTTGGTACTTCCTTTTCCGATAGAACAGCTCTCACCATATTCATAATGGTTCTGTTTTTATGTTCAGCAACGCCATTTTGCTGTGGAGTGTACGCGGTGGTCAGCTGTCGCTTGATTCCATGTTCCTTGCAATACTCCTTGAACTCGGTAGAGTTGTACTCTCCTCCTCTGTCTGTTCTCAGACACTTAATAAAGTTTCCCGTTTGCTTCTCTACAAGCGCCTTGAATTCTTTGAAAGTGTGAAAAACCTCTGATTTCTCTAGCACAAAATATATCCACGTCTTCCGTGAGAAATCATCGATGAAGCTTATTAGGTACCTCTTCTGGCTATTTGATGGCGGAGTGATCGGACCACACAGATCAGAGTGGATGAGTTACAGCTTCTCGGTTGATCTCCACTTGCTCTGTTTTGGGAAAGAAACTCGATGATGTTTGCCTTTGACACACGCCTCGCATGTGATCTTCACTTGTCCAATGTCCGGTAAGCCGGTGACCATTTCTTTATTGCGCAGAGTTAAGAGACCCTTGTAGCTGAGATGTCCGTATCGGTGATGCCATAGCTCTTCCTTGTTTGCGACATCGACCTGCAGGCATCTTTCCTCCTTTGTCTTTCCTCCCAGCAGAATAAACATCCGATTAGCACTCATAACGGATTCTGTTATCTTTCCTCTTGAGGGATGAAATATGCTACATGTTCTCCGTTCTCCTCCTTTGAATAACACGTCCAGACCCTTCTCTTGAAGTTGCCCAACACTCAGCAGATTGTTCTTCAATTCTGGGACATAATACACGTCATTGACCACATAGCTTACTCCATTAAGTGTTATCTTCACCACTCCTTTCCCACCGACTACCAGCTTGTGATTGTTCCCGAGCTTGACGTTGTGTGTGAAGGCAGTGTCCAAGCTTGAAAACATGCTTCTCTCTCCACACATGTGGTTTGAGCACCCAGAATCCACGAACCAGACATCTCCTCTTCTGGTTCCTTGAAGTTCGACATACGCCATGAGAAGAACTTCATCTTTTTCTTCGATCTCTGCAAAATGTGCTCCATTGTTCCCATTTGAACATTCGTATTGGAAATGTCCAAGTTTGTGACAGTTGTAACACTCAATCGTTGCCTTGTTGAAAGAGCGTCCTCTGCCCCTACCTCGACCTCTATAGGATCCTCTGCCTCTTCCTCCAACATTGAGAGCTTGATCTTCTTCTTCATGACTGTTCTTCTTGAATTTCTTCTCATGAACGGACAGAGAGCTTTGCAGTTCATCGATCGTCATGCTCCCTATGTCTTTGGACTCCTCAATAGACACAACCACATACGTGAATTTGTCAATCAGAGTTCGAAGTATCTTCTCAACAATCTTCGAATCTGGCATGTCTTCCCCGTTGCTTCTCATCTTGTTGGAAACTGTCATCACCCTTCTGAAGTAATCATCAATGTTCTCATCATTCTTCATGGCGAGAACCTCAAAGTCTCTCCTTAAGGTTTGGAGAAGAGATCGCTTCACTCTTTCGTTACCTCCAAACTTTTTCTTCATTGATTCCCAAATAATCTTGGATGTTTTGCGATCCAAGATCTGCTCAAACACAACCCGATCAATTGCTTGGAACAGGTAGTGCTTGACTTGATGATCCTTCATCTTGAGCTCCTCAAGACTCTTCTGCTGCGCTGCAGTTGTCTCGATTCCCGCTGCCGGCTCGGTGAAACCTTTTTCTACTAGACTCCACAATCCCTTGGCTCGCAAGAGGTTCTCCATCAATTCACTCCAATGATCGTAATGACCATCAAAGTGAGGGATCTTGGTAAGCGTCTTGTCCTCGCTCATTTTCTTTCTCTTTTCTCTTTTCTCTTTTTTTTTCTTTCTCTTTTCTCTCTTTGATCACTTTGATTCGTGTTTTGCTCTGATACCAATTGTAACTGTAAGCTCAGATAGAAACACAATACTGCACTGAAATGATCTGCCTTATTCATACCTTTCCAATGCCTTTTATAGAGTACATGTACTGAAGCAAATAACTGAAACGAAAACTAAGGACACGACTCCACTAGCTCAACCACTAAGCTAGAAAAACGCAAACAGAATTGACCCATTAAACTAGAGAGAACAAGTCTCTTTATTCCTAAACTTGCGGAAGATAAAGACACGAAACAACCCAACAAATTTAACATAAAGAAATTTTAAAAAATTTCTGGGCTGCCGCGCCTCATTGGTTCCTTCTCATACTGTGTACTCTTATAGAACAATTTCTCGAACTCTTTTATCTGCATATGCATTGTATGCACTGGAAAGATTTTAATTGTTATAATAAAACTGTTGATTTTCTGCAACATATTATAATTCTAATTTTTACAACCTTGATATGTGTTTGATATATTGTCTAGGCAATCAATTGACATGTATACAAGTGTTACCCCCCCCTGTGAGCTTCTTAAGAAGCTCGTCGTTAACGTCAGTAGTATCAAGGTGATCATCTCAGATTATTGGACATGAACAATCCCTTAATAGACCATTAATATCCGAAGAAGAGGTTCCGACCTCAACGCTTCCTGCAAGGCTATCGTTAACTTCAGGATCAAGGTCATCATCTATCTTCGACTTGCCACCTCCAAAGTTATGTTCGTTTTCCCAAGCACTGCTAAATGGTCAGAACTCAAATCCTTTTATTGAAGAGATGTTTAGAAAGCTCCCCTGAACTCGAAACTTATCCAGACATCGGTCAGGCTGCCTTTGGAATGGTCGGTCGAATATGCATAGCTGTAAGTTTTAAAGAACAGTAGCCTGATCTTCTGTCCTATTTTTATTTTATTTATAAAAAAAATGATCGAGTACCCTGATTTTCAACAAATGCAGGTAGTCTTGTACATGGAACTCTATGTAAATGCAAGATTTTATCCCTTTTCCTTTATTTATTTCTTCCGGTTGCATATGTTTTTATGTTGTTACCAAAAACTAATTAGATATGTTCTTCATGTGGACTTAGTCATCTTGTATCGAGTACTTCGGGTAGAATTTTCCGGAATTCATCTTGATTCTTATCAACTTTGTGCTATTATATCAACCCTCGTCATACTTCCAACAGTTTGGCTTCGAAACCTTAGTCTGCTGTCATATATTTCAGGTTATGGATTATGTTCCTTAATTTGCTGTCTTAATATGTTTGTTACTACTACTTTTAGTACATCTTTGCTAATACACGCAATTCTTGGTGTGTCGATTTTTCAGTTGGAGGAGTGATCATGTTAGTAATGGTTGTGCTTTGTATGTTATGGGTTGGAGTGACTAAAATCGGATTTCACATGGGAGGAACGGCTTTCAATTTCGCGAAACTGCCAGTTACACTTGGCATATATAGTTTCTGCTATGGTGGCCATTCAGTATTTCCTAATATCTACGCATCCATGGAAGAACCTTCGCGCTTTCCCTCTATTCTTTTAATCAGGTAATATTTTATCTAAATACAATCAATCTATTTTGTAAAATTCATATAAATAGGCTTAAATGAAGTTTACAAAGATAAATAACTTTTCAAGTGATCATCTATTTTCACTCCACTGCAGCTTTTCTATGTCATGCGCTTTGTATGTTGCTGTCTCCATATGTGGCTTTAAGATGTTTGGTGAGCTTGTCGAATCTCAGTTCACTTTGAATCTGCCCACAGAATATGCTGCTTCAAAGATTGCTGCTTGGACGGTGGTATGATAAGAATCTAAATGCATACTTAGTATTAAGTTTCTGAATCCGCACCTGCTAAACATTAAGTTTCTCGTGTTTTAGGTTGTAACACCTGTCACAAAGTATGCGTTGACATTAACCCCTATTGCATTTGGACTAGAGGAACTCTTGCCCTCACCTTGGATGGGATCCTATAGCATGTCCATACTCATCAGAACAATGTTGGTTGGTTCAACGCTCGCAATAGCACTAACAGTTCCTTATTTCGGTAAGAACCATTTACTTCGAAACATTTGCAATTTCTATGGGGGCTGGACCACGTTTGATCTCTCCCTAATTTGGATACGAACTTGGTTGAAACGAAGAGAGGTAGGATTCTATCTAATCTACTTATTTTCATAATTGGATATCAGGATCTTTAATGGTCTTGATCGGATCACTTCTTGTTATGCTCGTGGTAAGTAGTTAAGTTTTTCTTCAATAACACCGCGATATATGCATATTGATGCAATAAATTGAGTTAATATTCACTAATTATGCTCATCAATGGCAGTCTCTTATCTTCCCATGTGCTTGCTATATCAAACTAGGCAGAAATTTGACCAAATCCCAGGTAAAAATTATCTTGTTCTCTACTTTACAAAAACAATCGACAAAAAAAAAGACGTATAATTGATCTTTTTGTTGCTCGTTTCTCTAATTATCTTTTCAGATTGGAACTTGCATTACAATAATACTGATAGGGGTGACGTGCGCGATAATTGGCACATATTCTTCGATTAGGAATGTAGCTAATCAGATGAAATCATAACGGAGGAAAAACCGAAGTCTCAGCTTCGTCTAATTCGTTCTGCAACACACAAGATTTAGTAAAGAACAGATCGAACCCAGAAAATACAACTGCTTTGAAGGATCATCAAATGATCTTTGTGTACAATTATTAATCTATCAAAGATTTTGAAGGAAAATGACTAAGTTGGAGTCTCCAAATGGATGGAGACTTTGCCTATACATTATTGTTCAGCATTGCATGTGAAGGCATATTTGGTCTGATTCATTGTCACTGTCTTTGGAGTAAAAGGCTGTTGCTCTTTTTTCAAAGTTATATATAAGAAATCATTACAATAGGACTTCTCAACTATACATGCACATTACATTAGCTATGGTAGTAAAATGTGAAATTATTCTTTCATGATCGACTTTACTATTTTTTATGTGATCAAGTTTTTATTGATTTATATTGTCCTATTGTATGATTTAATGTGGAAATGTTGATACTTGGGGTACGCGGTGATTTTATAAGTAAAATACCCAAAATGTTCATAATGCTTTGAGCATTATCCGATCAAAAGGTTATTTTAATCGTTAAAAAATTAGATGGAAGGACTTTATAATGCTTTTGTAAATACAGTAGGATTTTATACCGTAAAAGCAATCGATTAGAACGGTATGTACCAATTATAAATTGTTAAGAGAAAATAGTGTATTCGGCCAATTTTTAAAAAGAATGGATGAAAGCGTAGTATAATTAAAATGTAATAACAAAAAGGAACCTTTTTGGGAAATAATTTGTGATGAAAGGAATACTATTTTCTGTCATAGGAGATGTAAGTGAATGTTATCATATACAAAGAGATATGAATCACTATACTCTTCTCTCTTCCTTTTTTGTAACAAAAAGTGTGGGTGGGTATGACTTCGATTATCACCACAGATCAGAGCAAGCCCTATGAATCATTCTCTTACAAGTGTATTTAAAGATTGCTCACCAACACTGTCTTCACATCGGCAACGAAATTAAATACTTGACTTGTGTAAAAGAATGTACCAAATTTTTGTAAAGACGTGTTAAATTCTTACCAACTGAGTCAACTTGTGTTAGTTTTAGTATACTCTTCTCTTCTCTTCTTTGAAGAAAGTCATTATTCTAGAGTACAAGTGTAAGAGTGCATGTCTATAAATGGAATCAGACAGGAGTTTAGGATATGTTAACACATGCGACATGTGCGTGCAATTATGTTGTGTGGCCACTCTATTCCGTGCCAAAGTAAGGAAAAGTAATGGAAAAAAGAGAGAGAGGATACGCAGTAAAAAAAAAATCTATGGGAAAAATATTACTATAGAAAATTTATTTTTAAATAGAATTTTACGTATAAAAAATATAATTTTTAAAATTTTTAATTTACATACATTATATAAAATATGTACATAATTTTTAGTAAAATAAATGCACATATTTTGAAAATATAAATACATGTATTTAGAAAAGTGTAAAGAATTTCTTTGTGTATATATTAAGCATAATATGACATTAATTTTCAAAGTAGATGTAGTACTATCTACTTTAAGCAAATTAATAATGCCAGACGTCCTTGAATAATTATTTTAAATTATATTCAATTTAATGTAATATATATTGCATTTACTGATTTGAAAATTATATTTATTAAAATGTAGAATTTATTCTTATTTATAACTGGTTCCAGCTTAAAACCATTATTATTTTAGAAAGTTTGTTCCTTTAAAGAGTATTCCTATCAAATAAAATAAAAGGGTGTGAAAAAGAATGGCCTTATCATATATTGCTCCCTTTGTCCGTAATTGGATATCCCATTTTTTTTTATATTTGTATATAGAAAATGAGACATTTAATTTTGAGCGGAGAAAGTATTATAATAAAGGTATTGATTATTGGATCAAATGAGAATCGAAAAGTATAAAACAATGCAAGTTCAATTGTTCCAATATCATTAATCCAACCATCATTATTGTTATAATAAAGAGTGATTTCAATAACAGCCAAGCAAATCAAATAAAGGTATTTTTATTTTTATTTTTTTTAAAAAACTTCCTTTGATAAATTATTTTCAATTTTATTTTTTCTATCAATCAATTTTTATTTTAGCTCCCGAAACCAAATTGCAAGCGATTTGTTTGTGATATCTAAACTGGTCCCTTTCGATCTTGAACTCGGGCCTTAGAAGATTCGAAACTGCGTCGTTTACTACAGCACCCCACGATACTACAAAACAAATGGCCTAGATATTGTGATTCTCTCTGTTCTTCCTTGGATCATCACTTGAGTCGTTTTTCCACAAAACTTCAGATTTAACACCACTACCTCTGTCCCCAATACTCGGAACACCATTATCAGTCCTTTTGTCCGAACACACAAGTCTCAGTTGCCCACCTCCCATATCTCTCTTCTTCATCTTTTTATAGGAAAATTATGATATGTAGCTGGTCACATGAATTTTATAGTTCAGAATTAGTTATATTATCAAAAAATTATATTTCTCCTCATTTTATAGCCAAATTTATACCTAGTACATGTCAGGACTATTTCTTTTTATATTCCTTCTTTTCCTAGTAATTCTTTCACTGTTACATTCTGCTAAGAAAATGAGAGTTCAAATTTACCTTAACCCCATTTTCTTCTTATTCCTTCAAACCCAAATCTTGTTTTCCTTATCTGAAACTATGAACATGACCAGAAATCCTTCTAATCCTTCTATTTCTCCCCCAATGCTTGTTCTACCACTCAAAACTCAGAAAATGACATCTGGGTCCTTACCAAAAACTTCAGACAAGCTCCCATTTACTCACAATGTTACCCTTACTGTCTCCCTAGCTGTCGGAACACCGCCGCAAAACGTTACCATGGTGCTGGACACGGGAAGCGAGCTGTCCTGGCTCCAATGCAACACGACCCGTTTAGGAAGACCCGTTTTTCAACCGAATCGATCGTCTTCTTACAGGCCCATTTCTTGTTCTTCCTCAACTTGCACGATCCGGACCCAGGATTTCTCCATACCCGCTTCTTGTGACTCCAAGAATCTTTGTCATGCTGTCTTATCCTATGCGGATTTAACCTCTTCCGAAGGAAATTTAGCGTTGGATACTTTTAACATTGGAGTGTCCAAATTTTCGGACACGATTTTCGGGTGTATGGATTCGGGTTACAGTAGTAATTCAGTTGAAGACTCGAAAACAACCGGGTTAATAGGTATGAATCGCGGGTCACTCTCCTTTGTTTCTCAAATGGGTTTCAAGAAATTTTCATATTGTATTTCGAGTTCGGATTTTTCCGGGGTTTTACTTTTAGGGGACGCTAATTTTACGTGGCTTATACCGTTAAATTACACTCCTTTGATTCAAATCTCAACCCGTTTACCGTATTTTGATCGGGTAGCTTATACGGTTCAGCTCGAAGGTATCAAAGTCTCGGATAAATTGCTTCAGTTACCAAAATCCATATTCGAACCCGACCATACCGGTGCGGGTCAAACCATGGTTGACTCGGGCACACAGTTTACCTTCCTTCTTGGTCCGGCTTATACCGCCTTGAGAAATGAGTTCATGGATCAAACGAGTCAAGTTTTACGGGTTTTAGACGATCCAAATTTTGTTTTTCAAGGTGCGATGGACTTGTGCTTTCGGGTCCCAATGAACCGAACGAGTTTACCAGCATTGCCTCCCGTAAGTATGATATTTCGGGGAGCTGAAATAAAAGTATCAGCGGGTCAATTATTGTACCGAGTACCGGGTGAAGTCCGGGAGAGAGATTCGATCCATTGCTTCACATTTGGTAATTCGGATCTATTGGGGATTGAGGCATATGTAATAGGGCATCATCACCAACAAAATGTGTGGGTTGAATTTGATCTTGAAAATTCTAGGATTGGTTTTGCTCAATTAAGGTGTGACTTGGCTGGACAAAGATTTGGTGGCTAACCTTAAATTAATATTAGTATAGATATAGATATATAGTGGTGGAATCATATTAATGGTTAGAAGGTTCCATGTTAGAGACTTTGTGGTACTTGTAAAATTTTGGTTTTCTTTTCTAAAATGTACATTGCTTTCTTTCTCCATCAAATCTTGTGACAAGCATATAATAAGGTGACTAAAAGGATTTTTTATCCTCCATTTGTAATTGTTTCACCATTAATGTTTAATACGAGAGTCGTTATTCATTAAATGATAAAGATTAAATTAGAGAATCTCACGCTGAAAATCAGGCACAATAGATCACATGAGGAAGAAAGAAACTATAACATGAGTAGATATCACAAACATAGTAATTTATTATATCCATATCAATGTTGGCCGGAAAGAAAGCAAAAAGAAGAAGAAAAAAAACACTTATTAGTAACCTCAATTCTCTTCTTGACCCGATGGCTATAGAGATGTAAATAATGATTAATATAAGTACATGTAGATATACTGTCTAATTGAATTAAGTTTGACTTGTATTTAAGCTGGTTTGAGACTCAAACTCATACTCAAACTAGGTTTCTAGGTTTGGATTGAGTCTTAAACTGAAATATGAAGTATTGAATCAATTATCCTTTACTTTGAATTTGAGGTTGGAACTAAAATTTCAAACTCAAACTCAATCGAATCAGATCCATAATTTGTTGGAGTGGTTATGTAGTTCGTGTCCTATAGTTGGGTGAGGTATTTAATTTGGTTGGCCTTCCAAAATATATCAGCAATAAAATGCAATTACTATAGGTAGTTGAGATTAAAAAAAAATAGACTTGTGGGGGAATTGATATAATGAAGTGGGCAGAAAATACCAACAAATTAGTTGAACACAACGTGTTCTAAAACCAGCCCAGGATAGTTCACTGTAGGCCTAAACCCCATCCATTGTAGAGGATGGTCGATGGGCTTTATGATCAACGTTCAACAATATTCAAAGAGAGTGTTTAAGGTCAGGGATAATTTTAAAAGAAGAAATGAGGTCAGTGATCTTAGTTCTTGTCTTGGGCGAGCGAGGTCGGGAGTTCGTGACATCTCAAGAACGAGAGCAACTAATATTGTAAATTTATAAAATTTTCTGATAACAAACTACAATGTCTATCAAATCTCAACTAGATTAATCGGTCGCAAAAAAAAAAAAAAAGAAATGAGACTGACAATCTCTAAAAATCAATTGTAAATAACACGAGCTATGAATTTTCTCTTCCACCCAAAAAAACTCAAAAAAGTTCATTAATTTGCTTTGAAAGAGATCTATATAGATATACATTTATAAAAATGTACAAGATTAAGCCAAATACAACTTAGCAATTTTGTTCCAAAAGAAACTTTACCTTAACTAAGGGTGTGCTTGGACAAGGTTTGGCTTGGTTTGGTCTCACTTTTGGGGGGGAAATGCCCAAAATTTGACCACTTAAAATAGGCGGGAAACATTCAAATTTAAATTTTTTTCTTCAAATAATCGTTCAATTCCAAATTTTGGCCTCTATAATTGTCGGGAGATGTTCAAATTCCAAATTTTTGAGGCCAAAATTTGGATTTGGACGATTATTTGAAAAAAAAATTTGAATTTGAATGTTTCCCGCCTATTTTAAGTGGTCAAATTTTGGGCATTTCCCCCCCAAAAGTGAGACCAAACCAAACCAAGCCAAACCTTGTCCAAGCACACCCTAAGTAATCGTAGCCCTAATAAAAGAAAGGGGTAAGAAGATATTCATTTTGCTAATATATAAACAATAAATCCACGAAATATCAGATCCCAAGAAAAATATAGACAGAAGATCAACAATAACTGACTACTAAAGTATAGTGAAACCGTCAACAAGGGGTTTGGCCCAGTGGGGCAGCCTCTGGCTTGGGACCTGAAGGTCCCAAGTTCGACACCTTCTCCCCGCAATGGGGCAAATAATATTTCTCTTCCTGATGAGACTTATCTTCCCTCCCCAGGCATGGGGCATGCTTCAATCTTCCCTATCTAGGGTACTCTCCGCTCTTCCCCTTCGGGGGGCAATCGCCTTCGGGCGCTCAAAAAAAAAAAAAGTATAGCGAAACCGAATTAACTGACCCCCCCTTTTAGTTAGCCAATTTGTGTCGGGGATGCCTGTGGGGCGTACTTTAGTAGGAATGTTTGTAATGAACCTTATTGCCCACTAGGGCCTTTTGACTAATATATGCTAGAATCTGTTTCAAACCAAAAAAAGAAAAAAAAAACCGAATTAACTTTTTTTTTTTTTGTCAGCAACCTTAATTCTGCCCTCACCAGAGGAGAAGAATTTTTATTGCCCCATGTATGGGGAGGACGTCGAACTCGGGACCTCTTGGTCACGGGTAGAGACTTGCCCCACTAAATTACGACCTCCTTGACAAACCGAATTAACCTTAAACGTAACGGAAATAGAGTATCATTATCTTAATCATAGCATTGTTGCTAAACGTTATTCTCATTTGAAGATTGCAAAGCACTACAGCCATTAGTCTAGCTCCCCGTAGGTAATTTTTTTCCCCTTCTTTTTAAGTGAAAATGAGTGTCACGTATCTAGCTCCCCTACTTTTGGTGACGAAGACAGAGGCAGTCACCTCTGAGATTTTTAAAAATCCTACTATATATATATAGTAAATTTTATATCTAGTTCAAAATATTTGATCAAATTTGCCCTCAAACATTTTTCTGCTGTGTTTATATGTAGTTCAGCTCTCTGTTCTAGTTTTTCGTCCCAAAACCTAAAAGTTATGACTTCGTCTCTCCCTACTTTGAAATCAACCTAGCTCTCTGTGTCATTGTCTTATGAACTGTTGAGGTAATAAATTTGTTTCAAGAAATCCTAGAAATTCCATGCATGAGAAGCCCAAAGAGACAAATGTTCCAAAACTTTAAGCCTTGCTTGGGAGGAATGTAAGAAATGGTCCTACACTATTTGTTACTTCAATGTTTAGAAACCCTATGTTTGATAATACCATACTCACCAACTTCCAGCTCCTCGATCGACCTACTCATACTTGGAAACCTCTGAATTCACTTTCTTTTTTTCTTTTTTTATTGGGGGAGGGGGTAGGGGAGGGAAAAGGGGAGGTAGGAATCAATCCATGACCTCGTCTAGGGAAGGAATAACCTCAACCATTGGGTTACTCCTTGATTCCTGAATTCACTTATTCATAATAAGAATATTAAATATTATCTAAAGAATACTTCTGATCATATGGCAGTTTGAACAGGGACAAAGCCAGAAATTTGACGTTGAGGGGGCGAAAAACTGCAACAATATGCCGAACTACATATAAAAACTGAAAAAAATATTGGGGGACGAATTTGATCAAATATTCTGAACTACATATAAAATTCATTATATCTAATAGTATTTTTAGAAAATTTCGATGGCAACTACCATCCCCTCCCCCTCTGTCTTCCTCCCTGAGTTTGAATTAAGTTCCTGATTAATTTTGGTGGATAATATTATTGGTTTTCCATATTAATCCGGTTTAGATATAGTAAGACAAGCATGAATATGCGTCATTAGATCGCTTTTCGGGTGACTCTAATCCTTGACTTTACTATGGAGACGCCCTTGAAGTAAGAGTCTGAGGGTGCTTATCATATTATTTTGGAAGAAATGTTTATATAACTGCAGTTTATTTTTCCTCCAAAGTTGTCAAGATTTGACCATATTTTCCTGAATTACATATCAAACCCTCAATCCAAAATCTAACCTAAATGGTATTAACGGTTGATCAGTAATTTCAGATTAATGATTGGTGGATGAACAATGAGGAGAATGGCTAGTGGACGTTTAATTTTATATTAAACTATATGTGACAACTGAATATTCTCTCCTAAATAATTCAATTTTTATGGGAATGGAGAAGTTTAAACTAAAATCTAGAATGGCACCTTAAACTTTTTACTAAAACGATAAAAGGTACTCCCTCCATTCCCTATTAATTGTCGTTTTGGAGATATCTAGGTATCCAAATTAATTATCGTTTAAGGTTCTTTTATTAGTTGTCAACAATTTATTCTAATTATACCCTCAATATTTTCCTTTCTTTTCTTTATGACGTAGAAGTGAGAGAGGGGGAGGATGGGGTAATATTGGAAATTTAAGTGGAAATGACAACTTTCTTAATTTTCTCAAATTGTCTAAAGAGTCTTATATTTAGGAATGGAGGGAGTAACTTAAAAGAGTGGACAAACGCTGAGGAAATTATTATCTCCTTTCTTGCCATAATGAGAAGCCATCTCCTGTGTAGTCAGCATATTCAAATATCTTTTAGACTGTAAAATATTAATATAAATCCTATTCGTAGAGAAGTTTATTTTCTCTTTTTTTTTGTTGGTAATAAAAAGATTGAGTAGGGTCAGGGTCAGAACATGCATGCATTCGAAATCATAAGTCGATTACAAAAGTTATTAAAGATATCTCATCACTGATACTACTCTCTTATCTTAACAGCGAGATTCGATCACATGATCTTTGTAGTGAAATCAGTACGAAGTGAGCTAACTTGTATTAGTTGAGATTATTGATATATAGAGAAGTAAAAAGAAGCTAGGAATATGAAAATACCATAAATGGATAGGATGAGGAAATGGTTGTGGAGGGAACATAACATCACGACTAAGGAACGGTTTGACAGCCCATGAAAATGGTCAAAAAAACAACCTCAATTTGGCTTTGTTAGTACTCTAAAGTTGTTTTCCCAACTACATGAGTTGGTCGGAGGAAAACATCTTCTCAAGTTCTCATATAACGATCCTCTTATTTAAATATTTAAACTATTAAACTATACTATACTATATTTGTTACCTAATCAACCAACACCTACCCTTTCATTTATGATTTACCTCTATATATACATCTTGAACTTCAAATACTTTAAAGCATAACTAACATACAAACAACAAAAGGTTTAAGGAGAGAAAAAGAGATACATATAGAGATGGCTGCTTCAACTCCAGAAATCATTGGCATTGTTCTTACAATATTGATGACATTGTCTCTCCTTCCTCAATATTCAGAAGGCATAACGAGACATTACGAGTTCAATGTACGTATTTTAAGTAAATAATCTATAAATGTAATTTTTTTTTTTTTGGTTATGAATTTCAATTATTTTAGTTCTAATGTCTCTAATTGGTCGATGTTTTTGTAGATTACTATGCAAAATGTTACGCGACTGTGTCACACTAAGAGTGTGGTCACCGTAAATGGCCAATTTCCCGGACCTCGCATTGTGGCTAGGGAGGGTGATCGTCTGCTGATCAAAGTCACAAATCTTGTCTCAAATAATATTAGCATCCACTGGTATATATCAAAATCACATGCAAAAACTTTTATTTTTTATTTTTTTTTATGAATAAGAGATTATTCATTGATATTAGAACGATAAAAGCAAGTACTGACTATTGTTATTGATTAAATCAGGCATGGAATCAGACAGCTTAGAAGTGGTTGGGCTGATGGGCCAGCATATGTAACACAATGCCCAATTCAAAGTGGTCAAAGCTATGTGTACAATTACACCATTGTTGGACAAAGAGGAACTTTGTTTTATCATGCACATATTTCTTGGCTAAGATCAACTGTTTATGGTCCTTTAATTATTCTTCCTAAGAAAAATGTTCCTTATCCATTTACAAAACCATTCAAGGAAATTCCTATGATCTTCGGTAATTATCTCTTTCAACAACAAAAATGCACCCAAAAAATGGAAAATTCATATTTTCTCATATATTCTTCCCAAGTTCTTGATTTATATCAACAATTCTGATTCTTAGGTGAGTGGTTTAATGGTGATACTGAGGCCATTATTAGTCAAGCTTTACAAACTGGTGGAGGTCCAAATGTCTCTGACGCCTATACCATCAATGGACTTCCTGGCCTTTTATACAATTGTTCTGGAAAAGGTAAAAAATTAATCGAGAACTGGTTTTATATCTTCGACGAGAATTTAATAATAATTTATGGTTTTACTTGAATCATGACAGATACATTTAAATTAAAAGTAAAGCCTGAAAAGACTTATCTTCTTCGGATGATCAACGCTGCACTGAATGATGAGCTCTTCTTTAGTATAGCAAATCATACTCTCAGAGTTGTTGATGTTGATGCACTTTACGTCAAACCGTTCGACACAGACACAATTCTGATTGCTCCAGGACAAACATCTAATATCCTCCTCAAAACCAAATCTCATTTCCCTAGTGCCACTTTTCTCATGATGGCTAGACCCTATGCCACGGGGCTTGGCACCTTTGACAACTCCACGGTGGCCGGAATTCTCGAATACGAATCTCTTTCTTCACTTCATTCTCACCCCACAACAAAAAATCTACCCCTCTTCAAACCAACCTTACCAGCTTTAAACGATACTTCTTTCGCAACTAATTTCACAAACAAACTACGCAGTTTAGCTAGTACGCAGTTCCCTGCTAATGTTCCTCAGACCATCGACAAACATTTCTTTTTCACTGTGAGTTTAGGAACAAATCCATGTGATCAAACCCAAGGTTGCCAAGGTCCTAGCAATGTAACAAAATTTGCTGCATCAATTAACAACATTTCATTTATACAACCAACCACAGCCCTTCTTGAATCTCATTATTTTGGACAATCTAACAATATTTATAGCCCGGATTTTCCAATTAACCCGTTACGTTGGTTCAATTATACCGGAAACCCGCCCAATAATACCATGGTGGCTAATGCAACCAAACTTATGGTACTTCCTTTCAATTCAAGTGTGGAGTTGATCCTTCAGGACACTAGTATTCTTGGGGCTGAGAGCCACCCTCTTCATCTCCACGGTTTCAATTTCTTTGTTATCGGTCAAGGGTTCGGGAATTATGACCCGAATAAGGATCCGAAGAATTTCAACCTTGTGGATCCCGTTGAAAGAAACACTGTTGGTGTTCCATCTGGTGGATGGGTTGCAATTCGGTTCTTGGCAGATAATCCAGGTGAGGATAACATTAGTTAACACAACTATACTTTCTTTTCCTAATATGTCGGCATTATTTGATCTGACTAATTAGATTGAGATTTGAAGGACCCATTGGTTTATCAGGAAAAAATCATGTAAACATACGACAAATTATCGCTCCCTTTGCACTAAACAAGGATTGAACATTTCTTTTCGACCAGAATTTAGCGTTAGAATTTAGCTAGATAATGTTTAGTTTTAAAACTAAATATCTCATATTTGCCAAAAGTTATATTGTTTCTTAAAAGATATTTAGATCTCAAATTTAAATAATAATCAGTATATTTTATTATGTGACGGAACACTATCCAATTAGAACATAACAAATCATAATTTCTTGGACGTTTGTTTATAGGAGTTTGGTTTATGCATTGCCACCTGGAAGTACATACAAGCTGGGGATTGAAGATGGCATGGGTTGTCTTAGACGGAAAGCTTCCGAATCAAAAGCTACTTCCTCCTCCAGCAGATCTTCCAAAATGCTAATTCCGATTTCAAAATTGTTTTTGCAGATTATCGATTTATGATTATTTCAATTTTTTTTTCTTTTGCTAACTTCCCAGGCTTCGGCATTGACTTCTTTGTCAAATTCTTTTGTGTGATTATTAAATTGTTGTCATAATTATTTTTGTAATCCTGAGAAATATAAATAAACTTCTGCAATCATTTTTTTGATATGATTTTCCTTGTCATGGCTACATATTTTTTTTTCTCACGGGCTCGCTTGTAACTCTCTCCATCGAAAATAAATGTTATGTTTGCACTTTTCACAATAATTTAGAAGTTCTTATTAAAATCGAAAGCAAAATGACTTACATATAATCTTTTTAACTTTTACAAATTGAAATAATGGTTAATGGTTAGATCATAGATGATTGATATTATTATTCAGCAAAAAAAAAAAAATGATATTATGTCTCCCAATATACAAATTCTAGTTTTGCATGTACTAAGTAGTGGTCCCTCTCCCTACTTTCTAAAATCTCTTGCGAACCAAACTGTTACTCCCAACAAGGAAAAAACCATTTGTTTCTATCTCCAAAGTAACGAAACAAACTCACTATTGAAGGTAGACCAGTAAATTGAGTATATTGAGTTTAAAATATTGGGTCCAGACTCAGGGCCACTAAATTGAGACCAAAGTTGAATTTTTATTGGATTGAGTCTAGATCTTTTCAATTAGAGTTCGAACTCAACCACATTGGGTCTTGTATCTAATTTGGGTCCGCTTACTAATTTTACGTATAATTTTATTGATACTCAATTTTATCGATCGAAACGTGAATATTTTTTAAATAAAATAATTAACGATTATTAGTGAAATATTTTATAAAAAATAATATGCACCGTTCATTAACATTAGGATAATATCATTGGGTTCATATAAAACAAAATAAAAGAATAATCTTAATTGGGTCTTTGAGTCTTTGAATCTCTTAAAGGGGGTGTATTCAATCCGAATTTTAAAAGATTTTAACTGATTTTCAAAAGTCTATGGATTATGCTGACTTTATGGATTGTTTTAACTCTATGTAGAGTCTACGCAGATTCTATCAGATTCTATTATATTGATTTATAAGTCTATAGATTATTTAAATAACACCAAAAAATAATTCTTTTTTCCCACATAGCTCCATTCATGAGATCAAGCGCAAGGTCCCTTCTTTCCCCATTAATTCTTTTTTATTTTTTATTTATTTTTGGCGAAATGCATAAAATACTTTATCTTGGAATATTGTGATGATTATTAAATGATTTTTTTCTCATGAATGTGGGTCAAATTTAAGTATTAATTGGATAATTTAATATTTTTTGGACAATTATTTTGTTGCATGTGAAGTTAATTCTGTATATCTCTTTCTTTCTTTCTTTGAAAATGGCAGCATGATTCGTCCTGATGAGAAGACTTTTTCCGTATCGAATTTGCCCAATTGAGATATTAGGAAGCAGTAATTGTTTAGTAATTATTCATTGAAATGATAAAGAGAATAATGAATTAATTGAATTAAAGTTTTTCTTCGCTCTAATTATTGATTCGAAGAGCAGCTGATTCCAATTCAAGTTTAGACTATAGCTGATACTTCCGTATTTAATCTTCTCTGACGATAATGGATGTAATGAATTGCAGAATGGCTTATAGATAATCTGTCGTTATGCAAAATATGCCAAACTTGGGAACTCCGCATTGGTCATGATTTCTCCACTATCCGTTCGTTGAGTATTTTGATCTAATACTATTAATTGAGTATTAGCTCGAATACCACTTGTAAAGAAATTCAATTGATAAAATACTTTTATATTTCAATTGAATTTACACTACACAATGACACCTAACACTCACACTTATATACTTGGAGTTCACTTAGCTCTCAAGCTCACAACTTTGATTCACTCTCAAAGTTGACTCTTGCTTTGGAGTACTTTTCCACTCTCTTCACTCTATTGCTCTCTCTTGCTCTTTCTTGCTCTATCTTACAAATGCTCACCAAACATCTCCTATTTAGACTAGTTGGTTAGATTAGTCTCTAACCATCTAGAATATTCTACCAATTAGACAATTAATCCTAGAACAATCTAGAAGCTAACCTTCTCATTCTCTCTAGTGTGTTCCCATAGTTTCCCTCATAGATCATTCTAGAACTTCTTTTCTAGGAATGAACTTATGGATCAATTCTAGAACTTTGTAGAGCTTGTTCTCTAGGAGAATTTCTTTCTCCATTTCTTCAAGCTTCTAGATCAATGGAGAGATAGTTGGTGATTCCTAACATCCGTCACTTTTGTTTTTATTATTTTTCCTTTTTCAATTTCATTTTAACCGAAGAGGTGCTCCAAGTTGTGCCGTTATGGACTTTGGTTCTTGGTTGAGTTTGTGATTTCCCTATGCTTGTACCTTGCACATATCTATTATTGCTTAAGTTTGTTGGAGAAATATAGTAATTCTCCTAGAATTTTCCATTTTTCATAATAACACAGCATACGACTAACCACTTTGATAAGAATTTCTTGGATATGTTCCCTTCTTTTGAGAGAGAGTAACCATTCCACTATCTTGACTTGAGCCCGTACTTTGGATAAGGCCGGGAAAAAGAATAATTTCCTTCTGTCCGATAAGTACTAAGACTTTCTATCTATTGGGAATAAAACCAATTTTCCATCTAGCTGAAGTATAAAAGATTAGGAACTTGTATCTAAGTTGCAATTAATTGCCTCGCTTGATTTTCTATCTGTTTCAGTGACAGAATATTCAGGATGTAATTAAGCATATCATGAATCAAGTTTCATTATGAATAGACTATTAAACTAGTTGATTTAACTGAAATAATTTTTGCTCCAGGTCATCTCAGGGTTTTTGCTGGTACCATTGAGTATAGCACTGGCCTTTTTCCTGGGTTGGCACATATATCTCATTTTACAGAACAAGACTACAATAGAGGTCTGTATTAGAAAATTTTGTGTTTATTGCATTTAGCTTGCAGCCATTCCGATCTGCTGACTCACTTTCTCTCTTATATATATATATATATATTGTTTATAGTACCATGAAGGCATGAGAGCTATGTGGCTAGCAGAAAAAGGAGGCCAGGTCTATTCACATCCATACAACCTTGGAGCATATGAGAATCTTATATCTGTAAGAATTATATTGGTCTCCTCTTGATCCTACTCTTATTATTTCCCCTTTCGTCTCTCTTTCTAGTCGATTAATTGGCCTGCATGGATTGCATAGACAGAACTACAACTTTGACTCTTTTTTTTTGGGGGGGTTCCGTCATTGATGGATTGGAGGTTAAATATTAAGGACTAATTGCTTAACAACTTTTTATCTCCTTAGTTTTGAGTTAAAGAGTGTTCTGATAAAGTATCTGCGTGGGATACGGAGAAGAACATGACTCATTGGCTCATTGATAAATGCTAATGCTGATTACTACTAAATAAATATCCAAACTTACTGAATTTTATATGGCAATTGACAGGGCCGGCTCAAACATATCCGAGGTCCTGTGCCGAAAAAAAAATTGGGGCCCCGGATTTTTGGGGGCCCTCTGCGGTCGCTCAGCTCGCACCCCCTATTAGCCGGCACTAGTGTATGGTAAAAAAGATTTTGAGCAACAAATTGAAAAACATCAAAGTCTTCAATTTTTGTAATTAATAATTATATACAAATTAAGTAATTTTTTAAAAAATTTGGGGCCCCTGTAAATGTGAGACCCGGTTCCGGATGTCACCTTGGACACCCTTGGAGCCGGGCCTGGCAATTGTATTTGACTGTCAAGTTCTGGGCCCAAATGTCCTTTGCTGGTTTTGCCCAACGACAAGCCATTTTGGTCCAGGCCTTCGTTTTCGCACAGCATATGATAACTTAGCTGGTGCATCAAGTCTGAAATAGATTCATGCTACTCAGGTCTGTGGAAGGGTATTACATTTACTAGATATGAACCCTTTAAAGCTCGAAATATGCTTGACCATACCATACAAAAGTTAGTCTTTTCCTTGTTTACATGCCGGTGGGAGTAGTAAACAGAGGGTGAAGATCTTGTATTATTAGGACCAAGTAAAAGAAACCTTTAATTTGGAAGTCCAGCAAATCGGCAAGAGTTTGATTCTTACGGCTTCATTCATCCCAAGCTTGCCATGGAAAGGCAACTAGAATTTCTGGAGGATTTAAATGTCGGATATATCGTTTTTTCCCCTTCAAATGTGGATAAATTTTGTTTGCAGAGCTTGCATACAAATGATGTACAAAGATTGTAGGAAGTTGATGTAGGAAAATGTAGGTCAAATTATTGTAACTCATAAAACATGTTGTAACTTTGTCAAATGCTTCGAGCAATAATTTGGTTTAATGTTGTTTACATTGGATTCTTTGTGAATGTCTTAGGAAATTGTAACTTCCTCATATTATCTATCCACATTCCTTTCTTTAATCTGTCTTAAATTAACTGTCCGCTTTCTAAATAAAATATTTATTAATGATGATGTTTTCAATCTTACCCCTTATATTAAATGTTGGAGAGAAAAAATAAGGAATAATTAAATTGGAATCAACATTAAATAGTGTCATGTTTGATTTTTACTATATTATACTATAGAATTTGATGAAAACTGAATGCTCGTACAAAATAAAATATAAAGTGGACATATAATTTGGGACGGAGGGAGTATAAGTTGGGATTTGGTAGACTTGTAAATTTAAGTAGGACAAACATGTTTTCCCTAATTGTTAAGGTCATTACCTTAAATTTGACAACTTTTACAATTTCAACATTTTGTTTGGTAAGGGAATCTTTCAATGCCATGCATCTACTTTCTTTCAAATTTTGGTCTCTTCTTGTCAAAGTCTAACTAGTCTACACATGGTAACATTCAATTAATTAGTGCACTATGTATTAATTATAGTATGTTCTTGTATTAATTATAGTATGTTCTTGTACTGTGTAAACATGTTTTAAAAAAGAAAAAATATATATTAATAGATATGTTGTCTTCTTTGGCTGTATAATTAACGGGATGCAATTAATTAACATAATCCAACTAATTAAAAACCCACGCTTTTCAAGTTTTTTTTTTTGTTGGGTAGAAAAAAATTTGGGTGGGTTCGGCTCCGATCACCACCACGGATCAAGAAATGACCATATTATAAGTTTATAAGTTCTCCAACTGTCGGTTACAACTTACAACCCTTAGCAAAGTACTTATTAGATATAGTTTTTGTTTGAAACTTTTGTCTTGTATTCTGTTAAGATACACTATTTGTAATGAAAAATCAAAGGTCAAATAGTCAAATTTTTATTGAGTTTTTGTATAAAATCAAACCCTTATCGAATTAATAAGTTAAAATTTAGCCGCTAACCCCATTGAGAAATTGACTAAATGTACAGTTGTAGTTGAAGTTAATTGGCTTTTCTTTTCAAACATGGAAATCCTTGCAGAGCAAATGTATCAATGGGCTGTCTTGGATAAAAACAGGGATAACCTCCAACTCTGAACTTGTTAGCACGAAGCAGAGGCACAATCACGCATCCAATTTCAAATTCTTTTTTTAAATTATTATTATTACGAGAAAAGAAAATAAGTGTTGAACTCCAAAAATTAATCGTTTACGAACAGAAATACTGCAAGAACTGCACTAATTTCATGACAATGCTAGACCTTCATAATAAGTTCACGAGAGAAAGAATGTGATGGTATTAACATTTTCCATCAAGTATACAACTGCAAACATATTACAAACTAAAATTAAGCACTAATTAAAGAGGAGATCTATGCAAACAAAATAAAGCATAATCAAATGAACTCAAAATACTACTTTAATATTAAGCACAAGCTTTTCTAGTTGTTCTCGGTCCCATGGCGAATAAGTTATCGAGATCAGGTGGCTGAAAATAACCGTTCTTCGGAATTTCGCGCTTGTTCCGCCTTTCCGGCGCTTTCTTCCTCGGAGCCGGTGGACATTCAAATAGCTCCGGTATTCTATATTCCTGATTCTTCGGCGTAGTACACTCTTCCACCTGCATCATCTCCATTTTACACGTAGAAATTCAGTCGAATTTGTGGTGAACGGTGGAAATTCGATTAGTTCAAAACGTAGGAATTCGATCGAATTATAGAGGAGGATTTTGGTGATCTGAAAAGGGGAGGAAAAAACTGGAGAAGTTACTAAATTTGGAAATTGAGAAGGCAGAATGGAAAGTGGGAAACAGAAGAATTTATGAGAAATGACAGTTAAGTATGGGGTGGCACCGACTTGGTTCTGTGATAATTGGCCCACGTAAGACCGCGTCTTTCTTATTTTTCAAATTAGGCGCCGACTCTTTTTTTGGCGGTAAATTTTTGCTTCTCTGAAATTGCTGTTTGTTTATATTTATTGGTGGCAAATTGGTAAATTTAGTCCCTCAAAGTGGAGCACTTTTGCGACGACGGTCCCCATTTAAAATTTCTTTGTATTAAGGTCCCCAAACAATTTGCGTTTAGTGATTATGGTCCTTCCGTCCAATTATGTCCATTAGAGTTAAAAAAAAATTCAATAATGGGAAGGGTATAATGGTAATCTTTCACCTCAACCCACCATCTCCTCCACCTCTACCCAAAAACAAAGAGAAATTCACAAATTTTTTTCAAGATGGAAGAAGAAGAACATGCATTTTGGCCATTTCAAATTCAATCCAAAATTTCATAAAACAAATCATACCAATTTGAGATTATTGAATCTCACATCTTCTAAAACCCATTTCCATTTTTATTTGTTGAAAATTTGAAACCCATTTTTATTTTTATACCTTGGAGTAAGGTATAATATGGTCATAATCATGGCATAAACAACCAGGGCAACCCACGAGCTTCCGAAAAACAGTGTTCCCCAGAAAGTCCCGGTGCCATCTGTCAGGGTCTCGACCTTTGATTTTCTCTGCTTTTCCCCAGCACTGCTGCTTCATGCTATAAGGAAAGCTTATGGGTTCGTTCAAATTCGAGAATTCAGGGGAAAATTTGGAGATTGTCGAAAACGGAGAGCTCCTCAGTAAGGAGTTCACGGTCGAGAAGTGAAGCTGGAGTGGAGAGAAGAGAATGGCGGGATTGGTCCGACCCGATTGGGCTTCCTGGTCGGTTCCTGGTTGGAGAGGAATGGGATCGAGTTCTCTTGTTAGCCTCTCTGCTCTTGGGCCTCATCTTCTTCTTCGTTTCTGTTTCTTGATCAAAGATTTTGAATTTTAAGAGAAAATCCTTTGCTCAAATTTTGGGATAGCCTTATCTTGAATTCGAATATCTTGAATGAAATATTTTTTTAAAAAACATGTTTGAATTCGAATATCTTCATAGCCTTGTCCCCGTGTTTATACCGGCAAAAAATCCTCTGTCCCCATTCGTGTATGTCCCCGTGTCCCCAACCAATCACAATTCACCATGTGTATATATAATTGAAACAAATATTTATATAGTAAATTCTGATTGGTTAAGGACACGGGGACATAGGATTTTCACCCGTTTATACCCCCATTTCTTAACTGTTTTCATTCAATTTGGTCCATCTATTGTCATGACCCGAAACTTTGAGGTACTAAAATAGGATTAAACCATTCTAATTTGAAAAAAAAAGGAGATTCCTGAAATGTTTGTGGCATTTGGATGGTTTGTAGATGGTGATGGTGGAGAAAATAGTAATGGTGGATTGTAAGGAATGGTTTGTAGATTTAGCCGTGTAATTTTTTTGGATTTTGAATATGGGTACTTGGGTATTGGGATTGGGGGCTTTGGTGGTGGTTGTGGAGATGTTGGAGAAGGGGTTGCCGAAGGTGGTTTCTTTGGCCTTGAAGATGGTGTAAGGTGGTGGGAGTGTTTGGAGGAAGAAGAATGATGAAAGGGGTAAAATAGACATTTTACAACAACTTTAAAAAAATAAATCAAAAATAAGTTTTTCTGTCACAGAATGGGACGGAATGACCATAATCACTAAACGCAAATTGTTTGGGGACCTTAATACAAAGAAATTTTAAATGGGGACCGTCGTCGCAAAAGTGCTCCACTTTGGGGACTAAATTTACCAATTTGCCTTTATTGGTTGTTCGGCACATATTGACACAATATTAACGATTGATTCTTGGTTTGATGAGTTAAAAATAATTATTTATTTAATTTTAATAACTAGTTTATTTATTTAGATACTTAATCATTGAATTGTAGTTGATAAATGGTCTAATTATATTGAATTTAGTTTGCAATTTTTTTGTTTTATCTTCAGTCTCAAACTAGCCAATTTTAGATGACTTAAAGTTTCATATCAAACTCAATTGAAAAAAAATTTAGACATAAGTTTCAAATCAAATCAAATCAAATACAAACTAATCTCAATCTAAATACACTCAACATACTGCTAAGAAAATATGTATCAACAACTAAACTTTTTCGTGATCAAGCATTTTGCAGTCTGCTTTCCACATTGGATCAATATCTTTATTTTCATAATAGTTTTCAATCATTAACTTAACGGTTTAGGAGGATTCACCATAATAATTTTCTATACTTTTATTATTTTTCCTTGGAAAAAAAACTCGCAAAATGAGCACTTGATTAAAATCAATCCATCAAGTACATTCTGAAATCATAATAGACATATAAAATAGTTTGTGAAATTCTTTTTATATTTATTTTTCTATGCATGCAAGCGATGGTACATTTTCTAATCATGGTCAATGCTCATAGAATGTCAGTCCGGCTCTTATACGGAACAGGGATTATTTCGCATCGTGCGGAACTATCTCAGCCGTTGGATGATAGTTTTAACGATTCATATTTGGAGAGAGAAAAGTTACGACTGGACTTAAAAAATAATTTTTAAAAAAAATTCTCTCTTCAAATCTATATTGTTCAAAGCCATCATCCAACTGCTGGGATTGTTTCGCACGGTACGAAACAATCCCTGTTCAGCATAGGAGCCGGGATCATAGAATGTAGTAGTACTAGCATTTTGGCTACCATTATCATTTGACCAAAAGTACATTTCAACATGGTCTATTCTGTCATGGACCAGGTCCATTGGACCATACGGTGCAGATTTGGCCACATCACTGCATTTCCTTCTCTCTCTTCATTCTGTAGGGATGTGGCCAAATATGGACCACATGGTCCACATGGACCTGGTCCATATCAGATATTTCCATGAATAAAATATCATGTCTCGCATTCCTCTCACATTTTTTTTGTTATTAATAGATAATTGTCACGTATTTATTTTTAATAAGAAAAACTAGAACAATGCGTGTTTTTATTTAATGAAATATAGATTGAGATAGTTTATATTTACTGCTAATAGTCAGTTGGTGCCTAATTGTCTAATTGATATGGTGGATTTATCATTTTGGGAATTGCATTGGTATAGCCCAACTTTTCTCTAATGGTCATGACATGGCATGCAAAAAAGTGGGAGCAACATTTTTTGGTCGGTTCGTCCAGGGCTGACGTGGCACTTCCCCAGACGCGCCTCACCACATCAGCGGAGGACGGAAGTCCCACTTCCCTTCTAAGGCGAGGGTCCTCAAGTCCCCGAAGCATTTTTTTTTGCTTTTGCAAATGTGATAGGATGGAAGTGTTATACACGTTTTCTTTTTCTTTTTTCTTTTTTCTTTTTCTTTTGGTTTCTTTTTTTTATGTTAAATTTATATATATATATATATATATATATATATATATATATATATATTATTTTTTCTACAATTGCGAGTCGAAAAAAACTACGAATCCTTTAGACATTATTTGATGTAGTAATATGATTATTTTAAACACATTAATTGATTTTACTCCAATAGCACTACTACATATACAATAATTTTAATAATATATTAGATAATGTATTCTAATAAACACTAATATACACTAAAATGAGATTGACATTTTAAAGAAAAAAATAAAAAATTGAGTCTATCCACGGCTCCTTTCCTTTTTAATTTTCTACTTTATTTCTTATATTCTTTTATTAACTAACCCCTATTTAATTCCTTATTAAATTGATGTGATTTTCTATATATATTATTTATATTATACTAACTTTCCTAATCCAAATAAAATCCTAATTAATTCTAATACCAATCCCACATCTAATTAACTTATTCATCTACGTCATTTACAACTATACCCCGATTACGATACGCGAGTGAAACGCCCCTCAACAAAACGTTAATCAAATATAGCACGTAATATGTGATGAAAAAATAAATTGTTCAAAATCACATATCGAGCAAAATAAATTCAAGTCAATGTAACAAGTCGTGAAAAAAATTAGTTACACATAATTAACACGTAAGCGAAAACTTACTGGTATCACAAGTGCTTTTCATACAGGCACAAGGGAAGGTGTGGCATGCACCTGGTGCATGGGACATGGCCCACACCTCCTCTCACATATTTTGATGTAGGACCCACCTGCAGGGTAGCCCCCCTCAATTCATGTTATACAGTCCCATTGGGACCTATCCACCCCTAGATTTTTCTGAGACACAGAGTCTAGCTTGTCACGGAACATTCTCCAAATTGTTTATTTATTTTATTATTTTTTTTAGTATAGGGTGGAGAAATTACAGGAGGTGTCTACTAGTCTTGATGTCAAACTTGCAAGAGAGAGTACACTATCATTAAAACATGTTCTCATTGACTCCAAATTAACTACTTAGGAGTATGAATTCTAACCCTGATAACCCTAACAACCCCTACTAACCCTAACAAACCCTAATAACCTTAAAACCCTTTCATAACCCTAACAAACCCTAATAACCCTAAAAAACCCTATTAGTCCCCATATTACGTGCTCGATCCACCCCAGATTTTTCTGAGACATAGAGTCTAGCTTGTCACGGAACATTCTCCAAATTGTTTATTTATTTTATTATTATTTTAGTATAGGGTGGAGAAATTACAGGAGGTGTCTACTAGTCTTGATGTCAAACTCGCAAGAGAGAGTACACTGTCATTAAAACATGTTCTCATTGACGCCAAATTAACTACTTAGGAGTATGAATTCTAACCCTGATAATACTAACAACCCCTATTAACCCTAACAACCCCTAATAACCCTAAAACCCTTTCATAACCCTAGCAAACCCTAAAACCCTAACAAACCCTATTAGTCCCCATATTACGTGCTCGATATGTGATTTTGATGAATTTATTTTGCTCGATATGTGATTTTTTTCTCGACTTGTTACATTGACTTGAATTTATTTTGCTCGATATGTGATTTTGAACAATTTATTTTTTCATCACATATTACGTGCTATATTTGATTAACGTTTTGTTGAGGGGCGTTTCACTCGCGTATCGTAATCGGGGTATAGTTGTAAATGACGTAGATGAATAAGTTACTTAGATGTGGGATTGGTATTAGAATTAATTAGGATTTTATTTGGATTAGGAAAGTTAGTATAATATAAATCTATATATCTATATAAAAGCCAAGGCAGACGTCTGTGGCTTTGACACGTGGACGTTCTATTGCTACGGGCGAATCATAAGTTGACATGTGGCATATTTGCATTCATGAAGTTGTACCTGCATAAGCTAATGTTATTACTACATAACATAATCTTTGAACCAAATTTAGAAATAATAAATTCAATGTATATGTTTAATTCAATTATAATGACTATTTAATAAAAGAAGATGAATAGCTTTAGAAACCCTATAACAACATTATAAAAGGATCATAACATAATCTTTGAACTTAATTTATAAATAATACATTCAATGTATATGTTTAATTCAATGATAATTACAATTTAATGTGAAGAAGATGAGTAGCTTCTGAAAACCTTTTATGACATTATAAAAGGAATTTAGCTATACTACTTAGAAGTGTTTTATCTAAATGTTTAAGAAGTTCTTCAGCAATTCAATTTAGAGGAATTTTGAGCTAATCTTTTTAGCTAATAGAGTGTTTGGGATGTATTGGTAATAACACACTACTATCTATGCATTTGCTTGAGGATTAAATTAAGAATGTGAATAGTTTTATCCTATTAATTAGCATGAGATGAACACAGTCAGTTTTTTTCCATTAAGGTTGATGATTCTTCACCTTCGTTCATAGGCTGTTGGTATTCTTTGTTACATCATTGTTTAAATCCATCCAGATTCCTCAGGTTCTCTTGATTTATTTTTTTGTTTTTTTTTTCCAGCCTCATTGGTTAAATCCATCCGGATTTCTCAGGTTCCCTTGGTAGAGGTATTATGCAAAAATTAATGTTTTTTATATTTCTGGCTGATTAAAGAATTGTGGTTATGATTTTGTTAATCTATTAATGTGTATATCTTTTAAGTTTATTGTAAGTCTTTATTTGTTTTGAATATCATTTTGTCCCCGGCCCTGTTATCCGTAGCTCGATCACGTTATTTCACAGTAGTATCAAGATTTGTTGGTAACTTGATTTTTCTTCCTCATCTTTCTCTTTACAGGTGGAGATAGTTGCTCAGTTTGGAGTTGTATCTCTTCTGTTTGCATTAGGATTAGAGTTTTCTATGACAAATGTGCATTGTCTGCTTTTTGCTTCATACGCCCTTTCTATTTTTTCTTTATGCGAAATTCTACCAGTACTCATGGCTAAAGGAGTTTATGATGAGAAGTCCAAATTGGGTATTTTTCTATTTTTCTTTTGACTAAAGGAGTTTCAGATATTAAAATTTATATTTTTGTGTGGAACTATTGCATTGGTATACTTTTTTTAGATTTAGTTCTAAAAATTACTCGATTTCTTTTTCTTTCAATATTCGATCGATAGTGGTCGACCGTTGAAGATTGATTAGAATATTGATAATTTTGTGAATGTCATCTTACAGCTTATGTGGTGCCAAGTTATCGGAGGGTGTATTTTTGGGTTGCTTTCTTTCAATGTCATCAACAAAGCAGTGGTAGATATCTCAATGTGACACTATCAAGTATTTCCTCTTAGATTGATTTCAATAAAGCCATCATGGGCTTTTTCTCCCGACAACATGAAGTTGACAGTAGTAAAGTTTTTGGTTGAAAGAAACAATAACAACGCCCCTTCATGGTCAAGTGACAATTGGGACACTTATTTTCCAAGTAAGTCCGAAGACTTATCCGTGACTTCATACAATACAAGTTTCGAGATTTAGAGGATGTGGAGAGTATCATTGATTTGTGCTCGGCATGTGGAATTTTATAAACAAATGTTACCGCATTCCTTATTTAATTACTGAGATTCTTTATTTATTGACTTCGCTCTCTTTGAACTCTCTGTAGGATTGCGCTGTGGGTTTGTTATTTGCTTTGCTTCCAGTCCCCGGGAGGCAATAGTGGTATTTTTGCAAGGGAATGGCCTCTATGGGAAATTGTAAATGTTTAGCGCTTGACCTTCTCATTCTTCTTATATTTGTGTGATCATTTTGTCATAAGATACCTATTTTAAGTTTCGCCTCTTTATGGGGCTCTACTGATTTTAGAAAATGCCATTGGATATTATTGAGAATTAACAGCTGAACTTATTGTAATGAGATGAAATCTGAGTAGCTGATTGTAATTGTGACTACTGGATTAGAAATTTTGCCCAATTCAAGTCGTATGGTATTATGCGATCTTGTAATATTGCACACATTTATACCTTGACCTTCTATCATATGTATTTTGTTTGTAAATTGTCTGTTCAATAATTCATCTCTCATTTTCCCGACATGCTTCTTTGTATTTTCGGACTCAACGAATCAGTATCAACTAGCTACAGTGGCCTTCAGTTTGTTGTCCGCTCGGGGTAAGTGATCGCATATTTCACTTTGGAAAATTTTAAATCCAACAAACTCAAGAATGGCAACTTTTGAAAGAGGATTTATCAAGTGCATGACAAATGCCAACGATTTGATAGCCATGGTAAATTATTACTTTACTTACTATTGCAAACATGTTTTTTATATATTATATATAAATATTCTGCACAATATAACCATTTTTTGTTTTTAGGAAATACCAAATAGCTTTATAATTGCACTTGGAAGCAATATTCCAGATATGATTTTCCTCACAAATCACCAAGGAACATTATGGAGTGCATATATCACCAAATTACAAGATGCTAACATTCTAAGTGATGGATGGGACACGTTTTTCAGAGATATGAACATTAAAAAAAAATGATTACGTAGTCTTCCAAAAAGTCAGAGGAATTGTTTACAATGTTGTTATTCTAGGAGCTCCGAAATAAACAACTACAAATGTACTTTAAATTAAAATATAATAAAATTTTATTTCTTGCAATTTCATATATTATATGTGGGTTTTTTATTACAATAGTAAATATACACATAACCACAAAAAAAACTATCAAATAATTTCTCATATACACAATAAACAAAAAAAGGTCACTCTATATCAAATTTAATCCATGAAAAAACAATGTTCAAAATATCCCGCGCAAAACGCGGGATTTAGCACTAGTAATATATATAGAAAATCACATCAATTTAATAAGGAATTAAATAGGGGTTAGTTAATAAAAGAATATAAGAAATAAAGTAGAAAATTAAAAAGGAAAGGAGTTGTGGATACGATTCAATTTTTTGTTTTTTTCTTTAAAATGTCAATCTCATTTTAGTGTATATTAGTGTTTATTAGAATACATTATCTAATATATTATTAAAATTATTGTATATGTAGTAGCGCTATTGGAGTAAAATCAATTAATGTGTTTAAAATAACCATATTACTACATCAAATAATGTCTAAAGGATTCAGAGTTTTTTCGACTCGCAATTGTAGAAAAATAATATATATATATATATATATATATATATATATATATATATATATATATATATATATATATATATATATATAACATAAAAAAAAGAAACCAAAAGAAAAAAGAAAAAAGAAAAAAGAAAAAGAAAACGTGTATAACACTTCCATCCTATCACATTTGCAAAAGCAAAAAAAAAAAATGCTTCGGGGACTCGCCTCAGAACGGAAGTGGGACTTCCGTCCTCCGCTGATGTGGCGAGGCGCGTCTGGGGAAGTGCCACGTCAGCCCAGGACTTCCGTCCCCAGCGAAAAAATATCGTCTCACTTTTTGCATGCGTACGTCACGACTATTAGAAAAAAGTTGGCCATACCAATGTAATTCCCTATCATTTCAGGGTAGGGCTGGGGGCCGAGAAAGTGGAGGGCAGTTTCAGTTTGTATGGCCCAAAGTGGGTTTTCATTATATGACCACCCCGGATGCTATTATGTTTGGGTGGAAGGCCTTTCTCGAATTAATTGAAAGCCTGGCCCAATATATAGAGACGTGAAAAGTTTCAACTTGAAATATATAAAGAAAAAAAAAACTAATGTTTTCTTAGGCAAACAAAATCCTTCCCGTTTCATGTTCCACAACTAAGAAATTACTATTTGTTAATTTTTTCTCTTGAGGATTTCACAATTTTTTAGGTTATAATTTTTTAATTAAAAAATTAACACGTGATAATTTTTTATTAATAAGATATGAAACGAAAAACAAGATGAGAACATGCGATTATTAACGGTTTTCTAAGAGCAAAAAACACCACATCCGTTTATTTAAAAAAAAACACCACGTCCATTTCTATGGCCCAACGTGACGTAGCCAGTTCACCGCTGCAAAACCCATCCCTGTACTAGGGAGGGTAATACAAGCTCCCTTTTCTTTTTTTAATATTTTTTTTACCAATATTTAAATTTTCCTAAAATGTCTCGAACTTATTACCTTACACTCTAGCCTCTAAGAGTCTCAAATATGGCAACTCCCTTGTAATTTTCCTACCAGTTAAAAAAAAATATGTTCCAATTGAGCTAGAAAAGTAGTTAAAGCATCAGTTCACTTGGAAGAAAAAAAATTATGCCTCTTACCTTTTGTTTGGCAAGCTGCTGTAAGTTTTCGATGAGATCTTTAATTTTAATTATTTAAATTTAATATTAAGAATTTTTTAGAAAGGAAAGTTCATGATTTCATCGCCTTCTCAAGTGTTATATAAATTTACAATTATTAATTAGGGACAAATGCGAAATACTTATGGTAGATATAATTCCATCAATCAGATATATGAATATCTTTTGAAAGACCTGTTCGAGGAAGAATTAACCCCCCCTCTCCCTCTCCCTCTTCCTCTTCCTCTCTCAATCAATTCTTTGACCTAATCCCTTGTTCTTGTTTCGTCCTTATAAAATTGATCTCACTGTCCCTTCACATTAATTTAGTAAAAAAAATTTCACAAATCAAAGTTTCACTCAATTTTGAAGGCCCCGGCAATAGACCGACTTATCCCAGCAGTTACACGTGAATTGCCCCAGGCCCAATTAAGAATCGTGTCACCACATGAGTCCATAACAACAAAAAAAGGGTTGACTTTTAGAGTAGAATCCAAAAAGACGAGGATTTGGTCACAATCACTGGGGCTTTAAAATATTGACTTGTGGTGTGGTGGTGGGCGGCCGGCGGCCCTGATCTCCCCCACATCACTAGCTGACACCGTTGGCAGCTCAACCTAAACCCATTCCTGCCAGTCAAAACTTTTTGTTCTCTTTCGGGAAGATCACAATTCTCCTTTGTCCCAATCTTTCTCTCATAAAAGTCAACCCCTAACAGAAACAAACCAACAAAACCCATCATTATCCGGTTCAGTTATGATGCAGAACGTTCAATTTTTAATATATACTAAATAATTTTACTCGTTCTGTATCGTTGAATAAAAAAAATTTTAAAGTTCTAATTTTTTTTTGCAGGAATACTTGTTTTTAATTTTAAGCATACATGTCTAAGAATAGATATTCATCTCGATAAAACATATATTGCTAGCTTTTAGACACGTGTTCGTAAAGAAAAAAGCATTTGTTGCATTAGATTTAACACATGTTTAAAAGTAAATAACACTTATTTAAAAAGTGTTTTATATATATTGAATTTTAAACGTTTTGTACTATAATAATCGCGACGCTCATTATTATCATCTTCCCATGCATGGAATTTATCACAGTATACAATTTATATTCGCCACCCTGTCCAATAATAGAAATTCTATGTGACCTTTATAATTACTAGAAAAAAATGTTCTACTTTCCTCGAAAGCATAGGCGACAACCTTCCACAAAAAATATAATAATAAATAAATAATTGACAACTACCAAAAAAAAGAAGTAAATGAGATTCATTATTTGCATTAAACAGATTAATTTATAGCATCTTAATTAGATAATCTCGAATTAGGTTGATAGGAATTTTGGCAAATATCATAAAATCCAAGAAGTACCAATTTATTGAAATTAAATTCTATCTTTAGTGGTTGACTTTTGCACAAAATTATAAGCTGAGGTTTATGGTTCAGGTAATCCTGGTCCACCTTCTACTACCTCTATTAATCACTGAATCATATCATGACAAAATCATAGAGATGGAAAGAACATAGAATAGAGACATTTCTTATCAGCAGATTATTTTATGCATTCCGGAAGGGAACAAGAATCCACTCTAGAACATTTCCTCCATAAGACACGCGTTTTTAATTAATCGAGCTATCACCTTAATAATAAAATTTGATCAAGCTAAAATAGTAGTAGCAAATATTTCAAGTAGATACATCTTGATTGTTAATATATTGATAGACCTTACTCAATCTCAAATCTCAACTATTAATTTTCGATCTAACAGTTGAAATAGTTAATTTAGTCTATTCTAAAATAATCGTTATTCTGATTGAAATAGCTATTATCCATTATCTAAATGAATTAACACGTACTGAAAAGAACATGCATTAACATCCTAATTTAGACCTAATAAAGAAAAAAGAGATTTTTTTCCTTTTGTTGGCAAGAGGATGGGAATTTCTACACCTACGAAACGTTTGGGGATTTGAACACGAATCACACGTTAGGGATTCGAACATAATCAAGGAAAATTGGGGGTTGGACCTTACCTATTAACCCTACTACTCTTACATTCTTCTCACATTTTTCAGCTTCCTGTCTGTATAAGTGGGGTTATTGAATAAATATTTTTGGCTATTGTAAAATAAATATGAGGTTAGAATCAATGAGTCAGATTCATACCCCAACTTCTCCAGAGATCTCGATAAAGAGTGACTGTCCATTGGACCAACTCCTAACCCTCAAAGGGAGAGGGGTGAATAATGAGAGAAGCATCATAATTTATGAAATTAATGCAGCCCTTTGTAGAAGAAATTACTAAAGAAATTGTAAATGTTGACATTTGTAGAAATCTTATGAAAACAGTCAATCTAGTAATAGTAGAAAAACATAATTACTACATCATCATGCATCATTACCTTCTTATCTCCAAAAGTCCAAATATAAATATATTGGATAACAACAAGCAATCCATGAACTACCAACCCTAAGGTTGCCCAAAAAAAAAATTACATAAAACATCAAACTTGCTCCTTCATCTGCTCCACTCTCTCACCCAACCCTTTTGTTTTCAATATTTCATAACCTTATTGCTCTTCATACTTTTTCCTTAATATATATATTCCTACATTATAATTAGTTCATTACAAAATACTCAAAAAAAATGGAGGAACATCAAAGTACTAATTGGTCCAATGATGAACTTGTTAGGGAACTTCTCGATGATTCGCAATTGTTCTTAATACCTCAATTGACAATGGAATCAAGCTCTGGTGAGTTGAATGATTCATCGGTAAATCGTCTTATGTCTGCACTATACTCAGGTCCAACAATTGGAGATATTGAAAGTTCATTGACATTATCCAAGTATACTATGCATAATCAACAAGAAGAAATGTCACAAACCAGGTTTGTATATTTCTATCATTCCCATCATTGTTATTTTCTAAAACTTTTATTATCGCAAGAAAGACTGACGAACTTTATAATTTATTATTCATAATCATAAGTGTCACGTCAAGTACACTAGTCTTTCTTGACTTGCCTTTTTTATACTAATTTTATTGTCCGTCGATGCAGAATTTCGACATTGGAGAGAGAATTGATGAGTAGGGATAATGATAATAGCTATAGGTATACTTTGAAAATCAAGAGCCGTGACAATGGAATGGCTGATGATGGGTATAAATGGAGGAAATATGGTCAGAAGTCTATCAAGAATAGCCCCAATCCCAGGTAGTAATCAAAAGACTAACAATCCTTACATTTATTTCATTCTTAATACATGCATACATAATTATGATCCAAGGACGTAACATTTCAAATTTCAGATAAATAATTTAACTTTTAATAATTTTTCCAAATCAAATACTACAAGTAGACGTATCTATTGGCCAGAAACACTTTTTATCAGGATAAACTTTATTCTAAACCTGACTTATAACTGCAGAAGTTTTGTACTCATTTGCCCTACTTGCACAATTTTTGCACTTATTAACCATACGGACACAAGTAAAACCGTCATAAACTGTTATGCAATAAAGTTTCAAAATGATTGAAATATGAATTTGATCATTAATTTTGGAGTCTTGAAACTTTATTTCATAACATAAACATGTCAAGACGGTGTGATTTAGGAATCAACACAAATAGATCATATCTTTAATAAATTTTTCTCTTATCAAACAATAAATCTTGTATTCGATTTACATTCTCGTCTGTTGTATTTAAGAAAAAAAAACTACAAGGTCTTTTTATTTCCATCCTAAGTGTGTGCAGCAAATGTATGTAGGAGCTATTACAGATGTACAAATCCAAGATGTGCCGCGAAAAAACAAGTAGAAAGATCCAGCCAAGATCCGGACACACTAATCATCACATACGAAGGACTTCATCTCCATTTTGCATATCCATTTTTCCTTCTTAACCAACAACAAAATCCATTAGACAGTTCTTCACCACAGAAGAAACAGAAAAAAATGGGTCCAGAAGGCCAGGCCCACAAAGCCCAACAGATGAATAATAATGAATCAAGAGAAAGCCCTTCACTCAATTCAAGCCCAGAAATAGTGGAAACGATTGGAGAATTTGAACAAGAATTCGAAAACAGAGGATCCAATTCACAGGGCTTGCTTGAAGATGTTGTACCATTGTTTGTAAGAAAACCATTAATGAGTAGTACTATTTCGTGGTGGTCTCAAGAAGATTCTCCTTCAGGATTTGGCTATTAGAAATAAATCAGCATTATGAATTAAGGTTCCTACATTTGATCATATGTTGTATTTATTGGAACGGTATCTTGTTTGAATATTACAAAATCCTCTCGTCTAACATTCAACTACTAGATCAACGAAAATATGTATTCGCAATTTAATAATATTTTTGTTTAGTAAAAAATAAAATTAATAATGTTTTCTTTTTTCTTTTAAAGATGTAGAGTTCAAATTTAAAATAATGTTTGAATTGAAAAAACAATAATAGAAAACTTCCCATACTAACCAGGATGAAGCCAACAACATTATCTTTTAGGGAGGCAAAATTCATTTGGAAGAAATTTAATTCTTTAGAAGCCGAATATATTTACACTATAAAAAAAGAATTTTTAAAAATTTTGGGGGCGACCGTCCCCGCCCCTCGGTTCTGCCACTGCATAGAAGGGCCAAGGAAATTGGGTCATTGTTTGAAAGCCCAAAAGTTACATACTCGAAGCCCGAAGTGTTGAAGAGGATAATAGTCCATTATTGGTCATCAAATCCGGGCCTTCTCTCTTTCTGACGGGTCTAGAATCCAAGTTGTGTCTTATCCTTAAGCCACATACGCAATGATAAATATCCCAATCTACCCCTACTTAACATCCCCTCAAAAGGTCAAGTACGTAAATTCATCACAATCCCATTTTTCCTCCTTTTTCCCCCTTTTTTCCCGGTTTTGCCACGATTCTAATTTCCAATTTGTATATGAACTTTGCGTTTTAATCCCTAATTGTTATATATATTCCCTATTTCTCAAACCGATGAATTTTAGGTTTTTGATCAAATAACCTAATTTTGAAACCTAGTTTGATCGATTGATCGGACGACGACGAAGAATTTTATAGATTTTATTATCTGTTCGATCGAACTCCCATGTTCCAGACAATTGATCAATGATGTTTTCACGAATTTCTCGAGCTGTTTCTACCTCGTCTCGATCTGCATTTAACAGAGTAAGCTCAATTTGAACTAAAGATTTTTCCTTTTCTTCTTCACTGTAATACTCCCTCCTTTCCTTAATACAGGTGGGGACGTGTTTAGAAAGCAAAAAAATTAAGGTGTTTTTTAATCAAAATATTAATATTACTCTCTTCAATAAAATTAGTTGTATACAAGTCTTATTCAAGATACTACCTCCATTCCTAAATATAAGATTTTCATTAAATGTTGCGAAAAAATTAAGGTGTTTTTGGTAATCAAAATATCAATTTACTCTCTTAAATAGAATTAGTGGTATAAAAGTCATATTTAAGCATTTTAATTACAAAAACATCTTAATTTTTGCTTCTTTATGTTGCGTTCGCAACATTTAATGAAAGTCTTGTATTTAGGAATGGAGGGAGTAGTAATATTGATATTTTGACTAACAAAATACCTTGCTTGTTACTTCTATAATTTGCACTACATGATCTACACGTCTTATATTTAGGGAATGGAGGTAGTAATTTCCTTTTTGGATTATGAATGTGTTTAAATTATGGATTTTGCAGAAGCTTGTTTACGGTACTGGTTGTAATAATGGATTGAAGACTGTGATTTCCAATGAATTGGGGTCACGGGCGGGCGGCGAGAGCGGTTTAGGGTTTGTTAGGAGCTATTTAACATCATCAATCAGGCCAGGAAAACAGATTGCTAACAATGCATTTTCATTTGAGTTTAATTTTGTATTTTTAAATCCTAGGCTCCGGAGACTTTTCTGCAATGAGGCACCCAAAAAGAGAAGTAAGTGATTTCCTAGTAATTTTTTTATATTTTATTTGGAGCTACTAATAGTTTCATTTAATCTATTTTGTTTGTTTCTATTGGATTGATGGCTGTCCAGTTATTAATCATAGTCTTTTTAAAAATGTGATTATGTAGACTATGAGAAGTATTATCCCAAGAACAAAAAGGAAATTCCAAAAGGGAATAATAACAAGAAAGAAGGAGCTAAAGGTATGTAATCCGATATTTCGTGGTGATGTTTAATTGAACCTCAATAGTTAATGATGGAAGCAAAAAAATGACTATTTCTTGGAATTCAATTTGGACCAAGGTGATGGAATTAATGCTACTGTTTCCTTTTTATTGTTGTATGCTTTCTTCCATTATCCTTGTGTAATATAAAAGCATCTATTTACTTTTTCATGATCATGATAGATGAATCAAGTGGTGGTGAACAAGGGAATTCCCAAGATCCCAAGGCGTATCAAATAAATGTGCTTGCACCATTCGTATTTCTTGCATTTGTACTTTCATCAACATTCTTGACTCCTCGTGAGCAAAAGCAGGTGGATTCTTTATTCTTTTATCGGCTAAAATATTTTCAGAAGAGAAAGATGCTTCATAAAGTTAGCAGTTGCTGCAATTGAAACTGTATTAGTATATTTGTTTAGATAAATCGCTAAAGTTTAGCAGTTAGCTTTACGTGAAAGCAATATTTGTTAAACTCCTTAGATGTTGGTCAAATATGAAATTTATGCTCTGAAGATAGGTCAAAGGAGCTACCTTATGAAAGTATAAAGCCTTAGAAATCTTGTTCTTCTCAGTGCCCTTTGTTCTTTGCCATGAATATTTCATTGTGCAGTGACTGACGTTGCAAAATGTTCAAGTAAACTTACAGTTGCTGTCGCTTTCGGCTTTGTTAAGACAAACAAACATGTTATTTGGCATATAAATCTAACGTGATTTAAGTCACTTGATTATCAATTTGCAAATTCGGCCATATACTTCTTGAAATACATCTCTTAAAATGTTTTCTCAAGTAAATTACATTGTACTTTCTATCACACCTTTAACTAATTGTTTTTGTAACTTGCAAATTTGATTTCCAGATTAGTTTCCAAGAGTTTAAGACCAAGCTACTTGAACCTGGTCTTGTCGATCACATTGTAGTCTCAAATAAGTCATTGGCCAAAGTTTATGTGAAGGAACCTTCACCTGGCATAAATCAGACTGTTAATGGTGGTCAGGATCCTATTAATGGTAATTCAAAAAGAAATGTCAGCCAGTATAAATACTACTTTACTATTGGGAGTGTTGATACCTTTGAGGAGAAGTTGGAGGAAGCCCAGGAGGCACTGGGTATTGATCCCCATAATTATGTTCCTGTAACCTATATTTCCGAGATGAACTGGTTCCAGGAATTGATGAGGTTCGCACCAACAATACTACTTCTAGGGTCCCTTTTCTACTTGGGCCGGAAAATGCAAGGTGGGCTTGGTGTGGGAGGGCCCGGTGGAAAGGGTGGCCGTGGAATTTTTAGCATTGGAAAAGCACACGTAACGAAATTGGATAAAAATTCAAAAAATAAGGTGGATCCTCTGTTAATTTCATCTACTTTTGATCTGTTCATTTTTAAATTTAATCATCATACTTTTTCGGTGAAATGTTTGTTTGGTTGTATAGGTTTATTTCAAAGATGTTGCCGGTTGTGATGAGGCAAAGCAAGAAATCATGGAGTTTGTTCACTTCCTCAAGAACCCTAAGAAATATGAGGAGTTGGGAGCCAAGATCCCAAAAGGTGCTCTTCTTGTTGGTCCTCCTGGAACGGGAAAGACACTTTTAGCTAAAGCAACCGCAGGGGAATCTGATGTACCTTTCTTATCCATTTCTGGGTCCGATTTTATGGAGATGTTTGTTGGAGTTGGGCCGGCAAGAGTGAGGAGCTTATTTCAGGAGGCTAGACAGTGTGCACCTAGTATAATCTTTATTGATGAGATAGATGCTATTGGCCGAGCAAGAGGTCGTGGGGGCTTTTCTGGAAGCCACGATGAGCGTGAAAGCACATTAAATCAGTTGCTTGTTGAAATGGATGGGTTTGGAACCACTTCTGGAGTTGTCGTGCTTGCTGGAACCAATAGACCTGATATTCTGGACAAAGCCCTGTTGAGGCCTGGTCGGTTTGATCGTCAGATAACCATTGATAAACCTGACATTAAGGGGAGGGACCAGATATTTAGAATCTATTTGAACAAGTTAAGACTTGATCAAGATGCATCATTTTACTCCCAAAGGCTCGCTGCCCTGACTCCTGGATTTGCTGGAGCGGACATTGCTAATGTCTGCAATGAAGCTGCTCTAATTGCTGCCAGGACTGACAGTACATTGATCACCATGCAACATTTTGAGGCTGCCATAGATAGAATTATTGGTGGCCTGGAGAAGAAAAATAAGGTATGTGTGTGCCATCTTCTTGTCTCCTTTTCACCTCTGTCAGACCCTATACTTTTGTAGCTTAGTAACTGATTTGGACATTTGTCATGGTGATTCAGATATTACCTCATGATCAACTGTTAATTTGTTAGTACTTGTGTTCGGTTCAGTGTCTCCTCGGACACAAGAGTTGAATGAAATGTTTCCACACACGAAAGATAGTCATATTAAGTGTTTGAACTCTAATGTAATTTTAGCATTGATCTTATAATTTTGCTTTAGTCTAGGGAGTTTATATTTTATTATTGTGTTCTGAGTCTAAAAATTCCAGTGTATTCTTTTATTCTGAGTCTCTTAAAATTTCTGGCATGGATCTCTCACTCCAGTTGGTTTAGTGTCTTCAAGTTGTAATTTTATTGTTAACAGGGTCTATAGAAAGTTATCTGTAAATCTGGCTGTGTGACATAATCTAGTGACATCTACGGTTTACTATCCCTGTGAAGTTAAGAGGCATTTCTTTTATTCTTTACTGAGATTTCTAGAATTACAGCTTTAGTTACAGCCTGCTTTCTTTCTATTGGTTGGCAGATTTTAGCCGTGTGGGGTAGCTTTGATGAGTTTGTTTTTTATCATAATGTATTTGAGAGAGAAAATGATCTTCGCTTTTCTTGGAGAGGAAATGTATTATACTTGGAAAGGTTTATATGCTAACCATTAAACTTAGATTGATCACAAAATAAGATAGTCCATTCAGTGTCAACTGCAGAGAAACGGAAGGAAAAATCCCGTGTTCAATGTGTTAATTGGTTGTTGTGTCTTTCTTCACAAATTGTCAATTTCGTATTTATCAGTGCACGCTTTTTTTCTTTTGAAAATAAAGATAAAAGGAGTCCTGCATTCTTTTCTGCAGGTTATCAGCAAGTTAGAACGACGAACTGTTGCTTACCATGAATCTGGTCATGCTGTTGCTGGTTGGTTCCTTGAACATGCAGAACCACTACTTAAAGTGACAATTGTTCCTCGTGGGACTGCAGGTCTTGGGTTTGCTCAGTATGTGCCTAATGAGAACCTTCTGATGACCAAAGAACAACTCTTTGATATGACGTGCATGACACTTGGCGGTAGAGCTGCTGAGCAGGTGAATTTATTTACAGTTCTTCAAAGATGATCAAAGTTTTATTTAACTTTATGCTCGTGTTAAAGTCTGGTGTCTTTGGAGAGGGCAACAAATATGATGAGCATCTCCACTTTTAAATGTGCTAATTTGCAATGAAGAAGCAATTCAACTTAGGATTGAAAGAGTAATTGTAAGCACGAAATGGAGGCCTGATATAGAAGGAAGAGAACCTACATACAGGATATTTCCCCTTTGTGAACAGTGAGTCATATACCAGCCAGTGTTATTTCCGACCATGAATCTGTAAGAGAGAGATCACCACGTAATTTCACCACCCAAAGAAAAAAACTAGGATCACCTTATAATTTAGATTCTGCCAATACGAATTAAAGTTGGCGTATTGAATGCTTGTCTGCACACTTCTTTGGACTTTTACTGGTGATGTTTTAACTGCATTGCTTTCTGACTCGAGAAGTTTGCACTTTACTGATTATATTATTTGGTTAACCATTTTGTTGAGTCACTTGACTTTAAGTAACACCTCCCTCCATTGTTCCGCGACCCCAAAAGAGATGTATGTATGTATGTTCGGGAATTATGTTCAAAGCTCTACTAGGTATACGTAAACACTGGAAGCTTCAATTTGTGAACCGTCTTTCATGAAAACAGAGTGATCAGTTGTGCATCAGATAAAATTTCACCAACTAATTTTCACTAGCAACATTCCCTTGAATTGTTTATCTTGTTTTTGAGTAGGTTTTGATCGGGAAGATCTCAACGGGAGCCCAAAATGATCTAGAGAAAGTTACCAAAATGACTTATGCTCAAGTGGCCGTTTATGGTTTCAGTGACAAGGTTGGCCTTCTTTCCTTTCCTCAAAGGGAAGATGGTTTTGAAATGAGTAAACCCTACAGCAGCAGGACCGGCGCTATTATTGACAATGAAGTGAGAGAGTGGGTGGATAAGGCATACACTCGCACGGTAGAACTGATAGAGGAGCACAAGGAACATGTTGCTCAGATTGCTGAACTTTTGCTTGAGAAGGAGGTCTTGCATCAAGAAGACTTGGTCCGGGTACTGGGTGAACGACCATTTAAGAGTGACGAACCTACAAATTATGATAGATTCAAGCAAGGGTTTATAGAAGAAGAAGAAGATAAAGAAATTAAAGAGAATAAAGATAATGATGAAAGTAAGCCTGAACAGGATGATGGTTCGCCACCACTCACACCAGATGTTGTTCCGGCATAGTCATTATGTGGTACGTATGTGGTTTGTAAATTGGAACAGCTTAGCTTGGGGGGTGATTCTCTGGGCATTGCCTGCTTCTTTATTTGCATTATCCTCATAAAATTGTTAAGGTTCTATACTAATTCAGTTGATTCCACAAGTGAAGTTGTTCAATACTTACTAACTGCATTTTGGTTGATTCATATTATTGTCCTCATTTGCTTGCTAATCTTGAATCTTGAAAAGCATTTTAATCATCAAGTACTTGGCCCAGTGGGCAAGTGCTTGTCCTGGGACCGCGAGGTCCCAGGTTCGATACTCTCCGCTAGGCGTTGCGGTGAGCTTTATTCTCCCCGATCTAGGTACGTTCTCTCCCGCTCATGGGAGTGCTTTCTATCTCCCCGTTCATGGGGCTCCGCCTTAGGGCGTTCAAAAAAAAAGAAAAGCATGTTTTTACCATCTATTATGTTAGTGGCTCACATGCATGATCTTCAAGAGAAGGGATTTTCGTGTTTTCTAAGGAAATATCTTAACAAGGGAGATAATATGTTATTCGATCGGGGGTGCAATAGTTAGGTTCTGCACCCTAATGGTAATATGAAACTCTCCAGTCATCCCGTTGCAGACTCTAACACGGGTACTAATTCCCTCTTACATTGAGTAAAAGTACATTTATTGCTCGTTATTTTTCCAAGACGACTTTAGGCCCAACCTGAACTTGGCCTGAGCTCGTTAGAGCTGAGTTCGGACAGGTTCATTGTGAGCCCGAAAGGGCTGTGTCAAACTTGGGTACAAGTGTTTAAAAGGCGAGCCGAGATCGGGTACATGTGGCCTATTTGACAAGCCTACCCAACTCTATGTTTCGGGCTTTGCATGGGCCTGGCCCAGTTTTTCTATATCAGTCATGACATGGCACCCGAAATAGTGGAGACAACATTTCTGGCCAGGAGGAAGTGGGACTTCCGTCCTGGCTGACGTGGCAGCCACCACAGATTTTTTTTGCCAAGTCAACCAGACTTCCGTCCTCCTCCACCCGAGACTCAAGCCAAAAAATTGCAACTTAACTTTTTCCATTAAGGGCAGAAAAACCCGTTTTCGTTGGAATAGTTGAATTTTTTTAGCATAATAATAACCAAATTAAGTGTAAAATAAGACTTTTGACGAAACGGACTTCAATAATAAGAATATGACAGAAAAAATAATGGAATCGTGTATTAAATAAATAAAATCGTTTGTATAAAAAATTGGATGAATATAACAAATGTATTAAATACAAAGCAAAAACTATCTACTGCTCCGAAGGGGTGTATCTGTGGGTCCTCCGCGGGTTAGTCCGGAGATAGTAGGTGTCGCCGTTCCTGGTTCGCACTGCACTACCATGCTCCGTCTCAACGAATTCGGCACCGTCGTGGTCAATTCGTATCGCCTCCTCAGGGGAATCTGGCTGGATCCGCGGAGTCTGCTAAAGCGTCTGTGCCTGGTCCAGGTCCCGACTGTACGATGGCGTCGCAGCAAAATACATGTCCGGCTGTCCCGACGACGAAGTCCCCGCACCAGGATGGCCCCCCGTTTGAAAACCGGGAGAATAAGTGCCTTGGCTGGCGAATTGGTATTCAAATTGAAAGGGTACTTCTAGCTGAGTCCCGAACTGAGCAGTGGACTGAGTCGGTTGCTCCTGCGCCTGGGACGGACCCGCCTCACCGCCACGCTGCCTCTGGCGCCGCGCTGCAAGCTGCTTTTGTGTTGCCTGTCGATTTCGACGAGTACCCTGCCTCCCAACCTCAGCCCTACCAGCAACACGCTTCCTCGGCTGTGTGGAAGGTTGCAGAACGGCAGCATCTAAAACATCAGCGGCCCGTGATCGGCATGACACCGACTTTCCTGCAGCGGCGAAGGCATCCTTAATCATATTGGCGGCCCAAGTGACGAGTGACTTGTACTCCGCATTTGTTCGAGTGGCAGGCTTCTCGAACTTTTCCAACATCACCCTGGACGACTCCTCCTGCAACAGAATATTAAAATTAGTAAATTCAGTAGACGAAAAATGAACAAAGAAATAAGTACACGAATAAAAACTTACCAAAATGTCCTCTGCTGTAGCGGTGGGTTGAATTCCCATCGCGAGTAGCCTTGGGTCCTGGTTTTGGGGGTTTGTTATGCGGTGAACCGTAATGCGATTGTACCAATCCATGTACTCGCGGGTTGGTGCAATAACATTACCAACGGCGGGAGCAGCGGCCTCCAGTGCATCGACGCGATGGGACCACAGATTTATGTAACTGGCGTGGACGGTCTCCCATTTGTTTGTGGCTAACGCCGTCACCGTGTGGAGGTCTCGACCCTCAACTGTGCCCTCTGTGCCTGCCGGGATAGGTACCACCTGATGGAAACCAAATTGACGCATTACCCTGTCGGGCAGGTGGTACTCAACCATCTCGAAGCAGATGAGTGGCGTACGGGATCGACACGTCTTAAAAAAGTCTGCATCCCAAGCCGCCCTCTCTGCATATACCGCATCTGGGTACGGCCTCCACATGAACTGTCAAAAAAAATAATTAAATGTTACTGTCAAGCAAATAACTTAACGGAAAAACAAAAACAAGAACAATGAAATTGACTCACCCCCTTTGTCTAGGTCATCAAATCGAGCTGCTCGCGAAACACCAACAGCTGCGATTTCGGAGCGTTGCGGAAACTTCGGGGGGCATTCCACCTAGCCCCGTGCGCTCTACCGTCGGCGGGGATCTCATCCGGAATGTCTCCTCGGTTTGCCGGGCGGAGAAATGAAATACGCTCCCACGCCCACAGCTGGTCAAAACAAACAAAATCGATTATTAAATATTTAAATCACAAAATCACATTTATATTTAAAGGCAGAGGACAAACCTGAATCAGCAAGCAACACCCGCTAATGTCCTTGGAATCAACCATGCACGAGATGCATATCTGGCGGTACAAATGCGCGAGAACACCGCTGGCCCAGGAATGCGTGTCATGCTCCAGGTTACCATCGAGGGTTAGAAGATAACGCATGTTGGCCCGGGACCCCGACTTATCCGGGAAAAGAAAAGTACCCAACAAGATGAAGATCAATGCCCTAGCCCTCTGCTGTACCTGGCGGTCGGTAGCATCATTTCCTAAGGGCTCACTAATATGGGCATACACCTCTACCAGCTGCAAAGTGTTCCCCCTGATTGCAGCCTGACTGGGTCTAAATCCTAAAAGATTGTAGGCGTGATCAACCCATTGACCCTTGGTGTAATTGTAGCTGTGACTCAACGACACTACCTGGCCCCTGGTGGGTAGTCCTAGAAGACAGCCTACGTCCTCTAGTGTGATGGTCGCCTCATCGCAACGGAGGTGGAACATGTGGGTCTCCGGGCGCCACCTCTCAACTAATGCAGTCACGAGAGCGTGATCTACATTCATATTACCTAACCTACATCAGCCTCCAAAACCTACCCGGTCTATTAGGTCTATTACCCTAGGGTTGGTTTCTCTACGGTAGGCGGCGTAAAAGTTTCCCGAACTTTTAATAACCTTTAAAGGTTCGTTCAGTGTCGCATCTCCTAGCCATATTCTTAAGGATCTATGGGATGCTTGTTTGTTCAAGACGGTCGGATCGAAAGGACCGGGCTGAAGATGAGCGGGTACGGCCATCTATACAAAAAATAATATACATACAAATTATCAAGAAAAACAGAGGTTATTTCAATAAATATAGTAGTAACATCGATTCACAAATCACAAATTACCAAAAAATAAATTTCAATTGTTCTGTAATTTCATAATATCACAAATGATATAAATTTAATTTCGCACATTCACAACATCTCCGCATTTTCACAAGTTTACTTGCATAGATACACAAATTACCTAATTCACAAAAATCCTAAATTCAAAGATATATCCAATTCACAAAACCCCTAATTTCAAAATTGGCATAATTTCAAAATTATCCAAATTCACAATATCAACATTTCACAATATCAACAATTTAAATTCACATTCGTACACAAGATTCAATGCTAAAGTATAATTTTTACCAAAAAAAAAATTCAATTTGAATTTGAATTTGAATTTACCTCACAATTGAGAGAGCTTGAGAGAGAGAGATGAAGGTTAAATGAAGTAGGCGGCGGTGGTGGTGAGCGGCGGCCCGGGGCTTCAATAGGAGGCGGTGGAGGAGAGGGATTGCGGCAACGGGTGGGTGGGTTGGGGGGATTTTTTTATTTTTTTTTAACTTAGGGTAAAAAATCACGATGAAGATAAGGGGAAGAGGAAAAGGGGTAAAAACTCGGGTGGAGGAGGACGGAAGTCCCACTTACGGAAGTGGGACTTCCGTCCTGGTTGACTTGGCAAAAAAATCTGTAGTGGCGGCCACGTCAGCCAGGACGGAAGTCCCACTTCCGTCTTGGCCTCGGGACGGAAGTGGGACTTCCGTCCTGGTCAGAAATGTCGTCTCCACTTTTTCGGGTGCCATGTCATGACTGATACACAAAAATTGGGACAGGCCCATGCAAAGCCCCTATGTTTCGTGGGCAATAACCACTTCCGTCCTGGTCAGAAATGTTGTCTCCACTTTTTCGGGTGCCATGTCATGACTGATACACAAAAATTGGGACAGGCCCATGCAAAGCCCCTATGTTTCGTGGTCCAGTTATTGCCACATCAGCATTTGAACAGAAGGGAAATGGGTCCTTTCTTGTTTGGCAATGTCTATGTGCCATGTTTCTTCGCTACGACAAACATTTCTTGATAAGAAATCAACACTTGAAGTTAATCTTGTTAATGCAAATCATGTCGTGGGCACAGTGCAGATTCGGAATAATTAGCCACTTTGATCATCAACGTTTTTTCGTCTAGCCACTTTGGTCAAAATTCAAGTTTTTTAACTTATTTCATCATTAAACATTTTTCGGCCTGCCATTTTGGTCAAAAATAATTTTTTTAACTTTTTTCATCACTAAAGTTTTTTCATTCTGCCATTTTGGTCACTAAAGTTTTTTCGGTCTGCCATTTTGGTCAAAAATTTTAGTGACCTAAATGGCAGAATGAAAATACTTTAGTGATCAAAATGGCAGATAGAAAAAACTTTAGTGATGAAAAAAGTTAAAAAAAACATTTTTGACCAAAATGGCGATAGAAAAAATGTTTAATGATGAAATAAGTTAAAAAACTTGAATTTTGACCAAAGTGGCTAGACGAAAAAACGTTGATGATCAAAGTGGCTAATAATTCGCAGATTCGTGATGGCTTAATCAATATATTAAGGATAAAAAGTGTTCATGCCCCTTAAACTATCTCAGGTTTTGATTTTTGATCCTCAACTAAAAAACGATAAGTGTTTGACCCTAAACTTTTTTTAAATAATAACGGAATGTGTCCATGTGACACATGATAAAAATAGGGGCAAATTAGGAAAAAATAAATTAACCTTTAAAAAAATAAATTAGAAAATCGAGGTTCGCCATAAATATTTCCCTAATTTCTTCTTTATTTCATGTCTAGTGAAATCTCACTTCTTTCTGAAATGAAAATCTTTCAAATTCCCCAGGAACAACTTAAGCAATTGCTAAATAACTTAAGCGTGACTTCCATGAAATTATGTTAAACTCCATGAAAGCTGTAATTAATTATACCGAGGTTTTTTAACTTAGTTTTGAGCAAAGAAGATATTCAATGTCTTCATCATATCCCATAACAACCTAAGCATGCCTTCCATAATTATTTTTGCCATAAATTAAAAATACTATTCACTAATTTATCTTTTTAAAGATTAATCTATTTTAAAAATATTAATTTATTTTGCCCAATTTACCCCCATTTGTTATCATGTGAGTGTCACATGGACACAATCCGTTATTATTTAACGGAGAAATAGGATGGAAGGGGCATCATTGATACTTCAACAAAGTTTAGGGTCAAGCACTTACCGTTTTTTAGGTGAGGGTCAGAAATCAAAATTTGTGATAGTTTAAGGGGAGTGGACACTTTTTACCCATATACTTCCTCCATTCCCTATTAATTGTCGTTTAAGAGATATCTAGATATCCAAATTAATTGTCGTTTAAGGTTGTTTTATTAGTTGTCAACAATTTATTCCAATTATACCCTCAACATTTTCCTTTCTTTATGACAAAGAAGTGAGAGAGAGGGAGGGTGGGGGATAATATTGGAAGTTTAGGTGAAAATGACAATTTCCTTAATTTCCTCAAATTGTCTAAAGAGTCTTATATTTAGGAATGGAGGGAGTATTAACAATGTTTTAACTATAAGTAACCTGGATTTGTTCTTATCCACTCTTAAATCATGTTGTCACTTGCAAGATTTATGAGGTGTTCCTATTCGATATGATTGTAATTTTTGTTTGTGTCGATAGTTATTTCAACCCTTAAAATTCATATAAAAACATTGGGGGAATTACAGTTGTCCAGATGCACAGGCAAAGAGATTAGAAATGTATGGTTATTGTTTTATACTTCCTCCATTCTCGTTTAATTATCGTTTAAGAGATATATGTATTCAAATTAATTGTCATTTACATATCTTTTATTAGGTGTTAATAATTTATTTCAATTATACCCTCAACATATCTTTTATTGAAAAAGTGAAAAAGAAGGAGGAAAAGGTATTATTGAAATTATGGTGAAAATATTATTATTTGCTTGAATTCTTTAATTTTTTCAAAGTATTCTAAATTACCTATATTGAGGAACGAATGAAGTACTAAATTTGTTAATAAGAACCAAGTAAATTTTCTTTAATTTTCAGCACTTTTTTCATGGTGAAGATTTGACTGTGGTTTTTATGGCAAAAAATCCTCTGTCCCCGTCAATGTATGTCCCCGTGTCCCCAGCCAATCACAATTCACCATGTGTATATATAATTAAAACAAATATTTATATAATAAATTATGATTGGTTAGGGATACGGGGACATACACAAACGGGGACAGAGGATTTTCACCCGGTTTTTATGGTGGGACTCAATTGCCTATGCTGCAGGAAAAAACTTGAACCGGTCATTTTAATTTTGCTCTTTTTCTAAAAATAGACAAATCATTGGGATTGGATTGGAACACACACACAAGAGATATGGCTTCTGAGTTGTAAAGCAAACAACACTTTTCTCCACTTTCATCTTTTCAAACAATAATTTTCTTTTCTTTCATTAGTTGCTTCATTTTTAACATACATAGATTATTCTCAAAACGGTAGGATGCTAATGCATATTTTCCTCAAATTAGTCTACTGCGGCAACTAAATATTTTAAATAGGTAAATAACGACTTTCAACTGTTGGATTATGAAATAAATAAATGAGATTACATCAGTACGTGTTGATGCATTATCAGATATCATATTAGTTTAATACAACATTTAAATATTTAAACATGTGAAGAGCGATTTCAACTCTTAGACTATGAAATCAACAGACGAGATTGCATCAGTATGTCTTAATACATTATCAGTTATCATATTAGTTTAATACGTCAACTAAATATTTAAATAAGTGAATAGTAACTTTTAATCGTTAAACTATAAAATTAACAAACGAAATTACATCAGTACGTCAAGGAGTGAAGTAAATTGCAACACGACACCTTAAGTGGATCGAATATTATTCTACTTTTCATAATGTAGAGAGACAGAAATGGATAGGGTTGGTGTGGCACCAAAGAAGCATACTTTGGAGTTCTAGTTACAAATTATTTGTGCTTCTAATGCTCCCACCATATTAGAGATCCTCAGTTAGTGGAAAGATTATTTGCATTTATTAATAATGTCCTTTCTTTGTTTGTATTACAAGAGTTTACGATCCACTACGGTGCAGAACATTTGTGAAAGATATTTGGTAACTATTAAATTAAGAATATGATTATTAAAATTATTTGAGTGAGATAATTAAAAAAAAAAAAAAATTTAACTCCCACAATGTTAAATGATCACAATGTCATGATCCGACTGCCACCAAATGTTATGCATGGAAGAGTTTATGCTTAGTTGTGTTTGTCATTTCATATTCTCACTTTTAGCAACTATCAAACATTGCCCAACTTGAAAGCGCTGTCCATTGGTAATTAAACTAACACTTTTTTTCTCTTTTTTCTTTTTTCTTTTTTTTTTTTGGGTTTTGGGAACAACCATTTTTGTCCTCTTACGAAAAGATGAGAAAAAAGGAAATAATTTATTCATGCGAGGGATTTTATGGATCAGGCTGATCACTGAAATTATTATTCTCACAAAAGTGCCCATCCGTAAGTTGGTACTCCACGCAATTTTATAATTATCCCAAATATTTACCATTATTATTGGCCACAATTATTTGATGATTATTAAATTAGTATAAAAATCTGAAAGACGCATTATTGGACACTTGCTTCCAAAAATTCCCAAAATCTACAAAGTAATTAATTTATTTTTTACTTTACTTGATATTCATCCAGTGTGAGCATTATTAACTTTCGTCGCTTATAGTATTATTTTCTTTCTCTGTTTTTCATTTTTTTTGCTTACAACCTTTGGTATTACCACCTTCGTAAGGCTAATTCGGGCTCAGTTTGAGTTGTATTGTACCTGCATCCTGCAAAATTAATTATGGCTTGTGAAAAACTTAAATTTAAAAATCTGAAAGATGCATTATTCCTCCTCTGGTGAGCGCTGCTCTCCTACTCCTCTCATGGTGAGTATACTCTCACAGGCGTGAGGACGCTACATGATAGACCGATCTAGGGTACTATCCGCTGTAATTCGCCCATTAGTGGCTTCAAAAAAAAAAAAAAAAGATGCATTATTGGACTCTTGCTTCCAAAAGTTCCCAAAATCTACAAAGTAATTAATTAATTTATTACTTTACTTGATATTCATCCAGTGTGAGCGTTATTAGCTTTCTTCGCTTATAGTATTATTTTCTTGCTCTCTTTTTTTCATTTTTTTTTTTTGCTTATAACCTTTGGTTGGTATTTCCAACCTTCGTAAGGCTAATTTGGACTCAATTTAAGTTATATTATACCTGCAAATTTAATTCTGACATGTGAAAAACTTAAACTTAAAACTTTTTCAATATAATGTCATAAATAAAAGCCGAATACAAAACTTTAATTTAACATTATAATATGCTTACTAACTAACCAAGCTACTGAATTTTCTATGAGTTCCATTTAAATATTTTTTTAAGATTAATAAATAATAAAACAAGCTTCTTTATTTTATTTCTATGTCTCAATCTCCCCAAGAGAATCAAAGGTTCCTTAGCTCAGTGGGGTAAGGGTCTGCCCACGACCGTGAGGTCGTGGGTTCGATACCCTACCCGCATGGGGCATGCTTTAATTTAACTCTCTTCTAGGGTTACTCTCTCCTCCTCTGGTAAGACAGTTCCATCTCCCCGCTCATGAGGCATTGCCTAACGGGAGTAAAAAAAAAAAATTCTCCCCAAGAATCTCGTTAACCGATGCTCTTAATAATTTTTAATTTACTCCGATTGCTCAATAGCTGTCACGCATATTAATATAAATTTCATCACATGCCATCATTATAATCAATATTAAAAGAGTAATGCTAGGTGACTAAGTGTTAGTCAATTAATTGACTAAATTGGTGGCAAAATGGTAAATAAGTGGGTGAATCTCTTATACCAACAGGGGTGAATAGTATTTAATTTGAGTTTTTAGCCAATTTTGCTTAACTGAAAATCATTTTCCATATTAAAATTGGGTAGTGATTATTTGATCAAAAATTTGGAATCAAATAAGGATTAAGAAGGCATAAAGTTATATCAAATTCCAACTATCATTTTCATTTTATATACTATATAGTACCTTCGACTAGCATTAAAATAATTAGTTCAGTTAGTTAAAAAAATCTATTATTAGGTTAGAAGTTATGAATTTAAATCACGTCTATATTCAACATAGATAGAAAAAGAAAATAATATATATATTAAATGACATTAACAATATGTATAAAAGCGCTACATGATTTAAACATAACATCTTTTCAGGTCAACAAAGGCAATAAAATTATAAAATCTCTAAGTGTGATTTAAATGCAAGTAAATATATATTTGTCACACTCAAGAACAGCCAGCCAGGTAGTATAAATAATTGAGAAAGAAAGAAGATTTCAATTGAAAGAGTTAGAAGTGGCACTTTCAAAATTACTACGACTATCACTTAAACTATATATTCATGCCGCCGCCACCCCCCAAGAAAACTAGCTAGCTAATCATCATAGTCTGGTGCGAAATATGTGTTATGTCATTATGTGCGTAATAAATTTTATTTTAATGGTTGAAAAGGGAGTAAGAACATGTATTTTATTTAAAAACACTCGATCGCCAAATCAATTATTCCGTATAATTAAACATTCGTCACACGTATATATAGAATATCAGTTACTCGTTGAATCGTTCAACATCTAGCTAGTTGTAATAATTAGAATGTCAATTACTAACATCTTTAAATTTAGTATAAAGTAAATTTGGTAGAAAATAAAAACCAAAATAAAGGTCTTTTTTTCTACTTTTTGAGGGTTTTCATGATTCATCTATACCCTTTTTTTGTACTTGTGTTTTCGAGTAAAACAACTTGGGGAACCAATTATTGGGGGGACCTTTCTCATTAAAGAAAATATTTGATTAATGGGTTGGTCGTTTTCACTAGACCAAAATGGCTTAAAGGTTCCTTGCCCAGTGGGGCAAGAGCCTGCCCACGATTATGAGGTCGTAGATTCGATACTCTTCTCATGCAATGGAACAAGCTTTAATTGTCTCCCTTTTTAGGGTTATCTTCTCCTCTTGTGAGGAGCTTCTCTCTTCTTTTATGGGGCAACCGCCCATCCGGACTTCAAAAAAAAATTAGGTAAATGCAAACATAAGAATTGCCAAGAAATTGAATGAGGGAGAAAAACACTAGTTTTATCATACATCACATGTGTGAAATTCATACCATATGGGATAACTTTGAAAATTTTGACTCATATATAACCTTAAACCTAAATATCCATTAGTGTGACAACATGATATATATATATATATATGCGTGTGGATTTAACTTTATATGCAAAGCTAGTCAACAGCTCAAGATTCACGACTTTTGATTATTTTTCTTCAAATAGTTTAAGACCCTCCTTTTGTTATTATTATTATTTATTTGGGGAGAGGAGTTTATTATTAAAAGAAATATGAGTTTCAAGAAGTGAGATACAATTTCAGACCAGTTCAAGAATCAATAAAAATTGAAATAAAGAATCAGGCTTCATTCCCTTTTTAGTGACGAAGTATATTTCATCTCCAAAATCTTGATTTTGACCAAGGATTACTTTGAGGATTTATTAGCAACAAAATAATTTCAACGCTAATTACATACGTATGTATTGAGTCGCCGTGGGAGATTTTTGGCAACGAAATGTCTTTTTATCCACTATTTTGGTGATAACTTTTTTTTTGTTTCAAATGGCTACGTCATATTTCGTATCAAATTAGATAACTATTACTTAGCAAAAAAAAATTAGATAACTATTAACTGCATAATAATTTTTGTCCTGGAAGTATAGTTATGGCGACGATGTTTGATATTCGTTGCCAAATATTATTAGCAACACACTTTACCTCACGAAGTTGGTGACGAAATATTTTTGTCGTCAAATACAATGGACCACGAATTATGATTATCATGTTACGAAAAAATTCATAGCATAAAATTAATTTTGCAAGTGTTGTTAGGTTTATGAATTGCGTCTCGAACAGTGAGTACGAGGCGTGACAATCTTCTTATCCAAAAACACCATCAATCTCAGGGCCGGCTCAAACATATCTGAGGCCCTGTGCCGAAAAAAAAAATTGGGGCCCTGGATTTTAGGCTAAGTATATATATATAAACAAAAAAAAAATTGGGGGCCCAGATTTTAGGCTGAGTATATATAAAAAAATATTGGGGCCCCGGATTTTAGGCTAAGTATATATATATATAAACAAAAAAAAAATTAGGGGCCCTGGATTTTCGGGGGCCCTCTCATGGTCAGCTCACTTTCACACCCCTATTAGCCAAGACCCTTTGGTGTATGGTAAAAAAGATTTTGAGCAACAAATTGAAAAACATCAAGGTCTTCAATTTTTTTAACTAATAATTATATACAAATTAAGTAATTTTTTTTAAAATTTGGGGCCCCTGTAAATGTGAGGCCCGGTTCCGAATGTCACCTTGGACACCCTTGGAGCCGGGCCTGATCAATCTTACTGTCAGTTTTTCCTAATATATATATTCTTGGGATTTACCTTTCTCAAAGTTTAAGAACGAACCTGTAAGGAAGTTCATGATATATAGCTTCATAAAAATTATAGTAATGCAAAGTTGAGAACTACACCTAACTTGCGTACTAGTGTAAGGTAAGAGAAAGGACTTTAGAGCTGGAATTTGTTCTTTTGTGGGTATGAACCACATTATTATTGGCTTGGTTTTGTACAGCTAAATAAACTCATTAATCGCGTGGACCATGTAACCATCATCCGGCCACGTTTTTCTTAAGTTTGATCAATACATATATACTCCCTCCGTCCCAAATTATTTATTCACTTTGACAAATACATGGTAAATTATTTTGATAGTAAAATATAGACAAAAGTTTAAAATACCCCTCATTAATTTTATTAATTTCATTTAAAATTTATGTCTTTCTCTCTTCTTCCTCTCATATAACATCCAACTAACTACCTCTTTAATATGTGTTGGAAAGTGATAATTTAAATTAACTAAGATCATTCAATGAGGAGTTAGAAGAAGGGTAAACTTGGAAAAATTGTCATTAATACATACTTCATTTAGAAAGTGGACAGTTAATTTAAGAAAAATAAAAAAAGAAACGTGAACAGTTAATTTGGGACGGAGGAAATAGTAGGAAGGGATGATGATAGAAGCGAGGTGTGGCGGCCACATTTAATATTTTAAATTTTTTTATTTTTTTACTCTATAAAATTTACCATTTTTAAAAATATTATTAATAAAATTTACTTCTCACTCTCTCAATTATTAAGAAAAATTCATTTTTGCCCCCTAATATAATCTATAACTTGGTCCTAAATAGTACTCCAACATACAAAAACATTATTTAATTCGTTATGTGAATGGCATAGGGCATGGCATTAAATATTTATTCCCATATGGAATATAACAAATACAACACGAAGAGAGTTCGGCTAAACAATTTTTAGTTTGGTTCACATTTGTTTTCCCGAATGTATTAAAGAAAAAAACGGAATACGACGGTGGTCGCATCAATCCTTTGTTACTTGTAGTGTGTTCTACTCCACCTTGGCTCAGGTGCTGAACAAGAAAATTCAGTATATACGGAGACGTCTTTATCACGTGATTTGGATTTTGATCTTTTATATCTGTTTGATCCAACAGTTGTATAAAAAACAGGGGTATTTTAGAGATAAACTTTGAGCTCTCTTTTTCTCTTTTTACTTGTAACTCAGGGTGTTCAATAATCGAAACGTCGTTCAATAATAAAAAAAGCGTGCGTTCTATAATAGAGAACATGTGTTTATCGACCCAGAACGCATGTTCAATAATCGAAAACATGCGTTCACTAATAAAAAAATGTGCGTTCTCTAATAAAAAATGTGTTTATTGACGAGAACGCGTGCGTTCTCGAGAGAGAGCGTGAGTTCTACGAGAGAAAGCGTGCGTTCTCTAATAAAAAAACATACATGAAGCGTGTGTTCTCTAACAGAGAACATGCGTTCTTTTTTCAGCCGCAACTTTTCTCTCTCCTCTGTAATCCACCTTTTTAACTTTTCAGCCGCAACTTTTCTCTCTCCTCTAATAAAATTACATATGTACCCTTTTAACTTTTCTCTCTCCTCTAATAAATCTCAACCATTGATCCTTTTAAAAAATGAAATCAACGGCCCATATTGTGTCCCGCACGTACTGAATTAAAGGCGTTCAGCACAGGAGCCGGACTGGTTCTACTCAGGGACAATGCATTTGCTCTTAGGAGGCAAATATTTATTTTGGGGGCAATATTTTTTTTTACACTATAAAAATTGAGATTTCTTTTTTAAATATTGGAGGCGGTTGCTCCTCTTCACCCCTTAGTTTTGTCACTGGTTATACATTTCATCAAATATACTTGATTGGGAGTTTGATTCGTTGTTTACTATTATTTTGAATTGTTATTTTTTTTTAGCCTCATAGGAGGAGGAGGTAGACGCCCTAAGAAGGGAGAATTATTTGGCCCCATATAGAGGGAGAGTGTCGAACCCGCGACCTCACGGTCAGGGGTGAAGACGGGGGAGGTGGGGGGGGCGCTTAAAAATACTACTATTTATCGAAATTTTATATTTATTTAGGAAAATTTTATCAGTTTCGCCCCCAAAGAATTTTTTTTTTGCCTTTTTTTTTTCAGTTTCGCCCCCCAACACCAAATTCCTAGCTTCGCCCCTGCTCACAATCGTAGACAGAGGTCAACCCCACTGAGTTGTGGCACTCTTGACGTTATTTTGAAATACTATAACTATGAAACTACAAATTTATTTAACCAATTTATCTATCGAAAGCATGGTAGCCCAGTGGATAACATCCACTGCCTGGGACTGAGAGGTCCCAGGTTCAATACCGGGCCTAAGCGCCCAACCAGCTAACCCCTAACCCCGGGAAAAAAAAAAACCAATTTATTTATTATTTATTATTTAATCAAAACTTAATTATTTTATTAGGAAAAATACTCAACGCCTTTGCCTATTTAAACCCAACGTATGCTTCCTTTCTTCCTCCCCTTTCTCCCTTCCCGTCCTTCAAATTTCTATTATTACAGAAATCAACGACTCTGCTAATAATCTCTTCCTCTTCCAACTCTTCTCAAATTTCCGCTTCTTTTGGTCCCCCATTGCCATTCTGGTAATTTCTCTGCTCAGCCCTTTTCCATTTAATTATTTTCTTTTTCATGCAGCTTTCATTTTCTTATGATCTTGCAAAATTCACAAAATTTCATCGTTATTTTGCTTAAAGTTTGGTAATTTGCTGTTTTAGCGTAAAGGGTATCTCAATTTGTGCTTATAATTCCCGGAAATGATCATCTCTTTCTTTCTTTCATTTTTTTTTTTGTTCTTTTCAAAATGCCAAAAGTTTGTTAATTTTGCGGCTTTGGTATAAAGGGTATCTCAATTTTTGCTTATAATTTTTAAAATGATCATTTTTTTTCCTGAAATGAATTTTCTTTTTTGTTAAAGTGTTGAAGCTTTGCTTGTCCCGTTTTCTCCCCTTTAATTCTTGAAGTCATTTTGAGGGTCTCTGTATTTTGGCTTCTTCTTCTCTTTTTCTCTATAAATTTTTATTATGGAAGACCCGAATAAGTATTGTTTCTAGTCGGAAGTGTTTTGTGATATTAGTTTAGGCTTCCACTAAGAAATGGCTATAAAGTCCTAGTCTTTGACAATAAATACAGATAGTGACCGTTTTCAGAATGCCACTGAAATAGTGGAACTAGTAGCCAAAATAAATTTATTTCAAAAAGGAGAATTTCTTTGTGGTCCATTCATGTTTAATTTGTTAGCTATTTATAGTTTCTGAGTTGGACTTGAGCAAAATTGTGTGGACTCAATTATTTTGCATTTCAATTTTCTGTAAAGATTTTATTTGATCAAGATATGAAGAAATATAGATTGAGAATGGATCTGAATTTTAATATTAGCTTTGGTGGATTTAGATTATCCTTACACGCAATGCTAACTTATTTCACTTCTTTACTCAAGTGCTTCTTTTGATCAAAGATGGAATTCGAGGGTCAATACGGGCTGGTTCAAAGGCAAAAGTATGACTGTCTTTTGTTTGGTAAGAGTTCTTATTTTGAAAGTGAAGGTGAACTTCAATTGAGTCTGACTTGGGTTTGGTTTGATTTGAAACTCAAAGTGAGGTCCAAATTGTCTCTAGATTAAGTCTGTTAATGAAACATGAATTGTCAAATCATCTAGAAATTGGTTTTGGTTTCAGATGGATTGAGACGGAGACCAGAATCTCATTTTGATACCCAATCCAAGCAGAGCCTAAACTTGTTATGTTATTATTTTTTTTTTATGATTTCATGATTCATTGTTTTGATATTTCAGATCTAGATGATACTCTATATCCCCTTAGTTCTGGGCTGGCTGCAGCATGTACAAAGAACATTCAGGGTATGCCATATTTTTTTACTTTTGATTCAATCATGGACGGATAGGAACTTATATGTTGACTGGACGAATTATGAATTGACATTTATGCTATTATAAACTATAAAAAAAAAAATTGAGGGCGAGATTTAATATTTAAAATGACGTTGCATAAAAAAAAGAAATTTTTTTCCCTAGAAAATGACGTTCTAAAAAATGTTGGGGCAACTGGCGGTTAGTCCTGCCACTAGATTCAATGATTCATGAATAGTTGATGATATTCTGTTGAAATGTATCTCACATTGTTTTGGACCATTTTACCTCTAGATTATATGGTTGAAAAGCTTGGGATTGATAGAAGCAAACTCGATGCCTTAGGCAACCTTCTATACAAGAACTATGGCACTACAATGGCAGGCCTCAGGGTAAAGTCTTTAACTTTTTCTCATCATCTGCTTGTTTTATAGTTCTTTTGCAAAGAAAAATGTCTTTTCGGTGAACCCTTTTGATAGATGATTATGAATCTCTCTTGTGCAGGCAATTGGATATGATTTTGACTACGACGAATATCATAGGTGAGAAATGTGCAGTAAAAGTTATTGCATTTTGCATACTTAGCTATTGTTTTTGGGTAATTGAACTCGTAGTTTTATGTGTTTTTTGTAGCTTTGTCCATGGGAGACTACCTTATGAAAATCTAAAGCCGGATCCTGTTTTGAGAAGTCTTTTGTTAAGCTTGCCTTTTCGCAAAGTTGTAAGTCGAATTCAGCCAAAAAAAATTAGATAGTTTTGAGTGGTTGTTTAGTAGAATATATCATGGAACCATCATTTGGAAGTTTACTTATTTTTGTGTATGCTCTAATCTGCAGATCTTTACGAATGCCGACAAAGTTCATGCTACCAAAGTTCTTAGCAGATTAGGATTAGAAGGCTGTTTTGAAGGGATAATTTGCTTTGAGACCCTCAATCCCATTCACAAGAACACTGTTTCTGATGATGAGGATGAGATTGAGTTCCTAGGCTCAGCAAAATCGTCTCGGACTAAATCTCCTTTCAAGACTGAAATATTTGACATAATTGCACATTTTGCTCAACCTAATCCAAATTCATCATTGCCCAAAACCCCAGTTGTTTGCAAGCCATCTGAAGCTTCCATCGAAAAGGCTCTCAAAATAGCCAACATCAACTCTCACAGAACAGTAAGCCCCAGCTGCATCTTGATCTTTATATGCATTTCTTCGAATTTTAATTGGTTCCTTGATCAGACACTCGTGAATTTTCAGCTATTCTTTGAAGACAGTGTTTGAAACGTTCAATCAGGGAAGCATGTTGGCCTAGACACTGTGCTGGTAAGTTCAATACCAACCCAAACGCTCAATTCTTCTCACTCGCGCTATGGTTAAATGATTCTTTTAGGATAATTCGTCTAACCCAAAAATAGCTATAATATCTTGACGTTCTTTATAACGTTATAGAGTTTGCTCAACTCTTATTCACACACACACATATATATAGATCTTTTAGGCTTTTATACACTTTTTGTTTACTAAATTCGTCCTTTCAATTTTTTTTCCAAAATCCCTTAAAATTCAAGATTATATTTTCAAGGGGGCATTTTTTTTTTTCTTTCAAAACTATTTTATGTATATTGATCTTTTAGACTTTCAGACACTTGTTTTCTACATTTGCCCTTCCATTTTTTTTTATATTTAAAAAATCCCTTAAAAATGCAAAATTCTAGTTACGTCTGTACATGCTTATTGAGATGAAATTTGGATGCAGATTGGTAAATCCCAGAGAGTGAAAGGTGCAGATTATGCAATAGAAAGTATACATAATATTAGGGAAGCAATTCCAGAGCTATGGGAAAGTGAGAAGCTGACTGATCAAGTTAATTATTCTACTGTTCCAGTTGAGACATCTGTGACAGCTTAGATTCATTCATTGATAATGCTAAATGATGATGATGGTGATGTAATGAAGAAAATCTCTAGTTCATGGGATCTTCATGTTCCAAGTTGCTGTCTCATCAATTAAATTGATGTTGATGCCTTTTTTTCTTTTTTCTTTTTTTCATCAGGTAGTAGATTATGGGTCTGCTTAGATTATCTATCAGACTAAGATTTCTTATTTCGATCACATACTAGTCTCAAATTCAAATCAATTTATCAATGAAATTCATGTTCATTTAACAGGCCATCCTCATAGGTTATGTAAATATCCTCAATTATATATTTCTTTCTCTTTTATATTTAAAACTATATTTAACTATGTCACCAAAATATAAAGTACACTAACAAGTTAAACATTTAATCACGTAAGATTACACGACCAAATATTTATGGGCAAACTATGTTTAACTAGGCTACTGTTATCTAAAAATACACTAACATGTCAAACATTTAACCGTATAAGAAAGATCACACGATCAAGCATTATGGGCAACTTCTAATGCATGATACACCCACAAAATTTATAATTTGCCCAATTAAAATCATCAACACCCATAAAAACTTTGTGCCCAATTGAAATTCGAATTTGTGATGGTTCGTGTTAATTGATGGGTTCTGGCCTATCATTACAATATAGATATGACCGATTCCATCAGAATTTGATAGCAACGAAGAATATATGGTGACCAAAAAAAAAAATTGCCGTGCCTCTAGCTAGGAAAATTCTAATACGCGCCGATCCTTCTGAGATTGATTTCATAGCCATCTCACATTATTTGATGTGGGACCTACTTTGCAGGTAGACTCCACCTCAATTCATGTGGAATGACTGTGAGACTGGTCCATGCCAAAGTGATCCTCTAGCTAGAGCATTTTATATATGTAGCTCGCAATGATCATAATTTAATTTTTTATATTTTATGTATCACATCATAATTATTGACATATATATTTCACCATACCACATATAATAAGAAATATAGCCATAAATCTGGCTGATATTGGCCGATGAGACCGAGAATAATGCTATTTTTTTAATGGTAAAATGACAAACTATTTAATAGATGACTTTGAATCCTTACTCATGTGTATTCATAAAATAAAATAAAAATCCTTACTCATATGTCTTCATTTGGGAAAAATTACATATGTCAACATTATCCCGATCACCATTTGTTAGCATAACTGTTGCCATAATGTTGGAAGAGGTGTAGAGCATTGTTGTTAAAATCGCGAGTCAACACGTAGAATCGTACGATTCTACGATTCTACGGAGGCAAAACGTGTTGAATCGTGAGTAGAATCGCAATCTGGTGGAATCGGTCGTAGAATCGTACGATTCTACCGATTCTACCAAAAGTATGATGGGTCGGGTTATTTTTAATTTCGGGCCGGGTCACCTAATTTTTTTTTAGAAAGTCCACCTAATTTTTAAAGTTCTCTAAACAACGGACAAAAAAATCGATATTTTTTACTGGGAGAAGAAAGAAGGGGACGGGAAGGGAATCCCAAATCCCAATCTGCACTAAACAAGTAAGTTCCCCAATCATTGATTTCCATTTTTTTGTTTTGTGGGTTTCCAATTTCTTGTTCAATTATTGAAATTATTGGGAATTTTTGTGATGGAGTTGAACTAATTTCAGTATTATAAAAAGCTACAGAAACTGAAAAAGTCTTGGACCTTTTTCCTATTCAAGTCTTGTTCTATCCCTTTTTGTAATTTTGAGCTTAGAAATCAATAGATCTTTGTAACTCTGAGCTTTTTCGTTTCCATTTTCATTTGGGGTTTCATTTCTTGGCGTTTTTCTGTTTGTGAATAGTGAATTTAAGTAAATTCTTGTCCTGTTTTGTGAATGGTTTCAATAATTCTGTATTTATTTTGCTTGAATTAATTTAAAGATTAGAACTTTCTAAGGTTTAGTTTTGAGGGATCTTCTAGAAGTTAAAGATAAGGTTTTTTTGGGGGTTATAGGAATTTCTGTAGCAATGGGGGAATGTCAGGCTACTAGGATATATATATATATATATAAAATAATTTCTCGATACGATTTATTTTACGATTCACGATTTTACAATTTTTCACCCCTCCACCGAGTCTACGTAGAATCTCGATTTTAACAACCTTGGTGTAGAGGACAATGGCTTGAGATTCTCACGTCACCCTTTAATAGTTTGTTCATATATGATTGCTTAGAATATTGTGTTAACACTCTTAATAATATTTTAATTATGATTTTTTTTTTTTTTTGCAAATTATAAATTCCAAAACATAAATCCTAAGCAATTAAATTTTTATAATTAAAAAAATTACAAAGAGCGGTACAAAAGGTGTTACATAGAATTGAAAGTAATGTTATAATGAATGCACACGCCACTAGATCTTCTTAATAGATTTTCACTGGTTTCAGTTAAGATGAGTATAAAATTTCCCAGCCTTAGCACATGTCAAGACGGAGGCAGAAATTTGGTGTTGGGGGCAAAACTGCAACAGTATGTAGAATTATAGAGTTCAAGTGATAAAAATGGGAAAATAATTCTTGGGGGGCAAAAAAAAAGGCAAAAAAATTTATTGGGGCCGAAATTGATAAAATTTCGAAAAATATTAGTATTTTTAAAAATCTCGGGGGTCCGCCCATGATCGAAACCGTAAAAAAGAATTGAATTACTAACCTCATAATTAAGGAATAAGTCAAGGTACTATTATGCGACACCTTATAATTGCATAAGTCAGCAATTTGATAATTGAATTCATAATTAATCCCAGAAAGTTCCCAGTGTACGCTATATTAGGGGTGTCAACGGGTTCGGGCCGGCCCGAATCCGGCTCACATAACTCGAAAAAATGTGAGCGTGAGCTGAGGTAATGAGAGCGTGAGCTGAGCCTCGAGCTTAATATTGAAGCTCGCTCTATGTGAGTTGAGCGTGAGACTGACCATCTCTCAGCTAGAAAAAAGCTCGAACCCGAATAAGATTAATATAATTAAAATATTATATATATATATATATAATAATACTACTAATTAAAAAAAGACTTATATAAATTATAATTATAATATATTGATAAACTAAATACTCAAACAATGGGCTCATTGATTTTTAAGTGCATGGGTTCTCTTGCTTTTTTTTTTTTTTTTAATATAAACTCCTTTTATTAGCATATCAAATAATTCTGGGACTTTTGCTTCTTTTTTTGTATTCTAGAATTTAATTTTAAGACTCATTGTATTATACTCCCTCCATTCCCTATTAATTGTCGTTTAGGAGATATCTAGGTATCCAAATTAATTGTCGTTTAAGGTTGTTTTATTAGTTGTCAACAATTTATTCCAATTATACCCTCAACATTTTCCTTTCTTTATGACAAAGAAGTGAGAGAGAGAGAGGGTGGGGGATAATATTGGAAGTTTAGGTGAAAATAACAACTTCCTTAATTTTCTCAAATTGTCTAAAGAGTCTTATATTTAGGAATGGAGGGAGTACTATTCTTGAGACAGGATTTTTGTTTTTTGGCTAATATAAATGAGCTTGGGAAGCTCGAGCTCGTGTTAAAATGTGAGCTGAGCGTGAGATCGAGGTTTATGAGCTTTTCCGGGCTGAGCGTGAGCTTTTCAATTTTTATGTGAGCTGAGCGTGAGCTCAGCCAAGCTCAGCTCACATAGTTCGATTGACACCCTTACGCTATATATGTCAACCCTCAGGCCCACTCCATGGGTCCAATATTGTGAAAAAAAATTGTTCGAGCCGTTTAAAGGCCCAAACCAGCTTAAAACCCGAATCAGACGTATCTTGCCGTATTATCCAGTGCATTCTTTATTGTTCACCCGGAGGTCTTGAACTTTTCACACATATAGAAGATTTATTGAAATTTATACATTTAAAGATAAAAAAATACATATTTTTCTGCGTTACCTATAAAGCACATTAAATACATATTTTTAGAAATTGATATATTAATGATTAATAAAAAGTAAAATTGTAAAATAAGCGATTGATAGTTAATCACATTAGTAATACAAATATAAATATTAGAATAAAAAATGTTTAATATATACTGAATTTTTAATATTGTGTAATAATTTCTCCGTCCCAAATTATCTGTTCACATTTTCTTTTTAATATGTTAGAAATTAACTGTCAACTTTCTAAATAAAAGTATCATTAATGATAATTTTTCTAATCATACCATTTACATTTAATATTGGAAAGAATAATAAAGAGCAAAAAAAAGTGGAATATTGAATGTTGTAGAGAGAAGTATAGAGAGAGAGAGAAAAAGAATTAAATTGAGAGTAAAATTAAATATTAGATACTTTACTATATTTTACTATAAAATTTTATAATATATTACTTCAGTAAAATACTACGTGGACATATAATTTGGGGGAGAGATTATGTCGACAAAGTTTTCCGTTCCGTGTAGAATCGAAATACTGTGAGCTGATCCATCCTCTTTTTGTGACCAGATTCGGTTTCTTTTGTCAAAATGTCTATGGTGACACGTGTCCCGTCCCTTCTTCAGCTTACTCCCTACTTAATAAATTGAGTTTGGTGAGATTTCCAGAATTATCCACTCTCTCCTCATTTTTACGTGTCCGAAATCCGAGGAAAGGTTTAGCAGGATTCGCGGTGGTGGCCATGGCTGATTCCGGCAAAAGCACCGTTCTTGTCACCGGCGCTGGTGGTAGAACCGGTATGTTTTTACTAATTTCCCTCGTTTTATTTTGCTGTAATCGCATTTGGATAATAGATTTCCGGGCCCACGATGACAGGAGCCCCTTAATTTGACCCCTTATGTATATACTACGTATAATGATAATAATCCACTTCCCTCGTATCGTAAAAACAAAATTATTAATGTATCAAATGATGTCTGCGCTTGGATCGGATCTTCGGTGACACTGGCTTTCATCCCTGTGATACTTTAATTATGAAGTTTTTATTCATATATCTGAAGTAAATAAGATAAACTATGTGGTGATAAGATTATAATTAAAAATGTCAGAGAAACTCGTCCTGTGGTCTTAGCTAGTCACATCACATGTTTGACAGAATTTTCGTGAGGTGGGCCAAAGTGCGGTATATAGGGTGTGCTTGGATTGTGTCTAGTTTGGATTTTGTTTGGGTTTGGTCTAGTTTGAGATTCAAACCCAGACCCAAATCAGCTTTAAATTGAGTCTGGGAATGAAATCTGAAGGGTTAAATCATTCCCAGACCAAATTTCAGACTCAATCCAAAGTTGATTTGGGTCAAACCAGACCTAATCCAAGCACACTCATAGTATACCCTTACCAAATTAGTTGAATTTCCCTCGAGGTAGGGGAGACAGGGGATGCTGGAACAACATATGTAAAGACAAATTGGGGGATGAAATATACTATCTATATTTCATAATATAAGTCATTTAAAACAATAAAAAAAAATTAAGAAAGCAAAAAGTAAGGTACATTTATTTGTCAAAATATCAATATTACTCTTTTAAATAGGACTTGTATACCACTAATTTTATTTAAGAGAGTAATATGCATATATTGACTAACAAAGTAGCCTATTTTTTGCTTTTTTTTATTTTCGCTACATGTCTTAAACAACTTATATTATGTAATAAAGGTAGTAATATTTACCGGAGACCTGACAGAGAATAAAATTTTCTTATAGAAAACTCAGTGTTTGAAAAACGCGTGTGTGTGTATGGTCGGGGGTATGCTTGCCTTTCAAGGAGGGAATCCTTGCATTGGAGGCACAGAAATGCAAAGATCATTGTAAAGTTACAGAGAATAAAATTTTCTTATAGAAAACTCAGTGTTTGAAAAACGCGTGTGTGTGTATGGTCGGGGGTATGCTTGCCTTTCAAGGAGGGAATCCTTGCATTGGAGGCACAGAAATGCAAAGATCATTGTAAAGTTAGTTTCTTGACGACTCTCTTGTTGCTTATTTATATGCTTGTAGGCCAGATTGTTTACCAGAAATTAAAGGAGAAATCAGACAAATATGTTGCTAGAGGTTTGGTTAGAAGAGAGGAGAGCAAGCAGAAGATTGGTGGAGCAGACGATGTTTATGTTGGGGATATTAGGAATGTTGATAACATTGTTCCTGCTATCCAAGGAATTGATGCTCTTATTATATTAACAAGTGCTGTGCCAAAAATGAAACCTGGGTTTGATCCCTCCAAAGGTGGAAGACCTGAATTCTATTTTGAGGAAGGGCAAAATCCCGAACAGGTTATAAGTTTGTTTTCCTATAAGCAAAGTGTTGATCATTTCACTTGCTTCCTTTTCTTCGGCATTCCTGACATGGAATTCGTATTCTTAGGTTGACTGGATTGGACAGAAGAATCAAATTGATGCAGGTTAGGATTTCTTCGAAACTTTCAAGCTTGAATTCTCTGAAAAAATATGCGTTTTACTGAAATATGATTATCTTCATGTGCAGCTAAAGCTGCCGGGGTGAAGCAAATTGTGGTGGTTGGATCAATGGGAGGAACCATCCCCAATCATCCATTGAACAGCTTGGGGAACGGAAATATACTGGTTTGTAAACTCTTCTTCAATAACTAATTACGTACCCTCATTCTCTCTCTCTCTAATGTGTTCTTTGTATATGCCATATTCTTATAAAGTTGTTACAAATGTTCTTTGATGATTATATCAATGTTGTTGCAGAAGTCTGACGACTAGCGACTAGTCGGCTTACCTAGATTATAAGGAATTTTTTTTTTTAAATTCCCTTATAATATCTATTATACTAGTCAAATAAAATTCCATAAAAATTAACAATCAAATACTAGTCAAATTAAAGTACCCAAAGTCCATCCATAATAATTAAATTCAATACCATAATAAGTAATAACAAGTTTAAATACTAAAATAATTAAACGACATAGTTTTGAGCAGAAATTTGAGTTTTAAAAAGTCAACAAAGTCGTTTTGACTGGCTTTGACCAATTTTTTACCGATGACTGACTTTTTACCGATTTTTTACCAATTAGGCTGATTTTTACAACACTCGATTATATTGAAAAATGGAGAGTTTCAAGGGTGGAATAGGTTTTGAGGTTAGTTTGTATGTGGAACAGGGTAGCCAACACTTTGAATAAATAATGTGTTCTTTGTCTAATCGCCTTGCATCAGCCAAATAAATAACTGGCAGTAATATTTGTTTTTGCATAGATTTGGAAGAGAAAAGCTGAACAGTACTTGGCTGATTCTGGTATCCCATACACAATCATAAGGTATGACCCTCTCTGTTCTTCATTTTCTCAATAAAAGATTGGGTTCTGCGTCTCCTTAGTCATGAAGATAGTATTAGCACTTTGGAATTATGAAGAACTTTCTGCATTCCAATCGTCTGAATTTGGTAGCTGAACGCCTTAAAGCATTGTGTCCCTTCATCTCACACCTCCTCCCGTAAGAGAAGGGTGGAAAAGGAGTTGAAAGAGATAAAATCTCTATTTGTTCTTTGATAAGTCGCCATTTAGTTCTTGTTGGAGACATTTGAGAGTTAATACTGATTTGCAAATGGTATAATATATGATAAAAGGACTGTGTCAAATGATATTACAATAAAGTATTTTCCTTCTGATGCAAAGCGAAAATGGATTTCTTTTTCTGCTCTAACCCACGTTACTAATTCTACAACTCCATGATGGTGGTGAAGAGCTGGAGGGTTGCAAGATACAGAAGGTGGTATAAGGGAGCTACTTGTTGGAAAGGACGATGGTCTCCTTAAGACAGAAACAAGAACCATTACTAGGTCTGATGTTGCTGAAGTATCCATTCAGGTATTAATTTGTTTGTACCGCCCCCAATTGGTTACTAAACGAACTAGACTTGTCAGTTTATTTATTCTGCTGATGGTCCTAATCGGCTACAAAATTTGCAACAGGCGTTGCAATATGAGGAAGCGAAAAATAAGGCATTTGATCTGGCCTCAAAGCCTGAAGGAACTGGTACGCCAACAAAGGATTTCAAGGCTCTTTTTTCTCAAATAACCTCTCGCTTCTGATGCCGAATGGGGGAATTTTTTTTTTTCCTCTACGTCTAATGTTGGAAGAGTCTAGCATTAATTAAGTTTCTATGTACTTATATATTGGAACACAATGAGCATGCCATTACTTATATACCGGAACACAATGAGCTTGGTGCAGGTGTTGACACGAGCAGCCTTTTCATCGTTTATCTGACGGTTTGTTCTTGAATAGATATTCACTTATTTCTCAAGTGTCAGATAAAGGACCCAGCATTTGAGATCGTGTCAGCAGCTTGCTGATACATATAATGGAAATTTTATATTTTGGAATGATTGTAGCATTTAAATACTACAATTCAATAAAAGATTAAAGATATATGTTCATCATCATCGTAACCAAATCCGTTAAAAAAAAAGTAAAACTCGACGGTGGTGGAATTCATTATTATGAAGGGTCTCTCATCGCCTTTCTTAGAAGGGATTGAATCCCAATTTTGAATACTCTCACTCTTTCATACTTGGGATTAGTAGAGAAATTAATTTACAGAATGTGTCTTTTTAGATATATTAAAACTGCATGTACATGAATAACTCCCATTAAACTTATTATTATCTATGTTAAATTTGTCAATTGAATTATACTTAAGAGACTTCAAAGCCTTTCTTGACCAACAATATTTTGATTCCAAAAGTTACATATTCACGTATAATTTACTTATTTTAATTATTATTCCTGGAATAATGTGATCGTGTCTTGTGAAGAAGACCAATCTCATTAATTTGACAATTCAACCAAACATTTCTTCGCTCTCTAGTCCTCCCCTCAATCCAAATTCAAAACATTAGGGAAAATTTTAACAATTTTATTTGTCCTGTCAGTAAGTGGACATTCAATTAAACAGAGTAAATAATATTTTTTCGGTTCTAAATTAAATGACCATTTTCTTATTTATTAGGGGACTAGTAAATCATTTAAAAAATAAAAGGTGTCATATCCCAAGTGGGGACAGGGTGACAGTCACGGCCTCGAGGTCGTGGGTTTCGATCTCCTCCGCACTGCGTGCGCGAAAGCTTTTAATCTCGCTTTTTGAGATTTATCTTACCGTTATCGGCGCAGTTTTCTTTTCACTATGAAAGTGACCGCCAAATCGAGCTTAAAAAACAAATCATTTAAAAAAATAAAAAAGAGGCTAATAACTGTAAGATTGAAGCACGTATAAATAGTGGAGGCGCAATATCTCTTCCCTATCAACAGAGCAACTAGGAAGGAGGCAACGCCTATCCCTAAATCTTAACGCAAGAGCACCGGACATCGGCGCCGGAGAATACCTAAATGAACTTTCTGACGAGCGACTCGTAGAATTTTCAGATAAATTGAAGCAATAATGGCGGTTCGGGCAATGAACACCTGTATAATATTTCTTTCCGCCTCGCCCCCGCCGATTGCAGCTATTCGAACTTGTCTTCATCAGTTCAGATGTGCAAAGCAGCGAAATTACTCCAAATTAGGGTTCGGTTGTTCAGTTTCCCCCTCCTCTAGTCGGAATGTTGGCAGTATTCGCAGTTACTCAGTTCAAAGTCTCGTCGATACCGTGCTGCTGGAGCTCGAATCCATACGAAAAAGCAGTAGAGTCCGCGCTTCTAACAAGTATTAATTGTTCATAACATATAATTCAGCTTCAATCTTAGTGATTTCTGTTTTTTTTACAGATTGAATATGCATAGTTTGTGCTTAGCATACACCTGCCTCAAGGTGTCAATTGTGCATTTGCTTAGATGATAGCAACACCTGGATCTGTAGTTCAGTGGATATCTTAGAGTTCCATACTTAAGAGTTTACTGATAATTGAGTAGGAAATCAATTTAGAGTTTCTGTTACATTTTGATTAAACATTGTGATGAATACTTCTGTTGGTGGAACCGGATTAGAAATAAGAAGCATAGAACAACTTATTGTCACTTCTCAGTGCATATTCTTAAACTCTGGTGTCAGGAATTCTCGAGGAATGAGAGAAGCATCCAATTTATAAGACGATTTCTGTTAGTTTCCTTAGCTAATTGTCTCTGCTAGAATATTTAGTTCAACAAATTATGATAGTTGGCGATGACTCAAACCTAGTAACCTGCTTACATCTTCCCCACATGGATGATTGCACAATGCACAATCAATGCTTTGTTTATGGCTTGTCTGTTTTCATGGAAATACTTGTTGCAGGCTAGCAACTAATGGTGAGCTTCTCCAAGATAAATTGGAAAAGACGACACTGCAGAAAGGTTTGTTGCTAGAGTTCAAGAAAGACTCCGAGAGGGTATTGCTGGCTGTAACTCAGAAACCTGATGGCAAGAAGAATTGGATGGTCTTTGATCAGGTAGAAATCAATTGCAGCAAGTCAGATGGTTGCTAGGTTTCACATATCCTGATTGTACTTATTGGTTCTCCATATTGCAGAATGGTTCCACTACCTCAATAAAGCCACAACAAATTACCTTTATTGTTCCTGGCATTGAGGATTTTGACCACACAGAAATATCAGAATTTATTCAAAGTGCAGAAACGAACTTGGTAGGTTCTTCTTATAGTTCAAGACTAAAACATACAGCTTTTGTATTGCTTTGGATGAGGCTCTATTATTGTGATTCATTGCAGGACCCGGCACTGCTTGAGTTTGCATGGTTTGAGCTTCTTGAAAAGAACAAATCAGTAACCGTTCAGGAACTGGCCGAGGTATATTTTTGAAAAACATCATGGTTTCATCTGATTGTTCTTCTAATGACCTCTATCTATGCTAACAGATGATTTTTGGTAGTGCCGAGCCTCTTGAGAGCTATTGTGCCCATTTATTGCTATCAAAGGATGACATTTACTTCACTGTTTTGGAGACAAAATGTCGATTTTTCTATTTATGGGCCTCGATCTGCCATTCAGGTTTGTAGTTAATAACAGACAATTCTCTGTTAGAGATTTGTTTTTAAGCATATGGATTTATTTTGCCCATTGAGTTTAAAATGAATATTTACTATTTAGTGCTGGAAGAGTGGTCTCTTCAGTATTGGTATTTGAGTGATAGTTGAAATCAGATGTTCTGTTGCTTAGGCTTATTCATTTGTCTTAATTTTATCCCTTTTCCTTTTGTGTCTATGGCATTGAAGTCAAGCATTTCCCTTTAAGGGATAAGGGGGAGTAAGGGGGTGGGCCAGACTATAAGGCTTCTCCTGGTTGCCCCAAAAAAGTGAAAGGGGAGGGTGAGGGCTTGGTTCCAGCTTTAAATTTATTCTTAGAATCCTGTACCAAGTTTTCCACATCCTCCTTACATCGCTGTTATATTAAACTAAGGTCCACAATTTGGAAAACAGGTAGAAGAGCTTCTACAGAGGAAGCTTGCTAAAGAGGCTGTTGAAAAGGAGTTTTAGAACTTCGTTAATTTGTTGAAATCTGCTAAAGGAATGCCTCCACGCTCTAAACCCTCAAAGTCCTCATGGAGAACAGAAGAGAAAATTTGGCACAGAATTGAATCTCTGGAAGCTTATGCAATTGATGATTACAGAAATGACGACCAAAAGAAAACAGCTGGAATGGTAATATCTTGTATAATTTCAATCTTCTGTTGAAGTGTCATTTTGTTGCTAATCTATATGGATCTAAATTAGAGTGAAGAGAGATTTTTTGTTTAGAATGTGAAGTCCCCAAATGCTACCATACATACTCTTCTGTTACAAGTTGTGTAGTGGCATGCTATATAATAGAGTATTAACTAATGCACCAATTCTCTTTTTATTATTACCAGATCCTGAAGGCAATGGGCCTCGCTAAAACAGCATCTGCAGCTCTAGATCTTCTTATAGATATTGGATATTTCCCCGTGCACGTAAATCTTGATTTATTAAAGTACAATATCCGCACAGATTACTCTGCTGATTTGTTAGCTGTTGCTGAAAGTCTATTAGCAGAATCATCAGATCAGGATGAGGTATACTTGGATTGCTATTTGTTCATAAATTATTGTAGATTTCAATTACACTGCTCTCAACTTAAATTAACAGAATTGATGGGAAATTAGACCAAAGATGATGATCTTGGGCCAACGAATTGAAAGTTTTTCACTTAACTGAGAGCCAGCTCGTCTTCTCTGGGGTTCCTAGACTAATGAACGAAATGATGGACAAACCCTGTACAAACCATATTTATTGGTGATCTCCATATGTTGAAGTTTTATTCTTCTTTTCTCCTTTGGTAGTAGGTGGCTGCTTCTTTAGGTAGTGGAAGAGTACAGTTTGTTTGATTGCTTTCCAGCTTTCTTTATGGATCTCGAAAGGTTTTGTGCAAAACTTTGCAAAATCTTTTACTTGTATGATATCCTTATGTATGTACACCTTAATTCTACCTTCTCCTTTCCATTTCTTTGTTTGGTAATCCCATCATTTACACATTATGCTTACAGAAATTAAATGTGGTACCCTTACTTGGATACAAGTGACGTTAAAATTTCTTGAAAAACTAAACTGTGAACCTTTTAGTTATGCATTATTCAAAAGTGTTGACACAAATACAAGGATGACACTATAAGCTACAATGAACTCTCAATGGATCCTGTGTTCCATATCACATGAAGAATCTACCTGATTTCTTTTTATCCATTTGTCATTTAATTGGTCCATTGGTTGTTACTCATGACAAAGGAGTTACTGATCTCAAGCCTTGCAAAAACAGAGACTGGAAACATTCTTCGTCAAGAGGTCATGTAATCGCCAGTTGACATATTTATTGGCATCCATGGACTCATTTTGAAAACCTAAGAAAGCTAGATGTGTTGCTTGAGGTTATTGAAAGTGCCTGTCGATTTTTTTTGCTGAACTGGGAAAACGTTATGAAGTTTGTTTTTAACACCTTGCGATGTTCGTTCACTTTTATGTTGCATAATTATTTGTTTATGTTGGTGTCCAGAAAGACAGAATAGATCTTACCCAATTGAAAGTCTATGCGATTGATGTTGACGAGGCTGATGAGGTAATTATTTAATTGATAATTTTGTCCTGGTCTAGACTCTAGTTTTGTGTTTGAGGTTCCTTATTGGTTATTTTCCAAATGGTTCTGCAGCTTGACGATGCACTAAGTGCTACTAGGCTTCAAGATGGCCGTATTAAAGTGTGGATACACGTAGCGGATCCAACAAGTTTGGTTCAACCAGGAAGCATATTAGACAAGTACTTTTTTTTCCATTACGAGTCTTCAACACGGCTTATGCATTTTAGGAAATTTCTTATGTAATTCTTGTTCTGTAGAGAGGCAATGAAAAGAGGAACTTCAGTATTTTTACCCATTGCAACATATTCAATGTTTCCTGAGAAATTGGCCATGGAAGGCATGAGCCTGAAGCAAGGAGAGCTCTGCAATTCCATCTCAGTATCTGTTGTTTTGAGGTCTGATGGCAGGTAAGCTTCTGTTGTCTAACTTCATAGAAATTGTCACTTGAAGGCCATGTCCCCGTTAGTCTTATCTTTGCTGGATGAGAGGACATGAAGTCCAACGTTGGCCAGTATTTCTTTTGGTGGATTTTTCTGAATTGCTCTTAACTCTGGGAGTTACCGCGGCGCTTTCTGGAATTAATAAATCACTCTGTTTGCAATTTCTCAGTCTATGTCCATATTGGATTTTATACATTTTCTGTTGGAAATAGCAGAGATGATGTTAGGGATTTTGTGACGGAATCACTTACTATGTTTTTATTAGTGTGTTTGAATAGAGAACCTCAAGTAGTACAGTAACATTTTGTTCAGAATGGCAATTCTAAACTGTTACATTATATTCTAAATGTATGAAGTCCTTTCTATTTGTATATAGCATTGCAGAATACTCGGTAGAAAATTCTGTCATCAAGCCAACATATATGCTGACTTATGAGAGTGCATCAGAGCTTCTCCTTTTGAATCTGGAAGAGGAGGCTGAACTAAGAGTTCTCTCCGAGGCTGCTCGACTCCGCTTAAACTGGCGCAGACAACAGGTTGGCATTATTTTCTCTTAAAAAATTGCATTTATTTACATTTTTCTTCCAAGCATTGGTTGCATAGTGAAACTGTTTTGTTTTGGTTGTCTCATATTTAAGGACCATGAAGTGTAAAATTACTGTCCATGCCGTCTAGGCTTATAGTATTAACAAATCCTCAGTCCTTAATTTTCGTCCATCTCTGTCCATAATTTGGGTGAGTTAGTACAGCGTGGATTATTAATATTGGGACTAGTTGCAATGGGCCTTGAGGTCTGACTTTACAAATCTGCAATTACTTCTATGGGTCCAACACTTCTTCACACATGTTCCTCAATACCGAATTTCTCATTTAGAATAACTATATTACCTGTTTCCAATGGATTCTGGCGTTGGTGTACTTAACGAGCCCTTTTGGCTTGCATAGACGTTTTCTTAACTGAATAATGCATACACCTATTGCATAATCTTTGGCTCAAATTTTTTCTGAAATTGGAGTCAAATGCAAATGTTCTACACAGGGATCAGTAGATACATCTACGCTAGAAGCACGAATCAAAGTAGAAAACCCAGATGATCCTGAACCCGCCATCAACCTATATGTTGAAAATCAGGCAGATTCTGCTATGAGACTTGTATCTGAGATGATGATACTCTGTGGAGAAGTTATAGCTACTTATGGTTCGCGTAATAACATCCCTTTACCCTACCGAGGACAGCCTCAATCCAATATTGATACGTCGGCATTTGCCCATCTTCCAGAAGGGCCTGTGAGAAGTTCTGCTATTGTCAAAATTATGCGTGCTGCAGAAATGGATTTCGGGAAGCCTATACGTCATGGGGTTTTAGGAATTCCTGGCTATGTTCAGTTTACATCTCCCATCCGTAGATACATGGACCTCCTTGCTCACTATCAGGTAAGGCTTCTGTTTTCATGGAGCGCAATAAATCTGATTTGCTATAGATGTATGATCTAATTCTATTTGTCTTTTGGACTTTACATTGGAATCAGTGTGTTTTACTTGCTTGGTAGTTGTGCCCTCGGAATTGAACAGTAATTTGTCCTAGACTGGAAATAAATTAGCTGCGACATGCTGGCTGATTAACCAAATTATATAGTTCCTTTTTCTTATTAGATGGAGATTCTGTGATCCGTGATGTTATTTTTGTTTTCCTTTCTCTCTTTGTGGTCATTGATTGGTCTTGTTTTTACCCTATGACACAAATCAATAAAGACAACTTTTTTCTTGTCATATCCGAGCACATCTATTTGCACAGAATGTGTTATAATAAGATTTTAAGTTATTCTCACAAAATGGACACACTTGGGATTCATTTATCCTCGACACACATACAAATTGCCATCTGTTCCTGAGGTAATTAATGCATGTTATTTCACTAGGGTTAAATATGCTGTTTTGAATTATCCAGGTAAAAGCATTTGTTAGAGGGGATCCTCCTCCTTTCTCATCTGGTCCTGTGAATATGACGACCAGAGTAGTCAGGAGATTGAGTGGTAGTAGTCTACGGTATTGGATACTGGAATATTTGAGACGGCAACCTACAGATAAAAGGTTTTCTGCAATGGTTCTCAGATTCATTAAAGACAGGACGGCCGCAATACTCTTGATGGAGGTAATCATGTTATGGTGTCAAAGTAATAATTGCAGTCCTGTTACGTGGAATTTTATTCAAGCTCACGCTGGGAAATTTTATGTGAAGAACTTGGGAGCAGGGACGAAGCCAGGAATTTGATGTTGGGGGGGCGAAACTAGTAAAAAAATTCTAAAATTCTTGGGGGGGCGATAAAAATGGCAAAAAAAAAATTCTTTGGGTGGCGAAATTGATAAAATTTTCCAAAATACACATAAAATTTTAAAAATAGTAGTATTTTTAAAAATCTTTGAGGGCGCCGCCACCCCCCCCCCCCCGCCCTGTAATCGTCCCTGCTTGGGAGGTTCAATTTGTGACTATGATTGATCTGTTCAGTTTTTCTTTTGCCTCCAATCAATTCCCGAATCAGATCTTCCAACCCGGCAATGCTCACCTTTTCGTTGAACTGTATAATAACAGTCCAGTTCCTATGCTGAACGCTCAAAAATCCGCATGTGCGGGACACAATGAGAGCCATTGATTTCATTTTTTAAATGGATCAATGGCTATGATTTAAAAGAGGAGAGAGAAAAGTTAAAAGGGTACATATGTAATTTTATTAGAGGAGAGAGAAAAGTTGCGGCTGAAAAGTCAAAAAGGAGGAGAGAGAAAAATTGCGGCTGAAGGTACATTTCTACAAGAACACCTGTTCATGTTCGGTGAACACATGTTCATGCTCGGTGAACAGATGTTCTTGTTCTGTGAACACATTTTCTTGATGAGTGAACACATGTTCATGTTCGGTGAACAGATGTTCTCGTTCTGTGAACACATGTTCTTTCCGTGAACACATGTTCTTGATGAGAGAGAAAAGTTGCGGCTGGAAAAAAAGAGTCCTTAAATACCCTTACTTTGAAACAACCGTTGGATGAATCCAACGGCCCTCAGCTTGTCCCGCACCAGTCCGCACCAAAACATTCCGCATAGGAGCCAAGGTGGTATAATAATGTCCAAAAAGTGAAAAATGGGTGTAGGAAAAGCCTAACAAATTACTTTTTTTTTACCCAGTACTTTTTGATAAATGAAACGAGGAAGGTGCGTTAGTTTTTCTCTTGACTTGTAATTAATAGTTGTATACTCATTCCAGGTTGGATTGCAAGCTTCTGCTTGGATATCTCTAGGAGTAAATGTTGGCGATGAAGTGGAAGTTAAAGTGGAAGAGTCTTATCCGCGCGATGACATTATCTCTCTTAAGGAAGTTCCAGGGAAATAGTGGCCTCATTGAATTTTGTAGCAGAGACACCAAGCCTTCGGTTGAAATGAAAGGATAGAAGATTAAGAAGAACCTAATTTGACTAATACAACAGTTCTGCTTGTGCTCGTGGTTTTTATCACTGTATTTTGGCACACCTGCAGAAAGTTGAGGCCTCAATGAACACTTGTTCACGTTTTCTTGCCAATAATTCAGAAGCTTATGTTCCCCAACTGTATGCTGATAGGTCCACACGATTAACTTTCCATTCATAATGTGAGGAGTCATGCAATTAACTGGCTCCAGCAGAAAACGTCCAGAGAGTATCTGAATGATAGTTCCTGGTGGGTTGCAACGTTGTAAAAGCTTAGTTTGCCCGTATTTTCTTTCCTGTTCTATGGAGGTTCGGAAAGTTGTAGAAAAACTTCATAGAGAGGTTTGAGTTAGTAAGATTCCTTGTTAGCTGCCTGTATATATACAAGAAATGACGACACAAAATATACTGTTACACCCTGTAGGATTTATTATACGATGTCATAGAATTACATATTCTTCACCTATTCAATTCATGGCATGTGATGCATTCTCTTTCATCTTTAAATGTTTTAGGTAATGTTCTCTATACATAAAAATGATCTACTCTTGCTGTAGTTTCGACTCAGCAGAGAATAAATTCATGGTACTGCAGACAGCAAATTCTTGAATTGGATTGGTCTTTGACAGATTAGCTTTGGGAGTTTGTTTGCAGGCCCAAGGTGAGCATAGCATCCTTGTCTGATTTCGTAGTGGAAAATTTCTCTCATAACTATCTGGTACTAATTGATTTTATTCCTAAATTGGCTTCGAGTTAGCAGGACATGGAAGGAGGGTAGCAACCAGTATTACCTTTGGAAAGTTCTTAATGAGAATGCAGTGCATTAAATGTTTGGTAGAAATCGCAGGGCAGATGTTACCTAATCTTATCTGGTACGACGTATCTCTACTTTACTCTACCCGGTAAGATCCAATTTCTTCTGGAAACTCATTTCCTGGTACGATAGGTGATGCTGATTTTGTTTGCCTATAAGGAGTAATCAATGAACATTGCATCTGGTCGGTAAGAGGGGGGAAGATATTATAATTGAGATAAAGAAAAGAAAAAAGATCTGTCATATCTCCATTTCCAGATTTATTTGTCATGTTGCACTTCATCCAAATGATGGATATGATGCTAACAATCAGGGACGAAGTCAGGACTTTTAGATTGCGGGGGCGAAAAACTGCAACAGTATGCCGAACTACATAAAAAAACTGCAAAAAAAATGTTGGGGCGAATTTGATCAAATATTCCGAACTACATATAGCATTTACTATATCTAGTAAGATTTTTAAAAATCTCGGGGTTGACTATCCCCACCGGCCTCTTATCTTCGTCCCTGCTAACAATCTTAACCACACTTGGTGGAGCTTGATGATATTATGGAACTTGCATGTGATGCTCAGGTTGCAAGAACGACCTAGACGCGAAGGTAAAAGTTGGGTGGTGCGGTTTTCTGGGCATGAGCCATGATCAACCTTCTCGAATCCAGATTGGTCTCGGCTCGAATTTTTTTTCCTAGGACGTGTGCATCAGGGTCCATTTCCCCCTCACATAAATCTGGCCTCATTTCTAGTCATGGGTTCCGCTTCCATAAGTGGGGTATGTGAGAAGTGAGCCATGATGTATTACACATGTTCTAGGAACAAATTACCGGGCTGTTGGGCGTTGGTAAAATTATGGGTCTAATTGGATTGAGTTTGTTCTGCTTTAAAACTCAAACTCAGATACAAAGATTGAATCTGGGAATGAAATCTAAAGTATTAAATCTTCTAGAATTTGGTTTGAGACTAAGACTAAAATCTCAAACTCAAACTCAATCCAATCACACTCATAGGTATAACATTGTATAATCGTGGATTTAAGAAATAACATTCCTGAAATAAAAAAATAAAAAATCGATAGCAGTATAATAATTTGGAACCAGAAATTCCCCAAGATAACACAGTAACTAGAAATAAATTATACTCTTATCCAATCAGGCAATCACATTTCTATTTTAGTTCATCACGTCTATTTTTTTTTAAATAAACATTTTCCTCTAAATTTGTGACACAAACTTCTTTCATTTGAGAGTTTTAAGCCCCACTAATAACGATACTAATACCAATTCTCTCAACCTATAAGAATGTTGCGATAATTTACTTATAAGGGAAGCCCTACTGAAATGAGTTTTTTTATCTCCCTCGTCAGTCCCATGTATCAATGTTTCTTATTCCCATGACATTTCATTTTCTCTTGTCTTTCTACAACTTTAACACGCGTCCCTGCAGAGCAGTCCGGATTCTATGCGAAACAATTTTTTTCAGTATATACAAAACGTTTCGAGACAAGATAGATGTTGAGAATGAGTATAAGTGTTCTGAGGTTAAAAAAAATAACTGGTGTTCTAAGGTTCGGAACAGGTGTCCGTTTTATCTTAAGAGTCAAAATTTTAATTCAACGAAGAAAGGAAGTTCACTACGTGCGGAATTACCCCATTCTGACCGCCGTGTCCATGCAGAGATGCAAATGCAGAAAACTTGGGTGGCCACTTTAATCATACAAAATCTGTTCAAATTCAACTACCTATCCTCCTGCTGTTTAAGTGACCTTTATTTCATCAAAGATCATCACTACCAGATCTCCAATTGGGTATGATTCAACTATTCGTATGAGGTGATTGTCCTATGTGTCATGTTTACATGCCTTCCGATAGCAGTGTGACTCGTGAGACTAATAACACTTACGATTAAATATTTTGAAGTCGTTTTCGTTATACTAAAATAAATATTTCAAGATATCATGTAATGATTAGTCCATACTCTTATATTGATCACATGTTTTACATATATCTAAATATTTAATGTGGGAATATAAATTATTCATATTGAAATATTTAAACTCTCTTTAGATTGAGTATGAGTTCGAAATCTCAAGATTGAGTGATCTAAATAATGGTTTTAATTTGATACTGGTATGAAATTGTGATCGGATCTAATCCAATTAGACTCATACTAGTTGTATGCTATCACAATCGAGAATATTATAATCCTTAATCTAATTCATAATTAGGTACAAATTAATTTGTGAAATGTCATCCAAGGTCAGCTTCCGAGTTTGAAAAGTGGTACACTTTTTTATTGTGTGTTTTGATGCTCACCGACAAGATAGAAAACTAATATAGAATATTATATATTGCAGCCAGCAAATATATTTGAATTGTGTCTGATTTAGATTTGAAACTCAGATTGAAATCAAAACTATCTTTGGATTGAATCTGTCAATGAAACTTCAAGCAGAAATTCATGAATAATTTAATTTGAATTTAAAACTTATTTAAACTTAGATCAAGATTTTCAAATTGAAATCTCAATTTAATCATACTTTGTGGGTAACAAAGTGATACAGAGAGGTCAAGGAGGCCGTAGCCCAGTGAGGCAAGCCTCTTGGTCTCGGGTTCGACACCCTCCCCCTATGTGGGGCAATAAAAATTCCCCTCCTCTGATAAGGAAGAAATTAAGGTTGCTGACCCCAAAAAAAAAAAATGTAGTACAGAGAGAATTTTTTACAATATCGAGTACAGTCCTTTCATCTCCCCAATATACGTCCTGAAGAATTTTTTTTTTTTTTTAATTCAACTTGTAATTCATAAGCAGATCCATTAGAGACCACGCAATGGTACATGTGATGTGAATTTGAGATCCCCAATAAACGTACAAATACAAAGTCAAAACCGTATGTAAACCATATTTTAACTGAAAAAAACGTGTATTCTTTCTTAATAAGTCAAATTCAAATCAGGCCAATTCATCATAATAAGTAATTAATTATGTTGCAGGAAAAAATGGTCGCCGGCGGCTGGCGGGGAAATGAAGATAGACCTGATCTTGTAGTTTTGGTATTACTTTTCACTCACCTAGTTTTTGTTGGACTTTTGTATTTAAATAAAAGTTTAAAGAAGGTCGTAGCCATTGGGCTCCCCTTCGCTCATAACAAAGAGGTCATGAGTTCGACATCGGACCACAACGGTCAGACTACTAATCTCCTAAACCCCAAAAAATAAAAAGTCTCAAAAATTATTTGAGTAAAAAGTAGGGTCAATATCACAAGGTTATGTTTATTCAACATTTCCGTATTAATCTTTAACTCTTTTAAGATTAAGTGTGAAATAAATTTTTTATCTCAGTCGAGCGAATGTAAATAAGCAATGAAGGATAACTAATTTTTCATTGAGTGAATACTTTTTTTTTTCTTTTTCTTTCATAAACAATTATTCACTCCATAAATAACCGCGGGTCTTTATGATTATTTTTTTTTTGCGTTTTGCATTAAACAAAAAGTGTTTTGCAATGAATATGGTACTCTAAAAAATGCAACCTCACAATCATATCTCTAAGCTCCTACACACTTTGTCACCCCCGAACCAACTGAACTATCATCATATCTCTGAGATGATTTCACCTCTCAATATTTTTTTTTTTTTTTTAGCCTCACCAGAGGAGGAGGAGGAGAAGCCTCACCAGAGAGGAGTAATTTTTAACGCCTCATCAGAGGAGGAGAATTATTGCCCATGAACGAGGAGATACAGAAATCGAACTCAGGACCTATGGCCCAAGGAAAAATAGCTTTACCCACTTGACTATTTGATTCCTATCACCTCCCCATGTTTAATACTACATGAGTCTACGATTCTGTTTCATTTCATGCATGATTTTGCCGCCATTTCATAAAAAAAAAAATTGCCACAAATATATATTTTTTTTTGCTGAATAAACAAATATTTCAACTTTTATAAATTTTGGATTCGAAATATTAGAGAAATCTTCACTGCAATCTAAAATAGAAAATTTGTTAAATTAGAAACTATATTGAAGCTTCGTAGTAGTTATTACAATATCGCTACTATCTTATTTGCACCGTAAGGTCGGTTGCACTTTAAGAAGGTATGAATAATTAATCCCAAACCTTACTTATTGATTTGGTAAAGTTTAATAGTATAAGATGAAGCTTAAGAAACGTTATTAATGATTGCACATCTTCTTCTTGAAGTCTCTTAAACATGTGTTTTAGGTAATACTTAGCTATTATTACTCCCTCTATTTCCAATCGCTTAAATATACTTTATCAATTTTTAATTATTTATCACTTTAAAAAATTAAGAGAGTATTAAATGTATTTTTTTTCAAACTTAACGTTATCTTTCATTAATTTAGTCAACAACTAATTTTAATTGTCCCAACATAAATATATCAGTTAAAGAATACAAGTGTCTGTCTATTTTTAAACTACTATATCCAATCTAAGGTTCCTTAGCCCAGTGGGGCAAGGGCCTGCCCACAACCTTGAGGAAAGATACCCACCTCACACAAGGGGAATGATTTAATTGTTATTTCTTTGGGTTCCTTTGTGTGGGTCTTATACTCCCCCTCATCCGCTCAACGGGACTTCTACTACTCCCCTCACAGAGCACCCACTCAGCCGGGCTTCTACTACTCCTCCTCTGGTGAGGTCCAATAAATAATTGTAATAGAAATTATATCCAATCATTTTCTTAAGTCGAGTGCAATGTCCGGATAAATCGGAACAAAGGTAAAGGAGTATCATTAAATTGGTATTCTGTTGATGGATGCTTATGAATGTTGCTTAACAACTTTCTTCATTGATTACATATTAAACCACAAAAAATAGTGAGGGGCCAAATTTGTAGGATAATAGATTCATATTTGCTAATCATTGTTAAGTATCATACAAATTTCCTCTTAATTTTCCATTAAATATGTAATTAAGAAAGTTTTTTTTAAAAAAAAATACCCTTCTCCTCGGGAGTATATCAAAAGTGGTTCCTCATTTCCTATTCAGCGTGACTCGAACTCTCGATTTAGCGATTGGAAGTGAAGTTGTTAAATATGAAGCTTTGCTTATATAATACAAGATATTAATCAGTGCAATGTGTTTGCAGACTTGCGTATATAAAGGTGAGAGTAGTTCTCAATCTAAGACATGATCGATCATAAGTGAAAACAATTTTCATTTCTGAGTAAAAAAGACGAATTTATGATATGAAGATAATAATTAAATGCAGAAAAAATTGAACAAACAAATAAGAGGAAACAACACGATAAGTGAAGGCACATGGGAAGGTGTTGTTTTAGTTTTCTGGATAGAACATCAGCCAAGAGATTCCTTTTTATTTTTTATTTTTCAAAATTTTAATCATGATAAGAAGGTGTTGAACAAGTTATTTATTTAAGTCAGAAATATTATGTCAACTACAATAATTTTTTTAGAGAAATTTGAGTAATAATTAACCTCCTGACTTGGGAAGAGTAGTAGCAGTTCCCTAATATATTACATTAGGGACCGGAATTTAAATCTCTTTTATGAGATCACTTTCTCAATTTTATTTCTATCAAAGGGTAGTTTGTGTCATACAGAGTCCAAAATCATGCCTTCGAACTTTCACTTCCTCCCCAATTACAAAATGGTGATTCCATATTCCTTTCGGTTGACTCTCCTCAGACCCCTCACTGTACTTTTGTTCCCAGACAAATTAAAAAAGGACATCAGGGAGTGGGGGCAAAGGTGGTTGTGGTGGAGCTGGCTCCTGTTGTGATGAGGTAAATCTTTTCATGTCCCCTCTGTTTTCTGAGGTATATTTCAAATCATCCGGACCGTCCTTTTACTACCATTTTCCATATTTGTAGATTATGGTCACTACCGAAATTGGCACTTTGTTATTTCTGGTATCTTTTGAGGCCAGGGACGAAGCCAGGAATTTGATGTTGGGGGCGAAACTGGTAAAAAAAATCCAAAATTCTTGGGGGCGATAAAAAAGGCAAAAAATAATTCTTGGGGGGCGAAATTGATAAAATTTTCTAAAATTTTCCAAAATACACATAAAATTTCGATAAATAGTAGTATTTTTAAAATTTTTACCCTGCTTAAGGCACACATTCAAACGCTCTAGAAGTTGGTAAGACTATACCTCCAAGTAAGGGTTATATTTTACAAGAATTTTGCAGCCAGTATCGTATTAATCTCACCACTAATAAAAATACTAAATGGCACACTCGTAACCAAAGGGAAAAAAACCGAAAACCGGACGCGCCGATATCAATTATTCTATTCGCATGTGTGTTCGGGCTTTCTTGGATCAGTGATATTGATGGCCAATTGGAGTTCTTGTTTTGGTATTTGAGCTCAGCTAGCAGCCAATTGGAGTTCTTGTTCTTGTTCAGTTTGCACATGGCCTTCACTTTTGGTTTCTATCCTCATCTTAAACGAATGAGTTTCAACTTTAAGGGTTCTATTATCTGTCTTCAAGGTCATTCGAAAGAATTGCATCGTGAATGTGTTTTAGTATTTATATACGAATATTTGTAAGAGTTTCGTTTTTTTTTAAGGAATAAAATTCTCATTTTATGACCATACGTGAAAGCGAGACTAACATAAAACTACTCGTTATAAATTTATCAGCTAAATTATGTTGTTCCTATCTTCATCTTGACTATGCCTTTTTATTGCTAGTGCAAATTTATCCAAATTATGCCAAAGTTGAAATGACCCTCTAACTAACTAAATTTTAACAAAGAACAATTATCCCTTTGTTCTCCCATCTTTGGTAGAGGCCAAATATATTCTTATGCCTCTACCATTTGTCATCACACCATTAGTTTTCAATTAATTTGCACAAAACAAATTCCATGTTACAAACTTCACATCCGTCCAAATTGTTGCCCCAATTGACACATTGTGTGGAATATTCCAACTTACCCTAATGTTTCAATTTTTCCTTCCCTTAAAACTTGTTGCACAAAAGTTGCGTAGTACAAATTGCATATTGGTATAGTTTTAATGTGATTGTGTGAAACAAAATTTACCTAGTACGAATCATTCGATTAGAGTGTGTGTTTTGTAAGAAACTTGACATTCATTTGAGACGGTTATCTTGTGGAGGGAACAAAATTGTCTACAGTCGAAACACTTAGTATAAAATAACTATTTTATGAAAGTCATCATATAATTCAAAAAGTATTATGCCCTGCGAAAGATTTCACCCCTCTACAATTTAAGTAAAATTACATCCGTTTACTTTTTTTTTTTTTTTTTTTATCTTTCCTCCTTCCTATTATATTCTACTTCTACTCTAACTAGAGGAAACATTTTTTTCTGATCAAAATATTACTCCCTCCATTCTTTAATATCAAACTTTCAGGCAGGGCCGGCCCGAGAGGGAATGGAGGTGGTGCAACCTCAAAATTTTCAAGTATAACCTATTTATATGTTAAAGCCCAGCCCAAATATCCAAGCTACCATGTAGCCATTCATGTCCATTACTCCAATAGTCCCACTATTATTGACGATTTTGCCTCCACCAATGCTCGAAGAAAGCATATTTTGTAGTTTTATAATGTCATATTTCGTTTATTTTAAAAATTATAACAAGTTGAAAATGTTAATGTTCATACGAAATGCCCCATTTTTAATTTTCGCACAGGACCCCCAAAATGTCAAGACCAGCCCTGCTTTCAGGATATGTAGTGAACAGTAAAAGAAGTAAAAGATAAGGTATTTTGTTAGTTAAAATACCAATATTATTCTTTTAAATATAACTTGTATACCACTAATTCTATTTAAGAGAAAATATTGATATTTTGATTAAAAAAACATATTAATTTTTATTTTCTTAATTTTTAATACATTTTCTGAAGGTCTTATATTAAGGAATAAAGGTAATACTATCTCTGTTTTACATAATAACTAATATATTTGGGTGGTTTATACAGATTAAAAATAATAATTGAAGGGTCAGTATTGAGAGAGAAAAAACGTCTAAACCATCTTTAATTAATGATTGAAAAAGTTATTATTATTTGTCAGTGAGTAATTGATCTGAAATAAGACTGAAAAATGTATGATTAGAAAGTTTTACTATAAAAGATGTAAAGATTAGGCATTGACATCTATCTCACTTAGTGGTTCCATTTTTATTTGAAATGGGAATGGGACGGTTTGGTCTTTTTTTTTCTTACCCAATTTTTAGTAACTTTCTACATCGCCCCACGCAATAGGCAAAAAAATCGTCTATCCCCGATCTGTATTCACTGTTTTGTATTCTCACGAATAGATATTTGTCACGTATATATTTTTTTTCTGTGAATCTCACTATTTATTTTAGGTTATAATTTTTAATTAAAAATTTAATACGTATTATTTTCTTATTGGTGGGATAGGAAATAAGACACTGAATGGAGACGGAGGATTCCTAGCCCACGAAATACTATGCCGGAAAATTTTCCATTATTGGAGAGTTTTGGCATAAATCACCAATGAGCTTGTTTGCTCCGATCGGTTATCAAAGTAGAACATCCCTATCATTTTTATCTTACTATTTTACATGTAAATACAAATGAAATTATTTTCTCAACATTGTAAGAGACAAATAAATAAATAAAAATGGATAAAACAGTATACGAATTTTAATGTTATTATTCATCATAGATGGCCAACAAACAGCAGGAACTGGCGGAATTAATTGAGGGGCTGTTCTCAAATTGAGATTTTTATATAAGTGCTAAATTAATTTTAAATTCAAACCAGTTTTTAAACGATTTAATTGTTCTTTTTCTTTTCTTTTTTTACCGACGTGAGTTAGTTTAAAAGGATAGAAGTTTGTCGTTGCTTAAACAAGGTTTTAGAATCTAAATGAATATTTAAAGTACAGAAATATTATTTTGATTATTACGAAAGTAATAACTTATTACATTTTTATAAATTTGGTTAAAATGTCTTATAGAATTTTTTTTTTTTTTTGAAATCCGGTTGGGCGATTGTCCCATGAAGGGGAGAGAAGTGCCTCACAGGAGGAGGAGAAAGCCCTAAAAAGGGAGACAATTTAAGCGTGCCCCATGTATGGGAGGGTGTCAAACTCGGGACCTATCGATCACAAATCGAGGCTTGCCCCAATGGGTTGCGGTCTCTTTGACGTCTTATAGAATTAAATAGTGTTAATCCGATCAGTAAATCGAAAAAAAAAACATTTAATGAAATGATAAAACAATTTTAAATTTCTAATTGTGACCAACACAACACAACAATTCCATGTTGAAAGTGATATTCTCCTGTCCCTGTGTTTCGAGGATTGCAATGAAGATGCTTTGAAGAAGAAGATTATGTATTTGTTTAGTTTGCTAGTTTTAGTAGTTGTTTTTCCTTACCATCCAAGTTTTCTTTGGGTGTGTCTTTTGTCTACATTATCGTGATTTTTTAAATCATTGTATAAGCTATTACTTTCTGTATTTTGATTTTCACTTTGATTGTATTGGCTCCATTTATTTGTGATTAATGGAAATATAATTTATTTAGCACCCTCTTATATTGGTACGGAATTCACGGAAAGGGGCTAACGCCATTTATCATCTTCATCACGTGCAGTGGACTTCTTCCTTTAATTCTCTATATATTTATTTATTTTTAAAGAAGTAATTTTTTTTTAAAGAAGTAAATTAAAAGAATACTTATTTAAAGAGGATGAAATATCATAGGGCTGAATATTTAGATCATCCACATTCCACAGTATTCTCTGACTATATTCTTTCTATAACGTACCTATCTCAAAAGTATATAATTTATCTTTCAAGATTTTAGATATAAAAATATGAAAAACTTTTATTTTATCTCCTTTTGTCTCTAAATTATTTTTGAACTACTTCTTTTGTTAAATTATTGTAAAATTTGTAATTTTTAATCACTTTTAAACATGTGTTATGTATATGTTTGACAACTTTAAGTGATTTCTGTCAATTTAAATTCTAAATATTTGAGATATGTGTAAAGTATGTAATTAAAAATTAAGAATTTTTGAATTTTATTATTAAAAAATCTATAATTTATAAGAATTTGTAGAATAAATAAGTGGCTATATCTATTAATATAACAGAGGATAAAACAGAAATTCGGGACATAAATTAATTTTGAAGTCCTGGGTAGCCCTTGTGATTCTTACCCGTTTAGCCCTTCGCCATTCTCCTTTAAGTACCCTACGTTCCTCCCGCTTTCCTATTCGCCCACCACTTCCTTCTTTCCCATTTGCTCTCTTCCTTTTGTAGTACTACTACCGCCGCTGCAGAAACTCATTCACTCAAGTAAGAGACCAAAAAATAAACTAGTTGTAGAAATGACTCTAAGGGGGTTGTTTCTCTGCTTTGTCACTCTACTCTGTTTCTTCACTTCTATCAACGCCAAAATCCCCGGTATTTACTCCGGTGGACCCTGGCAAAGCGCCCATGCCACCTTCTACGGCGGCAGTGACGCCTCTGGCACCATGGGTACTCCTCATTTCTTTTTTTTTTTCTCACTACTTTTTTATTTTACCGCCACATATTTTGGCAAAAAAAATCGTATGTACACATTAGGTGTGATGTTTAATGTCTCATTAATAAAAAAATTGTCATGATTTAATTTTTTTTTCTGATTGTTGCACATAATGTGCTGTGGACAGACTATCCTTACCGCATTCTTTTTACTTTGTTCCCGAACTTTTAGGGGAAAACCCCCGCGAAAATCCCTTTCTATTTTGTAAATCTGGCGCCAAAATCCCACATTATGGAATCATTTCTTCGCCAAATCCAACGAATTAGCTTTATTATGAACCGAATTCGATTATTGAGCTTCTAACGCTTTAATCTTTGGGTTTTTTTTTTGTGTGGATACAGGTGGAGCTTGCGGGTACGGGAATTTGTACAGCGCAGGGTATGGTGTGAACACAGCTGCTTTAAGTACAGTACTATTCAATAATGGGTTAAGCTGCGGATCCTGCTTTCAGATCCAATGTGCAGATGACCCGAGATGGTGCAACCCGGGAAATCCTTCCGTTTTGATAACTGCGACAAACTTTTGCCCACCAAACTTTGCCTTGCCTAATGACAATGGTGGCTGGTGCAACCCTCCACGTCCTCACTTCGACATGGCCATGCCTATGTTCCTTAAAATTGCTCAGTACAAAGCCGGCATCGTTCCGGTCAACTTCCGCCGGTGAGTATTTCAATTTACGTTAAACCTCTAAATCCCCATCTGGCTTTTGGTTATAACTGGACTGGGTTTTAGTACAGTTGTTATGTTTGCTGGTGTGTAATTACAGAAATGTCCTTTGCACTTATTGAGGTTGATTTAGTCATTTAATGCCTCACGAGGGGAAAACAATTGTCTAAGTAGTAATGAAACTCCTCAATTTCATAATATATGGCGTGTAAAATATTTAACAAAAATTAAAATATAAAATATAAAATATTATTTTTATAAATGTAACTTGTTACCAGAAAATCAGAGGATTTGGCCGTGCTTCGATTCATGGGATCAGGGACAATAGCTTATAGTCACTCGGGGTCCCCCTACTCCATTTTTTATTTGAATCCTTTTTTTTTGATGAATTTATTTGGATCCTTTTAATTATTTAAAAATTAATGAAACTTAATATCCCAATGTAAAAAACCGCACTACAGTGGTGGGCCATAGTACCAGAATTACCGGTCAACCTAGAATTTATAGCCATCTAAAAGTTCCCATCTCGCAACGTGTCACGGTCTCATTAATCTTACTGAACTTTTGTTTTTTCTGGTTCCAGGGTTCCCTGCAGAAAGCAAGGCGGAATCAGATTCACCATCAACGGCTTCAATTACTTCAACTTGGTACTGGTAACCAACGTGGCTGGTGCAGGCGATGTCATCCGCGTCAGCGTCAAGGGTACCAAGACCAATTGGCTTCCACTCAGCCGTAACTGGGGGCAAAATTGGCAATCCAATGCCGTCCTCGTTGGTCAAGCCTTATCCTTTCGTGTCACCACCAGCGACCGCCGTTCCTCCACCTCATACAACATCGTTCCAGCTAACTGGCACTTTGGACAGACCTACGTCGGAAAGAATTTCCGCGTTTGAAGGTCAAATTTGGAAATTCACCAAAAAAATTATACTAGTAGTTTCATTTTCTTAATAGTAATTGTACTAAAAAAATTAACCTTTGGTGTGGTCCCACGAATTTCCCGCCTTCGGTTTTCTCTTTTTTCCCGGGAAAATCTGAAGTTTGCCGGGAAAATCAAAATAGGTCTAGAAAGTATACTAGTAGTAGGAACGAAAGCAAAAAAGTACTGTGGTAACTTTTAATGGGTCGGTTTGTTTGTTTGTTTTTTTTTGTTTTTTTCTTTGGAGATGGTAAAAAGTAAATGTTATTAGCCAGCGGTAAAAAAAAAGTGGAAAATGACTAGGTGCTGAAGCGGCTGCAGGAAAAGGAAAAGAAAAAAAAAAGCATGTAGCCCGCAATACCAGTTATGGAATTATCTTTACAATACTAATATTAATATAATATTTTCTTATTTATTTGGTTTCCTTTTTTTATGTTGTTATGGTCCCTGCTTTCTTTTTAATGCATTGATGAAGGTTAGGTTTCTGGTTTTTTTTTTTAATGGGATGAGAATTAAATGATATCGTGCCATGTTCTCATTTGATGGCTTGTTCATCTGATTTTCCTGCTTTTCCAACCGATGGATCAAATAATTTCAATCCGTCAAATAATTTTACTCGACAGTTACTATTTATTTTACACCATGCGAAGAAATAAATAGCGTTCCGTAATGAAGTTTGTGTTGAATTTTGTTTACCTATCTCTTAAAACTGACATTTAACTTCAAGTACAAAAGCCCAAAAGAAAATTCTTCTCCTTTCTTTACTAAAAAAAAGTTTGCTATAACTAACACCAATTGAATGAAATAATTTAACTGGGGCTCTGTCACAAGTCGGTCGTGACTTCGCACAAGACTTGCGACCCGTGACAGCTCCCCATGGTTCGTTGAAACGAACATTTTCCCGGAAGCGACGGGAAATGGTTTCTTATGGAGTAAACTGGCACAAGCATCTCACGTTCTAAAGGATCCGGTAGATCTATTTCCTAAAATCAAACCAACAAAAGCATCTCTGTGTAGCCAATGTAAGTGCACAATCTTTACAGCAACTCGGCCCAGCTGGTTAAAACTGCCATATCTCGTTTACTAGTGTTCTATATGATTTTGACTCTTCTAGAAATTTTCCGCAGTTGTGAGTTTCGTATAAGAGTAGTATGAGTAAAACTCTTCCCCATTTAGCAGTTATGCTACATGCCAACTATGAGGACGAATCCAAATTAATTGCCACGTTGGCACTAAATACCGAGTACAGCAACTAACCGGAAAAAAAAATTAAGTACCTTAGGTTTGACATTAACAAAGCATAATGTCCATCTTCTATATGCAACAGTATTAGTATACAATGTCTCCGGAACTTAGTTCATTTTACAAGTGTTATTGTTAATATTTTGTCTTTATTCATAAAGTGATGTCTCAACTCGTGTCAAAAAAACTGGAATTAATTAAATTCATTTTATGCTAACAATGTACAAGCAGTTTTTGGTAACCTCTTACTAAATCACATCCGGCGATTTAAATCCACGGATAATCCTAAGAATGAGAAAGTGGGGGGGCTCATTCCGTTTTTAGTGTAGTATGGAATTCGCTACATCAACTTACAGTACAAAAATCCGGCTAGGAATCCTTTGTCCCCATTCAGTGTCCCTCTTCCACTTTTCCACCAATAAGAAAATGATATGTATTAAATTTTTAATTAAAAAATTATAACCTAAAAGAAATAGTGGAATCCACAAGGGAAAAATATACACGTGTCAAATATTTATTTATGGGGACACAGAACGGGGACATGCGATTTTTTGCCCAAAAATCCGTACACTAGATGCTCTTAAAAAGCTAAATTGTTTTTTTTTCTTTTTTTTGACAGATGCTCGTAAAATGTTACTTTTTAAAATAATTTAACGTAGATTAAAAAATGAAAAACGAAATAATCTTCTTATTATAACCTTAATTATGAGTGGAAGTAATTTTTGAAAAATACATCTTTATAAGTTTTTTTTTTTTTGAATAAAATAAATCTTTATAAGTTGAAAAAGATTATATATTTTGGAAAAGAAAATGAAAAACCTAAAATGCCTTTTATTATGCTCCCTTCCTTTGCAATTAGCTTTTTTTTTTTAACAGATCCTTTGCAATTAGCTATTGCCTAAATATGTTTATTTTTATTTTTATTTTTATTTTTAGTTACTTGTTATTTTAGAAAATTCCATATTTTTATAGTAGGATATATGTTTAAGAGTTAAATTGGAGTTGCCAAGAGAGAGAGACAATATTATCTATTTAGCATTTAATATAAACAACTCAATAATTTCTCTAATAACCGAGTGCACTGTCCTATATATAATGACACTTCATTGTAAACACAGGGAGTACTACCAGGGCCGTCTCAAATAATATTGACGCCTGTGCTACTTATCAAAGTTAGCCCCCTAAATTTTTAAAAAAAATTATAAATTATAAAGGTGTCAAAACATAATTATAAACACAAGTTTCAAGTGTGAGCAATCCTTAAAATTTATATTTTATTTTAAAAATGAGCATCCTTCTAACACTCTTTAAAACGAAATCGCCAATAAAATCTTCGTAATCGATATTCTCTGAAATATCATTTTCAATTGCTATCAAAACTAATACATTGAGTGTTTCTTGTTACATTGTAGAATGCATATATGACTTCAACAATTTCAATTTATAAAAACTTCTCTCTGTAGATATAACGGTCAAAGGAACAACCAACAAAATTCTATACGCAATAATTGCACTATGAAAAACATCAAGATCTTCAAATTTTTTAACTAATGGTTATATACAAATTAAGTATTTTTAAAAAATTTGGGGCACCTCGAAATGAGAGGTTCGGTTCCGTATGTCACTTTAGACATGCTTGGAGCCGTGCTTGAGTACTACTACATCTTATTACCTTCATTTTATAATATAAGTCGTTTAAACATTTAGTAAAAAGCAAGGTACCTTATTACTCTCTTAAATAAAATTAGTGATATACTAAGTCTTATTTAAGAGATTAATATTGATATTTTAACTAATAAAATACCTTATTTTTTGTTTCTTTAATTTTTTATGTGTGTCCTAAACTACTTATATTATGGGTCTATTTGGATTGGGTTTGGCTTGAGATTGGTTTGGTTTGGTCTCACTTTTGACGGGAAATGCCCAATTTTTTTGCCTCTAAAATAGGCGGGAGATATTCAAATTCAATTTTTTTTTACAATGTCTTTTTTTGAATACAGGGATTACAATGTCTATCCTAATATGCATGCGCTTGCTTGATTAATAATTATGCATTTCTTCAAAATTTAAAAGAAAATATAAGTGTGATTATATTTGCTCCATATAGTTGACCGCGTTATTCTTAAAAAAGGAAGTTCCTGGTCTTGCATCTTGAAAGCCAGGGACGAAAACAATGTGTGGGTGGGGTAGTCGTCCCCCGAAATTTTTAAAAACTCTACTAGATATAGTAAATTTTATATGTAATTCGAAATATTTGATCAAATTCGCCTCCAACATTTTTTTTACAATTTTTATATGTAGTTCGGCATACTGTTATAATTTTTCGTTCTCAACCTAAAAGTCCTGACTTCGCCCAGTTGAAAGCTGTAACAATTAAAAGGAAAAAAAGTAAGGACAAAGGATATATGCCTCATCTATAGGAAAAGAAGAGGCCTTTCCGGTTAAGACAACGCAAGTAAATTGCCATGAAAGGGACCACTTGTTATTTTCAACCATAATCGGATCGAAAAATATACTAAGTTCCCGAAGGTCATTGCCGAAACGGATCACCTATGACACTTTCTTTGGCATTCTTAATTATAGTTTCATATTTACACTTTAAAATTTATCGATTCACTTCCCTAATATTTATTCATTTTAGTTTAGATCATACGAATAAAGATTTTCATGATTAAAATGTCACAAGAAATGTGATATGAAATGTCACGAAGAATCCGAACTAGTTATTGCATCTGCATAGTCTTGTCCAAGTGTCCTTAGCTATAAGAATTTCTAATCTAGTGAAACGAAGTTATTCTCAAGAATGTTTCTCTACCTTTAATTGCTCACAAAAGAAGGGTGAAGAACAAAAGATAGGATACACTACAAAGATTTTTAACCAATTTGCATCACAAAAAAATCTTTGAAATGCATATTGACCAATATAAAGGTTATCCCATGGCCAATGGCTAATTTGAAGGGGCGGGAGAGAGGATGCCAGTCCACCATCGTTTTTTCAAAACATTAAATTTTTTTGAGTATCAAATCTTTTTTTTTCCCGGAAGAACTTTTAAAATATTATATATTGCCTCCTAAAAGTTTTAAAATTTCACTAGAATTGAGAACTTTTTATTTAACATTTAATATTTCAAGTGTATTTCTCACTAAAAATGAAAAACAAAAAAAGAAATATTTTTACTTTAAACTTTAATTGCAGGAAAAACTGTGAAAAAATAATTAAAATTAAAGGTCAACCCTACTTAAAATAAATAAATCATAGCAAGTGTATGTGACAATTGTTTATCGATCAATGGTTAAATAAATACTCAAATAGTTCTAATGTTAACTCATAATTCAAGATGTTATGGTTGAACAATTTACCCCCCTCCCCCCCCCCACCCCTCCCCCGCGGGAGTGTTGGGAAGCAACTGCAATTAAGTTTTATAAAAAAAAGCATAAAAATAACGCCGTCTGTGGGGATCAAACCCACGACCACGTGGTTAAAAGCCACGCGCTCTACCACTGAGCTAAGACGGCAATTTGATGTAATTTTTTTATTGTTACATTATAGATAAATAAAAATGTAGAAAAAAAGAGCACAAAATAACGCCGTCTGTGGGGATCGAACCCACGACCACGTGGTTAAAAGCCACGCGCTCTACCACTGAGCTAAGACGGCAATGGTTATAAAATTTTTTATTGTTAAAATACAGATAAATAAAAAAAAGTGGAACACTTTATCCAAGGGAAAAAAAAGAAGGCTCTTTGTTTAATCTAAAATTTTTTATCCAACAATCATTATTGAAAAAAGAATACATTTAATTGAATTATGGTACTACTCTTCGAATGTGAAATACAATACTCCTTCCATTTCATAATAGTGGCATTTTTAGTCTCTTCTCCTTTTAAAATACATGCTATTTTCCAACTTTTAAGGATATTTTTTATAATATTACTGTTACTATAGGGAGAAAGAGAGAATTGGTGTTTGGAAATGAACTAAATCACTTAAGGGTATAATAGTATGTCTCCTCCTTCTTTATTCTATACTAAACTATCTAGAATGACATCTATTATGAAAGGGATTGAGTTAAGTGTTACTCGTTGAATTGTCGCTCAAATTTAAAGGCTATATTTAGACCATTGTCAATATTTGAAAGAAAGTATTTCAGATATTCTAATACACTCTCAATTATACTAATAAGATTACTCCATGTGTATTAATATTATTGGTTCAGAGTAAATTTAGGAGCTTCAACCATTCACATTGTCCATATGTAAAGAATCTCATTGGTGTACTAATGAAACTATTAAAGAGTATACTAGAAAATTTAGAATCGAAAGAAAAAAAGAAAAAAAGTTATAATAAATTTGTTTTTTTTTATTATTGTTTTTTATAGAAGTCAAGTTCCTCGCCCCAGGTCCAGAAATCTTGCAGGGACCATGTCCAAAGCATTTCAACCAAGTAGTGGCATATGGTTTAGTTTACTATTTAAAGACAGCAAAGACCTTGTTGCTTGCAATCTATGCATTAATAATCTGACTGGTCTTTTTTTTTTCTTTCCAATATAACAATAATCGATAATTAACATGTGACTTATACTAATTCCGTACCACCTACAAGGAATGAGGTTAATTAGTTTACCAAGTCATGCCTAATTGTACTAGTACCAAATACATATATATAGCATTCTCTTATGTCTGCTTTTCTTTTGCAAAATTGAAGAGTATACTTACAAACTACAGAGGGAGGTATTATTTTTCTTGTCAACCAGTCACTCAATCTTTGGACCGTCCTTCTAGGACTAGCTTACAGTTCCCTCACATGAATTGGGCGGAACCTAATTTATATGAGGGAGCTGTGGGGTCAGTCCCACAAATACGGTCCTATATTGAATTTCCCCCTTCTTCTTGCTGATCCAAAGCTTAAATGGCAAATGAGGGAAAAAGAAAAACACAAGACTACCTCAAATTGCATTGAGACCAAAAGATTATTACACAAGGCATGTAACATGAGAGTTTTGCATTCCATTGCAAACAAGTTTCTCACAAGTTCCAACTCAAATAACTCTTCAATTATCACAACAAAAGCTGTACATAAGTTAATAAGTTAATAATATACTTGTATATATATCGCGGTTTGATCGAAGATGAGGTTCTTGAAACCAAGAAATGTGGAACCTGGGAAAGTATTTTCTTCATTCAAGCATAGAGTGGCGACGCTGAAGGTCTTGGATATGCAGCTGTCACTCCAGGGGTTTGTTGTGAACTGCTTCTGCAGTATCTAGGTCCGCCGCTACTTGGATTACTTTGCAGGTTAGAATGGCTGTCCTTTTTCTCGCTGTTTGGAGCGTCCTTTGATTCGCGAAGCTGTTCTAATGCTGTAACAACCTCATCCATTGTTGGTCTCACCCTGGGTTCAACTGAGAGACACTGAAGAGAAAGGTTAGCTAACTTCATTGCACGACCCAAGGAATACTGGCCTTCAAGACGGGCATCCAGAACTCGAAAAATTCTACGTTTATTGGTAAGGTATGGTCTTGCCCACTCCACCAGATTGTGCTCACCAGTCGGCCGATTCTTGTCTATTGCCTTTTTACCGGTCAAAATTTCTAAAAGAACAACTCCAAAGCTATACACGTCGCTCTTTGCATTTAAATGACCTGTTCCAAAATGGAGAATTTTTTAAATATTAGGAAAGCAGATCATCACAAATAAAATGAGAAATGCAAACACATTCGAAGATGGTAATTGCAAGTGACGGTCGAAGCAGCAAATCCAAATCAAGGGACAAGAGCACAGAGAAACCACATTAGCATTTCTTAACAGAGTAGATACAGCAGGGGTTAGGCTGGTTTTCCGTGCAAGGCCGGAAAAAACGTTACACGGCAAAGTAATCAACTACAAAATAATATAAAAAACAGAAACAGTGTACTTGGATAACTTCAAAGCACCAACTATAATCAAGAAGGTCGCGTGAACCACAAAATAACATTACATTGTTCAATAAATTTCAAGTCAAACATACCTGTGGATAGATACTCAGGCGCAGCATACCCATAAGTCCCCATAACCCTAGTAGATACATGGCTTTTATCACCAGTAGGTCCATCTCGGGCCAACCCAAAATCAGAGAGTTTGGCATTATAATTCTGTGAAATTCAGGATCAAAAGGGAACGGTATAAGACAATCATTAAAAACAAGTAATGAGTCTAATGACGCTTAATCAAAGAAGAAAGTAACTAAATATATTTAGAACAAGAAACCAAATAGCTTTGGGATCTCATACCGAGTCCAAGAGGATGTTCGAAGTCTTGAAGTCCCTATAAATGACCATTGTTTCAGCACCATGAAGAAAGGCAAGTCCTCTTGCAGCAGCAAGAGCGATTTTAATACGTAGGTTCCAAGAAAGAGGCGGGAAGTAAGAGCCTCCTGATTCACATGTGAAACGGAGTCTCAGAAATAGATTCCAGAAAAGACATCCTTAGTAATAAAGCAAGATTTTAGAACCACATCACATCAATGGGATTATAAAGGACTCACTCCTAAATAGATGATTTTCCATGCTACCCTTGGACATGAACTCATAAACCAAGAGCCTGTGATCATCCTCCAAGCAGTAACCAATCAACTTCACAAGATTATGGTGTCGCAATTGCCCAAGATAATTTATCTCTGCCTGCAAATCCATATTTAGCAAAATTAACTAATTTTACAGACTAAGAGTTATGATCCATCAGTATTTTTATAAAATGTAACCATCCGGGTAGTAAAAAGATGATCTTTCATATTGTCAATCACTTTGCATCTGTTGGAGGCTAACATGATAACCACAAATTGATCGCCGACATTAACAGAGAAGAATAACTCGGATTGAAATAACTTGCGAGAAGTTTAAGATTACTTACCAGCCATTCCTTGTGCCCCTGCCACCCGTCTTGATTTAGCCTCTTTACAGCAACAACCATCCCCACCCCAGGCTTTGATGCCGCAAGTGATTGTTCATCAATCCACCCCTTGAAAACAGAACCGAAACCTCCTTCCCCTACTACACTATCCGGCCGGAAGTTTCTTGTGGCTGATTTGAGTTCGGCAAAGGTGAAGTTCTTCAAGTTTGAGGACTGCAAAATCTCATCCTCGCTCCGAGGAGTCTGAGGTATTGAAGAGGATGAAACCTTGCTGCTTGAGATACTTCCTTGGGTCCCATTTCCACTCACATTTCTAGAGTTCACCTCTGTAACCAATCCAACATAGAAAAGTGCAAAAGAGTAAGTAGAGAAACAGGATCAAAGAAATAAAATCTGTAGCAAACTAGAGAGTTAAGGAAGCAAAAATGCAAGATATTTGTTAGTCAAAATATCAATATTACTCTACTAAACAGGACTTATATACCACTAATTCTATTTAAGAGTGTAATATTGATATTTTGATTAAAAGAACACCTTATTTGTTACTCCCTCGATTCATAATGATTCATAAATATAAGACTCTTTAGACAATTTTAGAAAAGTAAGGAACTTGTCATTTTCCCGAAAGTTCCAATATTAAACATCTCTCACTTCTATTACATAAGAAAAGAAAGGAAAAAATAGGATGGCAGAGGCCGTAAATAAAAAAAATGTCGAGGGTATAATTAGAATAAATTGTTGACAACTAATAAAAGAGCCTTAAACGACAATTAATTTGGATAATATAGATCTGCTAAACGACAATTAAATGGGAATGGAGGTAGTATTTCCTTATTTTTTTTGTTATATGTACTTAAACGACTTATATTATGAAATGGAGGAATGAGATTGCAACAAAATACACAAATTATCTGGTAAAAAGGTGCTTGAAGAAGATAATCATTTTAAGGAAACTAAAAATGATTCCCTGAAAAAGAAAACACCTAAGCAAGATTCTAAACATGAGCCAAAGTATATACCTCAAATGAAAAGAAATTTTGAACTTTTGCAAATTATCACCATACATGAAGGAAATGAAAGTACCTGTCCCTGAAAAAAATGGATATTCAGCCTTGATTTGTTGGCTCAAGCAAATCCCCATTAGCAAAAACTTTCAAAAAAAATCACCAATTCTTTGCTCCAAACAACCCAGAAAGGTCAAATCTCGAATTCACTCAATATTTCATTTCGTTTGGCATAAAAATCATAACTTTCTTGAAGAGCTAAAGCCCAGTAATAATAAACATGAATACAACTACCCCCATCATGTCCAAGAAACCAGATCTAATGTGAATCCTCAGCTCCTTCTTTTCCTTCCTTTTCTTCAAGTTAGGTATTATCAGCCGCCAACAACAACCTTAATTCTCACACGCAAAACATACTCTGTCCTTCACTGTGTAATAATAACTTCTTGACCCCTTGTCTTAATCTCGGTAGAGTATCTTTTCTCAATCCAACTTGGTTTCTTGCATATAATAAAAAATTCAGTAAAATGTTTGCTAAAGTTGCAAGCTTTGTTAATTTTCATATATGGGTTTTGGAGAAACTTTTTCAAAAAAATAAAAATTGAAAGTAATACAAGAAAAGTTGGAAAGAGAAGGTAAGAAGAAAGGGGATTTTTAATTTGTTAGTGGTTGGCTTGGCTCTCTTTCTTCTTGAAGCTGAGTGAGAAGAAGAAGGCTTTTTTAGACTCTTGTAATATGATGTATGAAAGTTGACTCTCCTTTTAACTTTATTTTTGTCATTGCTAGAGGAAACAACTTGGGTTTAATAATTGTAATTATGAAAGTTAATTTAAGGTTTTAGTGGAGTTAAACTTAATTTCAATTTTATTGGCTGCTATGGCTGTGGATCATTGGATTTTGTTTCCTCAATTTTAACATTTTTTTTTGATGCTAGATTTTACAAGATAGTTCTATTTAATGGTACAAGTATAATACTCTCCCCATTCCTTAATATAGAACGTTTAGAACACTTTGAAAAAATTAAAAAACTCAAAAAAATAATAATATTTTCACCACAATTTCAATAAAACCCCTTCATTCCTCCCTCTATTTAACTTTTCCAATAAAATATATGTTGAGGGTATAATTGGAATAAATTATTAACACATGATAAAAAATATTTAAATAACAATTAATTTGGATACATATATATCTCATAAATGATAATTAAATGAGAATAGAAGGAGTAAGAAGTACGCATAATAGGATAATCTACCAAAACAAAGCGTTCTTGTGAGTGTATTTCCTCATACTTTTTATTTTTATTTGAGGGAATGATTCCGTAGTAAATTTAACGGTATAAGGAAATTATTGTTTCAGCGATATTCTGTTAGCAATCACTATATGTATTTATTGTCAAATGTTATGTCAATCTTCACTGCATATGTTGCAGTATTATTTTAGTAGCAATGTATGTCTCATATCCATCCTTGTACACATTGTTATTGTTATTGTTATAGAGAAACTTCAATAATGGATGTATAAATTATCTGTACACATACATGTTCTAACTATTAAAAAAATTCATATAGATATTTTTTCTAATTCTATATAAATGTGATAAATTGTGATTAAAAATATGAAAAAGGGGAAATGACGATTTGTTACCTTCAATAATCCAATAAAAGGAATCAAATGTCCGAAAAGTAGGTAAGAGCACAAAGTATAAACACGGGTCCAATAAAGATACTGTTAGTGTAATAAATTACTCCGTTATTCTTGTGTTCCCAGTAGAATGGACGATGGCTCCGGTGCTCGAACGGGAATATTTTTGTACGTGTAAAATTTTGCTTGTTTGTTAAATTAAATTTTTTATGTTTAAAATTAATTTAAAATGAATAAATATTTTAAGTCTTAAGACACTTATTCTGTTTTTACCGTATGAACCATCTATTTTGAATTTCATTATACCTGTTATGATGTGTCTCGTATGTTCCGAAAAAATCTGTTCCGCGTAGGATGACCGAGTAGAATGAGAAATAATTTTGTTCATCAAAAAAAAAGAATGAGAAATAATTTGATTGTGCCAAACAACCCACAAGGGTGGACGGCGGAGACACGAGTCATAAAGATTCATAAAAAGAAATCATTTCTATTGATATTTAAACAAAAAGAATTAATTCCTCTTTAAAATGACTTCGTCGGTTGCCTCATATATATTAATAAATTATTCCAAGGGGGCTAATTTCTTATTTGGAAATGTATCCTATAAATCATTGATATGAGATTTTAACCGCGCATTTAGTACGCTGAAATTGAATGTAATGAAATCCCTTTCACTCATAAGTTTTGAAAATCTCTTTCCATTCCATTGATTGAAAGACAAAGTTATAATGGAATAACGTTTATTTTCACATGTCTGAACAAATTATTATTTAATGTTAGAATTGAATGTGATTCAAAATAATATGACTTAATTGTCCTTTAACATATGTTTACGAGAAAACGAATTAATTGCACAATGTATAAATTTTTACTTGTGAAAAATAATATTTGCACACAGTGGCGAAGATAGGGGAGAGGATGATCATTCCCAACATTTTCAGAAATGACGATTTTTTTATAAGAAACTTTTAGTTTTTGTAAAATTTCCCTAAACATATTGTATAAAAAATGAATAAAAATTTGCCCCTGTAAATTTTTTTTTGGCTCCGCCCTTGTGTGTACACTAACAACAACAACAACAACAACCAAGCCTTAATCCCAACAGATTGGGGTCGGCTACATGAACCAAAGTAAGAATCACGTAAGGTCATCCACATGGATGCATTCTCTCCATTTCTTTCGATCCCAAACACAACTCTCATCTAGTTCTAGCAGATTCATATCCCCTTTTATCACCTCCGTCCAAGTCTTCCTCGGTCTCCCTCTACCTCTTACGCCATCTATATTACACAATCCTTCAATTCTCCTAACAGGAGCATCACTTGGCCTTCGTCTAATGTGCCCAAACCAACGCAAAGCAGTTCTCTCTCATCTTGTCTTCAATAGGGTGCTACACCAACCTTCTTACGAATAGTCTCATTCCTCACTCTATCCATTCTCGTATGCCCACACATCCATCTTAACATACGCATCTCCGCTACATGCATTTTACGAATATGACACCTCTTGGTTGCCCGACATTACGTACCATATAATAATGCCTGGGTCTAACAGCGGTTACGTAAAACTTTCCTTTCAATCTCGGTGATGCATTACGATCACACAAAACACCCGTCGCACTCTTCCATTTCAACCAACCCGAGCTTTTAACTCGATGCGCTACATCTCTGTCAAGCTCTCAGTCCCTTTGAATAATAGAACCAAGGTATCGAAAATACTTACTCTCCGAGATATTTTTGTCACCCGATGTTACTACGAGTTTGCTCACGTCGTTACGCTAGTGCTAAACTTACACTCCATATACTCTGTTTTACTTCTACTAATCCTAAAACCTTTAGATTCTAAGGTTTGTCTCCATACATCCAACTTGGCATTAACACCCGCTCTTGTCTCATCAATCAAAACTATATCATCGATAAAGCAGACATGCACCACAGATCTTGGATCTTGTATACACTAGGTCAGTTCATCCATAACCATTGTAAACAAAAAAGGACTAAGTGTTGAACCTTGATGCACTCCCGATTGTAATAGGAAACTCTTCACTTATCCCGCCACAAACTCGACACTGGTGCTGACTCCCTCATACATATCCTTAATAAGATCAATATACTTCCGAGATATACCTTTCTTAGCCATCGCCCACCAAATTACCTCTCGGGGAACCTTATCGTAAGCTTTTTCCAAATCTATGAACACCATATGCAGGTCCTTCCTTCTCTCTCTCTATAACGCTCAATCAACTGCCTTAGTAGATGTATTGCTTCCATAGTTGATCGTCCGGGCATAAAACCGAATTGGTTCTCCGAAATGCTCACAATTTTTTCTCAATCTATGCTTTCAATTACCCTTTCCCACAACTTCATAGTATGACTCATAAGCTTAATACTACGATAATTTGAGCAGATCTTGAACATCTCCTTTATTCTTATATAATGGCACCAAAGTACTTTTCCTCCACTCTATTGGCATCTTCTCAACTCGAAGTATTTTATTAAAAAGGTTAGTCAACCACTCAACACCTATTTCTCCCAAACACTTCCAAACCTCAATTGGTATACTACCGAGTCCTCTTTGCCTTCTTTGGTTTCATCGCTTTCTAAGGGCCTCTTGCACTTCTTTCCTTTGAATTCTACGTATGAAATCATGGTTCACCTCTCCAATCGGGATAGAAAGGTCTCCAATATTCTGTACTTGATTCCCATTAAATAACCTATCAAAATACGTCCTCCACCTCGCCTTGATTTCCTCATCCTTAACCAAAACTCTCTCACTATCATCCTTAACACACCTCACCATACCAATATCTCTTGTCTTTTTCTCTCTTAAACGAGCAAGTCTATATATACCTTTCTCACCATCCTTAGTGTCCAATTTATTATACAAATCCTTATAAACTTTTGATCTCGCTTCTCTAACGGCTGCCTTAGCATACATTTTTAATATTAAAATATAATTAATATATAAAGTTGACTATAATATAAAATAACTATATTTTATGTTATATTAAATGAAAAAAGTAACAAAAATAAATAAATAATATTTATGTAATTATCGTATATAAAATTTTATGAAGAGAATAACAAATTTATGGAGAAAATGAAAAAATTGTTGTTTAATTTGAATACTATAATAATTAAATAAAGAGTATAACTGTTACTTTTTATTAATTTCGATTCCAACTTCTCCTGCAAATGTCATTTCATAGGTTTTGAAGTAGAATGGTCATTCCCACTTCTTCATGGAATGAGCATTCCAGTGAAAAAAATAATTCCCGATTAAAAATGGCCAACCAAATGCTGGAATGAAAAGAAAAACTGAAAAAGCCATTTTATTCATTTCTATTCCAGCATACTAAACACGCTCTAATATTCTAAATTGCGTGAATCAATAATGGAGTATAATCTAAATTCTGGAACCATAAAATTTTATTTAATAATTGAAATACTAGAATATATATGGAAAAATAATTATCTTTTCCATATAACTTTTAATGACTTAAGTGAAAGTTTACTGACTATCGAACATGGAAATCAATAATTGATTATTCTCTAATCGGCATGAGTCAAGAAGCGAGATTGATCATTATTTTGAAATAATAAAATGGACCGAAGTGATATTTATTTTAGAAATATCATAGCAATAGAAAATTCCGAAACTATATTCTTAATTCAGGGAATGCCCAATGGGGCAATAGGATTTTTTTTTTTTTTTTTTTTTTTTTTTTTGCTGAATAAATTTAGTTTCCATTAATAACAAATAGCCAAAGCCATTACAATTAAAGGAAAATCTGAAAATACAGAAAGTAAAAGTTATACAATGATTTAAAAAATCACGATAACAGACAAAAGACACACCCAAAAAAACTTGGATGGTTAGGAAAAACAACTAGAAAAACTAGCCAACTAAACAAATACATAATTTTCTCCTTCAAAACATCTTCATCGCAATCCTTGATCCACGGGGACAGGAGAATATCACTTTCAACATCTTCCTTAGGGGTCGACAATTTATAGGACCATGGGCGTATCAACCGTCCTACAAATTACCTCGGGAAGATGTAAAAAGTTGATAAAGGGCCCAGATCTAGTCCGGGTTGAATAAGTCCTCCTAAAAACATAGAAAAAAGTCTAGATCTGTGAAGATCTGAGACTCATCTAACCACTGTGTCTTGAATCTTGAAGAAAAAAACTCTGAAAAAGGTTTAATATGATTCGTAGTACAAAATAGAGTAATATAAATGAAACAAAATGATCAAGATTTGACCATTGGCTCTGGCCAGCAACAGAGGAAAAAAAAAGCAGGAAGAACAGGGAATAAGAGAGAGAAAAAAGAGAAAAGGGAAAAAAAAAGGCTGCTTTAGTCGAACAATAGGATCATGTATAGTCGAACATTACGGCAGCAACCATAACGGATCACTTAGCATAAAAACCATAACGGATCGTATTGTACGCTATGGTAACCTCATACCAGCATCTGCCCATTTGCCCATATCACACTACTATATACTAATAGTAGGACTCCGACAGCAGTGTTGAACATGTATTGTGCGAAATGTAGTGAAAACTTATCAATTGTCAAATAAAAAATGTCAACGGCTAAGATTAACTGTTTCCCAACACTTATTAAAAAAATCTTAACATGTGTTAAGACAAAGTGATCTCAGTTGGCACGGTGCGAAAACAAAATTATTCATAAATGGATCTAGACTGATAATATTGTCTACTTGGGTATCCTTTTATCTTTTGAGTATTTTGAGTATTTGATCTGACTAATCTAATAGAATCTAGGCATAGTAAACCCGCAACTAAAACATAAATAGTTCTCATGGTGACTCAGACTCTCGACCTAAGAGTAGAAAGTGAGACGAGTTTGTAATTGCTTAAAAGGCACTCCATTTCGTTCAATTTTGAATGTCCACTACAATTATGAGAAATACAAAAATATTTTTTATTACACTAATAGTATGCGTATTGTCTAAAATAGAGAGATATATATATATATATATATATATATATATATATATATATATATATTACTTTGACATTTTTTCTTTCATTAAACATTACGTTTCCATGCATAGCACGGGTATTTTTGCTAGTATATTTATATTACATAGTCTATTTTCAGATTCAGCCAATCATATTCTTTTAAATCCTACATGTAATTTCCATGAATTTTTGTTCAATTAATTATTTTAAATTTTTTTGATTAGTTGGTTAAATTTTACTTTTGTTGTAAACTCTTGATTGACTCATAAAAGTATCACACATTGAAAAGTTAGATTGTTTGTTGAGTTTGACAATACTATAAAAAAAGTACTTTTACATGTTTTGAGTGAGAAATTGGGTTGACATTTCAGCCCATAAAATTAGGAAAGCACGCTTATTTGCTTATTATATTTTTATTTATATAAATATAAATAGTTAAAGTTGTAACAAATAACGGATATTCAGCTGATCGGGTCCTCTGAATTTCGATTGAGCTTACAATTAAGTTCGATTTAGCTTTTAGACTTATGCAATGTTCATTTTTTGTTTTTTATTTTTATGCAGTATTTTTATTTTCATAATATTTTTTGAAAAATAAATAAATATGGATATTTAAAAATGAATAAAAAACAATTCGCTTCGTTTATATTGCAAACAAGTGAATATATTTCTAAACTCTCTAAAACTAAAGTATTAATTTGTAGAAATTTTAATTTTTAATAAAATAAAAATAAGTAAAAAAATATTAATCTAAAGTTATGGTTTTTAATATATTTATTGTTTTTCTTTTCTTCTATTTTATTTTTCAATATTTTTCTTTTTCCTTTTCAATATTATTCAAGATTCCACATTGGAAGTGTACGAAATTTTTGGAGTTTGACAACATTATAAATAAGGGATTGAGCATGTTTTTCAATTGAATGAATTGGTGGGTTGATATTTAGCCCATTAAATTCAGTGGTAAACTAAATTTGCTTTTCAATTTTTTAATTCCAATAGTCAAAAAAAATTTAAAACAAAAAATTAGCTCACAGGGCCATCTGATTTTTTGGTAGAATATGCGAAAAAACCTGCTTATTATTTTGTTTTTCATTTAAAGAGTCAAAACTTTAAAAAAGCTTAAAGAGCCATTGTTTTCATATACTCATAATTATATGGTAAAATAGAATCCTGAGCATATCATATGTTATTAGACTATATCTAATCTATCTAATCAAACTATATTTATATTACATAAGGTTTTTTGTTTTTAACCACTCAAATCCTCTAGAATTGTACGCGTAATTTCCGAGTGTTCTGTAGTTTTTTAATAAAATAAAATGAGAAGACTAAGAACTCTTATAAAAGGAGTAAATGCATCCCACATTGAAAAATTAGATTGTTTGTTGAGTTTGACCACACTATAAAGAGACTACTTTCACATGTTGTTTTTGAGTGGGAAATTGGGTTGACATTTCAATCCATCAAATTAGGAAAACACACTTATTTGCTTCTTATATTTTTTATTTATATAAATATAAATGATTAAAGTTTTAACAAATGACGGGTAATTCGGATGAGCGGGTCCTTTGAATTCCGATTGAACTTACAATGAAATTCAATTTAGCTTAGACTTATACAATGTTCATTTTTTTTGCTTTTTTTTATTCTTAAGCAACATTTTTTTTTTTCATAATATCTTTTGAAAAATAAATAAATATGGATATTTAAAAATGAAAAAAACAATTCGTTTCATTTATACTGCAAAAATTAAGTGAATCTTTTCTAAACTCTCTAAAATTAAAGTATTAATTTGTAGAAATTTTAATTTTTAATAAAATAAAAAAGTAAAAAAATTAATTTAAAGTCACATAAGAGAATTAACAACAATAAAGGTTCCCACATAAAAAAAATAGTTATTATTTTTATAACTTTTTTTTTTACGGTGGGAATGTAGGGATTCATGGGCGGAAACTCGTTCCAAACACCCATGAGTCCTCCCCTGAAGGATCCGCTCATACAAAACGAATCAGAAAATTACAATAAAAGACTTACGTTTTGAGTTCAAGAATCGGATTCTTGAATGGAAGATGATATCTTTATGGCTCGGATGCAATGATCACCTTGAGTCCTCCTTGCGGAATTACTCCCTACCGGTATCTACGCGACGAAACGGGCAGCGAGTGCTAGCTCTCCGTTTTCCTGAGTTTCTTGAATTAGGGAGAAAATGAGGCAGAACAAGAAATCTGATTTCTTGTGGGTTTTGGTATTTCGGCTGAAAATCTCTTACCCTAGGGTTTCAGCCAAGAGTGGTTTATATAGGGTATGAGAGTTTGTTCCCATAACCAACTCTCACATTCTCAACTTCTCTCGGCATTGGGAGTTACGTCTCTTAGACTTCTGCTGGTAGTGGGAGTCTTTATCGGATAATAACTCCCACGTAATCCCAGCTATTAACCAAATACCGAAAATGCCCCTTATCTATAATTCGAATAATAACGCTTTATTATTCTCAGAAAAATAAATGTCAGATACAATGAACCTAGACACATTCTAGATTCATTGAATCCGGACATGAAGCTCGTTAGCTCGTCTATGCGTGTGACCCTGTAGGTTCATCGCACAGTGGCAACGAAAACACACTTAGTAGTATGTGTTCATAAATCACAAGCGGTCCCTAGCAGGACATTGTGACTACCCAAAGTGAATGAACTTACTGTGGAACCTAATATCAATCCACTATTTAATCCCTTTGTCTCGCGATATCCTAATTAAGCATAAGACATGGTAGTCGTCACCCTTATTAAGCTTAATTGTATTTATGCTCGATCTCTAGGTAGACTGTTCCAACAAATAGTATCTGATAACCACCTTATCAAATACATTTGAGCACGGCCATGCATTTAGACAGTCTTTCCCTATCGAGGGGCTCATGGATATCTCTCTCTAATAAGAGAGGGACAAATTCCTTACAATGCCTCTCACATTCAAGCCATGATAGGACACTACATCCGATCATCAGTCGTATTGATCACTCTATTAAAAGCAACGTACGACTGAGTCAAAACGTGGCTCCATTCATGCTAGAATCAAATGGAGACATAATGTCACACCCCGTCTCCAGAGTGATGACATGGCAGTGCCTCATTGGTTAATGAAACACCTAAGCCACAGTCAGAGATTACTAATTAAGGCAGTTCAGTTATGAAATCCATAAATAGTAATAAAAACACTAGCGGAAGCATTATTCTAAAAATGAAATGTTTCTAAGTTATTACATCTGAAGGAACCTACAAGTTCCAAAATAAATAACAATGAAATGAAATAACACGTGTGAACTAATCCGATTAGGATCACTCTTCGTAGCCCGCTTCCCGAGCATCAACAACATCATCATCACTGCTCATAATCACTGCACAATAAGAAAGCGGATGGGTCGAGCTCACGGTGCTCGAGTAGGGACCCCAAAAAGCGAGTAATAACAATAGCAATATATATAGACATAGCGAAACAGATACAACAGAATCGGATACGAGATAATGCGGATGCCCGTTTCCCAAAATACCCCTATGGAAGTATATGCACACGACTCGATCCAAGTCTGCACAAGACTCGGGAACTCGGTGCGAGGGAAGTGCGAGTGCGATGCAGATGCGGATCCGAGCAGAACGGATGGTTCGAGCAGAGCAGTGGGATTGCGCCACTGCGGTTTCGAGAAAAAATGAGATGCAAACTTGTGCAAAAAGTGCACTACACAATACCCAATCATCCCAACTCATATGCGACCAAATAGATTCCAAGCAAAGCAGACAATTAAAGACCCAAAACAAATGTTCGACTATACTTATCAAATCGACATCACCCGATCGGAATTAATGACATGAGCATCCCATACTACTCATGCACTAAAAACCAATAGTTATGTCGGGACAATCGAGTATAAAACAAACAAGAACGAACACATATTATGCAACAATTAAGCAATTAACAACATTCTTTGCACCTAAGCGATTCCATAGCCGAAGTGTACGACAAGCACCACGCGTTGCCCATCCAGATACGCCCGATCACATACTCGTCTTAAATACTTAGAACATCGCTAAGGATATGACACACAATCCCACCACATGAGCTCGAGTTATCTATTCACTACTACTCAGCAATACGGTAGTGGTCCCGATTATAAACCAAACTAGGGACGGTTCGATAAAACTCGTGGAGTTCGGGTTGCCCCCAAACGACGGAGCACAGATTTTAGGTTCAATCCATTACATTGTCTCATCATCCCTCATCGGGGGACTCCACAAAACCACTACCAGTATCTAATGATTGGTCCCGCTAGATGAAGACCCGGTGCTGAGACGCAGGCGAGAAGACCTATCGGGGTCATATATCGAAGCGAGCAAAGACCTCTCGGGGTCATATATCGAAACGGAGCGAAGTCGGACGGAACCTCGCTAACTAGTAATCCTAGATAAGAGCTCACGAGGGGCGACGACTCGGTCGACCAAACGATTAGGAACACGCTAACTAGTGATCCTAGATAAGAGCTCACGAGGAGGCGGCTGACTCGGTCGACCAAACCGATTAGGACAAACAATAACACCAATTAAAAGCGACCTTAAAAGAGGCAAATACGAAAAGGACTCCCAGCGGTCCCGATCTGAAGCAGTCTGAAGCGGGATCTGAAGCAGGGATACGAGATCATGATCTGGCAACGAGGTTTATAACATTTTAGCAATTAATGAAAGCGATTGAAATTAAGATATAGACATGCTCGAGTCATCTAACAATTCAAGAATTCAATTAAGCCAACGAAAAACCCAACACGACAACAATTATTCCAATGCGGTTCATGCTTTTCAATATACCCAAAATACTATAAAAACATGTCGAAAGCAGTATATCGAGTATTATCCATAATTCACAATTATAAGTTAATTATGACAATTTACATAAAGCGATAACAAGAGCGCAATAATCAATTTACAAATCAAATTATAATGAATTTAAATCATGCCCAAAACAGTTTATGCAATATCGAAAGTAGTAAACACAATTCGTGAATCTATTTCGTAAATTAAATAGTTTATCCGCTTTTACTGTGCAGTAACATGCGAGAATTAAATGACGTAGGGGTCCTGTCACGGGTCGTCTCTCGAAGGTCTTAGACGCACCGTGATGCCGAGTGACCTTGGCCCTCGCCCTAGTCACTCCCCGGCTCGAAAAATGGGACAAACGCACTTCAATGGCAAAATCGTAAATAACACAAAATAAATGGCACGGGACAAATTTCACTGAAATCACTTCATTGAATTGAATGCATAATTACAGAGATTGAATGTACAATACGACGAGGGGGAGGAGTCGTTTTACAATTGCTTGTTTGCTTGCTTGCTTGCTTGCTTGTGTGTGTAGATTTTTGTTCCCCCCTATAAGAGCTTAATAAACATTTGCCCATGTGATAGGAGTGGAGGACTTTTTTCCGAGGAGGTGGGAAAACAAGTTGCCTGTGCTATACATGTGCAAATTACAATTTACTTCGTGCGTTATCTTCTAAATGTCATATGAGGATGACCTGCAAAATTTGGGCCCATTCGGACTTCATTTGGATGCAAAAGCGGCACGTGCGAGTTGTTGATCGATGGGCACTGCCCATGACATTCTGCTGCACTGCTGGGCGGCTGGGCTGGGAGCGCAGCTACTGGGTGTCTCGAGGCTGGGCGGCGGCATGGTGCGAGGCGAGGGGCGAGGGACAAGGCGGGCGGCTCAGGGCGGCTCTGGCGTTCTTCTTGTGGCTAGCTGTCTGGCGGGCGAACTGGCGCCCAGCTCAGGGCGTTCTTCTGTGGCTAGCTGTCTGTGGGCTAGCTGGGGCGAGCTGCATGCTGTGGCTGGCACTGGTTTCTTCTGCTGCATGGGCAGCTGCTGGGCACTGTTCTTTCGGGACGAGGCATGCGCTGCCGTGCGGCGTGCACGCCGTTGGGGACCACCGAGGCTAGCCGGCGTCGTGCGCCACATGGTAACTTCATGCGATGACATGGTGTTCAGAGCATCGTCACGGTCGTTGAGAGATGCTATATTCGAGCGACCCAGTGACATCGTCACGGTCGGCGAGATGCTATATTCGAGCGACCCAGTGACATCCTCCTCCACTTGATTTGGCGGCGCCTCGTCAGCCGTAAATCGCCTCTGTATTCCTCTATCAGTGGCTTAAATGCTCTCATATCCGATTCTCTTTCCCAGTTTGTCTTCTTCGGTGTCCCAGACCTTGCGATGCACCAAGAATTCCATATAGTTCTTCTTACCCCTCCCGGTTGTCAGAGCATCAAGGATGGCCTCGGCTACTTTCTTGCTCGATGTTGTTGAGGAGGCGGATACCAGTAGAGTCGTGTCAACTCTGCTCTTGTTGATTCTCATGATAAGGTTTCAAAAGACTTACATGAAAGGCTGGGTGGATCTTCGTATGCAGCGGAAGTTCCACTTTGTAAGCAACTCCCCAGATTCTCTTCAATATGAGTACGGGTCCAATGTATTTGGGCATCGGTCTCAGTGTCTAACCACTTTGTTTCTCTTGGGGTTCTCTTTTGAGATGCCTTTTTACCATCACTTGATCCCCGACCTTGAACTCCACAAAACGCCGTTTACGATCGGCATACTTTTTTCATCAGCTCGCCGATCCTTTCAAGGCACACCTTCGTAAGTTCTACATTCTTCTTCCATTCTCAGGGAGAAGTCCTGCGCCCGCGAGGACTTGCTTCGACTCAGCGTGTCTGCGGTATGAGGTAGTAAAGGTTGTTGACCGATTCTGATCTCGAAAGGGGCTTTTGTTAGTAGCGAGAACTCTTACTGCGAGTGGAAGCAAAGTTGCGCCACATCCAAAAGTTCAACCCGATTCCTCTGGTTCATCCACACGAAGTGCTGCAAGTATTCTTCTAGCATTCCATTATATCTCTCTGTTTGCCCATCGACTCGGGATGGAATGCGGGAACTCATGCACAATTTAGTACCCGAGCCGCAGAAAGAGTTCGGTCCAAAATTTCACTGTAAATCTTCCATCCCGATCACTGATTATCTCTCGGGGCACTCCCCAAAACTTCACCACGTTTTGGAAGAAAGCGGTTTAGCGATCTCTTGGCAGTCACATATTTGGGTGCTGGGGATGAATGTGGCATATTTAGAAAGCGATCAATCACCACCAAAATTGTAGCATTGTCTTCTATCTTGGCAACCACGTAATGAAGTCTAGGGATACACTTTCCCCGAGGTTTTTACAGCACGGACGAGAGGTTCAAGCGATCCTCGCTTTCTTACGTCGATCTACCTTGTCCTTCGGCAAGTATAGCAAGTTTTCACAAAATCGGAAATCTCGTCCCGCGTCCGGGGCCCGATAGTATGCCACTTTCCACCAAGGCCATAGTGCGGTCTTCTCGCTGGTGTCCGACCCACGATGTACTTATGGCATTCCTCAATAATTCTTTTTCCTCAAGTGTCCACCCTTCGGCACATAGAGGCGATGACCCACGTGTCATCAAAAGTCCATCATCGACCCCAAAATCTTGAGTCTTTCCTTCTTTTACCATCAACATGAGTTGTTGTCCGTTGGGGTCATTTGGCAAAAATCCACGAATTGCCTCTTTTATGCCCATGGAGAATTCGCTACTAGCCAAAGCGAGAGTTGACTTGATGGAGCTAGTTCACCCCTTTCGAGCTTAGAGCATCGGCGACCACATTTGTTGCACCGGTTACGGTATTCTAGCGTGAAGTCGAATTCCGCTAGAAGTTCTTGCCAGCGAGCTTGTCGTCCGTTAGTCTCGGTTTGAGTCATGAAGTGGCTCACCGCGGTGTTGTCCGTCTTCACAAGGAAAGCGGCTCCCGATAGGTAATGTCTCCATACTCTCAAAGCGGTGTACTACGGCAAGGAGCTCTTTCTCGTGCTGCTGTGTATCTTCTTTACGCCTCGCTCGGCTTTCTACTCTCAAAAGCTACCGGGTGACCTTCTTGTATAAGCACCCCTCAGAGGGCAAAGTCTGAAGCATCGGTATGCACCTCAAATGGCTTAGTCATATGCGGTAGGCCTAGCACAGGGTCGGTGGACATTTGTCTCTTGAGGTTCTCAAAGGCGATTGACATTTCGAGTCCCAATTCCACTCCGTCTTCTTCTTGAGAAGCTCGGTCAAGTGCAAGGCTATCTTGGAATAGTCCTTCACAAATCGCCGATAGTAGTTGGCGGCCCGAGGAATGATCTCAATTCGTGCGGGATTCTTGGGAGTGCCAGCTCCTCGATTGCTTGTATCTTCTTCTCATCCATACGAATGCATCACGGTTCGATGATGTGACGAGGAACGCGATTCTACGTTGGGCAAAAGCGCACTTGGACAACTTAGCATACAAGCTGGTTGCCTCTAAAGGCGGCGAGCACCATCTCCCAGGGTGTGCTACATGCTCCTCCCAAGTTGTTGCTATAGATTACAATGTCATCCAGTATACGACCACAAATTGGTCCAAAAAGTCTCTCAAAACTTGATTCATCAAGGTGCGAAAAAGTTGCGGGAGCATTGGTTGTGAAAGGGCATTACGAGAATTCAAATGCCCGTATCTCGTCACACAAGTGGTCTTCATTTCATCTCCCTCCTTCGCACGTACTTGCCGGTGGCGAGCGAAGATCAATTTTGGAGTAATACTTTGCCCGACTCGGTTGATCAAAGCAATCAGTCGGCAGAGGTATAGGATACTTGTTCTTGATCGTGATCTTGTTGAGTGCCCAGATAGTCCACGCACGTGCGAAGAGAACCATCGAGGCTTCTTTTGGAATATTGCTTGGGGCACCATAAGGGAGACCTTGCGGGGAGCGATGATACCGGCCTCCGGCATTTCAGTTAGTTGTTTTGAAGCTCGGCAAGTTCGGGTTGAGACATACGATAAGGGGGCCCGAGCGGGGAGGTTTCGTGCCGGGAGCAATTCAATTTCATGATCGATGTCTCTCTTTGGCGGCGATTGCTGAGGGAGTTCTTACGGCATGACATCTTCATACTTGTGTAACAAGCTGCCTGCCGCCGGTGGTATAGATCCCAGACTTCTCCTCCACCTCTTCTCGACTTAGGTGAGCAAGGAAAGTTGGCTCTCCCTTCTTAAGGCCGCTTCACGGTTGGAATGCGAGACGACTTAGGGGTGGGCGATTTCCCAACAATAGCGGGCACAGACATTCCCAGTCAACAATAATCGAATCGGCATAGGGGAGCACTGCGTCTTATTCTCCCTCATAAATTGGAGACCCAATATGAGTTTGAAGTCATCCATCCCGGGCGCGGCGAGGTCCGTGCTCCCTCAAAAGGACCCACGCTTATCTTGGCTGCCTTCGCCACTCCGGCAACCGTTTGAGGCGGTGAGTTTATGGCCTTCACCGTTCAGGTTACTTTCTTCGAGAGTTAGACCCAATCTCTCCACTTCAGAGATGTCGATGTAGTTGTGAGTAGCGCCGGAATCCACCATGCTACGAATAGGTATCCCGTTGATGTGTACATCCACGTACATCGATCTGGATCGACTTATAGATCGAGTGCCTAAAGCTTCATGATCGTCTTGGGCCGTTCTCATATTAGCTAATGCTCCAGTGACACCCCCTTCTTCATTATATGCTTCCTCACGTTGCATTTGGGGTGTATCGAGTCCCCAGTTGAAAACTATTCGGCGCGAGAGGTCCACCGCTGTAGGTTGGACAACTTCTCGATGGGTGAGGCCACTGAGCAGGTTGTAACATGACCCGACAAATGGTCTCGGTGTGAAATTCCTTTGCGGACCATCTCCTCGATTTGTTCCCATGAAAGAGGGAGAGGGTCTATCTCCTCCACTTCTTGTGAAGTTACGCTCGAAAGGCTTGTAGTTTCCGTCTTGGCGGGAAGGAAGTCACCTTCTCCTTGTCCTTCCTTACATCTTGTTGAAAGTCCACTAGACCCTCACCCTGATAGTTATAGCATCGGCCGGGTTACGCACACGCGGCTGGCGAGTGAGCTCGTTCTAGCCCGCGGCTTAAGACCTTCCATGAACACAAAAAGCTTGTCCGCCTCGGACATGTCGATAATTTGGAGTAAGCATGCCGAGAAGCACTTGACGTATTCTCGAATAGTCCCACTTGCTTGATTCTCTAAGCTTTCGTCTAGCTTCATAGACCACGTTACGGGGAAAGAAGCTGCTTCGTGAGCTTCTTTCATTAGTTCCCAAGTGTTTATGGTTACCCGCTTGGCTTCCATCTCGGTCGATTGGACTCTCCACCATAATTTCGCATCGTCCTCCAAGTACGTAGCAGTAGTATCCACCTTCATGCTCTCCTCGGTGATACCTACCAGTCTTGAAGTATTGCGTGATGTCAAAGAAGAAATTATCTACTTCTTGAGCATCCTCGCTCGCTTTGAATGCCTTAGGTTCTCTCACCTTTAGTTTCGGTGCATGATTAGGGGCAGCTTGTTGAGCATTCCGTTCTCCAGCGGCTCGGCCAATGGCTAAGGAAAGCGTCCTAAGCTCTGCTTTCACCTCTTCCAAAGCAGCCTGCAGATCAGTCACTGCTTTGGTGTTGTTGGTCAACGATGAGCGCATCTCCTCGGTCCCTATCTCGTTGCTCACCAACTTAGCATCGTGTGCTTGGGTAACATGGAATAACTCTCTTGTAGCGTTACCCATTTCTTCTAGTTCCCCACTTTGCACACCGATATCGTTTTCCATAAGAGTCGTCTTCCTCTTCATGGATTCAGCATCCTCCTCGCTTTCACCATAGCAGAAGGCATGCACTTTGTTTACCGTGGCCTCTAGAGCATCTAGTCTGGCCTTGGTAGCATCATCCGTAGCCAACACGCCTCTCGTTTTCGTAGCCATCGCTTTTCTTAGTCCCGAGTTCTAGCAACCTTGCTCTGATACCAAGTGTCACGGGTCGTCTCTCGAAGGTCTTAGACGCACCGTGATGCCGAGTGACCTTGGCCCTTGGCCCTAGTCACTCCCGAGCCGAAAAATGGGACAAACGCACTTCAATGGCAAAATCGTAAATAACACAAAATAAATGGCACGGGACAAATTTCACTTTGAAATCACTTCATTGAATTGAATGCATAATTACGAGAGATTGAATGTACAATACGACGAGGGGAGAAGTCGTTTTACAATTGCTTGTTTGCTTGCTTGCTTGCTTGTGTGTGTAGATTTTTGTTCCCCCCTATAAGAGCTTAATAAACATTTGCCCATGTGATAGGAGTGGAGGACTTTTTTCCGAGGAGGTGGGAAAACAAGTTGCCCTGTGCTATACATGTGCAAATTACAATCTACTTCGTGCGTTATCTTCTAAATGTCATATGAGGATGACTCGCAAAATTTGGGCCCATTCGGACTTCATTTGGATGCAAAGCGGCACGTGCCAAGTTGTTGATCGATGGGCACTTTGCCACAGACATTCTGCTGCACACTGGCGGCTGGGCTGGGGCGCGGCTTGGCGGTGTCTCGGGCTAGGGCGGCTCGGCATGGTGCGAGCGAGGGCGAGGGACAAGGGCGGGCGCTGCTCAGGGCGTTCTGCTGTGCGGCCGCTCTGTCTGGCGGGCTCTGGGCGCTAGCTCAGGGCGTTGCTGCTGTGGCCGCTTGTCTGCGGGCTGCCTCAGGGCGAGGCTAGCTCTGGCGCTGCTGCATGCGCTGGCTGGCTCTAGTTGCTGCTTGCATGGGCGAGCTGCTCGGGCACGCTGCTTTGGGACGAGGGCATGGTCGCCATGCGACGTGCACGCCGTTAGGGGCCACCGAGGCTAGCCGCCACATGGTAACTTCATGCGATGACATGGTGTTCAGAGCATCGTCACGGTCGCCGAGAGATGCTATATTCGAGCGACTCGTGATGGTCCCCTTACCTCTTACAAACGCGATAAGACACAAAAATCCGAAATCGGGTTCAGCGACTTACTCAGTAGGGCGATAACTTTACGTTGGAACCTCCGATTCACGATCCGTTTGCGCTCACTCGAAGGTCTTTCAATTCTCTTCAAAATCAATATGCTGTGGGTCGAAAACAGAGGTCGATAGCATCTTCAATCGTCCCTGTCGAAATTCTGGGCAGAATGTATTTAATCGCACAAACATCTGGTTCACGCCCTCCAATTCGACATACGATACGAAAAAATCTAACGGTTAAAATATCGTTCCCTCTGGTCAGATTATACCCCTATCAGTGTAGTTTGTAAATCAAAAAGAATTACTCCAATTGGAGTTCGAATGTTACCTATATGACGATTCTACCGACAGTGTGCAGAAAACGAACTTCAGAAATTAGCCCCGCGCCCGATGCGATATCTTTTCGCTCCGAACTCCAAATCGAATCCCGTCTGCGTTCCCTCGAAGCCTTCGTGATTACCTTCGATTCGGCGTATCCCGTGATGAAAAATTATGCCTCGAACCCCATCAATTGTCGTGTCGAAGTTGATCAGAAATTGGTTGCGAAATCCCTTTTTCTGGCTTCTGCTACTCACGGCTCACAGTTAATTTTTGGTGTAGGCGCACGAATCCCAAGAAGCCTGACCGCCATGGTTGTTTTGTCTCTTGCTGCCCAGCCGAGGGAGAGAGAGAGCTTCTCCCTCTTTTGAGATTTTTGATTGGGCACCACTCCCCAATTAGAGTAGTAATTGATGATTGGTGCCTTTCTCTTGTTCTTGTTTTCTCGCGGCTGTGAGAGAAGAAGAGAGAGCCGCCACTCTCTTTATTTTTGTCCCTTGCTTTTCCACGATCCCGAGGCAGCCCTATGATCCGGTACTCCTCAATTCCCACGACATGCCTTGCTTTTTCTTTTTAAATTTTTCTTGCTTCCTGATCCCAAGTCCCACGAATACCATGTTCTCCTTTTCTTTTTATTTTCTTTTTATGATTAATTCTTTTTCCCAGCAACTCTTGCATTCAATACATATTCCAAATAAATTCCTATTTAATTTAAATCAATTACTCATCCAATTAAATTGCTAATCTAGGTGAATCACAATTAAGCCCCTTAATTACGATATGTGTGCGAAACGCCCCTCAATAAAACGTACACAAAAATAACACGTAACATGTTATAAAAATAATTATACATATAGTCACATAATCGTATGAAAAAAATATTACGCATACACAGTTAATCGCGAAAAATAAATTACACGTCATAAATCACGTGTGCAAAAGTTACGGTTATCACACATAAGGTCTAAGGATTCTAAAATAGTATTGAGGAAGTAATACTTATGACTAAGGACCATGAAGTATTACTTCTACTAACGGATCACGTCGATACTAATGTATCCCTATATATTGCATCTATGATATGATTTGTATTACATTACACATGATTAATAAAAGCGTAATCATCAATCAAACATCATACTAGTTTTATTTCATTGTAAATAAGCATTACATAAAACTAGGGACAACTAGAATAGTAATTACATAAGCAAATGAGTTTTACTTATCAAATCACGCATTTGATGTTCATAAGCAAAATTAACTATTCATATAAAATGCTCAAAAAGATATAAAGCGTACTAACATATGCTAATGGTCCCCTAGAAGCACTACTAGCATCTGTCAAATGGTGCATTGGTCATGGGCGGCCCGTGGTCCGCAAATAATGGGCGATTTGGACCATCTATAATCTGAGTCCTTTAAAATGCGGGCAATATAGCCCCGCTTCCGTTTGGACTGCGGACCAAAGCGGACCGGACAGGTTTGGACACGGGCCAACCCGTATACCAAATAGAATAACCCACCCAGACCCAGACCCAGCAAGAAGCACCCCACTATATATATATATATATATATATATATATATATATATATATATATATATTTTACATTTTAACCTAAAAATAAACCCTACCTACACATCTCTTCTCAAATCGCGGCGCCCTCAGCCTCTCACTCTCTCAACCATCTGATCCTCTCCAGTCTCCTCTGCCCGCCGGCCGCCACCACCCGCCGCAGACACCACCGGTCCACCACCAACCTAACCCTATACACATCTCCATTCTCCTCTCACTCGCATTCCTCTACTCTGCCTGCCACCACCCGCCGCAGACACCACCAGCAGCAGAAAAAGGTTGTATCTTTTCTGATTTTTTCATTACTCATATTCATTTTGTCTAATTCTTTGTTGAATAACCCAAGCGCCTAAAAGCTTTTTGATGGTTGCATGAAATAAGTTAAGAATGGCTTTTTGGAACTAAAAGCTTTTGCTCTTTGATATGATATATACTCTTCTTTAGCTTTAATCGTTGATTGAAAATGCTTACGATTAGCTCCAATATATTGGATTGGATTTGAGATTTTGATATCAGTCTCAAATCTAAATTAAAATTTAAATAATTTAATATTTTAAATTTAATTTCCAAACTCAATTTAGAACTATTTTGAATTTGAGTATCAAAACAAACCAAACTCAATCCATTAAGACCCATATTATAGAAAATGATTCTTACTTTTGATCTTTGGCTTTGAAAAGCAACCTCTGGATGTCTCACCTTCATTAGTTTTTCTTGGCATGCCCTCGGGAATGGCGTCATCCTTCAATATTTCCTTTCCCTTTGAACCTCTGTTAATTTTTGGAGGAAAATGGTCAAATATTTCAACTGATTCAGAATCTGTTTCCATCTCAGTTAATGGATATTCACATTCTCTGCTTGAATATTGGCTAATGATATTGCTTGTTTCACATTCTCTGCTTGAATATTGGCTAATGATATTATGCTTGATACTGCTGAATCTGTGATGTTTGATAGTGTTTGATATTATGCTTGATAGTGCTTTGAATCTGTGATGTTTGATAGTGTTTGATATTATGCTTGATAGTCGTTTGAATCCATTAATTCTCTGCTTGATTCCTGCTGAATCTGTGATGTTTCTTAATCTCTGATGTTTGATATTTGAATGCAGGATGGCAAGTCAAAATGTTGTTGATCTTGATGGAGATGAAAGTATTTTGCCTAGTCAAAACACTATAGATGAGAATGAACTTAATTCTAGTGTAAAAACAAAGAAGAGGAGCCGCAAATATTCAACTGTGTGGAATTACTTTGAAGACTTGGGCAAAGGGAAAGATGGAAAGCCAAGAGCAAGGTGTATTGCTTGTAAAGAAGAATACATAGCGGGGGGTCAACATATGGAATATCTTCGCTTAAGCGGCACAGCAAAAAGTGCAACCTATGGAATATCATTTAAGTTTACACATTTAATTTCACATTATGGACGCTTTAATTTGGACATTATGTTTGTTGTTTGGATGTTAGTGATTTTTACTCTTTTGTTTAAGTTTTTTTGGAACTTTATTTATTTTGAATTTGGACTTTTTTATTTTTTCTATTTTGGATGTCTATTTTGTTTAAAGCGACTCTCGAATAATCGATGAAAAATGTTTGGTCCAGTAGGGTGGCCCGTTAGCCCGCTGGATTTCAAACGGGACGGGCTTGGACCATCATTTCGTTGGTCGCAAAAAATTGGTCCAAATCCGGTCCCGGTCCGTTTTTAAGAAAATCCGCGATGGGATCGGGACCAGGGATCGGCCGGTGGCCCGCTTTGATGATGCTAGGCACTACTAACAGGGGAGGGGGGAAGGAGAATTCGGGGCATACATGATTCGAACACAAGACCTCTCGGTTGCGTTGGAATAGCCTTACCACTTGGCTACCGACATCCTATATTATTTTTATAACTTGATAAATGACAAGACTATAAAAGAAAGTTTTCGGGTCCTCAATCTTATTTCAATTTTTTTTTTATTTTTTTATAATTATTTTAAAAGTATTGATTGACATCTTTAACTTATTCAAATTAAATTGTACAATTTAATACTTTTATGGTTTTTCTTTTCTTCTATTATAAATTTTCTAGATTTTTTCTTTTTCTTTTTCTTTTTCAATATTATTCAAGATCCCACATTGAAAATGTACGAAATTTTTTAAGTTTGACAACATTATAAATAAAGGGGTTGAATATGCTTTTCAATTGAATGAATTGGTGGATTGGTTTTTAGCTATTAAATTCAGTGACAAACTCAATTTGCTTTTCAATTTTTTCATTCAAATAGTCATTTTTTTTATAAAAAAAAATAAATAAAAATTAGCTCATATAGCCATTTAATTTTTATATACTCTTAATTATATAGTAAAATAGAATCTCATATATAACCACGGATTATTTGGCTAGTATTTCAATACGCTAATCATGAGATTCTATTGGCATGTACATAATTAAAAGATGTATTGTGCCGACCTTTGTTACTATACTCCCCCCTTCCCGTAGTGAGCCTTAGACATTCTTGTCACACTAAGCTATAAACGAGTTTTGATAAAATTTCTATTTAATTTTGTACCATTGTTTTTTTTTTTTTTGAGCGCCCGAAGGCGATTGCCCCCGAAGGGGAAGAGCGGAGAGTACCCTATATAGGGAAGATTGAAGCATGCCCCATGCCTGGGGAGGGAAGATAAGCCTCATAAGGAGGAGAATTATTTGCCCCATTATAGGGAGATATAGGAATCGAACACGAGACCTCCGTCCTGTGTTCGGGTAGCCTTACCACTTGGGCTACCCGATTTTGTACCATTGTTTCTCTCCTTTTTTTTTGTTCAAAAAAGTTTGGGTGGTTCGGCTTCGACCACCACTACTGATCAGGGAAGGCCCCAGGGATCATAAGTTGCTTATAAGGGTACTTATAGATCACCTACCAACACAACGCTCACGTCGGCAGCGGAAATTGAACACTTAACATTTGTAAGAAAGTGATAAATTCTTACCAAGTGAGTCAATTTGTGTTAGTATACCATTGTTTCTCAGAGGTGATAAAGTTTCGGTTGAAATATTTTGTTATTTTTTCATGAATATGTCATGAACAGTAGAGAGCTTAGCATTTGGCAGAAGAAAACAATCATGGCTGCGGCTACTTTCCCTCAGTATTATTTCTATCTACCTGTTGAAATGACTATTTGATGGGTTTCTAGGCTACGAATTTATGCAAAATATTTTCTTGTCTTCATTGTCTTTCCATATTTCTATTATGAGTGATGTTAGATGACTAAGATTTAGATAATTAATTAACTAAATTATAAATAATTCGTTGAATGTCTTATTTTAATAGAGTAAATATTATTTAATTTAGATTTTTAGCCAATTTTAACCAATTCTACTTGACCATTAATCATTACCCTTCTATTATATCTTATAAGTCATTATCTAATACACTAATAAAATTGTTCTAAAAATAATAACATTATCAGATTATGTGAATATAGGAGTTTAGACAAATCATATTGTTCCATATCAGGGACGAAGCCATGAATTGTTTTTTGGGGGCGAAAAACTGCAACAGTATACCGACCTACATATAACAACTGCAAAAAAATTTGTTGGGGGAGGGAGACAAATTTGATAAAAAATTACGAATTACATATTAAAATTACTATATCTAGTAGTATTTTTAAAATTTGGGCCGGAGCGGGGGGGGTGGTCGAGGGCAAGAATCATCCCTGTTCTATATTAGATAATTTCATTAGCGAACTAGAAATTCGAGTCTTTAAAAAATAACACGTTTCAAATTAAACATCCACTATATTTAATCTAAGATTAAAGAAGCACGAATTGACAAGTTTAAGAATTTATTTGAATCGGAAGTAGCTTAGTAGTAGATCGAGAGTCGTGAATTTGAAGCTCCGAGTGTATTTTGTTTTGTGTTGGTTAATTACCGACAACGTGGTGACTAATTCGGGCTCGGTCTGTAGTTGGCCCGTAACGGAGAGAGCCTGACTCATACTGCTCTTATACACGGAGTTTTACCATCGCTGGAAAATCGCACGGAGTCGATGTCCACTGTAGGAATCGAATTCTCGTAAATAGTGAGACATATGACAACTTCAACCGATTGCCCCAGAGCTCGGGTTGCTCCGAGTGTATTTTCCAATTCCCTCTCCTCACCCTCTAAATACAAAGTTTAAGAATTTATTTGGGCCAGAATCAACAAGTACAGCCCAACACCAATAGAAGTTCCGCTCTGGACCCAAATACATTTTTCAGATTAAATCTCTTCATGAATTTACCTGTGTTAGTTGTATATTTTTGTTAACTTTGGAGTAATCTTTTCGTTCTGATTTCAACCTTGTCTTTTTGAAACAAGAAATCCAAGCTTCTCAGTTTCGTCCACAGAGCGCCCCCTTCATGGGAACAAGGGTATTCCAAAAGTGCAGACCGTTTTTCACCACCTAGGAGCAGCGACTTAATTCCTTCACAACTTAATTCACAAGCTCAGCTACTACATTTAATTCAGAGTACAGCAGAAGATTTTGCTTCAGATGGCCAGCATACAGAGGTTAATGCTTTTCTTGAATTTATTGGAGCTCACTTCCCTTCAATCAGCAACATTACACAGTCATGCACATCTAATGATAATCGGGAAAAGACAGCACCTTCGCTCGAAAAGGTGGAAGAACTTATGTACTCGCTGGTTCGAGAAGAAATGAATACCAAGTTGTCGCAGGATTTTGTGAAACATGGTAAGGACATTTTAATAGCTGAAAGGATCCAGGAAAGAAGCAGCCTCTCTTGCTTGGGAAATACATCGCTTCTGTATCAAAAGAAACAATTGATAATCCATCAGCATCGGTAATTGCACATTCTCGTAGTAATAATTCACAGCTTGAGGAAAGTGTGTCTGTCACGACCCAAATCCGATCGGTGACATGGCAGTGTCTCATTGGTCTAAAAGACACCAAAGTCTACAACAGAGTTACTAAAAAGAAATTCATTTATGATATTAATCCAAAAATAAGAGTTGAGTAGCAGAATTACTATGCGTGAAATAATACTAAATGTTACAATGGGAAAATTGTTCAACATTGTTATAAATGAAATATTCTAAGTGAGAATGAAATAAAAGAATTTATCTAAATCTATAATCCAAACCGATTATGAATCACTCTTCATAAGTCCCATCCCCCAGTATCATCATAAGAAGGCTCGGCCTCTGTATCATCTGCAAAACAAACAAACATAATGGACTGAGATACAAGGCCCAGTAAGAATCCCACACCCTTGGGATGAAGTAACAGATAAGACTCAAAATACGTTTCCCATTTCCCAAAATACCCCTTTTGAAAATACGCTTTTGACACGACACAAAACAAACCTCACGAGACTCACAACGTATGACGAGGCGATGCAGTGCGGAAGCGAAGCGAAGCAGAATCTACATGCATGCACTATGACCTTCCGGTCGACCACACCCTCAGTCCGGTCAACCTGTGATAACCCAGAAACACACAAATAGAAACAGATGCTCCGGTCGACTAGTACACAAACCGGACGGCCGAAGGGACCGCGACTTACGAAAATCAGAAAAATAAGTACAAAACTTGTACACAAGTGTACTATCTTGCACCAAGTCAATCCCAACCCAAAATACAGTTTAAAATGACTCAATACCAAGTATCAAATATGACCCAAACAAATGTTCGACTATACTTATCAAATCTGACACCCCATATCGGAATTCATGCAATGAGCATCCCATACTACTCATGCACTACAACCAATAGTTATGCCAGACAATCGAGCATAAAACGAACAAGACCAAACAAGTGAAAAGCAACAGTTAAGCTAAATAAATATACTCTTCACATCTAAGCATTTCATACAACCGAATCCACATCAAGCACGTCTGCCGTACAATATCCTCGGTAACACAATTTGCTTAGACATTACGAACATAGTTATCGCTATGACACTACAATCCCACAGTCAAGCTCAATTGTCTAATCAAACCCATAATCACTGCTAACAGTCCCCATGTAATGACCCACTGAGGAAGGGCCACACAGAATCCACACAGAAACCGGCTGAATCTTTCCCCCGGCTGGAGGCCAAAAATAAAGAATACGTCCATTGTGTCATCTCCCACACATGAGCTCCACAATTTACTGTTAGCAGCCCTAACTTGTTTCTCCCCGCTAGGGTCCGGGTCCACATATCCACACAGAAATATCGCGAACACCAGGTTCTAGCGATATATAAATGGGACGTATCCTGCTACAGATCTTTCATAAACAAGAGCTCGAATGGGGTGACGACTCGGTCGACCAAAACTAGATAAACGACAACAACTAACCCAAGCATCGGAAAGACTACAATCATAGTATAGCAATTTAACACATGAAACAATTTATAAGCAACATTATCTAAAGAACATATGCAATGCAACACATCTATAACTTCATCCAATTTTGTATAAAAACATGTAAAAACAATTTATAATTGACAACCAAAGTTAAAAGTACTGAAATATGTAATTTAGAGTTTGAAAAGCAAGGGGGTAAGATCCTTACCTTGTTGAATTCATAAATTCAAGAAAAATAAAGCAGAAATTCGCAGCAGGAAGTCAGCCATGCTCAAACAGCAATATCTCTCGGCTCATAACTCGGAATGCCTCCCCGTCAGCGCTCACTCGAAGGAAATTTCGATATCTTCGAATTGATATGCTGTGGGTCGAAAACGAAGGTCGATGGCCCTCTCAAACGTCATGTCGAAGTTCTGGACAGATTATATACAATCGCAGAAAAATCTGGTTCTGCCCTCCACTTCTGAGATACATTACGGAAGATCTAACGGTTAAAATTTCAATCCCTCTGGTAAAATTGTAGCCCTATAAGTCTAGCTTATAAATTAAAAAGAATTACTCCGTTTGGAGTTCGTATGTTACCTGTACGGCGATTCTACCGTGACTGTGCAGAAAACAAAATTCAAGAAACCAGCCATGTTCCCGGCGCAATATCTTCCAACTCCGAATTCGAAAAGTGAATCCGACTTCACGCCCTCGCAGCCTGCTTCGTCGTGATCAATTTACATATAAGGTTTGTCGAAATCCGATAAGGATTACCCACTCAAAAATACTCTCAAAGATGTTAGAAAAATCAAACTCTTAAAGAAAAATCAGTTTTCTTCTCTGATCTCAGGCTTGGAAGGCCGTTGCTTTTCTTTTGCTGCTTGGCACGAATTCCAAGAAATGAATTGATGCCTTTTTTTTTTGCTGAATAAATATTGTTTCCATTAATCACAAATAGCCGAAGCATTACAATCAAAGAAAACTCTGAAAATATAGAAATTAAAAGTTATACAATGGTTTAGAAAACCATGATAACAGATGAATTGATGCCTTTATCTCTTCCTTCAGTTTCTGATGATCCCCATTCCTATAACTCCCACGCCTTTCCGTTTTCTTCTTTTTTTTTTTTTTTTATTCCATTCACATGCATCCTTAAATTGCAATACGTGTGCGAAACGCTCCTCAAAAAAATATACAAACATAACACGCAACATGTTAAATTAAAATAGACATTTAGTCAAATAGTCACACAAAATAAATTATGCTTACATCGTTAATCGTGAATAATTAATTCACACGTCAAAAATGACGTACGCAAAAGTTACGGGTTTCACAGTGTCACTTCCGGCATGTGATGGATTTGGCCCCTTGGATTGTGATGGGATTTACCTTTCTGCCTGCGGACATGCTGTGCATAAAAAATGTCTTGATCTTTACTTATCATCTCTCAAAGAAAGGTCTTTCCTATTCTCAAGACAGTCTTATATTGCTGTAAACTTTTGGGATACACTACAATTCTGATGTTGTGGGATATACAACAACAACAATCGCATAACCCATTAAATCCCCAATAATTGGGGTATGGGCGGGGATGGACGGGATACTGAGCTGCTAGCTTTCATCAAACAAAGTGGCTAATCCCTGGGATACCATCTAAAAGCAGATGTATTGGAAACTAACCTAACCTTTGGCAACAAGTGCGCAAAGTGGTTGCTCATATAATACAGCATGTAATAATGGTCCCCTATGCTCGTCGAGTTTCTTCTGAGAATCATGCCCTCAAATCAAAGCCAAAATGCATCAGAGAAGGCAGACCCAAGAACCATTTTAATTTATGTGCACATCACCATACTTCTTTCATTCAGCATCCAGAGCATTAATGGTGCACAACTGTTTGGGATATACTTTTATTATATTACCGTAGAACTTCTGGATGACCCACGCTTAACCAATATTGAGCAACGCTGAATTGGCAATTTGTACCTTAATGTTTCAATTGCAGCAATTGGTCCCTTCAATTTGGGAAAGGACAAATATATACACCCACTAAAGTAAAGATTAAGTATGACCAGTTTCTTATACATTTTGACTAATTTTGTTTCTCTTCATTATTAGGGGGAGTTCCTGTGCCCCGTATGCCGCGGGCTCGCAAACTCTGTACTCCCAGCTCTGCCTGGAGATTTCCAAAGGGTTCCTAGAAGATCTCTTTTTCCAACTATTGTTTCTTCAGGTGGCCCTTCAACTCGATCAGGCAAAGTAGTGGATATGTGATGCGAAATTTGCAAGTGCACAAATATCAAACAAGTAATAAAGTAGTAAGTACAAGATCGTTTCCAACGAGGATTGTTTATCTAACTGGAAAATTATCTTACTTATAACCTAACTTAAACCAAAATAAGGATGAATTTAATTAAGTAAAGCTAAGAATAAATAACAATTGAAATAAATTAAAGATGCATTTAAAAGAGAGAAAATAAATGTAATGAATGAACTAAGACACCTCTAATCCAGTCTACTCCTTTTATGGAAAATAAATAATCCCTTCATTTAAGTCTCAACTAGGTTAATGGTAGAAATTCCCGAATATAAGCTAGACCCAATCTCTTGGCGAAAAGCTCCTAGCCTTAGAGAATAAATCAGTCGTATATCTACGTGATTTTAAGACCTAAAACCGCATAAAACTCTGTAGACTTTCCCTAACTTTTGTTTCCTACTCGCTAGAAACCACACAAGAAAATCGAATCTATCTCTAGTCAATTTTACGTCATGTTGTTATTATCCGTGATCCAATTAAATATAGAACTTCTCAGCCTCTACAAATAATTTAGATTCATGCAATAATTGATCAGAAAATCGCAAGCATTAAGAATAAATAATAACAATTAACCATATTGTCGAGATTACATTAATTAATAAAAATCAAATATATCCATAAAAGTTTTGACCTTCAAAGAAGGTCTTAGTTTAAAAAACACTAGCTAAAAATAAACATAAATAAAAATAATAAAAGAAATAGCCTGATGACGAAACGATCCACGAGCTCCAAGCTCGTCTCCGTGCTCTGCCCCAAGGATAGTCTTCTGTTTATGTCCAGGGGATAGCCGAGAATGACCTTGAATGATGTCCAGGGAATTGAATGGTATGTACATAGATGCTCCTTTTAGCTACTGGCCGTGTGCCCTTATATAGGCAAAGGAAGACTAGATTGATACCCACTCCAAATATGATGTTAATTCCAAGCAGAGTTACTATTGCCGAGCTTCTTTGATACCTTATGTATATCAACTTCCAAAACATTTCCAGCAAGTTTAATTGCCTTTTGATTCTTCAATTCTGATTAGGATTCTTTTAATTTGCAATTATAGTAATCTCCAAATTCTATTCCTTTTCGAATTCAACTTTTGGTAAGTAACAATTTTTTATCTCTTCAATCTTCTATTCTAAGTTGGACTCGATGGCAATTTAGCACATGCCAAATATAATTCCTTTTTTTCCTTTTAATGTCTGAAATGCCCTTAACCTGTATCAAATATTAACAAATTAGTGAATAAAATTAATAAGAACATTTTTATGCATATTCACTCATAAAGACTAATTTAATATATTATTTTCTCTCAATTAAGCTCAAAACAAATATGAAAATAATCCAAAATAATAGTAAAATATAGGCTCATCAATATGCTTCATATCTTGATGAAACTGTTGTTTTATGTTCCAAGCTGGAATTACTGAGCACAAAACAACAATCAGAAGAAGAGGCACATCACAGCAGAAATAAAGCACACCACAGCAGAACAAGATCACAAGACAGAAAAAGGAAGAAAGCTACAACCAAAGCAAGTTGTATACACAACTTGTATCTTCGAAGATGCAACTGACAAACTTGCTGATCAAGTTTGATAACTGATTCAGTTACAACTAGCTCAGAAGTTAGGCTAAAATAACAGCAAGTTGTACAGAAAACACTTGTCTGATGTACAAATTAGTTTAGTACTTTGTATATACTTAGCATTCACCTAGCAGTAGTTTTAGCATCTTTACAATTTAGTTTTCTCTATAAATAGAGGCTACATGTACAGATATTTTAATTTACATAAAACAAATCAGAAATTTCAATACATTTTCTTCTCTTTTGGTTCTCATTTGGTTTTCTGCGCAATTCCAAGAACCTAGGGTTAGAATTTATCATGGTATCAGAGCAATTGGAATTAGAAATTACTTCTCAATTTCTGTTCTGATCCTAGTTCTTGTTTTAATTGTCTCATATTTCATTGTTAATTCTTGATCAGTGAATTGTGAGAACATCTTCATTCTCTTTTTCTTTTCTATCCTCAAATTGTTGAGAAGAATTCATGGCTGAATCAGTCGGAACATCTTCAGCTGTAGCACTGCCTTCAACTAGTCCATATTATCTTCATCCTAGCAAGAGTCCTGCTCAATGTCTTGTTCAACCTGTTTTAGATGATGACAATTATCAAAACTGGTCAAGAGCCATGAGAGTGGCTTTGATTTCAGAAAATAAGATACAGTTTATCAATGGTGATCTTGATCAACCAGAACCTGGAAGTGCAATGTTTGAATATTGGACACAGTGTAACAACATGGTACTATCCTGGCTTTTAAATTCTGTTTCACCTACTATTAAACAAAGTGTTTTGTGGTATAATTCTGCATTTGAAATATGGAATGATCTAGCAGAAAGATTTAGTCAAGGTGATGCCTATAAAATGAGTGACTTGCTTGATGAAATCCAATTCCTTAAACAAGGAAATATGACTGTCACTGCCTATTTTACTAAACTGAAAATATTGTGGGATGAAATAACCTTGTTAAGACCTGTTCCTAAATGCATATGTAATCCTGTTTGTGATTGTGGTGGTTACAAATCTATGCAAAATTATGTAGATCAAGAACATGTGATTAGGTTCTTGAAAGGTTTGAGAGATGAATTTGAGCAGGTCAGATCACAGGTTTATCTAAGTCATCCTATGCTGAAAATAAAGCAAGCTTTCAGCCTAGCAATCAAGCAAGAAATGCAGTTACACAGAAGTTCAAAAGGACCTGTAAAAGCCTTGGAGAATCCTATACTTGCAGCGTATGGAAGAAGCTATACAGACAAAACTAATGACACTACTGAGAAGAATGAGAATTATAAAGGCAATCAGTTTAGCAGTGGAAATGGAGGTAGTAGCAATGCAGTATATCAAGGTACAGGTTACAATGGATATAAAAGAAACAATTACAATAACTTTCAAAATAGCTCTAAAAGGCCACAATGCAGTTTCTGTGGAAAGTTAGGTCATACTATTGATAAATGCTATCAAAAGTATGGATATCCTAAAAATAGAGGAAGAGGAGCAGTTTTTGGCTCAGTCAATCAAGTGACAACTGAAATAGGAGGCAATCAGGGCAATGCCTCAACATCAAAGTCTTCTAATGATGGACAGATTGCAGGTTCTATTTCACAAGGTCTGTGCAAACAACTGATATGCTTGCTGCAGTCTGCTCAACAGCAAGGAGGAGGACAGCAAAGTAACAATGGACATTCACCTACAACCTTGATTGCCAGCTTTGCCAACACTGCTAATGACTCATCTAAGGATTCAAGTATTATCAATTTCTATTCAAATAAATGGATTGTTGACTCAGGTGCATCTGATCATATATGTAATACTAAGTGTCATTTTGATTATGTGGACACACTCACTTCTGCCTATATCACTTTACCTGATGGACATAGAGTACCAGCCACACACAAAGGCAGAGTCAGCCTAGGATCTGGTCTAGTTCTATCCAATGTACTCTATGTTCCTAATTTTAAATTCAATTTGATATCTCTCAGTCAGTTAACCAATGATCCAAACCTATTGATATATTTCAAATCTCATGACTGTGTAATCCAGGATCTTGCACATACCAAGATGATTGGGAAAGCTGAAAAATATCAAGGCTTATATGTGTTGGATCACAGTTGGAACAACTTGAAATGTAATTCCAGCTTTAACAATAAGCACAGTACTTCAATTGATCCAAATACCTCTATTCAGAATCCTGTTGATCAGAATTGTCATTCTAAAAGCCTTTCATGTATTTCCAATAAAATTTCTGTTGATTCTAAGTGGTTATGGCATTATAGATTAGGCCATATGGCTATTCAAAGAATGAAACAATTACAGCTTGAGCATTCTTGTATTTCTTTACCTAGTGATCAGGTTTGTGATATATGTCCTATTGCTAAAATGAAGAAATTATCTTTTCCTCTTAGTTCTTCTATTACTGATACTTGCTTTGCCATACTTCATGCTGATATATGGGGACCATACAAGTATAAAACCATTCATAATCAACAATATTTTTTGACCATTGTTGATGATCATAGTAGGTTTACTTGGATTTACCTCATGAAGTATAAATCTGAGGTTAGACCTATATTGCAGTCTTTCCTTACTCTCATTGAAACACAATTTTCTGTCAAACCCAAGATACTTAGGACAGACAATGGTTTAGAGTTTCAAATGCCTTCTTATTTTTCTTCAAAAGGCATCATCCACCAAACTAGTTGTGTTGAAACTCCACAACAAAATGGTATAGTGGAGAGAAAACATCAACACTTACTAAATGTTGCTAGAGGGTTAAAATTTCAATCCAATTTACCTTCTTCTTGTTGGGGGTATTGTATTTTACATGCTACTTATCTAGTTAATCTAACCCCAACTCCTATTCTTCAAAATAACACACATTTTGAAACCTTGTACAAAAAACCTCCACCTTTTGAAACTTTGAAGGTTTTTGGTTGTCTGGTTTATTGTTCTACTTTAGAACAAGGAAGAGGAAAATTTGACCCTAGAGCCAAGACTTGTATCTATCTAGGAGATTCAGCAGTCAGCAAAGGACATATTCTCATGGATCTTGTTACAAGAAGTGTTTTGGTTTCTAGACATGTTAAGTTTCATGAGTCTGTTTTTCCTTTACAAACTACTTCATGTTCATCTCATTCTGTTTCTAGTCCTCTTTTTCCTTCTAGTATTTCTATACCTCAGTGTGTTGCTTCTAATCATTTCTTTGATGATTCCATTCCTACCACTGTATCAAATATTCATTCTACTGCTCTTCCTTCAACTTCTATTACCAATGAGTCTCAATCAGTTGTTCCCAGAAGATCATCCAGAATTCCTCAAATACCTACCTATCTTCAAGACTATGTTTGCCATTGTGTGCACACTACACCTCACAAAATGCACAAAGTACTTACTTATGATCATTTATCACCTCAGTACAAGCATTTTATTATGAATATAACTGATATTTCTGAGCTTAAAACATATGAGGAAGCAGTCAAAGATCCTATTTGGAGGAAATCTATGGAAGCTGAAATTGCAGCTCTTGAAGCTAACAACACATGGGAGTTAACTGATCTTCCCCCTGGGAAGAAACCTATTGGAAATAAATGGATGTATAGATTGAAATTTCAGGCTGATGGTACTTTAGAAAGATCAAAATCCAGGGTAGTTGTCAAAGGTTATACACAACTTGCAGGCATTGATTACCTTGACACATTTTCCCCAGTTGCTAAAGTCACTACCATAAGGGTTCTACTGTCAGTTTCAGCTATAAAAAACTGGCACCTTCATCAGCTAGACATAAATAATGCTTTCCTCCATGGAGATTTAATGGAGGAAGTCTATATGGTGCCTCCATCTGGTTTCAATGCACCTCCAGGCAAAGTTTGCAAATTGATCAAGTCCATTTATGGTCTCAAACAAGCAAGCAGGCAATGGCATGCTAAGCTGACTACTGAATTATTTGTTTTAGGATTTCTCCAATCCAGAAGTGATCCTTGTCTATTTACTAGAACCACATCCACTGGTTTTTTGGTCATATTGGTCTATGTGGATGATATACTTCTAGCTGGTAGTTGTCTCACTGATATTCAGCAAGTCAAAACACATCTTCATACTTGTTTTGGTATCAAGGATTTAGGAGAACTTAAATTCTTCCTTGGCCTTGAGGTAGCTAGGTCTAAGGGGGGTATATTCTTGAATCAGAGGAAATATACCTTAGACCTACTCAGAGATACTCATTTTACAAGTTGCAAGCCATCCTCAGTTCCCATGGACTATGCTTGCAAACTTGAGAAAAATGACTCAACTTTACTGTCCTCCAACTCAGAATACAAAAGTATAGTTGGTAAACTATTGTACTTAACCATCACAAGGCCTGATATCTCATTTGCTGTACAACAACTAAGTCACTACTTAGATTGTCCTACAGAAAAGCATATGCAAGCTACACATAAGGTGCTCAGATACCTCAAAACTTCACCTGGTCAAGGAATCTTTTTATCCAGCAAGTCAAGTCTGAGTATTACTGGTTATTGTGACTCTGACTGGGCTGGGTGCACTGATACAAGAAGATCCATTTCTGGATTTTGTGTATTCTTAGGAGATTCATTGATTTCTTGGAAAGCCAAGAAACAAACCACAGTAGCCAGAAGTTCATCTGAGGCAGAATATAGGTCCATGGCTAACTGTGTGTGTGAATTGCAATGGTTGCTCTTCTTACTCAAAGATTTACATATTGAGCATCCTAGTCCTATACCTTTGTTTTGTGACAATGAAGCTGCTATTTACATTGTAGAGAACCCTGTATACCATGAAAAAACTAAGCACATTGAGGTGGACTGTCATTTTATTAGAGACAAATATCAAGAAGGTGTCATTAAACCCCTGCCTATTTCCACTACTAATCAGCTAGCAGATATTTTCACCAAAGCATTACATCCTTCTCAGTTTAACTATCTGTTGCAAAGTTTTGGGGTGAAATCTATCTATCAACCTAATTCCAGCTTAAGGGAGGGTGATGAAATTGTTGTTTTATGTTCCAAGCTGGAATTACTGAGCACAAAACAACAATTAGAAGAAGAGGCACATCACAGCAGAAATAAAGCACACCACAGCAGAACAAGATCACAAGACAGAAAAAGGAAGAAAGCTACAACCAAAGCAAGTTGTATACACAACTTGTATCTTCGAAGATGCAACTGACAAACTTGCTGATCAAGTTTGATAATTGATTCAGTTACAACTAGCTCAGAAGTTAGGCTAAAATAACAGCAAGTTGTACAGAAAACACTTGTCTGATGTACAAATTAGTTTAGTACTTTGTATATACTTAGCATTCACCTAGCAGTAGTTTTAGCATCTTTACAGTTTAGTTTTCTCTATAAATAGAGGCTACATGTACATATATTTTAATTTACATAAAACAAATCAGAAGTTTAGTTAGAATTTATCATATCTCAGAAGCATTGTCTCTATTGCAAAGTGCAGCTGATGTTTCCAGAAATAACGAGATTCTGAAATCTATTCCGTTGCGGCGATATGGAAGGAAAATATCTGATCTTGAACCTGTTTTCCGTGTAATATCTTTTCTTTATTTCCCTGACAAAGATAAAATTTCATAATCTGGAAGGGTAAACCACATGCTGATGTTGTGGGATACAGTCAAGTACTCACTCATTTCAACTGAGATTGTCTCTCGTTCTGGAAAAATATCCTTAACACCGAAATATAGGCTTGATACATTATATAGTGAACTCAATTCATCTAGTTGGTTCATACTATCCTTGTTGCTAAAGATTGTTCAAAGCACAGTGATAAAGAACACTTAACGTTCTCTTAAGATTGAGAGGCACTCAGCTCTTTGCTGAGTCAATATGCTCTGGAATCTCTTTAGACAAATTTCCCAGCCAGAGTAATTGGGAAGAAGGTATGGCTTCTTTCTTCTTGTTTTATTCTTCAGTTATACAACTCTAGATAGGCTTTCCTTTCCTAACCAGTGTACTATTGTCTGTTTACCTGAATGGAAAATATATGGATCCGTGAAGCTTATGCATTCTTAAATTGCCGAATGTGATTAATCTGTAAAATAAGTGTATTGATGTTACGGTTTTCCATTATTCTAAGTTGTGTTATGGGAGCAACTTATGTAGTTTTGGGGATATGCTTTGCGGGGACTGGAACATATACTAGAAAAATTGGAGCCTGCAGTACAATATCCTGACATTCAGTTCTGGAAACAGTGTTCTGAGCCTGTCCTTATATGAGATGCTTTCTCATCGCTAATGTGGACCCTCTTCTGCCTTCCATTCCCATTCTTCTTGTGTGAAGACTCATTTTTGCATCTTGTACATCTATTTTATACTGTTACCATTGTGCAGGTTAGGATGTTTTTCCTCTGTTGATTGACTAAGCTCTATTTTCATAGGTCTTGTGTGACTGTTAATCAAATTTATATTGTTACAGGCAATAATTACATATTGCAGGAAACACCAATATAGAGTCGCTGAGTTAGAATACAAGGATGGACTTATTTATGACATCTGTAGATTCATGGAGGAGTATGAGACTGCTTCACCATATTTTGATTCCAACTACCTCGAGAGGTACTCTGGCATCAAGGAAGCTATTCGCGGCTTAAGCTTTCCTTATTTGAGGAGATGTGCTTTATTATGGAGGCTGTTGAACTCTTCAACAACAGTGCCCTTCAATTTTGGGAATCGTGCACCTGATGGATCATACACTGATTTTATGATAGATCATACCAGGAACAATCAGGAGGAGTTTGTAGAGATTGAGAAATTGGAGCAGAATTTTGAGATTCCGTCACTTAACAAGGTTGTTAATGATGAAGTATCACGTTCTGTAGTTTTGAGTGTTAGAAATATTCAATATGGAGAAATTTTCTAGTATATTCTTATTCACAAACTTGTGAGATTATATAGATACAACAATGATCTTAATTTGGTAACTCTATCAATCATATCCATCTATACATAAATCACTCCTATCAATCTACATATATCACTCCACACACATTTATCACATGTTTCTTATGACTCATTCTAACACTCCCCCTCAAGTTGGTGCATAGATGTCTCTAATGCCCAACTTGTCAAGAGAGTCATGAAAGTTCTTACTTGAAACTGCCTTTGTAAGTATATCTGCTAGCTGGTCTTCTGATTTAACAAAAGGAAATCGAATAATCTTCTCCTCAAGATTCTGCTTGATGAAATGCCGGTCTATCTCTACATGTTTTGTTCGATCATGCTGGACAGGATTCTGTGATATATCAATGGTTGCTTTATTATCACAAAACAAGTTCATCTCCATGATTGGACCAAAGCCAATTTCTGTTAGTAACCTTCTCAGCCAAAGCAGTTCACAAAGTCTTTTCGCCATGCCCCTGAACTCAGCTTCAGCACTGGACAGAGCCACCGCCTTTTGCTTTTTGCTTCTCCATGTAACTAAATTCCCTCCTACAAATGTAAAGTAGCCCGAAGTAGATTTTCTATCAAGAACATTCCTTGCCCAATCTGCATCTGTGTACCCTTCGATCTTTATATGATTATTCTTAGAAAAAAGCAGTCCCTTCCCTGGTGAGAATTTAAGATAGCGAAGAATTCGTACCACTGCTTCCATATGTTCTTCACTTGGATTGTGCATAAATTGACTCACCACACTTACAGCATAAGAAATATCAGGACGAGTATGTGACAAATAAATGAGCTTCCCTACCAATCTTTTGTACATTCCTTTATCCGTGGGCACCTGGTCCTTGTGTTCCGTGAGCTTGTGATTTTGAACCATATGAGTGTTTGCTGGCTTACATTCTAATAATCCCACCTCAGATAGTAGGTCCAACACATACTTTCTTTGGGACAAGAAAATTCCTTTTTGTGACCTCGCCACCTCTATTCCTAAAAAATATTTAAGTCCGCCCAGATTCTTCATCTCAAACTCGGACGCCAATTGTTCTTGTAGCCTTGAAATTTCTTCAGCATCATCTCCTGTGATAATCATGTCATCCACATAGACAACTAGAGCTGTCACTTTTCCCCCTCGATGTTTTAGAAACAAGGTATGATCTGCATTGCTTTGCTTGAATCCGTACTTTCTCGTGGCGGAGCTAAATCGTCCAAACCATGCCCGGGGTGATTGCTTTAGTCCATATAATGCCCGTTCTAACTTGCATACAACCCCGCTCCCTGAAGATGAAGTATATCCTGGCGGGATATCCATATAGACCTCTTCCTCAAGATCACCATGCAGAAAAGCATTCTTAACATCAAGTTGAAGTAGTGGCCAATCTAAGTTTGTCGCAAGGGATAATAAGACCCCTAATGGTGTTTAGTTTAGCCACCGGTGAGAAGGTTTCCATGTAATCTATTCCGTATGTTTGTGTGAATCCCTTCGTCACCAACCTTGCCTTGTATCGTTCGATAGATCCGTCAGCCTTATATTTAATTGAGAACACCCATCTGCACCCAACTATCTTCTTCCCTTTAGGCAATGGCATCAATCTCCATGTCTTATTTTTCTGTAGAGCTTGTAACTCCTCTTCAATAGCCTGTGCCCATTTGGGATCAGCTAAGGCTTCCTCTACATTCCTTGGGATTCGACAGGATGATAATGTCTCTGTAAAGGTCTTGATTGGCTCAGATAACTTTTGGGTGGCTGCATAATTTGCAATAGGATACTTGGACCTCCTTTCTTCTTCACTCGGGGAGTATCTTTTGGGTGGCTTTCCTCGATTTTCTCTGAAAGGTAATACATATTTTTCGGAAATATCGTTGTTAGTAGAATATGGAGGAATAGTAGGAGAGTTTACCTCAAGATAATTCTCAGTACGAGAGTTGAGCATGGTGGGAGAGAGGGGTTCTTGATCTGCTTGATTCGCACTAATAACCGGGACTTCTTCACCGCCAGAGATTCCATCTTCCTCTATTTCAGTCATGTTCAAAAGTTGCACCTCAGAAAGTCCATTAGTGTTCGACTCTGCACTAGCGAATTCTGACTTTTTTCCCGAATCACATGTAGTTGGAGCCATTAACCAATCCAATTCTTTACTCACGGACTCCCCCTGAAGGACTGAATTGGAAGTCGGAGGAGCGAAAAAATACTCAGATTCCATAAATGTGACATCCATGGAGGTATAGGTTATGTTTGTAGCAGGGTCAAAGCATTTGTAACCTTTCTTATGTAATCCGTAACCAAGGAAACAACATCTAATTGCACATGGGTCAAGTTTGGTGCGCTGATTCTTGTGAAGATGAACAAAAACCACACACCCAAACACTCTCGGAGGAAGCATCAAAACGGTAGGCAAAGAGACATGAGATGATAATACTTGCAGCGGGGTCTGAAAGTTTAATACTTTGGAGGGCATTCGATTAAGCAAGTATACAGCAGCAGCAACAGCATCATCCCAAAAACGAGAAGGAACATGTGCACCGAGAAGAAGAGCTCGAGTCGTTTCTAGGATGTGCCGATTTTTCCGTTCAGCGACCCCATTCTGTTGTGGAGTCTGAGAGCACGAGGTTTCATGGATAAGACCTTGTTGCTGGAAGTACGTTTGTGATAAACTCATATTTTCTATATAAATTATACTACTTTTCACTTAGTTTTTACCTAAAGAATATTATATTTCCATATTTTAGAGTCAATTTGTTATTAAATTCTTAATATATTTATTTTGATTTGATATATGTATTTTAGGTATTTTTATATGATAAATAGAAACATAATATTAAGAATTTTTATTTTAAGATTATTATATTTTTCTTAGATTTGATTTTGTAGGAAAGTTATTAATTGGGAATAAAGTCAGAGATGGAATAGGAAATAAAGATCTCGTACCTTGGGCCACAAGAATTAGAAAGGGTTAACACCTCTTCACATCTCTATAAAAAGAGGGCATGAAGCTCTAAAGAAGACACACCCCGAGACCCCGATCAAAACCCCAAGCTGCCGCATCAACCATAATCAAACCCTCGTCACTCACAGAAAAACCCCAAAGCAGCCGCGAAAGACGAGCCCGGTCAGCCGTAGTCAACAGCCGCAAAACACCACTTTCACCACCAAATTTCATCATCACGTCATCAATCATCATCATCAAGTCATCAGCCACCAATCATCTTGTTCCAATTGCAAATTCATCCACCAACCCTCATCCAATCAGGGAGCCGCAAATCATAATCAAGTTACCAACGTTACATCGTCACTGCATTTTTTCAATTGGAACTGTGGTCACTCTGGTGCGGCGCTGAGAAGAGATTCGGTTTGTGGAGACAAATTTCGACAACAAGTTGTAATCTAAAACTTATCTCTTGTTATTATTTCCTTGATTCGTAATTTTTCTCATGTCTAAATTAATTATCATGGTTGATTTATTTATGATGATTGGCTAAATTTTCTAGTTGATTAGGCTTGTGAAGACTTTGTTGGAACAATGATTTAGTTAATTATCTTTCCCTTAATTTTGTGTTCAATATTCCCTTAATCCCTATTTTATTAATTATTATTATGGTGTGTTTAATGCTTGTATTGAACTGGCCATCTCTACATGATTTCATAATTTAATTGCGAAGGACCGGGAGGTGAAGTAATTAATTAGGAACTAAGTAATAATAACTCGTAGTAAAACTGACTAGGAATATATTCGGTTTCTATTGAGCGGTTTCTAAAAGTAGATAACTACGGGGATTGAAATTGGGAAATTCCATAAATCGTTAATGCTGTCTCATTAATCAATTTCACATAGACATATGGTTTTTGTTAATTGAGATTAGGGGGTTTATTGTAAGGAATTGAATAAAACCTAGATTAGGGAATTTTACCGTTAATGAATTAGGATAAATTTAAGGGAATTTGACACATTAAAAAGGGAATCTTTTAAATTAATCATTGGGAAAACAAGTTGGATCAATGTCCTAATCAACATTTCTCTCATTATTTGATATCTTCTTTCTTATTTGTTTCATTTAGTTGTTATTTAATTTTAAGCATTAGTTAGTAAACTCTAAAAAAATATTTGTAGGTCTAAATTAGAATAATACACAATTTTGGTACTTAATTATAATCTCTGTGGGAACGACACTTGTCTTACTTATATACTCAACTGGACACTAGTTCACTTGCTAGGATTTTGTGCATCAGTTTGGAAACGATTGTTGACATACTCCCCTCCATTATCAGACCGCAAAACTTTAATCTTCGCGGAAAATTGGGTTTGAATCATGACATGAAAGGCTTGGAACACTGCGAACACCTCATCTTTGGTCTTCATCGGATACAACCAAGTCATTCTAGTGCAATCATCAACAAATATAACAAACCAACGATGACCAGATAAATTTATTTTCGGGGAAGGTCCCCAAACATCAGAATGAACTAGAGCAAATGGAACAGTATTTTTATTAAAACTGGAATGGTAGGAAATTTTGTGGCTTTTGGCCAAAATACAAGTATCACATCTAAACTCGTCATCTTGCAAATTAGAAAAAAGATTCGGAAATAAATGCCTTAAGTAACTGTAAGCCCTAAGGGCGAACAAACTCAGTTTTTGATAATGGACAAATATTTGATGTTGTGTCTAATGATCTTAATCTTTGTGATAGAATATCGGAACTCATAATGGAAGCTCTAAGTACTTCAATCAAGCCATTATCAAGATTCAAAGTTATACTTAAAGGCACATCTCATTGAGATTGAAGATTGAAGACTTAGGTTTGGTTAGAATAACCTTAGTCTCTATAGTCTTTATCTTATAAGATCTAACCAATGCTCTCATGAACATAAGCTTACTACACTCAAGTCTTGCATGCATCATAAACACGTTTTCAAAAGGCTAAGTTTCAAAATGATTCTTATATGTGTTCTTATCTTAAAAGCCTTTGTTTTCAAGGTCTAAGTCCTTTAAAATGGTTTTCCAAATGTCCTTACTTGTTACCTTTTGGGAAAACCTTTTAGACTTCAAAAGATTTCAAAACGTGTGAAATATCAACATCTCTCAAAGCTCAGGAGCTCGGATCAGCCGACCAGTTACAGAGAGTTGTGAAATTGGACTTCGGTCGACCGAGCCTGTGTTCGGTCATCCGAGGTGTTTTGTTCGGTCAACCGAACTCTGTAAAAATTAGCCGTTATTTGACCGTTGCAGAGTCGTTTTTCAGCATATTTTGAAATGTATAAATACTCTAAAACTGCGTAATGATTAAATGGACTTGCACATACAATATACATTGATTTCTTATCAAGTCTAAACACTCACAAAGCAAATGCTCTTCATTTCTATGATCTAAATCATTCAAAAGGTATCTTTCCAAAGCAAGACAAAGAGTGTGCATCAAATATTCTAAGAGCTTAATATTCTTGTACTTCAAAGGTATTTATCTTTCACTTAGAAGAGTAAACAACCTTGATCTTAAACCATCTCATCCCCTTTCTTAGTGATAGGGTTATTCTTGTATAAGTCTTACTTTGTGTGGGCAATTTACCCTTAGTGAGTTGTGTATTGTGGTTGTGTTGTAAAACTCTTAGTGAGTTAGCCACAAGTGTAAAAAGTTCTTAGTGAAGTTGTTGAAAATCCTTGGGTGCGGCTCAAGGTAGTGGATGTAGATTCTAAGTGAATCGAACCACTATAAATCCTTTGTCTTGTGATTGGGTTTCATTTTGCTTTTGTTCATCTTGCTCAAACTTACACTAGCCTTGCTTAGATTCGAAAAAGTTTACAAGATTAGTTAAAACCCAATTCACCCCCCCCCCCTCTTGTGTTTTACAGTAACCAAATGAAGGATGACCCAAACGACGATGCCATAACCAGATTTCCCGTTCCTTGGGGCTTATTTTGTGATTCACATGATTTTCCATTCCGTGGCTTAAGTCATCCAGATAGTACAAACCCCCTCTCTTAGTACCACGCCCAATGATCTCCTTGCTGAAAACATCCTGAAAAATACATAAAGTAGGGTAAATTAAGACCATACAATTGAGTGCTTCAGTTACTTGGCTCACAGAGATCAATTTATTTGACAATGAAGGAACGAAGAGAGTATGAGATAGGGATAAAGAGGGTGACAATGGCACAGTTCCAGCCCCTTTGACTGGATATGAAACCCCATTCGCATTAGAAATGCTAGTTCGTCGTGGTAGAGTTGCATCCGAGAAATCCTTAGGATCAAAAGTCATATGATTCGTAGCTCCGCAGTCTATAATCCATTCACTCGCATCCAATGAGGTGCAGCAACAAAAAACTTGTCCACAGATTACCTTGGGTCTCATGAAGTAGAGTAATCAGCCAAGGGAATGAGTGAGAATTGAGAATCAGCTGTGACAGCAGCAACTTTGCCAGTATTTCCATCATGTGTCGCATTCTCCTTTTTCCTTCTAGCTTGTAATTCATGCCACCACTCAGGATACCCATGTAATTTAAAGCAGGTATCACAAGTGTGTTTAGTACTCCCACAGTTTGTGCATTTTCCGCCGTCGATTGTACCTTTAGACTTGAGAGATGGGTTGTATTTTCCAGGTATCAATGTGGGGTGTTGACTAGGTTTAGAACCTTTTGTAGCCATCACCGCACCACTGGTTGTAATTTCTCCTCCAGATGTCATTACAATTTTGCGAACGGATTCTCTCCGAACATGAGCATAGGCCTGCTCAACCGTAGGAAAAGGCTTCAATTGTAGAACAGTGCTCCGGATATCGTCTAGGCGATCATCAAGCCCATCCAAAAAAGGTATAGACTCTTTCCTCTTGTAGGATGGAATTGTATTTCTGAATATCAGTGGCACACTCCATGGGATTAGGGCGACGAAAATCGATCTCATGCCACAAACCCTGTAAATCATTATAGTATTTCTCAATGGATCCACCCGCCTGTTTCATTCTAGAGACACGACGTCGGAGATCATACACCTGCGAAGTATCAGTTCCGTCAAAGTATGTCAAAGCCACCGAATCCCATACCTGTTTCGCTGTCGAAAAGCGAATAAAGTTCGGCACCAAAGCGGAGTCCATTGAGTTTATTAACCATCCTTTCACAACAACATTCTCAGTTCGCCATCTTCGAAAGAATGGGTCTGTTTCTGGTGGCTGTGGATAGTCACCATTGATATATCCCAATTTGTCTTTTCCTGAGATATACATCTCAACAACTTGGGACCATAGAGCATAGTTGGAATCAACCAACTTGATGCTGATAGGAATTGTATGTGAGTCGGCTATGGGTGATTGTGATGGGGTTTGAGTTTTAGCTAGAGCTTCAGCCATTTTTGCTGTGAGATTCTCAAGAATCGATTCGGTGGAATCTGCCATGTTCGTTGAATGGTTTGAATCCCCTCCCTTTTTTTTTAAGATGCAGGGAACCCAAGACCATGCTCTGATACCATGTTAGAAATATTCAATATGGAGAAATTTTCTAGTATATTCTTATTCACAAACTTGTGAGATTATATAGATACAACAATGATCCTAATTTGGTAACTCTATCAATCATATCCATCTATACATAAATCACTCCTATCAATCTACATATATCACTCCACACACATTTATCACATGTTTCTTATGACTCATTCTAACATTGAGATGGCTCCATCATTTTAAAAAAGACTTCAAAATTAAAAATCAAAAGCATGTCTTGTACTCTAGTCCAGCAGTCCCGTTTAGGTTGATGATATTGCCTAATCTCTACCAGGATCTCTTGCAGAGGTTAGTTCACTGGCAGTCTGTATAGGAGTTTTGATCTTTTCGTGAATCTATGAATGTCATTGAACATGTTCATGGATTTCCAGGTATATCAAACAACGTTGCTCAGACTGTGAAGCTGTCAAAGAAGAGCCTGTACTATGCTTGCTTTGTGGTAAATTGTGCTCACCGAACTGGAGAACTTGCTGCAGGTTTAATTCCTACTCGTGGTCATGTTAGATATTTATTTAATTGCAGAATCATTAAGATTTGCATATTTAACTCTTTCACCTGTACTGAAGGGAAAGTGAATGTCATACTCATGCAATGACCTGTGGTGCTGGCACTGGGGTATTTCTTTTGATCAGGGTATGTATGTAGTTTATAGGTTTCAAAGTATGTTCATTTTGTTCTTTTCTCTTGGCTTTTTGTTCTTGTTCTTGTGGTACATAACGATCATTCATTCCTTTCTTATGTGCAGAGGACTTCAGTTTTGCTTGAAAGATCTGCTCATCAGGCAACATGGCCTTCCCCATACTTGGATGCATATGGAGAAGAGGTAATTTTCTTCCTTCCCCTACTTGCATGCTAAGATAAGAGTTTCCATTAATGTTTATAACGAGAAGTTAAAGTTTAATCCCAAATAATAGGGTAAAGTTTAACTAGTAGATAATATCTATAATTTGTCAAATTTTCTGTGTGTCAATTTTGACCATTAATTTTATCGACAAAAGTGGGTTCCTAACTAAAAATGGTAAAATAATTATGACTGTAATGACGAATTGAGTATTTTTTAAAATTATCCACGTTGATTGGAGAAAAGTTGAAATTCAGATGGCGAAAACCCAATAAGTTAAGATGGCAAATTGAATTTTCTCAACTTATACCATTGTTAAAATTTTGAGAATTATGTCTTGCAACTCGGAACTTATTTGTAGATGACCTACCTTTGATGCGATGTCTAGGTCAATTCTGTATTTGATATTAGAGCAACTTAATTCTTCTCCTAGATTTGGTCTTCTTCCACGAAAGGGATTGTTACTTGGTTATCTTCTGGAATTGCTGAAAATCTTGACACTACGTGGAGTTAGCTTAACTTATAATTGTCAGAGCAAAGATGGAAGCTGGGTTTCCTATTTGCTGCTATGTTTTTTGGCTACCTTGTTGGGGACATTTTATTACGGATTATTGATGTTTATGTTATTAATGTTAAACTTTGTTTCAAGCAAGGCATGTTTAGTGAATGCCTGCTAAAGCTTATTCGTTGTGTAATACATATGATACATTTTGTCCCACCAATTCCTTGTAGGACAACGAGATGCTTCGAGGGAAGCCATTATATCTCAACGAAGAGCGCTATGCAGCTCTAACCCATATGGGTAGAATAACTCTCTCTCTCTCTCTCTCTCGTGTGCCTCCCCCCCTCCCTCCCTCCCTCTCTCCTAACCCCAGCTCTTCCCTTGATCATGCATAGTACAGATAGTCTCATATTTAATTGATGCATGCTCGTGTGTCAAGTTTTAGATTATAGGGTAAGGAAGAGGTAGAAAGGAAGTAAATATATGGCATACATTTTGTCCACACTGAGGGTTTTATATGCTGAATATAGTACCTCTGTCTATATAAAGAGGATAAGAAGGTCAAGTAAAGAGAAGGGAAAAACCCCCTTTTTTGTTAACATATATCCCTTGTATGCTGTTCTTCTTGATCAGTTTTATTCTTTCCTTTCCATGCAAAACATTATTTGCCTAGATTCTGCAGGAATGGGCATTTTCGATATCACTCAACTCTTGTACTTCACTTTGCTAGCAGGATCGTGGTTTAATACCGAGGGCAATGATGATAGTCGGGCTATCAGCAAATATCTTCCTATGCGTTTATAAGGTTTGTTTTGATGAAAATTATGCCCATTGTGGTTATTGCACTGAAATAGGAGATTTGTTTTACATGCTCACAATCTGTATTGTTCTATCTTCTAGGTTGCTTCGCATGGTCTTGATAGGAGTTCAAAGATGCTTCGCCAAACAATTATTGGTTCTTTTTTTCCTTTAGATTGAAGTTCTGTAATATAAACATGCTATTGAAGGTCCGATATTGTACTTGGATTATTACGAATATTCTGCCTTTTGTTTTAATTACTGTTCTTCCTTGTAGATTTAGGGTGTCCATTGTTCTAAGCAGTTCATCGTTTTGATTAACAGGTAGAATAAATAGGGAACCTTTGTTGCCAAATGCCAAAAGTTTCACCACTTGTTCCAACTCCTTTCTGGCTCAAATGCTGAGGGACTAAGATTCACGGCGATCTGCTGCATCAAATACAGTTTGCTAAGGTTACTTAAGGAATTGATTTTACATCTGAATCACATAGTTCCTATTACCTATATCATTATTTTCTGTGTGTAGTTCATCCTTGCAACAAGTGATCATTCTTCTGTCTCTCTTTTTGGTACTACAGTATTTCTCACCTATGAATTGGTTATCTTTTGAAATAAAAAAATATAGGATTCTTTCAGTCTTCCATGATATTATAATTATAAGAGATGAATCTCTAATTATGGCCACCATCAAGATGCAGTTGAAAGCCTTTGGGTCGAAATTCGTAAGTAAGCTGGAATGAGAATCACTGCAATAATACAGCAAGCCTATAAGAGAATGAGAGAGGTGTACACTTATTCTAGAATATAATAAAAGATCGAAAAAAAATCTCGTATCAGTTAATCTACTTGCTCTCCTTTTGTTTTTTGTTTTTTTGTTTTTGTGATTGTTCAACATTATGTTCTCTTTTCATGTGATCAGTGTTGAAATTATATCGGAGATCTCAACCATTTCTGTTTTACCTCATAAGACTGAGAAGGCACTCTTTGTGATTGGCAGATGATCTGGGTTTGCTGTCATAGCTGCGATACCTACCTCCATGGTGTTTATATAGCACCTAACTAGCGCGTTGCATTTGTTTTATTGCCTTTCATCTTATGCGGATGCATGCCCATGTTCAAAGGATTTGATGGGCTTTCTGACGAGTGGCGACTGGAATTGACTATGCTCTTGGATCCTATCCTTGACATTACATGGTTTTTGGACATAAAATGTCTTTTGATTTATGATAACGTTCTCTCCAAGTGTTTTGGACATGAATGTGTAAATCATCAGCACTACCGTTGTTATTGTGGGTATGCATCGCTTTTCGTTATTGATTTTCCAGTGGTAAAATTGACTCGGCAATTGTCTTTTAACCTTCCATTCCTCGTGTATGGGTGTTGAAGACCTAGGGTCATTGGTAATAGATGCCCTGGTTATGTTTCACAATCCAGCATCCAATTGATTTTCTTTATAGACCTGTGAAATTTTTTTTTTTTTGAACGCCCGAGGGCGGAACCCCATGAACGGGGAGATAGAACAACCCCATGAGCGGGGAGAGAACAGCCCCATGAACGGGGAGAGAGCACCCTAGATAAGGGAGAATAAAGCTCACCGCACGCTGGCGGAGGGTATCGAACCCGGGACCTCTCGGTCACGGGCCAGCACCTGCCCACTGGGCCACGGCACCTGATGATTAATACATCCTTTGTGTGGAGGAAAAGCAAAAATCATATTCGGCTACTTTTCTGTTTTTACATTTTTTTTAGTGTGCCCAGAAGCAATTTAGGGATTCTTTTTTCAGAAAGATAGTCGAATTATATTACCACACCAAATTCTATTTTTTATTTTATTTTTATTTTTTTATGAATAAACCAAATTCTAATTCGAACTATACACTTCAAATTGTTAATAACTAACACTAAAATAGAATGCAAGGAAAGAAGGTATAGTTGCTAAATAGGAAAGAAGTATAGTTGGCATTGGTAATAATTATCGATTCAGATCTTCTGTGACGTTCTTTTTAGCACATATCCTATACTAAATAACATAAATGTTATATGTTAACAAGATTATAATAAAAAATATTGTGGGGATTACTATTACATTATCATGTGTAACATGACAATTCCAATTTAGAACAATAAGTCCTTTTTTTTTCGAAGTAATTTAGAACAATAAGTCTCTTGTGTAACAAACAACCCATAATAAAAATATTAAAAGAAACCGTAAAAAAAAAGTAGATGATCATGCAAAAATGAGAGATCTTATTAAGTACTTTTGACGTAGAAATTTCTATATTAAGTGAATTTCTTCTGTACAAGATCCATTACGGCAAGAATCTAATGCTCAACAAGTTGAATCGTTTTTTTTTTGGGTTAACTGTTTTAATCGCATTGGGCAAGACTGCAACTGAACGTCATTCCACGCTGGTGAGCAGACAAATCCATAGATCAATATTATGCGCTTCCGCTATTGAACTCAGCAATCCTACGTGTTCGCCGAGACCTGTTCCCTGCATCTCCCTCTCCTTGTCAGCCACTCTAAGTAGCCAATTTCTGAGAAATTTATCGGCTTCATCCCTAACCCGAGAAAACAAAATTAAACAAATTAGATGACAAGCGTAGGATATCTATTTATTTTCTTCAGAAAATGGAGCCCATTTTAAAAGATCCATATATATGCAGTACCAAAAAACACCAATAGGCTGGAGAGAAAAGTATGAAATCGAAAATGATGAATTAACAACTCCCCATCATAGGTAAAAATGTAGTAGGAAGCAAACTTTATGCAACTTCAATATAAATCTCTTTGCAATATTGCTTACTGGACTGAACAAACGAAACACTGTTAAACATCCCTACGCTTCTTTAAAGGGGAAGTAGATTAGCCTACCAACCTGGTGAGGACAGTTACATTTAGACCAAATTTTGGGTAAGAATAAGACCTCCCAAAAGAGGGAAAAATGCTAATAAATCAGTAAATGAAATGTTATTAACAAGTAACACATTTTTAAACAATTTAGAGAGCACTCGCAAGGTAATAACCGAAGCAAAAGGAAAAGAATATCTAGGTTTTACAGAATGAGAGCAAATATGAACACGGTATATCTCTTGCCATATGCAATTGGAAGAGTCAAGAGTGAAAGAAACAAAGACAATAATAGTATAGTGTATACACATAACGAAACTACACAGAAGTTCAGCAAATAAGCAAACTCAAGGAAGCACTTACTGTTCTGGTCTATGTCACGCCCATTTTTGACGTCTGTAAATTGTTTTTCCTCCGAGAGATGGTTGAACTACTAGGTTTCGAATTATTGTTGCTTTGCTCCCTGTTGATTGAAAACTCAAGCTGCTTCTCCACAGACTTGAAAATAGTAGTTCTTTTGGATCTCAACCGGTATGGTGGAGAAGCATTAAATGTTTTGCTATCATTTAGCACATCATCACAAGGACTGTCATTAGAAGATCTCTGAAAACTATGGAAGCTTTTATCGTCAGCCTTCTCGACTTTGTTTGAAGACGTAGAAGATTGAGTATCAGTCTTTCTTTTTCTTAATATAGAAGGAGTATGTGGGAAGCTTTTGGCTGCATTTTTCAGAATAGACTCGGGAGTTTGTGTGAATAATCCATCACTCCTCACTCTAGGTGAAGTGAAAGAAGTAACTGGTGACGATGTCGAGCTACAGTTAGAATCATGCTGCGGCCAACAAATACTTTGAATATCTGGATACAGTGGCAAGAAACTTTCTAATTGTGGCGGTTCATAGTATAAGGAACTATATTCCGGAGCTGGAGAATGCAATGATCCCCGGGGTAAGTCAGATTTAACATTTTCATCGTACTTTCTGCATTGGTCGAGCTTGAATGCTGATTCTGGATCGATTTCCATAGAGTTTACTTGAGATGACGTTCCCTCGTATCTAACTCCTTCGTAAGCAGACTCAAGTTGTGGACAACTAGTTGAAGCACCAGCACGTTGGGGTGAAGTTGCCATCTCTGCCTTATCATTACCAACTACTCCTAGTTTACATCCATCCTCACTTCCTGGCGAAGCTAGTACTGATAAATCTGATCCTCTAATTGAGCCATCAAATAAGTTTCCAGTAGAAGCCATTGTGGTTAAATTGGAACCAGTTTGAAGTACACTTTTAGCTGCTGGTGGGAGGTGCCCGGTAGCCAAATAAAAGTCAAGCTTTTTCTTAAGAGAACTATTCCAGTGATTCTTGATTGCATTGTCCGTCCTGCATCAGTTAAAAGCTTGTTTAAATTGAAAATGCTCGGATTTGCCAACAACCGCATCCACTTCCAAACCAATCAATCTAGATTTCTCAGCCCAAAGGTGGTACTATAACTAACCAACAGGGAACTCAATAACACATTAATGAAGAGCAAGATTTGGCTAAATGCTCCAGTTGTTAGAAACTACTCAGCAGAAAGCAGCATAGCAGTATCATTTCTCCAATTATTCTTATCTTTTTTCCCCCCTTCAATGATTTTTGGTTCGCACTACTACTGAGTTCCTAGATGAAGCAGAATCTCAGAAAAATGGAAGCAAACAGTTCAATTTACGCTTAGAACAGAGCTCAACATAGTTCTCATGTCTTCTTTCTTTGTTTTATTTAAAGATGAACTTCTATAAAGTGGAATCTTTCACTAAATGACAAAAACAAATAGTGTATTATGAAGTTATACCTCCCCGGTAGAACCTTAGCTATTTCAGCCCATTTATTTCCATGAACCCGATGAGCATTCATGAGAGCTAGTTCCTCTTCCAATGTCCAGGCATCTTTCTTTATGCCAGGATTTAAATGATTGTGCCACCTGAAGTGTCCCAAAGCAGTCAAGTTGTATTCAAAGAATGGATAGAAGTAGTAAAACTTCATACTTTAAAGAATAGAGAGTGGTCCAAAAAAGAGTTGATATTAACTACAAACAGAGCACTGATGAAACTATGATAAAATCAGAACAGTCATGTGTGCATACTCTGTGTGTTTGAGCCTCTGTATGTGTGTGCTTGATGTATTAGGAAACTAATGGCCAAAAGAAACAATGTGTAACTTATTACCTCTCACGACACTGTTTCCCGATTCGACCTGGTAATGACTTGGCAATGATAGACCACTTTGTAGGCCCATATTTTGCTACCAATTGAACAATTTTTTCATCTTCCTGTGACCAAATAATAGGAATTTCAGTTTCCAGAATAGAGTACTTATCAAGATAAGACATCTTGACTCAAAGTTGGGCAGACATGAAGAAAAAATCAAAATAAAGAAACTGCAGGCAAACCTCTTGGGTCCAAGGTCCCTTGACAAGCTCTGGATTAAGAACTTTTTGCCATCGGTGAAGGCACTGCACTTCTGATCTATCTGGAAAGAACTCGGCTGCATAAATGGGAATGTCGACATGTTTAGATATTTCTTCACTCTTGTCAGTTAAACAAGCAGATTCCAACTGACATAGCTTGACTTTCTAATTAGTTTAAACCAATCATAGCATATTTTTTCTTCAAATCAGTTCGTGATTTAAAAGTGAAATTTATTTAGCACGAATATAAGCCATACAAATATGTTTCTATACCTGAATATGGACAATATTTACATGTACTGTTAATTTATTGGAAATCCCTGAACATATTTAATCCCTAATCCCATTGGAACTGTGTCCACAATGACGGCTTTTTAAGCAACTAATGAAAAGTTCATAGTACATCATCATAATGCAGAAGAGTACCTATTTTCTTCCAGCACTTCCCCTTAAAAGCTGTAACAGCTCTTTTCAATGTATCATCCTGGTAACATTTGGAGAACTTTTTAAGAAATCACAAAATTAGAAACCCAAAAATTCAATCAAAACTATGTCTGAAAATAGATTTCTCACAATGAACAGAGAATACATGTTTTTGGTGATAAAAAGAGTACTTGAATTGCTTCGAGAATAATAAAATATCAGAGTTTTAGTACAGAATATCCTTTTATCAGCACCCAACATTGTAAATTTAACATAATAGGACCAGCACCTAAAAGTTTAAGCAAACATTAACAGAAATAACGAACAGTATCTACTTCCACACCCCCTATTCCCGCAGTCAGTTCATGAATATTACTTACCTCCTCCGGTGTCCAACCCCCTTTTGCTCTCCTGATTGGCCCAGTGGTCCTCCTACAAAATTAAAATGCACAAGACTATGTTAACAATGGTTAGGGATCATATATAGTAATGAATTTAAATAAACTTGATCTGCTATTAGTGCCGAATAATACACAGTTTTTAAAACGATCGTCCTTTTCGCTGTATTGCAGCATAGCCTTGTAATAGAAATTCATTATTACTCAAAATTTGAATTCATTACAATTCAGGAGATAAATGACAATAAAGCAAAATACCTATGAGACGGTGATGTAGGGGTGGGGCTACCAATCCCCGGGGATTTAAGGGTGACCCTTTCACTGTTTTCAGAAACAGATGAGCTCGAAGCAGCTTCCGATTGCTTATTCTCCTGGCAACACTCATCTTTCACCTCAGCCATCTCCCTTCAGACCATCACCTTCAAAAAATCCAACCTTATATCAGAAAAAAACCAGAAAGAAAAAAAAAAATATCCTCATCACAATCAAATGAACACTAAAAATTCACACAAAAGAATTCCACACTTCAGCATAAACCCTAAAAACCTAATCGCAAAACGTAATACCAAATCTATCTATAAAATCAATGAAACTAAACTCAACCTAGATCTTAAAAACACCAATTTTCCGATCAAAACTTGATTCAGGAAACGTCAATCAGACTCCATTATATCAATAGGAAAAATAAATAAATTACAACTTTAATAGAACTGAATCAAATAAACCAAAAATTAGCTGAATCAGATAATAGCATAGTTAAAAACTCATTAAAAAACGGTTGAATTCTCCGCAAAAAAAAATCCAAGAAAATCAATAAAAAAATCACCTCTAGAGAAAGTGGCGGGAATTCAACACCAGCTCATCAAACCCTAGAAGAACCCACAAGGAGAAACCTCTGAGTTTTCTTCCCCTTTCGAAAGAACCTTTTGCCCGTTGAAACAATTTAAGAGAGAGAAAGGGCTAAATATATCTATATTATATTATAGTAATTTTCGTATATAACGAATATAATCACCGACGATGCCGTTTAGTTTTCCGTTAAGTGAGCTTCGAGGGGATAATGGAAAGACTCGAACTTTACTGTCGGGGTTATAACGGCGGTTGATGGTTTCACGTGTACGTTAGGAAATAATTTTGAACCTCAAACGGCACACTACTACCCACTTATGTTAGGGGATTTTGGTTCATAGGAATTAATAGTTCCCGGGTTATTTTGGACCGTTGAATTTAAAGCTGATCAACTTTTGACGGCTGCTAAGGGTTTAACACTGACTTGGTTGTGACCAACTTTTTCTAGATGTATTCGTGGCGCTACAGTAATCAACGGTGGATCGAGATTTCTCTTGGCACAATCATAACCACTGTTTGTTTAATTTATTTTTAGTTTTATTTTTTGGAGGGTTTAAGGGAAATTGGATAAACGTAACTCTAATAGTGGGTGAGAATCAAACTCATAATGTGTTTATCAAATAAGTATTTTACTGATTAAATTATTATCTTGACTCTTAAGACGACAGTTTTATTAATGTAGTAGATCTATTAATTTGTGCGATTTTAATAGTGTATTAATATTCTATTGTCAAGTGATTACACATATATTTCTTAGGGAACGAATTCGAAATACTTTTGAAACAACTAATATTACGAGTTCATAGAATTTCTATCATCAAATTATATAATATTTAGATCTCATTCGAATTAATAATACTCCCTCCATTCCCTATTAATTGTCGTTCAGGAGATATCTAGGTATCCAAATTAATTGTCGTTTGAGGTTCTTTTATTATTTGTCAACAATTTATTCCAATTATACCCTTAATATTTTCCTTTCTTTTCTTTATGACGTAGAAGTGAGAGAGGGAGGGTGGGGTAATATTGAAAGTTTACGTGGAAATGACAATTTCCTTAATTTTCTCAAAATGTCTAAAGAGTCTTATATTTAGGAATGGAGGGAGTAACAAATAACTGAATACCGATAAAATAAGGCAAAAACACCGATTTCGTCCTGAAAGATATTCTAAATTATGGTTTTTGTCCTGTATGTAAAATTTTGGGGTTTTAGATCCAGTATGTTTTTACGACCTGCCGTTATTGTCCTTCCGTCCCATTTTCTGTTAAAAAATCGTCAAACCACTCATGTGCCTCACACGTGAGATAATATTTAGGGGTATTTGGACATTTCAAATCAATTTTCCACAGAAAAAAACTTATGTACTTTCAATTGTTAAATAAAATTACTATGGATACCCAATTTAATTTATCCAAAAAAAAAATCCCTAAATCTTTATCTCTATTCATCTTCATCCCCTTTACCCTTGTCCACCCCCGCTCACCACCACCACCACCACCACCTCCAACCACCACCGGTATCTTTTCGCCAACCCCATCTCCCCGTAATATGTCCAGATCCAAACTTCTCAAAATCTCAATTTTTAAATAGTGTTTCAAATGTTGAAATACAACCTAATAATAACCACAAAATAATAAATAAAAAAAATTAAAACTTCACCTCCAAAATTAAAACTTTTCATCTCAAGTGTTCTTTATTTAGTTTAAGAGTACTGAACAACGTCTAAATTATATGTGATATACTACAAAATTGAGTTTTCGAATTAAAAATTTACTATAAAGTTTTGGGTTTTTTTTTGGATTTTGGAGTGCTTATGAAGAGGAGTTGTGTCTGAGATATGGATTTTGGAGTTTTTGGATTTTGGGGTGATTATGCAGAGGATTTATTGTTGTTTTTTTGGATTTTTTAGAATATGGAATGGAGATGGTTCTTCCACCGCCGTGAATTGGAATCTTGAAAATTTAGTCCATTTGGGTCTTTCAAGCTGTGAATTGGATGGATCCATTCCTCTTGAGCTTGGGAAATTGAAGAAACTCGAAACTCTGTTCTTGGATATCAATGGCCTAATTGGTTCAATCCCAAAGCAATTAGGAAATCTCACAAGCATGGTGAATCTTGATCTTTCTGCCATTTTCTTTGCTCTTCATAACCTTTTGCTAGGTGGGAACAAATTTTTCAATCCAATTCCTCCCTCTATAGTCTGTTGAGAAATCAAACTCATCTTCACCGTTGAGAAATCAAACTCAATTGAAAGTTGTGTGATCCAATTCCATTGAAAAATCACTCAAATTCAGAAGTCCAAGAGTTCAATTTTTTTAGCTTTTAAAGCAGACCTACAGTGAAAAGGCCAACAAGACAAGAAATCTATATGGATTTGACAAGAAATCTCTATGGAACACTCATATGTGGTGTTAGCTTTTAACCAAACTGATAAATTAGATCTTGAAAACCCATTTCGATTTTTATGGTTTTGAGAGAAATTTTTCAATTTTTTTTGTGTGCATCTTTTAGTGAGGATTTATTTTCAGATCCTTGGCCTTTGGTGATAATTGGTAGTGGTGGAGCAGAAATTGGTGGCAGCGGTGGTGGTGGTGGTGGTGGACAAGGGTAAAGGGGATGAAGATGAATAGAGATAAAGAGTTTAGGGATTTGTTTTTTTTTGGATAAATTAAATTGGGTAACCATAGTAATTTTATTTAACAATTGTGTACACAAGTTTTTTCTTGTGGAAAATTGGTTGAAATGTCTGATATACCCCTAAATATTATCTCACGTGTGAGGCACATGAGTGACTTGACGATTTTTTAACGAAAAATGGGACGAAGGACAATAACTAGCGGTCGTAAAAAACATACTGGATCTAAAACCCCAAAATTTTACATACATGACAAAAACCATAATTTAGAATATCTTTCAGGACGAAATCGGTGTTTTTGCCATAAAATAAAAAACGTCATGTTTAACGTTGTGAAGATATTGAAAATAGCACGCGTGGATGAGAATAAGCCCAAATTTGGGATAGGATAAGCGTTAGGAGAATTTTTTTAAATGGAAATGAGGAAAAAATAAGGGATGGAAAAGAAGAAAGTTATGGGATCTTGTGCAATTTTTGTTTGATTAGAGGGAATCCAAATGTTTTTTGACTTTACCAGAAGTTTGCGCACAATAGTTATCTTGAATGATTTTTAAAGGAAACTAAGAAAAATTTATTGTCAAATGATCATATTTAACTTGTCAGTCGTCACATGTAATTTAATCGAATTAATCAAGTCAAATACAATAAAATTTCTATACAGTAATATTCTCGGGAAAAAAGAAAAATATTATTATAGAAAGGTTATTTTTAAATAGATGCTTACATATATAAATTATAATTTAAAAAAATAACTAATATACATCATACGACACTTAAAAATGTGTTCATTCATATTTTAAAAATATGAATTTAAAAAAATATATAAAATTCATGAGTTTTAAGAAAAATAAATATACGTACATCATGCATGTACATTATGTATATTAGATTTAGAAGATTTAAAATATTCACTCATGTATGTTGTATTTTTTAGATGTCTTTTCATTTGTTTCCTTTTTATTATACATATATAAATGCTAGCATAATCATAAATTTCAATATCATTTCAAATTCTACATTTTCTACTTCAAGCAAGTCATGTCACCTAAAAACAAACGAACTTAAATCACTGAAATTATTTGTGTCGAGTTGCCAAAATGAAAGAAACCAACCCAGATTGGAAGAAAAAAACATCTTGCAAAATGGTTAAAAGATACCCCATAAGCTTAAGTTGTTATTTTATATAGATATATAAATATATTTAAAAGTTAATGTTATTTTATTACTATATGGAGGTAAATTTCGTAAGGATTATCCTTAAAAAATTAAGGAATATTACAATGTAGAGTTTATTCTTATTTATAACTGGTCTCGAGTTGGGACCAAGATTTTTTATTACCATAAAGATGTTATTTTTATATAGGGGTTTCACTGTACCTAAATAATTTTTTAATATTAATTATTTTTAAATCATAAAATGTTTTGTTTCTTTATGTATAGATGGATGCATGCCATTGCCCATTTGTAAATGAACTTATAGAACAAAAAAATATGTAAAATCATTTATATTTTATTTATATATATATATATATATATATTCAACCTCAACCCTAAGAGTCCTCACCTCCCTTACCCTAAGGCTAGTGGAGAAGTTAAATCGAGAGATATGTCTCAGTTGAGATCCACTAAAACTGTTTGATTCCTTACTGTAACTTTTCAATGTTACGAAGCGAATTGATATTTCTACAAATTAATATTTTAGTTTTAGAGAGTTTAGAAAAAGATTCACTTGCTTTTTGCAGTATAAACGAAGCGAATTGATTTTTTTTTAAATATCCATATTTATTTATTTTTAAAAATATATTTTGAAAATAAAAATTCTCAATTAGAATAAAAAAAAATGAACATTACATAAGTCTAAGCTAAATCGAACTTGATTATAAGCTCAATCGGAATTCAGAGGACCCGGTCATCTGAATTACTTGTTATTTTTAAAACTATAACTATTTATTTGTTTAGTTTGACAATACTATAAAAAAGAGTATTATCACATATTTTGAGTGAGAAATTGGGTTGGCATTTCAGCCATTAGAGTGGGGAAGCAAATTTATTTGCTTCTTACATTTTTTATTTATATAAATATAAATAGTTAAAGTTTTAACAAATAACAGGTTATTCAAATGACCGAATCCTCTGAATTCCGATTGAGCTTAAAATCAAGTTCGATTTTGAGAATTTAGAATTTTTTTATTTTTTTAATATTTAATAGAATAAAAATAAGTAAAAAATATTAATTAAAAGTTATGGGTTTTAATATATTTATGGTTTTTCTTTTCTTCTATTCTAATTTTTAGATTTTTTTTTTTCAATATTATTCAAGATCCCACATTGAAAGTGTACGAAATTTTTGGAGTTTAACAACATTATAAATAAAGGGTTTGAGCATGTTTTTCAATTGAATGAATTGGTGGTTGATATTTAGCTCATTAAATTATGTGACAAACTCAATTTGTTTTTCAACTTTTTAATTCCAATAGTCAATTTTTTTAATAAAAAAAATAGCTCACAGAGACATTTGATTTTTGGTACAACTTGCGAGAAAAACCTACTTATTATTTTTTTTTTTCATTTAAAGAGTCAAAACTTCAAAACAAATATAGTTTACTGGGCCATTTGTTTTCTTATACTCTTAATTATATGATAAATGGAATCCTGAGCATAGCACATGTTATTAAACAATCTAATATAATCTAACTATCTATATTTATATTACAGAGTTTGTTTTCAATTTCAGCGTGGAAAGCAAATTGGCATTCCACCCCGAATAGGTTTAGATGGTTTCCACAGGGTCTGCAGCACAGAACAATAACCATTTTTTTGTCATAATCAAAATACATCATTGTTTAACCAGGGATGTAGTGACAGATAAGTCAAACATGTGACATTTTAAGTGAACTGACAATATCACCATGTGAAGTGAGGTATAAACAACAGGAAAAAAGAAAATCAAATCCCCTCGCTTATTAGATGTTTCTTTACACCACGAAAAACTCCAAGAATGAAAAAGATCAGCTGATTTTGGAGGTATTCAATCTAATATACTTTCTGCCCAGGAAAATTAAAAGAAAACGAAAAACATATAATTTCAACATTGTTTATAAATTGATCCGATTACTTGACCTTATTGGTTATAAAGAGCATCTCTTCTCTTTTTTCGTTCTTCCAAGAAACAACTTGACCACCAAATAGAAGCACCTGGAGCAAAGAAGGAAGAAGGAAAAAGAAGAAACAAAAAAGAAAGCAAGTAAGCTTCAGAATAAAGTCCTAACTCATGCCTCAGCAGTAAATCAAATTAGGTGAAGTTTTGATTTACAAATCTCCATACACATGTAAATATTCAAAATATAAACAGCTTCTTTGCAGTCTCACCAACAGTCAAATCATAAAGAGTATAAATCACAACTGCTGTCTTAGCAAAATGAAAAATCTACAATCTGTACATGCACGTATGAGGAAACATGAAGTTTTTCATGTGAAAAACACAGCAAAATGAAAAAGGAAAAAAAGAAAAACACAAATCCAGAAAATAGTAATCGAACTCATACATTTCAAGTAATGATAAGGCTAGCACAACACTACTCGTAGTAGATTTACGAGCTAAGATATGCCAAGATGGCTTATTTATTTATAAGGGCGTTAATTCTATTTTAGTTTCCTTTACTATTAGTATTAGGGTAAAAAAGTGTCCATGCCCCCTAAACTTTTATCGATTTTGGTTTTTGATTATGAACTAAAAAACGCAAAGTCCTTGACCCTGCACTTTTATGGAGTGTAAATGTTTCCCTTTCCATCTAATTCCAATGTTAAATCTAACGGAATAGCATCATGTGACTCTCACATGACTTAACTCATGAACATTTTGAAAAAATAAGTTTTGACTTAAAAAAAATTCAAAATGGGACAAGAAAACAGCGCCAAAATTTTCCTCATATTTTTTTGGTAAACCTTTTTGGTTATGAATTTCTCAAAAAAAATTCAAATAACACGAGAATGGACCAAATACATACTACTAGTAGTATGTTATATATTATTTTTTGACAGAAGAGAACAGTATATATTTTTTAAAGCAGAAAATGTCAATATAAATGTTTGGACGAAGTGCTATGAATTTTAGAGTGTTCAATGGCTCAGGTCAAAGTAAGTTGATTGATTACCTTTTAGCCGTTTTCTTATCCCATTTTGATTTTTTATGTCATAATCTATTTTTTCTTAAAATGCCCCCAAGTTAAGTCATGTAAGAGTCACATGTTGCTATTCCGTTAGATTTAACGGTGGAATTGGATGAAAAAAGAAACATTAACACTACATAAAGTTCAGGGTTAAGGACTTTGCGTATTTTAGTTCATGGTCAAAAATTAAAATCGAGAAAAGTTTAGGGGGCGTGAGCACCTTTTACCATTACTATTAAGAGTGTTGTCAATTAAGGGATAGGATTTTCAGTACTTTAGGGGTATATTAGACTTTTTGCCATCTCCACATGTTAAAACTGGATGGACATCCATATTAGTCCCTCAATTTTTTATTTTTTATTTTGTCAGCAACCTCAATTCTTTCCCTCACAAGAGGAGGAGAATTTTATTGTCCCAATTGACAATGTCAAAAGATTCGTCCCTTAATTGACAACAACACCCTTACTCTAATATGGATCAGGTTCATTGGACCATGTGGTTAAGAACTGGTCATATGATTACAAAATGAGGAGAGATATAATTATGTGATGACGTAATTTATTCTGAACCACAAAATTCATGTGGACATGCTCTATATCAGATTTTTGTAAAAGGTCCTTTACTAATACTTCAGCACTACAAAATGCGCCACAGCTCTAGTGCGGAATGGGGTAAATTTCGCACGTACGGAATTTTCCTCGTCTGTTGGATTAAAATTTTGACAGTTAAGATTGATTTAAAACGAACACATATTCTGAGTTTCATAACACCTGTTTTGTTTTTATCGTATGGAACATCTGTCCTAAATCCCAGAACAAATGTTGTGAAACATTCTGTATATACTGAAAAAAACTGTTCAGCGTACTATGCGGACGGTACAAAATGGCCAAAAGCCTTTGATTGAAAATAAATATAGAAACCGCTATAAGAGATTCAAAAGTTTGAACAGCAACATCCATTTTTTCCAACTCTTTTTTAACGGTCCAATCTTCCTTCCTCCCCCAATCAATTTCTCTTCTTCAAATCTTTCATCTGTCTTTTTTTTTTTTTTTTTTTAGCAGATTTGTTCGTGGAATTCTTGTTTTTCTATGGCAACTCATATGGGTTCTTTCAAGTCTCCCCAATTTTCTACTTCCTCAAATTCAAGAAATCAACCTAGTTCTTCCGAATCGAAAGTTCGAGTCATTGTAAGAGTTCGCCCCTTTCTTCCAGAAGAAATTTCCCAGAAAAATGGAAACCCCGTTTCTTGTGTCTCTCTTCTTCTTGATTCAGAACTTGAATCTTCTTGTGATGAACTCAGAGTCCACCTTAAAGATCAAGAATCTAGGTAAAATTTACTTCAATTTTATGTGGTTTTTTTTTTTAAATTGTTAAATAATTTGGGGATATTTCTTTGGGTAAGCAGCCGGAATGAGTGTTACAAATTGGATGCTTTCTTTGGTCAAGAAGATAACAGCAGCGTCAGTAAAATTTATGAGAAAGAAGTGAGGCCTTTGATTCCTCGCATCTACCAAGGCTGCAATGCCACTGTTTTCGCTTATGGCGCTACTGGCAGTGGAAAAACTTACACTATGCAGGTTAAATTTTGTTGTCATCAATCTCATAACCGTTAGTAAATAAACAGCAATAATGGGAGAGAAAACAAGATCGAAAAACAATAAAGAAAGACACAAGAAATTGTTAATCCAGTTCGTCAAAAAGTTAACTACGTCTAAGGGGCTACCAAGTTAGAATATTTACTATTTTAAGACGAAACCCTAATTATAATTTTACGTGGATGGCCATGAACAGAAAAATCCAAAAAATTGGCTTGAGGGCTGCTGCCCTGAACTCATGTTCAACTCATCAGCCAGTTAGATTGCCGCCAGCATGAACCGTTTATTCAGTACCTAACAATACTTCCACTTTATGGCCTCATCTTTTATGTTAAATAATGCATTCAACACCCCCCCCCCAATTGTTTTGATGATTACTACAATATATGTGTTTATGTAATTTGTTCCCCAATATTTAGGTTCTATACACGTCGACTAGTTAGCTTTAGCTTTTCCAGAGCTGTTTAACAATTTGGAAAATGTGTTATTATTTTACAAGTTTGATAGGTGAAGTCTTCTTTAAGGTTCTTGATTTATCTTTGCAGGGTACTGATGAACTGCCTGGTTTAATGCCACTTGCTATGACTACCATTCTTTCTATGTGTCACCAAACAAGAACTAATGTAAAGATCTCATATTATGAGGTCTACATGGATAGATGCTATGATCTTTTGGAACTAAAAGAAAAGGAAATCGCCGTTTTGGATGACAAAGATGGGCAAATTCATCTCAAAGGACTAGCTCAAGTTCATGTCAATTCAATATCCGAATTTCATGAGGTGTTTTCTCGAGCAATCCAGAGGCGCAAGGTTGCAGTCACGGGGATTAATGACGTTTCCAGTAGGAGCCATGGAGTCCTTGTAATTTCAGTTTGTAGCAGTGAATGTACTGGGGACGGTGTTATTGGAAAGCTCAACCTGATTGACTTAGCAGGTTTTCCATCCTACCATATTGACCTGAGTTTCCCATTTGTCTTGAATTTATGGAGCTCAATTTTTTTGTTCATACAGGAAATGAAGATAATAGAAAGACAGGAAACGAAGGAATTCGTCTCCAGGAGAGTGGGAAGATCAACCAATCCCTCTTTGCTCTTTCAAATGTGATTCATGCACTTAACAATAACGCGCCTCGTGTACCTTATAGAGAAAGCAAATTGACGCGGATATTGCAGGATTCTATTGGTGGAACAAGCTTTGCTTTAATGGTTGCTTGTTTGGTAGGGATTTGTTGTTTGCTAGAATAATCAAAGCTCGAAAGTATTGTCGAAATTCTAATTTTTCCTTCCCCTTTTTGTCCCTTTGTCATTAGAATCCAGGAGAATACCAGGAATCTGTCCACACAGTTAAGTTGGCAGCAAGATCCCGGTACATCTCTAATTTTGTTTCTTCAGCTCAGGAAAAAGATACTCCAAACATTAAAATTGATATGGAGGCAAAGCTGCGCGCTTGGCTTGAATCGAAGGGCAAGACTAAAAGTGCTCAACGGATAAATGGACTTGGAGGATCTCCATTACAGAGTAAAACTCCCAATTGTGCAAGCTCTTTGAATAAACAAACTGCATTTTGGAGCTCAGCAAAACCAAAAGTTGTCAACAACTCAGGTTCTTCATGTCCAGCAAAAACGTAAGAACAATAATTGCCTGCTTCACAAACTGCCTGCTTCGATTTCTTATTAGCATTCATTTTATTTGTAGGACTCCACGAGCAGCTCGCAGAAATCTATTTAATAATGGAATTATTACAGAATTGGCTAATGAGGTAAGCCAAAAAAAACCCGACTTGTCCATTAGTGGAACTTCGTTTATTCGATAGAACAACATGCCTTTTAAAGTAGTTTGGAAGATTTCATGTTTTTTCTCCATTTCACAGGATCAATACCTTGCTGCTAAGAAAACAACTAAGGAAGAATTTGATGTTCTTCTTACAACGTCGTCCTCGACTAGTGAGGAAATTAAAGGTCTAAGCAGCAGTCCCTTGAGGAAAGTCCTTTCTCCAGTTAACTGCAACATAAACTTTTGTTTGCCTGATCCAAAAACTCCCAAGACACTACTACCCTTTCTTCCAAACAGTGCTGAGAACAACAACTTTGAGGGGACAAGAACCCCACTCGATAAAATTCACACGCGAAGTTCTAACTTGAAGGTAATGCAGGAAAATTTAGCATCATATGGGCGATCATTATATTCTTCTTGCCTCGCTTATTAACATTTGATTCTTGTTCCTTGCAATTTTGAATCAATGGACACAACTCTCTTGTTCACGAGTACGTTGAGTTCTTGAATACAGCGAGCAGGTAAGTTTTTTTTTATCTTTCCTTTTTCCATTGCTTCATATGATGTTTCATTTTTGGAATGATTAATCACGTTCTTTTCTCCTACTTCTCTATCAGGGAGGAGCTACTGGAGTTAAAGGTATATAGCAATTGACAATTGATCAATCCTTCTTTTGGATAACGCTCCATCACGAGCACCCCCACCATCATTTCTAATACGTAGAAGACTAGACTTGTTTTAACAGTTCAATGTCTGATGAGGGGATCTTTAATTTGTGCAGGGAATTGGGCAGAAAATGGCAGAATACATAGTCGAGCTTAGGGAGACGAGCCCCTTGAAATCAGTAAGGAGTTTCTTGCTTACTCATTTCAAGAAACAATAAGTGCACGCATATCATTCATTGCATTAATATTTATTATTATTATTATTATTATTATTATTATTATTATCCTATTTTACTATGTTGCTGCAGCTAAATGATCTGGAGAAACTGGGGCTTTCATCAAAGCAGGTAAATATTTGGGGGATTATGTTACTATTTTGAAGGAGGGGGTGCATTTTACATGTCATGCAAAATTTGGGGTTCATTTTTTTTTATTACTGCAGGTGCATAACATGTTCACCAGAGCTGCAACAGGACTATTAGGATCAACTTCTGCCTTGATGAATATAAAATGGTGAAGAAAATACAAGTATGTATTTATGCGTCAGGTATTTCAACATCTAAAACCAAAGTGTATGATCGGTGTTGAACAGATATAAACGAAGGATCCGGGCAAAACACCATTTGTTCCTTTGTTGTTATAATTAATCCCCTCTGTAACTATTAATGTGTAACTGCATGTTTTTTATTCTTTTATTGAGGGTATTGTGTTTGTTAAGATGATGTTACTAATGAAAAAGATAATAGACCAGAGTGAAACAGATGATTCTAATCTGTAGTAGACTTTTACAATAGATCTCTCTCGCAATTCACTACACATTTGAACAACGCTCCAGATTGATCAGTTATGGAATGGAACTAGACAAAAGTTAAAAAGAATTAAACTGGAAATGAGCAGATTAACAGAAGAAAGGAACTTTCATCATTACTAATCAAATTCTTACTCTTACGTCATGATCAACATTACAGAGACAAGCAGAGAAACAAACATTACACCATTAATATCATAACTACTTGAGGATTTATACAAGATGAAAACACAGAAAGCAACCATGGCGGCTACTTTATTTCAGACTGATCAATCACCATCACAGGAGTGATTCAGTGAACGGACACATAAGACAAACACATACCATAGGCTCTATAATAGATAGATATCTTCGTCGTCTCTGCTCTCTCATAACTCAGGTGTCGCGGCCTCATTTGCAATTGCAAGGGTCGCAATTGCAAGGGTTGCACTTGCAGCCTCCGTTCTCGGCAGCAACCTCGCCCATTTCAGCATCGAAGTAACTGTTACACAGGAAAATTGAAATTAATTAGCCTAAAAATTACGCAATTATTCAAAGAGAGTGAGGCGGCGGTCACTATAATTATGGTAAAGACATACTTCTTCTGAGGAGCAACGCCGACGATTAAGGTCTCGGTGGTGGTTCTCTCGGTGTAGCTCAAATCCGGATACATCTTGCATCTACAATTTCAGAGGACAAATTCAATTATTTCTTTCCTTTTCTGATTTACCGTGAGACGGTGAAGAGAATATTTCAATTTCACCACCGGCCTTGAGGATCGTGAAGAAGGAAATGAATCCAGACGAAGATTAGTGAAATTAAACATAGAACATCGATAATCACAACAAATTTACAGATCAATCAATAGTGAAACCAGGAACTTCAAGTTGACGGCGAAATTAAAATTATACATAATTTTTTAGAACGTTTCTAAAATTTTGGCAAACTATAGATCAATAGAAAACAAAAAACATGCAAAGAAGAAAGGGAACAAGATAAGGAAAATGAAAACCAAAAAGGCTTACCCGCCACAGCCGCTGCCGCACTTGCAGCCGGAGCCGCATCCGCAGTTTCCTCCACAGCAAGACATTTTCAAGAATTATGCAAAGATTAACAAAATTCTAAGAGAAAATAAGAGGAAGCAATCAATGGAAGCTCTGAAAGTAGAATGAGCGTAAGATACGCATTCATAATCAGAATTTATAGCGGCGAAGGGGAGGAAGCAGGTGGATATTGACCGTCCACGTGGAATGATCTTACGGCAAACGGTTATCCTTCCCTGGGAGTCGGCCTCACTAGACACCATTTCTTCCACGTACTTGTCGTTTCCTATACAGGATTCCGAACTAGTAGTTATAGTAGGGCCCGCTCACCAACTGAGTTGATCCTGATCCTTATCTCTTAATTTATTTTATTTCGGTTCTGAATTATTGATTAACTTATTATCATTCCATAAAGTAAGATATATTATTTAATACAAATTATCCTTTTTGAGGTATCATTTCATACAAACGTGTATACATGCAAAAAATTGTTGTAAATTTAGTAGTGATTTTAATTAACTATAAATTAATTTATAAATGTCTTAATAACTTGGTACGAAAATAATAAATTAGTACTGAATTAAAAATAAAATTATTTGTGTACCAACCAAAATTGTAAATGGGCAACTCCTCACCGCCAAAGAGTGGACTTCCGTGTACATATTGATTTTGTTTACAATCCCATCAAAGGGAAAATGATGCCGGTAAATAGAGACTACAATTAATTTCCTAAATTTCTTTTTTTTTTGAAAGATTCCTAAATTTTAATACACTCTTTATCTTACATCTAATAATAATAATCAATCATAAAGTATATGGTCCACACAAAAAAGAAGAAAAGTTTCTTTTGGACTTTGACATTAACTAGGTAGATATTTTCTTTTTGGTCCATTTGAGGGAAAAAAGATATTATCATTAGTCATCAAAATAAATGAAAATTCTTATATAGATCAAGTTCACGGATAAAATTATCTATATTATTATAACTTTTTTTTCTCTTTCACATTTTATAAGAATGTGAATAATTTTAAATTATAAAATTTGTTGGACTAGGTTCATAACTGAGTTATCCAGAAAATAAATATTAGCCGACTTTCATTACATCCTAAGTTTTGTTTGCCTCGTGGGTTGCAGGTCTCTTATAGGAAAGTACTGGGCTTGCCTAACAAATTCGTTAAGATTTAAGAGCTCCAGAGGAAAGGTGTTGAATCCAAACCTCAACCAAACAAACAATTGCCTCTCCTAATTCCAGTCCGGGTTTTATGTGAAACAGTTTTTTTTTTTTCACTATATCAGAATAAGTGTTATGACAACCCCGAGCTCTGGGGCAACTGGTTGGAGTTGTCATATGCCTCACCATTGACGAGAGTTCGATTCCCACCGTGGACATCGACTCTCGTGGGATTTTCCCGCGGTGGTAGGGCTCCGTGTATAAGAGCAGTATGGGTCAGGCCCTCCCCCGCTAGCGGTCACGCTACGGGCCAACCGCAGGTCGAGCCCGGATTAGTCACCACGTTGTAAGTGGACACCGGGTGCCTCTCGGGGTGAACCAAAAAAAGAATAAGTGTTATGACGCTCAAAAATATGATATGTGTTCTAAAATTTAGAATAAATGTCAATTTTAATTCAAATCTTAATTGTTAAAATTTTAATACAATGTGCAAAATTACCACGTTACGCACTAGAGTTTCAGCTCCTAATTCCAGCTTGAAGTGGTTACCTGAATGATAGCAATCATATTGAATAATTCCTAAGAGGTAGTTATCAAATTTGCAGCCAACGGAATTCGATGCTACAAATTTGTAGATTGTCTCGTAGATTATTAATTTCTAAGAAAGATGATGAAATTGAGATTGCTATGTTGTTCTAGAATTTTATCATGTATTTATTTTTTTTATTGTTGTTTGTGTTGTTTACCTAGTTCGGGGCTGTGGACTTTTATCTGTTATCATGGTATTTATACCATTGTATAACACTTTTATTTTTTTTGTATTTGGGTTTTATCTTTTGATTATAATGACTTTACCTATTGTATGATTAATGCATAAATATTTATTTGGCAAAAAAAAAAAAAAAAAGAATTCGATGCTACAAAAGTATAGCTTAGCTTTAGGTTGAACAACCATCATGTAAAGACCAGTTCTTTACCAAGAGAAATTCATGCAATTATACACGCCACGATTATAGTGTAGAACACAAATATTTTTTTTGCAGATATTACAAATTTTTAGACAGACATCATATTTTATGTAATATATATTCTCTCATAATTAACATTCGTCTTAATATTGTAACACTTTTTTTAAGTAATATTTATTAAAAAATCACAACTCTGTTTGAACCAAAAAAATATGGATCAAATTTTTTATATTTGACTATTGAAAAATTAAGTATATACTAATTGTTTTGTGTTTAGCATAATAGCCGACCGCAACCGCTAGAAGATTCTCCAAAATAATTGATCAGACAAGGAATGGATGGCAACTGAAGCAACCACTATACCATATGCAAACAAAAATACCAACACAAGTTAGTTGACTTGATAATTATTTAATACGTCCTTACAAATGTCAAATATATATTCAATTCTTACTGACGACGTGAGGACTGTATTGATGGGTGATCTATAAGTATCATTGTAAGCGACTTATACTCCTTAAGACTTGCTCTAACCCGTAGTAATGACCGGAGGCGAACCCACTCAAATTTTTCTTTAACGAAAAAAATACGCAAACAAAAGTAAAATATGATTCTCTTTCAAACCCCACCAAGGACCTACTCACCTTTTCAAATTTTCTTGATTCGACCCACCATAATTCATATCTCAAGAGCAAGAATAGAAGTACCAAACAAAACAAGAGCAAAGAAAAAAAGCGATACTACTGATTTTCCAATTGGGTTCATTTTTACAGTCCGGCTCTAATTCAGAATGCCATTTGTTATGCAAAATGTCTTATACAATATTGACGGTTGAGATTTTTTTGAGAAAAAATGCGTATTCTTCTCTTGAGGATACCGAACAGGTTTTTCATCATTAGAAACAAACAAATTGTACTTCCTCTGTGGGCAAACATGTTTGTCCCTTGGCGTTGATATTTTTCAGTCCGACTCCTGTGCAGAATAGTCAAAATTTTGCACGTGCGAAACAATCTCAGTCGTCGAATGAGATTTTTAATGGTCCAAATCTGGAGAGAGAAAAGTTGCGGCTGACTTAAAAAATAATAAATAAATAAAATTTCTCTCTCCAGATCTGAACCGTTAAAAAATCTCATTCGACGGTTGAAAGTGTGTCCTACACCGTACGGAACAAAAACTGTTCCGTATGGTACAGTTAAATTCAATTAAAGGAGCTGGGACGGATATTTTTCCCAAATGGTACAGTGTACTTAACTTGGCATTAAATTTGCCCATTTCTTGATGATATGCCTTTTCCTGAATTAATAGTCAATTTAGTCATTAAATTATTTGTGTTTAGCTATTTTTATCACTTATAAATGTTTTTATTCTTTTTTGTCATCCAATATTTTATAGGCGGCCACTTTTATCATTCCGTCCAAAATAATGGAAAAAAATGTCAAGTTTGACGACTTGACCACTTGTTGACTTAATCCCCTATATCTTTCAGGGGTATTTTGGGAAACAAAATTATATATCTCTCTCTCACACTAAAGTGAAGCTTGAGCATTCAGGGCCATTGTGAAAAGGGTCAAAATTTGAGTGTGGTTGTTTTGTCTGAGAAGCATAGAATATTCATGGGTGTTTCACCAGCACCTTCTCCGGTGGGTGTGGAGATTAGTCCAGCTCCAGCTCCCGCTAGCGGCGGCGCCGCTGCAAGTATCAAACAGAGTTTCTTGATGATGGTGTCTATGGGATCTTTGCTCGGCCTTTTCTTTTTGTTGTAATGGAGTGTAGTATAGAAGAAGATTTAGGAGATGGAAATTCTTTTATTTATTATTATAAATAAAATAAAATAAAAAAATCCTGAACAAACCCACCATTGCAAACCACCATCCCAAACTCAATTAGCAACGGGTTTAAGCGTATTAGCCGGAGCAGCACTGGTGAAGTCTGTAATGGATTTTTCAAACTCAAAATCCATGTTCGGTGGGTCGGGTCAGTTTCCAAGATGGATTTTTCTGCCAAGGTTACCGGAGGAGGAGGCGGCGATACGGACAATGGTGGTTGTGCTGAACTTGCAGGGAACAATGGTTGATGAAGAATTCTACTGAGCTTTTCCTGACCAATAACCAAATCTTGAAATTCAGTTGTAGATTGGGCAAACAATAGTAAGAGTACTAATGTGAAAAAGATGATGATTCTTGATCTCTCATTATTATGTTGTTTCCTGGGATTTTGTTACTAATTTTTTCTTCTGTATAATCTTCCAATTCATCTCTGGATTCATTTTTGTGGCTTCTCAAATCCACACTAGTTGCAGAAGAACAAAGAAAGAGAGCGAATTTGAGTATCCAAAAAGAAGAACATTATGTGAGTTGCAAAATATAATATGAATTCCCAAAATACCCCTCAAAGATAAAGGGGATTAAGTCAACCTTTGGTCAAGTTGTCAAACTTGATGTTTTTTTTTATTGTTTGGGACGGAATGACAAAAGTGGCAGCATGCAAAATATTTGATGACAAAAAAAAATTCTAAAAGTGACAAAAATGGCTAAGTGCAAATAATTTGATGACCAAATTGGCTATTAATTCGCCTTTTCCTTGAGGAATCTCTTTGTTTTCTGGAGAGTGAATGACCCTTTATAGACCTAAACAATTTTTACTTTTCTCTTTTTAGATATAAACAATTTTTTGGTACATTTATAGACACGAACAATTTATGAGACTGCCGTTATAGATTTTTTTGACATTTCCGGCAAAAAAACTACCTGTGAGTAAAACGACGTAGTTTAGTCCATGGGTATTTCAGAGAAATCATTTTAATTGTTTTTATTTGTAATTTTCACTCTCATCCCCATTTGTACCCGACCCAACCCACATGAGCTATCTTCTTCTTCATCCAAAAGAAGCTCCATATCCTTCACCAAAATCCCAACCCCCTTATATGACGGCGACTCCTCCTAACACCGCAACAACTTCTTCACGAATTATTTACCCAATTTACTGACAAGCCCGAATGGACGGAGAGGTCACTCTTACCCCACAACCATTCCATCTTCATCTCCCTTATTTCCCTCGCCCTTCACCCTCCTCACCATCACCGTCTAACAATATCGCCGCCGCACACCACCTTCCGGACCTACCTCAGTCCCCACCCCCAAATACTTGACAAACCCGTATGCAATTAGCCAAAAGCATATGCAAAAAAAACCGAATTAGCACAAATTCAAACAGGGAAAAACCCATAAAGGTGAAAGCTTTTCACTTCATGGGATTTAAAGTAGATCAAACAATCAAGGAGTATCTCCAGCGAGTTCGGGTTTCCGGTTGAATTGGAGAAGGGATTTGATTTTGAAGGTGGGTAGGGTTTTGAGGGTTTGAAGGGTTTGGGAGGGGTGAAATGGGATATGGAGCAGAGGGCGGTTATGCGGGTCAGTCTGCGTCGGATACTATGAATTAAAAGTGAGTAATATGTTTTAATATGTTAATTGACATTTTTACCTCTAGAAAGACCTGCACATGTTGGTCACGTGCATGTCTTTTGCCGGAAATGTCAAAAAAATCTATAACGGTAGTCTCATAAATTGTTCGTGTTTATAAATGTACAAAAAAAATATTTATATCTAAAAAAACAAAAATTGTTCAGATCTATAAAGGGCCATTCACTCTTTTCTGGAACCATCCAAGTTAAATCATTCTGAGACACAGGCGTGTTGAAAAAGACAGCCCTTTAAAAAAAATATGAACCAGGTTTGAGTGTCGAACCGGATGTTGATGCCATGATTTTATGGGCACCTACTGATTCATTATCCGCCTATCATACCCGTTCAAAATGATGGTTAAATTTGAAAAAAAATGTTACAATTAGATATTTCAACTAGAAGAATATTTATTTTCAACCATTGATCGAAATCAATGATTGAGATTGCAACATTATCATGCTAAAACAATATGCATCAAACTGTAACAGGTTCGTCAAACATTATTTCAATGTCATTATTAAGTATTATGTCAACTATACTAGTCTTTCTCTATTTGTCAAACCTTATTTCAAAGTCATTACGATTCCAATATATTTTTTCATATTTTAACTCTTAGCTGGGAAAAAAAGAATCGGATTGTATGTGAGATAATTTTTGAATTTATTATTTCGCATCAAAATGCCTAAAAAATTGCAGGCAGAAAGGTTATAGTAGCCAAAGACATTGGAATTTTTATTTTATACATTGAAAAAATCCATCCCCACTATCCATCGAGCCCACCCTGAATAATTTCCATTTCGCCGGATTATTTTCGATGTAATCATAAAAAGCTAATTTTTTAAGAATTTTAGACCAGGCTTCTAATAAATTTTGATTTTCTGCTAGTCCAGCTGCTAAAGCCAAATTCAAAAAAAAAAGAAAAAGAAAAAGTAAAATTGAAAGTCAAGTAAGAAGGAAGGAAGCTAATTCCCGAAATATTACGTCAACCCCACTAACCTTTCTCTATACTAAAGAACAGCTTTTCCTTTCCACAGGAAGTGTATGAATCTATGATAGATGAATCAAGAATAAATGACCATTGTTCTTGAGAGGTGGAAAGTTGTAATGAATGGCTTCACGAAATTAATGAGTATAATATTGTTTAGATGATATACATCAGTCCGGTTACTATGTGGAACAGGGAAAATTTCGCACAGTGCGAAACAATTTGGGTCGTCGAATGATAGTTTTAATGATCCAGATTTGGAGAGAGAAAAGTTGTGGCTGGACTTAAAAAAGAATAAATAGCCACCTTTGTCCCTAACTTATTTTCGCTTGGCTAGTTTTATCATTTTTAGAAAAAAACTACTATTTTTTGTCCTCAACTTTTTTACGGGCTGCCAGTTTTGTCCTTTTGTTAAAAACTAGGTATAAATCCGTTAAGAGCCTTGACCAGCCGTTAACAGTAAAAAAAATACCCTCTATCTTCCAAGGGTATAATTGGAAACCCAATATTATTACCCAATAAAATGTGACACTGTTGTCATCTTCTTCCCCGGTTGCCCACCTCGGCCGACCACCACCTATCTCACCGTCTTCAATCTCTCCCCTCCTCTGCCGAATCCTCAGATTTGCTTCTTCTAGAAGGCCACCACGAGCAATGCATCCATAGTGTTCATTTTATGGTTCAATTTTATACATAATCTTCTGCCCAAAAATCTCTCCGGCGTTTTCTTCATCTCCAACCACCACCACCTTTCAAAATCATCATAAACTTGCAAATTCAACCATTAACAAGCCCCATTGTCGACGACTCCACCAACACCAACACCATACCATTTTCATTTCACTGACTCAAACATCGCAATCTCTTGCAATTCCTGCAACAATTACAACCAAATGAAGAGTAGTATCAGTGAGTGGATTTATCGATACCCTTTTGTGGTCATTTTGTAGTGAATCTACCAAGGTTTTCTCCAAGGAATTCTAATAATACTATTAAAAATGACAGTGATCCCTTGGAATAATAATACTATTAAAAATGAATGGGAAAAGAAAAAGCTGTGAAGAGAAAACAATTATCAGTATTACAGCAGTGACTCATCGTCTCCATTTCTTTGTGGTCACAACGGTCCTCCGGCCAACAAAGTGATTTTTTGATTCATGACCTTTACCTTTCTTTCTCTCTCTCTCTACCAACATAAATAATAATAATAATGGATAAATCAGTAAAATTCTAGGGCTAAAAAAATCCCCAATTCTTAACATAATTCCCATAATCATAAGGCTAATCAAATTTCAATGAATTTGCTATCTGTTATTCTGTAAATAAAAGCGAAAGAGAGTTTATTTTGGATATGAAATTTTTGGAAGAAATGAGTTTCATTTTTTTGTTTCCCATTTTATCCCTGGGAGAGAGAAATTTTATTTTGAAAGGTTAGTCACGTCATCCAAGTTAACGGATTTATGCATATTTTTTAACAGAAGGACAAAACTAGCAGCCCGTAAAAAAATTGAGGATAAAAAATAGTAGATTTTTTCTAAAAAGGATAAAACTGGCCAAGCGAAAATAAGTTAGGGACAAAGGTGGCTATTTATTCACTTAAAAAATAAAAAAATAAAAACTTTTATTTCTCCAAATCTGGATCGTTCAAAGCTATCATCCGACGGCTCAAATTGTTCCGCATGGTGCGAAACTTTTCCTGTTCCGCATAGGAGCCAGAGTGGATATACATGCAGAACAAGATTCCAAGCAGTCCGGCTCCTATGCGGAACAGCCAAAGTTCCGCACGTGCAGTCCACGCCAAGGGCCGTTGATTTATTTTTTAAATGGATCGACGGCTGCGATTTAAAAGAGGGTTAAAAGGGTACATATGTAATTTCACAAATAAATAATAATAAAAAAGGGGAACACGCAACCGTCACATCGGTTGGGTTACCGAGGTGAGAGAAAACGGCAGAAAAGGCAAAATGACACCTTTTTACAAGAACACATGTTTTTGTGCAATGAACACATGTTCTTGTATATTGTAACACTTATTTTTGTGCAGTAAATACATGTTCTTGTATATTTGTGATTAATAAACATGTGTTTTTGTGCAGTGAACACATATTTCTTTATGTGAACACATGTTATTGATTAATGAACACATGTTATATTATTCTGAACACTTCAATTTGGAATGTGAGATATTTTAGGGATTCTCATTTATCTTCTTCCCATTAAAAGTAAGAAAGAGTAAAGGAGAATTTAAAATTTCATTTTTTCTGCCAGAAAAAAAGAAAGCGCGAAAGTTTATCCCTAAATACCTCTATTTTGATACAGTCGTTGGATCAAAAGTATAAAATTTAATGACTGATAGGTTGATCCGTATATATTGAACAATTCTTTTTCAGTATAGGAGCAGGAGTGGATTCCAGCCCAAGTACCTTTCAGTTGTCAAATCAATGGAGTGGAGAGTGAGTGGTACCCTCTTGGCTGGTTTCTATCTATCCATTGTGACTTTTGACTTTGTGGCCTTAAGAGATAAAAAAGAGTAAAGTGTAAAGGGATTGATAAAAAATGGGAAATGATTAACGGCTAAACAAAATTGATTATAATTGATTAAAAATTTAAATTAAACACTATTTATCCTTTATTGGTATAAGAGATTCACCCAATTATTTATCATTTTGCCACTAATTTAGCCAATTAATTGGCTAAATTTTAACTCCCTAGCATTGTCCCTAAAAAACTACACGAAAACAAAAATAATTGACCTTAGATGTTTGTGAAGTAACACACGCATGTTAGTAGATTTTATTTATTTTTAAAAATTGTTAGATCCATCTATATCTTCTTACCTTTTCATGAATTCAATTTCTTTATGCATTGCGATTGGAGTCTTCGGTTAACCGAAGAACTGCTTTCTTTCCTAGAACCACGCTCGTTGTAAGAATATGCTCTTTAACCTTGTGACTTTTCTGCTCGAGGTCTATATCAGAATTTTTCTGTCTTGTAAGGCATTTTAATGTGTTATACATAGTGGTGCTCTGTAGTCGGAGTAAGAAAGATTCAAAGAGTGTAAAGGATATGTTCTTATGAGTGATTTCTCTCGCTTTCAAAAGAAATTAATAGATCTTTATACTCAATTAAAGAGCATATGATATTCAATTTGAGACGAAAAAAATATTAATGAATGAATAAGTTAAAATTAACCTAGAATAAACAAAAGAGAAGAGTGAATGAACCACTTGCTACTTGCTAGGAATATGAATATGATCAACATTTGACTTCTATTAACCATACTTTCTACAATGATACGACTTGTATAACACTATTTCTTTTCACAAGATGATTTATATTTGGATAGTGATGACTTAATCAAATATGCGTTATTGGAAATAATTCCTCACACAGTAAGCTGATTCGGAGTCAATTGGACAATCTCAAACCTGAGAATGCGTTATTAAATAAATTCATCACGCAATAACATAAGTATAGGGGGTTAGATTATAACTAAGTATGCGTTATTGGAAATAAATCCTCATGCAGTAAAGCTGACTGATTAAAAAAAAATGGTTAAGTATAAAGTGTTTACATGAATTTAATTGCAGAAAACTATAAGGAAGGTTTAAAAAGACAATATAAATGAAGATAAAATACACGTTGAATGTTTATTGTGATGTCTTTGATCTCCTTCTTGTCTTCTATTTATAGCCGATTCATGGAATATCTTCCTGCCTTGAATCCTGCCCATTACAGTCATGACTTTGTAAAGTGGACATGTTTTCTATGTCATGGCAGTTATTACGGAGGATGTTGGCAAAATTTCCGTATTTCGTCCGACTGGTGGTTGTACGTTTCCCGTCTTTCTGGGGGTTGTCCGGTTGTCTTTTTTCCCTAAAAATATGTCTTGTCGTCTTGTCACTAACTTATGAAGAGCATGGCCGTTTAAGGAGGGATAATGCCTAAAACTGAGTCAAATTGATTCACTGATGTTTGGGAATCCGTTCGGCCATCTCGACCAATAACCTCTCAGTACAGTTGAGTTTCTGGATCATATTTTCCGTTTTATGTTCCTGGCTAACTAACCTTAGCTGGTCGACTTCCTTTTCCTAGTGTCCGTTCTAAATCTCAACTGAACTATTTTGTCCGTCTCTTGTGTAATCTCAGTCAGCCGAGATTTTTCGAGTGTCAACATGATCTAATAAGTATTGCAGGCCATTGCCAAGAAGGAAGTCATGCAACTCTGCAATATTAATTGCTCCAAAAATAAATCGAACCAACAACCTTATTACAAGCAAGCCTTAAAGAGTCGTATATGTGACTAGCTAAGAAGCTATGATCACTGGACAAACCCCAATCTTTATAACCATTAAAAAATACATAATTTTGTTTTGTTTTCACCTATTGTTATTTGTCATATGATTTCATCAAAAAGCTGCACTGGTTGTATTATTATAATTATGTGCATTTGGATGTGTTTCTTTTTTCACTTTTTATTTTCAAAATGGAAGTAACTTAATATATTTTTGAAAAAATATATCTGAATAACATTCCTAAACAATGACAAAAGGCATGCTTACATTGCACCATTTTATTGTTCTTTAGAAGTGGAAAAAATTAGAATCAAGAAGGGACATACAAGTTTTAAGTCTTTGATACAGTGCATATAATGTACAATTAAGCAGTAGCTGGAAAATGAACTGATTAAAAGAATGTATACAAAAGTAGTAGAAGCCCCCAGAAGAGAATTACAGAGACTTGGATTCTCCATGTACCCTGCTGGCAGCAGATCTTGCTTAGACGTAACTATTTTACGTATTGATAGTGAATCGTCTTTACCAGTCGGAAAAATGTGAATAATCGGCAAAATTCTCTCGTCCCAGGAGGCATATGAAAGAAATAATTTGGATCCTCTATGGCAGATAAAGGCATGCATCATTTGGAGCAGCTGCTGAAGGAACAGGGATGAAGCTATATGTCACTTAAACAATTGTCATGCTATACGCGCTGTGTAAAATCCAAGTTATAGCAGGTAGGATTGCATGGAAAACTACTGCAATCTATATGTTTAGCGGGTTTCCGGTTGAAATACCAATCACCAACAGATTCTGCAATTGTCTGCTCCATCAGCAAAATGGAAAGAAAAAAAAATCATTAGCAACCCGATTTTGATGGCAATATAGCAAGTAGAAAGATGTTAAGAAATTCCATTAAATACGATACTGCAAGAAATTTGCAGAAACAATGGAGGAGGGGGGGAGAGAGAGGGAGAGAGAGAAACAATGGAGGAGGGGGGGAGAGAGGGAGAGAGAGAGAAAACCGACATATACCAGCACATCTATTTCTAAAAAGAATGTAGATGCAGACTAATCTCCTTGATAAATGAATTGCTAACTGAGAAATAGAGGTTTGACAGGTTATTAAAACTTACTTTGTTATTGATTCTTGGAGATGTAGGCGAATGCCATGTTTCAGCCATCCACGTCTGGCAATGAGCAAAACAAGAATTTATGAACATGCCCCCTTCCTTGTTTTGTTGAAATTCACCGAGTGTGTTAAGCATTGATTTCCGATAACCTTAACATGAAAAATGAATTAATCAATGCACAGAACAGAAGCGCACCCATAAATTTCCACTATATTTTGACGTTTCGTTATAAATAATTTATTTTAAGATACTAATGTGGATCTCTAATGATACCCATGAGAGCACAGAGCACCTCCAAATGCCGTGTATAAACTTACTTAAAATCAGAACAACAATTTGCCTTAGTCTATAAACAACAATTTGCTTTAGGTACTCCTGCAGTCTTAATCCTCAGTTGCTTCCGTGTACGTACCAAATAAAATATTGTAATTAGCAAGGATAGGTACTTAGTTCATCACCTTCTAGTACTTTCAGCTGGCTAGGACTGCAATTAAAAATATTCAATTTGCATCTGAGCCAGCTTTTATTAGGATCTGATGCAGCAGGTACCAATATATTTTGTATCTGAAAGAGAGGGGAAATCCATCTAACTGCATGCTGATAAGGATACTCATAAAAGCGTTGAACAAATATAATGCGAAAAATCAATTTACCTGCCAAAAGTCATAAGCAGGGTTGACTAGGAAAATTGGAGTCTTTATATACTTTAGAAATTCTTGAGGGAAAAAGCACTGGCATCGGAAAGTTTGAAGTAAATTGATGGTCAGAAAACACAAACTTCGCTTTGGAGTATGAAACGATTTTTTTTTCTCCAGTATTTAGCAACATAAACATGTTAAATTGATAATATACCTTGTGAGGCTCAGTTCTTGAGAGACAATCCTTGTTTAAACTTTTTTCTACACCCTAAGAATCATGATAAAGAAAATACCAATTTACAACTCAAGCACAACTTAAGATGAAAGGAAGTAGCTCCAAAGGTACAAGGCGAAAACAGTTTTATCAAGGCTTTGAATTGTCAGGATGATAATGTTGAAATATAAAGTCCCACATCGAGTGCCTAAGGAAGATCCGAATAACTTATAAGCTCATGGGTTAACACCTCTCCTAGCCAATTGGTTTTGAGAGGATATGGAGGCCCATAAGCTAATTTTCACATGGTATCAGAGCAGACCCTTAGGCGGGATGTGTGGGCTCTTTGTCCCCGTTTGGCCCAAGTAGGGCGCCGGGCTTTGTTTGACTCCCACCTCGATGTGAGGGGGAGTGTTGAAATATAAAGTCCCACATCGAGTGCCTAGCCAATTGGTTTTGAGTGCCTAAGGAAGATCCAAATAACTTATAAGCTCATGGGTTAACACCTCTCCTAGCCAATTGGTTTTGAGAGGATATGGAGCCATGAGCTAATTTTCACAGATAACATTAAGTCACTTTGAAGTGAAATTTAATACCGAAAGCAAGGAAGTAACTTAAGTAAATAAAATTCAGAATCAATTTCATAAACATGAGGAAAAGCTAATGATTCAACCAGAGATATATTTCCATACAAGTTTTAGCAAAATTGAGTCTCTTCTATGTCCTTACTCCTTAGTTTCAAAGGTTTTTTTATCCTAAAGCATCTTATAATTGTGGTTTTCTGATCCTCACAAGTGATTTCATTCGAAACACTACAATAAAACCTGGATAATGCAAACAAAGCTTTTACTAAGTTACTGCTGTACCTGGAGGTGAACAACATCATTGTAGAACTGTTCTATGGTATGATTCCCGGCAACATCCTTCCTGGAAAAGACCACACAACAAGAATCAGATCTGATTCAGAAGAAATTCACAAGAACAAATAAATGGTTCCAATGGTGAATTTAAACATGAAATAAATCAACCACGTAGATTTTCAATGCATCTGATTGCATCTCACATTATACAAATAAATGGTAGAACACATCCCATGAAGATATGTCCTTTATTATAACTGAATGAACAGAAAACTTTATGGAAACATACTCATTAAGGAAAAACCCTGCATCAGCAAGACACTTAACATTGGCATCCTTAGGCAGAACCTCCCGAAAATCATCGCAATGTATGAGAGTTGCCAAACCACCAGCTGAGCAACCTGTGAGTATTGCCTATAGAGTCATGATGTATCAGTAGTAACCTTTGCTATCATTTGATGCACAAGTAAAACAATCTTTGAAAGATATCACATGCAAAGATTATGGAATCAACAAAAGCATCTAAAAGATTCCAAATTTGCAAGTTGATTGATTTCAAGAGTTGCTGTGAGAAAAGATAAGATGGTATTTCAGATTAAGAAACAAAATTAACCTGAATGGAATAAGGGAGAGGAATATTAAAAGCTAAGTTCCGGATATAAAAGATAATCTTCATATAGAATAGAATTAAGAACAAAGAGAAAGAATTTCTGATAATACAGATCACAAAAATACCTGTCTGGCACTAGAAAGTCCTATAGAAAACAGCTCATCCATAAGTGCCTCCCAAATAAGTTGACCTCTGAAAAAGAGTTTAGTTCCATTCTGCGCTAGATATGAAGAGACAAAAAAGACTCGAGGCTTTATCTCTTCCATTAATATCCATGATTTGTGGGATAGTTTGTTCAAGTTTTCGATGGTTCCCAAACAAATAGAAATTTTTTCAGGAACTTACTTTAAACTCGGTTTCAGGGTGCCCAGAGAAAGATGCACCATCACAATACCGGATCTTGACTTTATTCCAATTAAAGAAATCTGAAAGAAAGACCATGAAAAAAGTGATCACATATCAGTCCTGCATATAGAAGTTTGAGCAAATTAAGCCCAAAATAAGAATGGGCAACAAAGAGTATTTCATCCAAAAAGGAATGGTGAAGGAAAATAAAAAAAATCAGGCAATGACTTTTCAACCGCAGAACCATATCCACGCCTTGCTCAAGTGCTATGCTTAAGCTTGTAGGTTATGAAGCAAAACCAACATAGAGTAAACAGAAACACTCATGCCTAAAGACTTCCTCACCACTAAAGGACTGTTCACTAATTTACCAGGATTTTGTAGAGGATCACGACTCAAAATCCCTGAAAACTGAACTTCAGCACCCATGTAGTTTGAGGAACCTAGTGCTGTTCTTTTGCGGCCTGAACATGACCTTATTGTGTTGCACCAACCTCCTCCCTAGAAGAAGCAACACAATCTTGTTGAAGGAGAACATGATAAATTTTGTCAAATAGCACCACAGAGAAAATTTAAGGCTCAAAATTATTATTCTTTTTAAAAAAGAAACTCTATCTATAACAAGACAGGTTAGCTCATAGCTGCAGCATTATCCAAGGCTCTCCCAATCCCTTCCTGCCCTTTTGAGGTTCTGTTTAAGTGCCCCAAGAGAAAACATAACTGATATTTGTTACAACAAATCAAACTCAATGCAAAACATATTAGGAAGAGTATTAGCCTCAATGCCCCCCGGTCGAATCTTAATTTCCAAGATTCAAACTTGCTTTTGAAGTTTTTATATGACTTTGAATGAGTATATAATAACCATAGCAGGAAATTCAAAAGGTTTATGAGCAAGATGCAGAAATCAACCACCGATCCCATTTGATTACGAAAGACGCCATCGACTAACAGGAAAAGCATAGAAGAATTCGAAATGATCACAGAAACAACTAAACCTCAACATGAAGAACCCAATTCTGAGCACCAGATCCAAAACCCTTGTGTATATGATATCCCGGCACACTTCCATCCAAGCATACTGCATTCCAATCCAACACATTCATATGCAGCACCTCTAATTAGAATTTCCTTGTAATAAAAATATACTCTTTCTTATTCATATACTCTCTCCGTCCCAAATTATTTGTCTAGTTTGTATTTTGCACTGGAAGTAAGGTTTCGTCAAATTATCTATGTACTTTGTATTTTGCATTGGAATTAAGGTTTCATCAAATTCTATAGTAAGATATGGTAAAATGTCAAACACAAGCCTATTTAATTTTACTCCCATTTTAATTCTACTTTCTTTTCTCTCCATTCTTCTCCCTCCAACCTTCAACATTCGAAAAATCATCAAAGCTTTTATTTAGTAGGCGGACAGTTAATTTGGGTACAAATTAAAAATAAAATATGAACGGACATATTGAAAATTAACTTACAGGCAGCCTTTTTATGGGCATTGATTAAAGGGGTAAAGGAAACCCAATCTGAAAACTGAGAAGGCGGCGAGGGTTTATTGTTAAGGGAGGAATGAGAGAAAATGAGGATAGTTAAGAGCAGTGAAGCAGCTGCAATAACCCACTGTGTCTTGGACCAGCTACGCCATTGATACAAAAATACTCGAGCTCTTTGAATTGGATTCGCCATTTGAGTTAGTTTCTGAGCTGAGCTTCAATAAACTGAAAGGATCGCCGGCGGCAATCGACGGTGATTTCTGAAGGATCGGAGAGTTTGACCTTTGATAAGTATGATCGGACAACGGCTGGCAGTTAAGAAGTCGTTAAAGGTTGGACTTGGGCTTTTCCGGGCTATCTTTGGGAATGACTATTATTAATGGGCTGGATGGTTCAACTTATCAACCCAGCCCGTATGTATTTCGTTATTTAAGGACTTTTGGCAATTTTGCGAAGACAAGTATAATTGGATTGAAACTTACAAGAAGTGGGGTCCACAGCAAAAAAAAAGAAAAAATTGAGCTTGTAATTGAATTGAGTTTGATGGCAATAGTCCTGCACATGATAAAGTCGTGAATTCAAGTCATCCAGAGTGACCTCATGCCGTATATTTAGCATATATTACAACCGAATTAAAATGAACTTCTGAAATGAAAGGATTAAACAGGATCAAGATGGATCAATTGAAGAAAGATCCTTCCTCTTTTTTGGAAGAAAAGGAGGATCTGGATAAAATCGATAAAACGGAAAAAATTTCTAACGTATATAACAACCGAATTAGTATTGAAGATACTCACATCACAGACCCTTCAATTTCACAACACATTGCCTTCTAATAGTCACTATCAATTTGGTTCCAAACCAAACTCCATCAATTTCAGGTACTTTGCTAGATACATAGCTACCATAAAAATCTTTGTATTCCAGCCTCATGGTTCCAGGAGAATGGCCGGAATAAGAACATAAACATTGTAAAGATATTGACGGCAACATAAAGCATCCCCATCAGAAGCCAATTATATTCGTTATCCAGATGAGAGTGCAGAACGAAGAAAAAGAACGGAGTCGTGTAATATCTGAACTCTATAAGTGGAGTAGGGACTAATGTTGCCGCAGAAGCCAGAAAATACGCCAACACCCATATCTTTGGCCGGGTTTTAGCTGCCACAGGTTAAAAAGTTGGTATATTCAGAGAGAATCGCGATCAAGAAAGAGATCTTATAAGATAGGTTTTAGCTTTTTACTGACCAAGGATCTTGGAGATGGAAAACCACGAATACACATAAAGAGGGACCAGAAGATACTTCATTAACGAATGAGAGTTGATGACTTTTCGCCAGAGATAGAAGGTATAGTGTCGATTATCAGCAAGAAGATACGGGTGAGCTATGCTGCAAAAATGAAGTAAATAACAAGAAAAGAATCATAGCGAAAAAAAAAGATTTTTACTTAATTCATCGATTTACTTATTTCTATTCAAATGCTTGATTATCTAACCTGAAGAAGTGCACCGAAAGGCATCCAGCAATCAACGGAATAAACCATTGAAAGAAACTAAGAGGTTTGTTCTTCCAGAATGATTGGGCTACAGCTGCTACTTGACCTAAAGAGAAGTGTGCAGGAGCCATGAACAAGGCTGATACCAAGCTAAAATAGAGCAATTGTGCAAGATGAGGAGACATTGTGTGAGCATCTTTTGCACCTTGAAAGTAAGAGGGAAAATCGGAGTTAGCTACAGAAGAAATTCGAAGTTGGAAAAACGGAAAAGAAAGAAAAAGAAACCGAAGAATAGAATTCAAACTATTACCAAGAACAATACTCCCGTTCCAATAAACAAAAGCCACAAAAGCCAATAAAACTATGAAGAAAGGGCTGAAGGAAGTAAACAATTCCCACTTAAGCTGCCAAAATTTAAAACACATGATACGAGTCTCCTCGAAAAATCCTGCAATAAATGAGGTCATCAATATACTTAGTATCACTGTATCAGGATATTTGAATCACACGAAAAGTAAACAACAATGAATCAAAACCAAAATTGCTTCCGAAAGTCACAAAGAGACTCAGAAATCTGCATGTGCTATCATTTATGACGGATATTCAGCGCAAAAGAAAAAAAAAGATGATTTGTGGTGAAGACATTCAGACCTTAACTGAATTATTATCAAAAGATCCCGAGTTAGAGGCACCAAAAAAGAGAATCTTGAGGAGAAAATCACCATAAAAATAAATCGAGGAAGAGAAAAGATGATTTCATCAAGCAATTTTAGCGTATTATTATTAGGAACTTCAATAATTCCAAACAAAGAACAAAAAACAAAAGGGATTCAAATATTAAACAACTTATCAAACTCAAAACAAGGATTCTACTACAACATAGAAAGAAGTAGACAAGAGTAAACCTGGTGAATGTGGAGCTGTGGGAATAGTTGCTCTGAGAGATAAATGCTCAGGAGTATTAACAATATTATTGTGTCTTCTCTTTCTCAAGTTAGAGTCTGTGGTAACACCCATTTTTGGAGGAAGACTGAGCATCTTTAACTTTTGATATATTGAATTCTGGATTCTCTTTCAGCTGAGCCAGTGTGAGATTTATAACTCCAGTGCACGCAATGAATAGAACCCATATAATATTGGTTTGCCGAACCAATACAGAAAACCCCCCAAGCTGCACATAAATAATTACAAAGTTTATTGCTTTTTCTCCCCCAAAAAACGATTTTTTTTTCTTTTGCTGAGCGCATGAAAGTTATTAGCAACAGAACGAAAGTAGAGTTGATTAACCTACACGGACAAAGAAAAGAAGACAGAGCCAATCCACTTACCAATGCGCTACTCCAATTTTTCCTTTTCAAGCTTAAAAGATATGCGGCAAGAACTGCCGTTAGTGATAGAACATCGGTATAGTAAAGATAAGTGAAGAACCAGTGTAGGGGATAGAGGCTAAAAACAACTGTACGAAGTGTTGCTCTTTTTTCCCCAAGAGCTGGCCTCAAATGGGTGATTAACTCGTACACCAAAATGCTGCAAAGGACAGCCAATACACCATTCGTGGACCGGAGAATTGAAGTGGAGCAAGTCTTAGGAAATGATGAGGCTGCATTTGTGAATATCATTCCTGGAAACAAACAAGCAACATGGGCAAGTGAAACTAAGTACCTGCAAGAGTAATAGATTACAAAAATCAATTTCCTTTAACGACAATTTTCTGCCAAAAGCTCATAGCCTGTTCCTAATTTCATAAATTTCCCTCTACAAGAACGGGTTTTTGCTCAGTTTAATAAATCACATCCAACTGTCTCCATGCTTCTGTAAACTTTAAAATAAACACAAATGAAGTCTTACAAATAATACATTTTCCTATCTCTCATTGGACTTCTAGAGTTTTAACTTTTAACTTTAAGTAGGCATCAGAGATGCGGCGGACGAAGATAACTTAGTTAAAATCCCCAATCAAATCCTCAAACAACAATAACATAACTCATTAAGTCCCCAACAATTGGGAAGTATTGCAATAAATGCACAAAGTGACTGCTCACAGAATACCATTGAAACAGTAGTCCCTACCTATATCGTTACGTTTGCTACGGAATCATGCCCTCAAATCAAAGTTAAAAGGCATCAGAGAAGGTAGACACAAGAATCATTTTGATTGATGTACACATTACCTACAAATCTTCAAATCTAATTAAAAAAATCAGATGCATATAAAGTCTCAATTATCTATAAATTCCTGTAAACTCGGATAAACATTTTACTAGAGTCTTGGCAGCCCAGAAAGATCAATGCTTTGGGACATTAAATCAAACACATAAAGAGCAGAAGAGATTAAATACTCACAAGCCAGGAGGCGTGGTTATCATGGGATCCCAGCTTCTGAAATTGCCTTTGCAATACTGTTGGGCTTGTGGCACATGGAATATCTCATCCTGCACCCATCACCATAAAACCATCTATCCGTTAGCTCATCTACCACCATCTCCATTCCAATTTAAATGTTCACTTTCTTACTCATTTTTTATAGACATTCAAATTGAGACAGAGGAAATACATAGAATCCCACAAAACAATAAGAACTTGTATAATAAATTTTTACCATGTATGGGTGAGGAACAATGTAATTTACAAGAATAGAGTTAGGAATCACCCAGGAGCTAACAATCAAGGCCACTGCCATTCTGCCCATCGCTCCCTTATCTTTAAATTGAATAAAAAATTAGGCTAATTAACGGAGTCGGAGCTTTTATTGTATGAAACTTTGTTGAATTTTTATCTTGAATTTCAAGACCTGATAATATACCAGTTCAGTTCTTGCTATTTGCTTTAAGCGGGAAGATCCAAGACTCAGGCAGTCGTCGAGAAGATGACGTCATCTTTCATTTCCGTCAAAACCCCATTGTTATCCAATCTCGGCCCAAACTTGACGTAATAAAAAAGCCCAAATATCTCCCTAAAAAATAAAAGCCCAAATATCTCCCTAAAAAATAAAAGCCCAAATATCATTTACTCACCATTTATGGTAATTTGTGAATCCCCACTTCTTTTTTCCCAGTAAAAATAGTTACATACAATTCATATTTTTTTTTCACAATGAATAAACGCGGAGCGTTTTTAATAGGTACGGTGTAATTTTGCTATTTTATCCTTAAAATATTTTATAAATATTTTTACGTATTATTAAAAAATTCTTCCTGAAATTATTTAAAATTATCTTCGGACTGAATAAAAAAAATTGATAGAGGATTCAGATTTACCGATCAACCTTGATAACCAACCGTTTTTTCAAGATATAAAATTCATTATTTAATTACAATACTCAAAGGTATGGCTTCTTTTATTCCTTTTTTTTTCTCTTTTATGATACCAATAATATGCTTACTTCCTCTCAAAATAATAATAATATGCTTACATTCCCCCCCCCCCCGGATGATTGATACATTACTTTTGTGGTGACAAGAATTCCGACATCTATGGATCGGGAAAAAGCGTCTTAATATTTGAGTTGGATTTTGTTGTCATAATATGGTTACATTTGTTTAGTCTTTTTCTTTTTTCTTCTTTTTTGCTGTTTAATCAATTTGTAAGTCATATAAAACAATTTCCTTCATTTTCTAGAACGAAACATTTTGACAAAATAATAGAATATTAATAAATTCCATAAACATAAACACAAAAAATAAAAAAAATAAAAACTAAAAATAATAATACCCATAGTGCTACAGGGGCAACATTTCTCATTAAAAGGAGTACAAAATTGAAATAATGGGACAGATTATTAGTACATAACTGTCACCTAATAACTCATTAAACTGCTAAAAACTGGGGAATATTAAATTGAAATAGAGAATGACGAGATGAACCAACAAAATTGAAAAACCAAATGCAACAGTTTTTCTTCCAAAATTACAAAGAAACCAATAATAATCTTTGATTGTGCTTAGAAGCATTTCCTGTGCACAATTGAAGGCCCAGATTCATCATACTCCGACTTTGCAATCCACATCTGTACCCAAACAAAGAAAAATCAAGTTAGTCCATCAGCTATCGTAATAAGGAGTTCGAATTTTCCATCTCACCCTCTGTCAAATTTTTCCCGAAACACACAAGATACAATATAGAGAATAAAATAGAGGATTCCAAACTAATAATAAGATATACGACCGTATATATCATCAAATTAGGTATATAATTAATTTAATAAGTAATGTCTGTTCTAGAGAACTAAAGTAGGGGCCAAAAATGGTGAGGGGTTATGGGATAAAGACCATATCTTACATAGGAAAATTCCCCATTTTGTTAGTCAATTAGTTGCTTGAACAGTTGAGCGGCCGCTGGCCAGCAACATTGAAATGCATCTTGCTCAGCAGGCATAACTCGGAGTAAGAGTGTAGCGGGGGAAAGGTAAAGGATATACTAAGCCAAACAAAGCGTTGGCGGTGCCTTCGTTTCACGCGTATCCATGGCAAGTCCCTAATTCACCCCCGAGGAAAGTAGGGAATACAGAGTGATATCCGACTTTCGGTGGAGAGACCATGAGTCATGACATACGGTTCATCCCAAATCCAAATGGGGAAGTCATTAAAACAAGATCATATATCCTAAGTTCGATACTTGCAAGTAATAATTATCGTATATTTGGTGAATTTTTGTAAATTTGACCAAATTACCCCCCAGAAAAAGGTAAATAAATACTAAAGAATGTACCTGCTGGAAGGTACTGAGGGATGCCAAAATGGAACCTCCAATCCAAACACTATACTTCCTCTCCGGCGGCGCCACCACCTTAATCTTCATGCTACTAGGAGCCAGAGCAGTGATTTCCTTACTCATTCTATCAGCAATTCCAGGAAACATGGTAGATCCACCACTAAGTACAATGTTTCCGTACAGATCCTTCCTAATATCCACGTCGCACTTCATTATAGAATTATAAGACGTCTCGTGGATTCCGGCTGCTTCCATCCCTATCAGTGATGGCTGGAAGAGGACTTCAGGGCATCGGAATCGCTCCGACCCAATAGTGATTACCTGCAGGGAAAACTCAAATTTTATATGTTGGAACGAAAGCAATCTATATTCTAGTAAATTTTTAAAAAAATTTAGGAGCAAAAGGTGAATTTTAAAAAGAAATTTTTTCAGGAAAAAAATGTTTTTTTTTCTACAAAAGATTAGACCCTTAAAAAAAATATTAGAGTGACTGCAACTCTGCTCGGTTAAGGATTCAGTGTAGAACAATTATTTTCTACGCAGGTGTAGAATGCCTTTGCGACGGTGAATGAGTTAATCTGACGGTTAAATTTTGTTTGGGAAGAATTAACAGTTGTTGGTCGTCCTTTCTAGAACGACTGTTCTTGTAGTGGACTAAGATAAGTGATAAGTCCTCCAATCCGGTCGGACCTCTAGGTCACTTTAATTTACATCCTCCAAATTTTCTATCGGACTGGAGAGGGACCCTATTAGCATGGGTAACGCCTTTTTGTGCACAAGAAATGACTGCTTATTTTTTTCCAAATAAAACTCAATTGTCAAATTAACTTATTTATTGGACCACAGATGTTTCGCATTAAAACACTTATTCCCCACCCACGCAAATCCCCCATTGATTACCTGCCCATCAGGTAACTCGTAGCTTTTCTCAACACCAGAGCTTGTTTTTGCGATTTCGAGTTCCTGCTCGAAATCTAGGGCAATGTATGCCAACTTCTCCTTTACATCCCTGACAATTTCTTTCTCAGCAGTGGTGGTGAAATTGTATCCGCGTTCGGTCAAAATTTTGACTAAATATTCAGTCAGGTCACGTCCGGCAAGGTCAAGACGGAGAATAGCATGTGGAAGTGCATATCCTTCATAAATAGGGACTGTGTGGCTGACACCATCACCGGAGTCCAGAACAATACCTAATCAATGGAAGCAAATATCACATACAAAACAGGCACTCAACATTTTAGGTTTAAGCGGGAATTGAATAGGAATATATATATATTAAAGGACAATATAAAATAATAATATTTTTTCGAGGGGCAAGCAATAAAATTGTAGGAGTTTCTGGAAAAAAAAATTAATTTTGCAAAAGTAAAAAATACAATTCTCAAAATATTGGGGCGGACGGATGTCACACTCACTCTACATATAATATAAACGTGCATAGACCAAGTTTATCATTCAACACATAAATCTTTCGACGAGGATGTAGAATTGGAAAAAAAAATTGTAAAGCCAAAATATAATGTACCATTCCGAGCAAGTTGTAACTTTTGTGGGTTGTGGAGCGATTTTAATATTTTTTGGACAAAAGGCTAATATTGTACTCTCTGCATCCGTTACGTCCCATTTTTTAATACAAAATGAATAAGAAATAGAACATTCAATTCTAAAGGATAGAATATTATATACATGAAAATAACCTTGTTTTTTTTTTTTTCCAAAAAAGAGACTAATGCCACAAATTATATATATGATAAGGCTCATGACCTAGGCATCCAAATGCACCATTGAGAAAAAATTATCTATATTTCTACCATGTTATGACAAATTTGAATTGAGAGTAATAAACATATATATAAACCTGATTTATAACATAATTAATTATATATAAACCTGATTTATAATATAATTAATTAATAAAAAGCAGAAGTTGGAAATATGAAAGAAAAAGATACCGGTTGTACGGCCACTGGCATAGAGGGAAAGAACAGCCTGAATGGCAACATACATAGCAGGAGCATTGAAAGTTTCAAACATAATCTGAGTCATCTTCTCACGATTTGCCTTAGGATTAAGTGGTGCTTCGGTGAGGAGAACTGGATGCTCTTCTGGAGCAACACGAAGCTCATTGTAAAAGGTGTGATGCCATATCTTTTCCATGTCATCCCAATTGCTCACAATTCCATGTTCAATTGGATACTTGAGAGATAGAATTCCTCTCTTGGACTGGGCTTCGTCCCCAACGTATGCATCCTTTTGACCCATCCCCACCATCACACCAGTGTGACGGGGACGGCCGATGATGCTTGGGAACACTGCCCTTGGTGCATCGTCTCCAGCAAACCCGGCCTGCAACACCACCACACATTGGTGACGTAAGATCATGCGACTTGAATGCACGAGTTATTTCTTATTAATGAGTGAATCAAACTAATTAAGTTACTAGCTACCATGTCATGTATCAATACGATTATAAAAATAAGCAAGTAGCGTAATTTTTTAGAAAATGTTATCTTTTGTGAAAAAAAATCACAAAAATTGCATTTTTGGCTACCTAGATTTTTTTTGGAATTATATTTTTATGTAATTTTTGTCTGCTTCGATCTAATTGAGCTATCTCAGTGTCACGCATCGATTAAAAATGAACATAAGCAAAGTAATGGGATGGTTTACCTTGACCATGCCAGTTCCATTGTCACAGACAAGGGGTTGGATATCCTCACCTTCTGCCATATCTTTTTACCTGTGAAAGAAATAAACATACCCACATGATCATTCATATTATTGTCTTTTTAACCCCAAAAAAAAACAATAAAATTAAAAACTCAAATTTAATTCGGAAAGTTCTCAACTTGTCACCTTAATTTTGCAAAATAGAGTCTCAATTTAGGCTTCTTAATAATAAAAAAAATAGAAGCAGTGGGGAGGTAAGGAATAATGGGAATGGGATGAACAAATGGGGTATAAATGAATCAAATGTGCCATTAAACTCGGTCTCTCGCCTAATCTTGTGGTAACGCTTCTGGCTGGTTCTCCTTATTTTTTGTCCTTTTTTTTTATACCGTATTTTCATTTTCCAAAAAAATTATGATATTAAATAATGGCTCAAATTGTTCTTAAGTAAGTGCTACGTTAATTATTATAAAAAGAAAAGAAAAAAGTAAAAACATAATCATTAATACTTGATTCTTTAACTTATAAGTGTTTCAAACATAATAATTTCAAGTGTTCTATCCAAATAGGTACATCCATCCATTAAGAACAACTATTTCTGGCTAGTGATATTTTTAAGACAGTTTTCCTTCTGCCAAGGCAATTTGTCTTCAAATGACTAAGATACCATTTTGGTCATTATTAACCTCTCACAATTAATTTTTCTATTTAATATTTCTTCCATAATTTATACACACTCAATCTCTAACTTTATCTCTCATATCTCAAATATCAATCACAATCTCTCCAATATTTTCTTCTCTAATCTATCCACACTCAATCTTTAATTTTCTCTCTTTTATAGTGCTATAATTTCACATGAAAAAAAAAAAAGAAATGATATAAACCAAAAGAAATTCATGGTGTAAGGTTTTCATTCATTACAACTAAAAAGGAAGAAAAAATTTGTAAAATAATAGTGCTTGAACAATACGACTTTGATTATCTTCTCTACTTACTTCGGGTGTGTTTGGACAAGGTTTGGTTTGGTCTCACTTTTGGCGGGAAATGCTCAAAATTTGACCTCTAAAATAGGCGGGAGAAATTCAAATTCAAATTTTTTTTTCAAATAATCGTCCAATTCCAAATTTTGGCCTAAAAAATTTGGAATTTTAACATCTCCCGACAATTTTGAAATTCAAAATTTGGAATTGAACTACTATTTGAAGAAAAAAATTTAAATTTGAATTGCTCCCGCATATTGTAGAGGCCAAAAAATCGTCTGTCCACGTTCTGTTTTTCTACGAATAGATATTTGTCACGTGTAAATTTTTTTCCTGTGGATTTCACTATTTCTCTTAGGTTATAATTTTTTTATTAAAAATTTAATACATGTCATTTTTCTTATTGGTGGGATAGGGAAGAGGATATCGAATGGGGATAGAGGATTTCTAGCAGTATGGGAGAGAAGAGAAGAGGACAAAATCGGTCGGGGTTGGTAAAGAGGGTTAAAAACGGTTTACTCATTCATATGACCGTTTTTGTGGGACTGATTTCACAGTCTTCTCACATAAATTGAGCGGAGCCCATATCTACAAGTAGTTTCCAATTCAATTTATATGAGAAAACTGTGAGGATAATATCACGAGAACGACCATATAATTGAATTTTCAGTTAAAAACCATCACCATCATCATGATGAAGAATGTGAATAACATGCAATCATACCCTTTGATTACTCAGTTTTTGCAGATCGATTTCGTTACGTTTCCTTAAATTTATAGACCCCAATTAAAAAACATTGTTACGCACGCGCTTGTGGATGTGCGTTACGTTTCAAGTTGTAGTGCTACAGTAGTGATGATGAAATCCATGCACTCCAAAAGCTCCCCTCCAACTTTACACCGTATTTCTCGTATTATCACATCGCATATCTTATCGCGATATTTTGAGTAGGGATGCATGCATGATGGTAGGGAAGCAAGCAGAGGAGCAGAGCTAACTTCCACACATATGAGATTGGAAGGTTTATATACCAAATCTAAACATCTTCCATTTTCAGAAGAGAATCCTAGGTTGACAAAGACAAACCCACCAGCTTTCCCTTATTTATTTATTTGATAACGCTCCGTCACGATCCTTCCGTATCCAGGTGACGGGATATGTAAAATTTTCTTTTGAAAAAAAAAGAAAATTAACATCGACAAAATAAATTCATAAAAGATATAAACATTTGGCATGGAGCTAAAAAAATTTTTTTTATGAGAAGGACTCTCGAGAAGAAAAAAATAAATATTTACAATGTAAATTAAAATATATATCATGTTTGATTGTTGAATCCAAAAAGAAACAAGCTTGAATAAAAAGCGCCCAAAGACCTTTTTTGTATGATTAGACCAAAATAAAAGGCCATTTAGAAATATTATGGGTATTAGAGATGAAGTTGGAGGAAACATTAAGGGCTTATTATTAATGTGAACGAATATTTTTTTATTTTTGATAAAATCTTATATTATAATCTATTAGTAATTATGAATTTTTTGATGAAATTTTATAAATATTATAATCTCTTACACAATTAAGTTTGTTACAATTTTAACCAAAATTGTTAAGATATAAGTGGTGTAATTCCTATAATTCACGAACTAAAAAATCTAATTTTAAATCGTAAAGTGATTCAAAATGTTCACGGGATGAGGTGTTATAAAAAAAAAACTAAAATTATAATTTGGAAAAAGTGCCCCCCCAGGCAGTGTCCGTATCCCATCTTTCAAGTTTTAATAGAGAAATGCAAATTGCAGAGTGTTTTAGTACATAAAAAGTTTTTAAAGACCGCTAGTGCATATAATAGGGCAAACCATAACTTTTTTTTGGCAGGATGCAAACCATTATATTGTCGTTGATAGTGTGATTTACCTTTGATTAGTACATTACTATGACGTGCTCGAGGAACAGCTACTCATTATTTTTACTTTAGAAAATATGAGTTACACAAATTGTTTTTTCTTCTTCTGAAAGTAGGTGAAAATTATTATTCCCTAGAAATATCATGAAAAATGTACCGTGATTGAAGGGAGTCTGATATTTAAAATAAATGTCATATTAATTCATTTTCAGAGGCTATAGGTAAGGGTGAAGGTAAAAAAAAATGACCACGGGAGATGAGGGATGGACCGTTGTAATAACAATACACACCAATTAGGAATGTCTTTTCTATTGGGATTTCTATGCTACTCCTATAAATAAATGGGCAAAAAATCCCCGTTTCTGTCCTTATCCCTATCCCCAGCCAATCACAATTCACCTTGTGTATATATAATTGGAAAAAATATTTATATAATAAATTCTGATTGATTGGGAATAAGAATGGAGATAGGAATGAGGAAAGAGGATTTTCACCCAAATAAATGCATACTATATGTTTTTAATTCAACGGATTAAAGTTTTGAACGACCACATCAAATGGCCTTCAAGCAGTTCCCAACCTACTAGGGCGCGTACAGTTTGATGCGATTTTATCGAATCTTTAAAATGCACCGTAAATTTTGATTTGAGAAATTTTGAATCGAACTTTGAGGTTTGGTGCAATTTCATTCGATTTGGTGTGATTTTGCAGTGTGAAATATTTTTTTTTTCTTTAAAAAAAATCGTTAAGTAGTACAAGATTATTAATAGTTATGCCAAATCAATAAGCTATTAGTTAAAATTAATTTTATGTACGATGCATTACAATATAGAGCTATCACATAATATTTTTAAATAAGTAGATTGTTAGAACTCTTGAAAAGATTCATACTTTATTGTATTTTCTTATTTTGTATGGAAAAAGTTAATAATTTGAAAGCAATTACAAAAAAATGAAGTGTTATAAATCAGTCACAAAAATAAAGGGTGAAGATAGAGACATATAATACTAATCTTAACAAAATTGTTTATGAAAAATAAGCTTCGTTTAAATTACTTCTAAATAAACTTTCTTTAGAATAAAGATTATACTAAATAAACTATATGGTATATATGTGGTGTGGTTTGGTTTAAAAAAAAATCAAACTGCACCAAATTTGCAGTTTGAAAATTTCTCAAACCGTAATCAAACCAATTAAAAATAAAAACCACATAATTGGTGCACTTTGATACGGTGTTGTGCGGTTTAAATTTTTTTGAACACTTCAACCAACTACGTACAATGACTTCACAAAATAATGGTTCATTAAAACATTTGGTCAACCAAATATTGGAACGAAAAAAAAAGTTGGGAAAGTTATTACATTTTATGTAATTTTAACGTACCAAATGTACTTAAAAAACACTCGTGATTCAACGTTATAAGAAAAAAACGAAAAAAGGGTAAAAAGCGCTCACGCCCCTTAAACTATTCCGTTTTTTGGTTTCTGACCTTCAACTAAAAACGGTCAAATTTTACCCCCTAAACTATTCTTTTTTTTGGTTTGTGACCTTCCATCCTTAACGGAAGTCCAAATAATGGGGGCATTTTGGGATGTTCTTGAAAATTTGGACGCTTTTCTCTGGATTATTCTTCTTTAGGAAGGTGTACAAAGGTCTACTTTGGCTGATTTTGTAGTTCTTGGCTGGTAATCTTCCTAAATTAAAAGTTTATAATTGAAATTGGGGTTTCTAGCAGAACTGTGGTACTTTCACTAATTTACGTTTTTTTTATTTATACTTTATGAATTAGGAGCTCAAACTTTACAGAAATCTTCTTTTAACTGAGAATAAGATATTATGTTTGGATTTAGGAGTAATGGTCTCAAAAGATTGGGCTTTTCCTTGGAAAAATTTGTTTTTCGTGACTATTTTCTGGGAGAATTTTTGTCCGTTCTTCTTTTGCGATTTCTGGTTGATTCTTGATGAGTTTGAACCTCAAACTTCACAAAAAGCTGCGTCTTTTAACTGTGAACAAGTGCTTATAACTGGATTTTAGTGTAATGGTCTCATATGACTGGGCTTTTCTATGGAAAATTTCTGTTTCTAGGACTGTTTTTTTGGCAGATTTGTAGTTCATTAGTTTTAGGCCTTTTTGGATGTTTTTTAAAGAATTGATGCTCAAAATTTATACTCTGATTCGTCTCTTCACTGTGAGTAAGAATATGTGCTCGGATTTCGTGTTGGTTCTTGTTAAAATACACAGCAGCAGCAACAAGAAGCAACAAGTCAACTTTACAACAAAAGAAAAGTAAAACATCAACAGCTAATACACAAGGCATAAACCATATCAGAGGATAAGCCTTTTACCTGATCAAATTACTTACTCGAAGTCCAGCTCAGTAATGATGCAAGTGGCAACCTGCAAGTTGCAAGAATCAGTTAGAAGGCAGTTACAATAAAGATTCTTCTAGAAGACTCTTATTATAGTTTGTTAGAAATAAGATTAGAGTACACACACATTGTATATATTTTCTATACTACTTTACTGGCAATGACTTGCCTTGTATTTATTCAGGTTAGAGTAGTTTGTAACAGGCAGTTAGAATAGCAATAGGTAGTTATAGAATAGCTCATTAGATTGTCTATAAATAGCATACCATTGTACTCTTTTCATTCTATTCAGAAAATGAGAAACTTACAGAGTTTTCTCCCAATTGCAGTCTTCGTTCCCTTTAGCTTTTGATCTCGAATTGATCTCAATTGTCCTTTGATCTTCCAATCCTTTGGATTATAGTTTTCTTCAGTTCTCTGTAGAATTTTGAATTTTGGACTTTCATTATGATGTAACGAAGAATATGGATGGAAGGTCACAAATCAAAAAACAGAATAATTTAGGGGGTAAAACTTGACCGATTTTAATTGAGGTTCAAAAATAAAAAAACATAATAGTTTAAGGGGCGTGAGCACGTTTTACCCAAAAGAAAAATTAGTAACGTCATAGAGGGGCCTTACTAAGTATTAACTACTGCGTTATATACTGTTATAGATGGAACAATGCATGTGTTGGTTAGCTCCAACTTATTGTTTAGTCATGGGTGTGACTGCCTTTTTTACGTTACATTATTAAGTATCTAAACGAAGAAGGCTTTACCAACAAGGGTGATGATCAAGTGGTTCCAAATTTACTCCCAAGTAGTTTGGTAAAATCGAATTCATGAGTTTGAATATTGGTTGGTGCTGCCGACTTCTAAAAATTATATATGCCCCTTGTTGGTGCTACTTTGACGGGGCCAGTGCTTGCGCTGGTTGTTCAGTTAAGTCTGATATGTTCACTGATGAACACGAAAGCCCGAACATGAGGTAGCGGGAAGTAGGGGCGTCTCAAACATTTTGGAGGCCTTGTGCCGAACTTTAAATTAAGGCCATATATAACCTAAAATAATAATAACTTTGATGAAAATATAATTAAAAATTATTACAATTGTATCATAATTTTTGTTCTTTAAAATGTACTAAAAAACTTCTAGAATATGAGGAAGGAAAATAAATTAACGTGGTTGAAGGTAGACAAATGAAAATAGGAGGAAATAAAATTTGTGCGGAAAGAGAAGTTAATAATTAAGTAAATAAGATGAATTGTCGAAATTAATTTTGATTTAATTAAAAAAATACTATAAATTATCATATTGACTATTAAGCACAGGAGACTCAAATCCAAAAATATTACATAGATGTTTTTTGTACAAATAAATTTGTGTGTATATATATATATATATATATACAAAAAAAAAATTGGGGCCCTGAATTTTTGGGAATCCTGTACGATCGAGCACCTCACACTCCCTATTAGCCGCCCCTGACGGGAAGTTTTGTTCACTATCACTTACACCTTCCTTTTACTTATTTAAAAAAATAAAAAAATAAAAATAAAGAAGGCTTAAAAAAGATGACCAAGCTATAGCAGGTAGTGCATGCCTGTTTGATTGAAAATTCAATCCTATAGTTATTTTTATGGGACTAACAACACAACTCTCTTAAATGAATTGAAGCGAAACTTATTTGCAGGTGTATGTTCCACTCAATTTATGTAATAAGACTGTAAGGTCAGTCCCAGAAGAAGAATAACAAGATTGACTGACTCATGTTTGATCCCTCCTTCATTTTCCATTTCATTATATTCATCTCTCCTTCATATATTATACTACATCCATTCCTTAATATAAGACTTTCATACATGTTGTAAAAATTAAGATATTTTTTTAAATTAGAATATCAATATTACTTTCTTAAATAAAATTAGTGGTATACAAGTCATATTTAATAGATATTAATATTTGTATTTTAACTAACAAAGTATCTTGTTTGTTTCTTCCTTAATTTTTGCAACATATAATGAAAGTCTTATATTAAGGAATTGAGGGACTACTAACTAGCTCCTTCATTGAAGGCATGCAAATTGTCAGTTCACAAAGCTTAGCGCCGGCCGGAGTTTAGAGCCTTTTCATCTTCATGGCCGGCGGCGGCCTGCAGGAAGATGAACCATTTCCATGCTCAATTTTGTTAATTACCTTTTTTATTGATAGTAATTCAGATCATTACTAGAGAACATTATATGTTAACATAATTGTCGCGACACTCTTAACTCAGAATTATACATTTCACATTTCTGAGTTTTGATACTATTGTGTTATTGCGTCTTGGTAACCATCTATATTATGTATAGTATAGTAAAAATTCTTGAAACATTTTAAATTATCTTCTTTTCTTTTCCTTTTTCAAATTTTTTTTTTTATCGGGAGGTAACCTAACTATTAAGAAATAGAGAGTAGATTTAAATTCATTATTTCTACGTTATAAAGCCGCAACTTTGACAAATAGATCAATGTCTTATCGATAACATTTCAAATTATCTCCTTTAATAATTTACCTCCCCTAACCTACCATACTTCTAGTATCATATTTACTGGTTTAAAGTCCACTAGTGAATTGCAGAAAAAAAAAGAGAAAGTCCAGTTATGATATGATTATGACATGTAGGTGGACTTATATTTTTCTTTTTCATTGCAAGAGTCTATAGGTGGACATTGTAAATTGACCTTTTTAGGTAATTGACGTTGTAAAATTAATATTAATAAAATTCAGTTCTTACTTGTAAGTTGTAAAATGTAGAGAAAAGCATCCGAGAAATGAGAAGTTTTATTTTCGTAAGTGAGTAAGTTTAAAATTTATATTTAAACTAATAAATACAATATATGTATTCTCTTTTCTACGTATATTGTATTTATTGACTGAATGTAAATTTTAAATCTACGCACTTATCAAAAAAAATTCTTCCGATAAAATAGTTGAAAAAATTGAGGAGATAATGAAAGGGTTAACGTCAGAGAGATGGTCCCCACAAAGCAACACCACGTGCAAAGATGCATCAAAGTGCGTTGAGATCAGAATAGGGAGTAGTAACAAAAGCAACCATGTAGAATAACATATTGAGCCCCTTATTGAATTGTTTAAATTTAGCTCAATAAGAGTTCAATTTAAGTTACAATTTTTAGAGTTCCAACCTAACATTATTTTAAGTTCAACTTTTTAAACGAGTCGAGTTTTAATACTTAGATATTCCGTTAAAATTTGTTCTGAAATTTTAAACCGGCTCGATAAATAATATGACCATACTAACACAAATTTGATGTTAATTGTCAATTCAACCGTTAGATAATAATAATTTAGTTAATTTAAATAATTTTTTAAAAATAAATATTTATTTCATTTAAGTAGCTATTTGCATCTCGAGAGATTTTAAAACTTTTAATTAAATTGATTTGACAACTAATAAAGTATGAACACATAATTTTTTTTGGTGTTTTTGTACTAAATTTTTGGTTTACTTTTTTTTGTTATGAAAATAAAAAAAAGTAAATTATTTATGAAAAATTATAAGTGGCATAAAGTTATGGAAGAATTTTGAGTTAGAGAATACAAAAATACTATACAAAGGAACCGTAAGCATTTTTAACGGGTCGCTCATATAACTATCCTTTTGGACTGGCCACACAACTCCTCATATAAATTGAGAGGAGCCTATATTTACAGGTAAACCCCTCACAATTCACGTGAAAGCCTATAAAACCCATCCACAAAGATAATCATAGTATTGAATTTTCTCCATTTTAACTTTTTCGTCCTGAGCCGAGTAGACAAAAGAAACAGTCTGGTTTCTATGAGGAACATGATTTTTTCTGCACATGCAGAACATTTTTTTACGTGAAAAAAAGTTTACAAAAAAATAGGTGTTCGGAGAATACGTGCTCTCAAAATGAGAACATATATTTTTTAAAATTAATCTCAACCGTAAAAAATTTAATTCAACGGCTGATAATTTATTTCGTACATGTAAAATAAATATTCATTCCGCACTTGGAACCGTGATGCAAAAGAAAGGAGAAAGAGAGGTTAGCGTGCATCGGATCCTTCGCCCAAGGTTAGGCCCCTTCAAAAACCATCTCCACCTTCCCCTAAACGGATTCCGTTTACCCTTTTCTCTTTCTAATCCCATTCCCATCTCATCTCTTCTTTCTCTCTCTAACGTCTTCCAACTTCTCCAAGAAGAAGGAAATCATGAATTATTACCTCATATATATCTCAGAAACAAACCTAACATAAACTCACCACAACATCATAATATTTCTTCACCATTTTTTTTTCTTTTCTCCGATCTCTCGTCTTTTTCTTTTAAAGTTTATTTGATTTTGATGTCCCCGGAATTTCAGCCTTTCCGATCATCGTCATTGGCTATGTCAAATCCACAATTATACATCCTCAAAGTAGACGATGAAAACAACACCGGATTAGTCAGGTCAGATACTTCTCGTGATCAAGAAATTGCACCCAATTTGGCTCCTGAATTCCAAGAAGAAAATAAAGACGTTCTAGCTGAAGATCCCAGATGTACGGAGACATCATCGGTTTCTTCGACGGAATCCGATGAAAAGCGATGTTTAGGTCAGTCGTCGTTGTCGGAGGTAGCTGAAGACGACGACGGATTCAAAACTCCGACTTCTTCGGATCGAAAAATCCCGGTGATCACAGAATGTCCGCCGGCGCCCAGGAAAATCAGGCCCAGTCCCAACGAAAAGAAAATTAGCCGCCCAGCCCAGAGTACGGAGAAGCCTTCAGCTAGATCTTTCTAGAGAAGTTGAATCGATGTTCCCTCCGACGGTTCAAGATGATTTAGGCCACAAGATTAAGAAAGCTAGAACCGAAGATGATAAATCAAGCTAAATATTTCTTGACCTAGCTACTTAATTAATTTTTTTTTCTTAACAGAAGCTACTTAATTAATTCTCCATCTATATGGTAAGTATTTCATGTAAAATTATACACGTAAACCCCTATTGTTTTTCTTACAAAAAATTATATAAAATATAGTATTTCTGCGTCCAGATTGAATATCCACTTTTCTAGTTTCAAATTATACATTCACTCTTTTAAATTCAATTTCCGATAAATGGAGTATCTTTTTTCCGGCTATTGGGTATACATGGATTGGGCACAATATGAACTTTCTTTGGTTTGATGGTTTGAAATTCAGAACGAGATAGAAATTGTTTAGATTGTGTTTGGTTTCAGAAGATTCTAATTTCAGTCTCAAATTTGAGAATTTCATACACCCATACTTGTATACGGGCACCATATGAGTATGCTTTGGTTTGAAACTCAGTCCAAGATCAAAATTGTTTGAGTCTCAGAAGATTCTGATTTTTGTCCGAAAATTTGCTTTGGTTTGAAACTGAAATTGGGATCGAAATTCTTTTAGATTGAGTATTAGTATATGAAACTCTCAAATTTGAGACTGAAATCAAAATCTTCTGAGACTAAACACAATCTAATCAGACCAATTACATTCCATTTTTTTGCAAAGGAAAAATTATGAAGATCCTAACAAATTAAAGGTAACGGGTATATAACACATTTAACTGATTTTGTAAAGTTAAAGTTTGCAAAAGATTCAAATTAAATCAGATTTGACAAACTGAAGAAGAAGAAGAAGAAGAAAAGTGGTAGATGGGGGACTTGTAACTTTACTGAACTAGTTAGCTTCCTTTGTAATCAAGGTAATTATGCTGTTTTAAAAGAGAGAAGAATATATTCCCTTAAATACCTGAGGAAATATTGATATTTTTTCTCATTTTGAATATTCAAATATTTGGAAACAAAACTCCCAGGTATATTTTTCTTTCTATTTTGCAGATGTCCTTTTCTGTATGAGTTTAAATTTTTTACCATATCATCATCAATGTTAAAAACAAAAATAGCAATGTACCATATATTTTTGAGTATTATGGTTTTGGTGCCAATAGTTATTCCATAAAGTAAACAAATATCGACTATCACGTTATTTGATTTGATGGTCGAAATAAACAGTTAGATAAAATGACCAGACAGTCAAGGTTGGTTTTGTTAGCACCGAAATCAAAATGATGTTTGAAAAGGTTAACTTACAAGGAGAACTTTGATAATGGGTTTTTAACTAATGGAAAAAATCCTTTGTCATAATGGTAAGATCTAGTGGTGAATGGAATTACTTGGAAGTATAGTTTAGTACTATTACTGTTTTCTTCTTTGTTTATGGGAAGGGAGATTATCTAGTATTGGTTTTTCCAAGAAAAGTAAGCAAACATCCTCTTCTAATCTTGGATAAAATACAATGTAAAGATGAAGATTTAAATTTTAATAGTACATTTAATCATTTGATCATGTGGGTTAGAATCATTGGATATGTTGGTGCCTTTTTTTTTTTTATGCCACGATGGGCGAGTGCCCCACATTGGGGAGAGAGAACACCCTAGATAAAATAGAATAAAACTTACCGCACGCTGACGGAGGGTATCAAACCCACGACCTCAAGGTCGTGAGCAGACACGCCTGCCCCATTGGGATAGAACACCTTCGATATGTTGGTGCCTTTCTAATATAATTAATCTAACCAATTTTTAATTTTTAATTTTTAATTATAGACTTAATGAAATTTGTCTTACATCTTAGATCAAGAAAAGGGCTATGATTTTAATGATGTTAGTAGTATTTCTTAATCTAGCTGGTACATGGCTGCACCTACTTTCCATTGATCACATGCTACTATCTAAGTTAGTAGCTAGTTTAGTTTACTACACTTTCCTCTTGTGATTGGACTTGAGAAATTAAGAAAAAGAGATTTGTCCGATATGTTATTTTTGTGCATCTGTCAAATTTTAATTTTCTTTCACAAACAATTCATCTTTCGTAAATGTTAACGGCCGGAATCCTCCTTTCCCATATCCAAAGGGTAAAGAAGTTTGATGAGGGCATAACGGATAAATTAAACGAGATTATCTACTCTATTAAAATACACCAGAATACCATCTATTAAAAATTCTATAAACTATTGAAAATTACTAGTTTCACGTAAAAATTATTATTGATAAAAGATCTACTACACTGAGAAGACCTAAATTCATCGTGCGTACACGTGCTTTTGTGCACACATTTCTCAGAACAGAAAAACATCCACTGAAAATAATCTGCTTGCTGCTGCTGCCATTAAAGGATGATGATGATATATTTAAGCCCAGAACTGAATTGTTATTTTCATTCAATTATTGTTATATGACAGATGAGTTCCTTTGCTTTATATTCACATAATCAATGTGGCTATTGCAAATAGCATGCCAAAGGGGCCCTTTTTAGTGAAACAATAATAGTTAGCCAGATTAAGTAATTAAAGTCCCTGCTGAGGTCAAGAGTTTTTCGGGTATAGTGTAATTTGAAAGGAATATTTTGGGGTCCCAAGCCATCGCCTGTCTGGGACTGGACCCTCCAAGTCCGGGTGAGTGTAAAGCGTCATCGTTATTATACAGAAAAATTATTTAACAACTGTTAGATAAAATTATCTTACAGACGAAATAAATAAATATTTCTTTTTAAAAAATTAATAGTTGTGTCTCTTTAAATTACAGTCATCAAATTAAGTCATTTAACAACTCCTAATAATCTGCATTTGCAAAAAAAAATGATATTCCGCATCATAGCTATCGGGAGGAAGAGGGGAGTGGGGAGAAACGGAAAAGAGAAGTAGTTTTTTTACTTGGGTTGGTTGGACTTGGTGGAGAAAAGGGGAGGGCCCGGAGGAACGAAAGGTTCAGGTGAATGAAGCTGTCAATACGGTTTTTTTGGGAATTGCGGTCTACTTTGAGAAAAATCTCATTTGATTTGATATATTTACCAAAGTCAACTATACCTGTCACGCCTTGTGTCTGTGGAATCGCAACGCGATACATAAATCTGACAACACTCACGATTATCTCGAGATGTATATGAATACTTAAACTCATGTTTATATATCAGTCATAACTTTTGAGTTATCAAATGTGGGATGAGGTTTCACATTCACCCCTCCTTAAGTCCTTAGCGTCCTCGCTAGGCGCCCCAAACATACTTAGTCCATGACCAACAAGGTGTGCAGGATTCTAAAAGTGGCCCCCACCTCTTACGGTGTGGCACTTAGTTATCACACGTCCGCTTGATCACCGACTCTGATACCATTAAATGTCAAGCCTCATGCACGCAGACCCGCAGCGCGACACATGAGTCTGGCAGCACCCACCATCATCTACTTGGCAACCGAACTCTCTATGCCAAAAGGAATATCCCGATATGATAGTGGATACTTAGGCCCATGGTTATGTATCAGTCAGAACTTTCCATGTGAGATAGGGTTTCACAATACCCTTTCTTTCTTGTGCACAAAAGACGTTACCCACGCCCACAGAACTTTCACTCTCCAATCTGATAGAAAATTTGGCTGATGTAAATTAAGGTGACCCAGCGACCCGATCAGGTGGGAGGACTTGTCTTAGCCCACCACAAAAAGCCACTCCCACATTGGAAGGTTGAAACTTTCACACTATTGCTGCCAAGATTCGATCATGCGTTCTTGTACACAATCTACCACCCCGAAACTAACTGGACTGACCTTGCGGATATACCCTTTCTTTCTTGCCAATGCTTACTACGGGCTGTCGCGGATTTAAATTCGTTGCTGAATAGATATTATGTTTGTATGTGCGTAATATATTTTACTAATCAAATAAATTGATTTGGTTGAATTTTTTTTGTCAGAAGAATACTCTTTCTGCTCATGCAATACTATCCATATTGTATATAATTTTATGAATGTACGAGTACTTTTAACCGTTAAATAAATAATCAAAGTTAAAGTTCTGCATACGTGGAAGAATACTTAATTCCATGGATCTACATTTTAGTGGAAATTACATTGTTAAATATAATAGCATGTATAGTCCAAAAATTACAAATTAATAAAATCCAAGACACGACAAGAATCCAACATCTTAACCTTTAATTGAGGAACTCCACTTTACTAACTCACAATTAAAAAAAATGAGAAATGAGAATTCAATTTTACATCAAATATCACGTCGTCAACATTACTAACTACTCTGACGGGTGTTGATAGATGCAATTGTTAATTAGGTGCCATTAATGCCACTAACACACACAAGGGGAATCCAATATTCAGCATCATATCCATATTCCAAAACGGGGCGTGTCTAGGGTGGGGCATGCTGATGACGCGACTCACCTCTCCTCTCACATAACTCACGTAGGGACCCAGCCCAAAATATCTTACAGGGTGCGATCCTGAGAATTTATGTGAGAGGAGAGCGCCACGTCCCCATAGGACCGGTCCACCTTGAATTTTTCCCCAAAACGGTCATGAATTGCTTGGCCTTCATGATGAATCATTCACAACGTGCCTACCATCACATCAACATTGGGCCGCTCAACCATGCAAAACGTGACAAAGATTAATAATTTGGCGGAACATGTCGAATTCAATAAGTCCTTTGGGCCCTCTCCCGCCCCAGCCGGTCTGAATCTTATACGTAATAGTAAAAATTCTGCATGTACGAAATACTTTAAGATAAATATTTTTAAACATAAAAATACGATAAGTATACTTAAAAACACAATAGATGTCTTAAAATAAGAACAAATGTCTGTTTTAAATTAATATTAACTATCAAAATTTTAATTCGACGAATGAAAATAAGTACACGTGTGCAAAACTTATCTCATTTTGCACTGGAACCACAGCGGTCCGCAACGGCTATAGTTTGGAATGGATTTATATCAATCAGGTGCAAGTACTTGTTTTTATTAGCGTAAAATAGATATTTTTAATAAAAACGATCAATTCTTATAAGTATTTTTTTTAAAAAAGAAAAAAGGAAAATCAATAACAACTAGCTTTATTTTTTTGTTTGTTTTTGGATAACATTACAAATACGTGAAGAAGCATATATTTTACTATAGTAAAATAGGTGTCTACACATGCAAAAATATTTTCCCAATGAGCATAATAACCAAAGTGTATTGACCATCCCATCCTCCCTCCATAACATCAATAATTCGATCTTGTATCTTTATGCACATTCTGGACACATTAAAAAAATATAAATAAAATATATAAAACGAACTAATTAGACTATTGGTTTGTGGCAATCAACAAGCAACCCACGTGAGATGAGTCGGTAATTCATTATGTTTTTTTTTATGGAAATAATGAATATTAAAAAAGATGTGTGGTAGAAGAAAATTCGAAGAATCTCCAAATTTTAAACTTCATAGTATATTTTAATACAGCAGTAGAAACTATGACCTATGAATATAAGATATATTGGCTAGCCTAACACTTTGATGATCATTAATAATAGTAATTGGTAAGAATTAAAATATTTTTAATAATCGAGACTTTACAGTTAAAAAAAAAATCTTTATTTAGACTAATTGGTAAGAATTAAATTATTTAATTAAAAATCGAGAGTTAAATCTTTAACAATCGGACAACTAATGATTGCGGGAAAAAAAACTTCTCTCAAGACATTCTTCGAACATGTTAGAGGCAATGCCATATGATATAAAAGTAGACGTGAAGAGCAGTAATGGCTACGTTATTTTTTGTGCCAGCCATTTCATACTCCAAACACAAAGTGCATAGAATGGCCATGAGACTCCAAGGTCCTCCTTTTTCTCTCTTTCTCGAGTCATTTTCCTCTTTCGGACCAATTTTTTTCTTCAACAATCTTTAATTTTTTCAAACACATTCCATCTTCTTTGATTAATTGATCCGGTGATGAAACATTAAAAAAATTCCGGCAATTAATCATAGGATACAACAACAACAACAATAATAATAATAATGGATCGAAGAACATTGACGATGAATTGGGATGGATTAGGAGAAGACGACGATGACGAACGATTTTTTGAGTCATGTAACCGAATTTCATCGGTTGCTCCCCTGGATTTGGCATCCTCTGGATCAGATGATGATGAAGATTTTGAGGATAGCCGCCTCTCCTTTTCTTCTTGCGTCTCCTCAGCTTCCTTTGCCTCCATCAATACTTTCAGGCAAGCACCAATCTTTTCAAAATCGTGTTTTTTTTTATTTTCTCATGTAACGAAAATTAAAAAATTAAAAAAAAAAGATATATTTTTTTAATTAAAATATCAATATTATTCCGTTAAATAGAATTATTAACTAATAAAGTATCTTATTATTGTTTGCTTTCTTAATTTTCGTTATATATTCTGCACAAAATACAAAAGTAGTAGTATTAGGAACATTTTTTAACTTTTTTCTATAAAATTTATTATTCCATCTATCCCATAATACCTATAATATAAGTTATTGGTAAATTCATGTTCCCAATGAATGGAGGGAGTAGGTTGTTAGTTGTTACTGTTTCGGTCTCGAATTGAATATGCACTTTTGGACAAAAATACCTTTTTGCCCCGAATAATTTTTGTAGAAATCAATTTTCACCTAGATTAAAAAAATGTATGTTGTATTTGATTAATTGAGTCAAATGATCAAAATATCATTTGAAAGGTTGAATATAATTAATATTGTATCCGTTGAGTTGAGTTAATATATGTAAGGCTAAAATTATAAGGAAAAAAAAAGTAAATAAATGCTGCCTTGAATTCATAAAATGGAAAGTAGCTTGGGATATGACAAAAACTAGTTCCGTAACGAGTAAATTGGGATAGGTGGGGGTATATCTTTAGAGTTTGTCACCTCATATTCTTTGAATAGGAAATGAGCATTAAATTTGGAACCCAATGAATATTTTTTATCGGGGGACCTAAAGTTTTCTAGTTCCGTCTATGCGATCAGGAACATTGATGCAGGCATGCAGTCTTCATCAGTGCTAGGGAGATTATGGAATGTGGATGGCTGAACCAGGGGACATCAAGGAACGCCGCAAGCGCCTTCTGCAGGGAATGGGCTTAACAAGCAGCAAAGAACTCCTGAAAGTGGCCAGTGTCGAGAGTGTCCCAGCGGCGACAAGAAATGTTGAAACAGATAAGGAGGAATCCATATCAAAGCCTGATGAATCTTACTCTCCTGTGCAAGATAAAAAACAGGAGCCCGAGCCTTCGCCATTGCCTTCAACTGCAATTGTGCTGGTAAGGTCAAGATCAGAAGGGGAAATAGAATTTTGTTCCCTTAATACAAAGAAAAGGAAAGAAGAATTAATTGGTCCTGTTTCGAAGCAGCGTTTAATTAGAACATCATCCTTATATATAACAAAAAATGTAGGTTTATCCCATTATGCAAATTCTGTAAGAATATCACCTGACAGGAATAGAAGAACTAGATCAACAATACCAAACAGTGGAGACTTGTCAAATTTATTGCCAGACGGAGGTTTTGGTTCCTTTTTTCTGATAAAGAATTTGGATACTGGAAAAGAATTCATTGTTAATGAGAGCAATGAAAAGGGAATGTGGAATAAGCTTAGTGATCTTGAGACTGGGAAAGCAGTTAACCATGGAAGAATTTGAGAAATCCGTTGGATATTCTCCCGTTGTTAAGGAGATGATGCGAAGAGAAAATGTATCTGGGGATTCGGATAATATCAGAAAGGAACAGCAGCCGCATTCATATCTTAGTAAGAGCTTTAGATATAGCAAGAGAAGGGGCGTTACTCTTTTGAAGAACATAAAAGGGGTAGCAAATTCGATGAGTGGGTTGATTGCTGATAAAGAAAGAGAACAGCAGCATGCTTCGGCTCTAGATCATCATCATCAGAAACCGACCAAGAATAATTCCCAATGGGTTAGAGTTCGTCAACATGGGAAGCCCTATAAGGAATTAACAGCTCTGTATTTGTCTCAAGAAATTCAGGCTCACGAGGGTTCGATTTGGACCATCAAGTTTAGTTACGATGCTCGTTATCTTGCTAGTGCAGGAGAAGATAAGGCAATCCATATATGGGAAGTACAAGAATGTGAGGTTATGTCAACCTGCAGATTGCCTGATGATTTAAATTCCGTCAGTGGAACGCCTGTCCATCCAATGGCTAGCGGTGTTTCAGAACGCCCCCTCTAGCAGAGATTAGTCCAATGCCATCAGGAAGAAAGAAGGGAAAACACTCTAGTAAAAAGAAGGGAAAGCAACTCAATGCCCAACTATGTCAATATGCCAGAAACCGTTTTTGGACTTTCGGAGAAACCAGTATGTACTTTGATCGGTCACCAGGACGATGTCTTAGATCTCTCATGGTCAAGAGAGCAAGTTAGTTTTTCAACTTGGTTTCTACTTTCTCAAACTTTTGTTATCTAATCTAAAATTAGAAACTTTGATTGCTTTTCTTGCAGTTATTGCTTTCATCTTCAACAGACAAGACGGTTAGGCTTTGGGACGTGGAGACGGGAAGCTGTTTAAAACTGTTTGCTCACAATGACTATGGTGAGATGCTAAATTATGTCAGAAACTACTACTTATTATGGCAAAAGGACCCTGTAGAATGGAATTGTTTTGTCATCTTTTTCCCCCTTTACTTCTAATAATTTTATAGTGTGCAGTTACTTGCATACAGTTCAATCCAGTAGACGATGACTACTTTATCAGTGGTTCGTTAGATGCAAAGATTCGAATTTGGAATGTAACTGATCGTCAAGTGGTGGACTGGACTGATCTTCATGAAATGGTTACCTCAGCTTGCTATACTCCTGATGGCGAGGTAATTTTACATTGTTTCAAATCGCGTATCAACAAGAAAGTCTCCCGTTTAATACCCCCCTGTTCCGAGTTCTTCAAATCATTCTTAATGCATGTTTTCCAAAAAAAAATGAGCTGTCCTTTTATGGTTAAGTTTACTAACATTTTTTAGCTTGATAATTGAAGGGCGCAATAATTGGTTCTCATAAAGGGATTTGTAGAATCTACAAAATAGATGGTAAGTACCACCTTCCAAGTCCATTCTTTTATTTTGCCTCTAAAATCATCATTTCTACATCATATTTATTAATCCATGTTTGTATTTGGATAGATTACAAATTGGAACATAAAGGTCTCATTGACATCCAAAACAAGAAAAAGTCTCAACCTAAAAAGGTTACCGGTATTCAGGTACTTCCCTTTTTATTTTGTTTCCTCATCTTTCGATCCCCCCCCAATGTAGTACTACCACCTAACTAAAACCTACCTTGAATGTGGTACAGTTTTCTCCAATCAATCCCACAGAAGTACTCATTACTTCTGCGGATTCTCGAATTCGTATTGCTGATGGATTAGATATAGTTCATAAATTCAAAGGTAGTAGCTTTTCTTGAACTTGTATGTGACACAATATTGGAAGCTAGCTATGGACTTCCCACACCGAATAACGGTTCTTTCTATTTCAGGTTTCAGAAATACTAGTAGTCAGATTCCAGCTTCATTTACTCCTGATGGAAAATACATAATAAGTGCAAGCGAAGATAATCAAGTTTTTATGTGGAGGGGGGACGGTCCCAAAAATGCAGGTGCTGGAAAAGGCGGCAGCAGGAGTATTAGGATCGCCGCCACCAGCCAATCTTACGAGCACTTCCCTGTGCAGAGATGTTTCGGTTGCAATCCCGTGGCCTGGTAGTGTAAAACACGAGCCACCAATCGTCGAATTACATTCTAAAAAGCACCACTCAAAACGCAGCACGGCACCACAAACAAATAGTGGATCTCCTACACAAGAATATGGCAGCAAGAGACATCAGTTGCCACCACTTCCAAAGAAGGACAAAGGACAACAATAGCACACATCATGAGATAACTTCAAGATATCCAGACGACGAATTTGCTCAGTCCTCCCGTATTGATCCAGGAATCGGTGTCACCAATGAGTCACTCATGTCTGCTTCTTCATCGTCGATTAGGTATGGCGACTCGCCTTCTATTTCAGCTTCTGCCAACTCCCCTTCTCAGTCTTGGTCATTATTTGACAATGGCCACGGAGGTCATACCGTCCAGGCAACTGCTTGGGGAGTAGTGATTGTGGCAGCCACTGTAAGGGGTGAGATTAGGGTCTACCAGAACTTTGGACTGCCTCTCAAGACCGGTCGTCAAGCCAGTCTCTTCAAAGATATCACATAAAAGATTTTTCAAGGTTGAGATAAGTTTTATACATGTATTTATATCCATGATAGCAAGACGAGACGTAATCTTTTCTACGGTTCATGTAGCCGACTCCAAGAGTTGGGGACTACGGCTTTGTTGTTGTTGTAATGCTGACAGCAGGAGTTGTCCACTTCCTTGCTCGGTTTAGATGGCATTGCTTGCTTATAGTCGTTTCTTTAGCTTTGAAATGTCTGTAAACATCTATAAAAAACAATAAGGAAATGGACAATTTAAACCCTAAGTAAGTTATGATGAGATTTTTAAGTTTTCTATACTAATTTGTTTTTTACTTCCTTAATTTTCGCTAAATATTCTAAACGACTTATATTATAGAATAGAAAGAGTATCTTAAATGTTGAAAAAATACATATATTATGAGAAAATAAGGGAAATTCTAGCACTTTATTATAAAAACGAACTTAATATTATAACCTCGACTTTCCTATCGATGTTATGTCACAAGGAAATTCACTGGTGCATTTGAGCATCATTTTTTACACATTTCGCAACACAAATTTTTACTTAGCAAATTCTCTCACTAACAATTCATTTTTCGAGATAAAATATCAAAAAAATGCTCAGTACAAATGCCAATCCAAATACACCTAATTGAAAAAAGCTTTGTTTCAGAGAGTCTGAGACACTGGATTCCACAGTTTTACGTATTCTGATTTGTAACCATAACTGGAGATCGCCATAACTGATATATAAATCACAGCAAAAGGCAGGAAAAATAGAGGAAAATCAATCATAAGCAAATAATGGAAGGAAGCAAAATAGGAGAATGTTCGAGTCCATTAACTACCTCGGAAGATATCCAGAAGCGCCTCGTTCGACCTTCATCTCTCCATTCTCAGCCTTCTTCTTCCTGCTCTGCATCTCCTCGGTACTACTAGATCAATTTCTAACACTTCACGGATTCAAATTCACATTATCATCTGATTTGAGCTTGTTTGCCTATTTATTAAACAGATTTGATGAAATCAATTGCCGAAATTCTCTTGACGTAAATTCCGAGCTTCAGAAGAAAATCAGAGAAATTCCTCGGTACTCGGATCAATTTATAATTTTCCGCATTCACATTAACATTATCGTTTGATTTGAGCTTGTTTCCGTAATTGTTAAACAGATTAGATGATATCAATCGCCGAAATTCTCCAAAACTCGACGTAAATTCTGAGCTTCATAAGAAAATTAAGAGGTTAGAAGATTACTTGGATCCGAATCTTCTCTCTACAATTCGTGCAAAAATCGGCGGCAAAAGGAAAAACTACGGATTAGAGATGAAGAAGACAGCTAAAGAGTGAAGTAAACGACTTTGATTGGTTCGATTGGCAGGGAGATCATCACGAATTAATGACGTCGAGTAGGAGCTCAAGAGTATCGGATTCGGAATCATCGAGAGTGAAATTGTATGATGATAAAACTGATTATCTAGATCTCAATCTCGATTCTGACTCCGCCGTAGACGGTGCCAGTGACCGCGAACGATTCTACTGTACTGAGTTTCAACGATTTGAGAGAGCGGCGATGAAGCGATTCAAGCATTGACGAACTCGTTGGCGGTATCAGTTGAAGTAGGTGTATGGTAGCAGTTGATTGGAGGAGTCGTCTAACTTGCACTTGCAATGGTGGTGCTCAAGGCAGTCAAACTCGCGATCCTACGTAGGATCGGAAGGGCATATGAGGATCGTAGGATCGTAACTCGGATCGTAGATCCTACCTAATTTAAAAAAATTATTTGAAAATATATATGTACTCTTAGAAAAACATTTCAATCACAAATTTAAAGTGTCTTAAAGGGAAAAAAGATAATCAAATACTCAAAGCAAATCATTCAAGTTATTAATATCATGTACTAAAATTAAACATGTTTATTAAATTTAATTTGAAGTTAACAAAATTAAATAAAGGCAATGTAAAAAGATTTTGTAAAATTAGCAATAACAAGAAGTGAGATATAATTTGAAAGCAAAGAATTTACCTGTTATTGAAACATGATTCAAATTCAACCGTGCTCGATATGTGATTTTGATGAATTTATTTTGTTCGATATGTGATTTTGAACAATTTATTTTTTCATCACATATTACGTGCTATATTTGATTAACGTTTTGTTGAGGGGCGTTTCACTCGCGTATCGTAATCGGGGTATAGTTGTAAATGACGTAGATGAATAAGTTTTTTTTTAATAAGGAATTAAATAGGGGTTAGTTAATAAAATAATATAAGAAATAAAGTAGAAAATTAAAAAGGAAAGGAGCCGTGGATACGACTCATTTTTTTGTTTTTTTCTTTAAAATGTCAATCTTATTTTAGTGTATATTAGTGTATACTAGAATTCATTATCTAATATATTATTAAAATTATTGTATATGTAGTAGTGCTATTGGAGTAAAATCAATTAATGTGTTTAAAATAATCATATTACTACATCAAATAATGTCTAAAGGATTCAGAGTTTTTTTCGACTCATAATTGTAGAAAAAATAATTTATATATATATATATATATATATATATATATATATATATATATATATATATATATATATATATATTAAATTTAACATAAAAAAAGAAACCAAAAGAAAAAAGGAAAAAGGAAAAAGAAAACGGTATAACATGACTTCCATATCACATTTGCAAAAGAAGCAAAAAATGCTTCGGGGACTTGAGGACGGAATCGAGACGGAAGTGGGGACTCAGTCCTCCGACTGATGTGGCAGCGCGTGCAGGGAAGTCTGACATCAGCCGAGGACGGAAGTGGGGGACTTCGTCGCTGCAAAAATGTTCTTTCCCACTTTTTTCGTACGTCATGCGACGCGATTGAGAAAAGCAGGCGAGGCCCATGCAATTCCCTGGAAACTAGTGGTGGTAGTTCAGAAAGGAATAGAAGTTTGAGGGCTTTTATAGTAAATATGAGTGTATAATTATCGCTTTTGAAGAAATTAATTTGAAGTTTGAACGTTAATCCCCCCTTCCCTCCAAAAACTACACATTTTATAATAATGGCGCCGGTCTTTGCTTCCGTTTATTACGTCGTCGTTTCGAATTAGATTCGAATTTCAAATATTACCGCGGGTTGCTTGCGCTTCGACAGTGAATCTATTAAAGCAGCTAAAGCTGTAGCAGAAGACCGGAGAGATCCAAAATCATGAAGTCTCCGGCCAACTATGCCGCAGATATAGACAAAGACCTAGACGACGCCGCACTATGGGCTGTCATTGACTCCGCCGCCGCAGCTTCTCTGGTATCGGCCGCCTCCTGCTCCACCAAGTCCCGTAAACCTCTATACCTTAAGTACGCTTCCCCAATTTCAATCCCCAATTCCTCACCTCAAACTCAAATAATATCCCCAAAATTTCTACCCAGGAGTCACCGTAATTACTCCGATGAACAAAACCATAAGCCACAGAAAATCGCGAGAGTGAAAACGCCTTGTTTATCTGAGTTAACTGAGACTAGTCCGCCGCCTTTAATGATGGTGAAGCATGCGCAGCGGACGCCGGTTACGCCGACGACGGCGTATTATTCGTCGCCGGAGACGAGTACTAAAGTATCGGATTATTCGCCGGTGACGAGTATGAAATACGAGGAGAGGGAAAATGAGAACTTGATTAGACAGCATAGCTTGTCTGGTCAGTTTCCGAGTGTTTCGCTGTTCAAGGACTATCAAAATGCTGCTATGGCGGTAAATTTACGGCTTAATTATTTACTAATTTCATCAATTATTAGGAAACTGAATATTTTCTGCAAGTTCTATTCGTTTCATCTCATAAAATTTTAACAAATACTTCCTTTAGTTGCGTTCCAGTATAATTTTTAATTTAAAAAATAAATGTTTGTTATATGATACATTTAACAGTATGTAACAATGTATAGTTTTATGGCTCTTACATTGCAGTCGATCTCTGAAATAATTCACTTCCAGTGCACCAAAGCAAAAATTTTAGTTTTCGAAAGATAGTATATTACTGAAATTTCGTAATTCATCCAAGGCAGGTCATACAGAAGAACGCAGTTTCGGAAAATATTTTGTTAACTCAGATATTTGAATATTTGGATATTGTTTGATTTGGAAACGAAACGTTTTGAAAATTGTAAAAGTTGATTTGAATTTGCAAGGACATATAGGTCCTAAACCTAGAAATTTTGTATTTCTTTTCCGAACGAAGCACTATCCATGTAGACATAAGATACTTGCATATCCATAGTGTTTTCCTTCACATGGTCCAAGTATTGCATGTACGATCTCGCATTGCCTAGTCTATGCAAGAGTAGTAAGCTGTGGAACGTGCTTTGATCATCAGGTAAACAAAATGCATTATGTTAAGTACACATGCTAATGATTAGAGTTCTAGTGCAAGTTTGTATTTTGAACCACAAGCTAATGGCACACACATTGATATGCTGATCAGTTACTCCATTTTGCTACATATGTGGTGCACGCCAAAACTTTGGAAAGTAGCATATCTGAATCTTATAGAATCAGGCTTATTTTCTCATATAATAGCCTACTATATGTGCTCAATTTTAAGCTGTATAATTTTTTTTTATTTTTTTGGCCTAGGAGCCTATAACTCGATGCACTTTTGGCACCATTATTCCAATTAAATGAGCATAGGAGAAATTTTAAAAGTCAAATTTGCAAATGAAGATGAAATGGTAGAGCTTCGGGATGATTTGGGCAGCTTTGTTAAATCATGTTTCCTCTCGGGGATCCTCCGAATTATTTGGAATATCTTTTGCCGCTACCACCAAGTGATAAAAATTACCTTTTGATATTGCTCTGTGTATATGATTGCCCAAAATTAGTTTATAATTTCTACATTTTTGGACAGATTCTTGAGAAGAGTGACTATACAACAATTTCTGGAAACCCATATATTAAGAAGACAGGTAAGCTTCAACCTTCTTCTTTTAGTAGTTTCTAAGAGTAAAGACTCTAATATGGTTCATGGACATGTTTTGAATGTGCATTTTCATTACAGGTTGGAGAAAGATAGCATTTTACTTCAATCTATCGTTTGAAATTAAAGACAAGACGATTGAATTTGACGATAACCGTAATGTTCAGAGAGCAGAATTTGTGGTGCGGGCACATATGCAGTATGCTCTTTTTTCTTATGGATTTCTTCTAATGGAAGGAATGCCGTTTAAATGTTTTGTGTGAGAGTGGTCTATATCATGTTTTTTAATGCGTATTTCAATTCAAATTTTCTCATTCTTGTTCCTAGAGGTGGAAGATTTTCAGATGGTTGGGGCTCATGTGAACGTCGGGAGAAAAGGTTTCTCAAACCAAACCATGATATTCCCAGCACAGCAGAAACTAGAGCAAAAAACAAGGCATGTCAGGTTTGTGTTTTTCTTCTCAGCAGTGCCCATTGTTAAAATTATTCTTTAACCATTATCAAAGCAGTTCCTGAATTTAGTGAAATTTATGATATTTTCCCTTATTTCTTTCACTTCTTCATAGACCTAGTTTAAAGAGCCACGAGCAAGACCTTTTCATTCCCCCCCCTTCTCTTCTTTATGTTGTCTTAGTACTTCTTTCATGAGCTTTTCTGCTTTTTATTTTATTTTTTACTTTTTCCTTCCACCATTTAGTTCCCAAAGAGAGTATGATTAAACATTGGCTGAATGCTTTCTCACTCTTGGTTTACATCTCTTGTGTGGATACTGTTTTATGTCATTTGGCATCTTAAATGAATATACATTAAAAAAAAGTTCGGATCCACTAAAATGTCTTAAATGTAAACATAAAGAATGCATGGTTTCGTATTTGCAGGTAGAATAATTACAGCTATTCTGAAACTTAAATGAGTTAGTATGTAGTAGTGGTTTAGAGTACCTAGTACGGAAAGAAGAGTAACCATTTGACCTGCTGCATTTATGGGATGGTAAACCTGAACCAGCTAATATGAATGTTGTGTGGAGATACGAAACATTTGTATGTGGGCTTCAGGTGTAGGGAAAAGTGGAATGGAGTACTACCAACTTTAAGCTCCCACCTCTTTCCGGTTCTATACGGTCAGAGAAATTATGAAATTTCCAACTTTGAAGACTATAAAGAGCCAAATCCTAGTACATGAATTAGGAGAAGAATTGATTTCTTAGGTAGATGCTATATATATATATATATATATATATATATATATATATATATTAGTAAACTGACCTGTTATATGCAATAAAGTTATTTGAACAGTGTAATACAAATATGCAATGCCAGGACATGGCAAACCTGGTTGTTGGTCCCATAATCCACATGTTTTTCCTTTGCTAATCAATGCTCTTGGGCCTTGGCAGAGATCATAGACCTTGGTCCATCATAACTTGCTGGTTTGGCCATTTATCTATTGCATCATTTATACTGCAATATATAACCACCATAACATGATTTGTTATTTGCAAATCAAATCTTTAGTATATAAACTTTGCAGGACCTGCTTGGCATTGGAGAATATCGACCAGGTGCAAACAATGCCCACCGGTAACACTATGACATGGATTCCGTGAAGATTGATCATGCATCAGCTCTCTGGCTTTTTAATTGGTTAGATCATCAGATTGACCATAGGTGAGATGCGTTAAATTGTTGGTAAAAAAAAAGATGTAGTACATTCATCAAACACTCAACTGGCTTTAAACTCGAGTTAAGTAGTTGACTTTTATATCAATTCAGCCCCTGTACTTTAAGTGGTTGTAATATTGGTAGTTAGCAACAGGTAAGTGAGCTTACATTCTTTTGGAAGTAGTATTGCACTGGAAAGGGACACAGTCCATAAATTTAACCAGATTATGTTGCCCCCATCTCTACTGCACAGCTGGCACGTGATGGGGATCGGAGTCCATATTTTTTAGTACACGTAGATAGTCTAGTATTTTAATAAAATTATTTTACGTGTAATAACACCTTAAAGTTTAAGGGCTCAAACTAATCACATTGTTTCACGTAGAACAATTTAATTGGTGTGTTCAGTGGTGGAGCTAGGATTTTAATATCTCATCTCAATGATTTTTACAGTTGGAATTGGAGTCTCTTCCTGTCTAGGACTATATCTGTTAACCGTAAAGATTCCCCAATTGTACTTTCCAATCACCATTGTGGGATTATAAGAGGAGGATTGCGTATCTGAAGGCCACTGTTTTCTCTCTCAAATGCAAATTTGTTAGAGATAATTTCAGTTTAACCATTTTGGTTCCAATGCTTCTGTCAGTGCTGAATCATTCTCAATTATCCAGTCATTCGAGATAGTTGTTTAAGAATACTTCCTCCTTAAATTATTTGCCCACTTTTTATTTTACACGGGAAGTAGATTTCATCAAATTTTATAGTGGTATATGATAAAATGTCAAAAATAATCATATTTATTTTTTCTCCCAATTTAATTTTACATTCTCTTGTCTCTATAGTTTTCTCTCTCCAATATTTCATGTAATAGGTAAGATTGAAAAAATCATATTAATGAATATTTAAAAAGTGGACAGATAATTTGAGATATATTAAAAAAGAAATGTGTAGGAAGGACATAGTTAATTATTTAAGATGTTACTTCGGCATCTGTGTACAGAATAAGAAGGGTCATTTTTTAAAAGTGAAAAGGTGATAAAGAATTAAAGATATTAAAGCACCCCGTTAACATCGCCACCCTTGATGGAAGTGATTCATGCTCATAATTGAAGAGTCACACGGGCGTGGACGGCAAAAAATATTCTTCCCTGTCATCAGCCAATTATAATTCATCATGTGTATATATAATTGGAAAAAAATATTTATATAATAAATTCTGATTGGATGGGAAAAGGAATAGGGACAAAGGATTTTCACTCGGCGTGGACTTGTGGTTGGGTAAGAAAGAAGCCAACCCCTAACTCCAGTCCAGTTCCTATGCGGAGCAAACTTTTTTTTCCATGACGTCATGTGAACAATCCGAGATCTCGAGAGAGAAAAGTTGCAGTTTGAGACTTAAAAAAATAAAAAATAAAAAAATTTCTCTTTCCAGATCTGAATTGTTAGAAAATCTCATCCGACGGCTTAGATCGTATCTCGCAGTGCGGAACAAAAAGTTGTTCAGCATAGGAGCCGGGACGCCCTAACTCCGGTTTTAATGTCCAGAACCAGAAATTCATAAACCCCAGAAATAGTAATCTGCGGGTCACCGACAGTTACACAAACATGGTAAAATTACACTATCATACCATTTCTTTGGTAAGTTGAAAAAACTGTGTTACATTTTTAACCTTCTAGTTAAATTTCTTATTCGAAAAAAAGAAAGAATAAATTGACATTCTTTTTTTTTTTTTTTAAACAAAAATAAATATACAAGAATTCCCCTTCAACTTTGTGAAAAATCCACGACAGAAAGTCAAACACTCGGCTTTTTTCATCCAATCCTGTCCCTATTGAATTATAGCTCCCATCTAATGTAGGGAAAAATCTGGGGTGGAACGGTCCCAATGGAACCGATCCCTTCCCCTCTCACATAAAAATTGGAGGGACCCACATGAATGACTTGCTGAATGACCTGTGAGACCTACTCGTAAGTGGGTCCTGTTTAATTTTATGTGAGAGGAGAGTGGGGCCGGTCCCATTGGGTCCGCCCCATGCCAGACTTACCCCTAATGTAGTAGATCATTCCGGGATAGTTCAACTGTCAGTAATTTTGTTAATTTTTACAATAATAAAATTCTAACATGATATTAATTTTTATTTAGTAATGAACTGAATTTTTACTATAAGACTCGAAGTGATAAATTTCTCATATATTTAATCACTAGAGTAGCACTAAACCCGTACAAAATAAATAAATCATAAAATAGATAAAAGTTAAAATTGTACTGTCCCCGTACTCATTGCTGGAGTTTTCCAGCCAAGCATTTCCTTTATTTTCCATAAAATGAAATGAACTCTTTATATTTCCCCTTCTACTTAAGCTCTCTGTTCCATAGGTCCTCCTCCACTGGACTTGGAGAAATAAGCAAATGGCTCAACAGGTACTCTCCTTTCTCTTACATCAGGAGAAAATGCCCTTCTCCGAGAAACTATTGTTTCAAATCAGAAGTGTTGTATGCGCTTACCTTAACTTTGTTTTTTTTTTTTTTATATTTTAAAGTTGTCTGGAGCTGAAAATGTAATTATGATTATTGCAGGAAGAAGAAGGGTGGCCTCTTGGTCTGCATCCACTCAATATGAGAGTTGGTTTAGTGAGAAACAGTGACCTCAATGGATCCCTTTCCTTTAATACTTTGATAACTCGTTCCCAAACTTCCTCCACTGATTCTTCATCTGATCTTGATACACAGGTTACTCTCATTTCAAATATATATATATATATATATATATATATATATATATATATATATATATATATATATATATATACTACTCCCTCCATTCCAGAATATAATTTTTAGGACATTTAGCGAAAATTTTAAGAAAGTAAAAAGTGTATTTTATTAGTCAAAATATCAATATTAATAATCTCTTAAATATGACTTGTATACCACTAATTCTATTTAAGAGATTAATATTGATATTTTGACTTACACAATATCTTATTTTTTGCTTTTTAATTTTCGATATATTTTCTAAACGACTTATATTATGTAATGAAAATAACATTTGCTTCTGATTTTTATATCTATAATTCATCTTCTCAGTCCTATGTCATTTGTGTTTCGATGCATTATAAGAATGTGAAATCATTCAATTTGTTGGATCCTCTGTTGTTTAAATGGTTCTAGCAAACTATCAATGTACTTTGTTAGAAATGTTGAGAAATAATTTCTCCGTCCCAAATTATCTGTCCATATTTTCTATTTTAATATGTCCGAAATTATCTGTCAACTTTCTATATAAATGGCTCATTAATGATAGTTGTTTCAATCATACCTCTTACCTTAAATGTTGGAGAGAGAAAAGAAGTAAAATTAAATAGGGTCGTGTTTGACATTTTACCATTTCCCATTATGAAGTTTGATGAAACCTTAATTTCCGTGCAAAATCCAAAGTGAACAGATAATTTGGGACGGAAGAAAAATATCGTACATTGGTTATTTACTGGAAAATTTCCTTTTTTAATTATAAATGGAACCAAGAACTTCAAATTGGGGGGGCGAAAGATGAAAAATTTAAGCGTTCTTGATGGGTGAAAGCTAAAATTTCTAAAGACATGTCTGAAAATTTTGAAGCAAGCATTTTTAAATTTTAGGTGGCTGTTTATGCTTATAAGGTTTGGGTAATTATTCCCCATCAGGAGAAGTTCATTTCGGAAGTGGAATTAGGCCCAATCAACTTTTTTACATGATATCAAAGTCATCAATACTGCAATTTCACGCTTCAAATGTTCTGTGACATTTATTTTTATTTTTTTGGAGAACACATTTAAGATTCTAAATTGTAAATGCCAACCAACAATACTTTTTTTTTTTTTTTACCTATGAAAAAGCACAAGAAGTCATTGAGGGAGATGATGAACAGGCTGTTAATTAATTACATGATCTTAAGGAAAGTAATTATTTAACTTGAACAATTCTGGGTTTCTTATTATGGTGAAAGTGACCAAAGTGGGCCTGGGTTTCTTTTCTTATCTCTTTTGGCCACTGATGATGCATTAATAATGGAGCTAACAGGAACTATTGTCTGTGTAAAAGTTGGCATTCTGCACTTTGTTTTCGTATTATTTTGTTTTCTTTGTCAGGGATGGTAGGTCATACTTAGCAAAAGTTGAAAGGTTAGTTTAATAGTAGAATTTCTTCAAATTTATTCACATTTCCTTCAATGATGGTGTTTAGTCTTCGACTCTTTACTTTCCAACTCATTCATGTTCATTACTTTTCAGTCATTCCGTCCTGGATATGAATGTAGCTAGAACTTTGAGTCTTAGGACGAGAATCTACAAGGGAGTTTTTAGAAAAATATTTGACGGCAAATTAGAAAAACAAGTGACAAAAAAATCAATAGTTATAAAGCGATTTTAAAAAATGTCAGTGTTTTCCTTTCTTTTTGGGATGTGTTGTATTTCTTATCCTAATAAGTAATGCATTAGTGTCAATCGAAAGAGGTTGATGTCTTTTAAATGAAGAAGAATCTATTGAAGGAATCCCAAGAACAGTAAATATATTTGGAATGAAGTTAAGAAATTATGTATCACAAATTTATCTTCTAAACAATGGACTACTATCTCATGCTAAAGCTTGATTGTTAAGGAGGAAAATGTTAATCATGTTTGGTTGAGATATTATGGCTACTTGGGAATCTAATAACTGGGATATCTTTTTCTTTCAGTCAACTGGATCTTTCTTCCCGGACAAGAGCATTACTCTCGGAAGCCTAATTGGAATCTCTAACATTATAGAGCTATCGCGAAGATCAACTCGAACAGAACCAACATTAATAAGGGAGAAGAAGAGTTACAAATCAAGAACTTGGTTGTTTTCACTATGTTCTAAGTTTAGCACAGATGCAGTGAGCATGGACAATAATAATACCCAATCTCTTGCACACTTTCTTGAAGCAGAAAGGGGAGGAGCCAACATTTATAGAAGGAATAATAACCTGCAGAGTACCAATATTTATGGACCTGATGATGATTTCTCTAATGCTCTTACTGTTTCAGATCCCAATTCATTATTCCTTGAAGGCCATGTCGTTCCTCCTCAGTCAAGTCCTTGCGCGGTCCAGGATGATGATGAAAGGAGATTAAAAGGAGGTTTGGTTGAGGATAATGGTTATGGAACGCCGTTACTTTTCTCCTGTCTTTGTGGAAATCTTACTCAGTAAAATGGTTTTGCTGCATTCTTTCAAATGTTCAATCTTTTCTTCTTTGAGTTTGTTAAATAACGCCAACTTCCATTGTTAACAGGGGCGGGGTGTCCCCACATTTCTAAAAATATTATTAGATATTATAGTAAATTTATATATACTTCGAAATATTTTATCAAATTTACCACCTAATTAGTGCGTAAACCGATTGTATACCACCACTGATAAACACCAGAATAAGTAATATTCACTGGGCCAAGAGCACCGCCTCGAGTAAAAGCTTCCACGGCCGGTTGACCAAAATGAGGATCCCAAATTGCATGAGCAATAGGTCTTACATGTAAAGGGTCCTGTACCCATGACTCAAAATTTCATTGCCAAGCGACATGAAACAGATTTCTGGAAGTCCACAGAAAAATTATTGCTAATTGACCGAAGTGAGAAGAAAAAATATTTTGATAAAGACGTTCCTCAGTAATATCACCATGACTCTCGAAGTCATGTGCGGTAGCAATACCAAACCAAGTACGACGAGTAGTGGGGTCCTGAGCTAAGCCTTGGAAATCTTAATGCCATAATGCCTTTCAAATCCTCCTAGCCATTATCCTACTGCAATAATTCTTGCTAAGAAGAATGCCCATGTTGTGGCAATTCCACCCAGAAGTTAGTTAGGCAGAATGTTGCAGTTTTCGACCCCAATATCAAATTCCTGACTTCGTCCCTTATTTTTAAGGCTGGAAATGTTCAAATGAATAGTAAACCATGTCTTTTATAGACTGCAGAAATAGAGTGTTCATTGAACCAGCTAAATAATCGATCTTCCAATACATAACATCGTTTGCATATATTAGGAGACAGCCAATGGTTCCTCATAGGCTGGATTTGGATATTACCATTATGTGTTTGGTTGTTTTTTTGTGGATGGATTGGAATTCAGTATCAATTCGACTAATTTAGTAAAAATCGTGTAGGATAAATTTAAAATTCGACAAAAAATATTTTCTTAAATAACATGAATTCGAAACCTTACTATGAACCGGAAAACCTTGGATTAGAGGATGTGAGGAAAGCTTAACTAACCCCACTTTGTCTCATTTCTTTTCTTTTTCGGATCGTCTTGGATTTTCGCCCGATCCGAAATAATCTTCAATGCAACTATGCAAACCAAAGCGAAAAAGCTAAAGTTGTTGGGCTCAATCAATTGTTTGGGCTTGAATAATAAAAGCCCAACTTAAACTAAAACCATAGTCAAAGAACTATCCATCAGTGAATAAAGCGTCTGGCAGCCCAATAGATTGGGCTTAAAAAATTATAAAGAAAGCTTTCCACTTAAGCTTGGACCAAGATGTAGACTAAACTCAATTTGTTTTCGGCCCGAAGAGTGATTACAAAAAGAAGTAATACATTCTCTCTCCTTTTAAAAAAAAATTCGTGTTACATACAAAACGATGACAATAAAGTTTTAAATCCAACAAATTGGAGTCTGTTACATTAATCAACGTAAATGAAACAAAAATGTTCTTGATTAGTTTTTTTCAGAGCGCTAGTTGTAGTTGTGCTATTGAGATTGAGTATTAAAGTTGTTGGACCGGTGACAAATAAAGTGAGATAACATAAAAATAATAATATGAAAATGAATAAAGGTAAATTCCTACCAAAAGTATTTTCAATGGTATGAAAAAAAATAATAGATTTCAGGATTCGACGTCTTCTTTATTTATAATTTTTAAACAAAGATTGTGGTTCTCACTCTCTCTATATATATGGTTGTCTTTTTTTTTTTTTAAAGTTCAATTGAGCGGTTGCTCCATATAGGGGAGAGATAACTGCTTCAGACAAGGAGGAGATAACTCTAGAAATGGAGATTAAAATTTGTCACACGCAGACGGAGGATATCGAATCCATGATCTTGATTGTGGGCGGACGCCTGCCCCACTGGGTTAGGACACCTTTGATATATATATGGTTGTCTCTATCTCAATATGCAAGAAGAACTACTCAACGTAATAAATAGATGTTTCATAGTTGATCAAAAATAGTATAAAGCATGTCAATTTGGACCCAAAACAGGAAAATGTCACACCACTGCTAAAAAGGTGTTTCGATATTATTCATTAGCCGCAGTTTATACATATATATTATCTCCTCCAATTTATGCTTCACTTAAAGCCGAAGGAATCAAAATATATTTTTTTTCTCCCAGAAAGGCAACTAACTAAGCAATGGGAAATCAACCTGTTTAGTTCCCCAGAAATTTTTGGTTAAGCCTGTAAAGTCTTCAATGTTTAATTTCAGCCTATAAAGTCTCTTATCTATTTACAAGTTGCATATAGAGGTTCCACTGCCTCTTCTGCGGCGGAATCAGGGCAACCCCAAATTCATGTCATCCCCGTGCTTAATGAGCGGGGGAATAATGGTCAGTTTCAATCTATAAAATTTACAAAATACAAAAAATCTGGGACTAGGTAAGGGACTTTACAAGCTGAATGAAAATTCTTGGGGGACTTTACAGGCTGAACGAAAATTTCTGGGGGACTTTACAGGCTGAACGAAAATTCCCGGGGGACTAACTAGGCTGAAATTAAACATTGGGGATTATATAGGCTAACCGAAAATTCCTGGGGGACTAAACAGGCTAATTTCCCCTAAGCAATTGATCCTCAATTTTTCATTTTCATTTTTTTTTTGGAAAATTATGCTGATCAATTGAGCTGGTAAAAAATCGGTATTCAGTTACTGATGTCTGAGAGCATGGTGCGTTTTTTTTTTTCCAAATGGGGAAGAGGAAGGGAATAGTTATAAGTGCGCCTGGTGAGCATTGAATCAAAAAATTCTCGATTAATAAGAAATATGTTTGATCTAATGAGCTACTGTCTACATTGGAAAAAAAAAACTAAGATATTTTCTTTACTCGAGCACATTGCATTTCCTTCTCTTCTTAACACAACATTGCAAGTAATTATTTTAATGTCCAATCGGATACTGATATGTTATATAGCAAAATCCAAAATTTCATATTTGAAACAAATTTTCTTTCACAAATAATTTAACTTTTAAAAGATTCAAAATATTTCATTTCAAATATTGTATATCAACTCAGCCCTAATTAAAAGAATGCTAGTAATCCTTTTTTCATTCTCAACAAAAAAATAAAACTTCTCTCAATTTCTAACTTTGGGCTTGAAAGATACATAACTAAGTATCTTAACAAAGGGGGAATCAATTACATCCACATAAATATATCTCTTCTTTTGCTTTCACCCGAAGGTAAAGTGCACAATTAGGTTAAATAGTACTCCCTCCATTCCAAATTATATGTCCAATTTTCATTTTTAATCTGTCCCAAATTAATTGTTTAATTTCTAAATAAAGATTCATTAATGATGATTTTTCCAAATCCTACCCCTTGAATTGAATGTTGGAGAGAGGAGAATAGAGAGAGAAAAAATAAAGTAGAATTAAATTGAGAGTATTATTAAATAGGATTATATTTGACATTTTACCATATTTTAGCATAGAATTTAACGGAATCTTAATTCCCGTGCAAAATACAAAGTGGGCAGATAATTTGGGACGGAGGGAGTATAAGACTTTCATTACATGTTGCGAAAATTAAGGAAGCAAAAAATTACGATATTTTTCTAATTAAATAATACTTGTATATCACTAATTATAATAAAGAGAATAATATTGATAATTTGATTACAATAACATTTTAGTTTATGCTTTCTTTAATTTTCGCAACATGTAATGAAAGTCTTATATTTATGAATGGAGGTAGTACTATCGTAGCAAGTTAATGGAAACATATCTCCAGTCCTATATTTGTGTCTCATTTCCTGTCTTACTAATAATATTCGGTTAAGTGTCTCATTTGTCTCCCAGAGTTCCACGATTTCTTTAAATTATAATTTTTATCTGACACTTAATAAATTATTATTAGTGGGGACAAAAAATTACCATCAATTCAAAAAAAAATTGGTGTTTAGACTAATTTCACCAAACAGAGATTATTCTACATGCCGGGGTGAATTCAGAGGTTCATGATTGACTAATTTTGGATAGTCTTATACTCTCTCTGTCCCAAATTAATTGTACATATTTCCCTTTTTTATTTGTCATAAATTAACTGTCCACTTTCTAAATCAAGTATTTATTAATGATAATTTTTTCAGTTTTACCCTTTTTCCAACTCCCTATTGATTACTCTTAATTAATTAAAATTATCACTTTCCAACACATATTTAAGAGGTAGTTGAATATTGTGTCAGCGGAAGAGGAGAGAAATACAAAAATCTTAAATGAGATTAATAAAGTTAATGAAGGGTATCTTAGACTTTTGCTTATATTTTACCATCAAAATTATCAAAACCTTACTACCCTTGTATTTGTCAAAATGGATAGATAATTTGGGATGGAGGGAGTAGCTAAACTAAGAATCTTTACTTAATTGTTTGGTTCAACATCATGCGAGTTTTGGAAATTCCACTAGGACCTGCGCTGGTCGTTTTTTGGTATTAAAAACATGAAAAAATTGCACTTTGAGACAACGACTACTTGCTTATTTTTTTAGGGTTTTTCTAACTGTACTCAGAACATACATTGATTTGGATATATACTCTACATAGAAACTAAAAGTTATTTGAAATTTCGTAAAATTCAACTTTATAATTTTAGCAGGCTTTAAACCAATCAAGAAAGAAGGAAAATCATAATAAAAATTAAAAAAAAATCTAGAAAGAAAGTATTTTTGCAAGAATGAGTGAAAAAATGTATCAACAAATTAAAAAGGTGTCTCAATAAATATCATTAAATTAAAAGCCCAAATTCCCCGAGTATAAATATCAAAGAATATTTTTTTCGGAAAATTTTAAGACAGAGTCGTCCTTGTAAAGTCATTCTCACAGGAGCGGCTTCATACCCGAATTACCCTTCATTTTCCGCAGTCCATTTCGTGCCTAGACATCCTTAGAATGTCTGTAAAATGTAACTTGTTTTGACAAAGATACACGTGTTTCAAGTTTATTAGTATCTTCTTAGTTGTATTTGCAGATGACAATGACAAAATATGGTGGAAAGAGTCCGAAGCATCATTTCCATGCAAGAATTTATAATGGAAAGCGCACTAAGAATTAATCAAAGAGAGGTCAATGTCGGATACGAAATTGACAACATTAGCATTTTTTTAAGGAGTTTAATTCTATCATTAATCGGACCAAACAAAAACCACCTGAGATTTGCGTTACTACGATTCAATATGAAGACCGCACTTTCCAAACGCTAGGCAGAGGAGAAATAATAGGGCTAAGTAATTAATCAAACCCATTATATATTGAAAATTAATGCTATTGCTATGTACAAGCACAATCATTTTAATAATTAATTATATATGTTAGGGCGATGGATGGAAGGAGGGTAAGGTGCTCGATACTGTCAAAATGGGTATATTCGTCCGTCCCGTTCCATCATGGGCATGCCTTAAATAGGGGTGGGCGGGCATGCCCACTTTTTTAACGGGGCATCAAAAGGGAGGCATGCCCGCGGATTTTATTATTATTATTATTTTTTTTTTGAAAAAATAGATCAAATCTGAAAAAATCAACAAAATGCAGTTCTTTCTCACTCGTTTACAGTTTACAGTTCTATATGGGAAAATAAAAATCCAAAATAGTTCAAGAATGATCAAATCAAATTCCACAATATCCAAAATAGTTAAAAATAATAATCAAATCAAAGTCCACAATTTCAAGAATAAATCAAGATCAACTGTCCAAAATTAACAAACATATTACTGAAGTCAAAGCAACAAAAAATATATATTGTTTTCAATATCCTCCATCCATTGATGTAGATCATGAACACTAGAAATATTATTCGAATCCATTTTAGATCATTTTGATTCATCATCATCATCTTCACATATAAAACACACACCTTAAGAAGTGAAAACATTATAAATGGTAAATGATAAATCATAAGTTAAAATATAATTTAGTTACCTTCAGAGATGAAATCGTGAATCTAATTGCGTACACATATTTGAGTTTGTACATTTTAAGAAGAAGATGACTCTTATATTTGGTAAGAACGCGTGCAAGAAGATAATGGAGATATATGACTCTTGTTCAGTTTGGAAAAGACTAAAGAGTCTTATTAATTCCTATCCAAAATTAATATAAAAAAAATGAAGCGGGCATGCCCGGTTGCAATCCGCCCATACCCGCGCGGGTATGCCCTTTAATACCCGCATTTAAATGGGCATGTAATTCATAGCCCCATACCCGCCCATTAATCTAATGGGGCGGGCAGCCCTCGGGCATATGCCCATTTTGACAGCTTTATCGATCGTACAGGGCTCCAAAAATTCAGGGCGTAAATTTTTATATATATATTTCAATTTAACAAAAAAATTATGTAATATCTTATGAGTTTGACCTCTCGACTCAATAGTTAATATGCTTATTTATATTAGTTTTTATCCCAACTAAATCAGAATCAAATCTGATGATTCATCTTATTTACTTAATTATTTCCTCATATTTTCATGCCAATTTTATTTATTCCTCTTTTCACTTGGCTTATACTAATCAAGTAATGTTAATTTCTTCTCATTTTCTATATTCCAGAACTTTTGAGTAATTTTTGAAGAACAAAAACTATATGATAATTGTATTGATTTATTTTTTTTGGTTATATTTTCATGAAAATTTATTTTTTTGGAATTACATAGGGTCTTAATTTAAAGCTCTTTACAGGCTTCAAAATTATTGAGACTGCCCTGATATATGTATTTGACTCTATATAAATTATCACGTCTTTTTTAATTAGTAAGGTTAATAATAATATATATGTATTATAGGGAAAAAAATCGTCTGTCCCCGTTCTGTGTTCCCTTTCGTGTCCCCACGAATAGATATTTGCCACGTGGATATTTTTTTCCTGTGAGTTTCACTATTTATTTTAAGTTATAATTTTTTAATTAAAAATTTAATAAATGTCATTTTTTTTATTAGTGGGACTGGGAAAGAGACACTAAATGAGGATAGAGAATTCCTAGCTGTATTATAGTGGACCTCATTTCCAATAAATTTACAGAGGCTTTTCAGTGTAGTAATGGTTATGGCATCCATTTTTTTATAAGAAAAAAAAAATGTATTAGAAATAAGTTATAACTTATTGTTCTAAGTTAAAAGTCAGAAATACTTCATATTAATTATGCTAGCTTTTCTTAACATCATTCAACAAGAAATTGTTGAATAGACAACTGGACGAGCTGGTACATCAAGTATCTATTATGAACCTCTGGGAATAGAGAGAGCCTGACTTTACCTAAATTTTGATGTCTGAGTATCGAACCAACTATGGTATAGAATTTTGCATGTGTAGAACGCGGGAAAGCCGTAAACATCTTATGGCTAAGATTTTGAGAGAGGAAAATTCTAACATCTCATAGCTTAAAAAAGGAAAAAGAAAAATGGCTATTAAATTTTTTTTATCAGCTAGATATTCTCATTCAACGATTTAAACGTTATTTCGCATATGTGGAACAACTACTAGTTCCACATTTTAACCATTTTGATTGGGTATGTATAAGACTCAGTTTTTTTCTCTTCCTTAAATTTTTTTATCTTAAACCTATCCTGTTAGTCTTGGCCTGACCCTTACCTGACATGATCCTGAGGGTACTACTTATACAAGTAGCTTCGTTGAGTAAAAATGCGAGAAGAGAATAGATCCAAAAACAATGAAACAAGCAGTGGCGGAGCAAGAATTTTTAATTTTTTTTATCTACTATATATATATATATATATTCAACGGTTAAGAATAAAAGAGATTTTTTTCTACTACGGTCACCCCAAAAAATTTTCAATTTTTTCTAATACGCTCCCCTAAACTTAAATCATGACTGCGCCACCGGAAACAAGTCTAAAAATTTTCAAAGAAAAGAAGAAAAAAAAGTATTAAGCTAATTTACTGGAACAGGTAGGCAAGATAATTTTAAGAATGCAGGAGATGAAGGAATCAGATTCTGGGACATGTGTGTGCAAATGATAGTGATCTTAGTGAGAGACCGACATGAGGCAGAACGTGATCGAATATCAACTTTGGAATCTCAAATCTCACACCATTCTATGTATATTTCTTCTACTTCCCTAACTTTTTATCATCCGAATAAATCTTCTGTCTCATATTCAGGTACGATCCATGAATATAATTCACTGGGGTCATTTGACTGTGGTCATTTATACATTTATTATATATATACAATACTGGTAGTAGTACGTATATTATTATTATTATTATTATTTTGTGATAAGTTGTATTATTATTACCATTACACGACAATCTTTGCTCACAATAATATATAAGTATATTTGTAAACGTTAGAGAAAAGCGAAAGCTGCTGCTTCTGAAGAAATTCACTTCAACTTGTTATAATAGATGGTGGGCTTCATGACCGTCAGTACTAGCATGCCATGCAGCAGATTTGGCTTGTATTTCCGAGCCATCAATCTTTTCCCCTAATTCCCATTGGTATGTACAATATATAATTAAATTACTTCACTTTTTGCAACATTTTTAGATTAAAATGAATTTACGTTTTTAGACTGATCACGTGTCACGCCCCATGCCCGGGGACCAAAACGAGACATATGGGTTTGACAGCACCCACGATCATCTACTAGGCGCCCCAAACATACTTAGTCTATGACCAATCAAGTGTGCAGGATTCTAGAGGTGGCCCCCACCCCTTACGGTGTGTCACTTAGTTCCCACACGTCCGCCTAGTCATCAGTTCTGATACCATAAAATGTCACGCCCCGTGCCCGTGAGCCCGTAACGCGATACATGGGTCTTTCAGACCCCACGACCATCTACTTGGCAATCGAACTCGCTATGTCAAAAGGAATATCCCGAGATGATAGTGGGTACTTAGACCCACCTTATATACCAATCACAACTTTCATTTTTATCTAATATGGGGCCTTTTTCCCATATGGGACTGAGGTTTCACATCTCGTTACTTTAATTGTGATAATTACATTAATGTATTAGACACTATATTAGAAAATTCAGAGTCGTCTATACTAACATTGCATACTCTATTTATCTAAAAAAAAAAATACGTTCATATTCTCATTTAGACGATTGAAATTTATATGTAATATTTTTAGTTTTTTTGGGACAATTTACATGTAAATGGGTATAAATGAAACAACCCTAGTGTTGAATACCCTTTTGTTTTTATGTGCAGATTAAATCGCGGTTGTCGGATGGAAAAAAAATTAACGGTTGATTTGTTTAGCTGAACACTTTTTTTCGAGAACATCTATTATGGATGGGTGAAAATCGTCTGTCCCCATGTATGTCCCTATTCTTATACCCAATCAATAATAATTTGATATATGGGCATTTCTTTCAATTATATATACACACATGGCGGATTGTAATTGATTAGGTATAAAAATGGGGGCATATACGGGGGATAGATGATTTTTTGCCATTATGAAATACATGTTAGGAAAAGATGAAACAGATTCGCTTGATAACATGTGTTACAAAAAATTAAACAAACGTGGGTTAAAAATCTTAGCCGTCAAATTGTTTCATTCGATGGTTTTTATTCTTTATTGTTTTGTATATGCAAAATTTAAAACATTCTGTACCAAATAAGGACGGGTTATAAATGGGAAACGACAATCTCGGGATCACTAATGGAGATCTAAGAGGAGGAATCCCTTGATTACTCAACAATTAATTGGGGAAAGAAAGAAATGAAGACAAGCGACCGACCATTAATCAAATATGTGATGATTTCCATGACTTTATGCCTAGTACTCTGAAATTTCTCTATCTTCCTATATTTGTATAGTTGGTGAAAGGAGAATTATATAGGGATTATTGCATAGAGAGACTATTGACTGGCTTTCTTCCCTTCTTTGATTCAGAGTAACTTTATTCTTTGTTGGGTAAAGCCCCATGTCTTGGTTCTTTCAAAAGTACTACTATCTATATCTCAAAGATTCTCTTCCTTCGACCAGACGATTTCCATTTCTAAGTGAAAATGTACTACTCTCCGCCCCCACAACACCTAGGGGAGGAGCCAATGGCGCCCCCATTCATTTCATTTTTTGTCCAATGTCATTAAACTCGGACCAGTTATGGTGTTGATGCATGTTTTCTTCTTCACGTTACTAATGTGTTACTAATGTAGTTACTATTATATGTTAAAAGTAATCATATAGTCTCTGAAACACAGTTGCCAAGTAATTAAAGCCGAATGCTACTAGGCCATGAGCACATACATTTTCAGAAGGGAAGTGTTTTTGTTTTCTCACCAAATTGTTACTACAAGATCTTAGTACTATTCATTCTACGTGCTACTCACTCCATATCTAAATAGCTTTAACATTTGAACTTTTTATTTTTGTCCAAAATACTTCTAACATTTAAAATATCAATAGATAGTAAATATTTTTTTCCAAAATTACCCTTTTACAACCACAATTCCCTTGTTCAATTTATCCAAATTTCAAAACTGAAATGAAGACCATGAATTTTTTGTGGACTTTTTCTTAATTGTAATATTAAATGAATCTTAATAACCAAGAGAATTTGTATATTTCCAATAGAGTATGAAAACTAAGAGGAAAAGAGGATAATTAAATTGAAGAGTTGTGAAAATTGATTATTACTCTTTAATATGATAAATAAAGGGTACGATAGTCATTTTGTTTCAATTTTTGTTGACTTCATCAAATTTTTAATCTTTGTGAAAAACTCAAATGTTAAAACTATTTAGATATGGAGGGAGTAAATATCATGTTGCAATTGGTGTGGATAAACCTAAAAAAAGAATGCCAGTCTGGATCATATGCGAATGCAGCTTTTTTTCAAGATACATGCTGAAACGCCTGCAATGCGTGTTTTGAGGCTAATAATAGGTTCGGACAATAGTCATTTTGTTTCAATTTTTGTTGACTTCATCAAATTTTTAATCTTTGTGAAAAACTCAAATGTTAAAACTATTTAGATATGGAGGGAGTAAATATCATGTTGCAATTGGTGTGGATAAACCTAAAAAAAGAATGCCAGTCTGGATCATATGCGGAACAGCTTTTTTTCAGTACATACAGAACGCTTCAGAACATGTGTTTTGAGGCTAAGAATAGGTTCGGACGATAAAAAATAGAACATGTGTTCATTTTAAATAAATTTTAACTGTCAAGATTTTAATCCAATAGACGAGTGGAGTTCCGCAAGTGCAGAATTACCCCGTTCCGCAGTGATACCAGCGTCAAAGAATGCTACAATATCTCACCAAGTACAACAAATCACAACTTTCCATGAAGAAACAAGTTTAGTTATTACGTAGTAAACGAGAAAGACCATCCCAAGAAAGCAATTACCACATGCTAAAATTAGTTCTCAAAGAAAGATAAAATAAAATCTAAGAAATGGTCAAGATTTTGTCTACATAACGGTTCAAACACAAGCAGCAGAGCCATCCATATATGCATAGATCTTTGTAGTTTCGAGAGTAGGTAAGTTCTAAAGCAGACATTTCTGCAGTTGGGGGGAGTTGTCTGGACCAGAGCATATTTTGTGTTGGACCAAACACAAAAGATCCTGCTGTCAGAAGCATGACTACTTATCCCACTGTATTTTGACTAGTGCTACTCATTTCTAAGGGTGTTCATTGGTACGGTTTGGGGAAAATCGATTTATTAATGCGATTTTTATACGGTTTTTTAATATATTTTCAAAAATCATACCGCACCATTTTGACTTCCAAACCGAATTTCATCAAACTATAATTATTTTGGTTTGGTGAAATTAGATGCGGTGAAAACCGATCTAAAAAACTTATAAAATTATTTAAATATCTTATGAGTGTGAGAATAAGAGAATCAGATCATAACCCTAATTTAAATTTAATAAAATAACTAATTGTAATTAAATTAAATTTAGTAAAATATAATTATGTAAATATACCATATTTTCTTTAAAATAAAAAACAAAAAAATAGTTAGGTACATAATGCGGTTTGCGGTGCGATATAACTTAAAATTTTCTAAACCGCGACCGCACCGAAAAAATAATTTATGCGCAACTAAAACCGTATTTAACCGCACCATAATTGACCAAACACCGCACCGTACACCAAAATTAAATTTGGTGCGGTGCGGTTTTCGATTAAAACCGATTAATGAACACCCCTACTCATTTCGTGTCAAATTAAATATTTATATTTGACTTATTCAAAATTTAAGAAGAGTAAATTATCATAATATCTTTCAATATAAGATGATCTATGTGTTGGCATCACTTAACTATAATATGTTAGTTATGAGGATTTTTAAGAATAAATATATTTATTTGAGGAAATCAAACAATTCATTATAAGACAAATTGAAAAAAGAAAGTAGACATTTTTAAGATGAAGGGATTAATTTTTTATTTGAATATTTTAGTGAATTTCATGAAAATAAATTGTTTATTCGAAAAAGAGGTGGAATGAAACACGATCCAAAAGGATATATAAGTAAAGAAACTCAACGTAGTCACAATTGAGTTTTTACTTTACGTGATTCTTGAGGAACAGAAACCGAGAATTCTCAAGAAACCTTGAATCCAAGTGCACATCATCATATGGAGCCAACCTTATTGGTTTTAGGAAGGTAGAATATTTTTTTTATTTTTTTTTATTTTAATTATGGAATTGAGTGGGCACATTCTTTCGTCTTTTAAGACTGTTGTCCAAATCTCAATTGTGACCCTCTCGATCCCAGGTCATTAGGAGATTTCTATTCTTGGTCTTGTTCTTGATCCAAAGTAATTACTCCATCATTTCCATAATATTAATATTTAACGAAATTAAGAAAAAAAATAAAAAGTAAAAGTTTTTTAGTCAAAATATTAATATTACTACTATCTTAAATATGACTTGTATATTACCAATTCTATTTAAAAGATTAATATTGATATTTTTATTAACAAACTACCTCATTTTTTTATTTTTTTTTATCGAAGAGGCCAATAGCCCAGTGGAGCATTGGCCGGCCCGTGACCGAAAGGTCCCGGGTTCGATACCCTCCGCCTGCGTGCGGTAAGCTTTATTCTACCTTATTTAGGGTGTTCTCTCTCCCCAATATGAGGCAATCGCCCATCGTGACGTACTACCTCATTTTTTACTTCTTTATTTTTTCTATCCATATTATACATATTATATTGGAATCATTACATTATGCCCACAGACACAATCTCTTATTCTTTTAGGAATTTACATTGATTGGAGTACAAAGAATTTTCTTGGGGGAAGTTTTTCAAGGTAGATTTCCTGAAAATTTTCAGGGAATGACCAAAAGTAGATTAGTTTGGATTATTCAAGATGACCATATCAAGTTTTGAACCTTACTCCTACACTTATTATCCCTGTAATTATTTTAATTGATAATGTGACGGTGTAGGAACTATTATTTTAATGATATTTTATATGCAATCACTTTGTCAATTTAGTGTTAAAGTTTAGGTCAGTCTTCAATTATTCTCCTAATATTTTAATTATTGAAAATTTAATGAGTTATATTATTATTGTTGTATAAGATGCATCCTAAAACATACATGATATAAGTATAAGATTAACTTATGCTTTCCTAACACTGGCATATGTATGAGTTTGAAACTACACTTATGGTGTATTTGGACAAGGTTTCTATTAGAAATCTCAATGAATAATTTTTACTTTGGACCTCCTCTTCCCGTAATAACAGTATAAAAATCTCAAACAAAAACTCTTTACAGTCTAAATTCCTAACTCTTTTTTAGATGCCCTATTTATTTTCTTTCTAATTATTACCTTGGTACAAACCGGATTAGATCCTAGAGAGCTGAAGCTTCACCTTAGAATATATAAGCGCATTTTCTAATTATACCACCTAAAGAAAACCATCTTTATATAGATAAACTTTACAGAAGCCAAGATCTAAGGATGCAAGTAAATGGAGCCAATTGAGGTTGCTCTTCAAAAGGACATAAAATTAGCTGCAATGGAACTATATATGAACTCAAAGATTGTTTCCAGAAAAATGTATATCCTTCTAACACCAAAACATAATTGTTAGTTGATTAATGCAAGCCAAGGAAGATTAGCACAGTTGATTTAGTAGTTCTGACTCGTAACAATAATAAATAAAAAATCTTTCGAAAAAAAAGAAGTTAAAAGAATGATTAATGTAGACAATGTTAATTAAATTGATTCAACCTGCTCTTTCAACTAGCTAGTAATTCAGAGACAAAAAACCTTCAAAAATCTAACATAAATTAAGCTACGAGTTCCAAAACTCGGCTCCTCTAACTACTTCCCAAATCAAATATTACATGACAAAGCCATAAAAAAGGAACCAAACAGCTACAAAAAAAAATATATGATTTTTTTCCTGATATGGAACATGGTCGAATGGATCATATGATCCAGATTTATCCACGGTAAAAAAAATTATCTCTCTGTGGATATATCTAGACAACAAGATTCATTGGATCACGTTACGTACCAGAATTAACCCAAAAAAAAACAACCTACCAACTCTAGGGTTTTCTATACCTCTAAGTAATCCAAAGCTTGAGGGAATCATTTCTTGCAATATTCTAAGCTTCCATTCGGAGACATTAAGGTTTCTATAGAGGATTACTAGTAGAAGAAGAACTCAAGCTAGAAAGATCTGTCCAATTATTACCAGCACCAGTACCAGTACTCCATTGATCATTGCTCTGATTATTCATTCCCATCATAAGCTGCCTCGATAATAAATTCGCCTCTTGATTATTAGTACCATTATTATTATGCTCTTCCATCTTAACTGAAGCTAGCTGTGACGTAAGCATCGAGGACGAAGAAAATTTAGGCCTCACCTGAGAACTTGTTTCCCCAACAAAATCAACATTATTATTATTTCCAATTCCACCTTGAAATTGTCCGAATAGCCCCAACGAGGATGACGCCGCCGCCGACAAATCCAACCCTCCCAAGAATGGAAATTGCTGCTGAAACCTCCACGGCTCAATCCCATTACCAAGAAAATTAGTCCCCAGCTGAAAATTCATGATCTCGCTCGTGACCGCGGCTGGAGCTGTTGAAATTCCTCCTCCTCCATTATTGTAATTAATATTATTATTTAAGTTAATATCACTAGTAATTCCACCGTAGTAGTGGTGGTGGTGGTCAAGACTGAGTTGACCCAACGGAGAGAGAAACCGGAGTGGCTGATGAATTTGTGAAGATGCCGTCATCAGGCCTAATATGTTACCTGGTCCGGTAGTAGGGCTAGTAGAGGAAACAGTACTGGCCGTCGAATTTTGACTGTTAGTTTGGCGATCAGTACTGGTGGTGGCGGAAGCCGGAGAATTATTAGAACTAGTTGATTTTGTTCTTTTATTATTCCTCCGGCATCCGCCTCCGACCGGGACACTTCTTAGGGCCCCACCTCTAGTCCAATACCTTCTACAAGTCTTGCAAAAGTGTCTAGGCTGTGTGAGATTGTAATTGTTGAAGTAGCAGAATTTTGTGTTGGTAGATTCACACCGTGGGCATTTTAAGGCCGGGTCTGGCATCGGCATATTAGCTAACCGGGCTCGTTCTGACATCGAGCCCGGCCTAATTGTGCCGATGCCTTCGGGTCCCACATCAGACTGAGAAAGTAGTGGTGGTGGTGGCGGCAGTGATGATGAGGGAAGCTGATGAGTAGGGTTTCCGCCAGCTTGCTGATGATTTGGATGCTGCAGAACATTAACCAAAATGAAAGGAAAAAAAATGAACAAATTAGATTATATGGGTATATTCAAGATTAATTAATTAGGCAAAAAATTATCTGTCCTCATTTATATACCCAACCAATTACAATCCGCCATGTGTATATATAATTGAAAGAAATATCCACGTAGCGAAATCTGATTAGTTGAGTACAGGAATAGGTACATATACGGGGACGGACGATTTTCACCCAATTAATAAAGGTGTGACATAGATGGAATATTTTTATCTTTTTTTATGAATTATTTTGCTGTTTCTTTGGCAAAGATGGTAGCATAATATTGAAGAAGAAAGAAAATTAAACATATACCTGTTGCCAGTTGGCTGGATCAAGATAAGCTGGAATGGAAGAAAAAACCATGACTTGTTTTTTGATGATCTTTAATTCTCTCTTTTTGTAAAGTTAGATGTGTTTTTGAGGCTCTGTAGTGGAGAATCGCATCAACTTGAGGGTTTGGCTGAGAGAGAGAAAGATAAAAGGGAAAGGAATGAGAATAATGAGCTAAAAAATGAAGGATATGGCTTTATGTGGGTATATTTATACACACATTTACTACTTTTTTATTATATTATATAAGTGAGCCAGGGAGGGACGGAGTGAGTAGTACTTGTTTGTTCTCACTGTCTAAATTTTGTTTTATTGCTTTTTAGGGTTTCAAGGGGGATGTGTTTTTTTCCCCCATTCTTAACCTTGAAGTTTCTCTTTTGTTCTTCTTGGGCAGGTGCAAAATTCTAGTCTAGAGTTGCACACAATATTAGTGGACAATTCTTTGCATGGGAAAATATGTTTGATTGAACATCTTCCTTCCACCAACCCTACTATTTGGAGTGGAGGTGGTGAGGTTGATAACAATTTAATAAACAACATTGATGAAAATGTATTAATTTTAATTTGATTCACATAAAAAAAAAGAAAAATCAAAACACAAATAAAAATTAAAATAAGTAAATGTTCAAAATCAAAAAACTTCATTATAATAAATATAATAGAAACAATGAGTAACAAAAGATCAACGTAGCCCAGCGAACAACCACACGACATTCATGTGGAAGGACTTGAGTTCAATTTCCATCTCTTTGAAAAGAGGGAGATTTTAATCTACATTATTCAGGGGGGCTTGTAGGGGTGTCGTTCGAGCTATGTGAGCCGAGCTTGACATAGCTCACACTCAGCTACATTTCGAGCTAAGCTCACGAGCTAAATTTATGTTAGCAAAAACATGTATAAAGAATAGTGAAATACAACAAGGTCAAATGTTAAAAAAAAAAATCCATAAGAAATAGACAAAAATAAATTATGTTTTTTGTCGCCAGTTTTATAGGTCTTCTTTTTTTAAATAGAAATTTAGTATTATATATAATACACATAATTATATTATTCTTATTTGTGTGCGAGCTTTAACCGGGCTGAGCGGGGTCAAGCTCACGCTCACATATTTTGGGAGCTATGTGAGCCGGGTTCAGGCGTTGACACCCCTAGGGGCTTGGCTCCGGCTCTGGCTCAGCTCAGCTTCGGTGGGTGGACGGGAGCTCGGCTCGGCTCCGGCTCGATGGCTTTAATTTTTTTAATTTTGTAGAAAAACTTTTCGTGACGAAAAAGTTGTCATTAATGCTCACTTTTCTTGACGAAACATAGTCGTCACTAATACTGTTAGTGGTGAAATACATTTTTCGTCACGAAATACTTTTATCGACAGGCCGGTAGGTGGCAAAGAAAAATTTCGTCATGAAAGGTCTTTCGTGACGAATAAATGACTTTGGTGACGATAATTATGCGTCACTAAATTATTTTTGTAGTGATGGTAAGCAAGTCTAAGGGGTTTACTTTTATTGAGCCTGGTTTAAATTTTGTTTAGTTTGAAACTTAAATTGAGGTCCAAATTGTCTTTGGATTGAGTTTGAAAATAAATTTTGAAACATTAATTCATTCAGTATTTGGTTTGAGTTTGAGACAAATTTTAGATTGAGACGAAAATCTCATTCTGAGACTTAATCCAAGCAGACCCTAGGGATGGCAATGGGTCGGGTCGGGGCGGATTTTCAAGTTTTTCACCGATCCGCCCCGATCCGTTTAGGTTATTTTCCTGCCCTGCCCCGATTCGTGACCCGCAAACGGGGCAACATTCCCGCCCCGCGCCCCGACCCGTGCCGCCCCGTTTGCCTCGTCCTATTTTTCAAAAGTAAAATAATTAGCATATATTTTCTTTTCCTAAGTATAATTACCATATATTAAAAAAAATTATATATATATATATATATATATATATATATATATATATATATATTATTGGGGTCTAAATGGGTCAAACGGGCGAGGGCGGGGCAAATAGCATATCCAAACCCGATCCGATCTGTTTAGAGGGTAGTCTCTCCCCGATCCGATCCGTTTGCGGCTCGGGCGTGGCAACGGGCAGGGGGGCTAAATTGCCATCCCTAGGAGACCCTAAGATCATCAATCTCCTAGTATATGTCACGCTAGAAACGCTCAGTTGATGACCTTGATAATATTTACGGTCATACTACTTATTATACCGAAATGAATATCTTAGATGATTATGGATATATACTCAGAATCATACTTATACCACACGTTAATTTTTACACTAAAACTTTTTGTGGCATGGGTATCACACATAATTATTATGGTGCATTTTGATTGGGTCATTTCACAAATAATTTAACTAATATGCAATTAAAAAAAATTAGTTCCAAATCAAACCAAGTTATTATTAATGCAAATTATAAGAATGTTTTGGGAGGAAAAGGTATGAGGTGGGTGCCCCTTTTGCCCTTTGGGTTGTGGCAATATTAGTCTCATGTCCCGACCGAATGTTACTTTTTTCCTCGCTCCGGCCTCTTCATTCTCCCACTTCTTTATTTTTCTCTTTAGTTTGCATGGAAATAGAAAAGTTTGTGTATAGCTCTACCTACCTACCTTAATCCAAAAAATAATACTTACTATATATGTAATACAGTGACGAAGACTGGTACAGTCGCCTGAGATTTTTAAAAATATTATTAGATGTAATAAATTTTATATATAGTTCGTAATATATTTGATCAAGTTCGTTCCAAACATTTTGTGCGTGTATAATATTGCATTTTTTTTGCCCCAACTTAAAAATCTTGGCTTCGTCGCTGATATAATGGATACTCTTTTCATATTAATCAATGTTTTTAGTTAACATTTAATGCCTTTTTTTTAGAGTTGTTGACATGATCTTATAACTTCACATACTCAGAGACGAAGCCAAGAATTTGACGTTGGAGGGGCGAAACTGCAACAATATGTCGAACTACATATAAAAAAGGCAAAAAAAAAAATCTTGGGGGCGAAACTGATCAAATATTCCAAACTACATATAAAATTTACTATACCTAGTAGTATTTTTAAAAATCTCGAGGGGCAGTCCCTGCACATACTATAGAGTAGAAATGGAAAATGACACGGCTGAATGGGGAGTCTATGTGCCCGTCCGCCTCGCCCCCTCCTCGATTGGGCCGTGATATTTGTGGCTCAATCGAGGATTAGGGCTACGGAGATTTTGTTCTTGTCTTCAGGTGTTGAACTTGTGAGAGGGGCTATGACGTCCCCAACTCTCTGTTAAGGACTGGAATCTGGAGTTAAGGGCTTTGGTCCCCCGGCTAGAATCCGACCCGTTGTCATCACACTGTAAAGTTGAAATTCTGCAGATTGCACAAATTATTTATTAAAAAAGCACAAATTATTTTGAAACTTTTTGACAATTTGACTATAAATGACTAAACCATATATGCACATAATAAAACAAAGGCACCATAATGTTTCAAAATGAAATATAGAAATAAGAGTGGTAAAAGGAAAAGCATGTAGGTCCACTAAAATAACCTTTAATCCTAAATATTTTGCATTAACAATCAAGACCCGTTTGGGATATCAATATAATATGAATCGTTTCAGTTAATTGATGGGTTTATTCTCAATGAAATTGAATTACATTTGGGAGAAGTCAAAATAAGAAAGCAACATATCTATTTGCTTAAAAGTCAAGGAATATATCGTCAAGCAGATATAGCAATTTTACATTAAGAGAACACATTATACATAAACATAATATTTTAAGGCATTTTTTCTTTTAAGAAATTCTTTTTTATAATAAAATATATAATTTTCAAAATCCGATTAAAATACCGCTCCCTCCCCCAACCCACTTTTGCGCACTGGCACTGGCATTGGCAGCTTGAGTTGCAAGTCCAACGCATGGTCAAAAAGGGTGCAAACAAGTTAAGCTTTGGCAGTGGCAAGGTGGTCTTGGTTTTTGTGATTGAAGGCACTTGGTCCATGATCTTGTTGTACGGTAGATTTGCATCAAATGCAATTTTCACACGAAAAAAAAAACATTAATTAGAAAATATAATATACTTTGGGTCTAAATCAAAATTTCTACCTTAATTTGGGACGGAAGAAAAAAAACAATGAACACATCTTTAAGGGACCAGGTATAAAAGCAAAGAAAAAAATAATAGACGGGATGTATCGTAGACAATTGTTCACTAACTTCCACAATTTATTATACTGTGCTGGGAGAGGGATCGGACCATAGTCCATACCGTAATACTCCTTCCTTTGGTAACAACTGTCCCATTTTTGGCATTTATACAGTCCCTTGTATATTACTATATATATAATATATAACCAAAAATACAAGTTTCCTAGGCTTATAACATACGCAAGACATTTCTTCCAACTTGTTGATATATGATAGGACGCCCTGGCGGCACAGACCGTCTCAGCCAATGATGTTTATACATAAGATTTCTGAAATCTTTTGCTATTTTGCTAGCCTATGGGCACCAGTATGTTACCGAGAAGAGAACCAAATCACAAGAACATTCAAGAACTTTGAGATATACGTTCGCTCTGAAGAAGATGGACATCGTGCATGAATCTAAGAATGTCAGCATCATCGTGCACGGAAAATGGTGTGCTGCAATCAAGAAATTGAGAAAACAATTTTATTTATTTATTTTGGTAAATAGAAATAGAAAAAATATCCAGTGAATAGGGACAAAGGAGGTCATAATCATACAACATTTGCAAAAGCACGTACTCCCTCCATTCCCTATTAATTGTCGTTTAGGAGATATCTAGGTAACCAAATTAATTGTCGTTTAAGGTTGTTTTATTAGTTGTCAACAATTTATTCCAAGTATACCCTCAACATTTTCCTTTCTTTATGACAAAGAAGTGAGAGAGAGGGAGGGTGGGGGATAATATTGGAAGTTAAGGTAAAAATGACAACTTCCTTAATTTTCTCAAATTGTCTAAAGAGTCTTATATTTAGGAATGGAGGGAGTATTATTTAGTCATAACGTATAAGCATAATATTCCATTAAATTAAAGACTAAACAAGTTTAATTAAAGGGTCGAAAGAAATTCCTACACCTGTTGAAGTCGAGGTGGACCAATTGCCTGTCCTCAGAAATCTCAATCTCAACTGTAGCATGAGGCTTTGTCTACAATAATAATAATTTGTAATAGAGAGTGAAAAGAGAGCTAGATCCTAAAATGTAATGCAATACTACTACGAAATGAGAGGAGAGCAGGTGAGCAATTAAGCTCATATGAGTATAGAATGTAGAAGGTCGGCTTTAAAAAGGTTTCAGGACCTTCATAATTCTTCAATCAAAATAAGATAAGCTAGCAGCAATTGATCCAATCAAAATAAAATCTCAATAATAGTACCACAAGGTTACCAGACTGATAAAAGAACAAACCTGGACAAGCAAAAATGGCAAAGAAAACCCTTGATGGACTCTTCCAGGTTTAAGTAACTCTCTATTCCGCAGGATGAGGTTTTGAAGATCTGCAACCTTTTTTAAAACGGTGTTTATAAATTAAAAGCATGATCATAGATCCACAATTAATTCTTTTCTATCAGAGACAACAACTTGAAATAGCAATAGAGTATAATGTGGAACAGGGCAGAATATAGTTGTCCCTTTTTAATTGGAAACTTATTTGGAGTTCCAAAGAGATCCTCATTACTCTAGAAAAAAGTTCAAAAGTTCAACAAGAACATTCTTGGTTGTTCCAATAAATATTAGAGAAGAAAATAATGTTACTTGATCTTCTATGTCCTTCAGATAGGCAGCCTTCTTTCCAATAGCAGAAATCAGCTTAGAATGAGCCACCTGCAAGATGAACAATGTCATCATCAGCTGAGTGAATTAAAAAGAATAATGATAAATAAATAAATAATCCATGCACGCGTTCCAACTGGTTCAAGATGAAGATGAACTGCTGACGAACAAGAAAACAGATATGTACTACAACCATGCAAGACTTCCATATCCATACTAGGCAATTGGATGATAATTCAACATATCCCCAGAACTGAGGAGCAAGTATATGTGGGCTGGGGAGGGGTATGTGGTTGTGGGTGAATGAGAGGGGGGGAAGGGAGGGATATTCATATCCTACAGTGGCTTGAATTTTCACCAACCTTTATCTCTTCCATATCCATTGTGTTTGAGTTAGGAAGTCCTTTCCATTGAATTTCCTTACCAACTTTAGTGATAATGTCAATAGCCATGAGGACATTCAGAGAATCATAAACCCGTCTACGTACGTTCTTTACATTGCTCTGAAAAATTACAAATTTTGCTTAACAACCATGTGGGAGAATGTAGAAATGAAATCAAGGGAGTGTCTAAGGTTTAATGCTACCTCATCTAACGAAACTGATGAATTACTTCCTAAAGCAGCAAACTCTGCTACAATTTCATCTGCCACCTGCATTCATGAATCTAGAATCAGATAGACGGAGACCTCTAGTTTTTTTATGAAACATAAAAGTTTCTAACTTTCTGTCAGTGCAAGACACTAATAGATCTATTAATCATAAACAGAGCCTTTGTCCGTTTGTCGTGTATCTTAAAATGGCAGAAAAGCAAGTAACAGCGACCATAACAAAGCCTTAATCCCAAGTAATTGGGACCGGCTACATTAAGATACAACTAATGATACACATGAATTCTAGCCTACCAAAAGCCTAGATATTCCCTTATTTTAGTGGAAGCCAAGACGAAACAAGAGAAGATTGGGGAGAGAAGGAAGTACCTCACTATGTGTGGTTCTTCCCTTGTTTTGCACCATTTTACAAACTGGAACCAATCAAGATTGTCATTGGACTATTAACATGTCATATGATCAGATAGGTGGTATGGAACTTTAGCAGCTCAAGGTCCCGAAGTCTCAATGATTCAACTAACAATCAATAACAACATAGCAGTGCTAAAATTAGACCAGAATATAAACTTACCTCTAAGACTGAATTCACGCAATCCTCCACCACCAATCTTGTTTACCTTCTTCTTAATCACACCATCTTTCCTATAAAGGAAAGAATTATTGGAAACGTCATTTCTTAAACACTATATTTCTTGAAAGAGCAGACAACCTCGTACAGTTGACATACCTATTCTGATAAGAATGATTAAGGTTCTTCTTAGTTTCATTAGTGAATCCAGTTGAACAATTGCCTGGTGATGGTCTTGGACCAAAGCCAACATAAGGATCTCTCATCAACTCATTATCCATCATGAAAAATTAAATAAACCTGGTATTAAGAGTATTCACTTGGAATTAGAACAAGCTCTTCAAATAAAATGTAACAAGTAAAACGTGCATAAGCTATTAAAGAAATGAAACAGGTTGTGAATATTAATTGAAAAGATAAGAAGTACAAACAAACAAAACATACAGAAATGTTACCAAATCATGGTTTTAGAGAGTATAGATTTACTAGACAAAGAAAAATAGGCTTTTATATCCCTCTGTCAAAGTATTATAAGTGCATTGATCAGCACTACGTATAAGTAAAATATACTATATTTCCCGTACATTTTAGAAGTTTAGAGAAACATTAAGTACATAATTGAGGTAAGCTGTAAGCAGTACAATTCAAAATGATCTAAAAAGTTGTCAAGGCTTCGAGGACATACAAAAGATATTTTTGGTGCTTTATTTTCAGAAGTTGTCCGTAAGAAAAATTCAAATTCGTCAATAGCTATGTGTTTCGACTTCTTGGACTAGTCTGCTTGCACCTACTCCGTCTCTAGAAGAAGAATTAAAAGTATGCCATTGACGAGAGAGAAAAAATGACATATGCAAAATGCACGATTTCAGATCTTCAATAAAATCATACAAATAATACCTTACCTAACCTAACCAGAAAGATCTATAGCAGTATTTACATAGTTTTCAGCAACATGACTATTCTTCAAGCATAAGAATTATGAATCTCTCACTCTCAAGTCTAAACATATTTTACGCCTAATTATAGAGCCTAATTGCGAACAAGTACTTCAAATTTATGTTTCAGAGTTAAATAATTCAGAAAAAACAGCAGAAACCAAACTAAATATTAACAATTCCCAAACTAGAAACGAAGAACCCTAAAAATTGTTCAAGGCGGGTAAATGTAAATTTTAAAAAACGTAAATAAAAAAAAAAGCAAATTAAAAGTATAAAAATATGCAAAAAGCATGGGAGGAAATCGTATAAACTGAGTGTAATTAACAAGTAGAGAATTAAGATCTGAAGGTTAGAAATTACCAGAAATTAGCGATCAAAAGGTGAAGGAAGAGATGAGTTGAAGAATGCGATCAAATTCTATCTTCCCGCTATCTTATACAAAAAACGGACGCCAAAACTATATATAATGTGATTTTTATAACCCCATCCTCGTAGGCCCATATTTAAGCAGGCCTGCTTATTCGACTTTGCTCCTGTGATTTAGAATAGGGCCTCTAATAAGGAACAAACCGGCCCAAATTATTTTTTCTTTTTAAAATAAAAGATATTTCTTTTTCAAATACAAGTAATACAACTTTTTTTTTTTTGGTGAATCAAGTAATAATACTTCATTTTTTTATATATTGGAATTTAATTATGTTATAATTTAATTTAATTATGTTATGAGTAGTCTCTTCAACCTTGGAACTTGGGGCGGATCATCGCAGCTCGTAAATGCTACAATTAGAGTTCGAGTTCGTTTAATATTTGAGTTCTTTATTTTTAACTTGAATAATTAGTGTCGTGTGCAAGAATTTTAGGGTAAAATTTTACCAACCCCTACTTATAGATTGTGAAAGATCTATTTTTCATTCATTACAACTAATAAGAAAACTTGGCAGGAGAAAAACTGTCTTGACAATATCACTAGCCAACAAAGAAAATCAAGATAACTTCGATACCCAAAAAAAAAAGAATTTCAGAAATCATTTACACTGTCTTGACCTAAAGTTTTCAGAATCAAGGAGTTTCAGCACAAGAGTTTCCAACATTAGTGATCTTGCAGATGGTTTAACCACCTCAGCCTTCCCCAAAACTGTACAAGGATCTTTACCTACACCAGAACTTCCTAAACACCAACCCCCCGGCGTAAACTGGTCATTCGATCTCCTCAACACTTCCTTGTCAACTTTATCGAGAACCGGATCATCCCTGGCAAAAGTTCGGGCAAAAGGGGCACCGCTCTGAACCATGTCATCAAAATGTTCCAGTGTTAGATTAACTGGATATTGCTTCGGAGGATCATCCCATCTAATATAATGCAAGTCGTGGTTTACTGTCGTATTCTGGTAGTCTTTGTGGTTGCAGACTACGGTGTGGAAATAGCCTTCAGAAGATGACAAGAAATTTGTGTAGTACATGAGAAGAGTGCGCGGGAGATTATCCCATCCCCATATGCAGAACTCGAGAAAAGGTCGAGATAGCACCACCCATGCGGATCCTGAAGATCATACGCGGTCAAAATTTACCATCAAAGGCATCAAAAGAATTTAGTACTAGGACTTAGTTATTCTATACTGAATGTGATTTCCAATAATCCAATTTCTAAACGGTTTGATAACCCAATCGCTCATCTTGTACTAAAAGAATCACTATCAGGATAACAATGAAGCTAACAATAAAGAAATCAGGTCAATAATAGTTGAAGAGCTTACCCATGAATAACTTGAAAGCTACAGGGACTGATCTTTTTTCTTTTGCCCAAAACACGCCAGATTTCTTTGGATGATATAAACCAGGATCAATAATTATAGGCCGTGCTCTCTGGAACCTGCGAGAAAAAAAGTTTGAAAATGATTCAACAGATAATAATAGATCAAACCATCTGAGCCGATACAGGGTACTCCAAATCCAAGAGACTATACAAAAAATCAAGGAAGAGTTTAATGCTCACTCTTTCCAACCGAGATTACTAGTGTGCTCGAGGAAATTCAGATCCCTAGGTAAGAATGAGAAAATGTGCAGAATATCTGGGACAAAGAGAACAAGAATCTTCAATGGATAAGAGATGGAAAGGATACAACATATAGGATAGGAAACACCATTAAAATATTTGCAAATGAAAAGAGCAAGGAAAAAGAAGCAAGCAGGCAAAGATAGAGGAAATGCATCATACGAAAAACCAGCAAATACTACTAAAGGAAAAACCGACTATAGAAGGCACAAGTTCTAAATTGCTGGCAGAAATTTACATGTCGTAGAATAGATATAACAATCGGTAGCAAATACTAAAATACATTTCAAATGGTTTGAGTATAATATCAGATCAGTAATGGCTTTAACTCCAGATACCCATTCTAAGATAGTGATTGATTCCGCTTTTCTTGACCGGAAAACCTAGATGAGAAATCCTAAATATTGAGAAAGGGAGCAGCAAAAGCATGCAGCTAATGGAAAGGTAAAACACCTCATATCCTCCGCTCTATGACATAACTATTGGAATTGTATTCAGGTGCATGATTCATTAGTAAGACATTCACTCGGCATGCTTCTTCCGTGTTTAGTTGCCTACCACTGCAAAATGTAATTCTTTCCATGACACAACTCCTACCCATCAAAATTTCATATGTGATGATGCCAAATTCTGTTTACATAAACTAAGCTTCAAAGGCCACATTACCCTCTTACTAAAAAAGATATATGTATAATAGTTTCTTAATTTTATTTATTATCCTCTCGAAACATCGTGTCAACATCACCAGTGACCCTCCTCTTATCACAATTTACAGGATCCATAGTAACACTACTCAGAATGCACAACAAACTGCAGAACTTCACAAAAATCACATATTCACTAACATTGATGATTTCCCATATTATCATCTTAAATGTAACGTAGCACAAGCACTATCGTAAAATTGAAGAAACTAAGTCTAAGCCTGGTTCCAATTACCACATTTCTTCACCAAATTCAGCTAAAAAGGTTGTACCCAGTGCACAAGGCTCTCTCCCGCATCAGCAGGGTCTAGGGAAGGTCCAGATGTACGCAACCTTACCCTTATTTTTTCATAAAGAGGCTGTTTCCGGGGTTCGAAACCGTGACCTATCGGATAGCAAGTAAACACTCGACGATCGCGTCAAACACAACCTTCTTTCTTCACCAAATTCAGCTATCATATTTAATTTGATTCCTATATTCTTCTTTTACAATGACAAATGGATCCTAACTTCTTCAAGCTCAAAATTTCCTAAGCATCATCAAGACAAAGTCTTTAGAGTACTTCGCCTACTAAGTCAAAATTCTCATGTATAACAATGCAGGGAAAAAAACATCTTTAAAAGGGAAAGTTTGAATCTGATTCATCAATCAAAGTATAAAGATCAAAATAACAAACCATCCTGAGGCATAAGAGGATAATCAGAAGCACTGAGGTTAATAAACCAGTCCCAATTCGCAGCCTTCTTCAACAAAATAGCAACAGCATGAAGAGTGGAAGCCATCATAGTAGGTCCTTTAGAAGTAACCAAATCAGCTTTACCCATCACCATAACATTCCTAAACTTCCTCAAAGCCAGCTCCTTTTTAACATATTTACCAAGATCCAATCTTTCATCATCAGATGCCTCAAAATCAAGATGCAATAAATAGTAGTTCCTTGGATGGTACACCGCCTGAAGAAGCCTCCTTAACCTCCCCGAATCACCCTTTGTACCCGAAATTAAGTAAGCAAATCGGGGTAATTCGGGCAATTCATCATCCAATTTAGCAGCAGAGGAAGTGGAATCTGAATTGGGCGAGCTTGAATTAGAGTGGGAGGAGGAAAAAGAAGAAGAGGATGATGAGTGGGGTGAAATTGGAATGAGAATTAGTAGGAGGGTCAAAATGGAGATCAGAAGAACAATTGGGATTGACCATTTTTTGTTGTTTAGAAATCGAATCTGGGCTTTTTTCATCAAGGAATTTCCTTTCATTTGTCTATGTTTGTACAGAGGATTTTAGAGGTTTTGGTTTTGAAATTCGGAGATTCACTAGATTTCAGGTGTCGTGTTCTTGAAGTAGCTTATGTTGTTTAGTTTTTTTTTTATGCCAAGTACTACGTTGTTTAGTTCGATAGGCATTATAGTTTTGTTCGGATTATTAGCCATTTTTGTCATCAATGTATTTTCAAACAGTCAATTTTATTCTTTTCAATATTTTTCAGTCATTTTTGTCCCCAAAGATTTTACGAGCAGCCATTTTTGTCATCAACTTATTTTTGAACAACCACTTTCATCCTAACTTTTTTTAACTTTCTTCATCTTCAAAGATTTTAAGTGCAACCATTTTTATCCTTCTGTCAAATAATTGTCTAAAAGCCGTCAAAATTGATGACGTGTCCAAACGGCTCTCAGATTGTCTCTCTTATGCAGGGGTAAAGATGGAAATTCCAAAGTATACTAAGTGCCTCCCTTGTAAAGCCCGTCATTCCCACTCATATCAGTCTCCGTTCTTATTAGAGACAAAATGAGAACAGAGACTGATATGGAGACAAAATGAGAACGGAAACTGATATGAGTTGGAATAACGGGCTTTACAAGGGAGGCAATTAGTATACTTTGGAATTCCCATCTTTACCCCTGCGTAAGAGAGACAATATGAGAGCCGTTTGGACACGTCATCAATTTTTAGACAATTATTTGACAGAAGGATAAAAATAGCTGCTCGTAAAATCTTTGGAGATGAAAAAAGTTGAAAAGGATAAAATTGGCTGTTTGAAAATACATTGATGACAAAAATGGCTAATAATTCAGTTTTGTTCAATACATCGTCTTTAACTTTTAAGTACTTGTTCACAGTAATATCATGCGTTTAAATTATCTTAAAAATAATTTTATATTATATTATTAAATTTATCATACAAACATTTTACTACATGAATATCTCGATACTGATCTACTTTAAAAAAAAAAAAAAAGTACTTTGTTTTATTCTTCTCTAATATTATTTTCTTTTTATGAAAAAGGCAACTAATAAGAATTCAGTAAGTGGTTCTTTCTTTTCATTTTGCAATGCACAGTCATAAATTTACCTTCTATATCAATTAAAACTGTAAATTTATAATAACAAGATGAATAACTATATTCACATAGTAGCATCATTAATGTTGTACACTATTTCGTCCCATAATAAATATTTATTTTCTTTATAATAGTATATTTTCTTTGTAAACACTAATAACTAACATCATATATACAGTAATACTTTCGGCACCAAAGAAAAATATTACTATAAGGAGGTTATTCTTAAATAGAGGTTTACATATAAAAATTATAATTTTTAAAAAATAACTATAATACATTAAATGACACTTAGAAATGTGTCCCTTCATATTTTAAAAACATGAATTTAAAAGACATCTAAGATTCATGAGTTTTTTAATAATAAAAAAAATGTACGTACATCATTCATGTAAATTGTGTATATATTAGATTTAGAAGATTCATTCATTTACATATAGTATCTAGGAAATGTAAACAAATGTATATACACTATATATGCATTTAAAATATTTACTTATTATATTTTATCTTCGAAATGTCTTTTCGTTTGTTTGTTTTTTTATTATACATATATAAATGTTAGCATAATCATACATTTCACTATCATTTCAAATCATACATTTTCTACTTCAAGCAAGTCATGGCACCTAAAAATAAACGAACTCAAATCAGTGAAAGTATTCAGGTCGAGTTGCACAAAATGAAAGAAACCAACCTCGATTGGAAGCAAAAAGATCACAGACAATTTTAGATAAGTATTTCATATCATCTTAAATTTAATGTAATATAGTTAAATAATTATGGATATTTTATATAGGCATATAAACATATTTAAAAGTTAATGTTATTTTATTAATATATAGGGTAAATTTTTTAAGGATGATCCTAAAAAAATGTAGAGTTTATTCTTATTTATAACTGGTCCCGAGTTGAGACCATAATTTTTTATTATAAAGAGATTATTCTTATATAAAGTATTATTATATAGAGGTTTTAATGTATTTAAAGAGTGTAACCTTCACTAACTTATAAGTCCTCATAAGTATTGTTATAACTTATATGGTCAAACCACTTTTTCTAATTTTTTATACAAGTAACGGCATTTAATTTAAGACAGAAAAAGTATTATTAATTGCAAAAGAAAAAATATTAGAACCTTATTTGATTTCTACTCTCAAGCAAAAAAAAAAAAAAAAAAATTTACTCTTACCATATATTAACTCACAAGCAATTAATTTTTACAAATTTCAGGACAAACAATTTCAAACAAAATTAGTCTCAAATACCCCCAGCTGAGCCAAACCACATTTGAGTAAACTACTACTACTACTACCTAACAAAGCAATTACAAGGCTAAACAAGGGTAGCAGCATCAGGCAGACCTTGGTGAAGATCATCTTCCCTCTCCCTCTCCCTCTCCCTCAAGGGTGTTTTGGGAATAACAGAAACTTTAACAGAAACAGAAGCTCTACAAACAGGGCAGCTTGAATGAGAATAAAGCCATTTATCAATACAAACCACATGAAAACTATGTTCACAATTTTCCAATTTCTTCACATAATCTCCCTCCACAAACGCCGATAAACATACCGCACAATCCCCGCCGTTCGTTTCCTTATTATACCTAACTCCAGAATTCGCCTCCGATTTCCGGCCGCCGCCGATTTTATTACTGCTCAGTTCGTCGGCGGTCGATTCGCCGGAGGTACGAATTAGGAGTCGTCCGAGACTTGGGATTATTGAGCAGTTAATTGCGAAGAAGAAAGCGTATATAAAGCCTGGTATTGCTATTAGAATTAGCAGAGAGAGAATTGCAGTTAAAGGAGACATAACTGAGGAGGAGCTTTGCTGCTGCGAGTGTGAGGGGGAAACCAAAGAAGGAAGTGGTGGTAATGGATTGATTGTGGGGTTGTTCATGATAGATATGGCAGTAATTCAACTCACTTTTGATTTTTATTATTATTGAAATATTTATACCACTTATAGTAAGTGAGTGATGTGCTTCAGTGACCAAGTCATCTGTCTGAATCATGCATTTTGAGTCCGATACTTAAGCGACAAAAATTGATTTTGGTGTGAGTTTAAATATTAAGTCAAATCAAGCTCAAGTCAAATCTAATCCAACCAGACCATATATTAGCCAAAATACTTTCGAATTGAACTCAATATTGAATTTTTATTATTGAATTATTTATACCACTTATCATAAGTGAGTGATGTACTTCAGCGACCAAGTCATCTGCCTTTGAATCATATTTCTTGAGTTCGATACTCAGTGACAACTATTCTACTTTGGTAGAAATTATTATTATATTAGCTGAAGTACTTTTGGATATTGTTTCAATTAGTCGGATCAAAATGGATAAATACTTTTATCAAGTGATATGTAGTGAATAAGTCATCGATGTGAGACTATGTATTCCAAATAATTTGATCTTTGAAAACGACATTTGTAACCCATTTTGTAGGAATATTTATCAACTTGGTCGAAGTGTTATTCAAGTTTCAATTCAATTAATTCAACCAAAGTATATAGACTATTGTTTTTACACAAAAATAACGTAACACATTAAATTCTTGATAATTGAAAATATAGGAGAAATATGGATATGAGACGAACCTACCATTTAATAATAAATATACAATAACTGCTCATCTGAAACTATTGTTTATATTAAAAAAAATTATATATCATTATTTTTTTTGTTAAGTAATTATATATCATTATTGAAAGCTTCTTTTTACAACATTGTGAAACATTAAGTTGCAAAGGCAAAGCTCCTCCAAAAAAAGGTTTTTCATTTTTTCTCTCTACAAGCCTCCATCTTGCATATTCTACTGGCCGGATCTGGCCATTGGCCACGGCCAATGATCGCATCTTATCCAGTTAACTTTATTTACTATTTTTATTCGGATATTATACCTCTATTTTGTACCACAAATTATATGAGATTTCTTTTAAAGTGTTTTTTTTTCAAGATTCAAGATACAGGGGTTAGATCTGTCTCAGATCTTCATAGATCTAGACTGATTTTCTCTATTTTTAGGAGAAATCGTTCAACCCGGACTTGATATGGGCCCTTTATCAACTTTCTACATCTTCCCGAGGCAATTTGTAGGACGGTTGATACGCCCATTGTCCTATAAATTGTCGATCCATAAGGAAGATGTTGAAATTGATCTTCTCTTGCCTCTGTGGTTCAAGGATTGCGATGAAGATGCTGCGTAGACGAAGATTATGCATTTGTTTATATTACTAGTTTTAATTTTAGTATCTCCTAACCATTCAAGTTTTCTTAATTGTGGTTTAGTCTGTTATCATGGTTTTCTAAATCATTGTATAATTTTTATTTACTTATATTTTCAGATTTTTCTTTGATGTTAATGACTTGCCTATTTTGTGATTAACGAAAAAAAATTTATTTAGCAAGTAGTACCACATGAATAATTAATAATTGATGTAATTGTGGTAGAAGACAATAGATGATGTGCTATGGATGATCAGAAAGGTACCTGCCCAACCCCATCTCAAGAATATTGATTAAGGAATTACATGGGGTGCTATAACTTTTGGGACCCTCGAGTAGGGAAGCTTCCATTCTTGATCAAGTATTATTTGGGTGGTTGTTAATTACTTTCTCTATTGTACTACTATCATTTCAGACACATCTAATTTTTTATTTAAATAACTTGAAATGGACAATTCTGTATTTCTGTTTATCTGAATAAGCCGGTGGTCCAACAACTTACGTGTCGGGATGTTTTGTAAGGTCCAATTACTTGAATTGAAACTTGTCTTGAGATTTATCATCTTCCTACAAAATGAGATGTTAAAAAATAAAAGTGATACTAATTTAATCGGTCACACTAATATCTTCTTATATTACTCAAGGAAAGATTGTGAGTTCGAGACATAAGATTTTCTACCAGTAGACCACAACATTTATCAGATTTTAACCGGATTATTGAAAAAGCTTGAGATAGCCCGTCAAGAAATTTCAAATTCTGACTTTCCCAATAGCCCAATTTGAGTATTCAACTTGATGGTTATGGCTCTTTAAGAAAAAATATATATTTGATGGTTATGGCCCAATTTGAGTTTCAACTCAATGATTGTGGCCCATTACCCGCTCCATTTCAAGTTACTACTGAAGCTCAATTTCTACATTCACTATCATTCCCGCATACAAGTACTACTAGCAATGGGCACTCAGCTATTACTATTACTATGTGGGGGTACTCGATTCGTAATTTAGGAATTACAAATTAAACTTTAACGACTAAAAAAAAGTATGGCAATATTGAACTCATAAAAAACAACAAAAACTTGCTATTGTAGTCTAAAATTTCCGTTTAAACTTTAAATCCCAAGTTTAACACCTGATGTCGAACTTGAGACAGTCTTGGACAAGGGACTCTATGCCACTATAACAAAGGTTAAATTAGTGCGATAAATTAAATAGTTATATATATATATATATATATATATATATATATATATATATATATATATATATATATATACCAAAATAAATGAGGTATTAACAAATGTTTAGTAAATATATACAAAACTTGTACTTACAAAACCTTATGTGATGTGGTAAAATTATACAACATAATTAATTGGTAAAAGCACCCCTTATAGGTTTTGGTTCCAATCATAATTAGAAAAACCTTGGTGAGGCACCAACTCTCCTCCAACCTTTGTGAACACACATGTATAACTTGGGGGAACATGACTTCCATTGTACAAAAAAAACTCATCCAAAATGCAACACCAAGTTCGAATCAGTATCAGGCGAATTTAAAAATTTCTACTTATAGAATAATATAGTAAATTTTGGTATAAATCATTAACCTTGTACTACCGGTGGTGTTCCCCCACCAGCACTACCATTGTAATATGGTGGCGCAGCCATGTTATATCCCGAGGACGAGGACGAGGTATCAGCTCGACAAATCGGACAATTACTATGAGAAATCAACCATTTATCAATACACAAAACATGAAAAACGTGTGCACATCCAGGCAATATCCGGACCTCATCACCTTCATTAAATTCGCTTAAACAAACCGAACATGTTTCCGTCTTATTATTACATTCTTTACTGTAATAATTCGACTCAATATCTTCTTGGCGGCGGCGGCTTGCGGCCGGAAACTGAGGAGGTGGAGCTCTTGCTGTTACGTCGTCGTTATGTTCTAAGCAAACTTTGATACAGTGAAAAGTAGCCACCATTAATACGCCGGCCATAACCCCAAAAATTCCGACTAAAATTGGGCTAAGTTCGAGTAAAGGCATGATTTTAATTGCAATGTGGAGATCATATGGTACATTAAGTTTTTCTTTAATATTTATAGTTTATTTTATATTCCTTTTATTTTTAATATTATTAGGAGATTTATAATCCAACAAGATTAATTAGTCTTCCTTGACGTTAATATATGTCACGTTCGTTGGTATATTTCTTAGCATTACGGCCACGCTCCTTCATTGTTTGCGTTTGATTATGAGAATATATGAATACTATTTTGGAATCAAACTCTGTCAAATGGCACTTGTTTTGGATCTTTATATGATGTTTTTAGAGTAGTTTTTTACCTCTAATTCATCTCTTATAACACGTTTGTAACACTAGAATTAAATAGAACGAAATACATTTTCATCTATAATGAATTTTCACCCGAAATAGTTTTAGAATCATTTTTCTATTCAATTGACTAGAAGAGAACGTCATAATAGAATGAAGATTTTTATACTGTGTTTGAGAAAATTATTATTTAATGTTGGAATAAAATGTAATTCAACATAATATGAACTAAATGCCCTTTAACATATGTTGACAATGTGTAAATTTTTATTTGAAAAGATAATTATATTTGTACACAATAGCGGGTCCAGGAAAGAGTGACAACAATTTTTTTATAAATATTATATCCTAAAAAATTAGTAAAAATTATAAGTTTTTTTACTGCTAGTTCATCTCATAGTAAGTTTGATTACTTTTTACGAGAATGGAGTACATTTATCTTTTCAAAAAAAAATTTGCGGTGAGGGAATTAATTAGTCATTGTTAATAACAATGAAAACTCCAATTTCGGCCTAAGAAAAAGGAAAATAAAGAATAAACAATTCTTTTATTCCTGAAAAATAAAATAAGATGAAATAAAATTCTTCAAGGTCATATCTAGTAGGTGGGAGTGGGGGAGGGGGCAAGGAAACAAAGTCATCTTATTGGGTTGTATGATTCATCAAAATTGTATATAAGCACATGCACTTTTCCTATTATCTTATTATGTATGAAATATTCAAATAAACTAATGGTGCCTTTTGTTTTCCTTAAACAATCGTATTATAATTATAAACACCACTAATTATTAATTAATTATATAATTGACATATTCCGTCTCCATTGCCTGCTCAAATATTTTCTTCATAAACAATTACTCATTTCATTATTTAATATAAGTCGTTTAAGAAATGTAGAAAAAAATAAAAAAACAAAAAAAGATGTTTTTAATCAATATTACTCTCTTAAATAGAATTAATGATATACAAATTATATTTAAGAGAATAATATTAATATTTTAACTAATAAAGTATTTTAATTTTTAAATTTTTAATTCGCTACCTATACTAAATTAATTATATTAAGGAATGAAAGTTGTCCTATTATAAAAGAAAGTGAGAATCCTAATAAGACTTGCATTTTTTTACCATACGCAAGTTCCGGTCACGAGACAAATGCGTCTAACCTTTTTTTTAGTCCATGATATGAGCTTCGAAAACTACTATAAAAGTGAAGACCCTATGATCATATACACTACGGGGAAATTAATTGTGTTCACTAAAAATATTTTTTTAAGTGCGTCACTTTTTTTTTTTTTTTTTTTTATAGATTCTATCATTTTTTTAAGTTGTATATTTTTATTTAAAAAAATTGACACTTACACTTTATTATTAGTTAAGACAGAGAATTGAACATCTTTTCTTGTTTTTCTTATGGAAACTAAAATGTTACGTTCTGCTATGAATAATATTCGCACTGCTCTTGGTTTTTCGTCTGGTATTATTGTTTATCGATGTGGTTTGGGAGACGGTTTGGCTTTATTTTGGTCTTCTGATGCTATTTCTGTTAATTTGCTCAGTTATTCTAGTGGTCATATAGATGTTCTTATTGGGGACGGTTCTGGGCCGTATTGGCGTTTCGCGGGTTTCTATGGTAACCTGTATCACGAGCACCGTCATCACTCTTGGTCCCTTCTTCATCGCCTTCACTCTTTGTTCCAGTTTCCTTGGTTGTGTGCAGGTGATTTTAATGAGTTGTTGTCCCCATCTGAAAAAGAAGGTATGCTTGATCGCAACCCGAACCTTATTGCTGTTTTTCGTGATGTGGTTCACGATTGCGAACTAGTAGACTTGGGTTTTATTGGACCGCAATTTACTTGGAGTTATGGTCGTGGGGGGAATCTGGTCAGAGAAAGGCTAGACCGGGTTTTAGTAAATGTGGAATGGAAACGGATGTTTCCAAAGTTCGTGACCAAGCATCTTTCGGCCTCACACTCGGATCATCTCCCTATATTAATCACTTCGGAAAAATTCCCAAAGAAGAAGTGGTACGCTCTGCCTCGCTTTGATCTTTTTGGACTCATGATGACGAATGTAAGAATGCTATTGTTGATACTTGGCGGCAGCCCTTGATCCGTACTGGTGGGGAGCTTTTTGCTCAGGTAACCCGTGTGCGGGATGTATTACGGAGATGGGGGTAAAAAAAAGTTCGGGATTTTAGAGGAGAAAATTAAACGCAAACAAGATGAAATATCTGTCCTTTAGGAATCTTCTCAATTTTCTTTTCTGGAAGATCAACGTCTTAAGGGTGAACTAAGTACTTTACTATCTCATGTGGATAAATTCTGGAGGCAACGGTCCCGAGCTGGCTGGTTATTACACGGAGATCGCAACACCACTTGTTTCCACCACAAAGCTTCTTCTCGCCGTACACGCAATTTCATTGAAAGGCTCCAATCAACCGTCCGGAGCGATTTTTGATAAAGAGGTAGACTTATTTAATATTGCTTGTGATGATTTTAATGATATTTACTTGAGCAATGGTACAACACCTTTGTCCCTGGAAGACTTGCCTGTCCGCCAACCTGCAGGCACCTCAGTCTCGGATCTAGCCGTGGCTTTCACCTTGGATGAAGTTCTCACCGCCTTGAAACAACTCCCTTCCAAGAAGACCCCCGGGCCGGACGGTATGCAGACTATTTTCCTCAAAAAATATTGGTATATTTTTTGTTCGGAGATCTTTTCCTTTGTGCTTGGTTTTTTAAATGGGGATCGCGAAATTGCGGTCTTAATAATACATTCATTGTTTTGATTCCCAAGATTAAGTCTCCAATTCGAATGACGGAGTTTCATCCAATTAGTTTATGCAATTCTGTTGACAATTTGATTTCTCGTATTTTGGTCAATCGTTTGAATGTCGCTTTACCTTCTGTTATTGATTCTTCTCAAAGTGATTTTCTCAAAGGTAGGTTGATAAAGGACAACTCTATTGCAGCCTTTGAAGCGCTTCACAGTATGCAGGTGGGCTCTTCGGGAGCATATCATCATTGTGCACTTAAATTGGACATGCGTAAAGCATTTGATCGAGTAGAGTGGCGGTATTTGGAACTTATGATGGAATCCATGAGGTTCCCGCCAAGGTTTCGGACCCTCATCATGACGTTTGTTAAATCTGTCACATATAGAGTTCTCATTAATGGGAAGCCTTCAAAGTCTATCACTCCAACTCGGGGTCTCCTCCAGGGGGACCCCTTATCTCCGTTTTGTTCATTATGTGTGCCGAAGGCCTTTTGGCAATGCTCATAAGGCGGAATCCGAGTCGCTGTTTGAGGGTATCAGATTTGGCTGAACAGGCCCTTCTTTAACGCATATTTTCTTTGCAAATGATTTTTTACTTTTCATGAAAATAACCTTGGAGAATGTCTTGGTCATTAAAGGTATCTTTCAGGATTATGAAACTTTCTCAGGGAAATCCATTAATTTCAAAAAGTCTTCGGTGTTTTGTAGAAAGGACTTTAATCCCACCATGTCGACATCTCTCTGCGAGGTTTTGGGGGTTCGGCTAAGCCAAAGGAAAGGGACTTATTTGGGTCTTCCGTATTTGATTGGTCGTAGTAAGAATGAAGTGTTCTCATATCTAAAGGATCGGGTGTGGAAGAAGCTTCACGGATGGAAAGATTTTTTTTTTTTATCACAGGAAGGCAAAGAAGTTCACATTAAATCAGTTATACAAGCTATCCCAACCTACATAATGCAGAGTTTTTATATTACTCGTACTATATTGGATGATATTATGCTTATGATTCGTAAATTTATGTGGAGTAAAGGTAATGGTGACAAGGGGATTCATTGGCTCTCGTGGGATACATTATGTGCCCCTAAGTCTCGGGGAGGTTTGGGTCTTCGTGATATGTATCAATTCAATTTTGCGCTTCTTGCCAAACAGGGATGGAGGATTCTTCAGCACCCGGATTCTCGCGTAGCACGCATACTATTTGCTAAGTATTATCGCCATAATAATTTCCTGGATGCTGGTAGAGGGGCCCGCCCCTCGCAGGTCTGGCAGAGCCTACTAAAAGGCCGGGAAGTCCTTATGTTTGGGTTACAGTGGCGTATCGGGGACGGAAAGGATGTTCAGGTTTTGCGTGACCCCTGGTTACCACTCCCTCATACCTTTCGGCCCTTATCTTCCAATGAACATCATCTTCCTGAGGCGCGGGTGAGCGAGCTTATCTTCCAATCTCCTCGCCGCTGGAACCTTTAGCTGATTGACGGTGTTTTCTTACCGCATGAAGCTGAGGCAATCCGTTCGATACCCTGGGGAGAAACTCAGGGTCGCGATTGTTATTGGCATTTCTCAAAGAACGGTTACTACATTGTAAAGTGGGGATATTCGGTAGCTATGGCTGCAGCAAAACGGATAGCTAATGGTTTGGGCTCGTCCTCAGCAGTCTTGGAAGAAAAATTCTGGAATGCACTATGGCCAATCCAAGCTCCACCGCGGCTTTTACACTTTTTGTGGAGGGCCTCTTTAGAAGGGTTGCCTGCTAGAGAAATTGGATTTTCTCAATATATTAAAGTGTAATTAAAGTGTCGTGAGGAAATTTTTGAGCTAATATAAATATATGTTACACCACTCGGTTTTGAATGTTAATGAGTTTATCACGAAGTGGGTTGCACAAGCTTCGCGATGATATATAACATGTGAGAAAGCCAATTCTTGGTGTGAATGATAAAATGGTATAAATGTGGGCCTGATCAGCCACGTTTTTTCTACCGGTTTGAGTTTTGAATATTCAAACTTTGCTGCATTTTCTGCTGTTAACAGCTGCATTTTTCTGCTGGTTTGAATTCAATTTTTGTTGCTGAAACAGCTGCAATGTTGTTGTAACAGCTGAATTTTCAAAGTTTGCTGCCGTAAACGCTGTTGTAACCAAGGTTGTCAAAATCGTAATTTTGACTCGGAACGAAAGGGGTCTCAAAAATCGTAAACACGAGGATCGTAGCACGGATCGGAAGATCCGAAAAAATTATTAAAAAATATTTTATGATAAATTTAAACCAATAGAACTAAAAAGTTGAAATTAAAATACAAACTAACAAGTGATAAACTTCAAAATCAAACTAACAATTCACAAGGTCTTTTAACCTTATGTTCATGCTTCCACCCCAGATCGCTCTTATTCCCGACTGCTTTCTTTCGGAGATTTAATTGACCACCTCCAGTGCTAGAATCATTGCCCACACTTCCACTATCCGATCCGCACGCTCCCGACATCTTATTTTTCCTTAGTTCTTATTAATCTTGCACCTATAACAATTATTAATAACAAGATTTTATTTTCTCAAATGTATTATAGAATTTTGTTTACAGTAAAACCCATAACAAATGATTAAATCAGTAATTAGTAACTTCATGATTCACTAACTAATTAAATCACAAGCAAAAGAAAAAGTAGAGAGGGATTTCTCACATTAAAACAAATTTTTACTATGTTGTCGGGCCAGCATCTAAAAAAAAATAAAAAATTGAAAAGAGACAATATTGGATCGTACGATCCTACGATCTGGATCGTACGATTTTTTACGATCAAACTCTGATGCGATTTTTAGTGCGATTTAACTCGATTTATACCCCTTGGATCGTAAAATCGTACGATTTTACGATCCAACTCGCGATTTTGACAACCATGTACTGTAGAATAAATTGTAACAATCGTCATGAATAGTTTGCAATACTCCCCATTCTTGTGCCTATAAAAGGCAGGGAACTTAGCAATTTTTGGGGATTAAAATTTCTCCTCTCCCTCTACATTTTCTATCATATTTCTTGCATTTCATATACATTCTAAGAGTTCAAAACTGTTAAGACATTCGAAGGTTCTGTTTCTTTTGCTTCAAAGAAACGGAAGTGTTTGGGGGTTATACCTTGGGAGTTTATTGTTCTCGAAGGCAGGACAAATTGAACTTACGGGGAAGCGGAATACTGCTGTCTCGTCCAGGATTTTAATCCAAAACCGGTTGAGGTTCTAAAGTTTATTTATTACTGTTTTATGTCCAGAATTTGCTTTTTTGTCCAGATTTTATTATTTTCTGTCCAGTTTTTAATTTTCTGTCCAGAATTTATTTTTTCTGCCTAGATTTTATTTTTTCTGTTCAGTATTCCAGAAAAATTTATCCAACGTTGCCTACGGCATTCAATTTGACGAAGCGTATATCGATCTCTGCGGAGTGTATATCTTGTAAGGATCCTAACGAGACAGCGGTGCATTGCATTATTTATTGCTCATTTGCGAAACAGGTATGGGCTTGCTGGAATAAAAGTTCGTCTTGGCTGGATTTGCGACTCGGATCCTTCCAATTTATTTCACAAAATCATATGGTGAAGGATGCTGTGATCTTTACCCAATTAGCTTGGCACATTTGGAAGGAACGGAATTCTATGGTCTTCGAAGGTAAACGCCGTCCACCAGCGGCTGTGTTTTGTGATGCCATGGCCGCGTTCGAAGAATACAACAAGCTACTAGCGGATTCAGATACCCCTACCCCCGGTACGCTGTCCTTTCCTTCTGTCTGGTCTCCGGCCCCGGAGTCTTGGGTGAAAATAATACTGATGGCTCGTGGAAGAACAATCTAGCAGCTTACGGATGTATTGCACGAGACCTTTGGCTGCTATTTGTGGACGCTTGGAAATGTGTATCAGTCCAGTTCATGGTGAGATTCTGGCTTTCATTGAAGGCCTTAAGTTGGCATTGTCACTGGGGATTCGCTCCTTTTGCATTGAATGTGACAGTTTGGAGATTGTAACCAAACTTCGCTGCCCCGGAAGACGATTTATCTGCTCTTGGCCATGATCGGCTGTGCTCGGTCTTTTTTTCCCTTTATTTGATTCAGTCTTGCTGCTCTTTGTTAGGAGGGAAGGTAACATGGCAGCCCATTGTTTGGCTCGTAATGGTCATTATTTTTCTTTTATGTCATGGAACTCTCACTTTCCGAGTGATGTGATGTCTGTGATCGTTAATGATCGCTTGAATTATCCTAAATGAAATTTGCATTCATATGGGTTTCAAAAAAAAAAAAAGTTTGTACAAATTTCAATTTCATCTAGTTTGAACAAATTAGAAATACATCTTCATCGTTTATAAATTCAAAATTAAAGAATCCCTACTATATATTAATTACGTTGAAAACTAATTTCTAATAGAATAATGATCAAACACGAAAGAGTTTGAAATCTCCCAAAAATATCATTTTGCAGGCTTAATTCTCGTCTAAAACTATGTATTAAGTTAATAATTACACCATTCATCACGAGAGCTAGACTCACAAAAATTATATATATATATATATATATATATATATATATATATATATATATTTTTGAAGCCCTGATCGGGAGGTTGCCCTCATGTAGGGAGAGAGAATCGCCTGCATTTGATGAGAAGATAGCCCTAGAAAGAGAGATTAAAGCTTACCGCACGCAGGCGGAGGGTATCGAACCCACGAACTCAAGGTCGTGGACAGGCGTCTACCCCACTGGGATAGGACAAAAATTATACTCTATGAATGATATTATTATCTTGAACATTGTATTGAACAAGAATTAGACCAACAAAAATATATTTTATGAATATTATAAATTCTTTTGCACGAGATCATTACTCTATTAAAAATATTTATTACTGCAATTGTTTAGTCTCTTTTCTCACTGTAATTAAAATAGTTGTGACTTTAGCTATAAATTTATAAGCAATAAAGATTTATTCACAATTTATTTATAATATAGGAAGGAATTAAAGTATAATTTAAACAATTTTAGTGGAGGAACATATAATTAAACAACTCCACCCACCCAATCCCCAACCCCTCAAGAAAAAAAAGGAAAGGAAAACGAATGACTCATGATGAATGTTATGTAAAAGAGAACGAACCAACTAACTTGTTTTATTCTGACCCCAAAAAAAAAAAAAAACTAACTTGTTTTATTATTATTATTATTATTATTATTTTTACATTCAAGGTAGAAACACGAATCAAACTTAAGACTATTTTGCATAATAATATTTCTTCAACAAATTAAATAATCATGTTAATAGTTAACACTAAATAATCATATCTATCCTTTCGATTCGGAAGTATACTTACCAACTATGTTAGTTTTTTTTAACAATGAACTATTGCATATGGAAGAGAGAAAAAAAACAAAGGAAAACTCATCAAGTGATTAACACATTTTGTTCAATATGTGTAGGATAATGTTTTCACCGTCGAATTGTAAAATTGAACGATCGAGATTGTTTTGAAAAAATACCCATTGATCTCTTCTCAACACCTAGTTTCTTAACTAATATGTATTGTCATAGACATATTTATTTAATAAGTATTAGAAAGAGATCAACAAATATTTTATCAATCATTAATTTTTCATCTGACGACTAAAATTTGTTCTCATACGTCGGATCGGTTGGGAACTAGAATGAATTGTTCAATAAAGGTATGCTGATTATTGAATCAAACTTTATTAAACATGCTTATGTCAATATAATAGTGCCATGATTATAATAAATTAAGAAGTAATGAATCTAATCTGTCAAAGAAAAAAAAATAATAATGAATCTACATTGTGTCTATAAATAATTTGGGAAAATTTTCAATAAAGGCAACAAAAGAAGAGAGATGGACGAATGAATAAGCAGCAGACCACACAAAACTATAAAAGCGAACCCACTTATCAATAAATAATAGTGAAGAGATATTTATTTATAGGGTCTTGTCTATGTTGGTGACTGGTGAGTTCCTAGGGGTGTCAATCGAGTATGCATGAAATTGAGACGTAGATACTCACGCTCAATCCACATAAAAATTGAAAAGCTCACGCTCACGCTCAACCCGGAAAAGCTCATAAACCTTGAGCTCACGCTCAGCTCACATTTTAACACGAGCTCGAGCTTAGCTCACGAGCTTCCCAAGCTCATTTATATTAGCGAAGAAAACGAAAATTCCGTCTCAAGAATAGCATAATACAATGAGTCTTAAAACTAAATTTGGACAAAAATACACAAAAAGAAGCAAAAGTTTCAGAATTGTTTGATATGCTAATAAAATGAGCCTTATCTAAAAAATAAAAAAAAAAGATGTCTCTTTAGGAATCGAGTATTCAAGTACTGTCTCTCTCCTGTTGTAAGACTCCTTCTTTAATATAATCTTCTTTCTACCAAAAAAAGACTATTGAGTTAATCCACACATTATAATTATAATTATAATGTATATAAGTTTTTTTTTAAATTAGTATTATTTTATATATATATATATATATATATATATTTATAATATTTTAATTATATTAATCTTATTCGGGTTCGAGCTTTTTTCGGGCTGAGCGGGGTCAAGCTCACGCTCAGCTCACATAAGAAGCGAACTTGAATATTAAGCTCACGCTCAGCTCATGCTCACATCACCTCAGCTCACGCTCACATTTTTTCAAGCTATGTGAGCCGAGTATGGGCCGGCCCAAACCCGTTGACACCCCTAGTGAGTCCCTTCAATTTGGGTCACTCTGTCTGGAGCCACCTTGTGAGATTGTCTTACGTCCTTCTCACTTGAATTAGAAATGACATACTTATATTAGAAAGTTGTGGGACCAGTTCTATAAGAACGGCTCTACCATAAAAATTTCCCCTCAATTGGGGAGAAGACTAATTTGATTTTTTCAACTTCAACCACCATTAACAAGTGCCGCGGTCTACTTGATCATTTATACATATTTCAACATCTTTTCCACGGGTGAAAATCCTCTGTCCCCATCCGTGTATGTCCCCTTATCTCTAACCAATCAGAATTTACTATATAAATATTTATTTCAATTATATATATACATGATGAATTGTGATTGGTTAGGGACACGGGGACATACACTGACGGGGACAGAGGATTTTTTGCCCTTTTCCACACCATCTAATCGGATTAAAATAGACTTATTTTATTGTAAGGGGAAAGGTTGAGAGGGGTCCCTCAATTTTAGAACCGTATTTTTTAGATTTCTCATATTAATTGAGCTCATCTAACATTTACAGAGATATCTCGCTCAATTCATGTGAGGAGATTGTGAAACTAGTCCCATAAAAATGGTTATATAATTAAATTTTTTCGGTTAGAAGACATAATTCCACTTGTATCAGAAACTCCCGATAATATACACTTTAATTAAGGGATGAACTTGAGAGAGCCAACAATACATAAACTTTAGGAAAACTTCCATAATATTTAAGTAAAATTTTACTCTAAAAGAGATTTGAATTTACAATGCTAGGAAATTTCTATCCACCTCGCCTCAAGTCTCATCAGATAGTTTATGCACCTATGGGCAATAAATTAACAAGTTATGAAACAAATCAGATCTCAATCTAATTAATAAAGTCGACATAACTTTTTTATTATCAAATCACAATATTCATCCGATCTTATTATAACTAATGAGATCGAATACTAAAATAAACTCCGATACATATTAAAATTGTGCATGTAGTGTCCTAGAAAATTTATCAAACCTAGATTAAACTTGAATGTGCAAGAAATAAATTAAAATTAAGAAACAAAAATAATCCAAAGAGCACCTGTCACCGTTGTCCAGTGTAGGCTTTTACCTAGGGGTGACAATCGAGATATGTGAGACGAGTTTGGCATATATCACGCTCACCTCACATAAAAATTGAAAAACTCACGCTCACGCTCAGCCCGGAAAAGCTCATAAACATTGAGCTCACGCTCAGCTCACATTTTAACTCGAGCTTCCCAAGCTCATTTATATTAGCGAAAAAAACAAAAATCCCTGTCTCAAGAATAGTATAATATAATGAGCGCTTAAAATTAAATTTGGACGAGAATACAAAAAAGGAAGCAAAACGAGACAAAACGACATAAATATATAATAAGATTTGAATTAATTGTCCATTGATGCAAAGATAGCATAAGTACAATTAGAAAGAAAGAATCAAATTTTACCTTTAAACGTATAAAGACGGGATAAAGTGATGATGATGATGGGAAGATGATAAGTCGATCGATGAATCTGAATAGTATGGAGAGAATAATTAAACTATTGATTATTGACTTATCATATTATAATAATAATATTATTATTATTTTATATATTTATATATATATATATAATATTTTAATTATATTAATCTTATTTGGGTTTGAGACTTTTTTTTTCTGCAGGCTGACATGCAGGGGCTTTAATACTAGCTCACGCTCACATCACCTCAATTCACGCTCATTCGAACTATGTGGCCTAACCCGTTGACACCCATACTTTTACCACGTTAAATTCCCCTTGCTTCTCTTCTATATTTCCTCTCCATTTCTTTCTAAAATTCTCCCCAAAATTTCACTTCCCACTTTTTTTACAGACAAAAATTTCTTGACCATTCTTCTCAAAATTTCCTATGTTTTCTTTGACAAAATTACTTCTGAGACAAAGAAAGTCTGATACTTGGTAGTTGTAAGTATTAATATTTGGAAAAAAAAAGGATTTTTAAAGAGTTGGGAGAAGATATGAGGACCCTTGATTCTTCTTCTGATTGCCTCCCAAGTCGCTATGGATTCTTGGTTGTTGAAGCTTATCCTAAAAGGTATTCTTCCAAGATCCCTTCTGATTTGGTACTTTTCTTGGGCCTTGGCTTCATAGATTGGTAATTTTCATTTGGGTTTTCTTTAATTGTTCATATGTATAAAGATACAGATTTTCTTGTGTATCTTGGGATTTTTAGGGTTTTTTTTTTTTCTTTTTCAAGAACAAAAGATTATTATGGATTTGATGGGTTTGATTCAGTGCCTCCCACCCGTGTTTCGTCGGTTTGAGAAGATTCTTGGGTTTGGATTGGATTTAGTCTTTCATCTAGCGTTTTCTTTTTATTTTTTATTTTTGTGTGGTCTTAAACTGTTTAGGGATTTATATTATAGGTTGTTTAGGGGAAAAGAAAAGAGCTTTTTTAGGGTTTAATTTGTTTTCCTCTTCTCCTTAATTTCTTTTAACTTAGGGGTTTCAAAATTGAATTTGTATTTGAGAAAAAAACAAATTGTTTGGAATTGTAACATGAATAAATTTAGGGGGGTTCTTATGGAGGATGTTGCAGTTAGGACTGATGTTATTATGGCTGTGTTTATAAAATTTGCTGTTTCATCCTAATGATTTTGGGGGGTGAATATTATTATTAAGATATATCATCAGAAATAGCCCTGAGATGGGGAGTCACATCCTTGTCAATGGAGAATCATCACCCTTCAACCCTTTTATCTATGGGAGATTCAAGTGCCTCATCGTCACACGACGATCTAGACCTTGAGATGAATCGAAAAATAGTTTTACCCCGTTCACCGCCTGATATTAACTTGCCACTATCAGCTGAGCGTAGCCCTCCTCCTCAGCCTTGGAATACAGAGCATTGTGATATTCTTGATGTTGGTTTAGGTTCACAGATGTATGAGACTGAAACTTTTCTCAATAATGTACCAAAGGTTGCGAGAAAATACGCAAAAAGGGGAGATAGCATCTGGGGAGCTTGGGTTTTCTTTAGCTTTTACTTTAAGCCTGTATTGAACGATAAATCAAAGGCAAAGATTATAAGGGACAGTAATGGAGTTTCTGGATTTGATAAATCTGATCTCCAGCTTGATGTTTTCATGGTCCAACATGATATGGAGAATATGTACATGTGGGTTTTCAAGGATAGGCCAGAGAATGCACTCGGTAAGATGCAGCTTAGGAGTTACATGAATGGGCATTCTCGCCAAGGAGAGCGTACCTTTCCGTTTAGTGTTGATAAGGGTTTTGTTCGGTCTCATCGAATGCAACGGAAGCATTATAGGGGCCTCTCGAACCCTCAGTGTGTTCATGGTATAGAAGTTGTTACATCCCCTAATCTCATGGCTCTTGATGATGATGAAAGAAAAAGATGGGTGGAACTCACCGGGAGGGACATAAACTTTTGTATCCCACCTGAAGCAAGTGATTACGGTATCTGGAGAAACCTTCCGAACACTGATATAGAACTTGAGAGGCCACCTGCAGCTGTGAAGATTAACTCGAATTCACATGCAAAGAAGTTGCTTAATGGAACTGCTCTGAATCTAACGACTCCGCCATCTAATCATAGCAATGGGGATGCGCTGGATTTATCACCTGTCAGTAACAAAAGGAGGAAGGATTTCTTTTCGCAAGGAAATGATGAAGAGTGCTTTTTGTCTGTAAATCCTCCTGATAGAATACCTGATCTGGAAGCTCGCCCAAATGAGCCACACTGGTTGAACGAATTTAGTGGGGTACTGAGGGATGTGTATGGACCTGTGACGGCTGCAAAATCCATTTACGAGGATGAACGAAATTATTTGATCTTAATCAGCATGCCTTTCGTTGATCTGCCAAGGGTGAAAAGTCTCATGGAGGAACACACTTACACACGGGGTCGTCAAGGTATCTTGTGTGAGCACGTCCCGGATGCCATTCATCCAGAGACACGATAGGACTTTCAAGCTGACGGATCCATCTCCCGAACACTGCCCTCCAGGAGAATTCATAAGAGAAATCCCTCTTTCAACGCGCATACCTGAAGATGCTAAGATAGAAGCATATTATGATGGAACAGGTACAGTGCTCGAGATTTTGGTTCCAAAACTTCGTGAGGGGCCAGAAGAACATGAAGTCCACGTTTGTCTCCGTCCTCATCTTGGGGGCAGTGATCTTATGCTGACCTAGAGGCATATATACTTGGATTATAATTGTATCCCGGTTGGTTAGTGGTGATGATGCTTCGTTATTCTGTACTGATTTTTACTAGAATGTAAATCAACAGATCAGAATTATGCATCGCGAAATTGTTTTATGTTTCGTTTTTTAGGTTCTTTTTTTAGATCAGTAATGGCTAGGGGTGTTGTATCTTGTGATTCTGGCTTGTAGACATTTTGTAACATCCTTTTGCCATATTGCCTATTGGAATGGGGTATAAAGTATTGATTATTATGTGTAATTCAATTGTGTTTTTGCCTAAAGTTTTTTTTCCCAGTCTTTTGGACATAAATGTGGTCACATAAACAGGAAGGTATTGAATTTGCATCTGTTTTCTGAAAAATTCAATGTTTGGGCAGCTCTTGTGTGTGATTGGCCTCACAACCCTCTCACATGAATTGGGTAGGGTCTATCTGCCGATATGGACTCCGCTCAATTTATGTGAGGGATTGTGGGACCAGTCAATAAGAACGGTTTTAAGATTGAGTAACCCTGTTTTCTCTTTATATTCACTTGGGTGATTGGAGCTTACTATGCTGTCATGTTGGGAATCTTGAATTTGCTAAAAAAAACACCCATTTGCTGGATTAGTTGGAACCACACCACACCCAAGCACTGCCAAAACGCCCAGCATCATGTATAATCATACCCACAAAATTCTCATCCCAGAAGCTGGCGGGCCCTGTATGAGCATTTTGATTCCAACCGACTTTTTATTAGTTCCGTGTTGAATTAATCGAGGTCGTTGAGTCTGATGAGATAGTTCTTCAAGTATTGATAATCCCTAAATAATCAAACAACTTAACAATTTAGAGCATGCAGCATACTGTTGAAGAAATGGTTGTTAGAATTAAAACCGGACTGTTGTGGAATTTAATTATGTTGTCAAATTTAATGTGCACAATCTTGATAGTTAAGTTTTTATTCAGCGGTCGTATTATTCTAATTGAAAAATATATTATTTCTTTTAGACTAAGTCATTAAATGATAATGAATATAAGTTGAGAAAAATATGTATCTACGTCCTAATTAGATTTCACTAAAAAAAATTAAATTTTAGTCTGACCAATTCTTCTACGGACATTTTATCAATTGGCATGTTAGTGACTCCAGAATCTAGATGGATTTTCCCCTGCCAAATGCCTCAAATTTCTTACAAGACGGTTGTCCTTTTGTGTTGATTTTTTGGAATAAAATGAATAGAAATTGATAGTGGTGAGTGGTGTAGAGGTCCCCGCTGATGGGTGATACTGATGTGGGCAAGTTCATACAAGTCCGAATCAAAATTTGGATAAGCAGGTTTTAGAATTGGTGCAATAAATTGCGAGAGAATAATACATTGCAGGACAATTTTAGGGGTCGAGATTTTTAAAAAATACTAATAGATATAGTAATTTTTATATATAGTTCGAAAATTTTCAACAGACAATTCTTGACTTCGTTTTGAGGCAAGATGCACATTTTCCCCAAAACCTACCCTTTTTTTTTTTGGCGGTTTTCTTGTTTGTTAAGGGAGCACTTTTTTTTTTTTTTTTAAAGATGATTAATAGTGGTTCTTCACTTCCCTTTCATCATGACTTGAACTTCCGACCTACCAGTTGAAAGTGAAGTTTTTTACCACTTGAATTCCGCTATGTTGTTATTAAGGGACCACTTGTTTACATCATTGGTGCCAAGGTTTTGTGTGCCATTTCCAACATTATTGTTGAAATTGCTGTTAGATCAACACCTCTTCCATTCACACCTCTTTTTTCCTTTTATGGGGTTCAAAAAAATGATTGTTATTATTTGAAGCTTTTCATAGCTCAAAATTTATCAAGGGGGCAGATTGGATATAGCTAGTTTGGAAAACTGGTGGGAAAAAAATAGTTCTGTCTTGAATTAAATTTAATGAATCTTTATAGTTTATAACTATTCACATTATTATATAGTACAGAAAGTGTGCATCTTTCTCAATTATCTATCTTCTCGAAAAAAAATTTTTAGATTACTATTTAAATGTGTTGGGACGATGATCGGTTCTACAATAGAATTTTTCAAGAAGAAGAAAAAAAAGGGCCAATGGGGTTGGTTAGGTGTTCTCAGAGGTCAAGTTTGGCGACTTTTTACCCTTTGTTTTTTGCTTAGTTGGAATCAAGTAGATTTTACTAGATTGTTTGTCACATTAAACATTGTTTGCATCGAAATTGTCTTATAATATCCCGTGAGCCAATGTCATAAGGTTTGACATATGCACCCTTCCTTATCAAGTTTTTTTTCTTCCTTTTTTTTCTATTATTAATATCCAACTTGCAGATTATTGCATATGACTTTATACGTTAATTGGCCTTTCAATATTCCAATTATCCTGCTTCCTTTTTGTGCTCACATTTTTGCCCCCCTTCGAGACCATATTTAAGAATTAATCTAGCTGAGGCAGTGACGAAGACACTGGTGGATGGGGCAGTCCCTCCCTGAGATTTTTAAAATTATTATTAAATATAGTAAATTTTATATTTAATAAAATTTGTTCCAATATTTTGTACATACTGTTGCAGTTTTTCACAACCAACCTAAAAGTCATGACTTCGTCCTGAGGTGCGAAAACTTTTGGATCATGGATGTCATCAAATACAACGAGAGAACCTTATCATGAGCGTCAAAATTCATCCCCACACGTCTTTGAATTTGGTTCACCGTAGAGAGCCACATTCACACTTTTTATATCACTAACACGGTTTACATGTGTTTTTGACGTGATAGAATTTTAAAAGAATGATGACATAAAATAAATATAAGGCAAATTGCACTAAATGACCATCAGCTATTTTACTATTTTAAATATTGGATAATAATAATTATTTTTGCTCTTTTTAGCCATAATATATTTACGATTAACGAATATTGAACTCCGATCAAAATTCCGGCCAAAATTTAAAAAAAAAAAAAAAAAACCTCATGTGGCTGACCGACAAGTGAGTTTTTTTATCACCGTGCGGAATAATCTGGATCGTCAGATGATAGATTTTAACGGTCCAGATTTTGAGAGAGAAAAGCTTTATTTTTTATTTTTTAAGTCCAGCCGTAACTTTTTTCTCTCCAAATTTAGGCCATTAAAAATATTATCAGACGGCTCATATTGTTTCGCACAGTACGAATTTTTCCCTATTCCGCATAGGAGCCGGACTGAAAAAAATTGGCCTCCATTTTTATCTTACAGGAAAAAAAACAGGGACTACTGGCCTAGGAAGAGGAAGCTGGGCCGGTGGAAGAGGCCAAAAGCCCACCAGAAGCCTCTTCATCAACGAACAAATCATCAATCTTCCTCAACGCCGCGTGAATCAACACCACCACCATTCCGACGTCCAGCGACACCACAATATTCACCGTCGCATGAGTCAACAGCAACAGACCGATTGTAACCACCAACAAAACGATCAGAACCACACGATCACCCAATCAAACAACCGAAAATCACCAGAGGTTCATCTCTAAGGGGTGGATTGGTGGTCTAGAGAGGTGAAGGATGAACAACTCGGGTCGGGGTTTTTCAGGTGGAATGGGTCGGGTCGGGTCTATTTGTTTTGTTATTATAAAAGATAATTATGTCTTTTTGGATTTTCAAGTAAAAAAATTGAATTTTTGCCGGAATTTTGATCGGAGTTTAATATCCGTTAACCGTAAATATGTTATGGCTAAAGACGCAAGAATAATTTTTATCGTCCAACATTTAAAATAGTGAAATAGTTGGTGGACATTTAGTGCAATTTGTCCCAATAAATATATCAATAGCACAATTATGCTAAGAAGAAAGTACAAATTTTGAAAGAACATGAATAAATGAACCTACGAAATTGTTGTCTTTATATCAAAGTTGTAGAAACTACTGCTAGGAATTGTGAGCTAAACTTGTCAAAAACTTGCATATCAGATCGCCTAATCCTTTCCTTGCCAAGTGCACTTTTTGGTATGATGCTACATAAATGTACTTATTAAAAAGAAAAAAGAAAATAGATAGAATATTTTAATATAGATAGTAGATAGATCCATTGAGAAAAAAAATGACCAGTAATATTATCTCTATTTACTAAATAAAGGGAAGAAAAAACAGTGAGGGATTCGGAAATCTTTGGTTTACCCTGAATATTTGGTACCTTCTTTGGTTTCAACTGGTGCTGGAAGTTTTTCTAGTAGAAAGTGAATCAATGAGAATTAACTCATTATTGGCATAGCGATCAACAAAATGGTATTTTCTACAAGTCTAAACTCAAAACTAAAATCCCCAAATTCTAAATGAATACCATGTTCGTTTAAAACCCAAAAAACTCCCATAGCCACTTTAAAAGTAATGAAAGAAAACACAACTAAACGAAACCATAAGAAAATCACGGCTACCTTGAGAGAAAATTCTTTAAATACCCATTAGCAGCAACCAGGTACTGCAAAAGAAGAATCAAAATCTGGCTTTGACACAAATCCTAATAATCTAAAGATAATAAATAGATAAAGAGTTCTTGAAATATAAAAAACAACAATTGTTCTTGTAAATAATGAGATAAACAAAACCCCAATAAAAGCCATTAGTCAGAAGAAGCTTAGTCGACTTCCTCAATCTTGGGACCAGCACCGCTGCCACCGCTAGGAGCAGGACCATCATCTTCCATGGGACCTCCAGCTTCACCGCCAGCACCCTGGTACATCTTTGCAATGATAGGGTTGCAGATGCTTTCAAGCTCCTTCATCTTGTCCTCGAACTCATCAGACTCCGCCAGTTGATTGCCATCCAGCCACTGGATGGACTCATCAATTGCATCCTCAATCTTCTTCTTATCCTCCGGTGACAACTTGGAGCTGATCTTCTCATCCTTCACGGTGTTCCTCATGTTGTAAGCGTAATTCTCCAATGCATTCTTTGACTCAACCTTTTTCTTGTGCTCCTCATCCTCAGACTTGTATTTCTCTGCCTCTTGAACCATCTTCTCAATCTCCTCCTTTGAGAGTCTACCCTTGTCATTGGTGATAGTGATCTTGTTCTTCTGCCCGGTGGTCTTGTCCTCAGCAGACACATTAAGGATACCATTGGCATCAATATCAAAGCACACTGTGATCTGAGGAACACCCCTAGGAGCAGGAGGGATTCCAGAAAGCTCAAATTTACCTAACAAGTTGTTGTCCCTGGTTCTGGTTCTCTCGCCCTCATAAACCTGAATCAGCACACCAGGCTGGTTGTCTGAGTAGGTAGAGAAAACTTGCTCCTTCTTGGTGGGGATGGTTGTGTTTCTGGGAATCAAAACAGTCATGACACCACCGGCTGTTTCAAGACCAAGTGAAAGAGGAGTGACATCCAACAACAATAGGTCCTGAACCTTTTCATTGCCCTCACCGCTCAAAATAGCAGCCTGGACAGCAGCACCATAGGCAACAGCCTCATCAGGGTTGATACTCTTGCAAAGCTCCTTCCCGTTAAAGAAGTCTTGCAACAATTGCTGAACCTTGGGAATTCTAGTAGAACCACCAACAAGGACAACATCATGAATAGTGCTCTTGTCCATCTTAGCATCTCTCAAACACTTCTCTACTGGTTCCATACACTTTCTGAATAGATCCATGTTCAGCTCCTCAAATCTGGCACGGGTAATGGTTGAGTAAAAGTCAATACCCTCATAGAGAGAATCGATTTCAATGGTAGTCTGAGCAGTTGATGAAAGAGTTCTCTTTGCCCTCTCACAAGAAGTCCTCAATCTTCTGAGAGCCCTGGGGTTACCACTGATATCTTTCTTGTTCTTCCTCTTAAATTCCTGGACAAAGTGGTTCACCATTCTGTTGTCAAAATCTTCACCACCAAGATGTGTGTCTCCAGCAGTGGCCTTAACTTCAAAGATACCCTCCTCAATAGTGAGAAGAGAAACATCAAAGGTACCACCACCAAGGTCAAAGATCAAGACATTCTTCTCACCAACACTTGTTGCCTTCTTGTCCAACCCATAAGCAATGGCAGCAGCTGTGGGTTCATTGATAATACGCATAACGTTAAGACCAGCAATAACACCAGCATCCTTGGTGGCTTGACGCTGGGAATCATTGAAGTATGCTGGTACAGTGACAACAGCATTCTTAATAGTTAAACCAAGGTACGCTTCTGCAATCTCCCTCATCTTGATGAGAACCATGGAGGAAATTTCCTCAGCTGCAAATTGCTTTTCTTCACCCTTGTAGTTGACTACAATCATAGGCTTGTCACCAGGTCCGGGAATAACCTTGAAAGGCCACAATTTCATGTCACCCTGAACAGATGCATCGCTAAATCTCCTACCGATCAACCTCTTTGCATCTGCAGAAGGGGAGATTAAGCAAATGAAACGCAGAAAATACCAAATTAACACCATAGATTTCATTGGGAATCTTAAATGATGATGCATCAAATCTTGCAAAGATATTAGGCTTTTGAAACATAATAAACACTTAATATGCTCCACCAAAGTAGTAACAGTAAAAACCAATTTAACACAATAATATTGTCAATATTAATTGGAGGATACAGAACATTAATTTGTGTTAAAAAGTTGATAGCAAATTCTGGATCAGTACTAATTTCATCCAATTAAAATAACAAAAATTACAAATTGATACCAGTTTCTTATAAACATCTTTTCCCAGACTAATTTGACAAGACCAGTTAAAAGAACATTAAAAAGGCTGCATTATGTTGAATGGTTAGTAACAGCAACAAAAATCCATACGACAAAAGACCAACTGTCACGGCATACATGTGAATCAATCATATCCAATTAGTTCAGCAAGTTTAAACAGAAAAAATCATAAGCCAATTTTTTTGTCAACTACATCAAAACATGCTTTTAATTGAACAGATAATCTATGCAGAGATCACGCTTCCAAATCCTAAGCTACATAAATAATTATAACCTTAATATATTTGACCTTGTAAGCTAGATCTACCAGTAATATCTAGATAAATAGATAAAACATGCTTTTAATTGAACAGATAATCTTATGCAGAGATCACGCTTCCAAATCCTAAGCTACATAAATAATTAGAACCTTAATATATTTGACCTTGTAAGCTAGATCTACCAGTAATATCTAGATAAATAGATAAAACAGTGAAAAGTTCAAGTTACAAAGACACTGGAATTAACTATTAGATATCTACCGTACACTAACAAATCAATTCCTGATTCAATTTGACTTCAGTAAGAACTAAAAATTAAATAGATTAAAATCTGAAAAGTTCCATAAATAATTAGAACATTAATATATCTGATCTAATAAGCTAAATCTACTAGTAATATCTAGGTAAAATAGATAAAACAGCTGAAAAGTTCAAGTTAGAAAGACACTGTAATTAATTATTAAATCTCTTTCGTTAACTCTAACAAATCAATCCCTGATTCAATTTGTCTTCAGCAAGAACTAAAAATTGCATAGATTAACAAGATCTAGAAAAACACCAGCACAAACTACTCAACAATCAAATATCTAGATTCAACAAAGTTAAAACAAAACAAAAATATAATCCATTGACATAATCGATTAAACAAAGGATAAAATACAACTAATTAAACCTCAGATCTACTTATATATTCCAAGTAAACGTCTAAGGAGCTCAGATCTTACCGAAAACAGTGTTGATAGGGTTCATGGCGACCTGATTCTTAGCGGCATCTCCGATAAGACGCTCGGTGTCGGTGAATCCAACGTACGACGGCGTGGTTCTGTTACCTTGGTCATTGGCAATGATTTCAACGCGATCATGTTGCCAAACACCAACACAAGAGTAGGTTGTTCCTAGATCAATACCGATCGCTGGTCCTTCTCCCTTGCCGGCCATAGCTTAATCTTAGTTTGTATCGGCAGGTTTTTCGAGAGCTTTGGAGAAGTATACTAGGGTTTAGAGAATGATGAGGATAGAAGAATGATGATGATATTATATAGTAGCAGTGAGGAGGTTATTGAGTCATTGAACTCCGTATTCCAGAATGTTCGAAAACCCTAATTTTGTTGATGACCGTTGGATCCATGTTGAATTCACATTCACGTAGAATTCCCTTTATGTCCTTTCCTTTTCGATCTCTTACACCTAGCTGTTTTTGTTTTGTGTTTTTCTTGTTCTTTTAATTAATCGCCCTGTTGTTTTATTTTACAAATTTTTCGTTCTGAGATGTATTTATGATTACCTTGAAGTTAGTTATATATGCTCAAAGGACATAACTCGCAATATGACACGTCACTTTGATTATAAATTTTTTTTGTAAGCCGATAGAAATAGGGAATATATAAGGTGTAGATGTAGTAAACAAATTATTACAACCTAACAAGAAAGTGAACAAAAAAATCCAATTTTACAGTCAGTTTCGGTCAAAACTCATCTTTGGATGCTAAATTCGTGAAATTACAAACTTTTATTGAAGGAATAAAATTAAATAAATTATAGATCAATCAAATTTTACAACTGAAAGTTATTATTATCATAATATGATTATAAGTTTAATCAAAGAAAAAGTGATATCACAAAACAAAAATTATTAGCCACTTTGATCATCAACGTTTTTTCGCCTAGCCAGTTTTGTCAAAACTCAACTTTTTTTTAACTATTTGGGTTATTAAACAATTTACGAACCGCCATATTGATCATTCCCTCAGAAAGTTCGAAATCCTACGTTAAAAACCTTGAGTTTGAATATGGTGTTATCGATGGAGATTTTACTCCAAGGATATACCCAATTTCAAGCTCCAATGTCATTGTTCCGTTGGCTGCAAAAAGTTTGATGACCGAGATTAAGGGAGCAAACGAAAACAAGGTATGTAATTCATTATTTTAACATTGTAATAAGCATATTGTATTAATTGGAGTAAAATTTAACATCCATTCCTTTTGGATTTTACATGCAGGAAGTAAAAAAAGATGAATTAAAATGCAAATTTTGTGGTACAGAAGAGAAATCGAAGCTTGTTATTGAAGGACTTTCGTAGAAAGATTGCCAAGAAGGATGCTGAGATACGCAAACAAGTTGTTTTGATAAAGTTATTGGTGCTTGCAATTGTATTCTTCCTTGTGTATGAAATGAGTCTCATAATCGTTTTCCAAAAATACCCTCATTGGAGAGAATGGATTTTGCTCCGTTTGGCCATGTCATCGTTTTTAACGTAGGATTTCGAACTTTCTGACGGAATGATCAATATGGCGGTTCGTAAATTGTTTAATGACCAAAATAGTTAAAAAGGTTGAGTTTTGACAAAACTGGTTAGACGAAAATACGTTGACGATCAAAGTGGCTAATAATTCCACAAAACAACAATTATATGTTTAGAGAGTTTGGTTAGATTCCTCATTTTGTTAAGCTATGCTATTCAAATAAAGGGGGGAATATGATTGCTTATGCTTTTAGCTAAGCAAGATATTAGGTGTAAGAAAAGAAGACAATTTCCACCAAAATGGGAGAAAATGTAAGTTTAGTTTTAAAAAAAAAGGAGAAAAGAGGGAAAGAAATACTCTGGGGCCCATGCAAACTGAGTTTTGAAAACTTACCCCAATACCGGTTGAGCACGTGTACTGCACTAGCTGCCATCCACCAGCCAATCGAGAAAATATAGGAACCAAATTGAGAAGCCGACTACTTTGACCCCAGATGCGCCCACACTGAATCCATGGCCGGCTGCTTTCCGCTCTCGCTATGGACGCAGAGAGAATAGAACCATTGACGCGTGTTACAGTGTGCTAAAATTTGGGCTTTCTCGAGGAGCGGCATTTGTACGTAAATAAATAATCGTTTGTATCCGTCAAATTCGATGTCTCGTAATGAAGAGAAGCTTTTTTCAATCCTTCACTAAGAAAGGTATCTCGTCATGACAACTTAATTTGTCTGGTAAACTAGTCGAGACTCCCCATAATTTAGTAAAAGAGGGAGGGGCGATTTTCTCATCTTCGTTTTTATCGGAAAAAAAAATCAAATTGAGTGCTACTATTTGCGATGCGAAAGTCAAAAGCCATGGCCATATAAAGCATCCAACCGGGTTAATTCTTGGGTTCTATTCCCGTTGGATGCACTTGAAGCCTTTTGAATGATCCTGTATTAAGAGCTAAATTGGCTAAAGAGATGGGTTATAATTATTACGGAAAGCCTGCATATTAGAAGGCATTACTACATTTATACAATTAGAATTATGATTCTAAGGCCCAACCAATCACAATTCACCATGTGTATATATAATTAAAAAAATAATCACATGACGAATTCTTATTGGCTGAACACAAAATTGAGTACAACTTTCACCCGCATTTGTGTTCAAACTAAAAATACAATGACATTAACTTGCTGGCATAGCTGGATTCGTAGCTTCACCTATTATTAGAGTTTCGTGTAAAAGAGCAATACAGGGTCATACTCTCCTCGCTGACGGTCACGTTATGGGCCAACCGCAGAATGAGCCCGAATTAGTCAACCACATTGGCGAGAGAGTGATGGGATTTTGTATAGGTTGTTTGGCGAGAGAGTTAAAAGAAATAGAGAGAGGTATAAAAGAATTGAGGTACTGGGAGACCCCTTAAAACCTATAGTAGATTTTAGGGATAATTCTTTAAGATTGCTGTATTACAATGCTAACCGTATACAAATATCAAAGGTTACTCTTCATCTGGAGGTAATGAAAATTCCACCTCCGCCCGCAGCATGAAATTCAACAAGCAGCTAGAAGCAGACCAATTACTGGAAGAGAGCAAAATTTCTAAATACACGTCTAAAAGCCCTCCGCAAAACTATTTAAAGCATATAACAGAATAAGCATTGTAAATCAGACAGGTATAAATGAAATATTATTCTAGCAAGCAATTTGTTTTGCCTTAAATCCTGCTATATATTAAAGCAACCACATATATTTGAACACCAAAGGGTATCTCATTACATCAAAAGAAACTTTAATATATTCCGTCCAAAAAACTAAACTGAAACGAGTCTTAAATAAGAACCTAATGGAACTCAATTGCCTTCGTATTTCGGATCAGCCATAACGTAATGATAGGCGATCACCAACACAAAGATAAAGATACCAAGAAAATTGGCAAAGAAGCCAAGGTCTTGGTCGTCAATCATCTGCAAGATAAAAAAAAATGGCATATAAGCATCCCAAGAACGATGAACATCAAAACCACTCATTTCTGTTGGCCCCAACGGATGCCACAGTATAGTGAAGAACACTGCCCAATTGCACAAGAGAATGATTAACTTTATATGTAACAACGGGGGAGGGGGACGCAACGAGAATCATATCACACCTTAACGTTCCAAGATAACTAGCACATTTAGCAGGAAGTATTGGTTTAAGGATGCAGGCAGTAGAAGAAAGCAAACAAGAATTGCAGAAGATCAAGGGGTGGGTCGACTTAAACTTGATGAATGATGGCTAATGTAGCCAGTAAATACGGTATTACAGTACAGGAGCTACTTTTCTGCAGTATAAAAATATTCACATTCTTCCGCTCTCAAATTTCTGTCCTGTAAACCATTCGTTCTATTCTTCCCTCATTCATGTATTTCCCCACTATTTCACTAACATGTTATCAGAAACCCACCGAACAAAGCTTATGATTAATAAAATAAGACCGTTAAAACGGCCATCAAATCAATCTCTTCCTATCCTCCACAATCCCCTCTCTTCTATCATACAGACAGAAAACCCTTCAAAACAAACTAAATCAGGCAGCGTATAGAAAAATTGAAAATGAATAGTTGTGACATCCCAATATCCCATAGATTCCACCAAGGCCAAGTTTGCCATCCCACCCGAAATATCACACCCCGAATGCCACTGTATTAGAGTAGTTCACACTTCACACCCAAGAGAGATTTATACTTGGCAGGGAAAAAAAAAAGGACCGAAGAGAAAATTAGCAGCCTCCTCTAACCTCCTTCCACAAACACACAAAGCAACATTCTAAATCCTAACCAACCTAAAATTTGCTCAGATTAGTACTACCTCCATTCCTCCATTCCTTAATATAAGACCGACTTTCAGTACCTTGTAGTGAAAACTAACAAACAATTAAGATATTTTTTTTTAAAACAAAATATCAATATTATTATCTTAAATAGAATTAGTGGTATACAATTAATATTTAAGAGAATAATATTGGTATTTTGATTAAAGACTTATATTAAGGAATGGAGGGAGTATTACCCATCAAAACTCATATGCCTCAATTTAGCAACCTTTTCTGAATGAATAATTGAATCAAGTAATTTAGCAAACATATAACAATCAACGGGATTGGAAAAGGGGAAACATGAATTGAATTTCCAGATCACGCCAACCCGAACAACAAATTGATAGAAAAAGAAATACAATTGGAAGAACCAGAAAGGAAAAGGATCAGATCAAAAACATAAATTTTGATGAATTTTTAAATTCTGTAACAAGAAATTAGATATGTATAGCGCCTTACATTGGATCAGCTGCAAGTAATTCTTCAGAAATATTTAGATCTTGTGTAATCGGTGACGGCGGCGACCACGAGGAGATCAGTCTCCGGCACTCAAACCCCACGATAAACCTGAGCAGCTGGAAAGTCCTTGCTCCTAAAACCAGAACACTCTATTACTACTAGTGAGAACAAGTCGGGATGGTGTAGCATAACGACGCCGTTTAAAAGTTTGATTTGGTTCGGATCCTCTAGTCTACTACAGGGTTTTTAAGCACTTTCTGATATGGGCCCAGGTCATCTGGGCCCATGCGGTCAGATTGCTGCATCATCTGCATTTCGCTCTCTCCTCATTCTGCAGGGATTTGGCAAATCGAACGTATATCGCATGGACTCGATCCATATCAGAAATTTTTGGGTTTTTTGCTCAGATTGAACGCACTAAACTAGACAGACTTTCTTGACTTGTTCTTAAATTTAACGAATTAATCGCCATTCAGGTCATCAAGTAATTTACGCCTAGCCAGATTTTGTCACTTTTAGAGTTTTTTACTTTTTTGGACCACATATCAATTTACGATCCGCCAAACAAAGTCATTCCGTCCAAAACTTGTGAAAATTCTGTCAAAGTGTACACGTGGCAATAACGGCTCAAATAAGACTCTCTCTCTTCGAAGGGCAAAATTGGAAACAAAAAAAGGCTCTCAAATTACCCACAGACCCGTCATTATCAAAGAAATACCGAAACCCTAAAAAACAAAATCCCAAATCCATCTGCAGTGGCGATTCAGCTTGGGGTTTGTACAAAAAACAAAACCCCACCATTACCTTCATCCTTTTAATCATCAATAATCGAAGCTAGAAATGGAATCAAGAAAAGGTATTCAAAAAAGAGTTGAAGAAAATGATTCACAAGGGGACCAAACGACAAGGCACCTGGTTACTGTAAGTATTCCTTTTACTTTAATAAAAAAAATTGCTGAAAATGTCATTTTTTATAGTACTTTGTGGATAATGATGTAGTGTTTTTGTCTTACTGGTACTGGTGCTTTTTGTGTAGGGTTTCAAAATTAAATAATGGTCCCCCCCCCCTTTTTTGTTTTTGTTTTTCAAGAACAAATTTTAATATCTTTTTGAATGTAGGGTCTGCAATACTGTATTAAATGAGATGTGCTTTTTTAATAGTTGGGTTTGTTTTATTTGCAGTAAATGCATCTGAAAGATAAGTCTGACTATTTCACAATAATAGTCAGACATAGGGGTAAGTTTGTTGAAACTGAAAAAAACAAAATTTATGAGGGAGGATACACAGTATATATTTGACTACTGTAGTGGTGAAGAAATGTCAATAGTAGAGTTAGATAAGATGGTATACATGCTAGGCTATAATGAGTATGTTGGGTTTTGGTGGAAATGGACATTTGGTACGAAGGTTGAGTGTGTGGAAGTTCTTGCAAACAGATGATGATATAGTAGACTTTTGTTATCATGCATCTCAAAAGAGGCAGATAAAACTGTTTTTAGCTCAAGATGAAGATGGTTTGGAGATGTTTTTTTATCAAACATCTACCCAAGGATGATAGGGAGGCTGAAGTATCTGATGAAGTAGGGGCTAGTGTTGAAGAAGCCGATGAAGTAGGTTGTGGTGTTGAAGTAGTTGTTGAAATAGGTGCTGGTGCTGAGAATTGTGATGAAGTGGGGGATGATGTTGACAATTGTGATGAAGTTGAGGCTGGTACAGAGACTTGTGATGTTGGCATTACAGAAGATTACGGGACTGATGTTGGGAATACAGAAAATTGTGGGGCTGATGTTGGGAGTAGTGAAAAAATAGGGGTTGAAGTTGGGAATACTGAAAACTGTGGGGCTGAAGTTGGGATTACTGAAAACTGTGGGGCTGATGATGGGATTACTGAAGAATGCTGGGGGTGATGTGGGTACCAATAATCAAAATGATGCTGAGACAAGTAAAAAATACAGCAATCAGACACAAAAACTTCATTCACTGGTTTGGACAAAGGAAAAAAGAAAGTTTTTGATGAGTTTAATCTATATTTTGGGAATGAAAATGATGATACTGGAGATAGTGATGGATTTTCAGATATGTTTGAAGAATTCTAGAATGATGGTAATCAGACTACAGGTTTTGAGGAGTGCCAAGTACAAGAACTGCAATCTGAAGAACATCAATCTACAAATCCTCAATCTGAAGCACCTCACAATGGTGAGGCAGACTTAACATCTGAACCACTGGTTGCTGAAGCGGTTTTTGAGGACGAGCTTAACCAAGAAACAAGTGCAGATTTTCAAGAATCTGGTTTGGGTACCTCAACAAATGATGGCAGATACATACCTGTTCATAATGACACTGATAATATCAGAGCAACTAACACAGAAAAATGAACACTTGCTGAATCAACACCTGAAGTAGATATATTTTTTTGGGGAAGATGTTGTTGTTGGAGAAGAACCATAAATTTTAGATGAAGACATTGAATTTTTCAAGCCCACTTATGTTTCTGATGAAAGAACAATGTCATATGGATAAGAAGGTAGAATATCCTAGGTTCAACCCTTCAACTGACATGGCTGATCCAAAATTTGTAATTGGCTTGTTGTTTACTAACAAAAAAGAGTTATTAGATGCAATTATGGAGCATATGATGAAGTGGGGCAAAGATATTGAAGTAACACATAATGATCTGATTAGAGTGAGAGCATTCTGTCATGGATTGAATTGTGACTGGGAGTTGTATGCTAGGAAAGTGGGCACCCAGTGCTTATTTCAAATTAGGACTCTAGTTTCAGAACACATTTGCCCATTGGGTATGAACACAAAAAAGGCAAAAAGCATCTTACATAGCTAAAAGATACTTGGACTTATTTAGAGGTGAAAATCAGCTGAGTTGTATTGCTTTCAAAGATAAGGTACAAGAAAAGTTGAATGCTGATATCTCTATCAACAAGGTTTACAAAGTGCGAGCCATTGCAAAGAAATTGATTGAGGGAAAATACAAAGATCAGTACACCCTTTTGAGAAACTATGAAGAGGAGCTGAAAATCAGTAATCCTGGAACAAATGTGCAGATTGCAGCTGATAGGGATCTGAATAGTGGGGCTGAAGTATTTCGTATAATTTATATTTGCCTTAATGCTGTGAAAGAAAGATTTATTGCAGGCTGTAGGAAGGTTGTGGGTTTGGATGGAACCTTTCTGAAGGGTTCTCATAAAGGAATATTAATTTCAGCTGTTGGAATAGATGCAAATGATGGAATATACCCTACAGCATATGCTGTTGTTGAATCTGAAAATAAGTCTTCATGTGCTTGGTTTATTGAGGAGCTTAAGAAGGACCTTAAAATTGAAGATCCAAGAGAATGGTGTATTATATCAGATAGACAGAAGGTAGAAATGCAAATTTATTTTTGCCTTAACCTTATTTCAAGTTTGTGTTGTAAACACTTAATGAATTTTTTTTTTTTTTGGTTTTTTGCTTGAAAGGCTTACTTCCAGCTGTTGCAACAGAATTGCCTGGTGCTGAACATAGGTTTTGTGCAAGGCATTTGCACTGCAACATGAATAGCAAATATCCAGGAGAAGATTTGACGGTGATGTTTCGGAGGTGTGCTAAAGCAACATATGTCAATGAATATGAAAGGGGGATGGAAGCTCTTAAAGAATTGAACCCTTGTGCACATGAATGGTTGAGAATCACAGCTGAACCTAATCATTGGACAAGGTATCATTTTAGAACCACTACAAAATGTGATGTCTTGTTGAACAACCACTCTGAAGTGTTCAACAAATGCATACTCTCTGCTAGGAACAAGCCAATCCTTGCAACTTTAGAAAGAGTGAGAGTGTACATAATGCTGAGACTTCAAGCAAGACGAATATGGATAGGAAAACAAAAAGGTAGAATATGTCCAAGAATAGGGAAAAACTTGGAGAAGCTGAAGTCCCAAGCAAAATTCTGGTATGCTGCATTTTGTGGATGATCAAAGTTTCAGGTAAAAAAAGGTGATGATCATGCATTTTGGGAGCTAAATGGAATTCCTTGTATTCATGCAATTGCAGCCATTGCTAAGGAAAGTAATGTGCCCGAGGATTTTGTGGATGAGTGTTACTCAACTGCTACATTTACGAAGTCATATGAACCAATAGTCAATCTTACAAATGGGCCTAATAATTGGCCTAAAAGTGATAAGAGTCCAGTTGTTGCTCCTTCGAAGCTGAGAATATTTGGGAGACCTCAGACTAAAGAGAAAAGAGTCACTTAAGCCAACAAATGAGGGTGAAGATAGTGCTGTTGAATCTGAAAATGCTGTTGCTGAACCTGAGACTCCAGTTGGAGAATCTAGTCACAAAAGACAGAAAGTTGCTAGGAATGCCCATTGGGTAAGTAAATGTACTGGTTGTGGTGTAATGGGTCACAACATCTAGGAGATGTCCAAGAAGAGAATAAGCACTTGAAGCAGGAGATGACTTTTATATGCAAAGTTATAACAAATGTGGAAAGTGTCATGGAGTAGGGCACAATGCAAGAGGGTTGTTCAATATACCCAAAGGAATCCAATGTTGATGCTAGTCAAACTGCTGAGGCTCGTCAAACTACTCAAGCTAATTTTTCAGTCTTCTGGAATTGAGACTGGAGAGGCTTCTAATGCTAATGTTTTGACAGATTGTCCAACAACCCAGGTTTGTTCATATTTATGTCTAACAAAGATTCTTTCACTTTCTAACATCTTGTTTGAATGTGTGAATCATTATAATTATTGATCTTTTTTGTTTTGCAAGGCTCCAAAGCAGGTCTAGGAGACCAATCAAATGTGGGAATTGTAGACAAGTTGGGCATAACAAGGCAACATGCCAAAATCCTGATCATAATCCACTGCTAGGGACTAAAAAGGAATGGAGATCATTGGCTTGACTGAATGGATCATTTTGTTGCTTAGTAATGCATGGTATATGCACATTTTGTAAGCAAGGCATTAACAATGTTACTATTTTTGGGAGTCAATTATTGATCTTCTAACAGTACTTGTTTGGAGGATTAATTGCCATTTGGGTCCCCAACATATTTCTGCGCATGACCCAATTTCATCCTTTTTCTTTTTTTTTAACTTTTTCACATCCCCCAATATATTTTCAAACGACCACTTTCATCCCTTTAAACTTTTTTCAGCTACTTTCATCCCCAATATATTTTCAAAACGCCATCTTCATCCCGATATATTTATAGCGTACTTTCATCCTCAAAAAATTTTTCAAACGACCACTTTAAAAAGGATGCAAGTGGTCGTTTGAAAATATATTGGGATGAAAGTGTGCTAGAAAAATATATTGGGGATGAAGATGACTGAAAAAGTTAAAAAGGATGAAAGTGGGACGTTTGAAAATATATTGGGGATGTGAAAAGTTAAAAAAAAAGAAAAAGGATGAAATTGGCTGCGCGCAAATATGTTGGGGACCCAAATGGCAATTAATCCGTTGTTTGGATAATGTATTTTTTGAGTAATCTGAAAATTAAATTTTGGAAAAAAAATTTAACACATAAAAATTAGTTATAAAGGGTATATATTTGTACTAAAATATAAGAAATTGTGTCAAATTATAAAAAAAAATGGGCAAGGTTGCTCCAAACGAGTTGCTCCGAATGGGACTAGCTGGAAGTAAAATGTGAGAGCCTTTTTTTGTTTCCAATTTTGCCCTTCGAAGAGAGAGAGTCTCATTTGAGCCGTTATTACCACGTGTACACTTTGACATAATTTTCACAAGTTTTGGACGGAATGACTTGTTTGGCGGACCGTAAATTGATATGTGGTCCAAAAAAGTAAAAAACTCTAAAAGTGACAAAACTGGCTAGGCGTAAATTACTCGATAACCTGAATGGCGATTAATTTTAAATTTAACGCAACGCAAAATGCGTGTTCAATGTTGAAAAGTAAGGAAGTAAAAAATAAGATAGTTTATCAATTAAAATATCAATATTATTTTTTAAATTATAATTTATATATCACTAATTCTATTTAAAAAAATAATATTAAAAATACATTTTTTTTTAAAATTTTTTTTGTTAAATATTATAAATGACTTATTATACGAAGGAAGAATTATGGATCGTGTCAATTGGTATGACAAGCAATTACGAAAAAGAACACAAATTGGATAACCTTAAATAACAAGGCAAAGAAACAAACACAAACAACTTTAACCAAATTTAGCACCCCAAAAAAAAATAACTTTAACCAAAGTGAACCATTAAAAACTAAGAAACGAACGCATGACTGAAATGCGCTCTTCTATCAATTTAGATAACCCACAATTTGCTTACGTTTTTGTTTTCAACAACGTACACGCGTTGTGCGTTGTGTTTAATTTAAAAACAACTTTACAAAGTTTATCTAGTTTAGTGCATATTCAAAAAAATGTGTCTATCTAAGCAAAAATCCTCTACTACATCCCACGAAGTACTCACGCTATAATAAAATTGATATTCTAAGACATTGCCTATTGAATAGTTCTTTCATGTATTAGGTTTATTGGATCTTAGAATTTGTAATTATCATGTCATTACATTAAGAAGAAAGATACAATTACTTAGAATATTTTAATCATTTATGGCGAATTTTGCACCATAGAATCTTGTTTTTGTTTCCTTGCTCGTTCTTTAGTTTTATTTCTTTATGGTTCCCTACATTTCTTGGACTCGCATGACCAATATGAGTTATAAAGTTTCTTTAGTTACGTAGATTTGGTCTATATCAAAATAAATTTTGCTCAATTGCTTTGGTTAAATTATTGTAAATAAATGTAATTAATTTAAATTTTGTTGTATTCGTCCTTGTTCTCTGTTCAAAATTTCAAGAAAGGAAAGTTCTATGAAGATTTCATCAAAACTTCATTCTAAAATGGGTCTGAGAGAATCTGAAGCGAAGAAGAATAAATGAAATTATTATTTTTTTAATCCCCAAACTAATGGGTCATAAAACGGGTCGGGTTTGAGTAGGGCAATTTTGCCCATTGGGTAAAATGCATGTGCAGTGCACGTGCGTCAATTTGGCCGAATTCCGCCGTGCTTGTGGTGGTTAGGATTATAGAGGCTGCTCTCCGTAAATAGTTTGAGGATTTTTTATGACGAAAAAAAATAACTAGGATTATCGAGACTAAATTGAAATAATTGGAGAACGTCTAAGCCATTTTCTCTAAAATGTTGCTCAGAGTAGTTAAAAAAGAGCAGGAAAAAATGAAGAGAATAAAAAGATATTTCTGTGGCTGCTGGGATTCGAGCCCAGGTCTCCACGGCCACAACGTGGAATTCTTACCACTAAACTACAGCCACAAGATGAAATTTTCTTCACAGTTAAAGGAATTCTAACTTTCTACATAAGATTAACAAAGGCCGTCTATCAATCTGGAGGACGCCCCTAATAATCTTCCCCAGATGAGGGGAACGGACTTTGTGGGTACGGTCCCACACTCCTCTCACATAATTTGAGACAGGACCCACTTGTAGGTAAGTTTCACAAACCTTCATGTCTCACGGGTACTCACAAAAACTGTCCCATAGGAAATTTTTTCCCCAGATAAGCCCTTAGGAATGGGAGTGAATACACATCACTGAAGAAGGTAAATTGTTGATTGGAGAAATTCAGAGGTGGATGACTGATTATGTTTACTAATACGAATGTAACAAAAGTAGCCATAACTTAGCATCATGGACTACTTCCAGTAATTCTTTTTTTTACATCCCTGTTTCCTTCTTCCTCCTGAAAAGTTTTGTACGACACATGAGAAATTAAATGATATATCTCCAGTGAGAAAAAGTTATTTGTTTCAAAATCTTATCTCCCAAATTCAATATTCTAGAGCGAACATCGTTTAATGTTATATTTAAAGTTAATGAAAAAAATTGATTAATTTATCAGAAAAGTGAGACAAAATACAATCATCTTAGGATGGAAAAAAAAACTTTAAAATGGTCCAAAGTTTTAAACAGATAAATATTCAATGGCAAGTCTCATTCAGCCAAAAGCCTTGAGGACTGTACAACAATTATAACATTCTTAGCAAATATTTTCCGTTTGGCGCTATTTCATTATCCTTAAAAACTTTGAATTCAAATGAAATTACATAAACCAACCGCCCACGTGAACCACCTCCCCCACACCCCCCACTAAAAAAAAAGGCCACAATCCGCGTCACTCCAAAATAATTCAATTACAACCGTTGATCAATATCTTATCAACGCCCTACAAATACCCAAAACCCAACACACGGATCGTCATCACGACCGTCCTTAGAAAACACAATCCAACTGTTGTCATCCATCCTCCCCTTTTTTAAATATACCCTTCCCTCTCAAACTTCACAAATCACAAACAAAATTTCCTATTTCCTTTGTTTTTCAATTTTGGATAATTTTCCACTGTTTTTTGAGTTATACCAAAAGATGTCTGGCCGTGGAAAGGGAGGCAAGGGTTTGGGAAAGGGTGGAGCAAAGCGTCACCGGAAAGTTCTCCGGGATAACATTCAGGGAATCACTAAGCCGGCGATTCGGCGTCTTGCTCGTAGAGGAGGAGTGAAGCGTATCAGCGGTCTAATCTATGAAGAAACTCGTGGTGTTTTGAAGATCTTTTTGGAGAATGTGATCCGTGATGCCGTCACCTACACTGAGCACGCTCGCCGCAAGACTGTCACTGCCATGGATGTTGTTTATGCTCTGAAGAGGCAGGGCCGTACCCTTTATGGCTTCGGCGGTTGAGGGTTTGAGAAATTTAATGTAAATTTAGGTTTTAATTGGGAGGGTTGTTCTATGGGGAAAGTGTTCGTTGGTAATTTTGGTCTTTTGGCTTTTTATGTTTTGAAATTGGGGCTAAGTTTCAGATATTTGTTTCAATCCACTCTGTGTTTCAATGAAGATAAATTTTAGCTTATCTTTCTCCAGAATATTTGGATTGAGTTTCTTTTTTTATATCTATGATTTTTTTTATGGACCTTGTTAAGCTATTATAATTATTGGATAGAAATTGGCTAAAATTCAAATTGGGGGTGAATCCCTTATACTAGTAGGGGGTGAATAATGTTAATTTGAATTTTATCCAATTTCTATCTAAGAATTTCTAGTAACAAATCATTTTTTTTTTTAAACTTGGAATTGTTTCTGGGGATTATTACCTTATGTGCAATTCTTGGAATGTTATATCCAACTGAACAATCAATTTGCTGTGATTAGTCTATTGGAGAGTTCACAGACTCCAGAAATAAAGAAGATATTATCATATAAAGCTTTGTTATGGATAGTTGTCCGGATCAGAATTTAAGAGCTTCACGAGTCTCTGTTCATACACCCGGTAATTACTGCTTATTATTGAGCGTAATCTTAGTATAAATGAATTTAGTCGGAGATGGATGCTTATGAGGAAATTGAGATTAATTCTGGGAACCTATGAAGAATGGGAAACCGGAGAGTTCTACAAAACTAGCAGATTTGTTTCGTAATGTAATGAATAGCAATATTATAAAATGTTCTAAACGATACTCCCTCCATTCCCTATTAATTGTCGTTTAGGAGATATCTAGGTATCCAAATTAATTATCGTTTAAGGTTCTTTTATTAGTTGTCAACAATTTATTCCAATTATACCCTCAACATTTTTCTTTCTTTATGACATAGAAGTGAGAGAGAGGAAGGGTGGGGGGTAATATTAGAAGTTTAAGTGGAAATAACAACTTCCTTAATTTTCTCAAATTGTCTAAGGAGTCTTATATTTAGGAATGGAGGGAGTACTTCTTACAGGAGTTGGATGAGGCCATCCTAGGAGAGATGACGGGAAAGGTCAGCCGGGAGAGTGGAGCTCGAGGAAAAGGAGGTGGAAGACATTGCCGAGGAGGTGATTGCGGTGGGGCAAAGAGATCTGGTAATTGTCAGTAAAGGAAGGTTTCCGGCAGGAGTGACGATTCAACTCGAAAATCGCTAGTACTGTGAAACGGGGCGGGCCACGGGCTACAAAGCCCGCATTTTTTGCGGATCAATATTTCCTAAGCCCATACCCGGTTCGGTCAGCGGCGGGACGGACCGGTCTGCGGGCTTCGGCCCACTTTGACAGTACTAAAAATCGATCGCGGTGTGGCGGAGTAAAATGAGCTAGGATACATCGGAAACATGTTGACCAGCTCAGGGAAAGGAATAAAGTTTTTAGTGCTTGTAATCCAGCAAACTGATTCTATTCATGCACAAAAGATCATGACTAAGAAATGCATTATAGATTTATGACCAAGGAGATATGAGTCTCGGGTGACAAATACTTGGTTTTGGCAGTTTCTCTATATCATCTATCCCTTTTAAATGATTACTACAAGTGTATTTTGGATTCGTTTTCAAGAATAACTATTGTCCACTTATACAGAGACTGAGACCGTGTCAACATGACAGTAACAAAAAAAAAACTGTCTCAACACTGAAACTAAAATGGGCTAAGATACAAATACAATATGCAAAATCCAGGGTATCTCTGCAAAACTGATGGCATAATATATCACAATTGATCTAAACTTAAAAACAAACAATGCATAAAAAGGAAAATTAGTAGTGAAATACGCAAGAAATTCAAATTTAATTGAAAAAAAAGTACAAGAAACATAAAGAGTAACTAACGAAGTTTTACAAATTTGAAATGCAATCTATGTTGAAAACCAAGAATTGTTCTTCAGTCCTCACAAATTTAAAATAAGACTTGCTATCCTTCGGTAGTTTTACATATGTAGAGTATGTTCAACAAACAAGCCCTTCCAATGTTTTAAAATGGAAGGAAGAATATTTTGAAAACATCATTTAAAATGCCAATTCAAACCTTACCGGAAACCTCCTCCAGTCCACTCGTCATCAAATTTTCCATTATGACCTACAGGCTTGCTCTCGGCCGCACTCTGGTAAAAATCGTCCTTGTTGTCATCCCAACCGGCCCAACTATCCCCGTTATGTGCTGCTGCTGTCCCCTTCTTGGACTCGTCTCTCCTACCATCTGTATCCCAATCGTCCCAAGAACCTGAGCTGACAGAATTGAACTGCTTTCCGGAAGATGGTTGCCCTCCCGCAGAAGAAGAATTCCATCCTTTAGAGTCTTGGCCATACTCCTGGTAATGACCATTTTTTTCACCTTCGTTTCTTTGCCAGCTGTCATTCTTCCACCCGGATCCACTACCTTCCTTTGTAATCTCTTCAACCGTCTGTGAAGCCAAAGCCATGACACCTTTCATGATACCCCATGTCTTCTGTCCAATCTCTGATGTTTTGGCAGTCACGACATTGACAGTTTCATTCACCTTGTAATCATAGCCTCCCTCCCTAACCTACAAAAACATCATTCACGCACAATTAAAACGTTTACCAAAAAATCATCCGCCCGAAAATCCTTAAACTGTTTGACCTCAAGGAGAGAACAGAATACAGAAAGCATAAAATTTCATTAGAATTAAGAACAAATTCAATGAGAACACGCCCCGTAAACAGTTTTAAAAAAAAAAGCTAGCCTTGAACCTGCAATACAATTGCATTTCCCATCCTCAATTTACCCAATTTCTTTTGCACTGTCTTCCATGAATACCTTTATTCAACGAAAGCAAGACATTGGGTGTATATTTTCAAGAGGCCCTATGAGAGGATAAACTATAACCTAAATGCTAGCCCCAATGAACTCAACTACTCCCCCTTTTAGGAGCAGGGTTTTAAGCCAAGATAGGAGGTGGAGAATAGAATCCAAGTTCACAACAAGAACTCAGGTAACTTCATTGAATTTCTTTTGGGCCAATTACAGGTCTTTTAGACAAGCTTCTCGACATTGCTTAATACATTGGGTTTCACTCCTATTGCAAATAAATGACATGATACTCATTAATAAATAAAAAACATAACCTAATGGCCTAGGCCAACAAACCTAGGACTTGCATACTCTGCATAAAATGACAGCCTTCTTGAACAAAGAAACACAGGGATCTCCAAGAAAGAAGCCTGCCATTTTATTGAAGACCAAACTTCAAGACATATTCGGAGTACTATCTTAAAGTGTAATGGTCCTCTTTCTGATACTAGCACCTTTGTGGTAATTCTGTAGCATTCATCAAAAGGTCAATGGGTGCTATATTTTAGCTTATCAATAACTTCTTCTTAAGAATTTCTAAAAATACTCGATAGACAAACTAGATTTATAACGGCATTTTAAATGTGAAAGATCAAATAATTGTCAGAGTAATCTTGTTTATGACGTGCTCATGTGCATGAGAAGGAAATTCAGAAGTAAGAAAAACAAAGGAAAGATACAAGTGATTTAATTTTCTAATCAATACCCTGAACTTTTAAGATCAATGGGTGCTTAGGATTTTAAAAGACAAAAGTAAATAAGAGAAAGTTCCGATTACGATTCTTTGTCCATTTGTGCATAAAAGGCTTATACATTTGAAAAGTACCTAATAAAAGGCAAACATGGTCCCCATATATTATAAGGCCAAAAGAAAACCCAAAATAAAAAATTGTAAGAAATATACCTAACAACTTCCAACAGAATAATTCGATCAACAATTTGATATTAAAATGTGAAACCACACCTTCAATGATCAAACCAAATCAATAGTGAAAGATTATACCTTTGAAGATATCTCCTTTGTGCCAGCTTGAACAACATTAGCTGCTGATTGGGCAGCTGTTTGTGCCACCATTGACAGTCTGCCAAATCCCTGAACAGCAAAAGAAACAATATTTTCAACCATCAAATTCATACTACTACACCATTCCATAATATAAGTCATTCATGACATGTAGCAAAAAATAAGGTTTTTTTTAATCAAAATATTAATATTACTCTCTTAAATAAAACTAGTGATATATAAATACTATTTAAGGGAGTAATACTGATATTTGTGCAAAAGAATTACATGAGCCACAACATATACCTGAGTAAAAGCAGAAAACGCATCTCCTTGAGAATTATTATTATTATTGCTTGGCATTGGGGCAGGACTCGATCCAAATCCAACATATTTTCCACCTTGGGAAGGCGGAAGCCCCTCAGGCCTGGTTTCATTTTCTTGCATCTTCCTCTCAAAAAAGGTTTCTTTATTAGCAGCCGAAGCTTCCAGCTGTGCCCGCGAGTACATATCCTCAGTCGATTTTGACCTAGCAGGGCCTCCACCACCGCCGTTACTACTCCTGAAATCCCCAACCGACTGGTTCCTCCTCACATTGTTATTATTACCATCATCGTAACTATCCTCCCAGTTATCCCAACCCGAATTTCCGCTTCTACCTCCAGACCCACCACCACCAGTCAACGGTGGCTTGCTCCCGGAGCCACCGCTTCCTCCTCCTCCTCTGAGACTGCTTTCTTTTACAACGGGAGGATCTCTCCAGGGTTTACCATCAGCAAGGGATTGGATCCTGTCACGATAAACAGAGGCAGCTTTGGTATTATATTTGGCAACGATATCGGTTTCTTTAGAGATCCCATATTGGGAAATAAACTTGTTAAATTTCTCATTGCCTCCGAGCTCCATCTTCTTAAGCTGGATCTCAGACCAAGAATCCATGGTAACAGATCTAACAAACGAGATGTGAACCCCAAGTCCGCGGTGCTTGCCGGAACATTCCAAGCACATAAAAATTCCGTAGGAGACGGAAGCCCATTGAGGATTTTTTTGGGAACAATCTACACAGATCTTGTTTCCAGGATGCGATTGAAGATCTCTAAGTCGCCGTGATGCCGCCATTGATGGGTACCCGGATCCGATCTTCTCACGAATCGAAAAGGGGGATTGATTGATTGATTCCCCCCTGATCCGGATTGATTGATTTTTTTCAATCGGGATCTGAGAAGATCGAATGAAAATTGAAAAAGACTACAACTTATTGGAAAAATTAAGACATAGGGATTCTCAGATCATGATAAAATCTACAGGGAAAAGGAGGAATGTGATTGGGGTGAGGGCAGGAAAGAGAGAAGCTGTTGAATCGTTGCTCTTTTCTCTCTGGGGTGGAGAGGGAAGAAGAGAAAGGGCCGATACCGTCAAATAGGTTTGAGGTGGACAATTTGGCTGGTTCCCACTTGCCTGGTTTACACATTAGGAAAAGGAGTGAAGTGGAAATTACCTTTTTATTTTTTTAATATTTAGGGGGGCAAATTGGTCAAGTGAGGACAAATATTGGTGACTAGTTACCTAAATAGGATTTTTTCGATATGGACTCGTTTCACATGGACCTTATGATCTAGAATTAGCCACGTCATAATAGAATCGTCTATCTCCTCATTTGGTAGTGAGGTGGCCAGTTCTGTATCACATGGTCCAATGGATCGGATCCATATCAGAAATATCCACCTAAATATGAAAAAAATCAATCCAATTACTGGTCTTATACTCCCATCGCATTAATTTGGTGGACCTTACCTGCGTATGTGGGGGGCTCCGCTCAATTTATATGAGAGGATTGTGAGACATATCACGCAACAATAGCACTAGGATGGAGTAACCTCTACATAGCGTGTTTGGTACGCTGGAATGTAATGAAATGGAATCCATTTCCACCCAAAATGGCTTTTCACCCGGAATAGTTTTGGAATCATCTTTCCATTCCATTGATTGGAAGACAAAGTTAGAATGGAATAACGATTCCTTTCACGTGTTTGGGAAAAAATATTCTTTAATGTTTGAATGGAATGTATTCAATATAATGACTTAAATGCCCTTTAACATATGTTGACGAGAATACTAATTCATTACACAATGTTTAATCATTCACTTTAAAAAATCATATGTTGACGAGAATACTAGTTCATTACACAATGTATAATCATTCACTTTAAAAAAACATATTTGTACACAGTGGCGGATTCATTGATGACCATTCCCAACATTTCCAGAAACAACGATTTTTTATAAATTTTTTTTACTCTTTGTAAGATTTTCTTATAAATATTGTATAAAGAAATCAATAAAAAATTTGCCCTGTAAAGAAATTTCTTTGGTGCCGCCCTTGTTTGTACGCTGAAGCGCATCAAACATACATTTCAATATTCAAATATAATTAATATATAAAGTTGAATATAATATAAAATTGACTATATTTTATATTAAATTAAATTAAAACAAAACAAAATAAATTAAAAATATTAATGTAATTATTGTATATAAAGTTTTAGCAAGAGAATAAAATATTTTTGGAGAAAATGAACATGTTGTCTAATTTGAACACTTTAATAATTAAATAAAGGATATAATGATTACTTTCCATTAATCGGGATTCCAGCTTTTCCTAAAAAAGGCATTCCATAGGTTTTAGAGTGGAATGACCATTCCCACTTCTCCCTGAAATGAGCATTCACGTATTAAGGTCATTTCCTTTTTAAATTGGTCAACCAAACGCTGAAATGTAAAGAGAAGCTGGAAAAGTAATTTCATTCCCTTCAATTTCATCGTACCAAACACGCTATAACAGCACGTTAGGTACGATATAATGGAATGAAATGTAATCTCTTTCTAGGCATAATTGCTTTCCACCCGGAATTCTCTTTTCATTCTAGTGTTTGGAAGGCAAAACCATAATGGAATATCGATTCCTTTTATGTGTTTGATAAAACTATATTTTAATGTCAGAATGGAATGAAATTAAACACAATATGACCTAAATGCTATTTTAGCGTACACTAACGATAAAATCTAATTAAACATTCCTTACAAAATCCCTTTGTGTGGAATGACCTTTCCCACTTCTTTCTGGAATGACCCTCCTCGTGGAATGACTTTTCTAACTTGAATTTGTCAAACTAAACACTGGAATGTAAAGAGTAGTTAAAATCGCCATTCTATCTCATTACATTCTAGCATACTAAACATGCTATAAATGTATTGTGTTATACTTTAACCGTAAAATATTAAGGGAGTGAAAAGCAAAGTTTTTTTTTAAATTACTTTTTTGTCATTTAATGCTTTCTTACACAATTTACTATATTTTTCTCTCTCACTCTATTGGGTAAAATTGAAGGACAACATTTATTATTATAGCAAAAATGAGAGTGGGAGAGGCCAGGCAGGGTCTACGGGATCATAAGTCGCTTATAAGGGTACTTACAGATCACCCACCAACACAACCCTCACATCGGCAGTGGGAATTGAACACTTGACATTTGTAAGGACCTGCCAAATATTTACCAACTAAGCCCAACTTTGTGTTGTTGGAAAAATTGTTTATCATTTTGCAATAAACAACTATTGAAGTTCCAGCATTTCTTACTAACGGGAGAAATGCCTCTTTGGCTTGCAATAAGTTCAACAATTTAAGCCCTTTGTGGCGCTAAATAATTTCAGTAATATTCTAATTATAATTTTTTTAATAATATATCTTATACCATAACGGATAAACACTAAAGAGTAAATGTGAACTAAATCATTTATAACACTCTCAATAACACTTGTAACATTTTTTACTATAACTCTTTAATTATTAAAGTTTATTCTAGAATATATGAATAAAAAAAATATATAATTATAGTATTAAAGCAACTCCTACTCTAAAATTATGTACAAAAGTTATTAGAGAAAATCGATCTATATATACACCACCTATTTATGCTTTTCTATAAGTAGCACAAAGATAAAATTAGAGTCCCCGTGTACATGAACAATTTACGGGACCGTCTCTGTTTGGCAAATTAAGGATTCAGGCAAAAAATGGCACTTGCGCGGCACATGGCACCGGATTGAAGGGCATAATAGTCAGATTATATAATTCCCTCCAAACCCGACCAATACTCGACCCGCCCGCCCGTTTCTTCATCTTCTTCATCCAAACATCCTCCTTATTCCTCATTCTCCACCCATCCCCCTCCCCTTCCGCCACTCCCTCCTCCGCCTCTACTTCGCCTCCGCTTCCGAAGTCACCATCTCCTCCTAAACCACCTGCTCACCTATTCCTTTTTTCCAAAACAAATCCCCCACCCCAAACTCACTTACCCCTCTTCCTTCTTCCAGATGAATCCCCACCCCAACCTCACCCCTTCTTCCCAATTCATATTCTTAGAATGAAATGGTAATAAATTATTAGAATTCATATTCCAACCAAGAAGAAAGCAAAATTCTTTATTTCTTAAGGACCAAATTTCTTTTTCCCGAAATGAATCATCCATGGAGCATGAATTAAGAAATGGGTAATGGGTAATGGGTTTTGGGGAGAAAATTGTGTTTTTTGGGTAATGGATTTTGGGACAAATAATTGTGTATTTTGGAGTTGTGGGGTGGCGGAAGGGGAGGGTGATGAGTGGAATGGAGGAAGAAGTAGGATGGAGTGGCAGAAGGGGAGGGTGATGGTGATGGTGGTGGTGGGATGGGGATGGGGATGAGGGGTGGTGGTGGGATGGGGATGGGGATGGGGGTGGTGGTGGGATGGGGATGGGGATGGGGGTGGTGGTGGGATGGGGGTGGTGGTAGTGATGTGTGAGGTGTTGAAGGGGGAGGGGATATAAAATGACCATTATGCCTTTCAATCCGGTGCCATGTGCCGCGCACATGACTTTTTTTGACGGAATTTGGCATGAATCATTAATTTGTCAAACAGAGCGGTCCCGTAAATTGTTCATGTACACGGGACTCTAATTTTATCTTTGTACTATTTATAGAAAAGCATAAATATGTGGTGTATATATAGAGCGATTTTCTCAAAGTTATTATAGAGCATTCGTGGTGAAAGTTCAATCATAAACTTGCTGATTTATGGGCCGCCTCAAGGCCCAATAAATTGTATACCTTTTATAAGGGTAAGGGAAAACTTCAGTGAGAAATTATGACGACTCTATCAATATCTTGGGCCTTTTGGACTGCGCCTCTAAAATTGAAAATCTTTAAACAAAATGTCAAAGCCCAACAAAAAGAGAAACTGAAAGCATGGGCCCATACTCATGCTAAACACAAACTAATAGGCCCAACTTAAAACAAGGAGCCGAAAGTCTCTGAACTTAAGAGTCACAAACCTCTGGGACCAATTAAAAGCCTTTGGTTCTTATTTGGTTTACTAACGTCTGGATACCGTTGTAATTAATTCGATTGGAATTATGACAATAAAATATTGAATTATTTTATGGATATATTTTTTTTTGTCAGTAACATTAAATCTTCCCTCACCAGAGGAAGAGAATTTTTACTGCTCCATGTAGGGAAAGGGTGTCGAAACCCGAGACCTCTTGATCACGGGTAGAGTCTTGCCCACTGAGCTAAGACCTCCTTGACATTTCTGGATAATTTGAATTTATGATAGAGATCGAAGTACACTCTATCAAATAGTGTAATATGGTTGTTGGACTTGAGAATAATTTATCAACAATTCTTTTCTCAGAATAATCCACATCAATATTTTTTATTTCTATATAAAAAAAAAAAGGAAAACTCATCACTATTTTATGTGCAACATAGATTGAACACTTAAAAAAAAACCGGGGAAAGGGGAAATTCGATCTCACAACACATTATCATCGACTATCATAGTGGTTTGACAAGTGGGGTTTGAACAATTAAACTTGAATAATCACAATTACATCAAGAATTTCAACAAAGATTTGACCAGTAGAGATCACAATATTTGCCTTTGTCCAAACCAAGGAATTATGCTCGACTCAGAATGAGTAAAGTGGGAGCGCTATCCAATTAGGGAAAGGTGTGGTAGATCGATTTATTAGTTCTGATCTTAGTTTTTCAATAATAATATTTGTTTAGCGGCGAATTTTATATATGACCTAGAATGAAGGTGTAACACCAAACCTAATGGACCGGTGCATACTCCTTTTTCCCCAAAGGCGATTACCTCCCTTGTTCCTATCCAATGAGCAATAAATTCACTTATTTTTATTCAATTTTACTATTCATTGCCATGTAAAAGGACATGGTCTGATGGTCATGCCCATGAGACAACATCAATTCTCCCTTAATTAAAAAAAGAAAAGAAAAAGATAACATCAATTCAGATTTATTATGTGACAAACCAAGTAGCAAGTGCAACAAGAATTGCATGACACATTACTTCCATCTAAGGCAAAATAAATTTATGTCACGTATATCATTTGTATGGAAAGTAATTGATGGGGATATGTTTAGTGGGGATTTTAGGAAGAAATTTTTTAGACGGTTAATCGGATTTGAATTTGAGATATTTTAAGTTTTGTTCCCTTAATAATTATATAAAATTTTTTATTTTACCTTCGTCTAAAAATTTCTTGATTTAACTTTAAATTTCGTCCCTTCAATAATTATATAAAATTATAATTTTCAACTTAAAATTCTTGATTACATCTCAGAATTGAGGTTTAATTTGTGGCTGCTTTGAAGAGGTTTGAGAGTGTGAGTTATTTCATGAAAACAAACTTTTCTTTCTGTGTGAGTTTCGCCGGGAAATAAAAAGAAAGAATTTTTTTTTCATTTTTGAAGCTTATTTTGTGTAGTTACGGAAGTGTTACACAAGTTCCTTAACCCTTTATATATAGTATTAGTAATTAATATAGGCTGAGCATCACTTCTACATCATGAATAAATAGGTGAAATTACTTTTCAAGTTCATCGTACATTAAAACTTGAGTTTCTTCTCACTCTCTCTCCTTTTTTATCTTTTAAAAAAAAATTATTTTATTTATTATATAGAATAGACTGAAATAGTAGAAAGAGCTAAGTTTAGAGAATTTAAACGTTGTTTATGGGAGGTCGGCAGAAATTGAAAGTGAAATATGAGTTGGTCACAGATTCTCAGTGACTTGACCAAAATCTTAAAGAGGGGAGGGGAGTAAGTTATTGTCCAATGAGCAAGTTTCTCCCGAAGAAGATGAGCTAAAGCGGTAGATGTATTATCGGCAAAAACTCAGAGTTCACCAAAAGTGTTAGTGATTAGTGACGAGTTATAAGATAGAAAGAAAATAAAATAAATACTCCAAAAAATAATCACTAATAGTTTTGGCGAGCTCTGAGTGGAGTTAAAAAGATTAAACTATGCCATAAACTAAGGGAACAAATTGGATGTAATCCATTCAATTGCTAACAGAAATGGTGAGAAGTCTTATGTGCCCCTTGTAATAACTTGGATTTATTCAATTTTAGTACCCCCAAAGTTTGAGGGTCTTAACAATTGAGAGACCAAACTACTTAATGTGATAAATAATGGATCAATTTGCAAGTCAATATATATATATATATATATATATATATATATATATATATATATATATATATATATATATATATGTATGTATGTATATATATAAAAGAATAATTATATAAAAGAATAATCACTTCTTCCCCGAATCCTATCAAGATTGTATCTTCTTATTCTCCTCTTGCTATGATGCGCTAAAAGCCTTCATCCCAAGCCTTCGAATACCGTGTACAATGACAGATTTAGGATGTATTAATAGTGGGGGCATTATGACGGAAACACCGTTGAGTATTAATGAATATATGCCTGTGTATATTTTGGGGAAAAATATTTTTTTGTCTCATATTATGTCTTAATTATTAAGGGCCATTACTTATTAGTGGGCCCGATTATACAAATGGGCTCAAAAACTGAATTTTTTAGTGTGAAAAATTGGTCAAAACTCATTGAAATGGGTATTAGAGAAAGTTAACGCAGAACTGGACGGTTAAAAAGTGATAAAAGAAGCTTACAGAGGTATAGAGCGAATTGGGTAGACTTGAAGTCATGTGAGAAGAGGTCCCGACTGCACAAGTTCGAATACCGTGTACAGTGACAGATTAAAGATGTATTGACAGTGGGGGCACTGATTTAGGGACAAAATGAAAGAAATAAACTAAATTTTTTTTTATAAAAAATTCGACGTTTAAACAATATTGGGGAGGGGAGGGGCGTGCAGCGGATTTAGAGGACGACCGCCCTCACCATATTTTAAAAAACATCACATTTTTTATGACGGATTTCTCAAAAAAAAAAAATATAAAATCATATTATGTGTGACAAGTAAAATTTTTGAAGAAAAAATATTTAAAAGCTTTCAAATAAATACAAAAAACAATAAAGAAATTGATTGGAACCCACGCGATAGTCAAGCAAATTGAATCATCAAGTCCTTCTCTTATGCGTTTGGTATTGTTTGAGTCTGGGGTCACCAAAGTTACTAGCGGGGTCACTAACTTACTAGCATAAACTTAATCATTATGCATGAACATATAATTAGAATTAAACAAAATTTAGGCATTTGACTAAAGATGACAATGGGGCGGGTGAATTGGAGATCAGGACCGGGCCAACCAGGTTGGGCCGGGGATTCCCCGGTTTAAGTTGTGGGGTGGGGATGAATTTGGCTGGGTGAAATAATATCCCCATCTCGGCCCGGCCAGGCCCGTATGACCCGTCTAAAATACTAAATAGAAAAGGCATAAAATATCTAAAAAAAATGAAATAGACGTCTAATTTGGAAAAGATTGTGTGGATCAAAATTATTTCCGGGACTCCTCCTAAAATATATGGTGATGTTGAATCTCCAATAAGATTGAGAAAGTTAAAAAGTCATGCATTAATTTGTTTAATGAGTACAAGTCAAAAAATGAGAATCAACCAAATAGATCAACAAGTTTTTTGACTTCTCAATCTTTGGTTCTTGGGAAGAGGTCTCATATCTTGCAAAGTGATTTATATTGTGTTGTTGGGCAACAAATGAGTGGTGTCTACAAACTAGTATCATTTAGTGAGCAAACTAGTATCAATTTAAATTATGCCGTTTCATTTTACACGCATTAAATATTTTATTTTACAATTCTATATCATTTTTTTTCAAGGTTCTATTTGGGGATTTTTGTTAAAAATTCACTATTTTTTTCTAGTCGACATTTAGCCTTCACTGGGACGAAAGTGAGAATTTGGGGAAAAAATTCCCGCTTTTCCCCAGGTTGGGGAATGGGCCTCCACCTGAGATGGGGATGGGATGCCTATCCATCCCCAGTGATGGGGCTGGGCCGGGAATGGGATACGATGGAAGAAGCAAGTACTGGGGCTGGAGATCATGATATCCGTCCTCACCCGACCCCATTGTCATCCCTACATGTGACTCCATTCGCTAGAGTGTGCATCCGTCTCTAACTTTGTAGAGTGAATTTTCACTAAAATATTATATGTGGCTCTTATTGGGTTCGTGTACAAGTTTGAGTTTCACCTTTAAACCATTCCCTTTTTGACAAAAAACGGAAAAGAAAAAGAAAATTTATGATAAAGGTCACAACTCCAAAGCGAAATACATTTATATTCCATGCGTGCAGAATTTTTTGCATCATAACCGACTAGAATGATAAGAGTCAAGTATGTACACGAAACTTGGCAAAAAAAAAAGTATGTACACGAAAGTCGAAACGACCTCACAACACAAATGAGACGCTTGACTAGCACCATGGCTCCAGTGCGAAATAGAAAATATTCTGCACATACGGAAAAGATTCTCATCCGTTAAATTAAAATTTTAACGACTGAGATTTATTTAAAAGAAACAAATGTTATGTGTGAACAAGTGTTATTAAATTAAGAATATCTGTTCTCAAGGAAAAAAAATGTTCCGTACATACTGAAAAATACATGTTCGGCATAGGAGCCGGAGTGGTTGACTAGTAGGCGGTGAGTAAAGTGCTTGCTGGGGCTGGTAAACAAGTCAGCTCCCGCGTAGACATTAAATGTAAAAAGATATAACCAAATTTGTTACCTAAAATACACCCTTTTGTAACTTACCCTTCTTCTTCTTCAATTCATTCACGTAGCCGTCCTCTGTCTCTAGCATTTGTATCTATCTATATATCTATATCCCCTAACCACCCCTCAATTACCCATTTTCTCCATATCCATATTCACATGTCATTCCTTTTCTCAACATTTTTCTTTATAAGACTCTAATTCGACTCCCTCTTCCTCAAATTTATTCTCTGTTTTTGCTTATATATCATCATAATCATGTTGAGATTGATAACTGGAATTCCGGGTCCTAGTGGTTTTGGGTCTGCTTCCACAGCTGAACAGGTCACCGAAGCCATTGATGCCGCTCACCTTACTGCTATCGTTACAGGTAATCAATCGTGCGGCTACTTGAATTTAAAATTATAGGTATTCTTAAGGGGACAAAAAAGCTAAAATTTAAAAACATAGGCTCAGTTCCTATTTGAATTCTGGGATTAATTATTTGTAATCGTATATGCATTTCCGTTTTCTCGAGCAGCTTTTTGCACTTGATTCACAATTTCAAATTCAAATTCTACCGGCATTGAAGAGAATTGAGCTACGGTCTAATGCGTATGTTTGCAGTAATTCCAACGGGGTCAGTCAATGTGCCCGTTAGATGTTAATCGGATTAGTCGGTCAATAATATCTAAACTGATATATAAATTTTTTTAATGGCCCTGTAGCTCACCTAGCGGAATTGTCAAGAAAGGTTAACTTAGTTGTCTTAGCACTTCCTATTTAAAATAGTAGGTCCTTGTTCGACATCCTGCCTAATAATAATAGAAAAAAGTAAAAATAAAAAAATCAAGACCAATGAATTCATTCACAGTTTGATTTCCTATATTATTTGCAACAAAATCTGCAGGGGGTGCGAGTGGAATTGGCTTTGAGACAGCAAGAGTGTTAGCACTTAGGAAAGCTCATGTGATTATTGCTGCAAGAAACATTGAAGCTGCAAATGAAGCAAAGCAGAGTATTCTTAAAGATAACAAAACTGCTCACATTGATGTTCTAAAACTTGATCTTTCCTCAATCAAATCAATTAAGGAATTTGCTGATAATTTTCTTGCTCTTCATCTTCCTCTGAATATCTTGATGTAATAATCTATTCCTCACTCTCTCATTCTCTTTGCTTTAAAAAAAAAGATAAAATAACATTTTTTTCTTCTTCTTTCTATCTAATTGTTGGATTGATTGAATCTTCAGAAACAATGCTGGTATCATGTTCTGTCCCTTTCAATTATCTCAAGATGGAATAGAGCTACAATTTGCGACGAATCATCTTGGTATGCCTGTCTAGTATTCCCAAATTGAAGGCTAACTAAGTGGTGGGGCGGGTCCAATAGGTCTGGCCCCACCCCCCATCTCTCTAAAATTCCCTCAGCCGGTTCTACTTTTAAAAGTAGGGTCGGTACTTCACATCCCTAGCAGAATGTGAAGAGTCTTAGAGACAGGGATGGGATCAGATTCATTGGGCCCGCCCCACCATTTCGTTCTGAAATTGAGTGTTCACTTTCATGAGGTGTTTTTCTTAAATGGTTGGTGTTTGATTTGTTCACAGGTCATTTCTACTTGACAAACCTTCTGCTTGATAAAATGAAGGAGACTGCAAAATCTACTGGAATTGAGGGAAGAATAGTGAATTTGTCATCTGTAGCCCATCTTCATACTTATGATAGGGGAATTGAGTTTGATAAGATCAATGATGAGAAGAGGTTAATTGCCTTTCCTAGTACTTTTCCATATACATTTTTTACTTGTTACCTTTGTACTTTGCTCTTAATTATTCTTTTTGTTACTTCCTTGCTCAGTTACTCGGACAAAAAGGCGTATGGACAATCCAAATTAGCCAATTTATTACATGCCAATGAGCTCTCTCGACGTTTGCAGGTGATTTTAAGATGATAATCATCCATTATATAGTATATTCTTCAACGTTCTCTCATCTGGGCTTCAATCAATACGCAGGAAGAGGGAGCAAATATAACCGTGAACTCGGTGCATCCAGGGCTAATAATGACTAATCTCATGAGACATTCCCCGCTTCTGATGAGTATGTTCCATCTATTCTCCTCCATGATCATGAAATTTCTGTTATTGTTTCTGCATTTTTCGATTCTAAGTCGCGCGTATTTGCAGGAATTTTGAAGGTGTGCACTTATATTCTTTGGAAGAACGTTCCTCAGGTAAATCAAGAACCTTTTAAGCATAACATGCTTACTTAATTTCTCCCTAATTCATATTTATTCTGAATATCTTTGGCAGTAATTCTAATAATAATTCCGTTGCTGATCTTGTTTCCAGGGGGCAGCTACAACCTGCTACGTTGCTCTCCACCCATCATTGAAGGGTGTAACCGGAAAATATTTCGTCGACTGCAACGAGTTCCAGACAAGCAAGTTTGGCAAAGACGAAGTTTTGGCCAAGAAATTGTGGGACTTCAGCAACAAATTGGTTAATGCAGCAGAGAGCACAAGCACATGTATCACTCAGTATAATGAGAATTTCTAGGCTAACAAGAATTTCAAACATTGTGCGGTTCAGATCCTCTATAAAAAAATTCGTAACTTTCATTTATGATAATTGACACAGCATTACACAAAGTGTTAAGAGGATTCTGCCTGAAAAAAATAATGTCTCTAAAAAATGAGCTTAATTAGTCTTGTACTACGAGATATAGTTTGAATTTTGAATTTTTGTGTGGAAAACGATACGCGAGGGCTAAATATGAAATCTCAAACAATAATGATTATTGAATAAAAAAGATTGGGATCAAATAAGCATTAAAGAGTATAAAATAAGAATGATGGTTGAAATTTGATATAACTTTATGCCTTCTTTATCCTTGTTTGATCCCAAATTTTTTATCCAATAACCAATACCCAATCTGAAAAATGCAAAATTAATAATCTTCTTCATCAACCTCCCACAAAGCCAAAGCTTTAACAGCATAAGCAGAGGTAGCAACAATAACAGCAGCAAAAATTGGTGGAACAATAAAATCCATTTTAGACCTCTTAAAAAACTGAGCCGGAAAACAAAATACCTCTCCAGGAACATCAATCGGAACCCTAACAAATCCCTCTCTTTGACATCCCTGAGAGAAAGAAGAAGACGGATTTATCGCCGAAACAAAAGCCAGCTCCGGTGAGAACGAAGCGATCGCCACCATAATCGTTAAAAGAGCTGTCCAAGTTGTAGCGTATATTAGAAAAGGCCATCTTGAAGAAAGCCTTCGAAGAATTGAATCGAAGAAACTGAAACTCATAAATCTCGTCAGAGAAATTTCTGGTGGTTTTGATTTAATTTGATGATGATGATCAAATGAGATTTAGATGGGTATTTATGGAGAAGATGGATTAGTGAACCTAATCTCAACTAATTTTTATAGAGTTTTGAGTTGGTGATGGTTTGATGATGGTTTGATGATGGTGGAGAAGACCAACTCCTCCATTGGAGAACCACGAAGCCTACAACACAACCAACATCAACCGTTATTTTTGTGCACGTCGCATACTTATTTTATTTTTTAAGTTATACTCCCTCCATTCCTAAATATAAGACTCTTTAGACAATTTGAGAAAATTAAGGAAGTTGTCATTTTCACCTAAACTTCTAATTTTATCCCCCACCTTCCCTCTCTCTCACTTCTTTGTCATAAAGAAAGGAAAATGCTGAGGGTATAATTGAAATAAATTGTTGACAACTAATAAAACAACCTTAAACGACAATTAATTTGGATACCTAGATATCTCCTAAACGACAATTAATAGGGAACGGAGGGAGTATATACTTACATTTTTAATTTTACCGGTATTTAAATGTTATTTTTAACAATCCAACTAGAAATTATGTAATGTGAGTGTGATATATTATCGTTCATATTATATGGTTAAGTATTGATCAACTATCAAGAGTGCTATAACCCAATGAAGCTGGCTTCTGTCCACAACTGTGAGGTCGCATGTTTGACACCCTCCCCTATGTGAGGCTAAATAATTTTCACATTCTTCCTGTGAGATCTAAAAAAAAAAAAAGTATTGATCAACTAATACTTATAGCGATGGGGAGCCGTTCACTCAAGATTATGCGTCTAGGGTTGATACTAATTGGATTAGTCAAGATGGTTAGACATTATTATTAAAATTTTGAAGGAAAAAAAAAAACGAAAAGGATCAATGATGGATTATGCCCCATGTTTTCATCTTTGACGAAAGAATGTGATCCGTATTTCACGTCTCAGGCTTTTTTGACGTGTTTGACTGATACGAACTTGAAACTCATGCAACACCAAAAAAATTTATTTGTCCCGAATTCTTGTCACACTATTTGTTACACTACACTAATAAATAATTGTCACGTTTTCACTTTTTTTATACATTTTTTTTATTATTTTTGGATTATAAATTTTTGTCGTCCATAGGTCTCTTCGTTAGTCTCATTAAAAAAATAGGGGGTTAGGCTAACCGATATATCATATGTTAATAGATTGTGTAATTCGTCTGCTGATGTATTGGCTAAATACGCTATGAGGTCAAAGACCTCGTCTCAATGGTTTAGAGGTCCTCCAGATTTTCTCCTATCACAAATTATTGCTGATATTAAATAATATTCAATTTTTCTGTTAAAAAAAAAAAAAACTAATACTTATAGCGATGGGGAGCCGTTCGCTCAAAGATTATGCCTCTGGGGTTGATACTAATCGGATTAGTCAAGATGATGGTTAGACATTATTATTAAAATTTTGAAGGAAAAAAAAACGAAAAGGATCAATGATGGATTATGCCCAATGTTTTCCCAGTCCGGCTCCTATGCGGAACAGGGATTGTTCCGCACGTGCGGAACAATCTCAACCGTCGGATGAAATTTTGAACGGCTCAGATCTGAAAAGAGAAAAGTTGCGACTGGACTTAAAATATTAAAAAAAAATTCTCAAGATCTGGACCGTTAAAAATATCTCATCCGACGGCTGATAACTTGTCCCGCACGTGCAGAACAAAAAGCTATCCCGCATAAGAGCCGGGAGCATGTTTTCCTCTTTGACGAAAGAATGTGATCCGTATTTCACGTCTCAGGCTTTTTTGGGGCAAATAATCCTCTGTCACCCATCTCGTCCCTATCCTCGTCCCAATCCCAATCACAATCCACCCCGCAGTATATATAATTGGAAAAACTATTATATAAGTAAATTTTGATTGCATTTGGGACAGCGATGTGACGTGAATCGTGACGATGATTTTCACCCCTTTTTGGTATGTTTGACTGACATGAACTTGAAACTCAGACAACACCAAAAAAATTCATTTGTTCCGAATTCTTGTCACACTGCTTGTTACGCTACACTAATAAATAATTATCACATTTTCACTTTTTTTGTACATTTTTTTTTATTATTTTTGGATTATAAATTTTTTAACTAAAAAATTAACACATAGGCAGGGGCGGAGCATAAGAGGGGCAGGGTGGGGGGCCAGGAATTTTCAATTTTTTTATATACTAGGTATATATATCCAACAGGTCAAAAAAAAAAAAAATTATACTACGGCCCCCCAAGAATTTTCAATTTTTTCTACTACGACCCCCTAAATTTCAATCCTGACTCCGCCACTGTAGACAGGTGAAATATAAAATGGGACACGAGAAAACAACAAATCCCTACGGAAACAACACTACAAGATTGGGTCGTTGTTGAGAAGAGGATATGCTACGCGGAGTACTACAGTAGTTATGCTACAGGAAAAGAGGTCCGAATATATAAGTAATATGAACAAATAGATAGGCAATGAATTAGTTATATTAGATTGCAAATTATCACCGAGAAAAGAACAAGTGAGCCAGTAGGAGCAAACCTAGATTTCAGCAGAAGCAATAAGAAAGCGATAGCCTGAACGACAGCCCCACCAGCCACTATAATAGTAATAGATGAAAGACCGACCGGCAGCAAGTGAACACTGAACCGTTGTACAACAACACAATCACAATCAAGTCGAAAACACTTTGCTATCAGAGATCATGCAACACTAAAACTGGAAAAGCTAGAACCTAAATAGAGAAATGTGGAAGTTTACATTTTACTAACAGATTTCAAGCGAATTTAAAAACGCTTAGTATATCATGTAATATTTGACAGGCATAGCAGTGAGTATTGTTAAGAACATCACAACGTTCAAGAAATAAGATCAAGAATAACATTATATTCTCAACTGCAATGAGGAATTTGTAACTTATCTGTTATTCACCGGAATACTCACAATTGCATTAAAGGCCCCATAGACTGCCATTGCACCACCAACACCACGTTCACCAAGTGTAGGCTTAACAGCATACTTGGTGAAATCAGCCCTGGCACCACACAAAACGTCTTGGAGCTTGATAAAAGGAACAGAAAGGGAAGCCATAAATTCTACATATTAGTACTATAGAAGTTGGTCTTTTACCACACAAATGCGCTCTGTAAACCCGAATACAGGATAAGAGGGATGACCAAGAGGATTCTTTTGTCAAGTAAAAGACAAACAGAAGTCTTGGCCAACGATACCACCGAAGAATATAAACTTGGGGAAGAATCTTGCAGCCCCTCCTCTTCTTTGCTGTTTCTTTTACTAAGAAAGCACATAAGAATATGGTGAAAAGGAAGACAATGAAAAGTGCAGTAGTGCCACTGGTAATCCCACCCTGTAGTAACAAGTACGAAATCAAAGATTCAAATATTACCAGCAGATTAACGAGAAGGCATAATGTAATTAGTGATGGTACAAAATAATAATTTGCCAGACAACAGAGCTTTCAGTAAAGACATAATTTATACCTTCTCGTCTTTCAACATCGCAAAGATTCCCAACTAACTGAAAGTATACACGTAGAGCGAAATTTAGTTAAAGATGAGAGGATGACCATTTTCTTTGAACTCAGACACATAAGAATCAACTCAATTACTGCACCTGATGACTAGCAAACATTCCCCAGAATTCTCCATTAAATATACCAATAACAATTCCTTCAGGCAGGTTGTGATCACAAGCATGGCTGTTTGCGGCGGACGTAAGATACGTTCCCTGATCGAACACAACAAAGGTACAGATTTTATGTCTCTGAGGCCCAGAATGTAAAATTTTCAAAAGTCACAATAAGGAGTTTTGCAATCATATCATCAACATGCTCGTCACAGCCCCCATTATATGGTTAAGTATTATTCATGGCCATTACATGGTGCATTCAATGTAAAAACTTCTTACCATACAAAGAGGCGGAGAAGCATCAATGAGGCGACGAATTTAATACAATAAGCACCTGTGCAACCCATATTAGCAAAGCAGCAAAGCCAAGGTGCATTGAAGCGGGCACCATTGTGTACCTATCACATAAACCAAGCAAATAATTTCAGTATAAAAAAATCCTTGAAAAAGAAAAACAACATGCGGCTCCTCTCTTCTTCCATTCATTAAAACATTTCCAGAGGCAGAAGGGAAGCCGGGGAATGCGGTGGTCTGCACCAACAAGATACAAGTCTCAACACAACCATTGTAGAATAAGTTCATTAAACCACATCCCCTAGTAGCCAGCTTTGCTATGAGATGTAAACGGTTACTCTTAACACTGATTTATATTCGGAAAAAAAAAATTATTCTATCAGGATTTTACGGGATATATTATATTAGAACTCACCATTACAGATCACTCAACAGGGAAAAAGAAATGCAGACAAGTACAGCTAAAGTTAAAATCTTGATGAACACAAAGCAAAATGTGTACAATTTCAAATTTTCCTTTTTGGATATTCTTTTCCTTAAATCAAAATGCTATTATTCTAATTTCAAGAATGTTAGACTCACCAGTTTGGAATCAAATTAGCAGCAATGAACAACCAATACCCACTGGTACCAAGCAACAGAGAGTTCTTCGGACCAAGTTTCCGGACAACCAATGAAGCAATCACTGAGAAGAAAGTGAACGACAGATACAATATCCCCAATGAAACAGTCCCCAAATTACCGTCCTTTAAAGAGAAAAACACAAAAATTAAAGCTAAAGATTTAAACTTTATATGCAAAATCCAAAAGGTAGGGGGGGGGGGGGGGTGAATTGAGGTAAAAACAACAACTTGCAGTTGAAAATTGAATTACTGACAGTATTAATAGTGCTTTCCAAATTCTGGGCAGCGCCATAAGCCAAGAAAATCAACAAGAAAGCCCAACTTAGTATGTGAACATCTCTTTTGTGATTTATTAGGGGAATTGAGCTTTGAATTGCCTCGTTTTAATCTCTAGGGGTGCTTCTTCATCCTTAGCCATGGAGATTCGAGATGAACAAAACCCTTCAGTTAAATAGATCAAGAACACTACCTGATTGACTCTGAAGCGACTATTCTTACTGGAAATGTGAAGTGTAACTTACATCCAAGTCAATCAATACAGTACACGTAGGAAAGAGAAATGAAGTTACATCAATTCTCTTTCTTACGTGTACTACACTCATTCGTTTTGGATATAACTTATAAAGCTTAGTAGCTTACCACCATAAAAATTTTCCTTTGATTAGACCGAGGAGAAAGAGACAAATTTTAAAATTTTAAATAAATGAAGTATGCCGGCGGGGCTGGTGAGAAGAAAATGACATCAGAAACAGCCGAAGAAGAGGTTGAAAGATGGTGTCGTTGGTGGAAGTGGAGGGTGATCATGAAAAATCTGCAGATAAAACAGATTCAGGCGGCCACAACAAACATCTGGCCTGGATCAATCTACTCTGGTTGCCTGCACGCATGTCTGGAGCGTAATTTTTTTCCGCACGTTTGAGCAAATCTCAACAGTTGAAAGTAAGATCTATGTCTGAGATTTCTCTCGAGAAAACACATATTTTTTTTCTTTAATAAGAGTTATTCTTCTCCGAGTCTGAGAACACTTATTACTGAGTTGCACTATTACATCGTTTAATTAAACAGTCTCGTCAAATAATTGAAATTACATAAATTACGAATTTGAGTTGTTTAAGTACATTTGTAATTTCGGTGATCAAGTACCAAATAATAAAATTTATCTACATGATACTGACATTTAACACGTTCATAATAAAATTAAACTATCCAGCCTATACCTACAAAGTGGTAGCTTTCTTTGTGCATTGGTTTTTATTGCTCATTTGCATTACATACGTTTTAAGTATATTGGTAACTTTTAGATTGATGACGATTCCCTACTTGATAAAACTCCTCGAACACAATCTGTGTTCTCAAAATGAATTATAGTTCATAAATCTATTAGACTGACTTCATAATAGAACTATTAACTTACCTCATAATAACTTTAAAAAAAAAAAAAACCAAGGGAAAGCACTCAAATGCCACCAACGAGCATTCCAAAACTGCTGGAAATTCAATCCAAAACATCGACATCGATATAGCAAAACTGCTGTAATAAGAATTACAAATAGCTCGAAATGGTAGGTTTTCCTGATCTTGGTCTAAAAGATGAATCCGAAAGTTTCATCAGAAAACACCTGGCTCCCTCAAACCCAAAAGCATTTAGGAGGGTTCGAAAATTACAAAAGCAAACTAGGAACAGCCAAAATTCCTCTAGGCATTGAAGACATTACTAGCCGACTATCAGAGTTAACCACGAGTCCTAGAGGACGACCAAGTAGGCCTTGAGGCACCACCACCATAGCTGGGTCTACGATCGTCGCGCCATCGGTCACCTGGTGGAGGAGGCCGTTCATCCACCCTGCTCCCACCTCCCCATCTATCAGGTTCAGGAGAAGCCTGCACTGGTGCATCGGTTGGCTGACGGTTCAATTTGAACCTCGGCACATACTTTGCAGGAGCTGGTGCAGCACCAGATGGTGCAGCGGCTGCAGCAGCTGGAGCTCCTGATGCTGGCTCTAATGGACCTGCTGCAGAAGGTACCTCCAAAGGCCTTGGAGACACAACAGTGGATCCTCTCAGCACCTCTTCTCTCCGCTTCTTTTCTTTCTCTTCCAGCTCCATTTCTCGCTGCCTCTGCTTTTCAGCAATCTCATCCAACTTGGCCTTGCGTTCTGCTTCCTCTATCTTCCGCCTCTCCGCCTCTGCATATTTACATAAGTCATCAACAGAAACATAAATATAAGACTCCTGAATATGAATAAAAAATCTAACCACAAAATCGGGGTTGGAACTTCACTAAATTGCATAGCATATACTCCCCCTATCCCCAAACAAATGTCCATCTTCCCAAAATAAAAACTTCAAAAACTAGGCTAAACTCTACAAATATGCCATAAATTTAGCAAACAAGTGTTGGCGATTACTTTGAAACAGAGTATATTTCAAGGTGAAAATGCCTCCGAAGGCATGTCCACCATTTAAAGTTTCATGAGTATGCACTAGAATGACATTATTAAACATGGATAAGATGAAGCAGGACACATCTCTACAACCGTATGCATCTTCTATAGAATCAAAAAAAGCAAAAAAAAAAGAAAGGAAGCAGCAACGGGAAAGGTGAAAGATGTGAATTAAAGAGATATATAGCCCCTTTATTCGCCAACCCAGTGAAAAAAAGGAAAGAAAAGGTGTCAAGAGAACCCGATTGAGAAACACCACCACATACCTTCATGCTTCCTGGCTTCTTCCTCTTCCCGCAGTTTTCTTAGTCTCTCCTCCTCAGTTCTCAGGAAATATAGCATCTTTCTCTTAGTCTCCCTCTCCTGCTTGCGTGTCTGGATGACTTGGTTCATTCGATCTTGTCTCTCCTGAATCAACCTATTGAATTCAGCTTGCCTGCGACTAACAACTCCTCCTTGGAATATTCTCTGCAAGCATCAATGTGATTTTCTAGCTCAGATTCAAGATGATTCCACAACAAAAGGCAAGTAAGCATGGTAGAATATTGACAAGAAAACCAATTTAAAGTTCAGATATTTAACGTAAAGCAATTCGAAACAGGCAATCCGGACCAGAAAGAGTTATTCTACACAGCCAATATCAATCCCACCACAGAAGCAAGCCCCAGTTAATAAGTTACTTATTACCTATATTTTGCTACTATAGAGTGAAATCTTGGCATTTTAACCAGTTTCACCGTTTCAGGCCTTTATGCATTTCAATGGATATCCAAGCAAGTAACCATGGTAGAATATTTGACAAGAAAACCAATTTAAAGTTCAGACATTTAACGTAAAGCCATTCAAAACAGGCAATCCGGACCAGAATGAGTTATTCTACACAGCCAATATCAATCCCACCACAGAAACAAGCACCAGTTAATAAGTTACTTATTACCCATATTCTGCTACTATAAAGTGAGATCTTGGCATTTTAACCAGTTTCACCCGTTTCAGGCCTTTATTAATTTCAACGGATATCCAAGCAATCAATACTTAATCTCACGTTGTAAAATAAAGGAACATTCATTTAACCTTGTTTTCAGACGTGCGTTCCAGTCTTCTCTTCTGCTCAACATCTCCTGCATGTCTTTGTCTGCTCAGCTCAATCTCTTGCTGCATGACACCATTAAACAGCATGGTTACGGAACAAGAAAATATCAAGTAAACACAAAACAAATAGTCAAATAAATACATATATGGAAAATACTTGTGATACATTAGCTGCTTGTTAATTTGTAAAACACAAGGGAAAAAACTTATCAGACCTGTTGCTCATGTTCATGAAGAGCTGCCTCCTCCACCAAACGTTGTTTAAATGCAGCTTCAATGAGGGGTGCTGCCTCTTCCCTTTTGGCTCTCTCCAAATAATCCATTGTTTTTGCAAACTTCTGTAACTTTTTCTCCATTTCTTGTCTCTCCCTGAGTTGCTCAGTCAAGGCCAATTCCATCAAGCTCTGCTTAGTGATCTTTTCCTGAATTCGACGAGAAAATCAGAATCATTTATCTACATCGAAGGAAAAGTAAAATAGTAGATATTCTTAGACTCACTCCTTCAAGAACTGGCTTCTTGCCCTTCTTCTTACTACTACGTTTTTCAGCTTCTTGCAGCAAAGCTTGGGCCTCCTCAAGCTCTCGCTCCTCTATTTCCTTGCGGATTCTCTGATTCTTCCTTTGCTCATACTCGGAGGCTAGCCTTCTTTGTTCTGCCTCTTCAGTTATCTTTTGCTGCTTTAACCTCTTCGACTCTTCCTCCCGTTCCTTCAGTACCAGAAAGGATTGTTTCAGCACATGTACTCGTTATAATATAAACAGAAACCAAAGAATGAAAAATTATTAGGGTTATACCATCTCTAACAGTTGGCGTTCTTGCTCTTCTTTACGTTTCTCGATTATAGACTTACGAGCAAGAAGTCTTTTGTGTTCCTTTTCCACAGTCTCTCCTAAACCTGAAAGCACTTCCCCTAGTTTCTTTGCCTTCTTGAGAGGAGGATAGATCATAACTCTAGCATTGCTCAGGGACTCGGCAAAAAGTGCAAGGTGATCCCGCAGACCATCAGATTCTAAATTCTGAAAGCAAGTACAGGAAAAGAATAAGTATCCTTCAGTTGTGGTTGTCTCATTATTCTTCAGATAAATTAGACAAAGGGTGTATAACTCAAAAGGTATGCCAAAATGCTCTGAACTATACTGCAGAAACATGACTTGCCTGTGACCCCACAAGCAAGAACAGCGAAGTTTTAGCAAGAAGAAGAAAGTGAACAAAATGCTATTAGTATAATGTCAATGCTAATTCAACATTGCACATCTCCTTCGGGAGTCTTTCCTCGGGCCTATACAGTCAGTTAAATTAACAAAATGAAGGCTTTTCATTGAATTTAATAACAGAAATGTCCTTAATTGCTTCACGCGAGTATTATTTGTTATTTCACCATAATTTTAACCGGTTACAAATATTGTTCAGAGGGATTTTAGAAATGTAGTGAGTGAGTGTTTAGAGAAAGGAGGAAGTTTGAAAAAGAAGGGTTGACCATGTTGTACAGCAATTTCAGCATTTTGCTTTTTTATTACCAGTTGCTTCAAAGGGATCAACCCCATTTCCAGTATCACATTACCCATATCACATTTAGGATAATACAACACTCACTTGTTGGCCAAACAAAACAGCCCCCTTCATGTGGTCAACTTTCATGGCAATAAAATTATGTTTGACAGCCTCTACAGAAATCTTCTCCACAGCGACAAAGTCAAAGAAAGAGATCATCTTGGACAAGTTATCAATCTTCAATGTTTGATAAACCTGGGAAATCTGAAAACATTGAAGAAGCCAAGCATCAAAAGAACTTCTAGTTACTGCTTTAAAAAGTTGGCCCAAAAATACTTAAAAATTGAAAGAGTATATTGGTTCCAAACCTGTTGCAGCAACCTCAAAGTGGCTAGTTTTTCGAGCGCAGGGACATAACGAGACAACTGGATATCTGGAACAGATGAAGCCGAAGCAAGCTTGCCCCCGAGCTTTGAAATTTTGGTTAAAAGTGGCTGCACTTTTGATGCTAGATCTAATGGGAAAAAATCATGCTCTAAAAGATGGTAAACATCTTTTACTTCTTGTGTGACACATGACATCACTCCTTTAGACACCTGTAAACAACAAGAATTTTAAAAAACAAGTACAACCATGACTACTACACTACAGTATTGATCTCCGATCTTCTTAAGGTAACAGATGCCAAAGGATTCCTACACTCGGAGAAGCATGCTACCCATATGCAGAGGTAACAGTTTCCAAAAATATCAGGACAGATTGAAGAAGGAATCTGCTTACCAGTTCTACCAAAAGACCAGACCGAGAAAGCTGAAAATGGATAGAAGTCATCATCAATTCAGAATCAAACAAAAAAGATTTACAAAGAAGGAGGTACAGTCAAATTAGTTTACCGCTTCTCTGTTCTCAGATTTGGGTTCAACATCAAATCCAATCAGGCCAGCCACCTTCAAGTTCCTCTCTTTCTCATTCTCAAGTTCCAAATGAGACGCTCCACGAGAGTGGTCATAAGGAGGAACTGAAAGTGCAGCTAGGACAGCAGACGATGCTATCAACTGCAAATCCTTTTGGCTTAAATTTTTATTGAAACCTTTTTGTAGTGAGAAAAGCTTGAGCCAAGCATAAGCATGGTAGAGATGACTGGAAGACTTCCAAAATATTTCCGTTAGCTTGGCATAGTATACAACCAGCAAAGATGATTTTGGGGTCTTCTTAACTAAACACATTAAACCATGTATGTCCTCAATCGACCGAAAAGCTTCCTGAAAGAAATGATAGGGCAGACAGTAATCAAGTTGGGACACCAAAAAAATACATCCCTAGTTGTTTCCCCTGTAATACATAAGGAAGAAGGAGAACTGATTAACCTGCCAGAGTTCAAGTTCTGTGGCAACTTTCAGCTGATCAAATCTGGTGTCGAGATACAACTGCAAGCTTTCTGGAGCAGTCAAATCTGGTCGATCCCTTTGGTCTCTGTACTTGTTCAGATTTGCTAGATGGTTTCTGATAATTTCACACAACCGTCGGAACTCAGTTGTTCGTTTGTATTGCTTACAGAACTGGAAGGCACGGTGAGCCGTCATCTGCGTATTCAAATTGAAGGCTTGTGAATCCCCGCGTCCATTATTAGTGATACAAAAAAATAAACGAATTTTGAGAGAGAGAGAGAGAGAGAGAGCATATGCTATATGAACGAAAGCATGCAGAAATTTTGGACAAACAGAACTCACCGCATAAAGCCCCTCCAATTTTGAGTTATTTCGTAAGATATCCAACACCGTTCTGTAGGTCTCCCACAAAAATTTAAACCATGGAGTGACGAGCTCACGATCGGATCTGTCTTTCCCTTTCTCACCACTAACATAACTCAACATAAGATCTTCAGGTCTCTTATCTGCTTCCAGGTCTTCTACATCCAAAGCTTCTTCTAAAGCCTGTGCTTGACTACGAGCAAGTTCAGCTCTTTCAGTGGCCAAGTGCATAAAATGCTTTATCACTTCCTCCAATGAATTGATGTTCACTTGCTGGCAGACAATACGATACTGAATCAGACCATCCTTTGCAAACCTTCCTCTTCTCATATCAACACATAATTCAACATACTTGAACATTATGCGCTCAAGTGGCTTTTGCCATGCTCTGTACCTCCTAGAGGTAATCAGATCATGAAGCGCTTGGAGTGCCTCTTGCTTTTGTCCAACATTAATCAACTCTGCATCAGTAGATTGAGTACATCACAGATTTAATGAATCATATAAAACATGAATCGGCATGACTCTTCATAAGGTACATCGATGTTGAGTAGCATGTAAATCAGAGAACAAAATGCTGACAAATACATAAAGTAAGCTTCTTTGAACTGCCACAGACTTCATTACAGTGAAATAAGAAAGGAGGAGAGGAACAAAAAGGGGTAAAAGAACACTAACAACTTCTAACTCTACGTTCTGTCCAACATAACTCATAACGAGTCCAGTAACATAACCACCCAATGTCCTTTAAAAGGGGGAAAGACAAATACATAAACCTATGTGGAAACATACTACCTGGCTCAAATCTGTCTCTCCACAACAGTTATCAAGTCGAGAGAATAGAATATTAAACCAAACCTTCCAGCAACAGAAACTTTGACCAATTTTGGGATATATTACTTGACAGTACAAGCTAGTAGAGAACAGTGAGATTTTCTATAACAAATAGTTGAAAAACCGGCTTCCAAAAAATATCAAAGAACTAGCTGACTTACCTTCGGCCCGCTTCAAAGCATTCTCAGGTTTGGCAAAAGTCGCCATCTTGGGACCTAGTAAACAAGATGTAACCTGCCCAAGCAATAGAACTCCTGACAAATAAAACGAAAAAGCTTAATTGTTTTAATTTGAATGAGGAAATAAATTATTGCAATAAGGAGGAAAAAAATCGGGGAACAAGTAATTACACAAACTCTCAACTGGATATAGTGCTAGTAACATAGTAAAGCACAATACTTGGTTTAAAAATTATTGATATTATTCGCTTTTTATCCTCTAGAATTTGTTTCAGAGTTCGCAAGACACACAATTTCCAACATGCTGTACAAAGCACTTCCCAAAAACACTATTAAAGATATTCAGTTTCCTGAATTACAAAGATTATATCCGATCATTTTCCGCAAACCAATATACTCCTACAGAATCACTTCTTAAATTTACTGCTGTTCTAATCAACAACCAAACGAATGAAACTGTGGAGATTACTGAATTCATTAAAAAAAATAAGATTCATTCCAAGATTTCCACTTTCTGAAATAATCAACCACCAAACAAATGGAACTGTGGAGATTATTGAATTCGTTAAAAATATTGTCACTTTTATTAATAAAAAAGCTTCCGTTAAGCTCCTCAAACGATGCCGCTCCAAATCAAACAAAAAATAATAATATTTCACGAACAGAAAAAGCAGAGGCGACATCCGTTCAAAATTAACGGAAAAAATTGCGGGGGCGAGGGGGGGGTAGTAAAATTAGTGTAAAAAGATGGATTCTTTGGTGTAATCTTAAAATCCCTCGATCCGGGAAGAAAAAAACTAGGAATTATCATACCCAAAAAAAAGAACCTTTAATCTCTGTATAGGAAAAGATTTGTAGAATTCTGACCTTGATTTCCCACAGTCGCAAGCGCAGCTCTTTGTTGCCCTAGAACCCCGAGAAAGAAGAGAAGTGTTTAGATAGGCCAGGCTCAGTGGGTCGATTATATTAGAATGGTTTGATTCGACCGCGAGTGGACCGTCCAAGTTCTGGTTCATTCCGGTTCGGCCGTTTCGTGAGTTTATTATACAATATTTCTTCTAATAAGAAAATACAGTAATTTGCATTTTTTATCTAAATTTCATTGCCAGGCTCTTGAAATTTAAAGAATGTGAGTTTCCAATAACAATATATACAACACACCTTATTGGTCTTGCGTCCATAAAATAAGTACTCCCTCCATTCCTAAATATAAGACTTTCATTACATGTTGCGAAAATTAATGAAGCAAAAATTAAAATATTTTTGTAATTAAAATACCAATATTATTTTCTTAAATATAACTTATATACCACTAATTTTATTTAATAGAGTAATATTGATTTTTTTATTACAAAACATCTTAATTTTTACTTCCTTAATTTTCGCAACATGTGTAATGAAAGTTTTATATTTAGGAATGGAGGTATAACAAGCTAAATATTAGCGTGCGCATTGGGGTGAAAATCCTCTGTCCTCATTCCTGTCACCATTCCTGTCCCCAACCAATCAGAATTTAAAATATTTTTTCCAATTATATATACACAGGGTAAATTGTGATTGGATAGGATAAGAATTGAATAGGAACGGAGACGGAAGATTTTTTGCCTGCGCATTGTGCATATTTCTACCTAGACTGCAGTTTCATAGCATCACGATCTGAAATTGTAGACAACATTTTAAGTTTTAAATTTAAATTTTCTCTTACAACAATTCACCTTTCGCAAAATGCAAGGCAATTCTCAAACAAAATCTCTATCAATAAAAATAATCTGGAAAATATGCTAGTCACTAACACAATGTTAAAGAAAACAATTTTATTAGGTTCAAACATTCAACATTCTTCTGATAAATTTGCAATCAAAACTTTCACTGATCTTTTCATTTCTTCATAGAATAAATCTACAACAGACAAAGAATGTACGGTCTTTCATTCTAAGAGTCTCTTCTTCTGCGAACCCTCGAAAGGAAGCTATGTGAATCATTCTCATCGGCTCACCAATAACCCCTTCTCGGTTTCTGCCTATTTAAAATAGTGCCAAAAGTGGCCAATGCATCCTGAAATTTACGGATTTTAAGAAATCCCATGATCATAGTTACCTCATTCTCTGAAAATGTCGCCTTCTTCATAACCTTGTCAATGAGTTTAACTAGTGTATCCTCCATGGCTAAAGAACAAAGACCTTCAGCTAGCATGTAGAATGAAGAAAATTCCGGTATATAACCTTTTTCAATCATTTCAATGACAAAATCTACAGCCTCTCCGATAGGTCCTCCTCCTAAACAAAGCCCTCGGAAAACAATTTTATATGAGATAGCATCAGGAGGATCTCCCTTCTCCTCCATTTCCCTGAAGAGTCTCATGGCTTCTCTTGTCCTTTTCTTTCTGAACAGTGCATGGATAACGGGATTATAAGCCGTCGGTGACAGTGTTGTCCCTTTCATTTGGATACTCCGGAGAAGCCTGTTAGCAACATCAATCCTACCTGCTTTGCAGAGTCCTTGAATCAAGGTCCCATAAGTAACAATGTCTGGTTCACAACCATTTGAAGTCATGGTTTGAACAATATCCGAAGCCGTCTTGATATCTCCCTCTCTGCAGAAATGAGAAAGAATAGAGTTGAAGGTCCACTTATCGGGTTTTAGACCTTCAATGATCATCTGGTCCATTAGCTGATAAGCCTCCTCCAATCTGTTGCTCTTACAAAGCCCATTAATCAGTGTATTGTACGTCACCAGGTTTCTTGAAACGCCTAGAAATTCCATCTGATCAAAAATCTCTTCAGCTTCTTCAAGTTTCTTGTTCTTGCAGAAACCGTCGATCAGAGTGTTATACGTTATTACACTTCTTGAGCAACCACTTGATTCCATCTCCTTTAGCAACTCTAAAGCTTCGTGCAACTTTCCTTTGGTGCAGAGGCAGTCAATCAACATGTTGTATGTGAATTCATCAGGATGACATCCTTTTTTCTTCATGTCTGAGAAAACTTCAATGGCAATATGATGGTTGCTGGTCAAGCAGAGACCTTGTATTAGAGAATTAAATGTGGCTACGTCAGGTAAAATTCCCCTGCTCGTTAAAACACGAGCAAATTCAGTGGCTTCTTGCACTTGATTCTCCTTACACAAGGTGCTAATTATAGTATTATAAGTTACCGTGTTGGGAGAACAGTCCCTTGAAAGCATCTGATTTAGAACTTGAATTGCCTCTTCAACTTCACCTATTCTACAAAGTCCTGAGATCAAACTATTATATGTAAAGACATCAGGGTCAAAGCCCTCTTGAAGCATCAAGTCCAATACCTCTATGGCATGCTTAACATGCCCTGCTTTGCACAAACCATTGATCAAAGTATTGAACGTATATTGATCCGGACGAAACCCGTCACTAGACATCTCTTGAACAAAGTCCAAAGCTTTCTCAATCTTTCCTTCTTTACATAAACCATGAACCAAGACGTTTATCGTTATATTGCTCGATGGACATTGAGCAGCCACCATTTGTTCTCGAATACGAAATGCACCTTCCAAATTACCTTCTTCAATATAACCCTGCATTATTGTTGTAAAGGTCTTCTCATCTGGAACTAAACCATGACTAGGCATTTCCTCCATCATTAAAATAGCAGGTCTAATTTGATGTGCTCTACATAAGGCCTTTATCAATATATTAAAAGTTGAAACATCGGGTTTCACCCCTCTACTTAACAACCTAGAATGTACACTTTCAACTAATTTCAACTTATTCCCATCAACAAGAACATTCAACAAGATGTTGTAACTAAAAGTGCCTGGATTAACACTAAATTCATCCTCCATCATATCAAGAACAGAAATGGCCTCATCATATAACTTAAACTTCCCATAACTTTCAATGAAAATAAAGAAAGTACCTTCAACAATCTCAACTTTCGACCTCTTCAAATCATCCAACATTTTCTTCATTGTCTCAAACGAACCCACCCTCCCAAACTTTCGAAGAATTTCCTCATATACTGACAAAGTGGGTCTGAAATTTGGCTGCTCTGAAGCCCATTCAAAGATTCCAAGAGCCACTGTTTCATCATTTTCGCGGTGAAGGGTGTCTAGGAGTTGCTTTGAGGTGAGATTATTTGAGAGTTTACGGAATTTTGAGGCTGAAATTGTAGATGAAGAAGATGAATTGGAGGCTGATGGGATTGAGTTGAGCTGAGAAACTGTGAAACAAATGGGTTTTGGAAATGAAAAAGGAAATTGAGGGTTTTGATTGTGGGGGAGAGTCCAAGAGTGGAAGTTTAGGCATGATGATAATGCCATTCAGGCAATTCAACAAACATGTAGCGGGCAACTGAAAATAGTCGGAAAATGAAGGGAAATATAGCAAAGGTGATATTCTAAGAAACGGATAAGTCTTCAGGTAATAAGGGAAGAGTAATTTTATCCGACCAGTGTGCACTTGGCAATGTTGTCCTCAGAAAATGGTGAAATCTAATACTCCCTCCATCCCCAAATAATGTTAATATTTGGGATTTCAAAATTTTCCCAAAATAATATTAATATTTAGACTATCAATGAAAATTTAATGAACTTTTACCATTTTTACCCTCTTATGACTTTTCTTTTAACCATAATTTCAATTTTCAAGATGTATTTAATAAGGATATATTAGTCTTTTAACTTTGACATTTATTATTTTTAGGAATTTCTTAATTCATATGAAATACTAAGTGTTAACCTTATTTATGGATGGAGGGAGTAATAGTGAGCTGCAATGAAGCCCACATGGGAAAACGATGTTAAATGACCGATAGTTTGTGAATATATTTGAAATTTAAACGGTGTTGATTTTTTAGAGTTTTTTAATACTCTCTCCGTTTCTAATTATTTGTCTCTTAAATCTACTTTATCAAATTTTCATTATCTGTCACTTTATGAAACCAAGAGAGTGTTAAATGTATTTTTTTTTCCAAACTTACCATTGTCTTTAATTAATCCAATCAACAACTAATTTGAAATGTCCCAACATAAATGTATTAATTGAAGGTTAAAAGTGCCTATATATCTTTAAATTAATGTATCACAATCATTTTTTTAATTCGAGTGTATTGTCTTACAACGACAGATAAATAGGAATGAAGGGAGCATTATATTAAAGTCAGCATTGAGCATGAGGTGGTGCGCTTAAGATTTCACATCAACTAACTTAGCTTTTGAGAGTCGAAATTATCTCAAGATCATTTTTAACCAATGAAACTATTTTTGATAAAACTTAGCAAAAAAAAAAAAAAAACTATTTTTGATAAAAGGATACCAAAAAGAAAAAAAAGAAAAAATAACCTTACATATTCTTATTATATTTATCTTTTAGAGTTTCTTTTAATAATTTGAAATATATTACTAATGAGATTAGTTTTAAGAAAAAAATATTAATTATTGGGATGAAAATTGTCCAACTCAAGACTTTCTTTAAAAAATAATAGTAATCATAATCGTCGAACTTAAATATATTATTCTAAAATAAAAGTACTACATCGACCTTTCATAACAAAAAATTTACTCCCTCTGTCTAAAACCTTTTTTTTATGCTAAATAAACTTTATATATCCTCCGATTCAAAATTACAAAGAGTGTCACCCCTATCACACAAGATTGAGGGGGGTATATTAGTAGGAGCAATATAACCAACTACATCATTAGACCTCGCCCAAGAAGCAAGATTATGGGCCAATGTATTACAAATTCTATTAATACAGTTAAATTTTTAAGTCTCACATAACTTAAGTAACTCTTTTCCGCTGTTAATAAGTCCTCTGTCTAAAATCTTGGAAGAAAAATATATGCCTAACCAACCAACCATCATTTATTAGTGAGACAAAAAATAAAATAAAAAATTCGAAACAGAGATTTTTTTTAGTCGGCAATAAAGTAGCTGCTACTTTACCAAAAAAAAAATGCAATTTCCAAAATTATCTTTCTGTCGGCAATAAATTAGCTCTACTACTTACAAAAAACAAAATGCAAATTCCAAATCTGGATCATATTCTATAAATTTTTCCTTGTTTCCAAAACCTTTATAAATATCTCAAGGATCTTATAAAATTTCAAGCACTATATATAACCAATTTATTCAAACTTAATTCTTCCTTCATCTTCTTTCCTGAGATTTCTGGTTTTTTTATTTTTGGGTTTCAGTATGGAGTTGAGAAAGCTTGTGTTGTTTTGGTTGACGTTGATAATGGCAGACTTTGGGATTTCCATAGCCTTTCTAAGGACGCACCAACTCGATTGGACTACCAATAATAATTTCGCCACATGGGCTTCTATCGAGAATGTGCAAGTTGGTGATAATATTTGTAAGTTATATCATCTTTTATTCATTGATTTTCTATCTTCCAACAGTCTTCAAATCTCTTTAATAATACTCAACTTACCTTTTTGTATCGTATTTTTACCTGAGATGAAATTTATATAGTGCGCACATTTAGTAATAGCGATAGATTAGGGCTCTACTTGGATAAGGTTTAGTTTGGGTTTGGGTTTAATCTCAAAATTGGTGGGAAAATACAAATTTTGACCTACAAAATTGGCGGGAGAATTTTAAATTCAAATTTTTTCGTTCAAATATTCGTTGAAATTGAAATTTTTGAAAGAATTTTTTTTTAATTTCAACGAATATTTGAATGAAAAATTTTGAATTTGAAATTTTCCCGCCAATTTTTCTAGGTCAAAATTTGTATTTTCCCACCAATTTTGAGACCAAACCTAAACTCAATCCCAAACCAAACATTGTCCAAGTAGAGCCTAGATTGATTTTCTCTTCGGACAGTTCTATACTACAAAGTTTTACTGAACCAAGTTCATCCATCATTCTACTCCAGAGGGAAAGGTACTTCCCCTTTCCGCTGATTGAGGGCAAGGGGGATTCGAACCCCCGACACTGTGGTTCGTAGCCACACGCTCTAATCATCTGAGCTACAAACTCCACATCGGATCCATTTCTGAGAGTACCTTAAAAATGACTATTTTCTCTTCCCAATCATTTTCATTCCGGGTTAAAAATATGTGAATACGCGTTTATTTTAAGAGGTGTGTTAGGTGTGAAGTGGGAGAGAAGGATATATACTTATATTTTAAAACATGTGAGAGTATGTATGTATGATGTTGAATGAATCTATAATCTCAAAATTTTTTCTAATTATGGATGCAGATTTTACCTATAATGAAAAAGAACACAATGTCTTGAAAGTGAGTAGCCAAGATTACCAGTCATGTAATACAGAAAATCCAATAGCCATATTCAACAGTGGAATTGACATACTGAGTATCACAGCAACTGGTGACTACTACTTCATTTGTGGCCATCAACAACATTGCCAATCAGGACAAAAACTACACCTCTCTATTGGCCATCCTAACCCTAACCCTCCTCCTGCAACTCCAACAAATCCCTCGACTCCTACAACTCCAACAAGTCCCTCGACTCCTACAATTAGCAATCCAAGTCCCTCAACTCCTACAATTTGCAATCCAAGTCCCTCAACTCCTACAATTTTCAATCCAAGTTCCTCAACTCCTACAATTGGCAATCCAAGTCCCTCAGTTTCTAATGGAGGAGCTGTCCAATGCCCTCCATTTTCATACTATCCCTATTGCAAGCCTCTTGGAGATGTTTATTCTACTTATTCTTCTTCTTCTTCTTCTATTGCTTCCAAGTGGTTGATAAGTTTTGGAGTTTGGGCTGGCATTCTTCTTGCTTCTCATTTTTGTGTCTTTTCTACTATGTAAGCTTGGAGAGTGCAACTAGTTTAGGCATCTCAGGTATGTTACCCGACCCTTCGTTTATACATGTCGTACCCGTATCGACACGATATGGGTATGGAATACTTAATAGATCTGGTCAACACCGATCAAACACTTTATTTTAGATGTTTAAGTATCCAACACCTAAATACATACTCATACCTAAATTCGGATAAAATAGGGTCTCAGTTTTCAAACAATGTTTGTTATCTTATATTTTATTACCTGATTTTTTTTTTATAAATAGTTGTTGAAGAAAATAAATGTACGAGATAAATGTTTTATATAAACTATTTCCGTTTTCTCTTTATGTTCCTAAACTATTTGTAAACTATTACTTATGTCAAATTAATGTAAAACTGATGATTTTCGATAAATCTACTAAAGCCACTTTATTTTTTATTTTTTAAAAACATAGAGCTGCTATCATTTGCTGAAAAATCTCCGTACGTAACAAGAACCCAGACCATATTATTAGTCTCCGCAATAGCATCACCCCTGCTGCAAGAGACCAATTAAAACTAAGCAAAAAAAAATTCTGGTAATAAATAACTTAAGCAATATGCAACTACTTCACATAGGGACTAGGAACTTTTTTCTAAGCAGAACTATACTGCCAAATTAACACTGAGATTGATAATGCTTAACGGCTAGTATCTCCACCGTCTAATTTGCATGGGAGAGGATACAAATCCAGCAACTTTCAAGTACTATACATACATTCAGAGAGGACAAAGATACAAGTTTCAGGACAAGTGACCATGGACAATTATTTTGCAAGTACAAACATGAAACAACCACCATGGAATGTGCAATTGCTATGATCAAAGATGATATATGTAGCAAGTATAAATCGCAGACTTGCATGCTTTCCCCCAAGAATTTATCACCTAGGACATTCAGCATTTTTTGTACATATCAACTCAGTTCAATTCGGTTTCAATGAACTATGTAAAGGAGGGATAGAAAAGAGCAAAAGCCAGATAATTTTGCATTGCAGAATCCAAAAATTGTCAAAATGAGAAGTACTGCATAAGATTGAATAAGAGAATCCCAAAGAGAAAGCGCTAAAGGTATTCTCTTCTACTCCTTGCAAGCCAATAGCTTGCAGATATTGGATTACAAATAAAACACTCAATGAAAAGAACCTAAAAATAACAAATCACATCATTTATCGAATACAGTAATGGTCATTTGATATATGTAGAACACTGCATGGCTGAACTTGGTAACAGATACCATCCCAGCCAAGACCCATACCACAAACTATAAACACTTCACCCCAAGTTATAAAGACAAGGAAACTAAGGAGTTCTTCCTCGCAAGGCTTACGCAATTGAAATTTAGGTGGCGCGGCTTTTAATAACATCAAGTCCCATTTCAGTTGGATCAGTTGCTTGTAGTTCCACCTGGATCCCATCTAGTTCCCTCTTAAACCTATCCTTTGAGCTAGCATAAATCATCTTGCTTCTCACCCTCGATGTGTCGGGAGACCTTAGAATAAATGAACAGACAGTCAAAGATAGAGGCAATTTCCAACCAACATATTTGTTTAGAGCAATAAGTTTTATACATTTTAAAATGCTAAATCAAGTGACCTACCACGCAATAAAGAATATTTTGCTTTTCTGACAGTTCTCAGCAGTTACAAAATCAAAGTCGTATACAGCATAACGACATTCATCGGCAGGAAGGCTTGCGGTGAAGTCCTCATAACTTTGGGCTGGCTCACCGACCTTCTCGACAACAACCTGTTTCTGTTTCTCCTCGATCTTAAAAACAATGAAACGATGTGTCCTTTTAGCTTTGAGTTCCAGGAACCTCAACTTACAATCGTCATGAACAGCCATCCCAGACACTGCGTTGGCCTGTAAAATGGAAAACCCGCATTCATTATCTAAAATTCTTAGCTGCAAAAAGCAATAGATTAGAATATGATAACTGGAAGAATTTTCTTTTACAGGCAACGTTAATGGGCAGAAAAAAAAAACAAAAAGAAACATTGTGGCGAACACCAATGCCTTTCCAAAGATAATAACTAATCTTAATGACAAGCGTGAGAGATGAAGTCTATGTTTCTCTTCCTGTACAACACTAGCACGAGCAACAAGAAGAGGGAAATAAGTTAAAAACTTACAGTTCTAATGTGCATTGATGCTCCCTGGGCGCAAACAAAATTCAAACATATGTCGATTCTAAGTCAAGGATCCAATACGAAATATCATTGAACTAAATAATGGATACAACTAAACTTTACCATATCCAAGTGGTAGTTTAACCTAGCTGCTTGATTGCTAATTCTTTATACTTATCAGCCATATAGACAGATCTCTACTTTTATCCTCAAAAGCTTTTGTGATTCCCCAATAATATCAAATAGAACCAATTTTTCACTTGACCAACGGAGTATAGCTACAGAACAATCCAACATAAGTTTTAAATTTCACGATTTGCCCTTCTTGAGCATAGAAAAAGTACTTAAATACGATTCACGTCCTTCATACTTTAAACAGCAGACCAAAACCTGTATACAAAAATTCTAGAAGCCAAATCAATTTGTGTAAAAAAAAAAGGCCAAATCAATTGATCAAAGCTCCAGTTCCTCCTGCATGATATTCCTTTGCAAGAAGAATAAGCTATACAGAAACTTAATGTGATTTTTGTAATATAAAACAACTATAACTCAAAATCCAAAGCATTACACTTCACCACACAAATAGCACCAAAATCATATATAGAGTCGGTGAAGTCAATCAGTCAACGGCACAATTTAAAGTAGATCCATCACTTTTCTCACCTTCAAACACTGTTTCAGCTCAATCAAATCAAATCAAAACCAAAACTCAAATTTCGCAATTCATGAACGATATTCCTTTAGATCTAAATAAATACCCATCATCTTCAGCCTAGAATATCCGATCAATTGAAATTTTGCATGAACGACATTAATTTAAACACAAATAGATTACGATTTTAAGATCAATTGCAGATTAAAGGTAAATCGTAAAGTTCCAGCAAGATTAAAAAAACTCAAACAGCAGTACGCAATACAAAAATTGAATTGAATCAACGATAAGAAACTCACCATTTTCTGATGCAGCAAAGCGCGATCAAAGAGTTTTGAGAGGGAGAAGTTTTTTTAGAGAGATAACTGGTAACGAGAGCTCAACTAATGTGGTGGGGGATATTTATGTTGGATCCGGAGTAGAATAACGCTTGTACCTATGGCTTAATGTGGAGTAAGAATTTAATAAAGCAGTTGCGTGACGCCGCGTAAAATTTTACTACTACTGCAGGGAATCGTGTATTTAAGTTGTCAGGCACTACGGTTTACCAACAAATCCGAACCTATTTATTAGGAGAAATATTGAAATTCAAGAAGTGGAGAGAATTCAAACTCATGAGCTATACGTTATGAGGATTCGACCTTAACCACTAAACTAATATCTCATTGGCTCTTTTTCCCAAATTTAGAAAAAAAAATAAAAAAAGCACCACGGCTTTGAACGAGTGATTCCGTCTTGGCTGATGTTGATGTATGGGCGAAGTTAGAACTTTTAGGTTGAGGGAAATAAACTGCAATAGTATACCAGAATTATATCTAAAAGTTGCAAAAAAAAATGTTGGCAAATTTGATCAAATATTCCGATCTATATATAAAATTTATTATATATAGTAAAAATTTTAAAAATCTCAAAGGGATTGCCCCCAATCCGCCCCTGTGTTAATGAGGTCTAGGTGAAACGGGTGGATATGGGAGTATGAGGCGAATTTTTTAATTTTTTTTAAGTTACGAGTCAAACGCTTATCACCATATGTTATTAATTAAGTGGTGTGGATTTTAAAAATAAGTGCAAAACTCTACATTCAAAAGAAGAAGAAAACCTTTATATTAAGTCCTTGCCTTGCTAACATATTCAAGAGAAATAGTACTTTTTCTGTTCGAGTTAGTTTTCACTTTCTTTTTTTTTAAATAAAGATTGATTTCACTTTTGACTATTTTACGAAATATTAATTCGATTTGATTTATAAAATTACATGATTAGAACAAATCATCCGGATACTATGAAATATAATTAAAGTTCTTTCTTAATATACAAATTGAGTAGGCAAGCTTTTATTTTTAAAAAGGAGTTCTAGTTCAATCTTTTCTCAATTAGAAATGAATTACAATGAAGTTCTTTTTATATCTTAGAACTAATTCCGAAATTATACTTTTTTAAGGGAGTTCCAAAATTATTCTACTATAATTTGTCTAGGCTTAGTAGTATAATATTATCTAATATGGTTTTGTTTGGATTGAGTCAATTTATAGGGGTGTATTCAATATAGGTTCTATAGGATTTGTAAGGAGTTTTAAAGTTTATAGGTATTCAATTTAGATTTAAAGAAGTCCATTAAAATCTAGAGGTATTCAATTTAGATTTTAAAAAGTCCATTAAAATCTAAAGATATTCAAAACTCTATAGATTCTCATAGATTTCATTAAATGTAGGATTTTGATGAATTTTACTAGTGTGTAGTGAGAAATCTCTTCTTTTTCCTCAAGATTTTGATTTTTCTCTCATTAATATTAAAATTAAATGTCTTTGATAATTTTATCTTATATTACAAATTTTTTAGTTATCCCATTTCTGTAAAATTCTAAGAAAAATAAAGAAATATCCAAAATCAAAAGAAATGAGGAAAAATTTCACATCGTTAAAAAAACTCAATATGAAAGGTTTATTTTCCAAAAATAATATCCAAACAATTTTCTTCTTAATCATCTTCAAGCAAAAATTAAAGAAAGCAAACAATTTCTTGTCTAGATAACCACAAATTTCTATGTTGCAAACAAGGATTTCATTTCCCTCAAAGAAAAAATCAAAGGGAAAAGAAGAGTTCAAACAAAACCCATCACAAAACATACTTAATTAAGCCAAAGGAAAAAATATCAGTAAATAATTATACAAACCTTGAACAAATAAATAAATAAAAAACCGCAGTTACGTGATCTCCAAAAAAAATCAAAGACAATCGCGAAACTTTTTAAATTTTTAACAAAATGATTTGATTTCAAAATAAAAAAGATTGATGAACATATGTTGACTATGGAAGTTCAACACCACTGAATCTGTATTTTCTAAATTTTTGGGTGTTATTCAAATAATCTGTAGACTTTATAAATAAAAAAAAATCCTGATAAATCAATCTAATAGAATATGCGTAGAGTCTGCATAGAGTAAAAACAATTCATAAAGTCAGCAGAATCCATAGACTTTTCAAAATCAATTAAAATCTGGATTGAATACACCCCTATTAGTGTTTCAAGTTTTATTTTTATACTCAATTCAAAAATAGTTTGGACCGCATTTTAAATTTGAAACCAAATCAAACTTAAATCAAGCTCAATCCAAATGCACCTTATATTTATCATGCTATACATTACCCAATGTTAGTTAGTCGAGGTGGCAAGATTCACAGGAATCGGGTAGCCTAAGTGGTAAGGCTATCCGGCCACGATCTCCCATTGTGGGACAAATAAATTCTCCTCCTTGTGAGGCTAAATTCCCTCCCCAGGCATGGGACATGCTACAATCTCCCTATCTAGGGTACTCTCCGCTCTTCCCTTTCGGGGGCAATCGCCTTCGGGCGTCAAAAAAAAAAAAAAAAGGTGGCAAGATTCAAACGGAAACTTTCCTTAAATTGAGCGTAGAAATGAAACCTCAAACATTAAATCACCTAAATTTTAATTTGAGTTTTTTTTTGTTGGTAAATAAGCATATATATAACAAAGCTTAACATGTAGGATAAGGAACAAAGTTATTAAAATTAGGCATATCTAATAAGACCTCATGTCCATATCTCTGCCACTATAAGGCTAACAAAATGATGGATATGGATAGAGGTATCGAGAATAGACCTAACAAAAGAAACCCCACGGGCATCCCCTGCCACCACGTGGCTAACAAACGGGTGGTAAAAAGTCAAAGATAACAAGATCGGATGATGAAGCGAGTCATCCAGCTTTAGCGAGACCATCAACGCATGTGTTGGCCTCTCTGAAAATGTGTGAAATTGCTAATGGTCGGTACCTGTTTGATCAAAACCCTGCAATCAAAGATAATAGGGGACAAAGAGTGAGTAGAAATATATGCATGAATAATAAGATCAATGACCACTCTTGCATCCATTTCTATAGCTAATCTCTGACTATTGACGCTGATAGCTAGCTTGAGACCATCTTTTTAGCGCCCTCAGAGTTCTGCCACATTGTTTGTGCAAATGCCAAGATTCCTGTAGAATCCCCTAATTCAATCTCCATGATTGTTTATGATAAGTCCCCCACTGCCACTTTGACCCGGATAATCAAAAGATGAACCATCAACATTAAGTTTCAACCATCCAGTAGCAGGTCTAGTCCAAAAAATTGAGATAAGTTTAGTCTTCTTAAGCAGTTTTGAGCCCCCACCCAAAGCATGAAACTCGGTCGATTTAATAATGGTGCCAATAATAGACTCATTGATTGGTTTCCCTGGATTGAACAGATGATAATTTGAATTATGACGTATGTGATTTGTGTGGTGAATTAAGATATGATAATGCTAGACAGCTAAAATTAATTGGATAAATTAATTAAATTGTGACAAAATTATAAGTAGCCCGTGACAAATTTGTTATTAATCCGTTAAAAAATTTAAAAAAAAAATCAAAAGAATTTAAAATTTTAATAAATTAATTTTAGTTATTAATCATTTCCCGTTAAGAAATTCTTCCAAAAGAGGGGGGAAATGTTTGGTTTTATGATTTTAAGAGAATGTCACAGCAGTCCAGCCATTGGTTGGGTGGGTCCATTATGGAGATTCTTTGTCTATTCTGATTTCTGCGTCAATCCAACGCTACCCTCCGTTTAAAAAATTCAAAAATAAAAATCACACTCTTAATGACTTTTCATTTATATATATATGGAGGTGGAGGGACAAGCTCAACTCATGTAACATTTGGGCGTACTTGGATTCAATTTAATTTACATTTTGAATCTAGTCGAGCTTAAATATTAAATAATCTAGCATTTTATTTTATTTTAAATTAGTTTGAAACTGACAAAAAAATTTCAATCAAACATAATCTAAGGATTTGTTTGGATTAGTCTCAATCTTAGACGAATATAAAACTCAAATTAGATTTTAAATAATTTAATATTTCAAATTTAATTTTTAAACTCAATTAAAAAAACCCGGCATTAATATCAAATTTAAACCAACGTCAAACACAATTTAAACAACACCAAATATACATTTTTATTTTTTTTGGTGAAAAAAAAGTTTAAAGTGAGTTCGGACTCGATCACCACTACTGAGTCGGGGCAGGGCGCTCAGTGATCATAGAGTCACTTACATGCAGATTTCTACAGATCACCCTAATAACACGATCTCACGTCGTCGGCGAAATTGAAATCAACACTGACTGTAAGGGACGTGCTAAACCCCAAATATACATTACTTAGCAAAAAAAAAAAAATCATGAAAAGTTTGGGCAAACGTACACCTTACTTTAAGAGCTACCGTTGTTTCACTTTCAAGGTGCCTTACAGGTATAAAAGTGCAATTCCTTTCCACGCCTTTAATAATATGTACTCCTTTATTTTTTGAAAAATGGCCTAGATTATCCTCCAATTATTTCATAGGACACAATAAGGTCCTACATGTATTTTGACTTTTTGGATAGATTCTATAACAATTTTCGCACCTCTTAAATCGTTCTAACACTAATTTAACTGATTGTTTCCAACAAAAAAGGCCCACATACTGGTCACCTTACTTGTTGCTTCGCAATCATTTTGCTTTTCAAACTTAAACTTATAGCTTTATTGATAGCTGAGAGTACTATTTAAGCATTATGGTGTATTTAAATACTATTTTTGTGGAGATTTGATCCCTCAAATATGAATTCACAACTATATCTACTCACACTAATAATTTAGAAAATCAATACAAATGTATTACCAATTTTAAAAATGTTGGAGAAGCGGCTGCCGCCTTTCGCCCCTTAAATTTCATCTTTGTTCTCAACAAAAAAAAGTCTCATACGTAAAATAAATGGTGCACTCAAATAGATCTATTTAATTTTAATTTTGCTTGAAATTTAAAATGAAATCTAAATTTCTTTTCAATTAGTTTTGAATATAAAACGTCAAGCTCTAAGATTCTAATTTTAATTTAAAATTGAAATCACAAATCTCAAATTAGATCAATTTCAATTAGATCGAAAAAATAAATCATACTTTGGGAAATCAAAATTATTCTACTTGGACCAACTTTTGATGATGCCCACATTCATCTATGGTGTATAAGGAAAAAGGAAGACACGTTGCATAAGCACCCACCATTTGCGATGGGTGTTGGTCAACCCCCAAATGCTATTCCGAATCTTATACGGAACAATAAAAATTTAGTACGAACGAAATATCTTAGAATAGATGTCTTTAAATATAAAAACATGACAAGTGTCCTTAAAAATACGACAAGTATCATAAAATTATGATAGGTGCCTATTTTAAATCAATATTGACAATTAAATTTTTAATTCGACGAATAAAATTAAGTTCCCGCACGTATAAAATTTACTCATACTCCTGACACTGGAGCCGCAGCGCCCAAATGAAATGCACATTCATCCTAATCATGGTGGTATTGATATAAAGAACAAAGGGGGGCGGTGGGGATTGGAATATTTGAAGAAGAATGTGCCTCAGAACCTACACCCACCATTATTGGCTCGAGTGCTCTCCCATTGTTTTTTCTCTTCTTTTCTTTATTGGATTTAGAAACACAAATATTAGTTTGTCTTCTATAATGACTGTTTATGGTGTTATATTGAGAATCGCGTTGGTTAGTCAATTATTGAATAAGTTTGTTTTTGTTAGAACTGGGTATTCAAGCCTCTATTGAGATATCTTTTCGTTCAGAGTTAGATCCAAGTTAATTTTTAACATAATATTCGAGTCACATATTTTAATATTACGGCTCAATTAATGTTTACGTTTCAAATGTCCAATTATGTGTTGGGAAGAAACCACAATATAGTTCAAGCAACCGAATAACAAGATCAAATATGCTTGACAAAATATCTCCCAAACTTGAATAAAAACGTAGGACACCAAACAATAAATCCAAAGCCCACGGATGACAATTATGAATGCAGCAGAACAATAATATTAAACGGAGTTAGTAAATGAAAGATAAATCAAACAAACACAACACCAAGAATTTTACGTGGAAAACCTCTTCAAATCGAAGAGTAAAAACCACGGGACCTTCGGATCCACTCCAAAAGCTTCACTATAAATCAAGAGAGGTTACAAAAGAGTATCTACACCAATACGTGTAAACTCAAACCAACAATGAAGCTAAAACTTCATCCAATACACAAAAGAGATGAGAATAGAGAAACATTCACCCAAAAAAACCGAGCTATGTTCAGACAATCATAACTCAGAAACCGACCGTTGAAATCCAATCTCCATCGTCCATAATGTAGCCCTATCAGTCTTCTACCTTCAGTTAAAATTTGAGACCGATCCGAGCACAAATGATTGCCCGATCGGAAGTTATCCCAAAACTGCGCAGGCTAAAAACTGGCAGAGAATTTCTCTTCTTTCTCTCAATACTCATAGCTCTCTCTCTGTAATGTGTATAATAACCAGCTCAAGAGATAAGGGTTTTTTATATCCCTTTGGGCTATGGCCTAGGGCTCTTTTTCAAGACCCACATAGGAAGAGAAAACATTACATGGCCCAACAAATATTCTCATTTTCCCGACTATGTGAAAGTCACAAATTCCTTGCCATCCCGGCAAGAGAACAACACCCCCAAGCTTCCACCTAGACAATGCCTTAGTCATCATATCAGCCCTATTATCATCAGTATGAACTTTTTCAAGCTCCAACAACTTATCATCTAACACTTCACGTATCCAATGATACCTCACATCAATGTGTTTAGGTTTAGAATGAAAAGTTTAGTTCTTACCAAGGTGAATTGCACTTTGACTGTCACAAAGTAGCACATACTTAGATTGAAAGTGTCTAATTTTCTTGAGAAATTTCTTCATCCAAAGCAACTCTTTACAACCTTCCGTTGCTGCAATGAACTCAGCTTCAGTGGTAGACAAAACAACACATTTCTGCAATCGAGATTGCCATGAAACAACTCCCCCTGCAAAGGTAATCAAGTAGCCTCAAGTAGATTTTATGGAATCAACATCCCAGCCATATTTGTATCTGTGTAGCCTTCAATAATAGATTTCTCATTGCTAAAACAGAGTCTCATATTCGAACTCCCACGGAGATATCTCAAAATCCATTTCATTGCTCTCAATGTTCTCTTCCTGGTTTTGAAAGAAAACGGCTAACAATACTAACAACATGAGCAATATCAGGCCTCGTGCAAACCATACCATACATCAAACTTCCAACTGCTGAAGTATAATGAACTTTCTGCATCTCTTTCTTCTCATCATCTGTAGAGGGGCATTGTTTGACACTAAATTTGAAGTGACTGGCAAGTAGAGTGCTAATAGCTTTGGCCTTATCCATTATGAATCTCTAGAGCACCTTCTCAATGTAGCTCTCTTAAGATAACCAAAGCTTTTTTGCATTCCTATCACTAGTGATATTCACTCCAAGAATCTGCTTTGCTGGTCCCAAGTCTTTCATGACAAAAGACTTGCTCAATTTCCGCTTTCAAATCTGCAATCCTGGAAACATTCTTACCAACAATAAGCATATCATCAACATAAAGCAAAAAGTATGATAAAATCATCATCAGAAAACTTTTGCACAAATACACAATGGTCAAAATTAGTCTTCTTGAAGCCATGTTTCCTCGTAAACGACTCAAACTTCTTGTACCACTTCCTCGGTGCTTGTTTCAAGCCATACAAACTATTTTTCATCCTGTAGACATGATCTTCTTTTCATTTAACTTGAAAACCTTCAGGTTGTTCCATGTAATTTCCTCATCAAGATCACCATTAAGAAAAGTTGTCTTCACATCAATCTGCTCAACCTCTAAATCAAGGCTTGCAGTCAAACTACACACAATTCTTATAGAAGACATTTTAACAACAGGAGAAAATATTTTTGAGAAGTCAACTTAATTTCTTTGACCAAACCCTTTGACAACAATTCTACCTTTAGGACGTGGATCTGGAAAGGGCTCTTGTGGCTTCCATACGTAAACCCACCTGTTATTCAAAGCTTTCTTGCCCTTTGGCAACTTCACTAACTCAAATGTGTTATTGTCATAGAAATACTTCATCTCATCTTCCATTGCACTTAACCACTGATCCTTCTGTTCACTTCCCATGGCCTCCTGAAAGCTTTCTGGTTCTCCCCCATCATTCATCAACACATACTGATCAGGATGATGCAAAGTATTATTCTTTCTGACTCTGGTAGACCTAATAAGTAGAGCAAAATGTGGTTCCTCTGGAAAATCTGGAACTGTTGGAACATGATCATCCATTTCAGTATCATCTGGAACTATTGGAACATGATCATCAACACTATTATCATCTAGGATCTCAATATCGAGCTGTATTCGGTTCCATATCTATTTGAACTTGCTCATCAACTGTAACAAGTAACTTTTAGGAAGATCTCTGTTCAAATCAACAAATCAGAATGAATCAGAATGAATCAGCTTTTTCAACATCCTTGACAGTCTGGTCTTCACATAATACCACATCTCTGCTTCATAGGACCACACACACATCAGAATGAATCAGCTCTAACAAACTTGACTTTCTGTAAGGAGGGTTGGACTTGGAAAAACACTCTATTCTATTTTGTTCCCTGCCATACAACGATCACATTTATCCAATTTTGCAGTACTAACTCCAGAAAGTGCATTGTTTCTAATTAAACAATTAAGTCATTTCTCGCTAACGTGACTCAGCCGCCTGTGCCATAGATTAGGTGAGATTTTGGTGTCCACCACATTGACACTGCCAGAAATCACAGATTGCATCAAATACAAATTAGAAGCAAATTTGTTTCCTCGAGCCACAATCAAAGAACCCTTTAAAAGTTTCCACTCTCATCCTTTAAACACGTTACGAAAAGCATCGTCATCATGTTTTCCAACTGAGATCAAATTCAACCGGATATCTGGAGAGTGCTTGACACCTCTGAGAAGTAACTCACTGCCATTACTAGTCTTCAAACACACATCACCTATGCCAACAACTCGCGACACGCCATCATTGCCCATCCTAAGAGCTCCAAAGTTTTCAAGAGTGTAGGAACATAATAACTCTTTCTTTTTAGCAACATGAAGTGAAACAACTACCCATTTAGTGTAATGAGATGCATAATTAATCACATCATTATCATAAACAACAAAGAAATCCTCTGAAGTAGCAGTAGCAACAACATCAACACTATTATCTTTCACTTCTATATTACTACCATTTTTCTTATTTTTCTTCCACTCGAAACAATGTTTCTTGATGTGTCATTTCTTTCCACAGTAATGACATTCCATATCCTTGAACCTTGATCTGGACTTTCTTCTGCGTTTATCTCCGTTTCCATGAGTCTTGTTCTTGTCTCTCCCCCTATTTTCAGTATCAAGGACATCTGAGTGAGATGATGATGTCCCCGGATTAGATCTTCTAACCTCATCATTCAAGATACCATATCTAGTATATGCTAAAGACATGGCACCAGCAGGACATTGTTAATATAAGAGGCCCGAAAATTTTCCCAAGATTCAGGTAAACAGCTAAACAACCAAAGTCCCAAAACTTCATCATCAAGTTTAACACCAATATCAGACATCTAACCATAGGCTCCTTCAAATTCATTAACATACTCCGTGACATGAGTGCCCTCTTAATATATCAGATATATCAGCCGCTTCATTCAAAACTTGTTGTTTCCAGATTTTGTGGCATATGTATTCTCAAGATTTTCCCACAATTTCTTGGCATCGGTTCTTTTAAAATAACATTTTTAACATTTTTTTTCAACACAACTTCTAATAAAGCCGCAGACCTAGCGATGTTCAACATACCATTCTGCATAAGATTTAGAATCAGGCTTTCGAACAAAAAACTGGTGCATGAAAACCTTTAACATATAACAAATCTTCCATCTCACTACTCCAACTGTGATAATTTTTACCATTCAAACGAGTCATCTGTCTAACATTCAGTTCCATATTTAGACAAGCAGATAATCACGCAGCAACTAAAACTCTGATATCATTATGTTGGGGAGAAACCACAATATAGTCAAAGCAACCGAACAGCAAGATCAAATATGCCTGACAAAATATCTCGCAAACTTGAATAAAAACGTAGGACACCAAACAATAAATCTAAAGCCCACGGATGAAAATTACGAATGCAGCAGAACAATAATAAACGGAGCTAGTAAATGAAAGATAAATCAAGCAAACACAACACCAAGAATTTTATGTGGAAAACCTCTTCAAATCGAAGAGTAAAAACCACGGGACCACTCTAAAAGCTTCATTATAAATCAATAGAGGTTACAAAAGAGTATCTACACAAATATGTGTAAACTCAAACCAACAATGAAGCTAAAACTTCATCTAATACACAAAAGAGTTGAGAATAGAGAAAAATTCACCCAAAAATATAACTCTGTTAAGACGATCATAACTCAGAAACCGACCGTTGAAATGCGATCTCCACCGTCTAGAATGTAGCCATATCAGTCTTTTACCTTCAGTTAAAATTTGAGACCGATCAGAGCACAAATGACCGCCCAATCGTAAGTTCTCCCAAAACTGCGCAGGCTGAAAACTGGCAGCGAATTTCTCTTATTTCTCTCAATACTCACAGCTCTCTCTCTCTCTCTCTCTCTCAAGAGACAAGGGTTTTATATCCCTTTAGGCTTGGGCCTTGGGCTCTTTTTTAAGACCCACATAGGAGGAGAAAACGTTACATGGCCCAACATTATGAGCGTGAGAATCTCATATGGATGAGCAGGTGAGCAATTTGTTTTTAAGAGTTGGACAATACTCTTCGGTATTTGTAGGGATTGGAGTTGGACCAGAGCTCATTTTTTAACTTGTTTAACCATAAATATTGAATATATCTATTTTCTTGAGAGAAGCTATTCTTACAAAATTAAATTACCTATTATCTCTTTTAAAAAAAAATGAGTCATCTTGGATTAATTCAATTAGACAACTAAAGTTATAAAAATTACTAAAAAGTATATTTAGAAAAAAGATAAATAGTTTAACTAGTTAAAAAAAAATTCATCGATTAAGATTCGCCAACACGGTTACAAAGAAACCTTAGCACATCCATAATGTATCTTGAGATGCAAATTGTTATTGAGAAAAATGATTCGTGTTTGGTTTTCATTTGAATATTTTATCTTCGAGTATGAGTAGACTAACTTACTTTAATGTTGGGCTCGGATTGATGTTATTACTTTTTACGACCCAAATGTCTAGTCTTGAGTATGAGGGTGTATTAAAAAATTTATATTAGCTAGTTTATGAGTATATTTGAAATTTATAGACTTGTGCATTTCTTTCTCTTTCGAAGTACCTTTTGAGTGTTAGAGTTAGACATAAATCCCATTTTAACATGGTTTAATGAGCGAACCCTTAAGCGAATGTGGACTTTGGATGTCCCCTGCATTTTCCAAGTAGGACAGCGGGACTTTAAATGTTCTCATGTGACCTAAATTAGAGCAGTTGGTCTTGAAGACTCCACGTCGATGTTAGGGAGAGTTAAAATATAAAATCTCACATTGAATCTATTTTACTTATGAGTTAATGGACTAATACCTTGTTAATTTGTTTTGAGATAAAATAGTGGTCAATAAACCCTTTTCACTAAAAGGGACTAATCGTGAGAGGAAAAATTAAAACACAAATAAAAAAAGAGAAAATGCATGGGCCCGTACCTTGCATTCTAGAAAGCCATAAGCCACGAGCATCATGAATGGAAACCAAGATTTACTAACACAACACAAAATGACGTGTTATTAAGTATGGGCCACAAACAATATTGGCCCAGTAGTCTGTCCCATGATTGTGCAAGTTACTTCAGACATCTATGGTGGCTTCGGACAGGATCTGGCCTTATATGTATGACCCTTCTAGGGTAGGCCCGTAGGAGCCATGTCCAGGACAACCTTTGGGGAGATTGAGACCGGAAAATTCAATAATAAGATCGTGTTGTAGAATTAGTCTTACAATCCCATTACATTAATTAAACAAGTCTACTTATATATGAAAGCTCCGCTCAATTAATATAGTTCTTTCATATTAATTAATTAGGGTCTACCTACAAATTTAGGCTCTGCTCAATTCATGTGAAGGGATGTGAAACCAATCTCCTAATAACGGGATTGAGTATGCATTTATGTTTAAAGTAGGCTAAGGAAAATATGACTTTTCATTCATTGATTTTTTCAAACAATTATCAAATTTTTATGCTAAAGAAGAAAGTCGAAGAACCAGGGATAACCCATTACTTAAATAAATTTACATAAATTATAAGTAAAATCTCACTCACAAAATACTTTAAATGAGTATGAGAAACTAATATTAATAGAATAAATTAATGCATAATCTTCATTTTACTTTGCAGCTTTTTCATCACAATTCTCGAATAAAAAAACTCATCACTCGTCTTATTAATTTACCTCGAGAAAATATAAAAAATTAAAAAATGACACAAAATATCAACTTATCTAGAGACTCTTGTGGGGTACGGGAATCAGTAAAAATATGCAAGGACTATCTTATCTTCTTTTTTTTTGGTCAAAACGGGATCTTATGTATTAACCAATAGGAAATGTACAAGATATACAAAGGCACAAAGCCTAAAACAGGAGCTAATCCTCCTATCCTAGACGAGGTTTGGTCCACTCGGGCCCAAAATCACGTTGACTGGGTGGAAGTATAAGGGTCATAAATACATTAGAACCTGCATATGTACTTTACGCGTATCAATGGTATGTCTTTTAGCGGCAATTTCATAACAATGCTAACACGTATCGGTTTCACAAACCAGACTATTTCATGACGTTAAAAATTTCGTAGGTGTGAAATAACTGAAATATTTTTGGTTTAACATTTGTTAAATTTTTGTAAACACCTCTTATGGATATTTATTATCAAAACAATGCATAATTATTGTTCGAATATATTAAAGAGTGTACTAGAATATTCAAAATTTAAAATTTCCCCACATGCTGTAAATTTTTATGGTAGGTAAAGCGAGTCTGAGTTTGAGTCTCAAATCGGGTCAAACTCAAACCAGATCCAATTCAAGTAAACCCCTAGTATGGTAACTGTCTTCATTAGTTGCATAACCTTGATTTTTGATTTAATATCAGGACTTTTAAGTTGGTGGAAAAAAATGTAATAATATACTGAATTACATATAAAAATTGTAAAAATAATATATGTTGGGAGCAAATTTAATTAAATATTTTGATATATATACAAAATTTACCATATATATTAGAATTTTTAAAAATCTCCAGAATAGTCAAAAAGTTCTTTCCTTGCGTGTGAAACACATCTCTATCATCAAACAATTGAGTCAATATCAGAGTTACATAACTGTACGGAAGTAGGGGTCATTAGATACAAAAATTACAAATTGAAAGAGTGTCATGTATATGCGAAAAATACACGTTATGCACTGTACTAGGTGCAGAATCTCAAGCAATTAATTGGCGAAGAATCCCAATGTGGATGGATACTCTTCACTAACCTGCCTATAAAATCCAAACAGAGTCAACCAACTCTTCGTCACTCTATAATCCAAACTACCACCACTTTCTCTCTTGTTTTCTCTGCACTCAGCATTTATTTAATTATTTATACAGATTCACTGAATCTGCGCCTTCGTTTTCGATCTCTTGTAAAAAAGGCCGCCGGAGATGTCTCAGAAATCCAGTCGCCACCACCGTAAGCCGTCGCTAGGCGTTTTCGTTTTCCCTGATAACCTCACAGATCCTCTTCCGAAGAATGATGTTGAAGAAAAAAAGGCTGCTCCTGCAGCTTCTTCTTCAAGTGTAACTGCTCAGCCGCTACCAAGCAGCGGCGCACCGCTGTCACCGCCACCGGCGAAATCCTCCGCCGAGGAAATGTCGGAGAAATCAAGTCGCGCTGTTAGCAGGAAGTGAATCGGCGACTCTTTTTGTGTACTCTGTTCGGAAATCGGATCGTTTTGATTAAGGGAAAAAAAAAAATTGCTGTAGTGAATGTTTTGGCCGATATTTTAATGGATGATCTAAAAATTTCTTCGTTCGGTGCCTACATTTGAATTATTTGTTAATTTTGTCGATTTCCAGCTTTACTTTATTTTGTAAATTACTTACTTCACTCCATAACATAGTCAGGTAGGAAATGTAACGAAAATAAGAAAACAAAAATAAGGTAAATTGTTAGTTAAAATATCAATATTAATTTTTTAAATAAAACTTGTATCCAATTAATTCTATTTAAGAGAGTAATATGATTATTTTGACTAATAAATTACTTTATTTTTTACTTTATTATTTTTTTTAAAAATATTATAAACGATTTATGTTATTTAATGAATGAAGTATTTTTTTTAATTCTGTTAAGTACTTGTAGCATAGTTTAACTAAGGCACCTCAATTCAGAACAAAGTCGTGGGTCTAAAACATTGTAATAGTGGCTAATTTTTCAAATTTGCAGGATTTTTTTATTAACAAATCACACTATTTATTAAATGTAGTAACTAATATTGCAAAATGTAGTAGTGGCTAAATTTTTAAATTTGCGGGATTTTTTTATTGACAAATCACACTATTTATTAAATGTAATAACTAATATTGCAAATATACGTAGCTTAATACCAGTAAAAAAAAGTTAATACTTTTACAAATTTCAATTTTCAAGTGTCTTTCGCCAAATTTGGGCCTAATTAATTGTTGGGCATAATTGATTGGAAAAGTTGTCCTTGTAACCTTCAATGAAAATGACAGGAAATTGTGGGAAACAGACCGGAACCAAAATGTGGAAATGGCCCCATATATTATGTAATTATCGCCAATAATTTCAATATTTAGGGTAAGAAGAAAGGATTTTTTTTATATGGATCAAGTACATATTGATCTTGTGGTTCAGAATTAGTCACGTTATTACAGAATTGTTTCTTTTATCATTCTTTAGTGATGTGGCTAGTTTTGGACAACATGATCCAATGAATCTGTTTCATATCAAAACTATCCAAAAAGAAAATGCAACTGATTGAAGAGTGAAGGCACAAGGCAACAAGTACCTTTCAACAAAAAAAAAAAGTTGAAAGAACCACAAGAACTCAAGGAAAAAGAAAAGGTATAGACCCACAAAAGCAGAATTGAAAGCAGGACTTAGGACTTACTTTCAATAATTTCATTACTACAAATCGAAAACCATACATTTTTTTCAACTATTAACTAAATACCTAAATAATTATTACATGTTTTTCAAAGTAAGGTCGTCTTAATCATTTGGGACTCATTTGTTTTTATTGTTTAAGTAATTTTAATTTTATATCTATTTAGTTTCTAAGATTTTTGTCCTTATGTTGCAAAATTTGGTAAAATTGCCGTCACTCGTAAACAGAATGTAGTGAGTGATCTTTCACTATTACAAGTACAAAAAAACACATGAACAAAATAGATATAGAACTAAAATGATTAAAAAAAAATAGAATTAAGGTTACATTGCAACTATGAATATAATTAAGTGGCTGTTTTTGCACATTATTCAAGGTATGACATTCTTTTGCGCAGCGGCTTCAGTGCCGATAAGTTTCGCAGAATTTACCCTCGTTCGTCAAATTGAAATTTTTACGATTTAAATTAATTTAAAACGGAATACTTATTTTGAAACTCATTACAAAATATGATGGTCCACATGGTTTTTTTGAGTGTCGACACTTGCACAATATCATGGAAATCTTGACCAGATCACATGTATACCATTACATGTCCAACTTTACAAAGTATACATTAGTGAAGGTAGAGAGTAATAATTTCCCTTTCCACATAGTTAATTTCAACAAATTGGGTAACAGGAAGATATATTACTGAGCAATAGTTCTAAATATAAACATATGAACTTGAAAAAAAGCGTAAAGGAAAAACACATAATATCCAAACTATTAACTACATTGATTAAAAAACTTTTGATCTTGAAAAATCCTTCCCACTCTTGTCATTGAGCCATGATTTATAAGTAAAGTCTGAGATTGTTCAAAAAATTTGTTCGTTATTCCAAGGCAGAAATGTTGCATATTTGGCTAGAGCATCAGCCATTTTCAACAATTCTTTTTAGCTTCATAGTTTGGACATGGCAAGTTTTGGAATATATTATTTTCCTTTAAAAAAAAACAAATAAATAAGTCTACATTTTGAGAATTAGAAATCTTAGAACAATTTATTTCATGAATTGGGAGTGGGATTTTAGCCTTGAACTTAATTAAGGCCCAGTCTCTTACTGTTATGGATGAATAAGACATGCCATATTGATTGTGCTCTCTGAGTATGAATAGTTCTTTAATGTATATGTTCTTGATGGATCTTGTGATGTAGTATTTATAGCATTATTACTAAAATAGTTATATGGAATACATATTAGTCATTGAATAAGTTGATTTGATGACTTAATTTTTGTTGTAGATACAGTTATTATTTGATATATATATACAAAAAACCGTAAGATAAACTCATCCAATAGTTAATAAATATTTTACACGTGCGATCATAACACGTGTTTTACACCATATCTAAACTGTCATTATTACATGTTCGAGAGTGTGATGGAGAGATTGAATTTTTCCCATTTGTTTACTTTAATAATTAATGAATTATGGATGGCAAAGTCTATGCATAGGAATATAAAACCATGTGCATAAAAAAAATCTTTCATATAGCGAATACTTCTGTTATTGACCTATTCCAATGAATCTTATGGTCATTAGTTCTCTATATCATTAGAGGATGAGGATGTAATCAATTAACACTAGCATGTTTATGGAAACTAATTATTATTTAAGATTTGCTAAATCTTTATACAATCTAATTTTGATGTATGGATTCAACAGATCTAATTTCGATGTAATTGTCAACTAAAAATTATTTAAGATAATTGTATACATTAAGAAAGCCATTTACTAAAGACATTTACTAATTACTAATTATATATATATATATATATATATATTATTGATTACCTTAAGTAACTCTTAACTTACAATCACAGTTTTCTTATTAAAAAAAAAATAATTATATGTCAACAATTAAATAAAAATCAACGACTTAAATTGTAAATTTCGTCCTGCTAAAAAAAAATATGTAAATTTCGTGTTCTGTGCTACAGTTAACTTGAGAATTGAGATGACAGACTGATTTTCATGGCAGTCAAACTCGCGAGTTAACTCGTAGAATTGTACGATCTATAAGTTTTAAGGGGTCTTACGAGCAAGGTTGTCAAAATCGCAATTTTGACTCGGAACGGAAGGAGTTTAACAAATCGTAAACACGAGGATCGTAGAACGGATCGGAAAATCCGTAAAACTAATAAAATAATTTTTCATGGTAAATTAATGTCAATAAAGACTTTATTCTATATGCTAATTAGCAAAAAAAAAAATATAACAATACTTTAACCGGAAAAAAAATAAGAATATCAATAGAACTAAAAAGTTGAAATTAAACCACAAACTAACAAGTTATAAACTTCGAAAGCAAACCAACAATTTAGAAGTTATTTTAATCCAACAGGTTTCATAAGCAATATTGATTCTTGATTGAAAATCAAATTTTGAGAAGATGAACGATGAAGTTAGGAGTCGAAGACTTGAGAGAATTGTGAGTTTGGATTGAATACAATCAGATCTTTTTTAGAGAATCTGATACCGACTTGATTGAAGAGAAACAATATTGAATCGTAACGAATCGTACGATCTTACGATCCAGATCGACGATCCTATACGATCCCATCCTCCATCGATTTTTAGTACGATTCAACTCGATTTATACCATTAGAATCGTAGAATCGATCGATTATACGATCCAACTCGCGATTTTGACAACCTTGCTTACGAGTTAGATATTGAGTAGAATCGGTAATCAAGTATGATCAATATAAACTCGTGAGATCGGGGCTTAGAAACGTAAGATAAGATCATATGATCCTATGAGTCAAATATTTTCACTGTCGGGTTCAAGTTGAGCTAAAAACTGGACTGAAAATTAGAATTTTGTATTTATTTTTATTTTAGACAAAAATAAAATTTTATCTATCAATTCAAACTATGCAGTTCAATATTCTCTGTTCAATTATGTGGCTTCTTCAATATTCAACACTCATCCAATTTATTATCTTCCTCGGTCGATTACAATTTTCATTTTCTATTCCGTTTTTTTTTGTCTTCGACTCCTCACCCGACGTCCCTGTGAAATAACGAAAAGGTAATTCGAAACCATCAACTTTGATTTGATCAACTAAGTTATTCAAACAAATAACCAATATTAATATCAATGTTATTGAATTTAAATTATTCAAACTCGCTAAGGTCTTAATAGATTATTTTTTTTATTTTAATAATTTTGATAGGAGAAATTGAGTTTAAGAATTCTTGAAACACATAGAAGAATGTCATTTTCCTATTACTCCTTCATGTGACGAATATTTGTTTAATACTAACAAATACCATCAGATTCTGAAAAATTTCGGATTTAATCTAGATGAATTAGAAGAGTACTAGAATTAATTAGTAATTTTGAAATTATGTAGAATTTAAGATTCGAGTTACGATTATACAATCTTTCCACGCCCTTTCAATCTTACGTAGAATCTCGAGTTTGACTTTCTCGCTGGTTTCGCAATACAACAAAAGCTCCAAAAAAGTCTCGAGGGAGGTTTAATTTAACCAATATGTATCCTATGCATAACGCTTTTTTTAAGTATGTGCAGAACGAAAAACCAGTCAGGTGTCCTTAACAACATGACATGTGTCGAACAAATCAGGACAAATGTTCGTTTTAAATTAATTATAACCGTCAAAATTTCAATACGACATATGAAATTAAATTTTGTACGTATTGAAAGAAGGCATTCCACACTAGAGCCTCAGACTCACTTAACCCAGTCCAGCTCCTATGCATAACATGTTTTTCAGTATTTGCGGAACATTTTGTTTTACCTTGAAAACAATTATTTTTTGCTTAAAAATAGATGTTTGGCGAACATGTGTTTTAAAAAAAAAGGTGTTTTACTTATTTTTTTAAATTAATCACAGCCGTCAAAATTTTAATTTAACGAATAAGAATCCGTTCTGCACATACAAAATATTTATCATTCCGCACTGGAGTCGTGGTGCACTTAACCGCCATTCGGTCCGAAAACAAAGGACATCTGGAGTGGAGCCCACCCAAATATATATAAAAGTTGAGTCCTCATCATTTATTTCCCGCTTTACCCAACCCTATCTATCTAATCCCCTTTCTCGCCCCTTCCTTCCAAATCTTCCACCCCTGACCCCACCCCACGGAAAACCTTTCCTTTCCTTTTTCTTTTTCTTTATTATTTTTCTTTCAATTTTAATTCTCACTCTCTCTCTATCACTTCAAATCTATACCGCGAATCCAAATTTCAGTTTCGTCAGTTGCCGCTCTCTTCGTTTCTTTGTTGTTGTTGTTGTTCTTCTTCTTATTCTCCCGCTGTAAAACAAAAAAGAATTTTAAAACCCTAGGGCAAAGTAATTTCCTTGACTGTAAATCTCAGATCTGTATTTTAGATATATATTAAAAATTAAATTAACGAGTATATGAGAAGCTTCTGGAAAAGTAATTTCTTTGATTAGTCTTCTTCAGATCTATACCCAGCGGTTTTCTCTGGCATTTTTTTTCAGATTCAGATCAAGATTCTTGAATCCAGGAAGGTCGGTCTAATTTTTTCTTGTTGCTTAAGTTTTTGAATTTCTAATTGATTTGCTAAATTTGACTTTTCATTCATATTTGCAAGGAGTTTACTGGTTTGTTTTTAATTTTTGGATTTATGAAATGATAAATTGATTGTTTTGAAAAAAAAAAATTGCAGCGCTTTTGCTGGAATTGAGAAATTTGCGGATAAGGCGTTCTTATACTTTGTTTCTGAATTTTGAATGTTGCCGTGGTGCGGCATAGTGTTATTAGTTTGGGATAGATTTGAACGAGTTGAGAGCGAATCTCAATGGGAGAAGGTGAAGGAGGAGATGTTTGTGTGGCCGTATTGGAGTGTCGTTTCGAGGCGGAAGTGAAGCCTAATTGTGAATTGGATATCAATGTTGCTGGTAGTGAATCGTGTGCGAAGAATCAAGCTGAGGAAGTCCATGTCGTTCCTGGTCTCGTGACTTGTACTGAGACTCCAGTGAAGGAGGAGGCTAGGGAACATGTAGAGTTCGATCACAATGTTAAAACTCCGCCTAAGGACAGCAATGAAGCGGAAACGTTAAGTGCTAAAGAATGTGAAAATCGTGCTGAAAGTATGGCCAATGAGGTCTGCATTGGCAATGAGTTGGAACCTTGTGCTCAAAATTTAGCACCGGAAGCTTTAATGGATGTTGGGCGTTCTGATGAAAATATGGGTGAGGGGGATGATCTGAAGGATAAGAGTCAATTTGAGGTAGTGGCCGATAAGAAACAAACAAAAGAAGGTCTGGATAATGTTGAATTGGAGAATGGGGTGAAGGAAGTTTCCAATGAAGATGTGTTTTCAGAAGTTTCTAATCCTAATTTTTCTTCAAGAGACAATACTTCAAGCATTCAGACAAGTAATAGTCACTCACTTCATAACATACCAGGTGGTTGTGGAGAGGTGTCGTCTTTTTCTTCTAGGAGTTCAAGTGAAGAGGAAAGTTTGAGCCAGGGAGACCGTATTGGAAACAATGGATCTGGAGAAGCTTCAACAACATCCTGTGTTGTTCTTGAAATTCCTAAGCATGTTAGCACTACTGGTATCAGGAAGATTACATTCAAGTTTAGCAAGAGGAAAGAAGACTACAAACATACATCTTCGGTTTCAGATGGCCTCCACGAGATATATGCACCATATGCTTCAGTGGATGATTATATGAGTAGTGAAATTAATCCGAACATGTATGGGAGTTTTTATCATGACTTTGCCCCTAACATGGAATATAAAATGTCTAAGAAAGTAGCTCCAGACAGCTACCCGACAAACGTTAAAAAGCTTTTATCTACTGGGATTCTTGAAGGAGCAAGAGTGAAGTATGTCTCAACCAATGGAGAGGTAAGCCACACATTTGCAATCTACTTCTATTAACTAACTCTTCAGTCTAAAAGGCAGTCATATGTAGTTTTGTTTTCCATAAGAAATTAGGGTAAGAGAAATTGAAATGACTTGCCATTCTATATTTGTTTGAGATAAAAAAAGTTTGAAAATAATTGCTAGAGTAATATTTGTACCTCTTTTCAAAATTCAGAAGTTAATCTTCAAAACAAGAGACACAGCTGCCCTCATACACGAAGGAGTACTATCTTTTCTTCACTGTCCTATTGTTTCTTGTTATTTAACTCTAATTCCTGAAAGCTACTGTTGAAATCATTGTCAGAGAGAGCTTGCAGGAGTCGTAAGAGATGATGGGTATTTGTGCGGTTGCTCATCATGCAATTTTTCTAGGGTAAGTATTCTAAACAAGTTTATATCGTTTTTCTTCTCTACTTTTTTTATCCTTTACTTTGTCTAATGGATGTTATGGATTGTGCAAACAGGTAATAAGTGCATACGAGTTCGAGGTGCATGCAGGTGGAAGAACTAGACATCCAAATAATCACATATATCTAGAGAATGGGAAACCTATTTATAATATAATTCAAGAACTCAAGACTACACCAATCAGCATGCTCGATGAAGTGATAAAACGAGTGGCTGGCTCTTCTGTTAATGAGGAGTACTTCCATGTCTGGAAAGGTACTTTACCGTTACCTTCTTTTCACCAGAATGTTTTTCTGTTATATACAACAGCGTAAGTTGGCTTGTCTTAGTCTTTAGATGATAGATGTTCTCGTACCTTCTTTTCACCAGAATGTCTTTCTGTTCTACCTAAGTTATTTTCTTAGTCAAAAGATAGAAAATGGGCACAAAGGCTATGCTTGCTGATGACTAGTAACTTCATGTCAAGTGGGAAGAGGGTTCTAGGTTATAGGAGAACACAAAAGTTTCAGTAGTCTACATGCTGCCTTTGGTGGAGCAAAATAGAAAATTGAACTTCTTTTTTCTGCATCATAAGGGATCCATACTCCTTCCCTCAACGTAATATAGTTGTTTGAATATGTCGATGAATAAAGATAATTGCAGATTCATCTACAAGTGATCCAATGGTGTTGCCAATGTCAGCTGATGTGTAAGGGGAAAAGGGGAGCATGCTGTGTAGAAATGGAACATTTTAGTTCTTGGATACCATTGCGTGTACATCACTGACATTCTTGTCTTTCCTGCAGCAAATCTTCAGCAAAATAATAAGATGGCTGGAGGCGAAGTAGATATGCATGATCAGATTTTTAGCACCTACCACTGCGGTACAAGGTAATATATCATTAATCAAATTTCCTCATCCAGTGTTTTAAATTTCCATTTCCCACCCTTCCCTTCTTTTGTCTCGTCACTAAAACAAACCTTCCCCAAGAGGAAAAGAAGAATGGTACATTTCCAGCATTTGCCTACTAGATATTAGATCTTATGCAGCTTAACAAACCGATGATTCGAAAACTGGTTCTGTTGACAGTAAGATTGGGTTTCTCTGTTGATTCTTGTCCAGAATACTTCTTTTAATGTACTTTATAAGGATTTTAACTTAGCTAATAAATGCCGGTGGACTTGAAGATTGAGATCCAATATATTCACAAACTCTTGCTTGTCATTCGCTTTGTTCTAACCAGGGTACCTTTTTAAATTTTCAGCTATCCCAGTCAAGCGATCGAAGACAACCTGACCCCTAGTTCAGGTTTTTGCACTTACAGCTATCCTTTAGAGCAGTACAGTTATATGGGGACAGCAGAACGGCGGAAACGCATTGTCAAAAAGTTGGTCCTCTCTCTTTGCTTTTGGGCGGTCTTATTGTTTAAAGTGGGTTTTCCTAGCTTTGTTTTTAATCTATCCCCTTGTTGTACAGGCCAAGACTGTTCTCTCCTGGCAAAGTCGTAGATCAAAGTAAATTCACTGAAGGTGGCACAAAGAAAAGGTAAAGATGCTTTTATTCGTCTGCCCTCAACCACCCTACCCAAAGGAGGGTGAGTGAGAAGGCAAAACTTGTAACAGATATAATAAAGATTTTGGTGTCGGAGAATCTCATTCTTTTGCTTGTCTCTTGATATTATATTTTTTTGGGTGCTTCTTGACAGGGATAACGACTTGCATAAGTTACTTTTTATGCCAAATGGACTTCCTGATGGGACAGACTTAGCTTACTATTCTAAGGGAAAGGTGATTCTGTCAACGTGATCTAATTTTGCCAAATCTTTGTTTGTGGTTTATTTTGAGGTCCGGCTACTAACCTTTTGTTTGCTTGCAGAAAATTCTTGGGGGCTACAAGCAGGGCAATGGTATAGTCTGTAGCTGTTGTCATACTGAAGTAAGTCTACAGCTTGGGATTTTACTTTGTCTTTGCTGCGTTATGCATCATTACAGTGCCCTATCTCATTCCTTCATCTAGATTCTCTCTGTACTTTTATAAACCGTAGTTTTCTTTCATGTGCAGATTAGTCCCTCACAATTTGAGGCTCATGCTGGGTGGGCAGCTAAACGTCAACCGTGAGTTAACATCTTATAAGTTAGATTACCTGGTTGTGTTCTTTGACTTTTTAGCAACTAACATGTAATTTTTCTTTCTATAGATATCGGCATATCTATACTTCAAGTGGCCTGACGCTACATGATATAGCCCTTATGCTGGCTGATGGACGAAATCTTGCCACCAGTAGCAGTGATGACATGTGTTCTTTATGTGGAGAAGCTGGGGAATTGATAATATGTGCTCGGTGTCCCCGTGCTTTTCATGCAGGTAAAATGCATGTGTATTAGTTGTTGACTTGATGTTGCCGATTGCATTGTGAACTTGATCTTATTTAGTTTTCGTGAGTTTTAGTTTTATCTGCTTCAACTTCGGCTTGAAATTACTACAATTAGTTTTGCAAATAAGATTCGACATCATATTTTACTTCTGAAGATGAAGCATATACACTTCATTTTAATACTCTTTAGGTATTATGTATTTGGTTTCTCAAATGGTACATGGAATGTGTGAAATTCTTAGCTCCTTTATATGGCTGGCACAATGTGGCAGCAGTAGATTATCATCTCTCTAGCCCGTGTTCACATTATCTCTTTTTTATTCATTGAGTGATGTCCTATATTTTCGAGATTTCTGTTTCAATTCACATCTTTACAAATGTGCTTGCAGCCTGTTTGGGTTTACAGCATGGCCACACGCATAATTGGCACTGTCCACATTGTTTAGACAAGATTGTCCCTGTCAGGAAAGCTACAGGAAAGTCAAGAAGAGTTGTTAAAGCACCAGAACACGTGGGTGGAGGCTGTGTTCTCTGCAGGTAAGAAGGCAATCTTATTTTGAGAAACATAATTGTAAATTTTGTTCATTGTTTTTGTGAACTCCGTGCACTTCCTAAACCCAACCTGGAGGTTGCTTGTTACAAATTTATTGTTCCTTAACCCGATCTTGAGATCACAATGGTGGGGGTGGGGGTGGGGGTGGGGGGGGAATCACTAGAAGAGCTCTTTGTGGAGTTCTATATTTTATCAATGATTTTTTGTTTCTTACTATTTACTGACTAGATTGACGCTTGCTTTTGCTTCTTATCAGGGCGCCAGATTTCAGCATTGCTAAATTTGATGATCGGACTATTCTGCTTTGTGATCAGGTAATGCCAGCCTCTCTTTACATTTTCGTTTCTTAATTGTTGTAGCTGTTTCTTGTCCCCCTCCCTCTCTTTATCTCTTACACCCCTTCTGAGTGAATTCTCTACTAAGATCTTCTTCCTATACTTGTGCAGTGTGAAAAGGAATATCATGTTGGTTGCTTAAGGATAAGTGGGCTTTGCGATCTCAAAGTGAGTATCACCTGGCTTTGGCTTGTAGTTTGAAGTTCTGATTTGTTGTTAGGTTTACTTACTGACGCTTCTTAAAATTGTTACAGGAACTTCCCACAGACAAATGGTTTTGTTGCGTTAACTGCAATAACATCTATATGACGTTTAAAAATTTAATTTCAAGTGGAGCTGAGGCGATTCCTGCTTCAGTGTCTGCTACAATAAGTAATAAGAACATGGAGAAGGGGTTTGCTGATGTAGCTCCAGATGATATTCATTGGCGAATTTTGAGCGGTAAAAGCAGCTATCCAGAACATCTACCCTTTCTTTCCAGGGCTGCCGCTATATTTCGTGTAAGTTTTCTGTCTTCATATTTGGTTTGTAGTCCCAAGTTTGTTAGTAGTGCTAAATTGTAAATATCTACTAAGCCAACAGTAGTTGTATATTTGTTTTCAAAAGCCAATCAACAGCTTTAGGATATCATAAAAAAATGGCTGAATCTCTGTTTTTCTCTGCTTTAGTGGGTGCTTTTGATGTGTTTGCACTGGATAATCCATAGAACCCTCTTGTTAAGCACTCTTGAATTGTACTTGGTCCTGATGTGTCCAAATATGCCATCTTAAGCCATGTTTGTCGTCAAAGTGATGCAAATATGATGTATCAACACAAAGCTCCATCAAGGCAAGTTGTCTATGAACCTCTTTCTGTCAAACACATGAAATTTGATGGTTGAAATCTTATTATTGGTCCAACAAATATTAGGGGTATGGTTTGAGTCGGCTGTGATTGCTGAAACAGGAAAACTGTGTTAAAAGGAAGACTTTTTGTAGAATTGCTAATATTTCTCTGATTTAACTTGGACCTAGATAATTCTTCCCCCCCCCCCCCACCCCCCACAACAACAATCTCCTCGTTGGAGGATAATGATTGAACTGAATAAATAAGCTGAGTGTTGGGGACCACTATACCATCTTGATCCATAAAGCATGCCAAGGAGATTTCAAATTTCTCTAGCTGGCGAGTTCATCTTTGTTGAGGGAAGGCACATCTCGAGTAGCACATGTTATCATTGTGGACTCTAATTGTGAATTATATTTCAAACACTCGATTCAAGATTTGCTTATTATTCTTTGAGCATTTATACTTTCTTGGCATTTCCTTAACATTTCATCCTATTAAGCCACTTTTCTTGTTTTGCTCTTTCACAGGAGTGCTTTGATCCTATTGTTGCAAGATGCGGTAGAGATCTCATTCCTATCATGGTCTATGGGTGAGATACCTCTACTTGTTCTCGCTTTTTTCTTCTTGCATATTTTGCAAAATGAAAGTTACTATGGACTTGGGACTTCATCATCCACCAACTGAGTTCTCAATTAGAGGAAATAATTCTTTTTCTAATTATATTTATTTGGTTTACAACTTGTGCAGGAGAAACATATCGGGGCAAGAATTTGGTGGAATGTATTGCGTTGTGTTAATTGTTAAGTAAGTCATTTGATTCGCTCACTTATTAACTGCTTTTCTGTTCTGTAGATTGTGCCTAGATTGTTTCTTTATATCTAACTAATTTTTTTTCCATGCATTTAATTGATGCAGCTCTGTGGTTGTTTCGGCTGCTCTTTTGAGGGTCTTTGGCCAAGAGGTTGCTGAACTTCCTTTAGTGGCTACAAGTAAAGAAAACCAAGGAAAAGTAAGACTGATTAAAGAAGTGATATTTTCCGTCTTTAATTTGTTTATTTTTCTTCTGAGCTAAATTATCAGGGTGCTTTCTCTCTGTCTTCCAAGAAGGACTCTTTCTGAGCATATACTTGTTCTCGTATGGAGAATCAATAGTTAAGAACCAAATGTTCTCATTTAAATTATGCCTCTCTCCAGGGTTATTTTCAAGCACTATTTTCATGTATTGAAAGGCTACTCTTTTCCATGGATGTGAAAAAGCTGGTGCTGCCTGCTGCTGAGGAAGCTGAAATGATCTGGACTAAGAAGTTAGGCTTCAAAAAGATGACCAATGAACGAGTAAGTGTACTTTCACAAATATAACAGATATTGACAATGTTTATCTTTGTGTCCTTTGTACAACTTCATCGTGGCGTTTAGAGGCATGGTCTGACAATGGAGGAATATTTAGCGTAGATCCAACTAGAAGTTGTATATCTCGTGGTTCCTAGAAAAAAGCAGCGAACATGCCATTCTAAAAGTACAAACTTCTGTAGTCTTAGCTTCTGTAATAGGTTTACTTGGGGTTTACCACTGTCTGAAGCCACTTAATTCTTTTTTAGCTCGTGATTCAAATTTAACTGTTTAGACCCTAAAAAGGAACTTATCTTTCTGAAGAACCAGATTAAATAATATTGTGTGAACCCGTTGTATGTTAAGGTCATTGAGATATATTATGGAAATGGATAATCTTATATATTGTGGCTGTTGCAGATCCGGAAGTACTTGAAGGAACTGCAGATTACAGTTTTCAAGGGGACGTCAATGTTAGAAAAGGGAGTGCATCCTGATTAATTAGCAGTTTGTCTCTTGGGAGTGTAATACCTTGTTACATCTTTGATAACCTTGATGAAAGATGGTGCTGCTCCTGATGTTTTAAGCAAGATTTTGAGCATCTATTATGGATGGTATAGGCCAATCTCATGTTCATGTAAATCTCTTCATAAATTTTGAGGTTTTGGGTTGGCACATCAAAGGGCGAGGCAATCTATGAGTGCACTCTCTACTAGAGGCACATCGCGACCCATGAAGACTAAATTTCTCTGATAATCCTTTCTAGATCTCGTAGGAGATGCAACCGGATTGCATTCTAGCAGTCGGGTCATATATTTTTGCTTTTAATTTGCAAACTAGTTTTGCTCTTTGGCCATTTAGCTGATCCGAGTGACGGGAAAGTTAAAGAGGGTAAAAAAAATGTGGCATGCTGATCTTTTTTACCATGCATGTCCGAGTTTAACTTTCTTTTCTTTCCTTTGTTTTTATTTTTTTTTGGTTTCTCCCTTTAATACCTTTGTTAGATGTTGAGGACTGACTTGTGGATTTGTGTATATACAATAATAAAGTAGATGCTGTCCTGAACAATGAAATCTTAAAACTCAGGTAAATGATGAAGGCTTTGGTAATGAATTGCTTGAATTGAAAAGCAGATGTTTGGGTTTGTGATTATGAATTATGACTCCTGTATTAGTAAATCTTTTTGTTTCCAATTGAATTTTTGCTATTGAAAATTTTGTGTTTTTTTTTAACTGATTCACAATCTATGAAGGAGATATTTTATTTATTTATTAAAATGAAATGTATAAAATAATAAAAAAAACAAGAGATGGTCATATAAAAAATGTATGAAGGAGATATTATTTGTGTCAACAAGAGATGGTCAAGGTTGAATTCCGGTTTTATATTCAATAAAATTATTTCCCATGTGGCAGCATGTCAAGGTTTATGCCTTTATGGGTCTGGGCGAATTAGATAGCTCCATGTGGGATTATTTGGATGGTGGTAAAGCGGAATTCGGTAATTCTCAAGTATAATTTGATCATTTAATGCAAATTTTATAGGGTAGATTCTGTCAGTTAGTATAGAGTTTTACCATGATAGTAATTTTGACAGTATGAATAGTATAGACTATAGGGTGTTAGTTTGTCCGTATGTTCCGCCAGTTTTTCTAACATCAGATTGGGATCGTCCCACAGTCTGCCATTGAATGAGGGATGAGGTTTTAGTCCGAACGTGTGCAATTTATTTTGAAAATATTATTCATTAATAGGAGGGAATAACTCAGTTCTTGAAAGTTTAAAATTATATGAATTAAAGTTGAGCAAATCACCTTTTTTAGATCTCAACAATTTGTACTTTTCGGATTTTAGACTTAACCTTTTATTTTATCCAGGCATGGATCTCAACAATTTATGATTAGCTGTTTATGGATTTTTTTTTTTAAAATTCCGGCAATAATTTCAACTGAAATCAAAACGTTGGCGTTTAGGCCAAGGGCAAATTCGTCCAAACACAATTTTCGACTAACCTACCCGAGATTAGGACCCGAAATTCTTCTGGAACTCACATCCAAAAATCGAACACAAAGAGCACTTCATTTTCCCCCAAAAAACCTTTGAACTATCCAGAAGAAATTTCAAAAAATCCTTGCAAACCCATAGAGAAACAAGAAACCAGTGATAATACCTTGACTATGAAGATTCGCGACCAGCAAAAAGTGAAATAGACGCCTGAATATGGTAAGATACACTCTCCCATAGGTTGATTTCTAGGGTTTTTGTTTTCTTTTTGGTTACCTCAGACCAAGGTTCGATATTCTTTGGTAATTTATATATATTTTTTTAGGGATTGTGGTCCCCTGAAATCTGTTAGAGTATAATAGATTTTAGGGTTTCATTTGAGTTTTGTTTTTCAAGACAAAAGATTGTTTCTTTAGTGTTATATATTACTTTGTTGTTTTCTGTTAGTATTTTAGTGTTCGGGACCACTGAAATTTGTTAAAGGGGATAATAGGGGTTTGTGGTCCCCTGTCCAGAAAAGTCATTGAAAGTTATTTTTGTCTAGACAATGATGTTAAAGTATAACTTAGTGTTTTGACAAAAGTGTTTTTTTTGCAGACCCAATGTCGAAAAAATTCACTCTGAAGGTGAATCATGGTGGTCGTTTCGTTGACCCTGAAAGGCCAAATAAGGAGTATGGTGAAGGTAAAATAGATTATTTTGATTTTTGCCATAGTGACACTTTTGGGTTAATTGAATTTAGTATGCAATTTGTTGGAGTACAAAAAAGTTAATGCCGTGTGGTACTATTGGGATGGGGCTACTGAATGTTCACATATTCTACAAATCTTATCTGAAACTGATGTTAGTATTATGTGTGATAATGGTGTATGTGCTAGGGAAGTAGAAATCTTTGTCATTGTTGACAAGCAGTCAAAAAGTAGATTTGCCAAGCCACTCAGGATTAAAAAAAGGGAAGCTGTCCCAAAAGGTAAAGTTGGGCAGAGTAAAATGGCTGGTAGTGGGGATATCAATTGTGTAGAGTTGGGTGTTGGGTCACCACCAAGGGGTAAAGGGAAAAAAACATCAAAGAAGTTGATCCCAGTTAGGAAGTGTAAATTTTCAAAAGAAACTGTTGATGCATTCACTGAGGTTTTTTGCCCTACAATAGATGATAATGTTGAGAATCTTGGTAGTGTGTGGTTGGAGAATTATGTCATCCCAGAAAATAGAGAAACACCTGGAGCTGATGAAGTGAGTGATGAAAAAAATACTGATTTTAAACCTTCTGATGATGAAAAGTCAAGTGATTTTTCATCATTTTGTGATTCTGATGCTGATGTTTTTGATGAAGAGTTACAGATTTGGAAAAATTCAAAGGAAAATAGGGCAGTTGAAAGGAAAACAAGCAGGGCTGATAATGTAGAGTTTGTTGTTGATGGAGAGATAACAGAAGGCCAATCTGCTGATGATGACTCAGATAAATATTGTAGAGTTAGTTGGTAACTCTTTAGTAATAGAAGGTTCATATGGTGATAAATATGCTGTGGACCTACAACATAGGATATGTTCTTGTAGAAAATGGCAACTGTCAGGAATACCTTGTGTGCATGCATGTAGTGCAATAATAGCTGCTGATGAAGAAATTGAGTCATATTTTAGTGATGTTTATCATTGCTCAACATTTATGAAAGCATATGAGGACATCATAAATCCTATTAGTGGTCCACAATTGTGGCCAAGGACTGGGAAAAAGCCTTTACTTCCACCAAAGAAGCTCAAGCTACCTGGCAGGCCAAAGAAATTGAGAAAGAAAGACCCAATTGAAAAACCAAAAACTGGTGGTACTTCAAAGGTGTCAAAACATGGGAAGAAGTCTACATGCCGGAAGTGCCTTAATGTGGGGCACAATGCAAGAAAATGCCCTAATTTGGCACCACCAACTGATGAGGCAACTGTGGGAGATAAACCATTGACACTTCAGTCGGTTAAATCATCAATGAACAGGTGCAGCAATTGTAAAGAGTTGGGTCACAACAAAAGAGGGTGTGCTCAACTCAAGAAGAAGGGAAAATCAAATTTGGTTGAAGAATATGTAAGTACTGGGTTTTTAATTTGTTATAGCTACAGATTACTGGTTCTTTAATTTGTTCCTTAATGTTTAACAGCCTCAGAATGTTTCTGCTGATGAAGAAATGGAAGCTGCAAGAGATGAATCTGGGGATGAAATGATGGCTGATAATGCAAATGAAAGTGCAGAAGAAATTTTTGGGGAAGGATTAGAGTCCCAAATCATAGATAACTAGGATTATTTGGTTATGTTGATTTTTTTGTCCAAAACAATCAGTCCATTTTGCTTAGTTTAACTTGTAAACTTTTTTGCAAAACAATGTTGGGTTATCCCTTTGCAAAACAATCAGTTTAACTTGTTAACTTTTTGGTTTTTGTCCAAGACTATTAGTTCAATGTAAGAATTAGTTCATGGATTTGGGTTACAATATCTTGTACAGACAAACTTGTTCAATACCAAAAGAAGGAACTTCAAATTACAAAAGCTTCAAATTAACTTGTACAGACATACTCAAACCAACAAAATTTCACTTGTTCAATACAACAATTACAACAAACACAAACAAAACAAGTCCAACTACATTCTTTTTGATAATCCCAGATCCATTCTTCAAAATTTCATCCATATTCTTCAATTTCTCATCTTTAAATCTCAACTCTTCCTTCAACACTTCAATTTGAGCAACTTTATTCTCCAACAATTCCAGTAAGCTATTAATACCACGGCTCGATTGAGTTGAATTAGGATTATCAATCCACTTGAAAAACCCACATCCATTATCCTACATTTCGAAAGAAAAAAAACCAAAAATTTTACAACTTAGTTGCAGAAAAATTTGTTGATTTCACACAAAATTTGAAGATATATTTAGCTAATTTACATACCCGAGATTGAAGACAACAAATGAATCGCCTACCCGGATTGTGTTCGGTCCTAGAGGTATACATTGCCACAATCCTAAGACATTTGCATTCATCCTTAACTCGAGTTCTTTCACTAAATGAACTTGATAAAGATGACATTGAGCTTCAATTTCAGATTTGAAGCTTAATTGTTGGGAGAAGAAAAAATGAATCTATGAGGAAGAAAAATGGGATAGGGAGGAGGAATGAAGATCTCCTTCTCAAAATAGGGTTATATCAGATTCATATCTCCTGGTTGGACGAATTTGCCCTTGGCCAAAACGCCAACGTTTTGATTTCAGTTAAAATTATTGCCGGAATTTTAAAAAAAATTCATAAACAGCTAATCGTAAATTGTTGAGATCCATGCCTGGATAAAATAAAAGGTTAAGTCTAAAATCCGAAAAGTCCAAATTGTTGAGGTCTAAAAAATGTGATTTGCTCATTAAAGTTTTATAAAAAATCTCAACAGTTGAAAATATTATTCATTAATAGGAGGGAATAACTCAGTTCTTGAAAGTTTAAAATTATATGAATTAAAGTTTTATAAAAAATCTCAACAGTTGAATAACTATTCGCTCTCGTGATAAATAAGTAAATAGCTATTAAAAATAGGTCCGCATGATCGGAAATAGCAGGCTCTCTCTCCTACTTTTTTGAGAAAAAAATAAAAATAAAGCAGTAAACCGGGTTCTGGATTATTCTAAACTCAGGGTCATCACGAGAAAAAAGGAAATAAAATCAGGGCTTTGCTAGGGTTTAAGGAATTCCTTCAAACCCAATAGCACCTTATTGTAGCGCCAAATAACTGCTTCCTTCTTTCCATCCTTAGATTTTGATCGGAAATGGCATTCTTGTCTAGGTTTCGTTCCGTTCTAAGTTCTCCATCTGCTTCTTCTTCGGCTCTTCTATCAATCCGCCTCAATTCAACACTAACATCGCCCAAGCTCTTCATTAGTGGTAAGTTACATCATTTTTATGTTTCGACTTCTTCAGTAATGGATATTGTTATTTTTTCCCCTTTCTTGGCCAGGGATGATTTTGTAGGATGTTTATCATTGTTATTTTTTGTAGAGTAATATTGATATTTTAATTAAAAAAAAAAATTTTATCCTTTGCTTCTTTAATCTTAGCTACATGTTTTAAATGACTCATATTATGGAATTGATGGAGTACTAAGCAAATGCTTGTCGATCATATTATGAATTTATCGAAATTAAACACTCTGACTTGGTCTATACATGGCTGCTGGAATTCTAACTACTACCTCCATTCCATAATATAAGTTGTTTAAAACATGTAGCAAAAATTAGCAATGGCAAATGGGTTAACCCGACGAGTTCGGGGCGAGTCGGTGAACAGTGGCGGGACGAGGTGGGTTGGGTCCAAAAATGCAAATGACAAACCCACCCGCCCCGTTTGGAAAACCCATCAAAAGTGGGCTGAGGCACGGGTTAACCCGGTGGGTTGGGCGAGTTGGCGGGTTGGCCGGGTTAAGCTGGTTGAGTGTTTTTTTTAATTTTTTTTTTGGTAAAAATAAATATAGATAAAAGTCATACCGGTTTTATTTATAACAAAATAACACTTACATATGAGGGAGACTTAGATGAAAACAACATAATAAAACAAACATTACAATTTAAAATGAAAAGTACAATAAAAATTACAATTTAAACATAACAACCCGGGTGTTTATTTTTTATGTGTCTAACCATTGTTCCCGTCCCCCAACCATGTTCGTGACAAATTTCGTACCCACACATCGTACATTTAGCTGTGAGAACTTCCTCATTAAATACCCATACTTGCCAAACTTTGGAAGTCCTCCTAGTCCTAGCACTAGTAGAGGGATTAGGAGGAATGTTGTCCATATTTTCTATTTAGAAAATACAGTAGAAAATGATAGTGTGGGTTTGGTGTGAGTTGAGGGGATTTGAGTGAGTATTTATAGGAGTTGGGGTAATATGGGTTAAGTGGGTTGGGTTGGGGTAATATGGGTTTAAATGGGTTGGGGAAACGGGGCGGGACGGGTTGTGGGTTTTTGACGGGGCGAGGCGGGCTGGTCGATTTTTCTTGGATGTACAACCCACCCCGCCTCGTTTGTAAAACCCACTTAACCCGTGGGTCATAACGGGTTTAGGCGGGTCCAAATGTGGGCCGAGTTAAACGGGGCGGGTCGCGGGTGGGCCAAACCCACTTGCTATTGCTAGCGAAAATTAAGGAAGCAAATTTGTTAGTCAAAATATCAATATTACTCTCTTAAATAGAATTAGTGGTATAAAAGTCCTATTTAAGAGAGTAATATTGATATTTTGACTAACAAACTACTTGCTTTCCGTTTCTAAAAATTTCCCCTACATGTTCGACTTATATTAAGGAATGGATGGAGTAATACTGATGTTGGATACTTAAAGTGGATTTCTATATGAATCTTTCTTATCATTTCTTCTTCTGTTAATAGTTTTATTTCCTGTCTTCTCCCTTATGAAACCTGTATGAAGATCATCTAATTGAATGTCCTGAACTACTCAAGACAAGAGGCTGACCTTCTGCCAGTTTTTTGTTTGATTTGCCTCGAGTTTCATATTTTCTCCTCACGTTTCTTTTTTGAGTTTTTTTGGGTACAAGTTAGAAGGATGGGTTACTCCAAGGGGGCTGCTGCTGGTAGGTTGGTTTCTTCATTTGGATAGTTAAATAATACTCTCCTGGATTTTGGTGCTGCAGGTCTTTCAAGAGCAACAACCGACGAAGGGCTTAGAAATGCATTTTCACAATTTGGCAACCTTCATGAAGGTATGATTTCTCGTCTTATTTATACAATTCAGGTAGCTTTTATCCTTGATTTGTTAGTTTACGCAAGAACGGTATCTAGTTTCTTGAACTATCATTATTGTTTCAGCGAAAGTTATCATAGATAGAGGTTCCGGAAGATCAAAGGGTTTTGGCTTTGTTACTTATGAAACGATAGAAGAAGCAGAGAAAGCTCGGGAAGGAATGACCGGGAAATTCTTGGACGGCTGGGTAATATTTGCTGACCCGGCCAAACCAAGAGAACCAAGACCCCCGCTTCAGCCTCAAACTCAAACTCAAACTCAAACTCAACCTTCTGAATCTGGTTATAGAGTTAACAAAACAATCGGGTGGTGCGGATAATTCTTAGTAGAGATTTTGGTGCTTCATATTATATATTTGCCAGCCTAAATGAAATATTCTTTTAATTGATGAAACAGAGTTGTAATATTTATGGACCGACCGGCAAATTGTTTTAGACGATGGTCAATGTAGAAGAATTGTTTAAGAATCTATTTACCTCGTCTATTTAAAGTAATTAATCTAATTTATATTTTATATCAATTAAATAGTTGTTACATAAACATTATTACTCAAAATATATTACAAATTCTAAAATATGTTAATGGAATTTCCTGAACCAATAACATCTTTCCCACACCATTCCAAAGAAATTAATTTGCACAACCACAACTCTGAGACACACCACAAAATGTACTTATTTCTCAGCCACAGCAGCAACCCAATGTCTGAGATCTTGTCAGCAATGGAACCGAGGACAAGAAATAGTTTCACAAGAGGTTCTTTTAATATTCTAGAATGGATATTGCAGTTGCATAAAAGCAGAAACATGAAATTGTCTTGCCTCACAAGTGTCACTAATCAACAAAATTTCAGGAACAATTATTATTTATCTACAACTCAGGAGGATTAAAAAGAAAATAAACCAAGGGTGGGGTGATGTCTCAAGTAGCCTCGGCAACTGGGAAATGCAACTGTGCAACAGATTTCTTCAGAAAAGAGTGCCCACAGAAAGGATCTGTGCTGCCAACATCAAAATCAACACCTAGACCAGCAACCTCAGGTTTGGCTTGGGGTTCACTATAGCAAGTTGCTCTATCCTCGTTGTCCAGAGACTTGAAACACCTATTGGAACTCCCAGCGTGCTTCCGAGATTGCTTCTTGTCTTTGCCCTTAATTCCTCGTGAAGCCTTTCCACTGCCTCTTTGTTTATATTTGCCATTCTTCTTATCACTTTTATGACGTTGAGGTCTATGGTTGGGCAGATGTGATTCTGCCGTTGGAAGTGGGTCATACACGTCAGGAGCCCATTTCACTCTCAGCATCGTCGATGGAGCGCCTAACTTCTCACGGCTACCTTTCATGGCAGATACAAGCTTCAAAGGAGTCTGTGAGAGAGCAAAGCATGGGAGAACGGGGTAAAATGGTCAACAGTAGAATAATAGCTTTAACCTCGAGTAGAATAATAGCTTAACCTCAGGTACTCTGTATAAAGTGACCTCTGAAACAAACATCTTTTGCTCCAGTGACATCCCAACAAGATCAGCACACGCTAATAGTAAAAGACTTGGGAACAATTACAATTTCAAACGGGGGTGGCCTATGGGGTACACAGACACGAGAGATTAACAGAGGTTCGAGAAAAGAATAACATGCTTGGTTTCATAAGGTCAAAAAAGCTGCAGAATGCAACAACCTGCACTAGTTTAGAATTATCTGAAAACCAAGGTCAACAAAATTACTTGAAGTAGCACCATGAGTAGCTTAAAAACCCAAATCAACGGAAAAGTTCAGATGAGCTACAAGAGAGACAGGAACAAAGATAGATATGAAAAAACCAGCAACTACACAAGGATGAGAAATATTGAAATTACAAATTTTGACAGATTTATTCTTCCATGTGCCAATCCCATCCCTGAAACACACAAATGGTCCCTGAACTGGTAACAAATAAATCCACACGCCTGTCTTGGCAACATCAGGAACATGGTACAAAAACAATACTATTACTTTTATCATGATCAAATGCCAAGTGTGGGTTTTAATTGTTGGGGCCGCAGAAAGCAGGTAACAATGGGGGATTCATCTTTCAACTCAAGCACGCCCTTTATACGTGGGAAACAAACGACTCAAAAAAAAAAAACAGCTAACAGAACTCAAATTGTACCCTTCTAATTTAAGTTACAGAAGCACCCATAAGATAAAAGAATATGAGAGTAAGCATTTGTCGGGTGTGAACAAATAAACTTACAGGTAAAGATATGGAACTAGGACACAGGCTATTTGAAAATTGACCATCACCATTCCGCATAGCGTTTTCAGCTTCCTGGTCACTCTTGCTCCCCACTTCCCCTTCAGATATTTCAGCACACAGTGTACTCTTACCCTTACCAGTAAATGGGAATATTGCACACTTAGCCAATTGTCTGTCAGAAGTAAATTTTGCCAACTCAGTCTCACTGGAATCCTTAGAATCGTCATCCTTGAATGCACTGTTGTTGATATCATCCAGAGATGGAATATTGATGGGTGTCGACTTGTCCTCTGACCGAATATTCAACAACTCGGTGAAGCGACCACCAAGATCATTTATGTAACTATCTCCAATGCCACTATTGGCACTTTCAGATGTATCCAAAAACAACTGGCAAGAACTACATAAACCTTCAGAAACTGTCATGTTATTAGGATAAGAGACGTCCATCGAGCAGTAAGGAGCTGCTGACGAGTACCTACAAACAGAAAACAAATTAGAAACTCAAAACAAGAAACCAATGTGTCCTTCAAGTAATGTGATGAAAATGCAAACACGACAAAACTCCCCAAGTTTATGCAACATTAATGCCCTCATGTATAATGGTGGAATGTAGGACAACTGTTGTTTGGGTGAGGAATGCAGTAAAACAACAATTGACCGGTTCTACAATACTAGAAAGGCACATTACCGACTTCATAACTGTATTATTTTATTATAGCAGCGCAAGAAACAGCTGCATTAGGAGATTCATTGATTACATGTACACCCCCGCTTAACGAAACTTTCTTACCTCCCTAACATGAAAGAAACAGTCAAATCAATTCACTTGAATAGAAGATATAAGTTGTCTAGCACTGGATGGGACCTCTCTTCTTACCTAGACCCATCTTACCATTCAATTGCAATTGTTCATAGAAAATTGCAGGCCTAGATATTTTCCAGATATTTCAATCTCATGACAAAGTTACCTTTTAGATGATAAAATAGGAGCAATGCTCACAAGTCAGCAACATCAAATAATTAGTTTAAGATAAGACAATTCTATGAATGAGAATATACGTGCAGGTACCTTCTGATGATTCAATGATCTTTAGACGAAACGCTCCGCAAGCAATACCCTTTCCGGCCTTTATCAAACAGGGTTTCGGATCTCGATCAGTCAACCACCAATCAGAACGACTTATCGGCCAATTAGACTGATTATAACTATATAAAACTAAATATCTTCAGAGTGCAAGATGAAGGAATGCAAAAAGGGGAATCGAAATATGACAGTATCGGCAGCGACGATTATCAGGACTGACAAATCGAATCAAATCGAACAAAAAAGCTAAATAAACCTAAAAATCAAACGTTAACTAAGATTACCACGCCGATCAGCTTTCTGAATTTTACGTTTCAGACGATGAGAAGACGGTCCGCCATAAAACGACGTCACATAAGGACGGGTATGTATTTCCCATGAAGAAGCTGAAAAGGAAGGCACCGAATGCATTGTTCGATTCGATGCTCTTCCCAAAACCGATCAATTGTTAGGAATTGATGAGCAGTCAACGGCGGATTGATTATGATCTAAATCAACAAACCACGATATCGGTCAATTCGAAAACAAATCATGAGAAAAAAGGAACTTCAAATTGATTAGGTCACGACAATACAAATAAGATCATGGAGAGAGGATCGCGATCGGAGTAGGAATCGGAATCGACGTCGGCATCGGAATCGGAATCTAAACCCTAGTTCTGGCCGAGAAATTCCCGAGACGATGAAGGTGGATTAGGTTGAGCGGACTAATCGGCTCATATCAGCCTTTTTGGCGCTGTATATATAGAGCGTGTATATATGTATGCTGGTTGCGGGATAAATTTATACCGCCACTCTTGAAATCCTTTTTTGATTATTGTTTTTTTTAAGGCAAATATTTCTTATATTCATAAAAAAAACAATAAAACATACCATTCTTGAAAAAATAGTTTTGTTTTAGATAAGGAAATATCTGATATGGATCGAGTCTATGTGGATGATGTAGTTCAGATTTTGGCCATCATCCCCTGCAGAATGAGGAGAGAGATGAAATGCAGCTGATGTGCGCAAAATCCGGGATCAGCATTGGTCCCAATCGACTCATGCTCACATGCGAATAGACCTTTAGATAAGATTCAAAAGATATTGAGATTCATAATTATCTCCATATTACTGTTATAGATTGAGGATATGGATAATTTTGTCATGAATTTGTGCAGTCCGGTTTCTATGCGGAATAAGAAATTTTTGCACCGTACGAAACAATCTGTTCGTCGGATAATAGTTTTAACGGCCAAAATTTGGAGAGAGAAAGTTTTTTTTTAATTTTTTTTAACTTTTCTCTCTCCAAATCTGGACCGTTCAAAGCTATTATCCGATAGCCCATATTGTTCCGCACGATGTGAAACTTTTCTTATTCCGCATAGGAGTCGGAGTGGAACTTGTGGTGGTTTAAAATTGTCCACATCATTACATAATTTATAGAATTAGGAAAGGGCAGTGATAATGCCAGAACATAAATTTTGGTGCAAGAGCAATTTATACTTATATGACAAAAATGCCCTTCTAACTTATCAAATCATCCCCCTATGCTGATAGACATTATCCATGGTATCCCCAGATCTTCTAGCTGCTACAATAAAGATAAGAGGAGGTGGAACAATAGTCCCAATGAAAAAAGTTAAAAAAGTAAAAAAAAATTGAAACTGTCAGAGCGTAAAAAACGTTGATGATAAAAAATAGGCTAATTGGTAAAATTCGTTCCTAAACAATTTACGATTGGTGACTTGGGTCCCCAATCAATTTTTTTATTATTTTAGATCCTCAAACAATTTGCGGGTTTGCACTATGGGTCCTTCTGTTCAAAAAATCGCTAGTCAACACGAATTTAAAAATTTCACTCAAAACACAAGGGTATTTTTGGTATTTCCTATACTAACTCAACCAAACCCACCCACCCATTCCCTCTTCTTCCTCCTCCCTTTCTTCTTCAACCTCTATTTTTTACCAAACTCCCATTTCATAACCCATTTCCATAATTAACACACTACACAAATTCAATTACTCAATTGCATACTTGTCTTTTTTACTCATCCCTTTCTTCTTCAACCTCTATTTTTACCAAGCTCCCATTTTGTAACCCATTTCCATAATTTGTTTAGGGACCCAAGTCATCAATCATAAATTGTTTGGGGACAAAATTCACCAATTTTCCTTAAAATTAAAACCCATATTTTTTTTCCAACTTTTTTTTGTGTATTTTATTGGTTGTGGGATGGTTTGGATTTTCTGAAAGGTGGGTTGTTTATAATGGGATTTTGGACTACAATTTTCTATGAGTGATAAGAATCTATTGTCTGCATTTAATGTTTTATTCTTTTTTTAATATAATGTTTTATTCTCTATTTCATTAATAAAAATTAACATGTATTAATTTTGTAATTATGGAAATAGCTCGGATTCACCTACTATAAAGAAAGACCAAGACCACAATTTCTTAGTAAAGCAAGCCTACGAGAACTTATACTTGTTTAAAGTCTTACTAACTCATAGAAAAGTGTAGTCCAAAACCACATTTCAGAACCATCCCACAACCAATAAAACACACAAAAAAAGTTGGAAAAAAATATGGGTTTTAATTTTAAGGAAAATTGGTGAAATTCGTCCCCAAACAATTTACGATTGGTGACTTGAATCCCTAAACAAATTATGAAAATGAGTTACGAAATGGGAGCTTGGTAAAAATAGAGGTTGAAGAAAAAATGGATGAGTAAAAAGACAAGTATGCAATTGAGTAATTGAAGTTGTGTAGTGTGTTAATTATGGAAATGGGTTATGAAATGGGAGTTTGGTAAAAATAGAGGTTGAAGAAGAGAGGGAGGAGGAAGAAGAGGGAATGGGTAGGTGGGTTTGGGTTGAGTTAATATAGGAAATACCAAAAATACCCTTGTGTTTTGAGTGAAATTTTTAAATTCGTGTTGACTAGCGGTTTTTTTGAACAGAAGGACCCACGGTGCAAACCCGCAAGTTGTTTGATGATCTAAAATAAAAAAAATAAATTGATTGGGAACCCAAGTCACCAATCGTAAATTGTTTAGGGACGAATTTCACCAATTAGCCTAAAAAATAGCAATTAATTCGAAATAGAAGGATTGTGGAAAGGATAAATAAATAAATGTTTTCTTCGGGGGCATTTTAAGTGGAGTGGCTGCAACAATTTTAGAACGTGGAATTAGATGCGACCAGTGGCGCGTGTGTGAAAAGCTGTACAGGCAGATGTGTTGGAAAACGTATGGGACTAGAAAAATTCCGTCCCGGCTCCTATGAGGAATAGTTTTTTGTTCCGTACTGCGGGACATGATCTCAACCGTCAGATGAGATTTTCTAACGGTTCAGATCTGGAGAGAGAAAATTTTTTAATTTTTTAATTTTTTAAGTTCAGCCACAACTTTTCTCTCTCCAGATCTGGACCGTTCAAAATCTCATCCGACGGTTGATATTGTTCCGCACGTACAGAAAAAAAGCTATTCCGCATAAGAACCGGACTGAAAAAAAATTTTTTTAATATAAACCTGAGCTATATGTGGGTTGTGGATTACTTGGTCCACAATCAACCACATCACATTTTTTTGATTAAAAAAAATGAAAAACTCCTAAAAAAGCCCATCAAAAGGGGAAGTATTTTTATTATTTTAATTAAAATTATGATGTGGCTGAATATGAACCAAATGATCCATAACCACTTGGTAATCCAGTGTCTATATCAAAATTATTCGATGGGACTATGGAGCACCAACCGACAAAATTGGGTCAACGTGGATAACTGTACGAATAAGAGATATACGTGTAAACTTCATCGCGAACGTACACGTATATGCGATGACGGGTCAGCTATGGAGTTGGACTTAGGATATTTGTAAAAAAAATAAAGGAGAGAAATTGTCCAGACGTCCCAAACGTATTTTATTTAGCATGTAGAGTCCCTGTGTAATTTTAACAGCATAAACCATCCCTAAACAATTTAATTTCAGTCTATGAAGTCCTAAGCCACCACTTTTGCGGCAAAATCCGGTCAATTTCAACATTTGCGGTGGTACACATACTTTAAAAGTGAGGGTATCATTGTCATTTCGTATTTAAAATTTTTAAAAAAATAACTCTCAACTATCTTCTTCTCCCCCATCTCAATGTCTCATACCCTGCACCCCATCCATTTCTATCTTTCTTACACCATCAACCACCATCTGCAATTCCAAATGGGATGCCAATCCCCATTGAAGAATTTTGAAGATGCACAAATATGAATACTATTATCCCAATTCCACAATTTTTATGAAGCATATTCAAACTCCTGTGAAACATTTCTTGATATTCAGCAGTGGGTTTATAAAGATTTCTTCAATTCGGCACTGTCCGGCAATGGCTCCGTCAAGTACCTCGAAGAACAAGTGGTGAAGCTACTCTGCAGTCGTTCCGATTTGGGCATCGGCGCTTCGTTCCACCAAATTTCCGACAAATTCGAATACCAATTTGCATAATCCATTTATGTAATTCCAACGAGAACAAACAAAGAAATTCATAGACTGTTTTCTTAATTGTAATGAATTGATTTGAAATTGAGGGCTATATATATATATATATATATATATATATATATGGCTCTTCACTTAACGTTTATGTTTATTTGCGTCTTGACGATAATTGATGTTCTAATAATAACTATTGCAAAATTTAACTAGTGAGCTTCTGAGCGGAGAAAAAAAGAGGCTTCTGCAGTTGCCTTCGGACAAGGCTCTCCTCAGTGATCACGTCTTCCGCCCCTTGTTGAGAAGTTTGTACTTTTAGCATCTTGTTCTGTTTCCATCAAATTCATATAATCTGCATCTCCAGTTTCTTTGAAATTGCTAACATCATTTCAATTTCTAACATGTCGAAATAGCAGGTTTTTGTTTTTGAGACGGTGGAGGTTGGTGCTGTTTATGGTGATGGTGGGCCGTGGGCGGCGACGAGGGTAAAGCAAGTACTGTCACAAGATCGTAATTTTCGATTTCTGAACGGAAGTGCCTCAAAATCGTAAACACGAGGATCGAATACCTGGATCGGAAGATCCGACAAAAACTATTAAAAAAATATTTCATGTTAAATTTTTAACGCCCTGAGGCTGAGCCCCATGAACGGGGAGATAGTAAACATTTGCAGACTGGGAGAGAACATTTACTCATGGGCGGGGAGAGAATGTACCCTGAGATCGGGTGAGAATAAAGTCTCACCGCAACGCCCTAGTGAGAGTATCGAACTTGGGGACCTTTCGATCTCAAGCCCAAAGACTTACCCACTTGGGCAAGCCTCTTGTGATATTTCATGTTAAATTTAAACCAATAGAACTAAAAAGTTAAAATTAAAAAAATATTTCATGATAAATTTAAAAAAATATCTCAAAAAATATTTTATTTTAAATCATTCCCTTAACTATCTCCTTTTGTTTTAATATCCAATTAAATACCGAAAAACACAAAGTAAATAGTTTAGTGACTTGTTTCAAAAGATAATTATTTTATAAGGTTTTAAATAAATTAATATTTTTATTATTATTATTTTTATATAATAAGTATATATAGTTAACTTTACCTAACCTAATTGACCGCCTCCATTCTCGTCAATAACGGATCGGCTTTCTTCACCTCCACCACCTCGGGGCGCCTCCCGGGAGCTTCTTCTCCTCCACCGGCACCGCCTCTCCGGCTTTTCTTCTCTGGCAGGCGCCACTCAAGGCTCGTCTTCTTATGCTGGTGAGTAAACCTAATGAATTTCTCTGGCTTATTAGAAAAAAAGGAAGATTAAATATTATACGATTTAGTTAAAAGAACAAAATCCATTAGTTGTAGATCATCAATCTGGGTAACAACATAAAACCGAATTCGTTTGCTCCTAACAAAGTAACTTGAATTCAAGGAAATGGCTCAGAATTCCCAAAATTCCCAAAATTTAATTCCCAAAATTCAAATCCCTAATTTATCTTTTTATTTTTAACATTTCCTTCTTCTTCTTCACCGTTTGAAAAGAGAAAATAGTGGATCGTAATGGATCGTCCGATCCTACGATCTGGATCGACGATCCATTACGATCCAATATTCCAACGATTTTTAAAGCGATTCAACTCGATTCATAGCCTTAGGATCGTAAAATCGTACGATTTTACGATCCAACTCGCGATTTTGACAACCTTGGTAAAGAGAAAAAGAGTGGGGACGGGTCTCTTTGGAGAAAGGGTAGGTAGTTTTTTTTTAAATTTTAAATACGAATTGACAATGATACCCTCGTTTTTTATGCACATACTGAAATTGATCAGATTCCACCGTAAAGTAGTGTCTATGACTCTATAGATTGAACGTAAATTATTTAGAAATTTTTTATACTATTAAAATCACACAAAGACTATACCGGTTAAACGAAATAAGTTCGGGAACGTCTGCTACCAATGTCTCTTTTTATAATCCCCACCCGAAAACGTATTTTTAATTACAGAGAGCCGATTTCGTCTCCGCTTAAAAAAAAAGAAAAAAAAATTATATCTGGTATTTTCTTTTTTTTACGGGGTGAGAGAGGAGAGATGCGAGATCAAACGCAGGATCTCTGTCCTGCGTCCACGGCCTTTTTCCACTGTGGCCAGAAGATCCTACGGTATTTTCTTTTCTTCAATAGTGGCCCAGTAAGCCTATCACTGTAGCATTTCTCAGCCACCGTGACCGGAATTTTTTAAAAATGGAAGGTGGCGGTGAAAAAACGAAGAAAGGAGCTGGCGGAAGAAGAGGCGGCGGCGGACCGAAAAAGAAGCCAGTCACCCGCTCCACCAGAGCTGGATTGCAGTTTCCGGTCGGCAGGATCGGCCGATACTTGAAGAAAGGTCGCTATTCCCGGCGTGTCGGTACCGGAGCTCCGGTTTATATGGCCACCGTCCTTGAGTACCTTGCTGCTGAGGTCTTATATTTTTCTCTAATTCACTCTCTCGCATTTTACCTAGAATTGTGTTTCGTTCCTTTTCAGTTGGTATTATTATTATTACTAGATTCGTCTCGGTTTATGCTCGATCTGTTCCTAGGTAAATTCGATATGAATTGGATCTGTAGCTCCTAGATTTAGGTACTCCATCTATTACTCAATATAAATATTCAGTGAATTTAGCGATAATTAAGGAACAAAAAAATAATATATTTTTTAATCAAAATATTAAAATTACTCTTTTAAATAGAATTAATTGTATGCAAGTCCCATTTAGAAAAGTAATATTTATATTTTGATTAATATAATACATTGTTTTTTTTTCTTCCTTAATTTTCGATAGATGTTCTAAATGACTTATATTAATCAATGAAGGTACTCCCTCCGTCTCGTAATACAAAACTTTCCATGACATATAACGAATATTAAGAAAGCAAAAGACTAGGTACTTTGTTAGTCAAAATATAAACATTAATCTCTTAAATATGACTTGTATATTACTAATTCTATTTAAGAGAGTAATATTGATATTGTGATTAAAAAAAAATCTTAATTTTCGCTACTTTCCTGAAAGTTATATTAAGGAATGAAGGTAGTAGTACTTATTTTTGTTCCTAGATTGGGTTTCTGATTGGATTTGCTGCACTGGATTTTGTTACTTGTTCGTTTTCTGGTTTTCAATTCTACGTAATCGAAGCTTAATTTTGTGTATTAGGTTTTAGAATTGGCTGGAAATGCAGCAAGAGACAACAAGAAGAATGGGATCATACCACGACATGTGTTGTTGGCTGTCAGGAATGATGAGGAACTTGGGAAACTTCTTGCTGGGGTGACCATTGCTCATGGAGGCGTTCTTCCTAAGATTAACCCTATTCTACTGCCAAAGAAGAATGAGAAGGCTGCTAAGGAACCAGCAAAGTCTCCAGCTAAAGCCACCAAGCCCCCTAAGAAGGCTTAGTTAGTTTCTCATCTTTTAAGAAGACGACGACTTTCTATTCTCTCTAATTTCTCTGTATGTAATGTTATTATCAGTTCAGACTATGTAGAAGATGTTATCAAGATTTAGGGATCAATTCTGCTGTTGCTTGTTTTAGAACATTCTAGTTTATCAATTAATTAAGTGAATCTCTTTAGCTTGTTAAGCTCATGGTTACTGTGCTCTTGTGATGTTGATGGCTTCTTTTATGTTTCATCTTGGAGGGAACATGCATGTTTGCCTTGTGATTGCAGTTGATTTGCTGATTGGTTATTTTGTTCTGTACTGGGTCTGGGGTTTTTGTTATGTCTATGGAGTTCTTATTTTATTTTAATGTAGTAGATATGCATATGTTGTAATAAATATATATAGGGATAAAGGAATAGGAAAGTTGGTGAATGAGATAATTTGAGAGAAGGTAGTAGTAACTATTGTACACCTTGGCTCAGGTGCTGAACAAGAAAATTCAGTATATACGGGACATGCTGTCAGCCATTAGATTTTGTACTTTTGTACTTTTTGATCCAACGGTTGTATCAAAAACAGGGGTATTTTAGAGATAAACTTTGAGCTCTTTTTCTCTTTTTTACTTTTAACTGGGTGTTCAATAATCAAGAACATGCATTCACTAATAAAAAACATGCGTTCTTTGACAGAGAACATGTGCTTACTGCCAGAGAACACATGTTCAATAATAAAGAACATGCGTTCACTAATAAAACGCACGTTCTATATTAGAGAACGCACGTTCTCTAATATAGAACGTGCGTTCTCTAATTTTTTTTGTTAGAGAACGCACGTTCTATATTAGAGAACTTGCGTTCTCTAACAAGAACGTGTGTTCTCTAACATAGAACATGTGTTCTTGTAGAAATATACCTATTTTACTTTTCAGCCGCAACTTTTCTCTCACCTCTAATAAAATTACATATATATCCTTTTACCTTTCTCTCACCTCTCTTTTAAATCTCAACCATTGATCCTCTTAAAAAATGAAATCAACGGCCCTTGTTGTGTCCCGCACGTGCGGAATTTAAGGCGTTCCGCACTGGAGCCTTACTGACTATTGTAGATGACATGATGGAAATTTATTTGTATTTGGTTGGGATACGTAAAAAGAAGATCGAGTGACTTTATTAGAAGTATTGAAGAATAATTAGCCACTTTGATCATCAACGTTTTTTCGTCTAGCCACTTTGGTCAAAATTCAAGTTTTTTAACTTATTTCATCATTAAACATTTTTCGGCCTGCCATTTTGGTCAAAAATAATTTTTTTAACTTTTTTCATCACTAAAGTTTTTTCATTCTGCCATTTTGGTCACTAAAGTTTTTTCGGTCTGCCATTTTGGTAAAAAAATTTAGTGACCTAAATGGCAGAATGAAAATACTTTAGTGATCAAAATGGCAGATAGAAAAAACTTTAGTGATGAAAAAAGTTAAAAAAACATTTTTGACCAAAATGGAAGGCCGAAAAATGTTTAATGATGAAATAAGTTAAAAAACTTGAATTTTGACCAAAGTGGCTAGACGAAAAAACGTTGATGATCAAAGTGGCTAATAATTCAAGTATTGAAAGATGGAGGAATAATAAGATTATAAAAGGTAGTGAGATTTGGATGAAAGTGGTAACGAGTGATATGAATTTGTTAGATTTAGATTAGAGGTATGACCTTTGATAGAAAGATTCGGAGGGAATGCATTCGTTATTTGGGACTAAGACTCTTGTTGCCGTCGTAATTGAATTTGTTACTTGAGATTAAAAGTTTGTTGCGGTAGTCATAATTAATATGAATTTGGAGAAGAAGATGGGATATTTCTGCATCCAAAGAAACATAGCTCAAGTAACAGATTTGTGCTGGAATTGGTCAAGAATTGTCCTTGCAGACATTCTTCTTGTTTGATCTGAACTTGATCAATGTCTTGATTTTATTGACATACTAGAAGATCCGGAGTGGAGAAGATGTCAATAGAGTAGAGGAAAAGTACTTTGGTGCCATTATATAAGAATAAATGAGATTTTCAAGATTGTTCAAATTATCGTGGTATTAAACTTATGAGTCATACTATGAAGTTATGGGAAAGGTTAATTGAGCACAGGTTGAGAAAAATTGTGAGCATTTCAGAGAACCAATTCGGTTTTATGCCCGAACGATCAACCATGGAAGCAATACATGTACTAAGACAATTGATTCAGCATTATAGGGAGAGAAATGACTTCCATATGGTGTTAATAGATTTGGAAAAAGCTTACAATAAGGTTCCCCGAGATATAATTTGGTGGGCAATGATTAAGAAAGGTATATATCTCGGAAGTATATTGATTTTATTAAGGGTATGTATGAGGGAGTCAACACCAGTGTAAGAGTTTGCGGCGGGATGAGTGAAGAGTTTCCTATTACAATTGGGGTGCATCAAGGTTCAACACGTAGTCATTTTCTGTTTACAATGGTTATGGATGAATTGACTGACCCAGTGTATACAAGATCCAGTACTGTGGTGCATGTTGTTTGCCGATGATATAGTTTTGATTGATGAGACTATAGGGGGTGTTAACTCCAAGTTAGATGTATGAAGACAAACCTTAGAATCTAAAGGTTTTAGGATTAGTAGAAGCAAAACAGAGTATATGGAGTGTAAGTTTAATACTAGTAGAACTACAGAGCAAACTGTATTAATTTTGGGTGACAAAACTATTAAAGAGAGAGAGTATTTTCGATATCTTGGTTCTATTATTCAAAAGGACGGAGAACTTGATGGAGATGTGGCGCATCGAGTTAAAACTGGTCGGAAGAGTACAATTGGTGTTTTGTGTAATCGTAATGTACCGCTGAGATTGAAGATAAAGTTTTACAGAACAGCTGTTAGACCTGCATTGTTATATGACACATAATGTTGGGCAACTAAGATGTGTCATATTTAGAAAATGCATGTAGCGGATATGCGTATGTTTAGATGGACGTGTGAGCATACGAGAATGGATAGAGTGAGGAATGAGACTATTCAGAGGAAGGTAGGTGTAGCACCTATTGAAGATAAGATGAGAGAGAATCGTTTGCGTTGGTTTGGGCAAAATTAAAAGAAGGCCAAGTGATGCTCCGATTAAGAGAATTGAAGAATTATGTAATATTGAAGGCGTAAGAGGTAGAGGGAGACCGAGGAAGATTTGGACGGAAGTGATTACAGGGATATGCATTTGCTAGAATGAGATGAGAGTCTTGAATTAATAGCCAAATAGGTCATCAACGTATTTATGCTTAGCCACTTTCATCACTTTTAGAAAAGTTTAACTTTTTTGGTCACTAAAGTTTTTACGGACAGCCAGTTTGGTCATTTCGTCAAAAACTTTAGAAAAAAACGTTAATTTAGATGGATGGTCAAACTTTTCTCCCATCCTCTTTCTCTTCGAGGGGTATTTTTGGAATACAATATATCTCTCCCCCTAAACTTTTACCCCTTGCATACTTTGCCTTTCCAATAACGACTCCGCCGAGAAATCTCCCATCCGCTGCCAATGCGTCCGGTTAATAACCGTTCTCTCTAAAACTCACGGCGATGATCTCGCTCCTCATCTCTCAAAGATGCTTTCTTCGGTTCTCCAGCAACTTCGCCACTCCAATTCCTCCGCCCGGTAGGCTTGCATCGATGCGGTGGTGGCAATTTCTTCGCATATTACGCGACCTCCGTTTTCTGCGATTTTGAAGCCTTTGATTGATTGTATATCTCACAAACAGGATTATAATGCTCAGATCGGTGCATCATTATTCTTAGATGCCATAGTTGATGCTTATCCGGAGCTGGAAGCAGCTGAGTTGAATAAACGGTTGTCGAGGCTGATGAAATTACTGAAAAATGATTGTTTTAAGGCGAAACCTGCCTTATTGTCGCTCATTGGAAGTATAGCTTGTTGGGGCAGTGGAAGCAAACACGCGGATAATATGGAGAGAAAAAGAAGAATAAATAAATCAACACGAAAGAACACCAATATTTTTAACGTGGTTCGGTCTCAACGCAGACCTACATCCACGACCCTGAAAGGTAAAAACTTTCACTACGTAATTTTTGGACGGAACCAAACTCAGGAAACTCACCATCTGAGTTGGTGGAGCCCAACGCGGCACACACAAATAATACTAAACTAGGAGATCCCTATTTATAAGGTTTTCCTCCCTCCTAGTTTACTAACACAACCGATGTGGGATATTGAGAAAATCCCAACATATCCTCCCTTCTCTCAATTTCCCAAATTACAACTTAAACAGAATAAAGAAACCTATCACTATTGGGATCTTGAGAATCTCTAACAAATCCTCCCTTATCTTAAGTTCCTAAATTACAATTAAAATAGAAAACCCCTAACTCCTCTAGGTCTTCTCTTGAGTTTCTTCTCTGTTTCGTCTCAGTTTTACTTCCTTGATGTTGGGCCAAAGAATGCTTCTTTCTTCTCATCATAGTCACGAACCTTGCGCCTTCTTCTAAGATCTTCGATTATGTCAAGACTCGAACTCATCACAGTCTCGAACCTGACGCTCTGATACCAGTTGTTGGGCAGCGGAACACTCCAAACAACAAACTATAATGGAAACGAAAAGAAAGCAGAAAAATAACACAATAATTTTAACGTGGTTCGGTCTCAACGCATACCTACATCCATGACCCTGAATGGTAAAAACTTTCACTATGTAATTTTTGGACGGAACCAAACTCAGGAAATTCACCATCTGAGTTGGTGGCGCCAACGCGGCACACACAAATAATACTAAACTAGGAGATCCCTATTTATAAGGTTTTCCTCCCTCCTAGTTTACTAACACAATCGATATGGGATATTGAGAAAATCCCAACATAGCTAGTGTTGGTGGTGCTTCTGGAAGGAATTTGATGAATAGTTTAGTTTCGAGTGTGGTTGAGTTCTTGAGTAACGATGACTGGGCGGCGAGGAAGGCTGCGGCAGAGGCATTAGGGAGATTTGCGGTGGCAGAAAATAACAATTTGTTGCCGGAAACTAAATCCACATGTTTGAGTTCTTTAGAAAGTAGAAGATTCGATAAGGTAAGGGATTTAGCTCATTTTTTTAGTGTAGTTGATTATCCAATTTTTTTTTTTTTTTGAAGTTGGGCGGGTGATTGTCCCATAGGGTGGGAAGAGAACAGTCTCACAAGAGGAGGAGAAAGCCGTAGAAAAGGGAGACAATTAAAGTTTACCCCATGTATGGGGAGGATATTGAATCCACGATATGGACATTGTGATGATTATCCAATTTCAATGGTAGAAATTTTACTAATTGATGATAGAGTTTCATTGTGATAATAATTTTCACCACCAAAATAATATTGAGGATTAGATAGTAAAATCTCTACCTTAGAAAATTCGTTGGAGGATCATTCAGCCGTTTCAAGCACAAGATAAGAGCCACACCTAGCTCACATATTTGGCAATATTTTTACACATTTTCTAATACAACATTTTTTACTTTAAATTCTAATATTTATTACAAATAATTCAATTTTTCAATTCGCTAAACAAAAATTTCAAAACAAAAACCAATCTAGATACACAAATTCTACTAATTAAAGAATTTTTTCCAAAAGTGAAAAAATCTGGCAAAAATATATGAATTGGAAAAGGAAATATAAGATCTACATCGACTAATTTTTACATTCCGTTTACCAATGTTGTGCCAAGTGTGTAGTAAAAATTCTTTTTTATCCAAAAGGCAAACCCACCTTATTCAGCTAAAAATACAAGATGAATTTGTACCACGTGATTAACTAAACTGTGCTCCAAAGAAATTTGGCTTAAGCGCGAACAACAAAATTTAATTACCGCCTGAAATTAAAGAAGGTAACTCATATCCAAAAAAAATCTAATTACTGTCTGAAATTAAAAAGGGTAAGTTATATCCACCTAACTACATTTGACGGTCAATAGGTGATATTACCCCACATCGACAATCTAACGAAAATTGGTTAATTCTGATATGGACCATGCGTGGATGAATTTGTACCACATAATACGTTGGACCATGGTCCATATAAAAAATTTCCAAAATAAATTTGGCTTAAGCGCCAACAACAAAATCTAATTACCGCCTAGAATTAAAAAAAGGTAAGTCATATCCACCTAACTACATCTGACGGTCAATAGGTGACACTACCCCCACAACGACAATCTAACATAAATTGGTTAATTATGATATGCACCATGCGGTGGATGAATTTGTACCACATAATAAGCTAGCCCGTGGTTCATATAAAAAAATTCCAAAAGAAATTTGGCTTAAGCGGGACGACAAAATTTAATTACCGCCTGAAATTAAAAAAGGTAAGTCATATCCAAACAAAATCTAATTACCGCTTAAAATTAAAAACGGTAAGTCATGTCCACCTAACTACATTTGACGGTCAATATGTGACATTACCCCACAACGACAATCTAACAGAAATTGATTATTTTTTGATATGGAGCACGCGGTGGATGAATTTGTACCACATAATACGTTGGACCATGGTCCATATAAAAAATTTCCAAAAGAAATTTGGTTTAAGCGCCAACAACAAAATCTAATTACCGCCTGGAATTAGAAAAGATAAGTCATATCCACCTAACTACATATGACGGTCAATAGATGACATTACCCTTCAACGACAATCTAATGGTTGCTAATAGTGCCATGTCATTAATCCCGGTGAAGCCCTAAGCAACCAATAAACACCGTCTCCATTCTCTATATAAACGTAACGTCTCAATCTTACTCTGCAATCCATCACTCTACAATTTCTATAACTCCTTATTGATCTTCAATGGCACCGACTAAGGGAGAGAAGAAGCCAGCGAAGGTCGCGGAGAAGAAGATCCTGAAGGAAGGTGGCGAAGGGAAGAAGAACAAGAGAATTAAGAAGAGCTCAGAAACGTACAAGTTATACCTGTTCAAGGTGCTGAAGCAGGTTCATCCTGACATTGGAATTTCCGGTAAGGCTATGGGAATCATGAATAGTTTCATGAATGATATTTTTGAGAAGCTTGCTCAGGAGTCATCTCGTCTTGCTCGCTACAACAAGAAGCCGACGATTACTTCTCGAGAGATCCAGACTGCTGTTAAGCTTGTGTTGCCCGGTGAATTGGCTAAACATGCTATTTCTGAAGGAACTAAGGCTGTTACCAAATTCACTACTACTTAAAAAAATAGTTAAATTTGGTGTTTGATGTATTTTTGTTATGAATTGATCAAATGACCATTGAATTATAATAAAAAAAAGATATATTCATTTGCTGCAAACTCGCTGTGCAATCATTTATATGTTCTGTATACTTTGAAAAGTTTTATTGTTGAGAGAAAAGGACTTGACTGAAAACATAAAATTTGCAGATTGATTGCCCATTGAGTAGATATGCAAATTCAATAACCAGAAGATTTGTACGAGAATTCTCCAGCATTTTTATCCTTTGAATTGCATCTTGCGTAAACATCAATTTTTTAAAACCAATTATCCAGCATTTTTATCCTTTGAATTGTATCTTGCGAAAACATCAATTTTTTAAAATCGTCCTTGTGAAACGAAAAATACATTTGTAGGTAAGTTCCGCGTGAATTGATTGTGTGGTCAGTCCCCACGAGGGTTGTTATAGAATTGAATTTTCCAACTTTTTTTCCAAGACAAAATGACCTCCAGTAGAAGGTGCAGCCAAGACAGTCAAACTCGCGAGTTGACTTGTAAGATCGTACGATTCTACGAATTTTAAGGAGCGTTACGTGTTAGATCCTACGTAGGATCGGTGTAAACCCGTGGGGATCGGACTCGGGAACGTAGGATCATACGATCCTACGAGTCAACTCCGAGTTAACTATTTTCCTTTCCGGGTAGAGTTCAGCTAAAACCCGACCCAATTTTTTTTTTAAAAATGATTTTTTCATTTTAAATAAAAACAAAAAAATCTCTATCAGTCTAAACTATGTAACAACGAAAAGGTAATTCGAAACCCAAAACCTTAATTTGACCGATTAATGTTATTAAATTTAGATTGTTCCAATTGGCCAAATCCCAAGTAAACTTTTTTCCGATTTTTTTCGGTAAAAATTTTTATATGAGAAATAGATTTTCAAAACTTTGAGACACGGAATATAATATTATTTTCATATGACTATCTCATATGATGAATACTAGCAAATATCCTAAAATTATAGAAAATTTCAAATTTCATCTAGAAGAATTAGGAGACGATCCTTCTACCCCTTCCGATCCTACGTAGGATCTTGAGTTTAACTGCCATGGATGCAACTACACTTACAATTTGAAAAATTATGATATGGACATGTGGTCCAAAACTGCCCACACCATAACAAAATTTTGAAAAATTGTAACATAAATCATATGGTCCAGAATTGATCACGTCGTCCCAAGATTGTCTATCTTCTCATTCTTTAGTGATGTAACAAGTTTTGCACCACAAAGTCCGGACGACCTAATTCATACCAGAATTATTCATGCAATTAACATCTTTAATTTAGCAACGTAAAGACTTGGGTCAACAAAAAGAACAATTCCAATCTTCTAACAAAATAATCTAATCAAGACATTATAGGAAGCAAAACATGTTTATAGAGCAGTAACAACACATCCCTGTTTGAATTATATTTGATACTTGTGACGTATCAACAATTTATACCGCAACAAACCACTGAAGTTCCATTTTTCGTTTTTCCAGGGGGAGGGAGGGAATGGGAGGTAACGCAAAAATTTAACGTCTGAGCTCAAATACAAGCCTGCATTTTCCACAATGTTTCTGCTGAAAAGTAAAACATGTTTGAAGTTGCATTGCTTGAAGGGCTGATACTGCACACAAAGCACGTTTCCAAGTTAACAAACAGGGTTTCTCCCTCGGTGATGGACAATCTAAATTTTGCGAAGTTCAATGGAGAGACTCTTTTATGTCCAATCTGGAAGAAAACCTCAAAACCTGTTTATAACCGTAATAAAAGGGAAATGTGAAGAAGTTAAAATCCAGCTGAGAACTAAGGACAAAATATTGCAATAAAACAAGACTGCTATATACTGAAACAAGTAAAAAGAGACTCGTTACTCAGTTTCGATCAATAAAAGAAGATATATTACCACAACAAAATACAAAGAACAGTACTAGATCAATTGATAATTACATCGTTGCGAGTTGATGCACAATGATATAATAATTAGAATGAAGATGGTAACCAAAGATTAGAATACGGTATTGGACTTAACGGGGAAAAAGTATCCACTTACTTGTGTCTTGGCTATAAGAAAAAATTAACGTTTGCTTATATTTTCAAGGGCCAAACGACATTTTAAACTTATCACTGACTGGTCAGCAATTTATCAACTGAAATAATGATTTTCTAAACTGTTTTTAACTAAACTTTTCAAATTACATAACACAATAAGTCCCAAACTGTTTGGTTTAAGTTAGCAAAAAGTACCTCTTCCGGCAAGAAACAATACAGTTGAAGAATCACATCATTATTCTGATTAATTATGGTTTTTAATTTACTCAGTTAATTGTATACATTAAATGCAGATGGGACATAGTTCAAACCAAAGTGTTCGGAAATAAGGGTTTTTACTTACTTTCCAGGGGTGGTAAACAAATTAAACACCCTAGAATCTCAGATTAAGCCAAATAGCAAGCTAAAGTATAAGACAGCAAACTAGAAATGTGGAAATGAATATCCTCAGATTTTCTGGTACAACTATATGCCAAACAATTTTCGGTTTCTGAATCATGTACACTTTTAATTCCAATATGTTTCTCTTGCACAGCCCTAGCTGTCTAACTTAGTGCCACAACAGCCAGTTGATAATCTTTTCCTTAGTTAACTAAACCACTTAATGCGTCCCCCTTTCTGATTAGTGTTAAATCGACGAATTTTCTTTAGAAGCGGGCTACTGACTACTGAGGATGTAGAACTTAAACAAAGAGCACAGAAGAAAAATGCAATAAGTACGAAAATGAAAATTATTCCACAACCAAAACAAGACTTGAAAATTCCAAGTTTCGTAAAAGTAAAGGGTGATTATATCGGGGCAAGTAGCACGGGATGGATTTCCAATTTCTAAAAGAGTGCCTTCATTCCCAGTTCTACATAATTCTACAGCTAGACATAGTATTTACTATTTAACAAACAAAAAGTAAGAAACTCAATCCTCAATATGCATTAAGATTTACTTTCATTTGTATCTATCATCAAATCATATACAACAACCATCTACCGACAAGTGTTAAAGGTTGACCGAAGATTAAAAAAAAGGTGCAAAACTATCCTTGCCCGGGAAGATTTCTCCCCAACACCATGGGGAGAAAAAAGAGAAAGAAACATATCACACATACCCTTTGAGAAAAGAACCATTGATTATACAAAAATGAGTCCATGGAGAAAGACCTGTCTCATTTTTTCAATATATTGTTAGGAAATAAACAGCAATAATGGGAGAGAAAATGAGATCGAAAACAAAAGACAGAAGAAATAGTGTTCCTCATTGACCACGTCCGAGGCACTGCCAATATTTATTATACGTCGAGATACAATATTAAGGTTACATAAGTAGACTATTTGAGTAGTTTGTACAGTAACCCATGCTCCATAACCTAATATATATCTGTGTGTGTGTGTGTGTGTGTGTGTGTGTGTGTGTGTGTGTGTGTGTGTGTGTGTGTGACTAGATTCAAGCAAGAAAAATGAACAATCAGCTCAAGATCATTATTCATAAAAGAACACCTGACGAGAAATGAACTTGAAGTATACCAAGGATGGAATGAGGTCATAATAGGATTTTAAGCAAAACTTACTTTAAAAAAGACGAAAAGTACAGGGGAATTTCTAAGAAATAAACCTTGGAGAAGCAGCATTAATATTCCGATGAAGAACTCTGCTGCTACCGGAATCATCCCCAGACTCAATCAACTCTCTCAATCCCAAATTCGCCGTCTTCTTCTCATCTTCCTTACCATCCTCCTCATCAGCAACTTTTTCCTTCTTCATCATCTGCGGCTTCTTCCCACCAGTAACTCTTTCAAAATAATTCCCATAAATATACTCAGGAGTATACCCATTCTCCTCATCAAAGAGCATTATATGCCCATGCCACTCCCAAACCCGATAATCCGACCCGGAATCCTCATGAAACCCAACACAAATATGATGCTCCCCAATCGTAACAGCTTGGCCCGAATTCGGATTAAGCATATCGGTTTTCCCACTTAAAATAGTTCGTATAATCTCTTTCTCCAGCTTAGATTCCTCTTTCGCGAGCTGAGTTTTAGACGATGATGAAGAATCATCGTTTTCGTTTTCGTTTTCGATGTCGGAATCTGTGTCGGAGGATAATAAATTGTTGAAGAGTAGGTCTTCGAGTGATTGAGGTGAAAGGAAATTGGATTGGTTTTGTAGAGATGATGATGATAATGGATGAGGAGGAGGGCGGATTTGGAGTCTTCCCATTAGGGTTTGAAGGAGGAGGTTGTCGAAGTTTGGAGTGGTGCTATTGAAGCTCATGGCTATGGCGGTCTGGGGTTTAAGTTTTTTTTTTTTTTTTGTTGGAAACTAAACCAGAGTGAGGAAAAGAGGAGAAGACTCTTTGCGAGGAGAGAGAGGGTTTAGGTATCGTGTGGGTGGGTGGGGGCCCACTGGGGGTTAGTTGAGATCTACGATTGGATTGGACCTGAGAACAGAGTGGGCTTTACACTAATGGACTATTTATGGGAAAATTTCGAGTATGACTGAGAGTCGCAGGTAGAGCGCAGTCAAAACTTGCCTGAGTCGGCACGTCGCCCTCTCAGAATTTCTCGATCACGAGTTAAAATACAAAAATATTATTCGATATGGACACGATTAAAAGTAAAAAAATTGTCTCTCTCTCATTTTATAGTGATGTGACAAATTTGTACAATTTTTTTTTACTTTTAATCGTGTCCATATCGTAACAATCTTTTTGTATTTTAATCATGAATCGAGAAAAAAAAATTTTTTTTTGGAGAGCGACGTGGCTAATCAGGGCCAAGTGGGACCAGGCTCTACCTATGTGCCCTCAGTCCCATACTCAATTATCCCTATTTATGGGCTTTGCATGGCTCTGGCCCAGGTTATTCCATTTCGGTCATGGCATTCCACCCGAAATGGGGGACAAACATTTTTGTCCGAACGGAAGTCCCCACTTCAGTCCCAGGGGCCATAACTGAAGTGGGAGTTCAGTCTCTGGGCCGACGTGGCGAGTTTTCCCACGCGCTCTGCCACGTGTCGGGAGCCGAACTCCCACTTCAGTTATGGACTCGAGACAGTGGGACTTCCGATTTCAAAATGGCGATAGTGTTTGCCTAAAAACACTTGGTTATTTTTTCCCGAGTTCAGCTAGTTTTCAAAGGTTATTTTTCTGTTAGTAATACAAGAATCAAAAACAATATTTCGAAAACACAATGCTTAATAAAAATTGAGCAAGAAAATGAATAAATTGTATATTAATATAAAAAAAAAGCAACCGAATTATCGGAATATTATTTTACAATGGAAAAATAATTAACATATTTTCGTAACTACAATAAACGAAACGTAAACAACGTAAATGAAAACCTATCTACGGAGCCGAAGGTGTGTACGGAGTGGTGTGTCTCGGGGCTGGTCGCAGGAAGTAAATGCTGCCATCTCTTACACGCACGACGCTACCAAAATTGGTTGTGATGACCTCCGCGCCTTCGTGGTCGATAAATACCCTGCTCCTGGGGGTTTAGCGGCGATCGGCAGCGAGTCTGCTCGCTCTCGATGATGTGCGGGAGCCCATGACGAAGGCGTCCCTCCCGAGTAGAAGCCCGTGCTGTGCAGATGTAGAGGGCCGGCACTGGGGATCCCCACCCGCCCTGAAAAGCTTCGGGCTGAAAAAGTACCGGGTGATGCAAATTGGTACTCAAAAGGGGTGGGTACGTCGGCCTGACTGGGAAACTGTGTATGGGTCGGAGACTGTGCCGGATCTGTCGCAGGTGCAGCCGCCTCCGGTGGCCCGCCGCGGTGTCGTTGTCGCCTCGCCGCCAAGTCCTCCCGCGCGGCATCCCGTTGCCTCCGCGTACCTTGCCTTCCCCTTTGGGACCGGGCCGGAACAGGCTCTCTCGGTTGCGTCACCGGTTCCAAAACCGCTGACTCTGCCACATCCGCAGCTCTCGATCTGCAGGTCAGGGACTTTCCGGCCGCCACGAACGCCTCTTTGATTGTCTTTGAAGCCCAGGAGACTAGGGACCTGTAGTGGCGAATTGAGTTGGAAGCCAGCTTATCGAGCTCCGTCAGTATGAGTCTGTTGACATCCGCCTGCAACATCAATTCTCGTGTCAGTATATTATAAATAAGGAAAAGCAATGTAGACAAACAAAAATACAAAACTTACAATAATGTCCTCGGAAGGCGCGATGGGTTGAATGCCCATCGGGAGTGGACCGGCATCTCTATTGCGTGGGTTTGTAAGGAGGTGCACGGTGATGCGATTGTACCAATCCATGTACTCACGGGTTGGTAAGATCACATTACCGGCGACCGAGACAGCGTTCGCCAGTGCATCCTCTCGGTCATCCCACATGGCTATGTAGGCATTGTGCAGTTTCGCCCAGTTCATATTATGTGCCGCCGTGTTGGTGTGGACGTCCTGGCCCTCTGTCGTACCCTCCGCCACTGAGTCTGTTGGTATCACCTGCTGGAACCCGAATTGCCTAGCAACCCGGTCCGGCATGTGAAACTCAACCAACTCGAAACACACGAGTGGCCTACGGGCCCGGCAGGTGGACAGGAAGCCCTCATCGCGAGAGACCCGCACGGCAATAACCCAGTCGGGGTACGACATCCACATGAACTGTCAAAAAAAATTGTACATTAGCATAAATTAATTGTGCAAATAAAAAAAAAGTTACGAAAAATACGATAAACCTTACCCCCTGAGCGTCCGTCAGTCGGTCTAACTGGTCGCGAAACACCGTCAGCTGAGATTTCGGCGTGTTCTTGAAACTCCGGGCGGTATTCCAACGTGCCCCGTACGCTCGGCCGTCCGCGGGAGGTTCATTCATAATCTCTCCCCGGTTCGCCGGCCGGAGAAATGATATGCGCTCCCACGCCCACAACTGGTACAAACAAACACGGATTAATCATCAGATATTTAAAAAAATGCAGGGAAACAATAAAAACTCATTAAAAATTACAACAAACCTGGATCAGAAGGCAACAGCCAGCAATGTCCTTAGAGACGGCATGTGCAGAGATGCACATCTAGCGGTAGAGGTAGGATAGGACGCCGCTGGCCCAGGAATGCTGGTCGTGGGCGAGATCTCCGTCGCTGATGAGCAAGAGATAGCGCATGTTCCCTCGCGACCCAGATTTATCCGGGAAAAGGAAAGTGGCCATGCAAAGGAAAATCAGGGCCTGGGCCGGCTGCTCAACCGCGAGCTTCGTGGCATCCTCGCCTAGGGGATCGGAAATGTGGGCGTACACCTCTGCAAGCTGGATGGCGTTACCCTTAATTGACTCGGCGGGGGGCGGAATCCTAGGATATCGTGGACGCGCTCAATCCACTGACGCTTGGTCATGTTGTAGTCCTCATTCCACGACACCACGTGGCCCCCGGTGGGCAATCCTAGGAGGCATCCTAAGTCCTCTAGGGTGATGGTGACCTCACCGCAACGCAGATGGAAGGTGTGCATCTCGGGGCGCCACCGCTCTACTAATGCGGTGATCAGGGCGTGGTCTATCTTAATCTTACCTATCCGACAACAACCCCCGAAACCTATACTATCAATGAGATCTAGCACTCTCCGGTTGCCCTCGCGTCGGTATGCCTAAAAAAAACTCCCGTCATAACTAATGACTTTCAAACCTCTGTCTAGGACTACATCCCCGCCCCAAATCCTAAGTGATCTATGTGAGGTGTGTTTGTTCAACACACTGGGATCGTAGGGACCGAGCATAAGGTGGGAGGGAAAAGCCATCTATAATAAAAACAGTGGGATTTTATCAGGAAAATTTCAATTGAAATACATAAGGATATCAAATTCACAAAATTTCAATTAAAGTACATAAGAATATAAAATTCACATAATTACAACTAAAGTACATAAGAATATCAAATCCTCATAATTGCATTTTAAAGTACATAAGAATATCAAACTCTCATAATTGCATTTTAAATACAAATATATTTCAAATTCTCATAATTGAATTTTAAATACAAATATATTTCAAATTCTCATAATTGCATTTTAAATACAAATATATTTCAAATTCACAACAATGCAATTAAAATACATAATTATCAAATTCAAAACAATACAAAAATATCAAAATCACATAAATATATAACTATCAAATTTACAAAAAATATATACATTCTTAATAGGTAATTAAAAAAAATCAAATCAATTAAAAAAAAAAAATTGTACCTCCAAATTTTAAAAATTTGGGAGAGAGAGAGAGTGGTGGTGGGGTAGATTGAAGGTGGCGGTGGCTGGAGCGGCGGCAGCGGCGGCGGAGGCGCGACGGCAGCGGCGGTGGGAGGGAGTTGCAGCGGAGGGAGGGAGAGGGGAATTTTTTTTTTTGGGAGAGAAAACAGCTTGAACTCGCGTTGGGGGAGAAGAATAAGGGTTTTCTTTTTTTAAAACTGAGAGTTGAGACGGAAGTCCCACTCGTCTCAGGGTCCATACTGAAGTGGGAGTTCCGTCCCGGACACGTGGCGGAAAACTCCGCCACGCCGGCCCAGACGGAACTCCCACTCCGCTATGGCCCCAGTGACTGAGCTGTGACTCTCCGTCTGACAAAAAATGTTTGTCCCCCAATTTCGGGTGGCATGCCATGACTGAAATAGAATAACTGGGCCAGGCCCATGCAAAACCCCTTTTTCTTCTATTCTGGATAAATATTAGTAACACTTTTTTTAAATAAATAAATAAATTATTAATCTACATAAATAGTAATACCCCGTTAAAAAAACAAAATACATCAAGGGCTATGACTATGCTCCAGCCAAAATAAATATTAAATCCTCACCAATCTCCCGTTCTATCGAAGATATAAGAGTCGTTTAGGATATATAGCAAAAATTAAAGAAACGAAAAATAAAATATTTTTTTAATAAAAAATAGTAATATTATTATCTTAAATATGACTTGCACACCCTTAATTCTATTTAAACGAGTCATATTTATATTTTGATTAAAAAATTATTTTATAACTTTAATCTGTACTGCCATTACATTTCTATTCATATATAATAAAGGGTCTGTTTGGATTGAGTTTGATTTGGGTTTGATCTAATTTAATACTCAAACCAGTTTTAGATTGAGTCTAGAAATGAAACTCAAAGTATTAAATCATATAAAAATTAAGTTTGAGTTTGAGACTGGTTTGAAATTGAAACCAAAATCTCAAACCCAACCCCAATCCAATCACACCCAAAAAAAAAAGAAAAAGAAATTATCAAAATATTCTTCAATTATCCTACTCTTAATATCGTGCTCTTAATCTACTTTTGGTATACATATTCCAATAACTTATATTTAATTGTGACCAAACAACTTGACACCTTTGTCAATCCCAAAAAAACCCAGAAATTTCCTAAAAAATCTAACACGCCATCGATGCAACAACCGTGAAATTTCTTATTGGGAAGAGTATGGTTTTAATTTGTGTGGAAATTTTATGATGTGCATAGAAAAATGCTTATCCAATACTTGAAACTTTTGGTCAAACAATAAAAAGTTTATCCACTAAAATCTACCAACGGTAAGTCTAAAGAGTTTCTACAAATCCAGTGATACTTGATGCGGCTCAAGTTGAGATTACGGAAAGAACCGATTAGTACTTGGAAATTACAAAAGCAATATTATTAGGATGTGAACAAAAAAATGCTTCAAATTTCAGCCCCACAATGAACTATAACTATTCTGGCATATATAATGACGAATTAACAAATATCCAGCAGTTATCAACTGGCATATATAATGACGAATTAACAAATATCCAGCAGTTATCAATCACATAAACGCAGAAGAATTTGCAAAAGTCTCAGAACAACTGTGAGAACAAAAGCTTTAATCACTGACTATGAAATAGTTTCAAATTCAACAGCAAAATAGTATTATATATACTTTTCCTACTTATATATGAGCATTCCGCAGTTCTTTTCATCATCATCTTGGTTATCACTATAGGATAATAGAATATAGCAACATGGGTAAAGAAGGCGCACAAGTATGTAGAAATAAACAAAATCAATCTTCTTTGCAACGTTAAAGCAAAAATTCATAGGAGAGCGATAGTATGCAGTAAGAATGTGCCCCCAACAACGCTGCAGCTGCAGGCTCTATCTCCTCAAGCCCTCCACAGTGTAGTCAGCATAAAGGTCCCTGATCAGGAAGAAAATAAAGCAAATGATCAAAACCTGAAATAACATTATGCATGCTGTTATAGCTCCAAGACAGCATCAGCAGAAAATACGCCGACTGTGAACTTAAATAACAAGTTATTCGCCAGCCTATTATATGTATGTCTACAGCCTGAACAGTACATAGATGGAACTACAACTTTTACTTTTGGGGAAAAGGGGGGGGCTGCTCTAACATAGATGGAACTATAAAATTTCATCACTTACATGGAGTGCTGAACAGCTTCATATGCCTTGGTGGCTGGCAGAAAATCGTCCACTGCGACGTCCTTCTTCTCATTTTTCTTATAGTCTTCAAAGAATCGCCTGATTTCTGCCAATCGATGTGGTGGAAGCTCTTTAATATCATTGTAATGACGATATTCAGGATCATCAGCACATACTGCAATGATCTTGTCATCTTTTTCTCCCTGTGATTTCGCAGAGTTAGATTATTCGATAAGGGCTGAATCAACATTGTTCTAATTCAGACTGATTATACCTGATCAATCATAGGCATGAGGCCAATTGCTTTAGCCCTAAGGAAGCACCCGGGAAGAACTGGCTCCTGCAAGCAATATTAGAAAGAAATTGAAGCAAATGAAGATAAAAAAGGAAAGCAAAAGTACCATGCATTTTATCGAACAGGTATGATAATATTACCAACAAAGTGAACAGTCTTAGTAAAATCCATATACTAACATATTTGTACAATGTACAAGCCCTTGAATCTCTGGAAGGTTATTGCAAGTGATATTAATCAGATCCTGAGACAGAATTTGGGGCTAAGAATTGGCATACACTGCCTAACAGAAATCAACAAAATTTCATAGCTTCTGCCAAAATGCCAAAATTTATTGGATTGGAAATAGATGTGAATTAGTGGAAATCATAAATAAAAAAGAATCTTATGTCAGGAGTTTGATTTTCTGCATTTGGAGTTCATGTTAACCAAAATGACACTCTCTGTTCCGAGAAAAGAGATCGGCAAGACAATCAGAAGCACTTGTGAAATTGAACATCAAAACAAATGTGAACTAGACAGCTCTCGAAAATCACCAGTTCATTAATATGAGTAAACTGCAGATGGTCATATTGACTACTCTCACCATTGTCTTTCTAGTCAAGATCGAGGGAAACAAATAGTGTAGATAATATGCCTAATGAGTAGACAGCAATTGCCAATGCATCTACATTTAATATGGCTAATTAGTTTAGTAGTAAAAGTATCCACAGCTTACCTGCATGATTACCAATATATCGAGGGGGTCACTGTCCTCACACAGAGTGCGAGGGATGAAGCCATAGTTGTGTGGGTACACAACAGATGAATAGAGAATACGATCAACCTAAAGTGCAAAAAAGTGAATAAACCATATCAAAGGCCGCGCCTCCTCTATACAAGCTGAGAGAGAAAAATTTAATGCATGATACCTTGATGAGTCCAGTTTTCTTGTCGAGTTCATATTTCACCTTACTTCCCTTGCTAATCTCAACAACCTGTATAGTGTAATATGCAAGTACATCAAATTAAATCAAAGATGTAAACACTTCTGCTGACATATTGCTGAACCTTCTAAAGTAATGTTGGGAGACTAAATGCCAACACCGATGTACATCATATCATAAAACATGTTTTGAAATTGATTCCTTAAGGTTTCATTTGATCCTGTTGTCAATATGACTCTTTTACCTGTTTCAAGAGATTCAAGTTCTAGAAGAAAAAATGCTCTACAGATAAATGTCAAATATTGCAAGTTCTACAACCATTCGTTTAGAATGGGACTTTCCACTTTAATTGCAGCAACTTAAATTTGTACCATTATGTTTATGATAATCTAGAACTTCCTTTCTGGTTTCATGCAAGCAAAGGAACTTTTTAAATATGGCCCTAGAAATTCAGAGAAATAGATTCCTAGAGTCCAGTGCATTGAAGGCGAAGATCATATAATTTAGGCGAGAAAACAAACATGTAGCTCCAATCGATCTCTAACACCATTACATTCGTGAAGCATTCATATTTTTCACTGAGGGTATTTAGAATGCCTCAGGCCCTTAACCCATTAATGCTCCAGATAAATAAAAATTCAAATAAATAAAATAAATAAGTTCAACCAATAATCCAATAAGCTAAAAGGTTGTTGGGTTCTTACACAGTTGAAAATCTTTGGCGCTTCAGGTCCTGCACCACATCGCAAATAAAGTTACTCTAAATGCTAAATCTCAAGATACCAATAAACAATGCTGAAAACAGTACCATCTGTATTTAAGGATGAAATTAAGTACCTATCTCCAGATCATGCCATGGATGAGCAGCCACAGTCCTCCTGCTCATGGAAGAAAGGATTCTTTCGTTAAGAGGGGGACGCTTGAAAATTTGTGATTCAACTTTCGGCGGAGGAGTCTCAATTGGTGGAGCCATGACTGCAATCTGAAATCACAGACAAAGACAAAAAGAACTCTCAAATACATTTCGTATTTACAGAAGGTAATGCAGAATTAAGGGGTAACCGATCAAAGCCGTTAAAATTTCTTTGGAAAATGCAACTTCCGATCCATGAACTACCTGATCAAGTAATTATGAGATCAAGTATAGCCGTTACACAGCATAAAAACACAAATCTAAAGCCCGTTATTCATGAGACGTGTTCTAGCAACTAAAACAGGAACAACGAAGAAAAAATAGACAAGCTGAGAATGATCTACAAGTTTTAGAATATATATTTTCCAAATTCCGCATTGAACAGAGGAAAGAGACTACAAAATACAAAAATCCGAAAAATAACAGAAATCTACCATCATTTATCGACTAACTTGTCAAAAAATGCAAAACACAGCTAAGTACACATTCGCTACTACACTATAAAGACAACCGCAACTCTTTTTTTTTTTTTTGATGAATGAACAAAATAGAACTTAAATAACAGAAACTGCAACAGAAAAAACGATCCACAAAATCACAAAACTACAGATAAGTAAACCTTCGCATTTACACAATAAACATGTCAATGTCCGAAAATGCACAAAATAAGTGTAAAATCTGGAAAGAAAACAGCATGAAAACGAATGAAATAGAGCTTAAAACATAGAAGAAACAACAGAGAAAACGATCCACAAATTCAAAACGTGAACACCGAAACATACCAGAAATTATCGAAGAAAGAAGCAAACGGATTCGAACCAAAGCGTCGGTGGAACAATTAGCTCGGATCTCAATGAAATGAAAGGGCGTAGAATTGAAGGCAAGCTGGAGAGAATATTTATAGATACTGAAAAAGGCAAAAAAAAGCCTAGAGAGAGGAAATCAGAGAAAAAGTGACAGGAATGAGTTGAGTAAAGGAAAACTCTATCCAATACAATCCGCGTTGTCTTCCTTCCCGCTCTGTTTCTTCTTCAACTTTTTTGCCATTTTAAGAGAGCAGCTCGTAAAAAGGAAAAAAAATAAAAAGGAAAATTCTTATGTTTTCATTCTTTTATGGAATGAATGGGTCACGACTGTAATGTTGAATGTTTTAAATTCATAAAATATCTTTTAAATAAATATTGTATAATGTTGAATCGGTGTTAAATTTCAATCGGTGTTCTCTCTTTATTAATACATATTTTGAAACTGCAACTGTTATAAATGTTTTATCTTGATAAATGCATGTCATAAGATTGCAACATATGTTTGATCCTAATGACTATCTTATTCTTAAGCTGCAATATGTGTTTTACGTAACATATATTTGAAAATTATTACAATTATTCATGAAAAAATATTGAACCGTTAATTTTTTTTATTTAACAGTTAAATAATCAAAATTGTTTAATATATATTGAATTTTAACGATTATATATCTGACCTTAGTAGATTCTCTATCAAGAAAGAATATCCAGCTGTAAATCAGCGGATGTGTTGGGAGACGATCATTGGGTAGATTGCGAAACTAATGTGGGGCCTGGGTGACCCGGATTGGGATAATGACGGAATTCCTAACGGTCCGTGAGAGGTTCATTTTTCTTGCCAATGTTATCTCAAACGGACGGTGCGAGGGTGCCGTTACTAAGTATTTGTCTGACGTTAGGGGATTGAGAAGAATATACTTTATTATACCACCGTCGACTATCCAACCTAACTTCGTGCTGGAATGTATGCATGTAAGGTTGCCATATGTCGTGTGAATTAAGCTTATCTTGCTTCCGTCAGTTAATGGTTTTCTCTGTATCATAATATAAATCGCAATATAAAACTTTTATTTAATTAAAATTTTATTTATTATCGTGAATCAATCGCTATTTTGATGATCGAGATAATTATTTTAGAACTATTTTAATTTTCAAATCAAACAATCTGATAAAAAGACTGATTCAGTATACCAAAATGGAATTGGACAGGGATTTATGTCTTATGGTTTCCTATTGTTAGAAAGTGAAGCCTCATTTTAGGAAAATAGATTAATTAATTATTGTTTAATGATTCGGTCTTAGAAATTTAATTAGGGTCTTCCTAAACGTATGTTCCGAGAGAATGAGTTAATTTAGATAAAATAGATATATATATATATATATATATATATATATATATATATATATATATATGTCAATTTAAATTTATTAAAATGTAAAATTCTATCCGAAATTAAAGAATCCAATGGTAAATATGAAACTTAAACTGTTAAAAATAGATTTGAGTCTAACTCATTCCCTCAAAATGTACCTCAAGAGGGGAGGATTGATCAATCCTTATAAAGAACAAATTTGCTCACTGACTAGTCGATGTGTGATTTCAACATAAACTACCATACATAATAACTTAAATAATAGGGTAGTAATTATTGGATATAAAATTGGGGATCAAAAAGGATCAAAAGGTATAATGTAATATCAAATTCTAATAATTATTTTCATTTTATACTTTTTGATATTTGTTTGATCCAAAAATAATTATTGTAATTAATATTAGGGTAAAAAGCGCTCACGCCCCCTAAACTATTCCATTTTTTGGGTTTTGACCCTCAACTAAAAACGGTCAAGTTTTACCCCTTAAACTATTTCGGTTTTTGGTTTTTGACCTTCCATCCATATTCTCTGTTAAATCATAACGGAAGTCCAAAAAATGGGGGCATTTTTGGGCAATCTATATAAGACCTTAAAATTTTTGTTTTTATAAAAAAAATAACCTATTATTCTGACGAGAAAGAAGAAGTCGCCGATGAGAACAGTGACAGAAAAAGCCGGAAGCCGGGTACCACTCCTCTTCTCCAACTAACAACTGTAAATTCCAACCTCTGAAAAAAATCTTAAAAGGCCATTTTTTCCCCTTAAATTTAATTCTATTTATTATGAATGATATGATTTTCCCAAAATGCCCCCATTTTTTGGACTTCCGTTATGATTTAACAGAGAATATGGATGGAAGGTCAAAATCCAAAAACCGAAATAGTTTAGGGGGTAAAACTTGACCGTTTTTAGTTGAGGGTCAAAAACCAAAAAAGGGAATAATTTAAGGGGCATCAGCGCTTTTTACCCTTAATATTATCATGAGTGGTTGAGATAGTTATATAGACATCAGTTAGGATATACGATTTCCCCTATTTTACTGCATATTTTGAGAATTTTATCTAACATTGCAATAAAATGGCAAAAAACTATATTATATGTTTTCCTTCACGAACAAGAATAGTCTTTTTTAAAGCACGATGGCGAAAGAGGATGTCCTACCAAATAAGAAAGGTGGAGAGACTGCACAATAAGATTGGGGAACAACATCACGGCTCCTATGCGGGATAAGAAAATTCAGTATATACAGGTCAAACTATCAGTCATTGAATTTTGTATTTTTTGATCCGACGGTTGTATTAAAACAGGGGTATTTAGTTATTTTTACATTTCTACAAGAACAGATGTTCTTGTATATTGAGGTTCACGTTCTCTCCTCAATATACAAGAACATGTGTTCTCTAACGAAGAACATGTGTTCTTGTAGAAATGTATATTTGACTTTTCAGCTGCAACTTTTCTCTCTCCTCGGTAACCAATCGATGTGACGGTTGCGTGTTACTTTTTGTTGTTATTATTATTATTTATTTGTGAAATTACATATGTATCATTTTAACTCTCTTTTAAATCTCAACCGTCGATCCTCTTTTAAAATGAAATCAAAGGTCCTGACTGTGTCTCGTACGGAATTTAGGCCGTTTCACACATGAGCCGGACGGGGGGAACAAACCCTGAAATGTGAATGCAGCAGAAATTAAATAGTGTCAGTGAAGGAAGAGGTGGCGTCACGTAACATAAATATCTCATATGATTGTTGTGAGCATTAGGCGGGGTGATGCTTATATTATATAATTGGATGCGAATTTTATAATATCCACGTTGAGTTCATTAACGTTCGGTTTCCACTCATTTTTTCGAGTTGGGTTCGAACTAATTCAAACTCGTTAACACCCCTAACTTTAAGATAATTTTGATATGCATCAGGTTCATTGGATCATGTATTTAGAACTGACTACATCACTACAGAATGAGGAGAGAGACAATTATGTGATGATGTGGCTAACTATGAAGTCCATGTAAACGTAGTACATATCAGAAAAATTCCTAACCTTATACTACTTAGACCTTCAGTATAGGAAATATAAATAGCGAACACACGCTTGGGATGAAATGTTCCCATCGTGTGCACAAACAGCAAAATTTTAATTCAGTATTTCTTTCTGATTACTTCACCACTGCGTAATTGTTTCTCCACTTGAAACGAATTACTTTTTTGAAACCCAATTCAATAGACTATGGATTCTAACTGATATATAAAGCTCGGACTTAAGAGGAGTGAGTATGAACCCTTGTCCTATATGGCTGAAATTCGACTGATATATAAACATGATCTAACATTTACTATGTAAGTGTTGTCAGACACATGTTTTGCGCTCTCGAACTTGTTTGACAAGTTCCTTTCATAAAATGAACGGAGTTCGGTTACCAAATAGTTTTGTCAAACTCATGTGTTGTGATCGAGTTCAGTTGCTAAGTGTTGCGCCCCATGTGTTGCGCCCTCAGACTCACAGTATGACAAGTGCTCCCTTCCCATAATGAACGGAGTTCAGTTGCCAGTATATATTGTCATACTCATGTATTACACTCTCGACTCAGGACATAACATGTTTCTTCCCAAAATGATCGATCATTTTCTTGTTCTTTAAATATAAAAATTGCCATTTAATTTCAAACTTCCCAAATTGTGAACCAATTCTCATATTTGGAAAATTCTAATATGGGTCGGTTCTTGTCGGACTGACCCCACAGTCATCTCAAATGAGTTGAGGCGGGATATATTTTGCAAATAAACTCCACCACAATTCATGTGAGATGTATGCGGGGCCGGTCCCTCCATGCCAAAATGACCCCTCATATCTGAAGTCTGAGCTTAGCTAGCTGGCACTTTCATTTGACATCGTCAAAAGTAACCTTCCGGTCTTCATACGTTAAAAAAGCGTATCTTCTTGCATCTTTTAGTTTATTCTATCGTTTTGGCATCCAAAGTCTTAGGAAACATCTGTGATGAAACAGGTTTATATGGAGTAGTGATGTTGACAATTCTGAATCACAAGATCCAATGAATCTGATTCATATCAAAATTATCCAAAGGTTTAAGGAGTACGTAGGATTCTTTTCTTGCATTTATCTATGTTGATTTTTTTGGACAATTTCAATTTGAATTCTCACTAACCTGCGCGTCTTTGACTGACCAGTTCATAGTTTTCCAAAGACGATAAGATAATTGAAAATGTCAATTCGAGAGAAAAATAAATAAATAAGGAGACGAATAGGTGAAATGAAAGGGAGAGAGCACCGGGAAGATCATCCGGATAGACGAGTTGTTGACTGGTGTGTGATAATGAGTTGTCAACCTTAATTATTCATAATCATCTTATTATAATAATATAGCATTAGTATCAGTAATAAAAAAAATGGAGGGAAGCCGGTTTTGAGTGCATGTCTTTTTATGGGGGAAAAAAATTGTCTCTCCATTATTGTAACATTTTTTTATTCAATTAATAAAAAATGTCGTGTTATTTTTTTTAAAGATTTTACTATTTCTTTTAGCTTTTAATTTTTTAATTAAAAATTAAAAAATGTTAATTTTTATTAATGGTACAAAGAACATGATATAGAATGATGACAAACAATTCTTACCGTTTTATGCTGTGTACATGATTCAAATTTGTTATAACAAGTCACATTGAATACTCTGTCTTATTTTTTGTTCCAATATTTATAAATTCGTAAAAGTACTATTTTTTTTTTGTAAAAAAATGTTAAACTAAAAGAAACAAGTTAGAAGACGCGACACTTTCTTAAATACAAGATAGAAAGACGTACATATATCAATTGCTCACTTTTGCCTCTCTTTTTTTGTCTATCCCGTTTGGGCATTCGGTATCCACCGACAACGTGATAACTACATTCATACTCGGCCTCACGGTTGGTCCGCAGCGTTACTGCTCTTTAAACTGCGTTCTCAGCCGCGAAAAATTTCGCAAGAATCGAATTCTACCGAAGGAAATCGAACGCTCGTGACGTCAACTTAAGCAGCTTCAACAAGCTGCCCAGAGCTCGAGTTGGTCACTTTTTCCTTTGCTAGTGTGTTTAATGCACATTTTTATATATTTTTTCATCGCAATCTAAATCTAATCTACTTTTTTTTATGACGTTATATGAGGAAGTAAAAACATGGAGCAATTGCGTGACAAATGCAAAATAACGAGACTAGCTTCTACAAGCATAGGGGGAAAATTACTTACTCTTTTTAGATAATTTTACCCTCAATTATTGCAAGCCTCCAAGTTTATTTCGAGATTTTGCTCTAAAAATCATTTTCCTCCCTTTTTTTGTCCTCAGAAGAACCTTTCTCAACCAAGAATGGGTCCGTATACATAAAGGGCTTGCTTGGGAACTAATCAACGAATAAAAGCACTGTATCAAATCAAATTCTAATCTTCACGCCGAGTTGCAACTGTTTTTTTTTTGTTGTACAAGTATTTACACCTAAACTAATTTATGCGTGTACTGAGTCGGTCTCTTTAAGGGGTGAAATGCTGACCAAGATAATTAAGAGAGGAGCCAGTATTTGCTCTTGAGGAGAAAAATTTATTATGTGGGGTGAAATATTTTTTACCCTATAAAATGTCGATTTTAAAAATATTGAGAGCGGTCACCTCTACTCGCTCCTTGATTCCATTACTGAAAATAGTATCTCCTTACATTAGCTGAGTTTTAAACCCCTGACATAACTTAAAGAATGAGAGTAACGGATCACTCACATCAAACAACTTCACTTTACTCGAACCAACTTGGAATGATGCTTGATTGACCGATAAACAAACACGGTTTCACTATCAAATGGGCCACCTAGATTAGCTGCTTGCAAATATGGGCCATTAGGTCAGGAAATGAACTTGGATTAGGGATTGATCCTTTAATTTTGGACCTTTAGTTAGTTGATAGTAATAATGTAATATAATATTTGGAGTTGGGCTTCGGGACTCGGAGAACATTCGTGAACCGCAAGAGGGGGAACAACTATTATTACTTCCCTTTTTAATTTCTTTGTTTATCCTATATAGAACGGTAACATTTATGGTAGGTAAAACTCTAGGGCTTGGACCAATAGATCCATGAAGAATTCACTTTTTGCGGCTGAATTCGAAGCAGCCAACTTTTACTTTGCAATAGGTGAGGATGTCCAGTGCAACAAACTTATCATTGAGGGTGATGCTCTATTTGCTATCCAGGCTTTTTTTGTGTGTTCAGAGTATGAAAAGTTGACAGAGCAAATTCTCAACTATGAAAGGAAGGGATTATCTCAAGAAACATGGGGGATGGAAATTAGCTTTTGTGCCAAGGAAATGCAACACTTTTGCACATAATTTGGTTGAGTGGGAAAAATGTAATAACTATGTAGGATATTTATCTCCCCAATTGATCCCTCTGGCCACTGGTCACAATTATAATAGAATAGGTTTGGATTAAGGTACAAGCTCCATTGGAGTTTTACCATGTTCTGATGTCAACTCTTTGAATATTAATGGCATATGAGGTATTATTCATAAAAAAAAAAAATATTTATGGTAGGTCATACATTTTTTTATCACATGTTTCTCTTCATTATCTCGTTGTATTAATTATGGGACAATTCAACTTTTTCAACCATATAAAATCTGAGACCAAGTAAGCAATCCTAAAGGAAAATGGAGAAATTATATATAAAATCTGAGACCAAGTAAGCAATTAAGGAAAATATCGTGACATCCTTTTTAAAAACAGGAGGTCAAAACTATTTTGTAGTCAATTATAGCGTAAATGTGTAAAATCATTTATAAAAATAGAGAGGCATTGATATTTTATAGTCAATTATAACCAATTTCTTTGAGCTATAAAGCATTTCCCTTAACAAAATACAATTATGAAGCGATAAAAATATAGGACCATATTGACAATGACTGAAGAATATGGGAATTATAATTGATAAATGTAAAAACTTCAAGGTAGTAAACTGGAGTTTAAAAAAAAAAAAAAAAAAAAAATCAACGTCCGACCGGTGCTGACGTTTTAGTGACGTCTTCCTTGTTCCCTCCTCTTTTTTCATCTTCCCACATTTATTAGACATCTCCCTGTTTCTGCTATCTCTCTCTCTTTCTTCTCTCCGATCTGGTAATTATAAATATCTCCCTTTAAATTTCTGTTAATTTTTTTTTTTTTTTTTTCAATTTCAATCTAACCAAATCACTTTTTTCAAATTTAAAATTTTGTTTAGAGTTCCTTAATTTTCATGACTTGATAATATCAGATGATCTCTTCAATTTTTTATTTTGTTTTTAATTCTAGGTCATTTTTTTCTTCTCCTGAAAATCTTACGTGAGAGAGATCCAAATCGAAATCAGATGGCTGCTCCACCCGCTAGAGCTCGAGCCGATTATGATTATCTCATTAAACTCCTCTTGATCGGCGACAGCGGTGAGTTTTCGGTGTTTTTTTTTTCGTTTTTCTAATTTTTTAGATTTTTTTCAGGTTTTTTATTTTGTAAAAATGTTGTATAATTAGTTTGTTTTTATCGAATTTGAAATGCAATGTTTTTGACGGTTTTTGCTTTGAATTTGTTGGTATATAACGATTGATGCGTGTTTTATAATGATTAAGCATTTGTTTTCCGTATAATGTAGCTTCTAATTCACGAGATAGGGAAATGTTGGTATTTTTGTATACTTAAAAAATGTGTTGCTTCAAGATATATATGCATTGTTGTCTGGTCAGCTGCCGTAGCTGGATATTTGATTGTCGAAGACTTCTGTTTATTCTATTATCAGTTTATTTGAAAATCATCTTGCTGTTTATTAGTGAAATTACTACAAATGCATTATAATATAAGCATGCTTCTATAGTTGGAGTCTGAGTTTGGATTAGTCTTGTACATTTTGCACTTTTTGGATCTCATATGACTATTGCTAGTTTATTTGTTCTCGTAGTTTTGGTACTTTGCAAGTCCATTAAGATTTTGCATTGGATTGTTTTTCTTCTGCTTCTTATGTTTTATGTTGTTGAAAGGTTCATCTAATCGGAGAAACTTATCAGTTAACTTGAGTAAACTCCTGTAGTATGCAACATGAGACCGAGTTTCCTACTTCCTAGTCTGTAATGTAGAGTGGATCAAACTGGCACATGTCAAAATTTTAGTCCGTAGTCGTTGTAAAAGGACTTGTTTTGATATCAAACTCAGGCTCCTTGGACGTTTTAGTTTCTGTACAGAAGCCTGTTCTGAAATTCAAATATTGTGAAATAAAAAGTGTTTCTGTTAAAATGCTTCTGTTTTTTGACGTAGCTGTTAGTTTTGCAAATTCACAATCCAAAAGTTCATCTTTGATATTGGCGTTTGTCCGGACTGGATTTGCAAAGAATTAAACCTGTTTGACTAGGCGGCTTGTTACTAATTGGGAAATTGACTCCACCTCTTGTTTGATAAGCTGAAGCTCTTGATGACGGTTTCATTTGTTGACTTCCATCTTTTGATTCACCAAACGAGCTTACAGATTCATTGTCCCCATCTTCGTAACATGACCTAAAATCTTGAATTAATAGAAAAACTTATTAGCATTTTGTGTAAATTAAAATTACAAGAATAGACTGTATGCATTGGTTTCTTAATTTCCATTCCAAGTTCTTCAATAATCTTGTATACAAACAAACTATTTATCAAGCCAAGTTGAGATTAAGCTAAGTTCTTGAAAATTTGATCGGTCAATGTCAACTGAGAATAAAATAACTGGTCTAGGTCCTCTATTCATTGAATAAACGAGTCGAGCAAACAAGCTGAAATAGTTTAGCTGATCCTATTTGCAAGCTCTAAGCAGTAAGCACGTGCGAACACTATAAAGACATTTTTTTTTGTTTTTGTGATACAACACAATAAAACGAAAAAAACAAAGATACATTGGAGTTGGAGAAAAAGTAACACTTCCTCTGTCCAAAACGGAATATTCACTGTCCACTTTACTAAAATTCACATTTTCTATCTAAACTTCCATAGCCGACCTTCTTAAGTTAAGGGAACATAAGTTCTCCATTAACTCATGGACCCACCACGAACTTATTCACTTTTAACTTCTTTTCTTAGTAAAGTTAAGTTGGTAACTTACCAATGGTCAAATACTCTCTTAAATCTTTGTGCCAAGTTAATAGGAAATTCGCTTTTGGACGGATGGATAATATTTCTCGCTAGGAGAACAACATTTTGAAACTGTGTGTAGAAAATAATTATAATATCAACTTTTATTTTAGGTATGTGAAGATTGTAATGTGTGGTTCTTTTTATGCCTGCACGTGCTAACTAATTTGAGATTGTCAAAAGCGCATTGGAGTATAGAACCTTCAGTCCTACTGAGAAACACTTCATTAATGTACTTTTTTTTCCTGCTTGATGGCGAATCCGTAAGAATGTTTTGTAATTGATCTTTTCTGCAACTTTATTTATATTATCTGTTTTCATTAATGGGGATGCTTGTTTTGCATTTTCAGGTGTGGGTAAGAGTTGCCTCCTTTTACGTTTCTCAGATGGCTCCTTCACCACCAGTTTTATTACGACTATTGGGTGGGTTTCTTAGACTTGCTGAATTTTTAAGTTTCTTCTGCAAACTGCTTCTGATTCGAAAAGAAATTCTCAGGATTGATTTTAAGATACGGACCATAGAGCTGGATGGAAAAAGGATTAAACTGCAAATCTGGGATACTGCTGGGCAAGAGCGTTTCAGAACAATCACAACTGGTCAGTGCTTTCTCATTGTATTCTTTTGAGGAATTTCCATGCCCTATGGTGCTGAATTTAGTTGATCTGTTTTTACATTTTGAGAACGTTATGACTTATGCCTATACAAATTGTGGGTAAGAAATTTCTATCCCTACGTGCCCAAAACAAGGAGATGTAACATTCCTTTAAAGGTTATGGGTCTGGGGATGTTTTTTAAAATTTAAACCAAGAAACAAATTTCACCTCTCTTCGACAGGGACGGATCCAGGATTGAAATTTAGGGTGGTCCCTCAACAATTTAAAATATAGAAGAAAACGATTATCGGCAAAAGTATACCAATACTACATAACCAAACGATAGTTTAAATTACAACTCAAAAGTAAATGTCTGATTCTAATTCAGGGCAATTGCATCCTCCTCAACTTGGAAAAATTATCATCCATCTTGACACTCTGAAAAAACGCTGCAGAGGAGAATCGAACCTAGGCTGCTGGTGTGAACATTTAACACTAATACCATATAGGCCAACTTTAAAAATAAAAAAAACTTCTCATACTACTTTGCAAACTCTCGACGTGTGATATTGAGAGAATCCCAGACAAATCGTATATTCTCTCAACACTATTTAAATAATGAGAATTAAATTTCTAACAAATGTCAATACTAAGATAATAGTTACACAAAACAAATAAGCTCAGGTAGGTGTGAATGTGCATAGTGCTCTCAGCTGTGGAGTTCTTCTCCTCAAATAAATAATTTGGTTAGTTTTATCTTTGTAGATTGAAATGGAAATTAGCAGCTTAATGTTAATGTCACTGGAAATCATACACAGGATTCTAACCACTTATTATTATTAGCATTTTGTTCTTAATTGTCATGGTGCGCATTAAGAAAAAGGAAAAAAAAAACAGTTATAGTTAGAAAACTTAAATATAGATTTTTTTAACGGACTAAAAATTACAAACTATCACACAAATCAAACCCATCATTTGAGTTGGTGAGTACGATCAAACTTTGACAATATTAGAGCTTGTTTTATGAGACTGAAACATGAAGACTAAAGTCTAAAATATTATTCAAAATATTATATGGATCACACACATATAAGTGATACCGTTACACCACTGATCTTGGGTGGTCCTGGGCATACCTTGACCACCATGTAAATCCGTCCCTGCTCTTCGACACGTAGGAGAATGTTTTTGATGAAAATGCACAGTAAGATGGTTACTATTGAAGAGAAGAAATTGTGGTTTTCGACTTCCTTGAATGCGTATTCTACTCTTTTTTTCAACTTGGCATGGCTAACATTGCAAGTCAGCTTTGTTTCGTATCTGTGTTGATTTTAATTTCCCTGGGATTTTGAATATTCAACAATCACGAGTTCATTCATCTGACGGAGAATATCTTTCTCCAACTAGATATTGGAGAACTGGAAGAGAGCCCTGTACATTGGATTACGTGATATAAAGAGTGTTGGGGAATTGCTAATGTTTATTTTAAACATCTGAAGATCTGTTTCCTTATCAGATCACTCAATACTTTGAAAAATCCATAATGCGGTACTTGTGCTCTTAACTGATACTTTAGGCTCCACTTGGATAGCATTTCTCTTTTTGTAAATTTTTCTACTTTTATAAAAAAGTCAACTCTAAACCTACAATTTTTCACACAACAACTAAACTAACCTATACCCCACAAAATGTAAAAAATTCATAACAATAAAAGACAAACCAATCCTATTAATTTCCTATATATTCTTCAGAAGTTGTTAGACTTGAGATTCTACTGTTAGTGTTCGATAGCTTCATTGATATCCAGGTCTTTTTCTTTGGGAGTGCAATTGACAATGAAGTTCTTGATTTGTCCAATGTGTTTGCTCTAACAGACTAGTTGTCTTTCTGAGCTGTTCAAATTATGTTCTGTTAGCTATGGTTAAGATTTACGGTGTAGAGTTTAAATGTGGACCTAAATGATATGTTCTATGCAGCTTACTACCGTGGAGCCATGGGTATTTTGCTGGTTTATGATGTGACGGATGAATCATCTTTTAACAGTAAATTCTTTCTCCCTTCTTATTGTGTTGTTCTTGGACTGCCATGCCTACAATTTTTCAGCGCCTACCTGTACTCATTGGCTTACACCAGTAAAGTAATTCGTCGTACTGCCTTGACATATGGTGCTTTGTGCATTTCGCCTCTTGATCATGCATATCATTCTTGTTTTGCATTATAAAATTCGTCATTCCTTTGTTTTAGACATCAGGAATTGGATTCGGAACATTGAACAGCATGCTTCAGACAATGTCAACAAGATACTAGTGGGTAACAAGGCTGATATGGACGAAAGCAAAAGGGTATCCTCTCACTTACTCCCTAAAACTATCTTGAATCCTTGATTTTTCAAATCCAAGCTTAACCTTGAAAGAACTTTGCTCCACTAGGCTGTTCCAACCTCCAAGGGTCAAGCACTGGCTGATGAATATGGCATTAAATTCTTCGAGACAGTAAGTGTAGTTTGTTTGTATTTTGTAATTTCCTGCCAAGGAGGTATACTAATGAAACAATGTTTTGCAGAGTGCAAAAACAAATTTGAATGTGGAGGAAGTTTTCTTTTCAATAGCTAGGGATATAAAGCAAAGACTTGCTGAAACTGACTCAAAGGCCGAGGTACAAATATACCCAAATTTCATATTCCTTTTTAATGTTTAAGATGCAAAAGATAATGAGCCAGGGGCCCAGGGCCTCAAAATTTTTTATCCGACTATTTCATGGTCCCTTGTGTTTACTGATTTTGTAAGCAATAAGATGATATTTTGTTTCTATCAGCTGTCTTATTTCCAAGATTTGGAATATCTTGCATAGTCTGTGAAGCTAATATCTGAATGGATTTGGGGGATAAAATTGGGTCATAGATGAGAAATGCCTATTCTGAACGTCCATTCACGGCCTTATTAATGAAATATAGATTACTGGTACATTTTTTGTTCAAGGCCTGTCTGGATGCTTATACTATTTCTTATGGTTATGCAGCCTCAAACCATCAAAATTAACAAACCTGACCAGAATGCAGGGGCTGCACAAGCTGCCCAGAAATCAGCATGCTGCGGTTCTTAATTTATCGCGTCAAAGATATGATTCAAACAATATATCTTGATGGTTGCCGTTTTGGTGGGCAGAACTAATTTTTTTTATAACAGTGTTGGTGTTGCTTGGTATTGTTCTCGCTAGAATTTCCTTTTGCTTTCTACTTATTAGTCATGTTATGTTGCCAGGCCTTAATTGGAGAAATTAGAGTACATAAGTCTTTGTTTAAATTTCGGAATCTTATTTGCAGCCGACTTTAAGTGATGAGCAAACTGCTTACTTATTTATGATTCCATAGGAAGTATAACACTTTATTCCCTTTCCAGCTTCATCTTGTTCAACATATTGGATCAAGTTAGTGATCTGGTGTTCATCTGAGGTGATTACTGATTAGATATTTGCATCTAAAATAAAAAGCATATATGGATTGAAAATACCTATGATACCCTTAATGTTTAGGTAGGAATTTGATGATGAAAAAAAATATATTCGAGCATATGTAAAAGTTGTGGATTTTTTCCTATCAAATTTCTGAATTTGGCCACTCTTTCAAATCTCTCTCATTACATGGTACCATTAGGCTGAGAATTGTGTAGAGTAGGCTTATTGGATCTTTCGTATTCTTAACTTTATTTTGCACTTGGCTGATGACAGCCATGATGATAATATCCATTGTTATTTTTTTCCTCTTTTTTTTTTGGGGGTGGGGGGGGGGGGGGGGTTATCCATTGTTGGTTCGCCATCGATCTCTTTCTGCTGGAAAGATTTGGATATGTGTTGTTAGGTGCAGCGCCTGGAAACGTAAAGAAGATGGACGGAACGATTAGGACTTGTGCTTTTTAAGGCAATAATTAATGGAAAATCGCCATCGCTAAACCTGTGTTTGATTCTCTCTCCTTCCATTTACACACGGTGACCATTTTCTTGAGATAGATAGTTAATAACAGTGAAGAATAGCTCAGTTTGTGCCATGGTGAAAGTGAAGAAAAAATATTAAGATGTATAGATTCATGGTAGGGATAAGACTGCTGCTATACAAAATCCACCAAGGATTTTCCACTTGAATGGAGAATATTACAAGCATCGTTTTGGGCTTGTGATAGATGGATGACTCAATGGTATCAATGAAGTTTTTTTTTTTTTTTTTTTTTATGGATAGATTAGCACTTGGGGAAAATGGAAATGGAAGTTGAATCAGATGAGGTACTATGGTTATAAGTTCTACCAACTACTAAGGCATCTAATAGGAAAATTCAACCATCACAAGTTGACTCAGTTGGAGAGGGATTTTCAAAGGTCAAGTGTTCAATTTCCACTGTTGACGTGAGGGCTGTGTTGATGGGCGATCTGTAAGTACTCTTGTAAGCGACCTGTGATCTCTAGAATTTACCCTGACCCGTAGTGGTGGTGACTGGAGCCAAGGGGTCTGCCTTGATATGTACTGAAAAAAGGTGTTCCACACTTGAGTCACAACGGAAAATTCATTGCTAATTGAAGTAGGTATCATGGATTTCAAGAACATCTAGAGGGGCCTATAGATTCTCTTTTATATAAAATTTAAAATATTATCTTGCTCCTCTTAAAAAATTATGTAAAATTTAAATTTCGTTTATGATAGATTTGTTTCAGTGACCTAAAGGAAAAGCGGAACATAGAAGTGCCAATCTGATCTTGCTACCCAACCTACCCCCATGCCTTCTCCCCTCCTCCCAAGGAAAAAAAAAAAAGGCACCAACTTGATGTAATTTGAGGGGTATCTTTTTTCTCCCTTCTAATAATGTGTCAAATGGATTAGGATTATCCAACGAATTGACACAAGATATTTTTAAAGAAAGATGTATTTGAGTTGAATTGAATTGATTATTCAGAAGATTATTTAAAGCATTGAATTTCTAAATTTGGAAAATCCAAGACTAATATGTAATTAATGTAAACTCAAAAAACACTACTACCTTCGTCCCAAATTATTTGTAACGTTTCAATTTTTGAGACATTCTAAATTGTTTATCGCATTTAAGAAATCAATGCATCTTTATTGTTATTTTTCTAATTATACCCCTAATTTATTACTCAACTAACTACTAATAATAATTTTTTAGTCATTAATTAAGGGTAATTTAGACTTTCTTCTTCATGATTAATGTCTTCTAATAATTGTTTAGACCTGTGTAAAAAGGTAACAACGGATGTAGTTATCTTTAACAATTGGTTTTAAGTATTAATACTTTCAAGTGACCAACCATCATCTTCTAATATCTTTTGTGCAGGTTCCTTAGATGAGACACATCACTTCTTATGTTGTCCAAAAACGTAAAGGAAATGAATTAAATTATTGAGACTTTTGCCTTTGCTTCTTTGACCAGAAATCATTGTTCCCTTTTGATCACAAAGCGGCCTTTACGACCAGATAGAGCCAGAGATAGATATGGCGCCTAGTGACTAGAAAGCAAGTGATAGCCACATTTCAATTGGTTTTTATCACAATCTTCGGGTTGTACTATAATACCCATTTGGCCATAAAAAAAGGTTGTACTCTACTCATTATTGCATTTCAATTAAAAAAAAAATTACGGTTTACTTTTAGAACCAAATTAGTATCTCTAATTGTGAAAAAAATAAATCGACTGAAAAGGATATATAAGTCGTACAAGTGAAATTTTGGGTTCAAATTAAGATGTTATCCAATCCAATCCCACACTTAAATAGGATTCGGTTTTTGAAGTATCACAAAGTTTTTCGTTCGTCAAATACCAGATAAGATTGCAAATTAGAATTTTTTTTAGAGCGATTTACCTTGATAAAGTAAAAATATGTGAGAATTTCTATAAATTATTAAAATGGATAACATTATGTCATCAATTCCTATTTGAAACATGGCATAATTGGTCTTAAAATCCAATGCAACTCAAATAGGATTCGATTTTTGAAGTATTATAAAGTATTTTGTTCGTCAAGTGATCTTAGATTAGCCTTCAACAATAAGATAAGACTGCAAATTCGAAACATTTTGAAGCCTTAATAAAGTAAAGATATGTGAGAATTTCTACAAATTATGAAAATGAATAACATTATGTCATCAATTCCTATTTGAACACACAGCATAATTGGTCTTAAAATCAAAGTCACAAACTTCCGGTGGTGGCAGACATGACAAAGCCACCACCAGAGGGTGTCTCCGGGAAGATTTTAACAGCAGAAACAAAAATTGACAGCATCAAGATGACAAGATCTCATATCAATGGTTTATTATGTGGAATGCACAATCGCTTACCACTAGAATTTTCTTCCTGCTTTACCAACACACATTTTACAAAAAGAGATTTATTCGCCTCAACTTACTAAATCACATCTTCTGTTGAGGAGGATGAGATTAATCCTCTCGTCCGTTTCAGATCATCCATCACTTTAGAAAGCAATTGGATCACATTCTTAATTCTAAAAGATAACCCCTAAATATTAAATACTAAAATAGAATAATTATAAAAATATTACAAAGAGTATCACAAAAAAATGTTGAAATTATTAATCACATCTGCTGTAGAGGAGGATCACAGTATCTCAATTATAAAGATTATAAACTTTCTAAAGAGAAGCAACATCCTTTGCCAATGCCCATAATGTTAGGAAATAAGTAGCAATATTGGGAGCGAAAACGAGATCGAAAAACAATAAAAAAAAAAATACACAATAAATTGATTACGTCGGGACGCCATATAGACATGATATTTACTATGTTACGAGACATAGATAGTCTATTTATAGGAAAAAAGAAGAAACACTAATTACGACCTATTAATAAAAAAAACCCAAAAAATTTAACTCTCTCCTCCTAAATCGTCGAGAACATGAGCAGTTTGTTTAGTAACTCAAAACACTTTTTCCTTGGAATGATCAAACAAAACTAATGATGAATCAAAACTTTGTGCCTTTAGTATTCTCAATAAACAAACAATTGCATAGCTGCACGTAAAACTATTTTATTTTTTTTTGTTGGACCAACAAAATCAGATTAACGACTTTTGCCAGACTTGTGTGTTTGGATTGGGTCTGATTTGGGTTGGGTCTGGGTTTGAGTCTCAAACTAAACCAAACCCAAACCAGACCCAATCCAAGCACCCCCTTATGGTGGGATTGTATGGACATTTCTAACTAGTCACATAACACAGCATTATCAAAGAAACTCGCAAATGGGGAGAGATATAAGGATATTATCCATTTCATTTTCTTTCCTTTTTCTCTTTAATTCTTTAGGGATTTTCTTTTTCTTCTTGAAGAAAGTAGCTAAGAAGACGACAATTTATGTATGGAGATTCAGAAATACCCACAATCATGTACAACATTTTGTATTTGATAGCCTATTCTTTTTAGAAAAGATTTAGATAGTCTGTTGAAGATAATCCGATAAAGGGTACATTGTATATGCATTGAAGAGCATGTATTGTATGGGACACGTTAAATGCAACTTATGCACAGGAACAGTGTACATTACGGAGTAGGATCTCTGTCTCTATGGTGCGTTGCCAATGAAGGATGCACCTTAAAAAGTAGTGTTTTAAAACTCTTACTCCCGTTGTTTCATAATAGAAGCATTTTTAAATATCTTAGCCTAAATTAAGGAAAGACGAGGCATTTTGCCTATTATACTCTTAAACAATTTAATTTATCTACCTAAAGTCTCAACCACCAACCTATCGCTCTTTCTCACATGAATTGAACAAGGCCTACCTGCAGATGTGGGTTCCGCTCAATTTATATAAAGGGTTGTGGGACCAGTCTCACAAAGACGGTTATAATATTGAGTGACCCGAGAGAGGGGTTAAAAAGATTTCTATTACGAAATGGAGGGAGTAGTAATTTTTTTATTGCATATATGATATATGCCAATCTACTTGGCAAAAAAAAAAAAAAAAAGATATATGCCAATCATTACAAACAAATAATCAAATTCATGACTTGGAAGCAAAATGTTAACAATCTTTTCTGTCTCTAGCTGACATCTTTATCTCAAAAATCATTTATAGACACGACATTTCACTCGAAAAACTTCCCAAGTATCACATGGATTGCAAACTAATTTGAGGAAAAACACATCACAAAATCGGGCAAAATAACAACTGCCTTATCAAAGATTGTCGAAGAAAATTTATCTGTGTACTGGAACTTGTTTTCTACTCTATAAATGGAAAACAAACATATTCATGTCATTTCTGTTATACTGTTGCAAACCATTAACTGGCAAAAGCAACTCTTACTATGGGTTCCAATTTAATAAACAAGTTAAAACATAAACCAATAAGCAAACATTTTAAAGGAACTTTTGATTGCTAAAGCAAATTCACAAAATCATAATCAGGCATGTTAAAGTAGAGAAATAAACAGGGCCAATGAATTACAATGTATCATTAACTAAAGTTGTCTGAGGTAAATTATCAGGTAAACAAGATGGTCCAAAGTCATTAGATAAATAGGGAAGCATTTGTAAGTACAATAATTTCATGCACATTAGTATAAATTTCATGATATGTTCCTTTCCTATAGTAGAGAAAGATATGAAAAGACTAATTCAGAGGAAACAGGAAATAAAATAATAAAAAAAAACAAAAAACAAAATGAGGTTAGTATATATATGCTAATGAGGTTAGTATATATATGCTACCACATATATCATAACCCCTTGCAAGCTTGTAGGACTTCTAGATACCCTTTTTAATCTGCGAGAGAGGTTAAGCAGGAAAGAAATTTGAAGATGAAGGGAATACTAGAAAAGAGTGCGTACATGCAAACTTTTTGCTGGAGCAAAACCCTTCATTGCTGTAATATTTTTGCAGTTTGGGTTTGCAGGAATGGACATCCTCTCCAAAGCTGCACTGAACGAAGGAATGAGCAATTATGTATTTGTTGTCTACCGGCATGCTGTTGCTACAATATTCATTGCCCCTTTTGCCATCATGCTTGACAAGTATATCTCTCTATCTCTGTCTCTCTGATTATATGCATGAACAAATTACTATCCGTAGCTGTCGAAATTCCAACATTTTCACAATCTTTTTTATAATCATGATCAATTACTACAGTAGAAAGACAAACGGTCTGAAACATAATATGTTCATATATTTTGTTACAACAGGAAAACCAGACCAAAGATGACTTTCTCAATATTTGCCAAGATCCTCATTATGAGCCTGCTGGAGTAAGTTTCAAGATTAAATACTGTTACCTTTTCCATCTTCAATTACCATAAGTTGCTCATGAGCGTCTGTATCTCCCACTGACAGGCCAGTCATAGATCAGAACCTCTATTTCTTAGGCCTGAAATACACAACAGCAACATTTGCAGCAGCCATGGCCAATGTTGTTCCTGCCATAACCTTTATCATGGCATGGATCGTCAGGTGAATACAACTAATTCTTTCAACTTCAATTGACAAACTGAAAGCTCCACCTGCATCATAGGAAAAGCTCTCACTTGCACATACACATACACATACACATAAGCATTTGCATTAAGCACATACGACTTTAAAAAAAAGCTTGTTTCTAAATTAAAAAACACATTTTTCTTAGGCTTGAGAACGTAAAGCTCAAGAGCATTAACAGCCAAGCCAAGATAATTGGCACTGTTGCCACGGTTGGCGGAGCCATGATCATGACACTATTAAGAGGTCCTGTTGTTATGCTTCCCTGGACTAAAGAAACTGGCACTCATCAACATCAAAGTGGAGGGATATCTCTAGAACACACAATCAAAGGTGCCATCATGATCGCAGTTGGATGTTTCAGCTGGGCTGGCTTCATGATTTTGCAAGTAAGATACCACGTGAACCCCTGGTGTAACCGTGTAAGAAATACTTCTATATGATAATATATCAATTCTATCTGCTTTACGTTTGTAGGCCATCACACTGCAGACATATCCTGCTGATCTTTCTCTTACTGCTTGGATATGCCTGATGGGAACAGCAGAGAGTGCTGCAGTGGCACTAGTAATGGAGAGAGGAAAATCTGCAGTCTGGTCCATTAACTGGGATACAAAATTTCTTGCAGCTTTGTACAGTGTAAGAGAATTAAACCCAAATCAAGAATTTATTCCTTTTTCCTGGGCTGTACTATACGTATCACGGAGGCTCTATCAATTCCAATTCTCAAATTCTAAATGAATTAGTATGAACAAGAAGCAGGCTTTAACTCGTTACATACTGAGATGCAAAAGATTAAAACTTAATCAAGAAAGAAAAAAAGACAGTATTCTAAGAAAAGACCATTGGATTTTCATGTTAGATTGTGTACATGATTCACACACACACACACGATGCACCTACAAATATATTGCATATATATTCTCCGGAATTTATATTTTAATCCTATACAGGGTGTATTCTGTTCCGGCCTTGCCTATTTTATTCAAGGAGTTGTCATGAAAGACAGAGGCCCTGTTTTCGTGACTGCTTTCAGCCCATTGTGCATGGTAATTGTAGCTATCATGAGCTCCTTCATTCTGCGCGAGCAAATGTACTTGGGAAGGTATTCCTCAATTGATGTGTTTACCCTTGAAGATTAAATAATATTATATACATATAGATAGCTAATATCATTTTTTAACAGGATACTGGGAGCCATTGTCATAGTTGCTGGCCTTTATCTTGTTGTATGGGGTAAAAGAAAGGATTACAAGTCTCCATCGCTCGAAGGAACAGAAACAGATAAGGAAATGACAAATGCAGACCCTAAATGCCAGCAAAACCTCAATAATGATGAGGTCATCACCATCGATATGCCTAGAGAAAAAACTGTTCAGGGAGTTGAAGTATGTGACAAGAAAAACACATTCTAGCTTCTATTGATGATAAATCTAATATGTAACTCTAGACCATCTTTTCTGCAGCATGCATTCAGCGATTTCTAATTATTGTATTTAGAAGGAAGAATTTCCTAGTTGAGAAATAGATGTGAAATGAGCATCAAAGCACATATTTATAATCAGGTCATAGAGATGATTCATATCAAACGTGAAAGAGACGTTTTATTTCTTGCGGCTCATCTCCTGGTCTCTTTAAACATATCAATCATAACAAGAGAAAACAAGTACATTCCTCGCAACCTTTTCCTTGCATGGTATCCACTTGACTAGATGGGTTTGGACCCATTGAATATCAAACACCTAGCAGAAAGACATACTTTATATGATACTCCATCCACTTAGAATTGGAAGCTTACATTTCTACTGTGAGATATCCAAAATTAAATGTCCGCTCTTTAAAACTAAATACATTTTCCATTAGAATTCTCACAGCTAACCTCCTAATTTAAGGGATATAAGTTACAATACCATGTGGTTCTTACCACTAACCTTTTTTAATTAACAAGAGTAAGATGGTAGCTTGTCTATGGTCAAATTCTCCGCAGATCTTTGTGCCAAGCCAAGATAGGATATTCAGTTTTGGACTAAATGAGTATTAAATAAAATTCACGATGCACCAAATTTAATAGTGACTTCACACGAGTTTGTAAGATTTCATAACCATTAGTCCTAATTAGCAATGTTTCAAATCATAAATCTTACTCAAATCCAATGTAACTGGAAAACTGAAACAAACTTCAAGTCATAAACAGGAAATATAACCTATACAATCATGAAATCGTTGTTAGAAATTAACACTTATAACAAATCTATCATAGCATTGCCCTATGTCATAAACAGCTTGAGTTTAACAGATATACGACCAAGCACCACAACAAGTGCAAATTTGGATGCTATGCCAATGGCAATCAACAATTTACACATAGAAGACCTCGAATTTAATCCGAAAATGGAATACGATGTCTAAATTTCATTGTAGTATCTACATAATCAAATACTAACTCACATCACAACAATTGACATAGATAAGGAAGAATTTACACGTAAAATTGAAATTTCACCGGCAGTTATATACACAGTCTACAGTCCACCAAAACAACTTCAATTCGAAGAATTAAAACATCTTAAGCCAATTATGTATCCATTAACACATCAAATCAAAAAATCATACACATACAAATATCGAAGAGCGAAAACCTTACATTGATTACAGATACTTCAAGTCATCCTTTGCATTCATACGTTGAAGTTCACGTGTTCCGGTTAAGAACGATTCAGGTGAGGGATGAACTGAAGTTTTGACGATCGCAAAACGCTTGTGCTAAGGCAACTACGAATTTCACTGGCGATTACTGTTAGAAACAATAGACATGTATTAGGCAAATTCAACAGAATTTAACATTCATATTCCCTATCGGGACACTAACAAATACTCCCTCCTTTATATAAGATTTTTTACAAAATTTTAAGAAATTAATGAACTTTTTATTTTCACAGAAAGTTTCAATATTACCTCATTCTCATTTCTATAGTATAAAAAAAAGAAAGGAAAAATAGGATGCAGAGGACGCAAATAAAAAAAATATTGAGAGTATAATTAAAATAAATGGTTGACAACTAACTAATAAAAGAGCCTTAAACAACAATTAATTTGAATACATATAATATCTTAAACGATAATTAAATAGGAATGGAGGAAGTATGAATTATGGCTAAAATAAATTCAAAACAATAAATCACCGGAAAAAAAAATAGTAAAATCCAAAAAATATATATACTAGGAGAAATAAACCAGATACGAGAAAAAAGAAAGCTATTCGATAGCTAACCGAAAAACAAGTTAAAATTAGTTCGTCTTGTATAGAATATTCGCCCCACTTATCAATATAACTAAATTTCTTTTTATATAAGATGGTTCAGAACTTCAGATATACAAACGGCCTACAAAATTATTCTTTGTTGATCACTTGGGCCAGGTTCTGGGTGGGTTTCGATGGTTATGTTTGGACTTTGGAGAGAAATACTTGTAGTGTTGTGGCCCAAATTTACTTGATGGGCCAGTATAGTAGCCTGATTGAACATCAAGTATTATTATTCTCTGATTTTTGTTTTTCTTCTTCATTTGACCCTTGTTTCCGTGTACTGATGGGCAAATTGTAGGGGTGTCAAAAATTGTAGAGGTGTCTAACAGGTTTCGGTTCGAATCCGACTCATTTAGCTAAAAAATGTGAGAGCGTGAAGTTAATAATCAAGTTTGAATTTTATGTGAGGTAAGCGTAAATTTAACTATGCTCAACCTGTTTAAAGATCACACCCGAATAATAATAATACAATTATATATATTATATAATACTAAATTTATAATTAAAATAAAAGAAGGCATAAAAATTGACGACAAAACACGTCATTTTTTTTGTCTATGTTGTATGAATTTTTATAATATTTGGTCTTGCTATGTGTTTATCTTTGATATCTTTTTTATTAATTTATCTTGATATATTAATTAAGTATCATTGTATTATGTATATTTGTATTACCGTTAGAATTTAGTATCATGTTTCATTATATTTTACTATTCTTTCTACATGGTTTTTGCTAATATAAATTTAGCTCATTAGGTTCATGAGCTTAGCTCAAGCTCAATATTTGTGGGCTTTTCCGGACTGAACGTGAGCTGAGCTTTCCAATTTTTATGTGAGCTACGCCAAACTCGACAAACGTAACTCGATTGACAGCCCTAGCAAATTGTAGACGAACATAAGTTAAGGAGTTTGAATCTCCTAATACATTTTCTATTATTCTTTAGTACATCAATGATATTATTAATCATGGTACAATGTTATTAGTTCAATTCTCTAAATTCAATCTGAACCAATGATGTTAATACATGTGGCGCATTGATGTACTAGAGATAGTATACGGAGTATACTAGAAGATCCGGAGTCTACATTAAGAGGATTGTATTAAAATTATGTAATAATTTTTTAAAGAACGTAAAACGTACAAATAGTTGCAGTCTTTTTAGTGCGCTTTCTAGTAATGATATTACTCTGCGTGTACGAACACCACTGGTCCAGAAAGAATTTAACAACTTGAATCAATCACATTATTCCATGTTAGAGAGTAATATTAAAAGATTCGAAGTCTAGTAATTGTTAATGTACTTAAGGTTGTGAATTTATATAGAGAAAGAATGTATATATACCTAACAAAATTGACAAGAGGCTGAAAAGGGAACACAACAAAAGATATGGTTTCACCCAATTTCAACCTCTTCGGACACCCTTAACTCTCTTTACAAAAAGCAAATATTCACTTCCTCTATTGATTTTACAGTTAAAAAACAATTTTTTTCATTTTCCTCGGCCAAAACAAAACCTAGAAAACCAACACTTCTCTGCAAAAGCTGATCCCATATTCCTTAACGCACGGCCCAAACACGGCCTTCTCTCCTCTGCAATAGCTCCTTTGCGTGCTCTCCAGCTACTATATACCCAAGTGACAATCATTAACTTCATATGCATTCCACTCCTAAATACGCAAGCACTCTACAGAACATAAATAAGTTTTTTTTTCGAAGTGAAACTTTTTTTTTGTCTTGTCATAAGGTGTTATAGTTGGCTCCGATTTTCGAAAGACCATCAGACTAATCCCTACTTGCAATGGATCAGCCTATAAAAATATAAAATACTGACTAAAATAACGACTTAATACGTTAGTGGGATCAGCCTAACAATGTAGACTAAACAACTTTGGTTTTTCGGAATGAAACTTCACTTCAGATGGGCACGCAAAGCAAGATCACAATGTCCACGTGTCGTCCACTCAGCACGCCCTGACAGGCCTTAACCCCGCGTGATCTTAGCAAGAGGCCATAAACATGGGGTTGGCCCAATGATGAAAAAACAGAGCCCACATTGCACAATGTCCCAAACCGTTTAATAAAATGTCTTGTTTCGGGACAGGTGTCAGAAAACAGACAACGGTGTGAAATGCCTTTTCCCTATTGGTTGGTCACTTTTGACGCTGTGACTGAGAACAAGAGAGTTGTCTGCAAAAAGCCTGTGACAAAGCTGTTCTTTGTAATGCTGCTGCTTCTACTGATTAAGGTTCTGTGATTGAGTTGGGATCTAGTGCGGCCGTTGTCTACCTGGTTTGGTGGGCTAAATTTGCTTTGACAGAGAAAAGTGAATAAACAGGTCTGTGATCTGAGAATTTTGATTCCCCTCTTGCATACCACATCTGTTTTAGTCCCTCCCCTTTCCATAGTATCCTGTCACACCTGTCATTTTAATTCAAACAATTGAAGTTCAGCACCACGGCACCGGTACGGGACAAGAAATATTCCGTACTTCCAGAATAATTTCTTGTCCGTTGATTCAAATTTTGACGGCTAAAATTGATTTAAAAAAATACTTATTTTTTTTAAACACTTGTTTACGAAAACACATTTTTTAAAAAAAATAGGTGTTTTCAAGGCACAAACAGATTTTTCATATATACTGAAAAAACTTATTCCACATAAGAACCCGACTGGAAGTTCAAAATAAGCTAAAGTTCATTAATTCAGGTATTCCATCTGCTTCCATTGTTGGACATGATTTTTTAGTGTCATGATGACACGATTTTAATTTTGGAAATGTCGATTTGAGTGATTAAAATAAATTTTATTTAAAAAAATAATATTAATATTTTAACTAACAAATTAACTTAATTTTTCCTTACTTGATTTTCTTTATATATCCTAAACAACTTTTATTATGGAATAGATGAAGTAAGATTCCAGAACATGGTTTAAACCATAGAAACAGAGTGGCATAGAAAAATTATGTCCTCCTATTCACCGTACCAAGATCGAAACTTTCTGACATGTATATATCTCTAGATTTTCATCATTTTTAAATGCAATTTTGGATCTCATGTAATTTTTTGTTGGTTAGATGTCTGATGAACAAATTTTAAGAAGAACAGATTTAAGGGATATTGTTTAATGATTTGGACTGAAAAATCTGAGAAAGTTTTGGGTGTCGAATCAAGGAAAGTTAATAAAGAGAGAAATTGGAATATTACCAGGCAGGAGTTCGGCGTTTCTCTTTAGAGGTCGAGGTTTGAACAACATAGCTGTCAGAATTCTTAAGGTACTTATATGTCGGGGCAAAACAAATCTTCCCTTCTTCCCATCCTTTGAATACCCGTCCTTCTCTTTGTTCCATTCTCAACTGTCATTTCAAAAGAAAAAATTAAATCAAACAGTTCGGTTCTGATGCTGACAGTATTTTTTATCAACATTAAATTATACCAATCCTAAATTATTAGGTCGTTTAATTTGATAACTGGGATAAGTATTCAAGTTGTTATTATGTTAAACGGTTTGACACCTAATATTAGTTTATGTCTCACTTCTTTCGTTCAAAATTGACCATTTATTTTTCTATATCGAATAAATAGAAATTAAACATTTGCGATAAAATTTAAGTAATCCTCTCACCTGGTCTTTCTCAAGTAGAGCTTCCCAATCATTCCTTTTTAGTAGCTCTATTGTTGCGTCAAAGCTATCAGGTGCAAGTCGATAATTTAAATCACCCAACCAAATTATTTTTCTGTGTATACAAAATAAAAAGGGGCAAAGAATGAGAAAATTATGGTTTTCTGCTAATGCCAACTATTTTTATTCTTTAATATAAATAGTTTAGGAAATTTAGCGCAAAAATAAGGTATTTTATTATTCAAAATATCAATATTACTATTTTAAATAAAACTTGTATACTACTAAATATATTTCAGAACATAATATTAATATTTTGACGAGCAAAATACATTACTCTCTACATTCCTAAATATAAGACTTTCGTTACATGTTGCGAAAATTAAGTAAATAAAAAATTAAGATGTTTTTGTAATTAAAATACCAATATTAATCTCTTACATATGACTTATATACCACTTTCCAATTAAGAGAGTAATATTGATATTTTGATTACAAAAACATCTTAATTTTTGCTTCCTTAATTTTCGCAAAATATAATGAAAGTTTATATTTAGGAATGGAGATAATACTTTTTAATTCTATAATTTTTGCTAAATATTTAAACGACTCATATTATAGAATGAAAGTAGTAATTTATACGTAAGGGCATGACCAATGGCTTACTCATGATTTAAAATTCCCTCGGGCGGGAGAGGTTGTCCAGGTATTCTACGGGAGTGTGAGAATCTTGTTTTCTTCAAAATCTCTATAACATCTGAATTCCTTTTCATTTCATCACCCTCTTTCTCGCCTGAGGCCAAATGAGTACAGACGAAGCACAACGTTGTCCGTTGCAATATCATACTAATTGATATTGATCCCTATAATCACAAATAAATTCACCATTAGAAGAAGAAAAAAAACATCACCCATAGCAGTAAATGAAAATAAATGACATTCGCACTCTTTTCTATTTTTGAAATCCGAAGACTTCAGAAGAAAAAAATGTATTATAGTCATTTCATTTATAAAATAAAACGGTACCTTATTTCCAAGGTATCCCATAATTCCTGTGCCAACACAAGAAACCTTCAAACTACTAATATAGCGATTCAAATCAGACCGAACCCAAACACAAAGAAATATTCCGACCATTTGCTTACTTGCAGCCAAACAATATTTACTTTTCTTCATGGGATTATCAAATCTTTTAGACATGGTAGGCGGACTAGGTGAAGCCTCGTCGTGATCTGGAAATGAATTTTCAGTGCTCAAACTCAAGTATCTTTCGAAATCTTCTTGTCCGAGTCCATCTTCTAATGAGAGTAGATCCGAGAAACTGAATCTTGGTTTTGTGGGACTTTGATGATGATCGTATATTTGTGGCGAATGCTTTGGGCTGGTGTCGGTGGCGGCGCTGCCGCATGGGGAGGGGAAGTCACCATCGTTGACTAATTCGTCGTTTAGAGCTTGGCGAATGAGAGATAGCCATTTGGCAGCTGGACCATTGTCCTCTGCTCCTAGGATGTTCCCGGCATTGAGAGGAACAATTTCTTGGAACCTGATTTGGTTAAGACGAATTTGTGTTGGAAACAATGTAATGTTATATAATTATCTCATGAATTTGGTCAAATAAAACTTGTAATATAGAATTATTTACATTATTATAGAATAAGAAATGAGACAATTTTTTAATAATGCAGACAGTTTTAGACTAAAAAGTCCATGACCATGTCCAAAAAAAAATTTCAACGAAATGTAATGCAGATTTTAACGGGTTTTGCATAGAAAAATGCTTGTTGGTCAAAATGGTCCCTCACCAGTTTACGATTGAGCAATTTTGTCACGAAGAAATTTTGTTGGCACAATTAATCCTTTATGAATTTTCGGTTAGCCAAGATAGTTCTTTTCTTCACCAGGACGGTTGTTTCAGGTAAGAACACCCGAGTGAGGCACGTAAGAATTTTTTAGGGGAAATTTTGAGAAGGAAAATTACCAAGAATGCCTAATTTGCCCCCTCAAAAATTCCTCAGGGCTCACGTGTTCTTGCCGAAAAGCAAGGTCCTAGAGGAGACAATGAATACTTAAGCCAACCGAAAATTAATAAGGGACTATGCCCAATCGTAAATTGGCGAGGGACCAATTCGGCCAATAATCTAAAAAAAATGGTAAAAGATTACACATGTTTTTTCACCAAGATAGAAAAGGTAAAAAATGAAAGAGAGCAAAATTACCCAAGCACATAAATGTCGGCTGAAGTAGGTGTTTTTAACCAGTCTCTTAAGTTCAAGCCATCGTCTGGTGAGTTGCCACCTACATTCCAGGTCCCCACGAACATTCTGTAGTACAAACCCATGTTAAAGTCAAATTAATTAATTAATGAATAAATTTTCCATTTCATCCTACAACTTCAAAAATAATAAAAGATCATATATGGCGTTGTATTAATTTACGTTAACGTTAAATATACCTAATTCAAAGATTATCTAAAGAAAATTCAGTCTCACGTATGATCTTTTTTCTGAGGAAAAGTAACATCATAAGATATTATCTTAATGCATAGAAAGTTATACATATGTGCTTAGATTGAGTTTGGTTTGAGTTTGGTTTGATTTGAGACTCAAATCAGCTTTGGATTGAGTCTCATCACCAGACCAAATTCCAAACTCAATCCAAAGCTGGTTTGGATCTGAGTTTGAGTCTCAAACCAGACCAAACCCAAACCAGATCCAATCCAAGCACACTATGAGTCTATCCGGTATGTGTTTAAAATTCAAACTAAGACTCAAAGCCTCATTAAATTGATTATGAGAACGAAACATCAAACACTAAACTATTGAGAATTTAGTTTGAATTTGAAACTATAAATCTCAAATTGAGACATAATCCAACCAGACCTATATAACTAGCCTTACTTTTACTAAAAAAGATAAGAAAGATAAACACTTTGACTATTTCTACTAGACAAATTTCCATTACAAGATTATACACTTTTTGTATCAATTATCAGTGCATAGAAGTTTAATACAATAGTTGAGGTTTGTTTTTTGAAATTCTTGAAAGTGAATATAGTAGAAGATCGCAGTACATAAATAGTAAAAGGGCAAAAAAAAAGAAATATTTCCAAATTTAAAAGAGTGGTTAAGGATTGATTAATGTCTTACTTGAGGTCGTGGTTATTGGTGAGGGGCGCTTTATTATGCTCAATTCTTGGCTGTTTAATTCCATCAAGTGCTTCAATTAAGCAGCCTTCTGAATCATCACATCAAAGCTCCACAAATTAGTTGCAAAAATACCAAAACACAAGGTATGATTGAATTGAGTTTTAGTTTGAGATTTTAATATCAAATTAAATTTTTTTATATTTTAGTGTTTGAAATTTCATTTCCAAACTCAATCAAAAAACGAGTCCGATTCCCAATTTGAATTTCAAACCTATATTACTATCAATCAAAGTACACCATGTGTGACTCCTATTCCTAAAAAAAAAGGAACTCAGTCTTTTTTTATAGAAAAATTATTATACTTAATGATTGAACAAACTACCATAAATACTTAGCAACTACCATAAACATATGTAATTCAAAATTAATCTATACCACTTCCTAGAAGGCTAGAAAGAAATAAAAACAGTTACTACTCCGCTAATTTTTTTCCACGTGACATAAAGGTCGTACCCAATGCACAAGACTCTTGTATCAGCAAAATTTGATAAAGATCCCAATATATATAACATTACTTTTATTTTTTCATAAAAGAACTGTTTCCGGGTAATTAATTTTCCACTAATTTTTCCCCACGTGGCATATAGATAGGTAATTAATTAGGGTGACTTTTGCCCGAGATCAAATCCAATAAATTCATTTGTACTTGAATGTCCAATCATATAAAGAAGGCTAGTGATCTACGGCTAGGAACAAAAGTACTCAATCAAAGGAAAGATATAACTGAAACACAGTACGGAAACTCTATTAGTAGACTTCACACACCTGCAAGCTCCTCCGGAACGACGACGTAGCGGCCCTGATCTGAACAACTCTTTCGTCTTCTTTCAATCTTTTCCACTCTACCTGATTTATTTAACACAAAATATAACAATAATCACAAACTAATGCACTAAACTATCGGATTTGGCTCTTCTCTAATGCAATTCGATGATAGTGATTACATTATTTTATTTTATTTTTTAAAAATCATTTTTACTACAAAATTAATAGTGAAAAAATTTAATAATATGACCGTCTTAGTGAAATTCGTTTCACACTTTACTTAAGAAACACTTACAGTTGTGAACTCCGCTCAATTTATGCGAGGGATTATAATGTCAATTCCACGAGAACAATGATAATTGAATGACTCAATAGTGACCCATCACGTACTTTTTTTTTGTGAAGCCTGACTGGGCAGTTGTCCAATGTAGGGGAGAGATGATGAAACCCTAGAAAGGGAGATTTTAAAACTTGCTTCACATAAAGAGGAGGGTATTGAAACCACGACCTCACGGTCGTGGGCGGGCACAGGGATAGGACACCTTTGATAGTGATTATAATAAGTTTTTTTTTTTTTTTGCTAAATAATGATTATAATAAGTTCAACATAAGTAAAAAGTGGGGAAAAAAATTTCACCAGTATATCTGTAGTCTGAATGATATTCATCTGAACTAGCCTTTATGTTCAACCATTTCTTGACTACAACTTTTGGCCATGAAGCCTGCAAAAAAAAAGACTTTAAAGATTCGAGTTTATTCTTCTTAACGATCCAAACACAATTTAAAAAAAAATTAAAATTATTGAACTGAACGTACAAACCTTAGAAATTGTACGTTCGGTTCTCATTGCTTGATGTTGCAGAGAAACAACGTGATTAAATGGAGTATTCCAATGGGTAATATAAAAGATCCAATTTGCAGGGGAAATAGAGACGGGCAGACAGCGACTCTGAAAAGAAACAGAGGAGTAAGAAATTGTTCAAAGTCTCTGTTACAACAAGTATTGTATTACCAATTTTATATTTTAGATGAGTTTGTTAGTGCAATTCGCGCAATATTTTAAATTCAGAACAATAAGTCATAGATTTGATACGGATAAAAAAAATATTTCATAAAAAAAAATATTAGAAGGAAGAGATGATGGGAGTGGGAGAAAGAATTTTTGGGATTGAGGGAGCTTTACAGAGAGGAGGGCAGAGTGGTTTGAGTCTCAATCTGAAATTACTAATCTCAGTCTCATACTCAAACTAAAGTTTTCATGATTTAGTGCTTTAGCTTTCATTCGCAAATTCAATTCAAAGAAAAAATTAAGTACCAAAATATTTGAGCTTTTATTGGTTCTTTAGAGTTGGGGGGATCAAATCTCCATTATTAACCTTCTATTAGTGAAAAGAGAGGTGAAAAAAAAAAGGCACTTTTTTGAGATCATTCCCTTTAGAACTAACATTAGAATTAAAGAAATAGAAATAACCAAACCACTAAAATACATGCATCAAAAGGAGAATAAGGAATGTGGTCAAGAGCATTGCTGGTTTTAGATGAAATCAAGGCAGATTTTTTTTTACCAAATCAAGAAAAAAAAACTTGAAAATCAAACTGGGCTTTCTTTGTCTTGTTTTGGCAAAGGGAAAAAATTCTTGAAAGCAAAAACCTCTGAAAATACTAACACACTTACATCAGTGGACTGAAGAAGATTTGGAGATGTGCTTTGGCATGAACCAGTTTTTTTTTATCGAACTTTTCTTAAAAAACAAGTTTTTGTGAATCACAGAGGTAGAGAATGTGGAGTGGTGTTTATAGAATGATGAGAGGGATTTGGAAACGCATATGTTTTTTGACACTCCTTAGGCTTAGTTGGGGGGATTGTGGAAAAGTATAAACAATTTGGTTATTTATATGGGAGCGAATTGGAAGGGGAGTGGGGCTCCGACTCAAAAGGGAAGTCAAAGTCAATGTAATGCTGCCTTCAAGGGGGTTACAAAACAACTTAATAGAGTGGGGACTTTTCTCTCTTTTCTCCTCTGCCTCTTCCTGTTGCTTCTTTTTTCTCTCTACTTGATCAAATTTGACCATTGACTTCGATCAATAATCGAATCTTGGCTAGTATTTTGCTTTTATTACGTTTGTTTAGATATTATACATCTATTTTGTACCACAAATAATCTAATCTTTTGTTTTCAAAGTGTTTTTCTTTAAGATTCAAGACACATATATTAGATTTGTCTCAGATCTTCACAGATCTAGACTTTTTTTCTCTGCTTTTAGGAGAAGTCATTCAACCCGGACTTGATCTGGGCCTTTATCAGCTTTCTACATCTTCCCGAGGCAATTTGTAGGACGATTGATACGCTCATGGTCCTATAAATTGTCATCCTTAAGGAAGAGGTTGAAACTGATATTCTCTTATATCTGTGGTTCAAGAATTCTGACGGAGATGCTGCGAAGAAGAAGATGATAGTATTTATTTATTTTACTAGTTTTAATATTAGTATCTCATGCCTATCTAAGTTTTCTTGGGTGTGACTTTTATCTGTTATCATGGTTCTCTGAACCATTGTATAACTTTTATTTTCTTTATTTTCAGATTTTTTTTTTATTGTAATGGCCTCGGCTATTTTGTGATTAATGAGAACAAATTTATTCAGCAAAAAAAATATGCTTCCCTCAAGGGGTAGTTTCGTCAATGTAATGCTACCGTTCGGTGTTCCATTTCATATCTCAGTAATAAAAAATTAACATATATTAATCTGATAATTAAATAATTCTATAACCTAAAAGAAACAGTGTAATATGTAGGGAAATAATTACACGTAACAATCATCTGTTCGTAAAAATATAGAACGAGACACAATATAGATATGGGGATAGATAATTTTTTGCCCATTAGTTTGAGCAAGGATCGTTTACCACACCGAAACTTCTGTGATATCATTGTATCAGTACAAGCGACATTTTTAATTATGATTTTATTTATATTTAATTATTATCTTTTTCGATACTTAAAAATACTGGAAATCTTCCCATTATCATGTAACTGTTGTGATTTGTTGCCATAATTAATCATTTAGGAAAATTGAATATTCACTTTATTTAAAATAAGGGGATACTTTTTTATTTATTTTGTATAAAAAAAGTAAATTTTTAATTTGAAATATATAAATTATAAAGTATGTATATAATTTCTCGTTAATAATGAAAAACTCTGGATCTTCTAAAATTTTAGTATACTATTTAATATACCAATAAAATTATTTTATATTTAAAATTGCTTTACATGTGATAATGGTATTAATGTATTAAATATGTACTAAAAATGGATTAAAAAATTCGAGTTCTAATGAAGCATTATGTTGTGATTGTCTTAGGCACGCATATATCCTCATGTCCTTTTTTTGGGCAAAAAATCATCTGTCCCCGTTCCTGTCCCCAGCCAATCACAATCCATCATGTATATATATAATTAAAAAAAAATGTTTATATAGTAAATTTTGATTGATTGGGGATAGAAACAGGGACGGGGACAGGAATGGAAACAGAGGATTTTCATTTTTTTTTTTTGTGACTATACACTTTGGGATTAGCTGCTTAATTATCCAATTGAACTAACCCAACCATACAAGACACTTGTCACATATTTTAAATTACCATCAACTTAAAATTCTATTTATGCCCCAAAAGTGAAGTTGAAAGTGAAATAAAAAACATTAAAATTTTCAAAAGCCAAATCCCGGGAAAATTTATCCAAAATTGACTGAACTACAGTATTGTTATACGTGTCTAATTTGTATGTTTGTATTGAGTCTCAAACTGAGATTTTTATCTCAGTTTCAAATTAAAATCAAATTCTAAATTATTATTTAATGTTTCCAGCTTCATTTTGAGACTCAATTCGAGGACAAATTGGACATCAATTTGAGTTTTAAATCAAATCAAACTGAAACCATACTCAATTCAAATACACCTAGAATTACGTACATTTGTCCAAATTGATCTAATATTTTTTTTTTCATTTTTACAAGATAAGAATAATTAGCCACTTTGATCATCAACGTTTTTTCGTCTAGCCACTTTGGTCAAAATTCAAGTTTTTTAACTTATTTCATCATTAAACATTTTTCGGCCTGCCATTTTGGTCAAAAATAATTTTTTTAACTTTTTTCATCACTAAGGTTTTTTTCATTCTACCATTTTGGTCACTAAAGTTTTTCGGTCTGCCATTTTGGTCAAAAATTTTAGTGACCTAAATGGCAGAATGAAAATACTTTAGTGATCAAAATGGCAGATAGAAAAAACTTTAGTGATGAAAAAGGTTAAAAAAAAACATTTTTGACCAAAATGGTAGGCCGAAAAATGTTTAATGATGAAATAAGTTAAAAAACTTGAATTTTGACCAAAGTGACTAGGCGAAAAAACGTTGATGATCAAAGTGGTTAATAATTCTACAAGATAAGCACTAAAAACTCAGTAAACCACCTTAAATAAATAATTCAATTTTTTTTTGTTTTTAATGATATCTGTGATTTGTTTCCAGATACGATGCTGGAAGACACTTTTTTCTGGGAAAGACTTTTGCAAATTTGATTGGAAAATTTTGCACGCATCAGCCTTTTTTATACGTGTATTGTCTTAGTATTTGACAGAACATATGAAATTTTACATCGTATAATATTTTAATTTTTTCTTCAAATCCTATTAAAACATTATTAATTTTTAGGTGATGCTAGATGGCTAAGATTTAACTAATTAATTAGTAAAATTGGTGGCAAAATTAGTGGTAAAATTGTAAATAATTGGTTGAATATTTTATACCAACCGAGGTGAATAATGTTTAATTTAGGATTTTAATCAATTATAACCAATTTTACTTAACCATAAAGCATTATCTTTAATTTCCCCCCCCCCCCCCCTAAATTACGTAGTATATGGGTACAACTATATGAATATGATATTAATCTCTTCCATATGTTGAAAATTTGGCTGCCATTTCAATACGTGCAGCTAGACGAGGACGCCATCAGTTTTTCATCCATCTATAGTTTTGACTTCTAATTTATACTCCCTCCATTCCTTATTAATTGTCATTTAGGAGAAATCTAGGAGTCCAAATTAATTGTCGTTTAAGATTCTTTTGTTAGGTGTCAACAATTCATTTCAATTATACCCTCAACATTTTCCTTTCTTTATAATATAGAAGTGAGAGAGAAAGAGAGGGAGGATGGGGTAGTATTGGAAGTTTAGGTGGAATGGACAACTTCCTTAATTTTCTCAAATTGTCTAAAGAGTCTTATATTTAGGAATGGAGGGAGTACTATAGAATCAACGAAAAAACAAATCAATTACTAACTCCATTCAATAATATAAAGTCGTTTAAAACATGTAGAGAAAACTAAAAAAACAAAATACATGTCTCATGCAGATGTTTGTCTTATTCGTAAATGTAGACCGCAATATTGACGAAACCACGTAAATCGTCATGTCTCTTACATATTTTCATTATTTATTTAGTTGCACGTATTGATCCCTACAAGCAGGGACGATTACAAGGGCGGAGGTAGTCACCCTTGAGATTTTTAAAAATCGTACTCCCTCCATTCATATTTAATTGTCGTTTAGGAGATATATATGTATCCAAATTAATTGTTATTTACATGTCTTTTATTAGGTGTTAACAATTTATTCCAATTATACCCTCAACATATCTTTTATTAGAAAAATAAAAGAGATGGATGAAGGAATGGGTATTATTAGAATTGAGATGGAAAGTTTACTATTTGTTTGAATTCCTTACTTTTTTTCAAAGTGTCTTGAACGTCTTATATTTAAGAATGGAGGAAGTACTAGATATAGTAAATTTTATACGTAGTTCGAAGTATTTGATCAAATTCTTCCCCAATACTTTTTTTTGCAATTTTTATATGTATTTTGATATACTGTTACAGTTTTTTACCTTCGTCTCTGGTGGAGTCCAAGATAGATTCATAATTCCGTATAGGGCTGAGGCACTGAGGCAGTGTCACTCTTCAGTCCTAACCAAAGGAGCTTATGATGGAAAACTGTTAATTGAGACTTTAAATAGCGGACGGACATTGTTATGACCGTAAAGTTTGACTTTTATTTTAAAGAACATATGACTTGAAACAATTTCAACATATACCTAATCATTTGATCTCGCCTTAATCTTAACATTTCGGTTTCGAATCGACCCAAATTACTAATTGTGCAAAAGTAGTACTATCAAGGAAGATACTTATAAGCAGATGACTTGGTGACAAGTATTTTTAAGTGATTTAATATGAGTATCATATCATAGTGCTATATTTTCATAGGTTGCCAGGAGTAGTTTTATCTTGGTAGGTGATTAAGTTTAAAAGTTACATCAAAATTAATGAATACAATACACATAGAAAAGAGAATTAACTTTTTGACAATTCTCTTTCCTATGTGTACTGCATTTATTGGCTTGAATGTAACTTTTAAACTTAGTCACCTACTAAAATAAAATTTCTCGGTTGCCAGAGCTTTGGCATTATACTGTCCACTCTAAAGTTTATGCTTCTCCTTTAAAACCCAATTAGAGAAGTAAACCACATATAAAGTTCATTAAGGAACAAATCAAATTTATTTCAATAAGAAAAATCAATAATTGGTCCTAGAAAAGGCCAAACACTTTCTCACTTGTATGGACATTTGTATCCTACAAAATTTTGTCAGATCCTAAACTTTATTTGCAGAATCATCAATGATCACATGGCAGCTACGAAAGTGTAGAACTAAAAAAATCAGTATATATTGACACTTATTTTTATAGGTGTTCAATATTTTTAGACATGTATTATATATTAACTGACGTTTTTAGTTCTACACTTTTGAATTATATTAACATTTGTCATGAAATACGTAACACATGTTTTACACAATAAATAATACGAAATAACATATGTTTGCTTCAAAAAAATTGAATCATTAAATTTTTTATCTGACAATAAAAAATTATTCAGTATATACTAAATTTTCGACATTCAACATTGTATAGACGTTCAGAAACTTCTATCATCTCCAAAAAAATAACCGACATTAAAGCAGTAGGAGTAACATAATTTATTTGGTACCAGTAGAATGTACTTTCATTTATATTTCCTTAAATTCTCCCCACACAAAAATGTGTCGAAACTTAATGAAGAACCCATTTGACTGTTGGATTATAAATTGTGATTAATTAGATGGAATCATTACCAAGTGTCCAAAATTCTTGTCTTGTGTATTAAACAATAAAGAGAGATTCTAATCCTATACTTTTTTTATATCGGTGTTTGAGTATTTTAGAGACTAATCCAGAGTCTTTCAAAAAAGTCCTTAAATATGACACAATAAAAGTGCATGACTCGAACATGCAACATTACCCGAGAATATCCCAAGAGTCAAAAGCGATGAAGTAGATAGATTTGTCAATTGTACTACTATCTCTGGGAAATTCAATCTTAGGAACAGGGACGAATCCACCCATGAGATTTTTAAAAATCCTATTAGATATAATAAATTTTATATGTAGTTCGGAATATTTGATCAAATTTCCCCTCCAACATTTTTTTTATAGTTTTTATATGTAATTCGGCATATTGTTGCAGTTTGTTGCCTCAACCTAAAAGTTCTTGCTCCGTCCCGGCCTAGGAACGTCTTTATGGGACTGACTCTACAGCTCTATCACATAAATTAGGCGTGGTCTACCTACAAATATAGACTCTAGTCAATTCATGTGAGATGACTGTGTGACCAATCCCAAAAAGACGGTTATAGGATTGAATTGACCATAATGTCTAATCCCATAATTAATCAACGGAAGCTCGTGAAAGATTAGAGGGTAAGAGAAAAGCCGGTGGCCTACTTCAACTGGTGGACAAGATTTTGAGGATCATTTTTAAGATTAGTATCGTGACTCGTTAATTGTTGAATGGATTAGATAATTAATTTTAATCTTAAGGTGATTAGATTAATTTCTCCACTTAATCCCTTGTGGGAAGACAGATGGTGATGTTTGATCTCACTAATAAGTAGGACGGTCCGCATTTTTAACGCGTACTATGGTTACCTCACAACTTTGAAAATCATTTATTTCTTTTATTATTATACTCGGTCATCCCACAAGGATCACAAGGATTTATTGGCTGTGACAGAGAAATTAGTTATTAATTATTATTGCAATGCAATGGTATATGCACGTACTAAGCATTTTCCATGACATTTAGACGTTATCTACTAATATTTGAGACGATTATTTTTATTTCATATTGAGTGAATACAATATTCTACAAGTTGATTGTGGTATGAACAGATGCTGAATTAAGACCGTAGGTTAGAAGAATTAAAATATACTAAATGTTATTACAAAGCGTTTTCTCAAAAAAAAATTTGAGGAATCAGAGTAAAAATTCACGATTTTAAAAAAAAAGAGGGTCCCTCTATCGCGCTTAGATCTGCCGCTGGGAAAAATCTGGGGTGGAACGGTCCCAATGGGTCCGGCCCCACTCTCCTCTCACATAAAAGAGTGAGGGACCCACTCGAATGACTTTCGCTTGAATGATCTGCAGGGACCTACCCTCGTAAGTCGGCCCCTGCCTAATTTTATGCGAGAGAGTGTGCGTAGCGACCCATTGGGTCCGCCCCATGCCAGACTTACCCCTGCCGCTGGGTCTGAAATACTACAATTTCGTAAATTTCCACATTTTCTTTTTGTTTTTACGTTTTACGAGACAAAAATCCAACCAAATACACTACATATCATTATGCCAAATACACTACATATCATTATGTAATGTGTTCTATTTATTAGCCAATATAGTTATGAAGTTAGATAAAAAAAACTGACTCCTTTTTCAATACTACTGCCCTCTGTCTCAAATTATGAGTTTACTTTGACAAATGCACGTGTATTAAGGTTGTGGTAATTTTGACGGTTAAATATAATTAAAAGTCTAAGATACCCCTTATTAATTTTATTAATCTCATTTAAATTGTATGTCTTTCTCTCTCCTCCCGCTCACAACATCGAACGACCTCTTAAATATGTGTTGGAAAGTGATAATTTTAATTAATTAAAAGTATTCAATGAGGAGTTGTGTTGGAATTATTAAATCAAACTTATTATTATTTAGGATAATATTTAGTTTTGGTAATTACTATTTTTATTGTATTAGGATTGCTTTGGTTAGTTTTCTAGTTAGATTATATTTCCTAGATATCTTGAGAGATTTTAGGAGGGTTTTTACTCCTATAAATAGGAGAATTGTTTACGTATTCTGAGTGGCTTTGAGTGTGGTCTGGAGTGGTCTTGTGGTGTGGTTAGGATTATAGAGTTGATACATATAATATTGTCCTCCGTAGTATTTGTGAGATTTGATATTTCTGTGTTCGTACTACAAACACTCACCATCAAATTATTTATTAAATATATATGTTTCCGCATTGAGTAAAATAATTAGTATATAAGTTGTAAGAAGGATAAAATTGAAAAAATTGTTATTAATACTTACTTTAGTTAGAAAGTGGACAGTTATTTTGGGGACAAACAAAAAAGGAAATGTGAACAATTAATTTGGGACGGAGGGAGTACTTGCGTAGGAGAAACAGTGGAAATCATATTTGATGATTGCAAAAAGTAAGCAAGTAAAGGAAAAGTGAGGAGATAGGGATAATGAAAAGTTGAGATTTCAGCAGCGATGTTTTTCAGGTAAGAAAGGTGTTTTGAGCATTAAAGCGACGTTAATAAGGATAGATTTGGTCATTTCACAGTGCTTTGGTCTTATAGATTAAAAAGGATCACTTTCTAAGGTTGGGATGAATATTTAAACCGCAAGCAAGATATCTCATGAATCATGCCTAACTTGTAAAAATCATAAACTAAAAATAAAAAAAACCCTTTTTGGGAAATTTTGATCTAATCTTGAAGGTAGGATAATTCACTCTTATGTGATTATCTTTATTTTAACCGCTATAGAATGTTTTTCATCAAAAAAGAAAAAAAACCGCTATAGAATGTTCATTTCGCCGTAACTCTTAGAGAATGAACTTAAATTAGTCATTACGGTTCACTAAATTAAGCATCATTATAGGTCGAGTATCGCCATCCCAGAACACACTCACATACGTAGCGAGCTTCAGTACTTTCATTCTTCAGCTGTCTTACAAGATACTCCCTCCATTACTAAATATAAGACTCTTTAAACAATTTGAGAAAATTAAGGAAGTTGTCCATTCCACCTAAACTTCCAATACTACCCCATCCTCCCTCTCTTTCTCTCTCACTTCTATATTATAAAGAAAGGAAAATGTTGAGGGTATAATTGAAATGAATTGTTGACACCTAACAAAAGAACTTTAAACGACAATTAATTTGGACTCCTAGATTTCTCCTAAACGACAATTAATAAGGACCAGGGAGTATGTACTAGGCTTTGTAACAAAATTGATTGATCCATAACAACCTTGATCAATCAAAGTTTCAGGACAAGATTTGAAAAACCTTGAGAATTCTTGTTCATTGAGATTTGAATATCTACTCATCAGTTGATGAGTAGACTAAGAATGGACAACACATATAACAAATCATTTAGAGACAACAACAACAAAAGAGAAACAAAGCCTTTAGAGATATAAGTTTCCAAACTACTTAAGATTTGTCTTATAGTTGTCTTAATCAGTTCACATCACCAAACGGAGTCCGGGTTGGTGACAGTTCATAGTAGCCTTGTGCTTGCATCTGCATCTGCTGCTGCATTTTCTTTCCAGCACTACTCCATTTTAGTTTAGCCTCTGAGTCAAGTCTAACTGGAGGTGTTGTTCTCATCTCCTCTATGGACTCGACACTTGGTATTCGTACATTTCTCTTCTCCGGTATCAACTCTGTGTTCTGATCAACCTGTTTTTTACATCAACATATCCAGTAAAATTAAAATGCCGAAACATTAAACACTCGGGAGAGCAAATAAATCAATCTTATATTATTGCTTTTGGTGAATATGCAAGTGAAGTATAGTATATGCCTAAAGTGGGGGGGGAAATCCTAAGAAAGCATAGAGGAGTTCTCATAATCTATTCATCAAAGAAAAAACTTGCTTATGATATATATATAACATGAGGAAATGAACATTACCAAATATTCTTTTAGAAGACACTGTTCTGTTCTGCTTTGGATATTTGATATCCGTTCACTATGATTTTCTCGTAAAGTATTGAGCTGATCCATGCAAATGTTAGACATGGACTGTATTTGTTTTTCGTTTTCCTTGTCCAACATCAGTGAATCTGCAACGGCTACTCAGTTAGCTGACTTTTAACCGGTAACTAATAAATGACAAAAGAGAACAAGGAAAGTATAAATTTTGGCATAGGATTTTTTTAGTACCATTTACAAAATCAAGCAGAATTTGGCTCTCGGTTTCCAATTTTGAGCTCGTAGATGAGGAATTGGACACGAGGTCTTCATGTATTGCATTATTTGCAGTAATCCTTTCCCTATTATGGGGAGGGGGTGACAAGGAGATGTGTAAGAAGCAAAGTAACTAGAGAATATTTCAGAAACTTATCTTAAAGAACAAAAATACTCAAAATGGCAACAGTTCGAGAAACTTACTGAACGACTGACTCTATCTCTTCAAGACCCTTTTTGACAAGGCTTTTCAAACCTAATTGGGCATTCTCATGTTGCTGATTGGCATAATCCACCTTATTTGAACTAAACCGGAAGAAAAGCGGAAAAGAAATAGATTATAGTTCAGTAGTACATTCCTCTTACCAGGAACTTTCAATGCGCTAAGATTATGGTATATGGCAGAACATTCATTTATACAAAGTTATTGATCTAATATTGATTCATATGCTGCATTTGGTCTTATAATATAGAACAAGATGAACATTACTGCACCATCCATGATAAGATCTCATATTAAATTTACTGACTCGTGCGAAGATAAATAGTTGTAGTTACCACTCTAGAAGACAATCTTCCATTGCTGTTCTGCTTTCAGCTGACAGAAAAGTTCCCTCCAAGTAATTATTTGTCACATTCTCCACATACCCATTCAACTCTTTCTCTCCCTTAACTGAGGCTGACTGGATATTCGACAGCTCTTGCAGTATTCTATCATTCTCTTGCAAACACGTCTCCTCAAATCTTTTCGAGGCTTCAGATACCTGTTATGTTTTTTAATGAAATCAAGCATGAGAAAAATAACTTTAGTGATTATTGCACGCAATCAAGATATATCCATAAAATAGTAAAAGAGACAGAAACTGCACTCACCATAGCAGTTTTCTTAGCTGTCAGATTTGCCAATATTCCTGCAATTTTTTCCTTAGCTAATTGTTCATCTCGAAGAGCTTCCTCCTGTCATGAATTATAAAGAGAGCCTGAGTATTGAAATCTTGGTTTAACATCTATCTCATTTAGAACAAATATGATGTTACCTTGAACATCCTCTCAAAGTTATTTAACTTTTGGAATTTATTAGTTTTGTTTTCTTCAAGAACTTTCGTAAGTGTTGAAGTATGCGTCATAATATCTGAAAAGAAGTTGACTGTTGCCCTCGATATCTCTTGTGCTGAAACCAGGCTTTTATGCACTCCCTGGATTATTCAACAAAGTATAATCAACATAAACACAGAAGAAGAGCAAAAGATGATGATGATGATTTGTGCTTAGTATTAATAACGGTAACAAGAATAATCAACCTCTTGATGTTGTTGCACGGAGAAAGCCACTAGTTGTCTTTGCTCATCCACAGATCTTTGAATATCAGAAAAGATGTCCTTGGCCTCCACAGATATAGTTCTAAGGAACTAGATACCACGCATCCAAGAGAAGAGGAAAAAGAAATCATATGACAGTAATAATTATAATTCATTAGATACACAGGTAAGAAGATCATAAAAAAATGAGGCTTCATACATTTTCCAGTGCATTTGTTTGTTTTAATGTCATGAATTTGATCTCCTCCAGATCTGAAGAAGATTTCATCTGCAGGGCATCGGCAAGCTTTGTCATAGTTTCTGTTGCTGAAGTGTACGTCTCTTTCATTTTCTTGATTTTTGAATCTATAAGGTCGGTCACCTGTTGAATATAGAATCAAGAGTCTGATTAACTATTTGAAAGAAAGAAAAGAAGAAAAAAAAGATAAGTTCAGCACTCAGCTCTCTTTCGCTTTAATCTCTTACATCACATTTACTAGCAAGAAATATGCCGATGTGCTCTTGCATGGATCTTAGTTGTTGCTGTTGCTGGGACACGGACCCAAGAACCGTCTTGTGCAGGTCTTTTAAGCTTTGGTCAAGCCGTGACCCAAATTCGAGGAGCAGACTTTGATTATCTGCTTCCAGTTTATCTTTCTTCTCTGAAAATAATCCAAGTTTTAGTAGAGTGGTAGACAACACCCATAGATTTTATTGAAGCTAATTCACAAAAGATGCTAAAGGAAGCTATCAAACTGCTCATTTCTTTCGGAGAAATCAAAGTTTAAGGGAAAAGAGGATTAGTAAAAAGAAGAAAACAAATTAGTAATTGATTTCAAGGAAAAAAAGAATTGCATTATACAATTAAAGAGAACAAACCTAATTTGGCAAAAAGAGCAGTGATGTCCGCCGATGCCTTTGTCAAGCCGATTTGCATCTCCTTTGCACATTCAGCTAAACAATTTTCTGTTTGTTTCAAGAGATTATCTCACCTTTTAGTGTTTTGCTCATTCAAAAGGGCAGTAAATATGATCAAAGATGCTCCTTTTACCTGATTGTTGTAATTTGCAAATGACAAGCTCCCTTTCCTTCAATTTCGAAGTAATTAAGTCATACTTCTCTTGTAGATTTTCCAAAGTCTTTATCTGATTTTCCAAATTTGACTGATAAAAAGAGATTTGTTTTTCTCAGCTAGTGGTAAAAAAAAAAAATAAAACCGAGAATCGAACAATTTAACAAGTTTAACCACATTTACCTTACAGTCCTTGAGCTCATTTTGAACATTTAACTTCTCTTCTTGCTCAGTAAGATACAGCTCTTTAAAATTTTCAGCTTTCTGGGATCAGTCAATCAAATGATTCAAAACAAAGAAAGAGAAAAATAAGAAAGAAAAAACAGTAGGTCCAGATTTACCTTCAGACTAGCATTCAGATCGATCTCCAATTGCTCTATCTTCTCATGTTTTGCCTGCAACATGAGTCAACTTAGTCTGAGTTCGAACAATTCATAAAAGATCCGGAAGATGGTCAAGTAAACTATAAAGGAAGAATTTGTGGAATACCTTCCGTTCAGCTTCATCCTGCAGAAACCTTTCATTTGAAATGTAGATTCCATTTTTCTCTCTCGCTGCTCGAACATCTGCTCAATTTCATTTAAAGGTAACTATAGATGTGAATTTAAGTTATAATATTTACTTTGTGAGAAAAGGTGAACATTGAGACCTTGTTTCATTCTTTCTAGTTCCAAATACAAATCTTTAAGCAATACAACCTTGGAAAGCTTTTGATTTGCCTGCAAACATAATCTTTAATCAATTCCAACGACCATAATTTTACAAAAGAACGAGACAAGGAAAAGAAACAACTATAAACCTCTGGCTTGTTCTTTATGGTTTTGGCACGATATGCGTAATCTAACGTGCTTAAAGTTTCTTCCAAACAATGTGCAGATGGAGATATTGTTGCAATAATACAAGTCTTTGTTCTCCCTCCAAGTGAATCTCTTAAAATCCTTGTTAGTTTACTATCCCTGCACAGCTCAATTCAGCGAAGTGATATGATAAGGCGGAAAGTGATATGATAAATTCTGAAGTGTGAACAAAATAAAAGCAAACCTGTAAGGTATATGAATAGAGTGCTCCACCAGTGCATTTATGACACGACCCAAGGTCAATAAGCTCTTGTTTATTTCTCCAGCTTCTCGTGCACGGCCCTTGTAAGTAGAATGTAAGATTTGTTCAACTAGAGTTTATATATTACTAAAATCTGGACACATAACAAAAAAAAAACGGAGGGAGTAATAACATACCTCGCGGGAACCTGATCGAGAAATATTCTCTGATCCAGCCAAATCAACAAGATTGAGCTTGCCACACTTAATAAGGTCCTCAGCGCCAACAGCTGATTCTTTTACATGAATGGTTATGCTAAATACAGAATGAGAACGACTGCAACAGTATCCATTATTAGCCATATTATTTTTTTCAATATATCATCTTGACAAAGAAAACTAGCGTACCTGCTGCGCTTATTTAACAAGGTATCTGCTGTGCGTCTCCTAGCAGCCCCTCGCTCCAAAAGACTGTATATTTCATTTGCACTGTACACAGTTTCTTCTTCAAGGCCTCTTACAACAACACAACCTCTTCCATCCTCCATCAGGGAAACGGGTTTCCTTTGTCTCTCCTCGGTAGATTTTGGAGAGTCTTCTGGAGCTAGAAGATCCGTTATTTCTTCATTATATAACTCCAAAAATGTTACTTTCATGCTATAGTCAGCATTTTGCGCCTCAAGTGCATCAAATATTTGGCGAACAGCTCTTGGAATAACACCTGACTCAGCAGGCAAGTCACCACCCTGTAACATAAACCATCCAATAAGCCTTCAAATGAGGTAACTGAAAACGTAATCCTTTGCATAATTAACATGAACAAATGTAGAGGATACCTTATTTCTCATCCCTCCCTCCATGGTATATGTTTTACCAGTGCCCGTTTGCCCATACGCAAACACAGTGCAGTTAAAACCCTCAAGTACATCATTAACAATGGGGGAGATAGCTTGGTCATATATTGATCTTTGCTGTGCTTTTGGCCCAAAAACCTTTCAAAAAATATTCGACGAAATATGTATAAGACCTCGTGCTTTAACAGAAGCAAAATGTAAAAGACAATAAAAAGAGAAAAAAATTACCTTATCAAATGTGAAAACTCTATCTACTTGCTTGTTAGCCACATTTTGCAAAACAGTAACTTCCCTTTTACTCTCGTTACATGTTACTGCCCTGGGCACATTTGACCTTGTCTCATCCTCGCTTAAAGGCCTACAAATTCAAAAAGCCTAGAACTTTCAGAACTCAGTATGGCCCTGAAAAACCTTGACATCCAAATTATGTTAGCTCAAATTTTAGCATCCTATTATCCATCACTCCACAGGGACTCCAATACAACGCACCTAAAATGGAAAAACCTTTTCGCTACTGGATGTGCTTTATTAGCTTACAAGGACAATGATGTATGTTCGCAGGCACTACGAATCATCTGTAACACTTCATTTAACATTCTTAATTATAGTATTTAATGTTTACGGTTTATCAAGGTCATGCTAGGGGCGATAGTAAAGTGTTTACTTGCTATCCGCTAGGTCACGTGTTCGAACTCCGGAAACCATGACGAAGCCAGGAATTTGGCGATGGGAGGGCGAAAACTGCAACAGGTATGCCGAACTACATATAAAAATTACAAAAAAAATGTTTGCGGGGCGAATTTGATAAAATATTCCGAACTACATATAAAATTTACTATATTTAATAGTATTTTTAGAAATCTCGGGGCGACTGCCACCCCACTCCTCTGTCTTCGTCCCTGCCGGAAACCGCATCTTTATGCAAAAAATAAGGGTAAAGTTGTGTATATCGTGACTTCACCACCTGTGATTTCCTTCGAGTATACAAATACAAAATCTTTATGGCAATTGGAGAGAAGTGAATTGACAAAACTGACCTGCATCTTAGCAAAACTTGCACATTGACTTCTCTATCTTTATCCTGACGATTGGAATTCCAATCAGTTCCTCTGAACTCTGGCCTCCGCCTCTCCGGCCGCGGAGTAAGAAACGGTGCCGGAGATGCCGGTGCTACTCCAGTCCCCACTTTCCGGGATAAGTCCGGAGTCATTGACATCATCTTTCCAATTATTACAAATCCTTCGCAACAAAAAAAAAAAACAACGATTTCAAATTAATTAAATCAATTCAAAGTTCTAAAACACAGCAGAAAGCAAAACTACAAATATTAAGTCCGCTTCGAATCTTCTGTAACACTCTCTGTAATTCATGCTAAAGAAGATCAGAGTTATTCAAATCAATGCAAATAATTAAGCTTCAATTCATATTTACCTGAAAAAATATTAAGGAAATTTCTCTTAACAATGTGTTCTTGATTTAGGAAATTGAGTGAAGAACAGAGAAGATCACGAAAAGTGTAGATCAAAGGAGCATTCTCTTTGTTGAATTTTCGAATTAGTGACGACCAACGGCTAATTGGATCAATAGAAATGAGGCATTTGTAGGGAAAGTAAGCCGTTGGTGACACGGTGGGCCATGGTTGGCCATTTGGCGAGATTCAAAAATATGAGGCAGGCTCCTTAAATTATTCTCCGGATCTTTGCCCAAAAAGGTTAATAAAATAGAATAGTGTGAAACGTGAAAAATTACCTTTGAATATATATGAATAGGGTAGTGATAATGCCAGAGGAAGAATCCTCCTGCAAGAGCGATTTACGTGCATGTGACAAAATTACCCTCTAACATATTAACCAAATCTTGTAATTATTTTTTAATTTTCTCTCCCAATATTTTCTCTCTATTCCTAGCCTGATCTTTCTCTCTCCCCTAGATTATTTCCTTATTTTTCTCTCAATCTCTCTATTTTCATATGATTTTTGTTTCTATATCTGTTGTTTTTTTTTGTTTTTTCCTCTCTGTTTTTTTAATTTTTTTCTTCTCTCCATGTCCAAGTGATTTTGTTTTCTTCTCTATTCTTCTCTTTCATTATCTCTTCTTTCTCTTTTGTCTAACTTTGAATTATATATATATATATATATATATATATATATATATATATATATATATGTCCAGATAATTTTCAACTACCTTCGATAAAAGAGGTAAATTTTATTATTTTTATTGAACTTTCGATTTTATATTGTTGTTGAATGATTCAATCCAAGAAAATGGTCTATTCAGTGAGGAAATTGAGAGAAGAAAAAATAATAAAAAACAGAGAAGAAAACAAAATCACTTGAAGATGGAGAAAAGAAAAAAAAAAAATATATATATATATATAGAGAGAGAGGAAAAAACGGAAAAAAAACAACATATATAGAAATAAAAATCACGAGAGATTGAGAGAAAAGAAGGAAATAATCTAGGGGAGAGAGAAATATCAAGCTAGGATAGAAGAGAAAATATTGGGAGAGAAAATAGAAAAAATAATTAAAAGATTTAGTTAATATGTTAGAGGGGTAATTTTGTCACATGCACGTAAATCGCTCTTGCAGGAGTATTTTTACTTTGGCATTATCACTCCCCTATATGAATATACTTCCTTTGAACTTTTTTTTAAAAAAAAAAAAAGAAAGAAAGAAGAAAAAGAATGTGTCTATTATGGTAAATTATGAAAGAACCAAATTAATTTACAAAATCACTCAATAACATTTTTTCAAAACGACCAATATTGCTTAATGTAAAATTCTTATCTACATCTTAAAATACGAGATACAAATATTATGGTTGTACATACAATCTAAAACTACTTATAAGAACTGTTGTAGATATATTAAGTTTTTATCGGTGGTGACATATAAGACGTGAGTAAAAGTAATTTTTAAGATTCATGTGTTGAGATCTTGTCTTTCACAATATATCATTGAACTTCTTAGAGTTAATTTTTATCTCTTTTTTCAATATTTTAAAATTGTATATTTGTTTATCGAGTTATAAAAAAAATAAGAAGATTTGTTTCAGTTTTTATAATTTCTACATCTGTTTTTTTATTCTCTCTATTATGAATTGAATGTCTATATTTTTTTTTATAGAAAAAATAAATAAGCAAATGAATGGGACATTCAATTTCGAACTGGATGTAGTAATATTATTTTTTTAACTTGTAGAGGAAACTCTAAATTCCCTTTTATCCTCGGGGTTATTCGGGCAACCTTCAGGTAGCGAGGTCTTTTATCTCTTTTTCCCAGACTATGATAAAGGTCACTCTACTATTTGCTATGTCCGTTAATACAATGATGTGCATGCCCGTATCGAAACGAGGATAGATAGTGATTCCAAGGGATACTTGGGCAAACTAAGCCGCAAGAGTAACCTTGATGTTTACCTTGATTTTCGTCCCCGCACCTAATAGATAATTATACAAGCTATCTACTTTCTCACTATAAATATTGTTGTGCGTTTTCGAATTTAAATTCTAGAAAATATTATAAAATAAAATATTTTAAAAATCTTATGAAGAAAATAGAAAAAAGTAAAATCTTCCAAGCCATTCAGCTGTTTGGCTATTAGTGAATTAATAGCCATTTGGGTCCTCAGGTTATTTTCGTCTGCTAGTTTTGTCCTTTTTAGTATTTTTCATCCTTTTTTTATTTACGGGTAATCAAAATAGTCCTTATGTTAAAAACTTGGCATTTTTCTGTTAAATGGCTTAACGTTTCAAAAAACCATCTCTCTCATAGAAGGGCATAATAGGAAAATCAAGTAAAAAAATGTTGAGTTAAAAAAATAAAGATGTGGAGTATCATTTTCACTGTGGATAAAGATGTGGAGTTAATATATATATATATATATATATATATATATATATTCAAATTAACACGTCATTGACTTCACTGTTTATAAAGAGAACAAAGACTTCCATGTGAATCCAAAAGTTCTGGCAATCAAGCTGAATCTTCATACTATTATTAACAAGCTTCATATCTTTAAAAATCTTCAAAATTCATTCAATTGATCATTCCAATCTAAACTAAATTTTCCTTTTTCCTTTAAACTCTTGCTCAAAATCTCCAATTTTTAGTTCCAAATCTCAAAGCAAAATGTTCTAATCATATGAACAAGAAATGCAAAGAAAATGAAAATTCAAGCAGGATTAAAATCAAGAGTCGAAATCAGATACTGAATTTACATTTAATAACTTTTTTATGGAGATCGGAGATACAAACTTTACAATATATTTACAATACATCGAGAGTTTTTTTCGGCCGGTCGGTCTAACTTAACCACTTGCCATCATAATTCTTCGACTACAACTTATCCACTATCTCCACCGGCAAATATTTTTGCCGACGAATCACCGACAACTTTTTTTCAGCTCTGTCCCCAGCAATTCAAGTACATAACTTGCCGGAGCGAATCATCAGCTCGTTTCTTTCTCTCTTCTCCATTTCCATTACCTAGAAAACCACCGACATCGGATACGAGTAAACTGGACATCGACGCCTTCTCTGGAGGAAGAAAACAATAAATTTTTGTTATGATTGAGAGTCTTAAGGCCGGATCTCAATTTGTGACCTTGATCGTTGTGGCCGTTCACGACGGCGACGCTGGCTGCCACCCATAAACAGGAAAGCCAAAATTATGATCATCATGAAGGGTTTTTACTTGATTTTCCTATTATGCCCTTCTATGAGAGAGAGGGTTTTTTGAAATGTTAAGCCATTTAACAGAAAAATGCCAAGTTTTTAACAGAAGGACTATTTTGGCTGCCAGTAAATTAAAAGGAATGAAAAAAACTAAAACAATGCTAAAAAGGACAAAACTGGCCAGACGAAAATAACCTGAGGACCCAGATGGCTATTAATTCGGCTATTAGTAGTCCATTGGTCCCAAACAAAACTTCCATTGAAGCCATTTGAAACCCTAGGCTAGGGTTTTGCACTTTCATCCTTCAATTCTTTGCTGCTATTCTCTTTGAAATCTAAACTCAATTGAATCCATCTCTGTAATTTGCATGACACTGATAATAATGGATGAATCCAGAGATGGAGAAAATCTGACGCTGGTGACCCGAAAAGGGAGTTTCGGACTACCCACAGCATGCCCGACATGCTTCCCAGTCTTCATCTATCTCAAATTTGCTAAAATCGCCTTCAATGTTGAATACAATCTAACTTATCCTGATTCTGGTAATTTCGTTAGTCGATTTCGCCATTGGATAGTAACTGAAAAAAAAATTTGAGGAAAATTTTAGTTTTGAAGCTAGGGTTCTGGGATTTTTGTATGAATGTGCTGTTTGAGTTGGTTGAATTGTGAGATGAGGATTGGAATTATATAATGTTAGAAGATATTTGATTTTTTCTCCCGAATCCAGCTGATTTTGCTTTTGATGCGAGCCAAATGTTTTCACGGGTTCGTAAAATCAATTGTGTTTTTTTTTTTGAGCTTTGGAAGCTGTGGAGCATTGGATTCTTGTAATGCTAGTTCAAATTAAAAAAAATAAATAAAAAATTTATTAGTATCAATGAGGTGTGTCGAACTTGGAAGTGTTGTGCCAACTACCACTAGAGTTTCTTGACTTATACCTAAATAATTGAAATGAGTTAGTTTAGAAGAGTGTTGTGTCTTGATGAATAGTTCTAGATGCCATTGGCTGGAATTTTTTTAAAGCATTGTTCTTGGGTTTCATAATTATTGTTATTTTTTGTTTGTATGAATCAAAAGTACTGCTTGTACACGTGCGTGTTTTTATCATCTGATTGTATTTAGTAAAGTAATGATCTTTTCAGCTTTTCAATCTGCTGTTTAACTTCTCAGTAGATTTCTGATTTCCCTTCAGTGAGATAATAAAGATTTTGGGTTTAATCTATGTAGATCAAATACCTTATGTTGAATATGGAAATTACGTGGCCTACAACAATGAGAATGGGGGAGTTATTCAGAAATTAAAGGATGAGCATATAGTTGATTTGGACTCTGAAGTCCATAGCATCCCTGAATGGATATCAACAAAAGCCATGGTGGAGTCATGGCTAGCAGAAGCAGCGATTTATGAACTCTGGATAGCATCTGATAGTAGTTCAGCAAATAAAATATATTACTCAGATCTACCATGGCCTATAGGGAAGTGCTTGTACTATAAGCAAATTCATTCTGTGAAGCAACTTCTTGGATTAACAAAAGAGAACGCCGAGAGGAGAGAAGAGGAGGTTTGTTACTGTTCTCACTTCTTAAGCAAGCACTAATTAGACGTGTGTACTCTCTCTCTCTCTCTCTCTCTCAAGTGATGACTTATGGGTCTATGTAAGCTCATCTTTTTTTTTTTGTGCTCGAGCAGATCTACAAGAAAGCTACCACTGCTTATGGTGCTTTATCAACTAGGTTAGGAGAAGAAAGTTTTCTTTTTGAGAACAGGTAGATTCTCAGACTTTTAAAAATATCATTTTCCAGATGATTAGCTTCCTATTGTGAATCTGTTTTCTTAATTTGTTAACTAGCATTTCTGAATTGGTATTTTTGGTGGTGCAATGTAGGCCTACAAGTTTGGATGCTGCTTTCCTTGGACATACTCTTTTTATGCTTCATGCTTTACCGGTGAGTATTATTGTTGGTGGTGTGAGACAGGATTTTTGTTATCTTAATTTTGTTCATATTTATGTTTTTTAGATTAAGATTTTTATGTAGGTGTTTGTAGGTAAAAGTGATGTTTATATCAACACGTATGTTTTAACTAAATACAAATATCATTTGAACAAGACCATAATGTTGCATTCTGTTTTCTCTTTCGAGGCTGATCGTATGTTTCTGCGTTGTAAAAAATGTATAGCTGATACTGTTTTACTATTCTACTCATATATGCTATGTGCTTATTTGGTGTATTAACTTTTTCTTCTTTCCTATGATTACTCTTCTTCCTATGCTTTTTGGGCATATAACTTACTTAGCGGTTGATGGAGTAAATTGTCTGTGAAGGGTCAGTGCTTGTTTATATCTTCTTCCAGTCATTGTGTCATTTTCGCTTACTTGACTATATTTGTATCATTAGGAAACATCAGTTCTGAGAAGCAAGCTGTTGGAACACACTAATCTTGTAAGATATGCAGAAAATCTAAAAATGGAGTTCATAGATGCTGATGCTACTTCATCTTCTGTCCCAAAATCTCCATCTGATCCCTCTGCATCGGCAACCAGGCGAGGTCCTTCAAATTGGAGTGAGTTTAAGCCCTTACTCGTATTTGTTGTTACTACTCATTTTAGTATATCTTTGCAGTGATACCTTACATCTATCCTTTAGTTAATTAGTTATTAGATAATTCTTTAAACTGGAACCTCCTAACTATTTATTCCTACTACTGAGCTATTGCTCTTTTCAGAAAACATCTTCGAATAATGAGTTTTGAATTATCAATGCTGATTATGCTAGAAACATTGTAGGAAGTGTTGGTATATCATGCCTTTGATTCTCCGATATGGTGTAATAAACATGTGTTCATTTGGTTTTGTTGTTGGTGAATAATGTAAGTTTCAGTAGGTCTGTATATGGCTGTTTAGCATGCAAAATAGGAAACCATTGATCTCTATGATCTGAAGAAATTATAGAGCGACTCTTCTGTAATTGTAGTGTTAGTAAGAGTAATAACTACGTAATCTTGCAGCTGGCCGAGCTGTCCGCTGAAGTATTGCGAGGCAGTAAAGTTTAAGCAGCTGCAAATATTAAAATTTCAATGGCACGAAACCAGCTCTTGCTGCTGAAGCTCTAGCAGACTAAGATAGATGGTGCCATATATTTTTCTTTCATTCAAAGGAAAAATAAACACTACCTGAAACATAATCTTGCAGCTGGCCGAGCTGTCCACTGAAGTATTGTGAGGCAGTAAGTTTAAGCAGCTGCATATATTAAAATTCATGGCTCGAAACCAGCTCTTGCTGCTGGAGCTCTAGCAGACTAAGATAGATGGTGCCATATATTTTTCTTTCATTAAAAGGAAAAACAAACACTACCTGAAACAATGTTTTACTAAATATGAAGTGTATGAACCTGTGGGAGTGCTAGAATTTTCTTCATATGGTTATACTTGGTGCATTTTGAATGAAGTTTGTCAAAATTGTGAAAGTTAACTAATAGTGTTATCTCGAGAACAGTTTAGTATAATAGAGAGTATATTTCTTTGATGTTAAACCCAATCCAAGTATAGCCTAGTTTGTCTATTTTTCTTGGATAGGAGTAATGATTTTCTTAATGCATGCAGAGTCAACTCCCAAGCCTAAACCTAAAAGGGAAAAGACCGAGGAAGAGAAGAAATTCAGGAGGAGGGCCAAGTACTTTTTGGTATCCCAACTTGTCGCTGTTTTTGTTTTTCTTTCACTTCTTGGAGGATCCAATGATACTGAATTAGAACTCGAGGATGACGATGAGGGCTTTGATTATGAATAAAGGAGAAGTTCCTTTCCAAATGATTCGACTTTCTACCTCAAGAAGACGGACTAACATGGTTTTCTCCACAGGCAATGGATAAATTTCCATAATTTCTTGTACATTATCACCATTTTTTTGTCTGAAGATTAGGACTTCGTTCATTTCAACCAAGCATATTTTCCTTTTTTGGACTATACAGGATATGGTACTGACAAATTAGCGTAGGCTTATGGATGAATTATTTTCTTTTCATAAAATAAGTAAATGAAACGAAGCTCTGAGTATGGTTGCATACAGGTACATGTTATTTCTTCCGTACTAAATTGAATGTACACATTACTATTTTAGATTGCCCAAAATGAATGTTCAATTTCTTAAAATTGACATATTTTATTTCTCAACTTTCATAACTAACCATCAATTTTAAGATATTCAACCACACTAACACGTGTCCCACTATTAAACTCTTTAATTAAAAATGATTTTATTGTCAAGCTAAGCTTCTTAATTTTTATGTAAAATCAAATATGGATATTCAATTTGAAAGGGAGAGAGTATTGTTTTCCTAGTCCTCTCATTGTAAGAGTAGTTTTATTATGGTCATTGAGCAATTTATACACATCCCAAAAGTTATTCTCATTCTAACTAGAGCAAAATGGGCAACGAAATCCTTCACGAGGCTGCAATATGAAGTAATGAGAAGACCACCTCTGCATAATGATACTCATAATAATACTAGGATCTAGGGGGATATGGGAAAAGCTGAAAATGGTTTTCACAATTCAACCTTAAAAAATTGTAGGTAAAAAAAAACACAATGATTCATGCAGCAGATCCCCTTTACGTTGGAACATCCGAAGGCTTATAGGGGAACGGATCCATAAAATACAACCTCAGCTGGGCCTGTCATGTAAACATGGTTGTCTTCCTCTTTCCATTCGATATCTAATGGACCTCCAGGCAAATCAACCGTACAACTCTGTTTAACAAAGATACTTTGCAAAATTAAACTCAAAATTATGTAACAGGGTAGGCGAGAGAGTCTGCAGATCTTTTAGAAATTGAGGGATGGATCTAATACAGAATTATGGTAGTACTTACCCTCCCAGCATGGCCCTCTAGCACTGCTGCGACAACCACGGCACAAGCTCCAGTTCCACAAGCTAGTGTGGCACCTATAGCAAGAACAAAAAAGTTGGAAGTTGGAATATTTAGGATCGTAGCAGTTAGCACCACTCTTTAAGATTTGCATTTGGAGGTACAAGGAAAACTAACCTGCTCCGCGCTCCCAGACACGCATCTTGAGATGTGTAGGAGAGAACACCTGTACAAATTCTGCAAGACGAAGAACACACCAGAAATGGATGCGTTGTTCATAGAAACAAAGATCCCCTTTGTTCAATAGAATTAAGGATATGAAAAGTAACTATGAGGCTTGAATCACAAGGAACTTGAGCCTTCATAAGTAAATGAATAATTTAACTTTCCATGAAAACTGACCTGTGTTTGTTCGAGCTGGGAACATGGCATGGTGTTCAAACTTTGGGCCTATTTCTGCTAAATTTAATTCATCAACTTGAAGATTCTATCCACAGGAGGCGGAAGGGTAAACATTAGTGCGTGAATTTTAAGAAAGATCTGATACATGTAGTCAATAACCAAAAGATATGCCAATAAAGCAGGCAGTTCACTAAACAATCTCATCTTCACATTCTCCGACAATTTCACCATGTCGGAAATCTCTTACAACCTATCTTAATTTTTGTCCTTGAGAAGAACTATACCTGGTTCACATCTGTTCCAAAAGTGACACAGTGAGGATTACCCATGCTAACACATGTGACATTCCATGTTGTTGCATCTACTTCTAGCTTAGATTTAACAACAGATTGATCTTTATTTGGCTGCAATTTTGTAGGAACATCTGATGCATTCAGAATTGGTTCTCCCATGTCAACTCTAACCTGAATTTACAAAGAATTGATGGTTCAATCAAGTTGAAATGGGGAAGAAATTGCAGAATGTTACAAGTCGGTTTCTTTCACCAGAAACATTTGAATATATGAAAGACAAAAGAAAACAGTGCATGACTACACATTTAATGATAATAAGTAAAGATATATTGTAATACCTTTCCACCATCTTGAATTTCAGGAACAATAAGCCCAGCACCAGTATGTACAGTAAAGCTACAAGAATGGAAGGGGGGAAATACTGGAAGAATTAATATGGGAGAATAACTGGAAGAGAAGATAATGAGGAAACACTTCTAATAATGTTTGTGGTCGATTCATATGTTAGGTGTGCAATGCAACAAAAGTATAAGACCATGCCCACAAAAAGACACTAGTAAAGATGGACTACGGTAAAGTTGTGAACAATTATAATTTATAAAATAAAAGGAAAAACAACTAAAGAACACACCTTTGGTTCCCCTGTAAATTTTCAAGTTCAGCAACAAATCTGGCAAAGCATCTAACTCCGTTGCCACACATCTGTAAGGGAAATCAAATGAACAACACATAAGGACCCACTGAACTGAGAACATTTTCAAAGAGCAGCATGCATGATTTCCAGAAATTAAACTAAACTTTATAATTACCTCAAAAGCCTAAAATCAGAACAATATAAACCGTACTTATTAATTCATAACTTATGTTGACAGTTCTATGATTTCTTCTTTAGTAGATACATAATAAATAATCAGCAAACACTACATCTTTATATGTAGATAAGTTCCATAGCCTTGCAAGTTAACCGAGCTGAATTCAAGACAGTTACAGCAGAAATTGTAGTTTAATTCAACCGAAGAAGTTACAATTTTTAAGTAAAACAAAAAAACATATTACCTCTGGCTCACTGCCGTCTGAATTGAAGATCCTCATAGTGTAATCAGTGCCATTGACTCCCGGCATTACAAATATAACTCCATCCGCACCAATCCCGAAGTTACGATCACATAATTTCACTGCTTGCTCTGGAGTAACTTTAGACTCCATTGTATCTCGATTATCAACCTACTCAGAACAATTAAACAACATAGGCCACAAAAATATTTGCAATTAAAACATTTCACAACTATTTTCTACCATCTCTATTCCATAATATAAGGCGTGTAGCGAAAATTAAGAAAGCAAAAAACAAGATAGTTTGTTAGTCAAAATATCACTATTACTTACTCTCTTAAATATAATTAGTGGTATACAAACTATTTAAGAGAGTAATATTGATATTTTGACTAACAAAGTAACTTATGTTTTGCTTCCTTAATTTTCGCTACATATACTAAATGCTTATATTATGAAATGGAGGTAGTATAATTTAAACAACCAAACCTAATGTGCATTACATTACAAGTTCACAACTGCATACATAATTACATATGTAGAGAAAAACATAGAAATAGCTGTCTTACCAATATAAAATCGTTGCCGAGGCCTTGATATTTGACGAAATGAAGAATTCCAGTCTCCTTACGATCAAGGAATGAAGCTGGAGACTCAATGCTCACCGGAGAAGAAGTAGCAGCAGCAGACATTCGAAAAGCACAAGGATGCCGGAAACTGCTGCTATTGACAGAAAATTTGAGACAATTAGGCCGGGCAGAGGCTGAGAAACGGCAGAACGAATCTCCACTGAAACGAACGGAGGTGATGTTGCGACTGCCGGCGCCGATGATCGGCAAGGATATTGTGGTGGCTATTGCCATTTGAGTAGAAACGTAGAATAGAATTGAAAAAAGAAAATGAATCCTGGTAGGTGGTAATGGACCACTGATATGTGTAATGTGTTGATGGTGATATCGGGTTCGGACCTATCTTATTATGGCAAAAATTCATTTATCAGAGTGTATTTCTATATTCTTATACTCAATAAATCACAATTCGATATGTGTATATATAATTAAAATTATAATTAGTTAGATACATGAATAGTGACATATACAAGTACAATTTTCACCACTTATTTATGTATCTGGGCTTTTAAGAAAGGAAAATGATTGGGCCTCAGGCCTTCAAAGAGCCCATATATAAGAACTAACAGGGCTTAGCCAACCTTAATACTTACAGTGAACTAACCGGGTTTTTTCAAAATTCAAATACACATATATATATATATATATATATATATATATATATATATATATATATATATATATATATATATATATATATATATATATATATATAGAGGTTGTCGAGACACGAGAGATGTTAACTTAGCTGATTCCAAATACAGATTAATTTTGCTAGCACCGAGTTAGACTATAAAAATGTAAAATGCTGATTAAAGTGGCAATTCCATACGTAAATAGGATCGATCTTTCAATTTCTCCTAAAAAATGAAGCTGTCGAACCAACTACACCATGTTTTGTTTCAAAATTGGATGCATACTTTTCATGTTAACATTTATAACGTCATAAATGTTTTGAAGTTTTCAACAGGCCTAAAAACGGGCCCAAAAAGTTTTACAGTAAAAACTAACAGAAGCCCAATTGATCAACAGGCCCTATGGAGTAAAATTCTGAAATGTTGTGGGCATCGCTAGGCCCAATTACTATAATAGCAGCCTGTTAATTTTTCTTTATTTATTTCTCCGTTATCCCCCTTCATTATCACCGGGGTTTTAGAATCTCTCTCTCTCTCTCTCAAATCGTCTTCTTTTTACTGTTTTAACCCTAAAACCATGAATTATGCAATGAAACCAGTTACTGTTCGTAAAGGGCACCATTGTCAACAACTTCTCGTCACCTACGCTGTCCATCACCACTTCGCTAGACCGATTTCTTCTGTGTCTTTCAGAACCCGACCGGCATCATCGTATGCATTCACTCCGATCAAAGCCTCATTTTCCAATTCCTCAGGAGGCAGAAACAAAAACGAAAAACCGAATATATTCGAGAAATTCCATAAAAGTCCTCAATTTCCCGAAATTCTGGCGGCATTTCTGAAAACAACCTTAGTGGCAACAACTGTTGCGGCGGCTCTATTATTTTGCCGGTTCAATTTGTTTGTAACGAAGCCTGTTATTGCTGCTCCTAACGCCGCCTCTATGGGTGAAACTATGCCGGAATTAGAGAAAGAGAAATCTCTAGAAGAACGTTTGATGTACAATCCGAATGATGTGGAGGCTTTGAAGGATTTGATGGAGGTGAAAATCAAAAGCCAGAAGCCTCATGAAGCGATTAGTATACTGGATAATTTGATTGAGCTCGAACCGAATGAAAATGAGTGGCCTTTAATGAAATCCCACTTGCTTATTCACACAGAAGAAGTTGAATTGGCTAAGAAAGGGTTTAATGAGATCATAGCTAAAGACCCTTTTCAAGTTGGGGCTTACCATGGGCTTGTAATGGCAGTGTCACAGGATGAACCCGCGGCCAGGGACGAGTTGAAAGGGATTGAGAAGAGGATTCAGGACGCGATGAATTTGTGTAAGAAACAGAATAAGAAGACTGATTTGAGGGATTTTAAGCTTTTGCTAGCTCAAATTCGCGTGATAGAAGGGAACTACAATGAAGCATTGAAGGTCTATGAGGAGTTGGTTAAGGAGGAACCAAGGGATTTTAGACCTTATTTATGTCAAGGAATTATATATACTTTGTTAAGGAAGAAAGATGAGGCTGCAAAAAACTTTGAGAAGTATAGGAGATTGGTTCCGAAAAACCATCCTTATGGGAAGTATTTTGAGGATAACATGTTTGCCACAAAGGCTTTTGGACAGAAGGTGGAGAATGAGAGAGCCGGTTCAACGAGCTAAAAGAGGTTTCTATTGTTTTAATAATAATTATTTTTTCATGGTTTGATTATGTTATACTTTGATGGTTTTCAGTATTAGGTGTTATATTAGTTTAACTAGGATTATATTAGAGATGGTATGGACATTTTTGTTCTTGAGGCAATGAGTCTTGCAGTTCCAGTAAGAATATAAACGCCATTGTTATATCCCGGTTAGGCGGTTAGTTAAATGATGATACAAACAAATCATCCTGCATTTGCTTTTCTCAAATGTTGATCTGGTGCTTGTAATGTGTAGTGGGAACCTTGAGCATATGGGATGAGGTCTGTTTTGACATATTATGTCGTGATGACCATATCATACTGTGGATATGTTTTGAGTATGTAATTTATGAAGTGACTGAATTACAAATATTTATGGAATTTTTGGAGTCACCAGAAATTGAACCAGACACTGGTTTATGTAGATGATGCGAGGTGAGGGGTGGGCCCTTTGAATAAATATCGAACGTATGAATTTTTAGGAGAAAACCCCAATAGGTAAAACCAGGTTTAGGGGCTAATTTAGCTAAACACTAGATTCTTATAGAAGAAACGGAAAGCCGTAGGCTATTTCATATGATTGTATAAGATATAAGATGAGTTTATGACGCTGATATTAAAGATTCTTGTTCTCTAAGAAACTATCTATTATGGTAACTAAAGTATTCTAATATTCTAAATTATAGCAAGACAGAATAAAACAAAAATATCAGTTTCCTAAAACGAGTTAACTCTAGACTCTTCCTGCATCAGTATCAGGAATTCTTACAGTGGCAAGTAGTGAACTTAGCCATGATAGAGAACCTGTTGCAAAGAAGTTCAATTAGTCATTACAGAAACCTTTGATAATTGTTTACCTAATTATAATGTGCACCGGTTATTCTTATTATTTGAGCCAAACTGTATTTTGCATGCTTGTTATAGAACTTGATCGCTCTGTTTTCTAACATATCTTGTTCGACCAACCAATCTTGAAGCTAGGAATATGATTATGATATTTCGCCTGATATCATGACCTGTCATGCTTAGTCCAAATGATATTAGCTTCGTAGGTGAATTTTGGAAATGCAGCTAGTTTTGATCATATTCATGACACTGATCCCGTGTTAATCCTGTCATAGAGGAATGTTATTTAGTTAACACGCTTGTCTTTCTTTTAATTAGTCAATAATCCCTTGTAAATCACAGCCACATAATCAGTTACCTATTTGTTGATGTGTATTATCTGTTAGCTGTAATGCTATTTAGTTTGTGATCGAGGCTGATTAAATTGCTTGCAGGTGCTTTGTGTGAGAAATCCTTGTTTAGTTTCTGACTGCGTATGCTAAACTTCTTGCTGTGATGGTATCTAATTCCGTCTATAATTAAGGAGTTCAAATCTTAACTTTGCAAGGCAGCACGGTCCTTGGTGTAGCTGGCAATCTCGACCCAAAAACCAAGTCCTTGGCTAAAACTAGGGAGAGGGGCTTCACCTTCAATGCATGTAGCCCCATCCCATATCCAGCGAGTCAGAAAGGGATAGTACGTACGCATGCCATATCGATGTCGAACTTTGAGACAAATCTCACCTTGGATTGATTGTTCAATTTGTTCATTTTGGTTGTTGACAGATTTTTCTTCAGAATCATGTCAATACAATCTTTGAATCGTTAATTTGATGATTGAGCAATAAATGAACATGCTAGCTACTTTAGAAGAATAGTAGTATTATTATTGGTAGCCAAATAAACAATTTAAAGATTGAAATCACATCACCATAGTATTAACAAATTCTTGATATTGGAAGCTTTCTAGTTTCGAAAAGACACTATTATTTTTAATTTCCTTAATTTCTTACCAGCTCCTTAATACTGATATACAATGATGTTATGTTTTTAACCAAATAATGTTGTGCCTTGACTAATTTAGCTTACCCTCTTGAGAATCATATTTTCAACTATAATTATAGCCATTAGTGGATTTGGACCTACCTAATGCTTTAATTTTATTTTTTTTTATTCGGAGAGGGGAGGGGGGTGTCGAACATGGGACCTCACAGTCCCAGACAGAGAGTGCTCCCCATTGGGACTGCCAATCTCTTGACACCTAATGCTTTAATTACTTACCTTTACCCTTTTTTTTTTTTGGAGTAAACCCAATAATCTTCAACTACTTGCATTGTTTTCATTATTTATTTATTTTTGCTCAAGTATTCCCTCATTCACCGTCAACCACCACATAAAATATCATATACAGTTGCAAACCCTCCTAATTAAGTGTCATTCTCATAATATTGAAGATATATATATATATATATATATATATATATATATATATATATATATATATATATATCACCTTATTCAGAGAGAGAGAGAGATAGTATATCACCTTAATGCAAACTTATAATCACATCATTAACCTAATCGCGCATGCATGTGTTTTATGGGCATAAACTATGTTTATTTTGACTAAAACCATACTCTAAACTTCTTGAAATTTATAAGATATGATTTCAAAAACAAGTATGATCTCAGGGGAAAAGGAACCTTCAGAGGAGTCCGGATTCGGCAAGAGTTTGGAGCCTCCCTACATTTAGTTTGTTTAAACTAAATATTGATGGCTCATGGAAGGATGACAAATGTGGCATTGGAGCAATCATCCGTACCCATGAAGGGACTTTCATAGCCGGCTTTGCCAATTACCTTTACAATTCACCCAACTCGGAGCATGCAGAAGCTCTGACACTCCACGAAGGGATCAAATTTACCGTTTCCAAAAGATTTCAAGCAATGCCTCATAGAAAGCGACTGTCAAATCCTAATCAACCGAATTCACCACGAAGATGAAGATTTGTCGTCGATAGGTCTCTTTGTTAGCCTTATTAAAAATCTTCAAGGGTTTAGAATAGCCAATATATCCTATATTAATATGTCATGTAATGTAATGTTTTCATTGATGTATTGGTAAAATATGCTATGAGGTCTAAGACCTCATCTCAATGGTTTGAAGGTCCTTCGAATTTCCTCCTATCACATATCTTTTCTGATATTCATTAATGATATCCAATTCTTCCGTTAAAAAAGAAGAAGAAGAGAAGTCCGGATTCAGGATAGGGAATATGTCCCCACATACAGGTCCGTATTAATTAGCTATTTATCACGAAATAAATAGTTATTCACTCTCACAATATGCACATGCGAACAAAAATCCCGTCCCCTTACTGAATCTATTGGCACTCCCCAAGACCAACAGGCAAGAGCTCTCTCTGCCTATGTTTGGTCCTCCTTCGTGAATCCATTTCCCCCTCCAAAGGGGCATTGACAAAGAAAAGTACACTGAACCCCACTCACTTTATTGTGTGCTCATATTTCAAAATACAGAATTATCACTCTCTTTATTTTATAATATAAGTTATTTTAAATATTTTTACAGCAATTAAAGAATAAAATAATGTGATATTTTCTGATTACATTATTTACTAATCAATTTCACTAACGCAATAGAAAATAATAGAATTATATTTATGATTAAAAATACATTAAAAAAAAATCCTTGAATTTAGTAAAACCCGTAACAATTTTGTGTAATCCTTGCACCCTCTACTCCATAGCAATGGAGACGGCAAAATCAACGATTCTTGCTTATGTTTTATTATTATTATGACCTACCATTTAATTAACATATTTTCTTGGGTCCATCCGTACAGGACAGGATTGATTCTCCAGTAACACTGAAAAAGAGAGGGAGCCAATTATTATTATTATTATTATTATTATTATTATTGTGGGGAAGGCAGAAATAAAACTACGTACCCTCTGTCATACGCCACGTACGGCTTCAAGGTCTTCTCACAGACAGTGTGGTCAAATCTTTCTCTATGCACAACTACGAGTCAGATCCCTCGTCTTTGAGCAGCGCTTTAATTCGATACGATGCGGAGACACGATATGGGCTAGTTGATTTCATTTTTTAAAAGGATCAATGGTTGAGATTTATTAGAGGAGAGAGAAAAAGCTAAAAGGGGATACATATGTAATTTTATTAGAGGAGAGAGAAAAGTTGCAGTTTGAAAAGTTAAAAAGGTGGGTTCATGAGAGGAGAGAGAAAAGTTGTGGCTTTGAAAAAAAGAACGCATGTTCTCGTTAGAGAACACACGTTCTTGTATGTTTTTTATTAGAAAGCGACGCGTTCTCTCGGGAGAACTCACGTTCTCTCTCGGGAGAGCATGACGTTCTCTGTCAATAAACACATTTTTTTATTAGAGAACGCACATTTTTTATTAGTGAACGCATGTTCTTGATTATTGAACATGCGTTCTCGATCGATAAACACATGTTACTACTATTATAGAAAGCGTACGTTTTTTTATTATTGAGCGCGTATTTCTCGATTATTGAACACCCAGTTACAAGTAAAAAAGAGAAAAAGAGAGCTCAAAGTTTATCTCTAAAATACCCCTGTTTTTTATACAACCGTTGGATCAAACGATGCAAAAGTCATAATCACGATGGGTAATGGCGTGTCAGTATATCTTGAATTTTCATTTGTTGACTTTGAGCCAAGGTGGCACAACTAAGAAGTATTTCGAGGAGAAGCATTGTGGTAGTTGGCTGTCGTTTACGTTGCTTGATTATGTAAAGTCTCGAATTTCAATCTACTCAAGAACAACTTTATGCTGAGAGTAGTATCAAAATACTATGCACCAAACATGATGAAAATCGTCCGTCTCTGTGAATATTTTTATTTTTGTACTCAACCAATTAAAATTTGTTATATGAATATTTTTTACAATTAGATATACATATGTTAATTGTGATTGGTTGGGTATAGAAATGAAAACATATATAGGGACAAATGATTTTTTGCCAACCAAATGTGGTCACTGAATTAGTCGAGTTCAGTTGAGTTCACCCACCGATTTCACATAACATAAGTATCTTCATGCGAGGGGTGGAGTGAAAGTGATTTTGGAATGGTAGTTTACAAGTTGTCATGCGGCAGGGACAAATTCAGGAATTTGGTGTTGGGAGCAAAACTGTAACACTATGTCGAATTACATATAAAAACGAATTTTTTTTTTTTTTTTAGGGGTGAAACTAATAAAATTTTCTGAACTATACATTAAATTTCTATACCTATTAGTATTTTTAAAAATTTCAGGAGTCTTCGTCCCTCATATGCGGCTTCGCGAGATAATTAGAGGTGCAAATTAAAGGCAATACGACCAAACATTTACTTAGTAAAGAAACTCATGTTTGTTGGATGGAAGCGCCTGAATGCTGGAAGATAAGTGACCATAATTGCTCAATCAGCGGGCAAAAGGCAGCCCGAAATTGATATCTTTTGTTCCTTTTTCTCTTGTTTATTAGTGGTAAGGTTTCAATTGAAAAAAATTATATCGTTCATTATTCTTAATCTTAGGCATTCCTCGTATGTTTTTAGCTATTGTACTTGCATAAGTATGGTCAATGTGTAAGAAATTTCAGTAATTATGAGATAAACAAGGACCCCAAACTAACAGGTTAAGTCTAGAAGTTTTTTCGGATAAAATCTCTATTCGATATTTTTAATTAGATTACGTAAAAGTAGATTGTAGTTTTTTTTTTGATGCCCGATTGGGCGGTTGCCCTATATAGGGGAGAGAGAACTGCCTCAGACGAGGATAAGATAACCATAGAAAGGGAGATTAAAGCTTGCCGCACGTAGACAGAGGATATCGAACCTACGACCTCAAGGTCGTGGACAGGCGCCTGCCCCACTGGGTTAGGACACCTTTTGATAAGTAGATTGTAGGTTGGTGAGACTAAAATTAGAAAAGTTAAGACATTAGAAACTTTATCCAAATACATCTTAGTTAAGTGCATGATTTAATAATTTCGCATCCATATATATAACACTTAACTAATAGGTCTGGAAATTGTCATTTGATTTTTTATTAGAACATGGTAATACTTTATATTCATTAAAAATTGAATGAATAATTATCTATTACAAATTATTATAAAAATGAACATTCAATTTGATTATAAAGAGTGCTATACTAAAACAACCACCGTATGAGTTTGTATAAGTTGTCACAAACACATAAAATATACATAACTTCAACATTAAATTTTAATTTTAATTATTTTGTATTTAAAAAAATAATATAGTGAACGTTTAATTTTGAAGTAATGTACCATTCATGAAGTAGGGTAAATATAGGAAGATGGAAGAGTTGGCGACAAATAAATAGGTAGGCTATATGACAGCATATAGATGAAATGTCATGGAGATTTTGATGGATCCATTGGGAGTTTTCTTTTCTTTAGCTTCACGACTAGGATTTCTTGATCACCCGTCAATCCAAACAGAATTGCAAGAAAATGTATTTCCATGTAAACATATATATAGTGCCCTATAATATTCGTTTATGGTTTAATTGTATTGAATCTAGTCTGATTTTTTTTTTTTTAAGTCTAATTGGGCGTACAATTCAAGAGGGGAGAGAGTAGCACCTCATAAGAGGAGGAAGAGATAACCTTAGAAAGGGGGACAATTTAAAGCATACCCCATGCGCGGGGAGGGTATCGAACCCATAACCTCAAGGTCGTGGGCAGACCATCGCTCAACTGGGCTAAGGACCTTGTGATGAGTCTAGTCTGAATTTGAAACTTAAATTGAGATCAAATTTTTGGATTGAATATGTGGATGAAATTACAAACACTAAATTATGAAAATTTTAGTTTGAATTTGAAATTAATCGGACATTGAGATCATAAATTTCAGACTGAAACTCAATTTAGTCAGACCCCTAACAAAATAGGGGTGCCACAAAATGGAGGATACATATGTAAACGGACATAACCAAGGTTCAACAAAATAAAGAAAGTAAAACAGGTCCACCTCTTTTCTGTTTCTACCAAACTATTACTTTAATTTATGGCTTAAGGTGGAATTTTATTCTCTTTTCTTGTTTAAGTAAAAGAGGAAATAATAAATATAAACCATATTGGAATTATTGTGGAGAAAACAATATGACCATATCCTTCATTCATTGAATTGTATTATCAAAATCTAAGGTGAAACGAACCCTCCTAATTCTTTTACAATGATTGAAGCTATGTGATAATCTTCTTCTTTCTCAATGGAATGTCCATGATTTTATTTTGGAACGTCTCTAATAAATGATTATTTTCATATTTCCCCATTTATTTTTTTCATAATTAATTGACCTCCTAAATGAGTATAAGTTTTAAAAAAATATAAAATAAAAAAGAATTTGTAATTTGATAAACAACTTATATTTTGAAATGAAAATAGTAATTTTTTTTCTATTAGAACTTACAATACCTGTTTCAAAATACGTACTAAATAAATTCAATATGTGGAATAGCTTACAAATCATACGAGAAGGTAAGTTTCACTAAACAAGCTCTGTTTAACGGACTTATGTTTTTTTTAAGGGGTTTGAAAGCTAGCCCAAATAAGCCATTTCTCATATTTTGCCAATTAGCATGGGCAAAGACAGGGGCGCGGGGAGGGGGCCGGCACCTCCCCAAAATTTTTAAAAATACTATTATTTATCAAAATTTTATGTGTATTTTGAAAAAATTTATCAGTTTCGTCCCCCCAAATTTTTTTTTGCCATTTTTATCACTTGAGATCTGTAGTTCTACATACTGTTGCAGTTTCGCCCCCCTCCCCCCTTCTCCCCTCCCAACACCAAATTTTTTTTTTCGTTCTTGCCAATTAGGCGGATTCTTTTCTTTTGACTAATCCTAACTGATTTATATATGGTTAGATGCTCTATTATTTTGTTTTTATTTTTTTTGGTTAAATCCGTTGTAAACATTGAATTCCAAAATATGGGATACTTTTTCATATCAATTCTAGTGAATGAAGTTTTCTGTTAGAATTAATTAGTGTCTAACTACCATATTTATTATCAAGCGTTTTTTAACATATCTCTTATGTAAAAGTTTCCCTAATAAAAAAAACAAGAAAATTTTCCCTAATTCAAAATTAAAACATAGTTACTACAAAAATTAATATCTAACCAAAATTATTTATTACCAAACACTTCTTAATTATAGTCAAATCATCGAAAACCATTGATACTTATATTATAGTCAAATCATTAATTAGTTTATACATCATATTTACAGTTGAGAAGATTTTATTGAAATTATTTGTTATGGACAATGTTCTTGTGCCCATGTATAAAATTTACGTAAATATATCTTTATACGTACATGCACACTGTAATCTCGTTTATTTATTTATTTACATATTATCCCTATACAAAGTTTTATATGAGCATATTATACTACCATAATCCAAGTTTATAACTTACTTATACATTGAATCTAAACTTAGGTATAATAACAGGAAGAATTCCCCATACCCTGTTTTTATTTCTTCTCTTTTTCTTTTGGGTACCAAAAAAGCATAATTCAATGAATAAAAACATGGAACAATCGTCTATTCCCAAGTGATGTTTTAATGTCTTTTCCAGCCATTCAAAATTCGACAGATGTATATTCTTTTAGTACATTTTTTTAACAGTTATTATTCACATTCACGTAACGAATTGTGAGTGGTTGAGACAAACATGATATATCATGGCGGGACTAACGATTTTTTTGCCAATAAAAACCAAGATCAAAATCCAAGCATGATGTGACGTGGCAGAATCTAAGACGTCCATTTGGGACACTACCCACCCAAATAGGGCTATTACCCGCTAGCGTGCCCCAGTCTTTAGGGTCCTCTTTCCCTCGTGTTGCCCAATCCCCACATTTTCAAAATCCAATTCAAAAAACACACACATCCACACACACTCAATGTAATTTACCTTTCTTAGAGATTAATTATTATTTATATTTTACTGCTACTCTTACTTGAGACTCCACCAAATCCCAAACAGCAGTAAAAAAAAGTACCACCGGAGGGGACCGCCGTGCCGCCATTAATGCCGCCTCGCTCAGTTGCTGTTACTCAAGGTGATTTTTCACCACCTCTCTTACTTTCTCTCTCTAAATTTGTCTATCTATGTATTTATGTGTTTATGTGAGAGAAGAGGATAGAGATTAACTGAGAGAGGCTAATGCATGTTTTTTTGTTGCGTTTAGTCATTTTTTATGCTGTGTAGGTTTTGAATTTTGAATAAAAATGAGCTGAGAAGGAAGAGCTAGGGCTTGATCCTGGAGGATGATGCTGATGGTGGCGTCGCTGCTTTGCCGCCGATAATGATGATGGTGGTGGTGGTGATGTGATGTTGAATTTCGAGGAGGTCTCGTGTTTTTTTACGAGATTTACGATCTAAGTAGTTTTTGGCTCGGAATCTTCGTGTCTTTGTTTTTTGTTTTTTTCTTTGTTCTGTTAGCATTTTTTTTCTCGGAGTCTTCTCTCTCTGGATTGAATTTTGAAAAATGGAAAAAGCTCGGCACAGAAGGTCGAAGAGTGCAACAAGTATTGAAGGTCAGTTTTCTCGCTCTAAACATCACATATATACAGTGCATATATATATATATATATATATATATATATATATATATATATATATATATATATATATATATATATATATATATACATGAATTCTGTATGGCATTGAACTGTTGGGAAGTGAAAGGAAAAGACAAAAAAGGAACAAATGATTTTGAATTTTAGGTGTTTGAAGGAAAATTTTACATTTCCATTACCAAATGTTTCTGATTGTTTTTTAAGAAAAAGGAGAAGAAAGAAAAGCAGAGAAAAGAAAATTATATGAATTTTCTGAATTGCCTGTCTGATTTTGTGAATGGAAACCGATGGAGCTAATTTTTGTAACTATGTACCGATTTACCATCCTAATTATTGGTTGATAGGTTTTTTGCTTCTCGGCTGTGAAAGAAAGGAAAAGTTCGATTGGATTTATTTTTATTTTTATTTAATTTTTTGGGGAATTCATTTAAGAAACACATTTCCACAATAATTTTCTTCTGGATTCTTTTACCTTCTAAAATACGAACCTTATTATCACGGCTGAAATTAGTTTCTTACTGCAAAAAAGTCAGTTTATCATGATTTTTTCCACCAAAAAAAAGGTTTATCATCATTTTGAGCGAGTTAATTCTGCTGGTAATTTTGTTAACCGACAAATATGAATCATATTTAATCTTTCCCATCATTAAATTAGCAGCAAGGCTAAAAGTATCTTTGGGGTGCTTTGCATTTCTATGATGTGTTCTTCAATATAACTTTGTTGGAGTAGTTATTTCTCTAATGAGGTTGGAGTAACTATTGACACTGCTTGTGCTTTTCTGAAAGCATGTTTTGTTTGCAAATTGAGTGAGGGCCCCTTAATCCATTGGTACTGGCATAATTGTGCATAGTTCTTGATGAAATACTCACGAGTTATGATTGCTGGGCCTCTTCTTCCCTGGAATTATGCCTCTTTCCTAGCTACTTTTGGACTCTTCTATTATACTTTCATTTCCTTTTTTATTTCCTTCTGTCTTGTTTCTTCTTTTTTTAAAAGGAAAAAAAATAATCATTTTTTGGTGCTTCTCTGCTGGCTTTTTCGAGGCCTGATTGCAACTTAGAGAGTTCTGAAATGTTTATGTTAAAAATTATACTTTGCCATAGTATTATGCACTTTCATGTGTGTCAGTTCTTGAATATAGTTCTTGAATATGATCTGCTATCTAGTTCATTTTACGTGTAACAGTCACGTATGTCTTTCAATATTCTTACTTTTTGTTTCCATATCCAGGAAATTTCCAGGTTTGCAAACATAAAGTTGTTCAAAATTTGGTATCTGATTCACGTTCCTACACCGATTGTATTTCTATAGAAGATACGGTAAGCACTAATTTAGGGCTATTTGCATGGTTTATCTCCAAATTTGGTTATTCACTTATGACTTTCTATTTCTGCATGAATGAAGTTATATAATCTTTGTTGATCATTGCAGTTGGCATCACAGTTGAACCAGAACGTTACGAAAAGAGGTAGTGGCACGCCAATAAAGAGACTGCTGGCAGAAGAAATGGCAAAAGAAGGGGAAACTAAAAGAAGATCACCGAACGTCATAGCCAGATTGATGGGTCTTGATGGGCTTCCATCTCCACAGCATGGTCATAGACAACAAAAGAAGTCGTTGGACAAGCATCAACAACGGAATGCATCAAGAAACATACATCGGAACGATGACTCCTACGAGGCTCGCTCTAGCAGGAGGAGCTCAGCTGATCACAAAGATTTCAAAGACGTCTATGAAGATTTAGAAGCATCACATGTCACCAATCAGCGTTCCTTATCAAAATGGAGCGCAAATTCCGGGCTCTCTAAACATGAAATGGAACTTATCCAGAAGAAATTTATGGATGCAAAACGTCTCTCATGTAATGAGAAACTTCAGGTTTCAAAAGAATTTGATGACACCCTTGAGATGCTCGACTCAAATACGGATTTGCTTCTGAGATATCTTCAGGAACCCGGTTCTTTAATTGTCAAGCCTTTGCATGATCAGCAAGTTGCCTCCTCCAGACCTTGTTATGATCGTATGACATCTTTAGAGGCAACAAATTCCAGAGCCAGAAATTGGAAGTCCGAGCGAGATAACGCAGGTAAATACAACATTAGTTCTCGCCTGAAACGTGAGGATGGTCTTCTACTTCAATCATATAGCTCTCCATCAAAGAACCATTTAGATGTTAACAATGAGGAAAATGTGCTTCCGACAAGAATTGTTGTGCTGAAGCCAAATATAGGCAAGACCAGCAATTTCATCACTTCGGTTTCCTCACCAGAGTCCTTACATGCTCATCCATCATCTTATAGGAAACATTTGGAATGTACAACCACCAAGTCTGATGTAGTACCATGGAAAAAGAAAATTTCATCCAGTGGTGTACTTTCTTCAAGAAGCAGTTCAAGGGAAGATAGAGTGATTGCAAGAGAAATTACTCGGCGAATGAGAGAGAATTTACGATCGTTTGGTGGTGATCTTAACATTTGGACTCATATAGGAGCCAAAGGATATGAAGGAGATAAGAGTTCATATGATGCATATGACAGTGATTCTTCCAGTGAGTCGGGAGGAAAAATTGCGTCTTCGAATAACAGGTATAGACGTTCTTCTTCAAGTCTAAAAGACTCGTTTGCGAGTAAGGAAGCAACGGATAGAATGTCTGAGAGGTGGAAGATGTCTCGCAGGCGTCAGGGTGTAGAATCATTTGGTAAGAGTAGCACACTCGGAGAAATGCTTGCTGTGCCGGATAGGGAAACAAGACATGAACCATTGGATGCAGCAAAGACCTTGAGTGGGGAGTATGAAAATTTGAATTGCTACAAGAATTATTCTGGCTCTGATAGTCCTTTGGGTATTAACAGTAGCGATGGTTGGAAGGATGGGTGTGTCAAAAAGTCATCTAGATCAAGGTCCCTTCCTCCTCCCTCACTTAGCAGCAGAAGTCATAAAACAAGTGGACGGAGTGACACTCTTAAAGGTGATCTGATGATTAATGAGCCAATAAATTTGAGAAGAAGTAAGGCAATGAAGGGAAATCATAGTACAAAAGAAGATTATTCACTGGGAGATAGATCCAGCAGGGGAAAACCTCATCCCAGTCTCTACCACACATTTATTGATGATGCCAACTGTTCTCCAGGTGTAAATTCCTGCCTGATCCAAGCAGACAGCAGCCAGGATAAGTCAGACCAACGTGAAAAAGACATTTTACTTTCCCAGGTGCCTGCTACTCTTGGTTCCTGCACAACCTCTAATACTTCTGCAGCACCAGATGTTAAACATGAGAGTTTGACATTGTCTTCAGACCCTTCCCTGGATTTGCAATTGCAGCATTCAGATAATATAAGGGATAACAATAATTCTTCTGCCCATCAGGAAGCTACGAGTTATGAGGTTGGAATATTCAAATTTTAACAAATTCTTTGTACTTTCCAATTTAGTTTACGCATAGAACTGCTTATTAATTCTACGTGTTCTGCTTGATGCTATAGTCGTTATTCTCTTAGTGCTTCATTCTTTTAGGCACGTGGCTTTGTTTTCCTCGTTCTTCAGTGTGCTCAAATATGGTCTTCGCTATTTTTAATTGTTTATTCATCATCTTTAAAGTTGCATAGAAAATGCAAAGAATAATGAGCACATGACCTTACTGAAATTGTTAGTTCGACGTTAGAGGTAATTCAAATGCTTTTAGATGGATAGGATCGTATATTTATGATTTGAGTCATTTGCCCTACCATATTGGCCAATGTTTAATGAGAATATCAAATGACCTTGATATGGTCATGAATGTATATCTAGTGAACGGCCCAGCATGATGATGTGTGAAAGGTTTAAATTACTTTTGCATATTTTTAGCATGGGGACTGGAAGCATCTTGCGTAATAATGAGGATAATGCTTTTAGTAAGTCTGTATCTTTCGTTGCAACTTCAATAATGATAATGCCATCTGATTAAGTATTTATATTTCAGGCAATACAAGCGACTCTACCTGAAACGGTGACGTCTTCATTTCAGTGCCCTGGAGCTGAACCAGAATCTTCAGAAAGCTCAAAGGAGGCTGATCACCCTAGTCCAGTTTCAGTTCTTGAAGTCTCTTTTAAAGAAGATGTAAAGTCTAGTTCTGATTGTTTTGAGAGAGTCGGTGCCGAACTCCATGGTAAGTTAAAAAACAACCTCAATTCAACTGTTATTAATGATTAACCTGTCAGCTCTTTAAACGAACACTGCCTTATCCCTTTCACTAGTGAGGTAGTGGTGTGTTCACAGCATGGTTCTTACAATAATTTGCTCTGAAACCCAATGTGCAACATTTATACATTTTCTTATAAGAGCCTTTAGATCTTAATAACCTATATTATGATTGTGGAATTCCTTTATGGCCTTCAGAATTCTAATTGTGGCTTATTTCTATTCTGTTTCTAGGACTCCGAATGCAGCTACAACTCCTTAAGATGGAGTCAGGAAGTGATACAGGTGCACCAGTACTTGCTTCAAGCAATGACTATGTCTCACAACAATCCGAATTTGTCTATGTAGAAGGGTGGCTTTTGGGTCAGAGCTGGGAGACCTTCTACATAGACGAAGTGCTATCGAATTCTGGTCTTGAGGAGTTCAACATCGATACTTTTGTTGCAACATGGCATTCTCCTGAATGCCCCTTAGATCCGTGGGTCTTTGACAATCTTGAGAAGAACTACTTTGGTGATACAACCGCGTCGTTGAGGTATGAAAGGAAGATATTGTTTGACCGCGTGAATTTGGCACTTTTGGAGATGTTCAAGTACTATGTCGACCCTTGCCCTTGGGTGAAACCAAAGATAGCTGCTCCCCTTAATTTGAAAGGGCAGAGACATGCGGCGAGAGATGCTTTGCAGATGTTCCTAACTAACCAAGAAATGGAAGTTGATGAAGAGAACCCAGAAAATGTGCTGGATAGGGAAATGTTCTGGCCAGGATTCAGAGATGAAGTGGATATTGTAGGTATGGAAATTGAGAAAATGTTGATAGATGACATAATAGGAGAGGTACTAACCATGTAGAGAGTTATGAAGAACAACTTGTTTAGTTTCCGAAAAGGTGGGTAGTTTTGGTTTAAAATACCAATAAAAAATCAAACGAACTGTTATAGAAGTTTTTCAGTTGACTTAATTGTTATGAAACTGAAGAAACATATAGTTTATATTTCCAGTTTAAAGAAGGAACTTTCTGTGTTCCTTTTTTTTTATCTTTCTTTTGAGTAAAATAAGTGTTATATTTTTTTAAAAATAAAAATAAAAATAGAATTATATAAGTTGGATAAAAAGGAATTAATGAAAGAGGAATTATATAAGGCTGGTTTTTAATTAATGAAACTGCCACCTCTAGTTTATGGCAACTTGCATGCAGAAAAAGCTCCCGTATTCCGTTTGGATTTGACTGTTTTAAAATTAATTTTTGAAGTTGACATTTCGGTAAAGAAAGAAAAAAAGTTTACACTAAAAATGACAGTCTCGGCTCCTATACTGAACCCAATATGATTCGCACGTGCGGGCCACGCTGCCGTTGAATCTTGTAATTTTGATCCAACGACTGTAGCAAAAGCAGGGGTATCAAAGGATAAAAGATGTGCTATATTTTTAGGAGGAAAACAAAATTTTAAATTCCTTCATTTTCTCTTTCTTACTTTTAATTGGAAGAAGATAATTGAGGATACCTAAAATATCTGCCTCTTCAACTCTCTCTTTTCATCACTTTCCTTCTCTCAAGGCTTCATTCACTTTTCATCCGATTTTAAAAGATAAAAGATGGTGAATGAAGCCTTGAGAGAAGGAAAGTGAGGAAAAGGGAGAGTTGAAAAGGGAGATATTTTAGGGATCCTCAATTATCTTCTTCCAATTAAAAGTAAGAAAGAAAAAATGGGAGAATTTAAAATTTTGTTTTTCTGCCAAAAAAATAGCACATCTTTTATCCTTTAATACCCTGCTTTTGCTGCAGCCATTGTATCAAAAATATAAGATCCAACTGCTCACGGTGTGGCCTGCACGTGCGGATCATATTGGGTTCAGCATAGGAGCCGAGGCGGAATTTTTGCACTTCACTCACCCTGGTAAAATTCCAAGCGGCCTTTCCCCTCCACGCCACTTGGAATTTTTTTTGAGGCCTCTTCAAATGCTTTTTTTTTGTAATTTGGTAAGTAATAAGTTTTGATGATCATATACTACTTTGGTAAGTAATAAGTTTGGATGCTGCCCATTTAGTTGTTAGCTTTGGTAAGTAACAAGTTAATCCCACGAAAACTTAAGGGAAAAAAAAGTGGGTGAACACAACTAGTATTCCCCATTAATTTTTGGATTTTTCTAACACGTATTCTAAACTACACATTAATATGAAAAATATAATGTATAATGGTTGTATAAGTTTTTTATCTTCTAGTATTCTCTCATTTATGATAAGATTTTTTATATACTTAAATTGTCATATATAGTATATTTTATCAATATTCAAGCGTGCTTATGAAACACCCGTTAGAAAAACCCGTAATTTTTTTTAAAATGAAAGAAGTAGATACCGTACTAGCCAGGCAGTAAAAGTAGAAAGATAATGATTTCCAAGATTAAATAAAAATTTGAAGTAAACAGACACAACCGACCTTAGCTCAGTTGGTAGAGCGGAGGACTGTAGTTGTTTCACAGATATCCTTAGGTCACTGGTTCGAATCCGGTAGGTCGGATTTCTTTTGGCCTTTTTTAGAAATTTCTCTAGAATCAATTTTCTTTTCCAAATAATTTGGCTGCCTTTCAAGAAGATTTATTTCTTTTCACATCTTCAAAAAAATTTAAATTAATTTATTGTTGAATATAAATCCAAGATTGTAAGGAGTTTATTGTTTTTTAGCCATTTTTCCCACAAACTATTTGTCAATTCATAAGGTTACTCACAAACTATTTTTGAATCTGATTAATGTTCACGTACAATTTTTGTGTGCCAAATCTTCTCAAAATCGCTGGAATCCGGTGGTTATAGAGAAGTGCAAATAGGCAAAATAAGCAAAACAAATATAAAATTAGAGTTACTTCTAAATACCCCAAAACCATTTTAATGTATCAATTGAATGTCAAAGTATCTTTTTATTTATTATTTTACAATTAACCCCTCCCCTATAATATTCTTAATTTTTATTATTTTTTACCCATTATTACCGCACACAAAAAATGAAAATCATAAGAAGCATCACCACTAGGGGTGTCAATTATGCCCAAAGACCCAGACTCAGACCCATACTCAATATATCTGGTTTGGGTTCAAACCTATCTTTTTTATATCCAAGTCTAATTAGGCCTAGACTCATGGATTATTAAAGTAAGTAATAATGGGTTCAAAAGACCCACTAAGACTCACTAGACCCACCAAGACCCACTAAGGCCCACTGGAATTTGAAAGCCAAGCTCATGAATAGAGCAACCTTCTCATTGATCATTAAGCTCTCTGACAAGTCAAAAGGGTGATGAAGATCAACAGGATCCTATGATTGGTTCGGGATGAGGAAATTTTCATGGCCACTGATATTTTAAAACTGAAACGAGGATACTTTCAGCTTCTCATGGGCAATTTAGAGCTAATTGGACTTATAGATAGATTGCAATAATTGTGATGGACAAAATACATAAGTTAAATCGTATATAAGTTACAGGATCATGAATATATATATATATATATATATATATATATATATATATATATATATATATATATGAGATGATAGGTCTATATTTGGTGGATTCAGATCAATTATCTATATATTGGATCACCTTAATTTTTGTAAAAAAAAGAGCTACGCTCACATTAGGCTTCTTTTATGCCTTTTGTTCAAATATAATTGCGTTTATTTGGAGAAATATTATATTATTTTATATAGGAAATTATTTCGAAATTATATGCAAATCAAATATCGAATACCGAAATTTATGTCACCATTCATTATTTTTAATTTTTAATTTAAAAAAAAAATTAACATTTTACAAATTTTTATTTACGAAACAGAAAATGAGAGAAAAAATAGAACATAATATTTTTAATTTCACAATATAAGAAACAACAATGAACGTACAAAACGTGATTTCATTTTAAATCTCCAGATCATAATGAACGTACAAGGTTTGAGGGAAATTGCCATGATAACTTTTTAGAGTTTGTTTATGGATAGACCCAAAAACTCCGCCAGTGAGTGTTGAGGACTTTTGTCTTTAACACTTACTGCCGGTCCCAAGCCCGGATAAAGGAGGAGGGTTGCGGTAGGTCTCGTGACAACCAAAGCAGAAAACCTCGGGCCATATCCCATGACATGAACCAAAATAAGAATTTCGTTAGGGGCGTTCCCCTACTCGACGACGCGCTACACTTCCTAGACCCGGGTGTGGTGATAAATGTGCAAGGGTTGCTAGGTCGCTGCTCGTAAGCAACGCGCCATGCTCGGGGGCCCTGGATATGGTGTCAAATAGGCAAGGGGTGTTCTAAGTCGGCACAGTACAGGTAAAACGGTTAGTGCACAATGGAATGATTCGCTTTTGCTTCTGGAATATCGGATCGTTAACTAGAAGGTCAACCGAATTAGTAGAGGTTATGGTAAGAAGAAAGATCAACATTATGTGCCTCCAAGAAACTAAGTGGGTTGGCCGAAGGCAAAAGTCATAGAGCCTCGGGGATACAAGCTTTGGTATTCGGGGTAAAGATAAGAATAGGAACGGTGTTGGAATAATTGTGGCTCGTGATTTCGCCAATGACGTGGTTGAAGTTCGCAGGGAAAAGTGACCGAATTATGAGTGTTAAGATAATGATGGGTGGCGAGGTGGTTACCATTATTAGTGCATATGCGCCTCGGGTAGGGTTGTGTGATTCGTGAAGAAACAGCTTTTGGGAGGACTTAGATGAGGTGGTCCAAAATATACCTGACAGCGAAAAACTTTTCATTGGAGGAGACTTGAATGGACATGTGGGTTCTAGTCGCGACGGATTTGAGAGTGTCCATGGAGGTCAAGGTTTCGGAGATAGAAATGAGAGTCGGGTAGGGAAATTTTGGACTTTTCCTTAGCTTACGATTTGTTTGTAGCGAATACCTGGTTCAAGAAAAGAGATTCTCATTTGGTGACTTTTAGAAGTGGAGTAAATGCTAGTCAGATAGACTTTTTCCTAGCGAAGAGCATGTTTCGTAGTAGTTGTACTAATTGTAAGGTTATCCCTGGCGAGAGTGTAGCTACACAACATAGGTTATTGGTTCTGGATTTTCGTTTCGGTAAACAGGTTAGAATACATAAATTTAGGTCAGCTCCAAAAATAAAGTGGTGGAAGTTACAAGGAGAAAATCAGAAAATCTTCGTTGATAGAGTTATTCAGGAAGATGACTGGTCGTCTGAAATAGATCCGAATTTTATGTGGGAAAAAATGGCGCAAGGCATTTTAAAGGTGGCTAGGGAAGTGCTTGGTGAATCAAGCGGAAATGTGCTATTTGGTAAGGATACATCGTGGTGGAATGGAGAGGTAAGAGAAGCTATAAAGAAGAAAAGAGAGTGTTATAAGACTTTGGGGAAGTATAGAAGTGATGGCAATTTTACGAAGTATAAGACGGCGTGTAGAGAAGTCTAAGGCTAGCTAGAGAAGCGAGATCAAAAGTTTATAAGGATTTGTATAATAAATTGGACACTAAGGATGGTGAGAAAGGTATATATAGACTTGCTCGTTTAAGAGAGAAAAAAGACAAGAGATATTGGTATGGTGAGGTGTGTTAAGGATGATAATGAGAGAGTTTTGGTTAAGGATGAGGAAATCAAGGCGAGGTGGAGGACGTATTTTGATAGGTTATTTAATGGGAATCAAGTACAGAATATTGGAGACCTTTCTATCCCGATTGGAGAGGTGAACCATGATTTCATACGTAGAATTCAAAGGAAAGAAGTGCAAGAGGCCCCTTAAAAGGATGAAACCAAAGAAGGCAGTAGGACCTGATAGTATACCAATTGAGGTTTGGAAGTGTTTAGGAGAAATAGGTGTTGAGTGGTTGACTAACCTTTTTAATAAAATACTTAGAGTTGAGAAGATGCCAATTGAGTGGAGGAAAAGTACTTTGGTGCCATTATATAAGAATAAAGGAGATGTTCAAGACTGCTCAAATTATCGTGGTATTAAGCTTATGAGTCATACTATGAAGTTGTGGGAAAGGGGTAATTGAGCATAGATTGAGAAAAATTGTGAGCATTTCGGAGAACCAATTCGGTTTTATGCCGGACGATCAACTATGGAAGCAATACATCTACTAAGGCAGCTTGATTGAGCGTTATAGAGAGAGAATGAAGGACTCGCATATGGTGTTCATAGATTTGGAAAAAGCTTACGATAAGGTTCCCCAGAGAGGTAATTTGGTGGGCGATGGCTAAGAAAGGTATATCTCGGAAGTATATTGATCTTATTAAGGATATGTATGAGGGAGTCAGCACCAGTGTCGAGTTTGTGGCGGGATAAGTGAAGAGTTTCCTATTACAATCGGGGAGTGCATCAAGGTTCAGCACTTAGTCCTTTTCTCATTTACAATGGTTATGGATGAACCCGACCCGAGTGTATACAAGATCCGATGCACGTGGTGCATGCTTTCGTTTCTTGATGATATAGTTTTGATTGATGAGACAAGAGCGGGTGTTAATGCCAAGTTGGATGTATGGAGACAAACCTTAGAATCTAAAGGTTTTAGGATTAGTAGAAGTAAAACAGAGTATATGGAGTGTAAGTTTAGCACTAGCAGAACGATAGAGCAAACTGTAGTAACTTTGGGTGACAAAAATATCTCAGAGAGTGAGTATTTTCGATACCTTGGTTCTATTATTCAGAGGGACGTTGAGCTTGACGGAGATGTAGCGCATCGAGTTAAAGCTGGTTGTTGAAATATTTTTGTGATTATTTCCTTCTTTAATTATTTCCTTTCCTAGTACTAGCCGTTAGACTCAACTTAATCATAGGAATACATTGCTCCAATGTAAATTGATTGATGGAGCTGATTACTTGATTATAGGGATTAGTACTATTAATCCATTGCTATATATGTACATAAACATCTCAATTGAGATTAAGAATAAGAAAATATATTCTTCTCATCAATATTTGAATTCAACTTGGTATCAGAGCTTGGTTGAACAAACTTCATCACCATGAGCAAGTCGGTCTCTGAAACATCTAGTAACCCACTTGCTCCGATAATTATTCAATCTGAAAGTTCCTCTTTCAATGCAGGGATTATACTCGATGAGACAAACTATGATTTGTGGTCTCAAATCTTAGAAATGCATATTGCTGAAAAAGAAAAACTCTCCTTCATCCGTGAAAATTCATCTATACCTACTGAAAAAGATGATGGATATGATAAGTGGTATGCGGATAATCAGAAGGTCAAGAGATGGTTGTTATTATCTATGACCCCAGAAATTATGAAGCGATATCTTCGCTTACCAACTGCACGTGATATTTGGAAAGCTCTCTCTAAAGCTTTTTATGATGGAACAGATGAATTACAAGTGTTTGCCTTGAATCAAAGAGCTTTCTCTTCTAAACAAAAAGGCAGACCTCTTTCTGCATATTATGGGGAATTAACCGAAATTTTTGGTGAACTAGATCATCGTGACAAGGTGATCATGGAAAGCGAGAAAGATATTGAATCTTATCGGAAACTAATCCAGCGACAAAGGGTGCATATATTTCTGGCTGGATTAGATGGTGAATTTGAACAGATTAGGGGTGAGACTTTGAGAAAGGACCCAATTCCGGAACTTGATGAATGCTATGCACTAATTCGTCGCGAGTCGAATTGACGTACAATGATGACTGCAGAATCTGAAAACGTTGAAATTTCAGCCATGGTGGCTCAAAATCGGTTCTTCAAAAAACAACCAGATAAAACGAAGTTTAACCAACTCAAGAACGGTATCGATAAATCTACTATGAAGTGCACTCATTGTGGGAAAAATGGCCATACCCAAAGCCAGTGCTTTGAACTTGTGGGGTATCCGGAATGGTGGGATCATAATCGCGATCCACAAAAGAGGGGTTCGAAGAAATCCTCTATTGCTGCATTTGTTCAAACTTCGGCCGAAGATGATATTGTTGGTAAGACATCAACTTCTGATGATGGAGGTAAGGCTTTAAATATTTCTACACCTATTTCAAATAATGCATGGATAATTGATTCGGGTGCTAGTGATCATATGACTTTTAATTCTAATCAAGTTTTATCTGTTAAACCATCATCCGAAAAAATTGTTACTACTGCTAATGGTACTTCCATTCCTGTTAGTGGAGAAGGAACATTGCATCTTAATGACACTTTAAGTTTAGACTCTATTTTGATTGTTCCCTCTTTAAAATGCAATCTACTTTCTGTCTCACAAATAACTTCTGCTTTGAATTGTATTGTCATTTTTTGGCCTAACTCTTGTGTTTTTAAGGACATTCGAACAAGGCAAACGATTGGATATGGTATTAAGCGAGGGAAACTATACTACCTTGACTTGACGTCACATAGTTCAAATAAATTGTGTCAAGCTTTGGCGGTAGATAATTCCCAGAAGGATAAGAAAACATCTGATATTTGGTTATGGCATCGACGTTTGGGTCATGTTTCTTTTAGCTATTTGCAGAAATTATTTCCTAATTTATTTGCAAAATGTGATATTTCAAGTTTTAAGTGTGATACTTGTGAACTTGCAAAAAGTCATCGGATCTCTTTCCCTTTAAGTTTAAATAAAAGCTCAGTCCCTTTTATGATTATACATTCTGATGTTTGGGGTCCATCAAATATTCCTACATTGAATGGGTATCGTTGGTTTGTTTCTTTTATTGATGATTGTACAAGAGTAACCTGGGTATGTTTGATGAAATCCAAAGGAGAAGTTAGCTTGTTATTTCAAAATTTTCATAAAATGATTTGTACTCAGTATAATGCACAAATTCAAGTTCTTCGCAGTGACAACGGGGGGGAATATATGAATTCTGAACTACAACAATACCTAAAATCCCATGGAATCATTCACCAAACTACCTGTCCTAATAGACCCCAACAAAACGGGGTAGCTGAGCGGAAAAATCGCCACTTGTTGGAGGTTGTTCGAGCCTCATTAATAGAAGCTCATATACCATTATCTTATTGGGGAGAAGCTCTTACATCAGCAGCTTATTTAATTAATCGAGTACCCTCTAGCACTATTGCTTTCAAAACTCCATCTCAAGCCCTCTCTGAAGCTATTGTTTCTCCAGCCACCCCAAACTTACCCCCTCATGTGTTTGGATGTGTGGCATTTGTACACCTTCATAAACATCAACGCAGCAAGTTGCAACCGCGAGCATTGAAATGTGTCTTTCTTGGGTATGCTACTCATCAAAAGGGGTATCGATGTTATCATCCTCCAACTCACCAATTTTTTGTTACTTTAGATGTAATTTTTCATGAAAATTCAATGTATTTTTCTTCTAAGTCTGAACTTCAGGTGGAGTACAGGAAGGAAGTTCACACCTTAGACTATGACTTTCACATATCCACAGAAGTTTCACAAAATGACAAAAATGTGAGTAATGTGGATGATAGTGGAGCAGAAAGTGATTCACATCAACTACCTACTGAAGTTTTTCTTGAAGCTGATGATCAACAAAGTGAAAATGAAATACTAAACCAACCATTTGTTGAAGATACTCCTACCACTGAGTCGGTAAGAATACTTCCACAGCGTTATAACAGAGGTATTCCTAAACCCACATATGAACCTGAAATTTCAAGTAAAGTCAAATATCCTATGAGTCAATATGTATCTAATCATCGTTTGGCTGAATCGAATCTTTCATTCGTACATCAATTATCTAGTATAGCTATTCCTAACAGTGTGCAGGAAGCCTTAGCTGATCCACAATGGAGAGAGGCCATGAATGAAGAAATAAGATCCTTGTTAAAAAATAAAACGTGGGAGTTTGTTGATTGTCCACCTGGAAAAAAACCTGTTGGATGTCGATGGGTCTTTAGTGTGAAGTATAAAGCAGATGGTACAGTCGAACGCTATAAAGCGAGACTTGTGGCAAAAGGATACACCCAAACCTATGGGATCGATTATAAAGATACGTTTGCACCAGTTGCTAAAATCAATACAATTCGGGTTTTGTTGTCCCTAGCTGTGAACTTAGATTGGCCATTGCAACAGTTTGATGTGAAGAACGCATTTCTCCATGGAGAGTTATCTGAAGAAGTCTACATGGATCTCCCACCAGGATGTATGATTCCAGAAATACATAGTCAAAAGGTATGCAGATTGAAGAAAGCATTATATGGGCTGAAACAATCTCCAAGAGCATGGTTCGGAAGGTTCACAAAAGCCATGAGAGCTTTTGGTTATCATCAAAGCAATTCAGACCACACTTTATTCTTGAAGAGAAGGGGTGATAAAATCACAGCACTTATTGTATATGTGGATGACATGGTGGTTACCGGAAATGATCCTGAGGAAATGAAGAAATTACAAAGTTACTTGTCCAAAGAATTTGAAATGAAAGACCTTGGTCCTTTAAAATATTTTCTCGGTATCGAAGTTTCTAGATCTAAAAAAGGTATATTTCTATCTCAAAGAAAATATACCTTAGATTTGCTACAAGAAACTGGTATGTCAGCATGCCATCCAGTTGATACGCCAGTGGAAGAAGGTTTGAAGTTATCTATGGACCCAAATCAAGTACCAGTTGATAAAGGAAGATACCAAAGGCTTGTAGGAAGATTGATGTACTTAGCACATACGAGGCCGGACCTTGCCTATGCATTGAGTATTGTTAGTCAGTTCATGCATAATCCAAGAGAGCAACATATGAATGCAGTCATGCGTATTCTAAGGTACTTGAAGGCTGCTCCAGGAAAAGGAGTATTATTCACAAAAAATGCAGACTGTCAAAGTATAGATATATATACTGATGCTGATTGGGCTGGAGCAATAGATGATAGGCGATCTACCTCAGGTTATTTCACATTTGTAGGTGGTAATCTTGTTACATGGAGGAGTAAAAAACAGAATGTAGTTGCACGCTCAAGTGCAGAAGCTGAATTTAGAGGAATGGCTCTTGGCATATGTGAAGCATTATGGCTTAGACTTCTCTTGAGGGATTTAGGCTATCCTCCCCGACAACCAATCCGATTATATTGTGACAATAAAGCAGCGCGTGATATTGCGCACAATCCAGTTCAGCATGATCGTACAAAGCATGTGGAGGTAGATAGGTTTTTTATCAAGGAAAAATTGGATGAGAAAATTGTAGAATTGCCTAAGATTCGATCCGAAGATCAATTGGCAGATATCCTCACTAAGGCAGTTTCAAATCGAGTGTTCTCAAAGTTCTTGGACAAGTTGAGCATGTGTGATATCCATGCACCAACTTGAGGGGAAGTGTTGAAATATTTTTGTGATTATTTCCTTCTTTAATTATTTCCTTTCCTAGTACTAGCCGTTAGACTCAACTTAATCATAGGAATACATTGCTCCAATGTAAATTGATTGATGGAGCTGATTACTTGATTATAGGGATTAGTACTATTAATCCATTGCTATATATGTACATAAACATCTCAATTGAGATTAAGAATAAGAAAATATATTCTTCTCATCAATATTTGAATTCAACTCTGGTTGGTTGAAATGGAAGAGTGCGACGGGTGTTTTGTGTGATCGTAATGTACCGCTGAGATTGAAAGGAAAGTTTTACAGAATCGCTGTTAGACCGGCATTATTATATGGTACAGAATGTTGGGCAACTAAGAGGTGTCATATTCAGAAAATGCATGTAGCGGAGATGCGTATGTTAAGATGGATGTGTGGGCATACGAGAATGGATAGAGTGAGGAATGAGACTTTTCAGAAGAAGGTTGGTGTAGCACCTATTGAAGACAAGATGAGAGAAAACCATTTGCGTTGGTTTGGGCACATTAGACGAAGGCCAAGTGATGCTCCGGTTAGGAGAATTGAAGGATTGTGTAATATAGATGGCGTAAGAGGTAGAGGGAGACCGAGGAAGACTTGGACGGAGGTGATAAAAGGGGATATGAATCTGCTAGAACTAGATGAGGGTTGTGTTTGGGATCGAAAGAAGTGGAGAGAATGCATCCATGTGGATGACCTTACGTAATTCTTACTTTGGTTCATGTAGCCGACCCCAATCTGTTGGGATTAAGGCTTGGTTGTTGTTGTTGTTGTTGTTTGTTTATGGATAGACCCAGACCCATTGAGACTCAATATAGTTTGGTCCAAACCTTAATTAAAAATGTCTATACCCAATATAGTAAGACTTGGACTCAAACATTTTTATAGTGAGTCTGGGCCTGAATCCTAAATTATGAATCCAATAGGCCCAATTGACAGCCCTAATCACCACATCCTAACATTGCCCCATCTTCAGTCAGTCCCCAAAAATTCCAATTCTGTCAAAATTATCACATTTTACAATACTAATATAGTTGAATATAAGTCCAAGGAACAATTAGTACCGCAAATCCTCTTAATTACAGAATTGTTAATTCTTAAAGTTTAGAGTTTATCTATATTTATTTAAAAATATAAGAAAGAAAGTTGCATTATTAGAGTGGTAAAGGATCAGAACCAGCAGAATCAGTTAACTCGAGCAGTAGATAGTCCATTGTATTTATCAAATTTCTCTTCGTATCAAGATCTGTAAAATAATGAATTAAGGTCATACATACAAGATAATAAAAAAAAAAAATTAAAAAATTGGTCGAGACCGGGATTGTCCACCGCCCCCGTCAGCAGTGATTAATCTTCTCGATACGGTAGTTCTCCGAAAAGGTAAATGACTAGCCATGAAATACGCTCCATTCCCATGGGTAGAAATCCAACTATTGACTTCATGATTAAAGGACGAAGTGAGCTATCACCACGCAAATCATATCATGATCAAAATTCAGCTTAGAAGTATGGAGACATCTTCTTACCATGATTCAAGCATGGGATCAGATATTCTGTAAGCCGTGTAAACAAAGCAAAAGTGGTAAAAACCTTAAAAGCAGTACTAAAAAGAATAAACATATAAGCTATGTTACTCGGACTCGTGTATGGGTGTCGGGTACGTGTATTTATTTACGTGTCGGACACTTAAACATCTAAAATAAAGTGTCTGATCGTTGTCGACCAGATCTGGTAAGTATGTCATACACATACCCGTATCGTTTCGACACGGGTACAACAGACATAAACGAAGTGTCTGGTAACATAGCATATAAGACATGCCAATGAAACATTGGTCTAATGGTCAAGGCTGAGGCCTCGTGACGTAGAGGTAATGAATTCGAATCCCCTCCCCCGCTTCTTGAATCCCCCAATTTCTTATAATAGATAGGTCCCTCTTCCCCATAAATAAAAAATTAAATATATATATAAGACATGCTTTCTACTCCTATACATACTTGGTCCGAACGTTCTTCTTATTTGTTGCCTTTCCCTTCATCTTCATTCAAGATGCGGTTCCTGAAATCGGTCACCATCATAGGCAGTCCTTCTCGGAGGGATACTCTTGGTTCCCAGTTTAAGAGTTCCTTTGCTTTAGTAATATCAGGCTTCCTTTTATGGGGATCATCAGCAGTGTTGGGTTTGTATTCGATCGTTGAACTTGGATCGATCGTTTCCTTCACAACCTGTACTTGACAAGACAACAAAATTGAATGGTTTGAACTAGTAGAAATCCGGTCACCTCAAATGGACTATTTTGCCAAAAACGCGATGAAATAGAGAATGATTCTCTGCAATGCAAACCTGAGCAAGCTCCAACATGGTGAACTCCCCTGGATTGCCCAAGTTGAAAGGTCCAACATGCTCGCTTTCCATAAGCGACACCAAGCCATTAACCTGATAAATAGGAAATATGTTAACTTGGTACATAAAGTATGATCGTCCACCTCAACCAGTAACTGATACATATCTTGTGCTTTGGTATTTGTATGAAATGATAACTAAATTAAAAATGATTATGAACGTATTTCATAGAATGATAACCCCAAGAATTTCATGCATAACACCGTTCAATACATAAGCTACCTTGACACATTGGAGAAGGGAAAAGATCTAGAAGAAATGGCAAGAACTGTAAAACACAAACATGACATACCAAGTCAGATACATATTGGAAGCTCCGGGTTTGCTTCCCATCACCATATACGGTAAGTGGTTGCTTACGGATGGCCTACAAGAATTACCAAATTATTAATTAGAAACATTGTTTGATGAAGAATCTTAAAGGAAAGACGACTGCACAGAAAAATTTCAATTTCATAACTCAAAACACAATGACAAACCTGTGCGACAAAGTTGCTGACAACACGTCCATCATCAAGACACATACGAGGGCCATAAGTGTTGAAAATACGTGCTATACGCACCTGCGTAGTGTAGGAAAGAAAACTAGATTTATATCCCATTTAGGGTAGTAATTGATGAGGCAATGCCGGCAACATTAAATCATCTATGTAGCCCAATCATTATATACCCTTCTCTCACACAGAATTACAGAATCCAGAAGAACGACACTGCTCCTTTCACTAGTAAGACTAAATTTCAGGGTAAACTACAGCAGTTACTACACTTGATTATGTGGTAAAATAAACAATTCCTAAGATTTTATTTTAACAGCGGCAATTTACACAGAACTTCATCTTCTCAAACAAAACGCTAGTAAATATTAAGAGCAATTAGGGACATATATAATGTAGCAAAACCTGAGAAATGAACGAGACGTGCAGTCAGAGCAACGAATAATTACCTCAACATCTGCACCACGATGATAATCCATTGCCAAGGTTTCAGCAGTACGTTTCCCTTCATCATAGCAGCTCCGAACACCTGTTTGTTTCAAGAAACCAACGGTCATAATATTCCTAGCCGCTTACAACTGGATGGATAGACCAAATGCAGAAAGATGAATTGGGAGTTCACCAATTGGATTCACATGTCCCCAATACGTCTCTTTTTGTGGATGCTCAAGTGGATCTCCATAAACCTCACTTGTGCTGGTTAACAAAAATCTTGCACCAATTCTCTTTGCAAGACCCAACATATTCAATGTACCCATCACATTTGTCTTGTAATCACAAGGTAAAGGATTCCAAATCAATCCAAACCTCAACAAGAAATAGCAAAAATTCCAAAATAAAACAAAACCAGTGAAATAAGGACACACAAATGTAGGAATTTCATAAGCATTCATTAACAAACACACACAGAGCAGAAAATGGACGTGGGCCTAACTCCAACTCGTAAAAGGTAACTCAGGAGGGGAGGATTTCCGAAGCCTTATACAGAAAAAATTTGCACACTAGCTACCCCTCCCTCAGGCATAGGGCCTAACTTAAATCCTAAAAGGTAGCTCAAATACAACAAATTTGCAAACTAACTAGCCAATGTGGGATATCTCAGCAAACAAATAGAATAACTTTAACTCACTAAAAAGCAAACATAATTAATAAAACAATGCCAACATAAAAAGGATATAATGGTTTTGACTGGATTGTACTTGTAATGAACAGGGGAGGCAGGGCAAGCCAAATGGTAGATCTGATCCACTTCCAACAAGATAGGTTCAACAACATCATGCCTAATCAATTCCAACCTCGGATTCCCAAAATGATGCATCAAATTTTCTCTCCTCCCAGTAAAGAAATTATCAATAACAATAACATCATCGCCTCTAGCAATCAATTTATCCACTAAATGACTACCGACAAATCCAGCTCCTCCCGTCACCACTATCCTCATCCTTCTCCTCCCTATCCCCACCGGCACTCTACCTGTAGCCGCATTCTTCTTCATCCCTCCTCCTCCTCCACCAGAGCCGCCATATCTATTATACTCATCACTATTCTTCACGGGATTTGCAGAATAAGAATTAGATGATAAACTAGATTCCTTAGATTCATAATTTACCGTTAAATCCGATTTGGGTTGTTGGGGGCGAACGGAAGAAGGGTTGAGGAGGGATAAACTGGGCTGAATGATGAAAAATGTGGATCCAATTATAATCCCAACAATGATAAAGAGAAGTCTTTGTTCTTTGAGAAGGTAATTGAGAGATCTGGGGAGAGATCTGGTATGTTTGGTGGATTTTGGTGAGTATGGAGGTGTACTTGATGCTTGTACCTCTTCATCTCGCCGGTGATTATTGCTGTATTGCTTATGCAATTGTTTCATGGCTGGCTACCCCTTTTTGAATTTGTTCTGAATTTTTTTCTTGTACTATAACTTCTATTTGGTTAAGGTTGTGAATACTGAGATCCAGAAGGAGGAAGAAGATGAAATTTGAGGTTAGATGTGGAAATTCATGAATGAAAAATGTAACTGAAAATTTAGGGAAGTGAGAGTGAGAAGTGGGGAGGTGTTTGAGGAAGATCCGTCTGGTTTATTTTTTTGCGCCAAAACACCAGTGTGTAGTTAGTTGATTTTTTTTATTATTTAGTTACGAGGTGTCTTAATTAATTTTGATTTTTTATCTTTGAGAATCATATTTGACTAAGGGTAATGTTAGATGATAAGACTTAACCGAATTTTTATCTTTGAGAATTATATTTTACTAAAGGTAATGTTAGACGGCTAAGACTTATCTAATTAATTTGCTAAATTGATGGTAAAATTGTAAATAATCCGTTGAATCTATTATGTCAGTGAATAGTGTTTAATTTAGTATTTTAGCTAATTTTGTTTAGCCATAAAGCATTTTTTTGGGTGGTTTCGGTTCCGGTCACCACCATGGGTCATGGTACTTAGAGATCACACACTAACGCATCTCTCGTGTCGGCAGTGAAAATTGAACACTTGACACTTGTAAAAACATGTCAAATCCTTATCAACTTGTACTGCTAGCCATAAAGCATTATCTTTTGACTAATCACCGCTTATATTGGATCGGCTCACAAAAAGATAAAATACTGACAAAATAATAGCTTCGTACGTGATCAGTCACTATCCTTTATTAAAGATCGAAACTGTCGAACGAGTTATGATTTGATTTAGTTGCTTGGTTTTCGATCTGTTTTGGACAGTAAACCAAACTCGTTGATTGGGATTTGATGTGTCCAAATGTGGGTGAAGCCCAATAGATTAGTCGGCTCTTCAAATAACATTTTTCAGCGAATTGGATTGATTTTCAAACCGGAAACTAGCATTTTCTTTTCCTATAATGGAATGGAGCTTCTTGTGTGCTACACAATAAGAACGGTTCAAGGTAAAGAACATTAAAGTAAGGATTTCTTTGTTGAGCTTCGGATCAATAGTTTGAAAGCAAAGCAAGCAACTAAAGTATTTTGGGAGAGGAATAAAGATAACGAGTCCGATTAGATGAAATTTTTAATATCAGTCTCAAACTAATTTAAAATTTAATTAGTCTTTCTAAATGATATTGCTATAGAGTTTCATATTCATACACAATTAAAAAAAAAAAATTGGAGTTTGAATCCAATGCAAAGAGAAGTTTGAGTTTCATGATTTAAACCGCCTAGTTTTATGTTGAAAGTATTCACAGAAGATCCAATAATAGGCAAATGTGATATAATTCAGAGCATACTAATCAAAGATTATGAGCAGTGTTACTAATCAGAAGAAGAATTAAACCAGTACTGTGTATAAAATCTTGAAGCAATAATAACTTTATCGGGTTATAAACTTTCCTCCGCCTTTCAGATTCAGTCACCGGAAAATTAGTCAACCATGACTCTAATACTAAATATTCTCAAACAGTCTTGTCGAAGGAGTTTATAATTAATTTTTAGAGTTTCAGTACACCAAGCCCAACCTTATTGGGTGATGATTCATGTTGGACTTGTTTTTGTGAACTGGGCCAAAAGATATGTTTTTGTTGAATGGAATGGGAATATATATGGAATATAATGAAATAAAGTCGCTTTGAGGTTCCCTATGAAATAAGGCATGAAGGGGAGACACTAGGAAAATGTTTCGAGAGTTACAAAAGAAGCTTCTAGCTCATATTGGTAATGAGTTGACCTACTATTTTGACTTTCATTTACATTTCTTGTTTCAATTAAATTTGTACACCTACGAGATTCCAAACAAGGTAGAAAAAAAATGTGTGTTGCAAAACACATTGATTAATTTGAAAATGTAGTCGATCGACCAAAAGTCTTATACACGACCTTAAACTGCAATCCAAGTCTTTGATATTATGTTACTCTACTACTACTAGGCTTAAATGTTATTGAAGAGAACAATATGGCTACTCTTCTTAGAATTGAAATATTAATCATAATCAAATGTTTCTTAGTCCAGTGGGGCAAGGCTTCACGGTTGTGGGTTCGATACCCTTCTCGCGCATGGGGCATGCTTTAATTTGACTTCCTTTCTAGGGTTACTCTCTCCTCCTCTGGAGAGGAGTCACTGTTGGTAATTTCCCTTGTCATTATCATACTTAATTTTCTTTTCTTTTGGTGTCATTACCATTCTTCCGTGATCACATTTTGGAGAAAAGAAAAAGGAAGTCCCTGCAGAAAAAATTTGGAGACGGACTAGTGCTAATGATTCTGATTTTTCTTTCAGATAATAATAATAATAATCTATCTAAGCCGTAGATGTAGGGTCAACAAAATGAATTTTTTTATCTTGCTAGGCTACTAAGTTTATAAGTTACATCCAAACCAATGAGTGCAGTACACGTAGAAAAGAGAATTGATATAAGTTCAATTCTCTTTCCTACATGTACTGTACTGTATTGATTGATTTGGATGTAAGTTTTAAACTTAGTAGCCTACCAAGATAAAACTACTCCAACAAAATACACTTATACATGCCCCTCTCGAATAATACCGAGGCCCTCTGCGAATTATCAAAATTAGACCCTTAATTTTTTTTAATGTATAAATTATAAAAAGTGTCAAAACGTAATTATAAACACAATTTTCAAGAGTGCGAGCAATCATAATATTGATCTTTTATTTAAAAATGGTCATCCTTCTAACACTCAAAACTAATCCATTGAGTCTTTCTTGTGACATGTAAGACTTCAACAAATTCAATATAGAAAAACTTATTTCTGTAAATATAACAGTCACAAGAACAACTAACAAAATTTTATATACAATCAATTTTTTTTTTTTGTTAATAAAAGTTTGGGTGGGTTCGGCTCCGGTCACCACCACAAGTTGGCTCAGTTGGTAAGGATTTGACACGTCCTTACAAATGTCAAGTGTTCAATTTTCCCTGCCGACGTGAAGGCTGTGTTGGTGGATGATCAGTAAGTACCCTTGTAAGCGACCTATGATCCCTAGGACCTGCCCTGACCCGTGGTGGTGACCGGAGCCAAACCCACCAAAATTTTTATTGGTTGAGCCAACTTTGTAAAAACTCAAGATCTTCAATATTTTTTTTTTTACTAATAGTTATTAAGTGATTTTAAAAAATTTAGGACCCCTCAAATTGAGAGGCTCGATTCTACATGTCACTTTGAACATGCTCACCACTAGGCCTGCACTTACATATCAGATTATTGCGACTAAGACTAATGAAACTATCTCGCCTCTCAATTATCCTGTATATATGTGGGATAACGGCACCCATATATTCCTCATTGTGACTTCTTGCCAAGTGAATGACCACAAACTTCCTCTTCCTCAGTGGAGGTCCATTTTCCGCTGCCAAGTGCACAGCTATGTTCATATTAATTGGTCAGCAGAAACTAGTTAATTATCTCTAAGTCATATATTTTGGCTTTATCCCCCGAGATTTTTAAAAATATTACTATTTATCGAAATTGTACGTGTAATTTGGAAAATTTTATCAATTTCGCCCCCCCAAGAATTTTTTTTGCCCTTTTTATTGCCCCTCGAGAATTTTAGCAGTTTCGCCCCTCAATACTAAATTCCTGGTTTCGTCCCTGTTCATAGAGCAATTTTTCAACAAAGTTTATGATGGTCGGAAACTCTAGCATTTTGAAAAAATTGCGATAGACTTGGGTATTTAATCAACATATATTAATGTTTATTTGGACTAAATTTCAGCATTTTAACATATATAAGGTAATATGTATCTCCGACTATACTCATTTCGTCCCCAAAATACAAATTAAGAAGGCCTTTACCGATATTTTATCTTTACCTTTATCAACACACCAAACACATGCATTAATTTGGTTTCAATACATTTTTAAACTGTTACACTACATTTTTTTTACAATTTAAAAGACTAATTTTGTCAGTTTAATTAATGAATTGAATATTAATGAATTTTTTAATTTATGTAAAATTCCAAAATATGAAAAACGTTTATGGATAGTCCAATACAAATTAAATACTTCTATTCTGTTTTAGTAGTCTCATATATCACTTTTCTTTGTCAATCTAGCTGTCTCTCTACAGTACCCCAATATCAATATTTCTACTTATCCTTCCCACATTTCCCCTTATTTTATTTTTATAACTTTTAGTTAAAAATAGAAGGTCTATCTCATCGTGGATCGGGTCACATTTGGGACTATACTGATCCCAGATTTCAGCTACATCAGCTGCATTTCCTTCTCTCTCACTCGTTACTGCGAGGGATGTGGCCAAATCTGGACCACATGGACCCGGTCCATATCAGATATTTTCAAAATAGGAACGACATGTGTAATTCTGATGCGATCCTCTTAATAAATGTAGGGGTAAATTTAATAATTTAATAATTTTTACGTTTTCTGAATTGGGATAACTAAAATAGTACGGAGTGTGTAAGAGTAAAAGTGCACCACCAAGGGTGTGGATGTGTGTGAATGAGGGGTGAAAATCCTCTATTCTCATTCTTGTTACATCTCTATTCCCAACTAATCGAAATTTACTTATATAAATATTTTTTTTAATTATATATATATATATATATATATATATATATATATATATATATATATATATATATATACGAATGAATTGTAATTAGTTGGAGATAGAGATGGAAAAAGTAACGTGGACGAGAGGATTTTTTTGCCGTGAATGAGGGTTTATGAGATTCGGTGTAACCTTATTATTTTCAAGCAGAATAATTTCGATATGGGACTCAGCCTACCATTTTAGTCATGGGACCACTTGGTCACATTCAGTGACATCAGCGCTTTTGATTAAAATAATAAAAACAGGTGGGGCCTTATGAGAATTTTTTTTTTAATCAAAAGAGGTGATGTGTTTAATTCTGCACCAAGTGGTCCATGACCAAGTGGTAGGCCTATATCAGAATTTTCCATTCATGTGCGCGTGTGGTTGTTGGCTTTCAACGCACGCAACAAATATTAGACACATGCATGAAATATATTAATTTTCTTTGTTATTTTCTCTATTTCTGGGGAGATATGTAGATTTTACTCTCCGATCGAAAGACATATTCTATCCTTAACACATGTCTATTTTTTATCACATTAATCGAAAATTTTATGATAGATCCGTCTTTGTAGGTGAGTTAAGAGCGTAAGTAGGTCATGTCCCTAACTCATGTGAGAGGGACGTGAGACCAATCATACAAAAGTGACTCCATGTCAGAATGACCCCACATTAATAGTATCTTGTCAAGTGTCAATTTTAATTTTAAAAAAATGATGGAATCCTAGATAGAAGTGACATAATTGACAAAATATTATTAGTGGGACATAGAAAAATTATAAAATATAAAACAAAATATTAATTTCCGGTCAAATGCCAATCCAGATTTGTAGCTATTTCTCGTAACATGCTAGTAATTGAATTTGGACATTAATTTCCGTTAAATTCATTTTAAATCTTACCATACTTTTCACATTTAAAGTCTAGTAGTTTACAATAAAGTGACTATTATGATCAACACAATTTGAGATGTTAAACAACCACATCTTTTAAAATATTTTGTCAAATCAACTCATATTCATTTTAAATGGTTATGTATTTTCTGATAAAATGTTTTATTATGTAACCATCTAGTAAACTTCGTAATAAATTATATATATGCATTATATATCATCTTTGGGGTCACTTTGACATGGATTTGGCCTTGTGGGACTGTCACAACTCATGTGAGAGGGTTGTGGGGCCAGTCCCACAAAGCCGGCCGGTCCTATATTAGGGGTGTGCTTGGATAAGGTTTGGTTTGGGTTTGAGTTTGGGTTTGGGTTTGGTTTGGTCTCACTTTTGGCGAAAAATGCTCAAAATTTGGCTTCTAAAATAGGCAGGAGAAATTCAAATTATTTTTTTCAAATAATCGTCCAATTCTAAATTTTGGCCTAAAAAATTTGGAATTTGAACATTTCCCGACAATTTTAGAGGCCAAAATTTGAAATTGAACGATCATTTGAAGAAAAAAATTTGAATTTGAATTTCTCCCGCTTATTTTTTAGGCCAAATTTTGATCATTTCCCGCCTAAAACCAGACCAAACCTAATCCAAACCCAAACCAAACCTTTTCCCATTTTTGGTCCCTCTTTATTTCTTTTAGGAGGTTACTTTATTAAGAGAAAGTGATTTATGTCCTACTCTACCATTCCCTAAGGGACCATTTACTTTAGGGGCATTCACCTTTAAGTAAAATTGGTCCCCTAATATATGAAATCTGTGATTCTTGTTGCCTCAAGAAAAACCATCCCTAATGAGTGATGAATTGACCATTAAAATGAATATTAACTTCCCCGAATGAACCTCTAAATTCATTCATTCTCAGTTTCATACACGAAATGCAATAGTATTGTACAACTGACGAGTATCATTATTGAAAAGATCTTATTCATATTTTAGTATATTCTTTAAAATTAAGCATGTTCCGTTGCTTAGGGTCAATTTTAAAAGGGACCATGAGTTTTTTTTTTTGAAGCCCGAAAGGGCGTTGTCCCCGAGGGGAGAGAGCGGAGAGTACTTTAGAAAGGCTGATTAAAGCACGTCTCATGCCTGGGGAGGGTATTGCCTCACCAGAGGAGGAGGAGGAGGGCGCCTCACCAGAAGAGGAGATTATTGCCCCAATAAAGAGGAGATACGGAAATCGCCCGTGTTCGGATAGCTTACCACTTGGGCTACCCGATTCCCATGGACCATGAGTTTAATCGAATATGTATTGGGACCAACGAGGGCAATGTAAAGTCAAAGTCAGTACGGCTCCTATGCGAAACACTTTTTTCCCCGCACATGCGGAACACCTTTTTTTTCTTGAGAACGGGTGTTCTCAAGTTAAGAACACCTGTTCCGAACAAGTGTTCTGAAAATCAAAACATGTGTTCATTTTTCAAATTAATCTCAGGCGTTAAAATTTTAATCCAACAACTGAAAATCCGTCATATATGTGCGGAATAAAAGGTGTTCCGCATAGAAGCCGTGGTGCCGTAAAGTTATTGGAGCATTCATTATCGCTAATACCTAAATTTTCCCCAATCTCTTGATCATATATGCACTGCCAAAAGATTTCAGGCAACCGATTAGGTCTGTTAGGGTTGGGCCCTGTTCGAAACCTCGCTCGTTCAGTCTTGAATTATGTGAGGTTGAGCATTATTTAAGTTTGAATAAATTTTAAGTTGATCTTTGATTTAAGTGAACTTGACTTGTTATAGACCTGACTGTGTATATACTTAAAAAGTAACATAATATTTGTGTACTACATAATTTAAATATTGTGTTATATATAATTAAGAAAATAAATAAATAGTTTTTACTAACATTGTAGTTACTTAAAATCTAAACATTTGATCAACCAAGTCATTATAATAAAATTAGTAATTTACAGTCTACATACATAAATTTGCATTTTCTATAGTATCCAAAAAATAATTATTTTCAAGAATCATCACTTCAAATCATTATAAAGAAATTAAGATTTTTTTTTTTTACAAAAATTGCAAAAAGTTAAAAGTTTTATTCTTATGAAAAATAAAAATTCAGGTCGGCCCAGACTCGGCCAAGCACATATGAACCGGTTCACTAAACCTATTTGACATCCCTGCAATAGATGTAGATGATTCAAATTATCAAATTAACCCGAGCGTTTCTAGCATTGGCATAAAAAAAATGAGAATGCTCAAGAAGAGATCATAAAGTCGTTTTTTTCTTTTTCATTTTTTTTAATAGATCGTAAATTTAAATACTACCTCCATTCCCATTTAATTGTCATTTAGGAGATCTATAGGTATCCAAATTAATTGTCGTTTAGGGCTCTTTTATTAGTTGTCAACAATTTATTCCAATTATACCCTCGACATTTTTTTTATTTGCGACCTTTGTCATTCCTATTTTTTTTCTTTCTTTTCTTATGCTATAGAAGTTAGAGATGGTTAATATTGAAACTTTCGGTAAAAATGACAAATTTCTTAATTTTCTAAAATTGTTTAAAGAGTCTTATATTTAGGAATGGAGGGAGTATAATCTAAGAACAAAAAATTCAAACCAAGAAAACGAAAGCAATTGCAGAAAATTGCATAAACTGATCAATGATAGAGCGGGCTATGTTTCTATATATAATTGTGAATATATGAAGATAATTGGATTTTTTCTTTTCTTTTATGGGTACGAAGAGAATTGGACGATGTTACATCCTCTGTCACATTTCTGTGTCGTATGTATATTCGTGTATGTTCCTATTCTTGTGTCAACCCCTCACAATTCACCATGTATATATATAATTAGAAAAAATGTTCACTTGGCGAATTCGGAGTGATTGGGAACATGAATGAGAATATACGTTGGTACAAACGAGTTTCACACATTTCTGCGTCATATCTCCAGTTACACTAAAAATTGTCAAATATTATTTTTTTTCTTTTTAAAAAATCTAAAATTCAAAGATAATGAATATAAAATATAACACTTGACGATTAATTATTTAAAAACGAGACAAAAAACGTGTACAGAAAATAGAAGATAAATATTTTTCCGAATTGGGCTAAGATAATATAGGCGTCGGCCTTGGTAATGTGGAAGTGATCTGCTGTTTCAGAGAATAGGAGAACGACGGCTTTAAGAGATGACGCTGACCAAATATATGTGGCTGCAAAAAGGGAAATGTTCTTATCAGAGCTGCCCTTATTTCTTTTGCCTTTTTAGACGTCTAGCCAAACATGGTCTTTCCATTTCTTTCCCTTGCTATTTCCTTAGCAAGACCTTAACGGGTTCCCTCCTTAATTTATATTAGTCGGTCTGCAAAATATGATTAAGACATCAGGTTGGTATGTTCCAAGATAATAAAATAAAAAAAGTTCATGTTAGTGTGTATTGGACGGGATTGATTTGAAATTTTTTCCCTTAGAGTTTGTGAAAGTTAATTATTTGTGAGATTGGAGATATGAAGATAAATTTTTACCGTAACGACTATATAGTCTACAGTTATTATCGATCTCTTTGCAAGAGAAAGTCCCCAAAAAAGACTATTTTTTCGCAAGACTCAAATTCGGTATCTTTATTAATGTATATCAAACTCTTCTCAATCAGATTCAAGTCTTATGTATTTCATTATATGTCCTATTATTAAAAAAAAAAATTACGTGTCTATTTCTTTTATTAAAAGATATAAAGTAGTGAAATTCTAAAGAAAATTTGTAACACATGCACAATTATTTATAAATAGAAATGAGATGTGACAAGAATTGAAGAGAAATCTTATTCCCCTCATGACTTGTGTCAACTTTTGTTAATAAGTGTATACTGTTTTGCTTGAAATTATCAAAAGCCTCATCATTTGAAATTATCAAATGCAATCGTTTTGGGATCGGAAAAAATGGAGAAAATGCATCCATATGAATGACCTTACGTAATTCTTTATAATTGGTTCATGTAGTCGATCCCCAAAAAATTTGGATTAAGGCTTGATTGTTGTTGTTGTAATCGTTATATGAAAGATAGGAGCAATCAATATTTTAGCCCCGCAGCCTTTCACTAATTAAAATACAATTTGCTTTCTCTGAAATACGAACAAAAGGTTATAATATTATTAGGCACTTGAACGTTTGCAAATTGAATGGACTATAATATATTGTTGATTTTTTACGTTGCAAACTGAATGGTCTATAATATATTGTTGATTTTTTACGTTGTTGTAATGTCAACTATTTTGACAATTGGCTGCGTCATTGAAATTGCTTAATTAAATATGGATGACACTCTGATTTGAGATTGAAAATGAAATTGAAACTCTCTTTTATATTGAATTTGTCTGTGAATGGAATTTTCTTTCACTAAATCATGAAAATTTTGGTTTGAATTTGAGACTAGTTTGAAACTGAGACAAAAAATCTCAAATTGAGACTCCATCCAATACACGTACGACCATCATAAATCATTATTAAAAAATATTATATGATCATCATTGCTGGTAAATGTCAAAAAATTGTGCCGTACCAGAAGATTCATATAGATTATTTAATGTATGATTTTTCTAATTACCTCACCTTTGATGATGACCTATAGTTTTCTTTAATAACGGGTTGATCAGATACGGAGAATCTATAATCATACAATGTCAAGAATGCGTATCAACTTACTTTTTTTTTTTAAAATACGTTACACGTGTGGAAGCTGCGTTCCGGATGGCAAAACAATTCGTCTGTCCGGTTCTGTTTCCCCTTCTATATCCCTACGAATATATATTTATTACGTATATATTTTTTTTCATGTGGGTTCCACTATTTCTTTTAGATTATAATTTTTTAATTAAAAATTTAATACATATTTTTTTTTATTTATGGGACAGGGAAGGAGACACCGAATGAGGACAGAGGATTCTTAGCCGTTCCGAATAGACTATTAATTTACAACGAAAATAAAAAAAAATCCAACTTAAATTTTTTATTCATATCTATCCATTTCGTTAGAAAATAAACGTTTATTTTTCTCTACAAATTAATAAGAGAGTGTACGTGTAATTTTAAGCCGACGGAGTAATTATTTTTTGCGCAAATGGTAATTAAGAACAATTGCAACATCAATCAAAATCCTATAATTTTTTATTTCAAACAATTTTCGTCTAGAGTCACTTGTAACGTGTGTATGTGTGCGCGCTCGAATTTCGTACAAATTTTTCTATATCACCCCCAACAAAGTTGTTTCTCTGTCAAAAAATTAAGAGTGTTAACATTTAATTTGATAATTGTGACCCGATATATTTTCATTTAGAATGAAGAAAATTATTGAAACCGAAAAGGACTTCATGGAGTGAGCCAGCGGAGAAGTTTTATCTTAGTAGGTGAGTAAGTTTAAAACTTACATTCAAGTCAATAAATACAATACACGTAGGAAAGATAATTGAGTTTTTAAACTACGTCTTTTATATTTATTGGTTTGAATGTAACTTTTAAATTTAATCACCTACTAAAATAAAAAATTTCGAGCCAGTGATGTGAGATGGAAACATCTCCCTATTTATAAGTTGGAGAAATGGATGCCTGCTGGCAAAAACAAAGTCTTGGAAAAAAAATTGAGAACCTTGCAATCATTCATTGATGATCATCATCATCGTTACATCTTCTGTCTCGTTCCGTGTAATATTTTATATTCTTATTATTATGAAATTGTCACATAATAATAAATTTTTTAAGATACAGAAAAAATATGTGAAACTTAAAAGGAAGATGCAAGAAGAATTCTAATTATGAGAGGACACATTTCCAATCTTTTTATTGAAGCAATATGAATGGGGACAAATGATCACCGACTATCATCTAGCTGCCCGCAATTCTATTTCTTGTAATAATAATTATTGCGTTAAATCAATTTTGATCATTATGTCATTTGATTTTGACGATTGAAATAATTATTTTAAAAACAATTTATGTTTAATTGTTCTTGAAATGATGATTTTGATTATCGAGTCAAGTGGCCCAACATCCGATATTACTTCAGAATGACATCTAACGGTCGCTATCAACATCGGAATTGAGCCGCTAGTTGCTGCCAGCAGCACCAAAATAAGGGAAAGAATTCCGGGTCAAGTCAATAACGCATAGACTATATATAGAGGACGAATATCATAAATATATGGCTGCTTTTTCATCTAAAACCGCAGTAGAAATGATTCACATGTTAAATATAGAATTCAATAACGCATATACTATATATCAGTCCGGTTCCTATGCGGAACGCTCAAAAATCCGCGCGTCACGGGGACATGATGAAGATGCATTGATTTCATTTTTAAATGGATCAATAGGCTATGATTTAAAAAGAGGAGAGAGAAAGTTAAAAGCAGTACATATGTAATTTTATTAGAGGAGAGAGAAAAGTTGCGACTGAAAAGTCAAAAAGGAGAGAGAAAAAATTACGGTGAAGGTACATTTCTACAAGAACACTCGTTCATGTTTCGGTGAACACTGTTTCTCGTTCGGTGAACACATGTTCATAATCGGTGAAACAGATGTTCTTGTTACGTCGAACAGCATTTTCTTGATGAGTGAACACATGTTCATGTTCGGTGAGCAGAGATGTTCTCGCTACGTGAACACATATTCTTTCAGTGAACACATGTTGCTTGATGAGAGAGAAAAGTTGCATACTGGAAAAAAGAGTCGCTTAAATACCCTTTACTTTGAAACAACCGTTGGATGAATCCAACGGCCCTCACTTGTCCCGCACTGATCCGCACCAAAACTTTCCGCATAGGAGCCAAGGTCACTATATATATAATATTCGGACACGAGTATTGGGTACGAGTATATATTTAAATAGCTAGTACTTAAACATCTAAAATAAAATTTCTGATTGATATTGACCAGATTCGATAAATATCTCATACTCATATCGTGTCGTATCGATAGTACGCAGAAATAAACGAATGGTACGGTAACATAGTCATCGATAGTCCTGTTTTGGGTAGGTATTAATGTGCCAAGTTGGAGCCTCGTCAAGTCATCTGAGGGTGGGGGTTTTGTGTTTGTTTGTTTAGGGGCAAAATGGTTGTTCTCATTAGTTTGTAGTTTGTAGTTTGTTGGAGCACTTTTTTTTAATTAATTCTTTAATGTATGGTTAGTATATTAATATAATTGCTCTACATGGAATAACATTATTGAAGCAAAGAGAATTTATATGTTTGGGAAACTAATTAATCACATTGCTTCATATTAAAATAGTTTTATTATGGTGTTAGATAATGTACTAGTAGTCAATATAGTAGAAGATCCAAAGTTATTAGGAATATACATTTTCTCTCGAACTCTAAATTTTTTAATATATTGTTTAATACACTAAATAATTTATCACATGTGAAACAATGAAATTAGTGGACCAAACCCATAAAAATTCGCTTTGCTACATTTGAAGCAATTTCACTAGTGTGGGTACTAGAGAATGTAATAAAAATTTCAAAGTATTTACGTAATAGATTCATTCTCATAAATAATTCAATTTTTAATAAATTTGATAATAAAATTTTAAAACCACATAATATTCACTCCTACCCGGGTGAAAATCTTCCGTCTTCAGAATTCTCTATGTGAACATTTTTTCTAATTATATATACACATGACGAATTGTGATTAATTGGGTATAAGAATAGTGACATACAAGGGAATATATTATTTTTTGCCCTCCTACCCTATCACACAAGGGTAAAACTTCTCACTCATCTAGAACACTGTATAAAATAATCATTTGAAACTTGATCTGACGGCTATTAATTGTTCGTGCACAGTACGGAACATTTTCACACTGGAGCCTTAGCGTGGCAACAGAATGGTGGGATAAAATTTGGACTGCGGCTACGGTGTAGAACACTAAATGTTCTGCACCGTGCGGAACAAATGGTGGTCGTCGAATCAAGAATCTAACAGATTAGATTATTTTAGTGAGATAATTAAAAAAAATATTTAACTCCCACAATCCCATATTCAAGAGAAGTAATTGTGGCCATTGATGAAGAACTCGTCAACGGTCCGGATTATTCTCTAGGGTTATTCCAAAAATATTTGTCACTTAACAACCCTAAGTCCACATATTATACATATTTATATTACTTTGCAACCATAAGTACATAAATTATATTACTTTTAGGTCCCTAATGTTATAAAACTTTAAAAATTAAACTCGCATAGTATATTTCCATTTCACAGATTGACCCACAAGTTTCTAATTAAATCTTTTAAATTCATAATTTGACCCAAAAATCATGAAATTAACTTTTAAAAAAAATTGTAATTAGACCCCTAACTAATAACATATTCATAGTCATCATCATATAATGGAATATATATAACCTTGGTAGTTTACTAATAAGTGATTGTCGTATATAGAAGTAAAACGAACTTTGCATGTGTGCGGTTAATGTTTCATAGTACGGAAAAAACGCCGATTGGGTCCTAAAAGTATTTCGAGTTTGAGGTTTTTGTCCAGTATGTTTAATTTTATCTTTTTAGATCCAGTATGTTTTTACGACCTGCCGTCATTGTCCTTCCGTCCCATTTTCTGTTAAAAACCCGTCAAGAAGCCAATCTGGTCAAACGAGGTCTTTTTACCCCAGGGGCATAATTGGTAATCCCTTCTTTACCTCAGTTAAAAACTCTCCATTTAATCACCAACATAGAAGTATCCTTCACCATTAATATCTTTTCATCCTTCATTTTTGGTGAGTTAAATTTTAGGGTTCTTCAAGTGCAATTGAACATATCTTCTTCAACCAATTCCACTAATGGTCCAATAAAGTCCGGGTGTGGTGAAAACCAAGTTCTGAAGATATCCAAGACATTTTCTAACCCTGGTAGAATATTTTGGGGATGCAAAAATTTTGAGGTTAGTGATTATTGAAATGGGTTTAATTAATTCTCAGCCTTTTGCCCTTTTCTTTGTGAAATTTTTAAACTTTGCAATTTTGTAATCTTGTAGAAAAAAGTGCACTGTGATTTCTTCAGATGGTTTGAGCTTCCTCATTGTGTGAAATGCCTGAAAATAAAGAAAAAATTGGACAAATTCAAATCTGAAATTGAGGCATTTCAATGTAGGGAACGGATTTTGTGGGCTGCACTGGTGGTTTCATGGTTTATCACCGCAGAGGTTTTGTTCAAAAAAATAGTGTTGCTAAAGATTGAAGAAGTTGTAATTTGTTTTGTTTTAGCTGTGGTTAATGTAATTAGGGCTACTAATCTGTTGTTGTAATTTCAGCTTTATGAATCAATGGAGTTTATATTTTGTTTGCAATTTACAAAGCATTTGAAGAATTAGTACAATACCACATTTATAGCATATACCATATCAGAATGGCAGCAAAATAAGCCCAACACTTGTTTGTTTTAACATGTCCCAAAAAGGCCAACATGAAGTCCTGCAAAATATCATCTAAAGTGTTTCCTACTTAACATAATTACAAATTAAAGAATGGCATTGAACCATCCACATCCAATTTTTCAGCAATATCATCTAGATCATTCCATTCTTCATCTCCATCTTCACTTCCAGCAGCCACATTTGAAGGACATGATCTTTTGTTTTGGCCTAAACCTTGACATTTGCTGCACTTGTTCAAATTCTTTGCAATAGTGCTTGAACCTTCACCACCATCAGTTGCTGAAATTAGACATTTACGAATATTGTGTCCAGTTTGCTTGCATCTTCCACACTTGCCAACTCAAAGACAAGCTCTTGAAAGTCTTTCTCTACCATCCACCACCTTTGTGGGAAGTGTTTTAGTTTTATTTTTACCCTTTTCTCCCTCTTCAAGTCTTCTCTTAAGTTGTGGTCTGCCAGTTTGCCTAAGCTTTTTTGGTGGTAAAATTGGTACTCTACTTGATCTTGGCCAGTTGTTAGGACCATTGGCAGGAAAGACAATTGGTTGGTAAGTCTTCTTGTAAGTCTCAATTGAGTAGCATTTGTCCACATAATTCACAAGCTCACTGCCTTCCTTAGATAAAGCTACAACAGCATGGCACATGGAATTCCAGAAAGTTCACATGCCCTACATGAGCAACTTCCTAAAGCAGTATCAACTACAAATTTCTCTTGAGACACACCATGTCTCACCTACAAATGAATCAAAACATTATAATGGCTTTTACACTATGTTTCACCATCAAAATTTAAAAAACACATTAAAATTACCTCAAACTGATTGCCACCAGAATAATCAGCAAAGCAGTACATATACTCATGTTTTTTTCTTTTCTAGTAGAGTCATTATTCTAGTGCATATAACTCCATTCAGTTTTGCAGCCCACTCCCTTCTTTTTTGCATGGTCAGCATCAAATAAACTCTAACGTTTTCAAGCATAGCTAAAATTGGTTTTGTTCTACCCCCAAGTAAGTGTCTATTAAAGATTTCATAGTGATTATTAATGATGTGATCACACTTTGTTCCTAACTTAAAGTGTGATTTGCTCTAGTGCACAGGATGTGTGTGCTTTACAAACCATGTATATGCAGCTTCATCCAACTCCTTTAGCTTATTGTACTATTTCTCAAATTGTCTTTGGTATGTGGCTTTGGCACATCTCCAAACTTGCTCCTTGAGTGACAATCCTGGAGGTAGCTTCTTGAAGTTACAATGAATGTGCCTAAAGTAATGCATATGCTCTGCCTTAGGTAATTCATCAGCCACAGCAATTCCCAACCCTTGCAAAATGTACATAAATATATAAAAAACATGTATACAATTAAAAAAATTCAGATTGTACCTATCTGAAATGGTGCACCAATCTTCACCCTTTCTCACGTCAATATCATCTTTTATTCCTTCAACGTCGGGGTTTAAACAGAAAATAGGACGGAAGGACAATAACGGCAGGTTCTAAAAACATACTGGATCTAAAAAGATAAAATTAACATACTGGACAAAAACCTCAAATCTCGAAATACTTTTAGTACCAAATCGGCATTTTTGCCTTCTTAGTACTAATAAAAAATAGATTACTTACAACGCTTTCATATTACTAATATTCTACAAACAATCTTATAACCTTGCAATTGATTTACATTGTTATCTTGATAAGAGTAATGTTATAACGTTAAGACATACTTAAAAGTAATGTTGTACCATGAGAGTTTATAAGTTGTCTCAATCACTATAAAATATTCTTCCAAATAACGAACCATTCCTAAATATAAGACTTTCATTGCGTAAATCATGGACATACTTAAACGTTATTTAAAACTTATAGAGTCTTAATTTTAGCTTCATTAATTTTCGCAACATGTAATAAAAATCTTATATTTAGGAATAGAGATATTTTAATAATCTACTTATAAATACTTTAAATTTTAAATAAATATTGATATACTATTATTTTTTAAAATTCTGAGTAAAAAACAAGATTTGAACCCTTGACCAATTGATCATTCTAGCAACTAATTAAACATCTTAAGAATAGCCAATTGCACCACCAACTTGATGCTTTAACAATAAACATGTTTACTTATTTGTTGCATCTTCGTCGTCTTCTTCATCCATTTTTTTGAAGAACAATCTTGGTTTCTGAAGAACATATTCATACTATTTTTTTTTAATTTTTTTTTTTGATGAATTTTGTCATTTAACTCCTCAAGAACACAAGAAAAAGTCCACAAAATTCATCATAAAAATCCCCAAATGAATAAACCCATCAAAATTAATATGAACCCATAATCCCATTTTATTAAAAAAAAAAAAAAACACCAAAGATTCTATCTTTTTCATATTACTGAACCAAATTCACAACTGATACCGGCCACATTCATCAATATATATAAGGTTTTGTTTGGTTGCCTGGATCATATATTTATTTATTTGTTTGTTAAGCATGGAAATTCCAAGAAAGAGAGTACTATAGCGACCAATTCCATTCCAAGAATGATTCATTTTTTTGCAATTTCAGCTATTTCCTGTAAAGAAAAATGGTGAATTTTTTTGTTGTTTAAAAATGGAAAAGCAGGTGGAGCTCTGGGATGCATATGGAGCTCGGGGAAGAAGGAAGAGGGGGTCAAGATGGCTACTTTTCGGCTTCACTTGGTATGAGATGGGGCGGGGGAAGAAGGAAGAGGGGGTAGTGTAGGGGTGGGTGGGTGGGATAGCCATTAAGACAATAAGTTTGTAGAGTGGGATAAAAAAAAATTAGAAAAATATCAGTTAAGGTATAATTAGTAATAAAAATGTCAAATTGGAGATTTTTGGGGATTTTATCCAATATATTGGCTAAGACTTATCTATATAGCAGTGTCCTTTTTTTTTATATCAGAGAATCAAGACTTTTGTTTGCTCCTTGAATAGACATTCTTGGAGAATATTATTTCAATTTTTTTTGTCTCTTTCATGTATTATTGCACGTCTTAAACGCCGGTCCTAAAGTTTAGGACTTATTGCATGCAATAACTTCCCCTTCACCCTTTCAAAAAAAAAAAAAAAAACTTCCCCTACACAAAAACGGCAAAAAAATCATCGTCCCTATATATATTTCTATGTCTGTTTCCAATTACTCATAATTCGCTATATATATATATATATATAAAATTAGAAAAAATATATACATAACGAATTCTGAGTCATGTGAATAGGGATTGACGATTTTCAGCACACAAAAACCAACAAATGAATGCTTACTTTATACGAAGAAAGTTTGATATGGTCTTGCAGCATTTTTTTTCTTAGTTGTATTAGAAAAAGAAAAAAAACCTAAAGTTGCATGTGTAAAATTCTGTTCCTGTATATACAATAAATTTTCAAATATACATATTCCTTTTCCCTTTTTCTATTTTTTTTCTTAAAATTAGGGGGGAAACCGAATCAGTGTTGTTAAAATCGCAAATTAACTCGTATAATCGCACGATTCTACAGAAGAAAAACGTGTTGAATCGGTAGTAGAATCGCAATCGGGTAGAAACGAAGTAGAATCGTAGAATCGGATCGTAAAAACGTAAAAATTTACGTTTCTATCTAGTCTACCAGAATCGGCTTTATGTAGTGCTATCGGTGCATTATTTGACGATTTAGAGCTTCCTCATGATGACGATGAGTTTGATGAAGGCGGAAATGATACGGGAGATGATTATAGTGATGGTGGTTCGAAATTCAACTTGCTCGATTAGATCGTAGACTTATAATGTGCTTTATTTTATTTTGATCTTTTGAAAGAGTTATAAGCTAAGAAGTATGATTTGTCGCGTTTTTATGTTTTGAAAGTTTGGTAAATTCTTTATTGTGAACTTTGTTGCGTTATTGTCTTTTGAAAAAAACTTGTGAAATTATGTTTTATGAATTTTTCTCATATTGTTGGACCATATAATATTATTTGTATATTACTTAATATTATTTTTATATAAAATATATATTTTAACTTTTTGGTATGATTTTACGATTTCATCTACACCTTGCTATGAATTACTAGTAAATGTTTGACTGGTTCGAATCTCCTGTCCTATCTATCTTGTGTATTATATGTCATGTGTCAATTTTTCCTTAAAAAAAGTAAGGACTTAAAAGAAAATGGTACTAAAATCGTAAGGGAGAAGGGATAATTAATACATTGACACTTATTCATAAAATGGAAAAAAAAGGATCTGATAAGATGTATGACAGGTGATCCCAAAGACGATACATTTCCTGTAAATTACTTGTTATTGTAAGTATTAATATTTTAGAGATTTAAGTTTATTTTTCAAAATTGCCTTCCAATTTTTTTTCCATATAGACTTGACTCTCCTAAGTAATTCCTCTATGAGGCCAATAACCCAGTGGGGCATTGGCCGGCCCGTGACCGAGAGGTTCAGGATTCGATACCCTTCCGCTTGCGTGCGATAAAATTATTCTACCTTATCTAGGGTGTTCTCTCGCCCCAATGTGGGACTGTTCTCTCTTTTCAATGTAGAACAATCGCCCATCATGGCGTCAAAAAAGAAAAAAAAAAGCAATTCCTCTATGAGTGATCCTAAGCCATGTCTGACACTGGGGTATAACCTAACAGCAAATGGCGGATCTAAGGAGGGTGGGCAGGGCGGAATCGAGATTGTAAGTTGGGAGGCTAAATTACACTATATATTACTATAATATGTTTTCTCTAAATATTTAGGGATCAGAGTAAAATTTTAAATAAAATATAAGGAATTAGTACGTAAAAATCTATAGAGAACCCTTGGTTTAAAGAAAAATGGGAGTGGCCACTCACTTAGGTCTGCCGTGAAGGTATTCGGTCACCCCCAATATTTTCAAAACCACATACTTTTTCATTTATGATTTTTTTTTTATTAATCAAAAAACAAATCCCTTTGAAATATTAAGATCCTTCCCAAAAAAATTATTAATAAATTTAACCTCCCCTAAATTCCCGTATCTGCCCTACTAACACCCATAAGTGGGTGAAAATCGCTGTTCTCATTCCTCTCTCCATCCCTGTCCCCCAATCCCAATATAATTTACTATATAAATATTTTTTTCAATTATATATACATATGGTGAATTGTGATTGATTGGGGAAAGAAATGGGAGATAACAGGGACAGAGAATTTTTTGCCCCCATAAGTGCACAACTTAACCCTACAAATACGTAAAACGCAAAGCAGCATGCATGGTTTGAAGCTGCGGAGAGCTAGCTAGGGTGAAATTATACCGGGAATTACCGGTTAATATCAGAGGTAATTCGACTCAACTTATTACTCCATCCATTCCTAAATATAAGACTCTTTAGACAATTTTAGAAAATTAAGAAACTTGTCATTTTCACTGAAAGTTTCAATATTACCCTCTCTCTCACTTCTATAGCATAAGAAAAGAAAGGGAAAAATAGAGATGGCAGAGGCTGCAAATAAAATAAAAGTCGAGGGTATAATTGAAATAAATTGTTGACAAACTAATAAAAGAACATTAAATGACAATTAATTTGGATACCTATAGATCTCATAAACGACAATTAAATGATAATGGAGGTAGTATTTTGTAATATGCTTATTTACAAAATTATAAGTACATTAATATTCACTCTATGCCAGAATATGCTTCACATTTGGACTTCAAAAATTTTTCTTCAAAATAAGAGTTTAGAGTTTACATTTGCAACGTTTAATGAATTTTTACCATTTTTACCCTTCTTTTAACTATCATTTAAATTTTCAAAAGTAGTTAAACATGATACATTAGTCTTTTGGTTTTGAATTTTATGATTTTAAAAAAAAATTAATTTATTTGCAAAATTAAAATGTTAACTATATTTTAAAAAGGATCGAGGAATAACTAATTAGTAATCCAAATCATAACTGAAACTTTATTTTAAAACTAAACTAATACTCACAAATGTAAATGATTTTTTAATGTCAGTAAATATTTCAAGCTCAAAAACCTAACATCGAAGACCGAATTAATGATATGATTGGGAAAACCACTAACACGGGTCTGTCACGGGTCGTCTCTTGAGGTTTTTAGACGCACCGTGATGCCGAGTGACTTTGGTTCCTAGCCCCAAGTCACTCCCGCCCGTGACAGGTCGCCCTCAATATATCTTTTAAAATGCATGTTTTACTTTGAAAAAGTTAACGATTTTTTCAAAATTATTTTAATTAGTATATTGACTTTTTTTTTAGAGATATTAACTCACACTCCTCTACAAGGGCGTATCAATTATTTTGGAGATTTTGTGCAAAACTTTAAAACAAGTATAACTTTAAAGAAGTGACTTTCACATAAATATAATAAAAAATAAATTATTATATAAAAAATAACTATTGGATCCGAGACGCCCCAATTGAAAAAGATTATATATATAACAAAATAATTTGTCATCTAACAATGACGTGGTGGTAGCTCATCACGTCCTTTACTCATTAGGTAAGAAGTATTTCATGCACAATCATTTACATCTTTGCGGAGTTCTTGTGACGAGAGTAATAGTTACTGCTTTCAACGATGAACACACTGCTCTAAATCAAAAAAAATATTTGGGACCCAAAAAACTGAAGAACATGTACGATGGCTCATCTCCCACTTGACCATAGTCGCCTCTGCTAGCTCCTCTAAAATGATTAAAACTTTATATATTATTTAATATATGATTTTATTCTATTCGCTCCTCATCAATGGGAAAAGTAGTAACAGCAGAAGACGAACAGGTATGTGGCCGCCCACTCTTAACTTGTGTGACACAGTAACTCTTGACATTACAAAAGGGATTCATTTGACTCGCAATGTTACGGTCATAACAAGGCAGCAGCAACAACAACATCATAACATCATATAGTAGTTTCGAAATTATTATTACGTGCAACATTACATCACTTACCTGCTTAATTTGAATTATACATCAGGGCACGAAGATAGAGACGGGATGACAGTTGCCCCGAGATTTTTAAAAATACTATTATATATAGTAAATTTTATATGTAGTTCTAAATATTTAATCAAATTCGCCCTATATATATATATATATATATATATATATATATATATATATATATATATATATATATATATATATATATATATATATGCAGTTTTTATATGTAGTTTGGCATACTATTGTATTTATAGACTCCCAACGCCAAATTCCTTGCTTCGTCCCTGTTATATATAGAGAAAGAAGATTTAATTATATATGAGAGAAATCAACCTATTTAGTCCCCCAGAAATTTTTGTTTCACTCGTATAATCCCCAATGTTTAATTTCAGCATGTAAAGTCACTTATCTATTTACAAGATGCATATAGAGGTTCCACCACCTCTTATGCGGCGAACTTGGGGCAAATGGGTTCCTCTAAATTAGGGCAATAGAATTTGGGTTTCCTTTTTATAGCCATTTTTTTATACAGATTTTTTGTACTTTGTAAATTTTATAGATTGAAAGTGACAATTATGCTCCGCTCATTAAGCGTGTGGATGTCATGAATTTGGGGCTGCCCTGATTCCGCCGCATAAGAGGTGGTGAAAACTATATATGCATCCCATAAATAGATAAGGGACTTTATAGGCTGAAATTAAACATTAGGGACTATACGGGCGAAAAAGAAAATTTCTGGGGGACTAAATAGGCTGAAATTAAACATTAAGGACTATACGGGCAAAACAAAAAATTATGGGGGGACTAAATAGGGTGATTTCCATATATATATATATATATATATATATATATATATATAATATTACGGATACTCATGATAGAGCAAATCAAGGAATCAATCAATATAATAATCACAGGAGAAACTCACTCGATTTATTACATAGATATGATTAGTATATATAGGTGATGTATTGTAGAGTTTAAATCATTCAACACAAAGGAGTTCTTTCTCCCATTTAATTTTTATGCTTTTCTACATGGTATCAAAGCAAACCTTTTGAGGTTTTCCGCACTTTTATTCTTCTTCTCTTTTCATTCTGTAGTTTATAAAAGATGTTTCTTTTATATATACAAACAAATTTAGTTGTGATGTCGTCCACTATTATATCACTCGATAGCGACAATAATGACGATTCTACAATCCGATTTGATGGTCATTGTGCTACAAACAAATAAGTGTTCACCATCTATAATACATTGGATTATTGACTCTGGAGCTAGTCACCATATTTCATGTTCGTTGCAATTATTTACTTCTTATCGTACCTTATCGCATACATTGATTAGTCTCCCCAATGGCTCATTTACTTGTGCAACTCATGTAGGTTCTATCCAATTAAATCCTAGTTTGATTCTCTCTAACGTGTTGTATGCTCCCTCCTTCTCATTTAATTTGTTATTTGTTGGGCAATTACTTCAGAATCCCAATTTACTTGTCTACTTCAAATCTAACTTTTGTGTTATTCAGGATTGTACTAAGCTAAAAGTGATAGGATTAGCTACATTCATTAATGGCTCATATACATTGTAGCCCAAATATTGTTCTCTTATCTCATTTGTTTCGAACATTCTTACTGACTCAAATATAACTCTTGTGTTATTCAGGATTGTACTAATCTAACTCTTTATGGCACTATCGTTTAGGTCATCTTTCTTTTCCCAGATTAAAAATGACACAACATCTGGATTCCAAAATAAAAATTACACAAAATGAACATTGCTCCATTTGCCCCATGGCTAAGCAATCCAAGCCTCCATTTCCCCTTAGTAAATCCACTTCTCAAACATGCTTTGATTTAATACACGTAGATATTTGGGGACCTTATAAAATTCACACTGTTCACAGCCACCTAAATTTCCTCACCATCGTAGATGATTTTAGCCGTTTCACTTGGATTTATTTGATGAAAACAAAGTCTGAGGCGTGATCCCTTACCCAACAATTTTGCCAATATGTACTTACCCAATTCCAAAAGGCCATTAAAGTAGTGCGTTCAGACAATGGACCCGAATTTCACATGTCTGAATTTTATGCTTCCAAAGGGATCATTCACCAAACCTCTTGCGTAGAAACTCCTCAGCAAAATGGAATCGTCGAACGAAAATATTGTCACATCCTAAACATTGCTCGTTCACTTAAATTCCAATCACATCTACTTTTCGCTTACTGGGGATAGTTTGTCACCCACACTGTTTACCTTATAAACATTACCCTTACACCCTTACTGCAAAATCAAACTCCCTACACACTTTTATATAATAAACCACCATCATACTCTCATATCCGTGTGTTTGGTTGCTTAGCCTATGCCTCAACTCTTTCTGTTCATCGCACAAAATTTGACTCTCGTAGTCGACCTTCTATTTTCTTAGGCTATCCCGCACACACAAAATGATACAATCTCCTTGACCTTCACTCGCACTCTATTTTCATATCTCGAAATGTCATCTTTCATGAGAACATATTTCCTCATCCACAACAATCTCCACTCAATCCTCATTCGAATAATTTTCCATTACCAATTCTTTTCATTAATGATCTTCCTTTTGAACCTCCATCATTACACCAAACTCCCAATCCCATCATCACTCCACCCCCTCCTACATCACCTTCTAATATTCCTCAAAATTCTCCTCTTAATTCCACTATCTCATATCCTCATCCCCCTTCTCTCCTCGAAAATCTACTAGGATCTCATATACCCCTTCATACATTAACGATCATTATTGTTCTCTCGCCCAAGTTTCATCTCCTCCCATTCTTTTTAACACAAAAACATATACTCCTCACTCTTTAGAAAATGTTCATGGTCATCATTCACTATCTCCAGATCACAAATCTTTTGCATTATCAGTTTCTACTCACTTTGTACCTAAGAGCTACAGTCAGGCCGTCAACCATGTAGATTGGCGACAATCCATGCAAACGGAAATTGATGCATTGGAGACCAACAACACTTGGACACTTGTTCTCATTCCCCCCTAATGTTAAGCCCCTCGGCAACAAATGGGTTTACCGGTTAAAATTTAATTCTGATAGTTCTATTGAAAGACCTAAGTCTCGTGTTGCACAAGATTTCACACAACAACCAGGTATAGATTACATTGAGACATTCTCCCCAGTAGCAAAAATGACCACTGTTCGAATTCTTCTTACTATTGCCTCTGCTAAAGGATGATTTTTGGAGCAACTTGATATTAACAATGCATATCTTCATAGTGATCTTAATGAGGATATTTATATGTGACTACCTCCTGGCTTTTCTGCTCCTCAACCTGGGCTCGTCTGCAAACGCAAAAAATCTTTATATGGTCTCAAGCAGGCTGGCCGTCAATGGAATCACAAATTGACCACAGAGTTAGCGTCACAGGATTTCTCTCAAGTCGTAAATGACTCTAGTCTTTTCATTCGCCGCAAATGTTCTCAATTCACTGCTCTCCTCGTTTATGTTGATGATGTTATCCTCACTGGGAACAATTATGATAACATCTTCTCGGTCAAGCAATTCTTGCATAATACTTTCAAAATCAAAGACCTTGGTCCTGTCAAATATTTTCTCGGTATGGAGATTGCTCTCTCTAAAGCTGGTCTCAACATTTGCCAACGAAAATATACATTGGACTTGCTTGAGCAACATGGCTTTCTTGATTGCAAACCAGCCAGTACTCATATGGATTCTTCCTACCACTGTTCCAAAGATGATTCACTACTTCTTCCCAACAACAATCTCTACCGAAGTCTTATTGGCAAGCTTTTATATCTCACTCACACACGACCAGATATTTCACAAGCCGTCCAACAGCTTTCCCAGATTCTAGATCATCCCACAAAATTGCATCTCAAAGCTGCTCATCGTATTCTGCGGTATCTGAAAGGCTCTCCACCCAAAAGTCTCTTTTTCCTCTCTTCATCATCATTACACCTTAGTGCTTTCTCTAATTCTGACTGGGCCGGCTACTCCGACACGAGACGCTCTACAACTGTTTATTGTGTTTTTCTTGGTTCCTCTCTTGTATCTTGGAAGTCTAAAAAACAACTCAGCGTCTCTCGAAACTTTTCCGAGGCGGAATACCGAGCTCTTGCCACCACCACTTGTGAGCTACAATGGCTGAAGTACCTCCTCAATGACTTACTTATACCACATTCTCATACCATACCATTATTTTACGACAACCAAAGCTCTTTATACCTCACAACCAATCCCGCCTTCCACGAAAGAACTAAACATATTGAAATTGATTGCCACATACTCCGCGAAAAAACGCAAACTGGCCTTGTTAAACCTTTACCCATTTCAACCCACTCTCAATTGACTGACATTTTCACCAAAAATCTTGCCTCCCCTCGATTCAACTTTCTCATCCAATCTCTTGGTCTAATTGACATCTTTTCTCCCAAGCCCAATTTGAGGGGGCGTGTTACGGATACTCGTCATAGAGCAAATCAAAGAATCAATCAAGATAATAATCACAGGAGAAAATCACTCGATTAACTGATTGTAATTTATTGTAATTGATCAATTGTATATTTCTTTCCTTTATTACATAGATAGGATTAGTATATATATGTGATGTATTGTAGAGTTTAAATCATTCAATACAAATGAGTTCTTTTTCTCCATTTAATCTTTATGCTTATATATATATATATATAAGAAAATTCAGAAGATTAATATTGGTGGAGACAGTACTATTGATAAGGTCTTCATTCAAACATATTAATTAATTAATTATATGATGATCGGTTGGTTCTGGATGCCTACTTTCAGACAAAGGAAAATTTAAAGGTAAATGAGACATCGAGTGACGTCAATAATCTCATCTTAGTTTATATGGCCTAAATTGAAGACTAATTATTGGAAAATTAAATCCCCAAATTATATATTCTAGTCATAACGTCCACCGTGTCGCTTTTTTATTTTATTTTTTTCTTTTCCTTAGTCAATGTTGTAAAATATGTGGGTATTAACAGTTTAGAGCTTTAGCTAATTGTGCAGATAATTATTTAGTATTTCCTTAATGCAATTCCTTTATTTTATTTTATTTTTTGAATTATATGCACATATTATTATAGTGAGGAATAATTGATTTTTCATTTACCTTCACACCATTATTTCAATAAAAGAGAATTTATCTTTTTTGCATCTGTAATTAAATATCTTGGTTTGCTTATCATCAATTTAACACTTATTCATTTGATTAGAAAAGTGATATTTCGAAATAAAAGTATAAACACAAAGGGACTTGTCCTAGTGTTAATATGGCTCAAGTTCTGCACCAAGTCGTATATTTATAAAATAAATTAAGCAATAACTTATAATTTAATATCTGATTATATAATTGATAAGAAAGTGTATTTCTACATTTCGTTCCTTTCTGTACACATTATGACTATGTTCAATCACATTTGTGAAAAGGAATAATTTTCCAATTCTCGAGTCCTAAACCGTTAATCTGTGAAGCGTGGGAATACAAACTACCATGGGACCGGAAAAATCTGGGGTAGAGCAGTCCCCAATGGGAGCCACCCACTCCTCTCACATAAAAGATGGAGGGCCCACTTGAATGACTGCTCGAATAACCCTGCGGACCTCACTCGTAAGTGGGTCACGTTTAATTTTATGTGAGAGGGAGTGCAGCGGTCCCCATTGGGTCCCGCCCTCATGCCGGGGACTTACACCATGGGACCATGGGAATTTCCTAAAGAGAAGCACGGACAGAAAAATCAGTATTTTCTAAAGGTCTAGAATTATCCTTTTTCTTTACTCAAAAAAACAAACAGTGGTTGTGCTTTAAGGGAAATTCTTAGGTGAGTCCGTTCCACTGCCTTACTTGTAGACCGAGATCATCCTAAAAATAACCCATTTTTCAATAGTCTATGGTCGCTTTCAGGAAAAATAAAATAGTTTTTGGTCGTTACTTCGAATATGTAAGGAAACGCGTACCGCGGCTAGGGTAAACCTCCACATCACTCTCTGAGAAGTCCAAAACACCCCTCTTTCCTCTTTCCTCTTTCCCAAACAAACGGGTGAAAATACTCTGTCCCCATTCTTATCCACAATCCTCTCTCCGACCAATCAAAATTTACTATATAAATATTTTTTCCAATTATATATACACATAGTGAATTGTGATCGGATGGGAACACACACGGGGACAGAGGATTTTTTGCCCAAACAAACGAGCCACTAATTTTTTCAAACTCTTGCTTACGACTTCTTCTCCATAGTCCACCAATTCCTTCTCTCTCTTTATATATCCACTCCTCAATTCTGGTATTACAGAAACATCAGACAAAACCCAGAAATCAAACAACGTAAATTATCGAGCATTCCAAATTCAAAAAACTGATAAATTTCCATAACTACCCATGCCAAGAAAAGGAATGAGAAGTCTGCTTTTTTCTCCAAAAACATCTCCTTCTAATATGTCTAAATTCTCTTTCAATTCCACTTCTAGATTCAGTTCCTCTCCAATATCTCGTCCGAGCTTTTCGGAATCTGTTATGGATAGAACACTAGAAATCGCTGAGCCTTTTATAACGAAATGGAACCCAGAAACCACGACTTTCGCTAAAGTCACTTCGCTTTTCTACGAAAATCGTAGAGAAGCGAGGGATTTTATCAAGTTGGTTAACCAATTGCAAAGAGCCATGCATTTCGTGGTCACAGAGAATTCCAGCCCAGAAAAACTAACCAGAGCTCAAAACCTCATGCAAATTGCAATGAAAAGACTCCAGAAAGAGTTTTACCAGATCCTTTCCATGAATCGGGCTCATTTAGACCCGGAATCGGTAACCACCCGCTCCTCAGCCTCACGTGCCTCGACCCGATCCAGTACTTCGGATTTCGACTATGACGATGAGGATGACGTGGATTATACAGCTGGCGACTCGATCGCGGAAGTGGAAGATGTTTCCAGTATTGCAATGGCGGATCTGAGATTGATTGCGGAAACCATGATTTCTTCTGGATACACTAAGGAATGTGTGAAAATTTACAAAGTTATTCGAAAATCGATCATCGATGAAGGTATTTATAAGCTTGGAGTTGAGAAATTGAGTTCTTCACATATTCATAAGATGGATTGGCCGGTTCTGGATCTGAGCATTAAAAACTGGCTTGAAGCTTTGAGAATTTCAGTTAAAACTCTCTTCAATGGAGAGAGAATCCTCTGCGATCAGGTTTTCGCGTCTTCAGATTCCATCCGAGAGTCTATTTTTACTGAAATTTCAAAAGAAGGTACCTTAATTCTCTTAGGATTTCCCGAAAATGTGGTCAAACACAACAAAAAATCGCCGCCGGAAAAAGTTTTACGTGCCCTAGATATGTACATCGCCATCTCTAATCACTTGCCGGAGATCGAATCCATCTTCTCCTTCGAATCAACCTCAATAGTTCGATCTCAGGCCTTTACGTCGGTGATTAAGATAAGCGAATATATCCGGATGGCGGTGGCGGAATTCGAAACGGCGTTACAGAAGGATAATTCAAAATCGTTGGTGGCCGGCGGCGGCATTCATCCTCTTACGATGGACGCTATGGACTATCTTTCTATATTGGCGGATTACAGCAATGTACTTTCTGATATCTTCGCCGACTCGCCGCTTCGGAATAGGACACCTTTGCCGGAATCGTACTTCAGTTTTTCCGATTCCGAAGAATCCGGTAAGCCGGTGATATCTCTCCGATTTGCCTGGCTCATTCTGATTTGTCTCGCCAAGCTCGACAGAAAATCCGAAGCGTACAAAGATGCATCCCTTTCTTACCTCTTCTTGGCTAATAATCTCCAATACGTCGTCGTTAAAGTTCGCACGTCGAACCTGAAATATCTTCTCGGAGACGATTGGATATCAAAGCACGAAGTCAAAGTCAAACAGTTCGCGGAAAATTATGAAAGGCTAGCATGGAGCCACGTCATTAAAGCCTTGCCGGAGAATCCATCTGCTCCGACAATGACGGCGGAGGAAGCCAAGGATCGTTTCAAGAGATTCAATGTAGCTTTCGAGCAGGCGCACCGTAAGCAGTCATTATGCGTAGTACCTGATCGTAAACTCCGGGATGATATAATAATCAGCATTGCCGGGAAAATAATGCCGGTTTACCGGGACTTTTACAACAAGCAGAGGGTAAAACTGGGAAGAGGATGGCATTTAGCTACTGTTGTCAGATATACCCCTGATGATGTTGGAAATTGTCTTTCGGACCTGTTTTTTGTGAATATTGGGTCAGGGAGTTTTTCGTCTAAATCTGATTCTTCCTCTTCGCATTCGCGGGAGTCGCATTCTCCTTTAAGGATTACAGTATAATTTTTAAATTTTTTTTACCTTAGAACGTCCAAAAATATACAATTCGGAATTTAGTGGTTTACTTGTACATTTTTAAGTATTTTTTTTAGGAGATTTCACTTGTATAAGAAAAAAAATTAATCTATAATATTTTAAGCATAAAAAAGTTTTCCAATTAAATTTCGAATTTCATAAAATTTTAAGTCACATTTTTAATTTCATTATTAACGTATCAAAATGTATATTTTTTTCTTTCGTAAAAATCTATAATCTAAAAAAGATAATCGAACTCGTAAAAGAGAAGATTAAGATATATATTACATTTATGTATACAGATGAAATAAAAAAATAAGTCAAATGATCCCAACCCACAAAAATTGCTTTCTTTGAGCTCTTGAAAATGCAACTCGAACAACCACAGTCCACAGGCACGGGATTTAGGAATAAGGTCGTCCTCATCCAGTCCGACTCCTGTGCAGAACAGGCAAAATTCCGTATGTGCGGGACACAGATCTGGTCGTTGATTCAATTTTTTTTTTGAATCGACGGCTGGATTTTAAAGATGATTAAAAAGGGCACAAACGTAAATTCACAAATGAAAAAGAAAAAGAAAAAGGGGACATCGAACCGTCACATCAGTTCGGCGTCCCCAAAGAAATCAGAACAAACGTCTCATCTTCTTCTTCCTCTTTTTGCTCAAGAGTGAAAAGCTTTGATTTTTTGCTGCTGTTCATTCTCCAAAAAAATTTCTTAATCAAGAGTTCTCATTAATTTTTTTGGGTCTCTTTTAGCTATTTAAAATTTAAGCAGAATGGAAAGAAAAAAAAAGAGTAAAAAACTTGGATTTTTTTGCAGTTGTTCAATTTATGCTGTTTCAGATGATTTATATTGTTCGATTTATGATTTGTTTCAGATTTATTTGGTTTTTGTATGGAACAAGCCATATTTTAAAGAGTTTTTTATGGGTGTATGCTTGGTCTATTGAATCTTTTTGGGATATTAGGAGGAAAAATTAAATAATAAAATGAAGATAGAACTTGCTGGGTTTTATTTCAAAGAAGCATTTTGGTGCTTCTGGAATGGATTTCTTGTGAACACTCGAGAACACGTGCTTTCTTGTTAATGCAGACGTGTGTTCTTCGTAACTTTTGGACTGAAATGCTACTTAAATGAGTTTTCAATAAAAAAATATGCGTTCAGTAGACAAAAACACGTGTTCTTGGTAAGAGAACATGTGTTCTTCGTAACTTTTGGATTGAAATGCTACTTAAATGAGTTTTCAATAAAAAAATATGTGTTCAGTAGACAAAAACATGTATTTTTGGTAAGAGAACATGTGTTCTTGGTAAGAGAACACGTGTTCTTGTTAACAGAACATGTGTTCTTGGTAAGAGAACATGTGTTCTTCGCAACTTGTGGATTGAAATTCTACTTAAATGAGTTTTCAATATAAAAAATGTGTTCAATAGACAAAAACACGTGTTTTTGGTAAGAGAACATGTGTTCAGTTGACAAAAACATGTGTTCTTGGTAAGAGAACATGTGTTCTTCGTAACTTGTTAACAGAACATGTTGTTTACACTCAATAAAGAGGTGTTCACAATTACTAAATTAGTGTTCAATATTAAAGAACATATGTTCACATTAATATGAATTAATAGCCATCTTGGTCACTAAGTTATTTTCGGTCTGCCATTTTTGTCAAAAATAATTTTTTTTAACTTTTTTCATCACTAAAGTTTTTTCATTCTGCCATTTTTGTCAAAATAATATTTTTTCCGCCATTTTTATCATTAAAGTTTTTTTCGGTCTTCCATTTTGGTCACTAAAGTTTTTTTCATTCTGCCATTTTGGTCACTACCTAAATGGCATAATGAAAAAATTTTAGTGACCAAAATGGCGTACTAAAAAAAATTGTAGTGACCAAAATGGAAGATCGAAAAAAACTTTAGTGATAAAAATGGCGAAAAAATATTATTTTGACAAAAATGGCAGAATGAAAAAACTTTAGTGATGAAAAAAGTTAAAAAAAATTATTTTTGACAAAAATGGCAGACCGAAAATAACTTAGTGACCAAGATGGCTATTAATTCCATTAATATTAATACAACAGTTTTACATTGTGTAGTGTTTTGAGGAAAATAAAAGACAAGTTGGTAATTCTAAAACATTGCCTGTAAAAAATATGTGTTCAGTAGACAAAAACACTTATTTTTGGTAAGAGAACATGTGGTCAGACAAAAACATGTGTTCTTGATAAGAAAACATGTGTTCAGTAGACAAAAACACGTGTTTTTGCAAGAGAACACGTGTTCTTGTTAACAGAACATATGTTCTTCATAAGACAAATGTCTTCTTGTTAAGAGAACATGTGTTCATTAAAAGGAAAAAAAACACCAGAAAAGTAAAAGATTAACAATTATTTGAAATGAAACACTTATCAAAACTTGTCCATAACTTAGCCTTCCCTTTCAATCTTAAAACAAACTAAAAAACAGGTGTTCACACTCAACGAACAGATGTTCATACTCAAAATTACGTGTTTACACTAAAAAAACAGGTGTTCACACTAAAAAAACAAGTGTTCAATATCATAGAACAACTGAACTAAACCCAAAAAAATAACTAGTCTAATGCTTAAGGTGTTCAATACCAACAAACTACATATTTAAAATATCTAATGCTCAAAGTCTGAGATGAAAGTTTTCTTCATCTAGGTAGGAAGTGCTTATCTTCGAATCCCTCCAACTCTGTTTAATGATAAAATCCAAATATTAGGAATAAATAACATGAGAAACAACAGAAATAACAATGTTATTTATAAAACAATAAAAAACTCACAATTTTCTAATTCATCACAAAGAACAACTATTTGCTTGGATATTTTCGCTTTACAAGAGAAAATCTCTGAATCTTTTCCACGCTATTTACATATTCTTCCATCGTTACTTTATAATTTTCTATTGAATAGATATGTTCTTTAACAAAATAAAAAACAAAGACGAAAGGGAGGAAGAAAGATGATGAACCAGTGAGATAAGGGAAGAGAGAAAAATGGAGAGATTTTAGGGATATGAAATTATCTTCAACCAATTAAAAGGAAAAGAGAGAGAAAAAGAGATTCAAATTTCATTTTTCCGCCTAAATGGACAGCCAAACAAATATATCCTATAATACCCCTGCTTTTGCCACAGCCGTTGGATCAAAAGTACAAGATCCAACGACTCACATTGCGGCCCGTATATACTGAACATTTTCTGTTCAGCATAGGAGCCGGGACAGTCCTCATCACTTTTGTCCGTTGTAACAATAATTCGGATCTTATGCGAAATATGTGTTCTATCCGTACATACAAAATATTTGTCAATCGTTGAATATGTTAATTTGATGACTGAACTTTATTGAGAGATGACTGATGTTCACACTCAATCATCAAATTAATTTCAACTCCTGATAAGTAATTAGTATGTGTGAACAAAACGCCTATTTTATACGGAATCCTCTAACCACAATATTACATGAAAGAAGGGTCCAATTACATTTATTTTGGTTCAACTGTTTAACATGTTAGCCCCACAAAGGCAATAATATTTAACAAGAACTTGGCATAAAAGGTGTCCACAAATAATAATAATAATAAGATACCGTGATCAGAAAACACCTAAAGTAACGGATTTAACAATATTTTACTAATAGAAAACGAAGGGACATGATTCTGTTGACTTTGTGATTTCCCTGTAGCTTTGAAAACGCTATTTCAAGATTCTTGGGCAAAAACTGCTCGGAAGATCACAGCCAATTTAATTCCCACTTGTACTGAGTAGTCCCATTAGGTGTCTAACACACTCTTATTCATTTTTAATAGTATTTGTGTAAATATGCTTCTGAGCTTTTAAGAGCTCAACAATCAGCTGGTCTTGGAATAGACTGCCAACCAGTAGAGTGCTGGATGAAATGCTTAAGTGCATCACTCGGAGCTTCCACAGTCCATGTTGCGTAGAATTCCCTCGGATGAAATATGTTGTTTTCACTAGCCGGAGCTACTAAGCCGCTCTTAGTTCCATGCACGAATAAGTCTCCTTCGGATTTGATGCATCCAGTAGCTACCTCTGCCTTGTCCGCGGCCTGCATAAAGCGCTCAAAATGACAATTGAACTATTAAGGGAGAACCTGTATCTTAGCAATCGAAGATGTTTCGAGAAAAAACATCGCGAAAAATGCCAATTTCACGCGAAGCCAAACTCAAGGGGTGGTAAAAACTCCCCCCTCCCCACAAGCTTCTTGCATATCGATATATATAGATATAGATTTGACGAATATCGTATATGTGTATGGTAAATGCAAATAATGTATACCTTCTCAGGGAGATACTTAAAAGCAATCTTCTTCTCCCCAGCTTCATAAATATTGCACTGCGAAAATATCTGAATTAAAATAGAGCATATAGTTGGGTAAAAGTCCAATGAGATAAAATTAAATCATGAAAAGAACATAGAACTAAAAAGAGTTGAAAATACCTGTGCTTCCACACTTGCACAAACTCCATAAATTCCCCAGTTTCTGGTATAATTATTGTATAAATGAACTTTTCCATATCTAACACGAGGATGCCGCTGTTTTGTTCCATCAAAAAAGCAATGGTGAATGGTAACTCTCATGCATCTATCACCAATGTGAGAAGGATCCGCCCCTATGAGGACCGTTTTGTTATGATTCGAGAAGTGGCACCTTAGATACAACAAAAGATGTTTAAGCATATTCAAGACCTAAATATAAGAGGAAAACTTGGCGTCACACTTGCTAATTAATAATAATCCTCACCGAGAAATGGTAATATCTGTGCTTTCTCTTGTAATATCAAGTAAACCATCATCAAAGTCTGAAAGGCTGCAACGATCTATCCAAATATGTTTCGACTTAGGTTTCATTTGAATGGCATCAGCATCAGGTCCTTTCCCCTCTCCAAACTCAATATTGCAGATAATAACGTGTTCGGATTCTTTTAATCTGAAACCTTTTCCGGTGATTTTAATCCTTTGGCCACGACCATCAATGGTTTTGTATGATGAAATAGTCAAAATAGATTTAAGATTAATTATGCCTGATACTTGGAACACAATCCATAGAGCGTCCTTTTTACGACAACCATCGCGAAGTGATCCAGGGCCATCATCTACCATCATGTGTAAACTTTTTTGCATAAGCACATAGCAGTTGATCAAGATCACAAAAGTCAGGAACAAACTGTAAATACAGCTCCCCAAGAAACTTTATACACTAGTCAAAAGAGGAAGATGCCAATAAGAACTCCCTCCTTTAGGATCAAAATCGTAATCAAAACCATTGAGCCTACTGATTAGACAATATCTTGTGAAAACATATTATCAAGGCATATGAACATTTTGATAAATATAACTTTTTTTTAATACTGTCCAGACATTATTGGCCCAATTAATCTAATTGGGATTTGAATAACACTTTAATCGACCTACATGAGTTCTGCATTTACGACAATTTTCACAGCACTAGACAAAGCTGAACTCCAAACTTTTTTGGAAAATACAACCTTTTGGTAAAAGACAAAATATAATTGTATTACATGAAAATACTACTCCCTCCATTCCTTAATATCAGTCGTGGTTTTTTAATCAAAATATCAATAGTACTCTCTTAAATAGAATTATTGGTATACACATCCTATTCAAGAGAGTAATATTGATATTTTGACTAAAAAAATACATTATTTTTTGCTTCATTAACTTTTGATATATGTTTTAAACGACCTATATTATGTAACGGAGATACTAGTATCAAATTCCTGAATTGTACTAGTAAAAAAAACAAATAGATGAAATTGAATGCAGTTCACCAACAACACGCATTCCTCCCCTTATCCAAACAACAATTTCAAATCCAAAAATCCCCAATTCCAAACAAATAAGTATCTGATAAAGAGTTATCAACTTTAATAATAATACTTTTACCAGCAAGAGTAGTAACGTGGTAGAGAGGTCCATGAAGGCCGCCAATGGCGTAGCGGCCGAAACCTTCAGCTTGGCCAGCAAGAGCTCGCAAGGTGGAATCAATTTGGGAGTAAGGCAAAGATAAAGCCATGGTGGATTTGTGAAGAGGAATTACAGGGTACGGAAAGGTATTTAAGCTGCTGCTGCTGGTAGCGGCCATGGTTGTTTCCCATATTGAATGAAGAAGAAACTTTAATTACTGCTGAAGAGTTATTACTGAGAATTGAATTGAAGTGAAGTGATGACTGACGTTTTAAGTTTGAGACGAAACTGAAGTGTGAAAGCCCCTCTAACCAATAAACTAAGGACGATTTGGCCACATCACTGCATTTCCTTCTCTCTCCTCATTCTGCATTGATGTAGCAAACTACTGACATGCGTGGTCACATTTAGATCCCGATCCCATATCGTAATTTTCCATAAACTAATTACTCTGAACTCTGAACGGGAAGCAATTGTCCACTATGCGAGCTTTCCTAAATGTGATTTGTAAACTTTTACCCACAGGATAAGAGATATTAGCCTTTTTTGCCCTCTCACTATTTACGAATTTCCGTTTTTGCCCAAATTGTATTTTGTGATCCCGGTTTGCCCTCACACTATTTACGAGTGCCGAAAATGCCCAAAATCGGCGGAATCCGGCAACTATAGGGCGGCGATGAGGGGTAAAATGGTCCGAACAAAAAAAACATTATAGTTGCTTCAAATATAACCCCAAAACTATCTTATTGTATCGATTGAGTGCATGAATTATTTTCTTTTTTTTCAATTGACCCCTCACTCTTTTTTTTTTAATCCATTTAGCCCCTTTCCCACCCCACCCCACCCCCTCTTCTTCTTCTGCCTTCAAGCTCCTATTCTACTACCCATATCCCTCTTTCTTCTTCCCCGACCACCCCACCCCAATTACCCCCACCCGTCCACCCCATCTCCATCTCCATCTCCGTCTCCATCTCCCCATCATTTCCGGCGAAATAGCCACCATATCATCCTCTCCATCTTTTCCGACGAAATAGCCACCAACTCCAAATCCATTCCATTTTCTCCAAATCTAAACAAAGTCAAAATCTTAACCATACTAAGGCGAATTAGACAAAGAACATGCAAAGATAAAAGCTTGAACAACAACAAAGTCCCAAAAAGTAATGAAATTTTGCAGTTTCAGATTCATGAAGAAAGGGACAAAAAAGCTCAGATCTGTTCGGACCATTTTACCCCCCGGATTCCGCCGATTTTGGGCACATTCGGCACTCGTAAATAGTCTATGGGCAAAATGCGATAAAAAAAAAAAGAATGTGGGCAAACTTAGAAATTCGTAAATAGTGCATGGGCAGAAAAGGCTAATTTCTCTTCAAAAAACAAAAGAACACCAAGAATCTTCTACATAAACGGATCAAAAGGCCACAATTTCATCTTCTACATGAAGAACACTATCAAGAACACCAAGAATCTTCAAAAATCAACCATAACGGATCATCAATATTAAGAGCAAGAAAAAGATCCCAAATCACTCACCAACCCACTATGAATTTAATACAAGGCTGTTTCCATGACAATGCCCCTCTTAAATCTTGTTTAGAAATTTTTGGTGGGTTTTGATTTTTAAATCTTGTTTAGAAAATCTTGGTGGGTAAGGTAGAGTGGTGAATTGCAAAGAGTGGTGGTGTTAAGGTAGAGTGGCGGCAGCGCGGTGGTTTCAACTGGTTGTGGGTGAAGAAGAAGAAGAGGGGGGAGGGGCTAAATGGATAAAAAAAAAGTGAGGGGTCATTTGGAAAGAGTAAAAGAATTTAGACACTCAATTGATACAATAAGATAGTTTTGGGGTTATATTTGAAGCAATTATAATGTTTTTTTGTTCGGACCATTTTACCACTCATCGCCGCCCTATAGTTGTCGGAATCCGCCCATTTTGGGCATTTTCGGCACTCGTAAATAGTGCGAGGGCAAACAGGGATCACAATATACAATTTGGGCAAAAACGGAAATTCGTAAATAGTTAGAGGGCAAAAAGGGCTAATATCTCCACAGGATAATTGTTCTTGGACCGGGTGGGAAATATGGTATCTTCAATTCAGTCCGGCTCCTGTGCTGAACGCCTTTAATTCAGTACGTGCGGGACACAATATGGGCCGTTGATTTCATTTTTTAAAAGGATCAATGGTTGAGATTTATTAGAGGAGAGAGAAAAGCTAAAAGGGTACATATGTAATTTTATTAGAGGAGAGAGAAAAGTTGCGGCTGAAAAGTTAAAAAGGTGGGTTACAGAGGAGAGAGAAAAGTTGCGGCTGAAAAAAGAACGCATGTTCTCTGTTAGAGAACACACGTTCTTGTATGTTTTTTATTAGAGAACGCACGCTTCTCTCTCGGGAGAACTCACGTTATCTCTCGAGAGACGCACGCTTTCTCGTCAATAAACACATTTTTTTATTAGAGAACGCACATTTTTTATTAGTGAACGCATGTTCTTGATTATTGAACATGCGTTCTCGGTCAGTAAACACATGTTCTCTATTATAGAACGCACGTTTTTTATTATTGAACGCATGTTCTTGATTATTGAACACCCAGTTACAAGTAAAAAAGAGAAAAAGAGAGCTCAAAGTTTATCTCTAAAATACCCCTGTTTTTTATACAACCGTTGGATCAAACAGTACAAAAGTACAAAATCCAATGGCTGACAAGCATGTCCCGTATATACTGAATTTTCTTGTTCAGCACCTGAGCCAAGGTGTCTTCAATTAGCCCGTAGTTGAAAGGTAGAGATCGGGCAATGCAATCTCCTCCTCCCTCCACCCCATCAACCTGGGTAGGCCTGGCCATATCAGATTGGGCACATGACCTCATCTGACAAATCCAAAAGCTTCAATTCAAGTCCGACTCTGACCAGCCCATTCTTTCTTTTGTACTCGTAACTAATTTGAGAGATAGTCTTGACTCTTGCAGTCCCCAATGATGGTAAATTTTTATGGTAAAGCCGTCTTTGTATGACTGACCTTACAACCCTCTCACATTAGTTGAGGGCGGGGCGTACCTGTAAGAAGACTCCATGCCATAGTGACCCCAATGACGTGTCCCAAAAGTGCGATTCCAGTAACAGCCTTTAGGCACCGTTCAACAATAATATCACTTCCAAAAGTAAAACTAGAAAGCTTTGAATTGTGGTGGCAAACCAAAACAAGACTCCCCTACAGGTCTCATATCTCTCACATGTAGTGCAGTTTTGGACATTTTTTATAGTGTCAATTGCCCAAAGGAATTCAATTCAACAAAGAAAAAGAAAAGAGAGAAAAATGGAGTCTTTCCAAGATTATATAGATCATCTTTGGACAATTAAAGAACTAAAGAAAATGTTGCATAAAAAAACTTGTATGGTTATACAACATCAAACTAAAACCTACAAGTCCTGTTGTCCAAATCCTATAATCACTTGAGCAAGTATAAAATGCTAAGCTTAGATATAGCGAGGGTTGATAAATGTGGGGGGTTAATTTGAAATGCATATACAACATATAACGACTATTAAATAGCCTATTGAATGGCAAAGAGTATCCTCACCATGCAAAGTCCATATACTTGTGCTTTGTTCCGGCTTCCCGTGGTCCCTACAAAGTACAGAGAAGGACAATAACGCTTGGGAAATGGGATCACTAGAGATATTCGTTGGCTTTGACTGGATTTACCTGATGATCAATGCTCAGCTCTTCTCCATGAGATCAAACTCCCAGTCTTTAAGATCTTCTGAAGAGTTCTGTCTGCTGTGATTTTCAAGTTCCAACTCCAGCTGCAGTCTTGCAAGTTCTGCCTTCGGATCCAACCTCGTCTTCAGAATAGTTGAAGAAAGACTTCTACTGAGACTGCCTTTAGTAGACTCTCCTTTTGGTGTTCCTTTTCGTCCAGTTGATTCCTGATCAGATTTCAAGTTATAACTCCATCCATTTCAAAAATATAAGTCGTTTTAAACTTATGCACATTGTTTAATTTGAAAGCTATATACTTTTTTTCTATTGAAGTACCTAATTACCCTTTCTCTCTCCTTTGTTTTTTCCCCTCATTATCAAATCAATATCACATTACTAGAAGAGTACTAGAAGAAAAATATTAAATGCTTATTGATACTCCATATCTGAATGACTCCTCAGGAGTAATTAAAAGAGGACATCTTTGGAGTCTCACCTTTGATGGTGTGTCTGCTTTTGCGGTACAAGCCTCAACTTCCAATGTTGGTCTTTCAATGGAATCAAATTCACCTTTCAGTTTCTCAAGAGCTTCAAATAATTCATTCACTCGTTGATCATCTTTTCTGACAAGAATGAAACGTATTTCTCCTTTCAGAGCATTTATTGCTTGCAAAAACTAAGGACTAGTGTAAATGAACAAAAAAATCAAAGAATTGCCAAAAACCACCTAAATATTCCTTTATCATGAGCATCAAACTGCCTCCTTAGGCTTTCCACAATGCTAAACATGGTTATGAACTGCAAAGTTGCACAAAATGAAAGTAAGACCTAGTCAACAAGAATTGAAAAAATAAAGCAAGCTAACGACTCTGATTATGAAACTAACAATAAGCATGATAGACAGATTTCTAGCAAATTATATCTAGTTCATCTCTAGGGAAGGGATCAATTCTAAGGAGCACAGTAATTTCTTTCTCGCTTAGCAGTCAACTCCTGTTCACATGATAGTATAACTTCTATGCCTGACAAATTTGTACCTTGAACTCTTCCCTCAGGTACTTCTTTTCTAGAGTTCTCCTTGTATTAAAAGCATCCATCTTTTCAATATTTGCCATCTTTTCATTATTTGGAACAACCTCCAACCTGGAAGATTTGCAGGACTAAGGTTGAAAAAACTAAGGATTTTAAATGAGCTGAGTATCGTACCTTTTCAAGTTCCTCACAAGTTTTTCAAAAGATTGAATAGATTGGCCCAGCTCATCCTAAGCAACGGAAGGAACAGAACGCTAATTAGGAAAGCAAATCATTCTGCAAGGTAGCCATTAAACAGAGGCTTTACAGTAACATATGAACACAAACCTTGTATGAAGACATAAGTTGAGTAGCCAAGTTCACAAAATAATCTTCATATCTCACCAGTTCATCACTAGGAAAAGCATCAAAGTGCAAAAGAATCATAAGCATCAAGTTGACCAGAATAATGACTGCACATGTTTGACCAAAGGTCAAGATTGAAACTTAATGTTAGATGTCCGAGAAATCAATTCAAGGAAGCAAAGAGAAATGAGGTACTATAGTCTATAAGCAAATGAAAGATTCATACTTGACTTGCTTCTTTTTTTCTGCCGCACAAGCAGACTGGAAAGTCCAGGTACTTTCCATAAAGCCAATGAAAGCATTGCAAGCATCTGCTTCTGCTCTATATGAAGCAATAGATCTTGACAGCTCGTCCTCCTGATTTAGAAGTATACAGTAGAATTGGTTTTCTTTGACTTTGAGGAAAATTATAAAGAAGAAGTTCAAGAGGTCACACCTATTACAACCTACCTTCGTCTTGAAGTGCTGGACAATCTGATTGCTTGCTTCATCAAACTGCTCTCTTTCTTCTCTTGCATTTTGTAAGCGGGCTCGTGCAGAAGTTAAGGAGGCATTTACCTGAACAGTCACTTGATTACCATGGCATGCTAAGTCCCAGGAAACTAATGTATAATATAATGGTCAGAATAATGATTAACTAAAAGACATCCTGGCCTTTTAAGTATCTGTAAGTTTCCAAAGATATGCAAGTATCAAACTTACGACAGCTATCCAGGGTCCAGTACTCAAAGAGGAAATCATCAACGAACCTTGAAATATCCTTCCATGAAAGAACGTTTTTGGTTTATAAAATACATCCAGGGGAAGTGCCAAAAGTACCTTTCTCAACTTGGCTTCAAGTTCGTCTTTTTGGCTTGCTAATGCTCGAATTTCAACTTCCAGTTCCTAGAAAACACAGCTTGGATACATAAATGCTCCTTCTTAGAATCAACTCAGTTCAGATAGCAAGTAAATTTTGTGCTTGAACGTTGCAAAAATCGCTTCTCAAGCTTCTTCTTTTTTACCCAGCCAAAAAAGAAAAAAAGCTTTTATTTTAAAGACTAGACATAGTTTCTTTTCTTTTGTATTTACTTCAACCTAGGAAGGTGAAGACCAATAAAGTAGAATATGATAATTTTTTGCAGGGAGAAGGTATGAAATATAACTTGAAACCCTAGCTATATACATATGTTAGTGGAACACATTATTTTTAGACAAGCTAAGAATAGGATATTTCTGACATTATCGATAGATTAGAAGTCCAAGACAAATAAGAGATTGAGTGAAGACATCTAATCCTTATGCCAAAAAAAAAGCATATGTAAATTAGTTACCTGTATTTGTTAGAAAAAAATAAAGAGAGAGAAATAAATCCTCACAGAAGTATGATTTGAAGAATTTTACCTTTTCAAGATCACTGGTCTCACTGGTTTTAGTTTTCCGGAATTTAAGAGCTTCATCTCTCTGAAGTCTATTCAGAAAATAGAGAAGAGTTTAAGGATAGAGCCAACATAACTTTTATCCGGGGCACATGCATCAATTGCTTAATTCAAAAGTTCTTTACGTCTTTTTCCCAGTCAAGTTTTCGACAAATATACCATTAGAAAATTATTTAAAGAAAATGTTTGTTCAATATTACAACCCATCTAACCAATGGAACTGGTCAACCAGGGGAGAATGTCGAGAAAATTACTTTCTTTCACTGATCTAAGTAAAATTGAAAGACATAATACAGATAATATTAAGCATCAACTGTCCGTCAAAGGGAGGCACCCTGCTAAGTTGCCTTTCTCATACTCTACAATTTTCTTATCTTTGTTCTGGAACATTATACAGTGCAGAGTGCAAAGCCATTATGTATTGTTCGTTTAAAGAATGTTATTTTAATATGAAAGCAGAACATAGAGAAGTGCAAGATCTATCTGTCCTTTCAGTTCAACAACCAAATATTTGACACTAAACAGATTACATCATACACTACATCAGATTTCAGAAAGAGAATAGGTTGATAAAATATTGTCATTGTTGCATTATTGAATCTATAGCCCACAGAAATGGTTCAAGCAGCATATGTTAAACATATTAATCTGATGCATGAAGAGTTCAAGGTTTGCCTTGGAGAGCAATCTCCTAATCCAGGCTTTACCATCTAAATTGCAGCTATGCAAGCTTTTGAAAGACATTTTTTCCCACACAGAGATCAGTGCAAATAAAAATCCTTGCATAGTTGAAAAAAAGAAGATAGGGGTATATTCGTACCTATTATCTGAAATTCGCTTTTCAGCTTTCCCTGCAGAGTTGGCCAGAGATTCTGATAAAACCTTTAGCTTGTCAACCTGCATGTGGGCCAGTGAGAGGATTGCAAGATATAGTAGTAATCCATGAAAAAATGCACAAGAAGAATACTGCAAACCAGCCTGAGTAGCATGACCCTTGCTTTCACTTCATTGGAGATAAAAAGGTAGCTCGAACTCAAATATTTCCTTTACCAATCTTGGATGTGCTAATAACACCCAGAAATGTATTTATTGAAACCCATATATTAAGATAAATCTACTTTCGCTTGTGTATTCAAAAGCTAGCTCTTCTACATATTCAATTGCAAACAACTCAACAATGAAGTAGCGCCATAGAACTTTATTTTTAAAGAAATCACCAGAAAATGCAATATTGCTTTCCCTTGGAATTTTGAGATTAACCTGACTATGCACTGCCTACTGATAGATAGATCGATTTCAATACACCACACTCTTTTTCATTCATCTCTTGATTAAATTCTAGTGGCGAATTAATGAACAAATTAGAACTTTATAAACCATAGATGAGGGACCTGAACTATGCAGCAGTCCTTTCATAGATTTGCTAATACAAAAATCCATCACTACATTATGGTTAAAGTGGAAATTGATCACTGTACAAGAGAAAAAGTTGTGTTTGTCCTAACAGGTAAAAATTTAGATTAAATTCTCCACAGACTTCAAAAGATCGTGTAGGAGAATCAGAAAACAGGAAAAGGAAAATTTCCGTAATCAATACTACATGTTGGGGCTTTTTTAAACTGCAATATCAAGTTTCAAAATGGTTTTGATTCCAGAACTAATTGTAAAAAGCTTCAATTTTCTTAGGTGAATAAAGATCAACGGCAAGACTCAGAAAGACAGCAATCAAACAAGCATGAAGTTCAGCGGAAGGAAAAGAGGAGAGGTACTTAAAAGTTCCAATTTTGAACCATTTTAGCATAGAGAATATAGTTCTTTGGAAGGAAGCATCTTAGAAGTGGGCCAGAGATATAGATTGCGGGTAGCTGAATACGTAAGCTAACATGTTATCCACCGATGTCTGGTTTATTTGAAGGATATGACATCCTGGATGAAAGAATGCCTTTTAACTCCATTGTTACTTTCATCCACAAAAGAAAGACAATATTTCACCAGAAAATCATTGTACCTTCTCGGCATGAATATCTGAAGAATCTCCGTTCAGGATCTTTTTTCGTAGTAAAAGTGCCTCCAATCTGGGACAAAGCTGTATCTCTTGAAATGCAACTTTCAGCTTCTGCAGGAATAAAAGGGTTTTAAGCTTCAGCCCAAGGTCACAAGGAACCAAATTCTTGCGAACAGACCCCTAAAGTTTTCTATGGTATATAAAACAAAATAACGAAGCAAAAATGCAAGAAAGGTGTATACAACAGATGGACACTTGGTAGTTTTGAATGACTAAAACAATAAATCGAAGGATAAATTTGACATCGAATGACTAGCAAAGATATTTTCTGTCGAAGTAACAATTTTGTGTAGTCATGGTAAACCGCCTCAACTAGTTATTTATGCATTTACTAGGTATTCATCAGGACAAAGAGATATGCATAACGAAAACTAATAATAAAACAAGTATATAATCTACCTAACCTCAGTTGCAGACGTATTTCCATCTCCAGAGAGGCTTTCATCTCCTTCTGTTGATGCTGGCTCCAAGGTCAATTTATCTAATCTCTTACGAACATTTGATACTTCAGAGTCTATTCTGAGAGCAGATCAAAAAGGAAGAAAGACCATTATAATCATGAACACAATAAAACTAGAAAAGCAACACCAGGAATTTGGCATTATCGTGCGTGGGTGTATTAACTATTAATTATTGATTTAAGCTACACAAATCCAGAGAAAGCTTTCCATTCAAACTGAGACACTAAGGCAATTGGACATGCCAAAATACAAGAACACAAACGGAGAAACTGATTGCAAAAGGTGACAATAAGAAAACCTGTTGTTGGTTTGAGATTGGGTAGAAAGATCAAGAATTCATGAATAGAGGTAGGCGAATTAAAGACAAACGACAGCATATCTACATCGTGAGATATAATCTCACTATCAAGTCATCTCCGAACTCCTTTAAGTTATTTCACTTGCAGGAATAACAAATTCTTCATCTCCTTTCACACCAAAACTATTGTACAAAAGGGTACAATCTTGATCGGAAAGTCAAGGAAATGACTTAAGCTTTGACAGATTAAAAATTACAATGAGAAAATCCAGAAAGATACAAAAAATATTCTTGTATAAGTGATGCTACAGATTGAAAATGTGTAGCAAAAATTCTGAAGAGATGGATAACTTCAGAAAAATGATGCCAAATTGATTAGCAGACAAATACAAGAAAGAAGGATGAAAGTGGTGCACAAGAAATTATTTTCACAAGCGGAAGAAGAAACAAAAGCATATGAGGGAAGTTTTGCTCATATACAATGGGGCATAGAAAATTTATAATAATCATTAGTGGCCTCAAGGTAACAATTTACACAAAATGATTTTTAACTTTTAAAATACATACACTGGGTTATGCCTAAATAAACAGATTGGCAATTATCTTATGAAATGCAACACAGCATGCAGTGGACAACCTTAAATCATGACCAATACAAGGAAAAGTTTAAACAACCTTAACATCTCAGCATTTACTTTCAACCCAGCAATTGCATCTTGTGCACATTGAAGCAGTTCTTCTCTCTTTGCCTTGAATAAACAAACATAAAGATGAGACAGGTTGTTAAGTTCTTCAAACATTTTCTGTGATATCATTGTTTACATATTTTAGTTTCTGAAGCCATGTATTATGTCCTTACTAGTACTTCATCTTCGTAGCTAGAAAACACTTTTGCCAAGTTCTGTATGCTTCTCACAATTGCAGCATGGACCTCCCTCCCACCAGTAAGACAGATCCTAAGTTCAAAATTAGAGAAAACACTTGAATATGATCCATGGCTATGAATTTTCACTGCAGTAAAGAACAGAACCTTTACAAGAAGTTCCAAAATTCTTAAAGACCCAGTATATGTGCAAACCTCTCTGTTTCTGGCTTTCAACACAAACATAAGGAGTACATTATAAAAGTAAAAAAGAGATCCTCAGTCTCTCACGTCTGTCCTCATATACGAGAGAATTTGATGCATTTTAATGTTTTTGGAGTCACTCCCTCCACCTTCATTTGCGAGCATTTGACTAAAGGAAATTACCGCCTCACTTTTAAATAGTTAAGGAGGTTAGTGGTCAGACCATTGTGGAGTAGAACATGTATCCTTAAATTAAGAGGTTAGTGATATAAGTTTTTGGTGGAAAACGTTTATTTTAGGAAATTGGACATCCATATTGGGTCAATCAAAAACAAAATCTAGACATTCAATTTCAAGCAAAAGCAGTAATTGATTGCCATATGTTAATGTGGACAAAAGAGTTACTTCACCTTGGATCTGTTTTCGTTTTCTTTAGCTATTTCTAAGTTTTATAAATTAAAAGTTATAACTGAAAAGTTCAAAAAAAAACAAATGGAAGTTTCCTGTTATAAATTCTAATAACCAAAATTGAGTTTTTAGAAAATGCCTCCAGATTTACATTTAAAGACCATTCTCGGATTTCCGTAAGGTAAAGTCAGAAGAGTATGACCAGTTGACAACGCCTTCAACTCGCTCATAAGTATGGAACCAGTTTACCATATTATGAGTGACAAGAACAGCCCTTTTGGAAGAACAAATAATGATAATTGAATATAAGATCAAACAGGTGGAGATAATTACCCGAATATTTCAAGAAGTAAAGCTACTTCTTCCTCCTCAGGCGCTTCAAGAATCTGAGTAAAAAATGCATTGGACTGCGTTACTTTACATGAAACAGAAAGCAATGTAGGAAAATTAAACATAAAAGGAGCCAAGTGGAAAGAAACTGATGATGTCCTAAGCAAACAACAGGATTTGGTATAGACAATGACCATAAGAAGATAAAATAAATTGCTTTGTCGCAATAAAATGAACTAATAGGTGGAAGAAGGTTAAGCAAAGAACAACTAAATCAAAATTCCCCACACAAAGAACAATTTTGAATAAGCTTACCTCAAGGTCCAAGGTCCAAGATCCATGAACTAGCGTAGTCTATTATATATTTGATGCAAAATACAGAAGGATCAAAGAAAGAAAAGTTCTAAGTCAAGGAACGATCCTACAATCTAGTTTTGATCTTGGAAATTCTAGAGTATGAAACATTATAGGAAGATTGAGCTTAATGCAGTTAGAGTGTTTAGAGGTCAAGGGTATTTCATACCTCCTGTAATTTTCAGTGTCTCTAGTTACTGTTTATTAGGAATTCTAAGTTGTGTTGATTTAGTGATTGAGACACTTTATCCTTTATGAGTCAAGTCCTCAATTAAGAGTTGGTCTCCCTATTCAATAAACTAACTCAACTTTCTAATAGTCGACTCAACTCCTGCACGTAAGGTAGACAGCTATTTCTGGCAAACCAAGTCAAACAGCTCTAGAGTTTCTGCATATCGCTGCAAAACCATGGAAACAACAAATTTTGTTCAGCTTACCATTGATAGTGCCACACCTTCAAGAGCTTGACTGTATAGAAATACGTCACGGAAGTTCATCGGTTCTGCACTCAGATCAGGATCATAATAGAGTACCTTCAAATTAGGGTATGCAAATATTAAGGAGCCACTTCATCAGAGAAGTCATTTATAGAAAATGAACTCTTTACATCACACACAAGCTTCAAAGAATCCATTTGATTTGGAAAAGCACCAGACACATTCTGATATCCTTTTAAGGCAGAATTCCAGTGAAAGCAAAGGAAAGAGTGGTGATTCTAGGTGCTGACTGTGGCTTTTGAGGTGAACTACTGCCTGAGACCAAAAGTTGCACATTCCCAAAGATATAGAATACACAACTTGCTTTAAGAAGTACTTTTAGTTCATTACAAGAGAAAATGAATGGGTATTCATTTTGCAACAATGGGAAAGATCCCCTGAAAGATATTCTTCAGACTTAAAAGCATAATATGAATACGAATAGTTGTAATAGTAACACAGCTAAAGTCTTTATACCACATACCAAAACCTCTTATAGTTTTGGGAGCTGTAGCTTTCCCCAAAAAAGCAACGTGCAACTCCAAGCAAGGAAAATGATATGCATGGGAAGCAATTGAAAGCAAGGAGAATAGACGAGTAGAATATAATCGTCTGTGTTTCACTTTATAGGTTAAATGTAACTTTGGCAAAGAAATGGCACCTAAAAGATCTGGAAATGTTTTGAAATAGTAATCCACCTGATACAGTTGCTAAATTTGATTACCTAGTGTCTCATGCAGGTGAGAAGGGAATATCAAGTTCAAGGCAGTGAAATATAAGAAGCTATTACATGACTAACCATGATAGGCTTTTTAGGAGAATCCTTTGATTCAGTAGATGTATGAAGATGTTCAGCATTTCTCTCTGTAGCCACTTGGTCAACAGCAGACCCATAGAATCTCTCAATTTCTTTTAGGGCAACTAACCACCTTCTTAGCATTTGTACTCTTTCTACTCCTCTAAGGGAAATAGAAACTTCCTCCAATCTTTTTACTGCATGTTTGAAACTTTGGAAATTCCGAGCTCCCTAGGTACCAAGGATATCATTTAGAGTTGTACAAGTATATCACTTTGCAATTGCCACACAAATACCATGAAAGAGAAAAGGGGGGAGAAAGAGGGAGGGGAGGGGGGGGATACAAGCATCACTTTGCAATTGCCACACAAATACCACATCCTTCACAAGCCCTATTTGCCCCAAGCAAGGAAAATAAGAAACATTCAGCCTCTCTCGCTCACATCATTTATTTGTTTACTTGATATAGAACATAAATGAGGTTCAAAACATGTAATTCCTTAAATGTCATGAGCGTCCTTTTCCTGCATAGCAACAAAGTATAATAGATATGCCTATCTACATTATATGATTACAAGGAACAAAGTATGACTGATATGCCTATCTTCATTACGATAACAAAGAACAAGCCAGTCAAAGCATTAATAGGTGGAGTTACGTCCATCACTATTTGGCTCCGGTTTTCAACTTATTTGTCTGAAATTTTGGAATGCAATTTAAACGTATTTTACTCAACCTACTTAGTTTCCAAATGATTAATTCCGGGAAAAAATGATTAATTCCGCATTCACTTCATATAATTTAGTAATGCAATTTAAATCAAAATAATGCACATAATCATACAAAGTTGACGATCTGATTCTGTTCCTTCAACATTAGATTAATTAAGCGACAAAATCATATACAAAATAAAGGAGAGAAAAAAAAAAGGTAAATGTTTCTCGAAACGTACAATACGCTCTTGCAATAACTTGGCGCCACCGACAACGGCTTGGCCAGCTTGATAAACAACAGAATCGGCATAACTCCGAACGGTGCGACTCAGATGATTATTTCCGCCGGCTTCAACGGCTCTGTTAACCGCCGATCGCAACCACGACATCGGCAAATACGGAAGAAGCTGTAAATTTCTAAGAAATCGAATAGATGAAAAATTGACGGAGAAGGAGAGAAATGCATCAAAATCAAAGTTCTGATCATATCTGTCTGTCTGTGTAAAGAAGAAAGAGTCAGAGAATTCGTCAGAATACTCGCAAGCGAAGCGTTTGGATACGTCAGAAGTGTTCGAGTGCTGCGCCTCAATTTTCGCGCCAAGACAATACCGCGAGTTTCCTCATATATGTCCTTTACCCGTTTACCAAGTGGCAACACAACTAGGGGTGTCAATTGAGTCTATAATTTTGGCTCCAGACCCAGATTCATCAAAAAAATATTTGAGTCCAAATCCAACTGTGTTGAGTTTGGACCTTTTCATTTAAAGTCCAGATCCAACATAGTCTGGATCTATTCCATATACTTCCTAACAAACATCATCAACAAATTCATCAACAATAAAAACAATAGAGTTTAATTTGCTATGATAAAGTTATCAAGGGATTCTGATCAAATTCCTAATATTAATGAAAAGAATCATTTTTATGTTTAAGTAACTGAAATTTAATTAAATAATGGAGCAGTAAAATTTTCATGAAACAATCTACAACTTGTGACCACTAAAATTTTTATTGCTAAAACCCAGTAAAAACTTTTTTTATTACCATAACACAAAATAGCGAAATATTTAGTAATCATTTTGTGCATATTACTTGTTTAAGTTTAATAATTTAGACTATAGATTGGTAAGATCCATTTCGATGAGCTATTTTGTTTCGAATAAAAAAAGAAAGAATTAGCATGTCTAGGAAAGCACCCAAAAAAAAAAAAAAAAACATTGCTACAGCAGCCCAAAACCATGTGACGGAAATTACTGTAGGTTTTGATAATTTTACTTGGGTAATAATGGGTCTTGGTGGGTCTAATGAGTCTTAGTGGGTCTTTTGAATCCATTATTGATTACTTTAATAATTCATGAGTCCATCTAATTAGATTTGGGTATAAAAAAATAAATTTAAATCCAGATTGGATCTGTTAGGCCCGGACCTGAATTTGAGTCTTTGGGCACAATTGACACCCCTAAACACAACACTTGCAGCGTAGGCCCGGGTCGAAAACGGAAAAGGCCTGAAAGAGCTCTTGAGCATTCCAAGGCCCAGCAAGATAAAGTGGAAACAGGCCTAGTGTATCAATTGTTCGTCTTCCGCATACATGTTCTTATGTCTGTTCAATAACTCATAATTTCTCACGCGTATATGAATTTGGAAGAAATGTCAAATCTGAGTGACGGACACATGTACGAAAACGGACGATTTCTAGCCCAATTGTCCCACCCTCAACAATAAAATGTGAGTCGAGCATGTAAAATATATGTGTGAGTTTATATTCTAAGCATGAGTAGAGCAACACAAATTTTTGGTAAGATGGGCGTGAAACTTATTCTGACCGAACGTGAGCAGGGCAACACAATTTTTTAGTAAAGTGGGCGTGAGCATGAACTTCATATGTGTGGAGCTTATTCTGGTTGAACGTGAATAGACCATATCAAATTTTTATAAAAGTGAATGTGAAATCAGCTTAGTTAGTCTGATTAATAATTGTCAATGAGACATTGTCCGGAATGACAAGAGCTGAGGTCCAACTTAGAGGTTGTGGTGTGATTCTCTATCCACATCCCAACTTATGTATTCATTTTGTCCGAAATGACGAGAGCTGAGGTACAACTTAGAGGTTGAGGTGTGATTCTCTAACCACGTCGTGCTTTATATATTCATTTTTTTTATATCCTCATAGATCTAATTTCAGACAAAGTTACACTCGAAAAGTCTCAGAAGAAAATCTGATTCGGAACTCTTTCAACATAGACATTACGAGCAGGAGTTAAATGTGTGCCTCGCAATGATATTAGCAGTTTACTTAGCAACCGTAGATTCTAAAGGCAAAGGGATCGGTATTCATTTTCAGCTAAAAGAATATTAAAATGAGGGGCAGAGAATGATAGAGGATCATATGAACAGTTACATGAGGATTACACAACTAAGATTTCTTACACATGCTACAACAGCAACTAAGTGTTGCTACATAGTCTAGTACAGCAGCAACATATGTCTTCTTCTGTCAAAATTTGCCATTATTTCCAGAATGCTGCTGATTTGTTATGGATTCTGTCCGAGGCTTCGAAGCATATACAATAATCTGTCAGTATCAGAGAAGTGAACTCCTTTTCTTTCTACAAGTTATCGATCTCCGGCAATGGCATTTTCCAATAATTCCACGAGTTATAATCTTCCTGCATAGAACGAAACAATACATGTATGCAGCTTTTATCAAGGATCGGAAATAAGAAACGTTCATCATGCTTGTCCGAAAATACCATTGTTGTTGTCCTTACCTGCTCGGCCAATGAGGTTGGTGGAAACATGTCGTGTACCAACGTGTGAAGTGAAGTATAGGACTTCACATCAATCCGATGATTAATGGCTACTTCACCCTGGCAGATTGAAACGAGGGGTTAGGAGAAAAAGGCTGTACAACCAAAAAAGTGAGTTTTACACAAAAGCAAGTGTTCTTGATGAACATGAAGGACGATGAAAACCTTGGGATTGATAATAAAGATTTTGCCCTTTGGGATGCCAATTTTTCTGTAACTCAGTTCATCGGTGTCTCTGTTCCCAAACCCCGCATAGAAGGGGTTATAATCAGGAGGGAAAAGTGATTTGATATCCTGCGAAAAAATATGTTATGAAAGATTCGAAGCGAGAGAGGAACAAAAACAAATTATCCAAGAGCATAGTTGTATATATTCAACTGCTATATACCAATTAACGTTTTATTATACAAGGAGTTACCTCTAAACAGGCAATCTTGAATTCATGAGGAGCTCTTCTTATCACTGCCATACAGGATAACAGGAAAAGTCATTTTCCATCAGAAATAAAGAAATGAAATCCAAATTATTTCATCGGGACAAGAAGGTTCTAGATAAACATACAATCAAGTTAAATCATAATTCTCAAAGGAAAGACATTGTCCAAATCAAAAAGAAGGGAAAAGCAAGGGAAGGATTTCACATCTTTCTTGAATAATTCTAATTGGTCTCTGGATAGAAAAGGCGCGTGAAATTCTAAGGTATTCTTTATTGAAAACAAGTGGGCCAATATGAACCAATCCATTTTATATTGGACGTCCGAAGTCCTAAGTGCAATGTTTTCGACAATCTGATTGCTGCATATTTGACAACAGCAGAAATTAACACATTGTAGGGCCTCAAAGACATGTTAGGAAACTTCCCCTGCAGATCTGACCGCAGATGGAAGCGTCGGAAACCTGACCAAGGCAAACAGAAGAAATGAAACCCAGTAACTCAATGTAAAATGTCATAGCATTCAATGTTCTATTTGGTTAAAGATATCTAAGATAGTGTCAAAGACCAAAACATCACCGAATTAAAGGAAAAACACAATCATTTTAACAGATCAAGCAATTATATATAAATTTTGGACATGAATTTCCTGCTCAGAAAGAGAAACTACCTTCTCGGTATAGCGAAGGAAACAAACCATCAGGCGAAATAACAACAGGTCCAACGGGTAGGGTTTTCCCATCCTGCAAGCATTAAAAACCATGTTCACCTAATGGCTAATGCTTATAGTACAAGTTAGTTGCAACCAGCAAAAACCACTTATATAACTGAAGCATGAGAAAGTTTAACAAGTTCTATGTCCGTCTAAGATAGAGCCATGAGGTTTTTTGTAGAATAAGTATTTAACTAGCTTACCAGCACAAGAATATCAAGAATTACATGATAAACAAGAAGAAGAGGTCGGCGCAACGAGCCTAACTGGAACTAGTAGCGAGAGAAGAAAAACTAAGAAATATCAACTACTTTAGCTAATAATGATGCCAAACTGATCGACATTAGTAAATATCCGACTAATTATGTCCTTAATTGCTAATGCTTTAGATGCACTTGATAAAATTAACCAATGGCATTTGAAACTTAACAACCTCAGGTGGTAATTCTTTAGAAGTATTGCTGTCTCCAATATTTATTACCATATTGATTGTATATACAAGCTAAGAATCAAGAAAATGAAAATTCGAAATTATTATCACCTGCTTTAAATTGAACAAAAAACTCTTTGTCAAGTATGCTTGAACGATTGCACGTGCACTCAGAAAGAGCAGCTGGTACCCATTTTCCTGTATTGTAAATGCATTTAATATTTAGTCATAAGATATATACAATCTCAGAATGACCAGAGAGCCTAATGAATAACAAGATACACAAAAGCTTCTACATTTCACATTCTTTATGGGGTAAGGAAAAAGGGATATTTCTGATTCTGACCCGTTTAGGATCACAGAGATATGTAGAAATAGTTAACCACAAACTTCCAAAATTCAACTAGATAATATACCATATCCTGTATAAAAGCAGAAAAAAAGATGGACTAACCACACAACAACCTAATATGCCACCATAATTTAACTTTTATAAAATTATTTGTCCCAAGTACCAAAATTTTCCGTGTATTTTGAAAACCAAGTGACATGTTTCGCCCGCTAGTCAACAGGAAGAAAAAGAAAGACCGAAAAACTAGCTATTCAAGTAGTTCCATCAATTGGCTTCCCTATACAAAAAACACAGAGGAGCTTATCTTGGCAATCTAAGTGAATTAATGTAATCCTAATCTTTAAAACCCATGTCAATACATTCTAGTGGCCAAAGAGAAACAGGAAAAAGAAAAATACTTTGAAGGCTCAAAGATGAAACTGAAAAGAAAGTACCTTAATTGCAGAGAAAAGGCGAGCTATTCCAGAATGTGTCCAGTCCTTACCAACCAAAGGCATGAATTGACCAAGAACATCCGACCTAACATACAAGCACATTTGACAACTTAGTCACAGTTTCAAATAACAATAGTCGGTAGCATATCCTGTCAGAGGTTACGCTCATAATTCCAGTGAAACAGGCAAGGAAAGGTCTCCAAAAGTCAAATTTTATGGTAGCATAGTTCTTATGATAGGGCATAGAAAATGAATGAATGTACTATTTGTTAAGAGAATCTAGTTTCCCTGCTGGGGCACATAATGAAGCATCAAGATCCGCTAGCATTAGACCAAATGAAAATAACAAAACTTACTTGGTGATTGTTCCATCAACATCTGAAATTACAATTCGCGAATTCCACTTCCACAAGTACATATGAGCTTCAACCTGTTTAAAATTATGCTCACTATGAGAACAAGGGAATCAACTACAATTTTCCGAGGACACACAAACACCCAAAGATATCTGTATGTTTAACTCGCATGTTCATGCATGTATCTATGTGCATGAGAGAATATAGATGAGTGAGAAACAGAGAAACAGAGACCTTTTGAGGCCCTAGAACCCTTGAATTGGAAGTAAATGTCACCAGATTCTGGCCCTCCTTAAGGTCCAAAGAAGCAATTTGGTCACTAGTCGGAACATTTGTTCTCATACGTTGCTTGCGTGGGGATTCCTTACCACGGTTTGTTGAGGCGACTTTTATAGATTGTTTCTGGGAGCCAGGTTCGGGATCAGCCAATACAACTTCATTGGATGAGTTAGTGCTAGTGTGCTCTGTGGTCTTTCCCCTCCTAAATGGAATTGGCCAAAGCCTCCATCCACGCCCGGGAGGAGTTGAAGAAATTCCCGATTCTCCATCCTTCGATTCAATTGCATCCTCCTGCTCAACAGGAATTGTATCACTGGGTTCAGGAGTTAATTCCACACCATATACAGCCATCCCAAGAATAATCGGAGCAGCTTTATCCCATGGCAAGTACTTTCCATGAATCCTTACAACTAAGTTTTCGCTCCCAATAATTGATGCAGAAGAAAGCTTAAATTCGTCCTCAGATATGCTATGCATTTCAAAGGCCTCTTTAGCTGCCCTTTCACCCATGCCAGGACTAAGCACATTTTTGCAAAGAGATATTTCTAACCCTGCAAGCATCCAAAATTATGCATGAATGATAAATTATTATGAAATGCATGCAAAACCTAGACAGTAACCAATGACTTCAATCATTATAATAGCCAAGAGGAAAACCATACTTGTTCTCGTAGCAATTTCCACATCTTCATGCGATAAAGTTGTCTGAGGTTCCACGTTATCATCAATAGAAGAAAATGCTTCTTCAGAAGCAGGTGTATCCTGGGTAAGTGGTGTCTGATCCACACTATCATTTGTAGAAAATTCATCTTCAGAAGCAGGTGATTGCTGGCCAGATGCAACATCAACTTGTTTATCTACTTCTCCACTAGGACAAACAAAATCATCAGTTCTGCGATCAGAACCACTAACATTAAGATCTGATGCATTCTTTTCTAGTTTTTCAACCTGGTCTTGCAATTCTGTAGAAGGACTACTCATTGGGCTACCAGAATTAGAAAGAGCAACTCCCTCTTCAATTGATTTTCCAAAACTTGCATCTCCAGTTTCATCAATTGGAAAAGATCTAGGGCAAGATTTATCCTCTGAACTTTCAGCAACCTCTAAAATCTCCACAGGCGAGCCCTTGTCATCTTGACACGGATTTGCATCCTGCATAGCTAACTGCATTAGCTCCGAACAGCTTAGGAAAACTTCCCCCTTTACAATAGCAGATGTATTCTCCAAACCACTATCTATTGGAAGTTCTTTTTCCTGTATCGTATCATTAGTTTCTTCTGCTCGATTGAAATCCTTCCCATCTCCGGCACCAATTTCCACCCGACTCTGAAAAGCATTATTTTCATTGTTCATGTAAGAAAAATCCGCAGAATCTATATTTCCTGGTATATCCTGATCATTCAAATAATCAGTAGCCAACACAGATTCACTATCATTAGTCCCTGTGTTACCTTCGGAAAAATTCATCCCTTCACCTGGGCCCAGATGAAACAGCGAAGCATTTAGTTCCACTCCCTCAGTATTTCTCTCCATTGATAAAATGGGTGCTGTCAGAATGTGGCCATCTACACTAACAAGAACAACTTCTGAATTCAAATTCTCTGAATCAATCACATTCTGCATGTCCAAATTGTCATATCTTGCCGAACCATATTCTGATAATTCACTTGAACCTTCAAAAGAAGATTCAACATCCTGAAAATCATAGAATGGACGTTCAACATCAGATTCTGTCCTCTCCAATCTGTCCACCACGCCCAAAGCAACATGTTCATCTCGCAACTGAAACTCTCCTGTACTTGAATCATAACTCTCGTGTCTAGAAAGAACGTCATCTTTTTGGTCATTATCAGTTTCAGCATTGCCGCTATCCTTACTTGTATCTTCGAAACTATTAGTAAGCTGCAAGACGCCGACTGCCTCATCCTTATCAGATACAACATCCCTCACAAAATATGCTTCTCCTGAATTATCAAGATACATATGGAAATTGGATTCAACACCATTAACCTCTATTCTTACAACTTTTTCTGCTCCTTTAAGAACACCCTGAAATTTACCAAATCGAACATACCAAGGCGTGCTCCTAAAACTTCCATCCTGCTGCTGGACAGTAATTATATCAACCGCCCCACCAAATGGATGAAAAGGGGTGGCAACAGAGTACACCCCTTGTGTAATAAAGCTGCTAACTTTACCCACTACATTCATCTGTCCTAATTCACCAACAATTACCACGATAGACTATAACAAGAAGATCAAAGATTTCAAAAGAACCCTGATCACCTCCTTTCAATTCAATCACTCATTACCAACAAACAAACAAAAATCTCAATTTCTTGATTTCTAGCATTCAAGATATCTGCATGCAAAAGGTAATTCAATAAGAATGCTGTCACACGAATATAAACCCCCGAAGTTCAAAATCATTCTAGATTAACTAAACCCTAAAAAACTTGATTTTTGACAAGAAAGTAGAATGTCATAGAAAGAAACAAGAAATGGAAAAAATTAAAATAGAAAGTAGAATGTCAAAAAAAAAAAAAAAAAATTAAAGAAACTATAAATAATCGAAAATCAAAATAAAACAAAACCCAATAAAGATCTTACAAAATTCAAGAATTGACGAACTAATTGAATCCCAGAAAATTGATTCTGCCTCCACCGACCAAGCGATCAATTTTGACAAAATCTCAGCTCAAAATCAAAATCCCTCTGTATATCAATTCATTCAATACAAAATATGTATATATACACACACATATATGATTTCCTTCGTCTCTCTCTGAATGTAAACTCTAGAAGTAGGTGGAGGTTTTCTCTTTGGTTTTTAAAAAATAAAAAATTCCTACACTTCTTTAACGTGTTACTACTACTATTTTTCTTGTTTTTTTCTGGTTATGGAATACAAATGTCAAAAAGATTGATTTGTTGGGGAAAATAGGCTTCGAAGTTTGGGAAATTCGGAGGAGAAATTAAATGAAGTTTGGATAACAAACCAAAGCCCCAATACAATCAATATTTGAATAAACGACTTCTTGTGATTTCTCAAGCAATAAATAGGTACTGCCCATCAACATCAACGTAGACGACAGTAATTCAGGATACTTGGATTTAGTCTAATCTGATTTTAGTCTTATTTGAAATTTATATACACATAATAACTAATATTTAAATTGAGTTTGAGTATAAAATTAAGTTTGGATTTAGGTTTGGATTTAGTCTGACTTTAAACTCATAATGACAAGAAAAATTCACCTTGAGTCTAGATTTGAAACTTCAAAAATTATGTTACCTAAATCGAGACGAGTTTGAAATTGAAAGATAAAAAATTCCAAACTAATACCAAATCAAATCGAATTAGTTTTTGGTAAAATGTAAAGATTAATGTGAATATTTTATTTTTGTCTATATGTAGATATAATTGTCCGGACTAATCTTAGTATTTGGATAATGCTTTGATCGATTTAGTAGAAATTCTTGCAAGCATGCAGAAGACATGAGTGTATCCTTTCCTTCAATTTTAATAATTATTGTTAATTAAAATTAGTAGTTTCAAAAAAAAGCAACATGTTTTGAAAATAATTAATTAAGACCTATTCCAAATTTTTATTCATGTTTTGTCATTATATTCATCAAAATCTAATTCTAGTGCATTGGCAGTTAGAATGAGGAAATATTAAAAAGAAAATGTTCTATGGGTTAAATTAATATATTGTCTTTGTTAATAAATAAAATAGGATGAAGAATTTTATCACTTCTGCTGTTATAGAATTATTAGCCATTTTTGTCACCAAAGATGTTTTGAACAGCCATTTTTATCCTTTTTAAGTTTTTTCAGCCATTTTTGTCCCCAAAGACTTTATTAATAGCCACTTTTATCCTTTTTTCAAATAAAATTCTAAAAAAACATCAAAATTGATAATGTGGCAAAAAACTATCATAATACCTCTCTCCTGCAGGGGTAAAACTGGAAACTTATAGCCATTCATACAACATTAGAATCAGAATATGGTTCTTGTCATTCATACCTAGTTCCAAAATAACCAACAAAATATTAACTGTTTGTGCAAAAAACAAACATCTAAAGCCATCACAGTTTTACCCTTGCAAGAGAGAGGTATTATGATAGATTTTTACCACATTATCAATTTTGATGTTTTTTTAGAATTTTATTTGAAAAAAGGATAAAAGTGGCTATTAATAAAGTCTTTGGGGACAAAAATGGCTGAAAAAACTTAAAAAGGATAAAAATGGCTGTTCAAAACATCTTTGGTGACAAAAATGGCTAATAATTCGCTGTTATATAAGTAAAAAAAAAAAGTAAATAATTTTTTAAAAAGTTAACACATCACATGGGTAATATTTATTTATTTGAAATATGAGGCATTTGATCAGACAGCCTGGTCTCCAAGTTTGCACATTAAATATCAAGATTTTTCTTGGATCTTATAGATGAATTATATAATGGTTTTTTTTTATATATAAATTTTGTAGATTTATATAGATTGATATAGAGGAAAACAATATTGGAGGTGGGCGCACCCCTACTTTTCCAGTGCAAGTCTCGCGAAAAATAATTTTGTTATATAAAAAATTGTTATTTTTTAAAATATCATATGTGGTCGCAATCCCGCCGTTGAATCCACTACTAGTTGCTAGAGCATTTTTGATCAATTTAATTATACAAGACTGAGTCGACTGACAAGTAACAAACCAAAAAATAATAATAATAATAATAAAGAAATGCATAACGATATAAAATGCTAACGACGTTAAAATTGATTAATGTTTGTTTTTGAAATGTTTGTCATCACTTTTGTGAAAATTGAACATAAAATTTTCGATTTTCTTCCAAAATTAAACACAATCACACCCTACATTTCTAGTAGTATTATTTATTCTCTTATTTTGGTCCATAACTAACTTATTTTAGTTATACATCAATGGATAAAGAAAATTTATTAGAGCAGGACAAAGTTAGAGAAGTTGCACTAAGAGCGTTTTTTTTAAAATATATTCTTAGAGGGAGAACTAAATTGTATTAATAACCTTTATGAAATTTAAAATGGTAATAAGGTTTAAAAAAACAAGGTATTCAAAATCTCTAGGCGATCACCATACTTAGACTCACTATTGGTTAAGAGTTCGAATACAACCAAGTATACGAGAGTTCCATTTTACAAAAGGGCGATGTACTAATTTAGTCGACCGTAAGGGATAGGGGTGATGAAAGAACTAAACTAGCTCCAAAAACCTATATTAAACGCCACCCTTCGGGGTTATGCGCACCTAAATTGTCATTTCTCCGCGATTTATCAGAACTTCCTCCATCATTTCCTTGGGGATTAGATATAGTTCAACTCTATTTGTATTTGTGACATTGGATGTCCCTCTTATTTTCTCTACCAACTTACCAGGCGCGAAGGAAAGGGCCTTCGCCACTTGAGCCGTATGCAGGGATACTATTGCAAATTTATAAGAATTTTTATTAAGCCGACCAAAGTGCTATTTAGCCCTCGATCGTATTAGTTGAGTCTAACGTCTAAATGTTGGTAAAAATGAAAAGAGTTTATTGCAGTTTATTACCCCATATGTCATGAGTTAATTATAAGTAAAGAATATAATGATCATTTTAAGTATATTTAACGAAAGTTTACTATCTGGCTTCTACTAAACAACTAGGTTTTATACCCGCACGATGCGCGGTTGTATTTCTAATAAATAATCACGATTACAACAACACAATAAATTAGAATGAATCTTACATTTTCATCCAAAATTAAAGAATCAACACTCATTAAATCGCCAAGTTTCTTGGCTTTGAGAGTGTTCCATTATCTGATTACTCGAAATAATATTTTCTTTACTTGTTTGCCTTTTCCAAGTTCAATGATATGCATATACTGAAGTCTTGATTTCCCCATAATGTTTGTTTTGATGGTATTTTTTGTTTTTTTAAGGAATGCATGACTGATTTTGTTTTATATAGCCGATTATTTTCTTGAAATATTAAATCTAATTTATAATGCAAAACTTTTAGAATTCCTTATGATGCAAGACTTTTAGAATTCCTATATACATGGAATCTAATTCATTAAAAAAGAAAACTATTGAACTTCTTTATTTAAAAAAAAACATTGAACTTCTTTATTTAAAAAAACTCAGTCAACTTCTACATTTAAAAAGAACTAATGAACTTCTTCATTAAAAAAGAAAAACATTCAACTTATTCATTGAAAAAAACCATTGAACTTCTTCATTTAAATTCTATTCATTTATGTTACATAGCCTTTTAGAATTTCTATATACATGCTATTTTCTTAGAATATTAAATCTACTTTATGATGGAAGACTTTTAGAATTTATATATACATTAAATATACTTCGTTAAAAAAGAAAACTATTAAACATTTTCGTTTAAAAAGAATCAATGAACTTTTTCATTTAAAAAGAAAACCATTCAACTTATTCATTGAAAAAACCCATTGAACTTTTTCATTTAAATTCAATTAATTTATCTTACATAACCTTTTATAATTCTTATATACATGTTATTTTGTTATAATATTAAATATATTTTATGATGGAAGACTTTTAGAATTCATATATACATTAATATACTTCATTAAAAAAATCTATTAAACTTCTTCACTTTAAAAAAAACCTTTGAACTTTTTTTTTTTTTAAATCCAATCATCTTCTTCATTTAAAAAGAACCAATTAACTTCCTCATTACAAAAGAAAACCATTCAACTTCTTCATTAAAAAAAAACTCATTAAACTTCTTAATTTAAATTCAATTCATTTACGTTACATAACCTTTTAGATTTTCTATATACTGTACATGTTATTTTCTTAGAATATTAAATATACTTTATGATGGAAGATTTTTAGAATTCCTACTTCATTAAAAAAAGAAAACTATTGAACTTCTTCATTTAAAAAAAAACATTGAACTTCTTTATTTAAAACAACCCATTCAACTTATTTATTTTAAAAGAACCAATAAACTTTTTCATTAAAAAAGAAAACCATTCAATTTTGTTCATTTAAGAAACTCATTGAACTTTTTCATTTAAATTCAATTCATTTATATTACATACTTTTTCAATAATCTATAAATATGTAATTTTAGAATGAAGATTATAGCTAAACTCTTCGCCTTCATAGTAACTTTAGAATGAAGATGAAGATTATAGCTCACGAAGTAATATTTTTAAAAGAAAACTAATGACAAAGTTGCCACATGTAAGCTTATGATTGAAACACATATCATAATATGCCAGATATCACATCATAAAGCTTTTATCTCAACTTTTCATAACTTTATATATTATAGATTTTTGTACCCTAAGAATCTTTTTTCAGACATAATATAAAGGACTAAAATGCAATACCTCATCCCTAGGTGTAGTAAACTGCAATAAATCCAAAATGAAAAACTATTCCCCTGGATCTAAATCGAGCCTAGCCTACAAATTCCCAAATTGACATTTCCAATGAAAAGGGCAAATTGGGAATAAAAAATACAAAAAGTAAAACACTGAGATCCACGTTCTACCTGATCCTTCTTATTTCTCAAATTACAATTCCTCTCCCCAATTCAAACTCCGTTAACCACCACCAACCTTCCGCCACCTGATCCTTCTTCATATACCACCACCACCCTTTCCGCCACCTCCTCCGCCATATTGCTACCTTAGCTCCGCTGTCTTCTTCTTCCCTCCCACCAAAATATGGCGAAACTAGCTCCTTTCTTCTTCATTCTCCTTCCAATCCTTCTCGCCGTCGTCCCTTCCACCATTGCCGAGATCAAAACCCTAAAGATCACCTCCGACGCAAGGCCGATGATCCTCTTCGAGCGATTCGGCTTCACACACACCGGTCATGTCGCCATCAGCGTCTCTTCCGTATCGGTTGTTTCTTCCCTCGCCGATCCAGATTCTTCTCGGTTAGGTTTCTTCCTCCTCTCAGAAGAATCGTTGATTCAAGTTCTATTGGAACTTCAACAGAATCCTAATTTCTGCGTATTGGATTCTAAATACATATTATCTTTGTTTACTTTCCGTGATCTATCTCCTCCGCCGTCTTCCTCCTTTAACCACTCGTATCCGGTGACTTCTCCCAATGAATACTCTCTTTTCTTCGCTAATTGCGCGCCGGAATCGAAAGTCACAATGAATGTGCAAACCGAGCTTTATAATCTTGATAATGTTGGCCGTGTTAAGGATTATCTATCAGCCGGCCTGACTCAGCTGCCGACTATTTATTTTCTGTTTTCCTTAATTTATTTGGCGTTTTTGGGATTTTGGATTTACTTTTGCTTGAATAATAAACATTCTGTGCACCGGATCCACTTGTTGATGAGTCTTCTGGTGGTGATCAAAGCTTTGAATTTGATGTGTGCAGCTGAAGATAAGCATTATGTGAAGGTTACAGGAACTGCTCATGGATGGGATGTGTTGTTTTACATTTTTCAGTTTATTCGCGTTGTGCTTTTGTTCACCGTTATTGTTTTGATTGGTACTGGGTGGTCCTTTCTGAAGCCATTTTTGCAAGAGAGGGAAAAGAAGGTCTTGATGATTGTGATCCCACTTCAGGTCTTAGCAAATGTAGCTTCTATAGTGATTGGCGAGACGGGGCCTTTTATTAGGGATTGGGTTACTTGGAATCAGGTGTTTTTGCTAGTGGATATAATCTGTTGTTGTGCCATTATTTTCCCTATTGTGTGGTCGATTAGGTCACTGAGGGAGACGTCAAAGACTGACGGGAAGGCTGCTAAGAATTTGGCCAAGTTGACCGTTTTCAGGCAGTTCTACATAGTGGTCATTGGGTACTTGTATTTTACCAGGATTGTTGTGTTTGCTTTGAGGACCATTGCAGCTTATAAGTATCAATGGGTGGCAAGTGCAGCTGAGGAAACTGCAAGTCTGGCCTTCTATGTAGTGATGTTTTACATGTTCAGGCCAGCTGAAAAGAATGAGTACTTTGCACTTGATGACGACGAGGAGGAGGCTGCTGAGATGTCTCTGCGAAATGAAGAGTTCGAGCTTTGAAAGTTAAAATTTGGTTGGTCCTCTTTTTGCAATGGTCTTCTTTGTCTTTTAGAAACTTTTAATCTGTTAAGTGAAGCTATACTTTCAAATATATTTTCTGGCCATAAAACCAAGTTTGCCTTTTCTTTTGTAAGAACCTTGATTATGAAATAGTGCCTTTAAATTAAATGATGCAAGTCATATTTTTGCCGCTGATTCATTCATTTCTTTGATTTAGTTGAAGCATTCGCTTATTATACACGTGTTGTTTGGGTATGAAAACTGCTTTGTAATGCATCACAACAATTTTATTGATGGTGGGGTTACTAGGAATTTAATTGGACATGGACAAAGCGATCTGTATAGAACTGATAATTCATAGTAACAGAGTATTTAAACCAGGGCTGCAATGAATGCCAACAGAACACACAGCATATTAGCATATTATTGCTGCAATTCTGTGAGGTGTAAAAATAATTCCGAAAGAAGGAATCACATGCTTTATTTAGTTTGAACTTTGAAGAGAAAAATCAAGTTGAGCTGTGTAGTGCCTATCCTGTTAGCATATTAGTAGTTGCAAGTCAATGAAAATAAGTCTTGTTGCATTTATCAACCTAAGGTTGACAGCATTGCTTGTATTCCTGCACCTTGAAATTTGACTACCACTTGTTCTGCAGCGTAAAGTTTATATCTCTAGGTCCTCTCCGCTTCTTCTCCAAATTTTATAGCTAAATCCTTAAACTATATGTTTATTAGATAGTTAATGACTTTTTTTTCATCTTATCTCCACAGCTATTATGTTCAAGTCTCTATCTACAATTACTTTCGTTATGCTGGGATATTCTTACCTGATGAACTGAACAAGAGCTACAATGTCTTTAGTTTGTTGTAGCTCTTGTTTTGAACTCAAAATTTCGTCGAATTATATGGTTTGATTCTTTTTTCCTTTAATTTTTTGGCAGTCTTGCAAACTGGAGCTCTCATGGTGATTTGTGCTGTAGATGCAACATTAATAAGCCAAATGTCATATGTGATCTTTATTGTCATTTGTAGGGATCTTGTTGACGATTAAAGTTGCTTGGATGTAGGCGGTGAGTGTTATACTACTAGCTGGACATTAGCAGACATGGACATTGTTTTGGTGTTTAGGAACGAAGAGACGCTTCAAACAGTCAAGAGTTGGCTTCTTTTCTTGGATTTATTGTGTTACATATAGATATTTACTGTATGAAACATGCTTGATACTCCAATTTTGTGATGTTCTAACTGGATGTTTATTGTGTGGCATTAGCTACATTTTGGTATTATTTAGAGCTGAACTGGTCTTGTAGAATCAAATATACAGAAATTAATGCACACGAATGGTCAACAAAAAGATTATATTTTGTTTGTCAATAATGTTGCTTTAGTGGTAAATCACTTTATAATTCCTTGGCTTTGTTATGGAGTATCTTTTCTTACCATTTTTCTGGTGATTAAGGTGGCCCTTATTCCCCTGCAGCATAAGATGACATATATTATATAACAAACAATCTCAACATTTTCATTTATTTTTACATTTATCCCCCTTTTTTATGCTGCTTCTGTAGAAAATTGCCCCAAAGGTTGATAGATAACATCATTGATGAGACTTGAGAATTTTTTTGCTCGGTCAATTAATAGTAATGGGTGCAAGGAAATGCAAGAAACCCAAAGCCTTGAAAAACGAAGAACGAGTTCAACGAATGACTGAAATGAGCAAGAAAATCAGCCCCTAAATCCTCAATATAGCAAAACCAGAAGTGAACTCACAAAGCGAAAGTAGATGGTGGTTTATCAAGGCAGCCTGCAGTCGAAAGCAAACCAATTTACCCAAACTCATGAGACCTACAAGAAAAAGGACCACAAAAAATAAAAGAAAATGAGAGCAACTGCAACAGCTTATGCTTGTAATAAAAAGATATGCATCATGGTAATATTGAGAGAGATGTTCCTGTTGATCAATCTGAGATCAAGTCTCAGCTTTAGCATTTACTTACAAGCCTATTTCATGGTTCACCAGCATTAGGCGAGGAGAACAGATGTCAGCAAAAGTATTTCCTGTACACTGATTTCAAAATAGTTGGACATAATTTATCTAGGTTAATACATGGACTAAGCAGTCTAAACGACCAATTGCTAAATGCTTCAATTGTACCACAATAGGGTAAAACCTAGACCACTAATCGCATCCTGATCACCAGTCCAACAAGACTTATAGGAATGGATGTTACCAAAGCACAAGTAGCGAATCACCTAGGTAAGAACAGTAAAATATCTTAGTTTTAGGTAACAGAAGGAATGCGAAGATGCTCTTCATGTATCTGAAATTTTCATGTTATATTTTCTAGCCAGTCGATTAGCAGTGCCATCAGCAAGCACACCATCTGCCAGCTCAAACTTCTTGTAGTTAGCCTTCAGAGTCTCTGCCTGATGATTTGCAAGCTTTTGTGCATCTGCTAATTGGCGCTGTCAGGAGAAAGAAAAAGAAGTCAGAGTGGCAGAATCAACAAACACAAAAATGTCCAAAAAACAAAAGACTAGCGAGAAAGTTACTTTGAGCACCCATTCAGCTTCAGAGGACTGCTTCATGACCAGAGATTTAATTTTCTGGGCTACTGCAAAAGCAGGATCCTCAGGCTTCAACCAGCGAAATGAGATATTCCTACCGGGTTTCCTTGGACGGTCATCAAACATTGTTTCTTGTGCAGCACAAGCTGTTACGGGCCTTGGCATACCAGAGATCATAAATGGGGAACTAGAGAGCTGACTTATGATCGCCTTGGCCTGATCTGGAGTTGCCATCTCCACCAAAACTGCTCGGGGCAATTCTTGTGGATACAAATAGTTTGGGATGAACTCCACTTTGACCACATTACCAAACTGATTGAAAGCAGCTCGTATGACAACTTCAGTTGCCTGAGGTGAAAGGTTGTCGATATACGCTGTCTTTTTCACTCTCTCTTCAAACTCTTTATACTCCTCTTCTGAGGCCTCCATGGATAAATTCTTCCTAAACATAGAGAATGAAAAGAAAACTACATTACACATCATGGCAAATGTTGTGAGCCGATAACAACACAACAAATAAGAGTAACGAACAAATGGCTCCATCTACTATAGCAAATTAGCAATTCAGTCATGTTGCAGTTAAATAAGTCCATTTTGTAGATACAGCATAGAGATCCTTTCGGAAACAGATACAACTCATGTTACAAACACAAGCCACTCAAGTTGATGTAAAAAGCTTCATGCAGGAGCAAGGACATAATGAAGAAACTACTGGAAGTAAGCTTATTATAATTAATTTAGAGATGGCAGGAATTGGAAAATAAGATGAGTTACAGCCTCCAGAAATTCTTCATATGCACGGAAGTAGGAATATATCGGAAGCATCTCCATATCTATTTACAAACATTTAAGAACAGTAAGCAAATACTCATCCTTGCTCTTTCTTCTCCTCACAATCCATCCATTCACCATCTCCTTTTTACAATAAAAAATACCTATTAGAAGTTGTAAGCATGGCAGTCAAACTCGCGAGTTGTACCATCCTACGAGTTTTAAGGGGTCTTCCGAGTTAGATCCTACGTAAAATCAATAATCCGGCAGGATCGGTGTAAACTCGTAGGATCTGACTCAGGAACGTAGGATCGGTACGATTCCACGAGTCACTCAAAACTAAAGTCTTTAATTTTTTTTTTTGCTGGAACACTTTATATTTTTTATTTTTTTTTATCATTTCTTATACTCAGAACCGATATTTGAAGATGTATACAAATTTATATATCTTAGGAGATATTTGAATCTTAATTAAAAATAGAAATTACACACATTTTACCAATTAAATTAACTCTGGTTAACTTTATTGCTGAATACTTAGTCATTAAAAAAATGAAGTTTCGTCATTTGAATCATGATTCAGCAACAGATAAATTCTTTCCTTTCATATTATATCTCGCTTCTTGTTATTGCTAGATTATTTTTTGAATTAATTAATTAATTATTATTATTATTATTTTGGCTAGACTGGGAACACTATTTTCAATGGGTATATTGTTATCCCTACTTCCAATAAATATCTCCTCATTCCTTATCCTCTTTCATTCTGTGAATGAGAAAATCGCTATATATGTACACCAACTATTTTTGTTTTTTTCTAAATAGCACAACGATAAAATTAGAGTCTACATGTACATGAACTATTTACGTGGCTACTCTGTTTATCAAATTAACGTTTCCGGGGATAATTCCGGCTAAATGAGTCAAGTGCCGCGCACATGTCACCGTAATGGAGGTAAAATGGTCAGATTATAACTCTTGTTTTATATAATTATTATTATATATAGGCAAAAAAAAAATTCACACATCATCATCATCATCCTACACCACCACCACCACCATCACTTCACCCATCCCCCTCCCCTTCCGCCACTTCCTCCTTCTCCTTCCTCCTCCACCGATCAAAAATCACCATCATCCTCCTCCTCTTCCTCAAAAATCACCATGCAAGATACCCAACAAAGAATAGTTTTCATTATTCCACAGAATTTTCATTAAATTAAGTAAAAAAAATTCAATAAATTGATCAATAATTCACTAATCACTACCACTGACAATTGATTCTCCAACTCTATATAAAAATTAAAAGAATTGAACTTCTGACTTAGTGGGATTCAACTTTGACTAGTGGTAAAGCAAAACGAGATCGTTTAGCAGGGTGAGGACTCGAGACCTCATCATCACCGCCGACGGCCCAAAACTCCGGCAAGGCGGGTAAGTTCAAGTCGAAATTCCGGTGAATATTAGTAGAACACACTCCTTCAGATGACGTCACCCCAAATTCCATTAATAAATTAAGACTAGTTTCCCAAATTCCATGAAGAAGATGAAGCTCAAAATCAAGAAAGATTTGGGCTTTTCCGACCACATTTGGACTAAATAGTGGTTGGAAAAGCCCTTTTCATGGCTCCGACCAGTTTCCCAAATTCCATGAAGAAAGATTAGTGGCTCCGACGGGACGAAAATGGTACCCTTTTAAAGGGTTTACTGTGGATTTAATTTTCTTTTTGTTGAATTGAATTTGAGAATATGAATTGGGAAAAAGAATTTTATGCAAGGTATCTGCTCCTAAAGAAATAAAGAATTTTGCTTTCTTCTTGATTGGAATATGAATTCTGATACTTTATTACCATTTCATTCTAAGAATATGAATTGGGAAGAAGGGAGGTTGGGGTGGGGATTCATCTAGAAGAAGGAAGAGGGGTAGGTGAGAGTGGGGGTGCGGGTGCGGGTAGGTTTGGGGTGGGGTGGTGGTGGGATGGGGGTGATGGTGGGATAGGGGTGCTGGTTGTGTGTGAGGTGTTGAAGGGGAGGGGGATATAAAATGACTATTTTGCCCTTCTCGTGCCATGTGCGCGGCACATGGCTTTTTTGACGAAATTTGGCCTGAATCCTTAATTTGACAAACAGAGCAGCCGCGTAAATAGTTCATGTACATGTAGGCTCTAATTTTATCTTTTGTGCTATTTAGAGAAAAGTATAAATCGTTAGTGTACATATATAGCGATTTTCTCTTCTGTGAATTGATATGGAAAGTATTTGGTGATTAACTGTTTCAATTCTCACATTTTCTTTGAAAAATTTAGTTGTTTCACAATAATCTCAGCTAATTTTACATAATCTTTTTACATTGCCTTTATTTAATTTTGTTAACCTCAAATTAAATTTAATAAACATGTTTAATTTTAGTACATGATATTTGTACTTTTATCTTTATAATTAATAAAGATGCTAATAACTTGAATGATTTGCTTTGAGTATTTGGTTATCTTTTTTTCTTTAAAACAATTTAAATTTGTGATTGAAATATTTTTCTAAGAGTACCTATACATTTTCAAATAATTTTTTAAATTAAGTAGGATCTACAATCCAAGTTACGATCCCACGATCTTCATATGCCCTCCAATCGTACGTAGGATCGCGAGTTTGACTGCTTTGGTTGTAAGTGAATATCACACTATTCCTTTACAAAAATTACTAAAGAACATTTTAGGAACAGTCAATATCCGATCAATTCAACCTCCATAAGAAATAATCAAACAAAGCAATTCAAATAATAAAATTCTGCAGCTACGTATTAAACTACATGAAGATTATGGGAATCGGGTAGCCCAAGTGGTAAGGCTACCCGGTCTCCCTATCTAGGGTACTCTCTGCTCTTCCCCCTCGGGGCAATCGCCTTCGGGCGTCAAAAAAAAAAAAAAACTACATGAAGATTCGACAACATATGCAAAAAACACACACCATATTTTTGCTAATGTGAAGCATTTTACCAACAATTACTCGAGATAAGCATATATGATAGAACATTAGGTACTACGAGAAATTGAGAAATTTTATGTATATGTACAAAATTATTGTTTATAACAGCAAAATGAATTCCAACATTTGGCGATAAATGAATGAAGAGCTGATTAAGACACCGTAAAATAGGAAAACCTAATTGAATTTAAACCAGTGATTATCGGAGTAAGCGAAAGATTTTACCGATGATGGAGTATATAATGATATGATCGGCGGCTGAAGCAAAGACGTTAGCCGGAAACTGCTGCCTGCAATCGAGATAATGAAGGAAGCTTGAATTAAAGAGAGGGGCTTTATGGACGGATGATTTTCCATCTTATATAGATACGGGCATAACCGCCTTTAGCCAATGAAGAATTAAAAAGCTGAATAAAAAGCCCTAATTTTTGCGTTATCTAGGGTATGATCTCAATTGCTTGATGGCTCATATTTTAACTTAAAATAAGTTTAAAAAGTTGATTTCAAAAACATCAGGGGTGTCTTTTAAAAGATTTTGTGCAGATTTACTAAAAAACTAATTATATTTTTGTATTTTATTTCTCTCTCGATTCCATTTGGTAAGGGTTATCTTAATCATGTTGGATTATGTGCTAAATTTTAAAATGATACCCTACATAATCGGATAAAAGTTACTTTCATATAAAGATACAAAAAATATTCATTACCATTGTATCGTAATTTTTGTTCTCCAAAATGTACTAAAATATTTTAAACATTATTTTAAAAATACAATTTTGATCAATATTTACTAAAATACAAACACGCATATATATAAATTAGAAGCCCCAGTTTTTAGATGTCATGTTTGGTCGAGCGCCTCAAACACTTTTCGTAAGAAGATTTTTTTAGTTTTTCGCAATTTTTTTCCCCAACAAATAAGAACAACTCAATTTATACAATTCAATCTAGCATTGGAAAACATATCCCAAGTCGATTAATCCCTAAACTATATCGCGCTAGTGACTCTTAATACAGTCGGCATTTAGCATCAGAGGAAATTTTCAAACATAATATCACATTCATTCTTGATGTATTTAATCCTCTCCAATACTTGAAACGTTGTGGAGATTTACGGTGCAATTTAAAGGTTGGGAGTCTATCGGATTAATTGTCATTTAGGTCCCTCAACATATTTGCGCGCAGCCAATTTCATCCTTTTTCTTTTTTTTAACTTTTCACATCCCCAATATATTTTCAAACAGCCACTTTCATCCTTTTTAACTTTTTCCAGCCATTTTCATCCCCAATATATTTTTCTAGCAGTACTTTCATCTCAATATATTTTCAAACAGCCACTTGCATCCTTTTTAAAGTGGCTGTTTGAAAATTTTTTAGGGATGAAAGTACTGCTAAAAATATATTGGGATGAAGATGGCAGTTTGAAAATATATTGGGGATGAAAGTGGCTGAAAAAAAGTTTAAAGGGATGAAAGTGGCTGTTTGAAAATATATTGGGGATGTGAAAAGTTAAAAAAAAAAGAAAAAGGATGAAATTGGCTGCGCGCAAATATGTTGGGGACCCAAATGGCAATTAATCCGGAGTCTATCTAATGATAATGATTAAGAGGTGATTAAAAAAAGAAACAAACAAAATATCTAAAGGACAAAATAATAGTAGTAACAATAAGATCCCACAACATTCAGTTCTAGTATTAATTATATAGATTCTATAAAGATTAAAACATGCTTCTCCAAAATGTATCGTCTTAGTTGTTCTAGCAAGAGATTCATGGTGACTCGCTGCCTCTTGGAGAGCGTCGCTCGTCAACATCATCGTCAACAGGGCTCCTTGCTTCTCGCGGGCTGGGGCTAGGGCTGCGACCATTTTCCTCCAAGGGGCTGCCCGACTCATACTTCCTATCAGCAAGATCACCATTTTCAGGGCTCACAGGACTCTGGCTCCTCTCTCTAGGGCTTTGACTGTCCCCATTTCGTCCTATAACCAATCTGTCTCTGGCAGGAGAGAGGCTCTTGTCCCGCCTTCCATTTCCCTCATCAGGTGTTAAGCTACGCTTCCTAGATTTAGAATCTGTCTTACCCTTTCTTGGCTCAGGACTCTCGCTATAACGAGGGCTCCTAGACCTCCGCTCCTCCCGGTCAACAATTCGCTCTCTTGCTGGAGGTGATCTCGAACGGCTGGCAGCATGAGAGAATATTCAGTGACCGAGTACACAAGGGACCAAGACAGAATCCAAAAACAAAAAGGAAAAATGGAGGAGTAAGATAGGGTGGAAACATGCAAGACAAATTTGATCCCAATTATTGTCTATTCATATCAACAAAGCAATTTCATTTATACTACCTTCCAACAAGAAAACAAAAAAAGAAATACAATTAATATAAACTTTGGGCTAACCTGTAGCTTCGGTTTCGGCTGTAGCTCCGGCTACGACCTCTGCCACGGCGAGGAGATCTTGATCTCACTGGTGATCGTGAGTAACTTCGTCCGCGTCTGAAGTTGTAATATTGCATAGCCAACCAAAATGAAAGGAATGAATATTGGCACACAGGAAAAAGCAGAGGTAAAGTGCACTAGAAGACAATAAACTGCTTTCTGGATATTCCTTTCAGTTCATTAAAAGCGAGTGAAGAAAACTAAAGGCAAAACAAAGGAGTACTCTAGAGGATTGCAAATCTAGGAATCAACCATATGTATAGAAAACATACGCAAGGACCTATATCCGGATCAAGTTTCATAAGTTCATATTTATGGGCATGTAATATCAAGCAATACAAAGATCACTACTATGCATTGCAGCCTTTGACCTTTACTCCCCCATCAACAAAGACATCTCTTGGAAGATAGCTGTGTATACATATGAATGTTCTCCGCAAAGATGAAAGGAAATATATTCAAGAACAGAAAACTGGAAGGAAGAATAAAAATATCACCGGCAACAGGAAAAACCTCAACTGGGCTGATATATTGATCAGAAGAAGCCAATATTTTCCACATTTTGAAAATGTGTGTAGTGAAGTGAGGGCACAGTCTGTGGAAGGGTTGCTCTATTCCTGAAGATAAGCTCATATGAACATAGCAAGAAAATAGAAGGCTCGTGCACCTTACGGATGATGGACTATCTAAGAGGAGAAAAAACAGGTATAGAGCAACAAATGAATGATTCAGCAACCGAAGAAAACATTTCTTTAATGGTTTTCACATAAAGATCTAGGACACTTGTATGGTATAACCTGAAATGTTCTAGTCTAATTAATCTTCACAAAGTCGGATGCAGAGGAACAAGTGAATAATTCTGTTCCAAGCTCAAAAGGGAGGAAAACACATACTTGAGTTTCTTAGGACTGTTTTGCAGTTTTTTTCTATATGGCCTCTTTCCCCACAGCGATAACACTTGTTCTTCCAATCACCTGCTTTGCAGTCCCTAGCCCAATGACCATGAAGTCCACAATTGAAACAGCGTCCTGACCCAGGAGCAGGACCTCTGCCAATATACTCACGAACACCACCAGGTCCGCGCGGTACCTAAATTCACACCGACAAGTATCATCAGGAGAGCATATTAAGGTTGCAGTCTGGTGAAAAACCCTTGCTTGGGTATCAATAAAATTGATCAGTGTGGGCTAAACATGACAAATAAGGGGCAGTAGGTACCCTACGGAATTCCAGTTCCAACATGAGAAAATAGTAGCCTAAGATCACTGTAAAACATGCCAGAACTTATTATAGATATGAACTGAATTTGCTTTTACTTACTCCCTTCGCTAGTTCCACAACTATACGACGCCCATCAACTTCTCGTCCATTTAGGCTGTATCTTGCATCATCCGCATCCCGAGGATCACTGAAATCCTGTGTAAAGAAGTTGATACAGCAGAAAAACACATACTAATGCATTTAAAAAATAAATAATAATTGATCACGAGTACAAAGGTTTCTGCACCATTGAAGGGAAAATAACAGAGCTAAGATACACACAAAAGTAAAATCTTGCTTCATATCCACGTCCCGTACTCTGCGGAAATGGTTGCCAGAAACAATAAGGCCATCATTAAAGTGAGTACTGGAAGTGAATGAAAGTTGCCCTTCAAGATGAACTAAACACCATTTTGAGATTGTTGCCAATGCCATAAAAACACGCAAAGACACAATAGAAAGAATCTCCAAAGTCTCCTAACACTCGGCAAGATTTTCCACCAATTTCACCAAGGCCACCCTACCACCATTTGACCTTCAGGTCGGGCAAAAGCCCATTAACCTTCAACAAGATCATTCAAGTTAATCTCATAGGTAATAGGGGAGGACAATATTCCTTTATAGATAACATGATGAATGATATACCCAGGCAATAAACATGCTTGGGAAGTAATCAGGTCTTCCACGTATGGGTGGGAACCCGCTTAACTCACGGTAAGTTATGCAAATTAAGAAACTTTTAACAGAGAGCTGAGAACACAATCTCATCAGAATTATAAACGCAAGATATCTTATATAGGAGTGTAGACACTTTAATTGATAGTCAGCCATGAATCGTTATGTTAAAAAATAAAAATCTTTGTGAGTTATACTTCCATCATTTGAAATTAATCCCCCTCGAACAAATGGGAACTATTGAATGTCATCTGGTCATTTGTTCAACACTTCAAATTTATGATAGCAAACTAGGAGATGTGCATGTAACTTCATCAATTTTTCAAATGAATTTTACAAAACTCCAACATCAAACATGAATTATCTCGCAAATATTGGCAGGAACCCTAGTATTGCTGAAACAATTAGAATATCCAGTATCAAAGCAAAGACCTCCAAGATAGAGCAAAAGATCATATCAAAATACCTTCCATATTTACTGAAGATGTGCTCCAAATCACGTGAACGAGTTCGCGATGACAAGTGACCAACATAGAGACGAGTGGTGTTCCCATAGCGATCATCATAACGCGGCATTTTGGACTGCAGTTTCAGATTCCACATAAATCGATCAAAGAACGACTAATAAATGAAGCCAATTGATCCTATAGCTACCATGGTACCAGCAAATAATCAAGATAACAGGTTTTATGTGAACTAATTACAGCAGATCCACTTCAAAGAAATTGTTTTCTAATAGTAAGAAGAAAAAAATCACTTTAGAAAACAGTCTGCCACCCACAAAGAAATTCGTTTAAATCTCATGGTAATCATTCGCCACAATGCCTATGTTATCAAAACTAATTACACTCTGATCTCTACATCGGCCGGCACAAGCTTGTCCAACGTTTATCTTACATAATTAATATGCAGCAGCCATAAAACACGCGGAAAACAAAGATCTGGTCAGGACTCGGAATAAATCGTCAATTACTATATTAAAATTCTGCTCTATACAAATTCAAAAGCCTAATATTCCACTTTTTCTTTTTATGGTCACGAAAAAAACATTAAATAAAGGAAATATGAATTTGATGTGGGGATGATGGATCTCGGGATTTCGGCTGTTCAAAATTATCTACAAGAGTCGAAAATTGCAAACTTCAAATCCATCAAAGGAACAAAAGAACTAAAATCAAAGGAACAGAGAATCTATGAACAAATCACCATATAAAAGTTCATCTGAAACGCACGATTTGAAGTAACAGAAATTTCGAGAAATAATCAAATTCAATAACATTGAAAAAGAACAACATCAGAGCATAATTGAGCGGTATCGATTCACGAATCAATTACCTGAGGAGTAGAATTCCCAAATTCGATCTCTGAATTTTGCCCTAAATTTCTCCTTACAAAGGAGTTAACGAAAATATCTGCCTCGTATCTGGAGTTTATTTAGAGTCAGAACCGACGGATGCCAGCGCATCGGGAAGTCAGTGACCTGGATTATCTCTTTGTTTTCTATATTCCTTAATATATAAGTTTGTTTTTAGTTAAAATATGAGTTAATCACTATTTATACCCCTCAACTATATTTCAAAAGCAACTGTTACCCCTCAAAATTTATGGTGCCATAAATATCCCTAACTGTTTACGGTAGCAATGGCAAATGGGTTCGACCCACCCCGCCCCGCCCCGCCCCGTTTAACTCGGCCCACTTTTGGACCCGCCTAAACCCGTTATGACCCACGAGTTAAGTGGGTTTTACAAACGGGGCGGGGTGGGTTGTACATTTAAGAAAAATCGACCCACCCCGCCAAAAATCCACAACCCGCCCCGCCCCGTCACCCAACCCACTTAAACCCGCCTCATTTAAACCCATAATACCCAACCCAACCCACTTAACCCATATTATCCCAACCCCTATAAATACTCACTCAAATCCCCTCAAACTCACACCAAACCCACACTATCATTTTCTACTCTATTTTCTAAATAGAAAATATGGACAACATTCCTCCTAATCCCTCTACTAGTGCTAGGACTAGGAGGACTTCCATAGTTTGGCAAATATGGGTATTTAATGAGGAAGTTCTCAAAGCTAAATGTACGATATGTGGGTATGAAATTCGTCACGAACATGGTTGGGGGATGGGAACAATGGTTAGACACATAAAAAATAAACACCCGGATTGTTATGTTTAAATTGTAATTTTTATTGTACTTTTCATTTTAAATTGTAATGTTTGTTTTATTATGTTGTTTTCATATAAGTCCCCCTCATATGTAAGTCTTATTTTGTTATAAGTAAAATCAGTATGACTTTTATCTATATTTATTTTTACTAAAAAAAAATTAAAAAAAAATTAACCCAACCCACTTAACCCGCCAAACTCGCCAAACCCAACCGACCCACCCAACCCACCGGGTTAACCCGTGACTCGACCCACCTTTGACGGGTTTTCCAAACGGGGCGGGGTGGGTTGTTCATATTATGTTTTGGACCCAACCCGCCATGACCCATTGACTGGTCAACCCCGCCCCGCCTCGCCCTGAACCCGCCCCGAACTCGCTGGGTTAACCCATTTGCCATTGCAAATTTACGGGGTGCCATTAGTGCCCAAAAGTGGCAAAATCTGGCGAGAGGGGGCGGTGTTCCATATGTGCAGCCCGCACATACGAAATTACAGTGAAAAAAATTCCACAGAAAAATTGCACATTCTTCCTCCTTTGTCTTCTTCAACCAAGAGAAGTGCACCTTCTTCTCCAAATCATTTCTTCCAAAAAAATTCCCAAAATCCAAAATCCATACAACTAAATTCTTATATTCATCATCTTCCATACAACTAATGATATGGATTGTTATTGTATTACTCTTCGTGTTATTGTTTTTAACATGGAAGTGCATTCAATGTGCTATTTCTAACAATTCTCAAATCTTTAGTTGTAACAAAGGGAATTGGGGAAAAAGCCAGATAAATTCTATTTGTATGATAGAAGGACAAAATTGTAAAGTTCTTTAAGGTATCTCAAAAGGAAATTTTATGAGACTAAAAAGATTTCTTACTGTAACAAAGTTTAGCAAAATATTCATGTTCTTGCACAACCAACATCTACCTCAATGGTATATACATTAGATTCTATCCCTGGACATATTACATAATTAAAAGTATTGAATTCTTTTAGCTGCCAAAACCCAACAAAATCAGGCTTGGAAATTGGGAGGCTGAAGTTCTATCAAAGAAACAAGTAGAGTATGCTGCCACAAATGCTTTTGTTTCTTGGTACCTATATCAGGTAGATTAGAAACTTTCTAAAAGCACTAAATTTGAGGGGAACATGATGAATATAAGAATTTAGTTGTATGAATTTTGGATTTTGGAAGAAATATTTTGGAGAAGAATGTGCACTTCTCTTTGTTGAAGTAGACAAAGGAGGAAGAATGTGTAATTTCTTTATGGACTGTTTTGCCCTTGTAATTTCGCATGTACGGACTGCACATGTGGAACACTGCCTGTGACGCCCCGTCCCTCTCGGGTCGGGTACGCCGCGTGCCTCTCGGCACTGGGTTCTATCCTTTACAATATAAATTACATGTGGATAAAAAAATTTCTTAAACTGTTCTATATTCTATTCTATGGCTTCTAAGTTGACTCCGGTCTTTGACTGAATTCCCAATATACGGGTTTCTAATCCCAAGCTTTCGTTGCGCACTCTGATACCAAAATCTTCTAATCTGGATATGTATTTAGCATTGACTTATTTCTTTGTCTTGGTTCAACTTTACACCTCAGAATGTTCTTGTTCTATCCCCTCAATCCTGCAAGAACTAAAACAGAAAACAGAGAAAGGGTGAGTTATAAATAGCCCAGTGAGTCCCCAGTGAAGTGTGTGCTAGTGATTTGAAACTCATTTTATTTCGCAAACATTTTTATTTTGAAGACACGGAGAAACTTCCTTTATTTAGAAATACTTTTCATTTTTCCAAAATAATTCCAAAATCATTTTATTTCAGAAAACATTCTCTTTATCTTCTTTCAAAACAGTTTAGAAATCATTTAGTTTTAGAAAAACATTTGCTTTAACTGGAATGCTCTTTCTTTTCAATTTCAGAAATATCCACCGGAATAAAAAGACCATTCCGGGTATCAGATTCAGAAATAAAAGAGTACATGACCGGCCAAGTCAATAACTCTTTAGTCAATACCAGCCTCACGCCTGTCAATTCAATACCAGCCTCACGCCAATACCAACCTCACGCCTGACACACCACATACCAGCCTCACGCCTGACATACTAACAGTTCCTGAGTTAAACCTCCTAACCCCGGAGACATGTTAGCAGTTATGATTCCATATGTGGTATCATCCCGTTGCTTTCCCTGCCCCTAACGCTTCCACACAGTATTGAGATCCCGTGAGATGACCAGAGTTGTCGTTCATATATTTTTCAAAAATACTTTTCAAGAAATACTTTTTAAGAGATACTTTCCAGAACCATATTTTAGAAATACTGTAACTTTTAATTTGTAAATACTTTGCATAAAACATCTTTGTAAAACAAGTTCTCCGGTTTTGAGAGGGAACTCACATTTTCAGAAATATTTTTCAAGAAATACTTTTCAGAATTCCTTTAAAAAATATTGCAACTTTCATTTATAAAACAATTTCCAAAAAATGCATTTATAAAACAAGTTCTCCGGTTTTTGGAGGAAACTCACATTTTCAGAAATATTTTCCAAAAATACTTTTCAGAAACACTTTCCAATAAATACGTTTCAGAAACATTTTCCAGCATTTTACCTCAGAAATACCGTAATCTTTTCATTTATAAACAATTTTCATAAAACACATTTATAAAACAAGTTCTCCGGTTTTGAGAGGGAACTCACCTTAGCCTTTTATCGTTTGTACCTTCTTTAAGATATGTACCTATTTCGAAAATGCCAACTCTTTAGGAATTACTTATTAAATTAAAGACATATATGTCTAAACTAAGTTTCTAGGCTTCTGGGGTCTTTTTGGTAAATTTCTAAAGTTTAGGGACTAAACTGTAAATATTTATTCTATGACATTTCTATGCTTTTGAAGACATAAATAGCCTAGATATATTATTATAAATTCTCTGGAAATAGTTTCTAAGGTTTAACGGGTCTTAAAAGTAGAATATGAAATTATAGGGGCTGAAATGTAACTTCTAAAAGTTATTCCGGACTCGAATAAAGTTATTTCGTATATATTTTATTTTTTGTCACCGAAATTACTATTAATAACTATTGTTTTCATAATTCTTGTCGCTACTACAAACTGCTTTTTTTCTTTATTTAATTATTACTGTTTCATTGCTATTACTACAACTATCGTGATCTTTGATCTAATTTTATTGAAAGAAAGTAATAAAATTCTTTTATTTCTTTCTAGTTTCGTATTGTCAATAAAATAGAAACTATGAAAATACTATTTCAAGAATAAAGAGTTAAAATATTCTTAGAACAAAATAATATTTTCAATGTTAAGCGATGATAAGTGATTCCAAGTTCTAATATTGAAATGCTCTTGTTCGCTTTCCAATATTATAACCTGGATATTTCTATTTGCTTAATGTCTATTTAATTTTAAATATAATGCAAAAATATATGTTACTCTTTTTCTAGTCTAGGATCAATCAAGAATTAGACTTATATTCTTCCTGGGTTCACCCTGCCTTAACCTAAGAAAAGTCCGATTAGAAAAAGTCTCCACCAGCTGGGAGTGGGTCACTGGAGTGTAGGATAGTCTCGTAGAATATAATCTAATTCTTTCATGACCCCGATTAACTTAACTTTATTATTGCAGGGATTATGACAACATAAATAAAAATACTCGTCTATCGCAACCAAATTCACCGCCGTAGATTCCGTAAGTTTATCATTTGGACCTAGAGAGTAGAGAGAGTTTTGAGGGAGAATTTCCCTTTAAGGAAAGGTGCAAATGAAATGGAGGCCAAAGGTCTTCTATTTATAGTAGTAATTAGGGACCTTTCTTGTAATTTCTTGTATTTGTAAGGACTTTTTATGTAAATAATTCAGGGACTATTAACGCTAATATTGTTTCTTTCTTGGTGCGCAAGTACAAGATAATCATCAATATTTTTCATTTTTCTTTTATTTCTCAATTTTTTTTCAATTACTATTATGCCCTTATCTTTTAATAAAAATTACCACTTTATCGTTTGGGCTATTTTACCCTTGCTAATTAATCTAAAATACATTTTTAACCCTATCAAGTGAAAAATTAATATAATACTAACCTTTAAATTGATATCCGAAATTATGGGTCGTCACAATCTCACTTCCTTAAAAAGAATTTCGTCCCTCGAAATTCACTTATTATACCGGAGCGAATCCATTTCCCTATTTTTCTCAAAATTCTCTTGCCCTAATACATTACGCGACTACATTTGTTCACCATTCTAAAAATAGGTCATTTATCCTTAAATTTCCTAAAGACGTTTTTCTGATAGGCCATTATCTTCAACTTTCTTCAAAAATATCCTCGTAGGGCCCATTATTCTCAAGCTTGAAATTGGACAGCGATCAGCCCAAAAAATCTGGGCTCTTTATATTTTTTAATACATGCGTGCTATGTTCATGAATTATGGATCCAATTAATTAGGATTCGGGAGAGATTTTGACTGATCTAACGTGAGTTCTTACGCATATATAACAATTATTATTTTCGGTGTCGGACAAGAATAACTCCCAACTATACCTTATTCTTTAGGACAGGGCTTCATTATAAGTAATTGCGAATTTTTAGGTAGTTGTGAATTTAGATTTTATTTTTTATTTTTTTTCCCTTTTGAAATGTATTCATTTTCTTGAATGGAAAAAGGAGATTTAGAATTGAATTATAGTAACATAAACACTCTTTTTTTTGCCAAATATGAAAGTTTACATTTAATTTCAAAGTGGAGCTTTGTTCACGACTTCACACGGGTGTGTGTGTATATACAAATAAATGTAAAATACATTTATTTGTAAGTCTAATGTTATTTTATATACACAAGTTTAAGGTTTGTTTGTACTTTGTATCCACAAGCTTCACATATAAAAGATGACAAGCAAGGAATTGCACAAATACTATCAAATACATATTTTTTCATAAAAAAATAAAAATCATAGAAAACACCTACTAAGGTCACAACCACCTATTACAATGAGATCATATGAAATTCCTTCTTTTTAGCTTCTTTTATTTTTGCTTCCTATCAATAAAGCAAAGTAAAATAATATTCTGAAGAAAAATCCCAAACCAATAATGATCCAAAAGGAATTCCATTTATCGATATCTCTGACGCCAGTTTGCTTCAATATATCCGTACCTGTAGTTAAACAAGTCGTTCCAGTAATATTCCTATGCAAAGTTTGGCTTATGGATTTCAATAATTTCAGCTTCAATGAATCCGGAAACGCCCTCAATGGCGAACCATCGAAAACCTGAATTCCAGTAACAAAACATTTATTCGGATCGGCGAACTCATTTTGCAAAACTCCTTGATACGGATATTTCACTAGAGATAAATAATGAAACCATAGCCAGTAGGGCGGAATACGATCTCGACTGATAAAAAAGCCACTAAAAAGTACGAAGTAGGCCAAAATAGCTACGACAACAGTGTACCCCACCATCACATTATAAATGACTCCAGAAAGAAAAGTCACGAAAGAACTTCCCGCCCAAAATGAGCCCACCATGAACATGAAAAAGAAAAGGAACCCGGAAAATCCGCCGGCTAATCCAACGGCCCAAAAGGTTATAGCGGCAAATGTGGAGGAGAGAATTAGTATGGAAGGAATGGACAGTAGAGATTGAGAGAGAACGTAAGATGAACGGCGATAAGCGTTATACGAGGTTTCTCTCATGAAAATATAACGTTGTTGAAGGAAAACTGGAATGGCTTCGGCACATGTGTAGAAAGTTGTTGACATTGCAAAAGCGAAAAATCCTATTCGTTCTTGGATTCCTCTTGGAGAACTGTCGAGTTTCCAAAACATGGTGGCAAGAATGACTCCAGTAACGATTACAGCGCCTAATCGTACCCCGAAGAGTTCGGGCGCGCGTAAAGAGTTAAGGATTGATCTTCTGGCAATCACTATCATTTCTATCCAAAATGGATTTGCAAATCTTGGAACAGAGGAGAGGTCGACGTCGGCAGTGGTGGCGCTAGTGACTAGTTTACCTGAAAATTTTTAAATAACCCGCATTAATATCAGAGTTAAGTTCAACATGAATATAAACATGAAAATCTAGTAATTTTTTGTCTAGAATGAAGTGTAAATAATATATGAAAAAACCACATAAATATTTTCAAAAAATTTTAGTATGCAAAACTAATTATGATTTAAAGAATTACTTTGAAAATTAGTTTACTTAAGGGTAAATTATGTAATCTTCAAAATCTTACCACTCATATTTGTTCGAGAGATGTATATTAGATCTCACATATTAATATTGAACCCACATTCCTTTCACAATTGCAAAAGGTTTTTATTTAATAGCCCTACTTATAAAAATAAAACTGTCATAAACATTTAAGAACGGAAAACATTTAGGAGGTGGATTACCGATGGTCCTGGTTTCGCCTACTCTCACATAATTTCATATAGTATCAGTGTGTGACATTACATTCAAGTTTAGGCGTGTAAGATGTTAGATGAAGGTGTGACTGGTATCAGTGTTATACTTGTCCACCAAAACGTTATGCAGAAAATTGAAAGGTGGACTTGTACTAATAATGTTGATTATATTGTTTCCTATCTAAAAGTGTTTTAAATCAAGACTAATATGTCACGTTTATGATAAAACGTTTCTGTCTATGCATGTATGCACATAACTTATTTACCTTTCGATATGCTGGAACTAATAGCATCTTTAAGTGACGGAACCGATCCATCTCTAAAACTGTTTATCCGATTCTCCTTCATTTGCCTGGACCTATTAAAATCAACCAAAGCTTTAGTAGCACCAGGGGAACCTTCAAGTTCTCTAACAAAATCAAGAACAAACTCAGTCCGATCTTCGTTTGCCGGAATCGGATGTCCGTAATCAGCAAAGAATTGAGGAAGATTGGTCGGAGAACCACTGAAAACGGTTTGCCCACGTGAAAGAAAGATCATACGATCAAGAAGTCGAAGAATTCGATAACTGGGTTGATGAATTGACATTATTACTATGCTTCCATTTCGAGCAATTCTTTGTAAGACTTTTACCACCATATATGCACTTGTGGAATCTAATCCTGAAGTGGGCTCATCAAGAAACAGGAGAATCGGGTCGTGGATTATATCGGTTCCGATTGAGACACGACGTCGTTCTCCACCTGAAATATATAGACAGAATCAAAACTTCAACTTTTATCATTGACGAATTTTATATAATTTTTTTTTAAAATATTGCATGAAAATTTAATATATATATATAGATGACCATAAGACTAAAAAAATCAATAAACATAAAAAAAATAAAAAAATGTTGGGGTAATTTCTACTTCTCGCCTTTGAATTTGTCTCTTAACCAATGACAGATCTACGGGTGGAAGCAGGAATGATGACAGGTTGCAAAACTTTGGAACCTTTCATATTTCACTTTTATAAAATATTTTTTCGTCCCCCAATTGACTGTCTATTATTTATTTTGATTTGTCTTAAATTGAATATTTATTTATTTTTCTTCAAACGAATGTATTTCTTTTTAAAACTTACCTAAGTAACTTCCTATTTTGAAGAGATGCAAACTTTAGTAACAATAGGGACCATCATATATTTGAATATATTGTTATAATTTATTAGTAATCAAATTATTTTTCTTAATATTATTGTGCAAAAGTAAAAAAAAAAAAAAAAAAGAAAATTTAATTTAGGATGAAATGAGCAGAATCTTTCAAAAATTCCTTTAAAATATTAGCCTTTGTTACCCAAAAAATTATTAAATTTTTTTATACGGGATCTTTTGATATATATTTCGCTCCCTCAACATAAAATGATTGTATTTGCCACTGCTCTTACCTGAAACTCCACGGTGGCCTTCATCTCCGATCATCGTCTTGGCGGCGTTTGTAAGGCCTAATTGGTCAATCAAAGCTTCAACTCTCGCTTTCTTTCTAGATTTCGACAGCGACCGGGGAAGCCGGAACTCAGCAGAGAACATTAAGGTTTCTTCGACAGTTAACATAGGAAACAAAAGATCATCTTGCATAACATAAGCTGATATCACTTTAAGAAGACTAGGTTCAAGAACTTCGTCGTTTAAAGTAACGGCCCCTTTTAAGCTTTCTCTTGCAATTCTATCAGCAAGTGCATCTATTAAAGTCGATTTTCCGGACCCACTTGCTCCAAGAACAGCTAAAATCTCGCCTTCCCTGGCTTCGCCGGAAATGTTATTTAGCAACACTTTCATGTTCGTCGCGGGATCTATTGTGTCGTCTAAAGTGTCGGGTATCCTAGTCCTCCTGAGAAAACACATAGCAGATAGCAGACAAATACAGCAGAATTTAATATGCGTGATGTATTAATTTTTTCTTGGAGCCCTAACATCTAACAATTCTTTAATAACAATTGTCATTTTTTTTTTAAGTCCGACTGGGTGATTGCCCCCATAAGGGGAGAGAAAACAGCCTCACAAGAGAAGGAGAAATCCCTAGAAATGGAGACAATTAAAGCTTATCCCATGCATGGAGAGGGTATCAAACCCACGACCTCAAGGTCGTGGGTAGGCCCTAGTCCCACTGGGCTATGGACCTTGTGATAATATCAATTGTCATTGAGGCATTGATATAGTGACAAAGATTGATGTCTCATAACGTAGATGTCATGAGTTCAAATCTATTCTCCGCTTCTTGAATCCTACTATTTTTTATAGTAGATATGTCCCCTCCCCCACTAAATAAAAAAAATTATTAATAACAATTAGAGAAATTCTTTATTTCTGTCCATAATTATTTTAGAATTTCTATTTCTAATAATAAACTTTTATGCAGGATATTTCTACCTCATGAGCAATTTTTGTGATAATACTTTTGACCAATTACAAAAATACGATAATTTTGGGACTAAAAGTATGTCAAACAACCAATTTTTCGATTATGAAAAGGGGATGTGATAGAATGAATGGACAAAATATCCCGATTACAGTGAAAAAATGAGTTATTAACTGCAAATTTTATCTGAAATCACTGTATTTTGATTAATTTGTCACAAACATCAATTAAAAAATTATTCATGTGTATCTTGTTCTAAATAAATGTTTCGTCTAAAAATAGAAATCCGAAAATACTTTATAAAGTGGATTTCTCTAACAATATATATGACGGTAAGGACAAATTATAGAAATGCAGAATAACCGGTCACAATACCTGAGAAAGCGGGGCAATTTGCGACGAACTTTGACGCTATAGTAGAGATTACGAAATGAAAGAACGAAAGGGTAAGAATTGGGGGGCCGGAAATGAGTCGTTTTCGAGTTGAAGAATATGGTTTTTTTGGCCGTTGCTAGTACTACTAGTAGGAGTGGAGTCACCTACTCGACGGAGGAGTTCACCTAGTGTAGGTGAAAAGCTGCGTTTATTAGGTTTTCTGCTGTATTCTTGAAGCTCCATAACTTGTCTTGGACCTAAAAATGGAAGGTCACTAGCTGAGGACATGCTATCGGCGACGGAGATGGACATGGCTATTTTGGTTCCCCTGCCCCCAGCCCTAGCTGGACAGAGAGAGAGAGAGAGAGAGAGAGAGAAAGGGGGAGAAATATTAAGGAAAGGATAACTTTTAAGGTTGAAGTTGGATGGACTACATTGTATAAATACTCGCTACTAAGATTTGAAATTTTGTTTAACAAGTAGTCACCAAAGAGTGAGGATACCAATTGCGGATCCAGGACATGACGGCAAAAAATCCTCTGTCCCCGTGTGTGTTGCCAACCAACCACAATTCACCCTGTGTATATATAATTGGAAAAAATAATTATATAGTAAATTCTGATTGGTTGGGGACAGGAATGGGGACAGATGATTTTCACCCGGACATGAGTGCACTGGTGTCACTTGCCGATTCACTTTATTTGTGTGAGGTCACTTGTGAACTTATTATTTAAATGGAATAAGAATACATCATACTTAAAAAATTATTTTCAGCGGGGACATGTGACCCTGATGGCGGGACACTAACTCCCTTCAACAATGTTATGTATATTTGAGAAATTAAAGATGCAGTACTCGGACATATCTCAACTGGTAAATTTACCATGAGTAGTATTGTGCTAGCTAGTCTTGCCTTTACTTATATGGTGAATGTTCGATCCCTGTTAAGTGTGAAATCAACCCACTCACAATGATGTATATGCAGCTCTAGTAAATATCTTATTTTAAGTATAACTCACGATTTAACTCCTCCATTAACAATAGAAACGGAGAAGTAGGGACCCTTAGAGTTGAGACTCAATCTTGTTTTAAGAAATTAAAAATGCAGAAATTGAATTGGCTTTCGTGTGGGGATGAGGCTTGAGAGTTGCAATAGAGTAAGGTCAGTAGGTGAGGAGTTGCACTGCCTCTCCCACTGATTTCTTTACGTATTGTGGACTCTATACCAAAGTCTTGATCATCCAACATAAACCACCCAAACGTCATTCTCTTCTATTTCTACCACCAAGTCCACTATGAGGTTTCTTGTGAAGGGATCGGGCATCTATCAACTTTGATCTTCATTGAAGATTTCCTCAACTTTGAAAATAGTTTTGCACATTAACATGGCCATTTTAGTTTCATAAGTGTATATATATTCTATTAATACTGTGTTTAATACATTTCGACGATTGAATTATTTGATCGAATGACTGAAATAACTATTCAGAAATAATTTTGAAATTTATTTCTAAACAACTATTTCAACCAACATAATCAAACAACCCGATAGTATCCGACAATTCCAAGGAGATTTTTTTAAAAAAAAATTACAAATTTATAATAGATGATTATAACGTTAAATTGTCAGAAAAAATTAGCGTAACTGACAACTGACAAACACTTTCAGCACTTTTCTCTTGGCAAATTAAAAAGTTGTATTACCATAGGGAAAGAGCTATTAATAGCGATATGGTGACCAAACAATTCCTAATTTTTGTTTTGACACGCCTTCATTTCATTACGCAAACCAATGTTCAACGCCGAATGTAATTGGCTTGTTGTTTAGTGATTTTTCTAATTTCTTGCATGAATAATATATATATTCTGTCATTTTCTCAAGCACCAGATAGAGATATTTTTCTCTCAAAGAGATGTTAGCTCTTACCTGTCCGCCTCATTGACGGACATTTAAAATTTAAATAAAAAGGGAAAAGGCCAATAACAAGTTATAATTGCTCTTAAGTGCTGATGAGTAGATTAGCCCAATATCTCCCATTTTGGGCTTTTAACTGCAATTAGTCGTTCGCTAGGGGCCGTAAATGCAAGGTATCTCAACTTCGTTTTTTGGTCGAGGGAGCCCAATAATAACCCCTAGGCATTTTCTAGGAGGAAAAATTCAACCGCAGCACTATCTTTATCGGAGTCCGTCGCACGAGTTAGTTCTACTAGATGTGAGTTTTTTTATTTTTTTTATTTTGATAGGTGAGTAAGTTTAAAATTTAAATTCAAACTATCTAAGCCAAAAAGTTATTTTTTTCCTTATGAATTTGCACTTTTGATCTAAGTGTATTGTATTCATTGACTTGGATAAACTTACTCACCTATTAAAATAAAATTTCTCTTTAAAATTGATTTATTCACATCTGAAATATATATTTTTCTTCTCTAGTTCTTTTATTTTTAAACCCGATTGGGCGGTATTAAAACTTGCCGCACTTATATGGAGGTATCGAATTTATGACCTCAAGGTCGTGGGCAGACGTCTGTCTCACTGGTTAGGACACCTTTAATTTCTTCCCTAGTTCCATAGCCCAAAATCTTCTTCCAATCAGTTTTCTCTGTTGCAGTCGCCGGAGATGAGTCTATTCGGAAGCGCCAGAAAATCCAACCTTCTGATCAAAATGGCTGATCAGAAACAAGGAATGGCGTCCATTCTTTGCAATACGTCTAGACATTTCTCCACTGAAGCCGCCGGACAGGCGGGGCCGGAAATAACATATGATTCATTTCTTAAACCACCATCAACTGGTAAAACTCATTAATCTCAGTTTATTCCTTTCTTTTAATCTCCTGATTTTAGGATTTTAGCTTTTGTTATAGTAAACTGAATTTGTTAATTTGCTTGTGTATTGATATAGGTAAGATGTATTTACAGATTAATAACTCCAACTTTCCAGCTTTTTGTTTTTTTGTATTACTCTGTGGTGTATATCTTGAGTAGCAGAGGAGCAATAATTGTCGCATATTTGTAGGAATGTGATTATGCCTTACAAATCATATCCTGTCACACCCGTGCAGGGAGTCGATGGCGTAGCGATTAGTACTCGTTGGTTAGTGAAACACTGAAAGCTCGACAAACGAGTTACTAAAAGAAATTCAATTATGAAATAATCCAAAAACAAGAGTTCAACAAATTGAAACTAATTATTACAAATGAAATTGTTCAGTGATACTAATAATAAAATAAACTAAATTCTTAAATTTAAACCGGTTATGAATCACTCTTCATAATCCCCATCACAGATGCCAACATCTTCGTAGTGTTGCTCATCACCTAAATCATCTGCACAGTAAAAGAGGATGGACTGAGCTTCGGTGCTCAGTAGGGACCAACAAGAAGAACAAACAAATAAGCTAAGTAGCCATATTCGTCGCATCTAAACGCTTACATAACCGAGTGCACAATAAGCACCACGCATTGCTCATACACTACACTCGATTACATTTAAACACTAAGAACATCACTACCGCTATGACACACAATCCCGCCACGACACACAATCCCGCCACATGAGCTGACTCATCTATTCACTCCCAATCAACAATAACGGTAATGGCCCTAGCTATTATCCGAGCTAGGACGACTCAGAAAATGCATGCGCGGGTTTGGTACGGTCCCCCAAACGACGGGCCCAGGGTTTAAGGATCCATTCTTTTATTGTGTCATTACCCACCACAGTGGACTCAACAAAGCCATTACCGTCCCAATGATAACATCATCGGGTGAGGGTTCGAGAGGCAGCGTATATCGAGAAGACCCTCTCGGGTCACGGAATCGATGTCGAATGCGATGGCGAACGAATCCACGCTAATTAGTCGTTCCTAGACAAGAGCTCAGTAGGGGCGACGACTCGGTCGACCAAACCACATATGACTAAAATCAACGACTCTCAAATATAACGACCAAAGCGGTAACATTTATGCAAGTTCAAGACAAGCCCAATTAAATCCAAGATTCACAATTATCGGGATAATTATGACAATTTACATAAAGCAATAACAAGAACGCAGTAATCAATAAACGAATCAGATTATAAAGCAATTAAACCAAATCTAAAACATTTTATACAATATCGAAAGTAATAAACACAATTCATTCAAATATTTTATAAATAGAATAATTTATTCGCTTTTACTGTGCAGTTATATGCGAGAATTAAATGACGTAAAGGTCCCTACCTTTTACGAAGACAATTAAAAACAGAAAATTTGAGACAGCACTGCCCAGCCTTACTCGGAGAGCTATAATTTTCTGCTCGGGAATCGAAATGGCGTTCTGTCTGCGCTCGCTCGAAGCTTATTCGATTATCTTCGTTTCGATATATTATGCGTCGAAAATGGTGAAAAAACGCTCTCTCGGTGATCTTTCAAAGTTCTGGACAGAATCTAAAACTCACAAGAAAAGCTCACTGTTTCTCTCACTGTTTGATGAATTGTGATTAACTCTCCCCTGCCCCCTAGCCGTGTGTATATATATATATACTGATTGGTTGCTTTGTGATATTCAAAGCCTACAAATCCGCCACCTTATCCCCCACGATCCCATAACCCCTCAAACTCCCTGCCCACGATTGCCATTTTACTTTTTTCTTTTTTTTTTTTTTTTCTTGCCTTGCACGACACACACACACGTTTTGCCTTCTATATTTTTCTTTTGTTTTACTTATTAAAATATTTCCTTTATTCCCAATTCAATTAACAAATCATCTAATTAAATTACTAATCTAGGTGAATCACAATTTAAGTCACTTAATTACGATACCCGTACGAAACGCCCCACAACGAAACGTACCCAAAAAAGTAACACGTGACATGTTATAAAAATAAATATACACATAAACACATGATCGCGCAAAATAAATTACGCCTACGCAATAAATCACACAAAAATAAATTAAATGTAAAAAAACACGTAAGCAAAAGTTACGGGTTTCACATATCCGGATTAGTATGCATAATATAAGTTGTGTATAGCACATAGTAAGAACGAAAGAAGCAAAAAATAATGTACTTTGTTAGTCAAAATATCAATATTACTCTCATAGTTAGGACTTCTATACCATTAATTTTATTTAAGAGGGTAATATTAATATTTTGATTAAAAAACACCTTATTTATTGCTTCTTTAATTATTTTTTACGTGTACTAAATGACTTATATATTACGGAATGGAGGGAGTGTAAAAAACTAAAAAATATAGTATTGGTTTCAGCGGATCATTTTTGGGATTTTTTAAAATTTGAGAAGAATGCTATGTTTTCAGTATTTATTTATTTATTTGGTTGGGTGGGTGAGTAGGGATTTACTGATAAAATTTATCATTAGATAAAAAATATGGAGGCTTGAGTGAAGGCTATGTTGAGCTCTGTACACAATTTATCAATTTGTCGCAGAATGTTCTATTAAGATGTTCGACTTATTATTACAATGTTATAGAAATTCTTTACGGCTCAATTACAATGATCTTAAAGTTGGCAATTCTGAATTGATCTAGTTTGAAAGATGTTATGCTATTTCAGTGGAAGTAAATAATTTATATTAATTCTGATAAAAAGCTGTTTCTTGATACATTTTGCTTTCACTGATCATCAGGCCTGGTTTATGGGAGAATAACTGGCATAAGAAAGTATACCACCAAAAATGATATTGTTAATGTTGAAATATGAAGTCCCACATCGAGTGTTTAAGGAAGATCCAAATAACATATAATCTCATGGGTTAACACCTCTCCTTGCCAATTGATTCTTATGGGGTAAAATAATGTATTAAACTATGACAAAAAAAAAAAAAATTGTTGGTTGCCGTACAGTTTTCCTGAGTCGGTTCTCTCAATTGGATTAAATTCTTGTCGAAGCCCCCGCACTATAATCCTTCTCATTCGTGTCTCATCTACAGGATGAAGAGGGTCTAGCTTTGTAATTTTTTCGGACAAAGATTTAACTTTGTCAAAGAATTGACTTACTGTCATATCGCCCTGTGAGAGACTCATCAACTCATTCTCGAATCTCTGCAACTTGGAGTCATTTGCCTTTGCAAAGCACTCTGCCAATATATCCCAAGCTTCTTTGGGAGTTTTAGCGTCCTTAATTTTGTCCAAAAATATTTTCTCTACGGTTAAGGCTAGGATAGATAAAGTCTTACCGGCATTGGCATCCCACTTCTTGTACTCCGCGATATTTCCTTCTGTAGGTGGCGTTGTCCGGTTGCCGTCGATCATATCCCACAAGCCTTGTCCTCTCAAGTAGAACTTGAGACATATACTCCAGTCATGGTAGTTGTCGTCGCTAAGTTTTTCGATGTTGCTGGTATTTACGAACTCCGCCATTGTGACTTGGTGATGCCCTGCACTCTAACCAAGTAAGTTTGGTCCCCGACCAACGACTTCACAATCCCTGATTGTGCTCCGACAGAGTTTCCTCGTACCTTGATCTCTGACTCGTCAATGTCGAATTAGGTCCCCGACCGTTTACTTCGACAGAGTCTCCTCGTAGCGCGACTATCGATCGACGATCTCTACTACGGTCCCGGACCGTAATTACCTCAATATCAACAGGTCCAAAACAACCTGCTCTGATACCACTTGTTTAGTATTTTGATCTAATACTACTGATTGAGTATTAGCTCAAATACCACTTGTAGAGAATTCAATTGACAAACACTTTTATATTTCAATTGAATTTACACTACACAAAGCCACCTAACACTCACACTTATGTACTAAGCTCACTTAGCTCTCAAGCTCACAACTTTGCTTCACTCTCAAAGTTGACTCTTGCTTTGGAGTACTTGCTCTTACTTCTTTCTTACTTCTTTCTTTCTTGCAAATGCATATCACACATATCCTATTTATACTAGTTGGTTAGACTAGTCTCTAACCATCTAGAATATTCTACCATCTAGGCATTTAACCTAACCTAGAACAATCTAGAAGCTACCTTCTTATTTTCTCTAGTGTGTTCCCATGTCTTCCCTCATAGATCATTATAGAACTTCTTTTCTAGGAATGAACTTATGGATCAATTCTAGAACTTTCTAGAGCTTGCTCTCTAGGAGATTTTATCTCTCCATTTGTTGAAGCTTCTAGATCAAGGGAGAGAGATAGTTGGTGATTTCTAACAGTTTCTCCTTTTTTTAGTTTTGCTTTACTCTATTCACGCTGAGAATTGAACTAAAGTTTTTTCACTAGAAGTTAGTATCACGGATCTATACTCCAGTTGCTAGGAGCTAATGGCATACTGTTCATCTTTTTTTTTTTTTAGATCTTACTGCTAGGAATCCCTCGTAATGCATTGAGTGATGATATAGAGCGTTTTCTGTCTGGCTGCGAATACGATGCATCCTCCCTCACTTTGTTTACCAGGTTACTTCTGCAACTCTTCACTATTTTCACTTGGAGAAGCATACAACTAAAATTTGGGATCATTTTTGTTGTATGAATCTTTTGTGCTTTTCATTGTTCTTGCAGGCCAGGATTCCCAGATCCCATTAGAATTGCACGCGTGCGCTTCCCTTCACAGGCTCTTGCAACACATGCATTGGTTTCCAAAAACTGGGGCTTTTGTCTGAATAATCAAATTTTGGTAGAGGTGCTCAAGTAATTTCGCGTTAATGCCCCTTTCCAAGTGACTTTCGGCTGCAGTTTTGGAGCGATGATCATAGGATAGAAGAGAGGCTGAATGTCGAAGTAATAGTTAGACAACTAGAAATTTGTTTCTCATAATTGCTTCTTTGATCTTAGATTATGTGCCATACTTGTAAAACCTATTTTCACAGCTTATTGTTACGCACAAAACCTTTAGGTTCTCTTGGTCCTGCTATGGATATGGTATAGATGTAGCCTTTCAGTTCCTGAATAAATTTATTTTTCTTAAAATTTCTCTGGGAAATTGCTTTTTCCTACTGTTATTTGGCATCAAGAGAATATTGATAATATTATTTCTCCCATTCTAGTTCCTTGTCTTGTGGTCAGTAACTTGTTATCTTTCCGCTTAGCAAAAGCTCTTTAATGGAAAGAATAGAATTTCGATCTAGATATCCCTACTGTGAGAGAGTTCTTATTAGTTCGGATCTTCAAATACATTGTTTTCTAAACTGGTAGAATAATCACGCATGGAGCAATGTGATCAAGAAACAAAAATCGGCATGGAAATAATGAAAACACAAGTTCTTGAAAGAACTTGGGTTCGAGCTGGTATAGTAAAGCAGACTAGATTAGTCGGAAACTGTTATGTCTTCAAATATTTTAGGCTGATCAAGAGCACACATATGGTCTACTATATGTATATGAGAATCAAAACCCAAACGAATTGTTTGACAATGAACACTCCTTCCTTGCCCAAGACAACCGGTAGCAGTGCAGAGGCCAATAAAGCTAGTGGATGTGTTAGTCAAGTTATGTTATGTAAAGATAGGTAATTCTATAATACATTGATTTGATAGTCAAGTTATTTTATTTTTATTAAATAATATTTATTATTATTGATAAAATATTTTTATTATTCATATGCAGGTTGTGATAATTCGATCAATATATCTACAACTGGGAGTTACTCAATAAAAGTCACATTATCTAATACTGTTGAATTTTTTTATTTTCTTTCTGAAAAGATTGAAGTTAACGAGTTTTTGTTCTAAGTACAATTGTACAACCATTAAATTAGTAATTTGAAATTCAGTATTTTCGTGCATATTACCGGTCATTTGCTAGTGTGTGTGTGTATATATATATATATTGATATGAACATTTCAATTTTCTAATTTACAAACCTGAACCCAAAGATAATTTGGGAGGGATTTCTTTTTCTCTTTTATAACCTCTCAAAATGGTGGAATCAAAATAGAGGAAACTTATAAGAAGAAAAACCATGCATCTTCCCAACTATCTTCTTAGGTTAAAACGGCTGTTAACTGCTCAAACCAATTAGTATTAATATGGTGCTTAACAATTTTTACATATCTTAAAAGTTACTTCAATGAATGCAATATACGTTGGAAAGAAAATTCAGTGCACGTCAACCTATATGTGGCATGTTACTTATCTTTTTAATGCATTAAATTATTTGTCGACATATATTACATATTCATCAAGAAAATAATTGAAATATTTAGCAAAAAAACATAGTTTGATATATAACTTTGATTTGAAGTAGTGGAAATTCCCTTGTATGCTCCAATCAAACCCATTATCTTGTTTTACTTCAGATCCTATTTACCCATTAGGATTTTTATATGTTATTCCAAAAGAGAATTTCTTTTTGTCACTAAACCTCAAACTTTTCTTTTGTACTTGCCTTAGTTTTGGATTGCATATATCATTACGAAACTATCTGGCCCCTACTGATTCTTGCTGATTTATAATTTTCACTATACTTTGTATTTTCATAGTTTTCATGGTTAAAACATTTGGCTTCTTTTTAAGCTGGAAAGAGTGTCTAATAAAACAACTTTTATGAATAACCTAAAGAGTATTGTTCTGTTACAATATCGGCGGTAGATTTAACAGTCGGTCAATAATTTCATTTTAATTGCTATTCAAGAACATTAATTGACTTATTTAAAACTTTGTCGTTACCTGACAACTGAGATTATGTCAGCACATTATGACAAAAATAGGGTTTTATGTTGTCTTCTCTTTCTGTTTAGCATGATATTACATTGACGGTATTATAACTAAGTCAGCAATTGAGAATGAGGAGAAGCAAAAAGTTCCTTTGGTGATCTCTACTGCAAGCCAAAATGCTGCAAGTAAGTTGTTGATGAATATAAAATATTTATTTGGTAAGGTTTATTTCATGAACATGTACCTAAGAAAGATATAATTCATGTCTACATCTGGACATGAAAATCATTTGACAATATCTCACCAATTGATTAGGGTTTTGGTCCCTCATCTCAACAAAAAATCATTTATATGATAATTTAGTAGCTCATAAATGGAATGAAGCACTTGAGGGGTATACTTGTACAATATTTGTATATGGCCAGAAGGGAAGTGAACAAAGTTACACACTGGAAGGGCAAGGACTAAAATAAAATGTTACATTCTTTGATGCTCGAGTATATCTTTACTGGACCTACATCTATCTACACGTGAAGAGCCCAGAAGATATTAGGTGAAAGGGACATGAAACCAAGATCTAGAATACCTATCTACCTCCCAATTTTTTGTGTTGTTGTAATGTTCTTGAGTTGAGCTTCATATTTGCAAGTTTCTTATTTTTCTAATCAATGGTTCTATTTTCTATATAGTTTCAAACTAGTTGTTCTCTTTTACTTTGATTGTTTACTTGACTCTATAATGGGACATCTCATGAGAATGCTGAAGTTATTTCAAGGGTATTCCAGCAAAATGTTTACACTGAAACTAACTTATTTAGAGATTCATAATGAGGAAATATCATATCTTTTAACCCTAGATGGGGAGAGTTATCATGATTTTTTTTTTATACAATATACCTAATAGGAAAATGGATATTCAGTTTGGTATAGAGAGTATTACTTGTTTTGTTAGTGTAAACCCTTTATATTTGATCACTCTATTACCGTATCAAATAAATTGAATTGACTAGGTTTTTTGGCCCCTCATCTCAGCAAAAAAAAGATTTATATGATAATTTAGTAGCTCCTATATGGAATGAAGCTCTTGAGGGATATACTTGTACAATATTTGCATATGGCTAGAAGGGAAGTCGAAAAACTTACACACTATAAGGGCAAGGAGTAAAATAAAAGGTTATATCTTTATTGGACCTACATCTTTCTACACGCAGGAGCCCAGAAGATATTAGGTGAGATGGACATGAAATCGAGAGCTGGAATACCTATCTACCTCCCGATTTTTCGTGTTGTTATAATGCTCTTAAGTTGACCTTCATATTTGCAAGTTTCTTATTTTTCTAATTAATGGTTCTATTTTCTATATAGTTTCAAACTAGTTGTTCTCTTTTGCTTTGATTTTATAATGAGACATTTCATGAGAACGCTGAAGTTATTCCAAGGGTATTCCAGCAAAATGTTTACATTGAAAAATTCAAATTGCGAAGTATAGCATGAAACTAACTTATTTTGAGATTCATAATGAGGAAATATCATATATTTTAAACCTAGATGGGGAGGGTTAAAAATTATACGACGGAAAAAAAAGAAGCCAATAGCCCTCATGGAAGATGGGGATGGTGCTATGATCATGGAATTTTGCTTTTTATACAATATACCTAATAGAAAAATGAATATTCAGTTTGGTATATAGAGTATTACTTATTTTGACGGTACAAACCCTTTATATTTGATCACTCTATTACAGTATCAAATAAATTGACATTCAAAATAAATTATTGAACAACATAGAGTAAGGGAAGCTTGTCATCAACACACTTGTTAAGCAATCCACTCATGTTACATGCATGCTATATATATTCCCAAAAACTACATAATTCGAAATATGTTTTACTAGGTTGTTCATGTAGCGTTTAATGCACAAGAAATTACTAAAGATGATGTGAGGCTATTATTAGTATACCAAATTAATAAGGTTATTAAATGATTAGTTAGGAGGAAAGACAAAACTTGCATAATTGACACAGTTTCTCCATCCATTGCATATCGTGCAATGAATATCAAGAACTGGCCAAAAGTAGTAAAATTGATAAATTTCCTTTTGGAGTTTTGTTTTGCATGTTCATAATGTATTTAACCTGTGAACTGCCTAAGGATGGTCCAAGCTTGTTCAAATCAGCATTACTAAAGGATCCGAATAGAGAAATAAATCTGAAAAAAAAAGATTTAATTTAAGCTTTTTTCAATTTAGATATTAAATGAGGTTTTATGTGTCTTAACATAATTGCACCTGATAAAGTCAGAAGCGGCATATATATACCAAAAAATCATTACAACAATCAGAAAAGTTATGAAATCTCATTGTTTATTAGGCAATTTTTTTCGTTTTCAACCATTAAACTCATTTATTTTTCATATTGAATTTCCTAGGAGAAATCTCGGTCTTCTGAATAGCTTTTTCCAAATAAAAAACTATAAAGTCATAAAAATTTGAGATGTGGTAGGTTATTCCCAAATAGCAAAGTATAATTTTAGCACTAGAAATCTCATTGTGCCCCTAAGCCAAAACTTTTGTGAATGGCTAGAGTATATACAACTCCATTTCTCTTATTTTTCTACTTTTTAGTTGCAAAATAATTTATAAATTTTTTTTATGATTAAGATATTATAACATGTCACTCTCACAAGATAATTTGTTACAATTTTATAATCTCTACTTCATTCTTAAACTTATATAATCTTTTGCTTCATTCATTAATCATAACTAACGGTCAATTTAGATTTACAATGTTTCGTTACCTTAAAAAGACTTATTAATATTGCAACTTTTAAAGTCTACGATATTAAAGTCAAAAGAGCAATAAATCTTTAAATATTTATGTCTGTCATTATTAATTTGTGGTGCGATAAATAATAATTATGTAAAAAAATTCAGAATTTTCCTTTATCTAATGGTCAATTTAGATTTACAATGTTTCTGTTACCTTAAAAAGACTTATTAATATTGCAACTTTTAAAGTCTATGATATTAAAGTCAAAAGAGCAATAAATTTTTAAATATTTATGTCTGTCTGATGTAAACATCAAAGCTACGGCCCAAGTACCAGTTGGACCAGCGACGAGGGCCCAAACAAAACGATTCCGAGAAGAACTTAATAGTTTTGTCCAAAGAGTCCAAGAACAAGAAAAGCACGTGTTCCTTAAAGAGAGTGAGTCGAAGCTGGTTACACTCATCAAAGTGGACACAAACGTGGACCAACTTGGCGAAATGGAGAACGTGGGTTAAACGTGGTCTAAACGTCCAACCACGATCTAGACCATTATTTCCCGCATTATGTTTAGTTGCTTTATTTTAGGCATTTTAATAAAGTAGTTATTTAGTAGTTTTATTATTTTGTATTTCAGTCCAAGTAGGATTAGACTTTGACTTGGACTCGAAAAACTATAGTCGTATTTCGATTCAAGCAGGATTATACCTTATCTTGAACTTTAAACTATGCCGTATTTCAATTCTACTAGGACTAGGAAACTTAGGCCGAAATCTCCCTATAAAAGGAGCATCCGACATCCTTTGTTATTTACCAATTCATTTATATAAAACGTGAGCTTTTGCTTTCATCTTGAGTTCTTGAAAGGACTTATTCGAACTTATCAAGGATTTCCTTGTGGCGTTCTACTTGACTTATCAAACGAATTATTCACCTTCGTTTGTGGCGTCTTCCTTATACCGAGGTTGCTAATCACAGGTTGATTAGAGGTCGAGGTTTCCACCCATCATAAGTCGATTATACCTAGGTTGCTAGTTACGAAGTAGGATCCTTCCTATTGGTTGATTAGAGGTCGAAGGTCCCCATCCAATCCTATACTTGGGCGAATTTCTGGAGTTGTTGCCGAATCGAAGAGGGTCTCGTTTGCATCGTTGACGAAGGTTCGCATCACTGTCATTATTAATTTGTGGTGCGATAAATAATAATTATGTAAAAAAATTCAGAATTTTCCTTTATCGTGGGGCCTTAAACGTCCGCCTTACTCGCTTAAGGCAATCCACAGGCTGCATTTAACTATTACTACTCAGTGTCCCTATAGTATTAACATGAACTTTTGTTTCGATGATCCTTCGACATATGTCTATTATAAAAAATAAACGATTTCATTTGCCAAGCAAAGAATTCAACTGAAAATATGAGTTACTGAAGGCAATACAAATAAGATATAACAGAAAATCAGCAGTTCATTTGGTCCTAAATGTATTTTCTAAGAGCGTTTAAAGTCCTGAATGATTAATTTCTTCTTTTTACATCATACACGTATTTACGTACTGTCATTAAGATTTTTCCGTCTAAATTTCCGTCTAGATGCCGTCAAGTCAGTCATGTGCCTCACATGTGAGGCACTTTTTGAGGGTATTTCAGACATTTCAACATATTTCTCTCAAGAAAAATTTGGGTACTCAATTGTTAAAAAAAATAACTATGAATACTTAATTTAAATTAACAAAAAAATAAAACATCAAAGTCTAAACTCATCCCCTCCCTCCCCCCTCCATCTTCCTCCGCTCCCCACCGTCAACCACCACCATAACCTGCAACCATGTATATGAAGCTCATGAACCTTTGCCATCGTCTGCCAAATCTATCTTCCCTATTATTCTTTTTTCTTCTTCAAATTATGTCAGTCTAGTCTAGACTAGATTCGTTTCAAATATTTTATCTCGTCGAAAGTTCTTCCTTCAAAGAAATTAGATTTTTACAATTATCGAAGTTTCTTTTTCATGTAAACCAAAGCAAGAAAAATGAAGAATTTCTAGTAGTCTAGAGAGAGAGAGAGAGAGAAAGCCTACTATTTTGGTCAGTCAATGGTGCTTTGAATATTAGGAGACTTTTTTCTTCTTTTCTTTATTTGAAAATACATAGGCTTAATCAATTTGATATTGTGAAATACAATTTGCTTAAACATATTTATCTTTTTATGGCTTCAAGAACAAGGAAGCTTCAAAATTTCCTAAAAGACAAAAAAACTCATTATTGAAAGCGAAATTCAATAACATATTATTAAATATGAAAATCCATTTCGAAATTAATTGGCTTGATATTGAAATTCAACAACAACAACAACATATTATTCAATAATGAAACTCTTTTCGAAATTAATCGGTTTGCTACAGGATAGCCAAATTGAAACTCACTTCGAAGAATCCATTTATGTGTTTTTGGCAAGTTTATCAGTCGGCATCAATCGTTGTCTTATTTTTTGGTTAATTAAAATTAGGGGTGTTGCAGGCGGTGGTTGGCTACGGTTGTGGTGGAGAAGAGTGGTGGTGGTTGATGAAGATGAAGATGGAGGGGTATAAGATGAGTTAAGAATTTTGTTAGTTAGTGTAAATTGGGTATTCATAGTTAGTTTATTTAACAGTTGAGTACCCAAGTTTTTCTTGAGTGAAATAAATCGAAATGTCTGAAATACCCTTAAAAAGTGTCTCACGTGTGATGCACATGAGTAACTTGACGAAAAAATAATAGAAATTTGAACGGAAAGACCTTAATGGCAGTACTTAAATACGTGTAGGATATAAAAAAGAGAAATTAATCATTCAGGACTTTAAACGCTTCTAGAAAATACATTTAGGACCAAATGGGGGGTTTTGCCGAAAACCAGCAACATGTGAGAATACTTATTATGTTAAACAATAATATGATCCATATATACGATATTTTAGCTCATAATAGCGTAACACCAACATTCGAAAAATATACTTATATTGATCAGATATGTTTTTACATATAAATTTTAAACATTTCTTATAACACATCATACATGATTTCCATAAATATTTAGTTCTTACAAGAATAGCTTGGATACAAAATACCTATTCTAGAGCTTTTACATTGTATCAACTCTCTCAATTTCTATAGTTTCTTTCATTTCCCATGATAGTACAATTTTCATTGAAATCCTCTTCTTCTTTCTCCCTATGCAAATAAGACCATAGAAATCTATCTTTGTGAAATTTGATGCAAGGATCATTCTCATCTTGCAATCGGTCCAAGGCTCCGCTCACAATTTTTCTAATATCCTCATCTCCGGCGTCTTCAATCAGAAACTGAGAGTCCATAGCCAAACAACAAATGTCCAAGTTTGTTCCCACTCCATTAGGCAATCTTGCCGCTGCATCTCTCACTAAACAACGAATAGTGAAACAAGCCGGACGATCACTCTTCAAAAGAAAATGCTCCCGAACCTTCTTCAATGGTTTCCTCAAAGGAGCAACAGTAGATTTCCTACCATCTCGAGCTATATAGGAAAATGTCATTTCAGGGATGCTATATCTTAGTGCTTCTTCTCTACGAAAATAATCCCTCATCACCTCGTTGGTTGGATCAATAGTAGGAACACTCTTCTTCAAATTTCTCGTTTCTTTGAACCTTTCTTGTTGTAAAATCTGATATAAAAGAGGCGGCGGATGAAGACTAGCAATCTCTTCAAGTACACTTGAGGTTTCTTTTAGCCATCCTCCAAACCATTCAACCATCTCATGCAGGATTCGCCTCGACATTCCCCAAGCCTCGGGAGACGTAGGGATAACATTAGCCCCTCGATAATGATTCGGGACTGGACCCACCCACGACCAAAGTCTTGTAGTTTTTTCATACGCCACCAATGGCTCCCACGAAGGTATCTCCGGAGGTGATGTAGTAGCTGATAATATCCTAAGAACACCCCGGAGTAAATCTTGGAGACGGACATTCATTTCAAAAACCTTAACATCTCCAGGGTTTGATCTCAAACGCGCCAGTATTTCATCGAACGTAAGATACGTCATCATATTGCTGCTGCCGCTAACGCCGCCATTCTCGGCCTGATTCAGTTGGGGATTGTTTGGAGGAGTACTAAAAAAGGCCAAACGAACAGCAGTAATGAAGTGCAAAACCCCAAACGGAAATCTAGAAATTGTAGGGTTTATAGGAGGGGTAGGTGCACTTCCTTGCTTTGGTGGTGTCACTATGGCCTTGCACTTCTGACCATTGGCCCCACCACTTCCACCAGCAGCTACTGGAGGGGCGGGCTGATAATTTATCTCGTCCCTTCCAGCCGTTTGCTTTTTTATCTCAACTCGAACATTTTCTGACGCCACCTCAAGATCATTAGGTTTAGCGACCTTGGATCCGCCTGATGAAGATGCAATTCCCTCAGATTTCCTTTTACTACCACTGCCACCAGCCACTCCGCAAGCTCCATCTTCCCTTCCTGGATTATCCAGCAAGTCGCCATTCGCCATCTCTAGCAGTATAGCCGCAACAATGAGTTCGTCCTTCCTCGTCATCGCTGCTCAAAACCTAATTTTAATCGATCACAGAAAATTCATCAACATCATAAAGACAAAGGCAAATTCAGTAAAATTGAACTCAAACAAAGCAGATGCAGAAACATGATTTTTTTTTAACATAACCAAATAAAATTAATTTTCTGGATATATAGGAGAAAAGGAACTAAGCCTAGATTTTTTTTTTTCTTCAGAAGATGGAATCAGCCGATGGTTGGTTATAAGAGCATTAATTAGGGGTGAAATAGTCTATCACATATATGTCCCATTAGAATTTGTCATGTGACAATTTATTACAATTTCATATGCACATAACAATTAAATTGCGCGTGATTGAAAACAAATATTGATAGATAGGTGGACATATGATTTTTTGTCATTAATTAGTTACATGCAAAATTAATTGAAAGTACTGTAGACAAAATTAGTTACATGCAAAGTTAGTGACACTAGTAGACAAAAGAGGAAGTGCTGTACCCCTTTGACTTTTTGACTCGCTGCTTTTTCTCAGTGACATATCGCCTCCTCGTCCTGCCGCTGCCGTCGCCGGAAAATGTACCTTCTCTCTGGCCGATATATGGATCAGAGAGATTGAAGAAGAAGTTGATCAATCCATGTCGAGGACCGAATCGCAAAGATTTTCAAGTTCAATTGATTCGGCCGGCGCCTGTTTCTCTCCGTCGACGCCGGTACCAGTTGATAAAATGCTCCAACTTCTCCGGCCGGTATATATATATCAGAGAGATTGAAAAAATCAAGTTTAATCTGAAGAAGATTGGCAATTGAAGACGATGATGGATTTTAATGGAACAAGGTTTTCAGTTTTTGAGACGAGAAAAGAGAACTGACGGCGGCGCTTGGTTCTGTTCGTCGCCAGTTTCTCTCGAAACGTACTACTCCGGCCGGTACAGAAAAGGCTGAGGAGAAGAAGAAAATCGATTGAATGGAAAAATCACGTAAGACTCAATTTGGGGGAAGATGGAAAAACACTCCTTTAGCTTTCACAGTTTTATAACAATAAAAAAAATCTGAATTTTCTTTTCTTTTATTTTTTTAGTTGCAAAATGAAGGAGAAGGTGATACAGATCCACGTAGAATTTGTGGTATAGGACTGACCAAATAATTACAAATTTGTCTTTTTTTCTTATTATCTAACAATTAGTTAATTTTAGACCACGAGTGTAATAAATTTGGTACATATCAGAATTATCACAAAATCAAACACTTAATTTTGAAAACACACATCTCTAAAAAAAGTTAAAAGAAAAATTCTATCAATCTTCCTGAGATAAAATGAGAGGAGAAATTGATAATCTTCTCGCTGCTCGGCTCAATAGTAAGAACATTATTCTTCAGATTTATCGTATTTTTAAACTTTCTTATTGCAAAATCCTATAAAAAAAAAGTGACGGTGGAAGAAGAGTAGCAATTTAATTTTTATGTTACTATACAATTTAAACATTGTATTTTCATAATAGTACTGGCGTTGCTTGAAACTTTCTCATTAAAAATAATCAAATATTTGATTTGCAAATTACATAAGTCTATTTACTCAATGCAAATTATGTGTTGTGCAAATTTTGTTTCTTAGCTTTCACTTTCTCTGTCACGGAAGCTTGATCGATTATATAGGTTAACTGAATTGATTGTTATTTAGGTCTTGATAGGAAGTTTAAAAGTACAAAGTTCCTTAACAAAAAAAAATTAAAATTTTATATAAGTCCTCAAAATTAATAAATTAGTTATGTTGTATATATTTATTAGGAACAAATTATATGTTTATTTAGCTAAAATATGATAGGAAAATATATATTACTGTTTGTTAGAATACTAATGTATTTAGCCAAAATGTATGAAGTATATGTATATTCAGCGAAACACTATACTCCGACCGGTATAAAAAAGGCTGAGAAGAAGAAGAAGATCGATTGAATGGTGGCGCTTGGTTCTGTTCGTCGTCGAAACACTCTACTCCGGCTGGTACAGAAAAGGCTGATAAGAAGAAGAAGAAGATTGATTGAATGGAAGAATCACGTAAGACTCAATTTTGGGGGAAGATGAAAAAACACTCCTTTTCGCTTTCACAGTTTTATAATATAAAAAAAAAATCTAAATTTTCTTTTTTCTTTGCAAAATCAAGGAAAAGGTGATACGGATCCACGGGGAATTTGTGGTTTAGAACTGACCAAATAATTATAAAGTTGTCTTTTCTTTTATTCGGTAACGATTAGTTAGTTTTAGACCACGAAGTGCAATAAATTTGGTCCATATCAAAATTATTACAAAATCAAACACTTGATTTTGAATAAACATCTACCTGGAAAAAATTTATAAGAAAATTTCTATCAATCTTCCAGAGATAAAATTATTATAAATGTAAAATATTGACATATTGTATATAAAATAACTTATATTTTGAAAAAAGACACATCTTATATCCAAACTATATTATGAAATTGAGAAAGTATAATATAAACTTTAAATTCTAATTCCTAAATTTTAATGAAAAGAAGAGAACTTTTACTCCAAAACCTGAATAATTGGGTTTGATTTGGGGGACATGTCGTAGAACATTGCCCAATATATTGGTTTAATTTCTCACCTAAACACCTAAAATGTATAATACCTGATCGATCCAAGTTAGTCAAATAGTCGTTCCAATTCGCATGGTCCATGAAGATAGACCACCGGTCCAGCTCAAAAGCACATATAATGCACGATGATTATTTTCTTTTTTCTTTTTTATTCTTTAATTAATAAAAATACTTAAAGGGTTGTTTCTTATTAATAAACAGTCCTTTTAGCAATCATCATAATAAGAAAAGTACGATAGCAAAAATGTAAACGGAAAATATATGTTGGTGAATATTTATTAAGAACATTTGGAACATTTAGTCAAATATGATAGGAAAATGTAGGTGTTTGTATCTGCATTGCACATGAACTTCATACTTATACAATATTATGTATATATTTTGCGTGTGTTTGTGCATACCATGTGCGCAATCACATAGTTTTATTTAAAAAAATTTGCTTATTATTCAGAGAAAATGATTACTTTGTAAAAAAAAAGTGACATTCAAAGTAAATTTTCTTTATTAATGAATTTTGTTTTAAGAGAGTATACAATTGCACATTTTCACATTAAAAGACAAGTATTCTTATATTATTCAGATGTGCTTTCACATATAAATTTTACATATTTTTTACAACACAACATACATAACAGAAATAAATCTTCAGTTCTTACAAGAATGTTTTGGATACAAAATTTCTATTCTAGAGCTTTTACTTTTTTCCAACTCTCTCAAATTCTATGGTTTATGGCCTTTTCCATTATTATATTATAGTGTAATTTTCATCGAAATCTTCTTCCTATTTCTTCCCATGCAAATAAAACCACATAAATCTATCTTTGTGAAATAAGATGCATGGATCATTCTCATCCTGCAACCGGTCCAAGATTCCACTCACAATTTTTTTCTGATTTTCTCATCTCCTGTGTCTTCAATCTCTAGCCGAACAACAAATGTCCACGTTTGTTCCCACAATATTAGGCATCTTGTCGCTGCATCTCTCACTAATCAAAGAATATTCAAACAAGCTGAACCATCACTCTTCAACATGAAATGGCAAATTGGCGCTCCAGGTAAAAAAATTATTTACGTTTTAGAAGAATGATACAAAAATTATGTTTTTCAAAAGTTCTGTCCTAAAAAAATTTATATTTGGTGGATTAGATCCTTCCGTCCAAAAAAAATCAGTCAACTGCTAATGTGAAAAATTGATTTGGGTCAACGGTAAAGTTATAAGGGCATTTTTGGTAGTTTAGGTTAAATCTCACCTCCTTCCTCCTCCCTCCTCGACGCACCTTCCATTCTTTCTGCCCAAAATTTCTGCCCTCAAATTTGCGCAAAGGGTTCAATTAGGCTTAGGAGATTTGGGGATCTTGATTGGAAGTTAAATCTGAGGGGAAGGAACCACAGGAAGAGAAAGGGAATATTGATGAAATTTCTGGCAAAGAAGGGACTTTTGTGAAGAAAGAGAAATTATGTTCACAAATTACTGTAAATTGGATTGAAATGAGCTTAATTTTAGAGGATATTGATGTTAGAGAAGATAAATTGGAAGAGCAACAAGAGAATGTTAAAAAAATATAAATTGAAAATAACTGCAGGTGTTGGTGTCGACAATGATGGTGGCAGTGCTGGACGGCAGTGGCTGGCGGCGGCTTGTTAATAACTAGCATACATAAGCATCCAAGTTTCATTCTTTCAAGAAAACATCATGAATTTGGACACAGAAATCCACTACTGATAAAAATCTAAAGTTCATATCAAACCCAAATCCCTTTTTCATTTGATCTTGTGATTTTTTTTGACGAATGTTCAGGTATGAATCTCTTTCAATCTTGGAGTGGGTGGTGAGTTTGGAGGTGGTGGTGTGGGAGGAGTGTTTCGTGGTGAAGCTTGTGGTGGTGTTGGACTGTGGTAGGTCGGGAAGATGGTAGCGGCGGCAGTGGTGTTAGACAGTGACGTGAGGGTGGAGGGCGGACAAAGGAGGGGTAGGGGTTGGGTGCCTAAGAGGTCAGTATTTTTTTTTTTTTTGACGCCACGATGGCGATTGCCCTATATTGGGGAGAGAGAACACCCTAGATAAGATAGAATAAAGCATTATCGCACGCAGACGGAGAGTATCGAACTCGGGACCTCTCGGTGACGGGTCGGCCAATACTCCACTGGACTATTGGCCTCTTCGATTAAGAGGTCGGTATTTAATGTGAAAATGCTCTTATAACTTTAGTGTTGACATAAATCAAATTTTAAATTAACGGTTGACTGACCTTTTTTTTACAGAAGAATTTAGCCTATCAAATATAAATTATTTTAGGACAGAATTTTTTAGATAATTCTTCTAAAACCTAAATAATTTTTAGATTCGAAACCCCAATTTGCCAAATGAAATGCCCATGTGCCCTTTTCAATGGCTTCTTGGAAGGAGAAATAATTGATTTTCTACCAACCAGATTTTCAAGGATGGCATATCTTAATACTTCTTTTTACGAAAATAATCCTTCATCCCCTCGTTGCTCGGCTCAATAGTATGAATGCTATTCTTCAGATTTCTCGTATCTTTGAATGTTTCTAGTTGCAAAATCTTTAAAAAATTAGCACCGAATGAAGACTAACAATCTAATTTTTATATAACTATACAGTTTAAGCATAGTGTTTTCATTATTGTTGGTAGAAACATTCACATTAAAAATAATCAAATATTTGATTTGTAAATTACATCAGTCTATTTACTAGGTGCAAATCACGCGTCGTGCAAATTTTGTTTCTCAACTCTCACTTTCTTCATCGCGGAAGCTAGATCAATTCTACAGGTTAACTAAATTGATTTTTAGTTAGGTCTTAATAGGAAGCTTAAAAGTACAAAATTAATTCGCAACACACAAAAAATATTAAAATTATATGTAAGTTCTCAAAATTCAAAATTAGTTATGTTGTATATATTAATTAGGAACAAGATATATGTATATTTAGAGAAATTACGATAGGAAAATATATATCGGTGTTTGTTAGAATACTAACTTATTTAGCCAAAATGTATGAAGTCTTTGTATATTCAACCCAAATATGATAACAATGTATATGTCTCTATGTAGTATGCACATTAAGTATTTGTCTCTATACATGAATTGCATGAGCATAGTGCAACAAAAACTAGCACAACTCATAACCAATGTAGATAAAGCACAATTTCTAAAATTGTAATTTACAACCTCCCACTTTCTTCTAGAAAAGGAAAAACTTATTATGTTATTTCACCAAAAAGGAAAAACTTATGCTTCACCCAAATTTTGCTACTCAAAGATAAACTATCTTCTCTTTAAAAACAGATAAAACCAAGAGCATACATTGTACCCCACATGTTTGCACCAAGTTAAAATAATGGCATACAATGAACAAAATCATATAAATAGTAAAGACAGGAAGAAAATGAAAACGGAAAACATTAAAGCGACCAAGAGATATCAAGAGGTCTCATAACGTAAATGTCATAAGTTTGAATCCCCTTCTCGCTTCTTGAATTTCCTATTACTTGTAATAGATAGATTCCCTCCCCCAATAATAATAATAATAATAAAATTTTAAAAAAAAACTCTAAAAAAAAGAGGTCTCTGCTAACGGCCTGGATAGTTCTAAGAAAGAAATAGCAAGAACTCATTGGGGGTGGCGGCGCACATGAGAGGAGAACGACATTAAAGCAAAAATTTAGAAGTACATAAAGCATAATGTAATAACAAAAGTTATAATAACCTAAGACCAAGAGTAGGCTGCATCAAAAGTTATAGATTTGAGAATACGTTGAAACTTTTATGGCTCTTTAGAGGCTACAAAGGGGTGAAAATCGTAAATCCCCATGTATATTCATATTCCTGTCCCCAATCAATCAGAATTCTCTATGTGGACATTTTTTTCAATTATATATATACATGACAAATTGTGATTGATTGGGTATAATAAGAAAACATACACAAAGACGTATGATTTTTTGCCGCTACAAAGATGCACAGTTGACGCACCCATGTAAGAGACACATGGGATGTTGCCTATATAAGTGAACTCCGAAGCACAGACTATTATTTGTACAAGAAATAGGAAATAGAAATACAACGATGATCGTCATTAGGACAGTGCCTGATCCTTGCTCATATGCGGATTGAACTACAATAGGGGAAATGACCCACAATGTGAAACATGAGTCTGTCAGCACTTACGATTACCTATTTGACAAATTAAGTTGCTATGCACTTGGTATGCATGCATTCTCAACCTAAGGCATATCTTTTCTAAGCTTTATCAAGCTTACTAATGAATATGCAGTTTCCACTCGTGTAACTTGCATTCTGATATATATATTCATTTCTGTGAAACTAACATGCATATTAATACATCCAACTAAAATATATACTGATTACATAATAATTCCCATTTTATACACTACAAGTGACACAAACTGTAACAATTCCTCGAATAACAGAAGATGTAAAATTGATATACTCCATCTAGAAAGGACACATATAGCACTCCCACATTTCATAATATAAGTCGTTTAAAATATGTAGCGAAAATTAATAAAGCAAAAAAGCAAGGCACGTTGTTAGTCAAAATATTTAACATCACTCTCTTAAACAGGACTTGCATACCACTAATTCTATTTAAAAGAGTAATATTGATATTTTGACTAACAAAGTCGCTTGATTTTTGCTTCCTTCATTTTCGTTAAATGTGGAATGCAGATATTATAAGCTTTCTCAAAACATTTCCACATTCATGAGTCTAGCAGCAAATGAACCGAGTGACAAAAAGAATCAAGAAATGGAAAAAGAAAAGGGATTACCTTAAAATCGCAACCTCAATGTCGAATGTTGTTAAATGGAAAAGGAACGCTGAGCCTCAAATCTTGGAAGTTCAGATTGTGGGATGACTGCAGAATTATAGTCTTTTTTTTTAAATTACAAATTTTTAAAACTCGGGCAGACCACCCTCTAGATCCGTCCTTACCTATAACATTTTTAATTATAGCATTTTTAATCTTTAGAATTTACAAATTAATTTTTTTATGATATATGAATATATAAATTTCACTAATATTACAGAAAATGTTAAAGAAGATCGAATCAGTCTTTTCAGTTTTTATATAACTGGAGGGCTTCAAAACAAGATTTTTACATGGGCTGTCTTGAAGGGTTCACATCAAGTAATACATGTATATAAGATTATGTGTAACACTTATAATTATAGAAAAAAATTTCTTTGTAACAGCTAGTGAGTGAGGATTGATGTCTTTTAGGGGATAGTGAGGGATTGACATAACAGGCCATTTTTTCCCCCTTTTGGGAAGATAATGATACAAAATGCAATTTAATTTTTAAGGAAAATAAGAAAAAATCTTAGAAGAGTTCATGTTGGATTTCAAACTTCTAAATTCATGATTATTTACATATTTAGGAATTATATATTTTGATATATTATTGTCTAAATAAAAACAATTTAACAAAACGATTATGGGCGTATTTGGATTTGAGATTGACTCGTCTGGGACTAACACCGAGTCCTAAACAAACTTTAGATTAAGTCGGGTATCTAAAACGGGCAAAACTCTCCCTTTCTAACAATTTTTAAAAAAAAACTTGAGTCGTCCAAGTTTGAAAATGAGTTTGAGACCAAGTCCAAAATTCTCAAGTTAGATTCGATCACTTAGACCTATGTCTCTAAGGAGAACCCAGTGGCCCAACCCCAATGAGACTTTGTTTTAATGGTAGGAGTTGAGGACTCAAAATAAGGGTTGAGATTTTGATTCCTATCAAACTAGTGTGAGGTGACATTAATTAATGTCGCATATTTATGTGCGTGAATTTTTGCTAAATCGATCAAAATGCCTTATAAATTCCAGCCAATTTAATTGAGCTAATAATATCTGAATACCATTAGCACAAAAAGGCAATGCACACGTTTACAAATTAAGTACATGCATGCGTTGAAAAAATGAATGAGATGAGACTCCAAGTTGTCCTCATTCGTTTGCAAGTTACTAGCCATTCCAAGTTTCCAACCATGAACCAACAAATTCAGTGGATATTCAACACTGTATAAATCTGTGATTCTTTCTCTTGGCCATATTAATACATCGCCTTGAGTCCCTAGGGGTAGCTCAGCAATAAGAATGAGAGAGGATTGTAAGGACATTAAGGGATCGTCCTAAATAAATTTTCACCTTGAGCTTTGAGTACTTTTTCATTGAATTTTATATTTTTTTTGAACGTTTTTACGTCCTTTCAATAGAGTCATTTCGTCCAATTTTCTGTCAAAGTTTCGTCAAGTCACTCATGTTACTTGTCTCGAGGGTTGGTGGTGATGGAAAAGAGTGAAGGGATGAAGATGAAGGTGAAGGTGAAGGTGAAGAGGATGAGTTTGGGAAATTTTTTTTGGTTAATTTAAATTAGATATTTACAGTTATTTGTTTAATAATTACGTAGGTAAGTTTTTTTGTGACAAATATATTGAAATATCTAAAATACTCTCAAAAGCACATCACGTGAGACACATGAGTGACTTGACGAGACTTTAACAAAAAATTGGACGAAATGACTCTATTGGCAGGACGTAAAAACGTTAAGGACAATAAAAAATAAAATTAAATGAAAGAGACTTAAAACTCAAGATAAAAATCATGCGTCTTTGCCGTATCGTTGGAGCAGGTACCTGATGAACTAACTTAAATTTACATGCGTACGTGTATAAGAGAGTGACTCATAGTCATAGGCCCAAAGTTAGGGGTGAAAATTCCCCATTTCTATCCCCATCTCTATTCCCAATTAATCAGAATTTACTATATAAATATTTTTTTCCAATTATATATACACAGGGTGAATTGTGATTGGGTGAAGACAGGGATATGGATAAGAGCGGGGATAGAGAATTTTTTGTCCAAAGGGATGAAAATCCTCTGTCCCCATTTCTATTCCCATCCCTGTCCCCAACCGATTAAAATTTATTATATAATTATTTTTTTCCAATTATATATACAAATGGTGAATTGTGATTGGGTAAAGATAAGAATAGGGATAGGAATAGAAATGGGGATAAAGAATTTTTTGCCCAAAGGTAGTTGTACGAAGTTTAGAACCTGATTATATGTATTAAAAAAAAAGGTCTTGAGGCTTCATGAGGCATATTTTCAAGCTTTCTCTCTACATACATTACATATATAATATATGGCCACTACTCTCTTTTTTTTTTCCCTTTTCTTTTTCCCAGTGATGATTAGCCTTCAATTATCATATTGTTCCAATATTTTCCACTGTGTAACATGTAAAGTATTCAGAGTAGGTTTTAGAATTTTATAATATCTCAACTTTGGAAGTAGGAAATCAAGAATGCATGCATGTGAACCACTATATGAGTTTTGGAGAGAATGGCGATGATTGCCACTGCATCTGCTAACCCATTTTAGGCAGCCCAAAGAAGATTTATCGGAGTTCAAGCCGGGGAATGTATTCCCCTATAGTGACAGAAGCCTTTTTAAACGGTAAGGATCTCATATCGTCTTTCCGTGTCTCATTATTTCGTGTTTCGCTAATAAAAGCTCACGTGTTAATTTTTTAATTAAAAAATTTATAATCTAGAAAAAATAGTGAAATTCGTAAAAAAAAATTCGAATACATGACAATAGTTTATTAGTGGGGACATGAAATGAGATAGAATATTTTTTCCCTTTTTAACTGCTATGAGAAATCGAGTTCGCGTGTATATTCTGTCTCACTGTGTGTCGAGTCTTCATCTCATACTTATCAAACTTGATATTGTTACCGTGTTTAGAGAAGTTTTTTTCAATACGATACGATGCTGATAAATCTCAATCATTATTTTAGATTCAATGGTTGAAAATACTGGTTTTGTTTCCTCAAAGATATTCTTATTTAAGTGTTTTTTTTTTAATAAAAAAAATGTACATATAACCTATAGAAATTGTGAAATTCTAAAAGAAAAGTGCGTGAGCATCAATTTTGTACGGTTGGTTGGGGGCACAAATAGGCGATGGACTTATTTATTGGTTCTAATCTCACACTTTTATTGACAAATTATGTTGATCCTATATATATATATATATATATATATATTATGTTGAACAAATATTGTGAGTGAGGTGTGAGACCAAGACTAATATACTGATATACTCAACCTTCTCGGGTTGAGACAGAGAGTTGAACACATGATTCGAAACTGCAATATGGCATATATTTTTGCACCACCCTGCATTATTAGTTCTAGTTTTGTAGGTTGGAGATATAAAATAGAGTGGGAGGAATGGGCCAAATTATAGTATACTACTCTTGTGCTTGTTGTTTTTCACCTTATTAGAAGAAAACAAACAAATGGGGTCAAGGTGATGGAATTGGACACAAACTCATAGACAAAAATCCCAACATTCTTAGCCACTCCCTTCTATTCTACTCCACCCACTTGCCCATCCCAATGTCTACTACATGTACAGCTCTACTACCAATAACTCTATCAATCTCAGATTCATACTAAACAAACACATTATTGTTAGCCCTCTTAAGTCTTTTCCATTTCACAATATTTCTTCTATTGACTTCTTGTTCCATCTGTTTGTTGGTTTTAATATATATATATATATATGCTTAATTAGTTAAGCAAAATAAGCACTTCAATCACCATCAAGGGGGGAAAATGATGGTAAAAAAGTTATATACACTCCCTTTTTTTGTTCCTTATAAAAAAAATTAGGGTATAATTTTGTCAATCTAAGTGTCATACATTACTATAGCCTTTAGAACTAATAGTCGATAAATTAACAATTTCTCTAAGATAATTTTTTTATGGTTCTGACTTGAATCAGTGTAAAAAATTAGTAATTAATACCTTATGAAAAATATTTTTTAAAATTAATTAATACTTTTTTTAATTAATAAAATTAACGAGTACCAACATTATTTACTGTATAGCAATCCAAATTTACGTCCTCTGTGATTTTCTCCCTCATTTACGGTCGTCCAATTTCTTAGACATAAAGAGAAGATAATGAATGAAAGATAGATCAGAGTGAATATGTAAAATTTAGATAAAGGGAAAATAGTAATTATGTTTGATTTAGAAACTTTAATCATGTGACCAGCACTAGAAGGGAAAAGGTAAAGGAAAAGAAAATGCTAAAAGAATTGTCAGGTGCTAAAGTCTGAGTCTTTTTTTTTGGGTATATGTTTGATTTTCTGTTTTTTTTTCTTTCTATCAGTATATAATTATTATGTGTCCCAAATTTATCAATAAGATTACATCATTTACTTTAGATCATATAATTTGTCTTAAAAGAATGACTCCTCGCGCTTGAAACAAAATTCATAACCCTTCTATCCAGTTGAGTTTAGGAGTTAGATTCAATTACTTCTAAAATGAGTAACACTTTTTGATAACAAAACAGAAGATTATGTGTTATAAAATATGACAGAATGTTCAAATAAATTAAATATTAGTAATATAATTTTAAATTTCCCTCTAAATCTAGTACTAAACGCCTATTTATTCAGTACACGTGTCCTAACAAGTGTTGAAACACGAGATATGAGGCATGTAGTTGAGACTGTTACATGTCTCACCGTTAACGAGTGTTCGATTCTCATAGGGAACGACTCTCGTGTGAATTTTTCGTTGTGGTAAGACTCCGTTACAAAGAGCAGTATATGTCAGACTCTCCCTACTAGGGGTCACGTTACAAATCAAAATGCAAGACGAGTCCGAATTAGTTACCAATGGTGAACACCAGATACCCCTCGGAGTGACCAAAAAATTGTTGAAAGACGATCCTAACAATTCATAATTGAGTCAAGAGATCACACAAGCTAGCTCCTATAAAAGCCCACAAGACCCTTTAACTCCACCCTTCCCACAACAGCAAAAGCTAAAGGAAAAAGTCCATTCACCAGCACATGATCCCAAAATGGATATAGATCAAACCTCAACAGAATCCACAATCATCTCAGCCCTTAATTCCCTAACTTCTCCCCAACTTTCAGATCTAATCCATTCAATCTCCGCCCTCTTCCACCTCCTCCGCCGCCGTCTCCACTCAATCCTCACCGTTCCCACTCTTTTTCACCTGACTCTCCACCACCTCCAATCCCTTTCCCTCCAAGACAAATCACTTCTAATCGCCCGCCATCTCTTATCAAATCTCACAATTCTAATTAACAACTCCGGCCACCGCCGTACTAATCCGATGAAACTCCGCGACCTAGACGCTGTCGTTTTGCTACTTCTCCTTTGCGAACTTCGTCAGCTCTATCCAGAAATTCTCGAACTCCACCACCCGTCGCATTGGCGGCGCGTGATTTCGATCTACGTTTCTGATAAAATTCTGAATTTTTCTCACGGAATCGAAGCTTCGAATTCGGAGATTTTAATAAAGTTTGTTGAGATGGTCACGAAGTGTAAGCGATTCGTTAACGCAATGTGTGGCAATAATTATGGTAGGAAAGAGAGGAGAGAGGTGGCGACTTCGGTGGCGGTAGTGGTGGCGCTGCCGTCTGTGGAGGTGAGTTGCCGGCCGGAATGTGTGATATGTAAAGAAGAGATGAAAGAAGGAAGAGACGTGTGTAAATTGCCGTGTGAACACTTGTTTCACTGGATGTGTATATTGCCTTGGTTGACTAAGAGGAATACTTGTCCTTGTTGCCGGCATAGGCTTCCGACTGACGACGTTTACGGAGAGATCGAACGGCTATGGGAGCTTCTAGCAAACATGGGAAATGGTAGTAAAACTTAGGAATCTAAATTCTAAAGAGTCTCTGTATTTATTTTCTTTTCCAATTTTCTGTTTCATTTTTTTATCCTTTTTCTGTTTAGACCATTTAGTGATGGCATTGGGGCAGATTCATACGGATATCTCAATACCTAATTCTGCCCCGCGCAGGTGACCATCACCCCGCCTCGTGACCCCGTGGATGAAGAAATCTCGCCCTGCGTCCCGTTCTGTGCCCGCCCTGCCCTGACCTACTTTTTTTTTATTAAAAAAATCATTAATATTAGCATTGCACTTAAATATAATTAAATAATTATAATAATATAATATATATGGGCAGGTCGGGTCGGGCGCACATGAAATTCAGTCCCGATATGCCCTGTTCGCGAGGCAGACCTAATCTGTTCCATTCTCTTCACAGGGCAGGTCGGATTTGTCCCAAAAGACAATGGGACATGGCGGGTCGGCAGATCACGGGTCAAATTGCCATCACTAAGACCACTCGATATTCTCACTTTAGTTAAGACTAATTTAATATTGATATATGTGGCATCTGTAGAGTCCGAATCTCTTTTAACATCTTTTTACGAATAGAAATCAAATACGTGATCTCATTTTAACATTAGCTATTCACTTTTATGTTGGACTATATATGATAGTGGTCCAGTTTGAATGTATTAAATATGAAATATACTATAGTATGTATTTGGGAATGTTAGGAATGGTTTTGTATCAATTAGCCTGGCAGAAGCAAAGAATATCACAAGTTATTAATAATATATTTAGTGTTGTTTATTTTGCCTGCTTTTATGTGGTTCAAGTTATAAGGGAATTGAAAAGGGAGAAAAAGGGAACCATAGATTATTAGTAGTGACAACAATAGAGAAAGAGATATGAAAGTAAATGTAAACCATGCATGCATGTTCACAATTAATGACCCTTAAATCTAACATATCTATCAAACAGGACTGTCTTCTCCTCTTTTAATTTTTTTTGTCACAACTAATTCTTTTAATAGGTATAAGATTTACTAACGCATGTCTTACCATTAACAATTTAGCAGTCCTACTATTAATATCTTTAATTAATAAAGTCCGCTCTTACGGACACACCCCTTCTAAAGACAGGACTTTCGACATAGGTTTTTTTTCATTCACAATATTCGAACTCAAGAATTATCACTTTAGGAGGTTATGTCACTATGTGTGTATAGGTGGAGCCTTTGGCGGATCCAACATGGTGACCTCGCTGGAGAAAAAATTAATATATACGGTATATTTTGCTCTATTTATATGATAAATATATAAGTGATCCAACACAAATCATCGTGTACCTCACTGTTCTCTATTCATGCATCCATCACTGGTGGAGCAATCAAGATCTTTGTCTGGTGCTGGGAGGCTTTGGAATTTCAGATAACAATAACCCATGGGCCTTCAGCAGCGGTCTTATGGGCTTAGCTAAAGTTATAGTATGGTATATTTGGGGCCTCAGGCTGCAGTTCATCTTTAAGGCAAGACTTAAGGACCTTTTGGAATTGGACCATTTATTTCCTATCCAGGCCCAAATGTTTTAATTCCGGAACAATATGGCCCAGTAGCCCAGTGCACTTGATCATTCTGGGCCGGGACAATAGTCTCAAAAGGTACCATTCATGGAGACAAATGTCTTTAATTAAAATGATATTCTGATAACTTTTCTATTGTCAAACTAGTCTTCTTGTCTGTTATCATGATTTTTTAAATCATTGTATAACATTTTATTTTCTTTTAATTTCAGATTTTTCTTTGATTGTAATGGACTCGGCTACATTGTGATTAATGAAAAATTTCTTATTCATAAAAAAAAACTAGTCTTCTTAATTACGAGACTCAGGTGTGCACACCTTAATTGATTCTCTTTGGGGGCATGCTGAGGCTTGAGAGTATTATCAATTACTCTGTGGTCTGCACCAAATCATACTGTATTAGTTGAGTTCATTAAGACATCGATTTACATGAGAAAAAAAACTAATATTCTTAGTTTTTTAGTCGAATGAGATCATACAATTCAGAATAGAAAGAGTACTTAAATTTCAATTTCATTAAGGCATAAATAAGCATTAAATGAATTGACCAAAGAAAAAACAAGTTAATTTGAGAAAGGTGTCATCACTAGAACGGTGTTGTAAATGAGTTTGAATCATCATAATTATGGAAACATGGAAAATGAAATATAACGATGAGTAATGTGGTATTGTGGAGGTTACCTAACAATGGAATTGGGACCTTGTTCTAATAAGATCATATTTTACTCTCTAAAATTTTTAAAATTGTATTTTTTATTTTTATAATTTTTTTAAAATTATCACACCGGATCCATGTGACACTCTCTTATGACAGTGATATTCACACCTAAGTTTATTCATTCATCGATCTCTAAATGTATACATTTGTTTAAGTATATAAATGAAAATTTCCGTAATTAAAATGTTACAGAGAATGTTACAAGAGATATGAATTACACAATTACCCTTCACTTTTTTTACAAGAAATTTTTTACTCCCTGTCCTCTAAAGCAAACTTTTGTTTGTTATTTACGAGTTATTATATTGAACATGACCAGTGGCGGCTAACAAACCAGTAATTAATGAGTAAAAGCCATGAATTATTATGTAGTACATGGCTCTAACTTTGAGTGCACTGCAGATTAGCTATGATAAAAAAAATTACTACAATAATTAATAATAAATTTAGATTGAAAGAAATAATCAAAGTAAGAGAGTTATCATCAAGATTTGTCGCCAAATGGACACGTGGTTAAGGGAGGAGCTATGAACTATGATTGTGGCGTCCTATTTGCCGATTGAACCGCCTTTGCTTCACCAAGAAGACGAGTGTTTTAAATCTTACCCAGCTAAAGAATCTCAGGTTTAAAAAAAAATGTATTTCTTTCTTCATTTTCATCTACTTTTAAAATTTAAAATTTCCATTTTACTTGCAAAACAAAACATTAATTGGCCTGATTATATTGAACATGACAAAAATTAATTGTTCAACATTAAAACAAATCACCATTTTAAATGGCCTGATTATATGTACCAAAAATTAAGTATTTGCGTTGGTTGTTCAGTTAAGTCTGATATTTTCACTGATGAACACAAAAATTCAAACATGAGGTAGCGGGAGGTGTTGATCATCATCACTTGTACCTTCTTTTTCATAAAAAAAAACATTAATTGGCCTTTTATAAAATTTAAGTCGCATTTTTAATCCGTATCCAATTCAACTCAAACTCATCATAACTATAAATTTGTATAACAGGAAATATTTTGATAGTCTAATGTTTAAAAGTATGAATTCGACTAATTCGGCGAAATAAATAAACATATAAACTGATTTTGGCCATCTTGCTTTTGAGACACAAGTAGAGCCCACTTCCCACATAGTCAGCAATGTATTGCTTTGGGAGTGAAGGAACAGAATTTATTATTATTTTTTTCCTTTTCAAACTTTTTTTTTTTAAACCCGATTGGGCGGTTACCCTATATAAGGAGAGAGAACTGCCTCAGACGAGGAGAAGATAACTCTAGAAAGGAAGGTTAAAGCTTGTCGCACGCAGGCGGGGATATCGAACCCACGACCTCAAAGTCGTGGGCAGGCGCCTGTCCCATTGGGATAGGACACCTTTAAAAACTTTTTAAGGATGGAGGGAATAAGGATTTGTATAAAAAAAATTATTCGAGATTTTAAAATACAATTTTGTGAAAGAATACACAAAAATTCTACGTTCACTATCTTACTTTTACCATTCCATTATTATTATTTTGTAAAATTCATACAACATTTCCAGAATTAAAAAAAAACTCAAATTCAGTTTTTTCTAACCCTAATCGTGAAATATGAAATAACACGACACGAGTAAGCGGTGATGGTTGGGTCAGAAAGGGCATGTGAAAAACATCACGTGACAACTCCAACAATTTCAAAAGCTATTCCCTCTATATTTATTTAGAGAAAATCGCTCTATATGTATATCAACTATTTCTTCTTTTCTTTAAATAGCACAAAGATAAAATTAAGCTCTAAATGTACATGAACTTGTTATGCGGCTGCTCTGTTTGTCAAAATTAGGAATCCGGCCAAATTTTTGAATAAAAATGCCATGTGCGAGGCACATGTCTCCGACAAGAGGGGCATAATGGTAAAAAACACACCATCATCCTCCTCCACCATGATCATCCTCATCCTCCTCCACCAATCAAAAACCACCATCATCATCCTCCCCCCTTCCTCCTTCTCCAAGAAATTCAAACCCACATCAAATAAAGACCCTCCTCCCACCACTACCACCAATTGGTAACCCTAACTCTAAACCCTACAAAGTAATGAGCTTTGAAAAAAGTCGGGTCTAATTTGGGCAAAAATTGGGGTCTAATTGGTGATGGCTTCTTCTTATTATTATTGGTGGAATTGTTTATGGGTTGTGGAGTTGATGGGAATTTAGTATTAGGGTTTCTACCATTATTAAAAATGGTGGTGGGAGGAGGAGGAGGGTTTTTATTATTTGAGGCGGTGGATTTGGAATTGGATTTCTTGGAGGAGGAAGGGGTGGCGGGTTTGTTGGGATGGTGGTGGTTGGCTCCGGCCATGGTGGGGAATAAGGGAGAGGATGGAGGCAACAATGGTGTGTGACCATTTTACCCTCAACTCCGGAGACATGTGCAAGGCACATGACTATTTTAGCTGGAATTATCGCTTGAAACGTTATTTTGACAAACAGAGCAGCCGCGTAACAAGTTCATGTACATTTAGGGCTTAATTTTATCTTTGTGCTATTTAGAGAAAAGAAGAAATAGTTGGTGTACATATAGAGCGATTTTCTCTATTTATTTATTGCATTATTCTACATTTTTTTTTGTTCTCACTAGTCGTGTTGTAAAACATAAAAAATTTAATATGTTCCAAATATTTTTGACAAATATTAAATATTTTTAAACAACGTTGAATTCCTTCACCGCTTATTGAATTCTAATTTTTTTTTTTTGTAATAAATAGATCCCCTCCCTCAATAAACACAAATTTTTTTTAAAAAAAATACCACTTGTCTTATGTCTTGTAATACATATTTTACAAAATAAATGTTAAAAATATCACAATACCTATTCAATTGAAAAAAGTTTAAATCGTCCATTTTTTTATCTAACAATGAAAAAATAAAATACTCAGTATATAATGAATTTTTTTATTAGCACCATAACCGGATCGGTCTTGTTTCGTGAATAGCCGCTCTACAAAATTCCAATTTCAAATATGTACTCATGCAGTAATTCCATTTTCATTTTTTTATTTTTTACCACATATGATACATGGACTAGAAGTGGCAACTGTATCCTCATCTCACAGTAAATAAGTGTAGTAGCAGATTTAAAAGGAATAAAGGTAATGACCGCCCCTCTTAAATTTTGAAAAGTTAAAATTTTCTTTTTAAAAAAATCTTTTATAATATTGTGTTTCTTCTAAAAAAATTATTGTATATAAACTCGGCACCAATACTAAATTTTTAAATCCAAACCTAGATAAGTGTAAAAAGCATGACTAATATATAATTACGTATCTAATATTTATGAAGATATATATATATATATATATATATATATATATATATATATATGTAAGTCCGCATGGACGGTTGTTTCATAAGAGGAGAGAGACCTCACGAGAGAGAAGAAAGCCCAAGAAAGGGAGACAATTAAATTTTGCCCCATGCATGAAGAGAGTATCCAACCCCGACCTCTTGGTCGTGGGCAGGTCCTTGTCCCCACATGGCTAAGGAACATTTGATTATGAAGACCTTAGATATTCAATTTTACATATAACATAAATGACTGCTAAGTAATTAACTATAGATACTTAATTTTCCAGTTTTTCACACATGATAGTTCAAATAAATAGACACACGAAACATTCAATACTCATTTACTAGTATCAGCGGTGATTCACGAGAGACCCCATCTTTGATCTCAATTTAAATTTTAACATGTGTATCAACAAAACTTCTTTTTTATTTTTAGAGAATAAATAAAATTATAATTTAATGCTTCTTTCTAGTGCTTAAAAAAATTGAGGAATCCTCCAGTAAAATATAAAAATAAAGATTTTGTTAACTGACACTATATACTATTTTCATGGTAAAATTATCTCATTGTCATGACTTATCAACAATGGATACAAATTCCACCACCAAATTTACATTTAAGAATTAGCTACGCAATAAAAGCAGCCAAATCCACACAAGTACTACCTACATTCCATAATATCTATAATATAATTCCGTTTAGAATATGTAAAAAAAAAAATTTAAAAAGTAAAAAATAAGGTTTCTTTTTTTTAAAATATCAATATTACTCTTTTTAATATAAATTATATATAACTAATTCTATTTAAAAAAATATAATAATTATTTTAATTAACAAATTAATTTATTTTAAAAACGGCTTATATTATGGAATAGAAGTAGTATATATTATCTCTTGTGGTTTAATTATATGGAATACTAAAAGCTAGTAAGGGGTGGTGAATAGAACAGGTGAAGAATTGAAGATAGAAATAAAGAGTAAATTTAATTTTACAATAAATGGACAGTTAAAAAAAGTAGTAGTTAGAAGTAGTAGTGAAACAGTCCCCCACAGACAATTATGTAAAAGTAACATAAATGGAGATACAACATAACAATACAAAGAACCTATGCCAGTTCTTTATTATTCTTCCGTCCCAAATTATTTTTTCATATTTTTTTTAAACTGTCTTAAATTATCTATCTAATTTTTAAATAAATAGCTCGCTAATAATAAAATTTTTAATTCCACCAATTATATTAAATGTTATAGAGAAAAGAATACAGAATATAGAGATAATATAAGATAGAATTAAATTGAGAATAAATTGAATAGTGTAAAGTTTGATATTTTACCATATCCATTATTGAATGTGATGAAACATTAAATCGTGTGCAAAACACAAAGTAAATCGTATCGGCTTCAGTGCGAGAACGAGGTAAATTCTGTACGTGTGGAACTTATTTTCTTTAATCCAATTGAAATTTTGATAGTTAAAATTAATTTAAAATGAGACATATGTTCTACCTGTGATCCGTATGTGCCGAAAAAATATTATCTCACGTAAGATCCCGGCTAAAAGTATGCCGAAAAAATATTGTCCCGCGTAAGATCCCGGCTAAAAGTAAACAAATAAGTTGTGACGGGGAGTAATTATTATCTCTGGTGTCTTTTCTCTTTCTAAATTTTGAATATATATATATATATATATATATATATATATATATATATATATATATATATATATATATATATATATATATATATATATATATATAAATTTTTTTTTCACAGAGCAAGTTCCCTTTATCTCAGGTTTTTAAATAGTGAAAATGGTAGTAGTAGAGTAGTTTTTTTTTGCCAAGTAAGCAGCAGTAGTAGTTGAAGGAACAAACAGAAGGTGCCAAATTTGGGTTGTATTTTGAGTTTTTCAGTGCCCTCTGCTAGAGCCAGATTTGTAGATAAGTACTACTCTACTGTTTTCAGTTGTTAATTCACTGAAAAGAAAGAAAGAGATCAAATTTTGATCTTCTTATTAGTAAGTACGGCCCAAGAAGATGATGATTGCCGGAGCCAATGCCGGTGGAAGTCGGAGGTACTAGCACAGTTAGCGTAACACTTTAGAGACTCTGAAGAATAAGTCTTGTTTATGATAATTTTTGAATTTTTTTTATTATTTTTTTTTAAAATTTTTTTTTGATATGGGTTTGGATTTGGCAGTGAGAAAATTGAGGGTGAAGATGGTTTGAGGACAGTAGAATGCCTCAGAGGAAGATTGCTTGCAGAAAGAATGGCTTCTAGAAATGCTAAAGAAGAAGCTGACCTAATGGAAAACAAGGTTCTTTAATTCTCCTCTCTATTTCTATCTTGTTATTATTATTTTTATTTTTATTATTTGGGTATGAAGGGGGGTTTTGAAGAATCAATTCCTTGGATTTGGTTTTTTTTTCCAGTGCAGTTAATCTTCCGATACAAATTAAATAGTAGAGATATTGTTAATTAGTAACCATCTTTAACCTAACTCAGAGTTGGTAAAATCTCCGTCCTCTAAATTGCACCCAACACATTTTGAGTATTAAATATTGAAGAGAGGAGGAGCCTTCCAATTATTCATATTTTTTTGTGGTCAAATTGATTACTGTTACTGTTTCTAGTTTCACGTGTTCTTTTTACTTGTTTACAATAAAGTTTCAAACTTTATTGTTTTGATGAATTCTTTGTTTTTTTCTTGAGAAATTAAAGTTGATTGAATTGGAGAAAAAGTTGAAAGAAGAGAGCAAATCAAGGAATAGAGCTGAAAAGAAGCTAAAATTCCTCATGGAAAAACTGGAATCTTTGAACATTTCATACGTTTCGGTTTCGGATGAATCAGACAATTCTGCTTCTGGAGAGACAATTTATTCCAGTAATGATGCTAATTTTGAAGAACTATCAATCCAGAAAGAGGAGATCAAGGAAGTTGTTAAGGAGAAATTCGAATCCGATCCGAGTTCTAGTTCATCTGTCAAAATTCTTGATAATTCTGCTGCTAAAACGACGACTCTTGATCCAGGAAATGGTGTTGATTTTCCTGAATTAACAATCATGAAAGATTGTCGTAGTCTGACAGTCGACTGTTTGACTCATAGTTCAGGTGACCATCAAAAAGCGAAGAAATCTAACCAGGATGATCATAGGTAAGAGGTTTAATTCAACTTTAATTACAAAATTCACATACTTTTTTCAATTCAATTTTGAGATTTAAAAAAAAATAATAATAAATTGTTTATTTTTTCAGCTTAAGAACTTTATTCAAAAAGGAGAAATTGATTAATGAAGAAGATAATGGTGAAGAAATGGTGGATAATTCACTGGCTTTGGTTACTGTTGATTTACCAAAGACAAAGCAGCAACAACAACAACCTATTGATCCAGTAATTCTTGATGCTACTGTAAAAGAAGTTCTTGATGCTCTTAGAAATGCCAAGGAAAAGATTCAAACATCCATGGAAAGAAAACGCAGTAGCATGATTAAAGTGTAAGAAGAAATAGTAGCGGAATAAAATTGGATCTGCTTCTACAAAGAATCTGGCCGATTAGTTTTAAAAGTAAAGATTATACCTTTTATGCCATGAAATTTGGATGTTCTTGGACAATATTTGGTTTGGGTTTGGGTTTGGGTTTGGCTTGGTCTCACTTTTGGTGGGAAATGCTCAAAATTTGGCCTCTAAAATATGCGGGAGCAATTCAAATTCAAATTTTTTTCTTCAAATAGTCGTTCAATTCCAAATTTTGAATTTCAAAATTGTCGGGAGATGTTCAAATTCCAAATTTTTGAGGCCAAAATTTGGAATTTGAATTTGAATTTCTCCCGCCTATTTTAGAGGCCAAATTTTGAGCATTTCTCGCCAAAAGTGAGATCAAACCAAACCTTGTCCAAGCCAAGTCAAAATCATCGAGCATGAACGTTGCTTCGATGTTATTTACTCGGATCAGATTAGACTGGAGTTCGTAGATTCATCATATACACCACATCCGTATATATTATTGCACATAATATACGGAGATCATATCGATTCAAGTATCTTAGCTGTGTGATTGGACCGAGTTTATATTTGCGATTTTTGTTAAAAACTTGAATTGTTTGTTAGAGAAAATGTGAATCTTTATCCGAAGCATTGGATTCAGAAATGAAATGGAGAAGTGCAGCCCTCAGTCCCAAGCATGTATCTTGTGATAGTTTTCTTTGAATAAATTTAGTTTTCCATTAATCACAAATAGCAAAGTCATTACAATCAAAGGAAAATCGAAAATACAGAAAGTAAAAGTTATACAATTATTTAAAAAATCACGATAATGGATAAAAAGACACACCCTACGAAAAAACTTGGATGGTTAGGAAAAACAACTAAAAAAAATTAGCCAACTAAACAAATACATAATCTTCTCCTTCAAAGCATCTTCATCGCAATCCTCGATCCACGAGGGGACGGGAGAATATCACTTTCAACATCTTCGCTAGAGGTCGACAATTTATAGGGGACCATGGGCGTATCAACCGTCCTACAAATTGCCTCAGGAAGATGTAAAAAGTTGATAAAAGGCCCAGATCTAGTCCGGGTTGAACAAATCCTCCTAGCAACATAGAAAAAAAGTCTAGATCTGTGAAGATCTGAGACTCATCTAACCACTGTGTCTTAAATCTTGAAGAAAAAAACTCTGAAAAATGTTTCATATGATTCGTAGTACAAAATAGAGTAATATAAACGGAACAAAAGGATTAAGATTTGACCATTGGCCGGCCAGCAGCAGGGGGAATAAAGCAGGAAGAAAAAAAAGGAGAAGAGAGAGAAGAGAGAGAAAAGGGAAAAAAAGAGACTATATTGTGATAGTTGATTATAAGAAGATTAATATCAGAATAAGTTAAATTTGAGTGATTTTCTCCTTCTGCATTCTTTAGTCTAAATGTAATTCAAACTTTTTGGGGTAAAAAACAAATTAGTACCTTTGGTTGGACAAAAAAAAATGTACTATGTAAAAATGGGACCTAGATAGGTTGGAAATCAACTCAGAATCTTTCAGTCCTGTTATTGTGCAGAACGTACGAAATTCCACGCCTGCAAAATGCGATGAGTCCTTCAGTCCGATTATGGTGCAGAACGTACAAAATTTAACACCTGGGTAGTCTTTCACTCCGGTTATGGTGCATAACGTACGAAATTCCCCACTGCAGAGCGCAAGGAGTCATCAAATATTTCATCTACAGATCAAAATTGGAGAAAAGTAAGATTTGTGACGCCTCCGTATTTTTTTTTATATTTTTTGTGCAAATTCTGCTTCCAAAAATGGGAAAGACCAAAGAGAATTCAATCAAGTTTGAATGAGTCTCAATCTTCTATTCCACCCAGTGTTTCATCCAAGTGTTTATTTTTTGTTTTGTTTTTAAAAAAAATATAGTATATGTAGAAAATAGTCGAATTTAAACGACGCCCGACAGAATCATTAGAATTGGGACAAGAAGCTGCAAGATCTTTTTTTTTTTTGAAGTCTGGATGGGCGGTTGCTCCATAAGGGGAGAAAATAGTCCTAGAAAGAAAAATAATTAAAGCTTGCCCCATGTATGGGGAGAGTATCGAACCAACGACCTCTTGGTCATGGACAACCCCTTGCCCCCACTGGGCTAAGGGATCTTTGATAGCTGCAAGATCCTTAAAAGTTCTTTTATGTGACTCATGGCCAAGACTAAGAGAGAGTTCAAGAAACATAAAAAAATGAGAAAAAAATTACATCTTTACAAGCTAGAGAAAAAGATAAAATGTTGGCATCTACAAGTTTTTTTTTAAGGGCTTCTACTACTACATTGCAATGAATAACTTTATGAAATAACCAATTCAACATAATAATTTAAGGAAATTACTAATTTAGCCACTTAGCTACCTTTGCCTATTCTAAGCTATAAGGGAAGAGAAAAACTTAACACTTCATAAATGACTGAAAATAAGAACAAAAGAAGGGCACTCATCCAAGACAAAGCAAAGGGAGAAAATCCTTTGATTTTCAACATACCACAAAACGGGTTGAAGGGCCGGATGGGAAATCCATTTTAGACCGAGAAATTTGAGACTATGATTTAGCAGATGCTGGTAAGCCGAATGTTCCCCTTATTGAAGTGATTGAGCTGAAACTAGAACTTCTTTTCATAGAAGATGGATCTAAGAACACAACCACAACTGTGATATCGTCGTGGAAATGTCTCCTTATGCCTCTATCGATCTTTTTCAGGTCAGAATAAAGCATCTCTCTTTTCTTGGCTGCTATACGAAGTGCAGCTTTAACTAGTCTCCTAGCTATGCCCTACACAAACAGAAACAGCTAATTAGACTTGCAAGTTTAACTACTAAACCAAATCCAAGAATACGTTTCTGACAGGTAACACAAGTCATTTTACCAATATATATATATATATATATCAATGCCGATTTTGCATGAAATTTTAGCCAAATTGATGCAAGAAAATGTCCCCGGTAAGTGATTTGAAATATGAACTTACGTCAAGAAATTAGAATAAGGAGATAGGAAGCTTACATTATGGGGGTAATTGTTCACAATATCTACAGCTTCTTGGTTGCTGAGATGCTCCCACAAACCATCGGATGCAAAAATGACAAATTGATCCTTAGGATTGACTCTGTGTATATATATTGATGGTTCTGCACTGAGGATTGGCCTGGAAAAGGGTTCGGGTAGCCTAAATTTTGCCAATAGTGGTTCTTTGTTAAATTCTGACCTTTTTAGATAGGCATCACCGATGGATCTTGAAATCTGCAATACAGGAAAGAAAATGCCATTAGGTAAACAATGAACCCCAAAGGGCATGAACTATTAATTCAACCGATATTAAGACCAAAATTGCATTACATTGTGAAGAACGGTAACTATATGGTACACGCAGGACATGAATCTAGCATGGTCTGGGTGATGGTGATGTAAGTGATTGATTACCTGTATGAGGCCCTTGACGCGCCACACATTGTGCTTTAGAACCACGATCTGCGGATCATCAGGATGCAACGAACGAAGTTCATCCCTCACAGAGTCAATACTAGCATTGTGCTCTGCCGACAATTGTATCGCAGTTACTCCTCTAACACCCTTCTCTATCCTTCCTAAAACAGCACGAGAGTCTCCAGCATTGGCAACATATAAAAGTCCATTGCATATTATTCCCACCAAACAGCATGTTCCAACCGAAGCAATCTGTGGCTTGACCAGCCATTGCTGCTTTACTTGAGAAAGAAATTCCTCTTCAGTTGCCAAGAAAGCTTTTTTTATGACATCGGCAGACATTTCTTGATGCTCAGAGGCAAATTCTGCACCACCAAAGTGAAAAATATTACAACTTCCACCATAAATGGACAAAATATGAACTATCATGACGGGCTTCCATCAATGTGAATACATCACAAATAGGATAAATTGCATGAGTTTGAGGATTAGGAAATAAACACATTTAATTACTGTGAAGTCTCTCCTGCATATGCTCCTGGAGTCTAATTCACAGAATTCTCCAGATTGTTTAAAGTTTGATAGTGGTTAAATATTTGGAAAAACAAATGAATCAGGGTAGCGAAATTCTAACTCGTCTAAAGATTCAGTTCTTAGCCATATCATATTGGAATTTGGAGGTTATCATCATAATAGACGTGCCTATTCTACCGAACTAAAACATCTGCTCTAAGCGATCATAAATTGCAATTGTCAACCAAATAACCCAAACACATGGTGTAAAAACATCACCAGCTTTGTTTAAACTATAGTTTTGACACGGCAAATGTAGAGGTAAACCTCCACCGGGTTACGAAATTACCAAGCTAGATACAAGGTACTTTTTTTTTTCTTTTTTAAAGGAGGATCAATAGTGGTTCCCCACTTTCCCTCCAGCAGATACAAGGTACTTGAATGAGCAAAAATAGCTACTAACAACTTCAGCACTATCTGCAAGGCATCAATGATTCCAAACATGTAAGCTACAAAATTATCTTTCCTGGCAAGATACGCGGGATGTTCAAAAGCATTCTTAGTACATGAAAAGATGAACAACGGACAGAAGCCCATATCTAGTAAACCAAAATCATTAGCATAGAAGAGCTCTAGAGCTACACAACGAGCCAAGAACAAAACTCAAATAGCATAATTTAGCAAGTATACTTGACTAATTCTAGCTGCAAAACAGTAGCAAATTAATTTTGAAATAATCCAACAGATTAAATTATGACTAGACAAAGAAGTGGGAGAGGAACACATACTCTTAAGATTGAGGTAAAGATGGTCATTCACAAATCTAGATGTCTCGGGACCTCCATGTCCATCATAAACTCCAACGAATGTTCCACAAGGCCCTGTATCGATCAAACTCAATGGCCCCGATTCAAGTTGGGATTGATCCTCCAACAAGTAATTAGCTTGAATGACTGCCATGGAAAATTCTCCACTCGCATGGGATCCCAAAACCTTATACCATAATAACCCATCAGTCCTGCCATTCGGATCTCCATTTCGCCAACCTCCTCCATCTCCTTGCCTACTTCCATCACCCTCAACCGACGGTTTCCAACAAGGTTTAACCATTTCTTATACAATCTCTGTGATCCACCTTACATATATGCTACAAATATTTCAGTCAAAATCCAGATGTTCTATTCTAACAACCATCATAATATTCATTTCAAAATGTCTTTCACAATTTATCCTATTCACAAAACAACCCAAGAAAAATCCTAATACATGTATATCAATATATCATCATCCAAAAGAACCAGAAAACAACATATTCTTTAAATCCAATCTTAGCTCCAGTTTTTGCTTATGCTCCAAGCCCACAACCCCAATTCTTAATATTATATATCCACCAGCATCACAACAAGGCCTAGAAACCATTAATATATAACAAAAACAGAGAAAATACCAAAAAAGGGTATGGGCAAGAATTTAGGTAGCAGGGTTTTTTTTTAAAGACAAGAAAAAGCAATAGATTTTATTTGAGTTCAAAGAATATGGAGGTCTGCCCTATACCTTGAACTTGGGTTAAATTGTTTTGGAGCTTCTTCCATTGATGTATCATCTTTCAACAACATCCTTAGCTGTAAAAACCCATTAAAGATTTGATTGTGACAGAGTTTGTTCCTGGATCAGAACCCCGGATAACAAAAAGAATAGAAAAAAACTGGGGTTTTTAGGAATTTTCTAGCAGGGAAGATCTTTAGCTAGAGTGGTGTCAGATGAGATCTCAGATTATGAAAGAAAAAAAATATTCAAGAAAGATTAAGATTTTCAACAATTATTATAAACTTAAAAAAAACAAAAACTTTTTATTCATAAACTTTTTTTTTCTTGTAATAAATATTCCTGGTGTTTCTTTATGCTTTCTAGTCTATTCTTTTGTTGTTTTTTTAGGTCAAATTTTGTTCTTGAAGCCGTGTAGATTTCGTGGCTTTGAGCTACTACGCGTATTTGGGAGAAAAATTTTTTCTACTTAGTTTTTATGAACAGTAATCCATCATTTTAGCATGGACGAAGACAAGAGGTGGGTGAGAGCAGCTTGCCCTCCTGAGATTTTTAAAAATTACACAACACATAAAAATATTTATATGTGGTTCGAAATATTTGATCAAATTCGCTCACAATTTTTTATATATAATTCGGCAGAGTGCTGCAATTTTTCGCTCACATCCTAAAAATCTCGACTTCATCTATGAATTTTAGGCCTTTCACCACATCAAATTATTTAACAAAGCCTCCATTTTGAAAACCAGAACTCTCGTACAATTGATTGGAGGTGTCATTTGAACATGAACAAATTATTATCATATGGTGATTTTATATTATAAATGAATATGAACATGAATAAGAATATTGATTGTTGATAATATTGGAATTGTTATAATAATTGGTGAGACAACAATGTTTAATGCTTGGATATAATTTTATTATGCAAAATAGTTTTGTTATTTTTTCTTTTTGTATTTAGTAGGTGGATTATTAGATTCTAAATTTTTTAGCACACTATCATCTCTAGTACACTAGTGATATTCTTAGTCGACTATTGAAGTGTTACATCAAGCCAAAAACACATTGCTCAACCACATATACGAGGATTAGTCCAACAAAAATACAAGGGCATCGTGAATAATAATAAAATTAGTAAATTTTGTAAATAAGATCTTCCTAATATTTGGGGTGTACAAACAATGCTAACTTTCCAATCATGGAAATATAATGTTTCCATGGCAATTGTACAATTGTAGTTTGATAGATAAGAAGAGCAAATTGTTCTCATTTCTTTTTATGTCATTTTGCTTGCTTCTAGAATGAGAGCAAGTTTTTTTTTTCTTGTTTTTTTTTTAAAACTGGGGAAGGAGATTTGATTCTACAATATGAAATAAAATTACTCAACTTGATAATCATACTACATTGATAATAATTTGAACAACGAAACTTAAATTCTTGTGCAAAATACATTCACCCAACTAGTTTTTTTTAAAGGGCGTCTGTGTGTCACCGTCTTTGATGTGAAAGAAACCGATCATCATATTGTCAACCCCCCTACCCCCCCACCACCTAGCATGTCAAATTGACTATTTCATTAAATGTCGGAAAAATGTCTAATTAGATAACATTTGGTATAAAAATAAAATCTAAAATTTTAGAAGTGGAACTTATCTAATCTTTCACAAATAATAAACCAAATACAATTTAACAAGCCTCTTAAACTTGAATCCTAATGTGCACTTGGGTTCGTTTTTTTTGGTTTTTTTTGTATGTGAAAAGTAATGTAGAGATGAGAGTGAAAATTATGCTGTAGAATGTGAGAGAAATGGCGCACAAGAAATCTAACCTCATCAACCAAACATATGGTCTAAAATAAAAGCCTACTAACTACTCTTCACTCACGAAATAAGGTATTCAACATCAAGTTTCTATAATCTATCCTGACGTAGTTCCTCGGAGAACAGAATCCAGCACCAAACATCAATGCCAACCATCAATCGAAACATAAGGCCAAAACATAAAAATACATACAAAACCCCCATATCAATGGTTCACAAAACCTTCATGCCAGATATTGTATACGCAAGCAAGCAAGACAGAAAATCCAAAAGATAAACTGTCAATTTTATACAATAAAACAGCATTTCAACTATCTGAATAGTTCAACAGCCAAAAAATACAACTAGTAATAATAAAGAACCAACTCCCTAGAATCATTTCTGCACATCTATCTCAGGCAGATACATCCAAGACGAGACCAACAGTAGTCCATAAGCAAACTCCAAGGCACCAATCTTACCTCAAATGGCCATTTTAATATTTCAAAATAGTTTAATCTGGTGCAGAAAAGGATTATGCATTTGAAAACCAAGATTAGTAAGATAACCTATTAGGAATGACCATCCATCTAGAAGTTCCCATGTGATGAATATTATTACCAGTGCACAATCTTCCATGGATTTTCCTTGTCAAATTGCATAACATGTAAACTATGTAGAAATTCAAATCTGAGGAAGATATCACATGTCATGGCACTACAGATCACATTACTATGAAGCTAACATCCACCAGATTTCTCTGTCATGCAAAGTTCATTTGCAATCCTACTGCAAAATAGAGATGATTTCATTCTTACCTGATGATCAAAAGTTTTTTTTAGAAAGAGGGGGGGTCAGGGAATCTAATCTGCCACGGTGATGTCAGAAGATGAAGCAATAAAAGATACCTAGATATATCATGAAAGTGAGAGTGTTTAGAGCTATGCAGAAGAATAAAACATGACTGATGTGCAAAAAAGCAAGCAATGGAAATATGTAATCAGATTATCACATCTCCGTTCCCAAAACGAAAAATTTGATGAGCTGTGCAAACAAGGCTGAGAATAAAACCAGAAGGGTTAAACACAACTAACTATCATATAACCGCATACAACCAAAATTAGGGGGGTGGAGGAAATGGGAAAAAATGTGAAATGCACATGCAAGCAAAATGATGGGTGAGCAAAAACTATGTTAAGAGTGAAACTTAAAGAGTAATTGTAATACCAATTTTTTTTTGTCATTTGAGATAGATCAACGCCTTGGAGGTTCCCTTTCCTGATCACCAAAAATCCCAACTCCTACACCTTAAACTAAAACTAGTTGCCTACAAGACTACTAAACAAAAATATGCTGTTCATTAGAAAGCGACCTACAACTGGAGGTGCCTCAGTTACTTTCCTACCAGAAGATGTGTATGAAAGCTACTAGGAATCACCAGATGTCAGAGCTTCTAATCTGTCAATCTGTACTAAGGAAGGAAGAAGAAAAGGAAACAAGATTAAGGTAATTGATAAGTATTTTACACAATTCAAGAAGGAAATAAGGAGGGGCAAGGGCATTTAAGAATACCTTATTCTTAAAACCAAGACTGATAGTTTAGGGACCAGCAGTTGCCTTGCCCAGAACAGCAGTTTCCTGAAATTCAAGGGCAAAAATAAAATTAGAACAGAATATTTGATCTGCTTAAGATACATGCCGTCATTGATTAGTTACAAATGAGTTTAAGATGATCTACCGTCTCAATTTTGTCCTTTTCCATTTGTCTCTGCTAAGGTAGCAGATTGAGTCTGTGAAAACCTGCAAGCAGAAATGAACTAAGTAAAATTTATCTTGAAGACTTGTTATGTTGCTGACTAAGTTCAAAAAGACACCACCACCTCAACGAGCATTTTTTCAATGGGCAGTAAATTTGACTTGACTAACCTGAGAGCCCTAGCCTTCTTTTTGTCTTCCTCTGCTGGATCAGACTTAGAACCTGGTGCAAACCTTTCCAGCCTAGCCTTCTTCTTTGAATCCTCATCAGAAGAAGTTGACTGAGCAAGTCCAAATCTAAACGTAACAAAACAAGTCAAATCAGAAAGCTAGACAAGTTTATCCAAGGATAAGCAATCTTCAAGTTTTCCTTTGATGATGAAGACCTTGGAAAATCTAATAAAGAGAGCACAGAAACCTCTCAGCTCGGGCCTTCCTCTTCTGGTCCTCGGATTTCTTCAATGCATCTGATCCTTGTGCTCCAGTCCCCACTCCAAACCTGCAAAGAAAGCCATGTTAAATTTTTAGTAGCAAATTTTTAGAAACTTTTCCAATTTTTTACATCCAAATTGCAAATTTCAATTAATGAGTGCATGGTAGACCAATAACGATGACATTCCAACAAGTCGAATGTTTTCCGACTTCCAGATGAGCAAAATAGCAACTTAACTTCACAGAATAGTGAACTTCTAGAAAAGCGAAGTAACATGCAAGAGAATATAAGAACAAAAGTTCAATGTTCTGCAAACTTGCAGTTTATGAAGACAAATAAATCCAAATGATAAGACATACTAGCGGAACTCAATAAACCATTAAAAAAAAACTTAATCCTAAACATCAACACAGAAGAGACAAAAAATCGTATACCTCCCCGCACGAGAATTTCTCTTCTCCTCTTCAGACAGTTGTACGGACATACCGAACCGCTCAGCTCTCTTGATCTTCTTCTGGATGTCATTCACAGGAGCATCGTCACCACTGCCAGCACTATCCGCCACCGCCGACACCGCCTTGGTTTCACCAGATGACGCTGGTTTCGGTTCAGCCGTGGTCGGAACATCCTTCTGTTCATCGGAATCAGAAATTTTATCAGGATTTGAAGCTTTCGATCGAGCTAGGGATTTTCTAGGGTTAACAACTTTATCTTCTGTCGTTATCGTCATTGGAGAAGACGGAAATCAGAGAAAACCCTGGAAAATTGAGAAAATAATACAGAAATTCTGAGAGATTTTGATTAAATTAGGGTTAGGTTTTGCTTGAGAATGGTGACTTTGTCGATTCTCCAACTCTTCTTTTCTCTGCTTAGAGAGAAAGGTAAACGACGTAGAGTGAACTGGAGAAAAGATATTGGGAGTTGTGCCGCGAATAAATTCCGCAAGATATTTCTCGGAAAACTTGACAAGGGCCCAGGCCCAAATATTGTTTAATTGGCTAGGGGGTTGTTGTTGGGGGCTTTGCATGAGCCTGACCCAGTTTTTCTCAATCGGGCAGACATGGCATCTAAATTTGGGGGACAAACATTTTTGGCAAGGACGGACTTCCGTCAAGCTTGTTCACGTGGCAGCCACCGCAGCTTTTTTTGCCACGTCGACCACTTGGCACTTCCGTCCTCCACCACCCAAGACTCAAGCCAAAAAATTGCAATCCCCTCCTTTTTCATTAAGGGAAGAAATTGTATTCGTTGGAACAGTTGCATTTTTTAAGCATAATAAAAACCAAAATTAGTGTAAAATAAGACTTTTGAGGAACCGGACTTCAATAATAATAATATGGCAGAAAAAAGAATGGAATCGTGTATTAAATAAATAAAACTGTTTGTATAAAAAAATTGGACGAATATAACAAATGTATTAAATACAAAGCAAAAACAATCTACGGCTGCGACGGGGTGTATCTGTGGGTCCTCCATGGGTTAGTCCGGAGATAGTAGGTGTCGCCGGCCCTGGTTCGCACCGCACTACCATGCTCCGTCTCGACGAATTCGGCACCGTCGTGGTCGATTCGTATCGTCTCCTCAGGGGAGTCTGGCTGGATCTGCGGAGTCTGCTGAAGCGTCTGTGTCTGGTCCAAGTCCTGACTGTACGAGGGCGTCGTAGCAAAATACATGTCCGGCTGTCCCGACGACGAAGTCCCCGCACCAGGATGGCCCTCCGTTTGAAAACCGGGAGAATCAGTGACTTGGTTGGTGAATTGGTATTGAAATTGAAGGGGTACATCTAGCTGAGTCCCGTACTGAGCAGTAGACTGAGTCGGTTGCTCCGGCGGCTGGGACGGACCCGCCTCACCGCCACGCTGCCTCAGCGCTGCGCTGCAGAGTGCTCTTGTGTTGCTGGGTCGATTCCGACGAGTACCCCGCCTCCCAACCTCGAGCCCTTACCAAACGAACACGCTCACTCTACTGCGTGTGTAAGGTTGCAGAAGCAGCAGCATCTAAAACATCAACGGCCCGTGATCGGCATGACACCGACTTTCCCTGCAATGGCGAAGGCATCCTTAATCGCTTTTGGCGGCCCTGGGTGATGAGTGACTTGTAATCCTCATTTGTTCGAGTGGCGAGCTTCTCGAACTCTTCCAAACGATCACCCTCGGACGACTCCTCCCGCAATGTAATATTAAATTTAGTAAATTCAAAAATTAAATATGAACAAAGGAATAAGTACACGAATAAAAACTTACCAAAATGTCCTCACTGTAGCGGTGGGTTGAATTCCCCATCGCGAGTGGCCTCGAGTCCCGATTTTTGGGGGTTTGTTATGCGGTGAACTGTAATGCGATTGTACCAATCCATGTACTCGGGGGTTAGTGCAATCACATTACCAATGGCGGGAGCAGTGGCCTCCAGAGTGCATCGACGCGTTGGGCCCACATAGTTATGTAACCGAAGTGGGACGGTCTCCCCATTTGTTTGTGGGTCGACGCCGATCACCGTGTGGAGGTCTCGACCCTCAACCGTGCCCTCGTGCACTGCCGGGATTGGTACCATCTCGGTGGAAGCCAAATTGACGCATCACCTCGTCTGGGCGAGTGGTACTCAACCATCTCGAAGCGAGTGAGTGGCGTACGGGATCGATACGTCTTAAAGAAGTCAAAATCCCGAGCCGCCCTATCTCGCATATACCGTATCCGGCTACGGCCTCCACATGAATCGTAAAAATTGTTACTTTACTTTACAAATAATTTAACGGAAAAACAAAAAACATGAACAATGAAATTGACTCACCCCATCGGGTCTCGGTCATCAAATCGAGTCTGCCGCGAAACACCAACAACTCGCGATTTCGGAGCGTTGCGGAAACTCCGGGGGCATTCCACCTAGCCCCGTGCGGTCTACCGTCTGCGGGGATCTCATCCAGAATGTCGCCTCGGTTTGCCGGGCGGAGAAATGAAATACGCTCTCACGCCCACAGCTGGTCAAAACAAACAAAATTGATTATTAAATATTTAAATCACAAAATCACATTTACATTTAAAGGCAGAGGACAAACCTGAATCAGCAAGCAACACCCTCTAATGTCCTTGGAATCAGACATGCACGAGATGCACATCCGAGCGGTACAAATGCGCGAGAACACCGCTCGCCCGAGAATGCGTGTCATGCTCCAGTGTTACCATCCGGGGTTAGAAGATAACGCATGTTGGCCGGGACCCCGACTTATCCGGGAAAAGAAAAGTACCCAACAGGGATGAAGATCAATGCCCTAGCTCTGCTTTGCACTAGCGGTCGGTAGCATCATTTCGTAAGTGGCTCACTAATATGGGCATACACATCTACCAGATGCAAAGTGTTCCCCCGATTGCATCCCCTGACCGGGTCTAAATCCTAAAAAATTGTAGGCGTGATCAACCCATTTGACCCTTGGTGTAATTGTAGCCGTGACTCAACAACACTACCCGGCCCCTCGGTGGGTAGTCCTGAAGACGACCCTACGTCCCTCTAGTGTGATGGTCGCCTCACCGCAACGGAGGTGGAACGTGTGGGTCTCCCGGGCGCCACCGCTCAACTAATGCAATCACGAGAGCGTGATCTACATTCATTTTACCTAACCCTACAAAGCAACCTCCTAAACCTACCCTGGTCTATTAGTGTCTATTACCCAAGTGGTTGGTTTCTCATCAGTAGGCGGCGTAAAAGTTCCCTCGAACTTTTAATAACCTTTAAAGGTTCGTTCATTGTCGCATCTCCTAGCCAGATTCTTAAGGATCTATGGGATGGTTGTTTGTTCAAGACGGACGGATCGAAAGGACCGGGCTGAAGATGAGCGGGTACCGACATCTATACAAAAAATAATATACATAAATCACAAATATCATAAAATATCAACAAATATATTAGTAAATCGATTCACAAATCACAAATTACCAAAAAATAAATTTCAATTGTTCTGTAATACCCTAAAATCACAAATGCTATAAATTTCATTTCGCACATTCACAACATATATGTTGACATTTTCAAAAGTCTACATGCATAGATACACAAATTAGCTAATTAAAAAAAACCCTAAATTCAAGATAGACCCAATTCACAAAACCCCTAATTTCTAAATTACCCTAATTTCAAAAATTACCCTAAATTCCAAAGTACCATAATTTATAAATACCCCTAATTCCAAAATTACCCTAATTTCAAATTTAACCCTAAATTTCAAAAATTACCCTAAATTCCAAAGTACCATAATTTCTAAATACCCGTAATTCCAAAATTACCCTAATTTCAAATTAATTTTAAAATTACCCAACAATCGCAAATACCAAAAAATCACAACAGTCATATATAATTCATAATATCAACAATTTGGTATCAAAATTCATAAACAATGTTCTATTGTAAAGTTTAATTTTTAGGAAAAAAAAATTTGAAATCCAAATACAATTATACCTTCAATTGGAGAGGGGATGCAATGAAATTGATAGCAAAGGCAGCGAGCAGCGCGCAGTGTGGTTGGGGAGTTCGGCAGTGAGTGGGGGGTGGGTGGGAGGGAGGACTGTTAAAAATAAAAAAAATTGGGGTAAAAATCGCGATAGGGAAGGAGAAGGGTTAAAAACGCGGCTGGTGGAGGACGGAAGGCCCATTTCCGTCCCGAGGCCAAGACGCAAGTGCGACTTCCGTCCTGGTGGACGTGGCAAAAAAACTTGCGGTGGGTCGCCACGTGAACCAGGGGACAAGTCCCACTTCCGCCTTGGCCTCGGGGACTGAAGCGTCCCTCGCTAAAATGTTTGTCCCCCAAATTTGGGTGCCATGTCATGAACGATTGAGAAAAACTGGGCCAGGCCCATGCAAAGCCCCTTGTTGTTGGGTCAGCCTTATATCCAGGCCCAACTTTAGAAGGCTTGGCCCAGACTTTTGTGTAGGTTTTACATTTGGTTTAGGAGCATTCGTTAACGGTCTACTATGTTGCAGAACGGTCGAAATTCAATACATGTCTAATAAAATGTATTCAATGATAGATATTCATCCGATTAAAACATTTATTGCACTCTTAGGACGAGTGTTCATAATGAGAAAACACAAGTTAGATAAAATTTAAGACATGTTTAAAAATTATTGTATATGTACTGAATATAAGGTGTTATGAACTATAATCGTGGAGATTCATTGAGTGAATCCGTCTTCACATAATCATCGACAGTTAACACTTTCATTTAAGATAGATTACATAAAAGCCCTCTTAAGTTTAATGAAGACGTTTTAAAGTAAAGCGCCTTTAGTTATAAAGAACCTCAATAAAATTTATATTTTGAACTCATTTTTTTCTTTTTGAAAAAGAAAAACACATGAATTTATATTCATTTTAAACATACAATTTCTCTATTCCATGACAAACCTAACTAATGCAGCATTAACTTATTTGATGAGTTACTCAAACCTGTAATCTTTTCTTGGGCGAGCTCTGAAGACCAAATATATGGTCAATTAAGTTAAATTAAAATCCATTTGTTTTTAAAAATTTCAAGATTTTTTTCCCGCTATACTTAAATAGGGTGTGTCAAATCAAAACAGCAATGCAACACCAAAGTGACATTCGAGATTCCTGGCAATAAGTTATCATGATAGAATGATAAGAAGAGATACTACACTTAATCTTAGCCAAAAGGCCGAGAAATGTATATATTTTTAAAGGTTTGATTCTGGAAGTACGTTAACAAAAATCTTTAAAAAAAAAAAAAAAAGTACAACAAAAAATAAATGGGCTGGATCATAAAGCTTGGCTGCACTGAGTGGGCCAACCCAATCTGATAAAAAAAATGTTGGTCAGATATTCCAAGGACAAGTATACTCTCACATCGTCTCCACTACTATTCAAGCTTCGAACAGGAAAGGATTCAAGATGGCAATGGGGCAAATCGGATCGGATATCTGTCTGATCCGATCCGCTCCGCATTATCCAAATTCCGATCCGATCCGATCCGTGATCCGCTCCGGATCAAAAATTTTATGATCCGCGATCCGCTCCCATGACGGGGACTGATCCGATCCGCTCCGATCCGATCCGCTTCAGTCCCTATTTTTTTTTAAAAAATCATTATTTTTACCATAAAAATCATTATTTTTTTTAAAATTCATAAAAAAAAGCCTCCAACAAGTATAATTAATAAATTTTATGCTAAATCAATTTTTAAACAAGTACAAATATTATATTAAAATGAAAATTAAACATAATTAAGCCTAATAATAACAATATTATAATAATTTAATATATATGGGGGCAAAAGCGGGCGGATCGGATCGGAGCAGACACAAATACTCAAATTTGATTTGCCCGTCCCTCGGATCGGGAGCGAGATCTGCTCCGTATTCTATACAGGGCGGATCGGATCTCGTCTCCAAAAGAAGTTGGATCGGGAGCGGGTCAACGGATCACGGATCAAATTGCCATCCCTAGAAAGGATATGTTTTCTTGGCTGTTTCTGCAGAACCGGTAAAATTAACTGCCAACCGCGGCAAAAAAGGCGCTAAGCCATGAAACTCACCTCCATAGTACATAACAATGGCTTCCAAACTCCATTGAAATTCGAAGTGGGTTTTCTTAAAACTTCCCCTTTCTCAGCTTCTTCAATTGCTTACCCAACATGGGTTCGCTTTCAATTTATTTCACCTCACTCTAATTCCCTTCATTATTCAGGTACTTTCTTTATTCATTTTTATTTTGTTTGTTCCTGTGTTTTGTTGGGTTTATGGGTTTTTAATTTTGAGCTTTTTGGTTGAATTTCAGGTAGGATTAAGCATGGTAGGAGGATTGATTCTGCGATTGTCTGCTCAAAACAAACTGATCAGGATGAAAGTTCGTCTACTTCAGGTAAAATTTTGATTCTTTTAGAAATTGATGCATGAAGATATTAGTTTGTATTTGAATTGGCTTTTTGTTTGACAAATTCTGTCACTGTGGGGCCAACGTAAGAATTTTGTGTTGGATAATGTAAAGAACTGGTGCACAAGTGCACATTCTCGTTTCGTTGCTCTTATCAGGCAAGGATTCTATTGGATTAGGATGTTAATGAATTCCTTGTATTCTTTATGATCAACCACGGATTACGTTTTATGCATCATGCTCTACTATCAAGCAAAGAATTTTTTTTTTGTCTCGATTCATGCTGCATTTGTTTATACGTCCCGAGTGCTTGGAAAAAGTAAACAAGTTCATAGATTGAAATTTGAATTCCTTTCCGAACTTTCTAGAACGCAATGAGGAACGCTTAGAATGTCATTGTCATTGCAGAATATAAGTGAATGCCAAGCTTGTTCCCCAACTTTAGAATTCTTAACTTTTGGGTTTGCGTCGAGTTCTTTGTCCAATGTATTTATGTTTTGGAGTTCTTTAAACATACCTATCTTTGGTTCATATTTTTTAAATACGATTTACATGTTTTACATAAGTGGAGATGACAAGCTCAGCATCGGATGACGACGACATTTATAACACCCAGAGGTCCCAAAATATTGCTCCTGGTACTGATTCAGAAGGCAAGAAAATAGAGCCAGAAAATTATGCGTCTTCCATCAAAACTGCTGCTTTATGTGTAAGAGCTTGCTGTATATTTCAGCAATTTTACGATCTGATATTTAATCCAGTGAATCTCTCAGTAAAGTCAGTGTAGTCAATTATTTTTTAGGTGCTCTCTGCAGTTGCTTTTGGTGTTGGGTTGGGGTTTAAAGACGGAGTTGGCAAGGCATCCGAGTTCTTTGCTGGGTATGTTAATTAATCTTTATGTAAACTTGTAAAGAAAACTGTTATTTGTTTATTGGGTATTTTGTTTTTATCGGGGTTGAGGTGGGATGCTAGTTTTAAAGCCTCAATATTGGTTAATAATTGTGAATCCATAAACATTCAGGTATCTACTGGAGCAAAGTTTGTCAGTTGACAATCTATATGTCTTTGTTTTGGTATTCAAATATTTCAAAGTGCCACTAATGTATCAGGTATGTGAAGGTCGCGTTCTACACTCTGGTCTTTAGCTTTCTTTTAGCTTTGGGTGATTTGGTTTTATCTAATTTTGTTTATCATGGTGAAAATATAAATTCTTCCGGGAACATAGAATCGGGTGCTTTCTTATGGCATTGCTGGTGCAGTATTCTTCCGCTTGTCACTGATACTTCTCGGAACAGCCACACTTCAGGTATTTCACAACTCTGATGTATATTTGACTATGCAGTTATACATATAAGGAAGACAAATGAGCCCATGTCCTTTTTCCATTTTCTATTGTACTTCTTTAATCTGCTGAGTCTGTTTCCTTTTTTGTCTCAATTGTTAGAGGTTCGAAGGGGTTAACCTGCTATTCGCAGCCATTCTGTTGTATTCATCATTCAAGGTGCAATTTATTTCCGACTTATATTTACTCATCCAGTGTAACATTCTGCATGATGCAAAGCTAGCTATCATTCAAATCATAGAAATTTCTTAATTACATAATTTTGTACTCTTCTCAAAACCTTTTTGCTCTGTAATTTGTAATGTTTCTAGGATTTTTCATTGCCTTTTCAACTGATGATGCAATCTCATTTTTTCTCTATCTCTAATTCTAGTTGTTTGCTGAAGAAGAGGAAGACACTGATCTGTCTGACAACTTCATAGTGAAGACATGCCAGAAATTCATCCCTGTAACTCGTAATGCCTTCTTAATTGACTACATATTTTCTGTAAATCCTCACCTTATTGAGTTGCTTATTGTCCCTACGAGCTCTTTTATTTGTTGATTTGGTTGAGATTTTAAGTCCTATAGTATCCTCGGAACAGCATAAAACACCCTTTCTCTTTAATATGAGAGACTGAATGGAGAATCATTTTGCATTTTCTAGCATAATAATTATTCTAAAGTATTGATCAATGGATTTTAAGATTTTTTCCTTTTCAACTACTGGCTCTTTCATGAAGCTTATTAATGTAAAGTTGGGAATGAACTGACTTCATCAATAAGTTCCCCCTTTTCGTATTTGCATTTACAGTTTGTGTTACCTTCGCTTTCTAATACTCCTCCATTTCTAAATAAGTGTAGTTTTAGCCTTAAGCTTTTTTGCCATAATAAGTGTTGTTGTACAACTTTCTAGGCCAAGTGTTATTTTACTCCCAATTTCACCCCTCAATCATGATTTTTCTCCTTGCAAACATAAAAAAAAAAACTTCCAATTTCCAAGGCAAATAAGCTGGCAACTTATGTAGGAAGGGGTAATTTAGGTACCTAATTAAAAAAGTATTGTGCTTTTAGCTTTTTTAAGTTTTCGTGTCCAAGGCTAAAACTACACTTATTTAGAAATGGAGGGAGTAACATTTTATCAGAACAGAAAGGGAAAAGCTAGTTGCAATGTTGTTGATTATTTCTAATCTTCGAAGATTCTGATGTCTTTATTTTTTCTAATTTTTCAGCTAATTATGATGGAAATCGGTTCGTAACAGTTCAGGATGGCGTGAGGAAAGTAAGTCTTCTCCAAATTTTATTTGCTTAAGGTTTTGGCACCTCGACCTCAGAATCCTTATTTTTGGAAGTTAAAAGCAAAATTTATCTTAGATTAATTCCTACTTGATTTCTAACAGGCGTCAATCATTTTGGACAGGCTACTCCTTTGCTCTTGACAGTAGCTGTTATTGAACTGAGTGATATTGCATTTGCTGTAGGTTTTTGTTCCCTTATTCAAATTAAGAATATACTTTGGGGACTCTGACGAATTAATTCAGAAACACTTTTTTTTTTCTTCTCAGGTTGATTCGATTCCAGCAGTTTTTGGAGTAACCCGTGATCCTTTTGTAGTTTCTACGTCAAATCTTTTTGCCATTTTAGGTACACTCTGCTTCTTCATTCATGGACTTGTTGCTACTATTGATAACAGATCAAAGTTCGGTTTGAAAGATGACAACCTTACGATTGGAGATAACTTAATTACATTCTAAATTTTCATCTGTTTCTATATTCTTAAATATAATTGTATCAGACAAATAAGTAATCTTGAAATGCTTTTAGATGATCATCCGTTGCCATTGCATCGAAGGTATTCATCCTTTTTCTGCTTGTTATAGGTTTGAGATCAGTGTACACAATTGTATCAGAAAGTATGGCTGACTTGGAGTATTTACAGGTATTATGAAGACCTCCCTTTTATGTGTTCTTCGTTTCCTACTTGTTCTGGTTTGTGGTTTAATGCTACGATGAAATGAGTCGAGGCTTCAAAAGTAGTACTCGTGTTTCAGATTATACTCTCTGACCTCATACTATAACATCGTTAGTTTACAATCTTTCACTAATGCCCTTCGATGAGATATGATTTTAGGAAGCGAGGGTCGGAAGGAATCTTTCACCGATAAATATTATTCTCTCGTTTTTTTTATTATGTTAGCAGAATTAGTTGAGGATATAATAAGAAAAATACCCCCCTTTTTATCTTTTTCTTCCTTAATCTGCGCAAGAAAGGCCAAAAGGCCTTATATTCTGATCAGTTTCTCGTCTATTAGTAAGTTTGGACATACTCTAACCTAAGTTATAATCTTTTCTAACTAGCCCGCCATTGCCGTTGTTTTGGGCTTCATCGGGTGCAAGATGATCCTCGATTTCTTCGGTGGGTGATTTGACGTATAAATTTAATTATATATTCTCATCTTCTTCAATAATGATTTTCAAGACTTATTTCATGTTTTAATTCGTCCGTAGGTTACCATGTCACCACCGAAGCTTCTCTTGCCTTTGTAGCGATTTCTCTGAGTGCTGGAGTGGGTTTGAGTCTCCTGAAGAAATCTGATTAGAGATGAACCAACCAGCCTAATTTGGTGCAGCACTTCCTACTCGGAACATTAAGTCCCGAGCTCGACAACCCCAACCCAAGTTGGGAGTGCTTCTAGTTATTATTTTGGGAGAAATTGTTGTATATCTTGGGGGAATCTCTGATTTTCTTTTGAATTATTAATGATAATAAACCTTGGGTAGACAGTTTTGAATTACTGCTGCTTACTGTAAATGCATCATCTAATAAGTGATTTCAACTTTCTATGTTGAAAGAAATAGTCTTTTAAGAAATAAAATACTCCATTTCCTCTTTGTGGTCTATTGTGATGGCTGCAAGTGCAACTACAGCCGCCGCTTGGCAATGACCATAGATGGTTAAACAACAAAATTTTAAAGATGAAATATATATATATATATATATATATATATATATATATATATATATATATATATATATATATATAATTTTTTAAAAAACTTCTGTAATTTTTTTTTATTTGAATCTGCTGGATATTATGATATATAGTAATATTTATTTTTCAACTAAAACATAATCAATTCTGACGTTTAATCTTATTTACTTAATTATTTCCTCCTCTTTCTATGCCAATTTTATTTTCTCATATTTTCACTTTGTCAACACCAGCCATATAACGTTTTTTTTTTTTTGCTAAGTTCCAGTCATATAAAGTTACTTACTTCTCTTTCTACATATTTTAAAACTTTTGAGTACATTTTTAGAATAAAAATTATGATACATTTGTAATAATTTATTTATTTAAATATTTACATGAAAGTTTAATTTTTTTTGTTATATAGAGTATTATTCTAAAGTTCAGCACAGAGTCCTTGAAGTGATTGAGACGGCTCTACTACAGTGTTCTCACGACAAGAACTAATCAATGTTTGTGCGATCAGGACAACGTCAAGATTTTTTGATTGGGATGAAAAAATGTAATAATATATTGAACTACATATAAAAACTGCAAAAAAAAAAAACGTTGGGAGAGAATTTGATCAAATATTCTGAATTACATATAAAATTTATTATATCTAATATAATTTTTAAAAATCTCGTGGTGCCGACGAACACACTGGTTTCGACAACCAACAAAAAAAAGGCCATAGTGTTCTTTTTCAAGAACAATAATGATTGTTGGATCAAAAAATTTGGATTAAGAAGGCATAAAGTCACATTAAATTCTAACAATCATTTTCATTTTATACTATTTTATCCTTGTTTGATCCCAATTTTTTGATCCAATAATCACTACCCTTTCAAGAAAAATGACGAAATTTCGCAGATAGTTTGATAATCGTCACTGCTGGCGACCTCAAAAATTTCTCCAGCAACTACTACTACTATAAAGCTCTGATCTGAGCTTGGGCAATAATTAAAACTTCAAAGCTATACTTCGTATTTACAATTCACAAAAGCAACCTAATCATACAGAAGTGATGATGACCTTCCCGTAAGTTCTTTCCCTTTCCTGATTCTAATAACAAAATCAAAGTTTTCGTGTAATTCGTATCTTATGTAACAACACTCTTATCTAATAATCCCCCTTTTTTTTTTTTTTTGCAGAATTATTCAAGATATTCGTCCTCCGGCTTTGGATTCAACTTCTGAACCGCCTTCAATCTTCGACGGAAACACCAGGTGAGTTCTCTATGAATGTTGAGAAATTGTTGTGTGCAGGGACGAGCACAGAGATTTTTAAAAAATTTACTAGTAATTTTAATGTATAGTTCAGAATATTTGATCAAATTCGCCCCAAACATTTTGTTTTTACAATTTTTATATATAGTTCAACATACTGTTACAGTTTTTCACTCCAACCTGCTGGTCGTGTGCGACTGCATATAAGTATATAAGCTGAGATTGATCGCCGAATTTGTTTTTTTTTTTTTTTTGAAAGGTTGTATATATGTTACATTTGCCCTTTTGCTCACCGTGCCTGGCTAACCAGGAACCTTAAGGTTTGTCTCTCATTTTACTGAGTTTCGTAAAAATTGAATTCTTAAATCTTGAAATTAAAATCTTTTATTAAAACGGAATATTGTCTAATATACTGTTTAATATACCCTCTATGTCGCTTTTGATCTTATTGAGACAAGGTTGTTACTAGCTTCACTAGGGGCAAATAGTATGATTTATTGTTGAAAGCTGAAAAAATGCAGGGCTTACAAAACAAGATCAAATTGGTGGCCATTGACCTTGAAAACAGGCCTACTTGGTACAAGGAAAAAGTGTACCCTCAGAATAAGGTACCATCACTGGAGCACAACGGTAAAGTTCTTGGAGAAAGCCTAGATTTGATCAACTATATCAATGACAACTTTGAAGGCCCTGCTCTCCTTCCTCATGTAAGACATAAAAACAATAAGCTAAACCCCCTCTCTTTCTTCTTTTTTTTCCTCTACATTTCTATATATTCGTTAACAGAGACTAACGCAGTTGGCTTGCATTCGTGATTTCGCGTAATAGCTTTTCAGCTCAACAACACTCCCTCAATAATAGTCTCTTTCTTCTTTTTTCTACATTTCTATATATTCGTTAACGAAGACTAATGCAGTTGACGAGCATTCGTGATTCTGTGTAATAGCTTTCCAGTTTCCCTCCCACAACAATAGTCTCTTTCTTCCTTTTTATACATTTGTACATATTCGTTAACGAAGACTAACGCAGTTGACGAGCATTCGTGATTCTGCTTAATAGTTTTTCAGCTCAACACCGCTCCCTTAATAATAGTTAAATGCCTTTCTATAAGGACATATTTAAGGGGTCAAAGCGGCCCTTAGATTTTGAAAACTGCAACTTTTACCCTTATAAAATTTTGAAATTTTAGAAAGATTATTTGTACTAAATTTACCTCTTGCGTCCTGAAAATGAAGTTTTTAATTTCGACCCAGCATTTCTAGATATCTAATCATCATTTCAAACTTGTGTAACATTGCAGGATCCAGAGAAAAAGAAGTATGCTGATGAAATTATTGCATATTTCGACACATACATGAAAATTGTTTACCCATCATTAAAAGAAGAATATCCATCAAAACAATGTGCTGAAGCTTTTGATTATCTGGAAAGTGCTCTGAAGAAATTTGACTCAGGGCCTTTCTTCCTAGGTGATCAATTAAGTCATGTGGATATTGCATACATTCCATTTATAGAAAGGATGCATGGGTTCTTGGAAGAATTATGGAAATATGACCTTACATTAGGTAGGCCTAAATTAGCAGCATGGATTGAAGAGTTTAACAAGATTGATGCTTACAAGCAAACAAAACCTGATATTCCAAAGATGGTTCAATACTACAAGAAGAAATTTATGGGTCAAAACTGAATACATTTGTTAAATCTGGTTGAGACCTCAAAAGTATTTTAATTGATTTGACAGGAATTTCTAAATACAGTATGATATAAAACTAGTAAGAATAAGTGGCATATGCCAATAGTGGATTGGTCCATTTCTTTGTGTATAAAAGTGTACCATATATTTTATCCTTAGTATGTTTCCTCCATCTAGAAGATTCTTTGTGCATCTAGATTCTAGAGTCACCGAAATGAGAATCCTGAATTTTATTCGCAACAAAAATATCATATGACCTATAAATTTATTTTCTTAAAAGTACTAGAAACTTACCAATTTTGATCACTATGTGTAATAAGAGGTAATTCAGTTAATTTAAAGCACTCCATATTTAGACATAGTTCTTGAGTTCGAATTAAATCATGTATTTAATGTATAAAAAAAGAAAGAAAACAACTTACTAATACATCGTCAAATAACTTGTATTCTCAAATGGCAGTGGAAAATTCTCCTATTACATTGTTGAATAATGTATATTCTTGAGATCTTGTGTTAATCTAAGTAAACGTGATGTATTTTAATATCATCTCCCGATCTCAAACTCACATTTGAACTCACATCTAATAGACTAATTCACAACTAACTGAATTTATGCCTTATTAAGGGCTTAAAGAAAAAAGAATTCATTGTGATTATATCAAAATCTAATTTGCCAAGATTGCCCCATAGTCCGATTAAAAGTAAAATAAAAAATAATAATTTCCACCATTAGAGTGGTTATAACAATTCAAGGAAAAAATGAGCACGGATATTTGTAGTTATAATCATGTTCAGATTCAGTAACAATCATGTGATATTTATATAATCTAAACAATTGTTACATTAATATAATATAATCTAAATAAAAATATATATAAATTGATAAATTGTATCAATTTATGCATATTTTTGCTAGATTATATAAATGTAAAAAAGAGTGTTACATGATTATTACTAAGGATCTGAACGGGCAGAAATGTCATTAAGCCAAGCCTTAAGGGGTCCATATGAAAAACACACAAACCTCCTAATCCATCGCTCATTGCCATTTGTCACGTGAGTCTGTTTTTTCCCGCCGATTACAACTCCCTAACTGAAAACCAGCTCCGACCAGAACGTAAAGAAAGAGAAAGCCGACCAAGAAGACGAAGAAGAGGGGAAAACAGTTACAGTAGAAATGAAGAACTAGGGTGGATCATCCGAATCTTCGGAAAACCTAAATTCCATCGACTCCGCCAGTGGCGGAGCTTCATGGAGGCAGGAGGAGGCCCTGCCCTGCCAAATTTTTTAAAAAACGACGAATTTTTTATAGGAAAATTTATTTTTGTGATATTTTCTTATAAATGTTGTATTTTACGATCAATTCTGTCATGGATCAGGCCTACCAAGTGGACATGAACCACTTGTCCACATTCAGCCACATCACAGTTTTGATTAAAATAATAAAAATATCCCCCTTTTGGTGCATTGTTTGAGGCGTTTTTATTGTTTTTTAATCAAAATAGGGGATGTGGTTGATTGTGGACCAAGTGGTCTATGTCCCCACTTGTAGGCCAGGTCTATATCAGAATTTTTCGTATTTTACCCCTTAAAAAATTTCAGTAAGAAATTCGTCCTCCTATACCAAATTCTGGCTCCGCCACTGGACTCCGTTGATTTCAACTTCTACAAATGACGTTCAAATCCTCCTATTTGTACACTAATTTTGATTCCAAGCGGTACATTATTATTACTATTCCATTCCATACTATAAATCGTTTCGAATATGTAGCGAAAATTAAAGAAGCAAACAATAAAATACTCTGTTAATCAAAATATAAATATTACTCTCTTACGTATAAGTTAATTTGTATACCTCTAATTCTGATATTTTAATTAAAAAAATATTTTAATTTTCGTTAAATGGCCTAAACTAATTATATTATGAGATAGAGGTTTACATATCTATGCATGAAATAGCGTCTTTTTTTTTCTACTTACAGATGTCTTAATCGCCGGTTATTTTTTTTTACACTTCAAACTTGTTCTCGGAATTCATGGAACTTTTATCGCTTTGCCTGTTTGAATTGAATAGTTAATTCTAAAAACATGTAGAACTAGACACCTCATTAATCATAATTTATGCGAGAAATTAATTTCAAATATTACTGCTGATTATTCTGAACTCATTTTAATTATTTAGAAAAATTATTGGAATTGAGTTTTTTTTTTTTTGCGATTTTTTGAGTGATTTGTTAGTGATAGACCAGTATTAGGTGTAGAGAAGATTCAATGTTTGTTAGAGATTTAGGAAATCTGGTAATGTAATTCGAGGTTTTGAGTCTGGTTGAGGTAAAACAGCAATGGGCGGTGGAATCGGAGTTCTTGATGAATTATGTTGTTATCCTTGTTGAGTAAGCGTACATTAGACGTTGATTCCAGGTAAAATTATGGCAAAACGAAACAAAATTTCAAAATGCTGTCATTTGAAAAGTGCTTAAATTTGGTGTTTTGTATAAGTGCACTCTACATATATTCGGATCTTGCTAGATTCTGCAGTAATTTTTGTTTCTACCTAAATCAAGGTGAATTGTTAAGTACAAATAAGGTGGTTTTGACAGGGATGCATATGGTTTTACTGTGAGACCTCAGCATCTTCAAGTATTCAAAGATTATGCTGATATTTACAAGGTATTATACATTTTTATATTTTATTCCTATTTTGAATTATTGCTTGTGAACTTGTGATTTATGGCGGAAGCTTATTATTGGTGCTGTGAAATTAGCACTTGTGACGTTTCTATCTCTATAAAATGGAACTTGGATTTAGTTGTTAAGTTTAGCTAAGGCGTAAACTCGAGCACCATTGCGAAAATATTGCATGCAATCAGTTAACTTCTCTCTCTAAAAAGTCTGAAAGAAAGTGAAAAGAAAAATGGTCTCATACATAATTAGGAATCCGTTCAGCTACCTTTTCTGGCGATGTGTAGTTTCAATTAGATATGCATGGTTTCAGGTAGAGGAACAAGAAAGATTGCAGAAATGGAAAGCGTTTCTTAAACAGCAAGAAGAATCTGCCCAACCTAATCTTTACAGGGAGGAGAATGCCACGTGTTTGGAAGCTGAAGTTACACAGCAAAGCCAACCTGTCCAGAAGTTGATCAGAGAAGGGGATTATTCAAGTGGAGCTGAGTCTGTTGAGAACATCCACAAAGAAACAGATACTGAGAAGGATATTCCAGCTGTTGTACAGGTAAAAGCTCGTGAAGTGCAGACATGGGCTCAAATTAGTCCATCTCTTAGTCCTATTGAGTATATGATGAGTTCTCGTGTAAAGAAGAGAAAAGACATGATAGACGAGACCGTAACTACTGAATGCAATCATCTCCCATCAGTTGAAGAGGCCGGTGAGGAATTTGAACTGGCAAATGACGAAGAATTCAGTGACTATACTGTGGATGGTAGCATGAATGCCACTAAAGCAGGAAATACTTCCAGTGCTGAAGTTGCTCAAGAACCCTCTTTTCCTTGGAAAGAACTGGAATTCCTTGTTCATGGAGGACTGCCTAGGGATCTCAGGGGAGAGGTAATATCTCTTATCTATCAAATTCTTTACCAAAATTGGAAAATAGGACAGAAGGAAAATTTTCCATTCATTTAATTTCCCACTTTCCATTCCTCAGGTATGGCAAGCCTTTGTTGGTGTCAGAACACGTAGGATAGAGAGATATTACCAAGACTTGCTGGGTCCAGAGAATGATGCTGGTGACAGCCAGAAGCACGATGACTCAATATCAATCAAAGACAGTGAGAGCAGAGTCAATGTGCCCGAGAAATGGAGAAAGCAGATTGAGAAGGTCATTAGATGCATGGAACCTGGACTTTTCGTTCAGTCTTTTAATTTGTAGGTGCTACTTTTTTTTAGGTCCCATTTGTGATGACAATGGAAGAATGTTCCTTTCTAGTTGCCCTAGCAAATCTTCTTCATTCAAATTCCTACTATGTCCTTGTTCGACTTCTTTAAGAAATAAGAAAGATCGCTTCTATTTGCTTCTCTTTAAAATTTTGACAAGTTCCGTCATGATGATACTTTCTTTACCGTCAATGGATGCTTATCCTCTTTGTTTTCAACAGAAAATGTATCTCCCACTTCATTAGTTCCTTCTTTCAGTTAAAGGCACTGAAATTGACACATTATTCATCCGTAATATTCTCACTAGGGTCTCGATTTGATTGCATTAATAGCAGGACATATATGGGGAATCTGTTCTTTAAAGTTTTATTAAGTCGACATTTTGCTTTTGAGAACTTATGCTTATGCTAGGTTCACTGTGCTTTGAATTACAATCAAGTTTGTCCTTGGGCTGACCTTTAGTGTTTGTTGCAGGATCTTCCTCGAACATTTCCAGGACATCCTGCATTGAATGAAACCGGCAGAAATTCTCTAAGGCGTCTACTTTTGGCATATGCTCGCCATAACCCATCTGTTGGGTATTGCCAGGTAATTCTGGCTCCGTGAGATCATAAGTCTGTTTCCTTTCTAGTTGTTACTCAAAAATTGAGATTAGTTCTATATCGGGCAGCATCTTGCTTTACGTATCTATTGGCTCTTCTATCATTGATAAATTTCCATCATTATTTAAGTAAATATTCAGGAAAAATACGTCGTCAGAGAAGCTACAGTTATATTTTCATGTTAATAGTTAATTGATTATGCTTTTGTAGGCAATGAACTTCTTTGCTGGCTTATTACTGCTAATGATGCCTGAGGAAAATGCCTTTTGGTAAGCCCTCAAATGCTAACTGCATAGTTTTCTTTCAGCATTCTTCTTCCTAGGTAACAATTCAAACCATTTATGACATTTCCAATCGTTAGGGGTGTGAAAAAAAATCATCTCTGGTGTTAGTAATATGGACGAATTTTGAATCGTAAGCCAATATTTCGATATGATAAAATGGAACTAACATTTATTACCATCTCGCTATTTGTTGCTCTATCTACTGTCTTTTGAACTTTACAAAGTAATGTATCATCCCAACGCTTTAACTTGTCCCCAGTTATTTTAGGAGAAAAAATGAAAAGGGAGAAGATGAGGGGACAAGTTGAAAATTGAGCTGGTTGAAGATCAAAGATTAGGGTGCAAAATAAATCTTCAAGAAATGTTTGTATCAAATTAGAATCTAAAAAAGTAATGACCAATAAACCATGAATATATGGACCCAAGAGAAAAGATTCCGGGTTCTCATTTTAGCACTATCTTATTCCAAGAATGATAACTTGGCTGACTTTATAGACTAGTTTGTTTTGGATACTTCAGGACTTTGGTGGGCATCATTGATGATTATTTTGTGGCTATTCTCACAAGAAATGATAGAATCTCAGGTTTTCTATTGCTTTATACTTAAATTTGTGTATGCTTGTATGTTATTCAGCTCTTGAGCTCTCCACGACCCTATAAATTCTTCCTATTTGTCAGGTCGATCAACTAGTGTTTGAGGAGTTGATGCGTGAAAAGTTTCCTAAACTAGGTCTGTCTAATGCTTAAATATAATTTTTTGCCATATTATCTATAGCAATAATGCGAAATATTGAATTTACTAACTTAAGTGATGCTTTTGTGCAGTCAATCATTTGGACATCCTAGGAGTGCAGGTGACATGGGTTTCTGGGCCTTGTTTCCTCTCAATTTTTGTGCATATGCTTCCCTGGGAAAGTGGTGAGGGATTATGTTGTTATTGCTAAATTATTATTTAAGTTGTGCAATCTTTGCATCCTAATGTCCTTGTAACTCATTCTCGCATCTCATACTATAGCATTGGCATCAAATGAAGTGTTATCTTATCATGTTTTATTTTCAACTTTCAGTTCTTAGAGTTTGGGATGTGCTCCTCTTTGAAGGAAATCGTGTTATGTTGTTTCGAACCTCACTTGCTCTTATGGAGTTGTATGGTATTAATTGTTTTGGACCTCACTTGCTCTAGTGAAGTTATATGGTACTAAGGTTTGGGGCGTTTCTTTATTTTGCTGATTTAGAAAATTTTCGTCTGATAATTTTCTAGGTCCCGCTATAGTTACAACTAAGGATGCTGCAGATGCCATAAGTTTATTACAGTCCCTTGCTGGTTCAACATTTGATAGCAGCCAACTTGTTTTGACGGCTTGCATGGGTTTCTTGAGTGTTACTGAAGATAGATTACAAGCTTTAAGAGAGAAGCATCGGCCAGCTGTACTTTCTGCAATTGAGGAAAGATTAAAAGGAGAACGAGTTTGGAGGGATCCTAAAGGTCTTTCAACTAAGCTGTATAGTTTTAAGCGAGATCCTGAGTCTGTAACAACAGAACCAAAATTGGGGAAAGTATCTGGTGGTGCAGCAGCGTCTATGGCTGATTCTGAAAACCTGGATGAATTTCTTAGGAGCTTAGATAATGATTCTGAAGCAAAATTCCCTTCCAGACCTTCAGGAACAGGTTACTTCCTTTCCTTCGATTCATAATCAAAATTGTACTTTGTTGTTTAATCCATTTATCAATTAGCATACTAGTAGTTGGTTTCTTAATCTTGTGTGGGTTTGTTACCCATCACCTATATGTAAAAGGCTGCAAATATTAACATAGAAGATACTATTTATGGTCTCTTAAAATTTTATTTAGCCTGTTCTGCAAATCTTGATTTAACTCCGCCTGAAACTTAATCATATCTCATATATATCATAAATTTATTTATCTGATGATATCACCTGTTTCTTGCTTGTAATCAAATATTTTATATGCAGCAGTGTAGCGAGAAAAATTGTCTATATCTCCAGTGTAGTATTGATTAAAAGTATCCATTAGCTCAAAAGAAACACCGTTTTTCCCACTGTTGCTGACCATCCATACACTACAATCCTGTCATTTTCATTTTTGTATTCATTGATTTCCTCTAGTTCTCAGTGGTACTAGTTCATGCTTTATATGTTTTTCCAAAAGTAAACACTTGCCGAAAGCTTTGGTTGTTGGAAGGTGTTACAAGTTTTCATCATCACATCTTTATGTATTGAATATAAACAGCTTTGTGCAGGTGGTGTGGTTGAAGGTTGAGCTGTGCAGGATGGTGGAGGAAAAGAGATCTGCGACACTCAGGTTAGCCTATATGTACAGGTTTCTCCGGTATTTCATTATTTTCATATGCACAAGGTTATGCTCTAATGGCGCAATGATGGGCACCCATGCACTTTACTTTCCTTGAATATGAAGTGCACAAAATTTGCAGATGAAAAAGATTCATTCAGACATCCCTGAATATCCACTAGATATGTACACATCCACTCCTAGAATTCCAAAATGACTTTTGTCGTTTCTATTTTTGGCTATTCCAAATGAATGTCCACTTTCTTTAATTGAATATTCTTACTAATTAAATTTCAACCATTGCCCTCAATTAAAATTATAAATTAAGGATTAGTGGACCATGAATGTGTTGCTAAAGTCCCCGTTATAATTTAAGGATTAGTGGACCATGAATGTGTTGCTAAAGTCCCTGCATATGTCACTTGTATTTATGTTAAGTAACAGCTTGCAACGGAGTATAACTGTTCAAGGGTGGATGAATATTGTGGCTTTCTTTCAAAAAATAAATAAAAGAAAAAGGATAGATGAATACTCAAATCTCAGTCCAAAAAAGTCCTCGTCAAGGGCGCCCATAGCACTTCGGTTTTGTAGGGTTCATAATGTTTTCTTTCTTTAACCCACTTTTTTGTTGTTTTTCTGTACTTTCTGTTGCATGTTTTGTAAATCAACCTCAAAATTTAAGCTATTGGAAATCTTTATTTTGATATTCTGATAAGACCAGTTCTTTAGATGATGGCATACTATTCAAACCATGAATTGGTTGCACATTGGCTGCTTAGCTCATTGGGATTTATGCTAAAGATATTGGTTTGGAAGATTTTTCTTCACCCAAGTCATAAGAAGGGATAATTGTTTTCTGTTTTCCCCCACAGAGCTGAAGAGCTGGAGACGCCCTTATGGAGATGGTCGAACAAGATAATCGACGGGAATTGAGTGCTAGGGTAAACCCAAACCTTGATCTTATGACAGCACTAATTTTTGGGAACTGAACATGTTACGGTTGGCAGTAAGTGATCCAACATTGTTACATGTTAATGATTGTATAATATTCTGGAGATTTGGGGAAAGAATAACCTATTTTTTGGCAGCTGATTTTGAGATACTTCTACTTTGTAATCCCACCTAGAACCTGGAAGAGAAAAGCGACTGCTTAGCAAAAGAAAGAAAAAAGATAAAGGAATGCAACTCATATCAGTCCAACGTTAGATACAGAAAAGAGAGTTCTATATCCCATCCTTTAGTCATATATCTTCTTAATCCCTTTATGCTACATACGTTTCATCTTTTTCCCAACATTTCATCTCCTTATTTGGAATTATTTGGCATAAGAGATATAGCAACATCCCCACGTCTTCTGTCCCCCCATTCTAGGAAAAAGAACGACAACCAACTCCTGATGTTTGATAATATGAAACACAACGTACTGAAATTTTCTGTCTAGAAGTTCGAGCTGGTGATCATAGTAAATGATATTCAAACTTGCTTCTTCCGAAAATTGAAATTCAAGTAATATCAACCTGTAGGTTGAGCAATTGGAACGGGAGGTAGCTGAGCTGTGGCAAGTACTTGCTGACAAATCAGAGCAGGAGAAAGCTATGCTTCAGGTTTGATAGTTCCACTTTTACCATCCATCTGGATTAGGAGTTATACTTAAATTACAAGTATTATGTGATTCATAAGTACATGCAATCTGGTAGGTTCTGATGCGGGTTGAGCATGAGCAGAAAGTGATTGAAGATGCTCGAAAATTTGCTGAGCAAGATGCTGCTGCTCAAAGATATGCAGTGCAAGTGCTTCAGGTTCTCCCATTTTATTGTTGGCTTTTTAATCTAGGTGTTCTTTTAGTTCTTAAGAGAAAAATAACAGAGAGCTTCATAACATAATTGTTTTCCTTTTTTTCTTATCGTATTCTCTCTTCTCTTGGCGTAGGAGAAGTATGAAAAAGCTATGGCTTCACTTGCTCAGATGGAGAAGAGGGTGGTTATGGCAGAATCAATGCTGGAAGCTACTTTGCAATATGAATCTGGTCAAGTTAAAGCTTTAGCTTCGCCCGGGTTCGTGTTGCTAAAATCTTACTTTTTAATATATATTTTTTCCTTTCAGGGTGAGTAATACCTTGTGCTGATATACTGATTCTAGGTACTGAGGACTAGAGCCAAACAAAATAAGTCCACTATTTAGCTCTGAAGTATGTAAAATTTTAACTTCTGTGGGGAATAGCAGCAGATTTCTTCTTTTTTGCGAGTTTTTTTAGTGATGGTGGAAATACCCTTCCCCACCCACCCCCCACCCTCCAGTTTTTTCCGGTTCTTTTTGGTGCCTTTCTCGGTGTTTGTCTTAGGCATGACAAAATGTTTGATTAATGAACCTCACATTTTGTCTGAGAAGAGTTTATATGTGCAGGTTGATCCGATTTCCACAGGCAGATGGGGGAAATTGAGAGAGAACAAAATGGAAAAGTAGTATTTAGTATGTTACTTGTGCTACCAATGACTTTTGAGGGACAAGTAATGCTAAATGATGCTGGAGCAGAAAACATTGTAAAACATTTGATTGCATGGTGCCACATTACACATTCTGTTGGTCATTTAGGTTCTCATTCCTGGAATTGACTGCTTAAAACACATTACTCCTCCTTTCTTTTCCTCTTCGATCTTCATAAACATCTCCTTTATTTTTTCTGTTTTCTTTTTCCCGACTTTGGTGAGATATTTAAGGCGAATCCTTGATGTTTTCCCGTACCAGTACCTTAAATTCTCCATTCGGATTTGCTGATCTGTGTTTCATAAAACTTCTGGTTCAATCTCTCTCTCTCTCTTAAAATGAGTCAATCTGTGTATCTTGATATTGTTTTTTTAAGCATTTGGACAAGTTTCTTGCTGCTAATAGTTTTGATATGCTTGATAGGCCACTGGAAAGAAAACCGGGTTTGCTTTCTTTTGGCCTGGACTGGCGTGGTGATAAGAAGGTATATTTTTTTTAAGACTCTGTGCTTTAATGTGGGAATTATAATTGATTATCTTTCACTTGTACCAAATATTTATCGGCTAATTGGCAAATTTAGTCCCCAAAGTGGAGGACTTTCGCGACGACGGTCCCCGTTGAATATTTCTTTGTATTAAGGTCCCCAAACAATTTGCGTGTGGTGATTATGGTCCTTCCATCTAATTCTGTCCAATGAAGCTGTTAGACCGCAAAAAAAAAGGAAAATTCAAAAATGGCAAGGGTATAATGGGTAATCTCTATTCCAACGATTATATTGTGATATTTTCCAACTTTAAATACTCAAAATACCATTCATCTTCTTCCATCTTGAAAAAAATTTCAAATCTCCATTAAAGACCTTGAGGAAAGCTTCAAATTATGGAAAAATCCCAAAGAGTTATGGTGGTTTTGAAGTGGAGTCTTCCAATAGGAGCTCTACTTTGAAGGGTCAATGGGATTTACCCATGGATTTGCCCACTCATTGTCAATGTCCCATAAAATTTCCTACCCAAATTCGGACATCTTGGACAGAATGGAACCCGGGAAGAAGATTTTTGACGTGTGAGAATTACAAGGTGTGATAATTTTCAGTTTATTTGATTTGTTTAGTGTGAAATTATTTTCTAATTTGAAACCCTTCATTCACTTTGATTGTCTACATTAGGCAAAGAAGAAATGTGAATTTTTCTTATGGGCAGATCCACCATTGTGTTCAAGAGGTAGAAATGTAATGCCGGGATTGCTGAGAAGGTTAAAGAAGATGGATGTTCAAATGGCTAAAGATAAGAGGATGATAAAGTGTTTGTGTATTGCCCTAATTAGTTCATGGATTACTGCAATCTTCATTTGTTGGACGGAAGGACCATAATCACCAAAGGCAAATTGTTTGGGGACCTTAATACAAAGAAATATTCAACGGGGACCATCGTCGCGAAAGTCCTCCACTTTGGGGACTAAATTTGCCAATTTGCCGGGTTAATTTGGGTGTGAATTCCCTAAACTACCCCTGGTAAAACCCAAAAGATTTAAAAAATAAATCAAAATTAAACTTTTCCGTAACAGAATTGGACGGAAGGACCATAATCACCAAACGCAAATTGTTTGGGGACCTTAATACAAAGAAATATTCAACAGGGACCGTCGTCGCGAAAGTCCTCCACTTTGGGGACTAAATTTGCCAATTTGCCATATTTATCTCGTATCTTATCCGAATTTGTTTCCGAAAGTAAATTTATCAGTCATCAAATGAATAACTAGCAACTAATGTGGCAGGGGAAACCAAGTAATGTTGTGATAAATGCTGATCATAAGCTTGCTAATGAGGGATCTGAGAAAAGCGGTACGCAATCCCAGCTTCAATTGAATGGCCACCAAGAATAGAGAAAGGAAAGGAACCTGGAAATGAAAGCTATAAAACATGATAGTACCACCATTAAGGTATGAACTTTTTCATACCTTTGTAGCTGTAGAGAAAATTTGTGAATGTACTTTAAATAAAAGTAAATTCTTTGTGCTTTAAACTTTAACATGGCTTCCTACATTTCAATAGGAGCAGAGCAAATTCAAGTTTGATATGGTCATTCATTCAACATGATAATATATTCTCAACCATTTCTTATTTATCAAAAGTTCACATCACTAAAGCTCATCCACCATCATCATCATAACTAACAATAAAATGGTTTTTGACCAAATAATAATTCTAGTAATACAATACCCAATCTCTGTTTCTATACAAGTACTAGTGAAAACTGGTAGGCGAGATGGTTCCATCAGTCCTGATCCCACCACGCCTCACATAATTCTCTTGATGCCGAGTATATCCTCGGTCACTCTACATCTACAAGTAGGGGTCCAGTGACCGAATATATCCTCGGTCACTCTACATCTACACCGGTACCAATGAAACCATCATATCTCCCAATTTTACCCACCCAATATCCTACAATCCCTCCCCACTCTCCTTTCGAACCACTAAAAAGGCCATTTCTTTCCCCACGCCTCCAAGTACATAGGAGCATATGTATTTCCTTCGTAAGCATGTTGCGACATCTCTCTTTACCAGAGGGAGATCAAAAGAGAACTTCAAGAGGGGAATCCAAAAGGGAACAAATCCTTCATTAAACTCCTTAATGTCATCCAATGTATGACTATAAATGGAAGATGCTACTGATCTTGATATCGGTGTCTTAGTATGCATATCTAGCAGGTCTAAAACTCTAAACAAAAAAGGCAGATCTGCAATTTTTTTAGGACACAAACCTCAATGTTGTCTTCTGTTTCGGTCTCTACCTGATCCACTATCGCCGTTTTTTCTCTTATCAACCTCCCGTTTTGACCTAGATGGGGTGGAGGAAGCCGAGTTTGAGCCTTCGACAGGTGGGGCTTCAGGGTCAAATTTTCTCGAGGCGAGGTACGACAAAGCTGTGACCACATCAGCTATTACGGGTCGCATGCTAGGCTGCTCCTGGACACACATAGCTGCAACTGAAAGAGCCTGGTACAGACCTCTCAATGGATACTGACCTTGGAGCATAGGATCTGCCATCTGTTGGAATTTCTTACGATCTTTCAATAAAGGTTTTGCCTGGAAGAAACATAAAACCAATGCTTAATGAAAACATTGAACGAGGAGTACCACAAAAAAGGGAAAACGTGAAACAGAGGAGATGCACTTTTCCTCAATGAACAAGTCTCACAATAGGGTGGCTAGAAAATGCTAAATGCCAAAAGAGATTAATCATGAATTTTATTCCTATTAGACTAGAAACGGAGAAGTGAAAATCAACTGAGCTAGATAAACTACTCAAACTGGGAATCGCTGGACCTCATAACTGGCAACTTTGACCATTGATTACTTACATATACTACATCCGCAATTTAAAGTACTAGAACACCATAATTTGACTGCATTTGCCACTGACCTTAACTTCCCATTCTTCAAGCTTACCAATATGAAGAAACTACGTTTGGCAACATGACATTATAAATGTCGAGTTGAAGTGTCTTACCCATGTAACAAGATTCTGCTCTCCTGCAGTTTTAGAACTCTCAATTGCTTTCCTGCCGGTAATGATCTCCAAAAGAACAACACCAAAGCTATAAACATCTGATTTGAGTGTCAATTGTCCCGTCATTGCATACTCAGGTGCACAATAACCATACGTACCCATAACCCTTGTGGATACATGAGTATTATCCCCTACAGGCCCCAGTTTAGCCAAACCAAAATCAGATAACTTTGGATGATAGCCCTCACTAAGTAAAATGTTAGAACATTTCAAATCACGGTATATCACAGGGGGGCTAGCTTTATCATGTAGATATTCCAATCCCTTGGCAGCTCCAGCAGCAATTTTCATTCTTGTGTTCCAATCGAGCCGCTTTTTACCAGGTGTAGGATCTGTAAAAGTAAAATTACAAATCCAAACTCCATAAACAGATAACTTAATAAGTAAAACGCCCAAAGAAGTACACCTAAAAAATTGAAATTACCATGGAGGTGGTCCTCCAATGATCCCAGCGACATATATTCGTATACCAGAAGTCTCTGATCTCCATCAGCACAATAGCCAATAAGATTAACAAGGTTAGGATGATGTAGCAGACTTAACATTAACACTTCAACAAGAAATTCTCGGTTCCCTTGCAATCCATTACGATCTAGTTGCTTGATGGCAACAATCTGTAGAAAAGACAAGAGCTAAGTTCAACGTCCACTTTATGGCACTAAATTTCTTGAGTATCAGATTAAGATGAACCAATATGAATGAACGTGTTTATCTTGGTATTACAAAATTAAAAACTAGATTCTGATTTCACTTGGTACGTGCGTGAGGAAAATGTAATTCTTGGCCGTGACAGCATACAAGGTCTGCAAACACTTATACATATTTATGATGAACTATCGAGCAATATCGAAACCATGGATAATATTAGTTTAAAGTAACTTCATTCCTCACTGGAATATGTTTAGCACACCTCTTTCCATGAGGCTTCTAGCAACTTACATGTGACAAATCTTTTCAAAGGGCTTTCATCTATGAAACACATGATTAACAAAACAATCTAATTGCTATTGAAATGGACTTGATTAGCTGCTAAGAATAAGCAAAAGATGCCGGCTGTTCCTTCTTTTATCATTAAAGATGAAGACGATGTCTCACCTGGTTTGAATTTTCTAGTCGTCCTCTGTATACTCTACCAAATCCTCCCTGTCCAAGCAGACAATCCCCTCGAAAGTTTCTAGTCGCAGCTGCTAATTCACGGAAGGCAAATGTCTTAGCTGCAATTTGATTGGTTCCTCCATGCTTCGAAACCTCCGGTGAGTTAAAAGAACCATTACCCCTTCAACTTATCTGAAGATGATATAGAAAATAGCAATCAACAAATATGAAATAAAAAAATTCCCAAGAATGTCAATCAGAGCAAAATTAAAAAATGTGCATTATGTAAACATAATCCAAATCCAATTAAACCCAAATTCATGACATATTGTAAAAGTAAGAAAGACAACAGAAGAAGTCTACAAAAAAGGAGTAAAAATGAAAACTTGGAAAATCACCGAACATATTTACCATTCAAAGCATAAAATGAACAAAATAAATTCAGTTCAGATTTCAGAACCCAATGAATTTTACCCCCTATAGTTCCTTATCAAAAAACAAAACAAAAATAACCTATTTCAAGAAATACTCGTTTAGAACAAGAACCCATAAAGAATCATCAAAATTAACAAAAATCAACAAGTTTAAAGATAAACCCAGGTCCTCTTTATGATCAAATGAAGTGTATATAAAATAAAAAATTGTTTGTAATTGTTAGTTACCTGAAGATGAAGAGGACTGGATGGGGCGAAGTGGGTCTTTAGCCTTCCTTTTCTTCTTTGAAACAGATTGTCCAGAACATGGAAACCAACCCATTCAAAAAAAAAATTGATCTTTTTCGATTTTCTTACAAAAAGATCAGCATCCCTTTATACAGAAAGAATTATAAAGGTTTTTTTTGTTCAACTTTCTGGAAACATGAAGAAAGGAAGGAAGTGGAAAGGGAAGAGAGAGTCCAAAAAGGAAAAGAATTTAGAAAGTTGTGTTGATTACTTCTACTATTATTACTATCTTGATTGATTACTGTGTTGACTTGGTCAAAGATAAATCCTCTGTTTCAACAAAAAAAAAATATTGAGTGAATTTTCGGCTCTTCGGGAGCCTCAATATTTGATGGTGGGGTCGGTCGATTTGGCCATGTGTAAACGAGTGGGTCAGGTAAAATTGTGATTATTTTATTGTGTGAACAAAATTGCTCTCAATCTCACGTGATTAATTTTAGCTGAATTTTTCAAAATTTTCTATATCGGGATTTTCATAAATTGTTGAAGTTCATATAAAGACGAAAATAAATTTTTAGTCCAAAATTAAAAAAACAAAAATTATTTAGGTCCAAAATATATCATTTACTAAAAAAATAATTTTTTTGTGAGATTACTTTCTACAGTCATTACTACCTTGATTTATTATTATTTTTTCTTGAGTAAATCTTTCTACTTACTATTTGAACATTCTATTCTTCATCAAAAGTGAAACAAAGTATTTATTTTATTATAGGCATTTTTTACTCTGATCTTCTACTACATTCTTTGCTATTATCTTTAATACATTAATAATATTATTCTATGTATATTAGTATTATTGTTGAAGTAATAATTATTTAGACGGGATACAATATTTATTAAAAAATCTCACAAAATAATAAATTTTCGTATAAACAAAATATTTGGAGTGCCGTCCCCTCTAGCTTCGCCACTACTGACGAATACTTTTATCATTTTTGATAAATTAATAACTCAACCACGAATCATATATGCATAAAAAGATACCCTTTCAACGCAAAGGAAAATGGATGGCATAACTTGATATGTGAGCGGGGGCGAGATTTTTAAAAATATTATTATTTATCGAAATTTTATGTGTATTTTGAAAAATTTTATCAGTTTCGCCCCCTCAAGAATTTTTTTTTGCCTTTTTTATTGCCGCCCCAAGAATTTTATCAGTTTCGCCCCCCAACACCAAATTCTTGACTTCGTCCCTGTATGTGAGCAAGATAAAAGGAAAATAAATATGGCCACTTGAGAGTGATAATACATTTCAATTTTTTTCCACATTTAAATGCTATAATTGGAATTAAACTAATCACAAAGTTGAATAAAACAGCTGCCTGACCTGCAAAATTTTATAATTTAAATAATCCAAACTACTAATAATACAACCAAGATTTGGTGCTACCATACCAATTACTATGGGAGTAGTTGCCCAAATGTCATTCACATTTCTTTTTTTCAATACAATAATGTCCAAAAGTCGTTTGTTCTATATATAATTGCCCGCAACTGATTGGATTTTATGTTGGAAGATTTTTAGTATTTCCAAATTCAAGAAATGAGACTGAAAATGTTGTTTAATTTGCCAAATTTCATGAAAACGAAAGGAAAAGGAAAAAAAAATTCAGTCATAATCACTTCATTGGTAGATTGTTGACAATGTCTTTACGAATTTTTCAAGTATTTTATGTATTAGAGAGGAGTTCAGTGGGGCAGGCGTCTGCCCACGACCTTAAGGTTATGGGTTCGATACCCTCCACCTGCGTGCGGCAAGCTTTAATCTCATTTTTTAGGGCTATATTCTCTTCGTCTGAGACAGTTCTCTCTAATTTATATGAGGCAACCGCCCAATCGAGCTTCAAAAAAAAATGAGAGAGGAGTCTAACCCAAGGCGTAACCTTATATGTAAAACCAATGAGACCTTGGCTCAAGTGAAGAGATTTTTATTTTTATTTTTCTAATTAATATTTAATATTGGAGGAGAATATGTCAAATCTAGTTCTATAATTTTAAGTTAAAAGTATTGCATCAACTGCATTAACTTTCTTGAACAAATTTACGTTTCATGTTCGTTCTGCATGATCGTTGGTTTGAGCCTTTTGCATATGGACAAAGGCTATTATAACTTCTCTAACAAAGATCAAACAATAGTTCATAGTAAATTAGTCGTGAATCATAAAATATATATCCAATTTTTCTTTGGGTGGCCTTCAACTCAAAGATAAAGGTGAGGACGATTGCTCTCGAAATTTGATTGTATGTGGTAAATGTTTTATGTAGTTAGGAATTTTTTTGTGTTAAATTTGTTCCCAATATTAAGGGTTTACTTGGATTGAGTTTGGTTTGGGATTGGTTTGGGTTTTGGTCTCAAACCCAGTCCCAAACTAGCTTTGGATTGAGTCTGGGATTGGGTTTGGGTTTGGGTTTGAGTTTGGACGGGAAAGGCTAAAAAACGGGCGGGAGCAATTCAAATTCAATTTTTTTTTTCAAATAATCATCCAATTTCAAATTTTGGCTTCACAAATTTGGAATTTGAACATTTTCCAATAATTTAAGAGCTAAAAATTTTGAATTTAACAATTATTTGAAGAAAAAAATTTGAATTTGAATAGTTCCCGCCCGTTTTTTAGCCTCTCCCGCCCAAACCCAAACTCAAACTCAAACTCAGACTCAATCCAAAGCTGGTTTGGGACTGGGTTTGAGACCAATCCCAAACCAAACTCAATCCAAGTAAACCCTAAAAGAAAAAGCTATTTAGATTATTCCATCTATTTCAAAAGTTTAAAAACTTAAAAACCAATGGGGCAATTAAAGCCCCAGAAAGTCAGAAACCTCTTTCTGATATATATAAAATCAAACATGATACCTGATATTTGTTGCAATCACGACTCATTTCGTGGTAATCACGGCAAGTTTTCTTAAAAAATGACATTTACAGGGCTCAAGATTTCAAACCAAACTCAGAAATTCTAGTGATTTGTCAAGTAAATTCCGCAGGCCAAAACGCGATTTTGATAAACTTTATCAAAATCAATTTTTATGGGGAAAAATATTTGAAATTTATGATTGCGAGTTAAAAAGGTTGCGTAAATTTGCGCTATTTACGCTAGTTTTCTTGACTACATGATTGGGCAACTCTACTTCAGAGTAGCTATTTTTTCTACTGTTGATTTTTGTTGTTTTTGGTCATCTTAAGTTTAATTTCCTGGATTCTCCATTCCAATTTTTTTAAATTAGACCTCACAACTCTCTCTAAACAATCTATTTTTCAGGGATTGGTCTTAAAATAACATTGAATTTATATGATAGGCTAACCATAGCATGCTTTTCATTTTTAAGTAGGGACGAAGTCAGGAATTTGGCGTTGGGGCGAAAACTGCAACAGTATGCCGAACTACCTATACAAACTGCAAAAATAAATGTTGGGAGGCGAATTTGATAAAATATTCCGAATTACATATAAAACTTACTATATCTGGTAGTATTTTTAGAAATCTTGGGGGTGACTACCACCCCCGCCTCCCTCTGTCTTCGTCACTGTTTTTAACAACAACGGTTTCCCCAAATCCGTTCTGGATTCAGAACGGATTTGTGGAATCCGTTCTGAGTTGATGTGGCATTTTTTAACGCACCTGGCCACGTCAGCGCATAATGGATTCCACAAATCCGTTCTCAATCCAGACCAGTCGAGGCTGTTGGAAGGGCACTTTCGTGCAAACCGCGCTCAGCCAACATTTCAGAGGCGGTCATAGAGCGACCATTGACACACCCCAGACAACATGTGGAGGGTAGGAGTCAGGTTGGGAGGTGGGGTGGCCGTCGGTCTCGCCGGGATACAAACGCCTATTATGAGTCAATTCAGCGGACGCATGCGGGCAGAGAGAATCATGTACCTTGGGACGATAGGAATATTCCTCCTCTTGAGGATCAGGCTCAGGCAAGTCGTGATGGCGACCCATGGGCTGGTTTCGTGTTGTCCAGCAGCTTCGACTGGTCTGGTATACAAGCTTAATTCGGCGATCCGGGTTCGTCTTCATCGGGAATACAGGCGGATCCTCTGGCTGAGGGGCCCTCGTTCTCTCTTGGACTTGATCAGACACAAATCCAATAGGAGGATCCACTACTCCCAGCACAGTCACCTGAGAAGCTTGTATTTATCAACCCGAAGGCATTCAGTTCGAAGACACACCTGAAGGTAGTGTCATACGCACAACATAGGGAAGAACGTACTAGTTGAGGTCGAACCCGAGAAGGAAGGATTCTTGGACAACGATGGAGCAGCCGAGAAGACGATGATATTTTACTTGTATTTATTTTAATCAACATTATTTTATGTTAGATACAATGAATTTATGTTAGCGTACTTTTTAATATGTTGATGAATACTATTATTGATGTTAATGATATTCAAGTTTATTAATACAATTTTGGAGCGTTATCGATTTTACATATTGTAGGCAAAAAAAAGTTAAGAATCGATTTTGGACCGGCCACTGCCAATCCAGAACGGATTCCCCAAATCCGTTATGAATTGAGAACGGATTTGAGGAATTCATTCTGGGCTGACGTGATCAGGCGCGTTAAAAATGCCACATCAGCCGAGAATGGATAGAGAACGGATTTGGAGAATCCGATGTTGTTAAAAATATTTGTTCCTTTAAAATCAATGTCATGGTTTGCCCATTATACCAAATCATAGCTAGTCTAAGGCCAATCCCATTTTTTCAGTTCTGATATTGAAATTTTCAAATCAAAATCCAATTCAATTACACTTCTCTTTATCCAGAAGAAGACAGCCACTGGCCCACAGTTAGGGGTTAAATAAATAGATAATTCTGATATGTACCAGGTCCATTAGACCATGTGCTTCAGAAATGATCACATCACCATATAATAAAGAAAGAGACAACTTTGTGATGATGTGCTCAGTTCTAAATCACAAAGTCCACATGAACATGTTCCATATTCCTAAATAAATGTTGCTTGTCAAATTGATGAATAAATACTCACCAGGGGGTATGGTCCTTTATAAAAGTCAAATCTCACAATGATTCAGAACAATTTTAACCCTTAACCTACATTCAAGTAAAAGAAAAGGTGGACGGGTATACTGCAAAACAAAAAAAAATATATCAATATATATTAAACACTGCATGATAAGTGTTGCATATTTTTGGACATGTATTACATTCATATACAACATGTATTCTCTCCTGATGGACACATGTCATAAGGCATGTAAAACCTATCTTTACACAACAATAATAAGTGTTCTAAAAATCACAATAGGTGTTCGCTCTAAAAAAATTTAGACAATTCAACGGTCCAGAACAACAAAAAATGTTAAGTTATATATTGAATTTTTGTGTTCTGCACCATAGACAGACCGAAAGAAAAGTTCAACAATTACCTCAAATTTTACCCCATTATATAAGTGGTTGTAAATCAGAAATTTATCATTTGAAATCAGTAAAAGTAGGTATTAATAAATAATAATTAGCATTATGCAAACTATGCAGAAATTTGCATATATGCAGAAGGTTGTTCTGAGTTCTTGATCCCATGACCCCAAAAAAAAATGGTAACAAGAAACGCTCCCTTTGTCCAGAATTGAATGTCCACTTTTCTATTGAAAGTGGATATTCAATTATGGACGGAGGGAGTATATTTATTTGCTTCATATGTTGCAAAATCAAGCCGACTCCAAGTGTCGCGATTTGCATAACAATTGAGTGTTATATTGAAGTGAAACCGGAAGTTTAACTGCATAATTACCCCCTTAGATTTTGACATTATCCTCGATAATGATCTTCGCCATTCTATTAAGTCGCTGCAGGATAAACTACTTCCTTAGAAATTGCTTTTAGTTTGTTAGATCATGATATATCATCAGCCTTCGAACTTGTTCTAGCTCCACCAGAATGTGTGCTTTTAATAGGCATCTCATGGTTGTGCTTCCCCTCATATGTCGTAATGAAAGCATTCGGATCATCAGATGTTCTCTCAACATACTTGCGCACGTTGCATTTCAGACTCGTACATCTATAGTAACTCCTGGAGGGCAAAGAAACCAACTTTATGAGGATTTCCCTTCACATATTTGAAAAGGAATATAATCTTCAATCATTAAAAGTAACAAAGCATAGGTAAGGAAAACAAAGAGGATTTCAAATACTGCTATTTTGGCACTATGTTTCATTCTCGTTTACAAAACAAAATTTTCACTTTGGACCCCACGTTTCTCGTTAAACAATGTTTGTACAAGACTTCTGTTCTAATTTAACTTTGGTAGGTTTTGAAGGAAAGATCATTGAGTTTATCAAGGTTTAGGAGAATAGCATATGCAATTTGAAACCATAGTAGTATGCAAGATTTATCTCTAGGTAGTTACTTACCTTGGATATGGATTTCCTTTCACAACTTTCTGACCGTACTTTCTCCAGCGAAATCCATCTCTTATGATTTCAGAATCAACAGGATTTTGAACGATTACAAGGGGCTCTTGTGTTCCTTCTCCTGACGTGCCTACTTCACTCGATTGGTTCTTGTTTTTCCTGCAAATGAAAAAGGCATAGAAGATCAGGGGACTGCCAATATTATTTGCAGCAGTGGATATATATTTGATCTTTGTGATTTTGTAGTTTTCTTTTACCTTCTTTTACTCTTTGGTTCATAACTCTCTGCCTCTAGTCCCTTGCTTCTATCCTCAAAATCACCGCTATGATCACAAGAAATATCAAGAGTCGACATACCAACATTGGTTGCTCGGGTTTTGAGAGGATCAATAAAGGATGGCACTCTGCTATAATAGCTTGAATGGGCGGAAAATCCATACTCATTCCTATGTTCTGAAGTGCCTACTAGGCGGCCATCATTTCTATCACTGGGTTGGTTACTTCGTAAGGGATTATTTGATCCGTTGCCAACATTTCCTTGGCAATGTCCATCGGAGGAGTTGCGTTTAAGAGGCTGGGGCCTCGGATGACTATGCTCACCCTTGTATACAATCTCAGCAATCTGACCATCCAACGATCGTTCAACCTTCTTTTTAATTGGACAATTCGGATGAGTGCACTTGTAGTAGCTTCTTGGAAACTCACTTCCTTTAACCTGCTTTTGTCCATATTTCCTCCAATTATATCCATCATAAGAGGGGCGATTGCTGATCGTGGAGTGAGATAAAGATCTTTGATCCTCTTCATGTGTGGCTGATGAGGTCTTAGAGGACTCAACTTTTTTCTCCTTTCCAGAATCAAATAGGAAAATATTTCGAGGCTCTAACCTAAGAGGAGATCGATTTTTAACTAAATTTTCCTTTTGAACATGAAGCTCAGCTTCAGCTAATGCCTGTTGTTGATTTAACTCGGTGCTACGCTGAACAAAACACAACAGATAAAAATCATTTCAAAACAATTCCAGTCAAGAAGCATTATCTAGTAAAATCAATTTGTATTTTTGTTATGCAATTTTTCATATTAACCAGATTCGCCAAAAGAGTAACTGTTGTCTTGGAGACAAGCTTAGCTATTGGTTTGTGGACAACATTGGATGTCTTCTCCGATTTCAGGACCTCCTCGGACATATAATGCACCACATTCCTAGATACCTTAGACTGTAAACCACAACATAAAACAATGAGAAAAGTAAAGTGGGAGGGAAAAATGAATTGATTAAAAGAGAAAATCGTCACCTCAGTAGAAACGACTCCAACTAAGGCATCATTCCCTGCTGGCTTGAACCTGACTGTCCTTGGCCTAATGGCAGTGACTGGAGCTTCATAACACGCGTTTGAGGGAGAGGCATTCATTGCACCAGCAAGAAGCTCTGAGAAGGACTTGAAATTGGAACCACCAGGCCTTGATGGTACCGGTTTAGCTATAACTATTTTCTCAGCTTCTTTGACTTCCATCTCCAGTGGAAACAATAAAATTCAACACAGAGTTTCTGAAGTGCGATATTGCTCGACGAATTCCTTCCTTTGCTAACTCCAGCTGTTCAAGATTTAAAATTATCGATCACCTGAGCATATCAAGTAAGCAGATAAAGAGATTAAGAACACATTTTTTATGCGAATTTAGTTAGTTAAACAATTTTCCAAATGACCATATTGAAGGCTTGTTAACTTCATCAATAATCATTTAACTGAACCGTGAATCCAAATTTCCTATTCATAACCTATCCCCAGTAATTATCAGATCCACCTTCAAAGACGATTATGGTACTCCCTTCGTCTGGAATCGAATGTCTATTTTCTATACGAAATGAATAGGAAAGTGCACATTCAATTCCGTTATTTATATTTATCAAACAATAATCAACCTTCAAAGACATGCAAAAAAAGGGGTTATTTTCTTAAAAAAGCATCCACATTATCATATTCAAATCTTGAAAATGTCACACAAACCCCAGAACTTAAAATGCCTAGAAAAACAGTCTCAAGCTCAATATTTGCAAACAAATGAAGAAAAAAAAATAGAACCCCAGAAATATAAATCAATCTACAACTTCAAATTCCAAGAAAACGAAGAGAAACAGAGAAAAATGAAGTATTTATATTCTAAAAATCTCACCTTTCTGAAACAATGCAACAGGTGAAAGAAAGAAAGCAAAAAAAAAAGCTGTTTTGTTCTTGTAATGGAAATTGATTTGAGATTTCTTTGTATTTGTATTTTTACTTTTGGAAGAAATTATATTATTATCTCAATAAGCTTAAAGCCTTGAGAGTCTTGACTGGTGGGTTGGCTAAAACTATACAAACCTGAGGCTTTTCTTTCTTCCCCATATGCTCCCAACTAACTTTCTTGGCCTTTGTCATTTGGACTCCCAACTCAGATAGATAGATACCTACAATTTTGGCAGCAACTTTCTGTCTTGGGTGCTGTGAGGGGTCCACACTAATTTAGGAAAAATTCTGATATATACCTGGGCTATATGTGGGGTTGTGACCACTGCAGCTCATTAATCAACCACATCACCTGTTTTGATTAAAAAAATAAAAACGCCTCAAAAAGCCCACCAACAGGGGGAGTATTTTTATTATTTTAATCAAAACTATGATGTGGCTGAATGTGGACCAAGTGGTCCATGACCACTTGGTAGTCCAGGTCTATATCAGAATTGTTCCTAATTTAGGCTTATGCATCCGTCTATAGAGATTGATTCTTACTTTTAAGTTAATTGAGTAAAAATACCGAAAACTCTTTTATTATATAAATAATAAGATAAATGAGAGACTAATCTAATAAAAAAATTGTTACTAGGTGTAACATTAGTAAACCGTTGCCACTTACTCCAATCTCGGTAAAGTTTCTCGGACCTGTTTAGTTGGAAAATTGGAATCGAGTCTAAAGGTGGGATGGATCTAGTTAGGGTACTATGAAGTTTGTAATAAAATTTAACCGTTGATTTTTAATTCAATTGTTAAGAATATATATATATATCGAAAATAGGTATTATTATGACAGAAAAACATTACTATTTTATTTTGAAACTGGATTGTCGAAACTAACTAATTTAACAACTGAAAATCAATTAATTTAATGACATTAACTTTACAAAGGTGATAGTGAATCTTGTACAATTAAATATCTATGAATGGCTCAATATTGAATTAAATTTGAGTTTAACTCCTCTCTTCATGAAGGGAAAAAATGTATAGGTTATGAAATAATCAATTAGTACTTGGCAAATAAATTCCTAATTCGTTTACCCATAGATGTAATAGTCAAAAGAAAATTCGTTCTCTCTACGCCATAGGAACTAGTATAGGATTATTAAGCTTTCTTGTTTTAAAACTTAGGTTATGTTTAATTAAGCATAAAGTAGATGTATAATCTGAGTAAGTTCTTAAAAGTGAAGGAACTAGGAATTGAAATACATTTTAAGTAATCAGAGAAATATTTCTTTGATTTCACACTAATTTTGATGTGGGTATAGAAGTAGAAAGTAGACACAAACACAACACGTGTATGTCATCTACTTCTAGGCTCTACTTGGAATTTTTTCCGCTCACTTTTTAGCTTCTCTCGCCAAAACTCAAACTACAAACTCAAACCAAAACCCAATACAAGTAGAGCCCTAGTCTTGTCTTGCATTTTGCATAGACAATATTGGGTGGTCAATTTGCTCTTTCCTTTAAAAAATTATGTTACCAACTTGTACGTGTCTCTTAATAATAATAAAAAATAAGAATTTTTTTACCATATAATAACATAAAAATTGTAAATCATTTGAATCAAACTCATAACCAAATTATTGTTCGTCTTATTTACGGACTAGTTAATGTTAGATTCTCAATATACACTCTTATGCTCAGGAATGAACTTTTGGAGAGTGAATTAAATATACCATGTCTAAAAGAGACCGAAGGAAAAGATTGTTCAATCCTTATAAAGATTGTATAAACTTACTCACTAAGTTGTGGAATTTTCTAAGATTTTTTTTTCTCTTTTTTTCTAGTTGTTAGAGAGATCCTTCTTAGTTGTCCCTCTTCAAGTTTGGTGAAAAAGATGGTGATGGTTAATGGCCATTGGAAGTGAAGGCTAGTGGATTAATTACAATTAATAATATTATACTAATATTTCCAGAAATAAAACCTACAAATTAGAGAGTACATATATAGTAAACTTTAAAAAAAAAAAAGAATTAGAAAGGCGAAGTGTAAATATCTATATAAGGAAATTTATCGAAAAATAGAAGAAAATTTTGTGTTCCGAAAAAATGTTCCAAATAGTTGAATGCATATCTCATAATTTCTTTAGTAGGAGAACATTTAAAGGTTTTTATTTTTCAAAAAAGAATTAATTAATTAAGATTTGATTAGTGAAGTCTTAACAATGAAATCAAAAAGAAAAGAAGAGTAGTTCCACCATTACCTTGAAATCCTCCAAGTCCAAGATTGCACTCTTTAGATAGTTTTTAACTATAGTTAGTATTTTCAATTGATGTTTATCCATAATCATCAATTTCCCCCCAAGAGAATTCCAATTAAGGTGGAAATTACTCCTAGTTATATTTTATATAGGGTTTGTCTAACACGTTTATGATAAAGTAGATTAGTTGTGGTCATTTAAGTATATAAAAGATTTAAAACTCTACATAAAATAATAGATCTTTAGTATGAATGTTTCGAACGCATACTCTGTTGCACATATTAATATAGATTAAGTTAGTGTATGTAATACTCCCTCCATTCCTAAATATAAGACTCTTTAGACAATTTGAGAAAATTAAGGAAGTTATCATTTTCACATAAACTTCCAATATTACCCCATCTTCCCTCTCTCTCACTAATACATCATAAAGAAAAGAAAAGAAAATGTTGAGGGTATAATTGAAATAAATTGTTGACAACTAATAAAAGAACCTTAAACGACAATTAATTTGGATACCTAGATATCTCTTAAATGACAATTAATAGGGAATGGAGGGAGTAATAACATAGATTTTATATTCCCCTAAAGTTCGCTATATTTTTTTTTATGGATTATTAGATTTTTTCTATATAACTAAATTACTATATATAATCTACTTTATCATGATTAACATGTACCCGGATAAAAACAAATTTTAAAAAAGAACAAATTCACCTGTTGGACTAACAATACAGATAAGTAGTGTGTTGCTGCTTCTATGGAAATTGGAAATTGGAAATATGGATAATAGAGAAGAGGGATTGAAGATCAAGGAATGTTAGTTGGGATCAAATTCTAGGAGCCAAACCTTAGCATTGCATTATCAAATGTGGGTCTCGGAGGGACTGGTAGCTTAACATTCAACCAACACACCTTACCCACACTTCTACTTCTTCTTTTTCTTTTTCTTTTTTCTAAAGAAAGAGGAATAAAAAAAAGAGGATAACGCTCTAGCATGACCACGCCCGATAGCTTCATTCCCAAACTTAGTAGAGGAATGCAAATCGCGAGAGACGCTCAAGTGGATCGATGATTTCTAAAGGTACATGGGCACTAGTACGTGGCCATATGAGATTTCATTAGCGTACTAAACAATATACTAAAAGATCTGGAGTTTAGCAGCAGAGCATAGCTAAACTTCACCAAACAAAGTGCAAGAACAAGGTTTCAAATGTGAATAACAGTAAATCATCAACACCAGTAACCCAAGGGATTTAGTATCAGAACTGACTGCAAATATGGATTTATCCTGACAAACTTAAAAATGCAATATGATTCAAGGCTAAAACCAAACCTGCATCAAGTGCAGAAAAGCATGCTATCCACTTGAAGCTCTATTACATTTATGATCACACTCAGTATCATTCCATGGTACAACAGACAATTTGCAGAACGATTACCTAAAGGCGTGATAAGACAGCCACAACAATTAAAGGGCTGGTTTAACAATCAAAGTCTGTTATTTTAAATTATCAATCAATAAAAAGGAACCAAAAAATGAAAAAGGATCAGTCTTTCACTGCAAAATTGTTCAAGGTACAAACTTAAGATTCGCATAGCAACTTGGAATATATTTAGGCAGCCAGAGACTGTTTCTCCTCTTGCTCATCAAGGTTGAGTGCCTCTAATAATTTTGGCCAGGTTTCTGGGATTCCTCCAGGCAAATCAAACTCCAGCAACTTTCCTCGGACTCTATAAAAGTCCTCCACAGGCTGACTCTGCAAGTACCAGAAACAAGAACCAATGGATTAGTCTCGTGGATTCAGTCAAAGAGTCCTGAAACAAACTGATTTTCAGAGGAAGGGAGAGACAAAGAACCGCTTAGGGTTGAAGGGCTATTGAACATTTACTCGACAAATTTGGCTTCACAGGCCCCGGGATAAGAACGAGGAAAGAAGAAAAGGGAAACAGAATCATATATCGGTAAAAATAACGATCCGGCTATCTGATTATATCTGAATATAAAGGATGAAATCGAAGGGAAAGCTAATTTTGTTACCTCATTTTATTTACTGTGTAGTTCTAAAGAAGAAAACAATTTGTATATATTGTCAACCTGGATAGAGAGCATTATTAAAAAAAAAGAAACAAAAAAGATATGGCTTGCTCTTAACCAATGATATACAATTGCAAAACATGCTGAGAAAAACCAAGTCTTCCACAATGAAAAATAGAGCTTATAATGTCTGTCTGTAGGATATCTTTCAGTAAAATTACGTGTGAACAGATGAAGAAATACCTTATCATTGTATATCCGAAGTCTTTCTCTTACAACAGCTTCTGTATCATCAGCTCGAGTAATGAGTTTCGAGGCACATTCTGGAGGGGCATGAAGAGGTGCCATGCAAATTCCAGGTTTTCCATTTTCGCCCTTGACATTAATAGATGCCACATTATAGTTCTTCCCACATCCACTGCAAATCCTTCTGCCCAGGCACTTCTCTATCAATACATTTTCTGGGAGCTTAAGATTGACCACCAAATCAATGTCCGTCACATCATCCAATATTTCCTGGATAAAAGGACAAACATATGCCAACATTAACCGCCACATATGAATCTCAGACTAAATTTCTCTTTTACAGAGAGGATATGGAGGAGAGTTACACGGAAAAAATTCAATGCTGCAACATGGAGGTGCCAAAGAATTACTCCCATGATATCGACTTTAGCCATCTAAAACTGAGATAATTATCGGGAGCTCTTGTAATTAAAATATCTACTGATTAGTAGTTATCTCATGCATATTATGATTATTATTTACAACTAGCAGTGTCAAAGTGGTGACCTCGCCTCCCTTCAGAAAGGTTGAGTCGTCATGCCAAGTCTATCAGTACTATTATGCATCACTTTCAAATTCGTCAAGTTGAATAAGTTCACTGGTATGTTTTGCTTTTCCTTTATTTCTAAAACCAAATTCTTCATGATATACATCAGTGCCTAAATTATTATAAACGAGTTCTTCTGCACATAAACACTTAAAATCTTTATGCTTCATGTACATGCACTTTTCATTCATTTGGAGGTGATAAAAAAACGAAAAACAGCAATCCTAAATTCCTAATGGACTTATGCAAAGAATTTCGCTCTCTTCCCCAAATCCAAAGCTCTCTCTTGACAGACAAAAACAAGCTAACCGATAACAGAGGAATGATTTCTCACATGTTGCAATAATTAGCATGCACCGTAGGATCTTAGTATTTTACTAAATGCAAGATACTTTCTGCATAGTACTAGAAGTATTCCATTAATAATGGACAGAAGAACCATAAGTAGAAATTGGTCAAAAACAGATGAGAAGACTCCTAACACAAACAAAAACTTCTGCAGAAACTAAAGATCTCGGCTTGATAATGTTTCATCATCTTAAAGAACCAATGACATCAAAGATGTTCACAAGCATGAGCCAACAACTAAATATGGGCAGGCAATCAAAAAAATCCTATTTGTTTCTATTGAGAGAAGGGTTCTCCTATTTTCCATTCCTTTCTTTACAATTTTGTAAAACATACACAGCTTTTACTCTTAATTGACTCCAACTCCAAGGCATGCAAAATGATGGGAAACACATACTTCCATTACAAGCATTACATGTTTGTCTAATGAATAAGTATATTAATCTCTCAAGTGATCAATGATTCTTAAATAAAATGATAAAATAAACCATGGAATTTTTAACTCAATGGCATGGGCATGGCATCTCACTTCAATTCAAGAGGAATATAGCAGTTATTTATAAAGGAAATACTCACAGCCTGTCTGACAGTTCGAGGAAATCCATCAAGGATAAATCCTGATTCTCCATTTGATTCCCCAGATTCAAGCCTCTTTGACAATAAACTTATTATTATCTCATCCGAAACCAATTTCCCTTGGTTCACAATCTCTGCCAGCTACAAAAGACCAAACAAAATATCAATATTTTAAAAGAATCTACTAAGACATCACATTAAGAATTACTCCCTCCATTTCTTAATATGAATCATTTAGGACATGTAGCAAAAATTAAGGAAGCATCAAAAAAATTATTTTGTTAGTCAAAATATAAATATTACTCTCTTAAATGGGACTTGTATGCCACTGATTCTATTTAAGAGAGTAATATTGATATTTTGATTAAAAACAACTTTTTTTTGCTTCCTTATTTTTAGCTACAGATCCTAGACGAGGAGTGGAGGTGCTCACAGATCGAGCTAGAAACTTCATGTTGGGAGGCAAAAAAGTAAAATTTGATCTAATTATTAAATTTTGTTACTAATCATTCTGAAAAGTTTCAAACTTTATAGGAATAAATTCGATTTTTAAAATTTTGATTCCAATCCAACAAATTCGGGCAAAAATTATATGAAATGGAAACATATATAATGAATCCGACCAAAATAATTTGCCCTAAATCTTCATACCTGCTTAGAAAGAGAACTTCCAGAAGAAAGCTCTTCACGAACCAGATCGCCGGTGGCAATGTGAGGAACACCAAGCAGAGTAGAAAGCCGGCTAGCATAAGTACCTTTTCCGACTCCCGGACATCCCAAAAATACCCACTGATAGTTCCTTTCCTTTGGATCTACTCGAGGAGGAGTAGAGAGTTGATTCAGAGGGTAACTTTGGGTTTTTAAGTTTTCCGATACGGCGGCCGTGGACAGACACCTTTTGGTAATAATAGTAGTGAAAAGAGAGGATGATGATGTGGACCGGAAAAGGCGGGTCACGGCCGCCATTAGGTTAGGACTTCCTCGGAGTTTCAGAAATCCGGCGGAGGAGGAAGAAAGAAAAATGAGACTACGAGAGAGAGAATATACTTTTTATATTCGGATTTTTAATTTTCTTTAATTATTCCAGTTAAGCAGGAATTATATGGATCGGGTCCTGAAGCGAAGCGGATTATGGGACGAACGGCCCAATATTTTTAAATATGGGCCGTTCAAATTGTCCGTTGAACGAGTCCACACCCATATTAAAAGGAAATTATTATTATTATTTTTTTTTTTTTGTCCTTACAAGTAAGAAAGAAAACAACTAGTATGTCCAATGAAATTCACGTCTCTCCTAATCCAAGAGGAGAGGATTACAAAATGTTTAATCTTTTAGTATATTGTCTTGCACATTTATAAAATTGGCACAAATAAAATAATATGATCAGTACTTCTTCAAACTAAAGGATTTTTTAAGTACTTTCCAATATTTGATTATATTTTCATTTTGGCACTTTCCAAAGTTTTGGCAAAAAAATATGGTCAATCCTTTAAACTAAGGATTTTTTAAGTACTTTCTAATATTTTATTATATTTTCATTTTGGCACGCTCCAAATTGTTGGCAAAGAAAGAAAAAAAATCTACTGGTAACATATCTTATGGTTTGGCCTCCAAAACTTCTAATATGTGTCCGTTTTGATAGACAATGTAGCATGTTAAGAATCCCATGTTATTTAACTAGTGATTAAGTTTATTAAATTATAACGATTGGGCAATTATCTTCCACTTGAGGTACTTTTGGGTTGGAGTTAGGCTCAAATCTATATTTAACATGGTAAAAGAGCCACACAATTCAATATTAGACTCTATTAATGTTCACGCTACAATATCAAGTCGGTGATGAGGGTGTGTTGAGTTAACTGGTGATAGAGTTTCTTTCTTATAAGGATTAGACAATCCTTGACCATTTGAGGTATCTTTTTTGAAGTTTAAGTTAGACACAAATTTATTTTTAACATATTATAAGATGTATTAGAATATGTGAAGTCTGAGAAGACCAATATTATTTAAGATGTATTAGAATAGTCTGAGAAGACCAATATCATTCTCCTGGTCATAGTGCGAGGATTGTCTCTGTAAACACATCTTTGTTTAGTATTTGCTTAAAAGTAAATTGTTGGTAAGAATACAAATGAGAGGGAAAAGTTATAAACGAAAGTATATAAAAACAATATGCAAGTATAAAAATCGACACCAATGGTTTTGTTCATTTTTTCAAAACAAATTAACTTAACGACAAATAAATATTTATCATATATGAATAAATTAATGTTTCGCATTAGATATCAACTGCTCGTACTAATATTAAAAGAAGGATAAAAAGCGCTCACGCCCCTTAAACTATTCACCTTTTTTGGTTTTTGACCCTCAACTAAAAACAGTCAAGTTTTACCCCCTAAACTATTCTGTTTTTTGGTTTGTGACCTTCCATCCATATTCTCCGTTACATCTTAACGGAAGTCCAAAAATTCAAGAATACTAAGCTATATTCCAACCAAAAAATCCAATTCTACAGAGAACCAACACGAAATCCAAGCACATATTCTTACTCACAGTGAAGAGACGAATCAGAGTATAAATTTTGAGCATCAAATTCTTCAAGAATCATCCAAAAAAGGCCTAAAACTAATGAACTACAAATCTGCCAAAAAAAACAGTCATAGAAACAGAATTTTTCCAAAGAAAAGCCCAGTCATATGAGACCATTACACTAAAATCCAGTTATAAGCACTTGTTCACAGTTAAAAGACGCATCTATTTGTGAAGTTTGAGGTTCAAACTCATCAAGAATCAACTAGAAATCGCAAAAGAAGAACGGACAAAAATTCTCCCAGAAAATAGTCACGAAAAACAGATTTTTCCAAGGAAAAGCCCAATCTTTTGAGACCATTACTCCTAAATCCAAACATAAGATCTTATTCTCAGTTAAAAGAAGAAGATTTATGTAAAGTTCTGTAAAGTAAGATCCTAATTCATAAAGTATAAATCAAAAAAACGCAAAATAGTGAAAGTACCACAGTTCTGCCAGAAACCCCAATTTCAGTTATAAACTTTTAATTTAGGAAGATTACTAGCCAAGAACTCCAAAATCAGCCAAAGTAGACATTTGTACATCTTCCTAAAGAAGAATAATCCAAGAGAAAAGCGTTCAAATCTTCAAGAACATCCCAAAATGCCCCCATTATTTGGACTTCCGTTAAGGTGTAACGGAGAATATGGATGGAAGGTCACAAACCAAAAAACAGAATAGTTTAGGGGGTAAAACTTGACCGTTTTTAATTGAGGGTCAAAAATAAAAAAAACGAAATAGTTTAAGGGGGCGTGAGCGCTTTTTACCCTAAAAGAAGACAAGAAAAGAAAAGGCGGACTTCCGTTGCGTTTGCAGTTTCCCGAGATGGTGCATTACTTTCCATATTCAACAAATTGTAAATTTCTTTGCCTTCAAGTTGGAGTAACTAGCTTTAGGTTCTTTTTTTTTCTTTTTTTTGATGAATAACTAGCTTTAGGTTATTTTTTCCAAAAAGAATACCCTTAATAAAACAAAAATGAAAAAAAAATGTTGAACTAGCTTTAGGTTCATTATCATATTCGAATTTTCTTTCTTCTTTCACATATATATAATGATTTATTTAATCCTCCAGTCCCGGTCTAAACTTCTCTAAGCAATCTACTCCTTCCATTTTCATTATTTTCATAATAACTGTCGTAATTAATTACATTTTTCACTGAGTATTAAGATTTTGACAAATTTTATAGAGAAATAAACAAAATGTCAAACTAACCTTAATTGGATTGGTAAAGCCTTCCTTTTGTTTACATTTTGACACATTAAAATATTTTTGTAATTAAAATATCAATATTACTTTCTTAAATAAAATTAGTGGTATACAAGTATTATTTAAGAGAACAATATTCGTATTTTGATTACAAAATTATCGTAATTTTTACTTCATTAATTTTCGCAACATGTAATAAAAGTTAAGGGTGTTCATGGTTCGGTTTGGTTCGGTTTTATACATTTTTCAAACCAAATCGAAATATTCGGTTTGAAAATTTTGAAACCAATCCAAACCAGTTAAAATCTCAAACCGATGCATTCGGTTTGGTTTGGTTTGGTTTGGTTTGGTTGCTCGGTTTTGTGAGACACGAAAATATTGATTATAAAGTTTTAAAAAAAAAATCATTTAATTAGTTAGTTGCTAAAAATATTTTTAAAAAAATATGCCTATTATTTTCTCAAGGTAAACACAATAAAGAAAACAAAATAATAAAACATAAATTATTGGTCTTGATCCTTTCACTTTAAACAAATTACTTCAAAATCATCCTACAAGAAAAAAGAAAAACACAAAAATTACATAATTATTAGTTCAAAATAGTGAAATACAATAAAATCTTTTGGTAAATCTAAAATCGCATACCAAATGATGACTTTTTAATCTTTTTTTTAACACTTGAAGAACTTGCACTTGAAAATTCTAGAATGAGATACAAAAGCTAGCAATTATGCTAGAAATCATTTTAAGGAAAAATATATTTTATTGCAAAAAAAGTCCTTTAATATATATTATATATATTCGGTTTGGTTTATAATTTTTTTTAAACCAAACAAAAAATTCAGTTTTAATTTAGCTCAAATCGAAACCAGTCCAATGCACCGCTCAAACCGAAAATTCGGTTTAGATTGGTTTGGATTGGTCGATTTCGATTTTTCTTGAACACCCCTAATAAAAGTTTATTTAGGAATGGAGGAGTACCTATTACGTTTTTATTTCTTCTTTGAGAGGACGTGAAATAAGCTTCCATTGACTGAAAAAAAATACAATTAGTAGTTTTTACTTTTAGGAAACAAAAATCTTAGTCCTTATTCAGCTATTCGGTTAATTTAACCGTTCAAAAATACATATTATTTTGTTTCCATAAAATATTTTTTTCCCCCCTGAAACCTACCTATTTTGGAACTCATACATCGAATAAAAGTAATCAAATGAGTCGTATGGTCCGATTAAATTGAGTCTCAGATTGAGACTCTCGATCCCGGTCTCAGAATAGTCTCAAATACAAACCAAATCATTCCCAACTAAATCCAAAAAATATTTAGGTTTTTGCTTGCGTTTCAAGTTCAGTACAAACTCAATCTAAGTACAACTATAATCAATCTCAACCATATTAACCAGCTAGCAAATTCAACTACATATTAGACCCTAGTCATCTTAGGATTAGAATTCCTATTTCAATACTTATATATATTCATATTTCTTCTATTGTTAAGATATCTTTCATTCTTACCAACATTAAACTCTCTTTTTTTTTCCTCTTAAGAAAAAAAATTGTTTTCTCCAGTACAGTTGATCCTCTTCGTACATGGATTCATTCGAACGCGAAGCTCTTCCTTCAGACATGGTTTATGAAGTTCTATCAAGAACTCAACTTCAAACCATGGATAAATGCAAAGTCGTTAGCAAAGAATGGAACCAATTGATATTAAGTTCCCCATTCATGGCTTCCTATGGTAAAAACACCGGTAATCTCTTCGGATATATACTAGATAATCCCGTGAAATATAAACACGTTTACAAGTTTGTTTCACCAATAAGTGATGATATGAACGAGAGTTTTAAGGTAATTAATTCTACTAATTTCGAATTCGATGTTAAGATTGAAGCTTCTTCATTACAAGGAATTTTGTGTTGTGTAAGAAGGGTTAAAGGAGGGCAATATCGGTATTATGTTTGCAAACCTACTACTAATCAATGGCAACCTCTTCCTAATCCAAAGAGGCCTCAATGTTGTAATACTCGGGAAGTTGGATTGGCTGTGCTTAGTACAAATCCACTACGTTATAAAATCTTTCGTATCTCAAAACCACGACATTGGTGAGTATTTTTCCTTGAAATATTTATCTTATAATATGTATTTGGACAGTGTTTTATTTTAAAATTGCATGCTAATATTTGAGATTAGATAGTGCTTGTTTTTTAATTTTGTTTTTTTTAGATTTTGTAAAAAAATATTTGTCCCAAACCGATTTTAGACAGTATCTTTTTCCTTTTTCCTTTTCCAAAAAGAATATAAGGAAATAGCCGTGGGTTGTTTTACCTTTGAGCGTATTAAAAAAAAGTGTTATGTTTCAAAATTAAATTTATTTATTTCGATATTAATTTTTTTGACCGTTTTATAAAAAGTTAGTTGTTTCGGCTTAGATACTTATTTCGGAAGTAAGCTTGCATACTGCTTTGGTTTCTTTTTTGGGGTAAAACATACTCCCTCCATTCCTAAATATAAGACTCTTTAGACAATTTGAGAAAATTAAGGAAGTTGTCACTTCCACCTAAACTTCCTATATTACCCCACCTCTCCTCTCTCTCTTACTTCTACTTCATAAAGAAAGAAAAATGTTGAGGGTATAATTGGAATAAATTGTTGACAACTAATAAAACAACCTTAAACGACAATTAATTTGGATACCTAGATATCTCCTAAACGACAATTAATAGGGAATGGAGGGAGTACTGTTTTGATCTTGATTGAATATTTTATTGGACTTCAAAGATATACAAATAAGTACAATTTTTTTGTCGCACATTTCTTCTCTCTTTAATATTGCATACTAGATTTTGTCGCGTACAGTAATACTTAGAACCAGGGACTAAGACAAGTGGCTGGTGTGGGTAGTCGCCCCGAGATTTTTAAAAATTCTAATAGATATATTAAATTTTATATATAGTTTAGAATATTTGATAAAATTCATCCCAACATTTTTTTTACAGTTTTTATATGTAGTTTAACATACTGTTACAATTTCCCTGCTTAGAACCTTGCTAATTTTTATTTTATTTGGGTATTTAGGCGATCGGATTGCTTGAACTACCGGTTGGAGATATTTGATTCAAGGAATTGGGCATGGAAACAAGGTGAAGATATACTTCTATCTGAGGAAACCTATTTGTTTTGCAGAAGTCCAGCAGTTTATGCCAGTGGATTGATCTGTTTCCATACTAACCAATACATACTGGCATTTCTTGCGGATCAAGAAACCCGTTTGACTATTCCTCTGCCCGAAGAATTATCATGCAAAAACAATCTTTCTGGAACAAAAAAAATCGTCGAATATCAGGGAAAGCTTGGATTGATCTTTGAGAACGAAGGGTACGACGAATTTTGGATGCTAAAAGATTGGAAAATTGGGAGATGGGAAATGATAGAAAGGTTGGATAGAGAAATTCTTGAGAGGGCTATTAAATTTCAGGCTGCTCCAGAAGGTTTCTATAATAGGGAAGTTATGCTTACAAGTTCATATTTTGCAGTACAATTCTGGAATTTGAAAGATTTTAGCTTTAATCAAATCAAGTTGTTGAATACGTTTCCCAATCGTGTTTACCCTTTCCGTTCGGATTGGGAGCCGGTTAGCCTGCAGCCGGAGATGAAGAAAGCCCCAATTATTCCCTATAGGAAACATAGTATTTATGTTTTTGTTTCTATTGTTGTATTTCTGTTTTTGTTTCTATTGTTGATTGTAATAAGGTAGATTATGATATAGACATTATGCATATGCACCTTGTGGTCTAAAATTATCTCTCCTCGTTCCGTGTGATGTGGACATACCTGAACCACAAAGTACTAATCCTATCCTATGTGAACCTTGTTAGTACTAAGATGTTTATTCATGATTCTTTCAGTTAATTCATCCAACAAAATACTTTCTTTTTTCCCTCTCATTTGGCATGACGAGGGTTGAGGGCTATATGTACAAGTGTTAAAATGTCCATGGCTCCCTTTCGATAAGCAATTGTGTTGAAATATGAAGTCTCACCTCGTGTGCATAAAAAAAATTCAAATAACTTATAAGCTTTCTTTGCCAATTGGTTTTGAGAGGATATGGAGACCCATTAACTAATTTTCACATGGTATCAGAGAAAAAAAGATCCTGAAATTCCAAAAAAAAACATCAACTTGTATCTCCTAGACCAATATTTCAAAGACAAACAGTGTCATTGACACCAACGCGTATTGCACCAACGCAAGCCGCAGCCTATTCGGTGCAGCAAACAGGAAGAACGAGTGAATTAGAAAGTACCAGATAGGTACTTAGGTTAGAGTTTCTTCCCTCCTCATGTGCTCTGCAGCGAGACTCTCTAATTTAATACTCCCTCCATTCCCTAATAATTGTCGTTTAGGAGATATCTAGGTATCCAAATTAATTGTCGTTTAAGGTTGTTTTATTAGTTGTCAATAATTTATTTCAATTATACCCTCAACATTTTCCTTTCTTTATGACAGAAGTGAGAGAGAGGGAGGGTGGGGGATAATATTGGAAGTTTAGGTGAAAATGACAACTTCCTTAATTTTCTCAAATTGTCTAAAGAGTCTTATATTTAGGAATGGAGGGAGTATTATTTATCAAGAAACATATATGATAGTTATTCACAGGTCGGACCAGAGATTTGCAGTACTTTAGGCTGATCTATCGAAAATTAAAACATTATATCTATCAGTATACATGATCAAGCACAATATCTAAGTAGAATCTAATTGTAAATTTGTAATGATATATGAACAGTAGGACAATGAAATGCCAGCACCATTGCGAGATGGGCTTTATTTAACTTGCGAGCAACAGGCTTTCAAGATTTCTTCCATGTCTGGATCATCACCGGCTTCTTTGTCCTAAACGCAATTAAAAAACATATTCATTTTTTTTTACCAGTTTGTGAAGGAATTACCGCTTTACTGAAGCAATGGCGTAAATCTTAAGAAGTTTGGGAAAAAGAAGGACTAACCCTGTGGATGTATGAGATGTTATATTTACCGGGGCCTGCAACTATTATTCCACCTTGCCGCCTGTGAATATCACCAGCTAGCAGCTCAGACAAATTAAAACTAATACGCGATTTGGAATTCAGTAGATACAGGGAAATCTTGTGACATGACGAAGAAGACGCATTTCCAGTAATTAGCCTAATTGACCATAATCAGGTGTACAGCAAAATCAAAACATTAAATGAAAATGGACAAAGGAATCTATCGAACCATTTCGCACTTTTGCAAGTAGTTGATGGAACTATGAATCATCAGCGCAACTTTTAGGGTGTGCTTGGATAAGGTTTGGCTTGGTTTGGTTTGGTTTGGTCTCACTTTTTTGGGGAAATGCCCAAAAATTTGACCACTTAAAATAAAGTGAAACATTCAAATTCAAATTTTTTTTCTTCAAATAATCGCTCAATTCCAAATTTTGGCCTCTATAATTGTCGGGAGATGTTCAAATTCCAATTTTTTGAGGCCAAAATTTGGATTTGGACGATTATTTAAAAAAAAATTTGAATTTGAATGTTTCCCGCTTTATTTTAAGTGGTCAAATTTTGAGCATTTCCCCCCAAAAAGTGAGACCAAACCAAACCAAACCAAACCAAGCCAAACCTTGTCCAAGCACACCCTTAAATGAACAACCGTACAAAGCAAATATGCATTTTTTTAAAAAGGCAAACAAAGAGAGATCGAATGATAGAATTCAAAAGAAATGCACATCTCTATGAATGAATATGACATACCAGCCACCTTTTGTTCTAGTTTCCTTTTCAAACGAAAGCTCCCAATCTTGCCGATATCCCTCCATGTATAGTTGTATTATTTTCAACCCTGCCTAATTTAGAAAGAAAAAAAATTAACTTTTTAAAAGGCATATTTGAAACAAGGGTGAATTCCAATTCCATCCTCAGAAAAGAGGTGTTGTGTCAAATTAATCCCCAAAAATGAGATAGTGTCTAAAAACTCCTTGGAAAAGGGGCTTTTGTTTCAAAAAGGTCCTGAGATCTCACTGCTGCTGCCGCCACCTCTGTTCCGCCACTGTGACGCCGCCGATCTTCCTCCGGCGACCGCCGCAGTTCTTCTCTGTCTCCGGTGACTTGAGGCTTCAGGTAAGTCTTTCTCTTTCACTTTCTCTCTCTGTATTTCTCTTTTATCCCCTTCTTCCCCAGTTACCTCGCCGGAGATGGAAGCCCACCGGAAGGAGAACAGCGGCGGGGAGGCGCTGAGAGGAAAAGAAGAGGGAGATCGGAGATGGTGCGGCTAGAAGAAGAATAGGAGAGGAAGAGAGAACGGCGGCGGAACAGCGGCGGGGAGGCGCTGAGAGGAAAAGAAGAGGGAGATCGGAGATGGTGCGGCTGGAAGAAGAATAGGAGAGGAAGAGAGAACGGCAGCGGAGCCGCCTCGGAGAGGAAGAGAAGAAGAAGAGAGAGGGAGAAAAGAAGAGAGGAAGAGGAAGAAGAAGGAAGGGAGGGCCGTGGCGGTGGCAGCTGCGGCGGTCGCCGGAGGAAGATCGGCGGCGTCACAGTGGCGGAACAGAGGTGGCGGCAGCAGCAGTGAGATCTCAGGACCTTTTTGAAACAAAAGCCCCTTTTCCAAGGAGTTTTTAGACACTATCTCATTTTTGGGGATTAATTTGACACAACACCTCTTTTCTGAGGATGGAATTGGAATTCACCCTTGAAACAATAAAACTAAAACGACGGAAGATCTGATGAAACATATATAGATATAGAATATTTAGTTCCTTACCCCAGGCGTAAATGTGGTTGTAATACCAGACACAAATCTTAGTGCCTCATATGATGAATAGTTTGGATCTGCATAGATTTCTGAAAGCAACAATCAAAGAGTTATGGATCAACTCAACTTGATACAAGGATGAATTTGATTCATCACTAATCTTTTAAACAGTTAGAACATGGAAGGGGCGAAGCCAAGACTTTTAGGTTTGGGAATGAAAAACTGCAACAATATGCCGAACTACATATAAAAACTGCAAAAAAATATGTTTGAGGGCGAATTTGATCAAATATTCCGAACTACATATAAAATTTACTATATCTAGTAGGATTTTTAAAAATCTCGGGGGCGGGCCTGAGTTGGAATGAAAATTCTCGTAAGGCGTGAAGGAGCCGAATTCCCCGGCTATAAAGTATTCATACTTGTAGCGTAATGTGGAAGAAATTGGGAACTTTAGAAGCAGTTCAAGTTGTTTTTATGCTTGTTAATTTCTTCTTGGAAGAGCATAAATAAAAGATAAGTAAAAAAATTACCATCCATTTGTAAAAGTTTAACCTCTAAAATGGTTAATTTGAATTTCTGTTATATGTGTAAATACCAATGAATATTTAGTATTGATTATTCTGTTATAAGAAGTCTCTACTCACCTCCTTTGAATTTTGTTTGCTGAGCAAATGCATTAGCCTGCAAAAGGTGAACAAGTTATAGTACCTAACACTAGAAACTTGAATGCAAGATCAATGTAAACTGAAGAAGATTTTACAAAACGGCATGAAAGATCTTTTTTTTTTTTTTTTTTGGAAAAAATAAATAAATAAATTGATAAGAGCTAGGCAATTGCGCTGAGTATGGCAACTGAATACAACAACAACCAAGCCTTCATCCCAAATATGCACGCTTAACTTTGGAGTTCTGATGGGATCAATTGAGTGAGAAGATCGAACAAGATACCTGTTCTACACTGCCAGGTCCAATCAAAATGAGTGTCACACCAGCTGCATCCATTTTGTCCTGTCAAATGAAGAAAATTTTAGTGCTCGGAAATATCTATCAGAGAAAAACAGGAACTGTTGTAATTAGGGGTGAAAGTGAGTTGAGTCGGCTCGTGAGTAGCTCACGATTCGATTCGATATTCGACTCGACGAGCTCAGCTCATGAGCTAAATGAGCAATACATGAGTCAAGATTTTTGGCTCATCTAAAATATGAGTCGAGTTTGAGCTAGATAGAGTTCAACTCATTTAGCTCATGAGCTGTCTCAATAGGTTATATAAGAAGCATTTGGAGACTTTTGACATTTATTAATAAGGATTATAATATTTGGTAGCTAGACTTTTGTTGGTTTACATTTGTTTAATTTTATATCTTGTTAAGCTTTTTTTTACCGGTTCTTTTCCTAGTATAATTAATTAGTAGAAAGATATAAACTTCTATTATATGTCATTGTGCTAATAAAATCTCTTAATTTTTTTTTCTATAAGTTGAATATTAAACTCATATTATAAGTCATCGTAATTTTAAAAAAATATTTGTAAATAAATGTGCTGAGTCGCTCGTGAGCTACTGGTGAGCTGAGTTTGAGATGAGAAAATGAGCTCACGTCAAATATGAGCTGAACTATGAGCTAGGCAAATTTAGTGTGAGTTGAGCCTGAGCTAACCTTCGCTCAGTTCAGCTCATTTCCACCCCTAGAATGGTAAAGAAAAAATATTTAAAAAATAAATAAATTTAGAAGCAGATACCATTTATGCCCTTCTTGTGCAATTATTTTTTGAAACACAAGATTTGAAATTTTGTAGTAAATATTGCATTTCAAAGTCCTTTTTTTTTCTTTTTCTTTTTTTTTTTTTTGAAGTTTACTACTACAATATATGAATTTATCTAATTCGCTTCCAACCTATAAATTTTAGATCTATCCCGCATGTAATGTCGCAGAGGAGAAGAAAGTTATACCTTCTGAGCAGCAAGGTAATCAGCCCTTTTGCGACAAAGCACGCATCTGCAATTAAGATTTTAATCAAAAAGCGATATTAATATCCAAGTGAATTTGATCCCAAGTTCTAACCCAAATAAAAAAAAAAAACTAAACATCAAATAGCTACTCTCTCAGTTTGAAGTTAACTTTCACTTCAACACAATGCGCTCGGATTGAGGATTTTATTGGATTATTCTACTGGTAGCTCCAAATTTAACTTCAAAGTATTTAATCCAATAAGAGTAAAATTAGAAACAAAAAAAATATATAACTATATTAATTTTCTAAATGACAGATAATTAAAAAAAAGGTACTACCTCTATGACATGATATAAATCGTTCAGGACTAGGGATGGCAATGAGGACGGGTGAATCAGAGTTGGCCCGAGGATTCCCCGGTTTAAGTTGGGGGGTGGGGATGGGTTGGGGATGAGCGGGGTAGGGGCTGGAGGCGGGTGAAATAATATCCCAGCCCCCTCCCAGCCCGCCTTGTATGGCACATCTAAAATACTAAGTAGAAAAATCACCAAATACCTAAAAAATTGATATTGACGTCTAATTTGGAGGAGATCGCATGAATCAAATTCTTTCCGGGACTCCTCCTCCTAAAATATATGGTGATGTTGAATCTCCTAATGAGTACCAACAAATTTTTCGATTTCTCAATCTTTGGTTCTTGGGAAGAGTTCACATGTATTGCAAAGTGATCTATATAATGTAAATTATGTTGTTGGGCAGCAAATGAGTGGTGTCTACAAACTAGTATAATTTAGTGAGCAAACTAATATCAATTTAGATTATATTGTTTCATTTTACATGCATTAAATATTTTGTTACAATTCTGTATCATTTTTTTAAGGTTCTATTTGGGAATTTTTGTTAAACATTCACTATTTTTTTCTAGTCAATGTTGAGCCTCCACTGAGACGAAAGTGGAAATTTAAGGAAAAAATTCTCCGTTTTTTCCCCAGTTGGGGGTGGGCCTCCACCTGAGCTGGGATGGGATGCCCATCCATCCCCAGTGATGGGGCTGGGCCGGGATGGGGATACGATGGAAGAGGCGGGATTGAGCTGAAAATCATGGTATCCTCCCCCACCCGGTCACATTGTCATCCCTATTTAGGAATGTAACAAAAATTAAGGAAGCGAAAAGTAGAGTAGTTAGTCAAGATATCAATATTACATTCTTAAATATAATTAGTAGTATATAAATCATATTTAAGAGATTAATTTTGATATTTTGATTAAAAAAGTACGTTGTTTTTTGCTTTGTTAATTTTGGCTACATTTCTTATACTACTTATATTATGAAATTGAGGGAGTACATTGGAATGACAGTTAATTTCAAATTCAAATAGAGGGAGTAAGAAATTACCCAAAATGCCTTGCAAAAGCAACAACAGCTTTCCTATCTTTCCATAAATCAGAAATGGAAATTGAATTTCCATTTAAATCAAACACTTGAACACTTTCCAACAATTTTGCTTCACTGCCGCCCTCCTCAACCACCTCAGCAGATTCAGTTCCTAATAAATGAATATTTCACCGATAATCAAATCAATTGTATACATCAAATAATAAAAAAAAATTAGATCTTTAAGCAAAAATCTGGCGAGCTTGCCTGCAGATTGGGTGATAGCGTGAGGTTTAAAATTACAACCCAGGCCCAGTGGATTGAGAATTGGCTTCTTGTTGGGGTATGATGAAGGAAACAGAATTCGGGTTCGGGTTTGGGTTGGAGCTGGGGATTTGGGGCTTTTCGCCTTGTTGTGAATGGTAATTGTGAGTGTGGTAGTCCGGAGAGGAATCGCCATGGCTATGGCCTATGGTGCTACTGACGGACCAGTGAGTGTGACTCCGAGGAAGATGAAATGTGTGTGTAATGTGTGCATGTCAGCCTTACACGTGTCTTATTAGTAGAGCGTTAGCATTTGTGCACCACTTTCATTTTCAAAGTCCGATCAATTTTATAAATCCCCGAAAGTGTAGTGATTATTGGATCAAAAATTTGTGATCAAATTTATATCAAGAAAGTATAATATCATATTAAATTCTAGGCAAATTGGCGAAATAAGTACTCAAACATAATCCGTTTGGTGATAATGGTCCTCGTTCTTTTTTTTTAGTTTTTAGGAACATAAACTATTTAGCGTTTGGCGAGAATGGTCCTTCCGTCCATCAAAGTTAATGTCAACTGTTAGTCAACAAAAAAATAAATGAAAAATAGCAAAATTGAAGGGTATTTTGGGAAAAAATCAATTTTATTTTTTTGCAAATTGGCACTAGAAATACCAAAACATATTATGATTGGTTGTTTTGGTCCCCATCTTCATCATCAACCCACTCCAGCCCCCACTTCTGCGAATTCCCCCTCCCCCGCTCCCTGCCAATTCCCTCTCCCCCTGCGAATTCACAATTCTAATGGGTTTTCTTTTTGTTGTCTAATTCTTCTTTCCTTTTGGGGATTTTGGTATAAATTTCATAATTTCATCCCAAGGATTCATATACTGTTCCCTAAGAATATAATCAGTAGAAAATTTGTAAATAGTAAAAAAAATATAACCAGTAAAAAAATGAGTATTCTATAGTTGAATTGTGAATAAAGCCACCAAGTCCAAAAGATGCTTCTTCAATGAACCAAGATTTTCTTGAAACTAACATTTTTTTGAGAAAATTTAAACAACATTTGATCAAAATTTAAAAAAAATCAAGAACATTGCTTTCTGCAACAATTTCATTGATATGCTTATTTGAACAAGGGAGAATTTGGGTGTGATAAATTAGTATATGGCCAAACTCAAATGGAGAATTTGGGTAGGGAAGTCATCATCAAGCTTGAACAGCCGGCGAAAGTTTTCGATGGGTGGAGGCGGAGGGAGACGAGAAGGGGAAGTCCCGACAGAGGCACCGGCGAATGGGGGAGGTGTAGAAGAAGAAATGAGCTTTCTGGGCTGGATGAAAATTGGTGAATTTCATCCCTTAACAATTTGCGATTGGTTGTTTTGGTCCCTGATTTATATTTTTTGGTGAATTACCTAAATTAGCCTGGTTACTCAAAGGGGTTTTTTTTTATAAAAAAAATATTATTTTTTGGTTGTAACTTTGATGGACGGAAGGACCATTCTGGCCAAACGCAAATTGTTTATGTTCCTAAAAACAAAACAAAAAAAAATAAAACGGGGACCATTATCACCAAACGCATAATGTTTGAGTACTTATTTCGCCAATTTGCCTAAATTCTAACAATCATTTTTATTTTATACTCTTTGATCCTTATTTGATCCAACAATCATTATTGTAGGGTAGTGATTATTGGATCAAAAATTTGGGATCAAATTTAGATCAAGAAAGCATAATATCACATTAAATTCTAACAATCATTTTTATTTTATACTCTTTGATCCTTATTTGATCCAAATTTTTTTATCCAACAATCATTATTGTTATTGAAAGGGTAGTGATTATTGGATCAAAAAATTTGAGATAAAAAAGGCATAATATCACATTAAATTCTAGCAAACATTTTTTATTTTATACTCTTTGATCCTTATTTGATCCAAATTTTTTTGATCCAACAATCATTATTTTTTTTATTTTAAAAACTAGACCGAGAAGTAGAAGTCCCGTTGAGCGGGTGCCCCGTGAGGAGTAGTAGACGTCCCGTTGAGCGGGGGCCCCGTGAGGGGTGTATAAGACCTCACACAAGGGAACCCAAAGAAATGACAATTAAATCATTCCTCTTGTGTGAGGGAGGTATCGAACCTGGACCTCTCGGTCACAGGCAGTGGATGTTACCCACTGGACTACCATGCATTCGATCCAACAATCATTATTGTTATTGAAAGGGTATTGATTATGTAGTTTCTAATATCTATTAATGATATTATTTGCTTTTAAAAAAAAAAAAAAAAGATTGAGTATTACAATGTTCGGGGGATCAATAATGATTGTTGAATAAATTTTTTTTGGATCAAATAAGGATCAAAGAGTATAAAATAATAATGATTGTTATAATTGAATGTGATATTATGCCTTCTTGATCTAAATTTGATCCCAAATTTTTGTATCCAATAATCACTACCCTTTCAATAAATCCTCTATGCTTTGAAATGAGGTATCGCGGTCATAGAAAAATCTAGAGAATAAATGCTCTATAGTACATAATTCTATAATTGTATAACAAAGCATTACTACAAAAACAATAGCTAAACTGAGGTCACACACAAACTAGATGTCTTCCACAAATTCCAGAGTTTTTTTCTGCAAACTTTCAAAACACGTAAAATTATGAGGGGAGATCAGTTGAAAAATGCATAATTATAACACTCAATATAATATGTTAATTATAAAACTAGAATATTAGCAAGAATATCAAAAGAAGGGTTGAAGACAAATGTAAACTTAAAAAACCTGACATGATAAGATGTTTAGAAATAAGACGAGTAATTTTGGACATACTAAAAAACGATGAAAGTTAATTTAAAATAGAGTAGTGCTAGGTAGATAAGGTTTTAGTCAATTAATTGACTAAATTTGTGGCAAATTGGTAAATAATTTGGTGAATCTCTTATACCAACAGTGGTGAATACTTTTCTAATTTGATTTTTTAGCCAATTTTGTTTAGCCGAAAATCATTTTCCTTTAATATAACAGATGAGTAAAGTTTTGCACGTACAAAATTTAACCCGACAAAAAAGTGAGAAAAAAACTCGTAACAAAATAATCTCATTTTTTTTTAATGTTGGGTTGGGACCCATATTTCCAATTAGACCATTACATAGAGGAGGGAGTCGTTTTTCTCTTTTCAATTGGGCGATCCTCGACTCTTCCCTCTGAATTCTCAGCCGAATCGCCACCGTCTCCATTCCTCACCGCCGGCGGAGTTACTGAATTCGACTATTACTAGAATCTGCCGCTCAATCATCCTCTCCTATCCTCCGCCTATCTCTATTCATCACCTATTTTAGGTCAGTTTTTGTATTGGTGTTCTGTTTCATTTTTATTACATATAATTAGGTTCAACCAAAAGTTATATATGAAAACTTATATAATTAGGTTCAACGAAATGTAATTAGGTCATTTTTCTTTCTTTCTGTTTTTGTAGTTGTTTGTATTCCAATTAAAGTGTATTGAAGCTGTTTGTTGTTATCTCATCTTAGTATATTAGCTACTGTATAGTTGGTAATCACAGCAGCATATTTTTCTACTTCTGTTTTCTGTTCTGGTAGTTCGATAATTCAGTTACTTTCCTTGGATAATTGGGGATTTTAGGGCGGAATTTGAGATTTCAAATTGGATTTGTGTTGTGATATTGGAGTTTGAGCATCTGAGCGTAATTGTCTGTTCTGATTTTTTCTATTCATTGGCTTACTGCCTAAAATTTTCTGTCCCGCACTTCTTTGTGGACAATGCTTCGATTTTCTGAAACAAATTTCTGCCAGTTATGATTGATCCTAATAGACAACTTTCCACGTAAATTCTGATGGATAGCTTGCAGGCAATTTATTTATGATGACGGTAGAAGTTATATATGGTACATAGTGGGCAATAATAACGGTTTAAATTGTGATTGGCTTCTTCATGTCTATTCCCAATTACAATTTGGAGGGTGACAATTGCATTAGTGGTTGACTCACTTGTTCAATTGTAAGCTAACTATTTGTAATTGCATACATAACGAGTATCTAATATTCCCTCCCAGATCTCAGTCACACAGACAAAAGAAACTGAAGAGTAAAATCAATCTCCTCCCCCCCCCCCCGCGCGCCCCCTCCGCCCCCCTCCTTTATTTTTCACGAAGATTTCTTCCCTCAGGCTACTTGGATTGTTTGAGTGATCTATGTTTACAAAGTTTCTGCATTTTATGGTTGACCATGCATTATATTCATGTATTTTATTCTTCAGAAATGACCTAAACAGGAATTATTTTGCACTTAAAGTTTTGGTAACCATTGAAGGCTTCTGTAGTGTGCTATTGTTCATGAGCATAAATTTCCTCCTTTTTTGATGGCCGTTCTTCAGTTTTTTAAACTTTTTATACTATTGATAGATGAGGTTTTGATGCATTACTTTATCCTCTTAAATTATTCTCTTAGGTTTAGCGGAAGGTGTAAGCTAATCCAAAATGCTCCAGAATGTTCCGCATCAGATTGTGCAATCTCCAGCCAGGCTAGGTTTGCCAAACCCTAATTCACCCTCCATTCAAAACCCCACCCCTCCTAAGTTCTCCTCCCAAGTTCCACAATCTCAGCAACCCCAACAACAATCAAATTTATCAAGTACAATCACCACTTCTTCAACACTCCTTCCGCTCCTGCCCCCTCTGCCCAGAGCTCAATCTATTCTGGTTCAAATGGCATCCCTTGCCTCAAGGCTTTTTGAAGTCTCCCCTAATAGGTCACATTGGGTCAGTGCCTTTCGTGGTTCCCTTCCTACTTTCTTGTCTTCTCAAACCCAATCATTAACCCCTACTCCGCCAGATTCTTGTCCTTCTTCCTCCAAAGAAATTTTCTCTCTTCTCACAACTCTTCAAACTCAACTTTTTGAAGCTGTTGCTGAGCTCCAAGAAATCCTTGATCTTCAAGACGCTAAGCTGAAGGTCTCACGAGAAATTCGGTCAAAAGACGCTGCAATTCATGCTTTTGCTAACAAACTAAAAGAAGCTGAGCGCGTTCTTGACATCCTTGTAGATGATTACTCTGATTATCGCCGCCTGAAGCGGTCAAAAACAGAGGACTGTCCAGAGGATTCTTCAACAACTACTGTTGCAACTCAGCTGAATTTGGCAGATATCTTGTCATATGCTCATAAGATAAGCTACACAACTTTTGCACCACCAGAATTTGGTGCTGGACAGGCACCACTACGAGGGGCGCTCCCTCCTGCTCCACAGGAGGAGCACATGCGTGCATCACAATTGTACAAATTTGCAGATCTTGATGTTGGTTTACCTAAAACGGATGAGAGAAAAGAGAAAACAGTTGAGCCATTACTTGAAACTCCTGCTACACAGCCAACAGATCCCAATCTCTCTGCCATTCAGGGCCTGCTTGGACCAAATATTGTGGTTCCATCAGGGCTGGAAACCTGGGATGCCAGTGGAGTTGCGTAGTGATCTACTTCCGCCTCCTGGATGGAAACCCGGCGATCCAGTTGCATTGCGTCCCTTGGATTCTCTTCCTGTTCCTCCGAGGATGGAGGAGCAACCAGCTCGGCCTATTCCTCCTGCAGTTTTGTCAAAGGCCCCCGAGCCAATACAGGTTCGGCACGTGCAACTTGATATTGATGATGATGATGATAGTAGTGAGTATAGCAGTGATGTTGGTAGCTCTGATAGTGAAGATTGATGGTTAATCTCAATTGTAATTTTCGAATGCCTAATTATGGGTTTCCCCAGGAAGAGAAAGTTTGCATTTGGTCAAGCTCTTGCTTAATACCACATGTTAAAGATTGTTGATGCCTTGATGATTATTGTTGCATTCCGGATCATCTTAACACTTGTGTAAAACTATGTTTAACATTTTTAATTATAATATTGAGTTTTAGGGTGTATTTTTTATAGCTTAAGTTTTACCTTGTTGAATACATAAATGAAAATTCTTACAATTAGAAATGTTATTAGGAGTATTACAGAGTACGGTCTCTTTATTGGTTGGGAGAGTAATGTTATTTGCATCCAGGAAATACTTTTAAGCAGAGTAGTAGATGTTTAGGGTCTTAGCCCCATTTTCTCTGTTAAAGTCCATGTGTCCATGGTAGAACTATCCTTCTCTTTTTTGTGTATCCTTTTTCTTTTCTCCTCCTCGTATATGTAAATTTTAGCTCAATGCGCATATGCTGGTAAAGGACAGCAGAAATAGCCAGTTGGGATATCTTTTATGAACCGGTAATGGCCACGAGCCTCTGTGTACATGACAGAGCTATTCTATTAGTTAGATTTTTCTGAATTAATCCAATTAAGATACCTGCAAATACAAGTAGAATATACGACATTAGATCACTTCTTTTTTTTAAATGATTCAAAATCTTGACCTAGCAATGGCCACGAGTTTGAGGATCATAAGTGAGGCTACCTGGGCTGGACATGCTTTTCGTGTGCAACTGGGATATTGCATTTATATATTTCTTTGTTTTTTTTTGTCTTGCCACGATGTGTCATACTTGCCTGTCTCCAATCTTTGAGAGACCATAACAGATTAATCTTCACTCGCACCGAGTCAGCCTATAAAAAAGTAAAGTATCGGCCAAAATGACAACTCCATATGTGAGTGGTGATCGATCGCTCAACTTTTTTAAGAAGCGAATCTGCCTAATTAGCTACACCAAATTTTGAGTGGCATTTGCATATTTCACTGGAAGTGGAAACACGGCCCTGAAGTTTTGAATTTACTCCAACTAGAGGCCCAACCCCATAACTCTGATATCAAGCCCTAAATTCCATTTGCAACCAAAACCCAATAGCAGCACCCCCCCCCCACAACAATGGCACAAACGTAAATATGCCCATATTCTAACTATTTATATACCTCGCTACACTCAAACCCTAGCTTTCGGTCACCCAAACCAAAAACCCTAATCTTCCACAAACCCCCCTTTACTCCAAATCTCCAGCCGCCGGAAATGGCATCCGCAGCTGCTCGCCCTCTAGTCTCAATCCAGACTCTGGAGAACGATATGGCCACTGACGGAGGCGCCGCCACCAATTCGCTTCCTCTTCCCGATGTCATGAAGGCTTCGATCCGCCCCGACATCGTCACCTATGTCCATTCAAACATCTCAAAAAATGCCCGCCAACCCTACGCCGTCTCCAAAAAGGCCGGCCACCAGACATCTGCTGAATCCTGGGGTACCGGACGTGCCGTCTCTCGTATTCCCCGTGTTCCCGGTGGTGGTACCCACCGTGCCGGTCAGGGAGCTTTCGGTAACATGTGTCGTGGTGGAAGAATGTTTGCTCCGACTAAGATCTGGCGCCGATGGCACAGGAAGATCCCTGTGAATCAGAAGAGGTATGCTGTTGTTTCAGCTATTGCTGCCTCTGCTGTGCCGTCTCTCGTGATGGCACGTGGCCACCGTATTGACACCGTTCCGGAACTCCCCTGCGTTGTATCCGATTCTGCTGAGGGTATTGAGAAAACTTCAAACGCAATCAAGGCGTTAAAGCAAATCGGTGCTTTTCCCGATGCGGAGAAGGCTAAGGATAGCCGTGGTATTCGTCCTGGTAAGGGTAAGGCACGTAACCGTAGGCACATTTCCAGGAAAGGACCTCTGGTTGTGTATGGAACTGAAGGAGCTAAGCTTGTTAAGGCCTTCAGGAACATTCCTGGTGTTGAGGTTGCTCATGTGGACCGCCTTAATTTGCTGAAGCTCGCTCCAGGTGGTCACCTTGGAAGGTTTATCGTTTGGACCAAATCGGCTTTTGAGAAGCTTGATGAGATTTATGGATCATTTACTGAGCCTTCTAAGAAGAAGAAAGGATATGTTCTGCCTAGGTCTAAGATGGTGAATGCTGATTTGGCTAGAATTATCAACTCTGATGAGGTGCAGTCTGTTGTGAGGCCAATTAAGAAGGGTGTTAAGAGGGCTCCATTGAAGAAGAATCCATTGAAGAACTTGAATGTTCTTCTCAAGCTTAACCCTTATGCTAAGACTGCAAGGAGGATGGCTCTTTTGGCTGAGGCACAGCGAGTTAAGTCCAAGCAGGAGAAGCTTGACAAGAAGAGAACACCCATCACTAAGGTATATGGCTCTTGTTTTCCTCTTTCTTTTCTTTTATTTGAATCTATAGCCGCTTTTGATTTATTTTCTTTAATTATTGCCTTCATTCATATTAATTCTTTAATTATGTTGAATGATTGTCATTTTTTATTAGTTTTGTTTGATATGCATTCAACTGTTACTATGATACCAGTCCCATCTTCTCTGTATGTTTATAGTATTTGTGACTGTTTTCATTTATAATTTGGATGGAAAGTGCCTGCGCAATTGGATTTTGAATCGTAATGGTACATTATTCTGTTTCAGAGTATATAGATGATTAGGAATGAGATTAATGTTAAATGATTTATTATAGTATATAAGCCGACTTTGGTTAGATTGTTGGTAATTGGAACTTATTTTTATTACTTTGCTAATAGTAGGAATTGGGATGACTTGTTCTTCTGTTATTGAAATGGAATTTATACTGGAATGTTTTGAATGCATCTTTTGATTTCATCTGTCAGCTTGTTATCAGGCTCCGGTATTTTTGTTTGGGATTAAATTGTTGCCAAGTATCCTACTGAGAGTTTCTTGTGCTGTTATGAATGATATGAAGTTTTCATTTCTTGCTGTTATCTCTAAACCCTATGCCAGTGTTATGTAATTCTCATTCATTGTAATCATTCTGCTTTTTTGTAATGATGTATGATTGGGCTTCTTAGTTTTAACTTCTGTTTACACTTGATTGTCTTGCGTGTTGTCTCTCTTTCATGTTAGTGTATGTAGTCTATCTTAGCTTGAGTCTGAACTGAAGTTTTCAACTTGGTTTCTGCTCATTTTTTTGCAGGAGGAGGCAACCGCTATCAGAGCTGCTGGTAAATCGTGGTACAAGACAATGATCTCCGATAGTGACTATACCGAGTTTGATAACTTCACTAAGTGGTTGGGTGTGGCACAGTGATTTTCTATTTGAAATTGACTAGAACTTTTTTAGTTTGTTTATCTTTATGTTATTTTAATTTTGCACTTGTGACAATCATGGATGTTACAGATGAGTGGTTAAGTTCTGAGTTCTGCAGTCAGATGGATAGTTTGATAAATTTTGGTTTAAATTTATTTTATTTCAATGATGTGATAGTAGTTTTTTATCAACAAAATGCATTTTTGTTAGTTACTGTAATTTCTGGTATGGTTGTGCATGCATGTGCTTAATGCTTAAATTGTTTGATTGGCCCATTTCTCCTTGCGTATGATGTTATATGTTTTGTTCATTTTTTGTTTACAATGTGGTTTTATGTCTGGTATATTTTGTCCTATACCTTATTTCTGGGTTTCTTCTCTCAAGTTTCGTGAAACCCTGAAAAAGTTATTCCTTTGTTTGTAGCACACTCAAACTTCTCAAGAAATGTGAATTTCATGCCAATATATTGTCATATCCCACCTTAAATATCACACAAAACACACTGATTCACTCACCCCAACTCAGCAAAACAGCAGATACCAACAAGAGCAAATAGAAATGGCTAAAGCAAATTATATATTGAAATCTCAAACACCAACTGCCAATATATAATAATGAGTTCTCAGTTCAAAGCACTAATCATCATCACTGCACCATCTACTAATATCAGCAAACAAGGATCACAGTCCTTAACACTACCAAGCTAACTGAAAACGATAACAAAAGCTAAATGAGCAAGGATCACAAACTCAGAGAATTCCCCAAAGCTGGGATGCTCCTGCCAACTCAAGACAAGGGAAATGGTGATGGCCACTTTGGATATATTGTTCCGAATAACTCTACTAATCACGGCTAATTGGACTAACTGCCCTTACCACCAATAAACTGAAATAGCAAGTAAATAAGGTAATTGGGAAACAAACTCGAGCTAGCTGCCATCTCCAATCCAAATCATTGCAGCAACAATCTGGAGGCAAAGCAAACACACTCAGTTTCAGTAACAGAGAAGAGAGATAGAATCAAATGGATTGGGGATTAGAAAGTGATAAAGAGTGAAGGAAGCTTACAAGGGGGAAGAAGGTCGCAGCCAATTTTTGGGTATATTTTTCTGGACCCCTTTCCATTTGCAGAAGCTTGCTATTTATACTTAGGGTTGCTCTTTCCCAAGTTGATCATGTCCCTCCAACTTAGCAAGGACTGACACCCACCAGAATCAACAGTGCTCCCTTCAGGGATTCCATTTTGAGCATCGCAGCAGCCAAAAGAGGATCCTCTGCTTTCCTCTTATGTCTTCGATTTAGGGCTTAAATAGTCTAGGCAATCCGATGTTGTTTAGACTTGAGGAATGAGAGTAAATAGAACGCCATCGTTTCAGGCTTAGGGGAATGACTTAAATTGGGACGGTGTCGTATTGAGGAGTCTTAGACTTTTTTAATCAATTCAGCCCTAATTTCCCAGTCCCTCTTGCAACTGATTTTCCCTCCACTTCTTTTAACTTTGGAACTCCTTCACACAACCATCTCCGATACTCCAAACTTCCTCTTCATTGCAGGATCTGACATATATCTTCTCGCCTGTGCTATTATTCCTGGGATTCTGGACCATTGCCTTAATTTTCGCATCTGCCTGAAATTGTTTGTTTGAATGAATGTTTTATTTTCAAGATTTTGCCTTTTAGGGAGCAAGTGAAGTTCCATGTATATTGCATGTCAACATTTCCGATGTATATAACTCATGCAATTGTTTTAACAGAAATGTTAAAAGACTGCAATTGTGGGTTTCTTTGGTGTATTTTATTTCTCATCTTTTATTCTTGGTGCTTGAATATTTTTTTCTACTTGGCCTCATATTGCCACGGTCGGGACCAAGTATACAACTGAATTCGGGGACACTGTGAATACATCTACATTGTATTATAAAATTAGTATAAATAAAGGTGTTTCTTTTGTGATATTGCAGAATTTTGATCTCTTTTGTAATACCAATGTAAGTGCCTTGTTTCCCCCAGCAGAGGCTGCAAGATGCAAACCTTTATTAGATATATTCGCAAAACTCATGTGAGTTATGGATTGTCTAAATTTAATTCAAACTGGAGAGTCCAGTTCTGAATTGAAGAACATGATATCTATTGAGTTACCAATCGACACCTTTTTTGCTTTGTTGACACCCCTGTTCCCTCATTATTGTAAGAACACTTTCTCTATCTACAAAATTTCTCTCAAGAATTCTTCTAAAAGTTAGTAACAAATATTTTTTTTTTTTAAATTATGGATGAATTTTTAGAAGAATCGTGTTAAAAACTCATTATGCCTGAAAATCGGAGAAATCACGCGGTTGGGGTGTTCCAAGTGACCTGGGCACGCGGTGGGAGTGTTCCCTTGATATTTTACAGAGTGGTGGGTTTCTTACCATGTTTCTGTCCTTGTTCTTGTGTAAATTGGATAAATTTTATCTACCTAACAATGTCTTATTTAGATATAGAAACAAGTCTTGAAATGGACATTAAATAGTAAATGAACATTGCAATATCAGATTACAGTAATTGACATAATATGATATGGTATGAGGTAAAAGTATTTCTCATTACACGTCCCCTGAATGTATTGATGAAGTGCCCAATATGCAATAATGGATATTGGGCCAATGGCAAACCAAATTAACCCGAACCCAAGTCCATGCCCTGGACCTGGAGCATCCATGTCAGCCCAACATGTAGAAGACTTACTGCTGTAGGGGCCAAGTGGGCTTGTACCACACTGCTGTACCTTTCGAAACCTCTTTATCATTCTGGACCTCTGGTATCCAAATGGAGCCCCGAACCATGAACATATTTAGGCATATATTTCTAGAGCCTAAACATAGTTCGACCCAAACAAAAACTGACTCATATTACATGTCTACAAATAAAAAAATCCGACCCTAAAACACATTATAGATGAGAAACTAAATCAACAAAGTGTTCACTAACCATAAATTCTCTTGAAATCTGCCAAAATTCTTCCAAATCAAACCACTGTCCCGTCAGAAACTCAAAACTTTAGGTTTATGGTATATTTCGTCTCATAAAAAATTATTTTTTCCAAAATGACGTTTCATTGTCAAATCAAACAATATACAATCTTTGATAAAAGATTGTAGCGCAATTAGCTAGTGACTTGTCTTACTTTACATCTTTCAAAACAAATGTTGAGGGTAAAGTTGAGTATGCAACTTTATTAATTAGAATTGTATGCACTTATTCTATCAAATTAATCGAGTCAAATATTTAAATAACATAAAAAAAAACAATATACAAACTCAGATTAATGTATGTATTAAAAAAGAAAAAAATAGTCCTCGAAAAAAGAGAATTAGAAAAATGAGAGAGAAGCACCGATGTTCATGGGTAAGTCTGGCACACTCCTCTCACATAAAATTAGACAGGACCCATTTACAGTGTAGAGTGCTCGCAGGGTCATTCAGGGTGGGTCCCTCCTAACTTTATGTGAGAGGAGAGTGAGCCGAGCCGTTGGGGACCGTTCCACCCCTGATTTTTCCGATGTTCATAGGTCACATTTGGCCCAAAACCTAGAACAACCGTAGAGGCCATTATGTGCAGTGTGTAGCGCATAGGCCTGCCTACTCCTCTCTTGGTCCCCGCTCTGGTGTGAAACAACAGTCCGGCTTTTGTGCGGAACAGCCTAAATTCCGCACGTGCGGGACACAACCAGGGCCGTTGATTTCATTTTAAAAGAGGATCGACGCTTGAGATTTAAAAGAGGGTTAAAATGATACATATGTAATTTCACAAATAAATAATAATAATAGAAGCAAAAAGTAACACGCAACCGTCACATCGGTTGGGTTACCGAGGTGAGAGAAAACGGCAGAAAAGTAAAAAAGACACATTTTTACAAGAACACATATTTTTGTGCAATGAACACATGTTCTTGTATATTGTGAACACATGTTTTCTGTTAGAGAACACATGTTTTCTGTCAGAGAACACATGTTCTTATATATTTGCCATTAATGAACATGTATTTTTGTGCAGTGAACACATGTTCTTATATATTTGCGATTAATGATCATTATTTTTGTGCAGTGAACACATGTTCTTATATATTTGTGAATGTTCTTGATTATGAACACATGTTTTTTATTAGTGAACACATGTTCTTGTTTATTGAACACACATTTTTCAAAATTTCATTTTCCCGCCAAAAAAATCTTCTCTCAGTTAAAAGTAAGAAAGAGAAAAAAGAGCTCAAAGTTTATCCCTAAAATACCCCTATTTTGATACAGCCGTTGAATAAAAAAGTACAAAATCCAACCGCTGACAGCTTGACCCGTATATACTGAATTTTCTTGTTCAGCATAGGAGCCGTGGTGGTGAAACAATTACACTTTGTAGAAAATAGATTTTCTAACTCAATTCCCAGAAGGTACTTATTGTACGCAAACTAGTCAATATGAAATTTTAACACACCTTTCACAGTCAGGCTGAACATCTGAATTGTGAACAATAATAAGTGTCCAGCATCGAATTAGGTGGACCGTGAAAAATAATATGTGCACAACATCAAATTAGGTGCCTCTGATATCATGTAGAAAATAAACTTGGGCATAATTCAATCTCTCAAAAGGTACCTTAAAAGGGGAGAATTGTTCAAGTCATATGAAAAACAAATATACACACAAACTAGTTAATGTGTTATTTTTAACACACTTAGCTGTCAGATCTCCAATTTAACGGTTAAAATTTATTTTGCGCCTACTGAACAAAATATTATTCTGCATTAGAGTCCTAAGTACTCCTCCCTACTTTAACAAAACAAGGGAAAAATAAAACAATAATAATAATGGCCTGCTCCAATGAATGTACCAAAATATTTTCTAGGTAAAATGGTGTATAAAGGACCAAATTGGGTCCAGGTGATACCGACACTAGCATAAAGACGATTTAAGCCTTGAGATTATGACTTTAATCATAGTATTTGCTCTATCTTTCTCCTAAAACATTTCCTATCCATAGTTTTGTTTCTATCCTTATGTCTCTTTAAGATTTACTCATGTTTCCAACAAATTTGGTACGTTAGTAAAAGGTTAGCGCAGTTGATATAGACTTTTTGAATCAAAATTAAGTTTGATGTTTGTTTTCGTATCTAATAAAAGTAAACATTCCGATTTTCGTATATCACAAAGAGAAATAAATTTCAAATTGATTGAGGAATGGTCGCGGTTATATTGCAGAATATAAAAAATTCAGTATATACTGAACACATTTAGGCAAGCATTTTATGATTTTAGACAATAGTTACATTCTATGTAATAGGTATTTTCTTTTAATTAACACTTGTCCTAAAATATTTAACACATATTTACGCAACAGATGTTACAAAATCACAATACTTGTTCGCTCTAAAAGAAATCCGAATTGTCGATTTCAACGGTAAAAAATGTTTCGTATATGCCAAATTTATTGTATTCACACTATAGCCGAACTGTATAGAAAGATGCAATATCTTATTATAATCTTTTAGCTAGCTCCTTTAAGCAATACATTCTAATTCTTTTTTTTTTTTTCTCCCAAAGATCTAATAGTGACATTTCATAGTTTTTGTAGAAGTCCTATGTAATCTAAGTTGAGAAGAACAATAACATAGTCCATTAGAAGATCCAATTGGAAGCTATCGAAAGTATCGATCCCAATTGTCCTTTGGTTTTGAAATTTGGTTTATACGGCGGTTAATTTGTTTGGAAAGAAAAGGAAATTATTTATTCATTATTTTTTTTTATGAATAAATTATTTATTCATTTATTAATCAATTAGTATTTTTTTTGGAGGGAAAAGAAGGTTGTTACTCGTCTGTTAATTTTGTTTCACGAGAAAAAAACTACACTTCCTGAAAATTATGGGAGCCGGTCTCACGTCCAGTAACGGCGCGTACATTATACCGGATTTATTACAGTAAAAATGCGTCAAGACATACCCTTTTTTAACCGCGGGTACGAAAACTCAATTGCGCGGCCTTCTTGTGTAGTCATTTTTCCATCCTTTTTAAATTTGTATAGTCACCTCAAAGTCACTCCCACACCACTCATTTTTTTTTATGAATAGTTTTTTTTATTAATCACAAAATAGACGAAGTCATTACAATCAAAGAAAAATCTGATATTATAAGAAAATAAAAGTTATACAATAATTTAGAAAAAACCACGATAACAGACAAAAATCACAACCAAATTTTTTTTAGATGGTTAGGAGATACTAAAATTAAAACTAGTAAGATAAACAAATACATAATCTTCTTCTTCGCAGCATCTTCATCGCAATCCTTTAACCACAAAACACTACAAATTTACTAAACACCACTCATTTTCAGTCCGGCTATGTTACTAAACACTACAAATTTAATATTTATTGAATATTTTTTATTTTTGGATAAAAAATTCAAACCTTAGGACTTATATTAATAATGAGAAAATACATATCAAATAAAATGTAATATATGCCTAAAAATATGTATCACTTTCTAAAAAATATTCAGTATATATTGATTATTTTATTTCTGCACTATAGCCGCTACCACTCACTTTAGTTCTATTATCACCTTTACCATCATCCACAATTTTGTGTACGAATAATTCAATTTTTACAAAATTTAAAATATTTTATTTTAAAAATTAGGCAACACTCCCTTCATTTCATAATATAAGTTATTAGAACACGTAACGAAAATGTCAATATCACTCTCTTTAATAGAAGTATCGATATATTATTCATATTTAGAAAAGTATTATTGATATTTTAAGTAACAAAATATTTTACTTTTTTATTTATTTAATTTTTTCTATACGTAGAGTTATTATGAAATGAAGGGTCTATCTAATTAGACCATGACTATATGCAAAACAACAAAAGTTAAAAGACTATATACTTTTGAAGCGGGAATAGTAAAAAGAAAAAGATAAAATTACCCCTCGGTAGCTATAGAAGTCTATCAACCCCGTGTTTGACCACGCGCCACCAATAAGTAGTCCCATTACCGTCCCCATTTTACCATCCACTCTCACAAGAAACGTTAACAAACTTTCCCTCCCCCCTCTCTCTCTCTAGTATTGTTTTGTTGTTTCCTCCGGCAGCTCTCTCTCTCTCTATATATATATATATATTCATATCAACTGTTTCTCTATATTCCTTTCTTTTCCTTTCTTCTTCTCCACTACACCTCCATTGATCCTTCATTCACATTTTGTTGATTTACTTCAGTTCTACCTTCTGCGGATTATACTTTTGCGGAAGCTGAATTTTGTGAACTGACGAGATGTTTGATTTGAATCTCAGTGTTTTTTCACCGGAATCGATTTCCGATGGTGTTGATACGGTATCGGAGAAGTTTATGGAGTTTTCCGGCGGTCAAATGGAGAATTCAAGTACATCGAATTCTTCTGTAGTCAATGTTGATAGTTCGAGCATATCCGCCGGCGATGAAGACTACTCCTGTTCTGACCATCGGTTTGATGGTTGTCATGAGATCAGTTTCAATATATTGAAGCGGAGTGAAGTAGGAGAGAGCCAGAATCGGCGTAGTTTTTTGACGAAGGAGCTTTTCCCTGTCAAGGGTGGAGAGGAGACGCCTGTTTCAGTCGCGCAGAGAGAAAGGTGGTTGGATCCTACGGGAACTGTTGGAGTTTCGGTTGAACAGATGATTCAGGCGCAGCAGCTACGACCGCGGGTGAAGAGGAGTCGCAGAGGACCTATTTCGAGGAGTTCTCAGTACCGTGGAGTTACTTTTTATCGGAGAACTGGAAGATGGGAATCGCATATCTGGTAACTGTTCAACAACTCACATTCTTCATGTTTTTTACATATATAAACATCTGTTTTATGTATCCAAGAATGCGATGGACTTGCTTTATTCATGTATTTTTTTTCGTACTTATAAACAGATTAATTCCATGCAGAAATCCGTAAAAATCTTAGTATTACACTGATTTTAAATGTGATTGAAACGCGTAGTTCATCGGACTAACATGTAATCCGGTTGGCTTAATGTAGCAAGTTCGCTAACTTCGCTTTGTATTTATTGGAGTTACATGTCATCTAACCGTACTGAACCTTCAATACATTACTATACTTGGTGTTAATTACCTCTCCGTAGTGGTGTTAATGTGTTAATTTATTATTGTTCTGGAATTGATAATCAAAATCAAGTAGCATTAAATTGCACCCTGAGTATTGATATCAGGACATTCTGAGGCTACTGAATGATGCTAAATCTGTTTATTTAACAATTTTGTAGGGACAATGGGAAGCAAGTTTATCTAGGTACATGAAATGTGTTTTTCAAATCATTGTTCTAATTCCTGATTATCTATAGGTCTTGGTGACTGAATTTTCCTTTTAATTTCTGAATCCAAATTCACAGGGGGATTTGACACAGCACATGCTGCAGCTAGGTGATAACATAATCCGTTAATTTCAAGTTATTTTGGATGTGAGTGTTACTCATGATAAAAGCCCAATGTTACGTTAAAACTTGGTTAATTTTACAGGGCATATGATCGTGCTGCTATTAAGTTCCGTGGACTTGATGCTGATATTAACTTTAATGTCAGTGATTATGAAGATGATTTTAAGCAGGTCTGTTGAATTGTTTCTAATATTGTCTGGCTACTGAAATTCGTTTTGTTTTCCTTGTGGGAAAGGGTTTTGGAGCTGGTATTGACATTGACATTGCTTCTTAATATGTGCAGATGAAGAACTTAACAAAGGAAGAATTTGTGCACTTACTTCGTCGACAAAGCACAGGGTTCTCTCGAGGTAGTTCAAAGTATAGAGGCGTGACACTGCACAAATGTGGGCGTTGGGAAGCACGTATGGGCCAGTTTCTTGGAAAGAAGTAAGATATATTCAACATTTACTCAAATGTGTTACCGTTTAACAAAAATGTGAAATTAGCTTGTGACAATTAATCATGATTGAATGATTTATATTGCACTGTAAAAGCTTTATCAGAGGAGAAAAAAAAATTGTTTTAATGGTTTAGCATGCGATGTTTGACCGCAGGTATATTTATCTTGGACTATTTGACAGCGAGATAGAAGCTGCAAGGTCTTATATCTAAGTTCATCTTTATGCTTAGCTTGAACAGAATTATTTTTCGATGTCCATGGAATTGAATCACTTCCATTGTTTTTCTGAATCAGGGCATATGATAAGGCTGCAATCAAATGCAATGGAAGAGAAGCAGTCACCAACTTTGATCCTAGCCTGTATGAAGGGGAGTTAATTTCTGTGGAAGATAACAGTGGTAATATAACCTTTATCAACATATATCCGCACTTTGTTCAAATTTCCCCCTTTGCGTTGTTTTCTTAGTATTGTCAGCCCTGTTTCATTATCAAAGTTTTTAATGCACCAACATATCTATGCAGGCAGAAAAGATAGTCTGGATCTGAATTTGGGTATTGCTCCCCCGGATCTTTCTGTTGAGGAAAATGAAAACATCAAGATGGCGGGGCTTGAGTTCCAGTCTGGATCTAACATTGTATCTGAACACGGTGGAGCAATGGTAACTTAAATATTGTGTTAGGTTTTCGGTTCTTCCATTTGTTCTAAGCTTATAACTAGATATAGCTATGGATTTCTACATAGTTACACATGTTCTCTACAGCTGCAGGATTCTAGGCCAACAACATTGGCTACTCAATTACCACCTGGCTATGTACTAGTATCGGGGCAGTCTCATCTTTCGAATGGCATAAGTCCCCATTTCTTTCCCTTTCACAAGGTACTTCACCAAATTTCTTGCCTTCAAACTCTCTCTGATACAAAATCTAAGCAGCTTCCTGCTGATGCTTCTTTTCTGACTATGATTATGGGGCTTTGAGAGTTAAAATATTGATTTAGCTTTTTTGCCTCTCTGTCTGTTCTGTTGGGTGAGGAAGTTCCCACAGATGCTTATTAGGAGCTGCCTGATAATTTTGGTCACAGTATTGGATTATGCACCTCATTTTGTCAATGTCATAGGGTGAATGCTAAACTCTTGGCAGGGCATATCCCCTGCAAGCAAACCAATTGCCTTGATCAATAGTTGATCACTTAATTTTAATCTCATGAAGGACAACATCTTTTACCCTTCCCTTATTCTTTTTAAGAGAAATTTATCCATTCTTAACTTGGAATTGTGAATTTGCGAGGCATATAAGAATATATATATTTTTTTTGCCTTTATGTTTTCCATTTTGGCCTTTATCATACTGTGCAGATACTGTGTGCCTCCAATATGGTCAAAGTTGTCCATCTGATGATACTAGGACTACTTTTGTTTCTTTTGAGTTGTACTTCTTCCCCTTTCCCTTTTATTTCTTTCTTTCTTGAAAATTAACTAAATTGCTACAGTAGAATTGTTTTGATTGGTCTCTGGAATTGGAGAAACAACATAATGTGTTTGCTTCTGCAGGAAACAGCAATAGGAAAGAGTATGGAAGTTGTTTCCTCACCAAACTGGGCATGGCAAACCGAGCAGCACCCTTATGGTCGGAATCATCCGGTGACACTCTTTCCTGCTGCAGCATCATCAGGATTCGTAAATTCAACCATTACTACTGTCCCCTCAACTGCTGATCATCACCAACCACTTTTTTTTATGCCATCTTCATCCCAATCCCACCGCACGAATCATCATTCAGCACCATTCTTCAATATATCCAACACAACACATCATCAACACAGGAGCTGAATTAACAACAAGCAGGCGATCGCAGTACGTAACGTAGCCATTCATTTTCTCACTTCCTCTCCTGTGGGACGAAGTGTTTGGAAAATTATTAGGATACTACTAATTCATTTCTTATCTTCTAGCATGTATGAAGGGCATAACAAGTCTATGCTTGTACATGGCTTTCACAAGCTTCGTATTCTAACTACTAGACCAAGATTAGCAAAGTGTCTCAATCAAATGCCATCTAGATTCCTATTTGCTTCGAATCTACTATTCCTAAAGAGTGTTTGACTTTAAAACGAAACATCTTGTTATGTTTTGTTTGTTGTGAGATAGTATCTATGATCTATCCAACCATCCCTCAAAAGCAAAATTTGCCAAACCAATGGTTTCAAGGACAAGCTGTAACCTTTTAGTTTACTTGCACTACCTTTGAATAGTAAACATTAATAACCATTTTCCAGCGGATGGATTGCTTCATGTGCATACATATACTGTTTACATCCAGGAGATTTTAGGTGAATTTGTGTACGATGGAATAGTAATGTCTAGCATAAAGTCCCTAAAAAAGAGTTCCAAGGGGCATCCTGATGTACCCTCCCGTCCAATTCAGGTGCGTAACGCCTTAAATTCTGCACGTACGGGACGCAATTTTTGACGTCAAATTAAAAATCTTCGGTTGAGATTAAAATACTCATTTATCTCTTTCTTACACCTATTAGATAAAACATCAATCACGAATACCTGTTAGGGTTTTTATGAACATATGTTCTCATGCAATGAATGAGTGTTTTGTATAACAGGTGTTGGGAAGAAATGAATAATTATTTTAATTTTAACCCTCAAATTTTTAATTCAACAACAAAAATATTTATTTCACACATACATAATTTAAAATTTTCTGCACTGAAACTATATTGATCCTAACGGACGAGCTTTACCGCTATTCCAGGTATGCGCTTTTATTAATGTCCGTGACTAGGATCAATGAGTACCGAGGTGAGTGGAGTGGTGTGGTGTGTGTGTGTGTGGGGGGAGGTGTAGCTTGTAGTACCACTGTGCTCTGTGGTTTAGGTTGTTAAGTTGACCCGGGAATCCTCCTCGCTTTAGAACTAGGATCAGTACGCACCTGCGCTTCCAACCAAGGATAAAGCCATAAAGTTCCGTTAGAAGCGAAAGGTAATTTTTTAAGCTATTTTTTAAATTTTAAAAGAAAAAATTGTGCAAATTTAAAATTTTGAGGTTGGCCGCTATCTCGCTACCTATCTTTTTGTCACTGCTTTCAACATAGAAAAGAGTTTGTCTTTAACTATGAAGCGAGGCATGATTATTTACACTTTACTGTAAATGTATATAGCTATGTGTCTTATTGTGACCAAATGATATCTTGAATTTGGTTCGAATGGTTCCGATTGGTTGATAATAGGTAGAAGTAACACTGTATAATAATACTTGGCCAAAAAAAATGTGATAACAGAAGCGTATATGAGGAGGATTAATAATATAAATAAACATTACAATCTCAACTTATCCAAATAATTGATAGCCAAAAAAGGAGCGATGAGCTCACCCGATGTAAGACTCAATGAGAGGAGAGCCTAACGGGAAGAGTTTGAAATAGTTATTTCTAATATTGTATCATGCACATTATATATGTTTTATTTATTTTTATTCTTATCGAATATACTTGTTAGTTGTTACACTATATAATATTAATTGATTGCCGGATCCGGATATTGTTCGGTCCAATATGGTCCACATTTCCCCTCTTTATCTTCTAGGCTTTTGCTGCTTCTTTTATGGGATGTTGATTAAGGTACACTGATTGATAGGTGTGTGTAGTTTTTATTAGTGGTGAGTGGGGGTAGGCTAAGATGGATCATAAGATGGCGTGGAGTGGAGCCCACAGCCCAAGATTTCAGGATTAACCCTCCAATATCCAAGAGTCAAGAGTCCACTATTCGTATCAAGTAGCACTAGTTCACTAGAACCTTTATAATTAGATTGCGTCTCTATAACCCCGAATTTTGAGACAGGTAGTTAGAGCCGTTACATGTCACACTGTTGATGAGTGTTCGATTTCCTTAGGGAACGACTCTCGTGGGAATGTCCTGCGGCAGTAGAGTTTCGTTTACAAAGAGCAGTATGAGCTAGAGTATAACTCGAACCAGCTGGTTATAATCCAAGTCCAAGTATGATCTATAAATTCTGCTACTAAATCATAAAATCAATGGTTAGAGTAATGAACGGTCAAGATCTAGACTTATAGTGGAACACGAGTGAATAACTAGCAGGAAATAATAAAAATGTTAAAAGCATGAATGAACGTAGGACATTCCTTTGCCAAAGCTAGCAAGTGTAGGTGGAGAAGCATAAAACAATAGAAGTGAAAAAAGTAGATAAACTAGTTACCTTGGCCATGTGGCCGTGCATCTCCACAGTATAGTCCAGAGAATAAATAATATTTTATCCGGTCATAATTGAATATTTACTTTCTCATTCAATTTATATAGGTAATTAAACATTCAATTTCGAATGAAAGAGTGATTCAAGGAATGTGTTCAAAGGAGTTGTGATTATAGTGCAAAACAAAAATGTGGCAGTATATACATACTTTTAGACAGGGGTTGCGACATATGTTATATGCTTTTAGACAAGTGTTACATTATATGCAATATGTGTTCTCTGGTGATGAACATCTGTCATAAGGTATATATGTAACACATGTTTTCAACAATAAGTATTACAAACTTACAATAACTGTTTGCTTCAAAATAATTTGGACCATCAAATTTTTTATATATACTTGTTTAGTGTTCAACATCATAGCGGAATCGGTTTAAAGGGAATTTCGTCCTCAAGAGTTGTGACAGAAATTGAGTGGCATCCCTTATTTTCTTAAAGGTATGTACGTAGTTGCTTCATGCTTGGATTTGACCGTTCGATGGGTACCCAAATGAGCGTGGCATTCCCCTACTCATTATCTCTACCCATGTTTGGCCTAGGCATAGGACTCACCCTCTAAATATATTATGATCAAGAAAGTTGATGCATGAACTAGAACTTAGGTAGACTCTCTTCTTGAACATTTATATTTAAAGCCAGTGGATAGCTTCTTCTAAATTACTTTGGATTTAGTATCAAACACGAACAAAAAAAAAATAGTACTTCAAATAAAATTTTGGTTCTGGTAATTGAGATTTTCTTTTAACACTGCGCTGATACTACTTTAGCTATTCGATCGATTAATCGAGAAATAAGTGAATAGCAAAAACTTTATTAGTACCGGAATGAAGTTGCATCTCTAATGAGGTTTGATCCCTCAATTTTCAAAGCAACTGTCATAACTCTCTAACCCTTTGGACCCCCTCTAAGTTAGTACTCCACTAGCTCCTTAATATAAGACTTTCCGGATGTATAATGAAAATTAAAGAAAGATATTTTGTTAGTCAAAATATCAATATTACTATCTTAAATATGATTTGCATATCACTGATTCTATATAAGAGAGTAATATTAATATTTTGATTAAAAAATATCTTATTTTTTGTTTCTTTAATTTTCGCTAATTAAGAATGGAGGGAGTAGTATGTAATAGTGAAATTTGGGTGAGAAAAAATAGAGAATTGTAATTAGTAGCCCATAATGGAAATAGGGCCCTCGAAATTTTTAAAAATACTAGTAGATATAGTAAATTTTATATGTAGTTTAGAATATTTGATCAAGTCCGCCCCAAAAATCTTTTTGCAGTTTTTATATATAGTTCGGCATACTGTTACAGTTTTTCGCCCTCAACATACAATTCCTGACTTCGTCCTGGAAAGGCAGTATAAAAGCAAAACAATTATCTACAAGGAATACTCACATGGCTTGTCCTTTCATCTCAGCCCCGACATATATAAACATAGTATTATAGTACTCTGATTAATCAAATTCTAATTTTAATGTGATATTGATATAAGAGAAAAATAATTAAAGAGCAGATTTTTGCAGCCTCGAATGGTCACTAATATCAGCTTTTTTCCTTTATGCAGTGATGGCACCAGCGCTACAAACTCACCAATTAGAGGCAACATTCAAGATCTCTCAGATCTTTGGCAGTCACTTTCCTAAGCCATCCTTTTACATCTGCTAACCATTTTTAGGGGATAGCATAGGTCCGGTCTGATCCGGCGCAAAATAGTTAAAATTTAATACATAATGAATAATTTTAACGTTTTTTGGTCTTTGGATAAAAAAAAAAAATTAACGTTTCAAGATTTTTTTCGGGGAACACGTTACGTAAGGTATATGTTAAATGCCAATGTGTTCATCAAATAAAACACATGTTGGAGCCTTAAAGATAAATGTTCATAAGGAGAGAACGTTTATTGTATGAAATTTAACACATGCTCGAAGAATATTCCATATATATTGAATTTAGAGCGTTAAGCATGAGATTTAACAAATGTTCAAAGAGTAGTATATTCTTGGTTTTTTCCTCTAGTTTCGCTATTACCTTGGTTTCAGATATTTCTCTTTTTGTCTTGATTAATGATAATACAGTTTCTTTCTTTCTTGAAGAATCTTGATAATTTAGTTATTTCAATGATTTTTTCACAAACTTCTAACGGGTGGAAATCGTTTGTCCCCAAACAGAAATGAAGTCAGGAATTTGATGTTGGGGGGCGAAACTGATAAAATTTCTTGGGGAGTCAATAAGAAAGGCAAAAAAAAAATTCTTGGGGGGCGAAACTAATAAAAAATTTCAAAATTTTCTAAAATACACATAAATTTTCTATAAATAGTAGTATTTTTAAAATTTTAGGGGGGCCCTCTCTGTCTTCGCCACTGTCCCCAAACATGTCCGCATACATATACTCATTACTCAAAATTTATCATGTGACTATTTTTTTCAATTATATATACACGTAGCGATTTATGAAGGTTTGGGTAGTTGCTACAGTGCTGAACAAAAAAATTTTCAGCACGTGCTGAACGTCACACGAGCTACAGGATTAAAAGATTTTGGATCACAAGGCTGTAAGGCATCCGGCTGTCAATGAAGCCGTCGACACTGGATCCGGAGGCTTTCAAATCACAGTTCCCCACCCAGTTGATATTTTTTACCAAATTTCATAATTATCTCCCCCAAAACTGCGATTTTTGCACTAAAATTTCGCAATAATCACTCTAATTCGGCATCATGACTATCATGCCGCACATTTTCCCTTGTTTGAAGATTCAATATTCCAAAAAAAACCCAAAAATTATTGTTCTTTGTCTTCTTCTTCTTTTTTTTTTTTAAAAAAAAAAATTCCCATTTTGTTGGTTTACTTCAATGGAGAATTCCATTATCGATAGCCGGATGATTTTGAATGATATTCCAAATCATACTAGTTTGGATGATTTTTTTGTGAATGGTATGTGTCATGTTAATAGATATTATGAATTTGTCTCATAGCTATTATGTGTCATTCTAATAGCTATTATTAATTTGTCTTATAGCTATGTTTCTTATAATTGCTATTGTGCATATAGTTTACAGTTATTATATACATGACATACACCTATTGTAAACATAACACTTGTTATGTTATTTTATTTCACATATTATTTATAGATTGTTGAAGTTATTTATTTTACTAGAAAAATTGACTGCCGAAGAACATTGAAAACGACGTTTGGAATGTGGCCATGGAAAGACGGGACAAGAAAATGACGAAGGTGCTTTCTTACCCATCTCCTTCTACTAATTAAACTAGTTGCTTTCGTCTTTCTGGTATTGCTTTGATCATTTCTTCACCTTTTGTTTTTTTTAACAAAATGTGTTTTGGATTTCAATTTATATTTCCCACAGAATAGCTATTAAAATCTAGGGTTTCTGCAAATTTTGAGATTGATTTTTCATATTGAAGGGTTAATGGTTGTGGATGATTAAATAGGGTTCAGTGTTGGAACAATTATGGATTTAATGGTGAAATCGTGGCTTACAATTATGAAATATTGAAGATATCGTGGTTGATGAGTTTCAAAACTGAAAAAATAAGTTTAGGCTTTGTTTCAGGGAAGAAGATAAACAATGTCCACGCCTTGAATCCAGTGTGGCAGACATATTATTCATTTTACTTTTAGCGCTTTTTATGGTCATTAGATGTAAGGCACCTAAATCGTATAGTTATTAGTGTGTTCAGCAGGTGCTAAACAATAGGGTATTTAACACCCTAGCCGGCTCGAAATGTTTGAGTATATATGAATGAGGACATACACCAACTATTTTTTTGCCACTTCTGCTAGACTCTGGCCCATATATTTGACTAATTGAGCATGCACTCCAATGGGCTAAAATGACATTTTACTCGTTGGTCCAGTTTAGACCCACAAGTCCTCTTACACGTGGTCTCTACAAATGGGCTTATCCCATACCCAATACTTCACTTTCGGCCCACACGCAAAAATCTGACGCTCCATATTCGAACTACAAATGATCGTATCCGTTACCTTAAATCATATAAATTCCAAAATTTTCCGCTAGAAAAAATTTCAAAGGGCCCATATCGTCCTCCCGCTAGAACCTTCTCGTCCTCTACTTATCAGCTTTTAAATGGAGTAGTAGTGGATCATCGTCGTTGCGTATTCTCACCGATCAAATTCGCCGGAATCTTCACAGGAATTTTACTCACTAGGTATTCATAATCATATGATCGTCTATGTACTTGTTTAATTATATGTTTAAATGTTTTGTTTCTGGATGAATTTTTTTGGCGATTCTTCATTTTGGAACTGGGAAATAGAATTTTGCAGGCATGGGGAAAAGCTATCCGAAACTGAGTGAGGATTATCAGAAGGCAGTTGAGAAATGCAAGAGGAAGCTCAGAAGATTTATTTCTGAGAAGAATTGTGTTCCTTTGATACTGCGATTGGCGTAAGCTTCTTTATCACTCATAGTCTGTTCTCTTTTTTTTTTTTTTGGGGGGGGATGAATGTCTTGTTATTGAGCTTTATTTATTTTTAAATTAGAATTTAGTACTATATTGAAGTTGTTGAAAAACGTCGATTTCTGCTTTTGAAATGATCAGATGTGTGCTCTCTTTGGTGTTTTTCTTCGCCTAGTCTCCAGTTATTTAGCGGTGGATTCATGTGCTATTGAAGTTTAATTTTTTTAAATATAAGAGATTAGTTATGAGAGTTTAGAGCTAAATTACCTTCTTTTTAAGGTGAAAATTCATCTTGGATAAACTAAAACAATAATGTGTATATCCAATTTGAGATAGAGAGTAATAATTACAGCAATCTAGTCAAGTAATAATTTATAAATACGAGTCAAATTTATTAAATAAAGGCTTGAATAATATGACGTAACACTTATTACCCGATATCATAGTTCTCGGATTAAAAAATCCTTCATCAATAACAAAAACAAGTTATAGCTCAGAAAAAGAGTTCTTCGTGTAATTTACTTCTTATCTTCCACTAATTTATAATTTGTATATTTAATATTTTGATATTGAGATAGATATCATATTTGACATGGTATAAAAATCTAGAGAGCCCGGTTTGGCATGGGCTCTTGAACAAGTCCAATACGAAGGCCCAACTCTTCAAGTTAAACCATGTCTGTCAAAGCATTCTTCTTGAAGTAGCATTGCTGGGCTTTGTAAACCAGTCTACAAAGCAATTATCAAAAGAGAAAAAATAGGCAAAAAAATCATCTGTCCCCGTTTCTGTTCCCAACCAATCCTAATTCACTATGTGTATATATAATTGGAAAAAATATTTATATAGTAAATTCTAATTGGTTGGGAACATGGATGATGACAGATGATTTTCACCCGAAAAAATATACTAAAGAATAATATGCGAGACTAATCTTCAGTTTCACTCCTTTAAAAAAAGATAATAGAAACCGCTCCTTTGACCAACACTTTACTTCTTCGTAGACTGAGTTTTTCAGCAAACTTCTAAGTTCTACCTACTGGCATGACATGTGACTATTTTAGTGACGGTCACATTCATATAAAATTCGTTGGACATTTATTAAAGCGTTTTGTCTTTGCAATCTTCTTTGTGAAGGCTTCTTCACCATTCTGGTAGAGAAACAATATTGAGGATAGGATTGGATGGATTATCTTTCTAAGAAATTTGTCCTTTTGAAAAGTATGAACTATTTGTTGGAAAAATCGTAGAGTTCTGTCACGACACTGTCACATTAATTTTTGGATGTATATCACAAAGTTTATAATTCTTCATTGATGATAAATAATTAAGAGAAATTTAATTTTTTATCATGTAATGATATAATAAGTTATAGAGTAGTGTTAGATGGCTAAGTCTTAGTCAATTAATTGACTAAATTGATGGCAAAATGGTAAATAAATGGGTGAATCCCTTATACCAACAGGGGGTAAATAATTTTTAATTTGGATTTTTATCTAATTTTAACCAATTTTACTTAGTCGAAAATCATTTTCCTAAGTTATAAACTATAAAATGCATTTATGAGTCAAGTCAATGAGAAAATTATTCAAAGAATGTAAGCTCTAAACGTCAAATAGTTTATGATATTTTATTTATTCATACATAATGAGGTCTCAGCATTGTTAACCAAACTAATGTTTCATCGTCAAATAGTTTATGATATGTAACTCTCTCCTTCTACTGATGTTTACCTTTTTTTTTTTTAAAGCTTTTTACAATTCTGATTCACATTTATACACATGTATATTGTGATTCATAATTTCTACAAAACGCAAGATTTTATATCAAGCAAATAATTTAATTTCTAAAAAGTTGAAAATAAAATTTAAAAAAACAGACGCTATATTATCAACTCTCCGTGACCCGCAGAGATACTTAGAGACGAAGGAAAACCCAATAATATATACGGTATAAGAAATCGTTATTAATGGAATTAAGAAGTCTAAAAGAATATGCATGTGCTGTATGATTCAAACCCATTAGGCAAAGATAAAAAGAGATAAAGTGGCAATAAAAAGTTTAAACAACATACTTTGTTGAAAAGACAGTGTCTTCATGCAAAAAAAGAGAGAGTCCTATCTATCTTCTACGAAACTTCCTTAATCCCTCTCAATAATGCTTAATTCAAACTACATTTGGTATATGATAATTTCGAATAAATAGCCATCTTGGTCATTAAGTTATTTTCGGTCTGCCACTTTGGTCAAAAATAATTTTTTTTAAACTTTTTTCATCATTAAAGTTTTTTCATTCTGCCATTTTGGTCAAAATAATATTTTTCTGCCATTTTTATCACTAAAGTTTTTTCGGTCTTCCATTTTGGTCACTACAGGTTTTTTAGTCTGCCATTTTGGTCACTAAAATTTTTTCATTATGCCATTTAGGTAGTGACCAAAATGGCAGAATGAAAAAACTTTAGTGACCAAAATGGAAGACCGAAAAAACTTTAGTGATGAAAATGGCAGAAAAAACTCATTTTGACCAAAATGGCTGAATGAAAAAACTTTAGTGATGAAAAAAGTTAAAAAAAATTATTTTTGACCAAAGTGGAAGACCGAAAATAACTTAGTGACCAAGATGGCTATTTATTCGATAATTTCTTATGTCTTCATATTATTATTACTTTTTATTAGGAAAACTTTCATTGAGTTTATTTTTTTATACCAGTATTCAAGACATTTACTTTAGTCTTTATCAACTAAGCTCATTACATTCTTAATAATTAGGGGTATGAGTGGAGATTGATAGAAGACATACTTAACATTTGATAATGTACAAATTGGTTGCTCACATAATACTAGTGAAACATATTAATTGTAAACTGACATAATTTTTAGCAATGAATAAACAAAGTGACTGATAAAATAATATCACTAAACAAAGTGGCGAGAAATGTTGGTCCAACTTTTTTTAATGCCATGTTTTGGCTTTCTACAAAAACAATGTCAATCTAATGCAAACCCCTAGAGATCGATAGGAGACATACTTAATATTTGATAATAAATGTACAAATTGATTGCTCACAAATTAATTGTAGACTTACATAACTTTTAACAATGAATAAAAAAATGACTGATCAAATAATATTACTAAACAATAATCTCCTATACTTTGACTTGCTCAATTCGTTTGCACTACTTGCTGAAGAGGACTTGTATGTGCAATCTCGTCATTTGCTCGTCTCTTTCAAGGTAGTATGAGTCAAACAAATGGTTCAGCGCTTACAGTCTTTGGTGGGACCACTATAATTGTACTTTGACTGTTTACTTTTTTTAAAAATAATTTTGACTGTTTAGTGTTTACAATCCGAATGATTCCGAGAAGTGTCACTCCATTTAAGATAGTTTTAATGTGATTGTTTTCACAACCTCTCGTATAAATTGAATAAATTGAATTAAACTTATATTTACATGTATTTATTGAATTTTTATATTGGAGGGTAATGACTTTATCACCCACTCACAATACAATGCAGCTGCTATCTATCATCAGTGACAGACTCCATTCCCATTTCCCATCCCGCAAAAAACTTTACTCCATTTTACCTGCTCTTTGTTGGAGTTATTTAGTTCTTTCTCATGAATCAAAATACACTTAAAGTTCATATCTTTCTATCTGTTCCCTCTTTTCTTTGTCCTAATATGATGATTTGGATACCATCTTATTCTTCTTCTTCTTCTTCTTCTTCTTACTCCCAATCCAACTTTCAGTAAAACAAAGAAAACACAGAAAGGGAAATGGGAGGTTTACACCTATCACCTGTTTCTCTTGTTTTCTCTGCTTCTTCTTATGGATTTCAGTTTTACCAAAGCCCAGAGCCCAGGTTCTCACTTCTATTTAATTTTTTCTTTTTGCTTATGTTTTCTTTGAGAGTAATTTTATGAGTATAACTTTACTGGGTTTAGTTTCTTATGCTTCAGAACTAAAGATGTGTTTCAAAGATCCTATTTTGAAGATGGGTTTCTTGAATATACTTTATTTATATCATTGTCCACGTAATCACAATTGGTTTTAATTATTTTTATTATTGCGGGAAGAGGGGCGTCGAACGAGGGACTTGTGGTTTGAGCTGGAAGTGATGTGTCAACTGGGCTAGTCTTTCTCTACTATTGGTTTGTGTATTTGGTGCAAGAATTTTTCTTCCTTCTTGAGGTTGAGGTACTACAAAATGGGAAAATTTGCAAAAGAAAATTAGAAATCTCCAAGAAGAGTAAAATTAACTCTTTTAGGTATGTTTTATGCTTAATTAATGCATTGGATAAGGAACTTTGGCCCATGGATGGGCATTAGCGTGTTGCAAGCTGATAAGCTGTGAACTTTGATTATATTATTTGAGGGTGGAGGACTAGTTTCTAATTAGGCGAGGCAAACGTGATGGTATACTATTGCTATCATATTTTGTCAGTTTCTTATTTGTTAGTACTAAGTTTTTGGTCGGGCTTATTGTCTGTATGTTCCTTCATTTCTTGGATTTTCTAGTCTAATCTTTTACTGATTTAAGTTGGTGTAAGTTTATTGATTGTTATGCATTTCAACTTTTAATCAGCTAAGAGCTATGAAAATATTTTCTCAAGTTATTTTTCTGCTGGAGTTTGTTAAAAGAAATACTAGTTCGAACCGGATTAGGGATATGCAGATTCCAGGCTCAATTGTTTTTGAATTTCTCCAAATAAAAAGAACATAAAAAGCATAAGAAGTTATAGTTTATACGAATTGCATTGAAAGTTGATTAAATGTTGTATAGTTTGCTTACAATAACTCAAACTGACTGGCAGTTGTGGTTTTAGTTACTGGTGTGGTACTTATGATCAATTTGTCCTGCTTAAGTAGGTTTTGTAAGTTTGGATTGTGGCGGTCAAGGTAGTTACACAGATCAACTTGGTCTTATGTGGACGCCAGACACTCAGATGAAAAGTGGAGAAACGGCTAATATATCTGTCACAGGTGAGACCAGGCAACAATATATGACATTGAGATATTTCCCAGACAGCAATACTAGCAGAAAGTATTGCTACACGCTTAATGTCATTAGTAGAACCAGATACCTTATCAGGGCAACCTTCCTGTACGGAAACTTTGATAATAATAATGTTTATCCAAAGTTTGACATTTCACTCGGGCCTACTCACTGGGCTACGGTTGTTATTTCGGACGCTAGTACCGAGGAAGTCGAAGAATTAATATTTTTGGCTACTGAACCCACCATCAGTGTCTGTTTATCTAACGCTACAACTGGGCAGCCATTTATCTCTACGCTTGAGCTCCGTCAGTTCAATGGCTCCACGTATTTGACTAAATTTGAAAACCAGTTCTTCCTAAGTGTTTCAGCTAGAATAAACTTTGGTGCTGAAGATGAATCTCCAGTCAGGTAGTCCTTTGATCCTAGATTTGTTCTCCTAGCATGAATTTTTCTGACATATTTGTCTAAGGATATATGTAGTAGATTGAACTGCTTTAAGATGATAGTTGGGGTTTTGATTTCCATTTTTTTTTCAAGAAACGGTAGCTTGAAGTTTTTGCATGGAAGTAATACTTGGTTTCTCTTTCCTGTAGGTATCCTGATGATCCCTTTGATAGGATATGGGAGTCTGATTCTGTGCGCAAAGCTAACTACCTTGTTGATGTTGCTCCTGGAACTCAAAAGATCACAACCAAAATGGAAATTGATGTTGGAATCAGTGAAAGACCACCTCAGAAAGTGATGCAAACTGCTGTTGTCGGCAGAAATGGGACTTTAACATATCGCTTGAATCTGGATGGTTTTCCTGGTTTAGGATGGGCAATGTGCTACTTTGCAGAAATTGAGGATTTGGGTCCTAGTGAATCCCGAAAATTCCGGCTAATGCTAGCTGGAAATCCTGATGTCAGCAAGCCTAGTGTCAATATCCAAGAGAATGCCCAAGGGAAATATCGTCTGTATGAACCTGGCTATGAGAATATATCACTTCCTTTCGTCTTGTCATTTAGATTTCAAAAGACGGTTGATTCTATGAATGGTCCCCTCCTGAATGCAATGGAAATAAGCAAGTACTTAAAGAAAGCTGATGGCTCTGTAGATGGTACCAAATAACTTTTCCCTTAGTTGCATTTTTTTTATTCTTTTTTTTAAAAAAAATAAATAAATTATTGGGCAGGGGTGTCGAACTCAGAATTTGTTGTTCCCTGAGCGAGAAGTGCTGCGCAACTGCGCTAGCATTCTTTAGCTCTTAGTTGCATATTGGCATATCAATATGCTAGAATTCGTTATTCATGTTTCTATGATATCCAAGAGGAATTGCTGGTGTTACCTATTTATTATTAATGCATTTCCTTTTATTTTTTCAAATGAAGAGTGTTTAGAGCAGGTGATATTCCGCGGATGAGTTCAAATATTCCAATTGTATTATATTCTAAAAGTGCTAGTGAGGCATATGTGATACTAGTCTGTGTAATTGCAGGACCAATCATCGGTAGTGTTATCTCGTCTTACTCCACTGCTGATTGGGCACAAGAAGGTGGTGACCCGTGCCTGCCAGTCCCATGGTCCTGGATCGAATGTAGCCCAGATTCCCAAGCTAGGATAACCTCAATGTAAGATTCTCAGTCTCTCTCGGACTCTGTCTGCTCCTGCTCGGTTATCTTGTAGTCGTTCCCATCTGATAGGATCTTAGCTACAGTCACTGTTGTCCAGAATATATTCTGCTTCTTGTTAACTTGTTACTTTTCTTGCCATGTTGCTAAACCTTAGATAAATGTAGTCAGTTAACCTATGAATTTATCCAAATAATCTGTATTTGTTGCAGTAAATTGTCGAGGAAGAATCTAACAGGGGATATCCCTTTAGATCTTACAAAGCTTAGCAGCTTGGTTGAGTTGTAAGTTCGATCCTAACTTTTGAAGGTTCGTTCCTTGCTTCGAGTTAGTTGCTTCATGTCTGAATCATTATATAGATTTGTCATCTTGTCGCAGGTGGCTTGATGGGAATTCATTATCTGGTACAATTCCGGATTTTTCTGGATGCCCAAGCTTAAAGACAATGTACATTTCTCTCTCTGTCTTATGATTGTGAGTAGTTCAATGCAGTATTTTAACTTGAACTGGCTTGTGATTGGCCTTTAACAGACATCTGGAGAATAACCAGTTGACCGGAGAGCTTCCGTCCTCCTTGGAAAGATTATCAGACTTAAGAGAACTGTAAGTTTCAGATTTGTTTTAATATGAAGGACACAGAGTGATAAGGAGTTCCTAAAATTTCATCTACCGATCATCTGTAACACTTCCGTGTAACATTTCCTGTAACATTTCTAGTTATAGAAATTTTCATCTGTGTATCCTAAACTATAGAATAACCCTAAACTCTAAAAGATAAACCCTTAGCATCAAATACTATAATTAGAAATGTACAAAGAGTGTTACAGAGGATCCAGAGGACCTTGTATCGTCTAGTACATTGTCTAGTGCACCCATGAAACTATCACATATGAAATGTGATCAGTTCAGACCCATAAATTCTCTTTGGTCCAATGATGTGCTACATGTGGGCAATTTACTTAGCAAAAAAAAACATATGGAGCAATTTCATTGGTGTACTAGAAGATCCGGAGTGTGCATCTACTTATAGCATTCCATGAAAGAGATCTTTTTCCCCCAATGATGTCTACTTTCTTGTCATGAATCTGAAAACCTAGATAATGTCATTAAGTGGTCATTCCAGCCCTTAATTGTAATTATTGCTGAAGTCTACTTCGGATTTACTGTTCTCTTTCCTGTTAAGTTATGATTGATGCTCGCATTGATGAAGAACATAATGCTTGCAGGTATGTGCAAAACAACAAATTATCTGGAACTATTCCGTCAGATTTTTTTACCAAGGGACTGACTTTTAAGTGAGTATCAGTTCCTTACCAGTAGATTTTAGTGCGTAATTACTTCTTTTTAGGGTGTCTAATTAAACTACTTGTAAGAGTAGTGGCTGATTGGTTCTGGTTTCTACTGTTGCAATTGGAAAACTAAGATGGCACAAAATTTATCATGGGATTTGTATCAGTTTTGTGAGAGCAATTTGGGTGTATTTGGATTAAGGTTTTTGTTTGAGATTTTTTGTCTTGGAAAGCGTGGAAGCTGATTGTTTGTGAGAGATGTGGGCCCCAAAACAAATAAAATTGGGTTAAGAGTGAAAAACAAATACACCCCTTAAATCTGTATATATGTTGCTGTTAATTGAAGTGTGAATTTTTCGTCATCAATTATTTTCTTTCAAGTACTTTACTTTATATATGTTCAAGTACTTTACTCTTTAACTAATGAAAATTCTTTCGAATAATAACTTATATTGTTCTACCTCATTCCTCTCAGTTATACCGGGAACCCGAATCTACGTATAGGGGACACCAGAGGGAATCATAAGAAAATCATAATTGGTTCAACAGTTGGTGCTGCAGTTTTGTTCTTTGCTACTGTTATCTCTTGCATATTGATGAGGAAAGGCAAGAAAAGTTATAAGAAGAAAGGTCAGATAAATCACTTCAAATAATTGAGTTCTTTTGAGCGATTAGGAACTCAGGTAATCGGATGAACTGATATTGTATTTGTTTACCATATTGAAGACCAACATGAACTTGGTTTACCTGGTCAAAAGCTTTCCACTTCATTTGGTGATACTGCTACAGAAGCTGCACATTGCTTCACTTTATCTGAACTCGAGGAGGCCGCGAAGAATTTTGAGAGGAAGGTTGGTTCAGGAGGTTTTGGGGTTGTCTACTATGGTAAATTGAAAGATGGGAAGGAAATTGCTGTTAAAGTTCTGACAAATAACTCATTCCAAGGAAGGCGAGAATTCTCAAATGAGGTAATTCTTAGCTGTTTAGATGCATTCATGTTCTCATTGAAACTCTCAATTTGTTTGTGGTAAGATTGGGAAATGCGCACCATTTGTTTTAGTCTGCGCGAGTAACCATAAAAATGCTTTGCTCGTGTGACCTAGGTGGCTCTTCTTTCGAGAATACATCACAGAAATCTGGTACAATTTCTTGGATTTTGCCAAGAAGACGGGAAAAGTATCCTTGTATATGAGTTTATGCACAATGGGACTCTCAAAGAACATCTCTATGGTAACTCTATTGTTTTTTCTGCCCTATAGCTATTGTTATTTATTTATTTATTTAGGGTCTGACTTAATCACTTGTAAACGCTCTAAGGGCCTATAACACGTGACCGGAGGATTAGTTGGATCAAGCGCCTTGAGATTGCTGAAGATGCTGCTAAAGGTTTTTAAGCTATCTCGATTTGGCTCAAGAGAGAAACTATCTTTAGATCATTAGCAGTATTCAAATGTGCTACTCATGCTTGTTTCAGGGATTGAATATCTTCATACTGGATGTAGTCCATCAATTATTCACCGGGATCTAAAATCCAGCAATATTCTTCTCGACAAAAACATGCATGCAAAGGTTTCCGACTTTGGTCTCTCAAAACTTGCTGTAGATGGAGCTTCCCATGTGTCTAGCATAGTTCGGGGAACTGTTGGATATCTGGATCCTGAGTAAGCCTTCTTCTCTATGCATGAAACATTCCGATATGATGTCCAAGTGTAGTTTCGTCTTCCCATATACATATGGACAAAGTGTTTTTGGAATTGTCATGCTTTCGCAAAGATAGTTCTATGTAATGCAATCCAATCTTGAACTGATCTGTCTTTTACTCATACTTTTATATTACACACTCAATGTTACGATTTCTAAAAAACTGTATAAAATTGAACAATCAATTTGGGATGGAGGGAGTACTTATTTTGTTCAATAACTAGCGAAAGATTGTTATTTTGTGCTTGCAAGTGAGGTGTGGCTTTCCTCTCATGCTATGCAGGTATTATATTTCCCAGCAGTTAACTGACAAGAGTGACGTTTATAGTTTTGGGGTCATTCTCTTGGAGCTAATATCTGGCCAAGAAGCTATTTCTAGTGAAAGCTTCGGCGCAAACTGTCGTAATATAGTCCAATGGGTAAGATCTCTTGACTGAAAAGGACGAAATTTCAAAATTTCCAGCAGCCTCTAAGAATTACAGAATCCGCACTTTATTGTTAATTATAATCTGTTGTATTTTACAGGCAAAGTTACATATCGAGAGTGGGGATATTCAAGGAATCATCGATCCAACCTTTGAGAATGAATACGACATCCAATCAATGTGGAAGATAGCAGAGAAAGCCTTGATGTGTGTCCAACCACACGGGAGCATGAGACCACCGATATCAGAAGTTATTAAGGAGATTCAAGACGCAATATCAATTGAAAGAGGATCAGAAGCAATGAGAGAAGGTAGTTCTGATGAGATATCGCGGCATTCTCTGCATTCGTCCATGAACATGGGTGGTGGTTCTATAGATTTGGGTGTTAGTGAGCATTTCTTATCAATTGGTGAATCCATCACAAGGCCAACTGCTAGATAGAAGGATTCATCTGTGCATGAAATGGTGAATATATTCTTCTTCTGAGTTTTTTTTATTAGAATGACCATGTTTTAGTAGAATATGCATCACATGGCATGCTTTTCTGTGATGTTTTTTTTAGCATGGACGGATTCCGTCTCTTGCTGAGCTCCCTTAAACATTTGACGTGTTAGCCATCTTTCTAGAAAAACGAATTTAGGGAATTCGTTTATGCTAAAAAAGAAAATACTCCCAAAAAACATGGTCATGTGATACTCATTCTGCCAAAATATGGCCATTATGATAAAAAAAAAAAGCTCTTTATCTTCAGCATCTTTTCAATCCTTCCATATTGTTTTGACATATAGGGTAACACAGTACATATTTGTAACTTAAATGAGGTTTTTAGATGGATGATTGCTATTTGTGTCTATGTACTCGTGGCCTTACGAATTAAGCCGTGCTCCAGATGCACGCGTTAAAAAAACCTCTTAGGATAAATAACCCCAAAGTGGCATGATTTTCTAACTTTTAGGGGCTGCAATTGACAAAACATTGTAGTATTTCAATTTTTCGCAGAATTATTTGACACTTTTATTTTTAAAGACTAAATTGATAAAATGTCATACTTTTAGGGACTAACTTATTATTAATCTTTTTCTAGTGAATTGCAATAGCTTCTTAAAAGAGTGAAAAATAAAAATGAAAAAATGAACCCATAGTCACAGTGTATTTGGCACCACTTTTATGGCATATTGCAACACAAATTTTTTCTTATCAACCATGTACTTTTTAGTGTACGAGACATAAATGATCAAACTAAAACCAATCTAAATACACTCTAGACAACACAAAATGACACCGTTGTGAAATAAGCTAGAGTTAGGTATTGATGCATATTTTTTCTGCGCATACTGATTGAATATCAAGTTATTGATGTGATACTCTCTATCAGTCTATCTTATATGGAATAAGTTTGAAATGTTAGAATGTTGCATGGATAATTATGATATGAACATTATGGTTCAGAACTGTCCACATCACTACGTGATGAGGAGAGAGACAAATATATGACGATGTGGTCAGTTCTGTACCACAAGGTCTGTCCATATCAGAATTTTTCATGTTGCATTAGTTTGAGTCTAAGTCTTATAACTAGCTAGAGATATCCATTTTGACGTAACAAATGTACTTACCAACATAAATAACCGTTCACACAGTTAGATTCACAAGTCGCGTTTCAGATCTACAAGCATAAAACGTAACAATTACATAACTCCGATTTGCAACTCAAAAGAATAGCTATTTTTAACCTAGTATAATTATTTTTAATAAAAGAAAAGTTTCCATCGAAAATTAACAATTAAGATTGTACTATAAACTACGAAAAAATATACATTACAACCTACTCGGAGTTCAGCAACGAGATGCGCTAGACAACAACCCCTTGCTATAGTGGAGAACGTTACCGTCGGATCACGAATCGGACGACTGAAATCATTTAGATCTTAATACTTATTATGAAAAATATTTTAAGTCAAATGATTTCAACAGTCAGATTCATAATTCAACGGGCACAAAATATTTCGCACAGTGTAAAAAATATTTGATATTTTGTACCGTAGACCCTAGCCGGATTGGACAAAAAACACTCCGAAAATAACGGCCGTTCCAATACACGTGGTCGAATCAGATTGAACAGTAGTTCTATCTAGAAACAGAAACAACAGAAAAAAAGAAAAGAAAAAAGGAAGAGTCGAGATCACTACAAAGAAGATCCGATGAACAGATATAAAAAAACGGGACGGCCACTAATAAATATGACCCCATTTAGCCCTAAACCAACGGTGTTGATAAACCTAACCCCTTCCCCAATCTCTCATCTCAGTCGTCTCCTCTTTCGCTTCTTCTCCCCCGTCCGATCCCCCTTTCCCTCTCTCCTCCCATCCGTTCCTCGCGCCCAAACTCAAAAATTCATTTTTATGTAAATATCTAAACTCATCACTCTTCTCTCCTCAGGTATGTGAAAACTTTTCTCTCAATTTCGCACATTCTCTCTCTAGAAATTGATGATTGCGGTTTTTGCTTTATAGGTTAAATTGATTTTGATCATTTTTTTTGTGTTTTGTGTTTTCTGGTGATGTGTGTGTGGAAATGGCGGAGTCTTCTTCTCAAGGTACGGCGGCGGCGGCTCCGGCAAGTCCTGGTGGTGGTAGTCACGAGAGCGGTGGTGACCAGAGTCCTAGGTCAGGTTGTGTTCGAGAGCAGGATAGGTTCCTTCCTATTGCTAATATCAGTCGGATCATGAAGAAGGCACTTCCGTCGAACGGGAAAATTGCTAAAGATTCTAAGGAGACCGTTCAGGAATGCGTCTCTGAATTCATCAGTTTCATCACTAGTGAGTACGTTACTATTTTTTTAGTTAACGAAACTGTCGGTGGTTGAATTTCTGTTGCAGTGCGTTTGAAATTTTGTGACACGGAGCTATACAGAGTTTTTTTATTATTATTTATGATGCAATCTGTTCGAAATTGAACTTGTTAAACTGGGCACGGAGCTATATAGAGTTTGAGAAGCTTCTGAGTAATTTTATTACGTGTTTGTTTGTTTATTTTTTCCTATGAATATTTGTATATGTTGTGGAATTAGTTGATGAATACTAGTTTTTTGGTTTTTGAATAAGGAAATTAAGTAATTTGTTGTAGAATTGCCTTGCTGTATATACATACATGGTTGATGGTTCTGTGATTCATGATGGTATGTAGTTGTGTATCTATACTCATAAGTTTTTGTACCAGTGTTTGTTTTATGTTGTTCTTATCGATAATTTAGAGCTGATTGAAAGTTGCCAAAATGTTTTACTTAAAGATGGTTAACTTTGTTTAAGTTGTCAAATAAGTTTGATGGTGGTTGAAATGTTAGGGCAAGTGACAAGTGCCAGAGGGAGAAAAGAAAGACAATCAATGGAGATGATTTGCTATGGGCAATGATCACCCTTGGGTTTGAGGATTATATAGATCCTCTCGAGGTTTACTTGACCAGATACAGAGAGGTATTTATTATTCGTTTCGGAGTTCTTTTAATGGTTTTGTTTTTCTAGATCAAGTTTTTGTTGTTTATTCATATTTCCTATTCAGCATTGTTGTCAGCAGTAACTAACAGATGAATAATTTTGTTTTGTTGTGCTCTTAATTCGATGGACTATTGCAGATGGAGGTAATGACTCAATTTTCATTACTTTTATTTGTTTAAGTTAAGTTGTGGTTTCGTTTTCCTTTTAACTTCAAGTGTTTGCCGAAAATACTTCACAGGGTGACACAAAGGGCTCAGCAAAGGGTGCAGAAGGATCTGCAAAGAGAGATGTCTCACATCTGGGTCATAGCTCACGGGTAATCAATCTATTGCAATTTTTTATGATTCTCTAGTTAACATTAAAACGTTAGGCATTGCAATTTACATTTGCATCTCTGATTCACATAGTCTGTGCTTGGCTCGGCTTGCTCATCGGGGTTCAACACAAGGCATGAACTATGGGAACTCTCAGGTAACTCTCTCTTTTCTGTCTCTCATATATGATCAACTGTTATATCTAGTACCTAGCACAACAACAACAACAACAATAGCATAACCCATTAAGTCCCCAATAATTGGGGGTATGGGCGGGGATGGACGGGATACAGACCTAACCTTTGTCAAACAAAGTGGCTGATCCCAGGATACCACTGAAACAGATGTATTGGAGACTAACCTAACCTTTGGCAACAAGTGCACAAAGTGGATATCTAGTACCTAGCAAAAAAAAAAAAAAAACTGTTATATCTAGTGTATACAGCTTAATAAAATACACTTGCTCACAATTTTTCAAAGGTAGAACGCAAGATGGTTTAAGAAAGAATGGGATTTATATGCCATTCTAAACTTTTTTCTTTGGCTAAAACAGCCTAAAAAATCTTGAAAGATTGAACAAAAACCCGCAAAACATGCATCATATTTTCATTCAGTGAAAGGTAGACCAATCTTGAATTGAGAAAATATCTCCATCGAATTAAATTGGTTGTAGTGAAGCATGTTAAACTGATTTAATGTAAACAATATCCTTTTTCTTTTCTTCTTTTTGGATGAGTTGCAATGGCCTTAATCAAGTTTTGTGTGTTTCATTTTGAGATGATTTTTCTTTCTTCTTTTTTACATGAATTCTACGATATTCCTCCTCTTTTTCCTGAAATACTGTACTCGACTAACCTTAGTTGATACTTGCATAAATTGTTCTTGAATGTCTAGTCTCAAGGTCACCATATGATTGTCCCAATGCAAGGCACAGACTAGAATCTGCTGTTCGGTGACTACACCCTGTTCTAAAAGGCAGGGCCTGGCGTTCAATTGGTCTTCACATCTATGTTTCTTCTGTGAACTGTGTAATTAAAATTTATTTTTAGTATTATCCTTTCTTAGTACTATTTACGTAAAATCTGTATATTTAAGGGAACTTCTGCTCAGGTCTAACTATTTCGAGATCGTCTTGCAAAAAAACAAAAGGAAAAATCTATTTCAAGACCTGTGAACTTCGTCTTGTTTCTTTGGAGATCTGTATTGCTTCCATACGATCTTTTCCAACGAAACTAATTGGCAAACATGCTGGTGTAAGTTTCTTTTGTTTCCCATGCCTGATTTCCATTTATTCCTTAAAAGGGCTAATGTAGCTATATAACAATTTTCTTATTTTCATTATGTTGTTCTTGTGTCCACTGTTCTCGTTATTGTGAGTACTACTAACCTCTTGCAGTTACTATATTTCGGTATCAAAAGTTGAGGGCGACTTTTTCCCCCACCTTTTTTCTCCATTGGGGTCAATGGCTAATTTTTCAAGTGTATGATTTGGTGAGTGAAGTAACATGGCCCCTTAGCTTTCTCCATAGTTCTTGTGGAAAGTCGCAAAACTTGCCTTTTCTATGGAAAAAAATTGATATGGACCGGGTCCATGTGGTACAGATTTAGTCACATCTCTACAGAATGAGGAGAGAGAAGGAAATGCAGTGATTCGGTCAAATTTGAACCGTATGGTCCAGTGAAACCGGTCCATATCAGAAGTGTTCCTTTTCTATTGGCTTGGGGGCAAACTTTTGGGTACCTATTACGGATATCTGCTTATATAATATTGGAGATTTGGATAAGGGCTGGCAGGAGGGTTTATATTTTTCCACGTGTGGTCTTGTCTCGGGGGTATTTTTATTTTTGTTGGTGAGTAAGTTTAAAACTTATATTCAGATTAATAAATGTAATATAAGTAGGATAAAAAAATCAATTCTTTTTGTTGTGAATTGACACTTTTAGTTTATGTGTATTGAATTTATTAGTGTAGATGTTTTTTTTTTTGAATAAATTTTTATTAGTGTAGATGTAAGTTTTAAATTTACTTACTAACCAAAATAAAACTACTTCTCGTCCGGATACCTTTTAAGTTCTAACAGGAGTTTGATGTCTGGAGAATTTATGTGGTGGAACAATGTTGTTGATATTTGTAAAAGTAATTAAAGTAAATTATTTGTAAGGGTAAAAAATGAATCAAATTATATTGAAATTGACAATTAGAGTTCAATTTTTAAATGAAGTTTAATCTAATTGTACCTTCTCGACCTAACTTCAAAATTATCTCTATCTTTATTTTTACTATATTAAAAGCGTGAATAAGGGCATGATAATTTACACTTTTGAGTGTTTCATCCAAGAAGTTTCTTTCGTTTTTTGATGGACAATTTAATCTCAATATCAAAATTAAATAACTAAAGTACAATGTTAAAAGAGTGAAATGTAAAATGTAACCTCTATAATATAATTATATCATGCTTTTGATGAATGGTATGATATGTATAAAGTGTCTACATGTATATTAACCTCTAATTAAATAAGTCGGTTTAGAAGATGGAGATCTCTTTGAGAAATCTTGGTCATAATTTTTGTTATCATTCCTACTGCACCAGCGACAAATAATTACAACTTTTATGAGTAATTATTTACCTTGTGAAACAAAATTGTTCCTCGATGCAAAAAAAATATTTATTTGTCTTTCACACGATGCAAAAAAAAGTTTATTCCCCACTTAAATATGCATTATACTTTCTTCTTGTGAGGCCTTACGCCCTTACCCCAGGTAAAAAGCAGAAGTTTATCCGGCTAATATGTATATAGAATTATTTATAAGTATGTCCTTATCGTATGTCGTTGGATTGCTTGATCAAATGACACATTATAATTGTTTCAAAACAATCGTCATACAAAATTAATTCAGAACAACTGTCACACCAACCCTTTAATAAAAAAAATTCAAAAACCCAAATATAATTATTAGAAAAACCTATAGAAGCATATATTAGCCAAATTGAACTTCTAAACTACAGTATTTATGACTTCACAATGTTCACATATCACGGATTTATTTAAAGGATAATTCTGATATGGATTGGACCTTGCAGTGCAGAATTGGTTACATCATTACAAAGTTGTCTCTCTTCTCATTATGTGGTGATGTAGCCAGCAAGTTCTTTACCACAAGGTTCACATGGACATGGTACATATAAGAATTTTCCTTATTTAAAAGGAGAAAGAAAAAGAAGGGAAAAAACCGAATATTTAATTCAATTTTTTTCTCCTCTCCTATTTACACACTCAAAGGTCTCCCTCTACCCTGTTTCCGTCCTCCATCGTCATCATCATCTCTGCAAATTAATCGCCGAACAAAAATTGAAAATTTGATAGGACGAAGAAGACAGAATCGAACGAAAACCCTAGGTATACTTTGCAGCAAAATTTCTATATATGATCACGAATCAATTAAGGTGTTAACAACATTAGGCGTCGAAAAACTATTAATCTGTTCCCTAAGACACACAAAAATACCGTTTGCTAAACTATACATGCGTAGAATCAAAATTTAACGCTGTTAATCATTTTTTTGTTCGGATTATAACTGTTTGTGCTTGCTTTTCAATTAGCTATGGCTATGAATTTATTGAATACTGGTAAGCTGTTTTTATTATTATTTTGGATGCTCCTTAATCAGTTATACATATATGTTAATTTCTTCATGTTTTTAGCTATGCAGACAACAATTCTTCAGAATTCTGGAGTAGTTATGATATAATTTGTTCTTTGCTCTAAGATTGTTAATTTATTTCCGTTTTGGCTGTGGCTTTATTTAATTTTGTTTTCCAGGGTTGCTTATTTGAGTCGCCTACTTCAAGGACTTCAAATAAATTTGTTTGATATGTTTACAGGTGTGACAGATTGCAGGAGGATCAATTATTCATGGTAAATGGAAAATCGAGGTAAAAAAAGAACTGAGACAGCTGAAGAATTACCGGCCGATAAGAGGGCTTGTAGTTCATTGGAATTCAGGCCAAGTACATCAAATTCATCACCAATTCAGACAATGAGTTCCACCCATGAAACACACGATGCCGACATGGATACATCATCAACTTCAGCATCTACTCGATCAGATGGCGAAGGGGAGAGGGACTCTGCTTATGGGTCTTGTGATTCAGAGAATAGTTACAGGGATTACTATAGGCGGCGATCATCTGGCGATCAAAGCAAGTTTAGTAAAGTTTTATCTAGTTTGACTGAAGAACATGGGGAATCAGAGCAGGTGGCTGCTCTAACTGAGCTGTGTGAAATGTTGTCCTTTTGTACTGATGATTCATTATCTGGTTTGATGTCGGATTTGTACTCTCCTGTATTTGTAAAATTGGCTAGGCACGAGAGCAATCCGGATATAATGCTTTTGGCAATCAGGGCTATAACTTATTTTTGTGATGTTCATCCACGATCATCAAGTTATCTCGTTAGACACGATGTTGTTCCTGCATTGTGCCACAGATTAATGGCCATCGAGTACTTGGATGTAGCCGAACAGGTGTGCACTACTGACTCACATATCCTTCCACTGAATAAAATATGCTGGAAATGTGCCTTTATAATTAACTCGCGAAATTTTAGCACCATCTACTATATGCGTTATATGACTTGCCTTCTGATACCATTGCAGTGTTTGCAAGCACTAGAAAAAATTTCTCAGGAACAGCCTCTAGCTTGCTTGCAAGCTGGTGCAATTATGGCTGTACTAAATTATATTGATTTTTTCTCAACTAGTGTACAGGTATGTCATTCTGGCTTCTCTAAATTGAGTGTATCATGTTCAAGTCAGTTTGTTAGTATATGAGTTTGAAAGAACTGATCTTTGTTTGTATATTTATGTTCACATTGTTGATTTAGAGGGTTGCACTCTCCACTGTGGTGAATATTTGTAAGAAGCTTCCTTCTGAATGTCCATCACCATTTATGGATACAGTTCCAATATTGTGCAATCTTCTCCAATATGAGGATCGACTGGTACCCTCTTGGCAGAATTATGTTTTATAAGTTATATGTGTATATGGTTTTTAGGTGGTTAACTATCTGTCCTCTGATTTTTCTTCAGCTTGTGGAGAGTGTTGCCACCTGCTTGATTAGAATAGGAGAGCGAGTTTGTCACAACTCTGATATGTTGGATGAACTTTGTAAGCATGGACTGATTCAACAGGTTGCACATCTTCTAGATTTGAATGACAGGGCTTCAATATCGCAACCAGTTTACCTTGTAAGCTCACATTTGTAGACATGTTTCCTTTCTTTGTTTGAGGAGGCTTATCGATATAATCTTGCTTGTACATTTTGACTTTTTTGGATTGCAGGATTTAATAGGGTTACTTGTCAAACTGGCGTCTGGTTCAACTCTTGCGATCAGAACACTTTTTGAGATCCACATAAGTAGCATATTAAAAGATATATTGAATAGCTTTGATGTTTCGCATGGAACTCCTTCCAATCCAATGCTCCAAGGGAAATCTAATCAGGTGAAGATTCTTTCTTTTTCACCTCCGGGTGATTCAGTGGAATACCAGTGCTAAATGGTTTGATATGATTTTTTTGTAGTTTGTATGTGTAGTTTTCTAAGTCTCCTTCCCTTTTATGTGTTCCTGAAATTAATTGGTCTTCCACTTTCTCTGTAAAATTGTTCGGCACGATGCCATATAGCATGTTTTTGGATGATGATGATATTCCCTGGTTGTGCTGATTGCAAGGATAGGACGTAACTGGCAAAAAAAAAGACACATTTCCTCATGACCCAACACATGCATATAATCAAGGAGTATTTGAGGCAGCATAAACAAAATGCCAAAGTAACCACATGTACTTATCGACTGCCTTACCTTGTCGATCACATCTCAGTTACTCGAATTGAATAATGAGGCTTTCACCTTGTTAAGGCACCTTTATATGAGATCAAACATATTTGATTTAGGGGGGAAAAAAGGAGGAATTCTTTGGGACCTAGTCATCAACGTTGGTATTTTTCAGTCTACGAATTTCTGTATTTGTTCCCCCCCCCCTCCCTCCTCTTCCCTCGCTCCTGCATTAGCACACAACTCGATAGTTACCCTAGATAGTTTAAAGAAGAAAGATCAATCTGAATCAATGCTTGAAGGGCAAAAGAAATGAAAAGATGGCGGAAGAACTTCTTTGCGAAGTTGCTGCTACATTGGGATTTAGCAGTTATAATATGAGATACATGTGAAGGACTGAGGTATTGGAGAATACTCTGTTTTCATTTTTGGACATCATCAAGAGGGAGAGAGGAAAAAAGAAAAAGAAAAGAACCTTTGAAAGATATGAGAAAGCTATTGATGGATTTAGATTTTAGTTTAGCACACTTCTCTAGAATGGGAATGTTACCCTTCTGATTGTGGATCTTTTCAGGAAATGGGTTGTTGCTGTTGCTCTTTATTTGTTGGTATCTGGAGCATTATCTTTCTCCATTTTTTAGAAATCAAACTTACCTATTACAAAACACTACATCTTCACTTGTTGCCTGCCCCCTTGAATGATTAGAACAATTTCAGTCTGGGGAAGAAATTATGCTTTGATTGTTTGCAAATAAATGTGGTATGTTTGACATTACCATGGTTTCCAAGTTGAGTTTTCATAGGCTCATATGAACATAGTTCAATATCGTCTATAGCTGACCAGCTGCACAACTTGTATTTCTTAGCAGCATCAGTGTGATCTTTTTGTTAATTGGTTGAATATATATGATTGTTTTCCTTTTTAGATATATGAAGTTTTGAAGTTGTTGAACGTACTTCTACCTGCCACTGCCAAACACCAGGATAATCCACTGGAATCAGACAAGGAAGCCTTCTTGACCAATCATCCTGATCTCTTGCAAAGGTTTGGGTTGGATATGCTTCCTATCTTGATCCAGGTTGGTTTTTTTCAAGTTTGATCTTTGAACTGGTTTCTATTATGAATTAGTCCTCTGCAGTTTTTAACTTGTTTTCTTCATCCTCGAGCAGGTGGTTAATTCTGGTGTAAATTTATATGTTTGTTATGGATGTCTATATGTAATCAGCAAGTTGGTTTATTTCAGCAAACCTGACATGCTTCTTGAATTCCTTCAAAGCACGAACATTTCAAGGTTAAACTATTACCTTTTTCTCATTTCTTGGTTTTATATATCCTTAATTTTCCTTTGTGTATAACTTGATAGTTTATTGCATTTTGCTCAACAGTTTCTTGGCTGGAGTCTTTACAAGGAAGGATTACCATGTACTGCTATTGGCACTTAAAATTATAGACGCAGTCCTGCAAAAGCATCCTAATACTTTCTTGGATTCTTTTATAAAGGAAGGTGTTCTTTTCGCCGTTGATGCATTTCTATCCCCAGAAAAGTGTTCACTATTCATGTTTCCTGCATGTAATAACATGCAGTTTTTGAATGATTCAACTCAAAGATCGTCACCAAGAGATATTGTGGGATGTCTATGTTTCTCTTTTGACTCTTTTCAGTCTCCAGCAGATCCAAAATCCATGACTTGCAAACTTGAAAAAGATTCCATTCAGAATCTTGCAGAGCATATAAAGAATACCTATTTCGGAATAGAGTTGCTAAACCCTGAGAGAGGATTGACAGATATTCTCCAAAAACTTCGAACATTATCTTCTGCATTGACAGATCTGGTTGCTTATAGTCATGATGAAGAAGAATTCTACCATATATTGCAACAAATAGTGTCGGTTCTTGGTGGTAAAGAACCAATCTCTACTTTTGAGTTTGTTGAGAGTGGAATTGTAAAATCACTACTTAATTATATATGTAATGGTCAATATGTGGACGGCAAGGCAGATATTCAAGGGGTTAAACTGATGTATATTATCGAGAAAAGATTTCAGTTGCTTGGAAAGTTACTATTGTCTTCCGACATACCTTTGGAGGAATCCGTTCTTTTAACTTTGATCCGTAGATTGCAAACTGCACTTTCTTCCATGGAAAATTTTCCTGTCATCTTGAGCCAGGGAACAAAACTCAGGAGTTCGTATGCCACTGTTCCTTATGGACGTGGTACCTCGTATCCTTGTCTGAAAGTTCAGTTTGTGAAGGGGGAGGGTGAAAGCCTTGGTGACTATCTTAAGGATGGTGTCAACGTTGATCCCTTTTCAACTTTATATGCAATTGAAAGGTACCTATGGTCAAAAGTAAATCTGGAGCCTGACCATGCAAAATCAGCAAATCAAGTGTCAGAAGAGAAGGAATGTTCTCAATTACCATCATGCTCAAGCCCTTCTCAAGGTAGAAGTTCAGATAGTATTGAATCAAATAGTATCTCAATCCCTGCAAATAAAGTGCAGGTATGCTTTTTGTTTTTTATTATATGTTATAGGTATATTTGTCCACTACTATATAATCATGGCAAGGATCCGTAACTCTTTTTAAGCAATGACTTGATGTTGTATTATCAGTGTTGTCAATAGCGGATGGCGGATCATGGCGGCAAGCCAAAAAAATGCCATAAGTTTATAGCGGACGCCATAACGGCTTATAGCGGACACAATAAAATATGCAAAATACGTATAAAACACTGCATAATGCAATAAAAAACAAAAAACAACATGAATCAAACAAATAACTCAAAAGTTATAGCGCCATGGCGGCGCCATTGCGTATATACCGGTGGCTGCAAAAACCGCCACGCCATAGCGCCATGGCGGCGCCATGAGCGCCATTTGACAACACTGTGTATTATACAGGATGAGAAGCCTTTCTTGGTTTTATGTGGGGTTGGCGGATCAGCAAGTCTTCATAATAAGCCTCTGGATCCTAAAGATGTCAGAGATGCATATAATGTGAGTTGATTCCCTCTTGAATCGTTCATGCCGTCTCTAAGCAATTACATGAATAGTTTAAACAATCTGTATGAAGTCTGAGCTGTAAGCTTGTAACTTACGATAGTTCTCCAGGGACATCTATATGATTTATCTTGTCCTGTGTGTTTGCTTGGGGTTTCCATGTTACCTATGCTGCAATTAATTTAACTTCTTCCTTCATTATGCTGAGTTCTAATGTTAAATGAACTCGTGCTTGTTTTATTGGTTTGACCTCTAAATTTGAGATTGCTAGTGCTAATCAATAATCATGAGGATTTTAATTGAGAAAACTTATCCTACTTGATTTTATACATGTGCTTTTACAGTGTTCTTGGTTTCTTCCCTTTGAATTGACATTATTCTTTCTCTGACTATGGATACTTAAGGGCTCCATGGAGCATGCACAAGAAGTTGGTATTACAAGTAAAAGCTGTCCTCGGTGTACTCGCAGTGAAGATGCATCACCAAAACTGTCGTTTTACCTAGAAGGGCAGCAGCTGGATCATGCATTGACACTATATCAAGCTATAACCCAGCAACAGTTCAAATCTGAAAATGATTGTGTTCCGAGTGCAAAATTGTGGAATCAAGTATATAAAATAAACTATGGAAGAGCTATCAATCTTAATCAAGAGTGTCCCGAGGAATGTAAATGTCAGGTTCATGATCCTTGTTCATCTGTAATAAATGGAACATGTTTGGAGCACCCATTATTTTTATCTGACATCCTTGTTGGGGAACTGGTTGACCTCAATCAGTCAAGTCCAGTATATGATATACTATATCTTCTTAGAAGTTTGGAGGGTATGAACAGGTTCAGGTTTCACATGACGTCACGCGAGAGAATACATGCTTTTGCTAAAGGGAGAATTGGCAGTAATCTTGAGAATTTGAAGGTGGCAGTTTTTGGGGTTCCCCAGAATGAGTTTGTGAGCAGTAAACTTACAGAAAAAATTGAACAACAGATGCGGGATGCTTTGGCTGTCTCCATTGGTGGCATTCCTTCCTGGTGTACTCAGTTAATGGCTTCATGCTCGTTTTTATTTGGTTTCGAGACGAAGTGCAAATATTTTCGTCTGGCTGCATTCAGTCAGCAGTCGGTTCAACCTCTTATTTCTGATCATGATGATGTAGAAGGCCTAAATGGCAGAAGGCAAAGTAGTAGTAGGTTTCCACGTAAAAAGTTTCTAGTATATCGAGATAGGCTTATTGATTCTGCTATGCAGCTGATGAACCTCCATGCTCGTCAGAAAGTTGTCCTGGAGGTGGAGTACGATGAAGAAGTCGGCACTGGTCTTGGTCCAACACTGGAATTTTATACCTTGGTGTGTCATGAGTTTCAGAAGGGTGGTCTTGCCTTATGGAGGGAAGATCATGCAGCAGTGGGTTGCAAAGAGAGTTCGGAGGCCGAGGGTTCGAGAAATTTGGTCTCTCCTTTTGGTCTTTTTCCTCATCCATGGTCACAAAATGTGGAAATTTTGAATGGCATAACGTTTTTGGAAGTCACCAATAAGTTTGTCCTTCTGGGGCAAATTGTGGCTAAGGCTCTACACGATGGAAGAGTTTTGGATCTTCCCTTTTCCAAAGCTTTCTATAAACTTATTCTTGGAAAGGTAAACTCCGCCTTCCTATTGCTTTTTTCTTTTCTTGTGTTCTTGTACTTATCTTTTATATAGATAGCTCCTGATATTAACGGCTCTGAACCTGCGGGAAAAAAAACCCAGGAACTTTCTGTGCATGACATCCAGTCGTTTGACCCTGAACTTGGGAGAGCACTTCTAGAATTTCAGGCTATTATTGAGAGGAAAAGATGGTTAGACGCTGTTTCTGAGGATAATTCATCAATAGAAACTGATCTTTGCTTTCATGGCACAAGAATCGAGGATCTTGGCCTTGAATTTAGTGTTCCAGGCTATCCAGATTACAAGCTTGATTCTGCATCGGATTCATAGATGGTTAGCTTTGAATAACATTTTCTTTGGGTTTCCATTTAATCATCGCTGTTAAATTTCATGATTGACTTTTCCATCTATGTTCATCTCCTCAGGTAAATATGTCGAACTTAGAGGAGTATGTCTCATTTCTAATTGATGCTACGATAAAATCTGGAATTTCCAGACAAATAGAAGCCTTCAAGTCGGGTTTTGATCAGGTTTGTCTTCTTTTATTTTTCCAGAAAGCAGTGCGTGACCTAAAAGAACTGCTAATAGATTATGTATGAGGAATGAGTTGTAAGAGGAAAAAATGGAGATCATATATCAACTCTGTCCAAGCAATTTTTCTGTTTAGATTTTTCTCATCTGATAAGGGATTCTGAATACGTTTTCCTGTTCTTCAGGTTTTCCCTATCAGTCATCTCCAGTTATTCAATGAAGACGAATTGGAGTGCTTATTGTGTGGAGTGTGTGAACTTTGGAATGTATGTCCCTCTCTAACGATCCATTTCTGAGTTTGCTGATATTCATTTTGGAAGAAACAAATGAAATTTGCTAATATGATTATTTTCCCATTCGTACAGTCAAATGATCTTTTAGAACACATCAAATTTGATCATGGCTACACTGCTAGTAGTCCTCCTGTTGTAAATGTCAGTATCTCTTTCCCTATTCGTTCAAATTTTCAACATTTCGTTGGGTAATAATGACCATCTCTTATGTTCTCAGTTTCTGGAAATCATACGAGAGTTTGATCGTGAGCAGCAAAGATCGTTCTTGAGGTTTGTGACTGGAGCTCCTCGGCTCCCTTCGGGGGGGTTAGCATCTCTTAATCCAAAATTGACTATTGTCCGCAAGGTTTGTGCTAAACTCTGATTTGGCAATAGTTCCGAGTTTCTTTGGCTTATAATTGTTGATTGCTTCTTATATTATTACTATTTCCATTTACAGCATTGTAGTAACCTGGCCGATGGTGATCTTCCCAGCGTGATGACCTGCGCAAACTATCTAAAGCTGCCACCTTACGCTTCGAAAGTTGCCCCCTTTCCCTCTTCTCTCGACTTATCTTCCATCCTTTTTCTTCTTCTTTTTAGGGTAAAAACAATTTATAAGATTTGTTTGTTTGCAGGAGAGAATGAAAGAGAAGCTCATATATGCCATTGAAGAGGGACAAGGGTCATTCCACCTCTCATAGCTTCCAGCGTGATGACCTGCGCAAACTATCTAAAGCTGCCACCTTACGCTTCGAAAGTTGTCCCCTTTCCCTCTTCTCTCGACTTATCTTCCATCCTTTTTCTTCTTCTTTTTAGGGTAAAAACAATTTATAAGATTTGTTTGTTTGCAGGAGAGAATGAAAGAGAAGCTCATATATGCCATTGAAGAGGGACAAGGGTCATTCCACCTCTCATAGCTTCCCCAACAGCTGATGCAGTTAGCTTGTGAATATAGGTAGGACCAGTATGCTTAAGGTAACTATGCTCGGGTGATAGCGGCAGTGGTGGTGGTGGTGGTTGGAGGCAGAGCTGATTGGGCAAGAAACAAAAGGATGCTCCTGGTGTAGTGACTTAAGAACTAGTAGGTTGATGTAAATTGCTGTTGGCTCGTACGTAGTAGGATTCAGTCACTTGTAAATTCTTCGCGATAAGGCTTTTAAGTTATATAGGTCAGGTTCTCTTCTGGTTACTCTTTGTAAAAAGGAAAATCTGTGTACAGAACTTGTATATGCACCTTAACTTATATAAAACATAGTTGCTGCAGTATTAAGTTTCTCAAGTAGATGAATTGTCGATATATGAATAGTAAAGTTCAAGAAGTTTCTCAGTAATTTCTCTATGGATTCTGCATCGCATTTGTGCATAAAATGTGGTATAATCTTCTGACATCCTATTGTTTTACCTTTAAGGCATCCATTTTATGTTAAAGTGTTGTTTTTCTAGTTGATATTTCTGGCAAAACAATTATTCCCTTTCTTGTGTTTGTTTCTTCTTTAAAATAACTGGTGTCAAAAAATTCTGGAAAAATAAGAGAAAAATCCGTCAACTTAAAAAATCGTCAGGGTAGGTAGTTTTCTTGATGGTAGTCCCTTTGAGTTCCATTTTACTAATAACTAAATTGGTTTCGTTGGAAGCCATATTGTAACTAGCATTTGTTGTTGCAGAATAAATCAATTTGAAAATGAGATAACATGCTCGATAAAGCATAAGTTCGAGTATCATAAGTGTTTCTTCATAGAAACGTTTGCGAATTTGGTCAATAATTCTTCGTGATTCAAAATTCCTTACCATTATACGTAATAGGCAAAAATACAGGATCTATTGCTATCTTTATCTAGAAATAGTATAAGATAAGAACAACCTACGCATGAGTGTATTTTTCTTTTAAACAAATAAAATCAAAATATCTAACAAACAAAGCGCTAAAAAGGCAAAAAGAAAAAAACCATTATATACTGCAGTTTATAACTGACTCTCCCTGGTCACGATATGTTCTGAACAAAATAAAATTTAGTAAATACTGAAAAAAATTAGTAATCAAGTAAAAAAATTGACGATTCAGATATTTTTAGGTCGATTTGGTGTTGTGATATTTCATTTGTTGCGTTAAACGGGTGTTATATGTCTTAGGACATTTGTTAATTAAGAGAACACAATATATATATATATATATATATATATATTGCCTTCATTCCTAAATATTAGACTTTCATTATACGTTGCGAAATAAAAACATCTTAATTTTTACTTCCTTAATTTTCGTGACATGTAATTAAAATCGGAATAGAAGGAGTAGAATGTAACACCTATCTAAAAACGTGTAATACCTATCATAATAAAATTTAGTATATACTGAATTTTTTGTGTTATGCACTATTCTCTCACCAGTCAAGCAATCCCGCTGTGACCAAGTGTCAGGGCACAGAAGACAACATGCAAGCAGAGACACGTGTCATTCCCTCGCTCCTTTCCTTATAAGGTTGCCAACAACCTCGTTCCTCTCCTATTTCATCGTACCACACTGAAACACCAGATTCTTCGATATATACAACGCCCTATTATTCTATTCCACAATCCCCAATTGACCAACTCTTCTGATTTCTATCATTTTTTTTCTCTACCATTGATCAAGCGCCGTCAGGTACGTTTTAATTCCTCAATTATATTTGCATGCATAAGCAAATTAATTTTTGCTGTGTTAATTTTTGAATTTTTGGGATTGAAATGGTTGTTCTGTTTGTGATTTGTGACTGAATTATTTAATTTTTAGGGTTTAATTCATAAATGTCTGTGAAGTTGAATGGGATTGATTTAAACTCTGTTGGAGATTTAATTGAAGCAAAATACGAGGCTGGAATCGATGATCATTCGATTCATGTGGCTAGGGTTTTGGAGGAAGGGAATGGGAATTCTAATATCCGTGGGTCGGTCAAGGTGGATTTGAATGAAGAAATGGGGGAAGTAGATAAAGAGCAAAGTTTGAAAGCAGAAATAGCGAGTGTTAATATGGAATCTGATCAAGCGAAAGAGAAAAAAATTGAGAATAAGGGAGAGGTTGTTGGGGAATGGAACTGAGAGATGCAATGGTAATTTGGGCTGGGAACTAAAAAGAATTTGTAACGGCGAGGTTGAGGCGATAGTGAATAGAGATTGGAATCAAGGTATGGGAGATAATCTGATTCCTCTGGACTTGAATGCAAGCGATCGGTCTCATGGGAATATCGTATTTGATAATGTGGATAATGGAACGGGGGGTCATGAGTATTTAATTGAGTTAAATTTATCCGTTTCTGATGGAGTGGTGGAAAGTAGGGCTCCTGTTACAAAAGCCAATCAAAATGGAAACCGGAACTTGATAGTTAAAGGTGAGATAATTAATGGACTACGTGAAGACTTGGATGGAAAGGATGTTAAATATGGTGCCTTGATGCCAAAATTACGTTCAAAGGAAAACCAAATGGAAAAGGAAGGTGAATATTATGTCTCTGATTTAGTATGGGGTAAGGTGAGGAGCCATCCTTGGTGGCCTGGGCAGGTATTTGAACCTTCAGCTGCTTCTGAGAAAGCTATGAAACATTTTAAGAAAGATACTTATTTGATAGCTTATTTTGGAGACCAGACTTTTGCATGGAATGATGCATCAAAGATAAAGCCGTTCCGAATGTATTTCTCTCAAATGGAGAAGCAAAGTAATTCGGAAACTTTCACCCGTGCTGTGGATGATGCCCTGAATGAGGTGTCTAGACGGGTTGAATCTGGGTTGGCTTGCCGATGTCTGCATGAGGAAGTACTTGCCACTGTAAATTCTCAGGTGGTTGTTAGTGCTGGAATACGAATGCAATCAAGTAGGACATCCAGTAAATACAGTTTCACAAAAGCATGCTATTTTTTCCCTAGAACTCTTGTTAACTATTTGGAATCATTAGCTATAACCCCGAATACTGCTATCGATAGATTAGATTTTGTCACGGCAAGATCTCAGTTTTTGGCATTTAATAGGTGGAATGGTTATCTGCAGCTACCTGCATTTGAAGATTTTGATGGAATTTCGGAAAATGAGGCTGATCCCTCTGGATTTCAGGCTAATGGGACACTGCAAGATGTTTCTCGGAAGCGGAAGCATATGACAGAAGATTACCAGTGCAAGAAACAGAAGAAACATATTATGGAGTTGGTTCGTGAAAGCAGCTCAAGTTCACCAAATGGAGAAAATAACTATGAAGGGAAAGCCAGCAGGAAGTTGCCCTCTGGATCTACTGGGCCGAAACGCAAGGCAGTCGATGTCATGTCAAATGAATCTGGATTGAAGATAAGGAAAGAGAATTCTTTCCCGAGGGCCAAAACTAAAGCATCTTCATTGCCTAGAAAAAATATTAAGGTTGGAGAACACATATGTCGAGTGGCTGGGAGACTAGGTGTAGTTGAACACGCTGGGAATTCTATAAATGGCCGTGCTTCTGGGGTTTCAACCATAAGCAGTAGAAATTCTCTCTCGGGAAGGTTGTCTCTTCAAGAACTTCCAACCATAGATGAGATGCTCTCAATTCTGGCCATCGCTGCCAAAAATACTGTAGAAGGTTATAGCTCATTGGTCTCAGTATCCGGTTTTTTCTCTGATTTCAGGAATTTGAAATATATGGGATATAACGACCTTGAAAATAAGAAAAAGTCATCCGGGAAGCAAACAGAAGAACAATCATCTGCATTAGAAAGTATAGAAGCACTCAAATTTGAAGGTATGGAGGACTCTTACTGGACTGATAGAATTATCGAAAGCACACTGGATGAGCCGGTAATCTTTGAGCCTGAGACAGATGCTCAAAAGGACGACAGTCTTGTTGCTGATCCTGAAAATGTGAATGGATTGAATCCAAATACGGTTAATGATCATGAGACGAATGCCATGGTTGCTGACTTGGATAAGGAGAATCCGTCTAATATTATCGATGAGAAATCCAGTGAATACACTCCAACAGCTCTGATACTTAACTTCAGTGATTTAAAATCAGTTCCGTCTATCCCAAATCTAAACGAGATATTTAACCGTTACGGCCCACTGAATGAGTCAGAGACCGAAGTATTGAGCAAGAGCAAGCGTGCAAAAGTGGTATTTAAGAGGCATTCTGATGCTGAAACTGCTTTCAGCAGCACGGGAAAATTCAGCATATTTGGACCTTCACTAGTCAGCTACCGGCTTAAGTATTCACCAACTACACGGAAAGCTTCTGCTGCCTCAAAAACAAAGGGAGGAAGGAAAAAATCAACATCTGCAGAAGCTGGTGCAGCGTAAATTTTGGTAATGGTATCCATTAAGGACTTTTCGAGATTTTGCTTCTTCTAGAATAAACATAAAGTAGGACGATGTTTAATAGCATTTATATTGAAGTTGCATATATTGGCATTGGCAGCCAACTTACTCAATTCGTTCATATAAAAGCTTAGGAAGTTGACCTAAATTATGCCTCCTGGTATCTTACCATTGCATTTCATTTCGTTAGGATGTAAATATTTCTTGGCCCTTGGTAGGTAGCAAGACCTAAACTAGATATTGGGTTTATTCTTATTCAGTGGGTTTTTTTTTCCTGGGATTATTTGTATTCAGTATTTCAGCTACATTCCTGGCTCACCGTGCTTCTTATACTGGGCAGCCTAGATTGAAATATAAAACTGCTAGATGATTATTAACTTATTGTTGCTGAATTGTTTTTTTCTGGCACGTGCATTGTTAAATGATTCTTTAAATGAATATATAAAGAGCCGGAAAGGCAGTGGAAGTGTTCGTTTAAACAATAGATACAGACGGGGGAATTTATTTGTGTATGATTAACTTGATGACTATGATAAAACTATTCTCTGATGCATGGCCAAAATGTAGCATTCTGGTGCATGGTAGTAACTGGTAAGTTGAATGGATTAAGATTCTTATGTCAAGATCTCATGAGAAAACCTTAATAGTAGTATCCTTAAAAGGCTGTATTGGCTCTATTTGCAGTAGTTAGATTGAGCTTTTATTGGTAAATGACTTGCTTCTTTTCTGTTGCATTGATGGTCTCATCAAGAACACGGTTTAATGGAGGAGTTCGATTCTAATTGGATAATTATTTTGTTTCGAACAGAATATTTGGTTTTTTTTTACAAGCTATGACGGGATATCCCCAACGATTGTTCCGTACCATTATGAAAGAAGATCCAGTAAGATATGGACTTCCTCGACGCTGGCTCCGGTGTGCGGAACGGTGTGTAATTCCATACATACGGAACTTTCCTCGTTCGATCTATTTTGTTTTTACTGTGTGGAACACCTGTTCCGAGTCTCGAAACACCTGTTCTAAAGCGTTCTGTATATACTGGAAAAAAACTGTTCTGCATAGTATCTGGACTGGACTTCCTCGGGAAGTTCTGCCTTGTGCAATTGATTCCACCGTAAAAGCAGACAAACTCAATTGCTAGCTGCAAAACAGACATTTTCAATTTTCGATTTATAAAATTTAAATTTAAATTTAAATTAGAAATGGACATACTTTTTCAGATACAAATATATTCAATTTTTTATTTATAAAATCTCAATTAGAATTTGACATCTTCACGAACAATGTACTTTTAAGAATTATAAATTCCTAAACAAATCCTTTTTTAACAATCCAATTAAAGGCTAAGAGTCTGAATATTTTAAATGCAAAGGTATAATAATATGTTGTACCTTCAACAATTTTTTTGTTGGGACGATCAAGGTGAAATTCAGATTTTAATTGATTAGTCAGGTCAAATATTTGGAGATATATTAACGTATAAAAATGGGAATGATGTCTGAATTTATAGGAATTTTTTATGAAAGGGGGATAAAAGGACTAATCCTGAAAGAGAAAATTGAAAATTCCCATAAGGTTTATATTTTTGGTGTGAGGTAAAATTCAAAAAGGTTAATAATCTATCGGTATGTACAAATTAGATTTGAATTGTCAAATTATTTAATTAAGCGATTCAAATAATCATATTATCGCACTGTGTAATTAAATAAACGATTTAATACCCGAGAATTATATGTACGAGTTAATAAAAGTATCTAACACTTCTCTTTCTTTTCCTATTATTTCCTCTCTTCTTCTTCTTGATTTTTCATAATATTTTCTCCTTTCATGACTAGATTCAATCAAAAGTTGCATCTTCCGGTCAGATATTGGGTGGATTTAACCATTATTCATTCACTTTTTGTGTCTTCACTCTCTTATTTTATCATAAATCGTGATAGATTTTTTCAAGACATTTTTTTTTTCAAGATTCAATACTCGAATGCAAGATATAATTCAAATCCTTCCATATCTGTTGTTTTTTCAATCCTCCTTGCAGTATTCTCTCAACTCGGACTTGTTCTGACCTTTTTTTTTTAACTTTTTACATCTTTTTTAGACAATTTACTAGACGGTTGATACGCCCGTAGTTTTGTAGATTGTTGATTTTTAAGAAAAATATTGAAACTGAACTTCTCTTTATTCAAGGATTGCAAGAAGTTGATGTGAAATTTTTTTTATGTATTTATTTTTTTACTATGTTTTATCTAGTCCCGGGATGTGAGATTTTATATGTTATGTCTACATCATTATATAACTTTTATTTTCTTCAATTTTTAGATTATCTTTTGACTGTAATTTTCTCGATTATTTTATAATTAATGAATAATTTCTTATTTAAGAAAAAAAACTAATAGAAATATCTCTTCACACCGTAACCGACGGTAAAACCACCTTGTTTCTTTCTCTCTTTTTTTCTTTGTTTTAAAAAGCAACCATGTTTCTGGAAAAGGAAACAAGGGGGAACAGAACGTAAATTCAATAATTTGGGGGGTGAGAAAGTGAACCGCCTTGGGGACACTCTCTTATCGCCTCTTCCACTCCCCTCTAATTCCAATTCAAAATCCTTAAATTCTTCGTTCTTGAAAATTTTGTCCGATTTTCAGACTTGAATCGACCTTGAATTTCCAATTTTATCAACCCCAGTTTCTTGGGTTTGTTAATTTTGATTTTGATTTTTTGGAATTTTATTAGATGGAGGAAGAGAACGATAAGATCCATCTCCAAGAAGTTATAGGGGATGATGATGATGTGGAAAACCTAATCGAATTTTCTTCAGAAAATGATGCCCTTTTCTTCGATTCTTCTTCGCCCCTTTCTGTAATCAGTGGTGCGTTGAGTCATCTGACTCTTCACCAATCTTCTTCAGGTTTTAACTCTTAACCCTCGAAATTGCGTTTTTCCATTCAAGATCCAATAATGTTGAATTAACTCTTGTAATGTTTGCTGATCGACGGAAAATTTGAAGGAAATTGCTGAATTGAACTTTTGTTTGTTCTTTTCCCATTCTTATATTGTTTTATTGTAATTTGCATAGAATTTAGGAAGGGGTTTTCTTTTTTTCTTGGTTTTCCCTTTGTGGGGAATTGATTTAGGGCATGCCAAACCCCTGCCTTGTTGGCTTCTAGCCTTCTACTATAGCTTATTTTGGGCTAGACCGAATCTTTGTTAAGACTTTCTACAGAAAGTCACTGAATTTGATTTCTTTCATAATTTCTTGCTTGCATGACTTTTGGTTTGCCTTCTTCTGTTTTCCTAATTATGTTTTTATTGTTATGGTGAGTATTTGAAGCTTAATTGAGGTGTGTTTGTTGATAGAACACCAAGAAGAACCAAGGAATTCTGATTCTCCATTGAATGCTGGGAAAGAAGCAGGCATTACTCCTAGAAGTGACCAGGATGAGCAATTGCCTGACCCAACTGAATCATCCGAACCCGAAAAAGCTGGAAGAATGAAGAGGTGTAATTTGCGCAAGAGTTTAGCATGGGACAGTGCTTTCTTTACCAATGCGGGTATTTCCCAGAAATTTGAGATTTAGTAGTCTTGTTGGTTCACAGTACTTGCATTTCGTTCTATATTGATTGTCTTTTTGTGTGTGAACTTTTCAGGTGTCCTGGATGCTGAGGAGTTGTCTAGTATGATTAAAGGGTCTGTCAAGAGTGAAAGCCAAATGTTACCAGGAATTCAAGAAGATGTTCGAGGATCAAATGATTCAATATCCACGTTGGAAAGTGATAACTTGGAAAATCTCGAAGCTGAGTTATTTGGAGATATTAGAGCTTCAATTCAGAAATCCAGCATGGCATTCAATGCGACAAGCGGCAATGGAAAAGCTGCACTTGGGGAACGCCAACTCAATTCTCGTATGTCTATAGCTGCTTCTTTGGCGAATAGCAAAAAAAAATTCTTCTTTTCTTCTCTTTTCTTTAGCAACTCCCCTAGGTATGTGTTTTCGATGTATGATTGCAAAAGTAAATTTAGATATAAAATTATAGAGACCAAGTAAAAAACAATGAAGCACTTCATGAGCAGTAAGCAGGTGGCTTTTTACGAAAAATTGAGCTTCGTCCTCCTTGCATTTCTGTGTACAAACTTTTTAGACCTGCCATTGATCGAGAAGCATAGTCTACTGCATTGGGGACACATGTATTTTCATGCAGTAGCATCATCAACTTTTCCGGAGGTCCTATTTCCTTTGTCTGTCCGTAGTGAATTTTGTGGGCTTTCATCACTATTTTCCCCATGGAATGGTTTAGATATCCTTAATTTATGTATAAAAGCTTCTCTAAGAGCATTTCTTCTTACTTTTTAATTGTTTGAGCTGCTATTTGGTGTTGTTTAAAAGTCAGTAGCCCCTTTTTTTCATCTCAATTTTTGAATCACCATCACCTGCTGTAGCCAGTGGATTTCTAGATTATAATATTAGCTTTATTTGATAATGCTACTGTGTTCTGTTTCTCTGAGGTTCGAGATAAAATAGACCAGATTCTATTCGTGTTTCTTGTTTTAGGTAGATAGAGAATGCGACAAGGCTAAGTTTTGGATATCCCAAGATCAAATACTCTCCTTTCTCAGAATAAGCAGTTTAACTACTAGCGAGTTTTTTAGAACCAACGGTATGATTGCACATTTAAGTCTGTCATATTGAGATACAACCTTCAGAGTTCAGACATCCCTTTGCCCACTTGCGTACTGTTTGATCTGAAAAGCTTTCATACTTCTAAGAATGCTGTCATAAGATTCATTAGCTACAAAGAAACTGATGATCAATAATTATATGGGTAACTTATCTTGTTGGTATCTTGGAGAAACACTTCGCATACTAATGTTAACTATCTTTAACAGCTCTGAGGAAGATGGCCCTTGCTCCTGAAGATCAGGCAAGTGAAACGACTACTATGCTTCATAATCTTCTTCTCATTGTTTGAAAGTTACTTGACTGTTGCTGCATATTATTTTAGGTGAAGCAGAAAAATGCTCTCAAGAAACCTAATAGCACATTAAAATCTCAGACGAAGCAAACACTTGGGGATGAAAGGATCACTGAAAGCAGTGAAGCAGGATTCAGTTCATTCACGGGTCAAACAGGCATGTACTAAGAACTTTTATAAATAGAAATATAACCTAGCTGCAAGGTTCCCTGTTAATACTGGCTCCAAGCACAAGAACCTATCTCTCCAATCCTTTTGCACTTTGTTATTATCTGGCTAACAGCATTTCTGTTATGATGCAGTCTGTGGTTAGAACTGGGGCTTCAGTCGCGACGGTCCCTAAGCCACCCCGAGTTACTAGCAAGGGACAAGGTGTCTCTACTGCAGCAGCAAAGAGGGCTTTTATAGATGCCACTCAACAGAACAAGATTGAAAATGAGAAGACAAGAATAGGTAGTGTAAATATTTCTTTCTTCAGAGAATATCTTTTACAAAACATATATTTCTTTTCTTTAAGGTCTGAACATAATCGTGGTGAATGTGCAGCTGCTAGTAGAGGCGTGCAAGCACCAAAAGGGCCCATCCCTAATGGTGCCCATCGGCTGTTGCCAAAACCTGCATCATCTTTGAAATCCTCTTCTCTTAGTTCATCAAAATCAACCAAGACAGAATCTGCACAATATTCTTTGGATAGTTCTGCAAGTGTGTCATCTGACCGCTCTGGAAAATCTCCCTTAGCTGCAGCCAGAAGAAAGGTCGGTGATAGAACTGCTAAGCCCCCATCTTGTGGTTCAAATAAAACCCCATTGAAAACTGCAGTAAAGAACAGGATATCAGCGAATTCTACTCTTTCCGCGTATCTGATGTCTTCCAAGAAGATTTCTTCAAACATATCGCCAGCCAGTTCTATCAGTGAGTTGTCATCTGCATCATCAACGTCTTCTCCTACCATCAAGCGAAGGTCTAGTAACTTAAGGACTAGCTTTGAGACGAGTTCTTGCAGATCCTTGGACACTGAGAATCTTCATTCAGATTTGGAAAACCATTCAAATAATCAGATCTCAGATGGACATGACAATGACAGTACACGAGAAGCTTCAAGGCAAACTAGCACACTTTCACAGCCGGGATCTGGAAAACCATCAGGCCTGAGACTGCCATCGCCTAAGATTGGATTCTTCGATGGGGTCAGTTTGTTTACCAACTTATTATCTACTTTAAGCATTTCAAATCTAATTTTCGCGCATTAGCAATTGTCATGTTCAAATACAGGATATATATGGTAGTTTTTTATACAGCGGTCATAAAAAATGAGTATACTAAGCTGGATAAATGGTGTCAAGATCTGTTAAATCACTTTCTGCTATCAAATATGAAAATTACTTCTTTAAATTACTTGTGAAAATAGCTGAAAATTTGCATCTCCATATATGTATGTGTAATTATGCAGGCGAAATCAGTTCGCACCCCAAATGGAGACAACGCAATCTCATCGTGGTGTTCCGCCTGCATTACCCAAATCCAAAGATGTACGTACTCCACAAAGGAGTTCAAACATGAAAACAAAGACTGATAAACCTCGGCAAGCAGGAAATCTATCGGCTATCAGAAGCGTTAAGCCTGTTATTCGGAAATCTTCCTCTCCCCTGTCCTCTGAAGAAAAATCACGTCCTTCAGGTAATGTCTCCAGTGCTGCAGGTGATGTAAAAGATGGTTCTACCTGATGTCTATGGAAGTTCAGTCCTAGAGTATAGATTCTACTAGAACAGAGTGCCCCCCTTTACTATGTTTCCATGTCTTCTTTAGTTTCTTTTGATAATTTTTTTTTCCTTTAGTTATTAATGCACATCATAATATAATGATGTTCATGTGTATCTTGTAATCTAATGCTTGTTCTAAAATATAAGTGGCAGATGAGTGCACATTTGAGGTTAAGATTGAGAAAATGTTTTTCGAGTCTTCTATTTTAATTTCCATTTTCTTGTTAAATAATGGTTAAAATTGTGGTAAACTTTCTTGTGTATTATAATATTCAAATGATCTACCGATTGGTCAATTGTCATCTTCAAGTCGATTTAGGGTTCAGGAAACATGGTGGAGTTTGGTGAGCTCAAAATGAGAAAAAAAATTGTAATTTACTTGGGGGTCCTCCTTTTTACCAATTTCCAAATTCAGAATGAAACTTAAAATGTAATCCAAGTAATCATAAATTTATTCGGAAGATTTTTTTCCCCAAATGCGAAATCGCCAACAATGACTTCAAATAAATGTTGGAAGAAAATAAGAAACGTTCCAAATACCATGAATTTGTGATTTAAATAGACAGATAATCCCTCCATTCCAAAATAAATAATGTTAACCTTTAGATTCAACATCTATACTCTTCTCCTTCGAGATGAGGAGCGATCTGGGCCATGAACTGTTTTTACTTTGAACTCTTCGGACAATCCCTAGCAAAGTGACCTTTTTGTTTGCATCCTAGTGATAATATTAACTGTGCATAAACTTGTGTAATAAACATTCATGTTGAAGCAGTTTTGCACAATACCCAAATGCAAAAGTAAATAGGTGTAGTATATCCAAATATAGAATGCAACCGGTAAGAAGATAGCACTAGTGATCTTATATCAATAACAGCGGCAAAAAATTCAGGTACAATAACCAGATCAAAGGAGAGAAACTTGTTCAGAAATGACTCAAACCAAATGAACATTCATTCTATGCTCAAAAAAGTTCTCAATCTAAAAAACCGTTTAACAAGTTAAGATCTTGGCTTCTCCTTTTTCTCCTTGAACAGAGCCAGGAGAGAAACACCAGAAACCTTCACAACCTTGAACCTAACACCAGGAATATCTCCCACGGCGTGGCCCTTACGACCAAATCCAGCAATCAACACTTCATCCTGGAACATTCATAGAGACGGGGTTAAAATTAGGGTAAAGTAAAAGAAACAATGCAATTACTGAATATGGCTAGTTGGGTAAAATTTCAATAGAGACGTACGTTTTCTTCGATGTAGTTCAAACAACCATCATTGGGGACAAATGCAGCAATCTTCTTCCCGTTCTTAATGAGCTGAACTCTAGCACACTTACGGATGGCAGAGTTAGGCTGCTTAGCCTCAATACCTCTGCATACAATGAACAAACAACTCAGTGAAGTTTCATACTATTTCCATAACCGCTTGAGACACAATAAATCAAAAGAAATATCTCACATCTTCTCAAGCACAATGCCCTTTGCATGAGATGACCCAGCAAAAGGTTTCTTCCATTCATTTCCAAGATGGGACTTCTTGTAGGATTTGTCGGCCCACCTTTGTGTCCTGCGGTGAGACTTCAACTTGCGACCAGCTCCCATACCCCGTGTCTTGCTAAAGATGACAATCGATAAGACATTAACCCACAGACTAATCAGAGCATAGTTTACATTAAAATAAGCTGAACAAGAATCCAATAAACAGAGAAAAAATCCAAACCAGATCCTTCATATAAGAAAATGCATTCTTATTTCAACTGGAAAAAGGATGATTCAATAAGTTGACAAGTAAAAATGATCATTATAGCACAATAGGCAGAGCCGTCAAAACAACCTCTACAAATGAATGGTGGAAAGACTAGTTCAGATAACCAAAGTTACTCTAGAATATGCTTTATAATTGTTCCACATCAATGAAATTAAGCCATGAAAAGCATACTTAACTAAGCCTTCGTAAATAAATAAACTACTCCAGTGAGTCAAAAGCAAAACATCAACAAGGGAAAAGAAGCTGCAAATATCATTCCTTTGGAATCCGGGAAAAACAGAAAAAACTTTAACCTTTAATCAAACAGGAAAACCCAAAATGTCTCGAAAACTACTGACATTTCCCTTCCTAATTCACTATCATCAATTTTGAAGGATTATGAAATAGAAAAATCAATAATTACTAGCATTTGTTTGAAGGATAACGTAATTAAAAAATTAGTGCTTATCCTTTAAAAATTAGGGCTACCTTAGAAATTTTAACACATTCTCCAAATACTAACCTTCTTCAGATAAAGCTATTTTTACCAAAGATACAGAACGAAAAATAACTTAAACATGATATTTAAAATCCGTATACCTTCATATCCATCATTTATTCACATATGAATACAGCATCAAAGAAAAAAAATACATTCCAAAAATCAACCAATTAATATAGCAAGCTAGAATTAGAACGGGGAAGTAATAAACACGGAAGAGAATATTAAAGAGCGAGTATTCGTACCCCATGGTTGCAGAGTGGAGAGGATTCCGATGAGAGAAACTAGGGTTTGAGTTGAGAGTGACGAGGAGGCAGCCGTCTGGAGCAAAGTATATAAACCCTAACTCTACTGGTGGAAGAATATATGTTATATATATAAAGGAGGATTGGGCTCGTATTGATATAATATCGTCAGTCCATGTACAAAATGGACCTAAGGCCCATTACAGGGGCTTCAGATTTATAAGTGCGTGGTTATTTCAGCAGTTGTTCCATTCCTGCCCGATAGGAATGAAGCACATTTTATGGCTGGTCCTTTACTCTTCTTTTTTTTTCTTGAGAGCTTCCGTGACGAAAGGGATTAATCATTGTTGTCGGCGGTGGACACTTCTGGTCTCAACCAAAAAATAATTCGCTAGGCTATGTTTGGTTCGCGAGAGGGAAGAGCGTTGAAGTAAACGGATTTAGTTCTTATTTGATAGGGACGAAAGTGAATTATTTACTTGAGACGAGTTAAGAGTTAAGAGTTAAAAGTGTATAGGGATCAGGTAGCCCAGTGGAAAAGGCTATCCAACTCGGCGGAGGTCCGGAGTTCGATTCTCGTATCCCATCCCCCTCCCCCAAAAAAAAAGAGTTAAAAGTGTCAATAATTGTCAAGAGGTTCATAGTCCAGTGGGGCTATGGCCTATCCACGACCGTGAGGTTGAGGGTTTGACACCTCTCCCCCTACATGGGGCAAATAAATACTCCCTTTGTAGGGCGGTCCTCCTCCTCTGGTGAGGTAAAAAAAAAAGTGTCAATAATTTTACATCAAGGACCATTTTTATTTATTTTCTTATGTATAGAAATATGCCACTTAGTGACTTGTTTCTTTGAAACATAATTTATATGACTTTGTAATAACTTTATTGGGTAAAAATAACTCATATGGACGAGATGTGTCCTCTGGTATATAGTTCAATATCTCATGTATATCCTCTTGTCTCATATTCTATCACATTTATAGATGTTTGTTACATGTCTTACTTTTTCTCGTAAAATTTTATAATTTTCTTTATATAAAAGATTTTTTTAAGAAAAGAAAAGATACTTAATAACTTGTTGATTATGAAAAGTGAATGAGACATAAAATTCAAACTGCCAAGTATAAAAATTGAAGCTCGAGAGGGTTAAGTGAAAAAGAGGTAATTCAACTCGACTCTAATTAGCAATGGACATTCCCTATTTGTAAACAAGGACTCGTTAGTTGTTTAGCTAAAATGGAGAGAATGTATTGACGTCTTAAATAATTTAAGTAATTTTTTCTTTGCTTCTTGTAGTCGGTCCAATTATTTATTATGACCAAGACCTAAGACTTGGTTGTTGTTTATAGAACACTATTTACTGCTGGCAAACCCTTGAAATGGTAGAAATAAAGGCTCAAATTCATTTGTAAAAGTAAAATGCATATAAAAAGCTAACAGAGATACTATATTAAAGATAGTCAAATTGAGCATATTAATAACTAGAGTAAATTACAGTAGCTTCTGCTATTAGAACCAGCTAATAATTTGTCCTCAACTACATAAAAGGAAACTTCTCATGTTCAACAACAATCACCATATTGGGCAAGTCAAATGAAAAGGCCCAACCCTTTTGATTTCTTCAGTATCCAAGAGATTCAGAAATATAAGTAAATCCAATTTCAAGAGCAGGCTCATCAGGTCCAGTGCATGAAGGTTACTATCTCTTCTGCCAAAGAAAATGAAAATCAATTATTATATGAAGTGCAAATGCTGAAAAAGTTACAGTTCAGATCCTCTGTAACACTCGGTGTAACACTTCCAGTAACATTTCTAAGTATAGAAATATTCATGTGCTTACCGAACAAGATAAACTCTAAGCATTAATACTACTATAACTAGAAAAGTCAAGTGGTGGTACGTAAAGTGTTATAGAGAATACGCTGCCTGAAAATACAGATGTAAAAACATGGAAACAGATGAAACCTGAAATTGCTTCAGCTTATTTCTGGCTCTTTTTCAGCAAATCCCCGATCTTTTTCAACATGTTTCCGTTCTTCTTCTTGGGTGATTCGTCATCCAAGTCTTCAGAATAAGGTGAGCCCAATTTCCCGCCGATGGTGTGATAATCTAAAGAACCAGTTTTTTCCACATATTTCCCATTTTTACCTGTTGAAAGCATGGCAGCAGCAGCCTTAGCTGCCTTCTTCCAATGGTCTGCCTGCACTTTTAGTTTCCGCAACTCTGCTTCCATCTCGGAGTTTGCAGCCTGTGCTGCATCCAACTGCTCGGTGATCCGCGCAGACTTTCGGCTACTTTTATCTGCTTCCTCGATGAGAAAACCGAGCTTCATCAGGGCTTCTTTCTCTGCAGCTCTAGCTGCTTCTGCAAGAGCACGAGCTTCATCATTTAGTTTACTTCTCTCCATTTCTCCATTCTTGATTTCCATTTTCAGTGTCTCGTTCTCCTCTATAAAGCTCTGTAGTTCCGTATCTTTGTCCATCAAACTTGCTTTCAGACCTTCTAAGACGGATTCTGATTCTTGTAGCTCCTTTTCTTCCTGATCGGTTCCAGCTGATTGGTGGCTTTTAACCTCAAGATTTAGTTCTTTATTCTCATTAGCATTAGCAAGATTTTGCAACTCAGTTTCTTTATCCATCAGTCTTGCCTTTAGCACTTCAATATCAACTTGTGCAATCTTTAAGGTTGCCTCCAAATCAGCCTCTCTTTTACATGACTCCGATTTTGTTTGCTCCACCAGTTCATAAGCACTTCTAATTTCCAGGGTACTCTGTATGTATTCTTCTTGATATCGTTTCTCAGATGCCTCTAGTGCAGCTCTTAGTTGACTCGTCTCAAGTTTCAAATTATCCAATTGTTCAGCTTCCTCACGGCTTTGTTTCTCCTGATTGACTTCAACGTTATGTGAAGCATCTGCAGAGTTTGTGCAACTTTCAGTAAGATTAGCCTGCAGTTTTCCCACGAGTTCCTCCAAAGAACCAACTCGACTCTTTGATTCTTCTAGCTCCAACGCCAAGGACTGGTATGCCTCTCTGGTTCGGAGCCCTTCTGAACGAAGTGTCTCCTCCATGGCTTTTGCTGCCTCCAGCTGCACTTGAGCTTTACTAACTTCTTCCATTGCAAAAGCTTGAGATTCTTTGCTCTCGTTTAATTGCATTTTTAATCTTTCAACCAATTCAAGAGTTTCCGTAAGTTCCAATCTTAAATTCTGAATCTCAGCATGCGCAGATTCAGCATGCATTGCTTGAGCAGCTTCGGATTCTGCAATCCTATCAAGTTGAATTTTTAACTTCTGAACTTCATCAATGGCAGAAGCGAGAGCAGCAGAGTCCATAGAATGTTACTTCTGGAGAGACTCGAGTTCTGACTGCCAGACTCGATCACAGTCCTGTGAGATCTTGCGCAGTTCTTGAACTCGAGCCTCTTCCGAATCTGAAAGCTCCTGTAACTGCTTCTCAGAATCCTCAAGCTTCATTGTCATGGCTGCAAGCTGCATCTTAGCTTCTTCAGCCTCCTGCATTGCCTTCTTCTTCCATGATTCAGATGAGCTAAGTTGATCCTTTAACTTTTTCAGCTCCTCTTGGAGTTGGGCAAGCTGATCTTCCATTTCAGAGACTCTAGTTGGCTGCTTCTTCTGGAAAACAGAGAGTATAATGATCAAGTAACATACAAATTTTACCAAGAACATAAACCCCCAAGGGGAGCATAAAAATTGAAACTAAGATATCTTAAAGATTGGATTATGGATGACCACTAGGTATATTGATCCCATTGCTTAGGAATAATTAATGGGCTCAATTACCTCAGTTGCTAGACTTCGTGGTGACTTGCGATCAACAACTTTTGGACTTCTATTTTTTGGGGTCCTGCTTACTGAATTCGGGGATGGAACCAAGTCACATTCTGCTCCTGGTGTTTTGAGCTTCCGAGCGGTCCGAGGTGTGGTGGGAGAGATTTTCTGGGGCACTTCTGAGGTGCTAGCCCTGTTCCAAGAGTTTCATTGACCAAAAACAGATCAGAGGGTTTAATGAAGATTGTTAAAAAGGTGAAAATAATTCATCTCTTTGAAAGAGATTCCATAGTCACTCATCTCATCAAAATTAGAATTTCTAGAATATCACGGTAATACATAAAATATTCACAAAAACATGAAGCCAGTTTTAGTGAATACAATATCATGGACTCCCCGGTTTAGCAACCACGAAAGTAGCTAGGAAACATTCATACCTAGTGCGCTGATTGTGTCCGATGCACCGTAGCAGGTACCATACTTTCTCTAAGCTAATCTATCCAGAGAATTTCATATGGTGCAATCAAGCTATACATGGACATTTTTAATCTTTATTTTAAAAATAAAACGAATAAACAATCATCAATGAATCCCCTTATATAACAGACAAAAGTAAATGATATGATAGCAGGGCCCCGAATAGAATGTCGACTTGAAATGAATAAGATGCAACTATAATGAATTCAGAACTAGTAAACAGACAAATAGCTCTTGATAATGTAAACAACATAGGACGTAGAAAACAATTAAACCAACATTTTCACAACTTTGAAGACGGGAACATGCCACAAAAGCTTAGGAGCAAAAAGTACCTTTGTTTTGGTGTCTGCATATTAAAGCACTCTGCAATAGATATAGAAGATGATTATGACGACCTGAATGTGCTTCCGAGGCCCACCTAACAGAGGGTACCTGAAACAGTTCAGAGGAAATTCTTGCCTCAGAGAAGCTTTAGATAGAAAGAAACATATAGAAGAGGGCTAATCAATGGTTCTTGAAGAATGGCCAACTTCCTAATCTCCATATACAAACAAACAACACTTTCCCTTCAAAGAAACTCTAGGGAAACCCACCTCCACTCCTACCAACCAAACTCATCAGAATGGAAAAGAAAATTTAAAAAAATATTAGAAAAAACAAGGTCAAGAAAGTAGCAACTAAGGAAAAAAAGGAAAAAGGAAAAATCACAATGCAAGTCATCTTTATAATTCTATGAATTTATTTTTTCTTTGCTTCATTTTCACTCTTGAGCTTAAACTTAGTATTCCAATAGCATCATTGTACCAACAACACAACAATAACATAACCCATTAAACCCCCAATAATTGAGGGTATAAGCGGGGATGGACAGAAGACATATTAACTATAGGCAATGAATGAATAAGGTGGTTGCTTACAATATACCACTGAAACAAATTGATTGGAGACGGGCATAATCTCCGGCAATGAATGCACAACATAAACAAGAAAATGACTCCTACAACCCACATTTCACCATAGAATCTCCAAACATCCCCCATTAACAGAACAGCAAAAATCACTTTCAGCAAGCACCAAGTAAGAATTTATCTTAAAGATAACAACTTTCTTAGCCCCCCAATAAATAAAATAAAATCTCCAAACTCCACATCCCTTTCTCTCTTTCCTCTTTCATCTTTCAACTCATAGCAAAACCAAAGTTCAAGTAAGAAAAAAAAAGAAAAAAAAGCCTTCCTGAGATTAGAACACCATACCAGCAAGTAGCAAGAGAAAGGGACAATACAACAAACTCAAACTATAAGACCAGGATAAAGATGGGATTTGAGAGAAGAACTCTTAAATACATTATTATCATTGTTAAACACTAAATGCAATGAGGGTTTCCCTTCATAGTAAAAAAAAAAACTAGCACATTTCAAACAACGCTTTCGACTCGAAAATATATGTGATAATAAATATTTTTCCTTCTTTTAAGATAAAAGAAGTTTCCCCTTCATAAATAGTTCAAAATATTAGATCTGAAGCTTAAAAAAAACTATCACATGGAGAAAAAGATAGAAAAGGAGAACACGAAAGCAGATGAAATGGATAGAAAACTAAAATGTCATGCACGTGAGAGCATTCTTTCACCTCTGCAACTCAACTACAACATCAACCTAACACATTAACATTAAGTCCCAATAATTAGAGAGGTGTGTGCGGGATGAATAAGAGACAGACCTAACATTTGACAATAAATACACAAATTAGTTGCTCGCGTTATATAACTGAAACTCAACTAATAGAACAAGAAATCACAAACCTATCAAATTTCAAAAGGGAAAAAGTTAAAAAGAAAACAAAAATTTAACATAGATAAACAGCAGATAAACTTACCAAAAGGATTCAGGAGAAGTAAAAATAAAAAATAAAAACTTGGGCTTTTTTCTTGATTTCTGAAGTGAAACAGAGTTTCCAAGTGATTTTAAGAACTCACAGACTTCAAGAAAAAAAAGAACACTTTTAATTTCAGTATGAAGAGTGAAGAAGCTGAACAATGGTGATAGCTCCAAGCATCAGAAGAAGAAGAAGAAGAGAAGCTGGTGGTGCTCTACAGTTCCCAAAGTTTCTCTCTCTCTCTCTCTCTTCTGCAGTTTATTTTTTTTAAAAGAAATTTGTCAGTGGTTACCTGTGAGAATTGGATCACCACGCTCCTTAGACACGCGTTGGCCACGCTCCAATCACAGGTTTTAAGTAATTTTCCTCATTTTCTAGAAGGTAGAAGGTGCCACACCTCGTAATTATTTGAGTTTTTTTTTTTTTTTGACCATTAATTGAAAAACGTTAAGTTTTACCTCTAAACGGTTCAGGCGTGTCAAACCTGACTCTTCCGTCCATTTTTTCTATTATATTGTGATAAATGTTCAAACAAATGCGAGCATTTTGGGCAAATCATTTTAAATCCTAAAATCAAAAAATCAAAAAATCAAAACAACCGCTAAAATCGTCAACGACAAACCCGATATACCATTCTTATTATCTTTATAACTCGCTGACCACCTTTGCAGCTCCAACAACTTTAATTGTCGTCCATAACTTTTTTTTTTTTAACGCCCGAGGGCGGAGCCCTGAAGGGTAGAGCAGCGAGAGTACCCTAGAAAGGGAGATTGTAACGCACCCCATGCCTGGGGAGGGTATTGCCTCACCAGAGGAGGAATTGTCTAGCCTCACCAGAGGATGAGGACTTGCCCTAAAAAGGGAGAATATTATTGCCCTAAAAAGGGAGATACAAGAATCGAACTTGGGACCTAAGCCCCAAGTGAAGAAAGCCTTACCCACTTGGCCATCCGATTCCTATATTGTCGTCCAATCTTCATTTTTAATAAATTGTCAAATTTTATATGGTTTGTTCAAAATGCCCTCATTTGTTTGAATTTCCGTCACGATCTAACAGAAAAAATAGACAGGAGGGTCGCATTTGGCACGTCTAAACAATTTAAGGGGCAAAACTTGACTTTTTTTAATTGAAGGTCAAAAACTAAAAACTTGAATAGTTTAGGGGATATGACATCTTTTACCCTTTTCTAAATAATTTTTTTGGAGCTCGTATGGACAGATTCGTGTATTTGTAAATTTTGGCTCTTATTTAAAAAAATATTTATGCCCCAAAGTTGTTTTAATATGAGGTTTTGAGTAGAATCTAAACGTATAACCTCACTCTAATGCTAAGTAATTTGGTTCGAAATGCAAAAGTTAACTTAGTTAGCAGGTATTGATAGTGTCGAATAGTGAACATCAAATTCGTCTAGTTAAATAATTTTACAATCGATATTTATTCGCGCAATGCTGACCAAGCTAGCAACACTAGAATGGAACCAGAAACACATTCTATACATTTTTTTTTTTTAATTTTAAAGCTCATATTCTAAACTTGGAGCTGAATTAAAAGTTTTTTTTCTTTTTCCTTTTTTTTATGAATGTAATTGAATAAAATTGTTGGAATCTTCTTTTTGGATTTTAGCGTGGAAAGCAATAATAAAATTGGTGGGATGTGGTGGCCCATGGGCCTTGGTTGGTGAGTCCATTAGTAGTAAATTTTTTTTATTTTGTTATGGGTGAGATAATTCCGACGCCATTTATACCAATGCTGCAGTGGGTGGGGGGACTTAGCAAAAAAAAAACATGGCCACTATAGGGGCACCCCTATTCCAATAGTCAACCCCAAAAAAAACATGGCCACTAGTACCCCACCCCCTATATTAGGTTCTTCACACCCCCCCCCCACCCCTTACAACATAATTTTTTTCTCTTTCCTTTAAAATTTTTTCTCTCCCTGCCGGAGCACCACCCACTATTTGCCGGAGCACCCACAGTTGTTCCGTTCACCGGTTTCCGGCAAATTTTTTTTTTTTTTGTTTGCATTTTTGAGCTAATCGAACTAGATGCAGCACAAAATATCAATTTAAAATTTTTTAGAGCAAAAACAAATTTCTATTTTTGAAATTAATTTGATCTCTTACCTATTTTTCCTTTCACCCTCCCTTTTTTTGTGGCATTTTTAGCACTCGTAAAATGTTTAATGGCAAAAAAGGCACTGAAAAATGATTTGTGGCAGATATAACATTTGTAACTAGTTTTGTGGCAGATATTGCACGAAAACGTGATTTGTGGCAGATATAGCACTCGTAACTAATTTTGTGGCAGAAAAAACTATTTGCTCTAAAGCATATTACAAAGATATATTGTCATGTTCTTTGACAAAATATTTTACACTATGATTTTAATAATTTATTTATTTTTTTCTTTAAAACGTCAATGTAGTTAGTACTCATTTTTTAGATATTTAATTTAAAAATAGAACTTAAAAGAATAATACAAATTCTACTTGCAAAGGTTACAAGAAAATTTCAATTTTGCACTTCATTTTTTAGCCACTAGGAAAGTCACTATAATAAAATAAAATTTTCCACCGCGTGCATAGCTCTTCCCACATTTAATTTTACACGCGGTTAATTTTCAGAATTTCACCCCTGCTGACGCTAGCACGCGGTGAAGTCACTCACCCCCTGCTGACGTCTGCAGGCGGTAGATTTTTTCTAGTTCTATTTTCTCTGTTCCGGTGTGTTTTTTTAAGTTTAAACATGGGATTTTAGCGGAAAAAATAAATATTATTAAAACAATAAGAAACGTATAGGTAAGTATTTACTTCAAAATTAATGTCTTCTAAATAAATCGTCGGAGTCCTTTTAGCTAGAATCTTGTTGGAATTTTTTTTGCTCCAAATTTTTTAAATTTAATATTTTGTGGTGGATCTAGTCCAATTAACTCAAAAATGCAAAATATTTGGCTTGAAACCGGTGACTGGAGTTCGGTGGTGGCTCCGGTGAGCAGTGAGGGTTTTTTCGGTATGGAAGGAGGGGGAGAGAAAAAAATTTGAGGAGAGATTTTTTATGAAGGAGAGAGAAAAGTAAGGGAATTGTGAGGGGTAGGGGGTGTTTACTACCCAATAAAGGGGTGGTTGGTGAGTCATGCCCAAAAAAAATGCTGCAGTGGGGGGCAGCGAGTAATAATGTGCTTGACCGCCGACCCTGGTCAAGTTTGGTCTTTCACCTTTGTCCCTGGAATCCCCAAAATTGTTACACGGTAGGAAAATTTTTCTTACCATACATTGCTGAACTATGTCACGACCTCGGATCCACGGGCAGAAATGCAGAAAGATTTACGTTTACATATTTTGGCAACAGAATTTGTTATTTGTTATGTAAAATTAAATATTTCGCAATTTATATACTAATTAAATTCCTCAGGCTTATTCCATATGAGATGTGACTCACACTAATTACTATCATCTAGCTTTATTTGATTATGGTTCATCTCAATTGTGCTAATAAATTACTCTCAGAATTGAATGTTATTTGCAAGCAGCCCACCCTCCTCCACCCGGCAGACAGACTAATCACATGTTCTTGTTCGATCATGATTCCAGGCGGAACAATAGCCAAATGTTGAGGTGCATCCCTATTCTGTTGTACTCGAACAAGAAAGAACTATATACGAGTTTAAAATTCCCGGGAAAATGAATGCTCGTCGCCTCCTGTTATCTGGGATGAAATAGAACTTTCAGGTGGTCAAGAGATGCAGGGTTAATGATCAATAGAACTTTCAGAGAATAATCAGTAACAGAGTTAACAGACAAAAAAAAAAAAAAAAAAAGAGGATAAATAGCACTTTATACCAGTCCATGATGCTATTATGATTAGAGAATTTAGAAAGAGCTGAAAAGATGGTTTCTTTAATTAAGAATTTGCTTTTGCTCAAGACTAAAGACAAAGAGATGTCATCCCATCACTTTATTTATTTACTTAATCTTGTTAAATCAGTGTTTAGCTGGCTCCTAAACTGTAAATCGAATTGAACTCGAGATTAAGAGGTTCAACATTTTATTTATTAATTAAAAATAACTTGTTACATCCTGGAGATCGATCTAGCAGTGGATCCTAGGCAGATCAAATTTAGGGGATCTTTGCTGTTCAAACCTATCTTGTAAACTACAAGTCACATGGGTTTATAATTCCAAGTCATATGGGTTTAATATATGAAGGGAGCATTTATGATTAGATAGAATCAACTGAATTTAAAAATGGAAGATCAATTATAATCACGATAATCAAGTTTCTTTGTCTTCAAAAACTGGCTGGGGACCATGCCTAACCACCACTAGGGGATTTCATGGTGATGGATGGGGAGGTTTGGAAGGGGTGGGTGGGTGGGGGGGAAGCTTTATAATTTATTTTCTTGGTAAAATCAACATAGAAACCTCCCCCACCCCCACAAGAAGGATCAAGAAAGAAAAAGTCAGAAAACAAATGATACAGACGTATGATTCCGGAAAGATGTTGACCATGGTGCACAAAGAAATAAACCCTTTGAACAACTGGCTATACCAAATAAAGATATGAAGCTTACCAAGATACATTAACTAGACCAATCAAGGGACCATATTTCTTGAAGCTAGCTTATCTCCAAGAATTGTGATTTTCCAGCAATCAACTTGAAGCATAAAAACTGAAAGCTTCTTTGGTACAACTGCAAATTATACAAGATTCAAAGTCAGAAAAAAGGAACGTTCTACAGAAAATAAGAACCTTATACATCCTTTATTTATCCAAAATTACCAGCCACTCAAAAACTGGTTACAGTTCATTCTTTAATAGAACACGAGTTCATAAAATAAAGCACATGATTGAAACGTTATTGAACGTTATTGAACAACCAGAATCTCATTTCACAAGACGGAAGAAGGGTAAGGATGTCAGGAAGTTAAACGATTGCCGAACTGAAACAAGAAAACCTGATATTGCAAACCTTTTGCAAGTTCGGCCAAGGAACAATTCATAGTATTTTGACCACCGGCAGACATACAAACACAGTCGAGAACATTTTTAGGTAAAGACATGCCTAAGAGTTGTTATCGCTACAGCTCTTCAATTGAGCATTAAGAACATTTGTAAACTAGAAACATACGTCACAAGCAGCTCGGGAGAATAAATTATTCAATACAAGAACATAAACACATACAATCAGAAGATCTCAAGTACAGATGCATTACCTTGAAACTTATTATCTTTGGTAATTATCCCAAGCGTTTCTGCAGTTTCACGAATCATGATACCATGCACTCCATGGAAAGAATTTACTTTGCACTGAACCACTGGAAATAGTAGAAAAGAGTAAGTGGTTATGCGAGCTGAAAAAGTGCTAGGGCATGAAGAAATGTGCAAATCTTTGTATCATTTCAATATGTTGCAACGTCAAAGGAGCCTAAAATAATAACCCAAGGAAAACGAGCAATAAAAGTGGTTTTTCATATAACCTAGAATAATGGCACCATGTAAGTCAGCATTCAGGAGACACTGAGCCAATTGATTTTTCCTGCAATAGTTAATCAAATAGGTCAGGAAGTAAGGGAAAGGGAGGAGGAGGTAATGTGAAAAAACATCTGAATTTCGCATATACAGCGAGATATGAGATTGTCAAGTGGGAGGGATGACTTATTAATAGAGGCACAATCAGGAAATTAACAATTCAAAGAACGAACCCAACAGTCTTCAGAAGCTGTGTAATATAACTTTTCCACATCTCGTGCATCGGCTTAAAAAGTTCAAAGCTGCAGCAAGAACATACAGATAATTTTTAGTAATACATCAAAATTAATTTTACTATTAAAGTGAGTGCACAGTATTATTTGTATTCTACAATCAACACCAATAGAGAAGAAAATGGAATAGTGGTAAAAACAAAAAGAACAATGCACTATGAATGATCATTGTTTCTTATTAGTTGAAAATATCTCCTATATGACGCATGGCACTGCAACCCCAAATTGCAAGGAAATACAATTCCAAATTTCTTCCAGATGAATTAGCCAATAATGCAAAATATCAACAGCGGACAGGAAAAAAATAATTAAATAAATAAAATAAGACTAGAAGGTAAGAGCTCGAGCAGATTCAAACAATTTGAGGAAACCTTAACGGTACATAAACATCTAGTCTACAGGCTGACAAGGAATGTTTTAACCAGCCAATTTTATGAAGCAAATACATTGTGATAGAAACTAATTCGCTACAAAAGCAAGTAGATGTCCGTCCAATCTGATCACTGACTCTCAGCTAAACAGTAAACCAGGTATTAACCACCTATTCCTGTATTAAAACCTGTGCTGTTATAACAATTCTAGCATGCATACAGAATTACAGATAATAGAGTCAACCAAGACCTGGCCTTAAACTTACCATATTCCAAACCAGAAGCATGTCAAAATCAGAAAAAAGAACTACAAGAGCATAATTCCACAATTGATTGCTACGTGAGTACTATTTCTGTATTTGTTCAAAAACACCCAACTGAATTTTGGTACATAAAAACAAACAAACAGAAAATGCTACAAATCTATAATAAGATCACCCTGGGGAGAATACAAACTGAAATTTGATAGGAAAGGAAATGAAGATCAGGCAAGCAAGTAAATTAACAGATAAGAAATTACACTCACTTATGTTGTTCTTGGGGCAAATGAAATGTTCCACATTTTTTGTGTTGATTTAGGGACATGTGCTTCTTAGATCGTCTAGAATGTGACTTTTGAAATCGTGCAATACCAGAAGTTCCACTCTTTCGGCACAAAATTATCAAGAGGAATCCGCACATCAATTTTCATACTTCTTGATCCTTGCATGTACTTCTTGGCTGAATCACCTTGTCGGAAAAGCTCGTGTAAAAGATGATCCACAGCAGAACGTCTATCAGAGATCTGCAGCGGATACTAAAATATCAGAGTCAGTTGTTTAAGCAATTTGAATAGGTAAATACAATATAAGGTGATAGAATTACCTCACCACCGCTGCCCAGTAAATTCTCATCTACAGAATGAGAGAGCTGAGAATATGCAACATGATTTGCTTCTATATCTGTGCATCATTAAAAGAGAGAGGGAAAAAATGTCTTATTAATAAGGACTACGTGCATATATAAACGAGATATTTTTCCACTTCCTATATGCAAATGCTGAACATAACCTTATAAAACAAAGCAAGAAAGTACCTTCTTTATTCGTATAACCAGAGAAAGAAATGTTTGCTGCAGAGGACGCAAAGAAGAGATTGCATTAAAAGATGCAAAAATAAAGGATAAACGTAAAATACATTACCATTGCTAAGACAGATGTTAGAACCCCACCTAGACCGAAAGACAAACATATATATCAGAGATTGATACTTATACCACAACTTTTGCATTGAACCACCAAGGATACCACACTAATTCTATTTAAGATAGTAATATTGGTATTTTGATTAAAAAATATTTTAATTTTTTCTTACTTGAGCCTTATATTTTTCTTCTTAAATTTTCGCTACATGTACTAAACGACTTATATCATGTAATGGAGCGAGTACTAAACATTCAAAGCCAATTCATATTCAGTTGAGGAAAATTTAGCTCCATCAAGATTTATTCTTTTCAGCAGAACCATCAATCATTATAACAAAGCTGCCAAAAAACAAATATTTTTGCAGTACTTAACGAATTTTGAATTCAAAGTCATAGGTTTTCTGAAAAAGAAAGAACCTTTTTTGGAAGGTATGCTTGAGGAATGCCTGACCGGAGCATCCGTTGAGGGATTATTGAGTCTGCCGGTGGCGGTGGGGATTCTATCTTTTTCTTCACGAGGTCTTTTGTTTCCTTTTTGCTGCTGACGAAGAACTTCGGCTTCTGCCTGAGCAAACCTTCTTTGTAGTGCGTCCAGAGTCCGTTTCTTTTGCTCCTCCGCAACTCCACCGCTCGCCATCTCTGACCAACTCCGGTGGTAATTTTTGTTCTTCACCAGTACTTCTATGGGCTCGTTGAGATGGGCAGGTGTCCAAACAAACTCATAGGGCCATAACCTTCTAGTCGGGCCTTGGGCTGAGTCAAATTGTAAGCACAAAGAGAGAGTTTAAAATTCTTAGATAATTTGTCTGAATTGTTACTAGTCTCTCCTTATTTTATAAGGATATGGAAAATTCTTAATCACATCGTCCATAAAAGAATTATCATAAAAAGATACATATGATCAATATTGGCAAATTGGCTCTACAGGTTCAAAAACAATTTTACTTTGGTGATTTTTATCCAAAATAAAATTTTTTGGTGGACAAGGTCCAAAAACAATTTATGTTTTGTGAGGTAGCTCCCTTCGGTCCAAAATTTCATCAGTCAACTGTTATGAAATTTGAACATGGTCAACCCTAAAACTATTAGGGGCATTGTTGGAATTTTACACATTAAATTAATTCCTTACCCTAACCCGACCCACCATTCCACTGACTCCTAACCCGACCCATCCCTTCCTCCCGACCCAACCCTTCCCTTCCCACTCACCTTCACAGCAGCACCGCAACCACCTTCATCCGCGGTCCCCTAACCCGACCCATCTCGATCGCTAGTGTTGCGACGTCGTCTCTGATGAACTTACCGGCGATGAATCGGACTTCGGCGACGACCCATTAAGGTTAGGGATAAAGGTGGTGGTGGTGCTGTGAAGGTGCGGTTCGGGGGAGAATGGTGGACGGGGATGAAGTTGGTTGAGGGTTTTGCGGATGAAGGTGGTGGTTGAGGTGGTGCTGTAAAGGTGAGTGGGATGGGAAGGTCGGGTCGGGTTGGGTCAGGGGATGGGGGAAGGGATGGGTCGGGTTAAGGATCAGGGGAATTGTGACGACCCACAATTTCGGGTATCAATTTAAAGGTTATTATATTAATTTTTCACTTGATAGGGTTAAAAATGTATTTTAGATTAATTAGCAAGGGTAAAATAGTTCAAACAATAAATTGGTAATTTTATTTAAAGACAAGGGCATAATAGTAATTTTATAATTAAGAAATAAAAGAAAATGAGATAAGTTCATACTTATCCAATAAGATAGTAATTGCATTAAAAGTCCCTAAACTACATGTTATTTACATAAGAAATAATATTTACACAAGAAGTCCTTAAAAATCAACAAATTGCTACCAAGGACCTCTCTACTACTATAAATAGAGGCCCTTGGCCTCTCATTTTACTTGCACCAATTCCTTTCCTTAAAAATGAATTCTCTCTCTCTCTCACTTTTTCTTCCTAAGTAGGCTTTGCCTAAAACTTCCCTAAAAGGGAAACTCTTCCTCACTTTACACCAAAATTCTGTCCCGGCCAATAGTCTTTGGTTAATATGCTCTAAATTATTCACAGTTACCTAATATTGGATCTTCTGTGAATACTTTCATCAGAAAACCAAAGCTATACTACCATATGCTACTACTACTTCTTTTATACAGAGAATTAGACTACTACATATTACAAGTAAAGAATCAAGTCTAATATTAAACAGGTACTACAGACTTTCCATCTATTATTTTGATCCTGCACAATAAACGAATTTAGGTTAATCGGGCTCATGAAATAATTGGATTATATTCTCTGAGACTGTCCTACACTCCGTGACCCACCCCACTGGTGGAGACTTTTTCTAATCGGACTTTGTGCCGGTTAAGACGGGTGAACCAGATGAATATAAATCTAAATTCTTAATTGATCCTAGACTAGAAAAGAGAAATATATATTTTGCATTATATTAAAAATTAAATAGACACTAAGCAAATAGAAATATCCAGTTATAATATTGGAAAGCGAACAAAAGCATTTCAATATTAAAACTTGGAACCCAATTATTATCCTTAACATTGAAAATATTATTTTGTTCTACGAATATTTTAACCTGTTATTGAAATAGTATTTTCATAGTTTTATAGTTTTCTATTTTATTCATAATTTGAAATTAGGAAGAAATAATGAATTTTAATTATCTTTCTTTCAAAGAAATTTGATTAGTATAGTTTATGAAACTTTCACCCAAAAGGAAACTTGATTAATTTTAAAGGAGATTAATTAGAGTAAGTGTTAATGATTTTAAGAAGAATTTTTATAATTCTTAGGAATTTGAAGATAATGACTAGTATATATGTATATACATATTAAAGTCCCTAAGTCTACTTTATCACTAAGTATGTAAAAATACTATTAACCTATTTTATCACCAAAAATTAGGGAAACAATAACAATAAAGATAATAATAATAGTAAGAATAACAGAAATAAAGAAAACAGAAAAAGAATAAGAAAAACAGAAAATGTATAATAAATAATAATAGTAAAGAATAACAGTTATGTTAAAAGATATTAATGGTGATAATAATAGCAATAATAAAATATTAATAATTATAGCAGAAATAAAGAAAAGAAAATAGTAAAAGAAGCAACCTGCTGTGATGGTGTTGAGCACCGGCAGCACCGGCGGCGGTGGTCGGCGACGACGGACACCGATCAGAAAATACCAGCAGCAGAGCAGTAGATCTGAGAACAAAAATCAAAGATATAAAAATTACAATAATAATAATAATAATAATAGTTATAATGATAAATTAGAAGGGATAAACTGAGGGAGTGAAAGAGAGAGACATACGTGAAGCCGCGAGTCACCGGAGACAGAGAAGAACTGCGGCGGTGCCGGAGGAAGATCGGCGGCGTCACAGCGGCTGAACAGCGGCAGCGGCAGCAGCGGTGAAGATCTGAGAAGGAAACAAAGAAATATTTAAATATTTATTAACTTGAAAAATATAGAATAAAAAGAAAATAGAAAGAGAGAGAGAGAGAGAGAGAGAGAGAGAGAGAGAGACGAACCTGAGATGGCGTCGGTGACGGTGGAGCGGCGGCGGCTTCTCGGAGACGGGAGAGCTGAGCCGCGGCTAAAGCGGAAAAGAAAAAAAAACAGAAAGATGAGGGCGGCGGTGGGGTGGCGTCGCAGAGAAGAGGGAGAAGAAGGAAAGGAGAGGAGAGGATAAGGGAAAAAAAAAAGAGGAGAGAAAGAAGTAGAAAAAGAAGAAGACAATTTTAAAAATAAAATTTAGGGATTTAGGGTAATAAGAATTGGAGGAAAAATTAAAATAGAGGAAGAAGAGAAAAAGAATAAGGGAGAAGAAGAAGAATGATGAAGAAAGAGAAAGGAGATGAGGAAAGGAAAAGAGATGAACTGGGATCTGGGGCTGAAGTCGATGAAGGAGGAGGGGGGGATAAGCTGGTGTGGTAGGTTATTTTGAAAAAGGAAGATTAGGAAATATCTAGTAAGGACTCTAAAAGGAAAATAAAAATTAGCACATAAGTCCTATAGAATAATGAACAAATTTTAAATGGTTTACTCTATATTTTTAATGTCAAATTAGACCAGAAAGATAAAAGAAAATAATTCCGAAAATAATTAAACTTATTCGGAATCTGATAAACCTTTTAGAAATTATGTTTTAGTCCTTATAGTTTTATATTTCACTCTTAAGGCCCATTTAAACTTATGAATTATTTCGGAAAAATTTATAAGACTAATAATAGCATATATGATATAATTATGTCTTCGAAAGCGTAGAAATATCATAGAAGAAATATTTGCAATTTAGTCCCTAAACTTTAGAAATTTACACAAAAGATCCAAAAGCCTAGAAACTTAGTTTGAATATGTTTAGGCATATTAAGTCTTGCATATTATTAAGTTTTATAAGTATTTCCTAAAGAGTTGGTATTTGCGAAATAGGTACAAGATCTGAAAGAAGGTACGCACGATAAGAGGCTAAGGTGAGTTCCCTCTCAAAACCGGAGAACTTGTTTTATAAATGTGTTTTATGGAAACTGTTTATAAATGAAAAGATTATGGTATTTCTGAAATAAAATGCTGGAAAATGTTTATGAAAAGTATTTATTGGAAAGTATTTCTGAAAAGTATTTATTGGAAAATATTAACTTGTTTTATAAATGTGTTTTATGGAAACTGTTTATAAAGGAAAAAATTACAATATTTCTGAAAAATAATTCTGGAAAGTATCTCTGAAAAGAGAAATTGTTTTCGAAGGAAAAGTTACAGTATTTCTAAAATAGAATTCTGGAAAATATTTCTAAAAAGTATTTTTGGAAAATATATGAATGACAACACTGGAACGTTACTGGAATTCTAAAGAGGGCGCTTGCACTGCACAAATATGGTAGCCCCTCGTCCCGACCATTGGGGGTCTGCACTGGTACGAGGCTAATCACCCGTACAAGGGCATCTCGCACCTTTGGTTTTGGACACTCTTGATATCGTAATGGGATCCCAAACCGGTGTGGGAATCGTTAGGGGCAGGGAAAGCAACGGGCTGACTGTATCCCCTACGTGCACCACATATGGATCGTAATCGAACTGCTAACATGTCTCCGGGGGGAGGTTTAACTCAGGAGCTGTTAGTATCTGGTTTCCAAGCTAGTGGTACCCCAGTTCTTGGTTACTTCGTAAATCGTAAAACTGGGGATCAGGTTGAAAATCCTGAACAGGTCTGGTGTAAGGCTGGTATTGACTAAAGAGTAATTGACTTGGCCGGTCATGCACTATTTTTATTTCTAAATATGATACACGGAATGGTCTCTTTATTCCAGGTGGATATTTCTGAACTTGAAAAGAAAGAGCATTCCAGTTAAAGCAAATGTTTTTTTCTAAAATGAAATGATTTCTAAATTGTTTTGGAAGAAGATAAAGAAAATGCTTTCTGAAAAAAAATGATTTTGGAAAAGGAAAAGTATCTCTAAATAAAGGAAGTTTCTCCGTGTCTTCAAAATAAAAATGTTTGCGAAATAAAATGAGTTTCAAAATCACTATCACACACTTCACTAGGGACTCACTGGGTTATTTATAGCTCACCCTTTCTCTGTTTTCTGTTTTAGTTCTTGCAGGATTGAAGGGATAGAACAAGAACATTCTGAGGTGTAGAGTTGAACCAAGACAAAGAATTGAGTCAACGCTAGACACAAAGCCCATATTAGAAGATTTTGGTATCAGAGTGCGCAGCGGAAGCTTGGGATTAGAAATCTGTACATTGGGATTTAGTCAAAGACCGGAGTCAACTTAGAAGCCATAGAATAGTTTAGAAAGAAAAAAAAATCCACATGTAAATTATATTGTAAAAGATAGAACCCAGTGCCGAGAGGCACGCGGCGTACCCGACCCGAGAGGGACGGGGCGTCACAGGAATGGTGGGTCGGGTTAGGGTAGGGGATTTATTTAATGTGTAAAATCCCAAAAATGCCCCTAATAGTTTTAGAGTTGACCATGTTCAAATTTCAAATTAACAGTTAACTGATGAAATTTTGGACGGAATGACCTACCTCACCAAACATAAATTGTTTTTGGACCTTGTCCACCAAAAAATAGATTTTAAAAAAAAATCACCATAATAAAATTATTTTTGGACCTGTAAAGCCAATTTGCCAATCGATATTTAAGCGCTTTTTTGTTAAATAAATACAACTTATATTCAAAACAGCTTACCTGTCATAGCGTGATAATTTTTATGTGACTTGTAAGTTTAGTTTATTTTAAGCAACTACAACATAATAGTTGTACTCGGACGTGACTAAATAAAAATATGATTTAATATTTACTTTACAAGTGATTTAAATTCAAACTTTTTTATGAGTAAATACGTCTCTAAAAGTTAAAAGTGAGACTAGTTAAATTAATATTATAGTACGTATTCACATAGTGTAGACGAATTTTTTAAATTAACCTCAGATACTGAATACTTATTTGTTCAGTATGTTCAAAACGGATCCTAAAAATACTTATTAGGTTATAAATAGTGTCATCAGGAGACGAAGAAAATTGGGCGAGATTTTTCAAAAATTCTATTAAATATAATAAATTTTATATGTAATTTGGAATATTTGATCAAATTTCACCCTCAATATTTTTTTTCCAATTTTTATATGTAGTTCGATATATACTATTGCATTTTTTCGCCCCTCAACCTCAAAGTTCTGGTTTCGTCTCTAAGTTTTATCCATCAATTTTTGTTTTATATATAACGAAAACATTTGTTTTGCACGTGCTAAAAAAATAGTGTTCAGAACGAAATCCCGATCGAGGTTGGAGCTGTAACTAGAGCAGTCAACTTTACGTTGTTACAGTTGCTCACGTGGCAGAATCACCACCGTCAACCTCGATATTAGCACCGACAAAAAATACAAGTATGTCATACAAAGCCTGGGCAGCGAACCAGCAAAGATGGAATATGTCCCACTTACGAGAACTTCCATTCGGATCCCCCCAGCGAATCACGATGGATGGACCACTCGGATCCTTCAATGATTTCAATGGTGTGAAATTTTAATTTTCTTTTTTCACTATTCAAATATTTTGAACAAACTAATTCAATTAAAATTTAAATATTACTTCAACCTAGATTAAATAAAATTTTGTGTAAACATATTGTTCCTAAATATAAACGGGGACATAAAGTTTTGAAACATACATTATTTTATAATCTTTAAATTTTTATTATAAAACTATAAATTGGGATGATGTTTCTTTACGAACGAATTAATAGTCGAGCATTTTGAATATTGTTAATTATATAACGAAATGTGTATTAGCTAACCAGCGACTTAAAAAGAGACTATGACCTTATCTAATGCTTAATACATAACCTTTTTACGATTTGACACCGAGTCAATAAAAACTCAGCACACTTAGCATATATATTATATATTATGTAATAGTTATTCAATTGTGAATTAAGTACCATAAATATTAAGTTGTGATAGAGATTCATAACAAAAGAATTTCATACTTTTACGGGGTATAATTAGTGGCGAATGTAGTGTTCTGTGTTGGGGAGAAACCACAATATAGTCCAAGCAACAATATCTCCCAACCTTCAATAAAAACGTAGGACACCAAACAATAGTCCAAATCCCCTAGATGACAATTACGAATGCAGCGGAACAATAGTAATGGAGCAAGTAAATGAAAGATAAATCAACAAACACAGCACCAAGAATTTTACGTGGAAACCCTCTTCAAATCGAAGAGTAAAAACCACGGGACCTTCGGGTCCACTCCAAAAGCTTCACTATAAATCAAGAGAGGTTACAAAAGAGTATCTACACCAATATGTGTAAACTCAAACCAATAATGAAGCTAAAACTTCATCTACTATACAAAAGAGATGAGAGTAGAGAAAAATCACCCCAGAAAACAGAGCATTGTTCTGACAGGAAAAACAGAGCACTGTTCTACCTCCAATTAAAATTTGAGACGAATCGGAGCACAAATGACTGCCCGATCGAACGAAATCCCAAAACTGCGCAGGCTGAAACTGGGCTACGAAAATCCTTTTTTGCTCTCAAAACCTCACTGCCTCTTCTCTCTTAAATTGAATAATATGACCAACAATAGGTCAAAGATTTTATATCACTTTTGTGCTTGGGCCTTGAGCTCTTTTTCAAGACCCACATAAGAGGAGAAAACATTATGGCCCAACATTCTGCCACCGAGGTCAAATGTTCCATTGGAAAATAAATTTTAAAGTGCATAGAGTGTATTTTTACTTCATGTAGATAATATGTTTATAAGTGAGCCCCACACAAATAAGGTGAATCGACGAGTGATCCCACTGCTCTCAAATTCTAAATCCGAAACTAGATATTATTATTATTAGACTGGTAGGTTAGTGGGGCGATAATAGTACTACCTAAATTTTAAAGTGCATAAAGTGTATTTTTACTCCATTTAGATTATATGTTTATAAGTGAGCTCACACAAATAAGGTGAATCGACGAGTGATTTCACTGCTCTCAAATTCTGAATTTGAAACTAGATATTATTATTATTATTATTAGACTGGTACTCTGGTAGGTTAGTGGGGCGATAATGGTACTACCTAGCAGAGCAGCAATCCAGCAGAGAGAAACGGCTCCAAAGCTTATTCTGAGGAAGATTTTGATTCTTCTGAAGTCTACAAGATTGGTCGGTTAATTAGAATTGTACTCCCTCAATTCCCGATTAATTATCGTTTAGGAGATATTTAGGCATCCAAATTAATTGTCGTTCAAAGTTCTTTTATTAGTTGTCAACAATTTATTCCAATTATACCCTCTACATATTCCTTTCTTTTCTTTATGACGTATAAGTGAAAGAGATGGAGGATTGGGTAATATTGGAAATTTAAGTAAAAATGACAACTTCCTTAATTTTTTCAAATTGTCTAAAGAGTCTTATATTTAGGAATGGAGGGAGTATGTTTTATAGTATTGGCCTTTTTTTTTTTTTTTTTTCATTAAACAAAATCTTCACGCCAGGAAAGTGTAACATTTGCATGTGACCAAATAAATTATACTACTCAACTAATCTTCAATGCTAGTAGTATTAATTTACTAATGTCTACTTTGGTTAAAAAAAATATACTCTTCAATGCTACTCCTAATGGGTCGGATTAGATTGTGCTTTGTTTTGAATTTTTTTTGTCCAATATAATTTCAGACTATTTTAAACTTAAATTCAATTTTATTAATTTAATATTTAATATTTAAAATTTTATTTACATATTCAAACAAAAAAATCAATTTGAGTTTCAGACACAGGCAAACATAATCCTATTACACCCATTATATAGATTGCACTATCACATTTTGGCTAAAGCTACTTCTTTGCTAACTTTAGTTCATTGTGATTCTTTGAAATTTCACTGCCAACTAGTAAGAATTATTTACTGAATTCGTGCATTTTTAAGGGTAAGTAAGTAAATACACCAATTTGAACTGTCTAACCAAGAGTTGCTATCATTTATATTTTATGGATCAACATTTCGTTTCAGAACTTTATAGTCGAACCATTAGGAGAAAGAAACAGAGATTCTATAGTACTCATTTCAGTCAATAATTATCGGACTATAAGCAAATTGAAGGTTACATATAAGTGTCTAATATTACTTTTTTAATCAGTGATTGTATATCTTTAAATTTGTAGGGTTTATGATGTAATAAACATCAAGGCAATTTAGTTGATTAGAGGTCGAAGGTCCCCATTCAAAATTTATACTTGGACAATTTTTTGGAGTTGTTGCTAAATCGAAGAGGGTCTTGTTCACATTGTTGGCGAAGGTTCCCATCAGTTTATGTATGAGACGGTTCTTTTATATTTAGTTCTAAGTATGAGATTTTCTTGTTTAATTATCTTGTCTATAAAAAAAAATATAACTAGTTGAAACTCTTACTTTAGGATTCCCTATCAGGAGTCTCTAGATATGTGCATAGCTGAAGGTTATACATAAATGTTTATAACTCTCTTTTCAGTTGGCAATCGTGTAGATAGAATGAGTTTATAGTGCGAAGCTACAAATTTTATTTCCCTTTATTTTTCAATTTTTTCGTAAAATTTAAAAGGATTGAGCTTCCCTACCTCTCCGTCTTCATGGCTAATATATGAGTTAAATCATTGCATCCACCACAATTACCCGTACATCAACAATGAGGCTAATTCCTACACTCGATCAAATCCATACCCTTATAAATAATGACAAGACTAACATAACTCTAATCATGATAGATTTGCCAGCTCAGTTATGCGCGATACCACGTCATGAATCAAGAATGACCATAGAACGAGTAGTTTTTTCTTGGTAAATGAGTAAATTTAAAACTTGTACTTAGATTAATGAGTGCAATACACAAAAAATAAACAATCAATTCCCTTTCCTGTGAGTTTGCACTATTAACCTACATATATTATATTCATTGATCTAAGTAATAATTTTAAACTTAGTACTCTAAATCATAAAACTACTCCCATATAACATAGAAAAAAGGGAAAAGCGCATCTCTTGCAACTTCTGATTCAAGCAAAGGTTCTTCCTTAGTCCTTACTGCCAACTTTTCCTTTTTAAAACTACCCCATCACAAATCCTATAGCCACCCCTACACACTGTAGTTGGGCAAAAAAAATTCTATCCCCATTCATATATCCAATCAATTACAATTCACTCTGTGTATATAAAATTGAAAACAAATATTTATATAGTAAATTCTGATTGGTTGATGATAGGATTTTTGAGACAGAGGATTTTCACCCTTCGTTGTCTCTAAGTTCACACACAGCTAGAAAATTGTAAACTGATATTTACTCATAATTAATATATTTGTGTTATTAAAAAAAAAACATAATTAATATATTTGATTCTTTCTCAATTTTCTGACATCTGCTGCTTCAGTACTTCTTCTCTTTCCAATTAATGAAAACTTATTCCCTTCACACTTCAATATATTCAAAGAAAAAGAATACAGGAAATGCCATAAAAAAAACCCCACTTCATTGAGGCATTTTATCAGTTACCTTCCAAGTGTCATTATTGAATTTTTTTATCCACATTTGACATCTGTTTTTCCAATTAAACTCATTTTCTCAGCATTATTAAACTTGGGTTGTCCGCAAAATCCTTTTTTTCTTCCATTTTTTTTTTTTTTAAAATTTTACTTGTATATTCTTGAATATAGCAATACAAAGAGGAAGAATCAATTTTTTTTTTTTTTTTGGGTTCTGGGTGAAGCTGGGGATGGCTAATTAAGTAGTATTAGCAGTGGAATTTGTGAAAATGGGGGAGGAGGTTAGAGGATCGAATTCATGGAGAGAGGAGCTGGCGAGTTTAGTGGAGGACAGTGGAATAAGATTCGCCGGCGAAGCAATAGGAGTTTCGACGCCGGCTTTTGAGGCCAAGAAGTTCGAATTCCGGTCACCTGAGTCCGATTCCGAAGTGGGTTCGGAGAGTTTGAAGGATCAAATCAAGGGTTTTGCAAAGGCATGGGGAGAAATGGTTTTGGAGTTGGGGAAAGGTTGCAAAGATGTTGTGCAGCAGACACTATTGACTGAGGATTCTTATATTGTTAAGAAAACTAGAGGCCCATTGGCCGAGGTTTCCCGGAGTTTGAGGTTCTTTAATGAGTATTTGCCTGAAGATAAGGATCCGGCACAATCTTGGCTGGTTATATTCTCCGTCTTCATCCTTGCGCTCGCAGGTTTCTTTTGGCTTTTCAATTCTTATTACTATTCCATTGGTTCTTCTTTCATTTTATTTGAGCTCTTTTATTTGCTTCTTTTAGCAGGAATTGAGGTTTATTTTCTTCTTAATGGATAACAACATTCTGTAGCTTTCCTTTGATAGTTTCATAGATTTATATGACCAGTGTATGGTTCCTCTATAATGTCTGGCTAACAAAAATGTTATTCATATCTTTATCTCATTTTGTGAAATCACTATGTGAAAGCTGATTAAAAAAGTCGTACCCAGTGCACAAGGCTCCTGTTCCAGCAAGGGTCGGGGAAACAGCTGAAAACAGTGAAAAAGCTATGTCCAAATTTGAGATAAATCTTGATCATAGTGTTTCACCATCCCTTTTCTTGGTTGGGGCTTGAATTACTTTGTGACAAAACTAGTATTTACTGTATGTTGTTTGCATTCTGCATATTTTTCATCTCTAAAGATTTCACCTGTTAGATAGTGTTGTTATGCATTGACTCGTATATCCGAAAGATTTCGAGATGTAACTATGGTCTTGTTTCTGACTTTGATGGATATGTTGGTATTCAAACTAGCTTTTGTGTAGTATAAACAATCTCCTATTGATTTCTATGCTGCTAGGCCTACTAACCAATTTATTCTGACGATCTAAATCATTTGAAGCTTTGGGCGTAAACAATAGACATGATTGCTCAGTTCCAACGGTTAAGAAAGTGTTCGTACCTCCCCCAAGTGCTGTCCGTATACAACTTCCAGATGGTAGATACTTGGCGTATCATGAGCTTGGAGTTCCAGCTGACACAGCTAGATTTTCGTTAATAGTTCCCCACAGTTTCATTTCTTCTAGGCTTGCAGGTATCATGAAACTGAAAGTTTTGCACTTCATAGAATAAATTGCGTGGAAGGAAACTAATTGATGTTCTTGTAGCATTGATTATGTATCATATTTATGTTGTTCTGTTTTTGTTTTCAAGGTGTTCCTGGTGTTAAATTGTCTCTATTGGAAAAGTTTGGTGTTCGCTTAGTATCTTATGATCGTCCTGGTTTTGGGGAGAGTGATCCTCATCCTGATAGAAGCCTTAACTCGTCAGCACTGGATATGTTACAATTAGCACAATCTGTAGGCATAAAAGACAAGTTTTGGGTTCTTGGATATTCAGATGGAGCTATTCACACTTGGGCTGCTCTAAACTACATTCCGGAACGCGTTGCAGGTAAACTGATTTTTCCATTATCTTATAAGAAGAAACTGTGGATGTATCTGGTAACTCGTATTACCATTCTCGATTATCCCAAGTGATCTTTACTATCTTCTTTCATCCCGTTTCTCCTACACTCTTTGCCCAATCCCCAGACTGGAAAAGCAGAAGGGTAAAATACCGAAAAGTTTGATCGAGTAACATTTATAGGCAGAGAATGGAAATAGAATAATGCCAATTACATATCAAGCAGTGCCACGGGAAGAGCAGTCCAAGTTTTATACGACCTAAATTTCAGCAAAAAATTCAATCCAATAGGTCTCTTTGGAGTATTACACCAGTAAATGCTAGATGATAGTTTTATTTCATGTGAATATCAATATAGCAGTCTATGGTGTACTGATAGTTTGTCTGGCTGATCACTTACTCGGAGTGCGGTTGATATAGTAAGCTTCTTTTGATGCTTCTTATCCTTGCAAAAAGCATAATAGTATTTTTATCAGCAGGCAATCATTGCGCCTTCGTCTTTCTTTTTCCTAATAAAAGGTGTGCAATCTTTCTTCGAAAGACAACTACAACGAAGTCCTAATATATCAGCATTATTACAGGTGCAGCAATGTTTGCCCCACTGGTAAATCCATATGACTCAAGCATGACCAAGGAGGAGATGTCCAGAACTTGGGAAAAGTGGACAAAAAGAAGGAAATACATGTACTATTTAGCTAGAAGATTTCCCAGACTGCTCAATTACTTCTATCGCCGAACTTTTCTTTCTGGCAAGCATGGTCAAATTGACAAGTGGCTATCTATATCCCTGGGAGAAAAGGTAAATTTAAATACCCCCTCCCGCCCGGGAAAACGAAAAACAGTATTTTATTTTGACTCATTTATTACAATCTTACTGATTCAGGACAAAGCCTTGATTGAAAAGCCTGCCTTTGAAGAACTATGGCAAAGAAATGTTGAGGAATCAATCAGACAGGGTACCTCGAAACCATTTCTTGAGGAAGCAGTGCTGCAGGTATCACATTGGGGTTTTGGCCTAGCAGATCTTCAACCGCAGAAAAAGTGCCCCGGAAAAGGCATTTTTCCATGGCTTAAATTCTTTTACGGCCAGGCAGAATGTGAAATGACTGGGTTTCTCGGTCCAATTCACATATGGCAGGTATCATCTCATTCTACTACTTTTCACTGATGATGAGGAAATTTGATTTTTATGACCAAGTTTACCCGATAAGTCTCATTGTCATTGATTGAATTTTTCTTACTCCGGAACAGGGGATGGATGATCTTGTCGTTCCTCCAACAATGACTGATTATGTATCGCGAGTTCTACCAAATGCTAACGTGCATAGGCTCCCGGAGGAAGGCCATTTTTCATATTTCATGTTGTGTGACGAATGCCATAGAGAAATATTCACAACCCTTTTTGGAGACCCTCAAGGTCCGCTAGAACTCACCGAAGAAACTCCATCAGAGGATGAACAAGAGGCATCAACAACCCTCAATGATCCCCTCCTGGAGATGAAATCCTAATTGTTTATGCAATGATCATGATGTATATACCACAGGTTCTTCCGGTTCTTGTTTTAAGGTCAAATGCGTAATTGTCTTTCCTAAGATTTTCTGGAGAAAAGCACCAAGAATCTGTCATTTTTCTCTGAATATGAAATTACTCTTACTTAGAACCTCACCTTTTTGTTTTTTCTATGTCAAAGAGTATTTATACTTGCAATGTGGCCCTTTTGAGTTATATAGCTTGTCAATGGAAGTAAACTTTTGATTCTGTATTATTCAGCCTTGCTAATGGAGCAGCTAAGATGTGTAGGATATGCATCATTAGTTTTTTGTTTTGTTAGTGACAAAGTAGAGACGACAACAAATCAATGGGAGCATGACTGCTTTAATAAGGAAAGTGGGACAATGTGTTTTGAGTTTGAAGGCCCACAGGTGGTAATTATTGTACTATGTCGGTAGGAATTTATTCAGTAAACCAAAGTACCTTTCAAATTCCAATCGTGCCTGAATTTCTAATTTTCTACTCATCAGCTCAAAGGTAATAATAAAACCTTAATCAACCACCCAGCTCCCAATCAAGAAATTGCACCCATCAGGTTGCTTCATTTTTCAAACCACAAGAAATCGGAATTGTCAAATTTAATGCACCTGAGAATTTTGCAAAAAAAAAAACACCAATTGAATTGCAAACAATTTTTCACAGTCCCATAATAGTCTACCAGGATTCCTTGTTGTCTTGGAGGTCTTCAGAACATGGTCTTTCCCACAACCACATTTCATTCGACCATTGTTAGAAATTGATGAGGAACACATTTTGTGGGTACTTTGTCAAGAACCCTAATTTTGTTCTAAAGAATTTGAGAGGGAAATGTAGTAGAATGTATTTATAGAGCGATTTTAGGTGGAGAGAATCGAAGACGCCCAAAATATCCCCTGGAAAGAATGGCACGTGTTGATTGTGTGACCAACTTAATAAAATTCGAACAAAAAAATTAGACGGAATAATTGTTTTGACAGGTCAAAAATACGTAAATGACTAATTAGTTTAAAATTAATCAAAGATGACCAAATTGACAACTTTAAAATACGTAAGGAACCAACTTCGATAAAAATGTGTGTGCTAGAGTACCAAAATAAACTGCGGGTCGTGGTGGGGTCGGCCTATCAATGATGGGCCCACGACTGACTTTTCCTTTTTGAAATCAGAATTATCTTTTATCTACTTTCACCGTCCCGAATTAAAGATATTCAAAATTGAATATGATATTTTCTCAAATAAGAATATCTTTTTATAACTTTTTACTATTAATCCTAACTAGATTTTCTATGATAATATATGTAACATTCTTAATTAAAAAAATATTTACACTTGGATATTTAACTCAACTAATTTGGTGAGATCCGTACATATATCTCTACTAGATAAATTAACACGAAGATTCACCTTCGAACTCTCAACCTTGCCATGAAAAAGTAAAACGAGCTGTCAGCCAACTGCGCTACGATCTCTTGTCTCGTCATTATCTTTATTAACTTCCTTAATGTAACTCTATTAACACATGATTTCACCACTAATTTTTAACTAATAAATGTAAGATGGTAATTACATTAAAAGTTATACATCCTCCATAACTTTATGTTGTTTTAATGAAAGTTAGGCGACGCGAATGTTACACATGTATACCGTAAAATTAACAAAGTAGTGAACTCTTTGACGAATCTACCATGCGACTCATGTTCCTCTTTTTCTTTTGTCTCTTTTGATGGGCTCCCAAACGAGCTTAAAGGGCTATGTAACTTGGATATAATGGGTACACCATATATCCGTTCATTTTGATGTTTTATGACCAAGTTTACCCGATAATTCTCATTGTCATTGATTGAATTTTTCTTACTCTGGAACAGGGGATCGAATTCGGTCAATTGAATTCGGTTTTTTCATTTTTTCATACCTCAAAAAACCGACCGAATTCGAAACCGAATTCGATATGGCCGAATTGGTGAATTCGGCACCGAATTCGCCGAATTGGAGGGTATATTTTTTATTATATAATATATTTAATTATATAATAATAATATTTAATTATTAAAAATTCAATAATAATATTTAATTATATAATAATAATATTTAATTATTAAAAAATTTGAATTCGAATTCGGCACGCCAAATTCCAAAATAATCAAACCGAATTCGTCCCAAATTCGACCAATTCGAATTCGGTCTTGACCGAATTACCGAATTCAAATTGCCAAATTGAATTCGAATTCGGTCGGAATTAGGCAAAAACAGAATTTGCTCACCCCTACCTCTACCAGATAAAGTGACATGAAGATTCACCTTCGAACTCTCAACCTTACCTTGGAAAAGTGAGGCGAGTTGTCAGCCAACTGCGCTACGACCTCTTGTCTTGTCATTAACTTTATTAACTTCCTAAATGTAACTCTATTAACACATGATTTCACCACTAATTTTTAACTAGTAAATGTAAGATGGTAATTACATTAAAAGTTATACATCCTCCTTAACTTTATGTTGTTGTAATGAAAGTTATGTGACGCGAATGTTACACATGTATACCGTGAAATTAACAAAGTAGTGGACGCTTTGGCGAATCTAGCATGCGACTCATGTTCCTCTTTTTCTTTTGTCTCTTTTGATGGGCTCCCAAACGAGCTTAAGGGTTATGTAACTTAGATAGAATGGGTACACCATATATCCGTTCATTTTGATGTTTTGTAAGGGGACTTCTTGCCCACCTTTTAATATCTATATGAATAAAGAGGCTACATTTGGAGGAAAAAAAATTAAGGGTACAATCACATGTTTTTTCCTTGAGAGAATTAAATAAGTATTACAACCTTAATGACAACAACAATGAATGACAACAACAATGGATAACAAAAGTACTGGTGTTAAGATTTCACCCTCCAAACCAATGCCTCAAAAGAAACAAATTGATAACAATTTTAACAACCCCCACCCCTTCAACATTTCAAATTAAGAATTACCCTTTATTTGTGTCTCCACTATAATTCTTTCTCTATACTTATACCAGTTTTGAAGGTTACTCATTTATCCTTCCATTGGCATCATGGTCAATGATGATGGAGCTGGTATCTGCCTTTGGCGGGGCAGATTGCCGCCTTGGCCTGGCAGGTGAAGGAGGATAAAACAGTCGTTTCTTCGCGAATGCTGCAGGTCCTTTCTCTGGTGGTGTTCCATTTTCAATGCCTAACGGACTTTGCAACCGCGTCTTAGCTCTTGCTGATTGAGTAGGCACCATGTAACTTGGGAGGGAGGGAGAACTCGCCAGGCTCTCGTCATCTCTTACTGATGAACCAGCAATGCTGTGCCTCCGGTTTCTCTCAGACTGCACGCTGAAAATGCTTCTCGAGTCATCATCTTGGCTAGGTGCACTGATCTTTGGGCTTGCTGATTTCAGTCTTCGGGCTGTGAGTGAAGAAGAAGCTGGCTTGGTTGGGGGAGTACTAGGAGATTGGTGGTTAGAAGCATGATTTGGCTTTTGGTGGGCGACGGGTGATGAGAGGTTGTCTAAATTCAGCTGATGGCGAGCAAACGCCTTGGTGATTTCTCCTCCGCTAATGCTAGCACTCTTAACTGATGAGTGATCACCACCATTAAGTTCTTTCTCACCGGACTCCCATGGTCGTGCTGCCATCCATCGCTCTAACCAGCTCCAGCCCCATTGAGGATTGGTTGGGTCCATGAACAATAAGTTGGGGGATCTTGAGGATTTCTTCCAGGTTTGCTGTTGAAATTAAAACATTTGAAGTTAAATCACAGCCGGAACTCTAAGATGCTTTAATCACTTCATGAACTACCAGTATAATTTTGAAATGTGAATAACCTTTCCGAAGGTATGTAGATTTAACCAAGTAAACAAGCTACTTTTTTAACATACCCCGGCTTCAATTTCCAATGTTTTTTTTTATATATATATATACAAGGTTCAAGCGTTTAATCAGCCTGTTTTTCGTGGCTTAGTCTACTTGATCACACGGGTGGTGTGCCAGGCAGTAAAATGTCTATTTTTCATGTTACATTGAAAGTATAGGAAGTCGGAACTTGCAGAAGAGGTTAAAGAATCAAGCACCTGATGCGAGAATGAATAAGCTAAGGCTCTTTCCCGTCTCATAGATGCTTCATACTTATGCAGTAAGTTTGCTTCAACCTGCTCTTTTGATTGATGACGATCATCCCATTCCTCTCCCATCTGTCATTACGAAAAAAGAATATCTTATGAGTGCACAAACAGAAACACAAGCTTAAGAGCAATCCATGCAGAATGCCTAAAGATGGACTTCAAATGAAAGCACTTCAAAAGTTTGCCCAAGGAAAATTGAATCCTGAAGATTTTATGATCGCGACTCCATTGGAATAGTCTTAATTTATACAAAAGGCATGTCTTCGAACATTGCAGATCACATTTTAACTCAAAGTAGAAAACAAGATTTATGTCCGACAACATATGGTGGCTCATTTTTGTAACCAGAGAAAAAGGCCTCTTGTTTAGAAGATAATAAAGTTGAGGAATAGAACTAACCCTCAAACTCTCGAGTTCTTTAGCACGTTTCTGTATGAGCTGTCTCTGGAGAGCCTTGTTCTCCTCCAACATCCTGATTCTCCTAGAGCAAATTTGAGACTGCACACGAGATAGAGCTTGCATGCACTTTAGTGTGTTTGCAGTCTGGCGTTTAACGGTAGGTCCATCAACAAGTGATTTTAGCCTCACAAGCCCCCTTAAAGCACGCAGTGCCCTTCTTGCCTGATAACAAACAATTGTCACCAAAACAATCACTTACAAAGTTCCATTGTGTAGATTTTGTTACAAAAACTGCGGAAGAGCAACCTACGTCTTTCCATCCACTCATCTTCTAAATGCAACGGACATCATTTTTACAATGAAGATATTTCGTCAAATATTAATATTATAAACCCACATCAAAGAAAATTTCAACTATGATTGTAATATACACTTTTCAGCGAAAAATTCACTAGAAAATGAACTAAAATGAAGAGTTAATTGACAAATTGACTGATATAGAAGCCATACCAGATAACCACGGAATGCAGTCTGGATCCTAATTGCTGCTACTTCCTCCCTCGATTTACCAGGGAACGAGGAAACAGTTGTTAACCGAACAACCTCGGCAGCAGCATGAGCAGCCACAACAGCAGCTTCAGCAGCTGCAGCAGTGGCAACTGCAACAGTGTAAGCATGTTTCGTCTGTTCATTCTCTGCTTCAGTCAATTTCTCCTCTTCCACAGGAACAGGATGCGGATGAGATATAGTCACAGTCACCCGATTTGAAGAATCGGCCACTGAAGGCTCTTCTTTTCCCACCCATTTATTCTTCGATTTGCTTTCTTTCTGAAAAATATATAAAAACAATTACAATAAATATGATAAAAAGTTTCAAATCCCACAATCTAACATTATCACCCAAAATTACCTGTGCTTTCTTTTCCTTAGAACTTGGGCTGAGAGCCTTCTTCACTGATGAAAACCAGCTGCTTTTCCTTCCCATATTTTTATCATTAGCCAATGTCTTAATCTGCAGATCAGAAAAACAAGTATATGATCACCTTAAAGTTTCCAACAAAGTCAACAGACAACCCCACTGCTACTCGGACACTACATGTGAAGCTGCTTAAGACATAAAGTTTCTAACCAAAAATGAAATCCCAAACAGAGTAAGCAAAATAACAATGTAGAAGAAAAAAAAAAGTATCTATGAGGTCTTTGTTTCCAGATTCTGAATTATGAGAAACAATGTAGCAAGTTCTTGATGCCCAAGTCCCAGATCAGAAGAAATACAAGCAATTATGTAACAATTTCAGTTATTTCTTTACATAAAATCATTCAGAAACCTCAGAAATCAAGAACAATTGTCAGCTAATATCAGTCAACATAAGTCAAATTCCTCAAATGTTAGAAAAATAAGGAAACCCATCAAGAAAATATCTTTAAAATGAATCCCAAAACAACAATTGATTTACCTGTTACAAGAAATCCCCAGATCTCAGAATAGATTCAGTTATATTTCTTCTCCAATGTATCTTTCTTTTTCTTTTTCTTTTTTTTTCTTCCTTCTCCGTGTCTAAATATCCATAGTGAAAACAAAGACTAAGAATAGAATAGAAGTTGGAGCCGTCTTTTCTCCTTTCTCTTATCTCTAAATTTGATTGTAAACGTTGTATAGATGTAAGAGATGAGAGGGAAAAAAAATCAGATCTTGGCAAGAAGTTCAAAGATAGAACAATGAGGAATCACCAGCTGGTTTTGCTAATGTGACCACCCCACTTTTTGATCTGGGGGGTAGTGGGTCCCAAACTTAAATGATCTAATTTTATCTTAATTTCTGATCAGATGTCTTAACGGTTTCTTCTATTTCAGGAATATATATTTTCCATTTTAATTTCCATTATTAAAATATACAAAGAAATCTTTTATCCATTTTTTTAAAAGTTTTTTATTTATCGAGGATGATAGACATATCTATTAGAAGAAACATAGAATTTAATAAGGGGAAGGAAATTTCGAACTCATAACTTTCACTTCATGAGGCATCAACTTTAATTATTAGACTAATGTCTCATTAGCATATCCAACTCCTTCTGTCCAATGGAGGTCCCGTTTTTTTTCTGTTTTTTTATTTTCTCTCTTTTAATTGGATCATGTAATTAATGCAAATACAAATACGTCTTTTATTAGGTTTTTGTCGCACTTTGAATATTAATATTTAACTCACATAAAAATTATGAAGAGCATAGTTTAATAATGAGTAAGTTAAGATAATATTTTTAAAATAGAAGGATTCATGTTAGTAGAGTTTGCATTATAAAGTTTAGAGAGAAACTATATTAATTTTAAGAAAGTAAATATTCAATTTGGAACAAATCTAAATATAAAATAAACAATCAATTTTGTACGAAGGAAGTATTATTTTTTAATCCGCAGTCACATTTTTAAAGTCTTGGAGATATCTAAATCCTAACTAAAAGTGTGGGATTACATATGTCTTACCAATTAGTCCAAAGGTATGCTCTCCATTGCTATACTTTTTTTAAGTTACTAAAAAAAGTTATTATTATTTTTTGTAAAAATGGCCTTTTCTGTATATATTAAGCTACCATCATTTGTCAAAAAAAAAAAACAAATGTTGAAAAATTAAATAATTTTTTTTTCACAATTCAATTGAGAGAGAAATAAGAAATGAGAATATATTATATGATTATTTTATATATGTTATATCTTATATTTTGAATTTTTAGTCAAAAAAATTATTCAGTATAAATTGTTCTAAGAAAGCATATTAGGGGTGATTTTTCAAATTAATTTCTTTGGGCTTAGTTTAAGCTATAAGTTGAGCTAATAAATAATTAAGAACATGTTAGTAATAGATTATTTTAAAGAAAAAATTATAAGTTGTCGCTTATAAGTTAATGAAAACATGCCCTAACTCTAAATAACAACACAAAAGAATGATTACAAACTTCAGGAGTTGATGATCTCCTTTCTTAAAAGCAGGGACGAAGTCATGAATTTGTTGTTAGGGGGAGGGGGAGGCGAAACTGATAAAATTCTTGGGGGCAATAAAAAAGGCAAAAACAATACTTAAGGGGGCGAAACTGATAAAATTTTCCAAATTTTTTCAAAATACACATAAAATTTTGATAAATAATAGTATTTTTAAAAATTTAGGGGGCGCCGAACCCGCCCCTGTCTTCGCCCCTACTTAAAAGGACCGTAAAGATGTTATTTTAAGATCATATGTATATGATAAGTACATATTTGAGAATTTGGCTGCAAAAAGAATGTTGTTAACTTGTCAATTTTATTTTGCCATTTTAATTACCTTCTTATGCAATTCTCTTTATATTCCTTTGCTTTTACGGATTATGTAAAGAATTATGTTACCTAGCCGAAAAGCAAGCTCTAATATTGCTAGGGGTAACTTGGAAATGCAGGTAATAATAATTTCATTGACCTCCCATCATCATTAATTAATTGTCGAAACTAAAAAAAAATAAAAAATAAATGTAGTTGTTGGAAAATGATGTTGCTATAAATTTGTTATTTAATTTGAATTATTGAAGCATATATCTCTTCCATTGTCTCTCTGGCAGCCGCTATAATGCAGAACAACCAAATTTTAGTACATATTACATATTTATTAGTAGGTGTATGTATTAATATTCTCTCATGATTAACATATGTTCCAAGAAATGTAACATACGTTTTATGCAACATATGTTACAAAATCACAACACATGTTTGCTCCAAAAAAAATTAAACCATAAATTTTTTTATTCAACAAAAAAAAAAATATTTAGTATATACTAAATTTTTTATATTCATCATCACTAGCTGGACGGGGTCTCTCTAGTTCGAATCCCATATTATACAACAACCAATTTGGTCAAGGTAGGATCATTTGTTTGTTTGCCATCAAACATACGGTGGATTCTTTTGATTTCCTTTTTATTTTATTTCGTGAAAATGTTAAATTATTACTAATTTTTTAGTTTTGTGAATTGGCAAAAGAGGCTTCTAAATCCAAAGTTCTTCTTTTAACCGTGTCCGTAAAAAAACTGAGTCAGGATTGAATGAAGTTTTTTTTTTTAAGCCCGATTGAGCGGTAGCCTCATATAGGGGAGAAAAACTGTCTCAAACGAGGAGGAGATAGCCCTAGAATGGGAGATTAAAGCTTGCCGTACGCAGGTTGAGGGTATCGAACCCACGACGGGCAGTCGTCGTCTGCTCCAGTGGGCTAGGACACCTTTGATATTGAATGAAGTTTGAATTTTACACTTTTCCCTTCAATTTTGCAAGCTTTAATAAATCTTGAATTGGGTCTAGTTTGAGTTTGAGATTTAAACTGAGTCCTACACATTTTTTAATTGAATTTGTGAATGAAATTGTAAGCACTAACCCATAACAAATTTGATTTGAGTTTGAGATTAGGCTGAGAATGAGACCAGAAATCTCAAGGTAAGATTCAATCCAATTATACCCCTTATTATTTTATTTTTTATAAGTACACAAGTTTGTTGAAATATGAAAAACTGTAAAACTAAGAAATCTCTTAACATTATTGTGACAATAAGTCATTTAGTTCATCCAATTTTATGGATAAATTAACTAATTAAGTACAAGAATTGCGCGCGCGCACACACAATATATATATATATACACACACACAATAACCTAATAACCCGTGCTATTTACGGGATTCCGTTTTACTATATAATTAAGAGTATATGAAAATCAAATGGCTCTTTGAGCTATTTTTTTTATTAAAAAAAACAAATTGACTATTGAAATGAAAATTTTGAAAAACAAATTGAATTTGGCAATGAATTTAATGGGCTAAATATCAACCTACCAATTCATTCAATTGAAAAACATGCTCAACCCTTTATTTATAATGTTGTCAAACTCCAAAAATTTTGTACATTTTTAATGTGGGATCTTGAATAATATTGAAAAAGAAAAAGGAAAATATATAAAATTAGAATAGAAAAAAAAAAAAGAAAACCATAAATATATTAAATTATACAATTTAATTTGAATAAGTTAAAGATGTCAATCAATACATCAAAATTTTGGAAATTAGATTGAGGACCTGGAAACTCTATAGTGCTAAAAAATTGGAAATGTCTTTGATGATATCATATACTCCCTCCGATTCAAAAAATTGGAAATGCCTTTGTAAAAAGACCTATATTTTGCAACAAAAAATAACTCTTAACAAAACTTCTATTTTGAATCGGATGGAGTATAAATTTTATACACATTAATTTTATTTTATAGTATTGTCATTTGTCAAGTTTTAAAAATAATAACTATTTTTTTTATGTGAGAGTCTTTATTATTGTTAATTCTCTAATGTGACTTTAGATTAATATTTTTTACTTTTTTATTTTATTAAAAATTAAATTTTTTACAAATTAATACTTTAGTTTTAGAGAGTTTAGAAAAAGATTCACTTGATTTTTGTAGTATAAACGAAGCGAAATGATTTTTTTTTTTAAATATCCATATTTATTTATTTTTAAAAAGATATTATGAAAATAAAAATGCTGCATAAGAATAAAAAACAAAAAAATGAACATTGCATAAGTCTAACCTAAATCGAACTTGACTGTAAGCTCAATCGGAATTCAGAGGGCCCGGTATCTGAATTACCCGTTTTTTGTTAAAACTTTAACTATTTATATTTCTATAAATAAAAAATATAAGAAACAAATAAGTGGGCTTGCCCTTATTTGATGGGCTGAAATGTCAGCCTAAATTCTCACTCAAAACATGTCAAAGTACTCTCTTTTATAGTATTGTCAAACTAAAAAAATAATGTAACTTTTAAATGTGGGATACTCTTATAAGTCAATCAAGAGTTTACAACCAAAGTAAAATTTAACCAACCAATCAAAATTTTATAAAATAATTAATTGAACCAAAATTCATGGAAATTACGCGTAGGATTTAGAAGAATGTGATTGGCTGAAACTGAAAACAGGCTCTGTAATATATATATATATATATATATACACACACACACACATTAGCAAAAAATCCGTGCTATGCACGAGACATACATTATTTCTTAAAAAATGCATAAGAAAGGAAAAAGAGTTTTTGTAATGATAGCAAAAAGAAATTTTTTGATTATAAGTTTGATTATTACCTTTTAACCTTTTAATTATCAATATGTAGAACTCTAAGTGCATTTGCTTAGTTAATACTACTCAGTTTTCGTTTAATCTACTAATATAATGAAAAAATCATAAATCTATCAAAAAAATTATTTTATTTTGCATTTAATGATTGAATATGGCGCATTCAATAAAACAACATATTATTTATTTTGTCTACACATTCTTGTTTAGTTCATTCAACATATAGAAAACCTGGGTCTTTTATTATCTCCTCCAACACCTCCACAATTAAAGAGAGCTCTAATTAACATAGACTTGTTTGTCAAAATTTATGGTTAGCAGAAATTTAAAACACTTGAATTCAAAATTTTGAAGCAGTTTTAATCTGTTTCAAAGTAGGTTATGAAGACTTCTTCTTTTCATAGACTCTTACAATTTTGAAGCAGTTTTATCACTTGATTTTTGCAGTATAAACGAAGCGAATTGATTTTTTTTTTAAATATCCATATTTATTTATTTTTAAAAAGATATTATGAAGATAAAAATGATGAATAAGAATAAAAAACAAAAAATGAACATGTCATAAGTGTAAGCTAAATCAAACTTGATTGTAAGCTCAATCAGAATTCAAAGGACCCGATCATCTGAATTACTCGTTATTTGTTAAAATTTTAACTATTTATATTTATATAAATAAAAAAAATAAGAAGCAAATAAGTGATTTTTCCTAATTTGATGGGCTGAAATGTCAGCCTAATTTCTCACTCAAAACACATCAAAGTACTCTCTTTTATAGTATTGTCAAACTCAAAAAATAATTTAACTTTTTAATGTGGGATACTCTTATAAGTCAATCAAGAGTTTACAATCAAAGTAAAATTTAACCAACCAATCAAAATTTTATAAAATAATTAATTGAACCAAAATTCATTGAAATTACACGTAGGATTTAGAAAAATGTGATTGGCTGAAATTGAAAATAGACTCTGGGTGTACTTGGACAATGTTTGGTTTGGGTTTGGCTTGGTTTGGTCTCACTTTTGGCGGGATAAATTCAAATTCATTTTTTTTTCTTCAAATATTCGTTTCCAAAATTTGAATTTCAACGAATATTTGGGAGAAAAAAGTTGAATTTGATTTTCTCCCGCCAATTTTAGAGGTCAAAAATTGAATTTCAACGAATATTTAAAAAAAAATTGAATTTGAATTTTTTCCGCCAATTTTAGAGGCCAAAAATTGAATTTCTCCCGCCAAAAGTGAGACAAAAACCAAACATTGTCCAAGATACCTTTCGTAATATATATATATATATATATATATATATATATATATATATATATATATATATATATATATATATATACACACACACACACATCAAAAGGGGAATATATGGAACTTTATGCTTAATTTTCACGTCCTTTACTCCACTACAGAAAAAATTTAGATCAAGAGAGGGATAAGAAGTACTCTTCACGTTCTTTTCACGTCAAATTACTCTCCTTTAGAAGAAGATTTGGTGACTTCTTCTGGAAGAATAAAAAATTATATTCCCATTTGATATCTGCAATTTATATTGCTACTAATTTTACACTCATCTTGAATTAGAAGTAGGAAGGAATTTGTAGAGTCCAAAGTAAAACTTTTGAGCAATCTTGAGATGGAATTCCTTTCAAATTGGTCTCCTCCTCCACAACTTCCTTCTTCACAAATTTAAGAGAATCCTGTCCAAAATTGCACACCACACAACTATAAATTAGCAGCTAATAATACTTCCTCAATTCGAATTTAAATATCTCATTTGTATTATTGAGATATTTAGAATGGTATGTTTCGTTTTTAAATTTAGTTAAAAATTTTTATATAAATTTTCAATTGTATCACAAACCAAAGATATCTTTAAATCTTTACCAAAATTAAAACGGGGCATTCAAGTCCGGACAATGAGAGTATTATGTTCATTCTAACAGATTGAACCAAACACATCTTAAATAAATAATTTGATAGAAATATACACTTGTCTTTTCTTTTTACTACCCTAAAGAGGAGACAAGTGTGAATCTCAAGATACATAAAGATTGGTGCATGTGCTTAAAAAAAAGGAAAAAAAGAAAGATTTTTTTTTTTTGATGCCCGAAGGCGATTGCTCCCGAAGGGGAAGAGCGGAGAGTACCCTAGATAGGGAGATTGTAGCATGCTTCATGCCTGAGGGAGGGAATTTAGCCTCACAAGGAGGAGAATTTATTTGCCCCACAAGGGGAGATACGGGAATCGACCACGGGACCTCCGTCCCGTGGCCGAGTAGCCTTACCACTTGGGCGTGAAAAAAAGAAAGATTAGTGCATTAGTTTGATATCAATCATTGCTAGCTAGCTAGGTTAAGGATGTGATTAGATAGTATTTTAGTTTTGGATTTTTCTTCTGATTTTGTAAAAAATTAAATTGTTTATGATGAGAGAAGTGAAGTTAAATTTCAAATATGTGATTTGATATGGTATCTAAATGCACCATAATCACTTATTCTATTCCAATTTATTTGTCATTTTAACATAAAACACACGAACTAAGATTTTGTTAATTATAAAATGAATTTGTATGATTAAGGAAAATTTAATAATGTCACACTTTTCACTCGAAAAAATATATCCAGCTCCTCCCATATAGTGTGATGTCTTATAACTACAATACTATTTAAGATGAGAGCAAAATTGGAAGTTTTTCATTTTACAATTAATTTGAATTTTAAGAGTAGTTAGTGATGTGAGAAGTTGAACAAGTAAAGATTCTCCATGTGTTTGGACACCTATCTCCATTTCTCAATCAAAGCTTCTATGTTTAGATAACCAAAAAATATATGAGAAAAAAATTTATATTACTGGTGATATTGATAAGACATATTTCCTCCTATAATATTTTCTTTCTTAATCTATTCATATTTTAATCTCTAATTTTTTTTCACTTCTCTAAAAAATAAGTACACTGTCTCTCTAATATTTTCTTCCCTAATTTATGCACACTCAATCTCTAATTTTTCTCTCTTATACTAGTAGAAGTTCACAAAAAAGAAAGAAAAAAAACAAGCAAACACTATAAATTATTCTTTTACTTTAATATTTTTATAATACTTATAAATTGATATTTTTTTCAAATATGAAGTAAGTAGAAAAGATAATCAAAGAAGTATTGAGCACTATAAATTTACAACCTTAGACCATGAATTTATTTTGATTTATATTGTGTTTTTTTTTGTGTGAACTTCTAGCAACATAAGAGATAGACAATTAAAGATTGAGTGTGAATATATAAGAAAAGAAAATAATGGAGAGATAATGAGCTGATTTTTTGAAAGAAAATATTGGAGAGATAAACTAATTGAGAGAGTTTAATGTTGATCAAAATGGTAGTTTAGTCATTTGAAAGCAAATTGCCTTGGCAGCAGGAGGAAATCTGCCTTGGCAATATCACTAGCCAATTTATATTTTGTTTTCTTCTTGAAAAAAGAAAACAGACAAAATGTATATAAGATGATCCAATATTCCATCCCACTATTATGTTTATAGGGCCTTTTATAAATAAATGCTTTTGCAAAGGGAGCCTTTGAATTGTTTCTTCAATTATCCAGATTAAAAAATGGATTTACGAATACTATTTATGAAAAAATAAGCTCATTATTCATGAAAAGTTGTACTGGATATTATTAATCTAAGACGTTAAATCAAACAATCCAGCGACTCATGTCTGTAAGGCATACCTGAGAAGTGTGATGAGCAGATGAAGTTCTTCCCCATCTTTCTGGATCCCATAGAATAGAGCTGTTAAATGCAAAGCTTGAAATGTGAATTGAAGGAGTTGTATTATAATCAGTTGGATTCCCCATTGTCTTCAAATGCCACCCTATTACTTCTGAAGATTCACAAACAGGTCCCTCTATTTTAATCTTGTTTCTATTTGCAGATAAGGATGCCATTGGCCATGTTCCAAAAACCCTTCAAAAGTTTATCATCCATAAAATTTTGATGTATCAGTTTCAAGAATCAATCAGATACGTGATAATATTGATCTATTTTCCATTTAGAGAAATGAATAATGTTTTTTGGTAAAAAAAAGTTCGGGTGGGTTCGGCTCCGGTCAACACTACGGGTCAGACAGTCCTTAGGGACCATAGGTCACTTACAAGGGTACTTACATATCACCCACCAACACAGCCCTCACGTCAGCAGCGGGCATTGAACACTTGACCTTTGTAAGGACGTGTCAAATCCTTACCAACTGAGTCAACTTGTGTTGGTAGAGAAATGAATACTTGCAAAAGAATGTCATGTACAATCATTTTCCTTCTGAAAATTAATGAAATTCTTTTTATATTGTCTTTTAATGAATCTGTATATAGAACTTGTCATTTTTAAGTAAAAAATTATAGACTCGTCCTTGTATATAACGATATTTAATAGAAGTTATTTTCGCACCCCTAAATTAACCTTTGACAGGTAGTTTAATCATAGGTTTAAATGAACAAAACTATCTAGACATTTTAAAATATAATTACTTTTGATGGATCAAACTAAAGTAGAGGTAATAATGGAAAAAAGTTAAAAAGTAATATTTTTTTATTTTATAAATTAACAGATACTTTTAGACCCAAAAAACATTTAAAAAATATATAAATGAGTAATTTCGCGATTTGATTAGATGCTAATGTATACAATTTTCAATACGTATTGATGCATTTAAATATAGGATCTTTTTTATATGCACCAGGTCCACATGGATCATGTGGTTTAAAACTGATCACATCACTACATAATTGTCTCCTTCCTCATCATGTAGTGATGTGGTCAGTTATGGACATGATCCGTATCAGAAATATCCTTAAATATAAGCATTTAAATAGATATATAACTATTTAAACTAGGTAAATAAATATAGTTCGAATAACTACTCAAATAATTTGAATACGTCAAGGAGGCCGTAGTCAGTGGGGCAAGTCTCTATCCGTGACTAAAAGGTCCCGGTTCGACACCCTCCCCTACGTGGGGCAATAAAAATTCTCCTCCTCTCATGAGAGAGAATTTAAGGTTGCTGACAAAAAAAAAAATTTGAATACATATTTTCAAACGTTGAATTGAAAATTTTTACAGTTAAAATTGTGTCAATTTGTGGTGAGAAAAGTGAATTTCAGTACTGAACAGAGCAGAAAACTTACTGGATGGCTCTAATCTCTTCAAAGAAGCTAAGATCATAGACATTAGAAACTCCAGCAAAATGAACAATCCCACTTAACCTATGATTCTCAATATGATTAAGAGCCACATTCCTCTGATGATCCATTTCATCCTTAATATCCGTAAAATTCTCCTTAAACACCAAATGCCTATACATAATCCCCGTTTGTCTCAGGATCTCAGAAATCTCAGACGACTCCGATTGCTGTTCTACCACCACCCACAGCAATGGCGGCGCCACCAGTTTCAAAGTATTCGCTAATCTCCTCAGATGAATTCCTCGAATTTCATCTTTATTGCTCGTTGGAGTTACGATGATTACAAGTCTTTTCGGTATCAAATTTGATTCTTTTTGTTCGGTTAAGGTTGTCGGAATATCACCGGAATTGGATTTCTCCGGTACGGATGCCGGGAATTTTTTTCGGGTGAAGGTTGAATTTTGTAACTTGTTTTGGTGAAAATTTTTTGAGGGGTTGTGGAGAAAAATCTGTCCTGTTTGAGATTGAATTGATAGAGTTGAAAAGCAGGGATTTTTTGCTTGTTGGGGCGAATCCGGTGAAGAATCCCATTACGAAACATAACATGAAATGAACTATGGCTTTCTTCCATAAATGTACCTTCTTCTTTGATCTTTCCACTGTCGTCCCCATAATAAAAAAACCTGGATTTGCTCTGGAATTTGAATTGAGTTTTGTTTGAGACTTTTTGTCTTGAACCTGTTTGAGGAAATGTGTCACCAAAAGTGAACTTCTTTTTTGGGTTTGAGAGGCAACCCAATTTTGGTTTCTCAGAACTCTCAGAACAATTTGATAGAATTTATATTTGTAAAAGGTTTGGAGATTTGGCTGTAGGAGAAATATATTTTGAAAATGGCGGGAGGCAACAGAAGTATGATAGAATTTTGGTGAGCTCTTGCCTAGACAGGCTCTAATCACAACGGGCTGAATTAGTTGTGGATTATAAAAACGGACAGAAATGCTCATTGAGTTTCAAATCTTATCAAAAAAGAAATATAGTGAGGTCCGATGTGGTTAGTTGTCCCTGTCTTTAGCAGTTACTTTGATGGAGAAATGATTGGAAAAAGGCATCCCTTGAAGCAAAAGGAAAATCAATTATATAAAAAGTATTTTTCTACGCCAAAGAGTGGTTGAAATGCAAGAATCATCACCTAAGTTTGTTACTAAACTTGAAAAAGAAATAACAAATGGTTTTTAGTTAGGAATAGTTGGAATCTTGATTGATTCTTCGACATTTTTTTTTTTATTTTTTTTTGCCTCACCAGAGGAGCAGAATTATTGACCCATGTACGGGGAGGGTGTCGAACTGGGGACCGTGAGCGAAGGTCCGCCCCACTGGCTACCTTCTTGACCTTCAACATTTTTATTGATGATCAATGAGAAGAAAAAAAGAGGTATCTTGTAATCTTACTTGCTTCAATTCTACAATGCAATTGTTGAAAGGAAGCTTCATTAGGATGACAAAAGGAGATAATGGTTCAAAAAGGAGAATGCCAAATTGATCCTATAATCGAGTCAAAATAGGACATTCATATTCAGTCAAATGAAATACTGTATAGTCCAAATTTGAGCTAAGTTGAACTATAGCAACCATTCCACATTATAGAAAATTCAACCTAGCCTTTTTAACTTAGCAAACAAACTAAAAAGAGAAATGACAAAGAGCTAAATAATGATTAATAGTTGTTCTTAATTAGTGGACCAATTTCTAGTTATGGAAGTAGTTCTAACATACCATCATCTTTTGTAGATAATTCAAGAGGTTTGTTTAGTTTATGTTGATTAGGTGATTATGAGAAGTAATGAATCGGGACGAAGCCAGAATTTGTAAGTTGGGGTGGGGTGAAAAAACTGCAATAGTATGTCAAATTACATATAAACATTGCAAAAAATAATTGGGGGGGTCAAATTTGATCAAATATTTCGAATTACATATAAAATTTACTATATCTAGTAGGATTTTTAAAAATTTCGGGAACGATTACCCCCACCCGCCCTTATCTTCGTCCCTATAATGAATGATGATGATAATATAAACCTTACAACTAAAATAACATTAGTGTTGAAATATGATTTGGTCTTGTAGCTCTTTGTTAGTTGTTCAACTCTTCTCTTTTATTATTTTGGGAAAGGACGTCTTCTAGAGAGCATGCACATCCCTTGGATTAGACTCTTCAACTCCCAATCAATAGGAGATTTCTTGACCTCTCTCAATGCCCTGCGGCGTTTAACGAAAAAAACATCAATATATACTAAATATTTATCCAACGTGACATGTGTTGTATACTTTTAGATAAGTATACAATGACGAGCTATGAGATTTGAAAAATTTTTTTTTAGAAAGCACAATTAACATCGATAAAAATAAATTTATAAAAGCATATAAATATTGGCGGAGCCAAAAATTTTTTTTTGATAAAATCTTTTAGACTAGAGTTATTCACATTTTGTTCACCATTTTCACTCTACTGGCCAGTGCTTCATAAACCTCCAAGTCCTCTGGCTTCATATTGTGGACTTTTTATTGTGAAATTTTTATAATTTACAAGAGAGCTCATTGTGAATTTTTTATTAGTAATTTTATTTTTTAGTCTCTTACACACTTAAATTTGTTACCATTTTAACCAAAATTGTTAAAATATAAGTGGTGTCATTCCTATAATTCACAAACTAAATAATTTAATTTTAAATCGTAAAGTGATTCAAAATGGGTATAATAAACAATGTTCACGAGACGAGGTGTTACAAAAATAAAACTAAAACTAAAACTAAATAAATAATTTAACTTTAAATCGTAAAGTGATTCAAAATAGGGATAATAAACAATGTTCACTGAGATGAAATTGCTACAAAAACAAAACTAAAACTATTATTTTTGGAAAAAACTGGTGGGGCACTTGCCCCACCATGCCCCACTGTGGCTCCGCCACTGACAACAAGTATTTTTTCTTATTGAACATTTATCCTAAAATAACACATGCTTTACTTAATATGTATTTTTTTTAAACCACAACAGGTATTCACACTAAAAAAATATAAACCATCAAAAAATTTATTCGACGACTAAAAATAATAAAAATATTCTGTATATATTGATATTTTTACGTTTTGCACTAAATCCTGACTAAGAGCTTCACATATATTGATCAATTTATTATTTTATCATAACAAATTTTTTTGACACAATGAATATTTAAATTTCTCTGCTAAAAAAGGGAAAACCTATTTTTACACGAATTTTTCTGATATGAATCAAGTTCATATGAATTTCAGAATTAGCCACGTTATCACATAATTGTCTCTCTCCTCATTATGTAGTGATGTAGTCAGTTCTGAACCACATTGTCCATATTATAACTATCATTTTTACACTTGACCCATTTTTTAGCTGAATAAATCCATTTTTACAGCTAACCAGTTTGGAATATTTACCGCTCACCATTCAAGTTCATTTGGCTTTTCTGGCGGAGGAGGGCCTGAGTTCTTCTTCTCTCCGGTGCACATCATTATCAATACGCAACGTAAGCTGAATCATTCCTTGTTCCCGCCATTTTTACTGTAATTTCGTCCTTTCGTCTATAGAACGAATCTTTCTTGTCACAACGTTCATGTATTTCTAGCTCTGTTTTATCCTATCTTATGCACAGACTCTGTTCGACGAAATGCCTACAAGAACCATCTGAACTAATTTTCAGTAGCTAATGATGAGATTTCTACGTTTTGGTAGTCTTATTTTCTGGGTTTCCTGAGTTTTCCACAATGATTAGACGTTTGGAGTCCAAACTGCAATCTACTTGTACTAGTGTCTTATACTATTGCACGCAAGGAATTGCAACTCCCAATTTCCGGAACGAGCAGTCTAGTAATGATTTCATAAGCTCCTTGTGCAAGCGAAAGTTACACAAAGGAGGCCTCGATGCATTTGAATACTTAGTTAAGAATACCAACTATAATGTATATCCTAGCACCTATGCTCGTCTACTAAACTCCTGTTCGTCTTTAAGACTTTTAACTTATGGTAGGAAAATTCATGAGCATATCTTGTCATCCAACTATGAGACTGACGTGATCCTTCAGAATCATATACTTAACATGTATGGAAAATGTGGTTCATCGGCGGATGCCCGAAGGGTCTTTGATTGGATGAAAGAGAGAAATGTGGTTTCTTGGACTGAAATAATTGCGGGCTACTCGCAAAATGGAGAAGAAATTGAAGCAATCAAACTTTACTTTCAAATGCAACGAGAAGGTTTTGTGCCAGACCATTACACGTTTGGAAACATTATTAAAGCAAGTTCAGGTTCGGATGATGCTGAGTTGGGGAGGCAATTGCATGCTCAAGTCATTAAATCAGAACTTGGTTCTCATCGTATACCTCAAAATGCTCTGATTGCAATGTACATTAAATTTGGTCAAATTGATCGTGCGCAAGATGTTTTTGCTCATATTCAGTCAAACGATTTGACTTCGTGGAGCTCAGTTATTGCAGGGTTTTCAAAACTTGGTTATGAATTAGAAGCTTTGTACTATTTCAAAGACATGCTTCAACAGGGTACTTATCAACCGAATGAATTTATTTTTGGCAGTGTTTTTAGTGCTTGTGGAAGTATTATCCAGGCAGAATATGGAAGACAGATACATGGGATGAGTGTAAAGTTCGGGCTTGGGGAAGATACCCATGCCGGCTGCTCTCTTGCTGACATGTATGCAAAATGTGGTTTTCTTGATTCCATGGAACTTGCTTTCTCCCAAATAAAAAATCCCGATTTGGTTGCCTGGAATGCAGTTATTGCGGGATTTGCATATAGTGGTGATGCAAACAAAGCCATACAGAACTTTTCTAAGATGAGACATCTAGGTTTCAATGCTGATGATATAACTATTCGTTCTATGCTTTGTGCCTTCACAAGTCCATTTTATCTGTTTGAGGGAAGGCAGGTTCACACCTACATTGTAAAAGCAGGGTTCGATCTTCGTGTTTCTGTATCTAATACGTTGCTCTCAATGTATGGAAATTGTTCGGATATTTCTAGCGCATATCGAATATTCGATGAGACTGGTAACCATGCTGATCGGGTTTCCTGGAATGCTATTCTTAATGTATGTATGCAGCACAATCAAGCTGAAGAGGCTTTCACCTTGTTCAAATTGATGTTATTCTCTCCTCATAGGCCTGATCAAGCAACTGTCCTTAGCATGTTGGGGATTTGTGGAAAAGCCACCTCTTTAGAAATGACAGATCAACTTTATTGCCTAGTATTAAAATCTGGGATCATGTCTGTCATGAATGGATTGCTTGACATATATGTTAAGTGTGGATCTCTTAGAAGTGCCCAGAAGCTGTTTGACTGCATAGAAAATCCTGATGTCATTTCGTGGAGTTCTCTGATTATTGGTTATGCACAGTTTGGATATGGAGAAGAAGCTCTGAACCTTTTCAGGAAAATGAGAAATTTAGGCATCAAGCCAAACCAAGTAACCTTTGTAGGTGTCCTGACGGCTTGCAGTCACGTAGGACTGATGGAGGAAGGCTGGCAGTTGTTCAGTACTATGGAAGTCGAACATGGGATTAAACCTACCAGAGAACATTGCTCATGTGTTATTGATTTGCTGGCCAGAGCTGGCCGCATAAATGAGGCAGAGGCTTTTATTAATCAAATGGCTTCTGATACTGATATTGTAATGTGGAAAACTCTTTTAGCTGCCTGCAAGACCCACAATAACATTGAGGTTGGAGAAAGGGCTGCAGAAAATATACTAAAGATTGACCCTTACAATTCTTCAGCTCATGTTTTACTTGCTAGCATTTATGCATCTACTGGGAGTTGGAAAGATTTTGCTGCATTGCGGATCTTGATGAAAAGAAAGGGCGTCAACAAAGTTCCAGGCCAGAGCTGGATTGAAGTTAAGAACAAAATCCACATCTTTTCAGCAGAAGATGGTTTGCATCCAGAGATGTGTAGAGTTTACATTATGCTGGAGGAATTGTTGTTACAAATGCTAGATGCTGGTTACATTCCTGCTCAAAGATAAAAGGTAGCAAACGGTTTCTACCAAATCTGCTGAAAGGTCCTATTCCAGCTGGAAACTGGAACTCTGCTCAGCTCTGTCAACCTACAAAATTCTAAGCGGTGTGTTTTACTGAATTTACTTGTCAGTTTTATTGCCTCTTTACATCCATCCAGTAGTGTTTTGTGTTCCATCAGAAGCCCTAACAAGAATTCTAATAAATATTACCCCATGCATAGTTGTTATTTTGTATTGCATCCAGTAGTTGCAAAGAGTTCTGTTTCGGTTGAATATTCATGCCATTTAATTAACTCGTGTTGAAGTAATTTGGTGATATCCCAATCACGTTGATACTTCCTTGCCCCTTCAACTTGAGAGTTTTGTTTTCTTTCACTTTCAGTGCACATTTTTCTGCAAATTTAGTGAAGGGCATATAATTTTCTTCTAGATTCCTGGTGCATCATAACAGATTTATTCTTCATTATCTTTAGGAGAGGAAACAAACAATTCTTAAAAGTTTGCTGTTTCTTATTGGCACTTTGGCAGGGTATTTCATTTGTCTCCACTATGCCTTTAACAGGTTTACAACGAAGTAGGGATATCTTTCTTCTGAGATGTCTCTAGTCAGTTTCAGCTTTTAGTCCCCGGTTTGTTATAGAAGAAATGGACGGACAGGGATGTGATGCCACTTTTGAGGAAATCTAAATGAAACCTGGTTGAAGGAACTCAGAAAATTCGGCCAAGACAATATTAATCGGCACAGCAAGTAACATTCACACCTGCTGTTGCACCATTACTTTCATCACATCTGATCAAGTGCTTTCCAAACGAAGAGATGGAAAACAAAAGTTCAAGTATGGAGAAATCGATCAAAATGAAGTAAAAGTGCATGATCACCCAGTTGCCTACTATTTTTAACTCCAGTGCATATAGTAAGTCTGTCGATTGAGGGTTAAACAGCATCTCCAAGCCATTAGGGACATCACTGGATGTAATCATTATTAGAACAAACTTCTATAAATACAAAAGATAGGTTCTTTGGCTTGTAATAGTCGGAATTTACTATCATTCTATTGAAATTGAATCAGATTACCAGAATTGCCTGTCTATCATTGCTGATTCTTGATTTCCAAATTGAACATATTACAGACACCTATAGTTCCAGAGATTGCAAGTGCTAACTACTAACATAAGTTGTGCAAACATAAGTGCAAAAAATAATGGGTTTAAATAACTAGACATCTGTACGCTTTTAATCAAACAGTACTAACAAGATAAAGCCACCGAACCAAAACTCAGGCAACACTGAAAGTCTTAAGGCAAAATATAATCCGTACATTTCCCATCTATAGTAGCCTCACCGCAGCTTAGCCAACCACTAAGAATGGTAAACACCATGAAAATGCAGCCTACTCTAAAGCTTCAATTGTTCAGAACCTCGAATAGCTGCAAACAGCCTCAGGCATTCACAGGGTTCTCCCTAGTTGGTGGCAACTTAGACAGAACCCAAACTGGTGCACTTTCTAGCCATAGAACTTCACCAGTTTCTTTATGCTTGAAGTCAGGTGCTTTTGGATTTCTTTTACCCAATCTGTTGTCCCACCAATTCTTTGGATTTTCAGCCAAGCTCTTCCAAAGACCGTCGGCTTTGGCATCCTTTACTTGCTTTTGTTTTGAAGTAGGAACATCAAATTCCAAACTCTCTAATCCTCCAAGAACCCATCTGGGAGCAGTTCGAATCCACAGCCCCACACCAGTATCCTTGTTCTTAAAATCCGGGTATTTATCTGCCACCAATCCTTTAGCCTTCTGCCCGCGATAGTCCATCCACTGCTTCGAATTTTGCACAAGATCCCTCCAAGAATCAAGAACATCGTCTCCACCTTTCTTCTTAGCACCACCACCACCACCACTCTTTCTATCAGCTGAATCAATAGTTTTCTTCTCCTCATATTCCCCATCCTCCTCCTCCTCCTTAACAATGTCACTACTTTTTAAGACCAAATCTTCAAAACCATTTTTCTCAAAATCTTTAACAAAGTTGATATCTTTTACCCGCAAATGCAAAAAAACCGAGGAGTTGAACTCAGAACAAAAGGCAATTCAGCTTCACTCAATTGCCCAGTAATATAAACACAATCATTTTCCTTTACATGACAAGTAACAACATGGGCTAAATCACCTTCAAACAGAACAGGTATCAAACAAGACCCTTGCGGACCATTTTCTTGATAAATAAAAGTACCAGCCCAATACTTACCATCCGGGGTTGTTTGGTACTTGATCGGAGTCCTTACTTGACCGATTAAATTCACTAAATTTTTAACTTTTGGCTGGTACGGGATTTCACTAGGCCTAGGCCAATCACTCGATTTTTTTCCTAATTCGCGTTTGATCTGATCGGAAATACTCGAAGAGGAGGATGCCGGTTGTGGTGGAATAAGGTGAGTTCTTCTAGGTGGCTTTGCTGGGTTTAGGGTATAGGTGGTGGAGTAGAGTAAAAATCGCCATTTTCTTGAGGGTTGAGCTGTGATTGCCCTCTTAAGAACATTCATGGTGGGAGAATTTGGGGATTAGGGTTTTAATGGAGGTGAAGCATTTTTTAGGGTTTATGGAGCAGAAGTATTCACAATTGCTGTTTGGGCAGATCAATCAGGGTTTTTGCTTCTTTTGGTTTTGGTCTCTTCTTCCTCCGTGTTTAGATTATGGAATTAATTGCCACTTTGGTCATCATCAATATATTAATGCTCCACCACTTTTATCATTTTTTTGTTTTTAACTTTTTTCATCCTCAAATTATTTTTAAACCTTCAATTTCATCCTTCCGTCCAAAAAAGTTCCAGAAATCATCAAAAATGATGATGTGTGATAACAGGATCTTTTGTTTCTCTTTCTCCGAAGGGCAAAAACGTCCAAAAGCGTTTCTATTCATCTTCTTTGTCGAGTAGGGCTACCCAGCAAGCCATGGATAGCCGACATATTTGCCATGCCAAAAAGAAAAGAAGTCGGTCACCTTCTCTCCATTCCGTACCATAGCCACCACCTAAAATCTCTAGAACCCGCTTGCCGCCAACCTGAAAGCCCACATATATTTTATTCTTCTCCGATGCCAATTGGGCGAACCAAAAATCAACATCCATGGTTTCTACTCAAGTCGCGACCATGGAGACATCACAGGTCTGCATATTCCGGGATGAAAGCCAGTTGATGATTCATCATTCATGTGCGGCGATCTGAAGAGACCCATCACCAGGAAAACCCTGAAGAAGACATCGATGATGAAGACAACACCAACGACGGTCCAAATAAATCCTACACACCCAATTCCACATCATCATCTTCTCCCTCTGTCGTCGCCCTCAACCACGATTTCTTCCCTCTCTCTCAATCCTTCTCCCACCGCCACTGTGATGTCGCCGTCTTCCTCGCCCCACCGTCGCCATCATCATCAACTATTGCTACTTTATAAACTCATATATGATGATGTATATTACTAAAGTGAGCAGGAAGAACAACAACAAAATTAATTTAAAAAACATAGTAAGAATCAAAAGGCCCACATTGTAAATTGATCTAAAAATGACAAAATATAAGATCCCCAGAAGAAACTACCATTTTAGATCATCTGGGTTGGTATCAGAAACCAAAAAAGATTTTTTTTGACAGTACTACTAATCAGTGAGAGTAAAAATTCAAAAGACCCAAATTGAAAAATCATCTAAAAAAGACTAAATAACATATTCCCATAAGAAATTACCACTTTTGATCATCTGGGTTGATATCAGAAACACAAAATTTTGATTCAAGAAAAATTTTGTTATTCTCATTCAATTCAAACAAACAATCTTTATGCAAATTCAATTGCCAAAATGATTCAAATTATGACCCAGAAAAATCACCATCAATGACCCTTGTATGCAGGAATTGAAGAGAAGAAATGAAGTATTTGATGTCCAATTTAGGGTTTATAACTCTCAATTTTGGGGGGAAATGTAGATGGTGGGAAAAGAATGACTAAACAATGGAAGATGAAGTAATCTCTCTATTTGGACATTTTTGCCCTTCGGGGAGAGAGAAACAAAATATCTCGTTATCACACATCATTTTTTTCGATTTTTGGGCCTTTTTTGGATAGAAGGACGAAATTGGGGGTTCGAAAATAATTTAAGGATGAAAAAGATTTAAAAAAACAGAAAAATGATGAAAGTGGCAGAGCGTTAATACGTTGATGACCAAAGTGGCAATTAATTCTTAGATTATGCTCTCCAACTTTTCTTCTGCTAGTTCTGGTCCGAACGCGGAAAAGGATCCAATGAATTTGGAATGATTGAATGAGGAGTCAGATGATGTGAACATTTCAGGTACTTTTCTGTAGGGATGAAAATCGTCTATCCATGTGTATGTCCTCATTCATATACCCAATCAATCAGAATCTGCTATGTGGACATTTCTTACCATTATACACGCAAACATACAATTTTTTACCGTTCTGTAGGGTGGCAATAATTTGGATTATCTTTCAACTTTTTCATTATCACTCCAAAAATCCTTCAAATGAATAGAAAGAGAAGTAGATAAAAGTAGCTGTTATTTTTTTCAAAAATAGGTTGTCTTAGTTTTAACATTTAATTGATTGTTTTTATACAACTTTTTAACATATCAATAACATATTGAAAATATGTGATCCTACTTTCTCTTTATCTGATTTATTTATCAAGCACATATGAACATGTTGTGTCTTTCATCTAGTGTAAGGTTTTTTTGCTAAGTAAAATGTTAACCATTAGATGAATCTAAACTAGGATTAGAATTGCAAATAGTACATCCTCTATTACAAAAAACTGCATGAGAAATTGTAGTTGGATCAATATATCCACTGACAAGATTAGATTTAACCCAAAATACTAAGTTATGGGCATTCACATTGGCTAACATATTAACATAATTGACCTTCCAATGTTTAAATTGCCCAAGCAAAGATCTACCACACATAATGAAATCTAACCCTGTTCAATGTATATCATTTGAATGGCCCATGAAGCCTCTAATAACATTAAGACAATGACCCTCTATCATAGCACAGTTGAACTTCAATGAAATCAAGAGTTCCATAACCAGTAAAGCTGCCTGAGCTTCAACCTCAAATGGTGATCTTACCTTAAATCTGTTAATTCAAACTCCCAATAGCTCTCATTTCTCATTTCTGATAAAGGAAGCACTAACTGCTTCATCCTTCTTAATAAATCTAGCATCTAGTGTAAGGTTAGTTTCATCATTCCATTCCAATTTTAGAAGGTTAAATGGGCAAAATAGTAATATTTTTTTTTGCTAAATAGTAACTGCATCATAAAAATAGGGATACATTATGAACCATTTTCATTATCAACATGAAGAGTTAAAGACCATTTTAAATTCTATGACTAATGTTAATTAACCTCTAGTATATTATTTGCAATTTCTGAAGGAAAGTGCAATACCCCACAACTTTACGGTGGTTTAATTCAACAATAATGATTGTTGGATCAAATAAGGATCAAAGAGTATAAAACTGAAAAAGATTGTTAGAATTTAATGTGATATTATGCCTTCTTAATCCAAATTTGATCCCAAATTTTTTATCCAATAATCACTACCCTTAATTCTTTTTGCTAAATAAATCACTACCCTTAATTCAATTAACCCATCCTTTAAGGTTACAACAATTCTAAAAATATTCTCTCCCGCCTCTGGAATTTCACCCTAGCTTTTCTAGGACTTTCTACGCCGCCATCGTGCACGTTTTCTAGCCGGATGATGAATTATGTTATTGGTCGCGCTCCTCATCACTTGATGGTGTCTTCAATCAATATGATTCTCGATTATGTCGGAACAAAAGTTCTGATCTTTTCGGTCTGTTTGTTGGGCCACCGTGTTGGCTTTACTCCGGTAGCGGAGTATGTGCTTGATGTTGATCTGATTATGGAGGATAATAGGGATTGGGGAGTAACAAGGAAAGGAGGGGGGGGACTGTCCCTGTTTTTGGAGCAAAAAGGAAGGGGGAATCTATAGAGTTCGGAAGGGGTGAAAAGTTTTTGTCGTCGGTAATGGCGGATGGTCGAAGACGTGGCTTTAGGTTTGAGCAGAAGGCGATGGTGGAGAGGGCGAGGATGGGGTCAACATGGACCGATATTTCAATAGGAAATCTTGGTAAGAGTTACAATGATATGAGTGGTGAGATGAGGAAGAGTATGGATGCGTGGGGACCGGGCCAGTTGCCGGAGAAGAAGAAGAAGGTCGGCGTTAGACGAACTCCAGCTTGGGAAAGATGGGCTGCAAGCTGGCTGTTTGTACTGGGTCGAATCGGAGATCTGCACAAACTACCAAAAATTGGCAGGTCTACAGGCTCTAGTATGGACCAGGGAGTTTGGTTGGCTAGAAGGCTCTAGTGTGAGCCTGCTATTTACTGGGCTAGCCCATGATGAGGCTAGTTTTAATTATGTTGGGCGGGCTGTGACAGGCCTGGGGTGGGGAAATGCTTATTGGGCTGGGTCTGGCAATGTAGGCCCATCATTTGACACTTTTTATTTTGCAGGCCTAAATTCTCTTTTTTGGAAACATATTCTCTCACTAAATTTGTCTGAATATATGCTTGACAATGATAATATGGCGGAGGTCGCATGTCGGCTCCGCAAGGCCAATAAGTTGCTTGATTCAGAAATTGTTTGGGACTTCACAACTCCTGGACAATTCAAGTTTTAGTGTGCCTCTATATGTCTCACAATTATAGTAGTTTTTTATTTGTTATAATAAAGTCGTTTGTAAACTTCATGATTAATATCATGGTAGTATTAGTTGTTATTTCCTGTTTTAAATTAGAATTTATTTCAAGCAATCAATGGGGGCAACCGATCTCAAGCTTGGTGAAGCATTCCTCAAGATAGAGTTTTGTTGCAACATGATTTCGATTGGAGGATCGTGAACGGACATTATGTTCGTATCTGACGTGGTCGCTGACCAAATACTCTACGCGGTTTTTAGCTGATCTCCCCCCTAATTTTACATGTTTTGAAAGTTTGCAGATAAGAACTCTGGATGTTGTGGGAGGCCTCTGGTTTGTGCGTGACCTCGGTTTTGCTATTGGTTTTTTGATAGTAGTGCTTGGTTATCTGGTCATAGAATTATGTACTATATGACACTTATTCTCTTAGATTTGTCTATGACCGCGATCCCTCATTTTAAAGGGTAGGGGATCCATTGAAATTCTATCTCCCTCACGTAGTTCCTAATATATATTAATGATATTATTTTCTTTTCAAAAAAAAAAAATTCAATTAACCCAACAAAATCACTTGCTTGTAGTATTCAAGAAAAACAAAGAAAAGAAAAATAAATTGCATGCGATTTTGTGCTTTCTTCTTTCAAGGGTTTCAGAGCTCATACAATTCTACAACAATACCTATACATCAATCCCTCTCTTGGTATAAAATTCAAAAATTCCAAATTTATAATCTCCCAGATCTGTTCTTGAATCAAACAAATTTCACCCATGAATCATCAACCTCTAAAAGCAGTAACTTTAACCCATGTAAGATACCAAAAAGGCGATCAATTAGGCCATTTTTTGGCATGGGTTTCACTAGTACCAGTCTTCATAAGCCTTGGCGGATTCGTTTCTCATTTCATCTTCCGTCGTGAATTACAAGGAATGTTCTTCGCAATCGGGCTATTAATTTCCCAATTCATAAACGAAATCATCAAGACATCAGTTCAACAAGCCCGGCCCGAAACATGTGCACTTCTTGAAATGTGCGATTCTCATGGATGGCCATCTAGTCATGCCCAATACATGTTCTTTTTCTCTGTTTATTTAACTCTGGTGACCTACAAGAAATTTGGGATCTTGGGTCGGAATCAAATGGCTGTTGTGGTTCTTCTTGTTTGGCCTTTGGCTATTTTGACTATGTTTTCTAGGGTTTATTTGGGGTACCATACTATTGCTCAGGTCTTTGCTGGGGCTTCTTTAGGTGCTTTTCTTGGTGGGTTGTGGTTTTGGATTGTCAATTGTGTTTTGAGAGCTTATTTTCCAGCTATTGAGGAAAGTGCTTTTGGGAGGTTTTTGTATGTGAAAGATACTTCACATATACCCAATGTATTGAAATTCGAGTACGAGAATGCAATTTCAGCTAGGAAACATGTTTCCTATAAGCGGGTGGATTGAGATAGAATGATCAATTGAGCAAAGGTAAAATTCAAGCTTGGTTTTATTTGTTTTTGTGTTGATCGGTTGGATTTTTTTAGTATAGCAGCAACTTTGGTTCCTTGAATGAGGAAATAATTATTACAGTATGCAGTATATCAAATTATCTTTTTTTGCTTTAGTTCCTATATACATTGTGAATTAAGGGACCTGCCTAAATTAGAGAATTTGCAGAAGTTCGTGAGGGATGGGTGGCCTAACAATTTTGTTTAGGTATTAGATGGTTGAGGTGTTCTCTGATTCTGATCAAAGTGGTGGGAAATATTTCTATATGCTAATTTGCAATATATAATGTATTAAGACTGTAACATAAGGACATTGACTTAAAATGGATGTTTAAAATTGTTTGATTCTAAAATCATAAGTACATGGTAGCTACTAACATTCTAAAAATACGTTTCTCAACCCCCCCCCCCCCTCCCCACCACACATACACACCCATTTTATACCTTTTCGGATGTGTTAGACTGTTAGTTGTATATGCTTTCATTTTGACAATTGCTAGCGTTGCATTTTAGAAGATCCATACAGCTGGAAATCTGAATAGGCAGGATCCCAGTCTAGAACTCTCCTATTCCATCGATCATTGTTCTTTGTGGTTATAGTACAATGGAGATACATCATTTTATTGATCTATATAGCATTTATGTAGTGTTGCCATTGCAGCTTTCTGTTTGTGAGAATTAATATGGATGGTTTTACCAGACTTAGTCCTAGTATCCTAACAGGCATGTTAATGATTTGTGAAAACAATGTTAATTGAAATTATTGTTCGGTATTAAGCTAACTTGGCTGAGAATCTCTCTGCGTCATGATTACAGTAAACTTTCTTATACTTCTGATCTTGCAGTGTCGAATTTTCTTATAGAGTCCTTATTCATGGTGTAGTATTCGAATGTGCACCAGTACCAAGGATAACTTTCATGATTTGCCTTGTATGATTATGGGGCATATTTCTGACTTCTCATAAGAGCATTTTATTTGATTTTGGTTGTGAGGGTGTGTTTGAATGTTTTACCTCTTGTACTATACTTGGTATAGTTGCATCTTTCTAAGATATCTCCTCTTGTATAGGCATTGATCTCTTGTAAGTTTTCCTAGTGTGATTCCGGTGATATATATCTCTTGCTATGTCACATTCCTGGTTCTCTAGTCCTTTGTTAGTATAATTGTATTGTATAAATGATAATCTGCCATGTCATTTATGAAAAATTGAACCCTGTGGTTATGGCCTTAGATTGTATTACACTGGTCTCCACTAGTCATAAGAAGTCTCCTTTCTAATTAAAATTCTTTGTTTGCTTGGACTCGATGTTCCATGGGGGAGTTGCAAAATAAAATTTCAGGGTTCTAAATTCCTCTGCTTTTGTCTTAAGTTCTCCAATAGCTCTGATTGTGTTGACATGCTTATAATAACGTGAAGTAGACAGAGTTCAGAGGATTGATACCTGCTCTGGATTTTCAAGGATGGCTTTCCTGTTCAATCAACGCATGAGAGAGCATTTTGAAGTGTTTAAATGTTATGTTTCAGTTTTCTCCATCAATTTGTGCTTGTAGATCATGAGGTACTTTAGCATGCCTCTTTATTTGCAAACCACGGAAAAAAACTGAAAATGCACATTCTCCGGCAACAATCTTCTTCTGGTTGGCTTAACTTTCTGCTTGATAAATATTCGTGTTTCGACTAGAAGCAGCAGTTGAGCTGAAGAATAAATATTGCATTTTCATGAATAATCTATTGAAATCGAAATCTTTCCAATATTCTTGCTGTACTGGGTGCCATGACTAATGGGTTAAGTCACTAAATTTTCCTTTGGACCTCTTCCCCGGGGAATGCTTACATATTGAATTGTTTTGCCAGGTAAAGTGCTCTGCATATTCTCAATAAGGATTTCGCTTTGCTTCAAGAAAGATGTTATCCACATGCCATTCTTTAGGCGCTTGTTGCTGAAGACGCGTCTTTTTTAGGTCCTTCGCTGCTCGTGAAGTCGGATTTTTTGTCCCCTTAGAAGTATTTACAGGAAAAACAAGGACAGATGCTTCAAGGCTAACATGTTATATGAACTACTTTAAAGACCATACCTCCTTTTGTATCAATTACTTTGGAACTTTTGTTTTTAGCACATAATAATTCCACAAAATATACTGAAAACCCTTTTTTGGATCTTTATGAATTCATTTATTTTATAGAACAAGAAGTTTGGTTGGCTGGAATGAAATATTTTGACACTTTCATTAAGTTTTTTTTTTAATTATGCCTTGTTGATCCAAATTTGTTCCAACTTTTTGATCCAATAATCACTACCCTTTATATATATATGCATTTATCTTGAAAGCTATAGCACACAGCATCCGCTGGAGCAATTGATCTTTGGATTAAAAGTACCCTCGTGGGGACTTCAATAATCCGGGTTCGAATCCCGGCAGCGGAATAAGTTTTTAAAAAAAGGTTTTAATTATTGTGATAATTTTCATAGTGTTTATAGGCCCAATTATTTGGAAAGCTAAAATGAAGCCCTAACTTCTAACTCATTTTCTTTATCACAAAACAGTATAATCATTCGAATTAATCATTCATAAAAATGACGCCCACTTAATGATAATAGATCAAATTTGAGTTTAAGTTTCATCAACTACACAAGTAAATCAAAGAAAAACAACCTAGTTACATAAAGTTTGGTTACTGTCTAATTAATATCCAAACATTTGTCTTATTTACTATTTGATAAAACAAATTAATCCTTCTCAGTGATTGATGGACGATCTTATCGTCTAATTGACGCAGGATTCAAATCTTGACAGTGGAATAAGTTTTTGATTTTTTTTATATCTTATTGTGATAATTTTCATGTTGTTTATAGGACTAATAAATCCCTCTTATCTCCTTGTTTGTTTCTCATAATTTATTCTCCTTTAATGACTAGATGCCTAGATCTAACTAAAAGATCCGGATTGGCTTTCCTGAATCCCTCATTGCAAACTCTGTTTAGGTGGTGTAGATCCTGTGGGTGTGATATAAATATTGTCGTCTGCATTACAATAATATGTCCTCTAAAAATAAGAGAGTGCATAAAGATTTAGGAGATCATTTGGTTACTTTTAATTTTCTAAATTTGTCCTTAATGAGTTATTATAGGCTCATGTCTTAGGAGAGTTCCACGTGTTTTTTTTTTAAGTGATAGGAATGGTTCAAATTGGATTGCAAAGTTTGTTTTTCTTTAGAAAACAGACAAACTTTGAACATCCTCCCTTTTAAATTAGTTCTGATATGAAACAGGTTCATTCGACCATTTGGTTCAGAACTGGCCACGTCACTACAAAATAAGGAGAGAAACAATTTTGTGATGAAGTGGCTAATTCTGGACCAGAAGGTCCATATGGACCTGATTCATATCCGAAAAATCCTTTAAAAATAGTTTTGATATAAACCAGGTTCATTGGATCATGTGATTCAGAACTGGCCACAGCACTGCAAAATAATATGGAGGGAGCAATATTTTCTTGGTTCTCAATAATGGAAGTTTCTATTTCAAGGGAAGTTCCATAGATTGCGGGATTGACATACACATCAATAGTCCATTGGCAAAATTTATGAAAAAACTGAGTCAGTTCAAACAAACGGCTTCCATCAGCGTCAAATAGGGCTATAGATTGCTCTTTCAGTTACTTGAAATCGAAATCTTTCTAATATTCTTGCTGTATTAGTCACTAAATATTCGTGTGGACCTCCTCTCCCCGGGGAATGCTTACATTTTTGAATTGTTTTGCCAGGTAAAGTGCTCTGCATATTTCTCAATAAGGATTTCGCTTTGCTTCAAGAAATATGTTATCCACATGCCATTCTTTAGGCGCTTGTTGCTGAAGACGCGTCTTTTTGAGGTCCTTTGCTGCTCGTGAAGTCGGGTTTTTTTTCCCCTTTGAAGTATTTCCAGGAAAAACACGGACAGATGCTTCAAGGCTAACATGTTATATGAACTACTTTAAAGACCATTAAATCCTCCTTTTGGATCAATTACTTTGGCACTTTTGTTTTTAGCACATAATAATTCCACAAAATATACTGAAAACCCTTTTTGGGATCTTTATGTCGGGATGTGCTATATGGCTAAGTCTTAGCCAATCTATTAGCTAAAATCTCCCAAAAATCTCTAAATTGACATTTTCATCACCAATTATGCCCTCACTGAATTTTCCCAATTTTTTTTATTACTACACTTATATAAAATAAAGTAAAATATATGCTGTCAATATTCCCTGACCTACTGGCTACTACTGCACAAAATCCAACTCCAACATTTTTTCTTCTCCGGTTACAAACACCTTTTCCGGTAATCTTCTCCGGATTTTTCGGTAAAAAAAATAAAAGTTATCACAAAAATCTTAACAACAATAACCCATTTCCATTCTCAATTGATGATATTTGATAATAAAAAAAAACTCAAATTAAACCTCCATACATTAAGAATAATCATGTTCCCAAAATTCATGAACCACAAAATTAATCAAAAAAATTAACAAAAATCCATAAGCCAAAAGGCCATTTTGGGGGCTCGAACCATAGGAAAAGAAAGGAGGAGGAGAAGCCGATTCAGGAAGAAGGTCAAGTCCCATTAGTCTTGCTAATAGATTTGGGGTCTTTGGAGAGCTCCATCCACTCAAATTCAATCTCAAATCACAAATTAATGACTGGCTTTCCCAAGTCCCTCCAAAATTACTAAAGAATCTTGCAAATTCAGTTGGATTGTGAATGGAAAAAAAATCATCCCTATTTTTAGTCTGATATGGTCGGTGAATGGGAGTTTGGGGGGAAGTAGGAAGAAGGGTATAGGGGGTAGGGGTTGGGGTTGGGATTGGGGTGGGTGGATTGGGTAAATGGGTTTAAGGACAATTTAAATGAAAACGAAAGAAAATATGATTTTATAGTGATTAAGACAACTTGTACAACCTCATGGTTCGTTATATATCAATATAAGTAAAAATAATTCTATATAAGGCGATCACTTGTTAATATTATGAATTGTTAAAGTAAACATGTAAGATTCGTTATTTGGAAGAATGTTTTATAGTGATCGAGACAACTTATACACTCTCATGGTACAACATTACTTTTAAGTATGTCTTAACGTTATAACATTACTCTTAACAAGTTAACAATGTAAATCAATTTCAAGGTTATAAAATTGTTTGTAGATTATTAGTAATATGAAAGCGTTGTAAGTAATACATTTTTTATTAGTAATATGAAACTCTAACCGTACACATGCAAAGTTCGTTATAATTTTATATACGTCAATCACTTATTAGTAAACTTCCAAGGTTATATGATGATCACTATGAATATGTTATTAGTTAGGGGTCTAATTATAATTTTTTATAAGTTAATTTCATGATTTTTGGGTCAAATTGTGAATTTAAAAGATTTAATTAAAAACTTGTGGGTCAATCTGTGAAATGAAAATATACTATGCAAGTTTAATTTTTAAAGTTTTATAACATTAGGGACCTAAAAGTAATATAATTTATGTACTTATGGTTGCAAATAATATTTTTATAGGGACTTAGGGTATATAAATATGTATAATATGTGGACTTAGGGTTGTTAAGTGACAAATATTTTTGGAATAACCCTAGAGAATAATCCGGATCGTTGACGAGTTCTTCATCAATAGCTTCAATTACATCTCTTGAATATGGGATTTTAAATATTATTTTAGGTAAAATGATTTCAGAATCCGATCGGTTATTAATTGTTCCGCACGATGCGGAACATTTTGTGTTCGCACTGGAACCAAACTGTTGCTGCCAGATTAAGTGACACGTTCTCAAAATGTGTGAAGACTTTTGAGGCATTTTTTTTTGACTTTTGGGCTATTTTTAAATAAGTGTTTGAGGGGTATTTTTATCCGTTAATCAATTTTGACCCAATTTTGACAATTTTTAGCTAATTGAGCTTAAACAAACATCATTTCCCCTTTATGAATTCATTTATTTTATAGAACATGGAGTGTGTTTGGCTGGAATGAAATATTTTAACACTTTCATTAAGTTTTGTTTTGGGGTAAAAAGTTGAAGAAATAAGGAGATGCCGATCTGGTTGATGATTAGGTCCTGTATAGGACTAAATTAGGATTTCCTAAACCAAATAGCAGCGTTTTTTGGCCTTTTGAAAAAGGAATTTGTACCTCGTGGTTTAAAATTTTCTATTGAAAATAAATATTTATGGATAACGAGTTTCATTGACTTGGTCCATGTTAGAAGTATTTTTTGTAAAATAATCTAGAGTAGCAGAAGATACAACAACAAAATACCATTACCCATGTTCCAAATTGAAGCACAATTATTAAGAATAGTATTTTGATTATTAATAAGTACCAATATTATCGCTAAATATAGGAAGATTCATATATTAATGGAAATTGTATACCTTAAATAAATGAAGTGTTTGTTAGGAAAATTTACAAAAAAAAATACATTCATTAAAAAAATAGATATTTATTTTGGGACAAATTAAAATAGTAAGTGGACATTCAATTTGAGAGGAGTATGTTCTCCTTAAACCACCATAACTAACCTAGTTACAAGTTTCACTAACTTAGGAGTCTTCTTTTATTTAATGATGTCGTAGTTATTTACTTGTGGTTAAACTACTTCTATTTAATATACAATAATGATTGTTGGATCAAATAAGGATAAAAGAGTATAAAATGAAAATGATTTTTATAATTTAATATGACATTATGCCTTATTGATCCAAATTTGATCCTAGCTCGCTGATCCAATAATCACTACCCTTTAATATATATATATTATATCTTGGAAGCCATAGCAAACAACATCCGCTGGAGCAATTGATCTTTGGTTTAAAAGTACCCTCGTGGGGACTTAAAAAATCCGGGTTCGAATCCCGGCAGCGGAATAAATTTTTGAAAAAAGGTTTTAATTATTGTGATAATTTTCATTGTGTTTATAGGCTCAATTATTAGGGGTGAGCACCGAATTCGAATTTGTCAATTCGGCAATTTGAATTCGGTTTTTTTATTTTTTCATACCTCAAAAAATCGACCGAATTCATAATTCGGTTTTGACCGAATTGGAGGGTATATTTTTATTATATAATATATTTAATTATATAATGTTTTTTTAAAAGAATAATTATATAATGTTTAATTATATAATAATAATATTTAATTATTAAAAAATTCGAATTCGAATTCGACACACCAAATTCAAAAATAGTCAAATCGAATTCGGTCTTTCTCCATAAACTCCCATAACTAATCAAATTTATTTTAGGGATATAAGTTTCACTAACTTATGAGTCTTCTTCTTTTATTGAAGGTTATCGTAGTTATTTACTTGGGTTAAACTACTACCTATATATACATATATACATATTGCTTGAGAGCCATAACATACAATATCCGCTGTAGCAATTGATCTTTGGATTAAAAGAACCTTCGTGGGGACTTTAGAAATCCGGGTTCGAATCCCGGCAGTGGAATACTTTTTTGCTTCTTTTTTTAATTATTGTGATAGTTTTCATAGTGTTTATAGGCCCAATTATTTGAAAAGCTAAAATCAAGTCTTAACTTCTAGGCCTTGGGAAAGGCTAGATTAGAATCCGGTTTACAAAGAAGAGATCTATCCAGATCAATTTAATGAAAAAGAAGGGTCTCTTTATAGCCACGTGGTGGATTTGCTCACATCCAGAGGTTCATCCTCCGTCTTCATTCCTTAGCCCACTAGCTCCTTTTCCCGTCACGATGGATGCTGTCTAAAAGATGGTCTCATTCATCCATCGTCATTGGACGGCTCTTTCTGCTTCCTTTTCCACCGACGAAGAAGCGCTCCCCTAACTCATTTTCTCTATCACAAAATAATATAATTATCTGAATTAAACATTCAGAAAAATGACTCCCACTTAATGACAAGAGACCAATCTTGAGTTTAAGTTTCATCAACTACACAAGTAAATAAAAAAAAAACAATCTCTAATTATCTAAAATTTGGTTACTGTCTAATTAATATTCAAACATCTGTCTTATTTGCTATTTGATAAAAACAAATTAATCCTTCTCAGTGATTGATGGACAATCTTATCGTCAATTTGAGAGGGAGGCGAATTGTTCTTCGTAAAATAAAAATAAAAAATAAGAAAAAAGAGTAGAAGAGAGAGGCGAATTTCCCTCCAAGAACAAATTTCACCGCGGGAAGCACGTGAGAGTGAACCAAAAAAAGGCAAAAGATTTCAAATGTCACGTGCCAAAGTTTCAAATTTTCCCTCTCCTTAAGTGATCACTGATCAGAGAGAGAACAGGTGAACAAACTGACACAATTTTCAATCTCTGTCTCTTTCAGTCAGTTATGAACACTTTGAATGCTTGAAAATGAAAATGAAATTGAAATCTCTCTCCAAAAAATTAAAAAAAAATCCCATTTTTCTTTGGTAACTTATCTAATTGAATTTGAACCCTAATAGTATTGGAAATCACTTTGGTTTTGGTACAAAATGTGGCAAGTTCTTTTAGCTGCAGCAGTAGCAGGATCTGGGATTTTAGCTAAAAGACTCATCTTTAACCCAAATCACCAAAATCTTGATCAGCTCAGTGACCCACAAAGCTCTAATGAATCTTTACAGTCCCAAGAATCAGTCTTTTTAGCTAAAAGACTCATTTTTAACCCCAATCCAACTCAACCCATTTCTGATTCCATTCTAAATCACCAATATTTTGATCAGGGCAGTGACCCACAAAGCTCCAGTGAATCTTTACAGCTCCAAGATTCAATTTTTTTGGGTAATGATGAGGAGCAGAGTGAGGAAGCATCAATCTTCAGGTTTTCGAGTACTTATAGGACTGAAACGAGCAGGAAGAAAAGTATGGGTGGGTACAGAGGGGTTTGGGGGAAAATGGAGGGGTTGAAGGAGAATGGTAAGGGGAAAGGTGCCAAGAAATGTGGGGTTTTTGGTTGTGAGAAACAAGGTTGGGTTGTGGATCAGAAAGGGGGTGGAAATGGGAAGAGGGTGCCTTTCTACTTGAAGAAAAGGAGGACTAGCAAGATTGCTTCTGGAAAGTGTCAATCTTGTACTTCCAAAGGTTAGGATATTAGCATTTCTTGTGTTATTGTCTGTGATTAGAGCTTTTTCATTATTTGTATATATCCAATTTTAGGATTTGTATTGATAATTTGTTTTTGCTCTTAGGCCTTCAAGTTTCTAACTCAACAAAGCTTCTTCTGTTATAGAACTCATCCGAGTAGCTATGTATTGTTTAAATTTGTGAGATTTCTTTTTTCTGAAGAAACTATAAATGCTTGTGAATTGGCAATTACAAATATCACTTGTTCCGCTATAGTAATTTGCATTCATGTTGGTTTCTGAAAAGTTTTGTTCCCATTTGATCCTTTTTAAGAAGCTATTCATATGGTTGATTCTGTTATGAAACTCAGGGAGAAAATGAAACTGCTCATGTTCTTCCTTGAAGAAGAAAGAAAGGGAAAATTCTGTTAATTATGCACTTAAGGTTAAGGAGTTTGGCTTGCCTTCTGCCCTTTTGGATAGCATAGGTCTTAAAACATGTGTAAGCAGACCTGAACTGACAGGTTTGATAGATCGTGTTTACGCTTTCTGTTAGTCTCGGTCTCTTTTAACATAATGGTATAGCATTCCTCTATTAAGAATGTGGCAGGATTCGGACTTCTTTCATAATTTTGTTTAGCTTACCAATATAGTTTAGACAACTATCCAATAGCTTCCTTCAAAATATATTTTTCCTCGTGAAAATCTGCATTCATTTATACGATGTCTTAGTAGTTACTACTTAATAGTTCACTCTTGTACTTGTGGCTAGAATTCCAGTTATTGAATGCGTGTTTTGTAACATGTTTCAGCCAACCCCTTGTTCAGCTGGGGTCTCAGTGTCGGTATAATGTACATGATGTCTGCTGGGAAGGCAGAGATCAGTAAGTTGAACAATGCAATGGATGAGACTTCTAAAATTGTCCAAGAATTGAAATCTGAACTTTCTAGAAGAAAAACTCAGCCAAAACACAACAAAGAAACTCTTGCTCTATCAGTAGTTAAAAATTCGAGCTCTGAGAAAGATGATAACGTCAAAGTATCTGCAATTCCTATAGCTGAGGAAGGTGGTGAATGTGGTAGCAGTGTTGTTACGGAAGAACATCAGCCTGAAGCGTTTGAAATGGATCAATTGGAAGCAGAACTTGAGACTGAACTGCAAAAGCTTCCTTGGTGTGCAATGGAATGTTCTGGATATGAAGAAAGATCCGAAACTTTTGAGGTTAGTTTTTTCTGTCCTTTATAGTTTGATTCCGAATTATTCGATTAATCTTGGAATACTTTTGAGGGCTCCTTGATTTTAAACTTCTTGCATACTTATTTCTTGTTATTTGTTATGCAGAATGGGGTTCCTGTCATAGAATTGAACCGAGCAGACGATGAGAACTTATGGTCCCATCAACCGTGTGGAGTATTACCAACTGAGCTGGATCAGAAATTATGTCATTTGCTTATTGAACAGCAGGAAAACCAAATAGTGGAGCTAGAATCGGAGCTGAATCAGACACATTCCAAGCTATATGAGAAAGAAATTGAGCTCCAAACACTCAAAGATTGCGTAAAACGCCTCACTGAATTCTCTTTGGGAAGTGCATCAGGTAAGAATCTCATTCCTACTTGAGCAGAGGTTTTTTCACTGCCAACATTTACTATTAGTTAACCTTATCACAGATACACTTTTTCAGAAGTTACATTTCATGCCTTTTATTACCAGATGAAGAGACTGATGTCCAAGTAGAAGATCAAGGGATGGAGATGGGACCCGAGCCGGGTAGATCAATGGTTGGTAAGAAAAGAGCAATGGACTTCTAATATTACAATTGCTCCAGCAGATGATCCTCGCCCACGGAAAACTTACTTGACTCATTGGTACTGAACTCACTATCCTCTACAACTGCAGAAGTTTTTTACTCGTTAACCCTACCTGTTAGAAATATATTGACCAAAATTTGGGATCAAGACGAATATATCAGATTTATGATACAATTTGAGTAAACAAGTCAATGATCAAGTAGGGTTCTCAGATTTTCATGGACTAATATTATTATAAATGTTTATGGTTTCCTAGTAAGCATCTCTTTAACTTCAATGCACATGTCTCCCTCCATTTCCATTATTACTCTATCAAAATCCCTCATTTTCTTGCATAAACTTTTGTAATATTATTAATAAGGTCTAACATTTTAACATATGTTTTCCCAGCGTCGCATTTAAATTTTTATTTTATTCCTAAGGTGGATTGACTTGCTACTTTTTGCCTGGCTTTCATGGTCAAGTTCTTTCTTGATTTTGGCAGATGATTCCTGAATTCCAAGTTGACTTTTTTTGTTTCTCTTAGATGAAATTACTGAATTGCATGTGGGCACCAAAAATCATAGAAATGGGATCTTTTGGCAATATTATATTCTGCTCATCAAATGTTTTAGGCCATAGGTGTTGCTTGTGCAGATAGTAAAGAAAGGGGGTTGGAAACCTTGTTAGCTGGTCGGAACATGAGAAGTCTTGCCCTCTTTACTTCCATTCCAAATACAAGTCGTTTAGCACATGTAATAAAAATTAAAGGTTTCATAAAGTAAGATACTTTCTCTATTAAAATATTAATATTATTCTCTTAAATATGGCTTGTATACCACTAATTTTAATTTAGAGAGTAATATTGATATTTTGATTAACAAAATAATTTCTTCTTTTTTTACTTTTTTTAATTCCGCTACATATCATAAATGACTTATATTATGAATGTAGGGAATACCATTTTAGAGTTCAAAACTTGCTCCATTCTCGATTTTTTTTCATTCTTCTATGTATCATTCTCTATTACACCTAAATCGTTGATAAATTGTTTCATTTCTTATTTTATTCTCTACAAATAAAATAAAGAATGTAACAGAAAGTGAGACAAATTATTTTAAACGAACCATTACGCATTATGACATGTTAAAATGAAAATAGATTCATTTCTTGATGTTCTAGAGAGCAAGGCACTATACACTGATCCATAATAGGATGCATTCACTAATATTTTAGATTGATTCTGTCGTGGACCTCGGCCACCCTTGGTCCACATTCAGTCACATCACAGTTTTGATTAAAATAATAAAAACAGGCGGGACTTTATAAGAATTTTTTTTTTTTAATCAAAAGAGGTGATGTGGTTAATTCTGGACCAAGTGGTCCACAACCCCACATATAGTACAGGTCTATATCAGAATTTTCCAATATTTTAGCACTAGTAAAAATTGACTCGACTGCAGCATTGGGTGAAAATTGTCTGTAACAGTATATGTTGTCATTCATGTTCTGAATTACCACTCAAAATTTGTCATATAACATTTTTTTTTTAATTATATATACACATGGTAAATTATGAATGACTGGTACATAAATAAAAAAAAATACACGGGTACAGGCGATTATTTGCCTTCAACATCAAACAGTATCGAGGCCAATAACTTAAAATCTTGTCTGTTAGGATTAAACCTTTACTTGGTAATATTGTGTCTCCTGTTCAATCAGCCTTTGTGCCTAATAGGCTGATTTCTGAGAATTCCATTCTGAATCATAAGGTTATGCACTATCTTAATAAGAAAAAGGGGAATCTGGGGTTTATGGCTTTTAAGGTTGATATGGCCAAGGCTTATGATAGGGTTGAATGGGATGTGCTTAAACACATTCTCTTGTGTCATGGCTTCTCCACTTTCTTTGTGAACTTGATTATGTCTTGTGTAAACTCTTCCTCTTTTTCGATTCTTATAAATGGCTCTGTTTTTGGTGAGTTTTCTCCTTCTAGAGGCATAAGGCAAGGTGATCTTATATCTCCTGCCCTCTTTGTGATCTTCTTTGATGTTTTATCTAGGATTCTTTCTAAAGCTGAAGCTGATGGTCTTATTCATGGGGTCAAAATTTGTAGAACTAGCTCTCCCATCTCTCACCTTATGTATGCTGATGACCTTGTGATATATTGTAAAGCTACTGAACTTGAGGCTGAGGGGATTAACAACTGTTTGGCCAAGTATTGTGAGTGGTCTGGGCAGGTGGTGAGTGTTGTTAAATCCTCTGCTCATTTTAGTAAGAATGTGACTGCTGAGGTTTGAAACAAGATTTGTACTATCCTAGGAATGGCTCCCTGTAATCATAAGGTTAGGCATCTGGGTCTTTCTTTTTGTAAACCTTCCTCCAAAAAACATGTGTTTTCAGATATTATTGATAGGATTTCTTCTAAGCTTAGTGGCTGGAAACTTCGTTGTCTTTCTCAGGCAGAGAGAGGAATCCTCATCAAATCTGTGCTTCAAGCTATCCCTTCTTATTCTATGCAAACCCTCTCTCTTCCTATCTCTGTGTGTGAAACCATTGATAAAAAGATCAGAAAATTCTGGTGGGGTTTTAAGGATAATAATGATAAACATCTCTATCTCAAAGCTTGGGACACCATTTGTTTACCTAAAGATTCTGGGGTCTGGGGTTTAGGACAAGTACTGATATTAACAACTCTTTTAATACTAAACTTGCTTGGCTGATGTGTGCTAGGCAGGATAAACTTTGGGTCAAGCAGCTTCAGGCCAAATATTTGGGCTCTCAGGAATTTTACAAAGCTCAGAATTTCAAAGGATCAGCTTCATGGACTTGGCAAGCCATTTGGAAATGCAGGGATACTATCAATAAAGGTCTGTGCTATAAAATTGGTAAGGAACCTATGCTGAATATTTGGAATGAACCATGGATCCCAGGGATCAAGGGGTATAGGACTGCTCAGAAAACTAGACTGGAAGGAAATCCCCTATGGATCAAAGACCTGATGTATCCACAGTCCTCTGTGTGGAATGAAGCTTTGATCCGAAGGGTGTTTCCCCTGGAGGAAGCAGAAGCTATACTCCAAATTCAAGTTCCAGTTGATTTGGAACCAAATTCACTGGTCTGGGCTCCTTCCAAGTCAGGGAGCTTCTTTGTCAAGTCTGCTTACAGAGTGGATCAGGAATGGAGATACAACATCTCTACCCAGGTACCTAAAAGTTTGTGGAAAGAAGTGTGGCAGGCAAAGATCCACTCTAGGCACAGGCACTTACTTTGGAGGATATTATCTAACATTTTGCCTACAAAAGAAAGGATCGTAACCTTTATCCCTATAGGTAATACCCTTTGTGCTGTTTGTGGTTGTCATTCTGAGAGTTTGGTGCATTTATTCCTGACTTGTCCCTTGGCTAAAGCGATTTGGTGGAAATCTAGGTGGTCAATTAGAATTGATTTTTTTTCTGGAATGGGATATGGTTAAATGGATTCAGTTCATCCTTCAACCACAATTAATCATACCTCTGGAATCTAAAGACTACATACTTTTTACAAATTTTGCTTTGGTGACTATGGAACAAATATGGCTGGAAAGAAATAATAGGGTATTTAAGAATTTGGCTAGAGATTAGGGTGCTATAGGGGAGGATATTGGCAAACTGTCTTATGCTTATTGTGTTGCTGCTGTTAATAGAGGAAATAAACAAAGAACTGGTAATGTTCCATATTCTTGGACCAGGCCCCCACCTGGTTGGCTCAAGATCAACTTTGATGCGGCATACTTCAATGGGATTTTTACTGCTGCAGCAATTGTCAGGGATGAGGATGGAAAAATTAGAGTGGCAGTAACCCTTTCTGGGATGGTTTGTGATGTTTTTACTGCAGAGGCTAAGGCTTGGCCCTCAAAATTGCTAGTAAACTTAAAATGGAAAGGGTTATCATTGAAGGCGATGCAACAAATGTGATCTTCTCGCTGAAGGGGCACAAAGAGGCTGAGGAATGGCAAGGTAAAAGTACTACTAATCGTTGTAAAACGCAGATCCTCTTGCTGAAAAATTGTAATCTACAGCAGGTTATAAGAAGAAACAATGAGGCGGCACACAATGTTGCTAAATGGGGGAAATGTAATCAAAGAAATGGTAGTATTTCATTAAATTCCCTCCCTCAAATGTATTTTGTGAGCAGAGACGTCTGGATCTGGGTCTTGAACTTCTTCCCGCTTGTGATACCGATTTCTTGAATGAGTAAGGTTATTTTCATCAAAAATATATATATATATATATATATATATATATATATATATATATATATATATATATATATATATATATATATATATATATATATATATAAAGAGAAGAGGGGATTAATTCAATCGTTTGAAATAAGCAGGGTCCTATCTCCATGTTATTAGAGTTAATAAAGAATTTAAATCACATTGTTATTAAAATTAATTAAAGAATTAAATCGTATAATGTGCATTAGTATGGGTCTACTATAAACTGTTTTTAAACAGCTACTACCTATCAAATTCCATATTTTGGGGTTAAGGTGGTAGGACTGCACCAAACTCCATTAATACAACACTGCAATTCCATTATTGTTAAACTTGAAAATAAGGTAATCCATTAGATAACCTTCTGTGGTTCAGTCATCATGTCTGGCTTGACAGAGATGATGGGGACTGCCATATGATTAGCAATGGCAAGTGGGTTTGGCCCACCCGCCCCGCCCCGCCCCGCCCCGTTTAACTCGGCCCACTTTTGGACCCGCCTAAACCCGTTATGACCCACGAGTTAAGTGGGTTTTACAAACGGGGCGGGGTGGGTTTACATTCAAGAAAAATCGCCCCGCCCCGTTGAAAACCCACAACCCACCCCGGCCCGCCACCCCAACCCACCCCGTTTGGACCCGCCCCCAACCCATTTAACCCACCATACCCCACTGCCTAACCCACCATATGTAATAACTTTTCACCATACCCCACTGCCTAACCCACCATACCCCACTGCCTAACTTTTCAGTTTTAACTTTTCACCCAACCCAAGTTTCCAACGGATATGTGTAACGGCTATGTTGATGTTGTAAGTAACGGCTATTTTTTTTTTTTTAATTTTAAATAAAACTCTATTATAATTATATCCTATAAATACCCCCTCAAATTCCCTCAAACTCACACCAATCTCACTCTATCATATATTAATCTATTTTCTAAATTGATTCAAGAGACGAATTTGTGCAAGCGGTTAAAGGCGGAGTCGGTGAAAGTGTGGAACATCTTCGAATACTCTACCAAATTATACTTATTTATTATGTCCAAATTAAACTCATCAAAAAAAAATATATATATATATATATATATATTTAACCCAACCCGTTCAACCCGCCAAACCCGCCAAACTCGCCTAACCCACACAACCCACCGGGTTAACCCGTGACTCGGCCCACCTTTGACGGGTTTTCCAAGCGGGGCGGAGTGGGTTGTTCATATTATGTTTTCGACCCAACCCGCCATGACCCATTGACTGGTCAACCCCGCCCCGCCTCGCCCCGCCACTGTTCACCGACCCACACCGAACCCGCCGGGTTAACCCATTTGCCATTGCTACATATGATGAGTGACCTCTGTGGACAATATCTTTTTTTTTTTATGGATAACCTCTGTGGACAATATCAATACTATTATTTTTAGATTTCATTTTTATCTGAATCTTAAATATAGAATTAATAACCAAATTAGTCATCAACTAACTTTCGTCCTGCCACTTTCATCATTTTCAAGATTTTTTTAACTTTTTTGGTCATCAAATTATTTTCTAGCATCCACTTTCATCATTTTAAACTTTTTTTAACTTTCTTCATCCCAAAGATTTTACGAGCAGACATTTTTTACGAACAGTAAATGAATTTCAAGATCTAAGTTTGAGTTTGGGGTGATAGATGGTGATTTCACTCCAAGCTGCAATGTTGTGGATCTACAGTTTCATCAATTTTGACTATTTTTAGACAATTATTTGACAGAATGATAAAAATGACTGCTCTGCTCGTAAAATCTTTGGGGATGAAAGTGGCTGAAAGAAGTTAAAAATGATGAAAGTGGCTGCTAGAAAATAATTTGATGACCAAAATGGCTGCTCGTAAAATTTTTGGGGGTGATAGTGGCTGAAAAAAGTTAAAAATAATGAAAGTGGCTGTTCAAAAATAAATTGATGACCAAAAAAGTTTAACAAAACTTGAAAATGATGAAAGCGGCAGGACGAAAGTTAGTTGATTACTAATTTGGCTATTAATTCCTTAAATATATGTAGAACTTATTTTTCACATGTTTGACTTTGTCTCCAAACACAATTTATAAATTTGGTGGTACTCATATTACTTGACAAGCACCTAAAAAAGTTAATCCTTATATAAACTATGGTCTAATAGACTATTTGATACAAATTCATCCACATCGAAAAGTGATTTCTGCTGACGTGGATGAATCTAGAATGGACCCAAAAAAACAAAAGGCCAAATGTTGACTTAAGCTGAATCCATAACCCTTCCTTCATACTTTATTATGGACATATTTAGCAATTTTGTATTGATGACGGATACATTTGAGAGAACGAAACTTAATATTCTTAAGGGTTATCTTGAAGAAAAGGAAATTTCTACAAAATAAAAAATTATAATTTTCAAGATTTTGAGAGCCGATCCGTAACTAACTTTACCTGAGTAATGTAGTTATTAATACAAGTGACTACTACACAAGTCTGTTTTTTTTAAATAAGAAATTATATATTAATCATAAAATAGCCAAAGAAATTACAATCAAAAGATAAAAAGAAAATAAAAGTTATACAATGGTGTAGACCACCATGATAACAGATAAAAGTTCACGTCCCGGACTAGGACTACACAAGTCTGTTTGCACCATAAATTATGGAGGGAGTAGAGTATCAGTAATAAATTACTACCATAGTATTGGCAGTAGCAAAAGTAAAAAATATTATTAAGAAATTCAAGCAGTTTTTGAAAAAGCCCAATAAATAATGTTACATTATCTAAGGGCTCGATTTTTTTTTAAATGTCTTTTTAACTTCTTTATTGCATTCTATTATTAGAAATAGTGAAAATATAAAAAGTGACGGATAAAATTTAAATTTAAAATTGTTACGTCTTAAAGTTCCAACATTGACCATTAAATTACTACATCATCGAATAACATCTCAAATTAACAAGGGATAAAAGTATAAAATATCATGAAAATTTTCCGAAAATAAAAAGCTCAAAAGTATTTTACTCGCACCCCAAAAAACTCTCATATTAATCTAACACCTCAATTTAGAAAGCTCAAAATCAATACTCATATTGCCCCTATTTACCTTTTAATCTTTTTTTATTCATACTAGTATTTTAATCAGATTAATCCAATTAAAACAAGATAAGCATGTGAAATTTGAAGAATAATACACTACATTTTGATAACTTGAACTCGAACTCGCGACTTAATCTTTAACCGTTTGCCAACTACGTCAATACCTGTATAGCCCTATTAATCTAAATTGAGTTAAAAAAACCTGGATAAAGCCTGTACAAAAACTTACCTCGGCTCAACCCAATCGCTCACGGCTCCTATGCGGAACAGCTTTTGTGCGGAATATGCGGTACAAAAGCTCGTCCATTAGATTAAAATTTTGGCGACTGAGATTGATTAAAAAATGAAACAAATTGTTCATTTTTTGAACATTGTTTTTAAAGGCAAAAAAAAGTGTTCGCGTGTGCGAAAAAAATAGTGCATTCAGCATAGGAACCGGACTACACCCAACCCCTCTCCCTCCAGTCCGGTTCCTATGCGGAACAACTATTTTTTCTCACATGCGAAATACTTTTTTGACCTTGAGAAACAACTGTTCTTAAATAAGAACAACTGTTCACTGAAGAACTGTTCTGGAAAATGAACAGCTGTTTATTTTTTAATCAATTTTAGCTGACAAAATTTTAATCTAACGGACGAACTTTTGTTCTGCATATTCCGCACAAAAGCTGTTCCGCATAGGAGCCGTGGTGCTCTCCCTCACTCTCTAGTCTCTCCCACTCAAGAGAGCGCAGGCAATCGTTGGATTTCCGCAGCATAAAAAAGAAGAAGAAGAAAAGCCAAAAGCAGTAGATATACGAGGCCTCACTTAATCAACAAGATACTACTTAGTAGTATATAAGTAGAGATTATTAGTTCTTCCAGACTGGGGAGAAAAAAAATATTAGGAAAAAATGAAGGGGATTTTATCTAAATCCCTTTCAAGTCCAGGAAGAGCAGCAGAGAAATTTCCAACCCCATTAATGTTGAGATTTCTAAGAACAAATGTTGGTAGCAGAAGCAGAGGTAGGTCACGTTCAAGCCCAATGTTTATCCTTCGAAGCAGTGCCAGCAAAAAGAATGGTGGAAATACAGGTCCTGCAGCCATTAATGAAACTCATCAAGAACCTTCTTCTCCAAAAGTCACTTGTATAGGCCAAGTCCGTGTTAAAAGATCTTCCAAATCCAAACAAAAGAAAAAAACCCATTCTGAAAAACCTACTTCTTGTTCTTGTTGTTGTTGCTCTGGTTGTTCTTGTTGTGGGTTTTTTTCAAGAACTCGATTTTGTTGCAATTTTTGTCCAAGATTTCAAAAGCCCAGATCAATTTGCAGGAATTTGAGGAAATGGGGGTGGTTTTTTCGATTTGGGTATTGCAAGAAAGTTGATACTGGAGATGATTCTTCTTCTTCTTCAAGATTTGGGTCTAATTTTAGAAGTGGTCGAAATCATGTGAGTAGTGAGATTGAGGATGATAATGGTGAGAGAAGAAATGTTATGAAAGGTGAATTAGTTAGTGAAATCAAAGTAGGGTTTCTTCAAAAATCTTCTTATTCTTCTCCACCTAAAAATGCTTTGTTGTTGACTAGATGTAGATCTGCTCCTTATAGATCTTCTTCTTTAGCTAGTAGGTTCTGGGGTTCACCTTTAAAGGAATCAGAAACAGAAACACCAAAGGAAAATGAGGATGAAAATGAAGAAGATGATGATGAAGAAGGGGGAATGGGGAGGCCTGTTTCACCCAATTTGGAAAATGAGGAAGCAGAATCAAGAACAAATGATAAAAATCATGAAGAGGATGAAGAAAATTCTTCAAGAAATGAGGAATCCAAAGACTTGAATTTTCAAGATTTGGGAGAAAAAACAACAATAAGAGAATCATCATCAACAATTCATCCAGTGCTATTGATTAGATGTAAATCTGAGCCAGCAAGAACAGGGGAAAGACTGATGAATCCAGAAGCAAATTTCTTGTTGACACGAAGAAGGTCTGATACTGCTGAATCTTGCTTAAATTTACCACAGATTCATTGTTGATTAATTAGATTAGATTTTTTTTTTTGTGCATTTTTTCTTTTCTTAAAAAAAGAAGATTATTATTATACCCAAAAAACACATATATTAATCCTTGTTCTTCTTCCTCTATATAAGATTTGAGAAATTGTTTGGTTAAAGCTGTAGATTGTACTGTACATCTGGACTGTATGTATCATTGTATGAATATGAGGAGGGATTCTAAAATCATATGGATATTTTTTATTGATTAATATGTTAGAATTTAAAATGAGTACTATTTTTTTTTTTTTGGTGGAAGCCCGGATGGATGATTACTTACCCAATAATGGGAGAGAGAAATGCTTCACAAGAGGAGAAAATAACCCTAAAAAGTGAGATAATTAAAGCTTACCCTATTGCATAAGGAGGGTATCAAATCTATGACACGATAGACTTTTGTCCCATTGAGCTAAGTAACTTTGATTTAAAATGAGTACTATATAGTGTTTATGATTTATGAAAGATAAAATGAGTACCATAATATGTATTTTTTTTTTGAAAAATGATTTACTCCTAGAAAATATTGGGTAGAAACCCTAAATCCCCAAATTGAGGGTGTCAAATGACTATCTTACCCTTTCAGTGATTTGGAAGATTAAATTTATTTTATCTTTATTTTTAAATGCTCTACTCTACCAACCTATTCTACTATATCATCTCTCTCCTTCTTCCTTCTTCATTCTCATAAAGAAGCTCAAGAGTTTCTCAAATTTTTTCAGAGAAGACGATGAACAGTAATTCCGATCAAACAGCTCCGGTGAATAGTAACTCCGGTGAACAGTAACTTTTTTTTTTTTTTTTTGCGAAAAACTTTTGTTTTTATAAAATTTCGTTGCAAATATATTGGGTTTTTTTGTTGTTTAGCCTAGAAAACTGTTTTTTTTTTTTGTTAAGATTCATTCTTTTTTTTATCAAAAATCAAGAACCCAAACGAGAAGTTAAAATTAAAAAATGATAATTTTTTTTTTTTCAAAACGTGCAAAAGAAAGGAAGAGAAAAAAACTATACTTTTACTCCAGTCAAACTCGATTATGCTTGGTTTGTTGGAGAAGACGATGAATAGTAACTCCATTTGTCTTGAATTTGTGTTGCGAGGGATGTTGGGAATTTGGAATTGTTAATCCGGTGCGAGAATATTAATTGCACCATGCAAAACTATTACGCTACCGTTGGATCTAAAATCTAACGGTTGAGATCATTTAGTTTAACAACTTCTTGTGTTCGAGCGAATGTTCTTGTATTACGAACACTTGTTCTTGTGTTCTAAACACATGTTCTTGTGTTTTGAGAGTCCTAAACACATGTACTTAGTCGAGCATTGCACTGTAAAAAAAATGTGTTCGATGAGACAAAAAACATGTGTTATTGGTAAGAGAACGTGTGTTCGATAGATAAAAACACATGTTTTTGGCAAGAGAACATGTGTTCTTCGTAAGACAAATGCCTTCTTGGTGAGAGAACATATAAGTCACTCAAATCTTATTTAAGTAATATTATAATGTTAATAGTTAAATTATATAATATTATAATGATAATAACCACGACTGTTTATAGATTATTAATATTATGAAATCGTTGTAAATAGATGATTACATTTGGTTAAGTAACTATACATTACTTAGTATATTAAGTATCATTGTTATAGTAATTATATTCATTTTCCTTTTAAGCGGTGTTTTATAAGATTATACGTTCTTCCTTTAACATGTGTTATATGTTAACAAGTAATTGAATCTACATAATGTTTAATTAACTCTAGAAGTGACTATGTGTTACTCCATGTTCTAACTAACACTAAGCTACATAATGTTATAGTATTGATAATCATTTTTATGGCGTTGTGATTCGTTCTTCATTTCACAAATGTTATATATTAAAAAGTAATCTAATCATAATAGGTGTTTAAGTAACTCTACAATACTTAGTATAATGAGGATCATTGTTCTATTGCATATATTCGATTTTCATTTTAAGCGGTGTTTTATAAGTCATTGTGTTATAATAAACACAAAATCTAATTTTATACTATAACAAGTAATCGTTATAGTATTTAGTGTTAATAATTTTAGAACATATAATGTTTTAGTGTTCTAACAAACACTAATTTTAATTTGGCTACAAAATAAAAAAAAATTGGGGTGAATTTTTAAAATTAAAAAAATATACATCAGAATAAATAGTTCAATTTATAAATTATAAAAATTGATCCCGAGGTCAATTTGTTAAAAAATAAAAAAAAATTGGGATCAAAATAATATTTTATAGGGACTTTAATGTAATCAATTCACAACCCTAGAGGAATTTAGGGTAAGCATTTAACAAAAGATATAGGGATTTTACGTGCAATTAGTGAATAAATATGTCATAGAAAGTGTGATAATGACATTTCTTTGTAAGAATTCAGAAAATAGTGATGGAAAATGCCAATCCCGGCTAAAGTGCGGAACACGAATGTTACTGCACCGTGCGAAAATATTTAATGGCCCATTGGATGAAGAAATTAACGTCGGAGATCATTTTGGTCTCAATACTTATCATGAAAAATGTAAAGTCAAATGATCTCGGTACATCAGCTTTCTTATCGACGGTCACCAAATATTTCACACCGTGCGAAATAGTTGGTGTTCAGTACTATATGAGTTTGGAAAAATGTAGGTGAGGGAACCATAAGTGCTTGTACTTTTTTAGAGAAGCATTAAACTTTTACTTGAAAAAAGTTATATAGGAGCATTAAAACATGTATAGGGTAGACTCTTTTATAGGCTACAATTTTTCAATCACTTCATTCACTCATTTGCTGCCATTTTTCTTCTTCTTTCATACTCTCTCTCACATTTTCTTTCCCAATCTCAGTAAATATTTACCAGAAAAAAGTAGAAAAAAATGAGAAAGAGAAAATATTTGTTGTTTGGTATTTGACTATTTAACCTAACTAATATGTCCGAAAATAAATGTTCAATTTTTTGTTCATTCGTACAGAAGAATATTTGATATGCTTTTCCTCTACATCAAAGAAGAAAATGTAGCTGGGAACCATAAGTGCTTGTACTTTTTTAGAGAAGCATTAACTTTTGCTTGAAAAAGTTATATAGGAGCATTAAAACATGTATAGGGTAGACTCTTTTATAGGCTACAATTTTCAATCACTTCATTCACTCATTTGCTGCCATTTTTCTTCTTCTTTCATACTCTATCTCACATTTTCTTTCCCAATCTCAGTAAATATTTACCAGAAAAAAGTAGAAAAAAATGAGAATGAGAAAGTATTTGTTGTTTGGTATTTGACTATTTAATCTAACTAATATGTCCGAAAATAAATGTTCAATTTTTTTTGTTCATTTCAGTACATGAGGAATATTTGATATGCTTTTCCTCTACATCAAAGAAACATTGAAGAACAAATAAATCTTCCAAAGAGCCAAGTTGTAACAAATAAATCTTCCAAAAGACCAAGTTGTACTAAGTCGCTATAGTAAATATATTAATTCTTCCCTGCACTCGACAAAAAAACCCAATATATTTGCAACGAAATTTTATAAAAGCAAAAAGTTTTTTGCAATCATTAATCGGAACACATGTTCTCTTGCCAAGAACACATGTTCTCTTGCTAAGAACACATGTTGCATTAACATGAACACGTGTTTTTGTCTCATCGAACACATGTTCTCTTACCAAGAACACTTGTTTTTGTCTACTGAACACATTTTTTTTTACAGACAATGTTGACTAGTACATGTGTTTAGGACTCTCAAAACACAAGAACAAGTGTTCAGAATACGAGAACATGCGTTACAGACACATGAAGTTGTTAAACCAAATGATCTCAACCGTTAGATTTTAGATCCAACGGTGAGTAATGGTTTTGCATGGTGCAAAACAATTAATATTTCGCACTGGATCTAACAATTTCAAATTATCAACATCCCTGCAACACAAATTCAAGACAAATGAAGTTACTATTCATCGTCTTCTCCAACAAACCAAGCATAATCAAGTTTGACTGGAGTAAAAGTATACTTTTTTCCCTTCCTTTCTTTTGCACGTTTTAAAAAAAAATTTACCATTTTTTAATTTTAACTTCTTGTTTGAGTTCTTGATTTTTGGGCTCTGTTGGGTTCATGATTTTTGATAAAAAAAAATGGGATCGAATATTGATGACAAAAAAAAAGTTTCCAAGGTTAAACAACAAAAAAAACTCAATATATTTGTAACGAAATTTTATAAAAGCAAAAGTTTTTCGTAAAAAGAAAGTACTGGGTTCATCGGAGTTACTATTCACCGGAGCTGTTTGATTGGAATAACTGTTCATCGTCTTCTCTGAAAAAATTTGGGCAACTCTTGAGCTTCTTTATGAGAATGAAGAAGGAAGAAGGAGAGAGATGATAGTAGAATAGGTGAGAGTTAAAGAGAGATAAAATAGGGTGAAAGTACTTATCGTCGCATTAAATTCTAAGTTTGATTTTTGAATTTTTTTTTAAAATTGGAAAGGGCAATTACTGTTGAAAAGGGTAAAATAGTCCGAAAAAATATTTTAGTCAATGTTTTAGTCAATAATTTTAGTAGCCTAACAAGGTCCTTTTTTTTTTTTGGTGAATACTATATAATTATGGATATCATTGTATGAAAGATGAAAGACAATGAATTGCAACTTGTCATGCTCAGTTGCAGAGTATTTATTATACTGACTGACTTTGGTTTTATTAAAAACTGCACTCTTCTTGGAACTCTCTCCACTCTCCACTTGGTTCATGCTTTGCAGTCCGGCTCTCGTGCTAAACGCCTTTAATTCGATACGATGCGGGACACATGATCCAACCGTTACTCGCTCACGGCTCGAAACAACTACTGAGATTTAAAAAGAAGGTAAAAGGGGTACATGCGTAAATTCACAAATAAAAAAAACGTAAAGAAAATAGAACACGCCACCATCAAATCGTTTGGGTTCCCGAGGTCCGAGAAAACGACTGAAAAGCAAAAATACTTCGCCTTGCTTCGTCCAAAGAACACACATTCTCTCTGCAAGAACACACATTCTCTCTTTAAGAAAACGGCTTGAAAAGCAAAAAAGAACTTCATCTTTGCTTCGTCTAAAGAACACATATTCTCCAATTCTCTTCAAAGAACACATATTCTCTTTGCAAGAACACATATTCTAAAAAGGATGATCGAAGTACAAATTACATCTCGACGATACGTCGAAGCGCCAAAAATGGGAATTTCTATGTTCTACATCGAAACTCATGGCTTTAAATGAAAGAGTCTTTGGGAGATGAAGAACGGAGTATAAAAAAGTTACAACTTTTGAAGGATGCTGGGACTTATAGGGTTTACTCGAGTTAAACTCTCCGGTCACACGAAAGCTTGGTGAAATATGCCGTTATCAACTATGATGCATCCGAAAGATGCATCCGACTTGGAGACGGGCATGCATTGCCCATTCTCGCGTGAAGACGTGCGAGAGAGTGTATGGAGTGCCTATGGGGCATAAAGCAGTGCCCAGGCATAAAAATCTTGAAACCCTTTTCCCCATGAGAAGGTGAAGAAGTTTTCCGATGATTTTTTGAAGATAGCCTGTTCCAATAAGAGCTATATCGATGAGGACATTGTGTACACTTTCCTTAGGACACAAGACAACATGAACCACTAAGAGATGGGGTTTCTTTATACGAAGCTATACGTCTTTAGCCGTCTGCATTACGTACAAAGGTAGTAGAATGGTTAGTGTGAGATATGCAATGCTGTTTGAACAATTCAAAGAGTACAACTGGGCCGAATTTATTGTTGATTTTGTGCATGAGTCTCTTGCATTCTACCATCCAAAGGCGCTCGCCGGTAATCAGTTAACGTACAGGATTCCTGCCGACATGCATTTCCTAACGGTATGGGCGATAGAGTACACGTTGTTTTATTAGAACATGCGTTTTGGTGAATAGAACATGCGTTCTGGTAGAGAGAACATGCGTTCTTTTCATGAGAACATGCGTTCTGATCATGGAACACGTGTTCTTGATACCAGAACATGCGTTCTTGTAGAGAGAACATGAGTTCTTGTCATGGAACACGTGTTTTTAGGAGAACATGCGTTCTTGTCATGGAACACGTGTTTTTAGGAGAACATGCGTTCTCTGTGCGGGAACATGCGTTCTTGATAATCAGTACGTGCGTTCTCTTTGAGGGAACATGCGTTCTTAATACCAGAACATGCGTTCTATTCAAGATAACATACGTGCTTGTGTTGACAACATATTTTTTTTCCCCTCACCACTTCCATTTGTATGTGTTAGGTGCATTCTTTGGATTTCTTCTCTGGAAATCATCTCCATGTTGATGGCCCAAGTTGTACTCTTTGGGATAAGTCAAAAATGAAAAGTGTCTTTAGTGTTGTTTTCCCCGACGGGAAGTTTAAAAATGCTGGGGAAGGTATGTTTCTGGCAAGTGGTGAAGAGAGAGAAACAACAAAAGTTTAAAGACCTTCGGCTCGTGAAGGAGGTTGAACAAGGAAATTGCGGTCAGGAGAAGTATGCTCGTTGAAGTAAACAAGGAAATCAGCTCTTTAAGGGGTGTTGTTAATGAAGAATTTTTGATGGAATCCGACGATGAGGTCCCACTTGGGCAGTGGCCTCAGGCTGTGAAAAGGGCTCGTCATGCCCAGAAGAGAAGGAGGGTTCAGATTAGTGATGATGAATCTGGGGACGCTATGGAGGTTGAGTTGACGGTAGATGAGGCTAGGGAAACAGATTTCAATGCTGAAGAAACCGACATAGCCCAATTCCTGGTCAGGAAAGGACCCGATGAGGTTATTCGTGAGGTAGTTGACTATTACCAAGATGAAGGGGAGGAGGCTGTTTTGGGACAAGGGAATGAGGCTGTTTTAGGACAAGGGGAGGAGGCTGTTTTGGGACAAGGGGAGGAGGTGATGCAAAATTTGCAAACCCAGGCCCCTGACCGAGCTAAAAATATTGAGGCGGACGAGGTGAATGAAGAGACTCTGCCTGTCACATCGGGAATACTGTCGTTGAGAGCTCGCCCGAGTTGAGAGAGAGAGTGTGAGGAGACACCAGCAACTTGTGTTACCATAATTCCAATTAATGTCCGTTCAGAATTGGACAGCAGTTCTGGTGGCCCTAGCTCTGTCAAATTGGTCAAGGGCAAGAGGCAAGTAAAGCCCAACAGAGCCATTCTGAATTCTCCTTTCATTACACATAATAAAGATGATCAGTCTTTGAAGAAGAATGAGATTGCGCTTGTTGAATATGCTTGGATTGCGGAAGATCCGTAAGTTCAATTAACTTTTTTGATTAGAGAATATGCTTTCTGGTCAAGAGAACATGCGTTCTCGGTTGAGAATGTGCGTTCTTGTGATTAGAACGTGCGTTCTTGTGTTTAGAACGTGCATTCTTGTGTTTAGAACGTGCGTTCTTGTTTTTAGAACGTGCGTTCTTGTGTTTAGAACGTGCGTTATTGTTCTTTGAAATGTTTGTTTTTTATTCAGAGAAGCTGTCTTGTTTGATTTTTCTTGCGGCCTTTTGCGGAGGAAAGATATGCGGACTTGTATGCCTGGAGAGGAAATTGTTGATGATGTGGTTAATGCTTTAGCCCATATCCTTAATGTTGAAGAAATCCAGGCTACCAATAGGGCGAAATGAAGAAATTTTGGTTTACAACCATTATATCGAGTATATCTGGGTATTACAGATTGATTTATGTCAGTCAACAAAATAAATGATTGATGTTGGTATATAATTGTATTTGTGCAGAGTTACGCGGCAGGGATATGGGAAGGAAGAATGGCTGGTCATCCTTTGCCAAAAGGACCTGAAATGGGCATGTTTGTCGAAAGACCCAGGGTGATTGCTCGGCATTGATTATCCGCCAAAGGAAAATGGCGAGATGGGATCAGACAAGTGTTGACTTGGTAAGGTTACATTTCTCGGAACATGTGGTCTCTTTTTTATTGAATGCGTTTTTCTACTAATACGAAAACTTGTTTTGTTTCAAAGAATGATCTAATACTAACATTGTTTTCCTATAGTTCTTTCTCCCCATCGTTTACTGGCCACTTACAGGGTATATGTGGTGGATTTGAAAGCAAAAGAATTGTATATTCTTAATAGCTTGGTTTATCGAAGACAGCGGTAAACAAGGCAAGTACATTCCTCAGGGTCAAGTTGTTTTAGCGGGGGTTGGCGGCACTGGCTCGGGGAAAAATTTAAAGTCAAAGTACAACTTCAAAGGTTTTAAAATCAAACACGGCCAGGTCCCATCCAACCTTCTGATGATAAGAACTGTTGTGGTGTGTGTGTCTGCAACGCGATGGAGCATTGGGAAGGGCATATTCCGCAAAAATATTTTCCACTTTGGACCACGGCATCACATATGATCCAGTTGAGAAAGAAGCTGGTGGCTCGCATTTTGGGACACCCGCTGAACAAAATAGCAGGAGAACTTCTGGAAAATGCCCTTAGGTATAATGCTCGGAATGAATGAACATTTTTGCTAATTTGAACGCTTCGTTTGAACATTATATTTTTGCAAACCAATTGTACATTAATGATATTATGTTCCATATGCAAATAACTTTGTGGGACACGCATTATTTACAAGAGGACGTGCGTTCTCGATACCAGAACGTGCGTTCTCGATACCAGAACGTGCGTTCTTTAAACCAGAACGTGTGTTCTATTCAAGAGGATATACGTTCTTGCCTAGGAAAACATGTTATTATTATCAGATTCATTTCAACATTATATTTATGCAAGCGAATTATGCGATAATGATATTATGTTCCATGCAAATAACTTTGTGGGACATGAATAGGTGACAAGAGAACGCGCGTTCTCGATACCAGAACGCGCGTTCTTGACTAGGAGTGCATGTTCTTATTATCAGATCATGCGTTCTTACTTCCAGAACATTTTGGTTGACATGAGAACATGCGTTCTTGCCACTATTAAAATGCTAGTTTAAATGGTTTCTTCAAAAGGTAAGTAGATGACAAAAATGGCTTAACACCGTGTGTTCGTAACAATATTACAGTGCTAGTCTAGTGGTTTCTTCCGATGCGTCTTGTTGCATTTTCTTAATATACTTAGCCCGTGCCTTTTGTCTTTTAATCTCTACAATTCTCTTTAACCTCTTCCTGGATCTATTTGGGTCTGGACGTTTTTTCAACTCGAGCCTTGAACGTTCAACTCCACTGTCACCCTAATTGTTTGAGTACATTCTGCATAAATAATTATTAAAAAAAAATTGTTAATCCACTCAAGGTCGGTAAAAAAAATAAGTTGAGTACATACTTGAATAAAATTAACCTTACCGTCATTTGTAGTTATACGTGTGGATCCAGTCGCATCGAGTATCAGATTGACACTCTTGCACAAATCATCAAACGACCGATCCACAAACTCATAAGCAGCATCGCTGCCACATGCAGTTGTTACCAGCGATACCATCTTTCCACACATTTGCTGATAGCGTTCGCTATATTCGGTAGGTGCTTTCCTACCGCAGATTACGACAAACTAAGTCGACAGACATTCTTCACATTTTTTGTCCACCTATTCATCGGGTAGTATGGAGGCAACACTCTAAATTTTATGTGCACTCCTCGCAAGAGCCTAGGGAGTTCCATAACTCTAAGGCAATGGCGGCAGTCTAAACCCGAGTATTTCAAAAAAGTCTACATTCGCATTCGATAATTACGTTGTCGGGATCAACCATCACAATTCTCTCATCTAGCTTTGCCTCTCACGAGAAAGATAAACGTCCCTTGTACACTCGGTATGCATATTTCCCACCGTCATTTTTCCCGGGGACATGGATCTATCAAGTACTCCATTGATTTGGTGATCATCGGACACAAGCAAACAGGGGGATTATAATAAACAGAACATGCGTTCTTGTGAAGAGAACGTGCGTTCTTTAGACCAGAACGTGCGTTTCAGTGCGAGAAACGTGCGTTCTTTGACCGAAACGTGCGTTCAGTGCGAAACGTCGTTCTTTAGACCAGAACGTCCGTTCTGGTCAAGATAACATCAAGAGAACATGCTTCAAGACAACATTCGTTCCGCTTTAAAGAGAGCGTGTGTTCTCGACAGGAGAACATGCGTTCATGTCAAGACAACAATACCTGTTCCTGCCACATTGCGAAAACATTTGGCGTATAATGTGTGGCTGCACTATTGGCCAAGGGGCTATGCGGGGTATTGTTGTTCGGCAACTTGTTCATACATTCAAAGTTTCTTCCAAATTCAACAGATCGCTCTATCATTCAACATCCTGTTGAAGTGCGTGAAAAAAGCTGGACAAGATTGTGGTCTGCCTTTAGATATCCTCTAAGGACACTGTTATTCGACTCGCTTAACTGGGTTGATCGAATGCCAGCAGTGAAATGTTTGCAAACCCAGGCGGATGACCATTGTTCTCGAAACCCATGAATCCTTTTGACCCACGAATGAACCACATCTTCTTTTTCAGAATTATCCTTAATAATGCACTCCTTTTCGAGCTTGGCCCACACGTGGTCGAACTCATTTTCATCATTGACATTATACATTGCATTAAAAAAAATGCTCTCGACCTCTGCGAGTCCACATTGAGCTCGGAGTTCTTGGCGGCATTTTCCTTAATGTGCCATGTCGAGAGGCCATGGAAAGAATTAGGGAACTCGGCCTTTATTACGGTCGCCATTGCGGCATCCTGAGTCGGTAAAAAAAAAGATTTAGGGGCTTTCCCAGGACATGCATTTCAAAAAATGACTTGAATAACCATTTGAACGAAGGAATTGTCTCATCATATAGCGATGTCGCCCCCAAATATGCACGACTCGTGGTGATTGTTGAAACCAACAAACAGTACGAGAAATCAAAAAAAAATTGCTTGGTGAAAAAAGGAACCATCTATGTTATTGACAATAACGTGAGATAACGCACCATCTCTTGTTCGAAACGCATGTTCCCCTGACAGGGGAACGCACCTTCTCTTGTTTAGAAAGCATGTTCCACGACAAAGAAACGCATGTGCCACGACATGGAACGCACATTCTCTTGTTCGAAACGCATGTTCCCACGACGAGGAACGCACACTCTCTTGTTCGAACGCATGTTCCCACTGACGAGGGAACGCACCTCATGTTCCACGACAAAGAACGCATGTGCCACTGACGGGAACGCACATTCTCTTGTTTAGAACGCATGTTCCCACGACAAAGAACGCATGTTCACTGACGAGAACGCAGCATTCCTTGTTCGAAACGCATGTTCCACGACAAAGAATACATGTTCACTGGCATAGAACGTGTTAAATGGTAGATAACACTTGTTCTCAAACAGAGACCACGTTGTCTCTGTTTGATAACAAGTGTTCTCTACCATTGAAAATGTATTCATAATACCTATGGGTCTGAAATTGTTGTTGGTCCGGTATGTTGTATCAAAGGTCACTACATCGCCAAAGTAACCATAGTCCATCTTCATTAATCCATCTCGCCCCAAAAAATATTAGCAATTTTTTTCATCGCGATCCATTTCAATATCGTAGTAAAACGAAGGATTCAAGTATGCCTCACGCCGGAAATGCTCAAGTAGGGCAGTTCCTTCTCCGAGTTCCATCGACTTTTGACGTCTCCTACACAGGTGATTCTTTAAATCAACCTTTATAAATCCGAGACTTTCATTGCCCCCTGCTTGCTGTGACATTATAGTGTAAGAAGACTTTAGTGGCACCCCAGCACTATCATTCATCTCAGCAACAATTCCATGAAGATTCGTCACTTGACGATTCGATCTTAACAAATGAGCAAAATTTTTTGGATGAAGGGAATGATTATGCTCCTTAACCCAAGTACTAACTACAAATACACGTCTTTGTTGATTAAATTTCACAGCTAGCTTAGCCGTACAACCCGTCCGCTCCTCAGCCCGTTTGCGCGTCAATAATTTGCTAGCTTCTACGTGGGTTTCGGGGCATTTCTCATTGTTCTTGGGATCATAAATACTTCCTTTCCTGAATCCCTCTTTATTACAAACGTATTTCGAGTAACCAACCTGCTCCTTATTTCTACGTAAGGTCTTACTATAACTTTTTCTAATGCCAAACCCTAAGTTATGAGCATAATCAAGGTAAAAATCTCTGAACTCAATTTCTGTAGTGAACTCCTTGGGCTTCAGATCAATTGTGCTATAATAGTCGGCATTACCTGTAAAAGTATGTTTGTTAGTATAAGAGAACATGCGTTCTTGACAATAGAACATGCGTTCTCTGTCAGGGAACATGCGTTCTGAACAAGAGAAGGTGCGTTCCCTGTCAGGGAACATGCGTTCTCTATCAGGGAACATGCGTTCTGAACAAGAGCAGGTGCGTTCCCTGACAGGGAACAGATATTTCCTTGTAAGACAACGCGTGTTCTAAGTAATAAAACACGTGTTTTTATATTCAATGTCTTACCATCATGCTCTGAATTGTCAAATGTCTGTCTTTCCTGGTTATCCTGTTCTTCTTCCCTAAGCTCCAGACCTGCGACTATTACGTGGTACAATTTTATGTGTTCTGAATAAGAGAACATGCGTTCCCTGTCAGGGAACATGCGTTCTCCATAATGAAACAGTAAAGAAAGAACATGATACAACATTTTCATTTATGAAACAACTCACCATCGTCATCTTCAGGGTCAATAATAACTGTATGCTTCGTTCTTTTAGCTGTCCTTGTATCAACATCATCATTATCACTAGTGACTAAAATAATTTCTTCAGTACACAAGTTTTTACTTATGCCTAGATCTCCAACTAAACCATTTTCTTGATGAGAACTTGTTTGGCCATCGTAAGGGACACCGTTCTTCTGAAGAAAATCCCTGAAACTTTGCCATTCAACCTTACTAGCAGTTCCTTCTTCGTAGGCTTGACTTTCTTCCATTTGCAATCTTCTTCGTAGGAGATTTTTTTTAAAGCTGGCAGAACTTGAGAGAAGGAAATAGATGAAAAGGGAGATTTTGGAATGGGAGTTCTTTCAGGGATTGTCATATTCATATATCTTCTTCCAAATAAAAAGTAAGACAGAGAAAATGGGGACGTGATGTTTTGCAGGGACGTGATGTTTGTTGGCGCCAACAAAACAAATTTCTTTCAACCCAAAAATACCCCTGCTTTTGCCACAGCCGTTTGATCAAAAGTACAAGATCCAATGGCTCACAGGGCCGGCCCGCATATACTGAACGTTTTCTGTTCAGCATAGGAGCCGGGACGCATGCTTTGGTGCATTACACACTTGGAATACACGTTATAAAATAATTTAACGGTCGAAATAAATGAATTATTATTATTTTATAGGTTGAATTCTTTAATTATTTAAAGAATAATATTTTATTTTTAGTTAAACTTCAACAATCCAATTAAGTGATATAACAATTGAAATATATAGTTTGTACAGTAAAAAAAACTTATTTCGCACTAAATCATACCTCTCCATGTTTCTGCTTCTTTTTATAACAGACACCCCTCTGTTTTTGCTGCTGCTACTTTTCTTCACATAAGATATTGCATGGTGGTGGGTCTTTTCCGAATATAAGTATTTTGTTTGGCGAAATGGCTATAATACAAAATTAACCGTTGTTCCATGTATGAAAAACGACTGTTAAACTATTAGATTAAAATATTAAATGGTATAGAAAAATAATTATTCTTTAAAAAAAAAACTGTTAAACTAAAAAGGATGATGCCCTTAAAGGATACTTTTTTTTTGCCTCCTTCCAATAAGATATTGTCTTGGCTAAATGGTGGGTGATTCTGTTTTCCAAGAAAAATACGTGATTTTTAAAATTTTAAGAGCAGTCGTCACCCAAGATGGCTATGGTGCTAAACATGGTTAAGTTCAGCACCTGTTGAACATGTTCTTCACCGTCAGATTAAATTTGACGGTGAGATTTTGAGAGACATTTAAACCACTGAAACACTTGAATTCCGCCTCCATTTTTCTTTCTCCAGTATTTTTTGAAAACCCTCCTTTCAGCCAATTATTCTTTCATATATCTTTGAAAATATTTTCCCAAAATTTCTTCCCTAACTCTAAGAATTTCGAATTCTTATATCTCCATTGTTAGATGTTTTCTAACATAGGTAGAAAAAATAACTAACAAGGGTAAAAACACAACTAATATGGAAATAAATGAGATTTGAAAATGAAGATAGAGAGGTTAAAAATTATGGAAATATGAGTGAAATTTTGGGAAAATGTATTTAAAAATAAAGGAGAGAGAATAATAGATGCTGAATGGGGGTTTTTAAAAAATGAAGGATAGAAGAGCGATATAAATGGAAGCATTAAAGGGATATTTTCATGGGAATCGGGTAGCCCAAGTGGTAAGGTTACCCAGTCACGGGACGGAGGTCCTGTGGTCGATTCCCGTATCTCTCCTTGTGGGGTAATAAATTATCCTACTTGTGAGGCTAAGTTCCCTCCCCGATTTAGAACATGCTTTCGCTCTTCCCCTTCGGGGCAATCGCCTTCTGGCGTCAAAAAAAAAAAAAAAGGGGTATTTTCTTAAATAAGTGAGAAAGAGCAGGAAATGAAGATTTCGGTATTAAGCACTCTAGCCGTCTCGAGTCGTCAGCCGCCTTCAATAATTTAATATTTTCTTTAAAATGTCTCATTCATCTGTTCAAGGCCCAATATTAAGTTTGATTCTGACTCGTGCAATTTCCAATTCTCCAACAATTTTCTTTCTCTCACTTTTTTTCTCTTTTTCTTTTTTTTCCTTTCATTCTGCTAAAAAAAGGAAGTATGATTCATTCTGCTACTTCCTCCATTCTAAAATAAGGTTAACATTTGAACTTCAAATTTTTTCCAAAATAAAATTAATATTTGACTATCAATGAACATTTAATTATTTTTTACCATTTTTACCCTCTTCCTACTTTTCTTTTAATCACAATTTTCATTTCCAAGAAGTAATTAATGAGGATATATTAGTCTTTTGCCTTTGACTCTCATTGTTTTTAGGAAATTTCTTAATCTATATGAAAATTGAAATGTTAATGTTATTTTGGAATGGAGGGAGTAATAAATAAGATGATTTGAAAGGGAAAAAAAGAAAAAGAAAAAGAAAAAAAGTGAGAGAAAGAAAATTGTTGGAGAATTGGAAATTGCTTGAGTGAGAATCAAACTTAATAATGGGCCTTGAACAGATAAATGAGACATTACTAGTAGTGAGTCGTGACCCAACAATCGGAAAACTTTAATATAGGAACGACATTTTAAGATTGGCCCACATTTTTTTTTACATAAATTGAGGTAGAACATACCTTGCATTTAATGGCCTGGGTGCATTTGGTTTGGATACCTACTCAAAAAATAAATTATTCATCAAAAAAAAATTCACTCGCATTTGTTGGTGGGCCAGAATCCATTTTCTCAAGATTCTAATTTTGAGGACCAAAGTGAAGTTGATAGAGAAAATTAATCCAAATGCTGCATGGCCAAACCCGATACAAGATAAATTCGGAAAAGAAACGAGTTAATATCTATTTTGATCACTAAAGTATTATGTTTTATAATTTTTTTCTTTTAATTATTTTTAATTAAATATATTTAATTATAATATTTGCGTTTGATAAAAAGTAATTGTCACAAATTTTCGCTTTGATTTTCGATCAAATTAGACATGCGACGAACATGTTACTTAAAATATAGGGGTGGAAAAGTAAAATCAATATATACTTATTTAACTCCCTCTTAATCCGGAATTAACTTTTGATCAAAATTCGATACGTAAAGTATATTATTTAAGTTTATAGTAATTTTACTTTTATACTACTTTATTTTCAATGACATACTCAACACGAATTTAACGGGTCATAATCCATCATAAAAAGTTATGACAGATTATTTTTAACATTTGTATCGCAAAAATTTATGACAATTTATTTTGGACAAATATAAATACTACGATGATATATTATTGAAAAACAAAACTCTTAAAATATAAATAATTTAGTGGCTAAAATAGCTATTACCTCGAAAAGAAGCAAACAACACCGACGCTACGCCAGGTGGAAGGGAAGAAAGAGAAGTGAGGACGTTAACATCATCTTCTTCTTCTACGCGTTTATCACATCTCATCTTCTCCTTCTCTATTGATTTTTATTTTTATTTCTATTTCTTCTAATACCAAAGAGGGAAAAAAAATCAAAATTGCCATGGCCAATTCTGGGGAATCAAGTCCTCTTTTGAAGAAGCAACAATCAATTTCAAAGCTTGATGAGGTCAACAACAACACCGATGAAAAGAAATCAGCTTCTCCGGCGCCGATGGGTTGGACTGTAGATGGATTGCCTCTGGACCACGGTAGCGTTGTTGGGGAGCCCATGATGATGATGATGGGTAGGAGTAGGACCCATTGGGACTCCAGCCTTTGTGCTTGTCTTGGGAGGAATGATGAGTTCTGTGGCAGCGATCTTGAAGTTTGTCAGTATTTCCTTTTTTAAATATATTTTTTTGGTTACTGTTTTAAAGATTTTTTTTTATGGATTTGTTTCTTTAATACTCCATATAATTGATTCTTATTGGATCAATTAAGTTCGGATGAGAGTATGACCTTGGATAGAATATATTCATGTTCACGACCATACGAGACCGATGAAAGTTTGGACTGAAGTCATTAAGAATGAAATAGATTTGTTAGACTTAGACGAGAGTATCATGTTTGATAGAAAGAATTTAAGGGAGTGTATTAATATGAACGACCCCACATAAATTTTATATTGATTATATGTAGTCAACCCCAATTACCCAATTACTTGAGACAACACTAGTGTAATTTATGATTTTATGCTTCATTGTTGCTTCCTTTTGCTTTGGCTAAAATTATGGTCCTGAGCAGGTTTGCTAGGAAGTGTGGCCCCTTGTGTGCTCTATGGAAGTAATGCAGAAAGACTTGGACCAGCTGCTCCTGGGACTTTCGCTAACCACTGTCTGCCTTATACTGGTCTCTACCTGATCGGCAATTCCTTTTTTGGTAGCAACTTTTTGGCTCCCTGGTTTTCATATGCTACCCGTACTGCCATTCGTAGGAGATTTAATTTGGAGGTTAGTTATATTCCCTTTGTGTATCTGTGCGCGCGCGTTACAAAATTACATATGACTGGTGTGCGATAGAAGAGATGATTTTGCGGTTCTTATGTTGCTACCCTACCCAAACTTCCTTCATCCATCACGCCCGACACTGGCGGAAATTATTTTTCAACAGCAGCGTAGTATAATCTGAATTTGTATGTCGAACTATGTTGATGTCATTGCACTTGCTGAGTTCTATGCCTATCTCCAGCATTTTATTAGATTTTCTGTGAACCCGCTCGCTGGTAGCAACTTGATGATAGAAAGACCTAGGTTGATTGAATCTCTCTTTCTAGTTTTGCCCGTGCTCGAGTAAATTCCATTTGGATATGATGCCAGGTTGTCTTGTTAATGTCTTTTTTTTTGTCTTTGCCGGTCTCTGGCTGCTGAAATAAGGTTTATTTATGTTTTCCCCACTCCTATGACTTGTTATGTGATCGTTTCTATTAACCATGCTTGCAATTTCTCGGAAGAACTTACGAGCTTGTGATGTATATTCATCTGGTTTGACATTGACAGGGAAGCTGTGAGGCATTTACAAGATCATGTGGATGCTGCGGAAGCTTTATAGAGGATGAGGTCCAAAGGGAGCAATGTGAAACAACCTGCGACTTCGCAACTCATGTGTTCTGCCATGCCTGTGCCCTTTGCCAGGAAGGTCGCGAGGTTCGCCGTAGGCTCCCTCATCCTGGACACAACACTCGGCCAATCGTGGTCATGATTCCACCCGGAGAGCAGACAATGGGGCGGATGGCCTGAATGTTATCACAGCTCTATGTTTTAATGAAATCGTCTTTGGTGTATCCGTTGTTGGTATAAATAGTCTTTTGTCTTCGTACTTTTGTACACCATTAAGCTTGTAGAATTGCTGAAGTTAAAGGTTGACATATCTATGCAATCTTTATAATAGATAAGAACAGATTGTATTCTGGTTATTGCTCGTAAATTGGCTAAATACTAGTCATTTCCTGAATTTATTTGGATACATATCACATCAATGTCATTATTATTAGTCATTGACACGTAAAGGTAAGAAGTAGACGTGAAAGTGAAGGAGATCGCTGAACAATTCTGATATGGATCTGGCCTACCACTTGGTCCACATTCAGTCACATCACAGTTTTGATTAAAATAATAAAAATAGGTGGGGTCTTATGAGAATTTTTTATTTTTTTTAATCAAAAGAGGTGATGTGGTTGATTGTGGATCAAGTGGTCTACAACCCCACATATAGGCCAGGTCTATATCAGAATTTTTCGAGATCGCTTGAGCTGGAACAGAATGAGCGTTGAGTGAGACCATACAGCTAGAAACAAGGTGGAAAATAAAACTATAGAGGAAATGAGATTGAGTCGGCCCATAAATATTTTATTATCAGCCACTCCCTAGTAGTAATTCTGCATATTCATCTGAGGTTCCCGATTCTATAAATTCATTATTCTCTAGCTCAAGTATCTCACTGGTTGGTGACGTCTTGTCACACTATGTGAGAATGCACTACTATCGGCCATAAGAGCTGTTTCAGTCCCACTAAACCATACGAGAATTAAATGATAAATTTAATCCTAAACTTCGCTATATTGGTAGTCAAGGAATGCCCCAAAGGATAAGAGCTAATCACAGCACATAAGAAAACAATGTTGTCACAACACAGGATCTCGATTCCTAGAACTCAAGTTCTACCTAATGTAAAGAAATAGAGGGTCTAAATGGAACAGCCACATCTTCTAACAATAATACCGGACAAAATTCTGAAATAGAAGCTCAACATGAGAGACCACAGAGTACAATTCTAGAGATTTCAAAATGCCTTATTCTCCGGGTGTGGAGACACCTTGCTTCAGTCTCTCCCTCTTCATCTTCTTCTTGGATACAGGCTTCTTTTTCTTTGGTGGAAGGGTTCTTTGAGCATATAGGTAAAGCGCGTAATTACCAATAAGGAATGTCAATACTAGTCCACCAACAAGAAGTAAGACAATCAATCCCGGGTTGAATCCTTTGGCTTCAACAGCCTTTCCAACATTTTTCTGTTAATCCATCAGAGACCAAAGCAAATTAAATTTACAGAAGAAAAATGTACACTCAATTGTGGCAAGTATCAAGGTCTAGATATAGGCTATAGCTGACAAGAAAACCAATCCAACAAACGCCACAGATGTTTGTTCAGACAAATGCAACCACAAGAGTATTCAGAGAAACAAATTGCTCAAGTGTATACAGAGGAGATTTCTTAAACAGTAATTTCTAGGATGCAATTCCTCTAGTAATTGATTACCATGGATCAAAATAAACCTTCACAGCCAATTGAGGAAAGCTAAGATTGGATGAAACTGTAAAGATAAATAATCATTGAAGCTTAACTGCCAACAAGTTCAAAGAAAAGAAGTTTTTGAGCCATAACGAGATCGAGATCATATAGGACCTCAGAGATAATTTAGGTAAGTAAAGAACCTGTAATATAGTTAAAATAGAAACAAGAATCAAGCAGATTTAACAAACAATTTGTTTGATATGTCTCCCAGATCCTATGCTGGGGCCGGGAGAGCGACCGACACATGATTACAGGTCCATCCAATCTGATCAGGAACTAGAAGAGCAGTCTTTTTCCTTTCAGGAGTATTAGTGTTTGAGGAGCATAAGAGGAACAAGCTAGTAGAGGGAAAGCCTTAGATATAATGTGGGATCATAAGATTAATGTGAGAACAAATGCACTCAGGTTGTTATTTCTGCAACTAGCAAAAACTTATGAACCATGAGAGAGTTTCAGGATAACATAAACAACCTACTACTCACTTATGCTCGCTTAAGTATCCACAACACAATTACAAACAAGAGTAATTAGCAATTTAGGTCACTAAACTATTTACGTTCTGGCTTTGGACACTTAAACTATTTTTTATCTAATTATATCCCCATAGTTGTTGAAAATAAATTACCACTACTTTTTAATGGTTTTTTACCAAATTAGACACATTTCGTGCATTTGGCCAATATCTAGGGGGAAATGGAGAGCGTGAAATCAATCAACATAAAAAATGAACTAACGAAATCAGAGATAAATTCAATGAAAAAAAAAACAAAAAACTTCATCGTGTATCGATCTATATACAGAAATAACACCAAATCATTCAAATAGATTAAATTGTACTCCCTCCATTCTCATTTAATTATCGTTTAGAAGATTTATAGAAATCTAAATTAATTGTCAATTAAGGCTCTTTTATGAGTTTGTCAATAATTTATTCTAATTATACTCTCTACATTTCTTTTATTTGCGGTCTCTGTCATCCCTACTTTTTTCAATATTTTCTTATGCTATAGAAGTGAGAGAGTGGTAATATTGAAACTTTCGGTGAAAATGACAAGTTCTTTAATTTTTTAAAATTGTCTAAAGATTCTTATATTTAGGAATGGGGGGAGTACAAGAAGATCTACTGAATTTACAGAAATCAAAATTGAGAGACACGAATTAGGAGATCTGGAGAGAAGAGAAGATTATACCATCCGATCAAACGCAGGAGGAGTCTGATCACCAAAATCCCCTTCGTAATCCATAGCATAGAATCGGGGAAAAGAAAAATGGATCGAGAATCGAGTAGATCTTCGTAGAATGAGTTGAAGAACAGAAGAAAATTTTGATGAGCAATGCTGGAAATATTAAAGTTATTGAAAGTTTTACTTTAGGTCCTCAATTTTTTCTATATTTTCACTATACCCCCAGAATACTTATGACTTGTTCGTTTACACCACGTCATTGCAGCCAATAATATTATAACACGTCAGTGTAGTTTTCTTTCGTCCAATAGAAATACGTTGTGCTTCAGTCTTTACGTAATAAATAAACTGAAAAATAGATTTATTTCATTTTAGTCCTCTTAAGTTAGAAAGTTAGAAGTAACCATAATTTAGTTCAAAAAAAGCATTATTAGACCATTGACCTTTTTTTTATTTATTTATTTTTTTTTACGGGGCGGGGAATGCAGGATTCGAAACGCGGAGCTATACCCTGCGTTTTAGTGGCCGTTTCCACTAGGCCAACGAAGTTCTACGACCATTGACCTTTAGCTAACAGTAAATATAGTTTATTTCTAACTAAAATTTCATATCTAACACCTACTTTATTTTTTGGAATTACAAAATTATTTAGGTAAGCTTATAAAATAAAAGAAATGGTTCGTTTTTTAATCTTGATTCTTTCTTTATCTGCGGGTGGATCCTGTAAAATTCGATTTATTATGAATTTTTTATATTTAATTCAGAATAAAGAGTTTTACTTTCTTCAACGCCATCTTTAGACATTATAATAACATAACTTATAAATTTTAAATGAATAATATAAAAAAATTACTAGAAAAAATATCAAGAGAACGATTTCATATTGCATTATCAGATTTGTTCTATAGGTATCGAATTAGTTTTGAAAATTCAGATTACCGATAATAAATAAAATAATCAAATAAGTTTGTCATGATGCTGGCTGTGGACACCTGGTTTTGACACCCAAAATAATAATAATAATAACCAAACAAGTTTGTTGTGTTTTCTAACATCTTCCTGCTAGATTATTCTATTATATTTTGATATGGTTTTGTAATCTTTTTTTTAGAATATAAATGGTTTAGAGCAGATGTAATTGATTTAGAGCAGATGTAATTGTCGGTGGAATTCTGATTAATTTTTAGGACACAAGATTCTCAGTGGAACTTGAATTTGAACTTGTTTGCACACACAATCTTAATTATTGGATTTTCATATGAAATGTCCTATCAAAGCAAAGTTCCAAAAATTATTACTCCCTCCGTCCCAAATTATCTGTCCACTTTGTGTTTTGCACAAAGATTAAGATTTCATCAAATTCTATAGTGGAATATGGTAAAATGTCAAACATGACCTTATTTAATGTTAGTTATAATTTAATTCTACATTCTCTTCTCTTTATATTCTTCTCTCTCCAACATTTAACGTAAGGGTAGTATTGGAAAAACCACCATTAATGAACCCTTTATTTAGAAAGTGGACAAATAATTTGGGACAGATTAAAAAGGAAGTGTAGACAGATAATTTGGGACGGAGGAAGTAATTGAGTTGGTTAAGAAGTGATCCATAAAAAAAAAATAAGAGTAGGTTAAGAAGTGGTCAGGCTATATGGTCCTTAGGTTTGAAAGCTAAGGCATTGTTTAGTTCTCGTTATATTACAAAACGCTTTAAATTTAATACATATATAATATTTTGGAAAGTAATTAAATTGTATTCTTTTATACATGTGTTAAATTAATACATGTATTATCTCTTTATGAACACATGTTCTAAATATATAACAGATGCTTTATCTTGAGAAACACATGTCCTTAGACATGCAATATATGTTTAACGTAACAAGTGTCTGAAAATTACAACAGATATCACGAAAGAAATTTTGAACTGTTAATTTTTTTAATCAAACGTCCCAGAATGGCCCGTTCTGCACCATAACCAAACCGGATTGCTTCTCCAAATTACTACTAACATCTTACACAGACTCTCATAAAGTTAAAAAAAAATACATGCACCATTTTTTTTTTTTTTTTGGCTAAGTAACATTATAATAAGAAAACTTAGCAAAAAAAAACATTATAATAAGAAAGCTGGATCACTCATTGCATGGCACATTCAATTAATTAGCAAACGTCTAGCTGCCCCTTTTCTTCCTGCTTTTTCTTCTCCGCCTGCTGCTGGCCAGATTTGGCCATTGGCTCCGGCCAATGGTCAAATCTTGGTCATTTTGTTCCGTTAATATTACTCTATTTTGTACTACGAATCATATGAAACCTTTTTCAGAGTTTTTTTCTTCAAGATTCAAGACGCAGTGGTTAGATGAATCTCAGATCTTCGCAGATCTAGATTTTTTTTCTATTTTTCTAGGAGGATGTGTTCAACCCGGACTTGATATGGGCCATTTATCATCTTTTTATATCTTCCCGAGACAATTTATAGGACGATTGATACGCCCATGGTCCTATAAATTGTCGACCCCTAAGGAAGATGTTGAAAATGATATTCTCCTGTCCCTGTGTTTCGAGGATTGCAATGAAGATGGTTTGAAGAAGAAGATTATGTATTTGTTTAGTTTGCTAGTTTTATTAGTTGTTTTTCCTAGCCATCCAAGTTTTCTTGGGTGTGTCTTTTTAGTCCATTATCGTGATTTTTTAAATCATTAGTATAATCTATACTTTTCTGTATTTTGATTTTCACTTTTGATTGTAATGGCGCCATTTATTTCGTGATTAATGAAAATATAATTTATTTAGCAAAAAAAAAAAAAATATTATGGACCATCTTGTCAGTTTTGGGTTTTACGAACAATTGCCAAAACAGCATCGATTCAGTCCAACTTTGATATTGACACAGTTTTTTTTTTTTTAACACCGTGAACTAATTTTAGACAACCACAGACAATGAGTAAGATTATTTCACCATGTTACATACGTTTTGTGACAAAAAAAAATTAAGGAGAATATTTTGGTATTAAAGCCATGGGCTTTTGCTGGATAATGATTATACTTTGGCAAATAGAGAGAAATTGGATAATATTATTGGAATAGAAGTCATAAAAAATGATTGACAAATGAATGAAATGATGTACTCATTTCAACCTCCGATTAATAAGCACTAAATAAATATACCTATCTTTTTTTGTCATTTGTCACACTACACTTTACCAAACCTTTACTCAATCACAAGTTCATAGCCAGTGGGGCTATGACTTAACGGTCGTAGACTCGATACCCTCCCTATATATGAGGTATGTTTTAAATTTTTTTTTAGGGTTTTCTTCTTCTCTTCTGAGACACTTTTATTTTTTCTTAATGGGGCAATTGCCAAACCGAGCTTCAAAAAAAAAAATCTTTATTCAAAACTCTTTTTAGTGTCCGCTTTTGACTATTAAGTGCTTACTTGGGATAGCGACTATCCACCTTTCTCCTCCCCTCTCCCACTCAGCCAAAAATCCTCTGTCCCCATTGGTGTATGTCACTGTGTCCCCAACCAATCACAATTCACCATTTGCATATATAATTGAAATAAATATTTATATAGTAAATTCTGATTGGTTAGGGACATGGAGACATACACGGATGGGGACAGAGGATTTTCACCCCTCCCACTCAGTTAGTTTCATACGGGTAAAAAAATTGACGAATATATTAGTCTATTTTACAATACATGTTAGAATTTTTCAAATAGGTGTTATAAAAAAAACGATTTCAACTGTTAAATTTTTTTTTTTATTATTACATACGGAAAAACTATTATTCCGTTTTGTGTTTTTTTTTGTTAAGTAAACTATTATTCCGTTTTGTGGTTGGGGTATTTTCTTTTGCCTCCTCCAATGGCCCCATACAAACTCTAAATAAGACGAACAATTTTGTAAACCCCCTAAAAAGACCTTAATCATTTGCATACAAATACCTTGTTATTGTAATGTGTACATATATAATTCTAATAAACAAATTAATGAAGATATCTTAAAAATGTTAATAAAAAAAAAAACCAAAGATTCATCTTGGACAGTCCCTAGTCTATAGTTCTAGACTCGGAACTTGTTCTGGAGCCGTAACGGTTATACTAAACCAAGTTTACTGCTCCACCTGTGAAATTGTGTTCCGATGAAGATGGGGAGATGGCGATCATCCCATTCAAGTCGGAAACACTATCTTGCAAGCTCAATAGCAAATGAGAAGTGCTGAAACTCATGGACGGTTTTACCCTTGGGACTACGGGTACCTCAGCTTCACCAACAAGCATTTGAACCACACCCCTCATTGTAGGCCTAGCCGTTGGGTCAGGGTGGGAACAAGCAAGCCCAACTAATAGAACCATTCTCATCTCAGCCTCATCAAATTCCCCACACAATCTCGAATCAGCGGCCGCCATTAATCTCCCTTCTCTATGCAAACTCCATACCCATTCCACCAGATTATTACCCACCCCTCCAACTTTCCCAACGCCGGTTACCTCCTTTTCAATCGGTCTCCGCCCACTCGCTACCTCCAGCACCACCACCCCATAGCTAAAAACGTCGGTTTTCTCGGTAGCTCTGCCGGTTAATAAATATTCCGGTGCTAAATACCCCATTGTCCCGGCAGCTACAGTAACATCCGGAGATTTATCGTGTTCGATTTGCCTGGCTAACCCGAAATCGCCTAATCTAGCATTGAATCCTTCATCTAACATAATGTTACTACTCTTAATATCCCTATGAATTACTTGATTCTCACATTCTTGATGTAAATAAGCTAAAGCTGAAGCAACCCCTAACAAAATTTTCCGCCGGTGAGGCCATGGAAGTACCATTCTGGACTCGAATAATGCTTTATCAAGACTCCCATTAGGCATTAAATCGTAAACTAACAAAATTTCGCCTTTTTCGTGGCACCAGCCTTGAAGCCTAACAAGATTTCTGTGCCTAAGAGTTCCAATTATCGATAATTCGGATAAGAATTCGGCCTTTCCTTGGCTACCGCTGTGACTACATCTTTTGACAGCCACAATTTCGCCGGACGACGACAATATGCCCTTATAGACTGTCCCAAAAGCGCCGTGCCCGATAATTCGTGATGATTCGAATCCTTTAGTAGCATGTTTGATTTCCTTGTAGCTAAATTCTTTGGGCATTTTGATTATATCTTTAGCTAATGTCTCTGAATTTTTCTCTTGTTTGAACTTTCTGGAATAACCCCATACGAGAAGCAATGCACATAAGGCCAGAAAAAATGCTCCGGCGGTCACCACTCCGACGACCGCTCCGGGACCCTGTTTACACAACTGGTTATGACATTTTCCGCCACTCTTTTCGTGTATCGTTGTCCCACTAGGGGCCAATGACGGCGGCGTAGATGAGTTGTCATTCTCCGTCAGCGGATTATTCATTGAATTAGCCGTGGGCGGTGACGGTGGAGGTGGTGACGTCACTGCTGACGCAGAACTAGAACTAGAACTGGAACTTACTTCTGATGATGATGAAGAACTGAAACTCCACCACTTGATGCTATGAATCTCTGTGCTTCCCTGAGTCGATCCACTGAATCCAACGAACATGACGTCGTTAACATACGCGCTGAGATTGAGAGTGGCGGAGAGAATCGGGTCTTTCGGTTGAAGATTAGAATATGACACGTAGACATCGAGTGTCTGAGTTGACCCGGAGTATTCCACCCACGAGTTAACCAGGTCGCCGCTCTTAAGATCGACGCCGACCGTTTCTAAGTTTCCCACCTGCGCCGATATCATCGAGTTCAGATCTAATCCGACGTGGTTTCCATTAATGTCCTTAAACTCAACGTCCATTAGAGTGTCGAATTCGATTGCGACGACGCCATTTTGTACACCGTCTGCATCAATGATCCCGAGAAATCCGCCGGCGTCACCCACGGAAAAATCATCCGGCGAGATGACGAAAGCGAGGCCGCCGCCAATGGAAGAAGGGTTCAAGTTAGCAATGGAGAAAGAAAAGAATGTGGAGAAACTGACCGGATTCGACGGTTCCGGGTGACGGAATCTGATTGGCTTCGAATATAAAACTCTCCCGGCGCCAGAGTTCGGTACGGGAAGGTCTCTGGTAAGCTTGATGCTCCCATTGCTCATGTGGGCATCTCCCAGTAACTTCAGGCTTGTGAATGTTAAAGTTCCGAAATCAAATTCAGCTGCTAGAATGTTCTGGAAAGAACATAAATACATATTCCAGGTAATTATTACACTGATGCCGAAAAAACTGCCGGGAAATGACGTCATTGCAAGATTTTAAACATGTCGGATCATAAATATAGTCCCCTCCGGTTCGGCCTCTCTGAGGAAAGAAAGAATCACAAGATTTTTGTTTTTGTAGATAGATAGAGAGGGGGAGAGGGGTTGTTTTGGAGGGACTAATAATGATAAAAGAGGTAATAAGGAGAAGAGGGCATGGGAATCGGGTAGCCCAAGTGATAAGGCTACCCGAACACGGGGTGGAGGTCCCGTGTTCGATTCCTATATCTCCCCATAATGGGGCAAATAATTTCTCCTCCTTATGAGGCTTATCTTCCCTCCCCAGGCATGGGGCATGCTTCAATCTTCTCTATCTATGATACTCTCCGCTCTTCCCCTTCGGGGGCAATCGCCTTCGGGCGCTCAAAAAAAAAAATGAGAAGAGGGCTAAAGGGAATTGGAAGTTCATTTTTTTTTGGGGTTGAGGGGATAAGGGAAGGGGAAAATAGGAATCGATCACAAAATCTCGTCCAGGAAAAAAGTAACATCAACCACTGAATTATTTCTTTATTCCTAAAGCGAATTGGAAGTTGGGAAGAAAACAAAAGGGATAATAGTGAAGAAGAAGGGGAAGAGAAGGAAGGGGTGGGTGTGAAGGTGACAACAATGCAGTTAAACTCGCGATCTTACGCAGGATCGGAAGGGTATATGAGGATCGTACTTATTTTAAAAAATTATTTGAAAATATATATATAGTCTTAGAAAAATATTTCAATCACAAATTTAAAATGTCTTAAATAAAAAAAAATAATCAAATACTTAAAGCAAATCATGCAAGTTATTAGCATATTTATTAATTATAAAGATAAAGTACAAATATCATGTACTAAAATTAAACATGTTTATTAAATTTAATTTGAAGTTAACAAACTTAAATAAAGTCAATTTAAAAAGATTCTGTAAAATTAGTTGAGATTATTGTGAAACAACTAAATTTTTCAAAGAAAATGTAAAAATTGAAACAACAGTCAATCACCAAATAATTTACATATCAATTCACATAATGAAAGAGTAGAAGGAATGAGGAGATATTTATTGGAAGTAGGGAAGGGATAGCACTATACCAATTGAAACTAATGTTCTCAATCTAGCCAAAATAATAATAATAAAAATTAATTAATTAAAAAAATAATCTAGCAATAACAAGAAGCGAGATATAATTTGAAAGTAAAGAATTTACCTGATGTTGAAACATGATTCAAATGGCGAAACTTCATTTTTAATGATTAAGTATTCAGTAAAAAAGTCAATCAGAGTTAATTTAATTAGTAAAATGTGCGTAATTTCTATTTTTAATTAAGATTCAAATATCTTCTTAGATATATAAATTTGTATACATCTTCAAGTATCAGTTCTGAGTATAAAATGATAAAAAAATAGAAAATATAAAGTGTTTCAGCAAAAAAAAAAATTTAAAGACAATTTTAAGTGACTCGTGGGATCGTATCGATCTTACGAGTTTAAACCGATCCTACCAGATTACCGATTTTGCATAAAATTTAACTCGAAAGACATCGATCCTACGAGTCTACTCGCAACTACTGAAGAAGACAGGTGGCTAAGAATGTTGGACCACGTATTCTTTTGTAACGGTAAATTTTTTTCCTAAGAAATTGTATAAATAGGATTGTGATTTGTGATTTGATGAATGATGATAAAGCAATATTTTCTCTCAAGTGGTAATTAGCCTATACTCATTTCGTTTGATTTTCTTATAATATATTTAGGATAAGGTATCGAGTCATTTCATAATTCACCTTTAATATATTATGTTTAAAAAAAAAAAAGGAAAATAATTTTCGACTAAGAAGAAATTGGTTAAAATGGCTAAAAATCCAAATTAAATAATATTCATCATTTTTTGTATAAGAGATTCACCCACTTATTTACCATTTTGCCACTGATTTAACCAATTAATTGGTTAAATTTTAACTCTCTATCACTACTTAAAAAAAAATGTAAGTATCCCATAATACATTAAAAGTTCATCATAGATAACTTGAACTCCTGCTTATTCTTAGCATGTTTTACAGACTTTTTCTGCAAAGAAAAATGCTAACTAGATTAAGGCAAATAATGGTTTGTACCCGTATGTATATTAATTTTTGTGCTCAACAAATCACAATTCACCATGTGTATATATAATTAAAAAAAAATGATCATATAACGAATTCTTATTGGTTGGATACAGGAATGAATACACAAACGGGTACAGACGATTTTCACCCCTAGATTAAGGGGTGAAGTAACTAGGTATCCATATTATATGAAAAGAAAAGTTGATTTTGATATGAACTATAGTCAAATAGATACTAATATTATCTGAATTTACTCACATTAAAAAAGAAAAAAAATTCATTGATATAAATAAATCTGAATTAAAGTATATATCAGTAAAGTAACATTTTCTTTTTTTCTTTGTTTTTTTGGGACTGAGAGTCCACAACTTTTGTTGTCGTTGATGCTAAGATGAGAATAATTTGTGGGTGAACATACACCCTTAGACTTTCTGCATTTACTGTGGATTTCAGTGGTAAGAACATAAATTAGGAGGGCAATGGTTGGGTGTAGAACGGGTAATTTCGCATGTATGAATTTTTTTGTCTGTTAGATTAAAATTTTGACAGTTAAAATTAGTTTAAAACGAACACTTGTTCTCATGATTTTATTAATCTTTTTATATAAATTTTATTAAATTTTAATCTCTAAATACAAAATATAATTAAAACATCGGATAATTGTTTTTCCTGTTTGAATCAAGGGTGGAACCATTTATTTTCTCCTACTTGAAATCATGATCCAAATATGAACTCTACCTCGATATTAGCAAAACGGATAGACTGATCATATTTGATGTGATAAATTACCCGTATGTTTGCTATCGAAATATTTGAATATTTGTTATTTCTATAATAATTATTTCAGTTGTTGGATTTAACGATTTTAAAGTTCAAATTGATTCAGTGCATTGTCACGGCCTCACCGCGTTGGGCTTCGTGGGTTTAGAGGCAGTCCGGCTCCTGTGAGGAACAATCAAAGTTCCGCACGTGCGGGTCATGTCGATGGCCTTTGATTCCATTTTTCAAATGGATCGATGACTGCGATTTAAAAGATGGTTAAAATGACACATATGTAAATTTCCTTAATTAAAAAAAAAAAGGTAACATGCAACCGTCACATCGATTGGGTTACTGAGGTAAGAGAAAACGGCAAAAAAGGAAAAAATGCACATTTCTACAAGAACACATATTTTTGTACAGTGAACCCATGTTCTTCATTATTGAACACATATTTTTGTTCTGTGAACACATATTCTTGATTAGTGAACACATGTTCTGTTATTCTGAACACTTCAATTTGAAATATGAGATATTTTAGGGATCCTCAATTATCTTCTTCCAATTAAAAGTAAGAAAGAGAAAATAGGGGAATTTAAAATTTTATTTTCCCACCTCAAAGTTTATCGTTAAATACACCTGCTTTGATACAGCCGTTGGATCAAAAGTAAAAAATTTAATGGCTGACAGTTTGACCCGCGTATACTAAATAATTCTTGTTCAACATAGGAGCCGGAGTGGTTTTAGAGGGAGTTCTCTCTATTTTGTAATTCTCCACAAAATTGGGGCATGGGGTTGTAGGTCGATTGACTCTACAACGTAAATTATTGTTTATATATTACTACCTCCATTTCTAAATATAATAATTTCATTACATATTGAAAAAATTAAAAAGTAAAAATTAACATATTTTATTAATCAAAATATCAATATTACTATCTGAAATAAAATTAGTGGTATACAAGTCATATTTAAGAGAGTAATATTTGTATTTTAATTAAAAAATATATTAATTTTTTCTTCTTTAAATTTTGCAACATGTAATGAAAGTCTCATATTTAAAAATGGGGGGAGTATTATTTATTGTTATCTCGTTTTATTTGTTTTAGGTTTAAAATGATTAGAATAAGTTGGACATCGCCATCTGAAAGAGGGTGAAAATCCTCTGTCCCCATTTGTGTATGTCCCCGTGTCCCTAACCAATCAGAATTTACTATATAAATATTTGTTTTAATTATATATACACATGGTGAATTGTGATTGGCTGGGGACACGGGGACATACACTTACGGGGACAGAGGATTTTTTGCCTCTGAAAATTGCATATGCCGTAGCAAAGACAATTAAGAGTGACAAATTATTTGCAACAGTTGTTTACTTTTTTTTTAAAAAAAAGCAGTTAATATAATTTGTTAAACACAAAATTAAGGACACGTCAAATACAAGCAAAGATCAGTAATTAACTTCCACTAATTTGCATTAGTTGGAAAGCTGTCACACTAAAATATTTATTACAATTACTAAGATCCTTTTACTTATTAATATAGCCACAGTCCATTATAATCTCACCTTGGTCTATCGAAAGCGGATTATTCTCGGATAAAATCATTAAACCTCTAGAAAATTGATCAAGAAAATTATTAGGGTAAAAAGTGCTCACGCCCTTAAACTATTTTGTTTTTTTATTTTTGACCCTCAACTAAAATCGGTCAAGTTTTACCCCCTAAACTATTCTGTTTTTTTGTTTGTGACCTTCTATCCATATTCTCCGTTACATCATAACGGAAGTCCAAAAATTCAAGAACACTAAACTATATTCCAACAAAAAACACCCAATTCTATAGAGAACCAACCCGAAATCCGAGCACATATTCTCACTCACAGCGAACAGACGAATCAGAGTATAAATTTTGAGCATCAAATTCTTCAAGAATCATCCAAAAAACGCCTACAAACTAATGAACTTCAAATTTACCAGAAAAACAGTCCTAGAAACAGAAATTTTCCGAAGAAAAGCCCAGTCATATGAGACCATTACACTAAAATCTAGTTATAAGCACTTGTTCACGGTTAAAAGACGCAACTGTTTGTGAAGTTTGAGGTTCAAACTCATCAAGAATCAACCAGGAATCGCAAAAGAAGAACGGACAAAATTCTGCCAGAAAATAGTCACGAAAAACAGATTTTTCCAAGGAAAAGCACAATCTTTTGAGACCATTACTCCTAAATCCAAACATAAGATCTTATTCTCAGTTAAAAGAATAAGATTTCTGTAAAGTTTGAGCTCCTAATTCATAAAGCATAAATAAAAAAACGCAAAATAGTGAAAGTACCACAGTTCTGCTAGAAACCCCAATTTCAGTTATAAACTTTTAATTTAGGAAGATTAACAGCCAAGAACTCCAAAATCTGCCAAAGTAGACCTTTGTACATCTTCCTAAAGAATAATAATCCAAGAGAATTGCGTCCAAATCTTCAAGAACATCCCAAAATGCCCCTATTATTTGGACTTCCGTTATGATGTAACGGAGAATATTGATGGATGGTCACAAACCAAAAAAAAAAAAATAGTTTAGGGGGTAAAACTTGATCGTTTTTAGTTGAGGGTCAAAAACCAAAAAACGGAATAGTTTAAGGGGCGTGAGCGTTTTTTACCAAAATTATTATTATCAGCTGTCATTTTCGTTACAAAAGGTGACGTGGTTGGATCCGTCGCTAATTCAATAATAACCCTTTGTGGTTCAAAATGTTTTTGTACAATTGACGTTACACTGAGACACTTAGTTTGACATTTTGGGTTAATGATGGTAGTACTAAATTGTGGTCTAACCAGTAATCACTACCCCAAAGAAATTAAAGGGAAATTTGACAACTATTTTTGTAGAATTTGTTAAATGCGGAACACATATATTTAAATATATTAATTTGGGTGATGGGTGGTTAGAGTACAAACACAGATATTAAATTTCACAAAACTATTACGGAGATGAGCAGACAATATTCTATGTATCAACTCTCAAAATCATAATGATCAATAATCATAACCACATCACAATTCTACTCCAGACCACACTCAAAGCCACATACAATACGTAGACAACTCTCCTATTTATATATGAGTCAACCTTAATACAATCTATAAGATATATAGGAAATATAATCCGACTAGGAAACTACTAAAACAAACCTAATACAATCAAACTAGTAATTATCAAAACTAAATATTATCCTAAATAATAATAAGATTGATTTAATAATAATAAGCTTGATTTATTATATTTTTGAATTTTTGATAAGTTCGCACAAAATTATTTAATTATACATTATATCCTCATCATTAATTAATTTACCGTCAAAATAAATTGAAAAAATAAGATTAAATCATAAGGAAAAATAAAAAGAGTTTTTTATGTTTCTAATAAAGAGAAAACCTCCCTATATATACATAAATAATTTTTACTTTTCTCTTTTTATCAATAAACTTTTATTTTAGCTCTTTCTGTAGATAAACTATGTTTGAACTACTACTTTTGTCAAAATAGTGTAAAACTAGTGATTTTCAGTCATTTATGAACAAATGTTTTGTGTATATTTGCTAGTCTTAATGGTATTTTTTGTCAATTTAAATATTTAACACTGTGAATATGTGCAGAACAAGTGATTAAAAGTGGCAGGAAACCACTATTTTAACACTAATTTGACAAAAGCAGCAGTTCAAAAATAATTTATGTACAGAAAGAGATAAATTAAAAGCTTACTGATAAAAAGAGAAAAACAAGAATTGTTTATATATGGCTAATTTGTCATTATTGTCCCTAAACAATTTATGAATCAGGTATAAGGTCCCTACCGAATTTTTCTGGACATTAAAATCCTCAAACAATTTATGATTGGTGTGTAAGGTCCTTCTATCAAAAAACATGTTAGTCAACTGTTAATTCAAAATTTTAATCAGGTCAACCAAAATACTTGTAGGGGCATAATTGGTATATCATAATGCTTCTTCTTCGAACATGCAATTAAAAAAAATAAAAAAAAGTTGGTATATCTCCCACCACCGACACCCCACCCTCTCCCCTTCTTCATCTCGCTTCTTCTTCACACCCAGCGTGGGTTTTTGTTTGCTGTTGTTCATGTTCTTTGCCTTTTCTGTTCGATTTTTGCTTAATCCGCTGATTTTCAGTGCTCTTGAGCAAATTTTGGTGACTAATCTATCTAAAAACTCCTTCTTTTGGTGGATTTTAGTTTAGATTTTTATAGGTTTTTGCTCTTGGTGAAGAATGGGTTCGCTACTATTCTTGGTCTGTTTTGTGCTCCAGAAATTTCAAATTTCTGATATGTTCTTGAAGGATTCGAAGCTAATCTTTTGGATTATGGCTGTTTATGAAGTTGAGCACGGATTTATACAGACGGATTTTGAGTTTCCTTGCTGGGTTTTTCGCCTAAATGTCAAGTTTAGGGGGCTGGTAAGTTTTTTGGTAGATATTTGATGTGTTGAGCTTTTGGCGTTTTCTGGTTGAACCTTGAAGAATTTAAAGCTCACACTTCATAGATTGGTTCGTCTTTTATATGTTTAGTTTTCAGATTTATGGCTTGAATAGCTTGGGTTATTCTTTGGAAAAACGGAGTCTTTTGAGTTTTTTTTCTATCCTGACTGGGCAGCGTTTGGTTTTTTTTTTTTTTGCGTTTTATGGCTGATTGGTTAAGCGATTCTTGCTCAAACTTTACAGAATGGTGCGTCTTTTAACTGAGAATAAGATCGTATGTTGGGATTTAGGAGTAATGGTCTCAAAAGACTGGTCTTTTCGTTGAAAAAACTATGTTTTTCGAGACTGTATTCTGGCAGCAACTATGTTCTTGCTTCTTTTGCATTTTCTGGGGTATTTGGTGATGAATTTGAAGCTCTAACTTTTGCCCAAAATTTCTTATTGTTCAAGTGTTCAATGCTACTTTTTGAGTGAGTTTTGGTGATTCATTGGATTACAGTTGAGAGATTATTTGATTATCCATTTGGTTGTTAGCTTGGATTTGGTATGTCAATTTTGGAGTTTGGTGATGGTTAGTGAAATAGGTCGCGGTGGTGGTAGGGTTCACGTAGGGGTGGAGGCGTTTAGGGGTTGGGGTGGTTGAAGAATAAGATAGGCGGGGTACAAAGTACCATATTACCCCTAAACATTTTTTCTTTGACTTTATTTTTTTTCCCCCAAAATTCATGTTGACCGTCACTTTTTAGACAGAATGATATTACATACCAATTGTAAATTGTTTGAGGATTTTAATGTCCAGAAAATATCGTTTGGGACCTTACATCTGAGTTATAAATTGTTTAGGGACAATAACGACCAATTTGCCTTTATATATATATGGAGATTTTCTCTTCTAATAAATAAGACTTATATTATTTATGAGGGAGAAAGTAATCTCAGTAGTCATTCTCAAGAACAAACAAGATGTCAATTGGGCATTTGGTCTAGTGGTATGATTCTCGCTTAGGGTGCGAGAGGTCCCGAGTTCAATTCTCGGAATGCCCCTTCAATATCTTTTACATTTTTGGGCCCCTCCCTCGCCGTCTATTTCTAATGCTGGATGGGGATCCGTTATTGGGCCCAAAAGATGAATATATACAGCCCACCTTGTGGTTCCTCTTCTGGCCCAATTTTGATATGAAGAGTTTTTGTTTCCATAACACAGTTTTTTCCCCGTTTCTTAAGCGTTTTTTCTAGAGAGAAATTATTCGGTTCATTTTTTTTTTTTTGAATTTCATCTCCTGTGATTAATACGAGAAATTTTATCTTAATAGATAAGTAAGTTTAAAACTTATACTTAGACCAATAAATGTATTATACGTAAGCCAAAAAGTTAATTCTATTTTATGTGAGTTATCATTTTTGGCTGACGTGAATTGTATTTTATTGGTTTGAATATAATTTTTAAAGTTACCCATATTCCAAGATAAAACTACTCCATTAATACTCGTAGTTTCTCATTTCCCCTTTATATGTCTGTTTCAAATCACTAACAGCTTACTCTTCTGATTTCTCTTGCAGAATGCCTTTCAACTGGCCTTCTCCGTCTGGTCTTCTGGGGTATATGCATCAATTTGATCACAATCAAGTTCACTTCCCATTATTCAAACTTGACATCTAATAGTGCTTCTTTCTTTTCTTTTTTGCTCCCAGAAGTATGAATTTGGGTTCAGATCTTGCAGAGTCAACCAGGTACTTCTCAGTTAGCAAGAACTCAAGAATGTAGATATAGAGAGATAACATGGTTAGCATGATAGAATTCCATGGTTAATCCTTCTGGTTGAAAACTACAAGCAGCAAGTATTTGTACAGATATCTCAAATTGCATTAGGATAGAGACCAACCCTCAGCTAACTCCTCTGTTTTAAATGCAGGGGAGCAACTACTAACATTTTCTGAAACAGGAAGCAAATTGCCAGAGATTACTGGATTGATAGAAAGCCAAAAAACACCGTAAAAGAAGAGAAATTTAAGAAATTATGAATTTTATTAACTAGTACGACATTAGAACAACAAGAACAGGAACAGACATTTAGCAAACTTGCTTATATTGTCTTCAAGAACCAGAAAGAAATCCATTAACACAAACATCAAACTCCTTAATCACCAAAATAAACCAAACTTCTTCAGAATGCGCCACCCCTAAGACGGAGGACAAGGTGAAGGGTAGACTCCTTCTGGATATTGTAATCAGCCAATGTGCGGCCATCCTCAAGTTGCTTCCCAGCAAAGATGAGCCTCTGCTGATCCGGAGGAATCCCCTCCTTGTCCTGTATCTTTGCCTTCACATTATCTATCGTATCCGAGCTCTCGACCTCCAGAGTAATCGTCTTCCCAGTCAAAGTCTTTACAAAGACCTGCATACCACCCCTCAGACGCAGCACCAGATGAAGCGTGGACTCCTTCTGAATGTTATAATCAGCTAGAGTACGACCGTCCTCCAATTGCTTCCCGGCAAAGATCAATCGCTGCTGATCTGGAGGAATCCCTTCCTTATCTTGAATTTTGGCCTTAACATTGTCAATCGTATCGGAACTCTCAACCTCGAGAGTAATAGTCTTGCCGGTGAGAGTTTTAACAAAGATCTGCATCCCACCGCGAAGCCTCAAAACAAGATGAAGAGTCGATTCCTTTTGAATATTATAATCGGCAAGAGTTCTCCCGTCCTCCAATTGCTTCCCGGCGAAAATCAGCCTCTGCTGATCCGGAGGAATCCCTTCCTTATCCTGAATTTTGGCTTTAACGTTGTCGATTGTATCGGAACTCTCGACCTCAAGAGTAATCGTCTTGCCGGTCAGAGTCTTTACAAAGATCTGCATACCGCCGCGGAGACGGAGGACGAGATGAAGAGTCGATTCCTTCTGGATATTATAATCGGCTAGGGTTCTGCCGTCCTCGAGTTGTTTGCCGGCGAAGATGAGGCGTTGTTGATCGGGAGGGATGCCTTCCTTATCATGGATCTTAGCCTTGACATTATCGATGGTATCGGAACTCTCGACCTCTAGAGTTATGGTCTTTCCGGTTAGGGTTTTCACGAAGATCTGCATCCTTTTTACTTAACAAAGAAGAAGAACGACGATGAGATGATGAGAGAAGCGTAGAAAATAATACTGAAAGATATTTTCGAAGTAGATCGATGTTATGGGTTGGACTTGGAGGCAGGGAAGGAAGGGTATTTATAGAAGAGGTTTGCCGCCAGCGGGTCAAAGATTGAGATGTATTTCCGGAAACTACTGGGAATTGGATTTGGCGACCATAGATTTGACTGGGTCCGCTATTGGGCTTCTGGAGAATTCTGGAATATTTCGGCAGCTCTTTTTTTACTCTTATTTATTTGGGAAATTGGCCTGTTTAGTCCCCCAGGAATTTTCGGTTAGCCTGTATAGTCCCCAATGTTTAATTTCAGCCTGTAAAGTCCCCCAGGAAGTTTCGGTCAGCCTGTAAAGTCCCCCAGAAATTTTCGTTCAGCTTGTAAAGTCCCTTACCTAGTCCGTCGCAGAAGAGGCGGTGGAACCTCTATATGCAACATGTAAATAGATAAGGGACTTTACAGGCTGAAATTAAATAGGTAAGGGACTTTATAGGCTGACCAAAAATTCTTGGGGGACTTTACAGGCTGAAATTAAACATTGGGGACTATAAAGGCTAATCGAAAATTCCTGGGGGACTTTATAAGCTGAAATTAAACATTGGGGACTTTACAGGCTAACCTAAAATTCCTGAGGGACTAAACAGGCTGATTTCCCTATTTATTTTAATAAGATTAATTCGAATTCAATTTAGATTTTGAATTATGTCCACGTATTTTTATTTTAACTAGCAAAATCATAAAATAAATTTGAATTGCATTAAAAATACTTTAAATTGTATCTCGCTTAATCTTATCTGAATATTGCATCACAATTTATAAAGAGAAATCTAACGCATAACCTGTGACATCAATCGTTCACTTACCAAGTATTTCATGTTGATAGGTTAAAGAAAAATGTTATACGTCTCCTTATTATGGAGTATAAGGAAACTCCGTTGTGCGAGAGTGTCACTTATTTTCTTTCAATCCATTCACTTAAAGAAACTTCAAGACAAAAATTAGAAATTAAAAACTTAATACAATTTTCAAAAAGTTTACACAAGGGTACATCTCTTGCTAACTACTAAAAAATGTTCAAAAGGTCATCTACCTTTTCCTGAATTCAGGATAGGTATTGTACAAGGAAATATCTGATATGGACCGGGTCCATGTGGTCCAGATTTGACCACATCTCTGCAGAATGAGGAGAGAGAAGGAAATGCAGTGATGTGGTCAAATCTGTACCGCATGGTCCATGACAGAATAGACCATTGTACAAAGTACCAAGGTTTGACATCGAACTCGGGTCTCCAAGCCCGCAGGGACATCACTTTCACATTGCCACCTGGGCAAGTCCCTCCTATAAAAAAAATCATATACTTGGCTAATTAATTTACAAAAATACTCAAAATTAGAATACTATAGATTTTTTTTCTTTCTAAAAAGGAATCTTATATATTCAATGTCAAAAAGATGTAACCGGAGTTACAAAACACAGAACCTAGTCCAAGAAAAGGCTCAGACCAGCAATAATTAACAATCAAATGACTAAAGATAAAAACAGTCAAACAACGTAGGAGCATCGCTTGGCTAGGTAACCCCTATTTGCTACTCCCCTGTACCCACTCACTAATCTCCCTCACCCATGCTCTAATGTACATAAGTCTCCTGCCCGTAACTTCTTATCCCTCCAAGACACCATCCATTCGAGACTCCGGGTTTTGACAATGCCAACAATACTCATCGGCCCAGGGCTCTCGATGCTACCGTCATGGCTCAACTTATTCCGTCAGTACCAAATTGCACTAACTGCTACCCAGAAGAAGAGGGGCCATTCCACCTGTGCATACTCTGACTTCCGCAGTTCCGTCCCCTGCTCCAAGCATTTATCCAGCCATTCTTTAGTCGTATAAATCCTCCAAAACCAGTCCTGACCTTGCTCTCTAAGCACTACATTCCACACTTCTCTGCTACCAGGGCAATCTCTAATAGCATGTAGAGTAGTGTCTACCCCCCACCCACATACCTGACAGTAAGGAGAGGGGGCACGATATCTGTTGAATAGCAGCCCTCTAGTGGGGAGTACCTTGTGGCGTAATTGCCATAATAAAAATTTATATCGTTGTGAGCCAGTATGCTTCCAGATTCGCTTCCAATTCTGCACATCTGCTCCAATCTTATCCCACCCTAGTTGTTTATATACCTCTTATAATTGCAACACCCCGGTCTCAGAGCTTTTCAACCCAATCAGACAAGTATTTGCTGGAGTTAAACTTTCCGGACTCATAATTCCCCAATCAATCTCGGCTAACAAGATCTCCTTCACTCCCAATAAACTGGCCCATATCCTTGACACGTTTCGCCTCCTGACTACCAAAGAGAACACATTTCCATATTTTGCCCACAACACCAGGGCTCACATCTTCTCCCTTTCCTGAATCATTCGCTACCCAGTGACGGACGCAGGTGCTTGCTACTGGGGTCAAATGACCCCAGTGATTTTTTTTTTTTTAAATTATATATGATATATTTTACTCCATTTAGATAATAAATGTATAAATGACCCTACTAATAAAATAAACAGTCTCAAATTTTTTATCAAACAGATAAGAATTCATTCCGCACGTACGTAACAATTCCCGTTCCGCACTGGAGCAGTGGTGTTAACCATTCTTGTTGTTTCTAAAAGATATTTAACAAGCCGCTTTAAATATTATAAAGATTTAAAAAATACTTTTTGTTTATAGTCTTCTAGAAGATATTTAACAAGTTGCTCTCAATACAAAATAATCTTATCTCTCAGCTCTCAATTTTTTCCCGCTTCGCGGGATATTTATCATATCTAGTAATATTTTTAAAAAATTTCGGGCCTCCTAAAATCGTCCCTGACCCCACTGATCTCAAGTCCTGGATCCGTCACTGTCGCTATCCAAGCTTAACCAATAATGCCTTATTCACATCCTGCAATCTTTTTAACCCCAATCCTCCTCTTTCCAATGGTTTACATATTCTTTCCCAAGGTACCGTATGCAGCTTCCGTTCCTGGTTTTCCTCCCCTCAAATAAACTTACGATTTAGCTTCTCCACCTCCTCTAGGGTCCCCTTTGGTATCGCCACCGTCTGCATATAGTAACTCGGAATAGTGGTAGTAATTGTTTTAACCAAGAGACACCGTGCAGCCCTCGACATTGTCCTAATCTTCCATCCACCCAACTTCCTTCTTACTTTGTTCACCATATCCCCAAATGTCCCCCTATTTAACCTCTTATGTAACACCGATACCCCGAGATAACTCTCGAGATTGGAAGTTAATAGCATACCACATCGGGTAATGATTGCCTGCGCAACTGCCGAGTTAGTATTACTAGACACAAAAAGCTTAGATTTACCTACATTCACTTTCTGCCCCGAAACTGTACAAAACCGATGAAGGGTCTTTTCCATAACCTTCGCTTGGCTCTCACTTGCCTCCCCAAACAGAAATAGGTCGTCTGCGAAAAACAGATGAGATATCTTCGGTCCCCTCTACCAAGCTTCAGTGATTTCCACCTCATATCATTTACCCCTCTTTTTATGTCCGCCCCGAGCACTTCCATACACAGCACAAAAAGGTACGGCGATTATACTGTACGTTAGCTTGTTGAAAGAGTTCATTCTCTAGCTTGCCTCTAAAGAGCACGGAAAGTGTCAAAAACCAAGAAAGAAACAAGCCAATAAACATACAATCATATTCCCCCACAAACACATATAACCCATAAAAAAAACATGGTTTTATTTCAATGGAAGCAAAATGACCAAGCAAATTAGCTGAAATATTCAAGAATTCACCTTTAGAAGTCCACTATGACATGTTCATTTCCTATCATTAGGAAAATATCTTAAAACATAAATATATACAGGAATTTATACTAGACAACTGCCAAGTATAACTATTTGTTTAGAACTTATTTCTTCTCCTCCAGAGCAGAAGATTTGCAGATGGGGCACGAGTTCTTGATTGACAACCATTTCCTGATACAGCCAACATGAAAATCATGGCGACATGATCTCAGAGTTCCAACATCATCCATGTTCTTGTATTCCTCCTGTAAAGATAAAAATCAAGAGCAACCGCGAAAATTATACACAAATTTCTCCCAACTTCCTCTAACTAGCAGCCGTCAGAACTAATACTTTAAGGGGAAAAAGTTCTAGTTCTGAGCCAGAGGAAGTTACATCCATGGAACAAGTTCAAGATACGGAAATCTCACCAGGCAGATCACGCATGTTCCCTCCTCTTGGAGTTGATCTGATGTACAATATATTGACTCTGTCAGACACCTAGAAATTGAATCCTCAGACAAACCAGTGTTTACGCTTCCAATTCTCTCCCCGAGTGCAAGAAGTTCCTGCCGATGCCAAAACATTTATGTTAGAGGATAGCAGAAACATTGCAGTTTTAAAAGAGTAAATGAGAAAAGTTTCTGTAACCTCATAGCCCATATTGTCTATGTCGAGTCTCATGTCCCTATGCTGATCAAGCACACTTCTAGGTCCATAAATACCAGTCTGATCCATGGTCATAAGACCCTGAATAAGATTTCAAAAGCATGTAGTGTAATTAAAACAAGGTCCAATTTTCATTTTACAATCTTAAATGAGAGTCAGTATTGGCAAAAAAAATCCACGTGAGTCGTAACAAGATGAAGATTCCAATTATAAACAGGGGCTGTTCTTTGTAGGACATAACAAATGTTTGAAGAAAATGTCTACAAACCTCAGGTGTCAGTTGATCACGAAGGCCGGTATCATCAGAAAGCATCCTGTATCTCTCAGTAGAGATCCTACTCCGGCCACTCCTGTCACCGTTACGCGAAGATATTGCTGGAAACGTCCTAGGATGTCTAGAAGTATAATTCTGTGCAACGGGCTGCAGCCCTTCATCAGAAGCAGTGGTGATACCCACACACAAGTTACTTGAAGAGGTCCTGAAAGTTGGCATAGGTCTTTGAGTGTAGCTGCTTCGAACTCCTCTAGTAGCATATTGTCCGGACACACCGTGCAAATTTTGAGGAACAGGGTTTCTGTTTGATGAAAAATCATTGAGATATCCCCCCACATCCATTGAGGGGCTAGGATTACCGCTTACCACATTGAAATGATTTGTTTCATGACCAAAGAAATTTACATTTGCATTTGCATCTACATCTACAATATCAGAAAGAAGACATATTAGAGGGAGTAAGGCTAGAAAAGGAAATGATTCAAGCACCAACCTGAGGAAATACTCCTGCCATTCGAAGTAGATGATGCAAAAGAATGGTTCCACTCTCTTGAAGGAGCATTAGATCTCTGACCCAATAAATCAACTGTACCAGGGAAGGCCAGAGGTTTGACTAGTAAAAGTATGATGCAATGGATTACTCGACAAATGAGTTCGGGCTAGGTTGCTCTCCAAGTCAAGAGCTGGTCTACTTCGGACATTCCTCATAGTGCCTTCACTACCGATTGAGATTCCATTGCCTCTATAACTGGGAACAAAACCCCAAGGTGCATGATGAGAGTCTGCATGTTGTTTTTCCAGCCACGAGTCAAGAGGCATGCCTTGCTCAGATGAACTACCAGGATCATAAAACCTACTTGTGTTTCCCCTCTCACAAACAGCAGGAATACCAGGGCTTTTCCGCTTGTATGGTCCTCTACTGTTGCCTGTTGTAAGATCAAAATACCCCCCATCGATCCCATGGAAGTTCTGCCCACCAAGATTGGATGAAGATGCATGATGCACATAATTTTCCGCTACCATATTTGAGCTTCCAACAGCTGGTGGATGCAGAAAAGCGTCACGTGATGGACCAGGAATCTGAGGCTGGTAAGGCGGCATTTCAACATTGGGAGTAGAGGAGGAATATCCAGTTGACCTTGGGGCAGAGTTCCACTGTGCAGTAAAGTGTCCCCCATCAACTGTGTTATTCTCGAGTGGGTAACCGAGATTACTGTTATCAGGCGCTCCTGTCCTAGCTGCATACATAATGAGAAGAAATCAATTTCAGCAAGCATCATCTATGAAAAAACCTAAATTCAAGTCTCTTGCCAGTATCATAATCCCCGTCGACCTGGGTACCAATGATAGTGAATTGAACAAGAATCTCTACATAAGTTGCACAACTAGGTCTCTTAATTCAAAATGGCAATCCATGCAGCATAGCAGTAAAAGAACACACTTGGAAACTACTCTATAAAAGAAAAAGAGGTTCCGCTATAAAATACAAGGCAATATCTATTTGTTAAAACCATTCAAAAGCCACCATCAATACCAAGATCATAATGCAACACGGTGAAAGTAAAATCTTGTGGACTCAAGTAACTAATGACGCATCAAATCTAGATGCCAGTTTCTGAGAAGAAAATTATTATCAAGAGATTTAAGAATGAAAAGATGAATGAAGTCAGAAGATGAAGGTGCTGTATACCCAAATGCATGTAAGGTTGTTCTCCATGATTCCATCCCTGGTCATTTTCGCTCTCGAACATTTGGGAAGTGTTGAACAAATGTCTATGCTCCATAACAGTTTATGGGACCTGGAAAACGTTTACCTTTTTACCTAACCCAAACCTGCACATGATAACAAATAATTTCAGCCACTACAACTCATGCTAATAGACCTTTTATGGTTAGAATTAACATAAACATAGCAGCTTAATATGATACATCCATTTGACCGACAGTTAACCTCGACCTTCAATTCAAGCGTTTGTTATGGTTAAAAAGGAAGGGAAAAAAAAGAGAAATCATCGTCTCTTTCCTTGTATGTAGATGCATACATATATCAGAAAACACACATACACCAGGAGCCAAAAGGGATGCAATTCTGGGGTCAAACTTTACATTTCATATAGGTAGACATAATCAAATGAACAATTTGCACAATCATGTTTCACAAAAATATTTTGACTTCCCACATCCCAAAAGACATAAGTTCCTAACCGTCTCATACATGATTCTCGAAACCATCACAGAGAAAATAATTGGAACAACAAACAGGTAATGGTTGATGATTGAAAGCAGCAACCACGTCTCTTTTGCCAACATAAATGGTAGGTCATCATATAACAACCTAGACCAAAGGGTTGTGAGGGGAGAGAACAATTTTTATGATATAAATTTCTATCTAATAGCAGACCACCCACTCTAATAAAAACACAATTCTAGAAAACTCTATGAATCTAGGACAATGTAGATAACCTCTTTTTCAAGAATATATCAAAGAACCCAAAACAGAAGAGGAATAAACAGCTTAGATACCGAAAAGCGAACGTTTTTAGTTCTATTCAAGGATCCTTTAAAATCGAGAAGGCTGCCAGAAGTCAACCCTTATATAACACTTGAGGCATTTTCCAAACACACACACACACACACACACACACATACATATATATATATATATATATATATATATATATATATATATATATATATATATATATATATCTTACAATCATCAGTAAACAGAATAGCACCAGAGTAAAACATGTCAGATTCATTGCCAATTTCTGTATCAGGAACATCAAGAAAAAAAACAGAATCCTGGCAGCGAGAAAGAGATAAATTGAAGCAAGGAAATCACGATTTTTACCTCTGAAATCTCTGTACTAAAAATGAAGTAGAATGATCATGCCATTTTAATTTTACAGATCCGTAGAAGCCCTCAAATTTTTTATTATCGTAATCTAACCACAGATTCCCGGCTAAGTCTGAAATCTCTCAATCTTCAAGCTGAATTATATTAAAGACATACATAGACTATTTTGTCTATCTGATTTTATTTTTCCTTTGTGCAAGTGTATACGAAAGGTGTCTTACAAGAGACCAATTTATAGCGGAAGGGGCAAGAGACCCTGAGAAGCATAAGCAGACACGAAAGGTGTCTTACAAGAGACCAATTTATAGCAAAACTTGGCAGAAAAAGCATAAAAGAAAAGGACAAAATGACAGTAGGCCATATAACCAATTAAGTAAGTTGGACAGAGATTAATTAAATAACTTTTACAGAATCTCGCAAATGGTTTCATCTTGAAATCGACTGCGGAAAATCACAGCAAAATAAGGAAAAATGCATCATTTGAGGAACCAAGTAAAGAAGGTTATGAAATAGAAACGCCATTAACACAACTACCAATTTTACAGGGTTATATGCATAGGGTCACATAGCCGACCCCAATCTTTTGGAATTAAGGCTTAGTTGTTGTTGTTGTTGTATATGCATATAGGGCCACATTTGAACGCCCAGGATAATTAAAAGGAGTCCTTCGAGATAGCACAACCATGATGAATAAGAATTATCTCATTAAGACAGAGCTTGGAGCCTAGCAGGCGATGACGACCATCATGAAAACCACAATTATGACTATCCACTTCCACTAACAGGCTACAGAAACCAGCCAAACTCGATTGTGGCTGTCAGAGTTGAAAGTTTGTCCAAGGTCTTCATCTAAGAGTCGTGCAATAACGTCAAGGTGCCACATAATTGGTCCACTACTGACTTAGTTGCAAGTGAAAAGGAAAAGGCTAGTGAAGCCCCATCACAAACTTGATTGTTTTCTTACTCTTATCAGGAATCAGATGAGTAAGATTACAATTCTAGCTGCAATAATTTATGATATTAGTTCAACACATGCAACTAGATCAACTCAGGAACAGCAAATGAATTGAACCACATATTAACTGTTTGGTGAAGAAAAAAGCTATTCATCAGAAAGCCAACGATCATGTTTGTTCAGCTCCTATGGACAAAAGTCTTCAAAGGCATGGGAAAAAAAAACCCCCACTACGCCCTGCTCAATTAGCTCCCCGTAGTTCAACCACCCAAATGTAAAACGTATCAGCACTCCCGCCAGAACCATCCAAAAGCATTCAGGATAAGCGCTGACTAATATTCTATTACTGACCATACACCTTTTTGAGTGTACTAATCAACGTCCTGCACCCTCAGCTGGCATCACATCATTATAGAACAAGATAAAACCGATTCCAGTCCAACTCTAACCAAATGCCCCAAAACAGCCAAAAGAAATTGTGGAACATCTAAGCACAATTAATCAGATGGTAAATTAGTCCTTAGTATGAACTTGAAAGTTTATCCCACAGAGGCTCACTTCACAAAAGCAGTATGGCCAACTATATTAGTATTCCTATGTATGCTCCCCCACATCAAAGGCGATACATAAGACACTGCAACAGCAGCAGGTAAGACTAATGAACTTCAGTGAGGACACCAGGAGTCTTCCATTGACCGAAAAAGTTCCTGCAATACCATATGCAACTCAGATTCTACAAAACAGTAACTATCTAGCTACCACCATATAATGATCCTAGATACAGCTATTGACTATTGAATATTTATTTCTTCCAAAAAAATATTGTTTGACGAGATATATAAGATGAATATAGCCAAGAAGTCTACATTTTACCCATTCCTAGCTATGCTAAGGCATGTTGCGCATTGAGTAACTTAACAGAAAATTGTTGCCTACTAGAATTGAACCGATTTAACAGCTGAGGAAGAAGATTGATGTATGGTAACGATACTTGTTTTAAAACGCAGATATCAGAGGTAGGTAACAAGAGCAACTCCAAGATTCAGACATCTCACCTGCATGAGTAAGCCCAAAAGCAAAGTCTTCAAACTAACTGATGGTCATTTCAATAGCAAAGAGTGGTGACAAAAAAAAAACCCAACATCAATGTCCTGAAACCTCCATCTCAGATCTTGGCAAAGTCCTAAGTTTGAACTACTAAGGTCTGTAGTCAGATTCTCACAGAACTAGGCAACATCTCTAGCATTCCAACCCTGCATAGTAAAAACAATCTAAACCCTAGTTGTTCTGAAGGTAACACAGAGAAATCCATTTCTATATAAAGGGTAACCTGCCTCAGACCCCTGTAAAAATAGATTCAATAAAATATTGAGATCTGGAAACGGTGAGACAAACCAGAGAAAACTGGGGAATTCCCACCGGACTCCAATAATTTGGATTACCAATCAATTATGCCATCTATAATCCGATGGAAATCAACATTAAGAGGAGAAATGAAATGTTATCCAATTAGTCGTTCTTAATCACCCTGTTTGTGAGTGAAACAAAAAAATAACCACATATTTTAGAATAAGAAAAGCATGTAAATCATAAAAGACATGGTTATGTGAGAAGTAAATGAACTTTACGCACGAAGAAACAACTACAGAGTCTTACATGGTAAGCTACGCTTCTATAGTTTCAAGCTACTTCAATGTGACTAATCAGGTAATTTTCTTCAAAAACAAAAAGATATTCTTATTCGTAGAGGCATCTAGCATGACTAGTACGTATCCAATGACATACTCTAAGCAAAATAAAAATAAAATCAAGGTCAGAAAGGAAACCAGGACTTCACTTTTAATAGCGCCAAACTTACTCCAACTGCCAGTGGAACACAATTAGATCTTCCTCTGCCTTTAATAAGGCAAACATACTTTCCTCCTACCAAAACAGAGCCGAAAAATCAAACTTGATCATAGTCGAATACTACCCAACTCTTTCCAATTATACGCCTAGAATTTTGTCACAAAGATCATTATAAGCAGATATAGTATAAACTGTACCAAATGCATGCTATAACCTCCTTCAGATCAGTCTAACATCATTGAACTGATAAATTGCTCTCCTCAATCACATACATATTAAATATATTCTCTAGCACCAAAAAAATTAACATTCAGCAATAAAATTCATCCACAAAATTAAAAATAAATAAATAAAAGCAAGTATCACTACCAGGTAAGATCATAATATATTCAACAAATTTGAACGCTAAAAACAAGACTATATTGGTTCTTCAATCCACCATCAACACCCCTTTCTCGATGAAATAGGACCAAAATTAAATAAATAAATAAAATTATGCTTAATTAGAACGTTTATTTTACTGATTAAAAATAAATAAATATTATATAATGAATTGAGCTTCGAAAGTGAATATTGCGTGAGGACCTGAATTTTAATTTTTAATTATATTTATGTGGAAAACACAATATTCCATAAAACAGTTTGAGAATCAGGTGGTGATCATCGTCATCAGTCAGGTTCCGAGGAAATTATTCTCCGGCGGCGATTGAAGAGTTACCTTGGTCGGTGCCGGTGGATGATCGGTTATAAAAGTCCGGCGATGGCCGATCAATCGTACAGTTGTAGATAAAGATAGGCCCACACGCAAGCGCATATAGAAGGTGGGAAGAGAAAGTTAAGAGACGGAGAGAAGAAGAAGAAGATGGGGAAATACTTGTTTTGAAGAAAATACACAAAACTATTCAATAAAAACAAAACAAAATACTCCTAGCTACTCATAGATAAAGAAAAAGTATTCTCCTTAGAATTTTTTTTGTAAAAATTATAGTTTTTTTTATAAGTTGGAATAATTGATAAAGACAAGTAGTTTATGACCAAAAATGACGATCCAACAAAATAATAATAATAACAATAGGTTTGGATTGATCGCTAATGTGAAAAATTATGTTTTCGTAATAAAGAATAAATTATTTATGAAAGTGTGTGTGTATATATATATATATATATATATAAAGGTCGTACCCCATTACTTAAAACCCCCGCACTAATGGAGTTTGTAGAAAATTTCAATGTAGACAGTCTTATCATTAAAAAAATATATGAGATATAAAAGAATATATGAGATATAAAAGAATATATGAGATATAAAAAAAAATGTGTTGAATATCAATTCAGATAGTTTGTGATACTCTGTGACATTTATAGAACCCAAACTAAAATAGGTCAATTTTAAGGGCAAAATTAATAAATTTTAAACGTAAAAATAACTGTAATGTAATTAGAAATGTTTTATAGAGTATCACATTAAATCCATGTGATCGAACACAATGCGAGAGGGGCATTCAAATGTAAATGTCTTTTATAGCAAATTAGATCAAAAGAAAATGTTAGGTCTTTTTATTATTAGATCTTATTATAGTCAATTTTAAAGGCCAACTATGTGGTTGTCTCGTGCAATTCCTCATAGCATTGATCAAACATGTTAATCTAATCACAACTTTGGGCCTAACTACTTTATTTTTAAGCAATAATAAGATGCGAATAGCATATTATGTAAAGCAAAAATAATAGCAATGAACTTTTTTTTTTTTGAGTTAAGAGTTTCAAGATAAATATTCTAAAATCTACAAAATGGTGAATTATTACAAATAAATAGAAATCTACGGAGTATAAAACTTATTTACGAATGATTAATCTTTTTACATCTTTTTGCATGTGCATATGGACGTAATAAATATCATTACATTTAGTGCGTGTTTGGTACGCGGGAATAGAAAGACCTTTCCCAATTCTCTTTCCATTCTGCCGTTTGGTTGAGCAATTTAAAGTGAGAATGACCATTCCACGGGAATGATGATGTGAAACCCGTAACTTTTGTTTACGCGATATTTGATGTGTAATTTAAATTTTCGCTACTAACTGTGTAAGCGTGATTTATTAATTTGATTAATTTGATTTATGTGATTAATTGATTTTGTATTTAATGCCACGATTAAATACTAATTGCTCGGTGATTATTTCGTGTGTTGTATATGTTATGTGTTTTATTTTGCATACGTTTTGTGTATGAGTGTTTCATTCTCGTATCGTAGTTGAGGATTTATTTGCGTTTCACCTAGATGATTAATTTAATTACATAATTAATTAGTAAATTATTTTGGGATTAGGAGAATCACCATAATAATAGAATAGGGTTTAATTAAAATATATTATAAAGATAGGAATAAGAAGGAAAAAAAAACAGTAGCTTGTACACTACTTCGTGGAAAGCAAAGCAAAGCAAAGGAAAGAAAAAGAAAAAGAAAATATAAACACAAACCTACCTCGGGAAACGTGAAGCGAAAAAAAAACCGAAGGAGAAAGCAGCGGCGGCGGCTCCTCTAGAGAACTCTCTCTCTCTCTCTCTCTCCTCGGGATTTGTGCCAAAACAGAAGCAAGAGACAGTGAATTTTGTGACTACGAAATATATTTTCTATCCAGTTTTCGTCACCCACATAGCTGTTTTCAGAATTTTTTGCTTCGTGTTATCATCGTAACGGTAGGGACCCCTACGTTATTTAATTTTCGCATTTATTTCTGCACAGTAAAAGCGAATAAACTTTTCAATTTACAAAATAATTGTATAAATTACTGTTGAATTTCTGTTATGGTGTTATTTATTGTATTTGGGATTATTTGATTTCATAAACTGTGAGAGATGAAATTTGATGTTATTGTAGATAATATTATATTGCATATATGTATTTTTAATGTTTTATTATCTTTGAATAAATTAATGTATTTAGATGCTTGTTTTCGGTTTTGTTGTCTACTTACCTACACCAAGTTCACCACTGTTTACATCATTGCTATATTTTATATTTAATATAAAATTCTACTCATAATTATTATATGCATGCATAATTTTTATACAAGCATGAATTATGGTATTTGAATTATTGAATTGTTGGATGATTTGAGCATGCCTATATATGAATTTCAATCGCTTTCGTTAATTGCTATTCTCACATAAACTGTTTTTTTGTATTGTTTTGTCTCTGTTTTGTAATTGTCTGTGATTAATTGTTTTGGGTCTGATTTAGAGTCGCATATTTGGAGTCTTTGTTGTTGTCCTAATTGGTTTGGTCGACCGAGTCGTCGCCCTCTATTGAGCTACGTCTAGGAACAGTAGTTAGTAGGATCTGTCCGCCTTCTTCCCGATTTGTTATGCGGTCCGAAGTGACCTTACGAGTTCAGGGTCCGCATCCGATGGGGCAAATCATCGGGATACGGTGAGTGGTTTTGTGGAGTCTCCGGTTTGGGGATGATGATACAATGTAATGGATGGATCCTTAAACCCGTGTCCTTTCGTTTCGGGAAAATCCGAACCCACGTGTTGATCATCGAACCTTCCTAGTTTGGTTGATAACCTGGGACCACTATCGTTATTGCTAAGTATGAGTGACTAGACGAGTAAGCTCATGTGGTGGGATTGTGTGTCATAGCCTTAGCGATGTTTTAAGTATTTAAGACGAGTATGTGATTGGGTGTACCGGATGGGCAACGCGTGGTGCTTGTCGTACACTCGGTTATGAAATCGTTTAGGTGCAAAGAATGTTGTTAATTGCTTAATTGTTGTTTTATACTCGATTGTCTGACATAACTATTGGTTGTAGTGCATGAGTAGTATGGGATGCTCATGTCATGAATTCCGATCTGGGATGTCAGATTTGATAAGTATAGTCGAACATTTGTTTTGGGTCTTTAATTGCTGTTTGCTTGGAGTCTATTTGGTATCATATGAGTTGGGGATGGTGGGTATTGTTTAGTGCATTTTTGCATAAGGTTGCATCTCATTTTTCTGGAAATCGCAGTAGTGCAGTCCACTGTTCTGTTCTGAATCCTCTGTTCTGTTCGGATATGTACTGTACTGTACTGCACTTCCCTGCATTGAGCTCTGAGTCTTGTGAGACTTGGATTGAGTCGTGTGCATATACTTCCATAGGGGTATTTTGGGAAACGGGCATCTGCATTATCTGTATCGGATTCTGTTGTATCTGTTCTGTTATGTCTATATATTGCTATTGTTATTACTGTGTTTAGGTCCCTACTGAGCACCAAAGCTCAGTCCATCCGTTTTTACTGTGCAGGTGATGTAGATGTTGAACTTTTTCTTGATGATAATGCCTGGGAGGGACCATTTGAGGAGTGATCATAATCTACGTAGATGCTAGACTTTATTTCCTTTTCAGTTATTTCTTTTAGAACACTTAGACTTATTCCAATAATGTAATAAATAGATTCATTTTCAGTTATGTATTTAGATTTCTGCTGTTAAACCTTTACATTGGATTTAATGCATAAAGAATTGCCTTTTTAGTAACTCTGTATCGTAGGCTTGGGTGTCTCATCGACCAATGAGACACTGCCATGTCATCACCTTGGAGACGGGGTGTGACAGATGATTCCAGGAAGAAGTGGGAAAGGTCATTCCGCACCAAAACCTATGGTATGCCTTTTCAAGAGAAGCTGAAATCATCGATAAATAGTAACTGACATTTATACCCTCTTTTAATTAATTATTACGTTCATTTTACATAGCAACGTATTCATATTTAGTCATAAATATTCTATTTCACTTAATATAATTTTAATAGATGATAATTTTATAAATATTTCTTTTTCTTGGTAGTAGTTTTAATCTATTTAAAATTTTAAAAGTAAAGATATTTTTATTAATATGTTGATATATATATATATATATATATATATATATATATACACTTCAATGTTATTCAAGTAAGTTTTTGTAATTAATGTTTAATTAGGTTTTATCACTAGTATATGCTAAAAGGGCATTTATGTCATATTTTGTTTAATTCCATTCCACTATGACATTAAAATACAGTTTACCAAACACAGAAAGGGAATCGAGATTCCATTCGGCCTTTGCCTTTCAAACATTGGAATGGAATGAGAACTCTGAAGTCATTCTGGGTGGAAAACGATTATGCCTATTCCATTCCAGTGTACCAAACGTGCTGCTAGAGTCTGATTGAATTGAATTTGGTCAGATTTGAGACTCAAACTCAAACCACTTTGGATTGAGTATGGGAATCAATGTAAAAGTCTCCAATCACACCCCTAAATTGATTAAGTTATTGGTATTAATGTTTACTTTTAAAAATCATATATAAACAACACTAATATCAAAAGATTTGTAATAGCTTTTTGATTGTTAATCTATTTGGTGTTTACTCATTAAAAATTTATTCATAAAAAAAAAGTTTACACATATTAAAAGTGACATTGAAAAAGTTAAATTAATAATATAAAATAATAACTTTTATGGAACTTGAAAAATTAACTAATACATTTTAGTAGAGTAACAAAGATCGAATTATTAGCCATTTTTGTCACCAATTTAGTTTTGAACAACCACCTTTATCCTTTTTAACTTTTTTCAGCCATTTTTGTCACCAAAGATTTTATTAGCAGTCACTTTTATCCTTTTTTCAAATAAAATTCTAAAAAAACATCAAAATTGATAATGTGGCAAAAAGCTATCATAATACCTCTCTCCTGCAGGGTAAAACTGGAAACTTATAGCCATTCATACAACATTAGAATCAGAATATGGTTCTTGCCATTCATACCTAGTTCCAAAATAACCAACAAAATATTAACTGTTTGTGCAAAAAACAAACATCCAAAGCCATCACAATCTAGTTTGATAAACTTTACATAGATCTTGAAAGGTAAGTTATCCCTAGATTAATCATTCCAAAAGTCTCCATTCCTCTTCAATCCCAGCAAAGGATTCCGCTTCGGATTTGGACACGTAGCCATGTTATGCCCAACCCGATTACATGATCCACACTGTGTTGGCCTTCTCACCTTTTTGGCAGCCTGCAAGATCATAAAAAAGTCAAAATATAACACAGTGCCAGCAAAATATGTAATTCCACAACATAAAATAACTAATAAACCTGTGGTGGTGGTGTAATAGCATCTTGAACACCACTTAGTAAAATTCAGAATTTCCAGTTTTACCCCTGCAGGAGAGAGGTATTATGATAGCTTTTTGCAACATTATCAATTTTGATATTTTTTTTAGAATTTTATTTGAAAAAAGGATAAAAGTGGCTGCTAATAAAATCTTTGGTGACAAAAATGGCTGAAAAAAGTTAAAAAGGATAAAAGTGGCTGTTTAAAACTAAATTGGTGACTAATAATTCAACAAAGATCAAAGGTGAACTGGAATAAGAAAATGGAAAAAAAAAAAGCATTGTCAATTTGCAGTCCGAACCTATGCTGAACAGTTTTTTTCTCAGTATATATAAAACGTTTTAGAACAGGTGTTTTGAGATTAAAAAACATGTATTTTGATCTTAAAAGAGCTGTGTTTTGAGCTTAAAACAGTACACACTTTTTCTTGACTGAAATCCACGTGTGCTGATTGGAGAAAACCAACATTTATTTTGACCATTTTGTCCTTAATTCGACATCACGTGAATGGGGCATGTGCACACATGGTCGGAAACCACCGCTTAAATTGGTGGTGGGATTCTTTATTTGGCACGAAAATTCTTCCAGGACCTAACAAAAAACAAAAAAAACTTATAGGACCTTATCGTGTCTTAGTAAATACTTTAGTGATTTTTCAGGTCATTTTCCCCTTTTTTTTTTTTTTTTATTATTTTGAATTCATATTTTTATCTATTTTCACAATTTTTTTTTTTGAAATAGACACATTGCAACCTTCGGTGGATTGTTCTACTTGATAAGCAAAAGGTTTCCTCAAGAAGAAGGAAGTTTCTCCCATTACCTCCACGAAAATACAAGACTATACTAGATGCCGTCCCGGTATCCGCAAACCGCCTTAATAGGCTTCCTTATCCTAAACCGCGTTGGAATCAAATTATGACGTCACTCATTCCGTAATATTTCCCCTATATATTGGCCCTTCCTGAACCCAATTCTCTCCACATCTATTCAAATACCCTTTCCTACCAAATTCTCTCTGCACTAATTTTCCAAAGAAAATTTCTTCTTCTTCGTTAAGTAAAAAAAATATGCAGATCTTCGTGAAAACCCTAACCGGAAAGACCATAACTCTGGAGGTCGAAAGTTCCGATACCATCGATAATGTTAAGGCTAAGATCCAAGATAAGGAAGGGATTCCTCCGGATCAGCAGAGGCTGATCTTTGCCGGCAAGCAACTCGAGGACGGCAGAACCCTAGCCGATTATAATATCCAGAAGGAATCGACCCTTCATCTCGTCCTCCGTCTCCGCGGCGGTATGCAGATCTTTGTTAAGACTCTGACCGGCAAAACGATTACTCTCGAGGTTGAGAGTTCCGATACAATTGACAACGTTAAGGCCAAAATTCAGGATAAGGAAGGGATTCCTCCGGATCAGCAGAGGCTGATTTTCGCTGGAAAGCAATTGGAGGACGGGAGAACTCTTGCCGATTACAATATTCAAAAGGAATCGACTCTTCATCTTGTTTTGAGGCTTCGCGGTGGGATGCAGATCTTTGTTAAAACTCTCACCGGCAAGACTATTACTCTCGAGGTTGAGAGTTCCGATACGATTGACAATGTTAAGGCCAAAATTCAAGATAAGGAAGGGATTCCTCCAGATCAGCAGCGATTGATCTTTGCCGGGAAGCAGTTGGAGGACGGGAGGACCTTGGCGGATTACAATATTCAGAAGGAGTCGACCCTTCATCTTGTCTTGAGGCTTCGCGGTGGGATGCAGATTTTTGTCAAGACACTAACTGGGAAAACCATCACTCTGGAGGTGGAAAGTTCCGATACTATTGATAATGTTAAGGCAAAAATTCAGGATAAGGAAGGGATTCCTCCGGATCAGCAAAGGTTGATCTTTGCCGGGAAGCAATTGGAAGACGGGCGCACTCTAGCTGATTATAACATTCAGAAGGAGTCCACGCTTCATCTGGTGCTGCGCCTGAGGGGTGGTATGCAGATCTTTGTAAAGACTTTGACTGGGAAGACGATTACTCTGGAGGTTGAGAGCTCGGATACGATAGATAATGTGAAGGCAAAGATCCAGGACAAGGAGGGGATTCCGCCGGATCAGCAGAGGCTCATCTTTGCTGGAAAGCAACTTGAGGATGGCCGCACTTTGGCTGATTATAATATCCAGAAGGAGTCCACCCTTCACCTTGTCCTCCGTCTTAGGGGTGGTGCATTCTGAAGAAGTTTGGCCAATCTGGAAGTTTAAGGAGTTTGATGTTTGTGTTATGGGTTTCTTTCTTTCCTGGAAACATTATAATAAAGTTTGCTAAATGTCCGTTCTTGTTTTTTTGTTCTCATAATAATTAATAAAATTGATAATTTCTGTCTTTTTAGCTCTGCTTTTTTGCTTGTTTGTCTTGAATTTTCAAAGCATCTTTGGCGATGGATAGTTCTAAGAATTTGGATCCTAAGAATAGTGAACATAGGAATGTTATGGTAGATAACCATACAAGTTGAGGCAGGAAGCCATTTTCATTGATGTGTACTCAATTGTGCAATCACCTCTGTTTTCTGTAGAGAACATTTAGGATGTGGAGTTGATTGTTTCATTCATGGTATGTAGGCTGCTGAGATGGTAATGCAAAGGCTCAAAGGTGTGCTGAAGCTGAATAGTCTTGTGCCCTTTTTGTCCTTTACCTCTATGGGCCTGGTTCCTAATATCTAACCCTAATTTTCGTCCACCTCCTAAGCTAAGAGGCGCAGCAGCTGCTCGCCTGCTCTATTTCTCTCCAAAAATGAAACTCTCCCTCTCCCTCACACACACACATCTCCGAATCTGAAGAAAATCACTACTCCTTATCTCTAGCAGAGCACAACCGACCGACTCCGCCTACAACCACCGTCGCCTAGCACCACCGACGCCTAGGACCGCCCGCCGCCTTTCTTTGAACTGAGAACATATGAAATCTAGAACATTAAAAAAATAAAAATTGTTTTCTTGTTGTAGATTTTCTTGTTGCAGTCGAAGTTGTTCAGCTTTTCTGAGAACATATGAAGTCTAGGACATTTAAAAAATGAAAAAAAAAATTGTTAGATATGTTAGACAATCACCGGCTAGACTTCATATCAGTAATTCGGTAAACTCACCGAATTTCGAATTTAATTCGAATTCGGTAAATCGGAATTCGGTTCAAAATAGGTCGGTATTTTTAAAAATTAAATTACCGAAAAAATCGATTTCAAACTACCGATTTATCGAATTTGAAATCGATACTCACCCTAGATTAGACCTTACCTCTGGCTGGGGCATATTATTTTCACAGTGGTTAAGCTGCTGAGTAGAAAAGATTACTCAAGATCATTTTAGAAAGAAAAAAAAAACGATTCATATAAAAAATAAGTTTCCATGTATTTTCTTGTAGAAAAAATTAACGCAGAAGCAATTTTTTTGGGATAAAATTTCATTTTAACACCACTTTTTCTCTTTCTCTACAGTTGCTCTTGTATTATACTCCCCCCATTTCATACCTATAAAACTCTCAGGATAAGTAGCGAAAATTAAAATATTTTTTAAACCAAAATATAAATATTATTATCATCTTAAATAGAATTGGTGTTATATAAGTTCTAGTTAGGATAATAATATTAGTATTTTAATTAATAAACACGATGAATTTTATTTTCTTAATTTTCGCTACTTGCCTAAGTCTTGTTTTTTAGGAATGAACGTAGTATTATTTTTTCTTTTCTAGTAGAATTAAACACATAAAACACAATTTTAAAAAAGGGAGGGAGAAAAAGGTTGAACAAGATTTGTTTTTTGATATATAGAAAATAGGATTTGTCAATAAAAAAAAGAAAATTTTTCAGCCAAAAAAAAATTAGAGCATTCCAATTCCATCCAGCCTGTGCCTACTGAGCAGTTAACGCATTGGCCTCTTCCCTCAACAACAGTTGAACCCCCTTTTTCCAAATTACTAACTTTATTAAAAACTCTTTTAAATCTCAATTCAACATTTCCTTGCGTTATTAGTAATCTGCTGCCACCAAACTCTGAAACTCAAGAACAGAGGAGCAAAGAAGAAGAAGAAAAAAGATGAGCGTGATCGACATCCTCACTCGTGTGGATTCGATCTGTAAGAAATACGATAGATACGATATCGACAAACAGAAAGATTCAAATATCTCAGGCGATGATGCATTTGCTCGTCTCTATTCCTCCATCGAAGAAGATATCCAGTCCGCACTTCAGGTTTTACTGTTAATTCTAGGGTTTAACTGTTTTTATTTATGATGATTATGCCAGTTTTGATTTGGAATAACGAGTTTTTGAATTATCTTGGTTTTGTGAAAATTTCCAGAAAGCGGAAACTGCTGGGAATGAGAAGAGTAGGGCTTCAGCTGTGGCTATTAATGCAGAGATTCGTCGCACTAAGGCCTGGTTGTTAGTAAACTCCAAACGTCTATGTGGTGCTAAATTCCTCCCTAAACTGACTCTACATTTCGTGCATGATGCCTAACTTGACATACTTGTAGCCAGGAGTTATTTTCTTTCTCAAATTCATCTGAATATTGTTGTTATTATACAATCGTCGATGCTTGAATTAATAAATGCGATAATGCTGTTTTTGAGGTGATGCCATGGAAAATATGCAGGCTTTAGGGTGATAGTTGTCTTCATGGTAATTTTGGCTCCCTGCCTTCTCATGCTTTGACTCGATTCAGAGGCGAGGGTGACGGCCAACCTCCAAGATTTTGAAAAGTTGTATATATTACCTTTACAAAATAAAAAATTTCAGAGAAATCCTTTAAAGTATTAGTTTTCACCCCCTAAAAATTATGGAAGATTTTTTCATATAGTCCTTTGTAATATATTTTGTCCCCTCAACATAAAAATGTTGGATCCGCCCCTGGTTGGATTACCAGGTAAACAGGGTCAATGGTGTGGAAAATCAGTCCGGCTCCTGTGCGGAACGATCAAAGTCCCGCGACGCTGCGAGACATGTGCGAAAGCTAGATTGATTTCATTTTTAAAATGGATCGACGGCTATGATTTAAAAGAGGGTTAAAAGGGTACATATGTAATTTCACAAATAAATAAAAAAGAAAAAAAGAAGGGGAACACGCAACCGTCACATCGGTTGAGTTTCCGAGTAAAAAAAAGCGGCTGAAAAAGCAAAAAGTCACCTTTCTACAAGAACACATGTTCTTGTACAATGAACACATGTTCTTGTATATTGTGAACACATGTTCTTGTTGTGTGAACACATGTTCTTGATTATTGAACACATGTTCTTGTTCGGTGAACACATGTTTTTGTTGTGTGAACACATGTTCTTGATTATTGAACACATGTTCTTGTTCGGTGAACATATGTTCTTGATTAGTGAACACATGTTCTGTTATTCTGAACACTTTAATTTAAAATTTTATTTTCCCCTCAAAAAAAAAACTCTCAAAGTTTATCTCTAAATACTCCCGCTTTGATACAACCGTTGGATGAAAAGTATAAAATCCAACGGCCCTCAGCTTGGCTCGCATATACGGACCATTCCACTTTCCGCATAGGAGCCGTGATGGTGGAAAATTCCAGCTTGGTAGTCGGTGTTGATAGAGATAGGTTTTGGTTCTGATTTTGATATTGGGAAAGGACTGGTTATCTTGGTGGTCTTTGACTAGCTGGTATACTTCCATTTTGGGGTACTGCGTTGTCTGGGTTTATTGTTTCATTTTTCTGATAAAGTAATCGGGGTTCTTGTTTTCACAGTTTAGAAATAGTGTTCATGAATTGACATGTCGAGTTCAATTTTTAAAGAGAATATTATAGAAGTCGCCAGTCGCTAGTCGATCGATAGATAGGGGACTAGCGATTAATCGACGTAGTCGGCGATCATAAATTACAACGTATATATATTATACTAAACGGTGTGGGAAGACATAAATATCCCATACATATTATTATTAGTTTTATAAATTTTTTCGAAATAATTCGTAAATTTTAACGGACCTTAAAAATAAAATATAAGTTATAAAGATTAAAACGTAATTTATATGTATCTGGCACGAAAATTCTTACAGAACCTAACAAGAAGCAAAAAAATTTATAGGACCTTATCGTGTCTTGGTAAATATTTAGTGATTTTTCAGGTCATTTTTCCTTTTTCCTTTTTTTTTTTAATTCATATTTTTATCTATTTTCAATTTTTGTTTTGGAATAGACACATTGCAACCTTCGGTGGATTGTTTTACTTGATAAGCAAAAGGTTTCCCTCAAGAAGAAGGAAGTTTCTCCCATTACCTCCACGAAAATACAAGACTATACTAGATGCCGTCCGCCTAAGGTATCCGCAAACCGCCTTTTAGCGCCGCGAAGGGGAAGAGCGGAGAATACCCTAGATAGGAAAGATTGAATCATGGTTTTGAAACCCGGACCGGACCGCCCGGTCGGACCGGTCCGATCGTCGAACGGACCTCCGAGCGGTCCGGTTAGGTCCCAAAAACCGGAAGCTTCAAAAATCGATCTCCTTTGTTTGACTCGGTTGACCCGGCCGGTCCGACCGGCCGACCCGGAAACCGTTCGGTTTTGACCAAACCTGGTCGAATCACTGAAAATTTTTTTTCTGTATAAAACCGGCGGTGGCGGGGCGGTTCACGGCGGAGGAGAAGGAAAAAAAAAGAGAAGAGAAGGAGAAGAGGGCGCCGGGAAAAGAGAAAAGAGGAGAAGAGGGATGGGGGGCGCTGGAGAGGAGGAGGGGTAGACGCAGGGAACCGGACCGGTGAAGAGGTCACCGCAGCTGCAGCGGCGCCGGAGAAGGAAGAGAGAGGGGGAGACGGGCGCCGACAAGGGGGGAGGGACTAAAACATTTTAGGGGTTTCTTCCAAATGAGAAAGAAGAAGAATAACCTAGAACTCTCTAGGACAAATTTTAATAAATTTCACATTTAGTCCCCGAACAACCTAAAATTCTCTAAGTAGAAGATTATTAAATCGCGCAGTATGTCCCTCCTTAACCAAACCCAATTTTGTTTAAGCAAAATATATCCGAACTAAACTTTTATATCAACGAGATGTTCATTCGAAAAAATTTTACATTAACAACATTTTTTATTAATAAGTATATATTATATATTTTTTAATATTTATAACGTTGATCGAAAGTCATTGACCGAGTCGATAATCTGATCCCGACCATCGGGTTCGACCAGAGTGACCCGTGACCCAGTGACTTTTCCGGGTCGATGCCTGGTCCGGGTTTCAAAACCTTGGATTGAATAAGCTTCCTTATCCTAAACCGCGTTGGAATCAAATTATGACGTCACTCATTCCGTAATATCTCCCCTATATATTGGCCCTTCCTGAACCCAATTCTCTTCACATCTATTCAAATACCCTTTTCTCCCAAAGTCTCTCTGCCCTAATTTTCCAAAGAAAATTTCTTCTTCTTCGTTAAGTGAAAAAAGATGCAGATCTTCGTGAAAACCCTAACCGGAAAGACCATAACTCTGGAGGTCGAAAGTTCCGATACCATCGATAATGTCAAGGCTAAGATCCAAGATAAGGAAGGGATCCCTCCGGATCAGCAGAGGTTGATTTTCGCCGGCAAGCAGTTGGAAGACGGCAGAACCCTAGCCGATTATAATATTCAGAAGGAATCGACTCTCCATCTCGTCCTCCGTCTCCGCGGCGGTATGCAGATCTTTGTTAAGACTCTGACCGGCAAGACGATTACTCTTGAGGTTGAGAGTTCCGATACAATTGACAACGTTAAGGCCAAAATTCAGGATAAGGAAGGGATTCCTCCGGATCAGCAGAGGCTGATTTTCGCCGGGAAGCAATTGGAGGACGGGAGAACTCTTGCCGATTACAATATTCAAAAGGAATCGACTCTTCATCTTGTTTTGAGGCTTCGCGGTGGGATGCAGATCTTTGTTAAAACTCTCACCGGCAAGACTATTACTCTCGAGGTTGAGAGTTCGGATACGATTGACAACGTTAAGGCCAAAATTCAAGATAAGGAAGGGATTCCTCCAGATCAGCAGCGGCTGATTTTCGCCGGGAAGCAATTGGAGGACGGGAGGACCTTGGCGGATTACAATATTCAGAAGGAGTCGACCCTTCATCTTGTCTTGAGGCTTCGTGGTGGGATGCAGATTTTTGTCAAGACACTCACTGGTAAAACCATCACTCTTGAGGTGGAAAGTTCCGATACAATTGATAATGTAAAGGCAAAAATTCAGGATAAGGAAGGGATTCCTCCGGACCAACAAAGATTGATATTTGCCGGAAAGCAGTTGGAAGATGGTCGTACTCTTGCTGATTATAACATTCAGAAGGAGTCCACGCTTCATCTGGTGCTGCGTCTGAGGGGTGGTATGCAGATCTTTGTCAAGACTTTGACTGGGAAGACGATTACTCTGGAGGTTGAGAGCTCGGATACAATAGATAATGTGAAGGCAAAGATACAGGACAAGGAGGGGATTCCTCCGGATCAGCAGAGGCTCATCTTTGCTGGGAAGCAACTTGAGGATGGCCGCACATTGGCTGATTACAATATCCAGAAGGAGTCTACCCTTCACCTTGTCCTCCGTCTTAGGGGTGGCGCATTCTGAAGAAGTTTGGTTTAATTTTGGTGATTAAGGAGTTTGATGTTTGTGTTAATGGATTTCTTTCTGGTTCTTGAAGACAATATAAGCAAGTTTGCTAAATGTCTGTTCCTGTTCTTGTTGTTCTAATGTCGTACTAGTTAATAAAATTCATAATTTCTTAAATTTCCCTTCTTGTACGCTGTTTTTTGGCTTTCTATCAATCCAGTAATCTCTGGCAATTTTTTTTTCAACAAGTTAAATAAAACATAAAGAAATATGTCTATTTTTTTTCAACAAGTTAAACGTAACAAAAAAATAAATCAATGAAAAATAAATTGTTGATCATTTTTTTAACTTATAATAAATTATTGAAAAATTATTCTACGAGGAAAAAAAGAAAAAAATACAAAAATTATACCATTATTAATTTTAAAATAAAACAAAACCTTCTGGGAATCTAAAACCACATATACACAACATATAACTTTTTAATCTCTTACTTTAGCAATTGAAGATAGGGATGGCAAGAGTTGACTTGTCATCTTATAAATAAGAAGTTTAATACTATGTTTTACTAAGTTTCAATACTATATTTTTATATTCGGTTTGGATTATAAAAAAAATTAAACCAAAGCGAAAGTTCGGTTTTAATTTAATTCAAATTGAAATCAGTCCAATACACCGTTCAAATCGAAAAATCGATTTGGATTGGTTTGGATCAGTTTGATTTGGTTGGTTTCGATTTTTCTTGAACACCCTCTACCCAACAGGATTTTCAATAACATTAGTTACAATTTGTTCTAAGCTTAAATATACATATTTTCACCTCAACAATTCAGCATTTGATAAACGTATTCGAAATTACGGTATCGGAAATTACTAACCATATTCACAATATACCCTTCGAAAGTTGCATAATTTAAATTGCTTGAGGCTGCTTTATTCCCGTAACGATTTTTACAATGGGTAAACAATCTTGATTACAAAAAAGAAAAAAGAAATAATACTCTTGAAAAAGGCACTATTTAAATTAATAAATTTATTACTCTTATCAATTAATTAATACTTCTTTAAATTAATTAAAAAAAATTGAGTTCAAGCATTATTAGTTTATAGATATTAATTTTTTTTTTTTGTTTAAATATTGGGAAATTCGCCTATTTAATTTCCTAACAATTTTTTCTCGCCTATTTTGTCCCCGTGTTTTAATTTTAGCATATTAAGTCCCTCGGTAATTTTTATTTTTCCTGTTTAGTCCTTAAATTTTAATTTTAGTCTAGATAGTACCTAATCAATTTATGGTCAGCAGAATGAGTCCCCGCCACCACTTATGCATTGTAATCTAATTGATTTTGGCATTTACGAGATGCATGATCAAATAAACAAGGTAAATTACTAATACAAGTTTGGAATCATTATTTCAAAAAACCAAAAAAAGTGAGAAAGAAATCTTCTTATTCGCTAAACCCAGGAGCATCTTGTCTTCTTCTTCAGCATAACCGTCACTTAAGGAGAAAGAGTATCAGGTGAGGCTCAAGGAGGAAGAAGATGAAATTAAAGAGTTTTTTTTTTAGTTTGTTATCATTATTATTTTAGTTGAGCATGCATGTCGCACATATGAAAATCAGTCAGATTCCAACCACCAGGGACTTTTTCTGCTGCCAATAAATTGATTAGGGACTATCTAGTCTGAAATTAAAATTTGAAGACTAAACAGGCGAAATGAAAATTGTTAGGGAACTAAATATGGAATTTCCCTTAAATATTTTTTTTATAAAAAAGTTTTCCAGTCTGTGTACCAGTAAACGCATCCTCCAACAATTGAAACTCCTCTTTCCAAATTAAAAACTTCAACTCTTTAAAATCTTAACCAACTATCAACATTTAATTTTTATTCTGATTTGCCCACCGTACGTAATCAAACTCAAGAACAGAGGAGCAAAGAAGAAGAAGAAGAAAAAAGATGAGCGTGATTGACATCCTCACTCGTGTAGATTCGATCTGTAAGAAATACGATAGATACGATATCGACAAACAGAAAGATTCAAATATCTCAGGCGATGATGCATTTGCTCGTCTCTATTCCTCCATCGAAGAAGATATCGAGTCCGCACTTCAGGTTTTACTGTTAATTCTAGGGTTTAACTGTTTTTATTTATGATGATTTTGCCAGTTTTGATTTGGAATAACGAGTTTTGAATTATTTTGGTTTTTGTGAAAATTTCCAGAAAGCAGAAACTGCTGGGAATGAGAAGAGTAGGGCTTCAGCTGTGGCGATTAATGCCGAGATTCGTCGGACTAAGGCCAGGTTGTTAGAGGAACTTCCCAAATTGCAGAGATTAGCTATTAAGAAGGTTAGGTTTTGATTATTCCTTATTGTTATTTATTTGTTTTAATTAATTGTGATCTTTTGGTTTCTTAGGATGTACCTTTAACCCAGGGTGTTTGACTTGTTTATGGATCCTACAACAGCGAGTTAATCTCTCATTGTATTTGATTATATACAATATTTTCTGTATTTGAATATTTCGCTAAAACTGCTTGGCTAGATCAGTTAATAATTTGTTGGTTTTTCTTCACCAGTCTATGATTAATTAGGCATTATACCAACTGAATTAGAATATGCTAGGTTTAGACTCTTTTATGCATTTGGGATTTTCAGGGTGTTAGTCGTCATACTTGATCGAGATTCGACTTTAGAACGTATAAGCTACTGGGTCATAATCAGTAGTAGTTATTTTTTATGAGTCCTTACTAAGTCCTTGCCTTTCTTCCTAGAAGGTGTAGAGCTAGACTTCTTACCTTTTTTTTTTGTTGTTGTTGTTAATCTTCCCCGTTATACTTGTGAAGTGAAAGTGTGTGAATGTTGTGCCATCAGCCATGTGCTCCAACTTCAATTTTCCAGAAACCGTGAGCTGGTATGGCAGCTCGTATAACATGTTAGAAGAAAAATATGTTAACTCATTATCGATTCCAAGTTGCCAACCAAAGAAAAGGAACCTAGAAGTTTTTTTTTTCGATTTCTTTTGTTGGTCATTAAATAGATGTAGTAAAATCCAAACGTCTATGTGGTGCTAAATTCCTTCCTAAACTGACTCTACATTTCGTGCATGATGTCTAACTTGACATACTTGTAGCCAGGCATTATTTTCTTTCTCAAATTCATCAGTTAATGAATATTGTTGTTATTATGCAATCGTCCATGCTTGAATTAATAAATGTGATATTGCTGTTTTGAGGTGATGCCATGGAAAATATGTATGCTTTAGGGTGGTAGTTGTCATCATGGTAATTTTGGCTCCCTGCATTCTCATGCTTTGACTGGATTCAGTGGCGGATCTGAGGGGAGGCAGCCAACCCCCAAGATTTTGAAAAGTTGTATATATTACCTTTAAAAAATAAAAAATTTCAGAGAAATCCTTTAAAGTATTAGCTTTCGCCCCCAAAAATTTATTGAAGATTTTTGTATAGTCCTTTGTTATATATTTCGTCCCCTCAACATAAAAATGCTGGATCCTCCCCTGGTTGACTTACTAGGTAAACAGGGTCAATGGTGTGGAAAATTCCAGCTTGGTAGTGGGTGTTGATAGAGATAGTTATTTTTGTTCTGATTTTGATATTGGGAAAGGACGGGTTATCTTGGTGGTCCTGGACTAGGGTGTACTTCCATTTTGGGGTACTGGGTAGTCTGGGTTTATTGTTTCTTTTTCCCGATAAAGTCATCGGGGTTCTGCTTGCTGTGGCAGTTTAGAAATAGTGTTCACGAATTGACATGCCGGGTTTGACTTTTAAAAAGCCTGTTGGGCGATACTAATGCTTGTTGCATTTTTTTGAAAGCCAAAATAGATAATAAAAGAGAGGACAATTTTGATGTGGAGAAAATGGCACATTGCCTCTGACTTCTTTTACAAAGTATTTTGGTTCTTTTGTTTCCGCCTGTTTCCTTGACATGTCTAAGGAAGAAACAATCTTTTTGCTGGGTTAGGTTGAATAAAATTCTGAATGATGATCTTGTTTCAGGTTAAAGGACTGTCAACAGAAGAACTTACTGCACGTAATGATCTTGTCCTTGCACTGCCTGATAGGATTCAAGCCATACCAGATGGTGCTGCTGCTCCACCCAAGCAATCAGGAGGCGGCTGGGGAGCTTCTGCTTCTCGTCAAGAAATTAGATTTGATTCAGGTGGTGATTGGATTACAAATTTATCTGATTGTCTTTGTGTTTTTGTTTTCGCCATCTCCCATTAGTCTGAGTATATACCTAATTACTTCTGCCTTCCGTTTGGCTGCAGATGGACGGTTTGACAGTGAATATTTTCAGCAAACTGAAGATTCCAGTAATTTCAAGCAAGAGTATGAAATGCGAAAAATTAGACAAGCACGTGTCTTTTTGCGGAATAAGCTTTTTCCTTGGTTAAGTTGTTTATCTGAAATTTTTTGAGCTCATTTCTGTGGTTCTGTTTGTAACTTGAGCATAACTTAATTTGTATAGGATCAAGGCTTAGAGGTCATATCAGAAAGTCTGGATACATTGAAGAACATGGCCCATGATATGAATGAGGTTTGCTGTCTTTGTGGATTTCGTCTGTTGCTTTTGCTTATGCATAGCTTTCTAATTTGCGCCGTTGTGGAATTACTGCAGGAAGTAGATAGACAAGTTCCCTTAATGGATGAAATTGACACCAAGGTTGAAATACTTGCTTGACCAACACTTGGTTATCTTGAATTGGTTGTTCATCTGTACTAAGTTCCTCCCCTTTTGTTGTTTGTAGGTCGACAAGGCTGCCTCAGATCTGAAGAATACCAATGTCAGACTTAAGCACACTGTTAATCAGGTTTCTTCAACTAGAAATTTTTATGTTCTTTTTCCCTATGCATGCTCTTCAGCATTCTTTTGTCCTTGCATTTTATGGGGTTTTGGTCTTTATTGCAGCTGAGATCTAGTCGGAATTTCTGTATTGATATAATCTTGTTGTGCATTATATTGGGAATTGCAGCTTACTTATACAAGTAAGTTTTCCGGCTTCTATGAAATTCTTGTCAATGCTCCGATTCATCTCTTTCCCCCATATTGTTACGAAATAGCATTATATTGCGGGATAATGAATATACTCCGTCCATTTGGAATTGAATGTCCCATTTTGACTTGATACAAAAATCAAGGAGAGCATTTGACTTCTAGTGAAGTTACCATCTTACCCTTGTTAAGAAATTAGTGGTAAGATCATGTTAGTGGAGTTAAATGAAGAGAACTAAGGAGGTAAAAGAAAATGAGACTTTCAATTCTGGACGGAGGGAGTAATATTCAAGTATCTTTTGCATCTAGTGGATTCTTAGGAACAAATTGAGTTGAAAGATCTGCATTTGATATGAATTCTTACCATGTCTCATGCCATTTAGAGGATATTTTGTGATCAATCTTAATTTTTTGAACTTTTTTGTTTGCAGTGTATTGAAGAAGTGAAAAGAATTTGAGGAGATGTTGAATGTTAGTATGTATGATGCTGGTTTTTGGTATTTCTTGGTATTGATTGAGGTCTTTGGTTGCTTTATTGTAGAGTTTGGTTTGTTTGAGAAATTTTGTTTTGGATTTTTGTAAGTTTAATTTTCTTATTCTTATATCCTTTAAATTATTTTGTTTTGCTCAAACTACTCTTTCAGCTCTACGGCAGTTTTCGGCTTTTAGAATTAGTTTGTTTCTTGATTTGCTTGGTATGTCCTGCTTATTCTGCATTCCTTGTCTGATATGTAACCACAGTTTTGGCTGCTGTCCATCTTCTCGGCACTGCTTTAGAGCCCTCTCCAAAAAGGTTAAGGTGCCGAGGGAGGTAATTTTTCTGCAGGTGCGAATAAATTCTCGATCGTTGGATTAAATAATTCAACGGGAATATATTATGAAACGGAGGTCATGTAATCTTAGCAAAATAAAAATCAAATATTGCCTTACTACATTAAGCTTAAATTATTGCCTAACTAATGGCTAATAAAATCAATATAAATAAGTAGGAATATTGCTGGATGAGGATATTATAACTAATCTAGGATCCTTCCTAAAAAAAGGTTGGTGGTGACAAGTATCTATACAAAGTAGTGATCATCATGTGAAAGTTATCATAATTCATTACTTTTGAAGCTCTAAAATGGATCATCCTCATCACTATAAGAAAATATCAATTTTGGTACAATAGATTCAGTCTCTAGAGTTTCACAGACTAGAAATTTGGGAGAAAGGGTAAAATACAAAATTTATAAAAAAATATAAAAAAATTCCTATAAAAAATTCGCTGTTTCAAAAATATATCCGTGGTATTTCAATTAATTGTAAAGGGAAACGGAAGAAAGAGAGTCGCGACGAGAGACAAAAGGACACCCAAGACATCATCAAGCAGCAAAACGAAGGGATGGTACCAACCGGCATCTATCTATTAACTGCCCTTTGCCGGTCCGACCATTACATAGTCTCCTACGGTTCCTAATATTCCCCCTTTGTTTCATGCTTAAAGTTAGATATTTAAAGCGTAATTAAAAAATTAAGACCAATATTAATAAACTAGTTAATACGAAATTCTCAAAACACAAGCTCAAGATTGGTGATTTTAATATCAAGTGGGAGTTAATATTAAATTATAATATATACCATGATAAATTATCTATATTAATCCGAACTAAGAGAATATAGTTACTGCAACACATTTCATTCATCTAGAAAAATAATAGGCTCGTTGAAATTGTATCCGACTTAGATAGGTCAAATTTTTTGTTAAGTTGCGAAAGGAAAAAAAAAAAAAAATCCTCTGCGCTGTGTAACACGTTTTGAATCGCCTGTGCAGATGATTTCATTCATTCCGCAAGATAACATGCTCAATAGGCCCAACTACAAGATCACAATATGTGAGTTTGTATGATTGAGCCTGGTGTAAGTTTATATTAAAGACTTAAGTCTCAATTTTCTTTTGGATTGAGTTTGTAAATGAAATTCAAAGTACCTAGTATTAAATCATACCAAAATTAATTTTAAATTTAAAAATGAGACAAAAATCTCAGACTGAGACACATTTCAAGCAAGCCCAAGACTTGTGCATGTTTTTGATAATACATGAAAATTTCCAAAAAATTGAATATAAGAAAATGTAGGATATATATGAGGTGGACATGGTGATGATAAGGTTGTGTTCAGTGATAACATTATTGTGTGGTACAAACTACACGGGGTTATGAAAACTGAAAAGGACGCACAGAAACTAATGAGATTAATTACTGCTGCTGAAATGGGCCTAATCCCATAGCTGAACTCATAGAAGCAAACTTAGCAAGCTCATGCGGCAACAATGGCCGGCCACCATCTCCGCCGCCCATTCCCAGAAAATCCCTCGTCAAACTATCATCTCCATTCAAAGTCCCAGCCGGATTCTGAAAATTCATCGTAATTGTTCGACTTTCCATTCCATTTGTTCCCAACATAGATTGATGATGATCAAAATTAATATTATTATTCCCCAATGAAGAATTACTCGCCGCCTGTTGATTCCTGTTTTGAAGTAAACCATTGAAAGCTAATTGTGGATTTGACGAGGAATTCATCACTCCTAAACTGTTTCCGAAAAATGTCGGGTTACTCTTTGTAGATCCGATCTGAGCGGCCTTCTGTAAAAGTGCAGTAGCCGACATCGGCGCCGCCGGTGGAGAATTCGACGAATTTCCGTGACTATTAGAGAACAACGAAGAAATCGTTTCCGCCATTGAAGTAGATTTGTTGTTGGAACCTTCGTCCTTCAATGGTGATAATGTGAGATTTCCGCCGCCGCCGCCGCCACTGGCTGATGATGACCCGAACATATTGTTATTTCCAGAACTAGCCATCTGCATCATCATCATATGATGATGATCTTGATAATTAAAATTTGAATTTGCAGAAACATGATCATCAACACTGTTCATATTCTGAGAATTTGCTTGATCCAACCATAATGATAATCTAGGCTTCAGCTGATTCGACCCGGTACCGAAATCCGCTCCGATTTGAGGAATTCCGGTGAATCCATGAAGCAAATTAGGTTGTTGCTGCTGATGATGATGATGAGGTGTCATGATATTATTGGGAGCATTAATTAAATGATCATTTCTGAAGTTCAAATTGTTGGTCCCAACTGAAGTTATTCTTGAACTTTCTTGAGCTAATGCATCACAGAATGCTCTGTGCGTTATGAAACTGTCTCTCCTGTATGTATATATAATTTCAAATAATTTGTTACCAATAAATGAAAGTTCACAAGTAGTCCCAAATTAAATGTCTTCGAATGTCAACTTTTTTTCTTGTGAAATAAATGATAATACTCCTTCTGTTTAGACATTTAATTTGGGAGTATAGAAGAAAAAATAAATTTTCTTCTATACGTCCCAAATTAGAAGGAGTATTATCATTTATTTCACCAAACAAACATTCCAATAGTAAGAATTTGAATGGAAAAGAGAATTAAATTTGAAGTACCTGGAGAAGAGTGTGCCACAGTCACATCTATACTCTCTAGTCCCACAAGTCTTAGAATGAGCTTTCCAATCCGATTGAACTGCGTATTTCTTCGAACATTTCTCGCATTTCCATTTCTTTTCGCCATGTTTTCTGCTAAAATGTTTCTTAATTCCAGTAAGGTCGCCGAGTGCTCTAGAAGGATCATGATGAACACAAGTCTTTTCTGGGCACAGGTAAACTTTCCTCCTCACTGGATCTTTATTACTCTTCTGTTTGAGCTTCCATGGTAGATTATGACCCCTTCTATGAAGCTGTAGATTCTGCTCCCTTTGAAACCCTTTGTTGCAGACTTCGCAAATGAATCTGTTGGTCGCCATAAGTGTCTTTGGCGAAAGAGCAATAACTTCAGCATCTGGATCTGTTCATCACAAATACAAATTCAACAAAAAATTAACAAATATTAAGGGTTAAGACTGTATTTGAAAGTGTATTCCGTTTTCTGAAACGTCAGATTTTCGCATATTCTCTTACAAACAATATCAACTGATAGAAAAAATTTCAAAATCAAACGTTATTTTAAAGTACGGAGACTAAGATTTCTTCTCTTATAGAAAATATCATAGTTTCAACTGATTGACATATTCTTTTTACAAACAATATCAACTTACAGAAGATTTTCAAAATCAAACGCTATTTTAAAGTGCGGATTCAAACATATCCAATCATACGCTGTACAAGAGCTTAATTAAAAGGTGGGGGTTAGGAAATTACCAGGGTTTCCAGGTTGATTTCTTCTCTTCTTGGAAGGTAGGGTGGAAGTGGAAGTGGAAGTAGGTTTAGGGTTAGGGTTTGGGTTAGAGTCAAGTTCTGAAGAAGCAAAGCTTGGAACTGAAGAAGGAATTGCAAAGATATTACCAGACATGACTAACATATATGAGAAACAAAGATTTTTGATGGAATTTTTTTTTTGCTAAGCAACAAAAGAACTAAGTAACAAAGAGTTTCTCCAAATACAAACAGATAAATAAAAAAAACTTTGGTATTATTCAAAAAAAAAATCTCAGAAGAAAGTTTTTTCAGATTATGCCAAAAGAACTACTAAGAATTTGAATGGAAAAAAATACTAATAATCTAAAAGCTGAGACTTATGTGTTGGTGCAGAGTGAGAGAGATCTGGGGGACTTCTTGTGGGAAGGAGACCTTTCTTTGGTTTCAGAAGAAAACAACAACACCACAAGAAAACATCTTGAAAGCTAAAGAGAATATTTTCTTTCTCTCTCCTCTTCCACTTCCTCTCTCTAACAAAGCCACTCTTATCATTCTTGCTTGCAAGGTTAGCCCTTAAATTCAAAGTCGGTCATCCATGGATGGTGAATGCATTGCTGGGCCATAGTGACGGATCCAGAAATATAATTTACTGGGGTAATTTGATATGCACAACAATTCATTGGGGTCATTTATATATTTATTATCTAAATGAAGTAAACTATATTATATATAATTAATTTTTTTTCCACTTGGGTCATTTTACCCCGTCACAGACAACTAGATCCGTCTCTGTTGGCCACCACTGGTTTATGTGAAAATATACAGTATTCACTCTGATTTTTTAATAGAGGTCTTTTTTTTATTTACTTCAATATAGATTAATACTTGATTTAGAGCAAAATATCGGCCGTCGTACATGTCCCTACATTCTCTGTATACAATCGCTCACAATTCTCCATGTATACATATAATTAGAAGAAATATATCCACGTAATGAATTCTGATTGTGTAAGGATAGGAATGTGGACATATATAAGGACATACAATTTTCACCCTTCATTTAGATATCATCTCAAATCTTAAATTTCAAAACAGCTTCACATCTTTTGCAAAATTTTGGAGAGGAGAAATCTCAAATCTTAGATGGTTTTAGTGTCATCGTAAGGAAGCGAAAGACAATTGAAGAAGTTTTACCAATAATTATATGGAAAATGATTTACTCCTAGAATTTTGGGGATAGAAACCCTAAACCCCCAAAATAAGGGTGTTAAATGACTATCTTACCCCCTGTTGATATAAGGGATTCACCCAACTATAAGGACAAAAAGGTCCAAAAAACTATTTTAGTCAATCTTTTAGCCAATAATTCTAGTAGCCTAGCAAGGTCCTAATTATATAACCTTAAGTTTCAATCATTTTTATTCTCTCCATTCTATAATATTGAAAAAATAATTTTAAAAAACATCAATAAAATTGAAAAAAAAAGACATATTTGGAAAAGAGATGAGAGAAGTTAAAAAGATATAATAATAATATATGAAGGTGTAAGCAGTTACATATCGTATGTGTTGGCTTTATACTGCTTGTAAGCAGATGTGTGTCATTTTGTTTTTGTTATGTATATAGCATTTCCTAATCAATGGTATTTAAAAAGAGATCGTTCCAAATTTTAAAGAATATCGGCTAGAGAATCCATAGTAGAGCACACAAGTAAATCACACAAATTCATCATGCAGTAAGCTCAATTTTAAGTGGCAAAAATATTTTCCCTAAAAATCGATAGGTAGAAAGTTCAAGTCATTAAGAAAGAGAAGTAGAAATTAATATTTTTATAAAGAGAAAAGTTTTAACTGGTCATCTTACTATAAATACCTCATTGTAAGTATAAAATCAAATAAAAAGTTAGTTACTGAAGATTATTGTTTCACATAAAATAACATAAGCGCTTTATTCACAAACTCTTCAAGTGTATTTGAAAGATGTCTCCTCTTGAAACCACTATTATATTTCAAACTTGCATATTCTCTCCTACTATATATATAGATTTTTGTAATTTAATACAAAGTTTTTTAAAACCGAACACTATTATATATTCAGGTCCTTCCTAATACTCATCTTTTGTATCTATTTATGTATATGTATGTACATATTATATATACATTATAATATTCCTCCAAATACCAGAGATATGTTGTAGGATCTCAGTATACTTTAAGATTTATGTTTTCAATTTTAAATTAGTCTCAAATCAAAACCAAATTTAAGATAATCTAATATTTGAGATTTCAAAACCATACACAATTCAAAAAGAGTTTGAGTCTCGGTCTAAATTTCAATTCAGGTAAAATTTTAACTAGACACAATCTAAGTACACCTGAAGTTTTTTCTTTCGAACAAGTAATACAAGATCAGATGTTAGTGCGATTGCATGGTATATCCAAGGAACATTAGCATACATATGAATAACCTGTGTAGCAAAAAAATTATATACATATGCAAATGAGGTTGCAATCCCTGGCTAGCTAGTCTACATGTTAATGTTGCATGTATTTTATTTCCATAAATTCACACTTCTTCGAAGGAACTTATATTTAGAGAATTAGAGATGACTTTTTTTTTAATTTTTTATTTATTATTTTATGTGGAACAATAATATTTTATAAACAAATGTATGCATATATACTTTTATTACTCTAAGTCCATTAAAAATTAGATATTCATGTTTTTCAGAATTCATTTTACATAAAAAGTGAACATTGAGAGCCAAGTGCTCCGATTTGTTCTAGATCAAAGATATAAAGATTGAATAATTATCGTCAACAAATTCACCAAAATTGATGAATATTTATCGCGTATAGGTCCCATACAATTAATGTTATCTATCACACATTGGAAATAAAATTTTGAAACAATAATGTTTCATAGGGCATAGTATTATCTATCACAGTTGGTCCAAGTTTATTGTGAGAACTAGATAATTTAAATACATGTTTTGCATTGAATTCGAAATCCGAAATTTGCAAATTCGAAAAGGTGAAAGAAAAAGTAGCCTTTACAACCTTTTTGAGTTCATGAGAATAAAATGATTACAACAAAACCAAAAGTTTGGATGGACTACGTTTGAGGATACAAAGAAAAAAGTATACATCTACGGAAAACAAAATTATAAAGTTTGTACTCTCTTTGCCTCAAATGAATTGTCTTATTTTATTTTTATCTGTTGCAAATTTTTTTATCATTTTTTTTAAAATAATGTCTTTTTAACGCGTTCCTCCAGACACATTAATTTAGATAAAAATATAATATATATAATAAATTAAATATTTTAAAATTTTAAAACCCTAGTAGAAATGGGAGAATCCTAGAGAAATAGAAACATAAATTACTATATACCATAACTTATCCATATTAATATTTGACTTGGGAGCACACATTAGAAAATTCATTTTAAGTAAACTAATTGTTTATGTCGCCCTCAAAAAATCTGTTTATGTCAAGTTTTTCAATTTTACACTTATCTCTAACCACCTATTTAATATTTATTGTTAATTAAAATTAACAATTTTCAAATGCAAATAAAAAATTTATTGGCCAATTGAAAAGAATTATAATTAAAGGCATTATAGACTTTAATTCATGTTTTACCATTTAATTCATCAAAAAATTGAAATTGTATATGCTTTGAATTTAATCTGTTTCAAAATTTAAATTGATACTCGAATTCTCTTTGAATTAAATCTATTATAAAAAAATCAATTATTAAATAATCATATACCATGTAGTTTAAATTTTGGACTAATTTAACTCTGAGATAAGAATATCAGACTGAAAACCCAGTCCAACCGCATATTATTCATATAGTACAGATAAGTTTGAACCGAAGAGTAGTCCGGATCCTATGCAGAATATCTTTGTTTCAGTATACACGGAACGTTTCAGAATATCTGTTTTGAGGCTAAGAATAGGTGTTATGAGGCTCAAAAATATAGCTGTTATGAGCCTAAAAATAGGTGTTCCGCACGGTAAAAAACAGAATAAGTGTTTTAAATCAATCTTAATCGTAAAACTTTTTAATTCAACTGGACGAAATTTTTTTTATACTTAGAGAATTAACCCGTTCTGCACGGGAGCCATCATTGAGAGAATATATATACTTGCGAAAAGAAGAAAAACAAAAAATTCAGACAAAATGTTATGTGGGGGCGTCCGTAACAGAAATGCATTTACCGAAGAGGACAATAATCCGTCCGTCCGTGACACCACCTTTCTCATTTCATGTCACGTTGGTACTGGGGCGCGTGGGGTCCACGTCCGGATTGAGACAGTGCATCCGTTTCCTCATGAGTACGGGTTATTCTGCGTCTGCACCTGTGACTCTCCCAGTGTTTTCCGTCGTTGGATTTTACTACTATTTCTTTCATCATCCTCTTATTAGATTCCCTTTCTACTTGTTTGATCGGTTTATGCTAGCCGTAGATTAGTTTTTTTTCTTTCTTTCCATTTTTGGCCTTTAATGATTGGGAATCTTGTTTCTTATACATGCATAATTCTACATCAAATTTTTGGTGTCACTACCTACAATATTTTTAATTATATTTTTATTCATATCTAAAGTTTATTTATTTTAGTATAAGATATGGATGTAACTTTTCATAATGAAGATTGTTGAAGGATGCGACACTAAGATCCAAACTGGCATAGATAGGCTTGCATTGGATTTAATCTTTTCATTTGAGATTTGATCTCGAATTTTGTAAAAAAATAAATTGTTTGTGACCAGAATATGTGAGACGAATTCTAAAACTTGAGATTTAAAAGGGTGTCTAAATGCACCATTAGTCGTTTAAGCCTTTATTGATATCACCATTGAAAAGAGAGGGAAAAAAGACCGTCATTTTTTCCATCTGTTTTTGGAGTGGAAAGGAGAGAAGGGGATGAGTATGCGTTCAATGAGCATTAATCTGAGAACTTTTTTTGTCTTAAAAAAAAGTGCTTTACCAACTCAATTACTACATTGCCTCAATTAAGTCTTTATTAATAAAACCAAGCTTAAATAAGATGATAGTAAAATCTTCTTAAGATGATCAATGAAATGATGAATTGTTAAATTATTAGGTGATAATTTTATTGGAATTTATAGCATGAGTAACTATAGTTTGAACTCATTCTTAAAAAAAAATAATAGTAGTTTATTCTATTGTAGTTGGGTATTGTTTTAGTTTGGAACAAGTAGCTTTATTAAGTTGTGTAAAAGTTCATGAAATGTCTGTAAAATGGTATGTAAATTTCAACATTAAAATTTTGTATTCTATTTCGAGAAAATACTATTCAATAAAATTTTAGTTATATAAATAAATAAAATCACGGGCTTCAACTTGTTTAGTGTAGTGATCAATGATCATTGATCATGCATGGTTTAGTTACTTACATAAAATATATTTTTATTTACATATCAAAGAATTTTGATAGCCTATACAATGGAAAATTTATTTTTTACTCCATAACGTACAAGAAATCATTTTCGATGTACAAGAAATAGTTATTGTTCCATATTATACAAAAAGTGACGGATCTAAGGGGCGTGATGTGAAACTCCCAAAATTTTAAAATATTGTGTATTTTATTATTACAAAATAAAATTGTTGAAGACATTTTTTAAGATATGTATTATGCTTTCGCCCATTAAAAAAAATTAATGAAATTTCTTTTATATGGTTTTGAGATATTGATATTTCGTTCCCTTAAATATAGAAACGTGGTCTGTCACGGTGTACAAATACACCATATTGGCTTGTGTATCATTGTTTGTTTGCGATCAAGATACTCTGTAACGCTTTAATAATAAAAATTTTTATTCATATAATGTAAACTCCAATTAATAAACCCTAGAGTTTAAAAAAATTATAATTAAGAATGTTTTAGAGAGTGTTGCACAGGAGCCGGAAAAGGATTTTTCCTTGACCAAGCAAAAACGTCTGCGTTTTAATTCCTTTGTTTTCTCTTAAGTTTTTATTTTTTATTTTAAGGATAACATCTATTATTTTTTTATTCAATTTAAGGATAACATCTAAGAGGTTGTTGAAACTGACAATTACATTTCGTTTTCCAACTCAGTGTCCTGCAAGAAAGATCCAATTTCCATCCTTTTCTTTTTCCTTATGTCGATCTCCATGATTGCAATTTGCAGCAATATTATCCCTTTTAATTTCCATTTTCAATTACCTTTCTATGAGGTTTCAAATCCGGCAATTCCCTTAGAATATCTATATATTGTATTCAAATGTCTGTTTGTGGTTTTAGGGGATTATATCGAATGTATATTCATAATTTAAGGAATAGTTTAACGGTCGGATATCTTATTTTTTAAACTCTCGAGTATAATAAAAAAATTAAGTATGTATAGTTAATAAGCATGCAAGTTTAGACGAACGAAATAATATATCAAAACACTGAAATTGAATGACTTTTTTCAAATATTTTTATCATTTCAGTGTTAGGTTTGCCTAATAAAAGTAGGAAAGACCTTTCCACGAGCAGGAAGACGTGGAAAAGTTCATTCTATTTCAAAACCTATGAAATGACATTTTTAGGAAAAGTTGAAATCGTGAATTAATATAAAATAATCATTATACCCTTCATTTGATTTTTATAGTACTCAAATGAGATAACAATCTATTCATTTTCTTCAAAAACAATTTTATCATCTTCCTAAAACTTTATATTTTTATTTATTTTGTTAATACAAAATATAATTATCTTTATATATGTTGAACATTATATATGAATTATGTTTCAATATTGAAATATATATTTGATGTGCTTTATCGTATTAATATGATGTTTTTAAAGAAAAAATTGGCAAAATAGTAGATTTCGTCCTTAAACATTTTACGACTTGCAGGTTGGGTCCTATTTCTATTTTTTTTCCTTGTTGGGTACAAGAACATTTTACGACTTGCACGTTGGGTCATTCCGTGTATTTTTTGGCTAGTCAACATAAATCCCAAATTTAATCAAGGGTATTTTTGGTATTTCAAATACCACATTCTCCCCTACCCATCTTTAAAAACCCACGAACATTCTGATATTGGTGCCAGGGTTACTTCTTCCTCAAATCAGCTTCCATGTACAATTTTTTCCATTACAACATGGTTCGTGGGTTTTTAAATATGGTTAGGGGAGGATGGGGTATTTGAAGTACCAAAAATACCCTTGATTAAATTTGGGATTTATGTTGACTAACTGTCGACTAGCCAAAAAATACACGGAAGGACCCAACTTGCAAGTCGTAAAATGTTCTTGTACCCAACAAGGAAAAAAAATTGAAAAAGGACCCAACCTGCAAGTCGTAAAATGTTTAAGGACGAAATCTACGATTTTGCCGAAAAAATTTGTACATTACACAATTAATTAATCTTTTTGTTAATATATGTTTGAAGGGCATTTATGTCATATTATATAAAATCATATTCAATTCTAACATTGGATAATAATTTTTCTAAATACAGAAAATTAATTGTTATTCTATTCCGGCGTTACATTCCAGTCAATGAAATGAAAGAAAATTCCAAAATCACCCAAAATGGAAATCCATCATGGATAGAAAATGATTTTATTCCATTTCACTCCACTTGGGTTTTTTTTATTATTTATTATTCCAGACGGGTTACTTGATTTGCATAAAAGAGTAAAAGACATGCGACAGATTGGAAAATGAAGTTGGCTTTCTTTGAAAGTGTACTACTTATTACTCCCTCCATCACATTTTATTTGCATGTCTCAAATCATTTAACTACTTTTACATAAAAGGTTCGCTATTAATATTTTTTTTAAGTCTACCTCTTAATTAAATGTTAGAGAGAAAAAAATAAAGAGAAAAGAGAAAGTATAAATGTATAATAAAGTTTGGAGTAAAAATTAAATAAAATTTGACATTTTATAATATTCTACTACAAAATATAATCAAAACCGTATTTCGCATGCAAAACACAAAGTCGACTACTGATATATTGGGAGAGAGGGAGTGATTATTAATATCATTTACAGGGATGATTCTCCCCCCGAGATTTTTAAAAATACTACTAGATATAATAATTTTTATATGTAGTTCGGAAATTTTTTATCAAGTTCGCCCCCTAAGTTTTATTTTTTTTTGGCAGTTTTTATAGGTAGGTTGACATACCGTTTCAATTTTTCGCCCCCTAAAATACAATTTATAGCTTCGTCCCTGATCATTTAATATCCAAAATACACTCTACTTTTGAGTTTAAATGAAGTTTCTGGCATACTGTAAGTATAAATTGTGTCGGATAACTATTCAAGTGTCCTTCATGTTTTTAAGGTGTACTATTTTGACACATTTAATTTATTTTTTTTTACACTTCCAAATATGAAAATGGTCGAAAAATAAGAACATGACCAGAAAATATAGCTAGAAATATGAACTTGACCGGAAACTTAACTGGAGTGGGAGTCGTTTTTTGTGCATTTTCAACGATTTTGCAGAAAAAAACAAGTAACAGATGCAAGAATTAATCTCAAATATTGATGAATTCTTGATTCTTGGAAGAATTAATCTCAAATACGATCCTTGTTCTTAGAAGAATTGGAGGAAAAAGAAAGTGAAATTCAAAAAAAACAAGGGGAAAGAGATTTAAAAAAGAAAAAATGTGTCATTTTAAATTTCATATATATTTTTTCTTTTCAAAAGGAAGTGTCCTTATCCAAGCTGATTTTTTTTTTTTTTTTTTTTTAATTCCGATTGGACGGTTGCTCCATATAGGGGAGATAGAACTGCCTCAGACGAGGAGAAAATAACCCTAAAAAGGGAGATTAAAACTTGCTGCACGCAGGCGGAGGGCGAACCCATGATCTTTAGGTCCAAGCTGATGTTGAGTAGTCCATCCTTGCATAAATTTCACATAATAGAACAAAATAAAAACATTTAATTGTTCAATAAAGTATATTATTTTAGCAAACCCATCCATAATTATTTAACTACTTTTGGCTTCAAGCACTCAGATCATACTACAAAACGAATATTTCCTTCTTCTCTTCATACCCTACAACGTCTCTCTCTCTCAATTTTGTATGCATATATATACCACTCAGCACTAGGAATGGGGCGATATACCCTTAGGGAATGAGGTTCATTCATTTTTCACTTATGCACGGTAGCTTTTCTTGTAATTTTTAACTACCAAAAATAAGTTTCAATTCCTTGTGATTTTTTTATTATAATATTTAGTGAATGAATCTTTATGGTAATAATGTGCCAAATTACCCTAAATCATCATTTTCGTATTTCTGAATTGTTGTTAAGATTCTTTTCGTTTAATTTTGACTTTTAACATCCTAAATGTTTTTTTAACTTGTCAAAAGAGGATATCCGTCGACTTTTCTGTCTATTTTTCGTCAACCAAATCAAATGGTCAACACACATATACTTTTTAAGGATATTTCGAACATTCCAACATATTTCCCACAATAATAACTTGGATACTCAATTGTTAAATAAAATAACTACGTATACACAATTAAAATTAACCAAAAAAAATAAATCTTAAACCCATCTCCTTTCCCTCCATCTTCATAATCTTCATCCACCATATTTTTTTGTGAATTAGTTATAGAATTAATTGAACCGCTGATTTTTTGTCAGATAAACACATATTCTACACTTTTTGTACTGTTCATAAATGTACAAAAAATAAATAATTTCAATTGCTAGATAAAAATCAACACTGGAATAGTCATAAATGTACAAAAAATAAATATTTTCAATTGCTAGATAAAAATCAACACTAGAATAGTCCTGTATTCGCCAAAAAAAAAGAAAAAAAGAAAAAAGACCGTTCCTCCCTCAACCTGAATTGCTATTTTTAGAATCAATTGGTCGCATGGGTGAAATTTTGTGTGACGAGATCTATTTTGTGCAGCGAACACATGCAATGAGTCCTAGAGAGGGACACAAGGTCCCAAATCTTTTCCTACTTAACCTCTTTCCAAACCCTAATTCCCATAGGAGGGTTACTATTGCATATGTTAATATCCTCTACACAAAAAAGGTGATACTCATGCCCCAGGGTCTCACACTATGATCACGACATAGTAATTGGAGGATGTAAATTAAGGCGATCCAACAATTCGACCAGATGGGAGGAGCATATGTTAATATCCGACCACATCGAAGGCTGGACCTAGAACATATATTTTGGGGACAAAACTTAATTGTTTGATAAGTCGAAATATTTTTTACAGTACAATTTTTTTTTTAGAATGTAAGCAGGGATGAAGACAGAGGGGGCGGGAGTGACAGTCGCCCCCGAGATTTTTAAAAATACTATTAGATATAGTAAATTTTACATGTAGTTCGAAATATTTTATCAAATTCGCCCAATATTTTATTTTTTTTTAAAATTTTTTTATATGTAATTGGACATACTGTTATAGTTTTCGCCTCTAACGTCAAATTACTGACTTCGTAACATAAGAAGGGCCGCAATATAAGTGGGATTGCAACCCAGCCCCATTTAGATCAGCCACTGCATACGACATCACTTCCATCTATCCGTTTGCATAGATTCCTTTATTCTCTCCCCAATGCACATAGATAACTATATATTTATCCCCTTCGTTTTTTATTTGATTATTGTTACTTTCTAGAGGTGGGGTGAAAATCGTCTGTATCCGTATATTTTTTTCATTCCTTTACTCAACCACTCAAAATTTGTCATGTAAATATTTTTTCTAATTATATATACACATGGTAAATTGTGAATAGTTGGACACATGAATGAGAAATACACCAATAAAGACAATTATTTGCCCTAGAGGTGGTTTTGTTGGTTAAGGTTAATAAACAAAAAGATTTATATGGGTCATACTCATAAGAATAATTAGTAGTTGGAAAAAGCATCGTAGATTCGTCGCCATTAAAACGTACTGTATTCCCTCTATCCTAAATCAATTTCACTGTTTCTAGTGTTACATTTTCAAGTTACCTACTCCCTCAATTCCGAAATATAAGATTTTCATTAAATATTGAGAAAATTAATTAAACAAAAATTAAGACATTTTTATAATTAAAATATCAATATTATTCTCTTAAATATGACTTTTATAGTACTAATTTTATTTAAGAGAGTAATATTAATATTTTAATTACAAAAACATTTTAATTTTTGCTTCCTTAAATTTCAAAATATGTAATGAAAGTTTTATATTTAAGAATGGAGGTAGTATAAAGTAATGTATTACCTCTATACTAAATTAACTATCATCGTGTCCTTTTTGGTTAGTTTAAAATTATTTGTCTTTGTCTCTAAATAAAATAATTATTTAATTTAATCTTTCAATTTTATTCTAACCCCCTAACAACTCATTTAATGCCACTAGTTAAATAAAATTGACAATTTTCGATACAATTCAAGAGATGGTTGGTTAGTTAATAAGAACTAATTAGCGCATTACAAATTTTAAGGATGTTTTGTCATACAATTTATCAAAACCTAAATACTTGCACATTAATCAATTAGAACGATTAATTTGGGACAGGCGAAGAAATCCAAAATTAATCGTATCAATTAACTAATGCGTGACCATTAAAATTTTAGTAAATTTTATACTAAAGCATGAGCAAACGTATACAAATTAAGGTTAAGTTTGTTGTAACTATAAGAGATAATCACTATTTATACCCATTATCTAACTTTGAAAAGCAAGTTATACCCTTTATCTTTTTTGTGTGCCATAAATAGCCAGTATAATTTTTGAGGTGCCATTTATACCCAAACTAGGCGAAATCGGATGATAAGCTGACGAATCGGACAGCAGGATTCAGAGGCGTGAGTAAGCACCTCGGTGAAATCCGATATGCGTCTTCCTCAGTTGGAATGATTTCATCTCCAGCAAACCAGAGAGACGATTTATTGCTTCTACGACACGACGTGAATCCCTCATTTTGGGTATAAATGGCACCTCAAAAATTATACTGGCTATTTATGGCACGTAAAAAAGATAAAGGGTATAACTTGCTTTTCAAAGTTAGATAATGGGTATAAATAGTGATTATCTTTAACTATAATGCAGATTGCAGAAGGTGCAGGTTGGCCTACAACAACCCGAGCTCTGAGACAACTGGTTAGAGTTGTCATATGCCTCACCGTTGATTGAGGAGGGTTCGATTCCCACAATGGACATCGATTCTCGTGGAATTTTCCCACGGTGGTAGGGCTCCATGTATAAGAACAGTATGGGTCAGGCCATCCCCGCTAACGGTCACGTTACGGCCAACCACAAACCGAACCCAAATTAGTCACCACATTATCAGTGGACACCGGGTGCCATCAGGGGTTAACAAAAAAGAAAAGAAAAGGTTGGCCTACAACAAACAATTCCATGTTGTGTTATGGGAATTATCCGCACACACATGGGGCTCATGTCTTTGCTACATAAAAGGATCCAATGTTGAGAGATATACATGGATAATAAAAAATTTATACATAATAGTATACATGAGATATAGTACTGCTTTACAAAACCAGCACTACACAATATTGTTCAAATCACTCTTCCAAAGTGAAACTTTCTTTCGATCACAAGAAGAAATGGTGGTCTCTAGCCATAAAACTTAGACAGAGACGAAGTCATGACTTTTAGATTAAAGGGGCGAATAATTATAATAGTATGTCAAATTACATATAAAAACTGTAAAAGTGGGGGCGAATTTGATCAAATATTCCAAACTACACATAGAAATTTACTATATTTAGTGGAATTTTTAAAAATCTGATTTCTTCCCTGAACTTAGATATGAAAACGGAAAATTTTGATAAGAACCACATCTCGCGACTTTGTGGTCTAAAATTATCTACATCATTGCATGATTTTGTCGTCCATTAGACTATCAAAGAGAAATGGTAGCATTGGACAATCTTTGACCATTTCAAAATTATTAGGAGTTGTTTCTATGGAGCTGTTTTGTTTCTGATGCTAGTACTGTTGTACCATGTTGTTGCTGCTGCTATTAGGACCATTTCTAAGATCTTCCCCAAAGCTTGCCAATGGCGGAATGCTTGTTTTCTTCCTCACCCGGCATACTACCCATTCATCCAACTGCATTATTACAAAATATAGTGTGTCTTTGAGTAAGTTCTACTTCTAGGAGATGCTCTAAGGATAATATTTGTGCGCTACTGCATTTTTTTAAAGAAGTTTCCATAGTTTGAACTTGGTCTCATACTCTCATTCAAGCTTGTCAAAATCGCGAGTTGGATCGTAGAATCGTACGATTCAACGATCATAAGGGTATAAATCGAGTTAAATCGTACTAAAAATCGGTGGAGGATTGAATCGTAGAGCATCATCGATCTAGATCGTAAAATCGTAGAATCGCACGATCCTATGCGATTCAATCTGGCCTCTTTTCAACTAGGTTGGTACCGAGTTATCTCAAATAAAAAAATATCCATTCGTATTCAATCCAACCTCTCAACTCTCAGAATCCCAGCTTCATCGCTCATCATTAATGTAAGCGGATGTGGAGATTACATGGAGGATAATGATGGACGTGTTGCTATAAAATTTGTTGGATTAAAAGACCTTATGAATTGTTGGTTTGCTTTCGAATTTTATCACTTGTTAGTTTGTGGTTTGATTTTAGTTTTTTAGTTCTATTGGTATTCTCATTTTTCCCCTTGAAGTATTCTTATATTATTTTTTTGCTCATTAGCATATATATTTTTTTGTCAATGATGTCTTATTGACAAAAATTTATCATGAAATATTATTTTAACAATTTTTTCGGATCTTCCGATCCGTGCTACGATCCTCGTGTTTACGATTTTTTAGAACCCTTCCGTTCCGAGTCTATTTTGCGATCTTGACGACCTTTCTCTCATTAACTATACGTGTCACGACGTCACGTGCCCGCGGGTCCAAAATGCGGTACATGGACTGGCAGCACCCACGACCACCTACATGACAACCAAATTCGTTATACCAAAAAGAATATCCCGAGATGAGTGAATATTTAGACCCATGCTTATATATCTGTCAAACATTTCATTCTTTATCTCATATAAGACTTATCCCATGTGGGGCTGTGATTAAAATACGAATCAGACACACAATCATTAGTTGTAAAGGTTTAAACTTAATTTCATGAATTAAAAGTCAGACATATTAGTTGCTAGGTTTTGAAACTGGTCTCGTGAACTATACAAATCAGAGACAGGATTGCTATAATTACTAATTGCTAGGGTTTCATACTCGACTACTAAAATATTACATGAATATTTTTGTTGAGAATTACTCTTGTACAAGTGTATGCAAAGTATATGTATATTTTTATTTTTTATTAAAAAAAACAAAAATAAAATAAGAGAATGTGTATATAATACATTGAGGAAGAGAACTTATTCTCATAGACTTCTCTTTTCTAGTAGGGAAAGAAGAATGATCAGCTGGTTCAGGTTCAGGGAGTCTATATTCATGCATGATCCATCCAATCAGTCTTGTTCCCTTTTGGAGGTCTTCCATTATAGAACACTAATGCTTTCTTGACTCCTAAAACCTTTGATCCACAAGAACCCAGAATAGGCTTGTCGACCCCGGTAGAGATCCAATAACCTGAGGCTGCAGCCATACGATTAGGCCCCATTCCATTTGGGTATTTCCTATCCCTTGGAGCGAAAAAAAATACCACTCCTCATCTCCAAATAAAGATTTTATCTGCCAACCAAGACTTTTAGGACATGTAGTGCAAATCAAGGCAGAAAAAATAAGATACTTTTTTAATCAAAATATCAATATTACTCTCTTAAATAGAAATAGTTGTATACAAGTCCTATATAATAGAGTAATATTGATATTTTTTTATTAAAATAACACCTTTTTTTTTGCTTCTTTAATTTTCACTGCATGTCTAAAAAGTCTTATATTAAGGAATGGGGTAGTATCATTTAATTTGTCTTTTCCATTAGAAGGTAATCAATCATATAAGAAAAGAAAGAAATGAAGCAGTTGCCACAATACTTCTAACTAAGAATAGGTTGAAAAAAAATTAAAAAAAGAAAAGAAAAAGAAATGAAGTGAAAATTGAAGAAAAACAAACTTGGTAGATATAAAGGGTTGAATTTGTATAGTTCAACATCAGCTACAATAGAAGCTGGAAGTGAGAGGGTGGGGTGGGGGGGGTTGCAGCTTTCTTTGCCAAGTAGTGAACTATGAGTTCTTCATTGGATGGATGTAACCTAAAACCAAGGAGGAAGTTGAATTTCTCGTTTGGGATTTTTCTCCATTTCAAGGGTTTCTTCTTCTTCTTCTTCTTGATCTTGTAAGAACCTAGGTGTAACTATATATGATCTCATTAACCAATGAAACCAAACAATACTACGATATGTGAGTAATGTGTGGCACTTATATATATTAGGAGCAATCACGAGGGTAGTGACGTAATTGGTTGACGCCCACCTCGTGTCACTTATAACATGTCAGGGTAAGATTTCGAGTTCGAGTCATCTAAAATGTGCATTTTAAGTGTGTCATCTTTCACTGACTTATCTTGCAAAATTCTAACCGGGTTAGTTTATTACGATCCCTCCAGTCTTAAATACAAGATAAGGAAGCAAAAATTAAGATATTTTTGTAATTAAAATATTAATATTTCTCTCTTAAGTGTGACTTGTATATCACTAATTCTATTTAAGAGAGTAATATTGATATTTTGATTACAAAAGCATCTTAATTTTTGCAACATTTAATGAAAGTCTTATATTTAGGAATGAAGATAGTAATCAAATACAAGAATATTGATCGCCAAAAAAACAACATATAACGTATGAATATTATAGATAAGGCGCAATTTTCTATATTGAAATTATATTAATGAATATCAAAATATTAAAATCGAACGTCTTTTTCAGAGGTTATAAGAAAAGAGATTATAAAAGATTCACACGCAAAAGAAATACAATGGAAAGCAACATTAATTTTTGTCTACAAGTTGCTAACGTTGTTGCATTCCTTCGGTTAACAATAGCCAAAACAATTGGAGGGTTTAAGGTTGGGATGATTTTGTTATTATCCGAAAACAGATTTATTATGGATCAATGTTCCAGAGAAATGACATAATGTACAGAAAATCAAGCTCCGGGTTATATACTTATTGGATTTGATTTTGTTTTTCATTTGGTAAAGCAAAAAAAGAATACATGAAGACAATCTGGAGAGGATACGCCTTGTTTCACACTAGATGTTTTGTGTCATTTATTCACCAAAACAAAAAAAAAATGTTTTATTTATTTAATGTTTCCAAAAGGACATCCAGCTGCTAAAATTTATCTTTTGACATCCAAGATATTGCCATATTTACCCGTTTCTGCTCTCAAAATAAGATTTAGAAGAGATGTTATGTGCAGAACTTGTATCTTATTTTTTGTTTTATTAATAATAATATATGAAGTGTCAATTTTTTTTATAAAAAAATTTATAACTATTTATTTTATTTATTTATTGGGAGAGAAGGCATATCTATTACAAGAAATATGTGATTCAAGAAGCGGGGAGGGGATTCGAACTCTTGACATCTACATCATGAGACCTCGGTCTTGGAAAAAAAAAATTATAACTTAAAATAATGGTGGAACCCTTAGAGACATACATTCTTTTCCGATAAAATTACACCCTTACTTATAAAAAAAATCATCTATCACATTATTCGTCTCCTTCCCTGTCCTATTATCAAGTGTTACATGTTTTTTTCAAGGATTTTTCTATTATTTAGGTTTTATTTCTATTTTAAAGAAAAATAACACTTGTCAAATTAGTATTGATGGGACAAAAAGATTTGTTTCGCTTACTTATTACTTTAAAAATTAAAATAAGAGGTAAAATTAGGAAGTAGACTTGAAGAGATAATCAATGAAACAAGTTGTACAAATGAGACGTAGGACTAATCGAATATGAACATCTCAAGAAGTTCCTCTATAGGAATCACTGTTTTGACAAATACAAACAGACAGTTGAGAATAACAAAGATGCTTTATAGTGAATTTCTTCAACCTAACATCATGTTTTCCTTGAGATAAAAATAAGGCTATTTCGATTAGATTTTAAAATTTAAAGTTTTTTTAAATTTTACGAAGGACATTTTTTTGTGAAATATATCAAGTTGGATTCACATTATGTTGGGAGTTCTACCCTAAAGGGGTTCGACGTATTCAACATGAGTACATATATAATGAATAATAAACCGTAAAATAGATACAGGGTACAGTTGAATCTTATAACACACTACAAATATTTATGTGACATAAAACATCGAGAAGTAAAGAGCCCTATATCTCTATTCAAGAAATATTAGACATTAATTGACTAAGCAAGACCTAAGGGTTTGATATTCACCACCAAAAAAAAGAAGACCTAAGGGTTTGATATTTGGAACATTTTAGTGAGATATGAAAACTATATTTATAGATATATACAATATGTAATGTTTTTATAAATATAGGAAATCATTAACAAAAATACATGTCAAGGAAACTTTAAGTTTGGGCAAGTAATATAACAGCTTGTTAAAGTCACATTAGTGGCTAGAGTTTTAATTTTCTGGATGGGATTAGCCTCTCATTTCGAAGTTGGGAGGTTGGTCTCACACTCGATAAGGTTCAGAATCAAGCCCTACCCTCGAGTTTTTAGCCGCTCACAGTCTGAATTAGTATCACTACTGATGAGACATCAAACACCCCAGACGGATGACAAGAAAAAAGGAAAAATGTAACAGGAAGTCGCTCGCATAGGCAAGCTCTTGAGATATAAATGAGACTAGCTGAGCAAAATCCACATGTTTTTAGAGGCCCATATAAATAAGGGCCTAAATTGAAGATGGGTTTTATTCTTTTAATTGGTCATAAATATTTTGTGATATACAAAGTGATTTTAGGATTTATGAAGCAGCCCATTGGAGCAAAATTACTTGTGTCGGGAAAATAATAAAAAAGGAAACTTATGGTTGCAATAAAGAAATAGGAAATGTGAAGAGTGAGCTTAGTTCGACTGACTCTACTTCTGACCCGCAAGCTTTTCGGCATGCCAAGGCCAGGAGTTCGATTCATGTTTGAGGCGGATTTATTCTGAAATGGCCACAGTGCGGGATCTCTCCGTACGGATCCCTCAATCGGATTAGTCGGTTCGCCCGGACCACCGGTTCAACAAAAAAAAAAAAGAAATAGGAAATGTTTCTTTCTTCGTAGAATATTCTCTCGACTTATAATTAAATAGAAAGTAAATAAATAATCAATTTTAGATAGAAGAAATAACATGCTTTCACATTTACTCCTGAATGGAAGCTAAATATACTAAAGCACTTTTGATATATCAGCCGACAGCTCCAAGCCAAATTGTTCAAGAATTATTCATTAAATCTAAATTTAAATGTTAATTCAGAGGGAAGATTTGAAGCAGGTAGAATAAAGATCTATACTTTATAATTTAATCAATAAAAACAACTTGTATTAGCATTAGTTATTTATTCTGACACTTGACAGAATACTTTAAGAGAGAAAAAAGTACTATTATGTGGGAATATTGGATTAAATTTAGAACCTCTCTCCATAAAAAAAAAATGCTAATGTATTATTAGTTGAAACAGAATCAGATACTCGAACGCGACGGCATAGGGGACCATTGTTACATGTGTATTATATGAGCAACCACTTTGTGCACTTGTTGCCAAAGGTTAGGTTAGTCTCCAATACATCTGTTTCAGTGGTATCCTGGGATCAGTCACTTTGTTTGACAAAGGTTAGGTCTGTATTCCGTCTATCCCCGCCCATACCCCCAATTATTGGGGACTTAATGAGTTATGCTATTGTTGTTGTTGTTGTTGTTGTTGTATTATTAGTTGAAACAGAGTCAGATACTCGAACACGTCTTTCTTCTTAGCCTTTGATATTTTTATTATTTCAATTCGATTCTCTTTCCGCTGAGTAAAAAAAAAAAAAAAAAATTATCAGTTCTAACGAGAAGTATCAATACAGTGATTTAGTTTATGTTTCTGTTCAACTATTCAAATTCAAGTCAACATCCCGACAAGTAATTAAAAAGAGTTACTGTCTTAACTACTAAAAATAGGAATGTATAAGACTTCGACATTTGAATTATTGTTTTACTCCAAATTTTTCTCCCAATTATTATAAGAAAATATGTCATAAAGCAAATCTCATAAATTTTGGAAAAAAATATTGTAAGAGTAGAATAGACACACTAAGTGAAATCAAAATTGTTTAATAGGGATGACTTAAAAAGTACTAATACTTTGTAGGTACCTTGAAAATGTAACACTAGAAACGCGGTTTAAGGGCTACGATTTTCCAACTAATAATTTTTGTGACCTATATAAATATTCTTATTTATTAAGATAGATCTTAGCCAACAAAACCACCTCTAGGAAATAACAAAAAAATAAAAAATACATCTATGTGCATTGGGAAGGGAATGAAGGAATATGTGCAAAGAGATGGATGGATGTGATGTCGTATGTGGTCGGACATTATTATAATCCAATTATTTATTTATTTTTACTTTAGTATTTTTGCAAACAATTCCCATGGGAATTAGGGTTTTGTAAGAAGTTTTTTTTTTTTTTTTTTTTTGACGTCCGATGGGCGATTGCTCCCGAGGGGGAGAGAGCGGAGAGTACCCTAGATAGGGAGATTGTAGCATGCCCCATACTTGGGGAGAGAGCGGAGAGTACCCTAGAAATTATTTGCCCCACTTGGGGAGATATGGGAATCGAACAGCCTTACCACATGAGCTACCCGATTCCCATTGTAAGAAGTTAAGTAGAAAAAGATTTGGGTCCTTGTGTCCCTCTCTAGGACTCATTACATGTGAACGTTGGCTACACAAAATAGATCTCGTCACACACGATTTTACCCATACGATCAATTCATTCTAAAAATAGTAATTTTGTGTGAAACGATCAGTGCGGAACGAGCCTTTTTTTTTTTACAAATGCATAACATTAGTTTAATTATTAATTTTTTATTTAATGATTGTGAATATTTATTTTTTTGTACATTTATGAACAATACAAAAAATGTAAAATATGTGTATCTGACAAAAAAAATCAGTTGTTCAACTAATTGGATAAATAATATGTGTTTCGTACGTCCAGACATAATATTTATTTGTCATTATATCGTAATTCTAAAAATAGCACATGGTGTGTATTTTGGGTGAGTCTAAAAATAGCATAAGATGTGTCATTTTTTTTCTCATAATTAAGGAAATCTTACATGCTATGAGCACATTTCAATTGCGTAATAACTCAACGAACTTTTTTTACGCGAATTTTGAAAACATTACAATATTTTTTATGTGTGATATTTTTAATTTATCGAAAATTTTAAAGTATATACATTCTAATCTATATCAGATAAATTATAAACATTAGAGTATTATAGAGAGTGTTATATGTGATCAAAATGAAACTTTAGGGAAAGATTGGTAATATTATTTTCATTTTTATTCATTCACTGAATATTATAATAAAAAAATCATAAGGAATTGAAATTTATTTTTGGTACATCTTAATTTGTAGTTTAAAATTACAAGAATTTTTTTTTGAGAGAGAAACCGTGGTAGGGCATGCAGAGGAGGAGGAAATATTCGTTTTGTAGAAAGATCCGAGTACTCCGAGTACTTGAAGACAAAAGCAGTTAAATTATGGATGGCTTTGCAATAATACTTTATTGAATAATTAAATGTTTTTATCTTGTTCTATTATGTGAAATTATGCAAGGGGAGGACCACTCAAAGTCAGCTCGGATAAGGACACTTTTTTTTGACCTCACCAGAGAAGGGAGCCCATGTAGGGCGGAAATTATAAGTGCCTCACAAATGAGGTAAATTAGAAGACTGGCAGGCCGGTTGCCTCATGAGGGGAATATAAATACCTCACACAAAAGAGAACCCAAGAAAAAGAAATTAAAGCATGCCACTTGTATGAGGAGGGTATCGAACCCACGACCGTGAGGCCATAGCCCACTGGGCTATGTACCTTGTGATGGATAAGGACACTTGAATCTTTACTTGACACAAATTATAATTGCATATAAACTCCATTTAAACTCAAAAGTGGAGTGTGTACTTTGGAAAATTAAATGATGTTTATACTTTATACTACACTTTCAAGGAAAACCAACTTCATTTTCTAATTATTCATGTTATACTTCTTTTGTGCAAATTAGTCGTGTATTTGAATTGAGTCTAGTCTAGGTTTGTTCTAATTTGAAATTTAGATTTAATATTCAAATTTTTTTTTGTATTGAGTATGAGTGTGAGATTTCAAGTATTAGGTCATTAAAATCTTGTTTGAGTATGATAATAGTCTAAGGCGGAGAGCGAAAATGTTAGACTAGACTCAAATCCAATCAAACTTTAAGTAACGAAGCTGTTTTTAAAATAACAAAAAAAAAATTATGCATGGGTCTTTCTAACGTGTGCTCTCATACACACGTTAATTTAAATAAAGTAAATTACTATATATGGTAATTTAATTATAAATAATCTAAAATCATATCACAAATTAGAAAATGCTAAGTTGAATAAGAAACTTAAACTACTATGTATAGTAACTTAATTCAGAAGGGCGAAATTCTTTGACTAGACCGAATCTAATCAGATATTTTTTTTTTAATAAAAAAAAAGTAGCTTTCTACTCCCTCAATTCCCTATTAATTGTCGTTTAGGAGATATCTAGGTATCCAAATTAATTGTCGTTTAAGGTTGTTTTATTAGTTGTCAACAATTTATTCCAATTATATCCTTAATATTTTTCTTTCTTTTCTTTATGACATAGAAGTGAGAGAGAGGGAGGGTGAGGGTAATATTGGAAGTTTAGGTGAAAATGACAACTTCCTTAATTTTGTCAAATTGTCTAAAGAGTCTTATATTTAGGAATGGAGGGAGTATGTATTAAGAGAACAAGAACCTATCTATTAGAAGAAGTGGGTATGTAAGGGGTAATAATCCTCTATCCCCAACTTGTGGATTTATGCATGTGTCATCAATAAGAAATTGGCACGTGTCCATTTTTTAATTAAAAAATCTATAACCTAAAAGAAATAGTGTGGAACCCATAAGGAAAATATATTTTCTCTATCCACGTGACGAATTTTGAGTGGTAGGTACATGCATGGTACACAAATTGGGTACAAACGATTTTTTGCCCTATTTAAGAAGTGAAGGGTGAGTTGACTCAAGATCTCCACTACTCGCGTTTCTAAATTAATCATTAGGTCAATGCCTCATTGACAAGTAACCCAACTTAGATTAGTGAGTTTACCTTAACTAGTCTCATCTACGAACTTTCAAGACTTGCACAGAAAAAAGTCACGAATTTGAGTCAACCAAATAGTAACTAAATATTGCATCATAAAATTTATTCTATTCAGATTCCAACCGTTCGATGAACCAAAAATATAAGCAGGCTAGAAAAGCACAAGAGGGGACGAATGTATTTATTCTTGATATTCAAAATTCTAAACAACGGGATAAAGAAACAGTCAAATGCATGTATTTGAACATGTTATTACCCTAATTTAGTATTCATTTTCCTAAATAAGTAGATATTTCATCCTAAACTGAGAGAGTATATATAGATATTGAGAGGGATCGGTGGATTTGAAATCTCAAAGAAGGGGATCTAAAAGGAAATTAAAAGGATAATATGGCTGGAATCCGGAAATTGACAGAAGAAAAAAGAAAATGATGGGATTGGATTTTCTTGCAGGGCTTAGAGTAATTATCAGTGTAGAAACAAAAGCATTCATTCCCAAAAAGAAAAGATAATTCCAACAAAAGGATAACACAAACCTTTTATTTTTATAGATTGTAATAAAACCCCTAAAAAGCAATCTATTTATCAAAAAAATTAAAAGAAACCTTTTCATAAAGGAAACTATGGTCGGAACTAAAATTTTATGTTAAGAGGCAAAATTTAGAAGGGAGTTCTGAAGAAAAAAAATTAGAGGAACAAATTTAAAAATTAAATATCAATTAAATCTATTTATAAAGTATTTTTGAAAAGTGTCATCTGCAATTGGCTAAGTAAAAAAGAAGGTGCAAGTGATGGTGATCAACACCTCCCGTAACCTCATGTTCGGGCTTTACGTGTTCATCAGCGAACATATCAGACTTAACTGATCAATCAGCGCAAGCACTGACCCCGTTAAAATAGCATTAACAAGGAGCAAGTATATTTCTAGAAGCCGACAGTACCAACCAAGATCATCTTCAATTCGCTTCTTAATTCTATCTCTGTTTGACACGATCATACATCATAAAATAATAGTTATTTTAGCCACCTCATTTCTTGATCTCCCCTCATATTTAATGCCTACATGGAAAATAAACTTTTATGCTATGGAAGCTAATCTTATTTCTAGTTAGAATCAAAATATTTAAATGTGATTTACTTACTATTTGTAAAGGCATGTAATTAAAATATTACTATTCGTCCGAAATCACTTTGAATTCTCTCTAACACTTAATGTAATATTTTTTTGTAATATTACTAATTAATTATCAATTATAATCACGTTTAGGTTTATCGGTTTAAAAGAATAAAGTTATAAGACTAAACATTTCTATTATTAGATTGTTAGGGTGAGTAGTACAGAGAGCGTTATAGAGAATTTAAACCGGTCAAAAATGCCTAACTCAGTGAAGGTAATATCATATGCCCAAACTTTTATCTTAGGTTCGACGCTAGTGAAAAACAATCCCCTCGCCCTACAAAAAATTTGAAAATATAAAATGTGAAGGGTTAATAGGGACATATTAAGTCAGGAATCAAAGAGTAACACAATGGTTGAGCTTGCTCATTTCTTGGACGAGATCTTGGATCGATTCCTATATATATATATATATATATATATAAGGACATATTAAGTCCCATTATTAAAGGGATAAAAAGTGTCCATACCCCCTAAACTATCTAAGATTTTGTTTTTTGACCCTGAACTAAAAAACGTCAAGTGCTTGGCCATAAACTTTTTTGAAGTATCAATGGTGCCCCTTCCGTCCAATTTCTCCGTTAAATAATAACGGAAGGTGATCATGTGACATTCACATGATAAAAAAAATAGGGGCAAATTGGGAAAAAATAAATTAACCTTAAAAAATGGTTTATAAAATCGAGGTTCACCATAAATCTATCCCTAATTTTTTTTATTTTTTTTATTTCATGTATATTGAAATCTCACTTCTTTCTGAAACAAAAATCTTGCAAATTCACCAAGAACAACTTAAGCAATTTTTTTTTCTTTCTAAATAACTTAAGCATGACTTCCATGAAATTATGTTAAACTCCATAAAGTTTTAACTAATTATACCTAGGTTTTTTAACTTAGTTTTGAACAAATAAGATATTCAATGTATTCATCATATCCCATAACAACCTAAGCATGACTCCCATAAATTGTTTTTTACCAGAAATTGAAAATACTATTTACTCATTTATCAATATTTCTTGAATCAATTTCCAATGGGAGATCACATTTTCTTTTCAAGGATTTAGGGTTTTTTAATTTTGGGATGTTAAGAAAATTAGGGAGGGTTCAGAAGATTTGGGAGGGTTTTCCATTTTCTAATAATTTATTTAAAGATTAGTTTATTTTTGTCCAATTTGCCCCTATTTTTTATCACATGAATATCTCATGGGCATTTTCCGTTATTTAACGGAGAAATTGGACTGAAGGGGCACCATTGATACTTCAAAAAAGTTTAGGGTCAAATACTTGACTTTTTTTAGTTGAATGTCAAAAACCAAAATCTGAGATAGTTTAGGGGCTCGTGAACACTTTTTACCCTTATTAAAGTCCAAAAATGGAAAAGACTAATCTACGGCTACCACTATCCGATCAAACGAGTAAGAAAAGAACATGATGAAAGAAATAGTAGTAAAATCCAACGACGCAAAACACTGGAAGAGTCACAGGTGCAGATGCAGAATATAAACAAACCGTACGCCATTAAAAACGGGTGCACTGTCAAAATCCGGAGTGGATCCCACGCGCTCAGTCCCTACGTGACATCAAACGGAGAAAAAGCTGGTATCAGTATCACGGACGGGTCGACTATTGTTCTCCTCGGGAAATGAAATTCTGCTACGGACACCCCCCACACAACACTTTCACTAGTCTGGTTCTGACCATTAAAAATTTAATAAATATTAAATATTAAATATTTTTCAAAAAACAATTCAACTGGTTGAATTTTTTTTAAAGTGAACATCAATTGTAATTTTGTAACATATAATTCTGTAAAACAGGTATACCATAATATTTATTCAGATAAAATATATATTTCATAACAATTGTAAAAGAAATTGTTAAAATATTCTGGAATTTGTTTTTTTCATAATTATCGGAGTCCATCCAATTTTTTTAATTATGGTCCCGATGTCAAAAAAGGGCTATAAAAGGCAATCTACTTTTTTCTTTTCACCTTTTTGGATTTCAAATCTCAAGTTTTTATATTTCGAAGAACCAAGGAAAAAGGTTCGATTTTTTTAAAATTAAAATATTTATCCACACGTTTGTGACTAGGAACTTTTTACTCACTCTTCTTATGTTAGGTCCACTTTGATTACCTTAATTTAAGCCATGAAAATGAACTTGTCTGGAGTTGTTTAGTAGTACTTGCAACCACTGTCATTATTACTGATCAACAAATGTGTAAAAATTGATACTCTACACTTTTTTATGAGAGAAGTGAAAATCTATGTTACCCAAACTCGATTACGAATATCGGGTACAAATATATATTTAGATATCGAGTATTTAAATCTCTAAAATAAAATGTCTGATCGATATTGTTCTTATGCAAATATATATATCCACTTTCCTATATGATGAATAAATAACAATTTTGAAAAAATGTCAATGAGTCATTAGTCTATGGCCAAAGTTGAGTCCTAATGACGTAGATGTCATGTGTTCGAATCCCCTCACCGCTTCTTGAATCACCCTATTTCTTATAATAGATGGATCCTTCCCCTAATAATTAACTAATAAACTAAAAAAATCAATTTCGAAAAAAAAAATGAAAAGTATAAAAGTATATAATACATTTGTTTATAAAATATTATTGTCCCGCATAAAGTAGCAGCTTGATCATAACACACTTCATTTGCCAATTTTTCAGCTAAAATTAAGTCATGTCTAATTATAATTTCTTTCGTAGAAGTGTGAATATATCCAAAATATGGAAAAATACAATTTATGCAACATCAGCATGTATAGCTAGCTATATATAGCGATTGCAACCTCATTTGCATAGGTATGTGTAATTTTTGGATAGTTTCGTTCATAAACTTGGTCAATTAAATTTTATTGTTCATAATGTTTACACCATTATAAGATGAGAAAATAAATAAACATGTGATAATGTTAGCAATTTTAAGTTGCAGGGCCAATAGATTAGATTAATATCAAAAAAAAATTTAATTTTTGTCACACAAGCATGCATGTGCATGCTAATATTCCTTGGATATTCCATTCAATCAGACTAACAATATAATTTTGTATTATTCGTTCAAAGGGAAAAAAAGAAGAAAAAACATATATTTTGTATTGAAAAATATAATGTCCGTGTTCTAGTTTGTGCAGCATATGGATAAATAAATAGCGAGAGAGACGACTTTATAGTGAAACTAAATATGTAATGGTATCTGTTTATAAAAAAATTGAGAGAATATGCAAGTTTAAAATCTAATCATATGAAAACAATGCATCGTCCAATTACATTTGAAAAGTTTGTGAAAGAACTGTTATATTATTTTATGTAGAACAATAATCTTTTATGACTAATTTCGTACTATAAATAATCTTCTATTGATCAATCGAACAAGGATATCTACCAAACACACGATAATTATTGCTCATAGTTAGTTTTCAAATTCGCGATAATCTTAAGCGAATAACTTGCTCTACAAAGACGGATTTAATTTATAATTTCATATTGTATTAAATTCCATACTATAATGAATTTGATTTTATACCTACATTGAGGTACCAGGGTATTCATGGAAAATAACACATGGTATCAGGGTCTTCTCTTCTTTTAAAATTGGGACATAAATCAATCTTAAAAAAATAAAATAAATTAGCATCGATTATTACAATGAAAGAATTGGCTCGAAATGCTATACTATACAAAATAATTAATAAAATTAAAGCACAAAAATCACACACAGCTCTACACATTCTTCTTACAAGCAGCATAAATCCAACACATATAATATAATTACGTACGCCAGCCCTTATAATATTATATTATTGTATATTTTCATAGAAACCAGGGCGGGCCCCACCATCACAATCCATGGCTGACCGACTTTGAATTTAATGGCCACCGTTAATGTTATTAAAATTGTAATTTTAACTCGTAACGAAAGACGTTCGAATACTAGTAAACACGACGATCTAGTACGGATCAAAAGATTCTAAAAAATTATTTATATAATATTTTATGATAATTTTATCTTATTTAAGACATCATAATATGGTAATGAGCAAAAAAAATGTAACAATACTTCAACGAAAAAAATTAAGAATACCAATAGAAATAAAAAAATTGAATTAAACTACAAATTAATAAATGATAAACTTCGAAAGCAAACCAACAATATATTCTAATGATAGGATGATGGCTTGAACCCCCGGTTCATGTTTCACGACCAATTCAAACATCTTGTTGAACTCCTTGCATTTAGCTACATTGAATGATACGACTTGTCGATCCGACTGAACATAAACAAAATTAAATTGCTATCGTCCGATCCAACGAAGATCGATAATCCTATACTATCCTATCCTCTAGTGATTTTTTAAGAATTCAACTCGGTCTATACCTATCGTACAGTTGTTTTGACAACCTTAGCCACCGTTATAGCGCATAATACAAAAATTCAGTACATACTGAAAATATTCTGGTATGTTATTAACGGTTTTTACTTACGTGTTACATTTTATGTAATAAGTGTTCTCTCGTGATTAACTCATTTTCTAAAGTATTTAACATCTGTTTTATACAATATGTATTACAAAATTTGAACTACTAAATTTTTTTATCCGACAATAATATTTTTTTTTTTGAATATATACGGAATGTTTTGTGTTCAATAACATAGTTGGACCGAAATTTAAAGCCTAAGCCAAGCAAAGCCAGAATGATAAAGGAGTATATAGAGAGAAGGGCGGTTGGATAGAAAAAGAGAGGAAATATTCCCTTTAGCTTTCAAGTTGTTTTCTTTTGGTGTTTTCTTCTGAAACCAAACAAAGGTCTCCTTCCCACAAGTCCCAGATCCCTTTCTCTCTCTCTCTCTCTCTCTCTCTCTCTCTCTGTGCTGCAACAGACTCCAAACTTTTAGATTATTAGTAATTTTTGGTGTTTTTCCCATTCAAATTCTTATGTTTTTTGGGTTCTTCTGAGAGACTTTGTTCTAAGATTTTGAATAAAACCAAAGTTTTTAAAGCTGTTTGTGATTTTGGAGAAACTACTCTTTGTTACTTACTAGTAGTTCTTTTGTTTCTTAGCAAATACTGTTTTAATTAGCTTCCAAAACCCTTTTTGTATTTTTCTTACTCATATATGTTAGTTATGTCTGGTAATATCTTTGCAGTTCCTTCTTTAGTTCCAAGCTTTGCTCCTTCGGAACTTGACTCTAACCCAAACCCTAACCCTAAACCTAACTCCACTTCCACCCCAGCTTCCAAGAAGAGAAGAAATCAACCTGGAAACCCTGGTAATTTCCTAACCCCCACTTTTTAATTAAGCTCTTGTAAGTGTATGATTGATTAGGCTTTTATTCGGAAAAAAATTCTACTGAACTGATATTGTTTGTAAGAGAAGATGCGAGTTCTCACCTGAAATCTTACATTTCAGTAGTTTAAATATCATTTAATTTGTAAATAATTCTTTAATTTTAAAATCTTATGTGTTTGCTAACTTTTCTGGTTCTGAGTCGGAGGTGTTAAACCAATTACGGTAGTCTGAAAATTTGCTGGCTTTTCTTGAATTTGTTTTGGTGGTGATTATTAGATCCAGATGCTGAAGTTATTGCACTTTCGCCAAAGTCACTTATGGCGACCAACAGATTCATCTGCGAAATCTGCAACAAAGGGTTTCAAAGAGAGCAGAATCTACAGCTTCACAGAAGGGGTCATAATTTACCATGGAAGCTCAAACAGAAGAGTAATAAAGATCCAGTCAGGAAGAAAGTTTACCTATGCCCGGAAAAGACTTGTATTCACCATGACCCTTCTAGAGCACTCGGCGATCTTACTGGAATTAAGAAACATTTTAGCAGAAAACATGGCGAGAAGAAATGGAAATGCGAGAAATGTTCGAAGAAATACGCAGTTCAATCGGATTGGAAAGCTCATTCTAAGACTTGTGGGTACTAGAGAGTATAAATGTGACTGCGGCACACTCTTCTCCAGGTATTTAATTTAATTCAGGTTTTCATTGTCTGAAATTGAATGTCTATTTATTTATTTTTTTAATTTAATTTGATCGCAATAAATTAATAGATGTAGATATTCATTTATTGGGAACAAATGATTAGGGAGTAAATGTCTTACATTGAATGTTTGGAATTATAAATACAGGAAAGACAGTTTCATAACGCACAGAGCATTCTGTGATGCATTAGCGCAAGAAAGTTCAAGAATAACAACTTCAATTGGAACCAACAATTTGAATTTCAGAAATGATCATTTAATTAATGATCCCAACAATATCATGACACCTCATCATCAACAACAACAATCTAATTTGCTTCATGGATTCACCGGAATTCCTCAAATCGGAGCGGATTTTGGTACCGGGTCGAATCAGCTGAAGCCTAGATTATCATTGTGGTTGGATCAAGCAAATTCTCAGAATATGAACGGTGTTGATGATCATGCTTCTGCAAATTCAAATTTTAATTATCAAGATCATCATCATATGATGATGCAGATGGCTAGTTCTGGAAATAACAGTATGTTCGGGTCATCATCAGCCGGTGGCGGCGGCGGAAATCTCACATTATCACCATTGAAGGACGAAGGTTCCAACAACAAATCTTCATCAATCTCGGAGACGCTTTCTTCGTTGTTCTCTAATAATCACGGAAATTCATCGAGTTCTCCGCCAATGTCCGCTACTGCACTTTTACAGAAAGCCGCTCAGATCGGATCTACAAAGAGTAACCCGACATTTTTCGGAAACAGTTTAGGAGTGATGAATTCCTCTTCAAATCCACAATTAGCTTTCAATGGTTTACTTCAAAACAGGAATCAACCGACGGCGAGTAATTTGACACAATCGCCGAGTAGTTCTTCATTGGGGAATAATAATATTAATTTTGATCATCATCAATCTATGTTGGGAACAAGTGGAATGGAAAGGCGAACGGTTACGATGAATTTTCAGAATCCGGCGGGGACTTTGAATGGAGATGATAGTTTGACGAGGGATTTTCTGGGAATTGGGTGGCGGAGATGGTGGCCGGCCGTTGTTGCCGCATGAGCTGGCTAAGTTTGCTTCGATGAGTTCAGTTATGGGATTAGGCCCATTCCAGTAGTAGCAATCACTCACTACTGTGTCTGCGTCCTTTTCACAACCCGTGTACCACTGCCACACAATAATGTAACTCTGAACCTTATCATGAGCTGGACGAGCTCATCCTCTACATCTTATATTCATTTTGAAATTTTCATGATATCAAAAACATGCAAACTTCTTTTAAACCATGCGGATTTTTTAAATTACGAGTCAGATTTTTGTTTATTAATTTATTATTTCAGTGGCAAAACATGCTAAGTTTAGTTATGACAATTTAGTTGGTTTAGTCGCTAGTCTCTTACTGAATGAATAAGGGAAATTTATCCGCGACTCCAACTCAAAGAAAATGGATCAATATTCATTTGGACTGTAAAAAAGCGAATAGGTAGAAGAGGGGAAGGCAATGGTGAAAGCTGGTGGGGACGGATAAGTGGTACCGGGCTATAATTGTCTAATTTTACATACTTTTGCACCGGAAGTGGTACCGAATTTTTTTTAACACTCTTAGTGACACCTTAATAATAAATTTTTATTCATAAAATTTAAACATTAATTATTAATAAATTTTAGGGTTGAAAATGTTATAATCATGATTATTACATAGAGTGGTAGTAGATTTATAACATATTTTATGTCTCATTATTAACTACCTGTCAATTGCTCATTTCTTTTCTTACAAAACATGTAAACCTAAAATAAAATAAAAAAATAAAAAAAAATAAAAAAATTGAACAGTTAAAAGAGAAAGGTAACACATAACAGTAATATGTAAATGAGATAGAAGATAAAACAGGAAATGAGGACATATCATTATAAATCGGCCAAAAAAAAGGTTTGTTCACGTGTATGTCATCATTGTTATACTTAATCACTCACAGTTCGTTATGTGTATATATAATGGAATAAATATTTACCTAGTGAATTCTAATTGGTTAAGTATAAAAATAGTTACATACACGGAGATAGAGAATTTTCACCCTTATAAATCCTCTTACACGATAGACTATAAGTAGCGGGGCCTAGGGGATATACTCGTATACATGTATTATTAGGAGTCGGATCCTTAAGGATAGCCCAGTTGGTTCCGGAGTGGCAGATTGTGTAAAGGGACGCATGATTTATTATTGACAGCCGCAATGTGGAAGTTTCAACCATTTAATGTGGAGATGACTTCTTGTGGACACCAAGTTAAAAGTTCTCCCACATGGTCGGGCTACTGGATCGCCTTGATTTATATCCTCTAACTACTATGTCGGTTCAGAGTGTGGGGCCCTGAGGCGTGGGTATCACCTTTTATGTAGAGGAGCCGGAGGAGACTGTGGAATGGGCGACCGGAGAATTGGGAGTTAGTAGATGGATGTTTGGTTGGTTTCTCATTCCTCCGCTTGTTTTAAGTTGTTGTTAATTTTATGATGTCTTGTTTTGGCTGTCTGTTGTGTCTCGTCGTCACTCTTTATTGTTGTTTTCCTTTATGAATCGCACGGAAAACAACGAGATTCGTTGACCACCCCGTCAAACTAATCCCACTCACATCGTCAGCGTCGTTGAGTTGCCGTTAATTATTTTATGTAATAACTTAATCAATCTTATCAGAAGTTAAGAACCCTAATGACCTTTTAATTGGTTCTTCTTTTACTTAATTTTACTGTTTTTTCCTCAATCATAAAATTATGTTGGGGTATATTCAATTAGGATTTTTAAAGATTATTTATGGATAAATAAGTCCAGTAAATTTTAAAAAACTATCCAATATTTTAAAAGAATGTAATGACTTATAAGATTTTGTATACTCAGAATTCTTATGTTCGGATTTTAAAAATTTATATCATAAGAATTTATAAGATTTGAAAGGATTACAATGACTTTTTATTTGTACGATGCTAACCAACCAACTTAGTTGGATGATGAAAAATGTCTAATTCAATGCAAACTTTACAACCCAAACTTTTCAAATAATGGTGGAATTTATCCTTCCCAAAGGTTTTATGATAGGTATAAGATTACTAGATTGCGGACACTTTGTTCAAATAATAGAATGAAGCCATAAACATAAAGTCAATAAAAGTCAATTGGTTAAAGTTGTGGTCAATAAAAGTCAATTGGTTACCGAATTCAAATTCAATTCGCAATTCGAATTCGATAATTCAGTGTAAATTCGGTAATTCGGTTACATCCCAATTCAATTTGGTAAAAAATGGGACGAAATCGGGTTGAATATAATTGAATTCGGCCTGACCAAATTCGAATTTATTTTTTCATAATTTTTTAATTTTATTATATAGTTAATATATATAAAGTAAATAGACCCTAAAAATTGTTTTTTGGCGGTTATTTATTATTTCGATTATTGTTTTCTGAATTTATTGTTTGTTTTGATTTTTTTTCTTGATGTTCAATTAGAGTTTTCTTGTGAAATTTGTAAATTCGGCAAAAAACGAATTCCGAATTCGCCAATTCAGTCAATTCGAATTCAGAATATAATTTTGAATTCGAATCCAAATTGGGTCCGTTTTTAGGTTCTAAAAAGTTGAAAACCCCGAATTCAAATGACCGAATTGGCGAATTCGATATTCACCACTACTTGCATTAGCAATAACATAAACGGTATCATATGGAATTGAACAATAAATAAAAGCAAACATTCAAAGTAACAAGAGTCAATGAAAAAGATAACAAATAAACAAAGCATGAAAATCCCACTAAAAAGTCTTATGGGTTAGGGTGGGATTTTTTTAAAGGGTTTGGTATTTATACTTTTCACTAAAAAATCCCACAAATTCCTAATTAAAAAAAATCCATCGAAATTTGGAAGTTTTTGAATACCAAAAGACTTTTTGTTACTTGTTTAAAGTCCTGATTAAATACCACTGGATTTGAAAATCATTTTAAAAAAATCCTAATAGTACTGATTGAATACCACATGACTTATTTAGATTACTTAAAAGTCTTAATTGAATATCACAAGACTTATTTATCTCAAAATAATTTTTTAAAATTCCAATTGAATACACCCCCTTAGTAACAACCTTTAATAGTTCGGATAGTAATGTGTGTTGCTGCTTCAAATATATGCCACTAAATGATAATAAAAAACTACTCTCTTCGTTCTAAATTGAATTTCACATATGATTTTTACAACAATTAAAGATACTAATTGTAGGACTCATAAATTAACAGATATCCCTTAATATGAAATTTTTTGTAAGAAAAGTTCAAAAAATAAAACTTAATCCAATTGTATATAAAAGAAAGCGAAAAAAATCTATCACACCTTGATAGATTCATGCCTCAGAGCCAGAATTAGGGGTGAGTGATTCATGCCTAAGATTTTGTATACAAAAAAAAATTGTTTCTTTTTAAATGTACTTATAAAAATTATACCTTGTCCCCTTAAGATTTTCTAAAGTTTGATTACATTATATATTTTTAGAACTCGGATACTAAATACGTGCAAGCCCATCCTCCTTCCTTTTTCCCCATTAAGTAAAGAAATTGCATGCAGGCAAGTTGGGGATTTCACGGTGAACATAGGAATGGCAACCAACCTTTTTAGATTATGAAGCATTGGGTGTGCAGTGTCTCGAAGAAATGTGTATGAATTATGTATGGGGAGGGAGGAATTTTATATAGGTACGTAGTTACTTATCATCATTCTAAAACTTGTTTCGAATCAATGAGTAAAATCAATTTCAAAGAGAAAAAATTGAGTTTGAGTTGATTTTTTATCCTACGTATATTATATTAATTTATTCGAAAACAAATTTTAAAATATACTCTTTTCATCCCAAGTTATTTGGATATGATAAAATATCAAACATTACCCTATTTAATATTACTTAATATTACGTCCAATTAATGAGCAATTTATTTACAAAGTTAATATATAATTTAGGACAAATTAAAAAAAAAATGTAAACATAATTTTGTACGTACCAAATCAATACAACGTAAAGCTAGTCATAGGGCGGGGCAGTTTTTGACTTTCCAATACACAACTTTATAGAACCTGGGAACCTCTAACCTTAGGTTGTTATTTTAACCTTTTAATCTCTCTATCTCAGAAGTTATAATAATAATAATAATAATAATCAAAAGGTTCCTTGGTCCAGTGGGGTAAGGGTCTGCCCACAATTTCATAGTCGTGGGTTCGATACCCTCCTCATGCAATGGAGTAAGCTTTAATTGTCTCCCTTTCTAGGACTATCTTCTCCTCGTGTGAGATGCTTCTCTCTCCCTTTATGGGGAGTAGCACCATCCCTAGCTTCACAAGTTATAATAAGAAGTGGGAGTGGACTTTCTTTAGTTCTGCAGAAAAAAAAAAAAAAAAATCAACTTTCACAGTGAAGAAGGCCTTAGAGTACCCTTTTCCTCCCTCCTCCTATTCCCTAGAAATTATATATAGGATTCTCCATTTTAAAGCTTGAAAAAAAAAGTGATGGATGATAAACTTTCTCGTGATGATCACTACTTTTTTACAGATACTTGTCAATATATACCAACCTTTTTTTAGGAAGGATCCGAAACTAGTTTAACTTTCCTTTTCCAGTAATATTCTTACTTATTTATCCATCTTTTTTTTTATAGTAATAACAATTAATTGGGCTATATTTGATGCTTAATCATCACAAGAGGCTTGCCCAAGTGGGTAAGTCTTTGGCTTGGGATCGAAAGGTCCCAAGTTCGATACCCTCCGCCAGCGTTGCGGTGAGCTTTATTCTCCCTGATCTAGGGCTGTTCTCTCCCCGCCCATGGGGCTGTTCTCTCCCCGTCTGGGGCTGTTCTATCTCCCCGTTCATGGGGCTCCGCCTTCGGGCGTTCAAAAAAAAAAAAAAAAAATGTAGTAAATCAGCTTTTGGTTAGTTTTCTAAGATTATTACACAATTACACAATATAACGCGTTTTGTCACTCTTTGAATGGATAAAGGGAAAAAAAAATAAATTATATATTTTATTATTTTTACTAGAATAACGGAAAAAGTGGCAATCAAGGGTGGAATTAGGATCCTAAGTTAGGGGTCAAACTATATTATATATGTTACTATAGAATTTTTTCTTAAAAAATTTGGGGGCGAGGTGAAATTATAGGGAAAATATATGGAATGAGTATATAAAAAATCTTAAAAAACATCCTACATACCACTTGAGTCCGCCTGGGTGATAATTATACTTATTGATAAATTTAATTTAAAAAAATAATCCTTAAAGTTTACAAAAGATCAAATATTTTGAATTAGTAAAAAAATGAACAAAAATACCTGATATTGTGAAACGGATGGAGTGAATTCTTATCCAACAAAATCCTTGAGTTTAACATTAGTTCTTAGATTAATATTGTATGGAAAAGGCTGGAAAGCTTGATTGGTATACTTGAGTTAATTCACATTAAATAATTTAACATCAAATTTTCACTTTATATCCTAATTCTCGAGTTACAGTCAGTTTAATTAATTATACGAAATGCTTGACAAAAATTTCAAATAAAAATTCACTCAAAAAAACATTTTTTTAATTAATTATTTAACCGTAAGGGGCTTTTGCTGATTTTTGGCGGGGTAATGTTAGCTTCAGAACATGCTAAAGGGTAGTGAAGCAGTACACATATTTTGGAGTATGCATAGGGACGAAGGTAGGAATTTGGCGTTGGGGACAAAAATTGCAACAGTAGATCGAATTACATATAAAAACTACAAAAAAAAAAAAAAAAAAAATTGTTGGGGCAAATTTGATCAAATATTCTGAACTACACATAAAATTTACTATATCTAATAATATTTTTAAAAATCTCGGAACGATTGCCACCCCGCCCCTCTGTCTTCGTCCCTGGCATGCATATATTATATGGCCATTTCACATGCAATGCCAATCATAAAACTCCAATTTTCACCTATGTCTAAGACTGATAGCTGATTCATCTTCCACCCTCACCTTTTTTTTTTTTTTTTTCTTTTTTTTTAATGTGCTAACTAATGAGAAGTGATGTTATAAACTTAAAACTTTAGACCTTTTTTGTTTTTTTACTTTTTCTGATTAGGCTTTCCAATTCTGATTTTGTTATACATGATTTCGTTATGCTAATAAATAAAGGATTAATGATCTCTCACTCGCGGCGATTCAAGACATGTGATTGAGCTAATAATTCAATAATCGTGTATTGATTCATTACTTTAAAAAAAAATTGATATACTCATGACAAACCCACAAAACATGCAACCTAATTTGACTCCACCGGCTGCACAGGTTGAAATCATCTGTCCGCATACATGTCCTCGTATCTATCATTCAGAATTTAATATATGAATATTTTTTTAATTATATATATACATGGAAAATCGTAAATAATTAGATACGTAAATGGAAATATATACGTGAACAATCAATTTTTTGTCCAGTTGCACCATCGACATTGAGTTTCAACCACGCTCTTGGTCATTGGATCAGTAGCGTTGGACTCGGCATAAGCAAAGTTTGTTGGAATTGTGCACTTATTGCTATGTCAAGGGAGAGGGGAAAATCGAGAATGGGTTCATTTTGTTAGCCTATTTACTTTTTTTTTGGGGGGATGAATTGTTAGCCTATTTACTTAGGCCCATATGAATTGAGCCCAAATAAGGCCTCAATGAAAGGTTTTAACGGCTTAGAACATCACATTAGTAGACAGACTATATATCTTACTCTTTTTTTTTAAGCTCAACTGGACGGTTGCCCCATGTAGGGGAGAGAGGGAAGAGGATGATAGTCTTAAAAATGGAGATTTAAAGCTTGCCTCATGTACGAAGAGGGTATCGAGCCATGACCTCGCTAAGTAGGTGAATGACGCTTTCTCTGCATCTGTATTAAGGACCTTGTGATACTATATATCTTCCTTGCTAATACACTTTCTATCAAATTGACCAAGCCAGTTAAAGGCGAGATAGATCCAAATCCTCTGATACATTTATGATCGTCGAATCAGAAAAAATTACAATTATTGTTGGAAAAAAAATTATTTGACCCGCAATCGTTATTTTTTCTAATACAAAATACAACCGTCCCAATATATCCTAAATTCGGATTGACAGGTCCGACTTCAATGTTATCAGGTCAAGCTCATTCCCTACTTGGGAAAAAAAATGTCATGCTCAGTCGCTTCCCATCTCACCCCACCCCCTTAACAAAAACATTGGTTGGCAGCTGGTAGCTCACCAACTTTTGAAATGTAGCACCTCATGGAAAAGGCTAAAAATCTTCTTTTTTCCATTTTGTTTTCCATTCCCTGTCCCCAACAGATGATTGATAAATGTTCACGTTTCTCTTATAATTTTTTTAATTAAAAAATTAACGCATGTCAATTTTTTATTAATAGAACAGGAAATATGACACCCAACACGAATATAAGATTACTACCGCATATAAAAATATTTATATGATGAGAATGAGAGAGTTGTACAAAAGGCAAGTTTGTCGAACAAAAAAGAAAAGAAAAAGGTTGAAAAGGCAATTTCTTTCCGCGTGCTTATTGACTTCTTCATCAAGTAGTCGCGACTTCCAGTCCATTAATATCGTTTCTGAAGGCGTTAAAGTTTCAACAATGGCCAGTCTCCCATCTCATTAACTAAATCTCAGAACCAAGATGTATCCTAACAATGCTATTTTCCGAATTCTTCTTTTCATCTTTATGCTTTCAGCATTATATATAGAACTCGCAACATCTACAAGGCTTTTGACAACCGGTAAGTTTCAATAGTACTACTATATTTCTTTTCTTTTTCTTTTTTTCTTGAGATCTTAATAAATTTATTACTAGTTACAAAAAATATACACAAAGGTATAATACGATTAGTACTATTTTTTTTTTTAAATTTTTTTTTTCTATAATTTTTTTTGACTTATAAACATTTTTACTATTTATAATTTTTTGGTTTCATGCAGGCGTTCTTTACCATAAAGGATATCTCAGTGCACAAAGTAAATTCAAAATCACACATGATTCAGGAAAGGGTCGCACCCTATCAGGCGTTATTGACCATAATTTCAAAAGAATTTCATCTCATTCTGCCGATTCTGCTCGTCGTCGCCCTCCATGTAAATGTGCCAAAGGACCTATTACAGGGATTAAACCTTGCTGCTGTAATTGTTTGCCTCCACCTTAATTGCCGATTCATGACAATAAATAAATAACACAAAGATGGGACTTGGAGCCCCTTTTGTTTTTTTTAAGAATTATTTATTGTGATCTCTTAGTTTTGTCAATGAATGATTTTAATTATTGTGTTGCTTACAGCACTTAAATTTTGATAATATATTATGTTTTGACCATTTTTATTTTGGTCTCATAATATAATATTATTATTATACATAGAACAATTGTATTGATGTATTAGAAGATCTCAAATCGTCCTAGTTTGACATTCCATCGTGATAATAATTTCTTTTTCATTTTTTATAAAAAAAACTATTCTCACAATTGAGCTACATCGACTAGTCGTGACTGTGAACACTACCTGACGCTGCATTTCTCTTTCTCTCCTTATTTTTTCCACTCTTCTTTTTCTTTTTGGTGTTCTTTATTTTCTTCTTCCATGGCTAGATCCAACCAAAGTCGGGACTTTTAATTGGATCTAGTAATCATTCCTCCACTTTTTATATTTTCACCCCTTATTTTGCTGTAAATTGTGATAGAATTTTTTCAAAGCGTTTTTATTCAATATTCAAGACTCTGATGCAATATCTACTTCAAATCCTTCCAGATCTGGAGTTTCTCTCTAAATCCGGAATTGTTCTGGGTCCTTCCTCAGTTTTCTTCATCTTTCTAAGATAATATATGGGACGGTTGATACGCCCATGGTCTTGTAGATTGTTGATTTCTAAGAAAGGTGTTGAAACTGAGTTTGCTACTACTGTTCAAGGATTTTGGAGAAAATACTGCGAAATTTTTTATTATGTATTTATTTTTTTTCTACTGTTTTTAGTGTGTTGTTTACCTAGTATAGGGTGTGGGGGCTTTTATCTGTTATCATCAGTGGCGGAGCCACAGTGAGGCATGGTGGGGCAAGTGCTCACTGCTGGTTTTCCATTTTTAGTTTTAGTTTTGTTTTTGTAACACCTCATCTCGTGAACATTATTTATTGTACCCATTTTGAATCATTTTACGATTTAAAATTAAATTATTTATTTAGTTTTAGTTTTAGTTTTAGTTTTAGTTTTATGTAGCACAAACTGCCCGTGAGCATTGTTTATTGTACTTCATTTTGAATCGACTTTACGATTTAAAATTAAATTATTTAGTTTGTGAATTATAGGAATGACACTACTTATATTTTAACAATTTTGGTTAAAATGATAACAAACTTAAGTGTGTAAAAGACTAAAAAATAAAATTACTAATAAAAAAATTCACGATGAGACTCTCAGTAAACTATAAAAATTTCACGATAAAAAAGTCACGATATGAAATCGGATGACTTTGGAGGTTTATGAAGACTGACTAGAGTAGAGTGAAAAGGGTGAAAGCAAAATGTGAATAACTACAGTACTATAAAATTTCATCAAAAAAAAATTTTTTTTGACTCCATCAAATATTTATATCTTTTATGAATTTATTTTGTCGATGTTAATTATGCTTTCCCAAAGAAAATTTTACGATTCGCATATTGATTATCGTGGTGAGTTTACTGCAGTTGTATAACTTTTATTTTCTTATATTTTCATTTTATCTTTTGATTGTAATGACTTTGACAATTTTATAATTAATAGATAATTTCTTAAGCAAAAAGAAAAAAGAAAAAAAAGACTAGTCGTGACTACCACTCAGTCCAATAATGTATTTCAAGCGTTCAACCATGGCCACGGGATATTTATCCCAAAAAAGAAAAAAGAAAAAAAATGGCCATTGGTCAAAAGTTTAATAATAGTACATGCATTCCTAAATATAAATTTTTCATGGTGGAAGTACAAAATACCTTCAACCTTATCAACTTATTATCTCAAACCAAGATGTTCTCTAACAAGTCCATTTTCTGCATTCTTCTTTTCCTCTTTATGCTTTCAGCATTATACATTGAACTCGCAACATCTACAACTTTTAACAACTGGTAAGTTTCAATAGTACTGCATATTTATTTTTTCTAGTTAGAATGAGATCTGATAAATTTTTATTAATTGGAAAAATAAATATATTTTAAGATATAATACAATAGTGCTACTGTTTTTTTTTTTTTTTTTTGTAAACTTTATTTATTTATTTTTATAGGGGTGGTAAGTTCGAACTCGTGTAAACTCCCGGGTCGAGGTAATCAATACTTTCATGGTTCTTGGTGAAAGCAGACATTCTTGACCATAATTTCAAAAGAAATTCATCTCCCTCTGCTTATTCTGCTGCTCTTCGGCGTGAACTTCGTGCTTTCGGTGGACTTATTACTGGGATTCGACCTCGCTGCCGACATTGTTTTCCTCCACCCTAATTGCCGATTCATGACCATTAAACACAAAGATGTGTCACTCAAGCAGATGCGACCGACAATTCTGATATAAATTTGGTCCAATCTCGCATACGAATCTTGTGGTACAAAGTTCTTCAAATGAGGAGAGAGGCTTTCTCATTATTTCATTAGCAATGGTCTTGCTCTGTATATTGTAAAAAAGTGGATAATTCTAAATTACAATTTTTATTGGAGCATATTCATAACAAAATTCATGTAATGCTTTCCCCTTTTTTATTATTTTTTTTTATTATTATTGCTTATTCCGTTTCATATTGAATGTGCACTTTATTTTTCAGTTTGTTTCATAATGAATGTCCACTTTCTTCATATAGATATGTTTTCTTTATAAATTTTCATAACTAATTTCATATTTTTTAGAAATACAAACTCCACTAAAATATACTCCTAATAAAAAAATTATTATAACTTACTCATAATCAAACTATTAATTCTTCTTAATTTTGTATAAGTTAAATTTGAACAGTCAATTTGAGATGGGGAATTGAAATCTATTTAGTTTGCCCGTGAATGATATTATTTTGATGCTTACCGTGCTTAAATTTTATATATGATTCTCCATTATAGAGCTTGAAAAAAAAGTGATGATCATACACTATAAACTTTCTCGTGGTGATCACTACTTTTTATAGATGCTTGTTACTACCAACCTTTTTTTAGGAAGGATCCGAGACTAGTTTAAATTTCCTTTTCCAGTAATATTCTTACTTATTTATCCATCTTTTTTTATAGTAGTAATAACGATTATTTAGGCTATATTTGAAGTTTAATGTAGTAAAGCAGTATTTGATTAGTTTTCTAAGATTATTATACTCCATCCATTACTCTAATATAACGCGTTTTTTGTCTCTCTTTTGAATAGATTAAGGAAAAAGAAAATAAAAGGTATTTTTATATTATATCTTTTACTAATTTACTAGAATAATAGAGAAAGGCTATTAAAAAGGGAAGAATAATAGAGAAAGTCATAATGAGGGGCGGAATTGGGATTCTAAGTTAGGGGCCAAAATACACTATAAGTAAATGTTATTATAGAGATTTTTTTCTCAAAATAATTGGGGGTGTAGTGAAATTATATGTTAAGAGTGCATAAAAAAATCTTAGAAAACCCTGGTGATAATTATATTTGTTAATAAATGTAATTTTCGAAAATAATCCTTAAAATTTACAAAAGATCAAACATTTTGAGTAGTAAAAAAATGAACAAAAATACCTGATATTGTGAAACAGGTGGAGTGATTTCTTATCCAACAAAATCCTTGAGTTTAACATTAGTTCTTAGATACCTCTAGGCACTGCAAAGCTGATTCATAAACGGATACGGAATTGTCTCATTAGGATCCAGTATCCATTTTTAATTTTTCCTACCATGTCCAGTATCCATATCCTAGCGGATCCAAAATATGTATTACTGGGATCCAGTGATTTGGATCCGAATACTGGATATGGTAAAAGCCCGTTTCAAAAAGTCTCAATTATACTATAATCCACAAATAATTCTACGAAATATAATATAATATAATACAATACATAATCATATTGTTGTTTAAAGTTCAAAATATACAACGCTTGGACAAAATCCTACTTGGACAAAATCCAACAAGCTGCAGCGGAGAAGCTTTGATAAAAGCTACTGTGATCAATATATTCAATAAAGCAACTAAAGCAATGAACCTATATACAAGGTCAATAACCGACAAAGCAAACGGGGGGAGAGAGAGAGAGAGAGAGAGAGAGAGAGAGAGAGAGAGAGAGAGAGAGAGAAGAGGGAAGAAACGCCGGAGAAGGTAGAAGAGGAAACTAGGAGAGAGAGAGAGAGAGAAGAGGTTGTGATTCTGTGAATGTGTTAGGGTTTGTTATCTTAACCAAGAATATATATATATATATATATATATATATATATATATATATATATATAGGACTAAAATGGAAATATAAATAATTATCATATAAATCCTATAAAATACTTATATTACAAAACAGTCCTAAATCCTATAAATTCTGTAAAATATATTGTTTTAGGAAATATATATTGTTTTACCTGAAACAGATTCGGATTTAACGGATACGATTTTTTATATTTCATATTCGTAACCATTTTATTACTCTTATACGGATTCGGATTCGAATGCGGGTATATGGGTCTGAAGTTCTTACCATATCCTTAAAAAAAATACGGGTTCGAATCGGATACGGATAAAAATCCGACCCGTTTGCAGGCCTAGATACCTCCCTAGGCATGAGGTAAACTTTAATTTGTCTCCCTTTCTAGGGTTCTTCTTCTCCTCTTGTGAGGTGCGCTACTCTCCCCTTATGGGATTCCGCCCATCGTGGCGTCAAAAAAAAAAAAAAAAAACATTAGTTCTTAGATTCTATTGTATGGAAAAAGCTGGAAAGCTTGATTGGTATACTTGAGTTGCTTCACATTAAAGAATTTAATGTAAAATTTTCACTTTATATTCTAATTCTCATCTTACAAACTGTTTACTTAATTAAATGAAATGCAAGACAAAAATTTCAAATAAAAACTCACACTAAAAAACATATTTAAAATTTTCACTGTATGTTCTTCTTCTCGGCTATAAGACAGTTTGCTTAAATTATACGAAATAAGAGACAAAAATTTCAAATAAAAATTCACTCTAAAATCAGTTTGCTGATTTTTGGCGGGGTATCTTTGACTTTAGTCATACTAATGTTAGCTTCAGAACATGCTAAAAGGTAGTGAAGCAGTACACATATTTTGGAGTGTGCATATAGATTATATGGCCATTTCACATGCAATACCAATCATAAAATTCCAATTTTCACCTCTGTGTATAACTGATAACTTAGTCATCTTGCACCCTCGTCTAGGCTTGTCAATTGGACTCAATAGTCCATATCCATATCCATATTTATAAGATTCAATTTGGGTCTAAATATACTTTTCTATTCTCAGATTTAGATTGGGTCTGGACTCATATAGGTAAGATCCAATAATTGTATAGATCCAAGAGATCCAAAGACCCAATTAAGATTATTCTTTTATTTTGTTTTATATGAACCCAAGGATATGATCCTAATATTAATGAACGATGCATATTATTTTTCACAAAATATTTCGCTAATAATCGTTATTTATTTTATTTAAAAAAATATTCATGTTTCGATCGATAAAATTGAGTGTCAATAAAATTAGTAAGCGGGCCCAAATTAGATCCAATACCCAATATGGTTGAGTCCGAACTCTAATTGAAAAGATCTAGACCTAATCCAATAAAAATTAAACTTGTATCTCAATTTAATGGGTATGAGTCTGCACTCAATATTTTAGACTCAATTAACAGGCCAACCCTCACCTTTCCTCCTTTTGTGCTTTTTAATGTGCTAACTAATGAGAAGTGATATTATAAACTTGTAGACATTTTAGCCTATTTACTAAGGCCCATAAGCATTCAGCCCAAATAAGGCTTCAGTCAAACGTTTTAACGGCTCAGAACATCCACATTAGTAGACAGACTATATATCTTACTTGCTAAAAGACTTTCTATCAAATTGAACGAGCCGGTTAAAGTGCGAAAGATCCAAATCCCCCCGCACCGTGTAGATACATTTATGACTGTGGGATTAGTTTACAATTTTTGTTTAAAATACCTATTTTTAACCACAATCATTATTTTTTTGGGAAAACAGCCCCACTAGTCCCCCAACTTATTCGTATTAGCCTCGAGAATCCTTATTAAATTTTTTCAGCTAAAAGAATCCCTTATAATTTTAAGTTCCGCCCAGAAAGTCCAAAACACCAAATTCACGGTGGTTTCCGACGGCTGGAGCATGTGCGGTGCACATGCACTTCAAAAACAAGGGTAAAATAGTCAATTCGTATTTAAAATAAAAAAACCCTTCTTCAATTCTTTCTCTCCATCCCACTACGACCCATCCTCTCTCTCCCCCTCCCGCTCACTCCGCACTACTCACCGGGGCCACCGCATCCAGGGGCCCGCTCGAGCATACGTCGCCGAACTTCACTCTCATTCTCGTATCATAAGCGCTCAAAACGACAGCGGTCTCAGCTTTGTTCTTCGATTCCTTTTAGCGGTGACAAAACAAGCCGATCTCGACTGGCGCCACCATTAATGTCGGAATATGAGTTCGAAAATATCGCTAATTTTACGATCATTATTCAAATCCCGTGACGAAACTACGCTTTCGGAATCGAATCTTCAAATCAAAGAATCGAAACCAAAACTTAATCCTAAACTATCCCACGAACTTCACGACATTTTTTTCGCAGGGAAAATCGGACCAACTCAAACCCCATCTCCGCAGTCAGTGGAGACATTGCGGAGCTTCAAATTAGCATTTTGCCACCGGTTTCTTGCAAAAATAACAGGACCACTTTTATCCGAAAATCTTCAAACAGCATCGTGGGCTCGTCTAATTCTTCCTCATCGTCGTCATCAGGCGAATTTGCAGATGTTTCATTGTCGTCTTCGTCATCATCGGTGAGGTCTAAGTCAACATCAAGATGGTGAAGAAGCGATTCGGATGAAGGCTTGATTTTCCATATACCGCCGGAAAATGGGAGATATGATCGAGAAAGGGGGAGGGAGAAGAAGGGGGCGGGGGCTGGGATGGAGAGAAAGAATTGAAGAAGGGTTTTTTTTTGTTGTTTTTTTATTTTAAATACGAATTGACTATTTTACCCTTGTTTTTGAAGTGCATGAGCACCGCACATGCTCCAGTCGCCGGAAACCACCTTGAATTTGGTGTTTTGGACTTTCTGGGAGGAACTTAAAATTATAAGGGATTCTTTTAGCTGAAAAAATTTAATAAGGATTCTCGAGGCTAATACAAATAAGTTGGGGGACTAGTGGGGCTGTTTTCCCTATTTTTTTTTATCAGACAGTCTCAATATATTCTAACGGTGCAAAATTTTTACTCTTCTCACCCCCTTAACCAAAATCCAAATGGAGAGGTCAAAACTCGATGTTATCTTCCTTTTATGGAAAAAGGGAATTCATTCAATGTCTGCTAAAATAGCCTAAATACATGAAGTAGGTACACTCTCGACAAAAAAATAAGCAATCTCAATAGTGGTACCATAACGAGCTAGCAGATGCGCAACAAGATTGCCATCTCTGCTTACATGCTGAAAACTGTAAGAAGGAAATCCTAACAACTCATGCTTAATCATATTCACCAAATGACCTATATTAGAGAGGTCATATTCATCATTTCGCAAAAGACACACCGCTTCCAAAGAGTCCATTTCCACAACTAGACTCGTGCTGAGAAACCCCTTTGCGAAACGAACTCCCTCCAATATAGATGTGAGCTCCGCATGCAAAGGGGAGATCGAGTTCCTCAAGCGATTCGCCATGCTTCCCAGAACTTCGCCGCGATGATTCCGTATCACAGCCCCTATACCCGCTAGAGTATTTGTCCATGATGCATTACAATTAACCTTATATTCCTCCAGCCACGGAGGAACCCATCTGTGGTCACCCGGCAGCTCCCCATCAGCTTGTAACAGTGGTACTGCGTGTTAAAACGTCTCAGCGTACTCCTCTGCCATTGATCGAACTTGCCGAATAACCTCATCATCCTTCGAAATCCTTCATTCACAAATATGTGAATTACGCCTCAGCCATAGAAACCATAATAAATATATCAAAAGCCTATTATCCTTGTCACTTCCTTGCTGGAAAAAAGCATCAAAAAAGTCCATGAAGCTTCTTGTTGGAAGACGCTTCCATTCCGAAAATCCCTCTATACATTCCCAAAGTGAAGATGAATAAGGACACTCGAAAAAAATATGCCGCTCCGTTTCCGAGGATGCATAACATCGAAGGCATAGGGGATTTCAGTCAGGAATACACCGGGATAAGTTCTCATTGGTTTGCAATATACCATGGCAGCACCTCTAAATAAAATTCTTGAGCTTCGGTGGTACTTTCAAGCTCCATACTCGCCTCCAGAAGTTTTCAATATCCGTACTGGTAGATGTCTCCACTCCCATTCCTGTGCGTTGCAAGTAATCCATCAAAACCGTATAGCCCGACTTAACCGTATACTTGCCCGACTTGTTATATGCCCAAACAATTCTATCCACCGGCCTCGGATATACAGTGGGATGGCTTTAATGTTCTGCACATCAAAAGGATTAAACAATTGTGCCAAACTTGCTTCAGACCAACTCCCTCCTGGCTCATTCATTAATTGCCAAACTTCCATATTTTCAAACTGAGGCGGGCACGGAGTAGTAATCCGAAAAGTATGCGGACTTGGTACCCATCGATCCCGCCATACTCGAACGTTGCTCCGTCCCCTATCCTCCACTGGAGCCCGAGATGTAGCAAATATTGTCCATCGAGAATGCTTCGCCAAATGTAGGACGGTTGAGCACCAATTTTTGCATTGAGGATTTTGGTTCCCGGATAATACTTGCTCTTTAATTCTCTGCTAACCAAACTTGTTGGATTATTTATAATCCGCCACGACTGTTTCGCCAATAGAGCCAGGTTGAAAGCCTCTAAATCACGCAAAATTTCCACCAAATTTTCCGTTTACCATCATTGTCTCTCCACCAAAACATTCGCATCATAGACGTAATTGAATTCCTAGTTTCGTCCGGCAAAAGAAAACAAGACATAATGTAAGTCGGCATTGTTTGAACAAAAAAATTGAGCAGAACCTCTTTCCCCACTTGCGAGAGGAATATCCCCTTCCACCAATTAAGCTTCTTCCAAACTATATCCTTCACAAAAGCAAAGGTGTTTTTTTTCGAACGCCCAATAACATAAGGCATCCCTAAGTACTTTCCATTTCCATCATCTTCCACCACCCCAAGCTGTAACATGATAGTTTCCTTCAAAGACAAGTCGGTACCCTTCCCAAAATATACCGAAGATTTCCTTCTGTTGATAAATTTCCCCGAATGATATTCATAATCTTGTAGTATTGCTTGAATGGAGTCAATATTTTCCATTGTTCCTTTCGCGAAGAGGATGCTGTCATCCGCGAAAAGTAAATGAGACACCTCTGGTCCTCTATTACCTAACCGAATTAGTGCCGAAAAGCCCTCAGAGCATAGGATAAAAAGAAACGATGACAACGGGTCTCCGTGTCTTATTCCGCGACTCGGCCAGAATTCCTTGGATGGCTGACCATTGATTAAAACGGAGAAACGCACAGTCTAGATGCATGCCATAATAAGCCTTACCAACTTCCAAGGAAAACACAAAATATTCATTACCGTCTCCAAATAGTCCCACTCTACCCGGTTAAAAGCCTTACTCATGTCAAGCTTAAAGGCAAGCTCCGGGTATTTATTTGCTTTTACCTGCAAGTTATGAAAGCATTCGAAAACTACAATGGCATTGTCAGTAATGAGTCTTCCCTTTAAAAAAGCGTTTTGAGCCTCATATATAACCCGTCCCATTACCATATTTAATTTGTTTACCACTATTTTTTATACCAGTTTATACAACACATTACATAAACTTATAGGTCGATACTCTGTCATTCTCATTGGCGCTTTGACCTTTGGAATTAAAACGATGTAAGTGTGATTTAAAGGTGACACATCCATTTCATCATTTAAAATGCCTAAATCCATATTAGTAATACTGGTGCCACAAATATGCCACATTTTATGCAAAAAACAAGCATGCATACCGTCCGATCCCGGTGATTTCGTGCCCGGCATGTCCCTCAAGACCCTATAAATGTCGGCTGCAGAGAAGGATCTATTCAAAGTTGATGCCGTCGCATGGTCCAATACCTTGGTGAACAAGTTAGGATCCAAATGTGCATGCATCAATCCGCGGCTAGTGGTGAATATTTCTGTGAAGTACTCCAAGGCAGCATCATGAATTTCCACTTTCATTCCTTGTAACTCGGCCATCAGCTAGCTCCAATTGTTGAATGGTGTTCCGTGCACGTCGAATACTAGCTTTATGATGCAAATATTTCGTATTTTTGTCCCCCTCCTTAAGCCATTCTGCCCTTGACCGAAATTTCCAATAAGTTTCTTGATCCGCAAGTAAAGATTCCAATTGAGACATGAGTCGTTTTTCCTCCACAAAAATTAAAGGGCCCTGAATTCTCATCATGCGAAGCCGCCCCTCTACTTCGGAAATTTGATTGGAGAGCTACTGAAACCTCCCTGATCCCAGCGGTAAAGTTCATCCCGTGTCTCGGCAATTTTATGGATTATATGATCTGGGGCCGTTGAGTGCATATGAGACCAAAAAGTCTCCCAAATTTCTGCGCATTCCTGGTGCCTGAGCCAAAATGGCTCAAATCTTTTGAGCCTTTTGCCTCGATAAGTACGGCCATTGTCCAATTTTAGAGATGTAACAAGTACGGGTAAGTGATCCGAACCTTCATGAGAGAGCACATGTAAATGGGAAGTGTCAAATTTTTGTTTCCACAGATCATTCACCAAAGCCCTATCCAATCTCTCATATACCGTGTGAGGTTCATCCCTCCCATTGTTCCGTGTAAATTTCGGCCCCACAAATCCAAGATCATGTAACTCAGCATTAGAAAACTATCAATCTGACTTTGAGGTCTTTCCAATATACCTGTTTTTTTATTCTGAAACATTATTTCATTAAAGTCCCCATAACTATCCCGGTAAATTTTGTAATTGAGATAACCTTGTGAGCAAGTCCAAGATTCATGCCTAAGTTCATGTTTCGGATTACCGTAAAAACCAGTTATATGCCAAATAAATCCATCATCTTCAGAAATATAAGCATCAATGTGACCCGGCGAGTAACTAAGCAGAGTAAGATTAATATTAGAACTCCATAGTAATGCAAGACCATCACTACGGTTTACACGATCAACATAAAAACCATTACGAAAACCTAACTTGATACGAATAGCATTCATATCAGAACTGAAAAGTAAAATTTTTGAAAAGAAAAGTACATAAGGATTTACAGCTCTAACCAAGCTGCTCAAGTCTCGAATTGCTCGAGGATTCCCCAATGCCCAGCAATTCCATGCTAAGGTATTTATTGATATCTGTGGGGTGAGCAACCCACATCTGGTTCGTTAACATGACCATCCTTTGAAAAAACACATGTAGCTTCATATTTGCCACGCTTCGCAGCTCCTACCTTCAAAGTCTCCTCACTGGGTTCCAATGCCCTCTTCACTATTATACCCTTCCTCCGCGTGCCCTCCTCCACCACCTTTTATCCAGACGTGCCAGTAGCAGGTGGAGCCGTTGCACTAGCAGCCCCAGACCAGTCAGATAAGCCTCGGGATCGGTGTGCCGGACCATTATATCGAAGGGGACCTCTGTCACTTCCCCTAAGAATATGCTGAAAGGCATTTTGCGAAAATTTGTGACCTCCAAATGCTTTTATTTGCAAGTCTTATGCCTGTGTTTAATTAAACAGCAGAAGAAGCACAATTTGGGGAGCCTTTCATATCTGATTTGTAAAAGTCGCTCACCTCTGCCGTGTAATCGAAGTTTGATAAATCTCCTCAAGGGCCTCGTCAAATCAATAAGGACTCTGAGGCGCAGAAAACATTCCCCCTTTCCTCCAATTACCACACCAACTTGTATTTCCTTACATTGGCTAAAACTTCCAAGCTCACCAAAGTTCTATCCCCAACCGCAACATGTATCGAGTAAGACTCAGCAATAAAATCCTTCAAAACAAGGATGTAATTCAGTTGCCATGGCCTTAGGATGACTACATGGTTGTCGAAACTCTACGGACCATTGTTTAGAACAAATTCTACAGTTTCATCCGTGCCGATTTTTTTGTGATAAAATCCATTATCCAATCCCTGAATGTGGAAGTCACCACACCTCCAAGAACGTACCATAGCAGCCTTGAATCCCAGATGGTTGATCTGACCATATTCACGCACAAAATCGAAGATGCTACGCTGACACTCCTCCGTACCTGCAGCCAAATAATATGTTGCGAGTTCCACCTCCGTTGACTCCTCCTCCGTGAGAGTTATAGACTCAAGTTGCATCGCAAGGTCGTGTTCCATTGCAATGGTGTTCGAAAGCTGAAGAAAACGAGACCTTTTGTAGAAAAAACCAAAACCCTATTTCGGAAATCTAGGGGGAGAAAACCCTAGCCGACTAGGGAGAAGATTATCAGGTCATGATTATTCCCTATTTAGAAAAAAAAATGTCATGCTCATTGGTTTCTATCTCACTCCCAGCCCCTTAACAAAAACATTGGTTGGCTGCAGGAAGAAGCCAGGAATTTGGCGTTAGGGGATGAAAACTGCAACACTATGTCAAACTATATATAAAAACTGCAAAAAAAAAAATGTTGGAGGCGAATTTTATAAAATATTTCAAATTACATATAAAATTTACTATATGTAGTGTCTCTGGTTAGCTGGTAGCTCACCAACTTTTTGGTGAAGTATTACATTATTTTTCTTAAATTGAATATTTATATTATTATTTTAGTTTATTTCAAAATATATTTAATTTTTTAAAATTAACATAATTTTATTTCTAAACTTTCATAATTAATTTCTACTTGAGGGATTCAAACACTACTAACATAAGATATCCTACTAAATAATTTAATTAAGGACTTTATAATAATTTACTGGAGATCAAACTAACCTACTTAAACTTTTTTTTTGAAAAATCAAATGTGATTATTCAATTTTAAAATCTAGGGACTACATCATATCTTGAAATGTAGAAGCAACTCATTAAAAAAAATTTCTATCATGAAAATGAGAGAATAGTACAGAAGGCGAGTTTGTCAAACCAAAAAAAAAAAGGTACAAAATGCAATTTCTTTCCTCGTGCTTATTGACTTGATCAAGTAGTCGTTTCTTCCAGTCCATTAATATCGTTTCTGAAGCTCTGAATATATTCATTACTAGTTACAAAAATACAAAAAATATACATTAAGGTATAATACGAGTAGTACTAATTTTTTATTTAGCAAAAAAAAAAGAGTAGTACTAATTTTTTTTTGTTTTTTGTAAAATTTATGTTGTCTCATAAACTTTTTTACGGTTTATAATTTTTTGGTATCATGTAGGCGTTTTTTTGCCAAAAAAAACAACTCAGTGCACAAAATAAATTTAAAATTACGCATGATTCAGGAAAGGGTCGCACCCTAGCAGGCGTTATTGACCATAATTTCAAAAGAATTTCATCTAGCTCTGCCGTCCTCGTCCTCCATGTAAATGTGCCAAAGGACCTATTACGGGGATTACACCATGCTGCTGTAATTGTTTGCCTCAACCTTAATTACCGATTCATGACAAAAACAAATAATACAAAAATGTCTCAAGCACTCAGATGGGACTCCCTTTTTTTTTTTTTTTAAATTATTTATTGTGATCTCTTTGTTTTTGTCAATCAATTATTTGATATTTATTGTGATGATTAAAGCCCTTCAATTTTGATATTTATTGTGATGATTAAATCCCTTTAATATTATTATTATACATAGAACAATTGTATTGATGTATTAGAAGACCTCAAATCGTCCTAGTTTGACATTCCATCGTGATAATAGTTTTTTTTTTTTTTATGAATTAAATAATAATTTCTTTTCTTTTTTGAAAAAAAAAACTATTCTCATAATTGAGTTTCATTGGGGAAGGTCTGGCATGAGCTGATCGCAATGTAACATGCCCTACATCCCTTTCACATAAATTAAGGCGGGACCCACTCAATTTATGTGGGAGATACCTATGAGGGGAATTTCCGTTTCATTGACTAGTCGTGACTACCAGTCAGTCCAGTAATGTATTTGAATGCAACAATGGCCACGGGATATTTATCCCAAAAAAAAAAAAAAAACAAAGGGTCAGTGACAAAAGTTTAATGCTCCCTCACTTTTAAAATACTTTCATTACATGTTACGAAAATTAATATTCCCTTCATTCCTAAAAATAACACTCTTTAGACAATTTTATAAAATTAAGGAATTTGTTATTTTCACTAAAAGTTCCAATATTACCCCTCTTTCTCACTTCTATAGCATAAAAAAAGAAAAGAAAAAATAGAGATGACAGAGGCCGCAAATAAAAAAAATATCGAGGGTATAATTAGAATAAATTGTTGACAACTAATTAAAGAGCCTTAAACGACACTTAATTTGGATAAATATAGATCTCCTAAACGACAATTAAATAGGAATTGAGGGAGTATGTTTTTGTAATTAAAATACAAATATTACTTGTATACCACTAATTATTTTTAAGAAAGTAATATTGATATTTTGTTTAAAAAAACATCTTAATCTTTGTTTTCGTAATTTTTGCAACATGTAATGAAAGTATTATATTAAGCAATGGTGGAAGGAAGTACAAAATAATAATATTAGCCTTCAGCCTTATCAACTTATTGTCTCAAACCAAGATGTTCTCTAACAAGACCATTTTCTGCATTCTTCTTTTCCTTCTTATGCTTTCAGCATTATATATAGAACTCGAAACATCTACAAGGCTTTTAACAACCGGTGAGTTTCAATAGTACTGCATATTTCTTTTTTCTAGTTAGAATGAGATCTGTAAATATATTATTTATTGGATAAATAAATATATTTTGAAATATAATACAATAGTGCTACTGTTTTTCGTAAACTTTATTTATTTATTTATTTTTATAGGGGCGGTAGGTAAACTGTAATCGGACTTATAATAATTTTCATGGTTTATTTGTTTTTTTTTTTGTGAAAGCAGACATTATTGACCATAATTTCAAAAGAAATTCACCTCCCTCTGCTTATTCTGCTGCTCTTCGGCGTCAGCTTGAGGCTAGCCATGGACCTAGTATTCAGATTCAACCTCCCTGCCCAGGTTGTTATCCTCCCTGCCCATATTGTTGCCCATATTGTTATACTCCCTGCCCATATTGTTATCCTCAACCTTAATTGCCGATTCATGATCATACAACATAGACATGTCTCACGCACGAATCAAGCATATAAATCTTATGTATATGTAGTTTTTTAGGAGGGTGAGAGAGAGTTTCTCATTATTTCATCACCAATTGTCTTGCTCTTCTTCTTTTTTGCTGAATAAATGTCTTGCTCTTTATGTTGCAATGATATGGAGTTTTTCCAAATTACAATTTTTATTGGAGTGTGTCCATAACAAAATTCATGTGATGCTTTCCCTTTTTTTTATTATTTATTATTAGTGTTTATTCCGGCTTAGATTGAATGTGCACTTTATATTTGTAATTGTTTCAGAATGAATGTTCACTTTCCTCATATAGATATGTTTTCTTCCTAAATTTTCATAATTAACATCATACATTTAAGGAATGTAAACTCCACTAAAATATGACTCCTAATAAAGAAATTATTATAACTATTTGTATTAGTCAAATTTGAACGGTTAATTTAAAATGGGGGATTCAAGTATGTTTGTTTTTTCAGTGAATGATATTATTTTGATGCTTACTATGCTTAAATTTTGGCCTAATTAAGAAGATGAGCAATTAGTACTCCATCCGTTTTTTACGACACGAGGTCTTTTAGTTTAGTATTTTTACATGCGGTAATGCTTTATGGCTAAAAGGAATTGAATAATATGAGGGTAATTTCATGATGTCTTCGTTCCTCCGCTTGTTTTAAAGAAATTTTATTTTGATAGATAAGTAAAATTTAAAATTTAAATATAAATTAATGAATATAATATACATAAGATAAAAAGTCAATTCTCTTTCCTATAAATTTGTATTTTTGACCTACGTATATAGTATTTATTGATTTAAAGATAAATTTTATACTTACTCAATTACCAAGATAAAACTTCTCCTTGTTTTAAATTGTTAATTGTATGATGTCTTGTCTTGGGTGTATGTTGTGTCTCGTCGGGCAAAATGGTCTAATTAGTCTTTTATGTATTTAACATTCAATTTTAACATCTCTTATGTTTAATTTTGACTTTTATCGTCCTGAATATTTTTACGATCTGCCCTAAAAGGACTTCCGTCCAATTTTCTGTGATTTCCCCGTTTGCCTAGTCATCTGGTCAATTATTTTGTCTTATTACTAGGGTTATTTCTGTCATTCCATCTTACCCACTTTAATAAAAAAATATGTGGACTCAATTGTTAAACAAAATATCTATGAACACTCAATTTAAAATAACAAAAAATTTCAAACTCATCTTCTCCATCTTCATCCTCCACACTCTTCTCCACCACCACCACCTGCAACACCCACCGCCACCCACTATCATATTTCAATTTAAACAAAGTCCATATGTGACCTTAATCTTGACTTGAAAAATAAATGTTCTAGAGCTTGAAAACTCCACATTCTTCTCCACCACCACCACCTACAACAGCCACCATCTCCTCCCTCATCTTTCTTGGGTTCTTCATTGTCTATTGTCAAATTTTGAGATATAAATTCATCAAATTATGGACCAAATTCAATAATTATTGACTGGTATAGATCAGAAAAAAGAAAACTCAATTCACCAAATTAACTGATTTCAAATTCTCATTTCCTTCCAATCCCAGATTCAAAGAAGAAAAAAAAACCCAACTTTCTTTCGATCCAAGATTGAAACTTTTCCCCTAAATTTTTTTTTTTTGAAGCATAGGGTCATTAGTGATGAGGTCTTGAAGAAAATCATCTTATCCTACATATTTTAGAAGCAATCAGTTTCTAGGAATGAACAAGAAGATTACAGACAATGACTGTTTAATGTTGGATTGGAAGTAAATTAGCTCCCCTAAATCTGCAACCAGGCCACTAAATTTATCAAGAACCAAACTTTTTTCCCTCGAATCAAAATTCAAAATATCTAAAAGGCAAATTACTACTATTAGCACTAGTAGTAAATTAATTGTAAAAAAGACACCTCTTATTAAGAGAAAAAGGCAAAATTAGGGCTCTGTAGTTGATTGGGGTTGAGGTGAATCATAATTATTGGAGAAGATGAAGGCTTGGTGGTCGTTGCCATGGAAGATGAGCGGTGAAAAAGGAAATAATTGTAATGGTGAACACCAAGCAAACGAACCATCCCCAAAGTAAGCCACCAAAATAATTCATGGGCAAATTTTTGATTTTGTTCTTTATTGGCCTGGTTGCAGAAGATTTCTTTTTTGAAGTTCTTATTATGTGCTGGGGGGGGGGGGTCTTTGAATGAACCATAAAAATGGGTTTCAAACCTATTTTTATTAATTTTTTAATGGGTTTTCTGCAAAATGTATGATAACTTTTGTATGGGCAGAAATTTCTGGGTTAAGGATAAGAAACAAAATCACACTTTTAACCCTATGGTGGCGGCGGCGGCAGTAATTGGTAGTTAAGGATAGTATGGAGGATGAAGATGGTGGGGGAGATATGAGTTTTAGATTTTATTTTGTTATTTTAAATTGAGTATTCATAGTTATTTTTTTTAAAAATTGAGTACCCAAATGTTTTCATGTGAGAAATAGTCTGAAATACCCCTGAGATAAGACAAATATGTTGACTGGATGACTAGGCAAACGGGGAGATCAAAGAAAATTGGACGGAAGTCCTTTTAGGGCAGATCGTAAAAACATTCAGGACGATAAAAGTCAAAATTAAATATAAGGGATGTTAAAATTGAATGGTAAATACATAAAGGACTAAATAGGCCATTTTGCCTGTCTCGTCGTCACTCTCTCTTTTTCTTTTATTTTCTTTTTGAATCGCACGGAAACAAACGAGATTCGTTGACCACCTCGTCAAACTAATCCCCCTCACATCGTCAACGTTGTTGCTTTGCCGTTAATTCTTTTATGTAATAACTTAATCAATCTTATAATAAGAACCCTAATGACCTTTTCATTGCTTCTTCTTTTTACTTAATTTTTCCTGTTTTCTCTTCAATCATAAAACTAGCTTAGTAACAAACTTTAATCATTCGGATAATATGTGTAGCTGCTTCAATTAATATTTACCACTAAATAATAATAAAACTACTATTTTAGTTCAAAATTGAATTTTGACATCTGACTTTTATAATAATTAAAAATATTAATTTAATTACTACTAATTGTAGGATTTATAAGTGAGTGGATATCCTTTCTATGATTTATTTTTTTTTTTGGTAAGAAAAGCTTAAAAAAATAAAACTTTATCCAATTGTATACGAAAGAAAGCAAAAAAAAATAAAAATAAAATCTATCATACCTTGATAGATTCAAGTTGTGGCCGGAATTCAAATAAACATTTTATATGTAATCAGAGCCAGAATTAGGACTGAGTGACGCTGGTCCTTAATATTTTTTCAAATGTAAAATTTTGTATAGAAAAAAAATTGTTTCTTTTTAAATGTACTAATAAAAATTATGTCTTGTCTCCCTTAATTTTTTTTAAAGTTTTATTAAATTATATATTTTTAGAATTCTTCCTTATACATAAAGCTCTAATTCTACCTTTGTGTACTTGCTATTTAGAAATATAGTATTACTAAACTAAAGAGGTAGTTTAGTTTATAAAATACAGCCGGTCAAATTTCAATATTGAGTATGCACATACCTCTCCTTCCCTTTTCCCCATTAAGTAAAGAAATTGCATGCAGGCAAGCTGGGGTTTTCCCGGTGAACATAGGAATGGCAACCAACCTTTTTAGGCTAAGAATCATTGGATGTGCAGTGTCTCGAAGAAATGTGCATGAATTATGTATTTTGGTTGTGAATTTAGTTTTATATTACCATTCTAAAACTTATTCTCAAACTAATTAATATAATATACGTCGACATAATTAGGTTTTAGTTACTCATTCCGTCCCAAATTAACTGTCCACATTTCTATTTTTTTTTGTCCCAAATTAACTGTCCACTTTCTAACACATTTAAGAGGAATTATTAGCCATTTTTGTCATCAATGTATTTTCAAACAGCCAATTTTATCCTTTTCAACTTTTTTTAGCCATTTTTGTCATCAATGTATTTTCAAACAGCAAATTTTATCCTTTTCAACTTTTTTCAGCCATTTTTGTCCCCAAAGATTTTACGAGCAGCCATTTTTGTCATCAACTTATTTTTGAACAGCCACTTTCCTTAAAATTCAACGGACAAGATTGATTTTTGCAGGGGAAAAAATCCACATAACACCGAATCAGAAGACCAAACCCCCCCCCCCAAAAACCCTAATGAATCGTCTTCCTCTCCTAATCTCCTTCTCCTTTAATGGCGATTAAACACCTTCACAACGAAATCAACCATTCATCTTCATCAATCAAAAGACAGAAACTGTTGAAACCTTTTGCGTCGTCTTCATCCATGATCTCCAAACTCCATTAATGGCGATTAACCCACCTTCAGTACGAAATCTACCTTTCACCTCCCCCAATCAAGGAAACGCCTCACACGATATACACCATTAATCAATCCACTCATAAAGCAATCGTTGATTGATTTTGCAGGATTTGATCAATCCCAATCGCGATTTGAGGATTTGATTTTTGTCCGAAATTATCTTTATATTTCCTTAATTTCATCTCAGATTGATATTTTCCTTAATTTCATCTCAGATTGATATTTCCCTTTTTGTCCTGAATTATCATTATATTTCCTTAATTTCATTTCAGATTTAGATTTCCCTTGATTTTCTACATCGTAATTTTTGTCCGAAATTATCGTTATATTTCCTTTATTTCATCTCAGAGAGAATTTTTTTTTTTTCAAATTCCTTTATTTCATCGCAATTAAAAAAACAATCAATGTGACACGCGACTTGGACAGCAAAAACAACACGGGACGCTAGATGAAAAAGGCGACGATTCAAGAGTCTCGTTGACGTGCTGGATGTGCTGAAACAATCCTACATCAGCAATGTAGCCGCAGGCAATATTATGGTGCATGCAACAATTATATTGATGTATTAAAAGATTTTCATAGTTCTAATTTAACATCCCACCGTGATAATAATTTTCTTTTTCCAAAAATAAAAAACTACTCTCATAATTGAGTTTCATTGACTAGTCGTGACTGCCAGCCAGTCCGTCCAATAACGTATTGAAGCGTTCAACCATGGCCACAGGATATTTATCCAAAAAAAGGAGGGGAAAAAAAAGAAAGAAAAACAAATGGTCAGTGGACAAAACTTTAATACAAAAGTAATATTAGCCTTCAACCTTATCAACTTATTATCTCAAACCAAGATGTTCTCTAACAAATCCATTTTCTGCATTCTTCTTTTCCTCTTTATGCTTTCAGAATTATACATTGAACTCGCAACATCTACACAGCTTTTAACAACCGATAAGTTTCAATAGTATTGCATATTTATTTTTTCTAGTTAGAATGAGATCTGATAAGTATATTATTAATTGGAAAAATAAATATATTTTGAGATATAATACAATAGTGCTACTGTTTTTTTCTTTCTTTTTTTGTAAACTTTATTTATTTATTTTTATAGGGGTGGTAAGTTTACTACCGCATACAAAAATATGTGCATGATGAAAATGAGAGAGTAGTACAAAAGGCAAGTTTGTCAAACAAAAAAAAAGAAAAAAGGTAGAAAAGGCAATATCTTTCCGCGTGCTTATTGACTTCTTCATCAAAGACTTCCAGTCCATTAATATCGTTTCTGAAGGCGTTCAAGTTTCAACAATGGCCAGTCTCCCATCTCATTAACTACTTCTCAGAACCAAGATGTATCCTAACAAGCCTATTTTCCGAATTCTTCTTTTCATCTTTATGCTTTCAGCATTATATATAGAACTCGCAACATCTACAAGGCTTTTAACAACCGGTGAGTTTCAATAGTACTACATATTTTTTTTTTTCTAGTTAGAATGAGATCTGATAAGTATATTATTAATTGGAAAAATAAATATATTTTGAGATATAATACAATAGTGCTACTGTTTTTTTGTAAACTTTTTATATATATATATATATATATATATATATATATATATATATATATATATATATATATAGGGGCGGTAGTTCGAATTCGGGTAAACTGCAATCGGACTTATAATAATTTTTATTTTTTTGGGTGAATGCAGACGTTCTTGACCATAATTTCAAAAGAAAATCACCTCCCTCTGCTTATTCTGCTGCTCTTCGGCGTCAACTTGAGGCTAGCCATGGACCTACTACTCAGATTGAACCTTCCTGCCGACGTTGTTTTCGCTGCCGACGTTGTTTTTCCTGCCGACATTGTTTTCCTCCACCTTAATTGCCGATTCATGATCATACAGTATAGACATGTCTCACGCACGAATCAAGCATATAAATCTTATATACATGTAGTTTTTTAGGAGGGTGAGAGAGACAGTTTCTCATTATTTCATCACCAAATGTCTTGCTCTTTTTTTTTTTTTGCTGAATAAATGTCTTGCTCTTTATGTTGTAATGATATGGAGTTTTTCCAAATTACAATTTTTATTTCTTTTTTCTATTTAGAATGAGATCTGTAAATTTTTTATTAATTGGAAAAATAAATATATTTTGAGATATAATACAATAGTGCTACTGTTTTTTTTGTAAACTTTATTTATTTATTTATATATATAAGGGCGGTCAGGGACGAAACCAGGGAATTTAGCATATGTGTGGGGTGAAATGCTAAAATTCTTGGGGACTAATAAAAAGTGAAAAAAAAATTCTTGAGGGCAAAAAAAATTCTGTGAAGCGAAATTGATAAAATTTTCCAAATTTTTTCAAATTACACATAAAATTTCGATAAATAGTAGTATTTTTAAAAATCTCGGGGGGAGGGGGGCGCCGGCCCCTCCCCGCCCCCTGGATCCGTCCCTGAGGGCGGTAGTTCGAACACAGGTAAACTGCAATCGGACTTATAATAATTTTCATTTTTTTTGGGTGAATGCAAACGTTCTTGACCATAATTTCAAAAGAAAATCACCTCCCTCTGCTTATCCTGCTGCTCTTCGGCTTCAGCTTTGGACCTACTACTAGGATTTGAACTAGTTGCCGACATTGTTTTCCACCACCTTAATTGCCGATTCATGATCATACAACATAGACATGTCTCGCACGCAGATGCGAGTGAAAATTTTAATATGCACTTTGTCCAATTTTACATACGAATCTTGTGGTACAAAGTTCTTCAAATGAGGAGAGAGAATGTTTCTTTTCATTTTATTACCAATTGTCTTGCTCTTTATTTTGTAACAATATGGAGAAATCTAAATTATAAGTTTTATTGGAGCATGTTCATAATAAAATTCATGTGATGATTTCCCTTTTTTTATTTTTTTATTTTTTATTATTGCTTATTCCGTCTCAGATTGAATATGTATTTTATATTTCAGTTTGTTTCATAATGAATAGCCACTTTCCTTGGATAGATATGTTTTCTTTCTAAACTTTAATAATTAACATCATATATTTAAGGAATGCAAACTTCATTAAAATATGACTCCAAATAAAAAATTATTATAACTTACTTATAGTCAAACTATTAACTCTTCTTAATTTTTGTATAAGTCAAATTTGAACGGTCAAAATGAGATAGGGAATTGAAATCTGTTTTGTTTTGCCCGTGAATGATATTATTTTGATGCTTACCGTGCTTAAATTTTGGCCTGGTTAAGAATATGTACAACTAACACTCCATCCATTTTTTTACGACATAAGGTCTTTTAGTTTAGTATTTTTACATGAGGTAATACTTTATGGCTAAAAATAATTGAATAAAAATTAGAGAATACGATGGTAAAATTGTTAAAATAAAAATTAAAACAGATTATCTAAATTGAAATTAAAACGTGGGGAAAAAACAGGTTAAACGTAATGTTTAAGGGATTAAAGAAGCAAATTTTCATAAAAACAAAATCACATTTCATCAATCTTTCAACGTGGAACCGCTTTAGTGGGTTAACAATGTCTACTTGGAATGGCTGAAAGTACACGTGGAGCCTGACAATAGGTAGAAGTAACGTGGAATGACATACGCTCTCTCTCTCTCTCTCTCCGATGATGATTTCCAATCTTTGGTTAATCGCAGAACTACATAGACCAGAGTTTTACGTACAACTCAATTGTTCGTTCTTCTATCAGATTCTCATTCTCCGGCGGCGGTAATGAGGCGGCATTGGGGATTGATATCTGGCGTTCCGACGGCAATGGATTTAGCTGGGAAAAAATTTGTATTGACTATAATTTTATTGAATTTTGTATTTGCTTGCCAATTACTTCTCCTTCAGCCTCTCGTTGCTGCCTCAGGTAACTGTTCTTAGTTGAATTTTTACTCGCTGTGATATGTATATCTATGGAATAAATTACTGATTGTAATGTGAATGGATTTATGTTGATTTTCTTATCGGCTTTCTCGAAATTTTGACTTTTTTTGTGTGGTAAAGATGAGATTTTTATGTTAAATTTTAGCGCTTTTTGGTAAAGCTAAGGTTTTTTATGTTAAATTTCAGTGTGTTTTTTACTCTTTTTGAGTATCATTATTCATGGCAATAAAGTACTGGTTTTGAAATGATGGAAGTCCCTTCTTTGTGGATGATTTTACTGTGTTAGGATTTTTACCTTGATATTTGCCAAGTAATTCTTGTGTCATGACGATGAGTTTTTCTTTCGATCCGCAGATGGAAAACACTGTGTGCTGCTGCATTATTTCAGAAAGTTTCAGAAAGTGTAAAAGTAAAAAGATATAGCGAGGCACTTAATGATTTGAAGGCTGCTATAGAGGCAGATCCAACACTGTCAGAAGCTTATTGGCATCGTGCATCAATTCTTCGACAGTTGTGCAGGTCCGTTTCATAAAAATTATTACATCACTTTGAACATAAGCTAATTCCCTTTCTCTGTAGTAATTAAATGTGTCTCAGCTCATAAAAAATTGTAGATTCGACCTTTCTTCCATTTCTAGGACCCAAACCAGAATGTTAAAAGGAACTACCAGTGTCTTTTACATGTATTTTAACTCTGAATATCTAAATTGTACGATAAAGGAGCAAAGAATGATTACGTCGCATGGGCACATGACTCATGGTTGCTAGTAAAAAGCTAAAGGACATGTCTTTTACATTTTAGAATTCAATACATTACTCCTGGTTACTCAGGAAGTGTAAAATTCGATATGGTCTTTTCATTGTTAGTCTAGTGTTTTGTGGGTTGTGGCTTTCTTCATAATGATAACTCCAAAATTTTCCACTTTCAGTATCTTTTGGTGATCTTCATGCTATTTGTTCCCTTTCAACTAGGTATGACCCACCATCCAATTAAGTTCTAAGCAATTGTTGCTGAAGTTATTGCCTAACTGCTGTTTGTTTCACATTAGTTTTGATCTCCCTTATTTGCACAGTCAGAGTGAAAAAGACGTGTCCTCTTTGTTTTGTTGTAATGCTTTAGCTTTTAGTTTGTATTTGATCTATCACTCAATAATAGACTGTGATTGAGGTTATTCATAAAAAGAACGATTTCATGAATACAATCTTAAATAATTGGATGAAATCTGGCTCCCATAAGCTCCCGCTATTTTGCAACTCTTCTCTGTCTCTGTCCCTCTCATATCTGATTATAAAATCATATGATTCAGGCAATTTTTGGCTGATGTAGATTTGAGGAAGCAGAGAAGAGCTATAAAAAATTTCTGGAGATGAAACCTGGAAATGCAGCTGGAGAAAAAGAGCTTTCTCAGTTGCTTCAGGCACAGAGTGCTTTAGATTCAGCTACGAATCTCTTTGATTCAAATGATTTTGGGAAAGCATTGGAATACATAGATAAGGTGGTCCTTGTATTCTCTCCCGCATGCTCCAAGGTATCTATCTACTTGTGCTGATATATATATATATATATATATATATATATATATATATATATATATATATATATATATATTCATTTACTTTTACTCTAATTGTAGCATTGTCTGTGTTTCAATATTTAGTGTATACTGAAGCTAATGCCATGGTATTTCCTTTTCTTTCCAGGCGAAAATGCTCAGAGTCAGGCTATTGATAGCAACGAAGGATTATTCTGCTGCCATATCTGAGTCAGGTTACCTTCTCAAAGAGGAGGAAGACAATCTAGATGCTTTGCTGCTCAGGGGTCGTGCCTATTATTATTATTTAGCTGATCATGATGTTGCTCAAAGGTTTGTTAAACATTTTCATACATTGGCTCTTTTCCCCATTAATTTCTCTTAGAAGAGTTGGGATAAATAATGCAGCTAAGTGATATCTCTAAATATTCTTCACGTATGATTCTTGCTTATATGATTTTTGAAATCAGTTTTTTGTCAGGCATTATCAGAAGGCTCTTCGTCTAGACCCTGAACACAGTGAATTGAAGAAAGCATGTTTTGGGTTGAAAAATCTGCTCAAGAAGACTAAAAGTGTAAAAAAACCTATGATTTTCTGGATTGTTGCTATGTTTTCTGAAGTTATGTTTCTTCACTGTGACTTGAGTTTGATATGGTGCATGCAGGCAGAGGATAACGCCAACAAGGGTAAGCTTCAGGTTGCTGTGGAGGATTACAAAGCTGCCATCGCTATGGATCCAAACCATTGTGCACACAATGTACACCTTCATCTTGGTTTATGTATAGTCTTAGTGAAGCTTGGTAGAGGAAAAGATGCTGTAGCTAGCTGTTCCGAAGCACTTGAAATTGACGAGGAGCTTGTTGAAGCTTTGGTTCAGGTTCTTATTTTCTATGTGCTCTTTTTCTACTGAAGACGACAAATGTGCACTTAATGCTGGAGCAAAAGTGTCTTTTGTGACTGAAGATGTTTAATTGGAATATAAGAAATTTATATCATGTCATTGCTGGTAGTCATTGTGTTCCTGCAATTTTTTTTCTCAGAGAGGTGAAGCTAAATTCCTAACAGAAGAATGGGAAAGTGCTGTTGCAGATCTTAAACTAGCTGCTGAAAAATCACCACAGGTTCAGTTTCCACTGAGTTGTACTATTCTACCGTATCTTGAATGAACTTTGACTTTTTTATGAACGTGTTTAAAGAATCAGCCGGTGAGCTTTCCAGCTACCAAAACGAAAAGAATGAAAGATGCATCTTCTAGATTCTTTTGCCTGTAGGATTTGCTTGAGTCATCATTTCCATGGGTGTTTTTGGATTTATATCCATCGTTTAAAGGCCCTTAATTCTTAAAATAAAGAAATTTGCTGTGAGTTATTCGTCCCAGTAGTAATTAATCATTTAGTTACACTCTACGATCGGCCATTTTTTTCTAGGATTCAGACCAAGCTTGAGCTTCTTAAATTGAAAAGAGAGGGTCTGAGACTGATTATTTAGGCACCTTTTCTTCATCCTGAACTTTGGAGATATATCGTTCTCCACAGGAGGAAAGCAATTAGTGATATTATTTGTGGCAGAAACTACTTCCAGGATTGATTTTCATATGTTTCTTGAAATTGCGAAAATCGTGGTGATGTGTTTACTTCTTTTATCTGTTTGCCTGTGATTTGCTTTAGTATTCATATGTTGTATTGAGAGGTATTCCCTGGAATAACTAGTTGTCACTTGCGCAGGATATGAATGTTCGTGAAACACTGATGCGGGCTGAGAAAGCCTTAAAGTTAAGCCAGAGAAAGGATTGGTACAAGATTTTAGGGGTCCCAAAAACTGCGTCTATATCAGAAATAAAAAAGGCATACAAGAAGCTTGCTTTGCAGTGGCATCCAGATGAGAATGTCGACAACAGAGAGGAGGCAGAAGCCACATTCCGAGAAATAGCTGCCGCATATGAGGTCTCTCTCTCTCTCTCTCTCTCTCGTCTTGATAAAGAACTTTTATATGGCTCTCAAAGATAATAATTTCACATGGTTCTTGATAAAATCGACATTTTTCCTGATGAGATGAAAACCTAGAGAATGATGTTCTAATGTTAGAGGTACGAGTTACCTTGGCTTGCTGTATTTATTCCTCTTTATTCTTATTTTCAGATTCTTGGAGATGTGGAAAAACGTACCAGATATGTTAGAGGTGAAGATGTTGATGCATGGGTTCCGGAATGGGTGGAGGAGGATTTAATCCATTTGGTGGCGGGGGACAACAATATACATTTCACTTTGAAGGAGGATTTCCTGGTGGTGGCTTTGGTGGTTTTCATTTTTAACCTCAATGATACTTCCCTAGTTCCTCTACACAGAGAAGATCACTGAGAGCAGATCTCATTCTCTAGGAAAGACATTCAACTAACTCCTTCAGTTGCATGAGAAGTATACAACATCACCCTCTGTTCTTAAAGCTTTCCCTTGGTAAAGTTTTGCTCTGCAGATACTGTTCGGTGATTTTCAATGACAGTCAATTGACAGAATAGATCAGCACGTATTTACGTCGATAGTAAATGAGAACTGAGGATTTTGTTTACATTGTCTATTCTGTTTGTTCTTCTTCCGTCTATTTATAGAAATTCCTTCTCAAAGCAAGGTTTGCTTCCATGAGAAAATATCACGCTGAGTATTACTCTTTGGCTGAATCATGTATGAGAAGTATACCATTTCAATGTCCACTTTCTTGCTTACTAAAATCCTCCTAATCCTTTCTCTTCGATGTTTTTTTGGTGGATCTTTTGGTGTATATATCTGCCAGTATTTATTTTCTTGTGAGTAGTGCTTCTCAGGTTTGTTCTCTGTATTAGTAACTCAACCCAGAAGTAAATTTTAATGAAGATTTTGGTTCTTCTCACATTTATTTGTTTTGGTTTCAGTGCAGAAACCCAGCCTGCAGCTGAACCAAAGTTCGAATACAAAAGATGAACAAGTAGGTAAGAACAAAGGAAAAAAAACACAGATCCCTAATATTCAAGCTGTCACACAGAGGGTTCGGTGGTGGGGGGGGCGGGGGGGGGGAGTGTAAATCGTTCTTAAAGAAGGATGATCAAATGGGAAAGAAAAATGAAAAACGAGGAAACGCACACACAAAATTGCTTCAACTGCTCTTAGCCTTACAGTCACTGTGAATATGCAACCAAAAGAGCAGCTGCATGAGATGAACAAAGGAAAAAAACACAGATCCCTAACATTCAAGCTGTCACACAGAGGGCTTCGGTGGGGGGGGATGTAAATCGTTCTTAAAGAAGGATGATCAAATGGGAAAGAAAAATGAAAAACAAGAAAACGCGCACACAAAATTGCTTCATCAACTGCTCTTAGCCTTACAGGCACAGTGAATATGCAACCAAAAGAGCAGCTGCATAGGATCCTCGAAACATTTTCTGGTAAATACGAATTGCATCGGAGGAATCAGATGAACGAGCAGTATTAACAAGCTGTGGAGCAGCCTTCTCTGGTTTTGCTTTTGTTGGTGCAGGTGCAGGGGCAGGTGCAGGAACTGGTGGCGGAATGTAAAAAAACTTCTGTGGGAGGAGGACATGATTGATATCGTAGACGGCAAGCTGTCCATCAGTATACACAACACTGGTAACTGATGAATTGGTAATACCTGTTTTTATGGTAACTGAATTTCCAGTTGAAGTCACATTCAATGGGAACTCGCCGTAACGAGTGTCTCCGGCTTCCGTGCTTAACGGACCACTTGTCCTTTGGAATAGCGATAAAGAGTAGAATGCAGGGAGGATATGAAAATGAACCAGTTCAGATTGCTTCTGATTAGAGAGAGTGTTTAGGGTAACCTTTTCCATGTTTGAAAATGCAGAATCGCTTGGTGCGAAAATCGTTAAGCTTCCTCTGGAATTGTTAAGCTGATCATTGATGCGACCTGCTACTTCCGTGTTTCTCAGAAGACCGATAAACGTATTGAAATGACCTGCCTTTTCTAGAATAGCAGTGATGTTAATTGAACCAAGTAGTTCAGGAACCAGGGGGCCACTCCGAGGATCAATGACCGGAGCAGCCGGAGCTGCAGCTGGAGACTGAGAAACAATGGCATTCGAATGAACAAAGAAGAGAAGGAGGGGAATTTGCATGAAGAGCTGTTTCATCTCCATTTGATAATGAGAACCAAGTTTTGGAAATCTTTTTCCCTTTATGGAAATGATTAAAGTCGGAAGATGCTGCTGTGTGGAAAGTGCATGGAGAGAGCTTGATTTATATCGAGCCGGTGGATTTCCTGTCACAAAATCAAACCTTAAAAGTGGAGAAATAATTGAGTAAGGTACGAGAGCAAGGCGAAAACGAAAGTTAGGTGAAGTGTTGAATCTTAAGGTGGCGGGAGATCTGTTGATGTTAGTGTTAAAGCCGATCTGTTAAACACTATACACCCAAAAACAATCGCGCATCGCCCCAAGAGCGATTGATACGTCAGTTGTATCTGGAATGGTCTGATATCGCGATTTTATACCATGTTCATCACTTGACAAGTAAGGTTCTTCTGATTCCATAAACTACAACTCTTATGATAATTGATTTTATACCATGTTCATTTGCCATCTCTTCTGATAATTGATTTTGATTCTGAAGTTCACCATTTCTCTGGTTATATAATTTGTTTAGTAGACATGTAAACAGAAAAAACAGGTTTAATTTTCTCTAATTAGCTTCTGTAGCATAAGCTCTTTCTAATCTTTTCCCTTGTTGTGCTGTGCTGACCATACTTCATATCCAACAGGAGTAAGTTTATATACTTAGTTTGGCTGCTAGTTTTCATATTTAATTTTTGGACGGAGAATCTCAACATATAGTTCTGCCATTGTACTTTACTCCTTATATTTAAACACATAATGAAATTAATCAGATGGAAGAAATTCTATCTTTGTTTAAAATTTTATTAATGGAAGTGGGAGATGTCGAAGTAAAAAAATACTACGCTAACTTCTTTGATGGAAGAAATCCCATTGCTTGCTTTGAGACATTTCGTAGATTCAGTCATGCGATGCCCACTGAATATGGTAAATAGTGAACCGAACTTCAGGTTCTTCTGATGGCCGGTCATTTCATCCCTACAATCTGTGGTACTTTTATTACTCACTCCATTCCTAATTATTAGACAATTTTAGAAAATTAATGAACTTGTCATTTTCACCGAAAATTTCAATATTATCCCTCTCTCACTTCTATAGCAAAAAATAGGGATGGCAGAGGTGGCAAACAAAAAAAATGGTGAGGGTATAATTGGAATAAATTGTTGACAACTAATAAAAGAGTCTTAAACGATAATTAAATGGGAATGGAGAGAGTAGTAAAAAAAATATCAATAAAATTAGTGATACACATGTTTTATTTAATAAAATATCAATAAATTTTTTAAATAAAATTAGTGATATACATATTTTATTTAAAAGAGTAATGTTGATACTTTAACTAGCAATGTACCTTATTTTTTATTTTCTTAATTTTCGATACATATTTTAAACGACTTATATTACCGGTGATATTTCAGTTTCCTCTCCAAAGCATGTAATTTTGATTTCAACTTTGTATATGAAGATTCATATCCAACAAAAAACAACACAAATCTTGAATATTCATAAAGAACTTTTACACAAACAAGTCTGTAAATCAAAGAATGATGATCAAAATAAACTAGAAACACAAAACAAAACCAACACACACACAACAACAACAATTACACCATCAACTGCTCTTTCCCTCATAGGCCTAGAAAAAATGCAGCCAAAACAGCAACCAAATAGGACCCCCAAAACAATTTCTTGCTCAGGCAAATTCCACCAGAAGTATTAGTACTATTAACCAAAGAAGTATCATCGGAGTTAGCAGCAGGTTTTTTATGTTTAGCAGGCGCCGGAACCGGTGCAAGAACCGGTGGTGGAGCTACAAAAAATTTCTGAGGAATAAGAACATGATCCACCTCGTACACAGCAAGTTCCCCATCTGTATAAATAGTACTAGAAACTGATGCAATTGAAAACCCTGTTGTTAAATTCACTGAATTTCCAATTGCTGTAACATTTAGTGGAAATTGTCCATAATTAGTCCCCCCAGCTTGTGTATTTAATGGATTACTAGCGGTTTCGAATTGGGATAACGAGAAATAAGTAGGGAGAGTATGGAATTGGACTAATTCAGCTTGTTGCTGACTAGAAAGAGTGTTTAAGGTAATGTTTTTCATAGTGGAAAATGCAGAATCAGTCGGGGCGAAAAGGGTTAATCCTCCCCTTGAATTGTTTAATTGATCGTTGATTCGATCTGTATTTTGGGTGCTTTTGAGAAGGCGGATTAATGTGTTGAAATGCCCTGCTTTTTCAAGGATCGCTGTTATGTTTGTTGGACTGGGTGGTCCGGGAGCAGGGGCGGGCGTCTGGGGTGCTGGAGCCGGAGGAGATATGGCTGGGGAGGCTGCGGGGGAGAGGGAAACCGCGGTGTTCAAATGAATGAAGACGAGGAGGAGGGGGAATTTGAAGAGAAGTTGCTTCGTCTCCATTGGTATAATGGAGAGCGAAAAATAAGTTTATTAAAACGTTTTTATTTATGATAATGTTATTATTGCGTGGGATATGGGAGGAAGAGGTTGCGGTTTATATATTGAGTTAGTAGATTTGTTGTCACAAAATTGAGTGGGAAATTTTTGAGTGAAGGGGGCAGAGTTAGGTGAAATGGGTGCATTTTAAGGTGGAAAAAGATTTGATTTGATGATGATGATGTTTTTTTTTTTTTGAACGCCCGAGGGCGGAATCCCATGAACGGGGAGATAGAACAACCCCAGGAGCGGGGAGCGGGGAGAGAACAGCCCCATGAACGGGGAGAGAGCACCCTAGATAAGGGAGAATAAAGCTCACCGCACGATGGCGGAGGGTGTCGAACCCGGGACCTCTCGGTCACGGGCCAGACACCTGCCCACCGGGCCACGGCACCTGATGATATTTGATGATGATGTTAAAAGTTTAAAGCAGCCTTTTGCTTTGCTTGCTATGAAAGGAAAAACAGCTTCGATAGAAGCTTAGGAGCCTACAATATTTATTATTGAAATCCCATATCATTCATGTATTAATCAAACCAAGAAAAATAATCATTACCTAATTATGGGACTAAGGTTGTCATATCAAATCGAGTCACAATTATTATCTTCCTCCACATAATACAAGTCGTTTATAACATGTAACAAAAATTAAGGAAGCAACAAACAAAATGTAAGACTTTTAGAACATGATACAAAAATTAAGATGTTTTTGTAATTAAAATATCAATATTACTCTCTTAAATAAGACTTGTATACCACTAATTATATTTTCTTCAAAATGGTAATGAAGATTTATAACCATTTTTAATTGTGTATCTCTATAGATAAATCATTGTCTGTTCTTACTTTTGTAAAGGGAGAGTTTTAGGAGTAGCTTGCGGTTACCTAGGCTTTGCACTTTAGCCCGGGCCTGGATTGCCACACCAAATCTTGTTAAAAGTTTACAATAATGATTGTTGGATTCTGTTATGGGCCTTCTCTACCAATATATTTTAAAGCCCAATAAATGTTGATCACTTATACTCTCTTTGATGGAAGTCGGTCCAATTCGTCTAAATTGTTTCAACCCAAAGTCTGAATTGAATTTTATATTTGGGCCTACTTTACCCGACATTTAAGTCCATTTTATCATTAGGCTCGAAAAACCCACTTTGAGAAATTACATCCGTTTGGTAATGAAGTCTAGACTTATTTTTCGGCAAGACAGGCCTTAAAATCTAACTCATGATTTAACTTTTTTTGCTCTCTTCCTCATTATTTTATAATGAAAATACTTTGATATTTTTAATTATAATTTTTTTTAGTGTTAAAATTTGAGTTAGGTATTAATGTCCTTTTATTAATAAAATAAACGAGGGAGGGTAAGAAATTGAAATAAGAGTGTGAATATAACCTCTTTAAAATCTTCATAACCCTGAATAATTATGGTTCATACTTTTTCTTTGGATCCAAAAACATTTTAACAAACTTGAAAGAAATTTTGGATTAGATAACAATTCAGTTGGTGAGGCAGTCTCTATCGGAATTAGAAATCCGAGTTCAAATCTCACTACTCCCATCTCCCATGTGAAAGAAACTTGAAAGAAGTTTATTATAGATTCTAGACAACAACTTCCCTCGTGATGGACATCACTTGGTTACAACCAAATTCTTGGACTTTGGATAAAAAGAGAAAAGAGAATGAATCACGACAAGTTCAACGCCTTCTCAAGTTAGGCTTCTTTTTTTTTCAACTGGTAAGTCGAAAGTTCAAGTCATGTTAGAAAAAAAGTGAGAATTATTGTTCCCTCTTTTTTAAATAAATAAAAAAATTAGGCTTCTTTTTTTGGATTTGATCGAGTAATTTACAGAAATTAGACAATATAGATAATAATAAAAAGGAAAGGTCTATTCTGTTATGGACCAGGTCCATTGGACCATGCGGTCCAGATTTGGCCACATCACTGCATTATTTCCTTCTCTCTCCTCATTCTGCAAGAATGTAGCAAAATCTGGATCACATCACATGGACCCGGTCCATATCAGATATTTCCAAAAGGAAAAGCGCAGAACACACAGTGAAGCTGAGAAGAGAAGACTTCGTCCCTCAACCGTCCATGCCATGCCTTAACCCCCTTCAAAAGTCAATCTCCACCCTTCTCCTCTCATGCCCCCATATTATATTTATATTAAATTAAAACTCCTAAATTAGAAGAAGACAACACTTTACAGTGAAACTCCTAAAAAAACCCTCAAAAAAATTAGTAACAGACTCAGAAAGGAAGAGGAAAGACCCAATTGAAAGTCCAATTTCATGATCCATCCCATTTAATCGCTTTCAAATAGGAAAAAATCGAGTTTCTTTCTCATTTAATTCATTGAAATTCATAATTTATTTTTTGGAAAAAAACTGTGAATTATGATCAACACTTCGGGGAGTAACATGATGTCGCAGTCATCCTCATCGGCGTCCGGTAATAACACGCCGTCGCCCGGATTGAAGACTTACTTCAAGACTCCGGAAGGGAGGTATAAGCTTCAGTACGAGAAGACTCATCCCTCCGGCCTTCTTCATTATGCCCATGGAAAGACCGTCACTCAGGTTGGGGCTTTTCGGGTTTTTTAATTCGCACATTTTCAGGGTTTTTTATTTTCTGCTTTTTTTTGTTTGTAGTGAAGAAATTCTCTTTACCTGCTTTGATTACTTCGGAATATTCCGTTTCGACATTGCCTTTCTTGATTGGATAATTCTTTAATTATGCTTATAGTAATCATCTGAGCTGAATTTTGAGTATTTTTGTTCTAGCTTAGATGATTTTATTCTGTTCCAGGTTAAATTTTGTTAATTGGTGGATCAGATTTTGACTTGGAATTTTTATTTTTTTTATTTTTATCAAAGTCGAATTGCTATGTGTTTTTGTGTGATTAGAGAAACTACTAGAACTTGACTTGATTAGTTATAGGATAGTAGAATTTATCTTTTTCTTGTAATAGATTTTTCTAATGGATATTTTGTTCAATTATCTGGTGCGCTTTTCTTTTAATCTCTCAGTGTTAAATAACTATGCAGGTTCTTTCTTTTTCGAGTCTCAGTCTCTGTTTTTGAAGTCAGTTTATGGAAAATTATACTTGCATAAACTTGTTCTAGGTTGGACTTCATACGTGGATATATGGCTAAAAACAGGTTCTGTATCATAGAGTTAAGCTTTATTTATTCTTGGAAGAAATATTAGGAAACTAAATGTAGAAGAACTGAAATTGGATCAACTTTGAAGTTTGAAGCACTCTTGGTTGCCTTTTGTGGCCAGGTAACCTTAGCTCATCTCAAGGATAGACCAACGCAGGCTTCCTCACAATCTCCAGCAACTCCCGGAGTAAGCAGTGGTGTGAGATCAGCAGCAGCAAGGTTCTTAGGCAGTGGGAATGGAAGTCGGGCACTTAGTTTTGTAGGAGGGAATGGAGGGAGTAGTAAGTCAATCGGCAGTAGTAATGGTAGAGTTGGATCTCTAGGGGCTTCAAGTACTAGTAGTCTGATGTCTAACTCAAATTTTGATGGTAAAGGGAGTTACTTGGTTTTCAATGTCGGGGATGCAATTTTTATAAGTGATTTACATTCTCAAGATAAGGTACTCGTATTGTTGTCATTAGTCTTTTCTTGATATGTAAGAAACTATGCAGTCATCAGATTTTTTAATGGCTCGTGGTTGTCGTAGGATCCTATAAAGTCTATACATTTCAGTAATTCAAATCCAATTTGCCATGCATTTGATCCACACGCCAAGGATGGACATGATTTGCTCATTGGATTAAATTCTGGAGATGGTATATACTTATCTTCCCATCAAAAAATTAGTATTTCTAAGTTCCAGTGGAGCAATCCTTTCTTCATGTCATTGGACTAAATTATTTTTCTTATTTCATTTTTAGTCTACTCGGTCTCTCTTAGACAACAACTGCAAGATGTAGGGAAGAAGCTTGTTGGTGCACAGCATTATAATAAAGATGGTACTGTTAATAATAGGTGAGTTTGCAGAAACTTCAATTTTTTCGTATGTTTAAGTCTTGTACCTATATCAAATTCGTTTGTGCTGTTTTCCTGAACTAACCTCCTCTTATGTGTGGATTTCATATTTATGCACTTTAAATAAGCCTGCTAGTTCGTCTTATTTTGTGTCTCAATGTGCAAAATTTTAGTTCAAATTATTGGATCTGACAATGATCACTTGCAGCGTACCTCTGCTAACTCGATCATGACTTAGCAGTCTGGAAATAGTTCGTCTTGTCAACAGTGTAGCCTCGGAATTTGAAGCCATCATTCTCTTTAATCGTTTGTCATGGTGTTACTGGAATTAAGATACTTTGATTTCCTAGTTTTGGTGGATGAATTTCTAGCAAAACTATGGTTATGCTCTTTGAAATATTGTTTGTGCAAAGTTAACGTAATAGATCAAACAGGTTAATTGGAAATTTCCTCTGTGAATTGTATATATTTGAGTGGCTCTATTTTTCTTTTTGATAGATTTCTGTTTTTGTTTGAATTTCTATCATATGCACTTAGTGTTTGCCTCTGGAAATTTGATACCTACTGTTGTTTCATCTCTTAATTGTAATTTATAGCTATAGTCTTGGCTCGGTTAAATGTTGGTATTATTCCTTGAGTTAAGCCGACCTGGTACTTCCGTTGGCTCTGTTATCCCTTTTCTCCACCATTCCCAGAAACAACGCCCCCGGGGAAAAAAAGAAGAGAACTGGGATGATTGAAGAAGAAAGTGAAAAAAAGAAGTTAAAGAAATGCCTCCCTAACATATTATAGAGCAATCCATTTTCTTATCTTAGTGACAAGAACGTGAATGAAGATGGCAATGGGATCTCTTAGCAACACTGACGAATCTGCAGCAAAATTATTCGATCCATGAAACTACTAGACACATAAAGTCACTCTAATCAACCCCTCCAACCTCTCTTTAAAAGTTCAATGCTAAGTCTGTTTTACATGCACTTTAGGAACTCTGCTATTAAGTAAACTATAATCAGTAATCTTTGAATGGTTGGACATCGCCTTTCTTACAAGATTTAAACAGTTTTTCCCTCTCTCTCTCTCTCTCTCTCTCTCTCTCTCTCTCTCTCTCTCTCTCTCTCTCTCTCTCTCGTCAAAATGGCTCTTGGATTTGTAGTAAGTAGAGTGCTTTGTGGGCAAGAATTTGATTATTAGTTCATAGTCTGAACTAGAGAGAACTATGTTAGTTGTACCTTATTGAAAGCATAAGTAGTTCCAAAAGATGCATCTAGGCACATGCACCTTGAGAGGCATATTTCTGCTTTGGTTGTTAATAGATAGATCTGTCTTTGAAATTTATGAATTCTTTTCTGATCAAGTAATCTGCTTTGTTCCAACAGTCGTTGCACCAGTGTTGCGTGGGTGCCCAATAGTGATGGAGCTTTTGTTGTTGGTCATGCAGATGGGAATTTGTATGTGTATGAAAAGGCAAGTCATGAGGGTTGTTTGAAATCTGTTATTGTCTTGGTTCAAATACTTTATACAGTTCAGCTGATACTGATGGGGTGTATTTCTTGTTCTAGAGCAAAGATGGTTCCGGTGATCCTTCATTCCCTGTGATTAAGGATCAGACTCAATTTTCTGTGGCTCATGCACGTTACAGTAAGGTATCTTTTTCTCTATTTGCTTGCAAAGTCACGGTTAATCTCATTTGTGGCTTCTTATACTCTAGGTCCTCTTATGCCCATGGATGGAAAGCATTTCGACTTATTACTTAAATCAATTGTCTAGTAGATAAAGCAGTTCATAGTAGTAGATAGGACTTGGTTAATTTAGATGGTGAAATGCATGCCAAATTGTATGCTGAACAGCGGATTTTTATATCCAAACTCCTAAATAGCAGCAGTACCTATTTAGACATGTCTCTCTTTCAACTCTTGATGAAATGATCTATTGAAACTTTACTCCTTCATATTAAGATCTCTAAGACCCCATAACATGACAGAGTCTAATGGAGCGTCTAATCATGGATTGTATTAGTGGTAATGGTTATATCCCCTTTTGAGGAGTTTGGAGCAGCAGAGTATCACACACACACACACACACACACACACATATATATATATATATATATATATATATATAACAATGAAGTTGTCATTAATATCAAAATGGATTTTTGGTACGGGGTGATATTCCTGTACTGTTCAGCAAGTGTATATGTTTGTTCTACAATTCCTGTCTGGGTTTTCCTCTAGTCCCTTTTCTTTTCTTTAGTTCTTCTACTGCCAATATTCTTCGACCTGTAGAGCTACTTGCTGAAGGAAGTCTTTTGAGTTTTTCTTAAACCTTGCGTTCTCTTAGATGGACTTTTGCCTTTTCTGCTCAGAATCCTATTGCTAGATGGCATATATGCCAAGGTCCAATCAATAGTATTGCTTTCTCAACAGATGGAGCCTACGTTGCCACTGTGGGAAGGGATGGTATTATCCAACTCTCATGACTTTTTTAACCTTTTCAATTGCTTTAGTATCTTTACGAATCCAATTCAAGCCTCCAGTGCGAATATATATGTAACTGACGCCAATCCTTGTACAGGCTATCTACGCGTATTTGACTACAAAAATGAACAACTTATATGTGGAGGGAAAAGCTACTATGGTGCTCTATTATGTTGCGCTTGGAGGTGATATTTGCATTTTCTGCATTCATCATTCGTCATACTTGCTTTCATCTTCCGAAAACTTTAGGGATGAGATTTAGTTGTCTCATTTACATAAAAAAGATGTTATATTTTCTATAAGAGAAGTTAAACTGACAGTAAATAAAACAACAGTATAGATGGAAAATACATCTTGACCGGAGGTGAGGATGACCTAGTTCAAGTTTGGAGTATGGATGATCGGAGAGTTGTAGCATGGGGCGAGGGACACAATTCATGGGTGAGTTCTTGCGGTAATTGTGCAAGATTGTCAGATGTTGCTTCTAATATAACGACTCTCTCAAACTACTTTGGTTTCATGTTGGCAGGTTAGTGGAGTGGCATTTGACTCATACTGGACCGCACCTAATTCAGATGGCACAGGGGAAAATGTTGTCTACCGTTTTGGTTCTGTTGGTCAGGTATAGTAACTCCAGGACTGTATAGTCACTTTTCTTTCTGGTTTTGCAAGATGCATATCTTTGGGTTCTGGAATCTTTGTACTGTTTGTCTCTGTTTAGCTTTATGTCATTTGATCAAGGATCTAGGACTGGAAGGACATTTTAAACTCTCGACTATTTTAGCTAATTGGGTAAGACATTTTATTTGGCTTTCTACTCCAAAGGAAATCTGGAGCGCCGTCTTTTTCGGCACCCGGGGGAGGGGGAGACTGAAGCAGCGGGTCTCCAACTAATATATGCTGATGTGGTGAAGTTTTGAGGCTTAATACCTAGCGTCATTCATTACCAGCTTTTTGTCTTGCCTCGTGCCCCGTGTTAAAAGCCTCATCCTACTCTTCACAACTGGTTCCTTTGTTTCAGGACACACAATTACTTTTATGGGATCTTGAGATGGATGAAATTGTAGTTCCAGTGCGTCGCCCTTCCAGTGGGTCCCCTACTTTTAGTACAGGGAGTCAGTCATCACACTGGGACAGTGCTAGCCCTGTTGGTACTTTGCAGCCTGCTCCAAGCATGAGAGACGTTCCCAAGTTATCTCCGCTGGTGGCTCATCGTGTCCACACTGAACCTCTTTCTGGATTGATATTCACACAAGAATCTGTCCTCACTGTCTGTCGAGAGGGCCATATCAAGATCTGGATGAGACCCGGGTTTGCTGAAAGCCAATCAAGCAACTCCGATTCATTGTTGAGTACCAGCTTGAAACAGAAGACCTTGTCATCAGGAAAGGTTGCGGATTCTAGTTACAAGCAATGAGCCACTGTCACCTGAAAGGATCGCAATGCATGCTCATAATGGTTTCTTGCAATGCAAGAAAACATATGACTTGGCTCGTGTGCAGGGAGATGAACTGACTAAAAGTTTACTGTATAGCCAGGGTTGAAAATGTCACGGGGCGCTGCAGAAACTGGGGAGTGCCGAACCACATTATCATTGTAAGTAATGAAGGGATGTCCATTAAATGACCAGCAAGAATAATTTGTAGCTGCCCCTCTGTATTTTCTAGTTACTTTCTTTCATTTGTAGCCAATTTTGCCGAAAAATAGATCGTCAACATTTAATTTATACTGGAATTATTAGGGTTCTAAATGCCTAATAGCTTGCATTTCTTTAACTGAATGGTATTTGATTTTTATTTTTATCAAAGTGTTGTGGAATATGAACTCTGGTGAAAATGCAAGCTTGTCCATCTTGTTATGATTTTAGCTCAAACTCTTCAGTTCGGCTTGGAATTTCTTTGGAATGTTTCTAATTCGATTCAAATACTAACATGAGCCCCCAGTTATATGGTATTATTGCATATTTTTTCTTAGCACGTATTAATTCATTAATTAAGGGATATATTAATTGCATCCATTCGAGGGATGAGTTTTAAAAGAGGATAATAGTTTTTTTTGCAACCAGAACAATAACTATTTTTAAAGGAATAAAAAGAGGATAATAGTTTTTCCAATCAGAATAATGAATATTTTCAAAGGAAGAATAGCTATTTTTGACGTAAGGAATGAAATGGTAGTATGCTTAAGAGGACATAATTGCATAGTTTGCAAAAACCTCTTAACAATAATGTGGAATGATATTCACAACATGTTGCTCTATTCTATAACCAACTCTGGGCTCAAATCTTTCTGGGTAACAAGCAATTTTCTGTACAACTTATCTTACCACTCTTTTATGTACACGAATGTATATATAAATCAATTGCCACGGTTGATCCTCGATTCACCAGTTTCAATATCTTGCTGCTCTTGTTGATCAAGTTGGCGTGTGTGAATACTATCTCTAGGATTATCTGGGGGCGTCGCCTCCTGAGGAGTTCGCGTCTGAGTTGACCAAAAGTGCCAGGCTAGTCTCCATTTCAAAAGCTCAAACAGAATTGACGTTCCACACATTGCACCACCAAAGCCAGCAAACGTGGCAAGAAGAACCGATAAAACTGCCTGCACTTGAAGCTATAGCTCCACCACCGCCAAGATGTAACATCAGAACAATCTCGTGGTTTCACACATCAAAATAAGTTCAGCGTTTATCGATGTGTTAAGATAAGTAAGAAATAATCTACATAGTTGGTTATGCTTAAATCATGAGAATTCAGAGGTAATTTACGACTGGAAAAGGCTATTATCATGTTTCATTTCAAATTTGCAGAGCTTGATTATGAGTGAAGAGTGTTCTTACCACTGAATAGAAAATATGTGCAAAGACCACTACCAAAACAAACTGAATGGTTGCATATATCCACGCAAATCTTCTCCTCACTGCGCCATATCAAAAGAAAGCGAAAAAGAGTTGATATAGAAGTTCCAAATATGCTAAATATGGTGCTTCAACAAAGAAGATCATTAATATACCCATCGTTGTTGATGTCATCGATGCAAGAAGACCCAATATGCAGGAAAAGGGAAGAGATATTGCAATCGCCCCAGATCCCATTCTTGTTACCTGTTCACAGATTACAATTTGCTTAGGATCATCAATGGACCTACTAGAAAGCATCGTATGGATAGTCCCGTAAATTACCAAAAGTTGCTCAAGAAAGCAAAAGTAGGCAAGCATGCTGACAATGACAAGAACCGGAACGTCCTGCCAAACCCTGAACAAGTTTACACAAATGTCAAATTTTCCAGATCTAAGAATTAGAACATACAAGTTTATGTATAGATATTGTTTAATTGTTGCAGGGTGAATTTCCCTGGAATTTTGCTCCAGAAAGAGATTTCATATACTTGCCTGTATCGAGCAACTTCAACTGACCGGATTCCATTTTCTCGGGGCTGACCACTTTGAATTCGAAGGAGAGTCACGGGTAAGTTCTTAACATCTTGCATGCAAACATCACAAGTCTTGTTGCCCTTTATGCTGAACCATTTTACAGCACAATCTTGGTGGGCCAATGCCAGTTCACCTTTACAGTTGCACTCCATCTTAAGGGTATTCGAACCCTCTCCAAGTTCAACCAGGCAGATCCTACATACCGCTTCTTCTTGGGGAATATCTTCACCAACATTATCACTTCCATCTGAAACAAAATACTAAGATAAGGTCGAGGTTGGTTATCGCGAGGCAAGCCCTAACTCAAAATTGAATATTATCTACTTGAATCATTACACATAAATCTTTAGCAACATCTTAAAAATTTATAAAATTTTAAAATTGGCAAATAAGTCTCAGCATATAACAACCCATTAATTCCGACTTGGTGATTTCCTTACATTGTTTGCACAATGACCACCAGGTACAACTTAAACAATTTTTCTTAAAATTAGAGAATAATGTATGTTTTAAAACTGTTGAGATTTGGAATATTTTTGTATTTAAATTGAGTTGCTACCTTATTCAATGATCTGATAGACTATTCTGCTAGCTGTGGTGAACTCAAGAGATATTTAGAACTCGGAAGAGAAAACAAAACAGCACTTTATAGAAAGTATGGTTTCTGAAAAGAATACCTAGGCCAACTGCTGCAGTTGCATCTGATTTTGATAGATTGGTTTCTGTAACTCGTGGAGTAGCAGGTATTACGCGAATTACGCCACCTAAATTATCTGTCTGTCTTACACTTCCATCTTTGTTTAATAAGGCAGGGACTGAGCGTGAGCGATGCATTGGGTGATGTAACACTTCCTTCTGCGGAGTAATAAATAAACCAATTACAAGCTGAGAAAATGCTATAGGTCATACCAAAGATAAACAGGAAGAATGACAGATTTATCAAGTACCACACTTTGCCAAGAACAAAGCAACAACAAAGAACACATAATAGAAGGGATATTAATTTGAGATCAAGATATGTTATTACTGAAGAAGATATATTAATAGACCATTCAGGAATTTTTTTCTGACGGCTTTAACTTTGTAAGAAGCTATACAGAACTACAGAACCTTGTTGCTTAGCATTAATCATGTATCAGGGTAAACCAAAACTAACAAAAAAAGCTTTGTATACGTAATTTATTTGACGAAGAAGGATTAACAAGGGATTTTGATGCTGGATAATCTTCACGAAATCAGGGAAGTTTAACATGATGACCACAAAACTTCAACCAGAAGACGACCAGCAGAAGATCAGCAAGATGCAACAGAAACTTTTTGCCAAATAAAGAAAAAATTGATTGATCAACAATGTCTATATATATATATATCAAAAGGAAGGTAGATCCGACTGAGCCGTTGCAGTTTGCAAGAGCTTATGGTGGTTATATGCGAAGAGCAATCAGAAGGTACATATTGATGAAAAATTAAGGCAACAATAGACGACAAATGCAGCTCTCAAATATTCTTTTCATTTAGTCAATAATTCTGCATAATTACTTCCCCACAATCTATTTGAACTTCAACAATACACGATAACAACTATCAAGCTAAAGAACAGTTTGGTACTCACAACTGAATTTCCTTCGTGCGTTGACTCTTGATTCGAGTGTGCAATTGGAGTTCCCGGTAAAGATGATGTTCTCTTCATCTTGGGAGTAAAAAGCTTCGTAAGAGAGAAAGTCCTTGTAATCGTTGCCTTCTCCTGTGGCCCAGGTGGAGATCCTAAAACTAGCATGGCCGCTTTTTCGATCTCTGAATTTGTATTTCGGAACTTGAAGCTAAGTTTAGGAAGGAGTTTTTTCATGGATGCTATACCTCTAGATTGTGAGGGACCTGGAGATGTTTGAAACTTAAGGTGATTAGGGCTAGGTAATGGCGAAAAATTCACTCGTTTAGGGGTTGGCGATGAAGGAATATTTATCCTCACATAATCCTCAGTAAAGACTTCAGTTGTTCTTTGAGGAACATCCAGAATTAGATCATGACTCTTCTGTTGCTGCATTGATGATTCTTCAACTATTTCACTCGATCCTTTGGCCTAAAGTATATGTACATGAGAAAATCAGAAGAATAGACATGTATAGTATAGCCAGTTAACACCAAAACATTACCAATGGTAAACACAGCCATGGATTATAGTTTCACCACCTGCTTAAGATAAAAATATATCATCCCAATTTCCAAGTACTCCCTCCGTTTCATAATATAAGGCCCTTTGACCATTTTATCTCTTCCCAAAATATTTGGCTTTTTGCAAAGTTGTTTATTTTTCTAAAGTTACTCTCGCTCATAAATATAAGAAAAATTCTGATGTGGACCTTGTGGTGCAGAACTTGCCACATCCTCACAAAATGAGGAGAGAGACAACTTTGTGATGATGTGGCCAATTCTGGACCGAAGATCCAAAGGAACATATCAGAATTATCCTAAATATAATTCTACCATTCTCTGTTAGGCTAATGAAATCATTTAAGGGTGTGTGATAGGAAAAATACCCCCCATTTTCCTCTTCCTTGGTCTATGTAAAAATTATCAAAAGGCCTTATGTTGTGAAACTGTGGCAGTATTTCTTGCTAAACATTAGTCCCTCCATTCCTTAATATAAGTCATTTAGGACATATAGCGAAAATTAAGTAAGCAAAAAGCAAGGTACTTTGTTAGTCAAAATATCAATATTAGTATCTTAATTATGACTTGTATACCATTAATTCTATTTAAGAGAGTAATATTGATATTTTGACTAATAAAGTATCTTGTTTTTTTTAGTTCCTTAATTTTCGCTACATGCCCTATACAACTTATATTAAGAAATGGAGGTAGTATGTCATTAGTACTTACTAAATTCTTATCAATCCCGGCAAAAAGATTACACTTTAATGGCACTGAAAGCCCCAAACTTTGAAATCAAATTTAAAATCTAAACTAAATACAGAGAAGGGTCACTAAAATTCTGGAAAACACCCCCAAACAAGAATTTCACCAACAAAATCAAATTCAGCTAAAGGAGAAGAAGTAATTGCAAAGTACAAGAGAGAAAAAAGAGTGTATGATATGAAGCACAAATATCATACGTTTTCAGCAGCAGCAGCAGCAGTAGGAGGAGTAGGGGAAGGCGGCGGCGGATCAACTGTGGATGAGTCCAGATCCTTATCATGTTCTTTAGGCATCATAGATTTTTCTGAACCAGCTTCCATACGTACACACACATTCAATAAACACCCACAAAAGAAATCCCTTTAGAAAAAGAAAAAAGAAAAAAAAACCTCGGAATTAAACAAAATACTATGAATTAAACCGAGAGAACTGAGGAAACTGTAAGAAGAAGGTGGAGTTTTATTTTTTCAAGAAAAAACATGTTGTAAGCTTCTTTGATTAACAAATGAATATCATTTTCTTTGAAGATATTTCTATCAACTTGAGCAATGCTAAAAAAAAAAAAAATTGTAGTCTAATTATCTCCTATTAGTTGACTACTTGAGTTCTCCGGTTCCTCGTAAGATTTGTATAACACTCTTAATAAATTAGAGTCTTTAAAATTAAGGGGAAAATGAAGTATTTATTAATTAAAATATTAATATTATTTTTTAAAAAGAATTAGTGATATACAAGTCTTATTTATGAGAGTAATATTAATATTTTTAGTAACAACATACTACTCTCATTCATAAATATAAGACTTTCGTAAATGTTGTAAAAAATGAAGGAAGTAAAAAATTAAGATGTTTTTGTAATCAAAATATCAATATTACTTTTTTAAATAGAATTATTGGTATACAAGTCATATTTAAGAGAGTAATATTGGTATTTTAATTACAAAAATATCTTAAATTTTCCTTTCTTAATTTCATAACATATAATAAAAGTCTTATATTTAGGAATGGAGGGAGTACTTTACATTTTGCTTTTTTAAATTTTCAGTTAAATGTGTCAAATAACTTATATTATCCAATGAAGACAGTACCTTCTTAATTTAGTGACATATATATTAGAAGTGCTTTGAAAAAAACATTATATTAAAGTATTACATATGGCTAACTAAGGACCGTGAATATACTAAAGCAGACAGGACATTAAAAACAAATCTTTAAAGAATATAAGATTTGTTTCCATTTTCACCTGAACTTGTTTTGATAGAAGAAGGACAATGAAGAGAAGAGAAGGGGAAGCATTAGGATAGTGAATGTGGTGACGAGAGAAGATAAGATTGGTTCCCACTTCCACGGTTCATCCCACTTAAGATATGGGAAAAATATATATTATGGGTAGTGATAATGTAAGAGCACAAATTTTCCTGTCATAGTAAATTATATATATGTGACAAAATTACCCCTCTAACATATAATTAAAATTTTCAAATCTCTTTCTTATTTTCAATCACCCCTAATTTCTCTCCTCTTCCCCCAATCTTCTCTCTTATCCTCCGGCCTAATAGTTTCAGGAATGGGGCAGATGTATATGCTGAGATTACACATGTTCGGGAGAGGCTTCGTCGATGGGGCTCGAAAAAGTTTGGGGACTTGGATAAAAAAATAAATGATAAACAAGCCGAATTATCAGCTCTTTGGGAGTCCCAATGCTTTACCACGTCAGACGACCAAAGGTTGAAGCGGGAATTAAATTTCCTTCTTTCACATGCAGATGAGTTTTGGAAACAGCGTAGTCGAGCGGATTGGCTATTGCTTGGTGATCGCAATACTTCATATTTCCATCACAAAGCTTCCTCTCGCCGCTCGCGTAATTACATTGAACGTCTAAAATCTGCCACGGGTGAGATTATAGACGGTGAACATGAGCTTTCTGTTATTGCATGTGATTATTTTGATAGCATTTATGAGACTAATGGTACTGCACCAGTTACTCTCGCGGGGCTTCCTGTCCGCGAGCTTCCGCTAGCTACTGTAGGCAGCCTAGCTGAGGCCTTTTCTGTAGCCGAGGTACTCACAGCTTTGAAGCAACTTCCGCCTAAAAAGGCTCCTGGGCCAGACGGTATGCAAACAGTCTTTCTTAAAAAATTCTGGCCTACTATTGGTCCCCAAATTACATCTTTTGTTCTCGGGTTTCTTAATGGTTATCGTGATATTTCTGGTCTTAATAACTCCTTTATTGTTTTGATTCCGAAAATTAAGTCATCGTTATGCATGACGGATTTTCGCCCCATTAGCTTGTGAAATTCGGTTTATAAGTTGATCTCACGCATTTTGGTTAATCGTTTAAAAATTGCTTTACCTTATGTTATTGACCCCTCTCAAAGTGCTTTTTTGAAGGGCAGGCTCATCACTGACAATTCCATAGCGGCCTTTGAGGCCTTCCATAGTATGCAGGTGGGATTGCATGGGGCTGATCGACATTGTGCTCTTAAGCTAGATATGCGCAAGGCGTTCGACAGGGTGGGTGGCGTTATTTGGAGTTAATGTTGCAGGCTATGAAGTTTCCTCCTCGCTTTCGCACTTTGATCATGGCTTGTGTGCAAACGGTTAGCTACCGGGTTCTTATTAATGGTAAGCCCTCGCGGACGATCACGCCCACTCGTGGTCTTCGCCAAGGTGATCTGTTATCTCCATTTCTCTTTATTTTGTGTGATGAAGGGTTTTCGGCAATGCTCAGGAAAGCTGAGAGCAAGTCCCTATTGTCTGGTCTGAAATTTGGCCGAGTGGGGCCCAACTTATCTCATCTTTTATTTGCAGATGACTCATTATTATTTCTTGAAGGATCTATGAAAAATGCTCTGGTGGTGAAACAGATTCTTTTGGATTATGAGGCCTATTCTGGTCAATCTATTAATTTTGATAAATCTTCTATTTTCTATAGCAAGGGCTTTGATCCAATTCTAGGCAATGATATTCGTAGTGTCTTGGGAGTCCGCATTGGTAGTGGTGACAGTAAGTACTTGGGGCTTCCGTTTATGATTGGTCGCAATCGTCGCTAGATTTTTGCTTATATCAAGGATAGAGTGTGGAAGAAATTAAATGGCTGGAAGGAGAAATATCTGTCTCCGACTGGTAAAGAAGTGCTTATTAAATCAATCATTCAGGCAATTCCAACGTACATTATGAAAGCTTTTATATCACACGTTCCATACTTGATGACATCATGATTATGATCAGGAAATTTATTTGGGGCAAGAAAGGGGTTGAGCACGGCATACATTGGTTGTCTTGGGAAAAATTGTGTATGCCTAAGAATAGGGGTGGTCTTGGCCTTAGAGATATGCATCAATTTAATTTGGCATTATTGGCAAAGCAAGGGTGGAGAATTATGCAAAATCCCTCATCTCTCTTAGATCGGATTCTTGGCGCAAAGTACTTTCGCAACAACACGTTTCTTGATGCTAATAGAGGTGCAAAGTCCTCTTGTGCGTGGCAAAGTCTTTTGAAGGGAAGTGAGGTTCTTCGGCTTGGACTTCGATGGCGAGTGGGCACTGGTTCTAATATCCGCATTTGGCGTGATCCGTGGCTACCTCGACCACATTCTTTTCGGACTTCGAATTTTAATGAATTTCTTCTTCCGGAGGGAAGGGTCTGTGACCTTATCCTTCACCATCCCTGCCGCTGGAATTTGGGGATGCTCAGTTCGCTATTTTTGCCTCATGAAGTGGAATAAATACTAACTATACCTATAAGTGAGCTTCCCACTGAAGATAGTTTTGTTTGGCATTTTGCAGGAAATGGGGTGTACTCTGTTCGTTCTGGATACCAAATAGCTATGGCAGAGCAACGTCGGTTAAATCATGCCTCAGAGTCTTCTTCATCAGTTTTGGAGGAAAAATTCTGGACTCGGCTGTGGCACCTCCCAGTTCCGCCTAGGCTACTGCACTTCCTCTGGCGGGCTGATCTTGAGAATTTGGCCACGGCATCGAATTTGGCTAAAAGAATATTTGTTTCGGTTACCTGTGCCTCTTTTGGAGCCCTGCTTGAGCCTACGATTCACTGTCTCCTTTTGTGTCCTTGCTCGCAGCTAATCTGGTCCTTTTGGGACAAGGCTGCCTCTTTTGTGCGTTTGGAGTTAAACTCCTTTAAGGACTATCTAGCTCACATTATGTTGCAGGGGTCGCAGGAGGATATCACTTTGTTTGCTTTTTTTGCTTGGTACATATGGAAGGATCGTAATAGATTTGTTTTTGAGTCGTAGCGGAGGCCTCCTCCTTTGGTGTTTAATGATGCTCTAGCTGCTGCGGTAGAGTTTGGAGTGTTGCTTGCGGATTCTGGTCATCTGGGCAGTGAATCTGTGCCGCTTCAGCTATGTTGGTCTCCCCCACCCTTGGCCCTTGTGAAGATCAATACAGATGGTTCATGGCGAAATGGTCTTGCTTCCTATGGCTGTCTTGAACGTGACCATTTAGGGAGGTTGTTACTGGCAGCCTGCGGCCAGCTGGTTCCTTGCACAAGCGCTAGCCATTGCGAGGTTTTGGCGGTCATTGAGGGTATGAAGTTAGCTTCACTCTTGGGTCTCTGCTCATTTTCGTTGGAGAGTGATAGTCTCATCACTATATCTCATCTGGGCTGCCCGGGTACGGATCTTTCTGCGTTAGGCCCTGTTTATGAGTATGCTAAGGCAATTATCGCATCATTTGATAGTGTCTCGTTGTTGTTTGTCAAGCGTAGTGGAAATTCCGTAGCTCATTGTTTGGCACGACATGGTCATTGTTTTTCTTCCAAATTATGGGACTCTCATTTTCCCTCTGATGTAATGACTGCGATCTCTTATGATCGCCATTGATTCTAATGTTATCTTCACCCATTTGGGTTTCAAAAAAAAAAAAATCCTCCACATAATTCTTTTTTATTTTCTCTCATCCGTTCCTTCTCTATTTTTTACAATAAAAAAATTAATTTAATAATCTAATAATTATACATTTTTTCCATTTAATCCGTTCCATTTTTTTTATATAATTAAAAAAAAAAATCAATTTGATCATAATTACATTGAAACCTAATTTTATACATGTTTTCCATTTAATCCGTTCCTTTTTTTTTACAATAAAAAAACCAATTTGATCATAATTACATTGGAACCTAATTTAGGATAATATCAATTTGCTCGGATTTGGCACACAATAGAGATGTTAAATGATAGATACTTTCTTAGTATTGGCTATAGTCATTTTATCCTATAATCATTTTTTTCTCTATTGCCCCATTCAAAGCTGTCGTCTATTTTGTCTCATCCAATTTTCGATGATCAACAAAAGAAGATTGAGCAGTGAATAAAATAGGAGGGCACAAAAGAGAAGTTAAAAAAATGATATCAGTCGTACATCGAAAAATAATAGTGCAAAGAAAGATGAGGATATAGAGTTTGATCCTTCAAAATACATGAAGATGGAGATAGAGAAAAGTTTCATGAGTTGGGGATAGAGAAGGAATGGAGATGGAGAGAGAAAAAAATAAAGAATTAAATGGTAATAAGAGAAAAGATTGGAAAGATGAGAGAAATTAGGAGGTGAAAGAAAATAGGAAATAGAGTAGAAATATTTAATTGATATACTAAAGGGTTAATTTTGTCACATACACATAAATTGCTCTTGCAGGAGGATTTGTGCTCTGGCAATATCATCACCCATATATTATACTTATTTTATTTGTAGATAATTGTTAAATATTACGTTCTGTTTTTTTTTTTTTTTTTCAAGTTTCCTTTATTGTCTTTATGTTTTAAATAAAAAAAAAATTAAATGATATTCCCTCCATTCCTAAACATAAGACTTTCATTACATTGTGAAAATTAAAAAATCAAAAATTAAAATGTTTTTATAGTTAAAATACAAATATTACTCTCTTAAATTGTATGATTTGTATAAGAGAGTAATATTGATATTTTGATTAAAAAAATATCTTAATTTTTTCCTTTTTTAATTTTCGTAAACTATAATAAAAGTCTTATATTTAAGAATGAAGATAGTAGCACTTAATAAGATGGAAAATGAAATAGAGAAATGAGATAGAAAATTTGTTCGAAAAAATATTCTCATCCACTTAGAAAGGAAAACTTGAAACTAACTAAACAATTGAATTACAGAAATCAGGTAGTCCAAGTGGTAAGGCTACCCGGCCACGGGACGGAGGTCCCATGGTCGATTCCCGTATCTCTCCTTGTGGGGCAAATAAATTCTCCTCCTTGTGAGGCTAACTTCCCTTCCCAGGCATGGGGCATGCTACAATCTCCCTATTTAGGGTACTCTCCGCTCTTCCCCTTCGGGGGCAATCGCCTTCGGGCGTAAAAAAAAAAAAAAAAAAAAAAAACTAAACAATTGAATTGTAGGTAGTAGGTCACCATTTGACATACTTGTGAACCACAAATGACCCTTTTAAAATCTCTTCTTTAATTTTTGGCCCTTTAGGAGGGGGTAAAGGAAACCTTCTATCTGACTTTTGAGGAATTAACAAGAGTTTGAAACATAAATAAAGTTCATAACACTGGTCCAACAACAACAAAGTATTAATCACAAGTATTTGAAGTCGACTACTTAAAACTAGCCCTGGTCCCTTCTCTTAAAATAAAACAAATTGTTTTATTCTAGGACATACACACACAAAAAAAGTCTGATGATTTTGGTCTTATCCTTATATGAAGAACAACTGGAGGATCCAAAAATCTTCCTAGAGTAATATCCCCACTAGTAAACACTAAAATAAAACTCAATTAAATGTATCCATTTGAAGTTTGTTTCTATGGAATATCAAGCCAAGAAAATGTAACTTCAAAATATAATCGTAAGAAAAAATGGAAGAAAAAAAACATGATATAAGTTTAACTTGAAAGTAAATTCTAGTTTACTTGAAAGCATATGTTTATAGGGGTAAAAGGAAATTAAGACTACAATTTAATGGAACTTAAAATTATATTAAGTTGGTTCTGGTGCTAATATTACTACTTATTCGACGACTAAGTCTTAAATAGGTGAATGGATAGTTATTCTTGAACAACTACTCAAACCAAGTCAATAGCTATTCCTACAACATTAAATTGAATAGTTAAACCAAATCAATAGTTATTTACTTATTTTTCTAAACGTTAGATCGAGAATTAATTGTATGTGTTTATGATGGTTAATGTTGGGACGGGGACAGTAAGAAGCATGATCAGTCAATATCTTCAAAAACGGTGAATTTTTTAAAGGAAAAAATTGTTTTTTGTGATTTTTCTTTAAAAATATTGTATTTCGCCCTCTAAAAAATTTCAGTAAAAAATTCGCCCTAATAATAAATTCCTGGCTCCACAACTGAGCATGATGAATCCACATTGATAGTATTATTTGTGTGCAATGAATGATGTGGGATAGTGAAGTTGAAGTTGAAGGATCACTCTTGGTAGCTTCTTTTTTCTTTTTCTTTTTCTCTTTTTGTTCTACCCGTTTGGGGCATCCGGTATTCACCGACAACGTGGTGACTACATCCAAACTCGGCCTCACGGTTGGCCCGCAGTGTTACCGCTCAACGGAGAAGAGCCTTACCCATACTACTCTTAAACGGCGCTTTCAGCCTCGAAAAATCCCGCAAGAGTCGAATTCCTTGCGTTGACATTTGGTTGTGGCGTCTGTTTTGCTTACCACTCTCTTTCGCTTCAAATTACTAAATTATATGGATTGTGAGTAGGAAGCCAATGCGTCAATATCACTATGATCCTTTGCAATATTTCTTCATTCTCCATTTGTTTCTTATGTCCGGTTTCGAATATTTTTAATACACTAATGATATTCCTTTACATGTAGGGCCGGCCCGAGCCTTATTTAGGGTGGTGCAAGGGGCCCCAAAATTTTCAAGTATAACATTTTTATATGTTAAGCCCAGCCCAAATATTCAAGAGAGAAGTTAAAAAATATAAATATTGATACTATTATTAACGATTTTGCCTCCACTAATATTCGAAGAAAGTATATTTTATAGTTTTATAATGTCATATTTCGTTTATTTTAAAAATTGTAACAAGTTGAAAATGTTAACGTTCATACAAAAGGCCCCATTTTTTTGTTTTCGCACAGGGCCGCCCCCGAAATGTCAGGACCGGCCCTATTCACATGTAACAATAATATTAACTCAAAGTGAAGTTACGAGTCTAAACTGATTACATCATTTCATGTGTGATAATATCATTGATATACGAAAAAAATATACTGATAGCATGTTGTATTTTTTCGTGTATCCCTCTCTCTCTCTCTCTCTCTCTCTCTCTCTCTTTCTTTTTGGGTATATATACTCCGAATATTGAAGTTTTTTTTTCCTTTTATATGGTTAAAAGAAATACTTTGAAAATAATTGTTTTTAAACTAAAATAAAATAAAAATAAAATAACAATTTTATTTTCAAAACCATAAATAGCAAAACCCATTCCAAACGCAAACGCAGCTTCAAAGTAGTGGCTTCTCAAAACAAAAAATAAGTATTTTCAACTTGTTTAAGACAATTAAAAAGGTAAAAATGCATTAAATACTCACAATAGCTTTTTCTTTAAAAAGAGAAACTACAAATAGCTAACAACTGAAAATAGACCTTCGACAAAAACTTTTGGATTACCCACTCAGACTAACAAACTTGGTCTGTGGGCCTAAAACATCATATATAAAATGTATAGGGCCCATGCACTCCAAGCCCAGATCGAAGGTGAAGAGTTCGAGTCACCCGCTAAGCGACCTAATGTCGCATTCTCAGACTTGTCTGTAAATATCGCAACCAGATTAGTCGAAAGCCTCGAATATGGCATCAGTAGAAGGAAAAAAGAAAGAAAAAAAAGAGTAGAATAAAAGGAAAAGAATGGATACTATCATACTATACAATATCCCACAAACTGGAACAAAGAGCAGGTGGTATAATAGTATAAAGCACCTTGCAAATTATACAAAATCAATCACTTGCAGCTTTCTGGGCAAGGAGCTCAGATTGCATATATATCCAACATTCATTACATTTCCTGTCTGATTGTTGTGGAATAGGAAGAGAAATCACAACGGAAGCGGGCGAGCAAATAAAAATACAGAGGAGAATACCAGAATGTAACCGCGGAAGAAAGAAAAATAAAAACAAAAAACAAAAACTTTACAGAATACAGAGGCAGCAGGAATTCATCTTCCCTTCATTCCTCACCTTCACCTTCACCCCCATTGTTAACCTTAATTTCCAGAAGCCGCTCAACCGGCTGTCTGCATATCGGACACCTATTTGTTTGGAACCTTAAAACTTTGGCACACCCACTGCACATACACTGCATTCAGAGTTCAACCCAATCATTATGTTTTCTAGTACGCTATTGGCGGAAATATAATTAAGAATAGAATAATAAGTAGTCCCATAGGCAAACCAAAGAACACTTCATCAACATAATGAGTCCCCAATGCTAGCTACGTAGTCTACTTGACCTGTAATTTGTCTATTTTGTTCCAATGTCTATTTTGCAACTAAAATTCGCAAAATAATCCATGGTTACCAATATTTTTATGGAGGTATTTTAGATTATGGTATAGTTTGGAACAGCCGCCCCTGGTTTTCATGCATGTGAAATCAGCTATTTAAGTTCAACTGGTGACCAAATCACCAAGTGCAATAACATTTTTTGAAAATTAAAAATACAGGTGAGCGTAGAAGTTACCATGTGGCGACAGGGAAGGACAGTAGTATCTCGGGGTTCTGAAAGGCATATTACACATTCTTTTCCTGGATCATTTGCGTCTAAGTCATCATTATCAACAGAATTCCCTATCCCATAGATCTCTTGCAATTCATACCTCATGCCATTAACCCATAAGATTTGCTTCATCACCCTAACCTGATATTCACCTTTCTCCTTTTCAAATACCGCTTGGGTTATTTGAGAGTTTATAGACCCCGATTCCTCGCTTGTATTTCCTTCTGTTGATTCATCATCTGGTTTATCTGGCGATGCCTCTGCCTTGACTGCCAGGGGATACATGTCCATTTCGGCCTGCCTTGACAACTCTGCCTCCCCAAACGTTGAGAGGTCTATACCAGTTCCAGAGGGCTGCTTAAACTTCTGACCTAAACCTTGTTCAAAGGGCACTATCACTGGTGGAAGTAAACTTTCCTTAATTGGGATCAGGGAACAGTCTTCACCTTCTTTTGCAAAGAAAAATATGGTGATGCTGCAAATAGCATGAAAAATTAAGACTTTCAACATCTAGATTCAACCATTAGTCAGCGGGAAAAAACAAATGTTGCCACGTCAGGTCTAAAAAGTAACTTTGTAGAATATGATAAGACAATACCTAACGAGAAGAAAATAATCAACATAAGATATCCAATAAATCAAACTAAAATTAATATTCTTAGTTTATGATGAGGAAGATAACAGAAAATTGCAAGAAAGGTTAGCTGTTTATTCTGCTTGTTCAGTATTTTCTTAACTACGCAATTTTTCAAGCACACCCAACTTAAGGAGGAACGGATGTTTATCGCCTAACAAGTAGAGGACCAGCATAGTTGAAGCAGGGAGAAGGCTCCGTTAGAAACTAAAACCCCTTCATGCATTTTAAATGCTAGAAATTCAGATACACCTCACGATGAAACACATGCATATAAATTCCGATCTACACATAACAAATCTTGGTATAATATCTAAAACCTCAAATCATTGTTACAATTCCAGTCTAAATCAACCTACTTTTCACTAGAAGAATGTATTTCTCTAGAAAAATAATTCCAAAATACGACCTCCTGGTTATAGTTAATAAGGCATTTAGCTTTTAATGGAAAAGATTCAAGTTTATTGATTTTAAGCAATTAGAGCAAAAAACAACAACCATAAAAATTACCATCCCACACTCAAAAGGACTATTTATATAGGCAAAACAAAAAATCTCACTTCCACTTCAAATTTCAATATGTGAGACTAAAATATACTCCCTCCCTCCATTCCATAATTTAAGTCTCGATTAGTACATTTAGTGAAAATTAAGGAAGCAAAAAGCTTGATATTTTGTTAGTCAAAATATCAATATTACTCTCTAAGATAAGACTTGTATACCACTAATTCTATTTAAGAGAGTAATATTGATATTTTGACTAACAAATTACCTTGTTTTTGCTTCCTTAATTTTCGCTACATGTCCTAAATGAGACATATTATGAAATGGAGGTAGTACTACCTCCATTCCTAAAATATATATATATATATATATATATATATAAGACTTTCATAACATGTTGCGTAAATTAAGGAAAAATAAATTAAGATATTTTTGTAATCAAAATATCAATATTACTCTTTTAAATAGAATTAATGATACCATTGTAATTTTTACTTCCTTAATTTTCGCAACATATGGAGGGAGTAAGAAATAAGATTAAATATGGAAAACACCATTCAAAACATAATCAATAAGCTAATTTCAATTCCCCTAACATAACCCAATTCCACATATAATAAAAGGAACATTTGCTTCCATGAACTCCAACAAAATTAATAAAGAAAAACAAAAGTTAAAAAACCATGTAAATATGTAATTGAACAATAAACATGTACCTCCCAGCTACAGTTGCATCAAATGTGAAAGCAACCAAGAATTTTCCAGGGTTCTCCTCATCAGGCTCAATCCTCAAAGTTTCTTTCTTTATATTAACATCATTTCGAATCGTGACGGCCTTCTGATGCTCGACATAGGGAGCTGGAGGATGCATCATAGACCCACATGGATATCGCCCATTAACCCAATTAGCATGAGCGGCGGCAGGGTCCATTCGGTGGTGGTGATCATAAGGAGCAGGTAAAGGCACAGGCATCGCAGGAGGCGGCGGCGCAGGATAGTACCCGGGATACTGGTAATACGGCGGAGCATTAGCGTTTGGATATTGCGAATGGTACGGCGTCGCCGCTGCAAATACGTATCGGTTAGCGGTGATCTCCGGCTGAGGTGGTGGCGGGTGGCTCCGACGTGAATTCCCGTTTCTCCGCCGGCTGTGTACACCACTACTCCCGACGTTTCCCATATTATATAATTAAAAAAAACTCAATTCTATTACAAAAATCGAGCAAAATCATAAGAAAGATCGAAACTTTTAGGTTTCCAGAACAAGATAAATAATGGGTTTCAACCGGAAATAGAATTGGAAAACGGGAAATTTCGGGGATCGATGTTCTAGAGAGATTAAGGGGTTTGAAAGAGAAGATGATATGAAAATATATGGAAATAATTGAGGGAGAAAAGATTAAAGGGGTGGTCGGGGATGAAAAGGGTAAGAATTGGAAATGGAGGAGGATTCTTAATGACGGTGATGTTGATGATGGTGATGTTGATGGTGTTGGTGTTGGTGGTGGGATTAGGCGGAGGAAGGAGGAGGGATAATGTGATATGCGTAAAGATCCACCCACAACACCATCAATTGATACATTTTTTTTTTTTGCCACTTAGTTTTTTCTTTTTGAATAAAAAATATCTTGTTTTTTGTTATTTTTTTTCATTTATGTTACATGTTTTAAGCGATTTAATTAATTTTTTGAAAGATTCTGATTCATTAACAGTTAATTTGTGTCGAGTAAACTTTGGCGTTGTGAGAATTCTTAATCCATTAGTTGTAGGGAGGGATTTATGTCACCACAAACAGTCAGTTCGGCTCCTATGCAGAACAATTTTTTTTCTTCAGAATAGGTGTTCTCAAGTAAAAAACACATATTCCGAACAAGTATTCTAAAAATCAAGACAGGTGTTCATTTTCAAATCAATCTCAGTCAGTCAAAATTTTAATCCAACGACTGAGATTTTGCTCCGCATGTACGAGAATAAAAGGTGTTCGCATAGGAGCCGTGGTGCACAAACAAAGACTAAAGCAAGTTGTTGGATTCAACGCCGGTGTTAAAGAGTACAAATAAACTTAAACGACGAATCTCTTTATGATAAACAAATTCATTTTGTAATTTTGTTATTACGGATAGTTTCTGCAAAGTATCAGACTAATTACGTATACAATACTTGAATTCTCGATGTAGATGCTACATAGTTGGTTCTCATCCCTCAGGGACTACGAGTGTAATAAGAGCATCCGATAATAGTATTTAAGTAATTTTTTATTTTGTTTGTTGCATTTTCCATCCTCTAGAAAGTAGTTTTTTTTTTCCCAAAAAAAAGTGCACGGCTAATATTAGTAGTCAATTGACTCAATTCGAGAAAATTAAAATTATTTGAACAAAATCACAAACCCGGCAAAACAAAAAAAAACAAAATATTACTATTTATTAGTACAAAACTCTTCTTCTTTTTTTTTCTTACGAGCATTTTGTCTTCTTCCAGAGACGAATTTAAAGAGGAGTGGAGCATGCCTCTGGTGCCCTTAAATAATTTGTTATTTAGAGATTTTCTATAATAAAAGTTTATCTTTTGTAAAAAAATAATTCTAAATATTACATTTTGCTCTTCCAAAATCTTTTAAAATTTATAACGATATAAGTGTTTATGTAATAATTTCCGACTTATAGAGTCACCACTTGCCTCATGCTTATAAGAACAATTGATATAATTTGTACAATTAAAATGTATAAATTTAAATTAGCCGAGTTATCTCAATACAATAATTGGAATGTCTTAAAGCACGAAATTTTTGAATGGGAATATGCAACTTTCATTTTTTTTAAAAAGGAAAATCTACCATTTTTTTATGAATAAAAAAGAAGGTGCAAGTGATGGTGACTAACACCTCCCGTTACCTCATTTTTGAATTTTCGTATTCATTAACGAACATATCAGATTTAATTGAACAACCAACGCAAACACTGACTCTGTCAAAGTAGCACCAACAAGAGGTAAGTGTAATTTCTAAAAGTCGGCAGCATCAGTCAAGATTCGAACTTATTACCCCGCTTTTACCAAATTACTTGGGAGTAAGTTTGAAACTATTTGATAATTACCTTGTTGGTAAAGGAAAATCTACCAATTGAAGTAGACTGGTAGTGGATTTGATAGAAACCCTTCATCATTACAATCATTGCATTACAATAATTGCTCCTATTTTATACCTTTTTCTCTATTTTTTTTTTGTTCTTCTTCCGTTTGTTTTAATTTTTTATTTTTTTTGTAATTTGTTGATAATTTGTCTTCCATGGGCAGGGAGAGAAGCAAGGAAGAAGCATTTGTTTATACACCATTTTTTATTGTTTATACAATAAAACAATAATACAATTAATTAAATTCCCAATAATTAAGAGTATAAATTAATATAAATAGAAGATAAATATAACCTTACTAATAATAGATTATATAATAATAAAAAAACACCAAAATCCCAACTTGGTAATAGTGGAGGTGTATTATAAGCACATGCGGACCTACAGTGAGTACTTGCCCCACCAATCTTTCCAAAAAAAAAAATAGTTTTATTTTTGTAACACTTCGTTCCGTGAGCATTTTTCAATTACTTATTTTGAGTTAGTTTTCGATTTGAAATTAGATGTTGTGGTTCGTGAAATATGTGAATAACACCACTTATATCTTAACGATTTTGGTTAAAATTTTAACAAGTTTAAGTGTGAAAAGGTTTATGAATTTATTTTATCAATTTTAATTGTGTCCTCATTTCTTTAAAGTTTGCGTACGCTACTGATTGATTGATTGTAAGGTTATTTGTACCCACAGATTGACTATTTTGTCCATGCAGCATTCTTGACAAATTTCATTTGACCATTTTACCCAAATATTGATTCCTATCTTTGGCATCCTTCTTCTAAGGGGTTTGGATGATTAAGAATAGTGTCATGTACTCATTATTGTTGTCTTTGCATGGGATAAATACTTTTAGTATGGATGGAGTAATAGGTTTAAATACTTTTTTGTTTCTTTTGGATTTAAATAAGCTAAAAAATAGCTCAATTCATAAAATTCACTTTACTAATTAAGATGTGTGATAGTTTCGCATGCGTATTCATCTCTTACACTTTGTACTAATAATTATTTTTAGGAGACACTTTGTTTCTAATATAATGTATATAAAAAAAAATTTAAAAGAGTTGTTCAACCTTCAAATAATTAGGTAAATATACTTTCACCACACAAACAAAAAAAAATTATTAGGTATATTTACAATTTGCGTGAGCATTATATATAGCAAAGCAAAATGGATTCGACAGATAAACCACATTCACCAATAATTGGTCTTTTTTTTTCTGGAAAGGATCAATAATTGGTATAAGAATGTTAAATCAACGAATTTTAGATAAATTGTTCTTAATCTTTTCCAAATTACGAAATGATCGAATCCCATTGGCGGATCCACCATGGTGGCATAGAAAAAATTAGTATGGTATAATATTGATCAATTTAAATAATAAATATATAAATGACCCACACAAATCGCCGTGTGCCACACTGTTCTGTGTTCCTGGATCCGCAGAACCACTGATGCCATGATAAGCAAACGTAACATAACATGTTCAAATGGGCCCTAAATGAAACTTTAATCAATTATGCTTAATCTACATCAACGCAAAAACAATCGAGAACCATTTGTCCAAATAAAATCATGAGAGAAAGAGTGAAATGGTTGTTCTATTGACATTGGATAGCATTTGGTGTTTGGAAATTTTGTCGTAAAAGTTAAATTGTTTATGGAAGTATAAAGTCAAAAATCAGAAATTTGAGATAGAAAATAATATTTTATATAAATTCTGTTAAAAATAATAGGAACGTATCAGGAAAATTTAACAGAATTTAATATGCAATCATAATTCCCAATGAGAGCGACTAACATATAGCAGAATCAATGAGAGGTGAAAGAGAGTTTATATAAGAGATTGCAGCAGTTTGTGATATTAGACTTGGTGTCTATGATTATATGCCAAATAATAGCCTTGCTAACACCTTTCTAGGTAACCTCCAGTACTTGCATTTTTGTACAGTATTTCGCGAAAAGTGAATTGTTTGTAACCGAAATGAAAAAAATTCATTGAATTTGGGACCAAAAACCTGTTACTGATGGTAGACCCTTTGCTAAAAGGAGATGCTCCGACCAAATATGTTTTCAGTAGTCAAGATGCAGACAAATGAGATTAACGTTAGAGACAGAGATATCGAAACTTGGAGTTATTACCAATCTTGTGGATGTTTAAGTATGCAATAAAAAGGACTCATCTCATAGACTTTTCTTGGGAGACAGCGCTAGAGCTGTCAAAATGGGCATATGCTCGCCCCATAAGATTAATGGGCAGGTATGTGGCTATAAATTACATGCCCATTTAAATGCGGGTATCAACGGGCATGCCAGTGCGGGTAACGGGCAATGCGGGTTGCAACCGGTCATACCCGCTTTGTCTTGTTTTTAATTAATTTTGGATAGGCTCTTCAATCTTTTCCAAAATGATTATATATCTCTATTGTCTTCTTGCACGCTTTCTTATCAAATACTCCCTCCGTTTCCAATTATCTGTCGCCTAGACATATTTTATTAGTTTTTTCATTATCTGTCACTTTATGAAACCAAAAGAGTATTAAATGTATTTTTTCCAAACTTACCTTTGTCTTTAATTAATTCAGTCAACAACTAATTTGAATTGTCTCAACATAAATGTATTAATTGAAGGTTAAAAGTTTCTATTTATCTTTAAATTGATGTATCTCAATCATTTTATTAATTCGAGTGCATTGTTTTAAAGCGACAGATAAATGAGAACAGATAGAGTATAAGAGTAATCTTTTTTCTAAAAACGTACAAGCTCAAATATGTGTACTCAATTGAATTCACAGTTTCATCTCTGAAGGTAACTAAATATGTTATAACTTACCATTTATCATTTACCATTTATAATGTTTTAACTTCTGAAGGTGTGTGTTTTATATGTGAAGATGATGAGGAGAAATCAACATTATCTAAAATGGATTCAAAATATACTTCTAGTGTTCATTATCTAGATCAATAGATGGAGGATATAAAAAACAGTATATATTTTTGTTGCTTTGACTTCAACAATATATTTGCTAATTTTGGATAATTAATCTTGAATTATTTTTTAAATTGTATACTTTGATTTGTTTTTTTTTTTTAAAACTATTTTGGATATTGTGGAATTTGGTTTGATTGTTTCTTGAACTATTTTGGATTTTTATTTCCCCCTACAAGACTGTAAAATGAAAGTTAATGGGAAAGAATTGTATTTTGTTGATTTTTTCGGATTTGCTCTATTTGTTTTAAAAAAAAATATCAATAAGGTCGCGGGCATGCCCATCTGCCCATGGGAAATTCAGCGGGCGGGTACGGGCATCCTTTTTTTATGGCCCGTTAAAAAAGCAGGCATGCCCGCCCATCCCCATTTAAGACATGCACGAGGCCGGGCGGGGCGGGGCGGAGAGGGCATACCCGTTTTGACAGTACTAGACAGCGCGAATATGAGCTCCGGCAGTCCCGAAACATGGCATCATTCTCCTGCCCCTGCAATTGGTGGCTAGACAGACAAATCTCCTCTACAGCAGCAAAGCTTTACGAGATAGGAAAAGGATGACGATATATATCTTCTTGATTTTTATCCTCTTTGTTAGAGAAATTTTTGTAAAAATCTAGGAAATTAATGGGAAATGCATAATGATGATCTTATAGGAAGTAGGAAAACAATCACACATTGATCATTTATTCTAAGGAAAGACGAATCTGAAATGAAAGATTGGAAATTTTGTTTTGTATAACTTAAGAATAAGGCGAAAAGTACATTTCAATGTTTCAATTTCTTACATGCTTTTGAGCAACATAAGTTACATGAAGCTCATAAAAGATTTACAGTTGCAGTGTGGTTTTCCAAAAAAAAGATACAAAAGATAATATGAACATCAATTTCTGAGCTACAGTATCAATCCTTCTTTCACAAGTTGCTCTAAGGAACGTACCAAATCCGTCATATTAGGGCGTTCGTTCGGATCTTCTCTTAAAGAAAGCTCTGCTAAATCAGCAAGTTTAAGCAAAGGTTCAACATTTCTAGGTAGAGCTGTATAACGGTCGATTGTGGCAGCCGCCTTGCCTTGTCTAATTAGGGGCACTGCCCAATCAACTATACTCGGAGGGAGGCATTCCGCATCATGAGCTTTTCTTCCACTAAGAATCTCTAACAGCACAATTCCAAAGTTATAAACATCATTTCTCATGTCTTGATTAACATCGCTCTCATTAGGTGTAAGAACTGCAAAATCAGCAAGCCTTGCACACCAATCACCATCCAAAAGAATTTTTGAACTCTTTATATCGCGATGAGCTATAGGAGGAACGACTTCTTTGTGCAGGTATTCGAGTCCCTTTGCAGTCTGCATTGCAATTTTCAGCCTAAGGGTCCAATTCAGAGGAGAAAGGCCGCCGTGAAGGTGATCGTGGAGAGTTCCATGAGGCATAAACTCGTAAACCAGAAGCCTTTCTCCCATCTCAGAACAATAACCCAACAAATTGACAACATTAACATGTCTAACATTACAAAGGATCTCCAATTCCATTTCAAAGTCCCGGCTAGTGGTGTGGATTATCGTTGCAGCATTTGCTCTTTTTACTGCCACTTGCCTCCCATCTGGAAACACAGCTTTGTAGACAAAACCATAGCTTCCTCTGCCAAGCTCATTGAACTCCTTGAAGCCATTAGTGGCATCCTTTAGTTCTGAAAGGCGGAAAACTTGAGCTATTCCGGGGCATGGAGCAAGAGAGACAGGAGGATTTGTATCACCATTGGGTTCAGTTTCCTTCTCAGATTTTCCGATGCAGGACGCAAATTGGTTCGTGTTTCCTTCATCACTATTTGAGCTTACGACACGAGGTAAAACGTACCAACCTATTAAGATCAACATAAAACCTGAAGCAGAGGAACCAATTATGAGCAATAACTGACGCAACTGGTGCCGGTGCTTCTGCTGCATCTCCGGCGAAGATTGAAGCTTACAAACATCCCAGCAAGAGCTGTTCTGACAAAGTGAGCAAGCTGTGCAAACTCGGTCAGCGTTCTCGCTACATGGACTAGAAGGAAAGAACCCTTCAGAACAATTCAACCCACAAGGAGAACAAATCTTGAGATCATTTCCTAACACACAAGCTTGTTAGATCTGCCTCATTGAGAATGCTAGCATTGAAGGAAAAACTTCCTTGACCACAATAATTAGGGGTACACAAGCCAGGACTGCATAATTGCAAAGGAGGATCATAATCCATTGGTGACAAGACATTGGTGAACCAACAATTAAGTACCAAATCAGCTTCCCTGATACCACAACTGACATTGTTTGAAGAAGCAATGGCAAGAAAACCTGAACTCTTTGGGACCAATGAAAAATTGAAGTTGCCCCAACATTCAACTCCATGATTATCTTCTCTGATCCCACAAAAATGCTTTGCACCAGCTGCCAAAGAAACAAAAGGAATCCCAGATGGTGGACTAGCAAATGAATCATTGTTGCCCCAGCACTTGATCTCATTAGAATCCTTTTGAATAACACATATAGAATCCATTCCAGAAGCTAAGCCAAGAACATTTCCCGATACACCGGAAACTCCTAAACTCCCTGAATTTGGACCCCAACACTCAATCCCACCTTCTCTTATTACTCCACAGCTAAATCCATCACCAGAAACAACTTTCTTGAAAACAAGTGTACTAATATGCTGATCATAAAACAGAGTACTTAACCTAGATGTAAAAATATTATTAGACATCCTAACAATATCCCAACAATCAACACTACCCCAATCGTTTTCGGAATAGTAAGGTCCTCTAATTGCACAAACATGATTCTTACCAGATGCGATGTGGAAATAAGCATTGGGTTTAAAGCTCATAGGAACAAGATCAGCAGAGCTTGATCCCATTATTGAGTCCCAACAATATGCTTGTGAAGTGTTCGCTAATATGCCGCAGAGAAACCCTTCACCACCGGAGAGAGCAGCCATCGGAGGAACATCAGTAGGATAGATTGACGGATTATGCGAAGAAGAATTGTTGGTCTTATTGCCCCAGCAAATTACTTCTTGCTTGCCACTGGCGTCAATGGCGCAGAATATGCCATTATCACCGAAGGAAGCTGTAATTGGAGCCATTGAGCCGAACCCAGATGCCAAATCCATAAAAAAGAGAAGAAAAAAAAGTGGGATATGAAGAAAACAGAAACTTTTTGAGGATCCAAGAAGAAGAAAGTTGCAGGGTAGTCCTTTCATGATTTTTTTTCTTTCAAGAAATCAGGGGAGTTTTGGTTTGTGTTGTTAGTAGAGGGAAGTACAATACACATTGAGGAGGGAGAGAGGAAGAGAGAAAGAGAAGAAGCTTTGGTGGTTTCTTTGTCATTAGAAGAAGAACTAATAGTATAGTATAGAATCTATAGATGAGGAGGAAAGAACGTGGGTGTCGCCATTTTTACAGTTTCTGGTAGCTGTTAGAGATTTTCAAATTCAATGTAAAAATTACTTACCCAGTAGTTAAAACGCCGGGGGTGAATCAAAGCCAAAGGCAACTTCATTTATAATAATTTTTTAGCGCCGTCAAGTCCTCTTCCTTTGCGGATGAGGTCAGCACCGTACTGAATTACTTTTGGTTGTCTGATTATCATCGCATATTGACTTAGTGCCCATTTGGAAGAGTTTTTTAGAGTTCAAAAGTGCTTTCGATCTCAAACGTTGTTTACTGTACTGTTAGGCATTCAGAACAACTTTTGCATTCGGGGTTCTACAGAAATTTGAGTTATTGCTCTAATAATGTCGTTGAAATGTAGGCTCTCAAGGATGGACTCAACATGCTATCAGTCTCTCTCAACATTCAGAAACTCAATGTGGAGATGGATGTGAAATTTATTATCCACCTTCTTCTCCATGCAGATATTACTCCTCACCATTTCTACTGGACGCCAAGTGTGGAACGAGGGTAAATTCTGCACGTGCGGAACTTCTCTTATCCGTTGGATTAAAATTTTGACGGTTAAGATTTATTTAAAACGAACACCTGTTTTGAGCTTAGAACACATGTTCTATTTTTACCGCGCTGAACATCTGTTCTGAGTCTTAGAACACCTGTTATAAGTCGTTCCGTATATACTGAAAAAAGATGTTCCGCATAGGATCCGGACTTGCTACTGAGTATGAGGAGGATATGGAGCATAGGGTTGCTCCATATCTACAGGGAAGTTCATGACAAGCTGGCAAGATTTGGAGCTTTTTTTTTTTTTTTTTTTACCAATGATTTTATTATGTTTCAATCTAGTCCCCTTTTACTGATCAGTTACTGGCAAAGAATGTTCATAGAGCATTTTTTTGCGAGATTGAGTTGTAATGATACCTTCCGTATGCGTTATATATATACTTCCCTTGTTCTGACCAAAAAGGAAAAAAGAAACAGAAACTAATAAGATAATTTTGCAATACAAAGTGTGGATTAAAAGAGAATATTACAAAAACATTATAGATTTATTATACTTTTTCTCGGAGCCAACCAAGAGATAATGGATAGAATTTCTCCATTAATCATGAGTGTGAATGGACTGTGGCAATTATAGGACCTAGAAGGACAAACAAAAGGGATGTAAATTATGCGTTTTTGATGAATTGTTTGTGAAATTAAGGACCCACTTGCCGACATTTGTAATTTATGCAAATACAGAATATATATTAAGAAAAAACTATGCAAAATCTTTGGTGGATCACTACCTCAGTACCTTGTAATCATCCTAGAATTAAATATATAACTAATTATTCTAAAAAAAAAAAAGTACAATTTCAACCCAAGAAAAATAGGAAATCTACAAGTAATTACTCCCTCCGACATGAATTAAATGTCCATTTTCCATAAAAAGTGAATAAAAAATATATATTCAATTTCGGACTGAGGGAATATCAATTAGAAAGAAATTTAAAATATTAAGTAATGCTTGTTTCAATAAGAAAAACTACGAGTGCACATAGATATCAGTTTAAATCTCAAATTAATATCGTATATTTACTCACAAATAAATCAATTTTTTTGAAATTCAATATCAAATTTTAACTGAATTATATAATTCAAAGAGATAAGAGATCGAATTTTGTTAACTTAAAGAAGTATTTAAAATGGAGAAGATGCATGCATGGGTAATGGTGGTAGGATCGAGAGAAACGATTGGTTGGTTGGGTGGTTCAATAGTGGGGGATCATTTTTTGTCATATCTGCCCAATGAGAAGAAAGTATTCTTTATATTGAAATATAATTGGAGAGAGTTTGGTATTGGACGCTGGCTTCAGTCCCGCACGTGCTGAAATTATCATCGTCTATCAAATTGAAACTTTGATGGTTAATATTGATTTGAAACTATCACTTATCTTAATGACAATTGTCGTATTTTTTAAGAACACGTGTTCTAATTTAATATCTAATAACACAATCGTACTGAATTTTGATTGTTCCATGTAAATTCGGACGATTGGTATTGGCCTCCACGTGCACTTCCCACTCACCTTTCTACATCGCCATAAAGCCAATTTATCAAATTATAAAAGGGTGATGATAATACCAGAGCAAAATTTTTTATGCAAGAGCAATTTATATACATGCGACAAAATTACTCCTGTAGTATATTAATTAAATCTTTCAACTCTTTCCTATTTAATTTCACCTTCTAATTTCTTTCATCCTTCCAATCTTTTCTTTTATCCCCATTTGATTATTTTTTATTTTTTATGTCCCTCCTCCACTCCTTCTCTATCCTCGCCCAACTCATGAATCATCTCTCTATCTCCATCTTCATAGATTTTGAAGGGTCAAACTCTACATTATCCTCTTTTTCTGCACTATTATTTTTATATAGTTTTGATCTCATTTTTTAAACTTATCTTCTACTCTCCCTTATTTTCTCAGTGCTCAATCTTCTATTTGATATTATCCTAAATTAGGTTTCAATGTAAATAATGATTAAATTAAATTATTTTGATTGGAGTAAAATAGAGAAGGAACGAATGAGAGAAGGAAAAATAAAAAAGAATTATGTGGGGAAGAATAGAGAAGATTGGGAAATATGAGAGAAATCAAGGGTGAGAAAAAATAGGAAAAGGAGTTGAAAATTTTAATTGATATGATAGAGGGATATTTTTGTCACATACACATAAATTGCTCTTGTAGGAGAATTTGTGCTATGGCATTATCAGTATCACTACCCATTATAAAAACATTTGAATGTGCTCTTTGTCTTTCCTTGTACTCCCATTGGCCAATTTTTCCACTTACAAAATTACCATCTAGGTAGGCTCCATTTTTTAATATTAAAGTTTTGAAATATTATTCTTTAAAAAAAAAAAAAGATACAATTTTTTTGACTATGATTACGCAGATATCTAAATTAAATGTAAATCTAGTTTTTCAACATTAGAGTGGCAAAAAAATTCTTATAAGGGTAACGAGTTCGAGTTGTATAGAGAGTAATTTTATATTATATTATCATATTTATCCTGTATTAATTCTTAGCGAATTAATTGAGTTAATACATGGATCTCATTTATCAAAACATATACTCTTATACAACCCTGAAAGAGAGGCGTGAAAAATAAGCTTTGAAGGGCTGCCATTGGGAGAGGTATTCATGTGGATGATCAAATAAGAGTCCAATTTAAGTGGGGACTCCAAATCAATCCTTAAGGAAACCGATCAATGAGATATACAATTCAATGCATTTTGAGGTACCTTTTTGGCCTTTGCTCTTTTATCAATTATCAAGTCCCTATCAAGAAAGCTATCCATCAAATGATCCATTTCTTGAACAAATATCGTCACAACTCAAAATTAATTTTAGGTCACTGACAATGCAACTTTTTTTATTTTTATCTTAGGTCATTAGTAAAGTAACATTTAAATCGCGGAACTGGAATTATTTCCCTTAACCTTACAGTACTTTGGTCATGATAAGGAGAGTCCTAAGCATTGAGTCAAGCTCATTGCACGATTTTGCTACACTATCAATTGGAAGAAGTTTAATGTTTTTTAAGTAAAGTTTCGAGTGTGAAAAAATAACTCTCTTGTAAGGTTGCTCTAGTATGTTGTCTCACTGAGACGAAGCTAGGAGTTCTGATAGGGGGCGAAGGGTAAACTTTTACATAATTTTGAGAAGCGAAGAATAATTTTGTTAGTAACGTTTTCAATTTTTTTAAATTTTATAAGGATAAAAAATACATATTTTAAAATTTTAAATTTTAAAAGTGTAGCTGCCCCCACCCTTGTCTTCGTTTTTTAACTGTCTGACTGTAAAAGTTAACCAGATTGGTCCAAATTAATTCTAAACATAAAACAGACATGAATACCAGTTAAAATTTTAAACCTTATAAGTAGAGATTTTTAAAAATACTACTAGATATAGTAATTTTTATATGTAGTTCGGAATTTTTTATCAAGTTCGCCCCCTCCATCCCAATTTTTTTTACAATTTTTATAGATAGGTCGGCATATTGTTACAGTTTTTCGCTCCCAAAAGACAATTTCTGCTTGGTCCTGTCCATCTTGGATTAGATTTGGAATGTGTGGCTTTGCATATGGGGGTTTGAACAAAATAGTAGTATAAGTAGTAGTCCAAGGGTGAGGGTGAGGGTGGGGGTGGGGATAGTGTATGAATAGACAAGTCCCTACTTGCGTAAGTGGTCTGACTTGAGTTCATATTGCATGTGATGATCTGTTTACATAGAAAACGCATCTGATAATATATTTGTGCTTTTTATCAGAATCTTCTACTGCTAGCTTCCCCTCTCTCCTTACAATAAATCCAACCTATGGATTTTTTTTTGCTAAATAAATTATATTTCAAATTAATCACGAAATAAAGTGAAGCGCAATTACTGATCAAAGGAAAATCTGCAAATACAGAAAGTATCAGTTATACTGATGATTTAAAAAATCACGATAATGAGACAAAAAGACACCCTAAAGAAAAACTTGGATGGTTAGGAAAAACAACTAATAAAACTAGCAAGCTAAACAAATACATAATCTTCTTGCTTCAAAAGCATCTTCATTGCAATCCTCAAACACAGGGAGACAGGGAGAATATCACTTTCAACATCTTCGCTAGGGGTCGACAATTTATAGGGACCAGTAGGGCGTATCAACCGTCCCTATAAATTGTCTCGGGAAGATATAAAAAGATGATAAAGGGCCCAGATCAAGTCCGGGTTGAACACATCCTCCTAGAAAAATAGAAAAAAAATCTAGATCTGCGAAGATCTGAGATTCATCTAACCACTGCGTCTTGAATCTTGAAGAAAAAAACTCTGAAAAATGTTTCATATGATTCGTAGTACAAAATAGAGTAATATTAACGGAACAAAAGGACCAAGATTTGATCATTGGCCGGAGCCAATGGCCAAATCTGGCCAGCAGCAGGCGGAGAAGAAAAAGCAGGAAGAAAAGGGGAAGAGAGAGAAAAGGGGGATTGAACAATAAAATCATTTGGCAAATATATTTATGTAAAGTCTCAACTTGCAATATAATAACCTTAGACAGTAGTTGCAGAGAGAGCCCTCATTTTCCAAGGTTAATTTTCTTTTAAAGGAAAACCATATCATTTACAACTGTCTCAAATAGTTTGCATCTATATATTACATCCAAACAAGTTGGTAGGTCAATTAATTTTTTCTTTATTTTTCCTTAGAACACCGGTGTCCCCTCTGGTGGGAAACTGGTGTTTATTTTGCACGTGCAGAATAAATAACTGTGTCGGATGAACAATATGGGGAAGAGTTTTTAGAACACATTTCCTCCGTGTCTTGAAATTTTTCTTTAATCGCCAGATTTTTCATCTAACGACTGAGATTATTCCGCACATGCAGAATAAAGCCCACTCCGCACTGCCCATTCAGTGAGACATGTCACCCTTGCCCATTTGAACCTCGCTAGCATTCAGAATCACCTACTTGTCAACCATCACTGTTATGGTAAAATGAATATATCAAAGGCTATCATGAATATTTAACTTTATGCTTACCATTCAGACTTTTCAGGTTTATCTCATTTGTAATAACTAAAGTCTGAATTTTACTCTGGAGGAGGCCCGACTAAAAACTCTGTCAAGCCTTACAAATAGAAGTCAAACACGGATCCACTTTGATACTACCAATGCGTTTACTAATTGTCTCAAGTCAATGATAATTTAGTTCTACAAAGAAATGATAATGAGATCTATTGAATAATTGTAAAGTAATTAAAAAGTTTGTAGGGTGTTTTTGTTTGGCTATCAACAAAATCATGAAATTGGAATTCCAATTCCAACCCCCTCAATTCCACAAAATCAATTCCATTTTATAATCAAAGAATTTGAATTTGAATTCCACAAGATTTATTATAGGTTATAAATATATCATATATACAAGTTATTTTCTCTCTCATAAATAAATATAATAAAATGACCAAATTACCATTACTGTAAAATGTCAACACCCCTAGTACAAAATAACTAAAGTACCATTAGTTTAAAATAGTTAATGCTATTCGTTTAATGATAAAAATACAATTTGTACGATGTCAAAAAATACAGTTAGTGCAAAATTACAATAATACCCATGGAAAAAAGCAACAATTTTTTTAAAAAAGAATCACAAACATACATAACATAAAATCACCAAAACATCCATGGTAAAAAATTACGAAAATACTCTTGATGCAAAATGACGAAAATACCCCTTGAATCAAAATGATGAAAAATACTTTCGCGCAAAATGGAAAAAATATTACCTTTGGCTCAAATAGCTTAAAATTAATGTGATTAAAAATAACTCAAATTTTTTGATGAAAAATGACGAAAATACTTTGGCGGAAAATGACAAAAATGCCCTTAATGCAAAAAGACAAAAAACTCTCATTTAAAAATGGGGAAATGCCTCTTGTACAAAATGAAAAAATTAACTTTGAATAAAATGAAATTTTTTCTCTTAACAACAAATGACAAAATTAGCCTTTATAAAAAATTATAATAAATTCGTTTACTTGAAATGCCTAAAATATTATAGGTGTAAAATGACGAAATACACTTGTTGACAAATAATAGAAATGTCCTTCATACCAAATGAAAAAGAATAACCATGATAAAAAAAAAAAAATTACAACTCGTTTTAAAAAAAATGAAAATTTTACAATAAGGGTATTTTTGTCTTTGGAAAATGGGCATTTTCTCCATTCTAAACCAATGGGCAAAGATTATTTTCTTCATTTTCATCAGAGTATTTTCATCATTTTGGATTTATTCATCTTTTATCAAGTACATATTCGTTATTATGCACAATGAGCTAATTCCACTTTAACAAGGGTATTTTTGTCATTTCGCAACGAATGCATTTTTTTATAAAATTGGACCATAAAATTTTTCTTCATATTACACAAAATGGTATATTTTTATCTTTAGTAGGGAATTTTCATCATTTTTAATACCTGGAAAATTTTCGTCATTTTCTATAAGGAGTATTTTCGTCATTTTCCATAAAAAATATTTTATTTTTTCAACGGTATTTTATCCAATTCATGCTATAAATATTTTATTCAACACTATGAATGTTCTTTATATTTTGCAACAAAAATATTTCCTTTATTTTACACTGATAATTCTTTTAACAAAGGTATTTTTTTCATTTTACTTCAAATGTACTTTGACTATTTGTATTAGGAGAATATTAACATGTTTTACACTAGATGCATTTTTTTTTCTTTTTTTTTAATTATGTAATTTTTTTGGTATTTCAAACAAATAAATTAAAATTAAAATTGAATTCCACATCAATTTCGTTGTTTTACCAAACAAAGTAATTCAATTATTTGGAATTGGAATTTCTTAGAATTCCAATTCTTCTAATTTCATGGAATTTCATAGAATTGAAATTTTCTATGAAATTCCGATTCCCAAAATCAATTCAAGAAACAAACACACCTTTAACAATCTGTAGTAACTCAAGTCAATTCCGTACTCTTGTTCAAAGCCACCACATGGTTTTAATTAATATGTTATGGTTTTGGTCATTCACTCGTTCTTACCTGTAAAAACTGCTGCGATGAAGCAACGGAAATTGCATTAGACTAATATGGGTTTAGAAGAATGGTCATGACATGATAGTAAAAAAAGTGGGATTTTGTCTTGGACCCCCTACTTCTGTTGTGGCAAAAAATATTTCTCCCAATTTTTTTGCTGTCATGTCATGATCATTCTGCTAAACCCGTGTTAATCTAATGCTAAACCCATGAAGCAAACTTCCTTAATCTTTGTATTATTAAATTAAACAAAATACTGAAGAAGACAAAACAATCTGAGGGGTCAATTAATGTGATGGGCTCCGAGGACAGAAACAGTGGACCAACAGATCTTATAGAGATGGGAGATACTCAAGAAGTTGTCTTTTGCTTAATTTTAATGTTTACCAATAATTTCGTATTTTTTTTATTAGAGAAACATCAAGAAGACAGCCTACAGTGTTCATATTTTGATATAATAATCATAAATACAAATATATGAATCAGAGCAATACAAAAGCATATGATTTGTGACTCATATTTCCCCTCTTAGAAATAATGTGTGTAATTTTTTAAAATCACAAAACGTTTCATCTAAAAACGAAACACTATCTGATTAGATCACAAATTTAATTATTCAAAACACACAGAAAAAAGGGACAATGTGACCTCAAACTTTCCAGCAATAGCATGTTTCAGTGTTTCACTAAAAATATTTCCAGCAACTCAAACTTTCACTGTCATAACACGCTTAAGAAGCATGTTGACAACGTCCTGGCGAGCTCTTTCGACATCCAATTGTAAGTGACCGATCTTTTCTTGTACCTCTTCTTCAAGACGTTTCGTGTTGGCTCCAGAATTCCAACAACTCTAAAGATGTAAACCATTGGAAAATGAAGTTAGTAACAAAATGAAATAACAATATGCATCCAACAGCTTAAGGTTTTGCAATAATCTCCACCTATTAATAGTATCCCACAAAATAAGGCTACATTTTGGACCCTCAAAATAAAATATGGGTACAAAAAGATTTATTTTTAAAGAACTAAATGTAAAACTTTGAATCGGATTTGGCAAGCCGTATAATGCACCTCATAGTATATATATAAAGATTTAAAAACTACTCAGAATTTAAAGATTAAGCAGTCATACCCAAGTCGATGAACAATTATATATAAACAAAAGCAAGATTCTTCAACCTCTATTAGCCCATCAAATTAGACCAACCTTAATATCTCTATGCAAATATGAATATGGAATACAAATTTTCGCCAGCAAGACATTTTTGTTTCCCATCAACTTTTTGGTATGACACTGGAAACACTTAGCAAGATCAGATGATATGAGATTACATACCTCTCTAGTTTTCTTCTGAAACTCAAATTCCAGCAGTTCTCTATGAGCAGCTGCCTCCTTTTGAGCCTCTTCCTTGGCTTGTTTAAGCATCTCTAGTTTCTCTGAAAATAATAAGTCAGCTGACTTGCACAAAAATAATTTATGGAGTTACAACTTAACAAGGCAAAACATCTACTACAAAAGTCTTTTGCCGCTGAAGGCTAATTTGGGTAACAGAGCGATGTTCATCACGAAACAAACAAAAAAATCCTACTTGGACATATTTGAATGGAATAGTTTAATTTTTTAGTGTTTTCAACCAATTCTCAACACCTAAGATGATAAAAAGTCATTCCTCACTAATGAGCAACTTAGAACAACCTAGAACATGACCTATTCGTGTTATATTTGGTGTTTCCTCCAGTCTCACGCTTTGCTATTGATACCCATGTGCTCTTCCTCATAGATCATAACCAATGTCTCTATTATCTTGTATGCAAATGTCTAGACCATGTTAAGAGTAACAAAAATAGTATGCCTCTAAAAAGTTTTTGCTGTAATCATTAAATAGAAGATAAAATATTTGGAATTTGTGTCATAGGTTATAGCTTTTAGGCTTAAATTTCTACGTTTCGTGCTAGTCTTGACGGGACCTAGAAACTCCGACCATCCAAAAAAACTCTAAAGAAAGTGAAGGAATGTCCAAAAGCTGCAATTCTTTTTTTATTTAATTATTCATGCAGCAATGGTCTTTTGGTAGATCAAGCCCACCAAAACCATCATTGACATAACCTCCGTATTTCTCAAGCTAACAAGACGAAAGAAAGCATATAAAAAGGGATGACACTAAACCCGAAGGATAAAGATACAGAATTTTACCTATTGTGGCAGCATTAACTATTCGTTGGGCCTCTTGTTCAGCAGCAAATATTATTCTAATTCCAACATTGCGCTTGTCAGCTTGAAGAGTATCCATTTGTTAACTGTATAAAAGAAACAAGACCACTTATGAAAAGATGGACAAGAAGATATGTTTTAGAGAATTAAGTGTAATTATTTTTTAGTTGCTAAAAACAAAAGCTTCAAATAAATGGCAATAGCAATGGTTATTAGTTAAAAAGCACCCGCCCCCCAACTAAAGTCCATTCTCCAATTCCTTGCACTCCATTACGATTGTATTTAACCTCGGAACTCACCAACTATACTCGAACACGACAGTCGCAACTTAAAACTCGAGCATAATGTACTACAAACTTAAAGGTATTTATAAAAAAAAATTAAAAACAAGAAATACCATACACCCTAACTCTGTTTGAAAGGGAAACTTTGGACAAATTAGGCCCTAATAAACCAACATTCACTGAAAATTTCCACTCTTGCAGATCCTCCACCCGTAATTCCGAAAAATTATCCCAAAACATCCCAAAAAATAAAATTAACAAGCCAAGACTAAAAAAAATATCAAATATTTTTTCACGACGATCATGAAAACAGAGGTAATTTCGTAATCACATTGGATTATTGATCACTAAGAGTCTAGAGAGAATCGAAGAATTCAGAAATTACATTAGTGATACCGGTAGTTCTGTCGTCGTCGTCGTGGAGAATAATGATGGAACTGGCGGAAAACCTCGGATCAGGACTTTGTTAAGGAGAGCGTTTATCTCAGAAATATGTACTACGAACTTGTGTGTTGTATGGTTTGCTCTTTTATACCCTTTGGGTTCTGGACCATACTTGGGCTTGGCCCAACTTAGACACATTTATCCTCATTGAACTAGGTAATGTAATAGAACTGCCCTTTGGGTTCTGGATCAGAGTTGGGCTTGGTCCAACTCAATTGTGCCAACTCCATTAGAGATTCAGACTAAATGGGCTTTGCATGGGCCTGGCCCAGTTTTTTCATTTCAGTCATGACATGGCACCCGAAAAAGGGGGACAAACATTTTTGTCCAGGACGGAAGTTCCGTCCTGGCTGACGTGGCAGTTTTTCCCACGCGCGTTGCCACGTCAACGAGGACGGACCACTTCCGTCCTCAACCCGGGTCCAGGCAAAAAAACCCTACGAAAACCCTAACTTTGCCCCGTGAGTTTGAGGACGGAATTGCCACTTCCGTCCTCAACTTACAGCCAATTTGCAGCGTGTAGTCACATCTCACTTTTGCTTTTTTGACCCAAAAAAAATTTCTGAACGGTTTTGGCAATTTCGTGGGCATTTATGACCGGTTTTCAGAGACTTGTCCAATAAGAAAATTAATTTTACAATTTCCCACCACATCTATAAATACCCCTCCATACCTCTCCAAAATCTACATCCTTCTCAAACCCATAAAAACCCCGTCCCCCTTAATTCTAGCTTTTTCAAAAATATTTTTTTTAGGAATACCCTATCCTCCGTAAGATTATTTGAAAATGAATAGCGAAATGGATCCCGGGCTGGAAGAGTATTTCAGACACCAATTTAGAATTGCGGTCGGAAATCAAACCGATGGAAAAATGGTAGTATTGTATTTAGTAATGAGTAATTTTTTATTGTATGAAATGTGTTTAGCTATCTAACTCATCATTTTCGATTTGTAGCGTCTTCCATCGAAGTACACAAGTTGGTTGGAGCAAACTGGTCTCGGGTTAGCTAGTTGTGTGTACCTGAAGGATGACCATGGGAATCAATGGTGCGTCTATGTAACCAAAATAGATGACACCTACTACCTAGATGGAGGATTGCAAAAAAAATTGCGTGACAACAATCTTCGTCCCACAAATAAAGTTCATTTTATACCATCTCCAGGGAATCTATTAGATATTTATGTTAAGGGAGGGCCCGGGATAGGTTACTTGAAGGGCGAATTATCGTATCCCTCCGACGGGGCCTTTTTCCGGCAGAGTTTTCGAATTGACATTGACAAAACATATTCGGGACTTTCCAAACCGGTACGTTCAGTAATATTAAAATTTTAGTAATAAAATCGTTCATTTTACAATTATGTGTTGTAATGTTGTTTCTCGTGTACAGTGGATATGTCCGCAGTACATGCAATGGCGTGTTAGAATGCAGCTTGGAATCCCCGAAGTACTACACATGCGCAACCTTCACGGTAACAAATTGACACTGCAAGTGACTAGAGACGAAGGCTGCGACTGTTACTATTTTTTGGGGTGGGATGAGTTTGTTGTGTTTTCTAGATTACACCCGGGTGACCATGTAAAAATTCATCCAGCCCCTTACGATATCCTTGATTACAGGGCCGGGAATGATGATTTTTTCAATTTATTACGTCAACTTTAATAATATGTAATTGAAATGTAAGCAGTTATCGTCTATTGAATGGAAAATAATCGAGCACATTCACAATTTTTTTATAAATTATAAACTATTACAATTCGGAGAATTTAAATACAATTACTGTGGAGGGAGTGGTTGCTGAAGATGTGCTAACATGGGACAAGTCTTCCGGTTGTGACCGACTCGCTTACAGTGGCCGCACTTCTTTTCCCTTTGAGTGCCCCCGTTCTCTGTGTCCATAGGCATTTGGTATCTCTGCCTTCGAGGTCGACCCACCTGCGTAGCTTTTCATGTTAGGTGGGTGATATGTCATATCAAAAGGGGGAGGTCTCCAATGAACGGGATCAGGTACAGGATATAAAATAGACTTGTAAGTATTCCTATAATGTTCAAGAGGATAGACAGGGTGGATGAATCCAGAAGCATCCTGCATTATCGATTTGGACACGACAATTACATGGGAGCATGGAACTGAATAAGCAGCCCACTTATCACAGTGTACACTCACGAACCCGATAAGTTGACCGTGTATGCGTTTTCCACCTTGGCCCGGTCCTCTATGTCGGGACATGACCCTATAGATACCTTGGTCCATGTGGTGTTGGTTTACAAGAAGAGTTGCTGCCTTTTGTTCGTACGCGAAATACTGCTCACATATCCTCTTAGGGAAAGGCGTTTGACAACCATTTGCGTCTTGCCGGTGTTTGTCAAAATAATGTACAAGTTTAAAAAATATCATCTCCACGAGCGCTTTCAAAGGCGGCGCTCTAGATCGCTTTAGAACGCTATTAAGCGCCTCCGACATGTTTGTAGTCATGCAACCGAAACGCATTCCCCCGTCGTATGCCAAAGTCCACAACTCTTTGGGTTGCTGCATTAACCAGTTAAACACATCCTCATCTTTTTCTTTGAGACGGTTTAGATAAAAATCGCACTTAACCTTTTTCGGTTGGCTTGCAGCAATCCACACATAATCTTTCAATTCTTTGTTTTTTGCATGAGTGTGGAAATTGGACCTGTAATTCCTAAGACAGTATCGATGCACTGCCTTTGGGGGTTGCCATCCGGGGAGGCTTGCCACGGCACTAAGAATGCCGGCATGACGATCGCTGATAAGACACACTTGAAGGTCTTTCACAACATGTTCCCTCAAGTGCCTAAAGAACCATGTCCATGTCAAAGATGACTCTGAATCGACCAACGCAAAAGCAAGGGGTAAAATTTGGTTGTTAGCATCCAGAGTGCTTGCAACAGGAGAGTCCTTTTATAATTCCCCCTAAGGTGTGTCCTATCAACTGAAATTATGGGCCGGCACCACGGGTAACCGTCAATCAACGGTTTAAAAGTCCAGAACAATGACCTGAACACCTTGGGCCTAGCGGTTTCTCTTGGGTGGTAGAGAAATTTGACTATCATACCCGGGTTTGAATCATTTAATGCCCGGATATAATGCGGCAGCACCTGAAAAGTTGATTGCCAAGTACCAAAAAGTGTTTCTATAGCATTTCTGCGGGCATACCAAGCTTTTCTATAGGTACAAGTCAAATTCATATCATTGGTACAAGCAGCCCTAATCAATTTAACAGATATTTCAGGATCAGCCTGAACAAGGTGTAAAAATTTTAGCCCGATGTAGCTAGAGGACATGTTGCGTTTTTTGTTCTGGTCCATCAAGCAGTAGTGGGCCTGGTTAAGCTTGGTAACCTTCCACATTCCATCCACCCTGCTATGATTTACGCGAACGTACCAACTGCATCGGGCATTTTCGGTTGAATTTCTACACACCCCGCGAACCATTGTTTGTTGCTCCTCTCTCTTTTCCATTCCCTTAATGCCACCTTGCCATGCCACACGTTCACTGCCAACATTGCCTCGTGTTTATCCTTGAATTGCATCCCCAAGCATATTTCGGGAATATTGGGATTCCATGTTATAATTTTTTCTCTCCCGTACGTGATTTCAGGTAAAGGTTCCATGGAACTCATATCATTCCAACAGGCATAATTAGCATAGTTACCGTACGAGGGCAAATTCCATTCTGGAATGGCCGGGGCGGAAGTAGAGGGTGTCGGTCCAGGCTCTTGTACCGTCTCTTCAGTGCTTGGTCCACCGGTTTGTTGTTGGATTTCGGGGTTGTCATATTCCGCTACCCCCTCTGTGTCTTCCTCGACCCCGTCGTCCTCGTGGTCTCCGGCACTATCGTCAGCGAGGTCGTCTTCCATTTTCGTAACGCCGTCAATGTCGGATATTGGACCCAACGAATCCATGACCGAATTATCGGTACAGGGTTCGTAAGTAGACGGTGGGGGCATAGTTGGTAATGGAGTTGGCTCCGAAAAAAATGGTTTCGGAACAAATTGTGGCTCCGGTGCAAATTGTGTCGTCGGTATTACAAAGCTATATGCATGTCTCTGCACAGGTTCCAACAGGGCACCAACATGAATCCCTTGGAGTTTGAAATCCGTTTGGATTCCCCACAAACTGTCTAAACCTTCTTCCTCGTTAAGGTTGACAACATCGTACGCCACCATGTTGAACGTCGGCATGAAGAATGGACGGATCATTATTAGTCGAACATTGACAGTAGAAAACTCGACTCCTTTGCGGCGACATATTCTATTGCATAGTTGTCTGAATGAAATCCTTTGTATAACTTCAAAACTTTTTTCGCTTGGCTCGGCAAAACGGGAGTAACCCCCATTTTCGTACACTATGTTGTGGTCGAAATGTAAATACAATCTCATTGGACATTCTAGTGCCATTTTTTAGTAAAACAAAATAAGGGGATGACGGATGATGGATTTGTTAATTGGGGAATGTTGTTTGGGGTATGAAAAATGGATGGGAGGGTAAACAAATTTATAGAGATTTTGGCAGCAGATGGGCAAAGTCTCTGCCGGTTGAGGACGGAAGTCTACTCGGGGACTTCCGTCCTCAACCGGCAGAGACTTTTTCCCAATAACCCTATGTTGGTCCCCAGCGCATTTGAGGACGGAATTGCAACTTCCGTCCTCAAATTGCGAGCTATTGTCACTTCTCACTTTTGCTTTTTTGTCCATGCCCCCTGCTAGGAAAATCCCAAACAGTTTCTTGCGGTTTCGTGCGCATTACTGATTTATTTTCAGAGACTTGTCCAATTCGAAAATTTAGTTTTACAATTTCGTACTAAATCTATAAATAACACCTCATAACCTCTCCCTTAGACCTAGAAATTTTTTCCCTGCGTGTTCATATTATAATTATTATTTTCAATGTTTTTTTAAATAACAACTGCGAATTCCATTAAATTCATACAAATAATTTTACATCGAACATATAATAATACAAAGTCCTGATTATTCAAACCCTAATTCTTTCGAAACTTATGCTCAATCATTTTCCAAGTACTACTGTTGCTGGACGATGCATCCGACATCGGGTATTCAGGGGGAGCCTCCACAGTTACCTCTTCAGGAGATCTTGAACATTGTCCAGCTTCGTGCACAAATCCTCTTCCTTCGTACCCAAAAATATGGCAGAGAAGGATAAAGAAAAATTCTCCACTCCTTTCGCATCGCCTTTAGCCCTCGATTAGCTTTCGAATTAGAGTTATATAAACAAAACATTTAGTTATGAAAACATAGAGTTAATACAATGTACCGTAATTACATGCAACTTACCGCAACGTATTCCTCCCACTGGGCCTCAGCACCGTCCAAGTCAACAATGTTCGTCCTTCCGTCGTACTTGAACCATGATTTGTGGGTGAGGGCTTCGAAATCCCAAAACCGCCTACGCAGTTTTGCTAAGCCTGTGTCGATCATCACAATTGTGAATTGTCCACCGGTCACAGAATTAATTCCGTAAACAATTTCATTGTAGCAATCAGACCAACGTTTTTCTCCAGGGTAACCCTGTATACTGAAATCATAACAAATTTCTATTAAAGCCTCCTCGTATTCGGCTGGCCATTCTCTAGTAAAATCAACATCCCTAAATTTCTTACGCATTTCTTTTGGCATAAATTCGGGAAAGTTGGCCATTACGGAGGATAGGGTATTCCTAAAAAAAATATTTTTGGAAAAGCTAGAATTAAGGGGGACGGGGTTTTTATGAGTTTGAGAAGGATGTAGATTTTGGAGAGGTATGGAGGGGTATTTATAGATGTGGTGGGAAATTGTAAAATTAATTTTCTTATTGGACAAGTCTCTGAAAACCGGTCATAAATGCCCACGAAATTGCCAAAACCGTTTAGAAATTTTTTTTTTGGTCAAAAAAGCAAAAGTGAGATGTGACTACACGCTGCAAATTGGCTGTAAGTTGAGGACGGAAGTGGCAATTCCGTCCTCAAACTCACGGGGCAAAGTTAGGGTTTTCGTAGGGTTTTTTGGCCTGGACAAGGACGGAAGTCCCACTTCCGTCCCGGGTTGAGGACTGAAGTGGGACGGACTTCCGTCCTGGTTGACGTGGCAACGCGCGTGGGAAAAACTGCCACGTAGCCAGACTTCCGTCCTCAACCCAGGACGGAAGTCTGGACAAAAATGCTTGTCCCCCTTTTTCTGGTGCCATGTCATGACTGAAATGAAAAAACTGGGTCAGGCCCATGCAAAGCCCCCAGACTAAATAGTACTCCCTCCAATCCTACGCATAAGACTTTCATTACATATTGCGAAAATTAAGAAAGTAAAAATTAAGATGTTTTTTTAATTAAAATACTAATATTACTTTCTTAAATATGACTTGTATACCACTAATTCTATTTAAGAGAATAATAGTGATATTTTGATTACAAAAACATCTTAATTTTTACTTCCTTACTTTTCGCAACATGTAACGAAAGTCAATATTTAGGAATGGAGGTAGTATTTTAGAATATCCAGCATGCTTTATTCCCATTCCTATTTATTGGATTGTTTGGATTGGAAATCTATATTTAATAGACCTCACATAGTACCCACAAGAAATTTAAGATAATTTTTTTTTTGATAAATAAAGGATTATCCATCGATAATAAACTGGCCGGGCCATTACAATCATAATAGTTTTCAAGTTCTTTCTATAATACACCGAATGAGAGAATTTGAGGAAGAAAAAAAATCAAACAAAACAGAAAATAAACATTACACAAGGTAACGGATAATAACCCACAACCCAACGATCATATGTGGGAATTAACTAAAATTACTAATAATAATAATAATAATCTAACAAAGGATAGTCTTCTCCGTAACATAACATCTTCATCGACATTCTCGAAGCACAAAGACAAACACTTGTACTCAACCTCTTCCATAAAGGATTATTTAGAAGACCATGAGCGTATCAACAATCTAAAAAATCGCCTAAGAGATGAAAACTCAAGAAATTGTCTAGATCTAATATGGGTAACCAGATCCTTCCACGAAAGTAAGGAGAAACAAGCCGATCTAAGAATATCGATAAAAGATTTCGCCCTGAAGTCTTAAATCTTGATGAAAAATGCTGAAGAGAACGTCCATCGATATTTGCAACCAAAAAAAGGAGCGAGAACACAAAAAGTGAGTGAAAAATGGCTAGCTACGACAAAGATCCGACTGGTGGACGAAGCTCTTGACCATATATAGCAATTGCAACATCAAAAAGGAAGAAGAGACCAATGAGAGAAATATTTTAGAGAGATAATTTTTAGGTAGATGAAATTTAAGATAAATCGAACATAGAAAATATTCTTGCTTCACATTTTGTAGTGGAAAAGGATAAATTCACTTGCTCGTAGTACATTATTTTGATGACAACATGAAAACAAAAAGAAACTCATCAAACAAAAGTGACAACCTTTGGGGAGAATTAAAACTAGTCCCCTATTTACAACTTAGCAAATGGAAACACTTTTAGGTGTTTCCAGAATGTTCCATTGATGATGATGCTTTAATATGCTGTGCTCTTGAAAGACCCCATAGCTTTTGCTGCACTTGCTCTCAAAACGTACTGGTGATATAAAGCAGCTATGGCAGCACCAATGAAAGGTCCAACCCAGAATATCCACTATCAAATATCCATCAAGACAAAAAAAAAATTAGTCAACACATATGAAATGTGACACTTAATCATGCCACGCCACGTGCTCGTAAACTCAAAATGCAACTCAAGACCTGACAATATTCGTGATTAATATATTTGACAACTGAACTCGCTATATCAAAATGGATATCCGAGGTGATAGTCAATGCTTATGCCCATTCTTATATAACAGTCGAACGTTTTCAAACATATCCCATTTGAATTGGGGCTCACAAAACGTGTATAAGTAATTCAAGCTTTTAGAATCTTCTATCACATTATATATTTCATTTTCTATCATGTTATTATTAAGTTGTTGCGTCATAATTTCTTCTTTTAAATAATTTAAAATATAAAGAAAAAGTGCATAATGTGACAACTTCTATGAATGAGATAGAGCATAAGGTATAAAATAAGACAGATAATTCCAAATACAATTCAAGATCGTAAATAAATAACTAGTAAATCACATACATGATCATCCCAAGATTTCTGTTTGCCATAGATAACAGCAGCGCCAAAGCTACGAGCAGGATTAATACCAGTGCCAGTAATTGGAATTGTAGCCAAGTGAACCATAAACACAGCAAATCCAATTGGGAGCGGAGCCAATACCTTAAATTTAATTAATTCATATATGAATTAGATTTCTAATCACAATCAAAATTTCAAGAATTTAACATTGCTATTTGTATTTTTTAATAATGTTAAAAAGTTACTTACAGGAACATGGGAGTCTCTGGCATTTCTCTTGGGATCAGTAGCAGAGAAAACAGTGTAAACAAGAACAAATGTGCCAATGATCTCTGCCCCCAATCCGGTGCCGGTGTTGTAGCCGTCATTGAGCATATTTGCACCGCCACCATATCTAAGATAGTAAGCCCTTTGGAAAGCCTTAACAAGGCCACAACCACATATTGCTCCCAAGCATTGAGCCAACATGTACATTATTGCTCTTACCAGTGTAACTTTTCGAGCCAAGAATAGCCCAAATGTCACAGCAGGGTTAATATGACCTCCTACAATTGTCAAATCGCAAAAGTGATAAATAATTTGGGACGGATAAAGTATATAGCTAATAATTTACCCCCTAACATAAAATTCTGAGTTTTCCCCAGACTATAATGATATAAAAAGCTTAGAAACTAATACCTTCATCTCATAATATAAGTCGTTTAATTTTCGCTACATATAACTAAAGTCTTATACTAAGGAATGGAGAGAGTGCATTCATTCATTAATCTAAAATGTTTAGGACATATAACGAAAATTAGAAAAGTAAAAAGTAATTTAGTTTATTAGTCAAAATACAAAAATTAGTTTATTAAATAAGACATGTATACTATTAAATCTATGATCTTGCTAGGTTACTAGAATTATTGGCTAAAAGATTGACTAAAATAGTTTTTTGGACCTTTTTGCCCTTATATTTGGGTGAATCCCTTATACCAGCAGAGGGTAAGATAGTCATTTTTAACCTTTCAATTTGGGGGTTTAGGATTTCTATCCCAAAATTCTAGGAGTAAATCATTTTCCTTAAATTTATTGCATAAAAAAAAAGACAAGTATACTATTAAATCTATTTACAAAAGTAATATTAATATTTTGACTAATAAAATATCTTGTTTTTATTTCTCTTAATTTTAACTATAGTAAACGGCTTATATTAGTGAGTAATAATTAGATGAAATAAAATTGGTGGTACTTACCAGAAATACCAGCGGTGCAGTAGACGAGGATAAAGATCATGCCACCAAAGGCCCAAGCGATGCCGAGAATGCCAACGCCGCCGCATTGATCTCCGCCATTTTTCTCATCAGATTGGCTACTGTATCCAATAACTGTCAAAACTGTGATGTAGAGGAACAGTAGTGTGGCTATGAATTCAGCAATTATGGCTCTATAGAATGACCACTGGATTAGTTCTTCTGGATAAATTAGTGGTGCTGGTGGCGGATCTTGGTAGTCCTTTGTAACATACTCTGCTCCGCCGGCCACTTCAACATCCTTCGCCATTGGGCCTCCTTAAACCAAGATTTGTAGAGTTGAAGTTGAAGAAGAAGAAGAGTTGTAGTTGTGGAAAAAAACTGATGATGGGATGAGAAGGGAATAGCATTTGGAGGGGTATTTATGGGCAAAAAATCATCTATCCCCATTCGTGTATGTCCCCGTGTCCCCAACCAATCATAATTCACCATGTGTATATATAATTGAAACAAATATTTATATAGTAAATTCTGATTGGTTAGCGACACGGGGACATACACGGACGGGGACAGAGGATTTTCACCTGTATTTATGGGGCAAAAAATGTTGGAAATTATATGCCGCATAACTATGTTTCTATCTCTATCTCTCATAAAATATTATGCATTTACGCCACGTGATACACAATTTTTAAAATTAAAACATCTAACGTTAATGATATTTAACAATGTTGGGTGTGATGGGTTACACGTCGTGATTTTATAACAATGATGTTTACCTATATCATGAGTAGGGTCATGTGACATAATATTATACGGCAAAAAATGATTTGTTCTGTGTATGTTCTCATTTCTATACTCAACTACTCATAATTTGCCACGTATATACGTAATTAAAAAAAATTATATATAGCAAATTCTACTTATTGGATACATCTATGGAGACATACAATATTTCTACCCATATTATAGGAGGTATAGGATGGCAATATAATTATGGAATCCATGATTTCTAAGCCAAAACACCATTGGATTTTAAGCATTTATTGAACTGATATTTTGCCGCCCCATTCCTCATTTCCACTTATTATTTTGTTTCGCTTTTATTTCTTGGTAAAATAGTGACCTGGCATTACATCGACTCGCACTCACTAGTGACCTCGGCCAGCACTGTCCATTTCTGATGTTGAATATATTTTGGTCTCAAATGTCAAGTTATTTGGTTCGACAACTGAAATAATTATTTAAAAATTTATTATTTTTGAATAACTCTCTCAATTATCGAATGAAACTACATACTCCTTCCAATTCTAAATATAAGACTCTCTAGACAATTTTAGAAAATTAAGAGACTTGTCATTTTTACCGAAAGTTTCAATATTATCCCTCTCTCACGTTTATAGCATAAGAAAAGAAAGGAAAAAATAAAATAGCAGAAGCGGCAAATAAAAGAACTGTTGAGGTTATATTTGAAATAAATTATTGACAACTAATAAAAGAATCTTAAACGACAATTAATTTGGATACCTACGAATCTCCTAAACAACAATTAAATAGGAATGGAGGGAGGAATAACTTAGATTGTTGTAGCATAATCCCTCCCCCACACTAGAATTAAACGCCTCGGGTTGATGTTTAACAATGACACTGATTCTCAGAGCAATATTCCCCCTTATAGTTCTGTTTTGTTCTTTTACTTGTTTTTCATTTTTGTGATTGTTATTGGAGTGGAGTAGAAAATGAAAATATGACTGGAATTCAAAGCTCTTTCAAAGAGAACCTTGGTGATTTCGTTCAACTTATGACATAAATGCATTTAGATAGAGTTTTGTTCTTCACCGCTCAAAATTTTACTTAAACCCCATATTCTTTAGGAAATAATTTAATTTTTTCATAACTTAAGAAGTTTGATTTCATTCAAAATTTGGATGATGCGGGCTAGCATTGGATATTATTTCAAAGTTGAGATTTCGCCTTGAATTTTGTAAAAATAAATTATTTTTAAGATGATATAAAAGATTAATTCTGAAATTTGAGACCAAAGTTACCCACATAAAACAGGAGAGTTCTGGGAGTAAAGTTCATAGGCTAGCTAGACATATCAAATCAGAGGATAATAGTGACAACCGACCATCATCAACATCAAGAGCCATTGGATTATGCATTTTTCAAGCACCAACCACCGTCCATTCCAGCCTAGTCCACATCTTTGATTCCCTTAACCACTCACGTCTTGCCACATCATCCAAGCCGCCATCCTCCAATATTCACGCATGACTCTCCAATCATTTGTATCCATTATCAACCCATTAGAAAAATGTGGAGGGTAGTCCTGGCCATTAACACTGCCACTTGTAAATCATGGGATCAGTGTTCAAATTCTTTGTTAAACAAATGATTTGATGGTGTGGACTCCATTAATTGGGCGGTTTTACTCATGACCAAACCCCCAATTCAACTCTTGTACAGTGTAATGTAGTGAACGGTGGCTGCGAGATAATTAGGTATGTGAAATTTTTTTTCTTATCTGTTGAATTAAAATTTTTATGGTTAAAATTGATTTAAATTGAACACTTATTTTGAGCCTCAAAAGTCAGAACACATGTCGTGTTTTTTAATCTCATAACACATATACTGAGCCTCAAAACACTTGTCATGAGGCTCAGAACACATGTTCTAAAACGTTGCGTATGTACTGAAAAAAATCATTCCGCATAGGATCCGGACTGATTGTAGTGTTGTGTGATGATGCGTTAGTTTTTTTTAAAGATCCGATTATAGTAGCCATTAATGTTTTTTAGTACGATAATAATGTGATTTCTTATTAAAATTCTATTCAACCGTTGAAACGAGTTATTTTTCTAATTATAATAACTCTTATCCTTTTATCAAATTAGCTTCTTTTTTTTTCCGCTAAATAAAATATTAACCATTAGAAATATCCAAAACATGATTAGTGTTACAAAAAGTTCCTCTTCTATCACAAAAGAGTAGATGGTGGAATGCCAGAAAGCTCAACAATAGCTATTACAGAATTTGATTTTCCCCAATGTACTAAATTATGAGCTTGGAAGTTTGACAATCTATTAACATAATTCACTTGCCAATGCTTAAACCTAAGCCAAAATAGCTCTTCCAGAAATTACTATATCTAGTCCAGTCCAATGGAGATCAAAGGAAGAACCTTTTAAGCATTGTAATACATTGAGACAATCCCCTTCAAAAATGACTCTCTGCAAATTTAAAGACTGCAATTTCTCCATAGCTACAAGGGCTGCATGAGCTCAGCTTTCAAAAGGAGTCCTAGCCTGAAACCTTTGAATCCACATTCCCAGATTATCACCTTTATCATTTCTGATAAAAAAGGAACTAATTGCTTTGTCATTTCTGATAAAGCAAGCATCAAAATTTACTTTAATAAAATTCGTTGGAGGAGGATTCCAAGTGCTGATCCTCTGTTTTGCCTTCCTCTTCATGGTTCTTCCAATTGCAGCTTCCAAATAATTTGAGGATACCATCTCAATCTGCTTCAGAAGTTCTTCCACCTCAATTTACTTTAATTCATTTTATCAAATTAGCTTAGCTTATGAATAACAACACTCTGTATTTGTATCGGGTCTGACTCCACATAAACTTCTTCACTCTTTCATAAAAAAATTATTTCTACGCAATTACAGGATTTTAATTTCAAGTTAATGTACCAATATTATTTGGCTGACTAATCTATTTAAGATGATTGAAATTTCTACAAGCATGCAATAATTATCGTATAAGCCTCAAGTATAGCGAATTTAATTGGTATTGCATTATGCATGTTAGATAAAGAAAACGAAGCCCCCTTTTATGTAGGTTATGATCCAATGATATTCAGGCAGATACGTGAGTAGTTATTTCCACTTTGGTACACGTTTAGGAGTGATATGCAGGTCTTCTAGTTAACTTGGGCTAAATTGATCAAATCAATACCCATCTACGGGGCAAAGAAGTTTGATTGACAAACACAATCAATGTATAAAATGAAGTACAACCTTAACAAACAAACAAAATTGACCAACACAAGTTGGCTCAATTGGTAAGGAATTGACACATCGTTGCAAAGTGTTTAATTTCCGTTGCCGAGTAAGGACTGTGTTAGTGGGTGATCTGTAAATACCATTGTAAGCGACATATAGTCCATAAATTCTGTCATGACCGGAACGGGATCCATACAAACTTTTCCAGTCTGCCAGACCGGAGATAGGATTGAAACAAGACCAAAACGATAGGATTGAAACACAATCACAAACTAATCTTAAACAAAGTCGAAAATTGAGATGAAGATTAAATACAACCTCATTCCCTAACATAAATCTTTTATGACATGATACATCATTAGCAAGGATATCAAATTACTCTATAAGACTTTAATACCACTAATTATATTAAAATAGAGTAATGTTGATATTTTGACCAAGTAAAACAAATATTGGAGCCCCCACCGCATACAGCCCACTACTTTTATTTCAGCGGAATGAACAAACTTTACTCAAATTTAGGAACTTAAGAAGCAGCAGTAAGCTTAAAATACTAAACATTTAGATAAAAAAAAACAGAACAGTAATATCTAAAAGCTCCAAAACTTAATTATCAGAAGAAAAAAGAAAAGACATTGTGAATAAACAATCTCCAATATTTGAAGTGCGCCATTAACTAAGGGAGCAAAAAAAAGTAGGGGCAGCAACAAAACACTGGTAGTGAAAATAAAAAAAAACATTTATGAAAATTACTTATAGTAAAGATTAATCCTGGGGGATTTCAACATCTCCATCGGTTATCTCCTCCTGCAGATCCTTAGGGTCCTTCCCATCGACAGTGCATCCAACGGAGACACACGTTCCAAGGATCTCCTTAACGGTACCACTCAAATCCTTAGCCATGGATCGAGGTCTCATGATCTTAGCAATTTCAATGACATCATCAAGCGAGATATTTCCACTGTGCTTGATGTTCTTCGTCTTCTTCCGGTCACGCTCCGGCTCTTTTAAGGCTTTGATTACCATAGCGGCGGCGGAAGGTACGACGGATACCTTGGCCTGACGATTCTGGACGGTGAGTTTCACGGTGACTCGGAGACCCTTCCAGTCCTTGGCCGTCTCTTTAGCTATGTCTTCTCCGATTTTCTTCGGGGAAAGACCGAGTGGACCGATTTTCGGAGCGAGTGAACTGGCAGCTCCGACTTCACCTCCGGTGACTCTGACAAACACTTCCACCACCTGGCTCGGGTCGAACTTCGGCGGCATGTTGAATCTGACGGCGACGACGGAGCTTTGATAGGAGGGATGAAAATGGAAGGATTTTATGGGAAGGAGGCGGTAGAGAGAGATTAATGTTGGTAGTGATGGTTTTAGGGTTGAGATATAATAATCTAGGGTTTATCAGGTTGACATGAAAGGACTATTCTGTCCTTCAAGCCCAACTAAAATGTTGGGCTTCTTTATTTCTAATTTCTAATGTATAAATTATACGGGCTCCTCATATTCAAACATTAGTGGAGTCTAAGAGGCCCAAGACTTTGTTTGTTTCACTGATTTTTTAGGCAAAATTTGAGGGATTTGCATGGGCCTGACCCAGCTTTTCCATTTCGGTCATGATACTGACGATCCAAAAAAAGCGAGACAACATTTTCGGCAGACTTCAGTCTCGAGGCCAAGACGGAAGTGGGACTTGATCCCGGTTGACGAGGCAGCCCACCACAGCCTTTTTTTTGCCACGTCAACCGGGGACGGAAGTCCCACTGCCTCGTCCTGGGACTCAGGGCTGAGACTTCCGTCCTCCACCACCCGAGACTCAAGCCAAAAAATTGCAACTGAACTTCTTCCATTAAGGGCAGAAAAACCTGTTTTCGTTGGAATAGTTGAATTTTTTTAGCATAATAATAACCAAATTAAGTGTAAAATAAGACTTTTGACGAAACCGACTTCAATAATAAGAATAGGGCAGAAAAAAGAATGGAATCGTGTATGTAATAAATAAAATTGTTTGTATTAAAAATTGGACGAATATAACAAATGTATTAAATATAAAGCAAAACCTATCTACTGCTCCAAAGGGGTGTATCTGTGGGTCCTCCGCGGGTTAGTCCGGAGATAGTAGGTGTCGCCGTCCCTGGTTCGCACCGCACTACCATGCTCCGTCTCGATGAATTCGGCACCATCGTGGTCGATTCGTATCGCCTCCTCAGGGGAATATGGCTGGATCTGCGGAGTCCGCTGAAGCGTTTGTGCCTGGTCCAGGTTCCGACTGTACAATGGCGTCGCAGCAAAATACATGTCCAGCTGTCCCGACGATGAAGTCCCCGCACCAGGATGGCTCCCCGTTTGAAAACCGGGAGAATAAGTGTCTTGGCTGGGAAATTGGTATTCAAATTGAAGGGGTACATCTGGCTGAGTCTCGAACTGAGCAGTAGACTGAGTCGGTTGCTCCTGCTGCTGGGACGGACCCGCCTCACCGCCACACTGCCACAGGCGCCGCGCTGCAAGCTGCTCCTGTATTGCCTGTCGATTTCGACGAGTACCCTGCCTCCAAACCGCAGCCCTTCCAGCAACACGCTCACTCGGCTGTGTGGAAGGTTGCAGAACGGCAGCTTGTACGACATCAGCGGCCCGTGATCGGTATGACACCGACTTTCCTGCAGCGGCGAAGGCATCCTTAATCGTTTTGGCGGCCCATGTGATGAGTGACTTGTACTCCGCATTTGTTCAAGTGGCAGGCTTCTCGAACTTTTCCATCATCACCCTGTACGACTCCTCCTGCAACAGAATATTAAAATTAGTAAATTCAGTAGACGAAAAATGAACAAAGAAATAAGTACACGAATAAAAACTTACCAAAATGTCCTCTGCTGTAGCGGCGGGTTGAATTCCCATCGCGAGTGGCCTTGGGTCCTGGTTTTGGGGGTTTGTTATGCGGTGAACTGTAATGCGATTGTACCAATCCATGTACTCGCGGGTTGGTGCAATAACATTACCAATGGCGGGAGCAGCCGCCTCCAGTGCATCGACGCGATGGGTCCACATATTTATGTAATTGGCGTGGACGGTCTCCCATTTGTTTGTGGCTAACGCCGTCACCGTGTGGAGGTCTCGACCCTTAACTGTGCCCTCTGTGCTTGCTGGGATTGGTACCACTTGATGGAAGTCAAATTGACGCATTACCCTGTTGGGCAGGTGGTACTCAACCATCTCGAAGCAGATGAGTGGCGTACTGGATCAACACGTCATAAAAAAGTCTGCATCCCGAGCCGCCCTCTCTGCATATACCGCATCTGGGTACGGCCTCCACTGTAACTGTAAAAAAAAAAAAAAAAAAAAATTGTTACAGTCAAACAAAAAAGTTAACGGGAAAAATAAACAAGAAATATTAAATTGACTCACCCCCTTTGTCTCGGTTATCAAATCGAGCTGCTCGCGAAACACCAACAGCTGCGATTTCTGAGTGTTGCGGAAACTCCGGTGGGCATTCCACCTAGCCCCGTGTGCTCGACCGTCGGCGGGGATCTCATCCGGAAAGTCGCCTCGGTTCGCCGAGCGGAGAAATGAAATACGCTCCCACGCCCACAGCTGGTCAAAACAAACAAAATCGATTATTAAATATTTAAATCACAAAATCACATTTAAATTTAAAGGCATAGGACAAACCTGAATCAGCAAGCAACACCCGCTAATGTCCTTGGAATCAGTCATGCACGAGATGCACATCTGGCGGTACAAATGCGCGAGAACACCGCTGGCCCAGGAATGCGTGTCATGCTCAAGGGGACCATCGAGGGTTAGAAGATAAAACATGTTGGCCCGGGACCTCGACTTATCCGGGAAAAGAAATGTACCCAACAGGATGAAGATCAATGCCCTAGCCCTCTGCTGTACTTGGTTGTGGGTAGCATCATTTCCTAAGGGCTCACTAATATGGGCATACACATCTACCAGCTGCAAAGTGTTCCCCTTGATTGCAGCCTCACTGGGTCTAAATCTTAAAAGATTGTAGACGTGATCAACCCATTGACCCTTAGTGTAATTGTAACTGTGACTCCACGACACTACCTGGCCCCTGGTGGGTAGTCCTAGAAGAAAGCCTACGTCCTCCAGTGTGATGGTCGCCTCACCGCAACGGAGGTGGAACGTGTGGGTCTCCGGGCGCCACCTCTCAACTATTGCAGTCACGAGAACGTGATCTACATACATATTACCTAACCTACAGCAACCTCCAAAACCTACCCGGTCTATTACCCTAGGATTGGTTTCTCTACTGTAGGCGGCGTAAAAGTTTCCCGAACTTTTAATAACCTTTAAAGGTTCGTTCAGTGTCGCATATCCTAGCCATATTCTTAAGGATCTATGGGATGGTTGTTTGTTCAAGACGGTCGGATCGAAAGGACCGGGCTGAAGATGAGCGGATACGGCCATCTATACAAAAAATAATATACATACAAATTACCAGGAAAAACACAGGTGATTTCAACAAATATACTAGTGACATCGATTCACAAATCACAAATTACCAAAAAATCAATTTCAAATGTTCTTTAATTCCCTAAAATCACAAATGCTTTAAATTTAATTTTTCACATTCACAACATCTCCGCATTTTCACAAGTCTACATGCATAGATACACAAATTACCTAATTCACAAAAACCCTAAATTCAAATATATATCCAATTCACAAAACCCCTAATTTCAAAATTGCCATAATTTCAAAATTATCCAAATTCACAATAGTCAAATATAATTCACAATATCAACAATTTGTTACCAAATTCGTACACAAGATTCAATGCTAAAGTATAATGTTTACCAAAAAAAAAAAAAAAATTCAATTTGAATTTGAATTTACCTCACAATTGAGAGAGCTTGAGAGATGAAGGTTAAATCAAAGAGGAGGCGGTGGTGAGCGGTGGTCGGCGGCGTCAATCAGAGGCGGTGGAGGAGGGGTGGGGGAGAGGGGTTGCGGCAGCGGGTGGGTTGGGGGGGAATTTTTTTTTTTTTTACTTTGGGTAAAAATTTCGCGATTAAGACAAGGGGAAAAGGAAAAAGGGGTAAAAACTCGGGGACTTTCGTCCCGAGGCCAAGACGAAGTGGGACTTCCGTCAGTTGACGTGGCAAAAAAAGTCGTGGTGGGCTGCCTCGTCAACCAGGACGGAAGTCCCACTCCGTCTTGGCCTCGGACTTCCGTCCTGGCCAGAAATGTTGTATCCCCTTTTTTGGATGCCATGTCATGACCGAAATGGAAAAACTAGGCCATGCCCATGCAAAGCCCAAAATTTGACTGGTATTACTTTTGATTATATATAATAAAGTTATAAATTTAAATCACTCAAATGTGATATTATCAAATATATATATATATATATTAACATAGTTAGATTGACGCACGAATTATCGGTTCATCAAAAATTGCAAAAGCATTTCCTACCCATGAGGAATAGTAAATAAATTCCATGAGTTATGTTCAAAATATTGTATCCGATTGGATCAAGACCTCAAAGTGTCCATTTTTCATTCTTTTTTTTTTTTTTTCTTTTTTTTTGCCTTTTAAGAGTAGGAGATCTTGAATTCGACATATAACAAATAGTTGGTATAAAATATAATTCATTAGTTTTTTTTTTTTAATTACTGTGTTCAATCTAAATTAAATATTCACTTTTCTATACATAAAGAATAAGAAAGTGAGACGGATAGATTATTATTTTTTGGGATTGTATAGAGTTGTGGTAGAGCTATAAAGAATTGAGAGTTCCGTCTATAACTTTACTCATTACTAAAAAATGAAACATCTTTATCACACTTTTAATTGATTCATCTATAGGGAAACCAATTATTGAAACACAAAAAATAATATATTATGGATCACGAGCCAACCATATGGGTTGGAGACAGTGACGGATCTAATCACCTGTTACTGGGGTCAAATAATTCCAGTGAAAAAAAAATTATATATAATATATTTTACTTTATTTAGATAATAAATGTATAATGATCCCTAATGAATTATTATATATATCAAATGACCCAAAATAATTATATTTCTGAATCCGTCACTAGTTGGAGAACTGCAGCCGCTTAATTGTCAAAAGTTTACAGCAACACTCCGTAATTGAAGTCGTATTCATCCATTGGAAGCTTCATGGATGAGGATGAGGATGACGAAGAAGAAAAACGCTTTTTTACTCGCGTAAAGTAAAAAGATTCTTTGACTTAGTATCATTGGGTATGATCGAATTATGTTTTTTTTTAGCCTCATAGGAGGAGGAGGTGGACGCTCTAGAAAGAGATAATTATTTGGTCCCAGGTAGGAGGAGGGTGTCGAATCCGCGACCTCACGGTCGTGGGCAGAGGCCAACTTCACTGGGCTATGGCACTCTTGACGATCGGATTATGTCTTAATATGAAATTATTAGTCTCATTCTCAGATTAATTTTAAACACAAACTTAATTTTTTATAATGTACTTCAAGTTTCATTTACACGCGTCAAGAGTGTCATAGTCCAGTGGGGCTGGCCTCTACCCACGACCGTGAAGTCGCGTGCTCGACATTCTCCCTATGGGACTAAATAATTCTCCCTTCCTACAACGTCCACCTCCTTCCTGTGAGATTTAAAAAAAAGGTTTCATTTACATGGTAGTTTCAAGTTTCAGATTAAACTCAAAGTACACTCATTGTTGTCATTAAGTATTATACCGAGAGTTATTTAAGGAAGAACAAAATTAAGGGATATTTTATTACTCTATTTCTAACTAATTAACCTAAATAATAAAGAATGAGAATTATATTTATGAATTGAGGTAAGTTTAGAAAAATAATTCTTTTAAAAATTGTAAAAGCAGCCAAAAACTTTAAGAATAAATTGGCCAAAATGATTTGACTACTCTCTAGTATAATAGATGCTTCGATGTAATTCAAAAAAAGTCTATTTATTCTTCTCTCAACTTTGGATAAAAATAATGAACAATCGAGATTGTATTTCTCTTATACGAACATAACATTTGTTTTGCATTAAATTCAGACCGAAGTATAGTGAGTAATTAAGATTTAAAACTAGGGGTCTAGATAAGATAGTTACAAATGTCTTATGACTTCACATAGTAGAATTTGCTAGATGTCGAATTAGTCTTCAGGGAATCAAGGATTCTTAGTGGATTTGGTGGTGAGACGAAAAGGAAGGACTGTAAAAAAGGGTAAATAATCGTCTGTATTTGTATATATACTTATTTCTTTATTCGAAGACAAGGGTAGGGGTGACAGTCGCCCTTCAAGATTTCTAAAAATACTATTAGATATGTATTTTAGAATATTTTATCAAATTCGCCCCAAATATTTTTTTGCAGTTTTTATATGTAGTTCGACATAATATTGCAGTTTTCGCCCCCAACGCAAAATTCCTAACTTCGCCCCTAGTATATATAATTAAAAAATATATACATGACGAATTTTAAAGGTTGAACACATGAACAGACAGTACAACCGATTTTCACCGTAAAAAAACCTTGCTTGTATTTGGACAAAAATTATATAGCTTCATTTTTTTTTTCTTGTTTTGAAGACGTACATAGAGTATTAGCTAACTCTAAATGCATTTTTATTGAGTTAAAGTTATAAAATCAATTTATTTTCCTTACAAATTAAATTTTATTTTAAGTCCCCCAATACAAAGAAGAAACCAACGTGTTATTGTAAAGCGATAATCTCTTGAGGTTAGATATCTAAATAGTCATAAACAGTAAAATACACATTTTATCTAACAAAATTATAGTACTCTGTAAGTGGTTAGTAATAATGTTTTTTAATGTAATAAAAGCCAATGGGATGAAGATGGTGAATTAGTGCAGTGACAAATTACGTACAAAAATGAAAATTTTGATACATATGTCATAAATTCGAAATCCCTCACCGTTTTTTTAAATTCCCTAATTTTTTGTAATAGATAGATTTTCTCCCCCATTAATAATTACTCCCTCCATTCCCTATTAATTGTCGTTTAGGAGATATCTAGGTATCCAAATTAATTGTCGTTTAAGGTTGTTTTATTAGTTGTCAACAATTTATTCCAATTATACCCTTAACATTTTCCTTTCTTTATGACGTAGAAGTGAGAGAGAGGGAAGGTGGGGGATAATATTGAAAATTTAGGTGAAAATGACAACTTCCTTAATTTTCTCAAATTGTCTAAAGAGTCTTATATTTAGGAATGGAGGGAGTATTATTTTAAAAAAGAGGGAAGATAGACGTGTCTTAGGATATAGTGAGCTCCTATAAAAAATTAGGTCTTCTATTTTATTTTATATTTTATCAAGAAATTGTTATGCATCTGTTTTTTCTTTTATTAGAACCTACCTCCTTTGTTCTAAATTGAATATACACATTTGACTTGAATAAGAATTAAGGAAAATAGTTTCACCGGTTAATAATATATTTAAATATAGGTAGAATTTCGACTCATATGTTAACGAAGTTGCATGCCTTAAATAAATATATGATGTTAGTTATGAGAGTTTAGTGGGAAAATAATTTCATTTTAAGTAAGTAGACTCTCCTTTTGGGACAAATTACAATTGATAGTAGATATTCCATTTTGAAACGGAAGGAAAATAAGTAAAAAAAAATATTGAAACTATAAAGAAGAAAATGTGACAAATGAAACTTCTTTACAAATATGGGCAAATAATCGTATGCACTTGTGTATGTACTCATTTATATGATCAATCACTCATAATTTACCATGTATATATATATATAATTAATAAAAATGTTCACATTGCGAATTCTGAATTATTGAGCAGACGAATGAAAACATATACAGGTACAGACGATTATCACCCACAAATAAGACGTAGGATATGACATGAGACAATGTGATAAATTTTATTCTTGATAATATTTTTAATTATTAAAGGGGAACTTATCCAATACACAACTATATAAACCCATGCCATTGGCTTACAATAAGAGAAACACATTAGGCATATAAAGAAAGAAAACACCTTACACAACAGATTATTATACTCATAAAAAAAAACTCCCAAATTTTCCAACCACTTTATTTTCTTAATTACTTCGGTTCAGGAACATAGAGAATTAATCCTATGATCACTTCGGAAACCCAATTCGAATTCGACGAATCCGATGTTTGGAACTCTAACAACAACAATAACAACCAAGTTGTTGTAATTTCATCGGATCAAATGACCAAAAAACCAGCTCGTCCTCAAAAGAAGCCATTGAAGAAGGTCAATAATCATCAAAGGCCAATTAATGCTGCTGAATCGGCTTCGTTACCCGTGCACGTTCCCGATTGGTCAAAGATCATCGGGAACGAGTACGGGATGATGAGAGAGAAAAATATAAATCAAGATGACGTGGATGTGGATGAGGATGAGAAAGAGTATGATAGGTTACCTCCTCATGAATATTTGGCACGGACTAGAGGCTCTTCATTTTCGGTACATGAAGGAATTGGAAGAACACTTAAAGGTAGAGATCTTAGTAGGGTGAGAAATGCTGTTTGGAAGCAGACAGGATTTGAAGATTAAATTAATTATTAGCATTAATTAAGGAATTATTGAGATGGTCTGAAGATTTTGGTTTGGCAATCGATCCACTAATTAGTTGTGTTTTATCTCTTTTTGTAGAATTACTAATGTTGTAGTATTTTGTTGGATATTTGGTGTATCATTTTGTGATCCTCTAGTTTTGGTTGCCTGTATAAATTATGACTTTGAGGATTTTAGGAAATATCTTAATCTCAGTATATTTTTTCCCAGGTTGGTCTGCTAATGTTATCTTTAAGAAGTTTTCAGCAAAAGGATTATGTTGCTGACACTTATTTTTTTCAACACATACTTATATTCAAGGCAATCAAACTTGAGTTTTTATGTAGGATTGTATGATCGTAGAATCGTAAGTCGGATCGTAGATCCTACTTAATTTAAAAAATATTAATTAATTTTGTACTCTTCTCATTCTTCTAGATGAAATCTAAAATTTTCCACAATCTTATGATATTTGCTAGTATTAAATAAATATTCATCACATGAAAGAGCCATAGGAAAATGATATTATGTTCTGTGTCTTAGAATTATGAAATTTAATTTCTACTAACAAATCTTTTTACCGGAAAAAAATAGAAAAAAAGATCTACTCGGGTCTCGGCCAATTTGAGCAATTTAAATTCAATAACATTGATGCTAACATTGATTATTTCACTAAATAACTTAATTTATCAAATTAGAGTTTAGGGTTTCGAATTATCTTTTCGTTGGTTAATTTATCCTCTCAATATCTAAGTTTTAGTTTCGTTTCGATGACTAATAATATATTCACACGTACTAGAATAAAAACATGCACCAGCGCTCTCTACATATATTTTTCTTCAATGGTCGATCATGATGCATGCATGATCTAACTTCAAAGTTTCAGAAAATTCCAGATTAAGGAAAAAATATGTGCAGGGATCACCAAGGGATAAGAGAGGAATGTAGACTTTAAAAACGGTGGTTGTAAACTTGCAGCGTTAGGTAAGAAACCCAATGGCTTATCTGAAACCAACCAAACCCTTGAAGTGAAATTCAAGCTCTTATTGGAATGACAATTTTGACCTCTAACCCGCCCCCGCCTCCCCCAAGTCGTTCTGTGGGCTTCATGTTTTTGTAAATTAAATGTCGTCAATAAAATTGACCTTTTGATTCCGATTTTTATGAAATGAGACCACTCACATTTTCTAGTTTATAATATACAGATCAATCGCTGTCCCTAACTCAGAGTGCGAGTGGCTGACTACCCACGACGCCGTGGGCTTCGATACTCCCTCCGTCTACGTGCATGCAAAACTTTAATCTCCCTTTCTGCGCTATCTCCTCTCGCCTCGATGCAGCTTCTCTCCCTATATGTAAGCAACCGCCCAATCAAGCTTAAAAAAAAAAAAGTTTATAATATACAGCCTTCTTGTTTGTATTCCAAGGGTTTTTAATATTTTTTTTGGGGGGTTATTCATTATTATTTATTTAGATAATTAGTCCATGCAATAATCAATCGAAAAAGACAGAACATCCCATGAGATAAAGCAACCGAAATTGGTTATAAATTTATAATTAGCCTTTAGTTAAATCTACACGAAGAGCGTGACAACGTAATTGTTCTCATTTTTTTTTTTTTTGCTAAGTAAGGCGATTGCTCAAATATATAGTTAATTAATATGTAAGTTTAATTTTACACAATCGAGTAATAATTTGTGAATAATAGCTATAATATTTGTGTATAATGATGAAGGGCATATTTAGTATTTTATGAGAAATTTGCAGAATACATTAATTAGAAAGACCTGTTAAGAGAATAGATATTGTATCACAAGAGGAATTATCAAACCAAATAAATGAGTTAGATAGATGCACCCCATTTTTTAAGTACAACCTCGGAATTGATTAATATCAAGCACGCTTCATCTTTAAAATATTTAAGTACTTGGCTTTTGGCTTTCATTAAGTTCTTAGATTCAATACATAAATTGTTGTTGAATAAACAAAGAAAAATAGGCAAATTCACGACGGCGTAAGATAGTTTTTTGGTCGATTATTAAGTATTTAGATTCAATATAATATATAGTATTGAATAAACAAAGGTAAAAGAATAAGTTAGTCACGCATAAGATAATTTTTTGTCTGAATGTTAAATATAAATTCAATATAGTGAGTTGTATCCCCCCCCCCACACACACACACACACCACTTCTTCAAAATTCAAATATACACATAAGAAGAAGGGAAAAAAGAATTTATTAATACTAAAAATATAATATTGCTAACTGATTGTAAAAAATGCGTCATAAACTTCATATTTTGATAAAGATATTGTATAAGACGACAGGTCACAAATTTCAAATTTTAGTATTGCATATCACTTCTTAATGATATAGTAACACTATTCAGTGGAGCATGCGCCTGCTCAGTGGGTTCGATACTCTCCGCCTGCGTACTGCAAGTTTTAATCTCCCTTTCTAGGGCTATCTTCTCCTCGTCTGAGGCAGTTCTCTTTCTCATATATGGGGCAACCGTCCAATCAAGCTTAAAAAAAATGATATAGCAACACTACTTTCATGTCTCATTCTCTATCCAACAAATAAGAAGCTGATATGCATTAAATTTGGTGTAACTTTTGCATGAGAAAAATAAACACATAACAATCATCTATTATAGAACGAGAAATGAGATAAAAATTCGGAGTATAATACTTTTTCCACACTTTTCTCTTAAGGATTTCATTATTTTTTAAATTATAATTTCTTAATTAAAAATTAACACACGGCAGTTTCTCATTAATTAACTAGTATACTATAGAAAATGGACAGAAGAACTGGAATGGAATTCAGTTAGATGTTAACCATGCTATGTCTTTTTTTTAATACATGGCTAATCATCCTATGCTATTTGGAAAACATTTAATATCAATTAGATCCCTTTACAAAAGCGAAAATGTTTTGTGACTCAACAGAATTAGTTAAAATTGGTTAGAAATAATGGTAATTTTTTCAAATTAGAAGTTAAATACTATTGACTTTCTGTTTTTAGAATATTTTACACTTTTACCCCTAATTAATTAGTTAAAATTGATCTGCTTATTACTACCCTTCCAAAAAATAAAAAATTACAACTACCATATCCTTTCAAGTTTAAAAAAAAATTACCAGGGTCGGATTGCTTTTTTATTTTTGAAGTTGTCAGACTTTGAATTTTGATCTCTTATCGATCTAACTTTTAAAAGTCAAACACTCCATCACTAAACGTTTCTGCCAATTTGGCAATTTTGGAAAATTCAGAGTATCAATCAATGGGTTAGTAGTGTAAACACCTTTTTCATTGGGGAGGAAGGAAAATTAAGGAGTACTTAGAGAGGTAAAATGACATTTTACCCCCTAGAGTTTGGTACCGCACCGTTCTGATGATGACCCCTTCGGCCTTTCTCCCCTACTCGACTCGACATTCTGTACAGTAATCCCTAAATTCTGATAGTTTCACCCCACCAAAAAAAAAAAAAAATTAAAGATGGGAAGAAGACGGAGAAGGCAAGTACTGATTGTATTATTGGGGCTGTTCTTGATTTTGGGCATTGCCGCCTATGTGAAGCTTTGGACTATTGATTATCGCATGTCTACTCAGGAAGCTCATTTACTAAGGTTGGGTCTCTGATTATTTATTTATTTATTTGCTTATTTTACTCAATTCTGATATTTTCTGGGATTAGAGTGGAAATGAAATAGAAAAAGAAAATGGGTTTGGAGGAAGAAACACATTTGGGGGACTAATTTCTTTGAATTATTGGAACCCAGAATTACTCAAAATGCTTATGTTAGTAGTTCCCCCATCCCACCCCACCCCACCCCACCGGGATCCTGTGATTTTGCAGCTGTATGGAACAGTCGATTTAGTTAGCAGTCAAGTGATGGACTTATTTCAAAGAATATTAGCGCGATTGGCCTAACACTTTTAATTCAGAGTCGCAGGAGTCGTAGGCTACGTTACCTGGACTCTTTACTTGTGCACGCGCACCTTGTCGACACGATACATGAGTATGAGTGTAGGATCCTTATCGGATATAGTCCAAAAAAAATATTGAGTACTTTGACCGAGACTAGGTGCATCTCCGATGGTGATCTTCACATCCGGTCTATAGTGAGGAGGATATCATAGGCATATTTCCCAAATTATAAGCCAATTTCTCTTTATAAAATGTTGTTAGTTCGTTAATTTCCTTATATGCCCTGATTATTTCGCATCCACGTACTCATGTCCAAGTTGTTAGAAGTGTCATCGTACCCTTACTTACTTTTAGAGGTATAAACACATACACCTAGATATGTACCCGTATTCAACATGCGTACTCGAGTCCAGGTAACATAGGTCCTAGGTTTGACACACCCATCTCCAATATTAATTAAAAGAGAAATTTTTAAGAAAATGGATGGACATATTGTTATAGCTTGCGTCTGTGACTTTTGGTTGCTCCTGTTTTGATTATTTGTACTATGTTTTCTTAGGTTTTTCAGTGTATTTGAATGTGATCCTGGGGACTAAAATCAATAGAAAAGGACAAGAAATATTCTAGACTAGCCCAATTATGGACAATGCTGCTCTGTTAATCTTGCTACATATTAGATGCAGTTGGTAAAATTGTAGTAACAAGTTAACTTGTTGATGTGTAATGGAGAAATAGTTATACTTTCTCATTTGATCCGATTATTGACTGAATTTCTTTTTGCAATTCTGTTTGTCAAATTTGTTTTCATATGTGTGATTCTTCTCGTTTAAATGTATATATTTACTGGCTTCATGTAGACAGCAGTTTGATCTAGCCAATAGAGAAGCCATGGATGAATCTGCAGAGTGGAGGCAAAGATATGATGCGGAGGTAGAGAAGGTTAGCAGGTGCATCAAGGAACTCGATGAGGTAATCTCTTTGCTTGAGCTTTTGGTCAATAGTTTTATATGAAAATCAAGTGCATATAGAACATAGTATTGTTTATCGTGCTTCCAAACTTTAAATTAGCTAAACCAGCATGCTTCTATAGGAACTTCCTAAGTTTGCTTAACAGCTATCGGAAAGTGATTTACTTCGGCTCCCACTGAGAACTAAAACCTGAAAGGGTGCCGTTACTAGAAACTAACTTGGAAAAATGAGTTGCTTCTCTGATTTAACTGAGATGGTTTGATATTTCTCAGTTTTGTAAATGCTATATTCACGAGTTTTACTTTCCTTGTTACATTTTTACCATATATTTCTGACCGATTAAATCTCCTTTGTATAGATTAAGGTGTCTAGCAAGCTGGATGCTGCAGGATCTAATGAGAAATTGGAAATGCTGCAAAAGGTGACTACTATTCAGAGAATCAGAGCATGTGTTTTGTGATCGATTTGACTTTCTAGTTCGTTTTTTGTTGCTCTATAGATGATTGATTACCTGGATGTTGCTTGCAAATGTTTCCCTGTTCATTTTTTAACATGATTTTGAATTATATAATACTAGGAAAACTTGGACTTGCTCGAGCAAATAGAGACCCTGAAACAAGAGCTTGAAGAAGAGAAATTAAAGTGCAGCATGCAGCGGAAGTAGCTACAACTCGAAACTGCAGATTCTGGATTCAGGAGGATTATTTAGGTTTTACATACATTATGAAACCAGAACAATATCAACTCAAGTATTACAATATCACGTCGTGTGTAAGCCTAAATAATCCTCCTGAAATTCCAGTTTATGGAGACAGTTTCACCAGCAAAGGTGCTACAACTAGAAAGCTTCGCCAAAGTCAAACGGACAGTGCATTTTCTGCTTTGATCAAGTGGCATTGGTAGAGCCATGCGCTGGATAGGATTTTGATTTCTTTCAGCTAATTATTATCTGACCATAGATATTCAAGAGATATCTTTCAGCCCGGACCACATTAGGTCGAGGAAGAGAAGATTATGGAGGAACTTCTCAAGTTGCTTAGCATTCAAAGCTTTGAATTGTTTGGTGCTAGGCTCTGTGTTGTTTGTTGAACTATAAAATTCATTTGGAATATATGTATAATCTTTTATGTCGTTATTTTGGATGTTTATTGTATAAAAAAAAGTTTGGGGAACAGAATTTCATCGCTATATTAGTGATAGCCCTGTCAAGAACTGCTAGTACTAACAGGTTGAGATGGTATTTTTACATGATCGTGCCAATAACGTCTGAAAAAGCGGCACTACCATTTTCAATCAATTAAATTTTGGGCAAAATTTCACAATAATTCCCTTCTCCTACAAAAAACAAGAAATCGCCTCTTCCTAGAATTCCTGTCTCTTCGGGGTATTCCCATATAATTTCAATTTGGGAACAGCTTCAGCAGTAATCTGTTACATTACACACGACAGAGAGCATTCATGATCGAAATTTTTTCAACTAGATAGTGTGACTGAAGCCTAAAAAATATGCAACTTAACAATAAAACTGCACTTTGATTTTTAGACAGCATTCTTCCGGATGATTCCCTTTTTAAGAATCTCGAGCAGAATTTTGCCTCTTTCATGTACGAAGTCGGATCTACCTCCGTTTCACTGGTGAGGATGCAGAAAACAGCCCTAATTAGCCTTGAAAATCAGATGATTGACCACCTCAAAGTTTTCACATTGGAGCACTCTTTACCACGTTGCTATCGGGAAGCCAATGACCAGAAATTCAAGAAAAAAGAGGGAGACACGGTAAACCAGCTCAGAAACGCCATAGCTGTAGCTGACATGAATCTTGTGCAGTGGTTTACGTTGCATTTATCAACATCATTACTAATAAGGACTGTAATACCCGCAGATGCACAAGCAGCAGCAAATGTAAGTGTAGCAGTAACCTGCACATATAATCATAATCCATGATGACTAGCGCTTTTGATGAAAGGAAAAGAGGGGGAAGCTGGGAGACATGCAATTTGTAATCATTATAATAGGGTTATCTCTCTTAGCCTATCCAGATTAACATGAAATGCATAAAAGGTAAATAACTCGTCTAAGTCCAAAGATAAGAACCAAATGCTGTGCCAATTGGGAAGACGGAACACCCAATTGATCAAAACTAGTTCAGACTGTGTTGCATTATTTTTCGGTGTTTTGCCTACGGACAAACAAAAGTTTCTTCAACAGGAGCAAACAAAACATCAGCAGTGATGGATTATATATATATATATAGTATGTACGTATAAAGTAGTACCTATGGAGTGTTAATGCACCCTTCAGTATAGGGCCGCAAAATGGACTAGAATAAAAATTTTGCCTCAAGTATAAAACCTAGGCACCCCTTAGACCATTTACATCTGAATGAGAAAAAGCAATTTAATTAACATTCTCATGAGCAAGACAAAAAGGTTAAGTCACAAGAACGGAATTATCTCAACAAATAAAACATATCAATGAGGGCAAGCTACCTGATTCAAAAGAAGTGCTGAAGGAAATGGTCAGTGAACTTTCTGAGACACTTGCAAAAGAAATGTCCTTCATCACTAAGGGGATTTTGTAATTGGCTTCTGGTTTATTCTGATTTAAGTTAAGGTTTTAGTTATACAGGTAAGGCTTTTCACACTTGCTAGACCCACAATGACATGAATTTCATTAACAAGTTTCAACAAAAATGGCATAAAAATTTAAGATCACTAATATCTGCAGAAAATTAACTATTGCTTACATGTAACATCATCATTAAACTAAAATTTGGAGAAGCAAAACTACTAGTTACCTCTAACATCACCACATTACTAGTGATGCAATAACAGTGAACATTCCATGCATTACATTTTTTGATAGTCTAAATAAATGAAATGTATGCTGAGGCACATAGAAACCAAGAAATACTTTAGAGAGCAATGGAGAAAGTTTTTCTTACCCCATCACCAATTGTGAATAAACTGATAACACCAACATTCCTTAAACTTCTTTGCACTGAAAGTGCATAAATATCAGCAAGTGCAAGCAACAGGCTCCACAAACACTGCAGGCTAACAGCAGCGACAAGGTAGCTAAAGCACAGAAGATTATGAAGGTTTTAGTTATACATCTTCCCCCCAAGACATCAATTTAGTATAAACCATAAAGGAACGCGAAGCCATCCTTGAAAATAAGACAGGACAGAGAAAATATAGAAGGTCACTTAACAAGCACAAGTAAATAACATACATACCCATATTTACTGAACTCTATACACAGCAAGAAAAACAGGGTGAAATATTTAAATTTTTGGAGATCACTATTTGGAAGGCTAGTTACTTTACTGTATTGCATTAGTGAAAGCGCCAACGAACTATCAGAGAATTAGAATAAGGCCAATGAGTTTTGCCTTTGAATATGAAATTTACCAACTTCACTCTAGTTGCTTCACCAAAAGCAACTGTCTTCAACAAACCTTGGCACAGCTCTCCATACGTCCGCTATAACCATATCCTCGATAAAGAAAAAGGATTACCCTTTAGCAAAGGCTAACCATTTTTTTAACAGGTACATCGGGACCTTCGCCAAAACCTGCTGATGCGGTTTTATACATTCCCCTCAAGTAGGTCTGCTTTTCATCCAACTAATTAACTTCAACCCAACAATTTCTCTAATTCTTTTCGTTCATCCGAAAACATATACACCAGTTTCTTAACTAATAGACTACAAATTTTCATCCTTCCACATCCATAACCAAATTCACTTTCACAACATTGTATTTACATATCAATCAACCAGAAATTGGAGGGCCATCAAGTAAAAATACTACACAGGCAGTAAAAAAATTTGAACTTACCTAAATGCAGTAACAGATGGGAAATCGGAGGTTGTAGCCATAACGCATAGGGAAATTGCGGCAAAGGCAAACTGAGAAATCCGAAGAATTAGACCACCAAGAGTACCAGGCATACCTTGTAAATCTTCCATCCTCACTCTCGGCAAAAACGACATCGTCGGTCACCGCCGGAGGCTCCACCGGGTGAACCGCCGGCCGGATCATCATATTGCTCCTCCCCTTTTTGTAGCTTTTCTCCGGCCCAGCAGAATCACCCCAATTTCTGTCAGGTCATTCATATACTATATACAGTAGACATATATATGAATTCAGACAATAAATTGGGAACCCTAATTCAGAAAAATGGGGGATTTTTGGTCCAGTGTTGTTGGTGGCTTCTGTAAAAGGTAGCAATAGAATCTTCTAAAAAGTGAACATATTGCTTATATTAAAAGGATAATGATAATCAAAGTTGATTTGTTTAAAGTAAAAACTTGATAATGTGAATTAACTTGCTTATTCTAACCATCCGAGTTTTTTTGGGTGTATATTTTTTGTCTGTTGTTGTGATTTTTTAAATCATTGTATAACTTTTACTTTTCTGTATTTTCAGATTTTCCTTTGATTGTAATTGTTTCGGCTATTTGTGATTAATGGAAAGTAAATTTATTCAACAAAAAAAAATTTGACTCGCTTATTTTGTGAATACGGTACAATAACTTTATCATGACCAAATTTTTGCGAATTAAAGATAAAGTTAATTGAATTGACCTTAGTTGTTAAAGAGTGTTTTTTTTTTTGGTTAGATATTGCTCCATACTCTTCAAATATTCTCAATTGCAATAGATGAATCTTTATACTTTATGAAATTAAATTTTTTTTTCTAAAAAGGATAATTTATCATTTTAATAATTTTAGCTTTTACATTGAAGGGTGTAACTTGTAAGTTTTAAAATTTAGATATATTTATTTATTAAAGCAAGATTATTGGATAGTATTACCCTATTAATAATAGGGAGAGGAAAAGTAAGATTGAGAAAAGAATAATAAAATCTCTTTTAAGTATTTCAAAAAGTAAAAATATACTAGTAAATATTATGGAACAAAAATCAGATGAATATTAGGCTCTACTTGGATTGTGTTTTGATTTGGGTTTGAGTTTGAGTTTTGGCGGGAGAAGCTAAAAATTTGGCGGGAAAAATTCAAATTCAAATTTTTTTTTAAATAATTGTTCAATTCAAAATTTTGACCACAAAAATTTGGAATTTGAACATCTCCCGTCAATTTGAGAGTAAAAAATTTAGAATTGAGCGACTATTTGAAGAAAAAAAAATTGAATTTGAATTTGAACGACTATGGTGGTGGAGGAGGAGGAGAAGCTGGTGGTGGCGATGAAGGTTGACCTATGGATGTTTGGCGTGGGGGAGTAGGGCCGGCTAGTTGTGGATGGGTAGAGAGCGGCAGTGGGTTTAGGGTTTGATTTGGAATTTGGGATTATTTTTTTTAATTAAAAAACTGATGGGAAAATTGCCAGGACTATTATACCCCCACAAAATGTGCTTGTGCGGTTTGCACATGTAGAACGCCGCCCCCTCACGTCGAATTCCGTCAATTTTGGGCATAAATAGCAACCTTTAAATTGTTAGAGACATTTATGGCACGATATATTTCTAAGGGCTAACAGTTAGTTTTTTAAACATATCTCAGGGGTATAAATAGTGATTATCTCTCTTTAATGCGATGATGACTGAATAACAAAGTACAAACAATTCACGTGTTCGAGAAAAGCCCTTCCCAACACCTCAACTTTACTCTTAACAACCACAACTGGTCAAGAACAAACCCAGCCAGCACTGCTCCAAATGACTGAACAGTGGCCCAAATTCACACCTCAAACAAGGCGGCATTTCTAGGAACACGGCAACTAAAAATGTAAACAGTAAAGGCTGAGAAATTAATACTGTTAAGTAACACTAGTAATTTGGTTCATTCCAAATAAAAGATTGTTTAAGAGATGAACACAACATCACATTATTCCAATCCAAACTAACAGACAAAGAAAACACGAGCAGATTATCGCTAAATTCACATACAGTAGATAATAGAATAATCATATTTGTTCTGAACTGAAAGAAACTTGGAAATCACCCCCACGAAGACGAAGCACCAGGTGGAGGGTGGACTCCTTCTGAATATTATAGTCGGCAAGGGTCCGACCATCCTCAAGCTGCTTACCAGCAAAAATAAGTCTCTGTTGATCTGGAGGAATTCCTTCCTTATCCTGGATTTTGGATTTCACATTATCTATTGTATCTAAACTCTCCACCTCCAATGTGATTGTCTTCCCTGTAAGTGTCTTCACAAAAATTTGCATGCCTCCCCTTAACCGCAGCACCAGGTGCAGAGTTGACTCTTTCTGTATGTTATAATCGGCAAGTGTCCTCCCATCCTCTAGCTGTTTGCCGGCAAATATCAAACGCTGCTGGTCAGGAGGAATGCCTTCCTTATCTTGGATTTTTGCTTTCACATTATCAATTTTATCTGAGCTTTCGACTTCAAGGGTAATGGTTTTCCCAGTAAGTGTCTTGACAAAGATCTGCATGCCTCCCCTCAAGCGCAGCACTAGATGCAGCGTTGACTCCTTTTGAATGTTATAGTCCGCAAGAGTACGACCATCCTCCAGTTGCTTCCCTGCAAAAATCAACCTTTGCTGGTCTGGAGGAATCCCCTTATTTGTCCTGAATTTTCGCTTTCACGTTATCAATAGTATCTGAGCTTTCGACTTCAAGGGTAATGGTTTTACCGGTAAGCGTCTTGACAAAGATCTGTATGCCACCACGAAGTCGCAGGACAAGATGGAGGGTAGACTCTTTCTGAATATTATAGTCCGCAAGGGTACGACCATCCTCCAGTTGTTTCCCTGCAAAAATCAATCTTTGCTGGTTCGGGGGAATACCTTCCTTGTCTTGGATTTTCGCTTTGACGTTGTCAATAGTATCTGAACTTTCAACTTCAAGGGTGATGGTCTTGCCTGTCAAAGTCTTAACAAATATTTGCATTCCACCACGAAGTCGTAGGACAAGATGGAGTGTCGACTCTTTCTGAATGTTGTAGTCTGCAAGGGTACGGCCATCCTCTAGTTGCTTTCCAGCAAAAATCAATCTTTGCTGGTCTGGGGGAATTCCTTCATTGTCTTGGATTTTCGCCTTGACGTTGTCAATAGTATCTGAACTTTCAACTTCAAGGGTGATGGTCTTGCCTGTCAAAGTCTTAACAAAGATCTGCATCTGAAATAATAAGAATGCAAGATTAGTAAAAAAATACTGAATAACAATAATGCATCAGTTACTCAATAATCACATTCGATGACATTATCTTTTATCTGATCGAATTTTGTGACATTATAAATCATATACCATGTGGTCAACCAGAAATCAAAAGCAAAACCTAATTTTAGAGGCCCATATAAACTCACAAGAATATTATTCATCTACATCGCAACCTTTTGTAGATTAAGAACACCATCTAACAAGGTTTACACTCGGGGGGGATAAATAATTCGTGCTGAAAAAAAAAAACATAAGGATCAAATAACCTTTTCGGATGGAAACCGATCAAACAAATATCTAAAAAAAAAGAGAAATATTTGTGCCATTCTGTTTTAAAACCACATATATAGAAGGAACAAAGAATATACTTTCGGATAATTTCAATTAAATAAAAGAAGTAACCAGTGTGCACAAGGCTCCAACATTTTAGAACAACAACAATTCGAATGCAAGAATTAACCTAAACACTATAATTAACCCCAAAACACAAGCGATCGGAAAAGGATTTAGCAAAACAAATAACAAAAAAAAGATCCGAAAATAAAAACAAACAACAGAATCAACAGATCAAAAATCGTAAGTTAAATAAGATCAAATTGATGATTCGTTACCTTGAATTATGGAGGCGTTCGGGAGGGAAATTCAGAGGAAAAAAGAGAGGCGATTTCAAGGATAATCTTCTGAGGGAGGGAAGAGAGAACAGAAGAAACTGTGAAGGAGGAGAAGAAAATGGGTATTTATAGGGTGTAAAGAGATGGGGGTATTTATGGTATTGCAAACCATTGGCTTGGAGGATGGAGGATTAGGTTAGGAGGGATTCTTGGTTAACCACAAATATCTATTTTGATTAGGTTTATTTTTCAATTTTATTTAATTGAAAAAGATGCAATTTTCTCTTATGACATATTTTAATTTTGAGTAGAAAAATAGATATTTAATTTGCAATGAAGTATTATCTTATAGAGAACATATGTACACAAGAGAAAAGTGCTTAAGAATAACGAAATAAGAAACTAACAAACAAAGCAGTATTGGGGGAAAATTCTAAAAGACCGGTCCCACAACCATTTCACATAATTTGAGGCGGGACCTACTTTGCAGGTAAGCTCCACCTCAACTCATGTGATATGCATGTGGGGTCAGTCCCACAAGGATTGGTCCATGCTAAAGTGACCCAGTATTGAGTTAGATCCGACTCTTTTTCAAAGGCAAATATCCAATTGAAATTTTCTTTTCAGCCGAACTAAGGTTTCAATCTGATTAAATTCTAGTATGATATACTCCCTCTCGTTCCAAATTATCTATCCACTGAAATAAGGTTTCACCAAATTCTATGGTATAATATGGTAAAATGTCATACATGATCCTACTTAATATTATTTCCAATTTAATTCTACCTTTTTTTTTCTCTCTCTCTCTATTCTTTTTTCTCTAACATTTAATGTAAGGGGAAGGATTATAAAAATTATCATTAATAAATTCTTTATTTAGAAAGTTGACAGTTGATTTGAGACAAATTAATAAGAATAAGAAAATATGGATAGATAAACAGAGAGAATATGTAGAATAAATTTTATAATACTGTATCTCAAAACTGTCGTGAACAAGATCGGAGGGTTCAAATGTGAAACCAATTGGCGTCAGCTCCAACTAAAATTGAAGGCCCGTTTCATGTAGTGAGGGCTATTCATTTCTACAAAATGGGCCATTGAAAAAACATTCCTTGGACTATAATCAGGATTTGAGCCCATAATAAAAGATTGTGTAAAGCGGCCCAAATATCTTGGACCTTATCCAATGAGAAAAGCGAATTTAGCACTGGGTCAAATAATTGGCCCATGTAAACCACATTCAGATAATGCACTGTCCATTTCGGGTTAGATTGAGCCCACGGCTCGACTTATGGGTCCATTAACCCCTCAATTTGTCAGGGGACACCCTCCTTGATTAGAACTGCTAGTCTTCCACCACACAAATTTTCATCACTTATTACTGATGAATTCAAATTCAATTCGATAATTCAGTTTCGGTAATTCGTACAAAATTGATTGATAATCCGATAACATTTGGATTCAAAATGTTTGAAAACGGTACGAAAATTATTGAACTTCTATTGAAATTGGTTGTACCAATTTTGAATTCCAAATTTTAATTAATATATTATTTTTATTTATTAGTTAAATATATATACCTAAAATTACCTAAAACTTAAATTCTATTAATTTGTTTTTTGGTGTTGTAATAATATAATTTGATATTGATTTTTTGGTAATTTGGGACATTTATTTAGTGATGTAATAGTGTAATTTTTTATTGATCGTGTAATGTTGTAATGGTGTAAATTGGGATTGATTTTTTTAACGTTTTAATAATGCAATTTAGACTACTTTTGGAACTGTAAAAACTAACAAAAAATTGTAATCTTAAAGTAGAAATATGTTATTTGATTACTGAACAAGTTTGGTCAATTTAGTATTAAACCAAATACTGAATTCAATTCAATTTCATATTGAAATCGGTAATTAGAAATTCAGTTTTAAATTTAATCGAATTTCTTAGTTGACCCAAAAAAAAAAAACCGATATCAAAATACCAAATTAGCGAAATCGAATTCGATGTCCACCAGTACTAGTAAGAGAAAAAAAGTACTTTTTTAAGCAGCGAACATAAAGTACTTATAGAAAAAAAAATGAAAAATCTAAACACTTGGACTCTTTTTCTATTTTAGTTTTTTCAAAAATAAATATTACTTTTTTTTTAAATTAATATATTTTCTCCCTAAATTTTTAAAACTAACATCATAATGCAAACTCTACTAAAATGTGTAAGAGTTATCCTTGTTAAAGAATATTGTTATAAATTATTCATGATCAAACTACTCTTCTTACTTTCGATACAAGTTCATCTTGAACATTTAATTTGCGATAAGTTCAAGTTTCATAACATTGAATTTGAATTCTGATTCACTTTATTGTATCTTCTCTATTTCATGGTCAAAAGAGTCCTAAATACTCACATGTTTTACTTATGGCTTAATTCTTCTCAATCTGCTACCTAGCTTGAAGTTTGTAAAATAAAATTTTGACTACACCTTGCTAATGAAATTTTGAATTACAATTGAGAACCAACCTAATTCAGTCATTCACACTCTAAATGAGGATTTATCCATATTCATCCGAATAGGATCGTTGATAGTTCAACTTGACAATTAAGATAATTAGCCACGAGCAATCAATAGTTTTTGAACTATTACCATATCAATCTAATTAAATAATTCGACAGTTTTAATTAATTACTCCACGAGTATATGTAATTACATACAATTAAGATAATTAGCCACGGTATATATATATATATATATATATATATATATATATATATATATATATATATATATATATGATACTAACAAATAACTAAGAGAAACAAAAAAAAAAATGAAATAAATGTGGATGAGCGAGTTATCTGGCTTTAGACGTGGGGAATCTTGGATCTTTCAAAGAATCGAAATTAAACAAAAAAAAAGTTTGCATTGTCATATGAGTGTCACACGCAAAACTTTATGGGGAAATGAAATGGGATGAAAATTTTCTGTCCCTATTTATTTATGTTCACATCCCTATTCTCAATCAATTAAAATTTATTATATAAATATTTTTTTCAATTATATATACACATGGTAAATTGTAATTGACTGGAAAAATGGATGAGGACATGAACTGAGACAGATAATTTTTTGCCAAATGAAATGAAATTAATTAATCCCAAGCGCAGACAGATAGAAGAAGCTTCTGTTTCCGTCATTCACTGTAGACACAACACGCTTATGATCTTTCTCTCTCGTACTTGTACAACCTTAATTTTAATGGTTTATGTCTCGTCTCTCTTACCGAATTTATTACGTATTCATCATCTTTAAAAGCCAAAATTGTTTTGGCTTTTTCACCTTGGAGCAAAACACGCCATGCCTCGTGGATTTTTAAATTTTTTTAGTACTAATAATTGTTGGAGAATTATTTAAAGTGGACTTATTTGATCAAATTTAATTGTGTGTTCCACCGTTTAGTTTTAAAGTGTTTTGGATTCATCGCAGAGTGGGTTGCGCAAGCTTCTCGATAATATATATAATATGTGAGGAAACTAATTGTCGGTGTGAATGATAAATTTGGTTAAAGTGGAAATGTTATTAATGGAGGTGTGATGGTATCCCATATTGGTTGTGAGAATCGATTAAAACTAATTTATAAGCACTAGCTAGACTAGTGATATTAAACAAGTGGTTAAGGGGTATCCCTCGCGCGCCGTCCGTGTTGTAATTTATATTTCCCTTTAAATTGAAATATAATTTCTAGACTGGACAAATAAATTTCTGGACTGATAAAATTAATTCTGGACTGTAAAATAAATTGCTGCACAAAAAATCTGCACTGATAAAATTAATTCTGCACTGGAAAATAATTTTCTGGACAGTAAAATTAATTTTCTGCACTGAAATTCTGTAGTGATAAAATATTATCAGCACTGGAAAAATATTTTTCTGGACAGTAAAATAATTTTTCCTGCACTGAAATTATACTGGAAAACAAAAAATTAATTATGTACATAAAACTGCAATAAAAATTAAATTACTGCAACCTTAACCGGTTTTGGATTTGATTATCCTGGACGAGATAGCAGTTAACCGCTTCCCCTTAAGTTCAATATGTCCGGCCTTGGATAAGCTTCTGGCACTCCTGAACACTGAACTCCCAAGGTAAAACGCCCAACACCTTTCTGTTTCTCTGAAGCAAAAGAAGCAGAAGCCTTCGAATATTAACAGTACCAAACTCTCAGGAAAAATGCGAATGCAGGGTAAAAATATGACTAGAATGCAGAAGAAGAGAGGGATTTCGGATTCACTTTTCTGGCAGGCTCCCTTATATAGGCTCCCAAAATGCTTTGTAACTGCTATGGTATTACTCACGTAATAACCAAATTGCGATTTGAAATAAAGCCCGACCATATCTTTCGCATTACCCCTTTGCGATTACAGATATCGAAATTAAGAGCGACCATAATGTCTGTCATTTAAGCAAGGCGATTCTTCGTCGCAAATTTCAATTCAAAAATTATTCAAACCAGTAGCAAAACATAGGCTGATCAGGCCCGCGAGTTTTGGTCCAGCATTCGATGTACGCACACAAGTTCAAGCTAATTTGGTATCAACAGACCTTCCGTTTGCACCCCTACTGCGGGTGCACGCGAGGATCCTAACATAGGGCATAATAGTAGTAATACAGTTTAAACCCAAATAGACCACTTTAACATATAAAGTGTTTTCCTCTTTCATGGAACTATGTGGGATGAGTTTAAAAAAAAAAAAAAAAAAAACCATTTCCCACATTTCATCCACCCTACTTTATACCATTTTATCATTCACACAAAGAATTGGTTTTCTCACATGTTATATATCATCACGAAGCTTGCGCAACCCACTTCGTGATAAACTCAATAACATTCAAAACCGAGATGTGTAACATATAAATATATTAGCTCAAATATTTCCTCACGACACATTAATACCACTTTAATTCTTTGCTTAAAAAACAATTCTCCAACAGTCCGTCCGTCCTTAACTATTGAGTAATTGTAAATGAGTCACATAACTTTTGTGTAATTGCAGAATAGTCCTTTCACGATTCTCCAGGAGTTTTGAGAACTGCACATTACCCCACTACGAGAAGTGGAAGTTACCCACGTTCTCCACTACGAGGTGAGGGAGTGAGGGCTAACCTGCCGTTTCCGACTGCTATAAAAGGCAGTCTCCCCCCACAAAATTATTGGCTACGAAAATTATTCTCCCTTCTTCATTTATGCACTTCATACTAGTAATAGAGAGTTCTGCACAAAAAAGGTTCGAAGTACTGCTTCTAAGCTTCTGGTAAGCAGTGTGATTGGACGTTGTACCTTGAGAACTTTTCAAATTGAGTTTAAGGGTAAGTGATTTACTACTGTCTCGTCCAGGATATAATCCGAATTTGTTTATGGATTTATATTATGCTTTTGTTTAATTTCATATTCGTAACAAAAGAACTAACAATAATAATTGTAGGAGCTGAAAACTATGCCATGCATTTTGTTTGTTTTGGAATAAAAACAAACAACAAACAAGAAGCTTCGGAAACATTTTTCTACATACACTGTGAATCACGAGTAGTTAAAAATTATAAATAAGTGTTCATAACTCTCATCTTAATTTACAATTGTCTAAATATGTTGAACTTTTTAAGTTTTAAGGGCAGTAGTAAAAATTCAATTAGTATGTTGTAGTTCCACTCTCTAGGTACTCTATTACATCCAGCTGTCGAGCTGGAATTCTTTTATTTAATATTTTTACTCTATTTTACCTTTATTGTTCACAAATATTTTACTTTTGGGATTATTCTGAATAGAATTTTCATCTAATTCCATTCTAGAAAATAAGAAATTTTGATAAACAATTCGTGACCAAGTAAATAGGAAAGAAATGGATGGACAGGGGAAACGTTGATCGAACGTATTCTTGAGTATTCACGTGATCCAACGCGCGATCTTGTCCCTCTAATGCCATAGTACTTGTTTTTCGGCTAGTGTCGGTGACTGAAAAATGAAGAAAAGTTGTATGTTCTATGGATTAAAATTTGGTTTAAAATTGTATTGTTAGTCCTTCAATCTCATAATATAATTAACATTTGTGCGTCAAAATTTTCTTAAAATAAGAGTTACATCTGCAATACCAATAAACTTTTACCATTCTTATCAGTTTCAATTTTCTAAGTATAGTTAATGATGATATATTAGTTTTTTAACTTTAAATCTTATTGTTCTTAACTTCTGCAAAAAAAAAACAAAATGTTAATTATATTCTATGATGGAAGGAGTTGTAAGGATTTGGATTTATTTTTTTGGAATGGGATCTAGTATTAATTTTTAAAAAAAAATCAATCATTTCAGTACTACTTTCGCTCAAATACACTTAAAATTTGGATTTCAATGCTAATAGAGTATTGTAGTAAAGCAATCTATACATCCAACTTCCACAATTGAAACACATGTTGAGTAACAATTGTGAGCGGTCATCTTATTAGTTAGTGAGAAGAGATGTGAATGCATCTATTAATAAAAAAAATTACTTTAAGTCACTCATCTATTTTCACAAAAATCAATTTTACCAACTTTTATTAAGGAAAAAAAAACTCAAAAAATAAGAAATCAATACGAATAGACAAGACATTTAATTTGTAATTAAGTGCTAGGTTGGTAATTTCACCCCAAAAATAGGTGCTAGGTTAGTAAGACAATTTTTTTTTGAGCGCCCGAAGGCGATTGTCCCGAAGGGGAAGAGCGAAGAATTTATTTGCCCCACAAGGAGAGATACGGGAATCGACCACAGGATCTCCATCCCGTGGCCGGGTAGCCTTACCGCTTGGGCTACCCGATTCCCATGGTTAGTAAGACATTAAGATATGAAGATAGTAAGGTTTGAATAATATGATGAAGGGAAAAACAGCCTGTTCTTTAAAACGGCGCAGCACAAGGTAGTGTAGTGCTGACGCTGCCACACGTGAACCTAACTACTTTTCTCTCCATGTGGGGTCTCAACCTCTCTCACGTGTGTCTAATTTTTTATATTTAACAAAATTCAATTTTGTGTAAAGAAAATTTTGTCCTATAAATTAAAAAAAGTAAATTAGTAATGAGAACTGTTGTTCACTTAAAATGATAATTTTGTATTAGAGAATATAAAAGTGATAATCAAATGCAAGTTGAGAGAATGCTTTGCTTGGATCATTTACTAGTTTTTTTTCCCCATTTTTTTTTATTTATGAAAATTACGTTAATCATTGAATGAAGAAGAATTACAATCATCCAAAATGACATCACCCAGACCCGAAGATTCTGGGTCGCAAAATACATTAGAGGGAATGTCTACAAGGGAAACTACACCATTCCTATGATACAATTTCCCCCATTGTGCCAAGTTATGAGCAGCTTTGTTGAGATTCCTATCAATAGGCATAATCTTGCAGTACTTAAGTGAATGGATCAACCTCTTGCATTGATCAGTAATAGGTTTACCTCTCCATTCTTCCGATTCAGTGTTTTTCCCCCATTGATGACTACAAGAAGATTAAACTAATAACTCAATATTGAGAATTGGACACATCAAAACATATGCTAAAGAAAAAAATCATAATACAAATAAACTCTACCCAAAGTAAAGTCGTCGGTTGAGTCATTCAAGTCGCAATAATTGTCGCCATCTCACAAAATATCCATGTTGTTTTCTAATTGAATTAGTCAATGAATGAAATATGCAGATACTAGTATACCATTATGATATAAGTGAAATTCACAAATTCGTACTATGCAATTACTAACTAGAAGAAAAATAAAAGATATTTATATATATAGCCTAAAATCTCATTATATTCAAGTAATTATTCACTAAAAATCATAAATTTAATAAACTTGTGTGTAATCCTAAACTCTTTCCGATGAAAAGATAATCTCCTTTGCTGATGTTTGTTTGCGTAATCCACCTTGACTTTGTGTTTGCTGATGGTCTCCCCTTCCATTGCAGAATTTATTTATTTTTGTTGTAATCCCAATACTCCATTCAAGAAAAGAGATGGTCCTCTATCGTTTTCTTTAATTGTTGAAAACCCAAGACTTGCGGCATTAGAATAGGAAAATATTTAAATAGCAAAGTTTGAAGAAATTAATGTGGGGTTTGGTCTACCATGTGACTTCTGTTCTTCCCCCATTATTTGTTTTCTCACTTGTAACTCATCTTTTTTTCACACTTCTTTAATAATCCAATACCAAATCAAGTCAACTTCACCAAAATATTTGTTCCCATATCTTTAGGCTAGATATTTCATCATCCGTTTCACCAAAAAATTATTAGTCGTGCACGCAAAATAGACTAAATCATTATATAAATATATATAACAACCCAACCCACATTAAGTAATTGAGATACGTGCGAGGGATGAATATGAGACAGACATAATATTTGATAATAAATGCACAAAGTGACTTCTCTCAGAGACTACATCGTTACAATTCTCAAATATCCTTCCAATGCTTACCTGTCAAATATACAGAGAACATATATTTTTTCAAACTCTCTTGTATGAATCAAAACAATGGATTAATAATAGAACATCTAAAGCTAAAGGTAAATGATGAAGGTAATTCACATAAATGCTAATGAGATTTATGAAGTTTTTGGATTGCAATTTAACTCGATACAACTATACTTTTTTCGCATTTTATGTCGTCGACCCTACTTCATACACAAAAGTCAACTTCAGACCCAACTAAAACTTAGAAAAGGTTGAATTTAACTCGAGTTAAGTTGCAATCCAAAACATAAAATCTGTACAGAGAGCAGCATTCTCGTGCACCCTAGCACAATCGGAAAATTTTTACCAAAAAAAAAAGAGTAACTAAAATTGTCTTTTCAAAAGGGGTCACTCAATCCTATGACTGTCCTTGTGGGACTGGTATCATATCCCCCATCACATTAATTGAGCGGAGCCCACACTCTGCACGTAGACTCTGAACAATTCATGTAAGAGGGATGTGGAGTCAATCCTACAAGGACCGTCGATTGAATTTTCCTTCCAACGGGCTACACAATCCATAACAACCGACTTCTAAAAGACAAAAAAATTTGTTTGTTCCTTGGCTATTGTTCTTAATAAAATTCTAAACTAAATACCAAGAAATCATCAAAGGATAAAGTACCTCAAGATCATCAATCAAGACATCAACAAATGCATAATCCCCAGGACAAGGTTAACAAGCATTTTGTTTCCCAGTTGTACAGTTCGAAATGGATGTTTTCCTTGCTCCTCTCTCCTCTCTAAAAGTCTCTATATTATCGCTGCTCGAATCAGTTAGAATTGTCAGTCTTCTCGCTGTTTTCATAAAGTCACTGCATCAAAAAGAAAAAGAATTTAATAAAAAAAAAATCCAAAAGGAAGACGTGTCAAAAAGAAGAAAATTTTATGCTAAATCATTCTTACCTAAATGGTTCATCGCCAAGTTGCCTGATCGCACCTGTGGAATCCCGGTATAGTACGTGATTCAGGATCTCCGAACTCTCAATGCTGAACATACTTGCTAACTTACCATACAGTTCTTCGTATGATCCTAACAACGAAAGGTCTAGAGTACGGCCTACATCCTCCGACTCCATAAAAACCTTACAATGACCAGTTTCCAAATTAGGATCAAATCCTTCACAGGATGAACGTTCTTGTCCGGCTTGCACATTAAGTGCTGAACCAGAGCCCTCAGAGGTATTTCCTATCTTATCAGGATTCCCATCCGAAGAACTATTTCCTGTACGAACTGGTGAAACATCACCACCTGAACCACTTAGAGAAATTTGTTGCTCGGTTAGAATAGGCTGGCCAAAAAGAACGAACTGAGGTGCCTTGCCATTAACAAGTTTCTTTGAAGGTTGGGCAGGACTTCCCATGGTCAGCAAGCAAGAAACGTTTCCACTGCTACTAGTCTTGTCTATGATTGGATAGTTCGGGTGCCTAGCGGAGATGGAAGCGTGACCAAGAGGCTGAAAACCAACTGGAAAGAGACCTGGTTGAAATTTATTGAACTGGATATCAGATAATGATAAACCATATTGAGCATGCCTGGCTCCCTGCATGCCAGCAGGAATGTTGTCGGAAAGACAACCGAAAGGGCTATTTGGCCCAAGCAGGTGGTTTCCGGAAAATGTTGGTATCGGAAGTTGTGGATCAAGAGGAAAATCTGAATGCTGGGGTAGTCTCAACTTCTTCCTTGGAGGTGAGAAGGGGGAAAGATGAATTGCGGGCATGTTTGACACTAATTCTACCAGCCATGGACTTACTCTTTTCACATTTTGCAGCAAATCAGGCTCATCCCATGCTACCTATTCAACAAAAAATAGGTTCGCCATGTAAAGAGAGGTTATTATAGCACAAACAGTATAACCAAGCCAAGGCACCTATAGATATGCAAGTTATAAATTAAATAATGATAAAGAGATTCACGTTTGAAGGTCTGAGTGCATAGCTATTTGGCCTTCCAAAGTGAACTTCCCAATCGAATAATTTCGGAGCCAAGAAAAGAATACAATGAAATGTAACTAAAAGTGGTTAAATTACCTGGAGAAGCCTCCAAGGTGAATCTGGCCAGAGAATGGGATCAGCAACATGAACAGAAGATATGGTACCCATGAACCAACTTATTCGCGAAGAATCCTCTGTTTCAAAGGGCATCTTGAACCTCATACCCGAGCACCAACGGATATGTAGTGCCGACTTTACAAGTGAAGCCTTCACACAGAACTCAGGAGTGCTTGCTCTAGGGTAGTAAACGACTTCAAAGGGCCGTCCATTGGTAGCACGAGTTGCAGCTTCAACAACAGATTCCGCCTTCACTTTTTCCTCGACCCATGAGACTCCCGCTACTGCTTCCAGTACCATTTCTCATCAATTTGTTTTCGTCTTCCCTTAGAAAGGCTGAAAACCCTCCATATGGTATCGTAGAATTCCCACCGGCTGGGTTCCACCCAGACAACGATTCAGGTCCTCCTCCAATTCCCCTCTTTGCACGCCGGATTCCAACACAAAGATCCCCATTTTCCGCTCTAAGAAAAACAATCGAATCCCCTGCAACAAGTTTCTTGTGGTTCACAAAAGTACTCCATCCCGTAGTCAAAAGATGACGCCTCGGCGTCCCTCTATAGATATGTCTGAATTTCCAAGTCTCCCCATGAACATCCTTTGCGAGAATGGTCTGAACAGGAGGATCAGCATTATAGTCCAACCTAGGAAAAATTGTCTCCGCGCAGTACCTAGGAACCGAAAAGCCCCCACCATTGTTCGCATCTGATTGCGTCAATGTCTTTGCAAAAGAAGCAGGCTTTTCTTGATTATCAGTCTCATTTACCCCTGCACCCCCATCCTCGGAATCAACCTCATTTCCACCCAACGGATTCAACTGAATCTTCGAAAACACCTCATCCGTTTCAGGATCAGCCATGAATTTTATACCCGAAATCCGACAAGGAATATACGGTGGAAGCCTAGGACAAGTCCTAAAATCAACACTGTCACAAGCATGCTCGGCGTGGCCCTGAGGAAAGTAGAACACCTTGGTGTTTACCGGAGGCATTTGAACCATACTACCGGCACAAGCATGCCATAATTGGGAATCTAAACATTTCTCCGTTTCTTTCATTTTCTCTTGAGAGTCCATAAAAGTAATCATCTCAAAATTGAAATAAACTGATTTATTTCCTAATTAGAAGCCTTCTCCTCAATTCAATTCAGTTCATAAATAGTCCCTTTCCTTAAAAAAAATACTTCCTTTCCGCGCTTGATATAATAGTAAATGCTGTAATTAAAAACAATACATAAAATTTCTGGGCAACTAATAATACTAAAATCCCAAAACCAAAATCAGACAAAAAAAAATAGAGGTAAGAAAACAATTTAAATTCAATCCAAGAATAAGTCCTGAAATCCACTGCTATCACTTTTGAGTTTCAGCCCCACATGTGGATTATTCTTACAAGATTATCTCAATTCCTTCAAACTGCAACAGATTTGGCCAAAACTCTTTACATTACACTACATTATTTTCCTCAAAAAACTCAAAAATTACAACAAAAATAACCAATTTTCCCAACAATTTGCCTCAAAGATTTGATTTTTCCGGCAAACTAGCAAGAACCCTTTTGCTCAAACTCAAAAATATCAACAGAAAACAACAAAATCAAAAGTTAAAATAAATAAAGAAAAACAGAGCCTTACACAAAGTCAAGAAGTCTTCGAGACAACAAATATGTGTTCTTGACAGTGCTCTGTTTAACTTCAACTCTTTGTCATCTTTATGTCTGAAAATTATACATATGAAGCTCTTATCTATGTCTTCATAGATACATAAATATATAATAATACAAACATGAATATATATAGACAGAGATGGTTTTTGCTAAGTAGACAGAGATGGTTATATATATGTGTGAAAGGGTTCTAATTGAAGTACCATATTTACCAGACTTTTTTTTTCATTTTGTTTTTTTCAAAATTTAAAGAGATGACTTAAGCGCATTTTATTTCAATATTTTTCTTTAATGTGTTCAGTCTCTAGGTTTGGCTATAGTGTTAAACATTACTCCCTTCATTTCTTAATATAAAATTTTTATTACATTTTGTAAAAATTAAGGGAAAAAAAAAGATACTTAGTTATTTAAAATATAAATATTATTTTTCTTAAATATAACTTGTATATCACTAATTTTATTTAAAATAATAATATTAATATTTTGATTACAAAAATCTTAATTTTTGCAAAATGTAATGAAAGTCTTATATTAAGGAATGAAGTTAGTACAAAGTAAGTATATACTGAATATTTTTTAGTCGTCTACATAAAAAATTTGACGTTTTAAATTTTTTGAAGGAACAAGTATTGTGATTTTATAACACATGTTACTAAACTTATAAAATGTGATAATCATAAGAAAAGACTTATTGCATATGATATAATACCTATCTACAAGTCTGTAACACTTATAAAAAAAAATGTCAATATATACTATTTTTTTTATATTTTGCACCATAGTCGCAATATCCGTCTTAATACTTCAGAGGTGGTTACGATATATATATATATATATATATATATATATATATATATATAATTCCAATTGATTCTTACCATTTACTTCGGATCTGAAGAAACAGCAGATATATCTTCAGAAGCCAGCAAAACAACAAAGATCTTAAACCAAGATATTAATTTTCCCTATTATTTAAATATCAATAACCTACCCTAAAGTTTCTGAAAAATGACACTTACCTCCCTTAGGTTTTGGAACTGTCACTCACCAGTCACCAGTCACCACTCTTGTGGTATATTTTATCTAATTATTTTTCAACCCCAAAAAAAAAAATGCCTGCAATTTGATGAATTAGTTGACAATGGATATTCTACTAGTAATATAAATAAGTAAAATCATAAATAAAATTACATCTTAAGGACTAAAGGTAAATTTTAAAAGAGAAAGAATCAAATTTTATTAATATTTTTTAAATTTTCCTTTTATATAGGAATAAAAGTACTCGTCTTCCTAACTTCGTCCTTGAAATGAGCAGTTTAGCCAAATCGAACTTTGGTGTCGAGAAATTCCGCATTGGTCACACTAATTCCATTCCACTAAAATCTAACATTCGGTTATTTAGCTTTTAAAATCGCACATTCAATATATACAATATAATTTCAATTGATAATTTTTCATGATTAATATTTCGTTAAAAAATCTAGAAAGTGGGTCCTAAACGTTTTAGAGTTAATAAAGCATTTTATTGAAAGGTACTTTCTTAACTATTACTCGTAAATTCATTAGTGACATTATATATCTTTATAACAGGAGGACGCAAATCATATTGTCTAAAACTTCAGGGGGGCTTGTGATATTATCTTTATATCGGTTGTACCATTGACCTTATTTTATTTGGCCTTGATTATAAATATAGGCATTTGTGTTTCTCCCAAAGTAATAAAGAAAAATTAAAAAATGAAAAACGCACAGACAATGAATTTATGGTATAGTACGACAGCGATTATTGTAATGAATAAAATAGTAATAAATTAATTCTCTTGGTACTCAATTGGGATTTAACAAAATAATCAATTAAGGAAAATTGACCAGATTTTAGTGAAAAATCGTGAGATGTTGGAGACACCGAGGTATGGTATTGAGTGGCAAAAAATCCTCTGTCCCCGTTGGTGTATGTCTCCGTGTCCCCAACCAATCACAATTCACAATGTGATATATGAAACAAATATTTATATAGTAAATTCTAGGGACACGGGAATATACACAGACGGTGACTGAGAATTTTCACCCGTATTAAGTGATCTCATGTTGTGGAAGTCAATTGAGCTCTAAAAGCAAAGCAAAGTGTTTAGAGAAGACCTTCAAAGGACTTCAACTTTTGCCTCAAAAGAAGTAGAGAAGGTTTAACTATGGCTTAACAAATTATCAGGATAAATTTTATTTTGGTAGGCGAGTAAGTTTAAAAGTTATACTCAAACCAATGAATACAATATACGCATGCCAAAAAGTCAATTCTACTTCCTACATGTATTGTATTCATTTGCTTGAATGTAAGTTTTAAATTTACTCACCTATCAAGATAAAACTTCTCAATCACCATTAGAGAAATTAAAGTATAAGTGAATTGAGTTTGGCTTAGGTTTGATTTGAAATTAGACTTTTTAAATTATATAGAAATAATTATTTAATACACACACACACACACACATATATATATATATAAGTCTCACAAGTGAAAATTTCACATTTGACTTCAAGTTAAACCAAGACAAACACATTTCAAGGGCACCTAGTAGCATTAGTTAAGGAGGAGGGTTGATGAATAAAATAATTTAATGTTTGTTTTATTTGGCCAAGAGTTTAGAAAGCTACAAAAAATAATTTCATATAATTAAATTAATTAGTCATTACAGTTGAATGACGAATCCATATTGTATAAGTTAAAATATTGTAGTGTACCTTACATTTTATTCTCAATATGTAATCAGCAAAGTCGAGAATTTCATCCATCATGGTGTAACTTCATGTTATTTTATCTGACAGAGATTTCTACACCATTCTATTAAATTAGTCGGATCAAATATTCAAGTATATTGAAATAAAAAATTAAATATTGTATAAGTTGTTTTGTTCTTGTTCTATAAATTCATATGCTTTTCTCAATCGATTTTTTGAGCTTATCTAACTCTTTAGATGGATGGTTGAAGTAAAATGTGAAAGTAATGATAAGTCAATAACCTATTTACTCCAAAAGGATATTGTTCTTCCTTTGATGAGAAGGAAAGTACGTAAATCCAAAAGAACATGATTCATTGCCCTTAATGTCTGCTCCTTAATTGAAATAGTTGGGAGAGAAAATGTTTTAGACGCTATAGGGACGGTCTAACAATTTGATATTAAGTGCGAGTTTAATTTTTAATATTTTTTTACGAGTGAAAAAAAATACGAAATTTAATGCTTCAAAAAGATTTTCCTAAAGATGATGAAATACATGATTTTCAAAAGTTTGGGGAAACCAACACCCAGACACATTAGGATTCGTCACTTATTGAGATGATATAGAATATATTTATAAGTGATGGTCAATTTAAGAAATATACCTTTACAATTCGTGAAATGCTAACATTTGATAAGGGACAAAAAGATTCAAAGACCTTATATTTTTAAAAAGATTGGAGTATTTATTTATTTATTTATTTTTGATAAATAATGTGATGTTTCAAAACACCTAACCTAACATAGATATTAAAGTATATTAAGTGCAGTAGTATTATTATTCTTACACGACATAAACATGTATTTAGGTAGGAAAGTCATGTCAAGAGGTCCATAGCCCAGTGGGGTTATGGTCTGCTCACGACCGTGAAGTAGAAGGTTCGACACCTCACCCATACATGGGGCAAATAAATACTCCCTTCCTAAGGCGGTCCTTCTCTTTTGGTGAGTATAAAAAAAAAAAAAATAAGGTAGGAAAGTCATGTTTTTCCGCTACAATAAGTGTTCTTATTTTTTATTCAGCAATTCTTAATTTCAGGTTCTAATGAAACGAGTTTGTCTGTACTAAAAAGTAAAAATTCTATAGTTTGATTAACATCACATAAAATTTTGCAATTATTTATACTTTCTTGGCAAATTTCCTGTTTTTTCTTTAATAAATATCCATCAGCTAAGTTTTTGAAGATTATTCCATCGTGATGAGCTGGTTACATTATGAAATGTATGTTGTAAAGAGTTCTTTTTAGAGTACCAAATTTGAATAGCTAATGCAGTACTCCCTTCATTCCCATTTAATTATCGTTTAAAAGATATATATTTATCCAAATTAATTGTCATTTAAATATCTTTTATTAGGTGTCAACAATTTATTCCAATTATACCCTCAACGTATCTTTTATTGTAAAAGTGAAAGAGATGGAGGAAGGAAGTGGTATTGTTAGAATTGTGGTGGAAAGGTTACTATTTGTTTTAGTTCTTTAATTTTTTCAAAGTGTTATAAACGTCCTATATTAAGGAATGAAGAGAGTAATATTTTATGCTCTTAACTGATTTCTCTTTACTTTCACAGCTGTAAGGAGATCATGGTGTCAAGACCAATAGACTAGTCTACGATAGAATCTCTTAATTAAGTGAAGAGACTTAATTTGTCCAGAACACGAGTACCCAATCTTAACAATTAACTTACCATCCAACGGTAAAAAATAATAATTATTCTCTTAATTGTGGTTATACATTCTAGAATAGTTATTCTTTCAGATGACATAACTATTCACTTAATTTAAATTTAATTTGACAATCAATCAATAACATACATAAGCTCGTGCGAGTAAAAAAATATGCATGACACTGCTGGCAGAATTGTGGGGTGGAGTCTCAAATGTCATGAATTTTGTCCACTATTACTTTGATCCTTAGCATATACCCAAAAAGTCCATGCACACGTGTTAGGGCTGTCTAGCCCAGTAGAACTGAACTGAGTTAAGATTAGTTCGGAATTAACTCACATTAATTTTAATTTGCTCATAACTCAGTTTATATTTAATATGAACTAATTTTTCCAATTTAAGCTCAACTTATCAGTAGTTAACGAGCGGCTCAGCTCATTTATTTACAAATATTATATATATATATATATAACAACATATAATATGATTTTAATAGTCAGTCATAAGTTATAGAACAGACAGTAGCCTCCAATCTTCTGGTCACGGGTTCGATATCCAATCTGATCGCCTATAAATTATATATCTCCAACGTAAAAAAGAGACCATGCACACTTGGTCGAAATTTTCATTTTGAAAACTTTAAGGAAATATCTGATGTGGGATCAGGGTCCCATGTGGGACTATGCTAGTCGAGATTTGCCACATCCCTCGCAGAATGAGGAGAGAGAAGGAAATGCAGTGATGTGGCCAAATCTGGACCGCATGGTCCAATTGACCTGGTCCATGACAGAATAGACCTTGTATATCTCGACTCGAATTCAATATTCCTTTTTATTTTTCACTTTTCTTACTCCATCACTTAATGTAAATTTCTTTTACAAAAGTTAGTAATAGATCTTACAAAAAATTTATAAAAAAAAAAATCACTTAGAATTTTAGTAGGTAAAGAACGGCAAAAAATTATCGGTCCTCGTTCCTGTCTCTATTACTTTCTTCAACCAATCACAATTCACCCTGTGTATATATAATTGGAAAAAAATATTTATATAATAAATTCTAATTGATTGGGGAAAAAAGATGAAGATAGGAATAGAGACATAGGATTTTCAGAACTACCTAACTCGCTCATGTAAAATTGGAAGCCAGTGAGCTTTTCTCCCTAAACTAGATTAGATAGCATCCTTTTTTCTCTTTTAATTTTTTAATGATAGAATCATTTATAAAAAGTAAAAAAAAAGTTATGGTCAAAATATTCTAGTATGTCTCTCTTAAGCTCACGGCTCCTATGCGGAACAGGATTTTGTTCCGCATGTGCGGGACAAAATCCTGACCGTCAGATGAGATTTTTAACGGTCCAGATCAGGAGAGAGAAAAGTTGCGGCTGATTAAAAAAATAATAAATTTTTTTTAAGTCTCTCTCCTGATCTGGGCCGTTCAAAATCTCATCCGACGGTTCCAGTTGTTCCGCACATGCGGAAAAAAAGCTGTTCCGCATAGGAACCGGACTGCTCTCTTAATAGGTAATGTTTTATAATATCTTGGCTGTTCTGAAATCCAAAAAAATAAATAGAACTTACTTCAATTCTATTAAAGCTATTGTAAATTTTAAGGGCCATTCTTCATAATTGCTTAGCATATGACAAATTTTGTCGGAGGTCTTCTTTTATTATAGGGTCTAGGCGACCCACTTTTTTTTTTTTTTAAAACCTGGATGGGCGGTTCCTCCGTAAGAGGAGAAGAAAAGCACCTCACAAGAGAAGAAGATAGCCTCAAAAAGGGAGACAATTAAAATTTGCCCCATGTATGGGGAGGGTATCGAACCCACGACCTCTTATTCGTGGGCAAACCTTTGCCCCACTTGACTAAGGGACCTTTGATTAGGCGACCTCACCTTAGTCGCCTAAAACTATATATCTACGACCTAGGTAAATTAAAAAGGAATGGAATTTCAGCTGCGGCTAAGATATGCAGTTATAACCAAGTAATGGTAATACTGGTGATTAGCAGACCACTCTACGGATTTTTCTAATATAGATCAGGTTCATATGGATCTTATAATTCATAATTAGTCACGTCAACACATAATTATCTCTTTCCTAATTTTATAGTGATGTGATCAATTCTAAACCACATGTTCCCTAATGGACCTGATCCATATCAGAACTATCATTTACGGGCAAGGCATATAGATACATAATCGAAAAAGGGGCAAAAAATCTTCTTTCCCCATTATGTGTCACGTTCTTTGTCTCCACGAATAGATGATTGACACGTGTTTATGTTTCTCATACGGGATGCACTATTTTTTTTAGTTTATAATTTTTTAATTAAAGAATTAACACTTATTAATTTTTTATTAGTGACATAAAAAATGGGGACAGAAGATTTCTACCGGAAAAAAGCGGCGAGTGAGTGATATTATTAGTAGAGATGATTAAGACATGACCAAAACCAAAAGCATAGGAGGGGGCCTGAAACATAATGTTGTCCTGAACTATGCCCACTCTCTCTCGGGTGAAAATTCTATATCCCCATTCTTATCCCCATCTCTCTTCACAACCAATCAGAATTTACTATATAAATATTTTTTAATTATATATACACAGATTGAATTGTGATTGAATGGGAATAAAAATGGGAACAGGAACGGGGACAGAGGATTTTTTTCCCTCTCCTAGGGACTCAAAGAAAATGACTCATGAACCATATCATTTGCTCCTAGACCCATCCCCTCCCTCTCCTTCCTCCTCCCCCTCCCCCTCCCCCTCCCCCTCCTACCCATCATCTATCAAAGTATTGCAACAGATTCCCATTTCCCAAAATATCCATTTGAAATAAATACTCTGGCAAGACACTATACAATTCCCACAAGACTTGGAACTTGAAACAGAATATAACGGAATCAGATTGGATCAGAACAGAACAATACAGAACAGAAATAGCCTCACTATGACCCGCCGGTCGACCTAACATGTAGTCTGGTCGACCGAAGGGCTTCGTCTGCGGCAAGGCAGTAGCTTCTGTTCAACTGCGGACGAATGCGAGGACGATACGTAGGACGAATGCTTCATCCGCAACCTGCGAAAAACAGAAAAAACAAGTGCAAAACTTGTACACAAGTGTACTATCTTGCACCAAATCAAACTCAACCCAAAATATAAGTTATAAGACTCAATACCAAGTATCAAATGTGACCCCAAACAAATGTTTGACTATACTTATCAAATCTGACACCCTAGATCGGAATTCATGCCATGAGCATCCCATACTACTCATGCACTACAAACCAATAGTTATGTCAGGCAATCAAGTTATAAAATACAAATAGATACGTAATCACACGAAATAAATTATGCTACCCATTTAATCGCACATAAATAAATTACACGTAAAATAACACGTAGGCAAAAAGTTACGGTATCACAGTAAGATCTGCATTAGGTCTATTTTGACTACTCCTGCTGGTTTCCTTTTGATACATCAAATGGCAAGATGGTTGGCTGGTAGCTCAATTAATTAGAAGTAATTTTCAGTCGTCCTGAGTTGTATTAAAATAGAAAAAAGGGAACAAAACTAATCAAGGGTGAGATTGAATATCGTTTGATTTTAAAATTTTAACTTCTGAGTTTTATAAAAGTTGAATTACTATAAAAAGAAACGATTGAGTTGAAAAATGAATTTGAGTCTAACTCTACCTCACTTTCACAAGAGAGATTGTTCCTCGAGCTTAGAGTTGGACATCTAGAGTGTGAAGTTCGTATGACTGGACATCTGCGAGTGCCGAGTGGCTAAATATTGCGCTAGATGATTTAAATACCATGTTGAGAAATATAATTGGTTCTAACTCTAACACACAAAAGATACGTCAAGAGGAGAAGGATTATACCAACCTTATACGAAACAAACTCGTTCACAATCTAGTAAACCAATGTAAAATTCTTAAAAGTCAAATCTCATCTAATATAAAATCTTCCGTTTAATTATGAAACAGAATAATATCTAAATACAAATACTTATCATCTCGTGACCGAATAAATAAGAAAGAAAGAGGGTGAATTGAAGAGAGCCCACACATTCATCATGGGTGCATGGACAGACGACCTTTCTTAATTTCTTCCCATCATCATCATCACAATTCTGCAAAATTCAATTCCTCAACTGAAAATTAAGCTTGTATGATGAATGTATATGCATGGTTATTATGAAGGTAACAGTTGTTGTTGATGTAAATGCAGATAAATGGTGGGGGCCACTTCAAATGTTGGGTGGGTTTTTGTCACTCTGGTGTTGATAATTTATACGACTATGGTCACAAACTTTTGCTCCTTGTAGACAGCTAACTATACCCACATGGCAGGTCACCCCGTTATCATTCATTTTAGGCCAGTGATATTGTCAAAGCAGATATCCTCCTGTCAAGGTAATTTATTTTTAAATGACCAAATTATCATTTTAGTGAATATTAATCTACCTCAATAAATTTCTCTTTAATATTTTCTTCCTTAATCTAATCACATTTAATCTCTAATTTTCTCACTTATCTAAAAAACCAACACACTATCTCTCTAATATTTTCTTCCCTAATTTATTCCCCTCAATCTCTAATTCTCTCTCTTATACTAGTACTAGTAGAAGTTCAGAAAAAAAAAAGAAGAAGAAATTAAAAAACCAAGCAAACACTATAAATTCTTCTTTTACTTTTAATGTTTTTATCGTAATTATATATTGATCTTTTTTTTCAAAGATGAAGTAAGTAGAGAAGATAATCAAGCCGTATTGAGAACTATAAATTTACAATCTTTTTTCTTACTTATTAGTTCTAATGAATGTAAAACCTTAGATTATGAATTTATTTTACAATTTATGTGGAGATCGTACCCTGATGCGGTAATTGCAAAGAGAGTGGCTTGAGATGAAAACTTCCTATCAACCATGCGTGCCCGAACGCCACTCATTTGCTTCGATGTAGTGGAGTACCACATGCCTGACAGGGTTATGAGGCAATTTGGATTCCAGCGGGTGGTACTAATACCGGCAGGGACACACGGTATTGCCGAAGGCGAGGACGTCTACACAGTGAAAAATGTCCCGACAAAGAATTGGGAGAACGTGCACAACAAATACATAACATTGTGGGACGAGCACTTCAATGCACTCGTGGACGGTGTTCCCGCTTTAGGTAATGTTATTACACTAAGCCCCGAGTACATGGCTTGGTACAATAACATTACCGTTCACCGTCTTACGAACCCAAGAAATAAGAATACCAGGCCACTCCCGATGGGTTATCAACCCAACGCAACAGTAGAAGATATTTTGGTTAGTTTTTTTTTGTTTTATTTTTAACATAAATCTTGTTATTTTGAATATACTAATTTTAATATTAATGTTACAGACGGAGTCCAATAGAATGATACTGGCTGAATTCGAGAAGCCTGCGACTAGAAATGTGAGCCAGTACAAAAGTCTTATCACCTGGGCTACCAAAGCCATTAAAGATGCCTTTGATGCGGTTGTGAAGGCAGTTGCTTGCAGACTGCGCGTTGTCGACATAGCAGAAGCTGTCATTGAGCAACCGTCGAAACAACCGAGACAGCCTGTTGAAGGTAGGGCTCAGCGTGGGAGGTCGGGTGCTCGTCGGAGTTGGCAGGTTACTCAAGAGTTTCATGAGGCGATACGACGCACTATGCACTGCGGCGATACGGGGGCGTCTCCCCCGCCGACAGATCAGACACAATCTTAGCCTGATATACCCCCGTAATATGAATACCAATTTCCGAGCAACATCATTCTTTCTCCGGGGAGTCAAATGGGGGGCATCCTGGTGTGGGTACCTCTTCATCGGGACAAGCATAAGTCTTTTTTGGTGCGACGCCCTCGTACAGTCTAGGCATGGACTAGACGCAGACGCAACAAGAGACTCCACTTCTCCAGCCAGATTCACTTGAGAAGCAGATACGTATTTACCCCGAAGGCGCTGAAGTGAAACGGAGCATGGTAGTACCCTGCGAACCAGAGACGGTCACGCGTACTATCTACGGAAGAACCCGAAAATGACCGTTAGATACATACCGTCGGGGCGGTAGATAGGACATTACATTTAGTTTCTTTATTTTTATTTGTTTAATTTATGTTACATACGATTTATTTTTTACGTTGTTCGTTCATTTTTTTAATAAAGCAGCTTTTGTCCAAGTAATTTTTGTACACATTTTTTTGGTAAATATTCCTTTTTAGTGATTTTTTTTGTTGAAAAATACCAACTGAAAAATTTGTAGGCAAAAAAACAAAACTCAAAATATTTCTGGCACAAAGCTTCTGTCAGGCCAGAACGGAATTGCCACTTCCGTTATGGAATTAGATGGAAAAAAAACTAAGTATTTTTTACCAAGCTACTGGAGGGCTGACGTGGTGAGGCATGTCTGGGATGTGCCACGTCAGCCCAAGATGGAAGTCTCACTTCCATTCTCCCCAGGACTGAAGTGGCACTTCCGTTATGAGAAAAAAATATTTGTATAAAAAGACTGCCATGGTTTGTCAAACCATGGTTAGTCCAATGCAATCCCCTTGGAAGAGAATACGTGTGGGATCAAGTATGACGCGCAGAGGAGTTAAATACAAACACTCCAATAAGCACACGCTAAGCTGACAACTACAAGACAACAAAAGAAGTTGATGGGCCGCTGACGTTGACAACCTCACGGAATAGTGACGAAATTAGTAACTTCTTAGATGTTCGAAAAGGTTATTTTACTTCAATTTTTGGGAGGCGAAAAATAATTTCTCTAATACTCCCTCCATTCCTAAATATAAGACTCTTTAGACAATTTGAGAAAATTAAAGAAGTTGTCATTTTCACTTAAACTTTCAATATTACCCCCCACCCACCCTCCCTCTCACTCACTTCTATGTCATAAAGAAAGGAAAATGTTGAGGTTATAATTGGAATAAATTGTTGACAACTAATAAAAGAACCTTAAACGACAATTAATTTGGATACCTAGATATCTCCTAAACGACAATTAATAAGGAATGGAGGGAGTATTATTTTTAAATTTATTGAAATGTTATTAGGGTAAAAAAAATACAGTTTTTAAATTCTTAAAGGACGCTCTGAATTTGTCCATGTCACGGACAATAGCAGATATTGAAGGGATCAGGGAGTGGAGATCGCCCCTCGATATTTTTCAAAGTATCATATTTTTTAGGGTGAATTTCATTTTAGACTCTATAAATGGTTTACAGTGTCAAGTTGATCCTTATAATTTCAGAAATGTCAACCTCGTCCCCAAAAATGGCTTGCAGTGTCAAGTTCGCCCTTGAAATTACAGAAATGTCAACCTCGTCCCTAGAAATGGCTCATAGTGTCAAGTTAATTTTTGAAATTTAAAAAATGTCAACCTCAATTCCAAGTGATGTTGCGACATGTAGAAGTTTTTGCATATGTATTTTGCAGTTTGATTCTTATTTCATTATAATCGGTTTTGAATTTCGTTTACGAAAAAAAATCAATTTTCACTTAGTCTTTGTTAGCATAGAGTTAGTCAGCGACACAAGGACTTTTTTGGAATTGGAGGGCCATTTCTAGGGACGAGGTTGACATTCTAAAATTTCAGGGACGAACTTGACACTACGAGCCATTTCTAGGGAAGATTTTGACATTTCTAAAATTTTAGGAACGAACTTGACACTTCGAGCCATTTACAGGGATTAAAATGAAATTCACCCTATTTTTTATAGAAAAATAATTTTTTCGAAAAATCTTTTAAAATAATGCATTTCATTCCCTCAAAATATTCCACAATTTTTTAGTTTCGCCATTACATAAGTTTTTGCTCCGCCCTAATATGTATCGCAGTTTAAGTATTTATTGAAGACACATGTCGAATTATGAGTGGAGAGTGACGCAGGGCTTTTTTGTTCCCGGTGTGCGCTCAATATTGACAGTTCTGATATGGATCAGTTCCATTGGACCATTTGATTTAGAACTGATCACACATGACTATATAATGAGGAGAGACAATTCTGTGATAATATGGCTAATTATGGACCACATAGTTAATGTGGACCTGACTAATTATGACTCCTTTTCGAATCTCTGTCGCTTTGTTAGGGAGTACTTTTGGTGATAAAAAAGATTTTATTTTTTATTTTTTTTTATTTTTGGGGGACTTTCTTTTCAATCTTTTACTATGGGCAGGGCTTTGTTGGACATGGACCAATGCTCTCTGGTTCTGGTTGGTTGGTTATGTGTGGGCCCATCTTCTATTTCAACCTTGGACCATCTAATGGATAAGAAAGCACAGACATTAACATATTACTCTATTATTTTCACGCCCATTCCTTTTCAATTTCCGTAATAAAATATTACATTGCGTTTTTCTCCAAAACATACTCATTAAAAAAAAAACACTTCTTTTACTCGAGGACTGGCTCCATTAATTAGTTTTATTTTTCTAAATTATCACTGGGGAGTGAAAAGTTGAATCCGATATTTATGGTTTCGATATGTAAGTGTTGTGTGAACTGCACTAATCTTTCAGTGATGAAGTATGACCGTATGAGTTAGTTGTTGAGAAAAAATGAGAGATTTCTAGTTGATTTTAAATATATTACACAACGTTAAAATAATTAATTTATTATGAAGCATCTTATTTATATGACTAAATATCAGGTATTTTTCTAAATATATTTTATTTTTAATTTAATTTTTGTCGAGAGTAAGTTGTTCACCGTCGACAGTACTCCAGTGACTAGTCACTTCGTGGTGGGAGATCTCTGAATAGGTAAATGACTGGCTATAAAATGTGCTTCATTTCTATGAACAATAATTAAATTCTAACTTCATGGTTAGGGGACGAGATAAACTACCACAACGCCACACCTAATAATACTTTATTTTTAATTCAAACGACGACATTATTGATAATTGGACTATAGAAGGAGAAGAAAAAAAGGAAAAGAAAACAGTTCATAACTTTTGATTTGATAATCATGTGGATGGAGAGTGAAAGATTTCTTTTGTGTGCCACCATGGTAATGTCCCTAGTCATTGTTATTGTGATCATGAGTTCAGTATCAGTAAATTAGTTCAAATTATTTAGCAAAAATAAAAAGTTTAAATTAAACACCCCCCAAAATAAAAAATAAAAAATGATGTTAGTTCAATTTTTTTTTCTTTATAAAAAATTAATGGAAAAGAGGACAAAAAATTAAAATAAAAGAAAACCATGACCATATATGATTGAACATTGACTTTACAGCCAGTGAGGTAGTGACTACTTTGTTGCTCAAAGTACTCAATCTCTAAAGTCTAAGTAAGCCCCAATCACTAACAAGAAAACTAAAATAAATAAATAAATAATAGGAAAATGATATGTTTTAAACAGTTTTTTTTTTTTTGTTGCTAAATACATGTTTTAAACAGTTGGTCGTTGAAGAATTTGCCAGAATTGGAAAACCTATGTCAAAGGATTAACAAAAAAAATAAAAATAAACAAACATATGGCAGCATTTGTTACACGTCAATAAGGTTTGGAGTGGCCACCATTCTGTCGATGAAAATAAAAAATAAACAAATTAGGAAAATGAACTGTTATCATCCAAATTTGATATAATATGGTTTTTAATGATTCTATTAGCCCCTCATAAACTGAGTTGTCATATAATCAATAGTTTTGTTTTTCCACTTGAATAAATAAATAAAATGTCTCAATCCAAATTTAATAAGCTACATCAAATCAAATTAATGTGATTTAATATTTCTATTTGCCCTCTTAACCTGAGTTAATACAAAATCATATGATGATACTAAGAAATGGGTGTTCCTACATCTATGTCATGATATCATGACAGTATTTTTATATATGATCAGAGATTCAGAGGTTCGTATCTCAAACAATTAATTTATTTTTACGCAGAATGAAAAGAGTAGAAGTTAAATATGCACTTATTTCTAACCATCGACAAGGAGATTCACTTTTCAAATATTAGATTTTTCTCTTTTTTAAATCGTGTATCTTCGCTATTTGTAGTTATTTATCATTCATGAAAGGCTGATAAAAGGTTAATGCTTGGACTTTTAGACAAATTTATGCAGTCTCCGTCATTTCATTTAGTGTTGCTAGTTACTATTACCTAGGTTTTTTTTTCTCCTTTTAAAAAAGAGGATCAATAGTGATTCCCCACTTTTCCTCCGGCATGACTCAAACTCCCGACCTACCGGTGGGAAGTGAAGCGTTTTACCGCATAAGCTACGCTTCGTTGTCTATTACCTTGGTTCTTAAACTTGAAATGAGTGGCGGAGCGTAGGTGACATCTAACAACTCTAAAAATGAAAAAGAACAACTATTAATAACTAGGGGATGTTATCTATCATTGAAGTATTGAAAAAAGATTGTTAAAGAGCCGCAGCCCAGTGGGTCAAGCCTCGACTCGTGACCGAGAGGTCCCGAGTTCGACACCCTCCCCATACATGGAGCAAGCTTAAAATGTCTTCCTTTCTAGGGCTATCTCATCATCTTGTGAGGCAGTTCTCTCTCCCCTTCATGAGGCAACCGCCCAGCAGGGCTTCAAAAAAAAAAGTACGGAAAAAAGATCTTAAAAGAAAATCTAAACTGATGCTTGAAACATCTAGAACTTAGTCATTTTTTAAGGCTTAATCAATGGTCTTAGATTCAGGGGAAAGGATTAGACTAACACTGATTAGGGAGAAAGCCCATAACATGGCACCGAATTTTTTGGGGAGAACATTTCTGTCGCAAAACGGAAGTCCCACTTCCGTTTTAGAAAAAAAAATGATTCATCTTCCTGCTCTCCTCCCCCAAACGGAAGTACAAATTCCGAAGCAATAAAAAAAATACGATTCCTATTTTCTCCCCAAAAAAAAACTCTCCTCCCCCAAGTCCTCCCCTCCTCTCGCCGGCCCCCTCCTGCCGCCGACCCCCTCACGCCGCCGCCGCTGCCCACATTCCTCACCAACAAAGCCTTTCTCCTTCATACTCCTTTGCCTTTTGTGAGGTAAAATTTGTAGTTTAATTGAAATTGGAATTGTGAAATTGAGTGTTTAATTGTGAAACTGAGCGTTTAATTGTGAAATTGGCTACATTTTGAATTGTGTGTGTAAATTGTTTTTCGAATTTATTTTGTGAAGATGGCCAATCCCGCCTATCTTCATCCAGGACCTGTCGATTCCAGTTTGTTGAACAAACAACGGTCCCATAGGTCGTTAGGTATTTGGCACGGGGAACCGAGCCTTAACGTCCCTTTGAAGGTTATTAGTAGTTCAGGACATTTTTACCAAGCGTATAACAATGAGACGAACCCTAGAGTTCTAGAACTCATCGACTTCTTGGGCTTAGGCAATTGTTGTAGACTTGGTGCAATGAATGTAGATCACGCACTTGTGACTGCATTAGTAGAGTGATGGCGCCCGGAGACCCACACATTTCACCTACCGTGCGGCGAGGCGACCATCACCCTAGAGGACGTAGGGTGCATTTTGGGACTGCCCACTAGGGGTGACGTGGTGTCCTTTGGCGGCAGATACGATTTTCCCCCGGTGAGTGGATGGACATCGTGTTCGAAGTGCTTGGATTCCGACCCACGCCGGAAGGATTTTCCGGCCACATTTTGCTCGTTAGAGAGGTATTTGCCCATATCGCCGTGCCACTTCTTGGTGATGCCGGTGACCGCGAGGTAGAGCAGAGGTCTAAGGCCCTGGCTTTTTTGCTGATGGCTACATTTTTATTCCCTCGAGAACGGAAGTCCCACTTCCGTTTTCAATTAACGCCACGTCACCCCACGCGCCTCAATCCACGTGTCCAAAACGGAAGTCCCACTTCCGTTTTATCCCAGAAAATTTCAGTGTCATGTTTTGACCTTTCTCAAAAAACAGTGTCAGTCTAATCATTGGCCCTTAGATTCAAGTCCCGAGAATGGAGATTGTATTGTTAAGATACTCGCTCACTCATCATCTGTCCCCGTGTATATTTTCATTTATATATCCCAACTAATCACAATTCTCCATGTGTGTATATATAATTGGAAAAAAATTCCACATAGCAAATTCTATTTGGTTGAATACAGGAATGAAGACATACACGGGACAGATGATTTTCACCCTATATATACGGCCCAGGTTATGCTTTTCTGGCCCAAACAGATTACAAGTGTGTCACGACTCACAATGGCTACCAAGTCCAAGCCCAATAGTGGAAGCTATGAGTTTATAACATGAGCCCACAAAAAGAGCAGCCCAACGTAATCGAAGGAGAAAGAAGAAAGTTGGAGCCGAACTTTTTGCCGAGTCTTCGTTTCTCTCCCAATACACTCGGGACTCACTCCTCTCTGATCTGTTCTTTCTAACTAACAATAAACCCAAAAAAAAATGGGATCAACATTCACAATCTGTTTAATCTCATCATCCTTCATTTCTTGCATTTTTTTTTCTCCTGTTCCTCAAAGATTTTTCAGAGATCAATTGATAGATGGCATTAATGAAGCTGGGTTCAAAATCTGAGGCATTTCATCGAGATGGATATAGCTGGTAAAGCCCATGATGATAATTTCTTATGTACTACCTTAATTTTATAATATAAGTCGTTTAAGACATGCAGCGAATAGTAAAAAGCAAAAGATAATGTAGTTTTTTCAATCAAAATATAAATATGACTCTTTTCAATAGAATTATTGATATATATGTGTTATTTAAGAGAGTAATATTGATATTTTAGTTAACAAAATACCTTTTTTTTTACTTATTTATTTTTCGCTACATGTCTTACTTATTTTATGGAATGGAGGTAGCATTTACTTTTTTTTATTATTTATTTTGTACGTAACAGTGAATGTTTAATTCTGTAAGGAGAAATTATTTTGCTTTTGTATTAGATAGTTAGAAATGAGCAAGATGGATTGCTGTTAATCTTTTCTTTTAAGTATCTCCATTGTTGGGCTGTATATCAAGTTTATTGCAAAAAATTGTTTAAATTTCCCTAGGTCAATCTTGTCTAGCATAGAAACTGTTTGACAAAATTTCTCTGTGACATGGACTCATTATGATTTAATATACTTTTCAGGAACTGCTCATCTGGTCTTCCCAGTGATATTACAATTCAAATTGGAGAAATGTCCTTTCATCTTCACAAGGTCCATTACTTCAATCTTTCAGTTTCATTTGTAGGTTTCTTTAGAAGTATTTCTAGTACTACTGTTGGAGAAATAAATAAAATAAAAAAAACTCATTTTGGGTCGTCCTTAGTGTAGTTGATCCTCCTGTTCAAATTAGATGGTGAAGATGTTGTCGATTGGTGATATAGTCCCGCTTCCAATCTGAACTCTTAGTTGGCAAAATCTCCCCTCTAGAATTGCTCTGGAGAATTCTCCAGTGTTTTTACGTACGGCAGAGTAGTCAAACTTGCAAAACTCTGATACATTACTGAATTCTCTGCCTTCCTACCAACTGCAGTTTCCTTTGCTATCAAGAAGTGGGCTGTTAGAAAAGCTTATTGCAGAATCAAATCAGGGGACTGTGTCAGAAAGCATTTTACAACTGAATGATTTACCTGGAGGGGCTAAAGCATTTGAGCTTATAGCCAAATTCTGTTATGGGGTTAAAATGGAGCTGACTGCTTTAAATGTTGTGAGCCTAAGGTGTGCGGCGGAGTATCTTCAAATGACAGAGGAATTTGGGGAGGGAAATCTCATTGCACAAGCTGAAGTTTTCCTTAATGTTGTTTTTGGCAATTGGGTTGACACAATAAAAGCTCTGGAAACCTGTGAAGAAGTTTTACCTAATGCAGAAGAACTTCATATTGTGTCAAGATGTATAAATTCCCTTGCAATGAAAGCCTGTGCTGATCCAAAGTTATTTAACTGGCCTGTTTCCGATTGCAATGCACCCGAAAGCACCGAGGCAAACGGAATGTGGAACGGAATATGCGCAGCAACTAAGCCACAACCGATAACTAGTAATTGGTGGTATGAAGATGTATCCTTTCTCAGTTTGCCCTTCTATAAAAGGCTGATCTTGGCTCTTGAATCAGGAGGATTGCAGCCCGATAAGGTTGCCGGCTCCCTTGTGTTTTATGCTAAGAAATATATTCCCTTAATGAATAGGCAGTCAAGTTTCAATGATGCAACTCATTCAAAACCAGGATCAACTATTTCAACCCCTTCTGAAGTAGACCAGAGATCACTTCTTGAAGAGATAGTGGAGTTGCTTCCCAGTCAAAGGGGCGTAACGCAGACCAAGTTTCTTATTAGGCTGCTTCGAACGGCTATGGTCTTACAAACAAGTCCATCTTGCAGAGAAAATCTTGAAAGAAGGGTGGGAATACAGTTAGATCAAGCTGTTGTTGATGACTTGCTAATACCAAACATGGGTTACTCTGTTGAAACTCTATATGATGTTGATTGTTTTCAAAGGATTCTTGAACATTTCATGTCTGTGGATCAGACCTCAGTTGCTACTTCTCCATGCATTGTGGAAGAGAATACTCAATTAATGGAAGGAGCACATTCCTTGACATCAGTAACAATGGTGGCTAATCTGGTTGATGCATATCTTGCTGAAGTTGGAACAGATGTTAATCTCAAGTTCCCAAAATTCCATACCCTTGCTGCATCAATCCCTGATTATGCTAGGCCACTTGCTGATGGCATTTATCGCGCTATTGACATATATCTCAAGGTAAGTAATTGGTCCCACATCTGAAATCCCTGAAATTATATCACCTTCCTAAGTATAGGGGCGTGACATTATGATATCAGGGAGGCGTTTCTAATATTTCTATGAAAATTTTGCAGGCTCATCCTTGGTTGACGGATACCGAAAAAGAACAAATATGTAGGCTAATGAACTGCCAGAAGCTGTCATTGGAGGCTAGCACCCATGCAGCACAAAATGAGAGGTTGCCTTTAAGGGTGATTGTTCAAGTCTTGTTCTTTGAACAACTTCGGCTTCGTACCTCGATCTCCGGCTGGTTCTTTGTCTCTGATAGTCTTGAGAATTCACAAAACCACAATGGGGTTCTTGCACTGTCGAAAGGGGACGGTTTAGACCGGGCGCAGGGACGAGGAGCTTGCATTGAAGACATGAAACAGAAGGTGATGGACTTGGAGAAAGAATGTGACAGCATGAAACAAGAGTTCCATAAGCTGGAGAAATCCAGAAGAAGTTGGAATATAAATATATTCTGTAGAAGGAAATCAAATATTAAGTCAACGAGACGTGCTACGTGAAAATGGGAGTTGTATTATATCTATTTGATCACTTATGGTATCTTAAATTAATAGTACAACATTCATCTGAAATAAAATCTTCTTTTGTTTTTTAAAAATCAAACTTAAATATTCACTAATGTATCTTATACATAACTAATAAGAAATTTAAAGTTTGAACACAAAATGAGACAGAAGGAATGTGAGAGACATTGGGGCAAACGGGAAAAATTCTAATATATGGTCGGCCTTGTAGGGGACTGGCCCCACAACCCTCTCACATTAATTATGGCGGGATCTACTTTGCAAGGTCAATTAATGTGAGAGGGTCGTGGGGCCCGTCACACAAGATTGGATTCATGCCAAAGTGACTCGGGAAAGCGAGGTATAAAGCAGGAGGCTAGCAAGCTGGTATTTGGCAAACCCGATTAATCTTATAGGAATATGGTGCAGATTAATCTGCTGCTATTCTCGACTGCAAGTAGCTGCCCCTTGCGGCATGAGGCTGTAGTGAATAGAAACCTGCCCTTAGCATAGTCAAGTACTTCGGGATTAGGGGCGAACATCTAAACGAGGCTCACTGTATGAGATGTTATTTTTTTTTGGGGTTCATTCAGAGGGTACCGGTGTTCACCACGTGGTGACTAATTCGGGTTTAATCTGCGGTTTTGCCCGTAGCGTGATCACTATCGGTGAGTGCCTGACCCATACTGCTCTTTGTAAATAGAGCATTACTACCGCAGAAAATTCTCAAGAGAGTCGATGTCGACCGAGAGAATCGAACATTCATCAATATAACAGTTACAATCAGCTCCTTAGTGCTCGGGGTTGTATGAGATGTTATTCTGTTGTCCACTCTACAAATCCAGGCACTATAACACTAAAATATGCTCTTATTTTGTGGGTCATTAGGCCCTAATACCAAATGGAAGTGGGAAGCCCAAACAATTTAATAATGTAACATGGGTTAGTAATCCACTATTCCCTTCATCCGATCATAGCCTACGAATATTTTCTTGTTGGATTCAGTTTGGCCCTTGGGCTATACTCCAAGTTTTGTACACGATAAAGCTGTTAGGCATTTTGGAAGACCGATATGAAATGGGAATTGTTTTTTTTTTTTTTTGGTTTTTTCATATGAAAAATGAAGATAGTGTTTAAATTTTAAACTAGACATTTTAGATTTTATAAAATCAATTTTTATTTTTTTTTGTAAAATGAGACATAATTCTCCAACGTAAAATTTTGTGTTTAATTTTAAATAAAATCACATTTTTTACTTGTAACGATAAAGTACAATTCATATTCTAACTAAGTTAGTAGAATTAATAATATTTCGACACTAATATATATAAAAACAAAAACAACTTAACAAAGAAAACAGCAACCCAACCACGACAATTTCTTCCCCATCAAGCATGCGGCCGCCATCTGAGTAGAATAGATGGAATTTCCACTATGTGGCAGATACTATGATGGTTTTAGCTTATGATCACACCTTTGGTAAATTTAGACAAAAAAAACAGTAGATCTTTATATTCAAATTAAATTCGATTAATCTCGTTGGGATATTCTATAAGATAAATTTGATAATGCAACATGAAGTCATTTTTTACGTAACATTTTATCATAAGTAATATCTCAATAATTAAATGTAAGATCAGACGAACTAAATATTGTTAAAAAAAAACATATTTGATAATTCAAAAATATAAGTCGAAGGTGTTGGAGACATTAGTGGGGATTTAGCAATGTCGGCTTTGCTGATCAGTTTCTTTCCATAATAGTAAAATGTTATTGACCGTGACTATTCTTTTGGTTAACCCCCGATGGCACCCATTGTCCACTGACAATGTGGTGACTAGTTTGGATTCGCGGTTGGCCTGTAGCGTGATCACTGGCGGGGAGAAGTCTGACTCATACTGCTCTTATACACGGAGTCCTACCATCACGGAAAAATTTCACGAGAGTCGATATTTACTGTGGGAATCAAACATTCGTTAACGGTGAGACATATGACAATTCCAACCAGTTCTCAAGAGCTTGAGTTGGTACTTGGCTGTGACTATTCTTCGACAACCTTAGGTGGCATATAATCTCCATCTTATACGGGATCTGTAATGGGCCACACAACTAGGGCCTATTATAGCTGTGACTATAAAGTCTGAATAGGGCTCAAGATAAGAAGCCCAAATCATATCTTCCTACTTTTTCCATTTTCCGATTTTCGAATACTTTGTAATGATTCTTCAAAATAAATAAGTAAATAAATAAAATCTGGTAATGCAATGACGACCCTGACTCCAGTGCGGAATGGGGTAATTCCGTACGTGCAAAACTCATCTCGTCCGTTGGATTAAAATTTTAACGGTTAAAATTAAGTTAAAACGAACACCTGTTCTGAACTCAAAACAAATGTTCTATATTTTACCATCCAGAACACCTATTCTGAGGTGTTCCGTATTTACTGAAAAAAATATGTTCCGCATATGATCCTGACTGTGCAATGACACCCAACTACATAAGTTTTTTACTCACTAACTCAAGTTGCACAAATAAAATTGTACAAAATATGTGAAGAAATTGTGCAGTCAATATTAGTTAGGTCTATGATCAGGGACAAATTTATTCTTTAGGTAGGGGGCTTGGCCCCTCCTCCCGCCCCCACCTTCTTAATTTTGTCTTGACTCTTAAGTTTCAAAATTATTATATTATAATCTTTTAAAGTATAAAATTTTCTTACTCCACGTTTTAAATTTGTTATTTTCAATGATACGTTTTTTTCCAGATATATCTCTCTTGAGTTAAAAAAGAAAAAGGGAAAAAGCATAACAAATACCAAGAGAAGAAATAATCCTTCATCAAGAATTGAATCGAATAGAAATAACCAATTCCAAACGGAGAAAGTAAAATTGCAAAAATGATGAACCAAAAGAAATGAATAATTTTTTGAATCAATGATCAATGAAACCGGACGTTGATGGTTAATTTATTTCCTATATAATCATGAAAAAAAAATATATTTAAAACCCAACTTTCATAAAGTACATGCTATATTTCCAAATAAGATAATAGAATTTTTGAGTAAATAAGGTTGAAAAACAATGGTAAAATTCCCACTTTTAATTACCAACAAAGCCATATTTAGCCCTACAAAAGCAAACAAAGTAAGAAAACGAGTATCCTGTGCAATTTCTTCTTTGAGAATTTTCATCTTATAAAATATTTTTTAATTTTTTTTGCATAAGATATTGAGAGTTCTAAAATTGACTCGACCAAAAAGAAAGGAACCAAAAAAAAACCCAAGAAAATTGTTTGATTTATTTGCATGGATTGCCCCATTTGTTAATGCGTTATCAACACTTGTGATTGCCCCATTTGTCCATATGAGAGGGGGGAAATTCGGCATGAGACGGACCCAATGGGTACGATCCCACACTCCTATCTAAATTTATGTTATAGGAGTGTAGGGCCGGGCCCATGCCAGACTCACCCATGAGAGGGACTGCAAAAATTTCTTCTTATTCTCCAATTCAATGATTTACTTTTACCATATTACCCATACGCAACTGGGACTTGGGAAGACAGGCCTGCCTGCCTTTGGCCCTTTTGCCTGCTCGCACTTGGATTTAAAGATTTGTCTGTTTGGCTCCAACTCAAGGGCAAACTGGTCCCCTCGATATCAGTTCAGACATGTCACTTCCCCATCCTTAGAATTAATGGAGGATTTAATTAGTAGAACGTGTTTCAGCAGTAGCCTATACCACAAACTATCTGATCATCACTACAACGCTCCCGGCTCCTATGCGGGACAGCTTTGGTGCGGGACGTGCGAGACATCATCGCAGGTGTCGGATGAGATTTTTTAACGGCGCAGATCTGAAACTTTTCTCTTTCCAAATTTGAGCCGTTCAAATTATCATCCGACAGCTGAGATTGTTTCGCACGTGCAGATTTTTCTCTGTTTCGCATAGGAGCCGGACTGCACTACAACACAAGATATCTCACTCTATTTTTGGGGTAAAAATCGAACGTTCATTTTTCGTAGGTACATATTATAAGACGGGTCACAACTAGTACTGTCAAAACGGGTATGCCCGCCCTTCCCGTCCCGTCCCATCCCGCCCCGTCATGGGCATGTCTTAAATGGGGATGGGCGGGCATGTCCGCTATTTTTACGGGCCATCAAAAGGGATGTCCGTACCCGCACGTCTAATACCCGTGGGCAAATGGGCATGCCCACGACCCTTATTATTAATTTTATTTTTAAAAAAATAGATTAAATCCGAAAAATTCAACAAAATGTAATTATTTATTGTTCACTTGCAGTTTATAGTCTTGTAGAGGGTAAATAAATATCCAAAATAGTTCAAGAACAATCAAATAAAAGTCTACAATATCCAAAATAGTTATAAAAAAACAATCAAAGTCCATAATTTCAAAAATAATTCAAGATCAACTATCCAAAATTAACAAACATATTGCTGAAGTCAAAGCAACAAAAACTATATACGCTTTAATATCCTCTATCTATTGATGTAGATCTTTTTTTTTTAGGGGGCGTGGATAGGGGATGCAGGAATCGAACGCTGGACCGAAGCCCTGCGTCCCCCGACCGTTTCCACTGGGCCAGAAGATCCCTACATTGATTTAGTTTTTGAACACTAGAAGTATTATTTGAATCCACCTTAGATAATGTTGATTCCTCCTCATCATCTCCACCGATAAAACACACACAACTGGAGAAGTTAGAACTTAAAACATTATAAATGGTAAATGATAAATCATAAGTTAGAACATAATTTAGTTACCTTCGTAGATGAAACCGTTAATATTTGGGTAATAGAAGTATAGAATAGCTTTAAGGGACTTTGCTCAAGATATATAGCACGGCTCAACTTTTATCTTGGGTTTTTAGGTTTTTTTTTTTCCTCTTCTTTTGACTCTCAAGTGTCAACTGTGAAAATTAATTCATATCCAAAATTAAAAAAAGAAAAAAGAAAACAAAGCGGGCATGCCCGGTTGCAACCCGCCCATACCCGCATTGCCCATTACCCGAACGGATATAACATTAATACCCGCATTTAAATGGGCATGGAATTCATAGCCCCATACCCGCCCATTAAGTTCACGGGGCGGGCATGCCCGTGGGCATATACCCATTTTAACATCTCTAGTCACAAAGTTTCCTTAATTAATCGTAGGCATCTCTTGTTCTGGGCCATCAGCCATGCTCTTGCTCTTGGATAAGATGGAAATAATTTCACTTTCATTGTCCATCTATGGTTCTCGTGTGTGTTGGAAATATTTTGGTTCTTCTAGAAGAAAATATCGCTTTTGTTGATACAAATAAGGATAGGGTTGTGAATTAAACACATATCGTATTACATAATACCATAGCTTTTAACAAAAACGGAACTACCTCATTTTATATATATATATATATATATTCAAGCTATTTTAACACAATTCATGATTAATTCACAAGCTATATATATATTGTGAATTTGGTATAATCGAACTATGGGAAATTGTGAACCATCTCCTATAGTTCAACTAAATAACAATATAAACTCGTAACAAGTACTATTATACTTTGGGGGTTCGATTCTCGCTAAAAATAAATTATTAGTGTACAGATTATTTTTAAATTCTTTTTAAACACATCTTACGATTTAACTTATTTACTTAACCTTAACAACAACGTGGTTGGACTTAATAGTCCTTTTTTCATAACTCTCTGTACATTTTGAAAAACTCACCAATCAAGGGATGACAGCATCCAAAATTTGACCTTCTGTTATATGCAGAACACTACTGATCAAGCAAGTGCAAGTCATTAAAAACTTTGCACTTTTATCATGTCTTTAAGTGGGGACACAATGCATTTTTATGAGCATTTCTCTTCATTGTCGGCCATGGTGTTATGTTATCATTTTTTCGAATAGCACTTCATCACGAGAGTACCGTTATTGTTCCATCTCTAAAGCTTTATTTGTAAGATATATCTCATGATTTGAACCCTTACACTGACATTTAGAGTTGTGCCACATAGTCAGGTCTTAATAGGATCGCGACCTTTTGTCTCGACCATGATAGCACGCGTTTCCCAAAGCATTTAAACCTAATCTGGACTTGATCAAAGTAGCATTCGCAAAATTTAACTTTTATTTAGAAGAATGTTTGATCCATAACTCTTTAGGCATATTGCCAACTTTTAAGCGCCCAAGCTATTGTCATCAATTACTAATATGTGTTTAGTACTTCCATCAGCACCTAATTAATTTTCCCTTTTGCAGCCACTAATATCAGTTTATATCCTGCTTAACTATCTCAATTATTACATCTCAAACAAAGAACCTCATTGGTTGGGTTGTTATGCAAAAACATCATAGGAAACTTGAAAAAAAATATATATTTGAAATTGCAGAAAAAAAATCAGCAGTTGTGGAACTTTAGCAGCTTCAATTGCATTGAAGAATCCCATAGGCCCTAATAGTTACTACTTTGCAAATTAAAATCTAAAAGTCAAAGGGAAAACAGATAATGTTTAGGATCATTTTCAAGGTACTTTATAAAAGAATTCCCCTCACAAGTCCCAGCAAAAAAAAATTTCTAAAAAAACTCTTGAGGTCAGTTCCTTACAATTCTTTCCATTTTTCATCTGGCAATATCATAGTTTGGAGGATAGCCAAGCTGCTCCATTTCCCAGCTAAGCTTTGAAGCCACTCTTTCGTGGAGTGGAACGTACTCCTAGTAAAGAGATAAACAAGTATATAAAATCCAATCATCAAGTATGCAAATTATCGGATTAGAAAACGTTCAAACATTAAAACGCTGAATTATTGTTCTTTCCTAAGATTAATACCTCCAATTTCTTGACTAGCTCCTTTGCTGAGGGTGCAGAAACAATAATGTGGCGAGCAGTCGGATTGATGAAGCCTTCCTCGACAGCCTTGTCAATGAATGACAATAGTGAGTTGTAGAAACCATCAACATTAAGCAATCCCACCTGCATAACGTTGTTATTTTGAGAGTCGAGTAACTACTGTCGCGTGGTATATGCTTAAGATTTAAGAGTTGCATTTAAAAAATTACCGGCTTATCATGAATGCCCAGTTGAGCCCAAGTTATCACTTCAAGTAGCTCCTCAAGAGTTCCATAACCACCTGCATTACATTACCTTGTTTCATTAATGGCTAATCACAAATTACAACCAACTAGAATGAATGATGATAACTTCTTGAAATATCATAATACAAAATGAGATAACCTTAGCAATTTGTTAATTAACAGTCAAAGCCTGCTAGGAAGACTTGGAACACTCTTTTGATTCCTAATCAATGAAAATGGCAGGGCTAACTCTGTATTTTACATTAACTTTTCTATATGTTTTAGTTGATTGTATGTGACTTCCTAATTATCTCAAAGATATTCATCTTTGAGGAAATGCAATGTGACAGATTAAAAAAAGAAAAAAAAAAAGAGGTCGTACCCAGTGCACAAGGCTACCACATCAGAAGGGTCTGGGGAAAAACCTGATGTACGCAGCCTCACCCTTATTTTTTTTTTTCATAAAGAGGTTTCCGGAATGTGACAGATTGAGGAATTTTTTTTATAGGGACCATAGGGAAAATGAGGCCATTGCATGAAGGAAGCAGAAATAATTATGATGAACTGTCCCTATTTCTCATTTCCTCACAAATGGTAAGAATGATCAGTGAGGAATGAGCTAAGGGTATATGTATGATCACATCACAATTCAGCTTAGCCTTTTTCTTTTTTTCTTTTTTTTCTCATGAGAAGATGGTCCCTCAAGATGGGCCCATTATTTCTTGGGAGACTTGCTATAGATAGAGGAATATCAGTCCGGCTCCTATGCGGAACAGGACGTGCGGAACAATCCCAGCCGTCGGATGGGATTTTGAACGGCCCAGATCTGGAGAGAGAAAAGTTGCGGCTGGACTTAAAATATTAAAAAAAAAGAAATTTCTCTCTCCAGATCTGGACCGTTAAAAAATCTCATCCGACGGCTGATAGCTTGTCCCGCACGTACGGAACAAAAAGCTGTCCCGCATAGGAGCCGGGAGCGAGGAAGATGTACAAGGCTCCAAGACATAAACACACAAGATAACTAATTTTCAGTGCAAGATTCTGATATGTCAACAACTAGTTAGGGATTTTATAGTTGGCCATTATCATGTACCTTGAGGTTTCTTATAAACTTCAGAGGGCAACTAGCAGCTTTCAAGGTTTTGGAGAAACTTAACAGGGTAGTTTTTTTAAAAATATATTTTTTTTTATGAGGGGCCAGGTCGGAAGTGCTAGGCCAACTGCACTGCATTTCCTTGAACTAACAAACTACCTTGTTTTTGCTTCATTAATTTTCGTTACATGTCCTAAACGACTTATATAATGGAATGAAGGTAGTATCATTTCCAGAACAGCATTCGAGTTTCAGAAGGTCTTTTTATGTGAAAGTCAACAACCATAAAACCCTGTAAAACACCCAGAAAGGCTGAATTCTGATTTTCTCTTTGAATGCTATACTATACAGATGTCATAAAGCATGATGGGGAAAACTGAGAAGGGTACTTATTGAGTTCCAAGAAAAAATCATAGCATTAGAGATATTGTAAAATCTAGAATGCCAAAATTAGAAATTTGATAGCCCCTGAAGGCTTTTATCTCTTATGAATCTGCCTTGAGAATTTTAGTGCAAAAAAAAAAAAACTGAGAATTTTGTGCTAGGGCCTTTTACCAACCTGGTAATGCAATAAAAGCATCAGAGTGCCTCCCCATCTCTGCTTTCCTCTGATGCATATCTGCTACTGCTTTCACTTCCCCTACCGTTACACCAGTTAACTGGCAAAAAAATACCCATTCACATAAAAAAGTATTAATTTTTAAATATAATCATCATAAGAGTCAGAAGGAGAACGAAGAAAACTTGAACGAAAGTGAAATATAGAGAACGCATTTAACGTGATTTAATTAATTATTTGGTTCATTTAGTCGACCCTAATTTTGTGAGACTAAGCCTTGATTGTTACATGTGTATTATATGAGCAACCACTTTGTGCACTTGTTGCCAAAGGTTAGGTTAGTCTCCAATACATCTGTTTCAGTGGTATCTTGGGATCAGCCACTTTGTTTGACAAAGGTTAGGTCTGTATCCCGTCCATCCCCGCCCATACCCCCAATTATTGGGGATTTAATGGGTTATACTATTGTTGTTGTTGTTGTTGTAAGCCTTGATTGTTGTTGTAAATAATAATCCATATAGAGAGGAAGAGGAAGGAGGGGGGAAGTAAAGTTTCCACAGAGTGGTGGTGAGAAAGCAATGATGGGATTTTCAGAAATGGTGGACTTATTATATTAATAAAAAAAATGACTTTAAGGACAGTAGCTCTAGAGCCAGCAGTCAACTACACTACTGGATGAGGGGTGAAATAAAGAGGGGGTAATCCACAAATCAAGAACTTGAATGCCAATGCCAGAAAAGGCCAAGAAAGAAAATTACAAGAGCATATGCTCATTAGCTAAACAGAGAAAACAAGAGATGAACCAGAAAAAGAAAAAACACAGAAAAATACTACCTCATTACATAATATAAGTCACTAATGACATGTAGCGAAAATTAAAGAAGAAAAAAAAAAGCTAATACTTTTTTATAAGCCATAGCAGACATACCTCTCGAGGCATGAGCGTCTTGGGAATAACTCTGCAGAGAGACAATAACATGACAAGAAATAGTTTTTAGTGAACAATTAGAAAGAAAAAAAAAATGTCTACTAAAACATTTCGTATTTGTTTAGTATATACAATGAAAATTAAGAAAACAACAAACAAAATATTTTGTTAGTCAAAATATTAATATCTCTCTTAAATAAAAATTAGTGGGATAGAAGTCATATTTAATAAAGTAATATTGATATTTTGACTAACAAAGTATATTGCTTTTTACTTTCTTAATTTTTGTTATATGTTTTAAACGACTTATATTATGAAATGTAAAGAGTAATAATCCTCATGTTCCCTCTTTTTTTTGGAGAGTTTTAAGAACAAAAAAAAGAAAAAGAAAAAGAAAATAGAGGGATTCATTAGAATAGAAGGAAGGAAGCTAACCCAATGACATGCCGACCACCATCATGAACAGCTTGTGAAACCAAACCCATTAGGCCTATGCTGCCCCCTCCATACACCAAATCAATGTTTCTGGAAACCTATAATAATAACCAAAAAAACAGACCAAAGACCAAACATAATTAGGTCCAAATTCTTAAAAATTCTACTAACATGACTAATATAACCTTCTCAAAAATCAAGAAGGGAATGTTTTTATATTCATTAAAAGCACATTTTACATACCTCAATGTAAAACCCAAAAAGGGTAGAAATGGACACTGATAAGTATAGACGGATAAGGTATTACTAGTACTAGTACATTTGGTTCAAAGTCCCTTGTCTATACAAGGAAGACAAAGAGTATATACTAATATAAATGCAACCTTTGGAAGAAAGATGATAACAACAAGACATAAAGACAACTGAAAATACAACAATAACCAAGCCTTAGTCTTAAAAGATTGAGATCCGCTATATGAACAAAATAAATAATTACGTAAAGTCATACACATGAATCCAATATCTCAATTTCTTACTATCCAAATAAGATAGAACACAAAAAAATCTTATCTCTTTCCCATTTGTTTAAGACAAAAAGGCAACTTGAAACAAAGAGTGGACTATGTTCTTCCCATATAAGTAAGGCATTTCTCTAAAAACCCACAAAATGCAAGGCTAAAAAAACTTCAAGAAATGCTACATTTTGCATGAAATTTTAGCAGCCCGCCATATCCCTAACAGAGAAAATAGTGTCAAGCAAAACCCCAACCCAAATCACATGACTAAAAGGGCACCAAAAACCAAAAAGCATCCTTAGAACAAAAAGAAAAAAACCCATTTAAAAAAATCCCATCTTTATTATAATAAAAAAAATGTTCCAAAAGTAAGAATTTGAGCAAAGGGGAAAAAGAAAAAAATAATAATAATAATTGTACTCAATGCACAAGACTCCTGCATCAGCAAAGTCTATAGGGAAAGACCCAATATACTTAGTATTACCCTCATTTTTTTATAAAGGGATTATTTTCGAAATTTGAACCTTTGACATAACATATATCAAGTAAACACTTAATCGCTCCAAACACAATAAACAAGAAACCAAAAAGGGAGGACTGACATTGTTGAACAAGAAAGGAAAAGAGAGAAAAAAAAATACCAATTCTTTGCCTAACTCAATAGCAGCTTCTTGATAACTAAGCTTTTTCCCTTGGCTACTCCCACAAAAGACACAAATCCTCTTGAATCTTGATTGCTTTGTTTCACTCTGAATCTCCATTTCCCCCCCTAGTTCCTTCCTTCCTTTCCCTCTCTCTCTATTAATATATACAATTTGTCTCTATCTAATAATATATGTTTTTTGTTGGCCAGAAATTAGAAATATACCGCTAAAATAATTTCTCTATTTTTGCCCTCTGTTATTTGATATGAACTTTGGCAAATTACAGAGGACGAGTGCCACAGAGCAATGCACGTATAAGGATCCCAGTGTTCCACTGATACTTAGCCTCTGGGCCTCATAACCATTGTGTTGTTTGTTTATATAAGGATCCTCGCACGTGAGTGGACTACCAGCACGTTTTTCCCTTAGTGACCCCTAGCACGTGCGTACCACATTATTACTTTTTATTTCTTTCCCCCCACCTCTTTTTTTTTTTAAATATTTTTTTTTAAAAAAAAATTATTTATTTATTGAGGGAGGGGAAACTATCTATTAGAAGAAATGGGGGATTTAAGAAGCGGAAAAGGGATCAAACTCATGACTTCTAGACGTCATGAGGCATCAGCCTTGACCACTAGACCAAGCCCCCCCTCACCCCCCCTCTTGATTATTTCTTGGTTACAAATCTCATGCATTTTATATTAGAGGACTCTAGATCTTTCGGTACATCTTTATTTATATTATTTAGTGATATTATTGGGGTCAAATTCAATTTATGATTTTAAATTAATTACATCGCTTCATATGTAATAATTTAATTAGTATACTAAAAAATGCACTAAAATATATATACTAAAAGATCTTGAATTAGCAGGAAAAAAGAAAATTTAAATTAAAAAAAGGGAAGATCGGAGATATTTTTTTTATTATAATCTTAAAAAAATTGATTCATGACAGTCTCTCTGTAGCAAGTTAAGACTACCTTTTTAAGAGTTAAAAAGAGACGTACTTTTTTAAAATTAGAAAATATTAAAATGATTTAAATTGTGAAATAGAGTGAGGGAAATAATCCGTTTTTGTTTCGTTTTCTATTTGGGTAAAGGTTGCCTAGAAAAAGAAAGATCTGTAAATCTCATTAGTGTGACCATAACTAACATGGTACTAGTCAAGAAGGCTTTGGCCCGGTGGGCAAGGCCTTGACTTGTGTCCTTGAGGGCACAAGTTCGACACCCGCCTCCAACGTTGAGGCAAATAAAATTCGCTAGAATTAGAGTGCTTGACTTTTAAAAACTAACATGGTACTACTATCATTTTTAGTTAAGTAATAGTTTGCATCGGATTCTTTAGACGGTTTAAGTAATAATTGAATGTTTGTGTATTCGGGGTTATAAATTAAAAAAAATAAAATCATTTGGTATTAAAAGAACAATGTAATCAAATTTGGAACATGCAATCATGAAGTAAAAAAATATTTCTCAATTTCCAAATTACTTTGCATATGATGCTATTTTATGATATATTAGAATTCATCATGCAAGATAGAAAATTAAGAAAAATCCACTCTCAATCTACTTTTTTTTGAAGCCCAACTGGGCGTACACCCCAAGAGTAGCACCTCATAAGAGGAGAAGAGATCACCCTAGAAAGGGAGACAATTTAAAGCATACCCCATGCGCGGGGAGGATATCTACTATGGTATTATAATGTATGAATTTTTGGACCAAAAAATTCAATGATCAAATCTATGACAGAAGTATTCGGATATTTCTTATAACTTCAATAAAAGTACACAAGTTTATTCCAATTGTCAATTAAAGTACATATGTTTGCAATTGATAATTGAGGTACAAATTTTGCTCGCTAGTGAGGTGAGTTGGCCGGTAAAAGTCATCTATTCGTATTTGAGATAGGTAGAATAGTCCTTTCAATTATATTATAATTAAAAGAAAATTAGATATTTAATTTTGAAGTAAGAGACTACTACGTTAAAGGAAAATAATATAGAATGTGAAGAAAACTGTGTACTTTTTTATTTTTACTATTATAAGAACAAATATTCCTACCACTTCCCTAAACCTATTCCCTTCCCAGAAATAGATGTTATAAAAACCCCATAGAAATTGTCTTATTGTTGAAGAGTATCACACTTGTGAATATCATCTGATTTTGTGTAAACTGCCCCCTATTCTTTACTTGACCTTGACACTTCTTTTCCAAAGGTTTATTTTGGGTTTCCATATTTTAACCTAAAAGGATAAATTGGTCATTATCCATTCCATTCCAAATATGAAATTAACAGCTGCACGGTAACAAAGTGAAATTATAAGATCACTTTTCAAATATTATCTCTTTTTCTAAATAATTGAAGAAAATGATTGGAAAACAATAATTACGAAGAAAAAGTCCAAATTACCCCTAGTTAAAGTATTATTTGATATGCATGGGTAGATGTGGAATTGTTAGAAACACTTTAAGTAAGGTTGAATAAAGGTAAAATTGGAAAAAATATGACAAATTTTCTTCAAATTTTGAAATGTATCAAATAATTTAAAACATTCAAAAAGTTAAATATCTATTATTTAGGAATGGAGAACATATACACTAAAATAATAAAAGTAACAATAACATTAATAGACTTATAAGCTAATCCTGTTGCCCAAAACAGAGCATGGGATTTCTTATAAAAATTATATATATATATATATATATATATATATATATATATATATATAAACACTATTCAAGATGATGGCACAAAATCTCTTAAACAATAAACAATTAAAAGCCCCCATAATCACTAGCCAACCACAAACAAAAGCGTAATACCCCTTTTGCCCACAAATCTGATCACTTCCAGTGTATAACTATGTTCTTGATGCCCTTTTTAGCCCTGCAACTCCAAAAGCTTAGTGCCTTTTTAACTTAAAAAATAGGACTTGAAAAACAATCTCAGAACCTGGGGTTAAAATAATAATTTAATCAGTGCATGCGTATTAATCACTAGCTAGACATATTTGTTATATTCATAGGAAACGTTTATTTTTTATTTTATTTTTTATCCCGAAGCAACCCATCCTTTCCTCTAATCCCATCTTAATTACTTATCCTACATCAAGATCACTATTAATTTTGAATCACACTCTTGTTTATATGGTGTTGTTAAATAGTTTTGATAATAAACTTTTTTTATTAATATTAAATTATGGATAAAAATATATGCGAGTCTCTCATTTTGCGTCGAAGAAAATCGGCCTTACTAATCTAAAAGTGCCAAGTGGAAGATGAGATTAGATGGTGTTGAAATATGAAGTCCAACATTATCGAGTGTCAAAGGAATATCCAAATAACTTATAAGCTCATGAGTTTTGAGAGGATATGGAGTCTCATGAACTATGTGTGGGCTTATAATTCCCAAGTGGACTCTAATTGTCCCCGTATGACTCAAGAAGAGCGGCGGACCTTGAATTGACTAAGAGTGCCTAAGAAATATTCAAATAACTTATAAACTCATGTGTTAATGCCTCTCATTTCTAGTAACTTTCCACATTTTGACAAAATATCTATCATCGAATTTATACTACCGGATCATTCAGTATATTTAGTCACTTGAGAATTGTCGAACCCCCAAATAAACCCTTTATTTAGTGGGATGTGATTAGTCCCAAGATGTGCTACTCTCGTTTGATTTTACTAGCTAGTGACTTGTTTAAGTTACTAATAATAGTAATATATAGGAAGTTTGCCATAATTGCAAGAACTGATTCATAAAAATAGAGTTGGTGAACCCCACAACTTAAAAAGGCTCGAGGCAGATAGTAATCCCTCCATCCCAAATTATCTATCCACTTTTATTTTGCATGGAAATTAAAATTTTATCAAATTTTATAGTGGAATATGATAAAATATAAAAAATGACCATATTTAATTTTATATTCTTTTCTCTCTCTATTATTCTCTCTCCAATATTTATTTTAAAGGGTAAGGTTGAAAAAATCATCATTAACATTTAATAGATATTTTATTTAAAAAATGGACAAATAATTTAAGACAGATTAAAAAAAAACGTGAACAGATAATTTGAGACGGATGATTGGAGTATATACATTTGATTATTGAGAGGAAAAAAAAACATCCCAATCCCTAGGAGGAAGTTCTGTCTTCTCCACCTTTCCACTGTGTTTTTGCTATGTCTACACAGAGTCCATTAATTAAGTGTATGTTTATTGAGATTATAAACGTATAATTACTATATTTAGTGGGGGTTGCACCATGTATTATTAGATTATATTTGTACCTTGTGCATGCTTGCATGCGCGTTTAATCGTGTTTTTTGTGTTAGTCAAGCCGTCTATATATATAATGTATGTACTCTATTGTTATTTATTCTAATTTATTATTTTTACGTTTTTATTTTCATAAGGAGTAATCGAAACGATAACAAAACTGTATAGATTTAAATTATTTTTTTGTCTCCACTATCCATTTTTCATTTACAGATATTTGTCATGCAGTGGCGGAGCTTCATGAGGACAGGAGGGGGTTATGGGCCCCCCAAAATTTTCAAAAACGACGAATTTTTTATAAGAAATTTTTTTTGGGGTGATATTTTCTTATAAATATTGTATTTCGCCCCCTAAAAAATTTCAGTAAGAAATTTGCTCCCTATGACAAATTCCTAACTCCTCCACTGTTATCATGTATATTACTTTCTACTTTAGATTTCATCATTTCTTTAGATTATAACTTTTTTGAAAAAGAAAATTAAATACTTGATAACTTATTGATAATAATACAGAGAATGAAATATGAAGTGCTATTCTTCCTTATTTATTATTATTATTATTATTATTATTATTATTTTTACTTTCTTCAGAACTTGAATTGAACAATCAATGAAGAACAAGAGTAGAAAGGGGGAATTTAAAACAGGAATTCGATGGATTGGAGGAGTTACAGAATTATTAAATGCAAGAGGATGGAAGGCCATTTTCTTTTCTGCAACTCCATGCTCCATTCTGCAGTCAATATATTATGCTAAAATCACCCTTCCTCTCCAACCAACATCCGACCCTTTCTTGATTTCTTATCCAATTCCCTATGCATCTTTCATTTGTTTATTTTTTTCTAATTCCCCTCATTCTTTGGCTCTTCCTTTCATATATAGTCTCAAATGTTGAAAACTTTATTGAAATAAATACTACCTCCCTCCCAAAACGTTTGCCACATTTAAGATTATGACCAATTTTTTTTAAAAAAAATCATTCAAAAGTAATTAATATGACCAAAAAGTTCTAAATACCCATTAATTAATGACTAAAAAATTATCATTAGTAGTTAGTTAAGTAATAAATTAGGGGTATAATTAGAAAAATAACAATAAATATACATTAATTTCCGAAACGTACAAAATAATTTAAAATAAAATATTGTAAACAATTTGGTACGGATATAGTATTATATATTCTTTGCAGCGGAAATATGAAATGCCCCCTCCACCACCTAAATTAATGTTCTTTTTTATCTATTTTAAAATGGGTTGTGTTATATTAAGACACTTGGTACTAGGGCCAAAGACAAAGGTTGTGGATGGATGATTAGATTTGTCACTAATTAATCTTGCACCTATGATATATAAGTTCCTTGCAATCTTGCCGCCAACAAAAATGTGACTTGTGCCACAACGACCAATTGCTTATTCAATTTTGGGACCCTTTTTCCTTCGGTCTCAAAAAGTCATAACATAGAAAAAAAGGCAGTAAGAATTCCGTTTAGGGTCTCATTCCTTGTCCTTACATCGTGAGAAATTAGCATGTCTTAATTTTTTAATTAAAAAATTTATAACCTAAATGAAATAGTGGAACTTGTAAGAGAAAAGTAAATACGTGACAATCATCTATTTGTGAGTACGAAAATAAGACACATAATGAGCATATATAATTTTTGCCAGAAAAAGCTGCTTGACACCCCCACTAAATTAAAGCGATATTTTTCAAAAGATTTGATAAGATTGAGTCTATTTTGAAATTTTTTGGTCTCAATCTCATAATAGTCTCGTACTAAAAAAAGTCTTTCTAAATTACCAATATTTGATGTTTCATATCGAAACTTAATAAAACAGAGTTTGAGTCTCAATATGAATTTTAACTGGATGAAAGCCAGATGAAAAATCCATGCACAAAGGTCATGATGGTAATGCACACTTTTCTTTATGGTCAATGTGAGGCATGCCGGGGTAGGGCACTCTCTCTTTTTTACCCAATTTTGATCTAATTGACCCGTCACTGCAATGATCTCCAACACAACTTTTACATTTTCCAAAAGACAAAACAGAAGCAAAGAATATTAGAATGTTTGTACCCCTAACTTCTTAGGACCCTGTGCCTTTCGAGTTTAAATTCAAGCTCCTTTACTTTATGACTAGAAAGTCATTTTTCTTTTATGATTTTCTTGTCACATAAACATACCCATAACACAACATGTAACTGTATGTGTTTTTTATTGTCTATAAACTAAATAAATAAAAATTAAACGTAAAGCCGTCTTAGATCAGTGGTAGAGCGCGTGGCTTTTAACCACGTGGTCGTGGGTTCGATCCCCACAGACGGCGAAACATATTTTTTATTTGCCTTTACCCATTTTTCTTCCTTGATAAAAAAAATATTTTTAATGGGTGCATTCGCATTCGGGTGAATTACATTTTAGTACTTTACTTCGGGTGGATGTCAATTAAGGGGTTGTTCTTTAAAATTGCCAATCAAGGATTACATTATTTTTTTTCTCCATGTCAAATTAAAAAATATATATATATATATATATATATATATATATATATATATATACAGTAAAATACAAACGAATCATCTTTTTACCCATTTTAAAGAGTTTTGTTCCAAATTAAACTTAAGCCACTAGCACCCTAACACTATTTATTAACTTATTTTTTTCTTTCTCTTCGACCTTAAGATAATTGACCAATTATTATTATTATTATATTTTTTTATGTTAATAAGAGGGTGTGTTCTGGTGCTGTCAACCAAGGGTTCAAACCCTTTCTTCTGTGAGTACTTTTAAGTAGCGATTGTCTTGTGATAAATTTTAAACCATGAAATATACCTCCCGTGGACGGATCAGGAATTTAGATTTAAAGCAAATATTGAAAGATTATGAAGAGAAGTGCGGTCACGTTTTGTCCCCGGCCCCCAACACAAAGGCTGGATGGGAGGTAGCTATTCTAGCTAGGTTGTTTGCGTCCCAACTTTGATCAATTGGCCTCCCCAATATCTCTATCTTTACTGATCTTCTTTAGATTTCCATAACTTATTCTTCACTTTTCTCTATCACTTTCTCTTTTCTTTGATTGATTTCTCAAGTTGTCAAACCAAAGAACCAATATTTATATTTAAAAAAAGAAAAAGGGATGAAATTTTATTGCTTGAGGATTCAAATAGAAACATGATCCGGAATTCCTTTTTGTTTGTCTTTACAAGATCAATAGAAGTACAAGAATCCATTATATGGATATTATTCCTTTCCTTTTTTAGAATCTTGAATCTTGTGTATACGCATAATGAACAGTCCGGTTCCTATGCAGAATAGCTTTTTTTCTGCACGTGCAGAACAATCTCATCCGTCGGATAAGATTTTGAACGGTCCAGATCTGGAGAGAGAAAAGTTGCGGCTGGACTTAAATAATTAAAAAAATTCTCTCCAGATCTGAACCGTTAAAAAATTTTATCCGACGGCTGAGATCGTGTCCCGCAGTGCGGAACAAAAAGCTATTCCACATAGGAGCCGGGACGCATAATGTAGAGGTATGTAGTAGCTGTGTAGCTAGATTGAGTAGTAATAATCAAGTAAGGAAGTATAGTCATCGGATTGGGATCTCCTTCGGACAAGATATTATCAATTCTACACTGCAAGTCAGATAATTGATATTTCTGTTTAAGAAATAATTATGTAAGAAAAATAATAGCTCATTTTCTTTGATCAACAGTTCCAATCTTCTATCTTGGTTTGTGCTTATTCATTGTCCTATTAGTATTATAGAAAAGTCGCTACACGTCAAAATTTTCTTCTTTTTAATTTTTTTTTATAAAAAGGAATAGAATTTTAAGAAAACCTGAAACTCTAGCAAAGAAAGTGGAGCATGTGACCGTTTATCATGAATTTAGATAAAATAATGAGACAGATGATCCCAAAATAACTATAAGGTGTAATTGGTCCATTAAATTCAGTCTCATCTCTCTCTCACAAATATCAGCTTTGTGTTAAGGTGACATTGTGAGTCTTACAATTTTTACAAATAGGGTCAGGCCGAATATTTGTGAGCGAAAAGTGGGACTGATTCTATTCCCCTCAATTTTCCATGATATCATAAACCATTTCTCCAATTGAGGAAACCATGGAAGTGAGAACTCTATTCAGTGCCTATACCACTTTCTTTTCTTTCTTTTTTTTCTTTTTTTTTCGACAACGTGGTGACTACATCCGGACTTGGCCTCACGGTTGGCCCACAGCGTTACCGCTCAACGGGGAAGAACATATCCCATACTGGTTTTAAACGGCGCTCTCAGTCTCGAAAAATTCCGCAAGAGCCGAATTCCATCAATGGGAATTGAACCATCGTCAACGGCGTCAGCTTAAACTGCTCCAACCAGCTGCCCCAGGCTCGGGGTTGTGCCTTTACCACTTTCATGCATGCATCGTTTTCCCTATGTGTGGTTGCTTTTTGGGACCTATTGAGATTTGTGAGAGAACCCTTTAATTAAGACTAATCAAGATTATTGATTTGCTGCTAATAGTAATAAAGCCTAATTTGAAGGACCGGATCATTTGAGTTCAACGACTATTGATATTCTTAGAAAATATATATAATTGTCTGTCAATACTGTTCTATCATGTTAATCAGTGACGGATCCAGGAAAAAAATTTACTGGGGTCATTTAATATACACAATAATTGACTGCGGTTATTTATACATTTATTATCTAAATAGAGTAAAATATATCATATATAATTAAAAAAAATCACTGGGGTCATTTGATATATACAATAATTCACTGGGGTCATTTATACATTTATTATCTAAATGGAGTAAAATACATCATATATAATTAAAAAAAAAATTGTTTTTTTTTTGAGTGGGGTCATTTGACCCCACTCAGCCTGCCTTGCATCCGTCACTGATGTTAATGAGTGGTATTTAAGTGTAGAATTTGAATTCGACTATTATTTTGATACTACCTTCATTACATAATATAAGTTGTTAAGGAGATGTAACGAAAATTAAGGAAACAAAAATGAATAAGGTGTTTTATAGTTAAAATATCAATATTGCTATCTTAATAGAATTAGTGGTATACAAGTTTTATTTAAGAAACTAATATTGATATTTGTACTAATAGAGTACCTTGCTCTTTATTTTCTTTAATTTTTGTTATATGTCATAAACGACTTATATTATAAAATTGAGAGAGTATTATTCTGAGCAGTGGCGGATCCAGAATTGAAATTTAGGGTGGTCCCTCAACAATTTAAAATATAGAAGAAAACGATTATCGGCAAAAGTATACCAATATTACATAACCAAACAATAGTTTAAATTACAACTCAAAAGTAAATGTCTGATTCTAATTCAGGGCAATTACATCCTCCTCAAATTGAAAAAATTATCATCCATCTTGACACTCTGAAAAAACGCTGCAGAGGAGAATCGAATCTAGGATGCTGGTGTGAACATTTAACACTAATACCATATAGGCCAACTTTAAAAAAAAAAAAAAAATCTTCTCATACTACTTTCCAAACTCTCGACGTGTGATATTGAGAGAATCCCAGACAAATCGTACATTCTCTCAACACTATTGAAATATTGAGAATTAAATTTCTAACAAATGTCAATACTAAGATAATAGTTACACAAAACAAATAAGCGTGTGAATGTGCATAGTGTCACAAAACAAATAAGCTCAGCTGTGGAGTTCTTCTCCTCAAATAAATAATTTGGTTAGTTTTTTCTTTGTAGATAGAAATGGAAATTAGCAGCTTAATTTTAATGTCACTGGAAATCATACACATGATTCTAACCACTTATTATTATTAGCATTTTGTTCTTAATTGTCATGGTACGCATTAAGAAAAAGGAAAAAAAAAATAGTTATAGTTAGAAAACTTAAATATAGATTTTTTTAATGGATTAAAAATTACAAACTATCACACAAATCAAACCCATCATTTGAGTTGGTGAGTATGTTAAAACTTTGACAATATTAAATTTTTTTTATGAGACTGAAACATGAAGACTAAAGTCTAAAATATTATATGGATCACAACACATATAAGTTATACCATTACATCACTGATCTTGGGTGCTCTGGACATACCTTGACCACCATGTAAATCCGTCCCTAATTTTGAGTGTGAAATGTTGCCACAATTATACTCAGTCCGGCTCCTGTGCGGAACACCCAAAGTTCCGCACGTGCGGAATAATATCAGCCGTCGGATAGGATTTTGAACAGTCCATATCTGGAGAGAGAAAAGTTGCGGCTGACTTAAAAAATATAAAAAAAAAAAATTCTCTCTCTAGATCTGAACCGTTAAAAAATCTCATTCAACGGTTGGAGCGTGTCCCGCACCGTACGGAAAAAAGCTGTTCCGCATAGGAGCCGGGACGAATTATACTATACTTCATTCGTCCACCTGGTTATTGCAGTTGATAAGACTTGCCGACATTAAAAGAGAACTCAGAAATTTAGTTGAAAACAAGGAGTAATATTGTTAAGACATTTACCAAGGTATTATTAGATTAAGCTCAATCAAAGAACCAAGTATGACCCTACCAATCTAACGCAAATAATAGAGCATGGTCCTAAATCCTGATCAAGAATCCGACAGTTAATACCGTTGAATAATCAAACTAGAAATTTGTCTTCTTCTCACAACGTACAAAACTCATGTCCAAACCCCAATTCACTAGCTAAGGCCCCCAGTTATATATATATATATATATATATATATATATATATATATATATATATATATATATATATATATATATTAGAAAAAGAGTTGCATGACTAATACCAATTAGTCAATTAGGAGAGATTCTTGCAACAAAAGAGCATGTTTGCATGAGAAAATTGATAAGAATTTGGAGACCGAAAATTAAATGATTTTTTCTCATATTAGCAATTAAAATCAAAATCAACAATTAAATTGAAACATGAAAACATATCCACGTTGGATTTCCCTAGATAAGAGACAACAATTAAAATCAAGCACTTTTTTTTCTTCAAAACTTTAAACAGATAATTGGTTGTTGTCATTCAATCTACAAAAGTGAGACATCAGAAAGATCTTCTATTCCTTTCACATTCATCTTGTCTCCGACCAAGGATTAATAATCTCTTTAAGCCAACAGAAATTCGGCCTTCAAAGAAAACCGCGGAAATCTATTTGGGATTTGAGTATAGTACAAGTTTAAATAGTTCAATACTATTAACCACATTCCATAATATAAGACTATAAGTCTTTTATTAATGTAGCAAAAATTACGGAAACAAAAAACAATATATTTTATTAGTCAAAATATCAATATTAATCCCTTACCAATATAAGAGAGTACTATTATTGATATTTTGACTTACTTGCACAAGTTGTGAAGTAAGGATGGATATATAAGTCAAGTTTAGTTAAGATTTTTCATACATGTAGATTTGGGGGAAGGGGAAGGGGAGTTGTTGGGGGGGGGGGGGGTGCAAGAAATTTTATGGATTCTTTGATTTCTTGTGTATACAAAAATTAAGAGGATTCAAATACTCAAAGTAGCAGTAATAACTTTTATTCAGTTAAACTGCATGCATATTTGTTAACACGTCTTACTCAATCCTTGCACCGTCATTTTGAGACTGACTTTACAATCCACTCACATTAATTGAGTAAAACTCACATATGTAAATAGGCCAATTAATGTAAGGGAATTGTGAAATTAGGACATTTAATATAAAGGAACTGTGTGATCAATCCCAAAAGAACAATCCTAAAACTAAATTTTATTGTTAACACCATGCTTTTGGTCTTAAATGGCGGCTATGCATGCGATGTTTACACCAATTTGGGCGGACATTTCTCTTTCCTGAATTTCAAACTTTAATTAGTATTTCCGACACTTCTACAATTTGGATTTTTTTTAATGTTTGACAAACAAAACTAGTACGAGCTTAAATGTTTTGAAGGAATTAATGATTATCCAGTGCCGTCCATCCTTTGAGAATCATAGATCTTAGGGTTATGTATAGTAAAGAAAGTAAGGGACAATGTTCATGATAATAGATTTAGCAAAAAAAAATGTTCATGATAATAGTACTTGAAAATGAAGAACATGATCATGCCATGCAGCAGAGTTTTAAAAAAAAAATTGAACCCCAAAGCCTTCACATCTCGTTCTAGAGCTAGCAAATGATTTAAATCACGAGATCTGTATTAATTATGTTTCATTTAATGCTGAATTTACACCAACAATTTAGAAAGAGCTGATCCATGCGTTTGACAAAAATCGAACTTTTACCCTCTAAGCGAAGACAATGCTAGCAGTGACGGATGCAAGTGGTAGCTACTGGGGTCAAATGACCCCAGTGAAAAGAAAAAAAAAATTAATTATATATGATATATTTTACTCCATTTAGAAAATAAATGTATAAATGACCCCAGTAAATTGTTGTATATATCAAATGACCCCAGTGATTTTTTTTAATTATATATGATATATTTTACTCCATTTAGATAATAAATGTATAAATAACCGCAGTGAATTGTGGTGTATATCAAATGACCCCAGTAAAATTTTTTTTTAGATCCGTCACTGAATGCTAGCACAACATTACATTTGACGAGTTTGCCAGTTGAATTATGATGCATGCAACAGAGTAGAAGGGATCAAAGAACATAATTTGATGAAACTTCGTTTGCCTTTTTTTTTACAGGGTATGAATCATTCGTTTCATTCTGTTAGGTCCACCTTTGAGGAGTGATTATCATGAGCACATAACTTCTGACACACTTCTTATCGTGTTTTTTCTTCCATTCTTATCGAGTCGTAAAATTTATAAGCCATATAGTACTTTTGAGAAATAAAATTCAATATAAATACACTCTTATATTGATTTCGATATACTGTAACACTCTAAATAATATTTTAACAATGATATATATATATATATATATATATATATATATATATATATATATATATATATATAAAATATAAACTCTAAATAATAAAACTTATATAACAAAAAAATTATAATTGAGAATATTACTTACACTGATACAAAGAGTATTATAGAGATTTATAACTCTAGTGATTGTTAATAAGTTTTCTTTTCGTTTTGGTTCTCTAAAGACTTTTCTTTTTCTTTTGATGAATGGTTTCTTTTTCGTTTTTTTCACCAACGACTTCTAACTACCAAAGAACAGGCGGTCAAAGTCAGAAAATAGTCAAAGTGGGGCCAATGATGACAATTTGTCACAAGTCTCATCACCGAAAGGACTATTTATTGGACAAGAGCAATGGGTCCCATAATAATTGTGAAGGCTGCATAAACAAACAACAGATGGGGCGGTTTCTACCGGCAAAAGAAATCACTTGTCCGTGTATGTCTTAATTTCTATATACAACCAATCAAAGTTCACTATCGGTATATATATATATATATAAAATATTTATATAATGAATTATAATTAATTGAATACAGAAATACAGACATAAATAGGAACATACGATTTTCACTTGTTTTTGACTAGGCATTTGTCCCAACATTTCCATCTTCTCTAACTGCTCTAACCGAAAAGGTTAAAAGCGTTGAGGGGTATTCCTCCTTACATGCAAACGAATTTTTTATTATCTATTAGATAATTCAATAGTTGTCATTCAAAATCACAAAATATTTATTTTGATAAAAATATTTATGAATAATTTTAAACGATTAAATTTAGGAGTAAAAGTGTAAAATGTTGTAAAAACATTTCTATAAATAAAGGTCAATAGTATTTATTTTTTATTTTAACAATTTTTTCCTCATTTTAATCAATTTCATTTAGCCACTAGTCATTCCCCAATATGTATTTTATCAAAAATAACTATTTTGCAAAGAATAGGTATTTTTCACCATCAGGTCGAACACCAATGTACGCAATTTGTTTGCACAGTATTAAGAAATTGGTGTAACCACGTCGTTATATAATTACACCCAATAAATTTATAGTAGTAGACCAAGATCTCCAACTCCAACCTCCCCTATCCCATTCTCGCCCCTTTGAAAAATGGGAAAAAAATAAGAGAATTGTGGAACAAACTTCTTTTATTTCACTAGCCTAATCTCGCCATCAGAGTTAAAGGGGAATTCCCATCTCTGATTTAGTTCCAACCGGACAAATCGGGAGAAATTTTTTAGTCTCTACTCTAGCTCGTTAGGGATTTATACCAAGTAATAATATTTATATTAAATTAAATTAAAATAAAATATAAGTTACATATTAACTAAACTTAGGTTAATATGTTATGTATATAGGATTGATAGATGGCTAGTGATATTGTCAAAATATATTTCCTCATGCCAAGGTAATTTGAAATTACCAAGATATCCTTTTGGTCATTATTAACCTCTCACAATTAATTTCTCTATCTAATGATTTTTTCTTCCATAATTATTATATAATCAATCTCTAACTTTCTCTTTCATATCCCAAATATCAGCCATGATCTTTACAATATTTTCTTCCCTAATCTATTCATACTCAATCTTTAATTTTCACTAGGAAAAAAACAAATGATATAAATAAATAAAATTATCTAAGGTTTTCATTCAATACAACTAATAAGAAAGAAAGAAATTGTAAAATAATAATGCTTGAGCAATACGACTTTAATTTATCTTTTCTGCTTCATCTGAAAAGATAATGTATAGTGTATTTGGTTTTTTCTTGTGGGTTACAACTATTATAAGAGAGAAATTAGAGATTGAGTGAAATAGATTAGGGAAGAATAAAATGGAGAGGTCGTGGGTTTTTTTTTGGATAAGATGTAAAATTAAAGATTAAGTGTGAATAGATTATGAAAGAAAATATAGGAGAGAGAGATTAATATTAACCAAAAGGGTAAATTGGTTATTTAAAGTCAAATTGCCTTGGCAGGAGGGAACTTGCCTTAACAATATCACTAGTCATTAATAGATACATAAGTTTTTTTTTAATTAATGTTTTGATGCAATCTAATTAATGTTAACTGAAACAATAGAAAGATAGGAAAGATGGTAAGAAGCGGGAAAGGTGGGCCGAAGACGGTAGAATACAGTCCTCCTCCACTCACTTACGGTAGTGAGTACTCAAATATTTTTCCAGTTCCAACCCTAATCTCCAATAAAAGACGAAGCCAGAAAATTTAAGTAGACAACGAAATGTAATTTTGGGACGAATGGAAATTTTGTTAATAATGTTTTTAAAATTTTAAATTTTTATAAGGATAAAAGTGCAAATTTTTTAATTTTGAGAGGTGGCTACCACCCCGCCCTCTTCATCTTTGTCTCCCTTAGAACTTTGGATATTCCGATCCTACTGGGCCAGATATTATATTCAGCCAAGTCAATTGCGATTCTTTCTTGCTGAGAAACTATAATAAGGCCTTTAAACAATCTCTTTATTGACTGTGGAAAGAATATACCATTAGCACTTTCCTTTGCTATGAAGATTGGAAAGTTCTATTTACCCAAAAAGAAAGACGAACAAAACCAAAAAGTCAAGATTAAAAAAAATAAAATCAAGGAATATGATTTTTGTCCTAATATAATTGATTAAGTAAATGTTCAAAAAGTTATGTCTAGAGATTTAGGCAAATGATTTTATATTTTTGTATGCATTGGGTCAAAAGTTACTGGTAAAAGCAAAATAGTTGAATATTCATTTGTTTAACTGGAAGTTTAAATATAACTTGATGTTAGAAAAGATAAAGTAACTATTATGATTGTAACATGAAATAAAATAATTCAACCTCCACTAATCTTTTTTATTTTAGTTACAATGTTTGCTTAATTAGAGAGCTAACTACTACTAATAATAGTTCTTTGTGGGTTTTTTTTTTTTTTGAAGCCCAGCTGGGCGGATGCCCCATAAGGGGAGAGTAGCACCTCACAAGAAGAGGAAGAGATAATCCTAGAAAGAGAGACAATTTAAAGCATGCCTCATGCCCGGGGAGGGTATCGAACCCACAACCTCAAGGTCATAGGTAGGTCGTTGCCTCACTGGGTTAAGGACCTTGTGATTAGTTCTTTGTGGGTTTAAGTCAAAGATAATGATGATATTTAAGGTCACAATTTGGTTTTACTATAATTTAAATTTGATTACAGCCACTTGCAAAATAGTGCAGGAGTATAATACAGAACACCAAAAAACTAGCGTATACTAAACATTTTTGTCAAGTGTTATAAGGTTTTAGACAAGTGTCAGGTTCTATTTAATATGTGTTTTCTCCTAATTAATACTTGTCATAAGACATGTAATACATATTTTACGCGACATGTAGGGGTGAGCAAATTCGGTAAAAACCGATTTACCGACCGAATTCGATTTGAATTTGGTAAATCGAATTCGGTAATTCGGTTCAATTCGGTAATTCAGTCAATACCAAATTCGAAAGTTTCGAAATCGGTTCGAAATCGGTATTTGATTTTAGTGAAATCGGTATTACCGAATTCGAATTCAAAAAAATATTTTAATAAATAATATTTTCATATACACTATAAATACTCTCTTATCTTATTGACCTAACCCTAATTTTAATCTACTCTCTCTCTCTCTCTGCCGCTTCAGCTCTCACCCTCAAAAAAATCTCCATCTCCTCTCTCTCTCTCTCGGCTCTCTCCCTCTCCCTCTCCCTCTCGGCCTCTTCTCCGGCTCTTACTCCACTATCGGCCTTGTTTCTTTGGCCCACTCACTCACCCACCAAAATCCCAATTCAAGATTTTTCTCTCTAAAAATCATTCACAGCGATGGGTCTGCACTGCAACTATGGGAAACATTCAAAGAATCAATCACACCATACACAACGATGAAGTCCTTAAGAAGCCTTTGCTTATGGCTATCTATCAAGGCTCAGATCTATGATGTTTTTGTAATTTTACACTTATTTTTTTATTAATTTTTGGGGGTTTGACTTTAATTGTTCAATTTTGTGTCTCTGATTGTAAAAGTTTCTCCTTCTTTGTGTCTCTGTTTTTTTTTTTTTTAAATCTGTTTAAAGTTTGGAACTTTGATTTTTGGTTGTGTAGTATATTGGTAGAATATTCTTTTAGTTTATGGCAAGATCTAGATTGAGTTTGATTTGAAAAGAAGAAAGCAGGGGTTAGTTTGATGTTGAACTTTCTGATGTGAGCCAAAAACCTGCTCCGACGCCGGCCCAAATTGGTAAAAAATACCGAAAAAACCGATTTCAAACTACCGAATTACCGATTTCGAATTCGATGCACACCCCTAGCGACATGTGTTACAAAATCACAACAAATGTTTGTTTAACTCTATGCAGACTCTTATATATTTTATTAGATTGATTTATCAATGATATATATTATTTGAATGACTCCACCAAATAAAAAAGAAATTAATCAAAGTGTATAGTATACTGATCCAATAGTGTTGAATTTTATATATCTACCTATATATATATAACAGAAGCCTTATACATACATATATTGTATCTATATATTTTTTCAATACTATTTTCTTAGATTTTCACATTTTTTAATTAATTTACTAATTTTGATTGGTTGAGAATATTTAGGTTAATTAAATTAATTGAAAATTAACTTATCTTAATAAAAATTAACTATCAACTTTTATTGGTGCAAAAATGTTAAACTATTTTATTTAAAATGGGAGAGGGGGGATTCGATCCCCCGACCTGCAAGCCGGATGCTACGCCACATTGCCATCTACTCTGACAGGTATTTGACAACTATTTCTTTAATTCTTTTAATGGAATGCTAATTTAAATTTTATTTTGGTTGTAAACTCTTAATTGGCTTATAAGAGTATCCCACATTGAAAAGTTACATTGTTTTTTGAGTTTGACAATACTATAAAAGATGGTACTTTGACATGTTTTGAGTTACAAAATTGGGCTGGCATTTTAGCCTATCAAATTAAGGAATCCCGCTTATTTGCTTCTTATATATATTTTTTTTTTTTATATAAATATAAATAGTTAAAGTTTTAAAAATAACGAGTAATTCAGATGACCGGGTCCTCTGAATTCCGATTGAGCTTATAATCAAGTTCGATTTAGCTCAGACTTATGTAATGTTCATTTTTTTTTATTCTAATTGAGAATTTTTATTTTCATAATATATTTTTAAAAATAAATAAATATGGATATTTAAAAAAAAAATCAATTCGCTTCGTTTATACTGCAAAAAGAAAGTGAATCTTTTTCTAAACTCTCTAAAACTAAAATATTAATTTGAAGAAATATCAATTAGCTTCGTAACATTGTAAAGTTACATTGTTTGTTTAGTTTGATAATACTATAAAAAAGAGTATTATCACATATTTTGAGTGAGAAATTGGGTTGGCATTTCAGCCACATTTTTTTTTATATAAATATAAATAGTTAAAGTTTTAACAAATAACAGGTTATTCAAATGACCGAGTCCTCTGAATTTCGATTGAGCTTAAAATCAAGTTCGATTTTGAGAATTTAGAAATTTTTTATTTTTTTAATATTTAATAGAATAAAAATAACTAAAAAGTATTAATTAAAAGTTATGGGTTTTAATATATTTATGGTTTTTCTTTTCTTCTATTCTAATTTTTAAATTTTTTTTTTTCAATATTATTCAAGATCCCACATTGAAAGTGTACGAAATTTTTGGAGTTTGACAACATTATAAATAAAGGGTTTGAGCATGTTTTTCAATTGAATGAATAGGTGGTTGATATTTAGCTCATTAAATTCTGTGACAAACTCAATTTTCTTTTCAACTTTTAATTCCAATAGTCAATTTTTTTTAAAAAAAATATCTCACAGAGACATTTGATTTTTGGTACAACCAGCGAGAAAAACCTACTTATTATTTTTTTTTCATTTAAAGAGTTAAAACTTCAAAACAAATATAGTTTACTGAGCCATTTGTTTTCTTATACTCTTAATTATATGATAAATGGAATCCTGAGCATAGCACATGTTATTAAACAATCTAATCTAACTATCTATCTATATTTATATTACAGAGTTTGTTTTCAATTTTAGCCAATCACATTCTTCTAAATCCTACGTGTAATTTCCATGAATATTTTATCAATTAATTATTTTATAAAATTTTGATTGGTTGGTTAAATTTTACTTTTGTTGTAACCTCTTAATTGGTTCATAAAACTATCCCACATTGAAAAGTTACATTGTTTGTTTAGTTTGACAATACTATAAAAAAAAAGAGTACTATCACATGCTTTGAGTAAGAAATTGGGCTGGCAATTCAGCCCATCAAAGTAGGGAAGCAAACTTATTTGCTTCATACATTTTTTATTTGTATAAATATAAATATTTAAAGTTTTAACAAATAACGGGTTATTCAGATGACTGAGTCCTCTGAATTCCGATTGAACTTACAATCAAGTTCGATTTGGAGAGTTTAAAAATTTGTAATTTTTTTAATATTGAATAGAATAAAAATAAGTTAAAATATTAATTAAAAGTTATGGGTTTTAATAAATGGTCTATTCTAAAAATATTAGATTTTTCTTTTTCCTTTTCAATATTATTCAAGATCCCACATTGAAAGTGTACGAGAAATTTTTGGAGTTTGACAACATTATAAATAAAGGGGTTTGAGCATGTTTTTCAATTGAATGAATTGGTGGGTTGATATTTAGCTAATTAAATTCAGTGACAAACTCGGGTTTGTTTTTTTAACTTTTTAATTTCAATAGTCTTTTTTTTTATAAAAAAAAATCTCACATAGTCATTTGATTTTTTGGTAGAACTCATGAGAAAACCTACTTATTATTATTTTTTTCATTTAAAGAGTCAAATCTTTTAAAAAAAAATAGCTTACAAAGCTATTTGATTTTCTTATACTCTTAAGTGTATAGTAAAATGAAATCCCTGCATACATGACGGTCATTAAAGCTAAGATATATATATAAAATTCAACACTATTGGATCAAGATATATTAATTTCTTTTTATATATATATATATATATATATATATATATATATATATATATATATATATATATATATATATATATATATATATATATATATATATATATATACATCCTTTTTTCCTTACCTGAAGAAGGTATGCCTCAATTCATCAATTGCTTGCTATGCAACTTACGAAACTGAGCAGCTACAAATTTCACATCCTCCGAAGTCCGAACCAATCGCGAAGGCTTCGACTTCAGTAAGGGCCGTTACGGTCCGAGTAGAAGAAGGAAGAATGAGACTGGGCCGGGGATCCAAAGCCCAAGTGAGTAATTCTTCACCAGGCCCAAGTCGAGATGAAACCGGTCCGACCAACATCAGCAGTGTAAGAATCCAAATGTTCTCTTATTATGAACAACATTTCACCGGGTCGCCTTCCCGTACTAGCCGAGTTCTGGCCATGCATAGAACCGGTTTTAATCTTTCGCAGATGGGGTCCACCATGCACTTGTCCATTTTATTGTTGGATAAAAAATATTGGATAAAAGAGTATAAAATGAAAGTTATAGTTAAAATTTAATATAGTTTTATGCCTTCTTCATTCTTGTTTAATCCCAAACTTTTGATTCAATAATCACTACTCCCTCCATTCCTTATTAATTGTCGTTTAGGAGAAATCTAGGAGTCCAAATTAATTGTCGTTTAAGGTTCTTTTGTTAGGTGTCAACAATTCATTTCAATTATACCCTCAACATTTTCCTTTCTTTATAATATAGAAGTGAGAGAGAAAGAGAGGGAGGATGGGGTAGTATTGGAAGTTTAGGTGGAATGAACAACTTCCTTAATTTTCTCAAATTGTCTAAAGAGTCTTATATTTAGGAATGGAGGGAGTACCTTATATATAATATAGGCATCAGACATTTTGTTTAAAGACTTTCAACACCACTCCCTCATTTACGATCCTGGACATTTGAAACGTAGAGTTTATAAGATTTGACATATATGTATAGATCTAACATTAGATTAGGTGACAACGAAGCGCAACTCATGCGGTAAGATGCTTCACTTCCAACCTAGTTAGGTCGAGAGTTTAAGTAATACCGGAGGAAAAGTGGAGAACCACTATTGATCCTCCTTTATAAAAAAAACATTAGATTACCAGGTAATTCTAGGTAACTCTAATATTATATTTAAGATGGTATCAATCTAATTTCACCGCTAAAAAGAAAGAAATTTGCCCAATAACTGATCAATGTAGATATTTCAACAATCACAAAGCAAGAAAACCGAGAAATTATTTGAAAGTACTCCCCTCATTCCTCAGTATATACAACATTTTACACATTTTTTCCAAAATTCTAACATATTGTCACATTTTAGAAACTAATATATATCTATCATAACTTTCTCAATCTTACCCTTAACTAATTACTCAACTAATCATTTATAATAACTCTCTAGTTAATAATTAAAAACATTTTAGACTCTTTTCTCTCATAATAATTGTCTTTTAATCAAATTTTAATAACCATAGAACAACACCTTGGGCACTAACCTTAATTTGGTTATGTCGTGGACCATGTCTTTCATGTAGTTGGTTCAGTACTTCTGAATTAGTGCTTTGAACAATACTCTTTGTTCATATTTTTTTTTGCAAGGTCAAGATTAAGTTTCCCTATAAGAGGTTTGCTCCATATAATAAAGCCTGGTTTCAAGTGATTTAAAAAAAAAGGTTCTTTCAAGGTCAGATTAGGACTACAATGTCATCTGCGCCATTAATTTACATTCACATATAATTCTTCACACCAAATGCAACAGAAGTGACCCAATCATCTCAGTGTTTTCTTCTTCCAAACCAGATTACAAATAACAAAACCTGTCTAGCGCGTATCTAGAACATTCATTATAAAAGCTTAATGCGTGCAAGAGTATTGGCAATCTGGATCGCTTCAGGTCAAGCTCGCAACTTCATTGTAGGTACGCTTTACTCAAAACTTCTCTAATTCCTGACCTTCAGCATAACTGCAGCTGCTCTAGCCACTGTTCCGAAAAATACAAGGGTACATTTCAGAAACTGCGTAACAAGTGAATATGCTAAATAATAAACAACAAACATCAAGTTATTTGTGGCTATGCGTGAAAATAAATAAGGCTTGCAAGTTTGAAATGTAAAGATCACTGCACCAGTAAATTATTTCGGAGAGAAATACTAAACTTTATATCGAGCAGGTAAATCCCTGTAACTCTACAAAAGATCTTATTAAGCAACTTGTTGGTTAAAAGCAGTAAAAGTAGGGAGGATTACAAGGTTAATTATTTACCCTCAGCTGTCTCATTCGAGGGAAGCATGAAAAGGAGTTGTACTTCAGAATTCCCGTCTAGGCCGAGCTTCAGCAGGGCTTACTCGGATAGACCTTCCATCTAGGTCCTGCAGGACATGATTACAAAATGAGATATGTATAAATCGATAATAAAATATTAAAATGCATGAAAAGTTGCTTTCATAAGACTGTCCAGTAACCGACTAGTGCCAAATCAAGTAAACATAATTGCAAATAATCGCACCAAGTTATCTGTAATATACTGCATATGCAAGGCACAATAAACCATTCCAATTTTTCATAAAATCATTTTCCGTGCCAAACTTATACCTGTCTCCAATCAACGTCACATTGAGATATTTTAGCGATTTGGCCAATTAGTAGCCATAGGTAGGTCCTTGACCCAATTTTTGTTGATCCATGAAGCATGAATAGTAGAAGAATAAACCAAATATGGCAGGCACATAGTTTCAATTGTAATAAAGGAATTTACTTGCAAGCTTTTGCTAAGAACTGAGCAAAACTAGGTGAAGGCTTTTTGAACAATTCACAAGCAATGCATGCAGAAAATCAGGTAGGTAAAGAAGGAAAGTGCATTTTGAAATAATAGCAAAGAATCACTTACAACACCATTCAGTGAATCAACAGCATTGTTGACCTCATCAGCAGAGCTGTATGTTACAAATCCGAAACCCCTTGACCTGCCACTATCTCTATCGTAAACAACCTTAGCTTCCACTACTTTTCCTTGCTCACTGAACAAGGACTCAAGTGCTAGATTGTCAACGCCCCATGAAAGGTTTCCTACATAAACTCTGTTCATGTCATTAGAACTTCCCCCTCCCCTGTATCCTCCTCCTCCCCCTCCCCCTCCTCTACTAAACGGAGAAGAACCCTCTCTCTTCGGCGGTGGAGGGCCAGAATTCACACGCAATGCCCTCCCATCAAGTTCCTGCAAAACATGATAGTTTGTGCTTAGCATCTGCAAACAAGGAGCAATCACATTTACAAGTAACTGGACATAAAGTAATAATCTATTTATGCTACTAAAATAAAATCTCCATTATTGACAAAGGGAGGTTGACATCGAAATGATTTAAGGACCAAAACTTCAAAATTAAACTAAAAAGTATGTCTTAAAAACCGTGACGCCCAACCCTCACTAGTTAGAACTGCGACTGAGTAGGACATTTGCCTGCCTCTCGGAAATAACTCGATGTAAGATGTATAACTAATCAATAGCTTGCAACTTCACAATTCCAACACTAAAATGTACCATAGTACTACAACAAAAACCTATAAGATTATCAAGAAACTTAAATAGATACAACCTGTTGAACAACTTCAAACTATAACACGACACCAAACATCTAAGATAGCAAACCATTTAAACTTGTATACGTATGTTATAACTGACTCTCACGAGATAAAACCTCGCAACCTTTTTACATTCATCAGTACAAAAGAAGCATAAAACCACTTCATGTAAAAACTTGTAAACCAGGTTCTACAACACTTAGTTGGATAAGACACTGCCACTTTACCTGCATCTGAAATGTTTCAAAAGAAAAACACTTACGAACTAATAGCTAAGGACCTCCTTGTTCCCTCAGGATAAGAAATGAAACTGCATAAGCCGAACTCTATTATGCTATTCTAATACAAAGAGAATTATTAACGCTCAACATAAGCAGATCAAATATGTACATGCAAAAACACATAAAACATAAAGGATGAGCATTTTTACATATCCATCGAATTGCTGAGCAGCAGCTTCAACTTCTTCCACCGACGACATTGTCACAAAACCAAACCCTCTGCTTCTTCCCGTATCCTTGTCATAGATAACCTGCAGTTCAACAAATGTCAAAGATAGCAAGTTAGTCTACCGTCATTCTTGACATAAAACCACACCAAAAACCCTTCACCCCACATAAAGATTCTTGAAATAAAGTTTCACCCTAACATAACAAATCCCAATACCCCAACAAAAAAAGACCTATTTTTTTCCAATTCATACAACTCCCACTGAGTAAATTTAGCAAACAGGTTATGTGCAAGAAACAAAAAAAAAAAACTACGTTAATACCTCAACCATCTCAACATTTCCAGCGCGTTCAAACAAGCCAGCGAGAGCAGCACTGTCAGCGCTGAAAGGTAAGTTTCCGACAAAGAGTTTGAGGTCAGCAGAGAAATTGCGTTCGGGTGGTCCATCAGAAAACCCACCTTCGAATTCAGTAGAAAGAACATTTCTACGAAAGCGCGACGAAGATGAGGATTTCTCAAAGAAGCAAGCAGAAGACAAAGAAGAAGATAATTTGAGAGAGGAAGAAGAAGGGAAAGGGAGTGAAGTGAGGTTAGTGATGGTGGGTTTTGAGAGAGTAAGGGTTTGAGGAGTGAGAGAGAGGAAATGAAGGGAAGTAGCTGAAGAAGCCATTGAAGGTCTGTGAGAGCTTCTTTGGGAGGTTTAAAGATAAGGTTTTTGCTCTGCTGCTGGGGCAAGAAGGGGATTATATAAGGGAGGATATGGATGGGATATTTTTTGATGGAGGAGGCAGAACCCATGGGGGAATCTAGATAAGGTGCAAGGGTATGTTTGTCCAAAACTGTATATAATATCTTCAACCAGCACCCCATTAGGTTAAGGTAGAGATGCCCAAAATGGAACCGAATTGCCGGTTTCGGTTTTACCCGATTACGGGTCCAAGTTTTGAATTGGGCCGGAATCGAACGGTCAGAATCCGAATTGGATTTAGAATCGGCGGTTTGTAACAGTTGGACCCGTTGGTTTGTCAATTTTATAAAAAATTGAAATTAATTATGATTTTTACCTAGAATTGAATTAAAACCGTATTTTGAATCAGAACCGTATGAAATTATATAAATGTAGAATTAAAATTGTATATAACCAAAATTAGAACTGAACCCGGACCGGAACCAAAAGACCCGATCGGTGGGCAACACTATTTAGGAAGAGAGGTTTTTAGTCTTCTTGGATTTACCTTTTTCTTTTATTATTTCTTTTGGGTATCTTAGATTTACCTTTCTATTTTACTCTTTTATGAGAATTACACTTCATTTACCAAAAAGAAAAAGAAAAATGAAACGCCAACTATGAAAAATAATAGATTTTTTTTTTATGGACCGAAAATAAACAATGAAGAAAATTTCTCTCTCTCCTAAGGTAAAGAATTTCTCCTAATATGAAGAATTATGAACCAATCAGTTGGTTATAAATATCATTATGTCTCGAATTGGAATCATATTGTCATCCCTCAGGCTTCATTTGGATCAAATTATTGAAATCGAAATTGAAGGAGATTGTGGATCTAATTGTAATTTTTTCTTTATTTTCCTTCTCTGTTCCACACAAAATACTTATTAATTATACCCTTGACAGGGGATAATTCTGATATGGATCAAGTCTATTGGATCTTGCGGTTCATAACTAGTCACATCATCACAAAGTTGTCTCTCTTCTCATTCTGTGGTGATGTAACCAATTCTGGACAACAAGTTCCACATGTACCTGATCCATATCAATTTTTTTTCATAAAACAGGTAGTAGAGACCAATGGGGGAGGGACGAAATTGACAAACGTGGTCACTTTGCACACCGTGCACTTCCTAATCCGTCGGCTGTAAAATCTCTTCAACTTGCGGGATAACTCCATCTTCAGCCTTCAAACTTCAAAGTATTCAACTTGGAATTCCAATTCTTAAATAAAAAAAATAAAAAAAAGATTAACAAAAAATACTCCATTCAGGTTGGACAAAGAATTTTTAGATGTTACAGCGGTTTGAAAACACATTAGATCATTTGTGACACTCTCTGTAACATATTTAATTATAGTCATGTTCACACTTAAAATTTATCGATTTATCTTAATTTAGATTAAATGAATGAAAATTTTCGTAATTAAACCAGTTTGAAAGGGCAAAAAATCCTCTGTCCCCGTGTCCCCAGCCAATCACAATTTACCATGTGTATATATAATTAAAACAAATATTTATATAGTAAATTCTGATTGGTTAGAGTGACATGAGATACGTACTAAACGACATGGGAGGATTTTCACTCGTTTGAAAGAGGGTATAATCAGAAAATAAAAAGAAAAATACTTCCATTCCAAATTCAAAAGAGGAATTCCATAGATCAAACAACGATTACATTCACAAAAGGTCGGATTGGACTAGATAGTGTTTAGCGGGAAAGTGGAAAGGAACATGCTCTGTAAAAGTTAAATTATTTGTGAGAAACAGTTGTGTTTCTTAAACTTGAAATTTGGCGTTATCCAAAGATCAGGATATGAACTATCAGAGATATAAAACTGAATTTGAGCTGTTGCTTCTCTTAATCAGTCTCTCTATTGGGGGTGAAAATCCTCTTTTCTCAGTTCACTATCATCGTCCCTACACGTAAATCAAAATTTACTTATATAAATAGCTTTTTCCAATTATATATACTGCAGGGGTGGATTGTGATTGGGTTAGGGGACGAGGATGGGGACGAGTGGGGACAGAGGATTATTTGCCCTCTATTGGTAACACATTCAGAACAAAACATGAGAAAAAACTACTCAAATCAAACCCAACGTAGACAGAACTAGAACATTCATATTCACTTTGTTTGGGGGGCGAGAATCAACAAAGGAGTTCCTGGGAAATTACTGGGAGGAGGGAGGAGCAATAGGTAATTCTTGGCGATGTTATGAAATCATCCAATGGACTTACAGATGATGGATAAGATGCAAAACATAAGACTTTTTTATGTTTAACCTCCAAAAACTAGAAATGAGAATCACAAAGTAAAAGAAAACAACAATATAAGATGGTCTAAAGAAGCAGTTTACAAATGATAATGCCTGCTCATAATTTGGCTCTTCTTTGCTCCAGTTTTACAATCTAGAAAGTAAAAACAAACTCCCAAAGACTTGTTGGCCATCAAAAAAACAAAATTTTCAGTACTTTATTTGAACGGGCGAATCAGTGAAAATCTATGGATATAAAGTATTTATAAGTCACTGGGATCAAACGGCGAAAAAAGATGATCTTACATTTGCTAAAACTTGCCTAAAAGTAAACCTGCAAAGACTGTTCTCAAAGTGTGTGTAAAGAATTAGAACTCGCCTCTTAACTCCAAAATCACGCTGCCATTTTTGTTCCTTTCTTTCCCTTCTTGCTATCGGAAGCCTTTTCTTTGATCATTCTTGAAAGAATATCTGCTTGTTTTGTGTTCCCCTCCTGATTGAGGGTTTTGATCAAGTTATCGCAGCTACTCTTGTCAGTAACTCCACCTTTCTCCATTATCTTAGACAAAATTGAATATGCATTAAGAGTCTTTCCAGCACCTAAAAGAGCATCCAAGACTTTATCATAAGTTGAAAACTCGATGCTAAAATCTCTCTCTAAAGAAAAATCTAACAACTTCAGAGCCGCAATCGTCTTTCCTTTCTCACAAAGTACAGACAAGAGGTCATCCAGATTAGGTGCAAGTCCATTCTGCATCAACAGTTCAATTCTTCCCAGGGCTTCCTCGACATGACCCCTTAGAAGAAGAGCTTCCAAGATTTTAGTGATCAAATCCAAGTGCTCTTTCACCCCCTTCTCCAACATAGTATTCATTACCCTGCTAGCTGTTTGAACCCTTCCATCGTTAAATAGGACATCCATGACTGACCTATAAACCGATGAATCTGGGAGATGTCCATTCTCAATCATACTATCCAAAGCCGTTTTAGCATCAGCAGCCTCCCCCTTACTCAAATAGCTTTCAATAAGTGACTTGTGAGCACTTTCTTCCGAAGGAATCTTCCTCCTGGCCATTATCTTCAAAAATTCATATGCCAAATCAGGCGTCCCTTCTTTCGAATGTCCACAAATCATATTGTTGAATGCAACTGGATCCTGAACGCCCATTTTCATCAACTGTCTCAAAAGAGACTCGGCTTTTTCAGTCTGACCATTGCTGCAAAGATACTCGATGATTGGGTTATATGCACTAGGCTCCAAGGGGAGAGTACTCTGTGGTCTCAAGATTATTTCTTTCTCAATAAGCTTATCCAGCAACTTAACAGCTCGGTCGTACAAACCAGCCTTGCAAAAATTCTCGATTAAGACTCCATAATGGCCAGCTTCTGTTGGAATACTCAATCTAATCATTGCTTTGAGTACTTTATCCGCTGCATCAAAATCACCTGCCTTGCATTGTCCACTCATCAACTTTACAAAGATTGCATTGTCCTTTGGAGCGATACGCTTATCCACCATCTCATCCAAAATACTACGAGCTTCAGACATCTTTTCAGCATCACACAGCCCTGGCAACAAGGTTGAGTATGTAACTGCATTTGGTTCAATTCCTAAACCCTTCATTTCTTCCAGCAATCTCAATGCATCATCAACTTTCTCAACCGAAACATACCCTTTCATCAATGTGGTATAAGTAATCACTGTCGGTACTATATTCCTTCCCTTCATCTCAACAAAGTACTTCTCCGCCTCATCCATTTTCTTAATTCGATAACACCCATTAATCATGATATTATAAGTAACCACATCAGGCGAAATCTCTCTATTTTTCATATCCTCAAAGAACCTCAATGCTGTCTCCACCTTTGAGGATAGAAAAAAACCCCAAATCATAAGATTATAAGTATGCCTAGTTGGCTCAATCCCTTCACTCAACATCTTATTAAAATACCTCTTAGCCATCATATACCGCCCTCTACGCATAATAACTTTAAACAAAGCATCATACAACTTTATCGTTCTCTCGACTCCCAACTCCTCCATTTTATGAAACAATCTCACACTCTCCTGAACAATTCCAGCCTTACCATAACTATCAATCAACAAAACCCACAAATCCTCATCCCATTCAACCCCTTTTTTAGGCATATCTAAAAGTATTAACCTAGCATGATTAAGCTTCTCAGCTCGGCCTAAAATCTCAATCATTTTAAAATGGGTTTCCCTATTATGCTGAAAAAGACCCGATCTTTCAACCCACCTGAAAAACTGAAGCGCATGCTCAGAGTTCTTGGAACTATGCAATACATTATAAACAAGTTCATGATCAAAACTGGGAACTAAATTGCGAATTGAAGTCTGTAAACGGGTCGTCCAAGCCCGATTAGCCATCATTCTACAAATAAGATCCTCTATTTTTTCGGAGTTTTGATGCTTACCTCTTTCTCTTTGCCTTCTTTCATACCCTGCAATTGGATCGGTAAACTTGGATTCATGGTGGGTTTTCTCCGGTGATTCTGGTTCTGGGTTCGGATTGGTGGGCTCTGGAGTAGATGAAATGCAAAAGGATAGTAAGGACTGAAGAGAAAATGGAGATGAAATCCTGGAAAGTTTGGGATTGAGATGGGAAGATTTTGATATGGAGAGAAATGCCATTGAATTTTGATAGAGAGAGAGGGTTCGAGAAGATTGAGGTTAGAGTTACATAGGATCCGGAAGCTGGAAGTGAAATGGTGGTGGGTGACTGTTTCAGTAACAGTGATTAGGGTTTAAGCGAGGTTGATGACGATTTTTTTATTACTTTAGCAGCACTGGGAGATGATAATTGAAATAGAACACGAAAACATATCCTACTTTTAGAAATTTACAATAATCAAGGGGTCAATTTGTCAAACTAGTGAATTCTTTATCAAAAGCATTTTTCCTTAAAACAAATAGATTCTTTTTTATTAATATAATATATTTATTATTATTAAGGGAGAGAGACAATTGTAGAACCAGGGTCCAGATTTTTTAGAGCGATATCTATTTTAATTTTGTAACACATGTTGCATAAAACATGTGTTATATTCTTTAGAACATTTGTTAATCGGGAGAAAACGTTTATTTCATAAAATGTGACACATGTCTAGAAGTGTGCAATACCCTTCAAAAAAGTATCTGTATATATTGATATTTTTTTATTTTGCACTATAACTGCTGCCGTTTAATTTGGAGACAGAAAGATTATGTCTATTATGCTAGCCATATTGTTTTATATCATACTAACAGCTATGTACATTTTGACCAAAAATATAGAACATTTCAAGATCAAAACTGGAAACGTTTTTCTTTTTCGATGAATCAAAACTGGATCACTTGTTTGAAGGCTGAAGCTATAAGCAGATACCCTTCCATTGTATATCAACATGAACTTTCCCATGCTTGGACTTGACAAGATGGTACTTTTCATTAATACGGCCATTATGTACTACATCACCAAGATTGATATCCACATGCCCCATTAGCTCCTGTAAAATTGGAGTCGAGCCGATTACGAATATGGTTTTCTAACCTTGATCTTTTAAACTACGAGTCAACCACTCGACTGATACATTATTATCCTAAACAGCGAGCCAATAAGAAAATTCAGAGAGAGTGGCTTATACCTTTGACCTGAGACTGAACTTCCTTGTCTTATTAAGGATTTCGATATGAATTTGATCCTCCAAAGGAGCTTCTTCTAGTACAAACTGAAATTCCTCGTTCCAAATCGGATTCCTGGTTTTCCTGATTGACTATGTAAGAAAATGAAGAGCAAAACAAGTTGATAATGAACTTCGTAAAAAAGTATTCTAAACCTTGAATTTAATCAAATTAGCAGAATGGTATTAATGTGATCACCTTAGTTTTTTTCTTCTCTCCTCGGAATAGAATTAAAGCATAAGGATTATTATCTCGCTTTCCTTCAACATCGTCTGCACCTATTACTGTAACTAGTAGTAAACCAGCTCGGTCTATAGACAAGTCTGAGGGAACTTTACTGAAATTTTCACCTCTATCGCGATCACCTTCAACTCCATTAAACTTGTTACCGTCTTCATGAAATGGAATGAAGGTCACCATGACCGTGATTTGGCCTCGTGACTTCTTGTTTTGAGAATCATTAGGGATTTGTGCTATTCAGTAAATCAAGTGTATACTCTTTCTTCTCATATGCTCTGAGCAAGTTCAATGGGATTTCTTGCATTCCTAATTTGTCATGAGCTCCCACCTATAGACAAAAATTTAGAATCTAAACCTGGTTAAATACAATTCAACTAAAATATAAAGCTCAAATTGCACGGTTAAATCACGAAATTCTTATCAGTAAATCAAGACATTTTCCAGTACTTCCTAGGTAGCAATGTAAGTAATTAACTTTGTGAAGTGTAAATTGATTCTTTCTGAAAATATTAGGGGGATTATTTGATATAATGTGACAAGATAATAGCTTTGCTGACCTTATCCCAGTCATAGAGATGTAACTGGAGAACTTGAAAATGGGGGTCTTTTACTGTGAGCTTGACGTCTTCATTCCACTCGGGGTTCAGAGTTTTCATCTTGATGGTAGTTTTCTTTGAAGTGATCATCTCCCCGTCGATGCTAAGCTGAACGTATGGATCGGATGCTCCAAGAAAGTCCCTGCTTAGGAGTTTCCGTGCCCTCAGAACCTTCACGTGCAGTATGCCAATGGGTTTCGCCACAGCTCTATTAAACAAGCACAAAAGAATAATTAAAAATAATTAACAAAGAAGATGCACCCTGAACAAATAGATGAATAAAAAGACAATAAGTACACATCTCTTAGTCAGCTTGGCCTTTCAAAAGTATTTGATGGTTAAATGTCCCGGTCAAATGCCTTCACTTTTATATTAGATAAGAATTGTCAAAATTGAAGCTTTGAGCTATTTCCCGGAAGGATGAGATTGTCACAGGACTATTACTGGAGTGTCATATCATGAATGTCTAATTATGCCAATAAGCTAAGAAAATTTCCCACTCTTAAACACGATACTTCTTAAGTGGCTTCAGAACTTACATTGAACTTTCAAGAATGGGTATTTCAAGCCTTTGAGGCCAGAGATAAAGCTTGCAGACTTCTTTACCTATAATGTCCTGCAATAAAAATAACGATAATAACAACAATAAAATATTATATGAACAGATCTTATTAGTTTTTCTAAGTGCTTACTAGTACGCACCATTCATGAGCAGAAAAAGTAAAGGAGCAAGAGCAAGGAACGAAACAAGGATGACCTGTATGATTTGGTATAGACCAGGGATTGCCATAATATCCCCTCCCATGACCTTCAGCCCAAAATCCACCACTGGCTACACGAATCGCAAACATTGTCACCAAGCAGAAATCAAATGTTTTCACTTCCTTGAAGCTATACCATAAAATTTTAACCAATGGACATGGACTCGTAAAAAAGTGTAAATCTCAATTACCTCACCTTCTTCAACAATGATACTACTATATTTGAAAAGCACGGAAATGTTGGTACAAACGGTCTGAGAACTATCCTTGGTGTTACTGATATTTGTATATCTATCAACTGCAAAGCATAACAAAGAACTACTTTCATGATATAAAAATCACAGCTTGTGTAAAAATAATATGCATAATACACGACATAGGAGATAAATGTTTTTTCGACATACTTTATGTTGCCTGAGTGAAAATAATTTGAATAAATCAATGGTGCTAAAGTTCCAAATAATCAATATCAAAGAAATATGTTTTGGGAGTTCATACCTGTACTGTGATCAGCGGAGATAATAGCTTTACTGCCACAACTATGTTGGGGTTTCCTGCCCATCTAAGTGGAACTTCAAAAGCTAGTTGCTTCTCATTAGACTCAATAGACCTTTATCCCTGTTAAATGGAAGATTCAAATCCCATGTTCTTGTGAGTACAGCAAAGACTAATTATAGCATGCAAAGAGTACATTCACTACTCACTCGGTTATCTCTTGTAACTAGTTCACTTCACATACATAAGTAACAATTTCCAAAAGAGTTTTACCCTCAATTATGGGAGGAAGAGTTCCAAGAGTAAGGATCTCAAAATCTATGGATTTTATCTGAAATTTGCCAATGTACTCATCAAAGTAAGGTTTCATTGTGCTTCTGATGGTTTCACAAATTGCCTGCAGAAGAAAGAAGGTCATGCTGCATAATTTTGACAGTCCAATATTCCTCAAATTTCTGTCAAGCAAGACTAGCACAATTGGAACAGCAATTCAGACTCGGAATAATAGATCCCAAGTTTCGATACCCTCCCCGATAGTATTTTCGGGTTTTTTTTTTTTTTGGTCAAGGGGGTTAAAATATATTTGTGATCCTACAGCTTCAAATGACGAGTATAAAATCGCAGACAGAGCCAGGAGTAAGCACAGCGACGGCCCGCCCCTAACATTTTAAAACTATTTCTATTAATTTTCTAGGCATTTAATTTCTAATCCTTGAAATTCTACACTGCAACATTTTCCTCGAAACTCCTTTATAAGTTCTCCCAATTCAAAGTTCTAGCTCCTTCTACCGCCATACAATCTTAGAAACCAAGAGAAAAAAAATTCTAAAAGTTTACATCACCTTATCAAGGTAAGGCCACATATAATGTATAAACTGGTTCAACCATTCAACCTACAAAACAATTTTGAAATTTTCATTACAGAAGTAAAGAAGGTTAAAGTAACTTTAAGTTGCATAATTTGTGAAACCTTGAGTAAAAAGCTCAGAGCTCACACGCTCATAATCTGGATTCATCACCCAAACTGGCAATTGAGGTAAAAGTTCAAATATGCTGCTGAAATCAAAGTCCTCAAGTGGCCTAATAACCGGTTCCTGCAAAAATTCAGGTTCACACAGTTGAATTTCACAAAATAGCAACAAATGTAAAAGTAAATATATTCTTGATTATTATTTCAGTTTCACAGTTAGAAATTCAGCATAAATAGGGACTGATTGGTTGGCTCTGATAATTACAGATTAACTTTGAAAGCAGCTTGGCCTTGGAAGGCTCTGAAACAAGTATGACTAAACCATACTCCCTTCATTTCATAATATAATTTGTTTAGTAAATGTAGCGAAAATTAAGAAAACAAAAAAATAAGATATTTTTAGTCAAAATATGAATATTACTCTCTTAAATATAAGTATTCGTATACAAATCCTATCTAATAGAGTAATACTGATAATTTAACTAACAAAATACCATAATTTTTGCTTCCTTTATTTTCGCTACATGTCTTAACTTATACTGTGGAATGGAGGAAGTACTATTCGTCCTCACAAACTAGCAAATAGTCACATTGCGATTCCTTAATTATTGATACAGTCAAATGGTGGTGCTGCTGAACCAATCACGCCCCGAATGGCTAAGATAGTTGTTAAGAACAACTAATTACAGTGTTGTTAAAACAACTAAGCTATTTAAATCGTTGAATCAAATACCTAACAATCTAAATTGGTTCAGTATCGTGCTGCTACGTATTGATATACCACACTAAATCTATTATGAGACTCGTACAATACTCTCTTCAACGTTCTAAAATCGTTGTCTTCTCACAGCTTACTTTAATCTTATTTAGTTTATAATATATATAAGTGAAGCGTACCAAAAAATCCAGAATTTATTAAATATACTATATTCGGTAACAAATTGCATATCATTTTTTTTTCTATTATATACATTATTAGTGGACAGAGATGTAAATCGAATTCATGCCATATCATCTAATATTATACCTCCTCACAATTTGCACAGTTAGCAATGCAAAATGCTGTCTTAACAAATTCAAATGTAGAGAATATGGATTTACCTTTACATCTCGTGGCTGGAAGAATATGAATATGAGGAAACCTAGAAAAAGGCCAAAGGGGACTCCGATTACGAAGCCTATAATTTCCATAAAACCACCGAGAAAGCTCATTTTTGTTCTCTGTTTGTTCTTCTGGATCAAATTATAATTGTGTTTACGAAGAGGAAAAAAGCAACGCAAAGCAAAAATGGCGAACACGCAATGCGTATGTTACGACCTCCATTAAAGGATTTCGTAAATTTGGATGCTTTAATTGGAGTGGATTGGTTTTAAGCGTATCAATGGACAAAAGAGATGGTAGTATTTACTTGTACGTAGCAAATAACCAATCGACTCGCTCCTTCCCGTCTCTTAGATTTCGGGCGATTAGCTTCGACTCCAATTCTACAAGTTTTTTTTTTTACTGAATAAATTTTTTTCATTAATCACAAAATAGTTAAGGCCATTATAATAAAAAGAAGGGTAAAAAACGCTCACGCCCCCTAAACTATTCCCTTTTTTGGTTTTTGACCCTCAACTAAAAACGGTCAAGTTTCACCCCTAAACTATTTCGGTTTTTGGTTTTTAACCTTCAATCCATATTCTCCGTTACATCATAACGGAAGTCCAAAAAATGGGGGCATTTTTGGGCAATCTGTATAAGATCCTAAAATTTTTGTTTTTATAAAAAAAATAACCTATTATTCTGACGAGAAAGAAGAAGTCGCCGGTGAGAATAGTGACAGAAGAAGCCGGAAGCCGGGTACCACACCTCCTCTCCAACCACCAACTGTAAATTCCAACCTCTAAAAAAAATCTTAAAAGACCCTTTTTTCCCTTAAATTTAATTCTATTTATTATGAATGATATGATTTTCCCAAAATGCCCCTATTTTTTGGACTTCCGTTATGATGTAACGAAGAATATGGATGGAAGGTCAAAAACCAAAAACCGAAATAGTTTAGGGGGTAAAACTTGACCGTTTTTAGTTGAGGGTCAAAAACCAAAAAACGGAATAGTTTAGGGGGCGTGAGCGCTTTTTACCCTAAAAAGAAAATCAGAAATTACAAAAAAATAAAAGTTATACAATGATTTAAAAAATCATGCTAACAAACAAAAATCACACTCAAAAAACTCGGGTGGTTAGGAGATACTAATATAAAAACTAGTAAAATAAACAAATAAATAATATTCTTCTTCGCAGCATCTCCATCGCAATCCTTGAAATACAGAGGCAGGAGAAAATCAATTTCAACATCTTTATTAGGGATCGACAATTTGTAGGACCATGGGCGTATCAACTGTCCTACAAATTGTCTCGGGAAGATGTAGAAAGTTTATAAAGGGCCCAGATCAAATTCGGGTTGAAAGATTTCTCCTAGAAACAAAGCAAATAAGTCTAGATCTGTGAAGATCTTAGACAGATCTACCCCGTGTCTTGAATCTTGAAAAAAAAAAACACATTGAAATAAGTCTCATATGATTTGTGATACAAAATAGAGATATAATAATCAAACAAAAGCAGATAACTTGCCAAGATTCGATCATTAGCCGAAGTCAATGGCCAAATTTGGCCAGAGGCAGAGGGAAAAAAAAAAAAGAAACAGGAAAACAGAGGGAGAGAGAGAGAGAAAGAGAGAAAATAGAGGATTTAAGATTTCCAATTCTAAAGGTTATTATATTCACAATGGAACTAATTTCATTTGTTAGATGTTTTGATTCGATTACTTTTTTTTATACCCATTTTGGGAGTACTCGGCGTTTATCGTAGACTAATTCTAGTTTGGCATCACAGTTGGCCCGTAATTAAACGGGTGAGAGTCTAATTCATACTACTCTTAACACTAAACGCACAACCATAAGAAATTTCCACGAGAGTCGAAATCCACCAAAGAATTCGAACACTCGTTAACGGTTAGGCATATGACATCTTCAACCAGATATGTAATTAATTATTTTGGAAACAGTTATCTTATTCATCGGCCGAACGATTATTAATTCAACATCAGCTGTCTCAGAGCCCGAGGTTGTTTTGATTTAACTATTGAGATAGCTATTTAAAATTAAATATGTAATTATTTGTTTTAGAACAATTATCTTATTCATCGGCCGAATGATTCAGATTAATTCAACACGATTGACATAATAATTGTTTGCTTGAAATCCAAACGTGCAATACTTGATAAAATGCGATAAAATAGTGTTAAAATACACAAATATTGTATATTGCTAATTGATATGCCATATATATACCCATTATATGTACTATATAGGGCGTAAAGTACATGAAATAGTGTATCGCATAGTGATAGAGCTAAGGGGCAAGGATGACCGTTCATCCTTTTGAAAAACGATATATTTTCATTGGGTAATTTTTTCCGACCCTAAAGAATTATATTTTTGCCCCAAAATATATTTTTGTCTCTCCAAGGTGTTATCCTGACACCACCTCTTTATCACATATAATATATAGTGTATATTTTACATTCGGTAATACTTCATCCGTTTCAAATTACCTGTTCACTTTTTAATTTGTAAGGGAATTAAGGTTTCATCAAATTTCTATATTGGGATATGATAAAATGTCAAATATGACTCTATTTAATATTACTCAAATTTAATTATACCTTTTATTTTCTCATATTCTTCTCTATTCAACATTTATTGTGAGGAGTGGGATTGGAAAAATCATCTGAACCATTTATCTAGTAAGTGAATAAATATTTTGGAATATATTAAAAAGGAAATATAGATAAATAATTTGGGATGGAGGGAGTATATTTTAGTACATTGTATGGTGTAAAAATCGACGCTAACGGATATAAACCAATTGTTGCGCCGCATCCATTTGTTGTCAATGTGGCAGAATAAGCCACGATATTCGAGATAAGGCCATCCAACTTCGAGAAATTTTATTCTGGTAGGTGACTAAGTTTAAAAGTTACATTCAGCTAATGAATGCAGTACACGTACGAAAGAGAATTGCCAAAAAGTCAATTCTCTTTCCTACGTGTACTGTATTCATTGACTTGAATGTAACTTTTAAACATAGTCACCTACTAAGATTAACTACTCTTCAACTTCGGGGTTGGTGGTATATCACCTATTGTACCAGTTCGTGGAACAACTTTTTTCAATACATACGAAATGTCTTAGGATAATATTTTAAAGTTAAAAATTATGATAGATGTTCTAAGATTTAGAATAACTGTCCGTTTTAAATTAATCTTAACCGTTAAAAATTTAATCCAACGGACAAGGGAAATTTTGCACGTACGAAATTAGCATGTTCCGCACTGAAACCAAGTGAACTCGATAACTTTAAAAAAATAATTATATAGCATATTATCAATGTATACTTATATAATGTATTTACACTATTTTGCATATTTTTATTTTACAAATTTCTCTATGATTGAAAAAGCACTTGGAGTGTTTTCGGAAACTTTTACATGAGAGATTGTGACAAGATAGTAACTAAAAGTCTGAATTTTCATTAGATCGTTTCTCAAATAACTCAAATACATGACCTTGTTATTAGTACGCCTTTTAAAATTAGAGGCGAAAGCAACTAAACTATATTTACTTGTTGTCGTAGAGTTCCTTTTGAACACCATTCGTGGCTTAAGTGGGAACTCCGAAAAAATATGGGCAAGAACTCGAGTGTATTACAAAAATGGGCCATCTAGTTCTTGGGCTGGAGATCTGAATTTGAAACTTAAGTACTCATAACTAGGACCGATTGTGATAATATATTTAGTTTTATCCCTAAATGTTTTGGGTTTAACGGTGAATGGGCCCATCACACTCAGAAAATTAACTAGAATAAGTCTGCACAGAGAGGGGAGTAACAAATATTGTCAAAAAAGTATCACTAGTATACTAAATAGCCATTCATAAAATAAAATAAAAAAATTAAAGGAGCCTAATTTGGTACTGCTCTGCTTTTTGGCATGAACTTTTTAATATGTCAATGTTAGAATTTCGAGTTTATCCCGAAGTGACCACATTATTCTGGTGATGGCGGATCTTTCTGCATGAGTCACTCAACCGGGATTAGTAGATTTAGCATGTTGAATAGTAATTTATTCTTTCTTTTCGCGTTCAAAAGTAAGTGATCAAACAATTATTTAGAAATCGTTATTTACTAAAGCAATTATCTTAGTCATCGGATCGGACGAGACGATCCAACAACTTAAATTGATTCAATATGCTACTACTTATCAGCGCCGGGACCAAAATGCTTTTAGCGGACATAGTGCCTCCATTTTTGTTTCTCTTCTTCCCAAATGCTGATTCTCTCAACTGCTTCCTCTTCATTTCCTTCCATCTAAGCATAAGTGGAAAATCAAGAATTTATTACTACAACTAACAATGAATCCTGTCCTAAGAAGTTAAGGTACAATGAACCAATCCTAAGAAGTAAGAACCCCCCTTAATTAAATACACTTAAGTACGAAACCCCCAAAAATCACAATCTAGTAAACAAGAATATAGCACTAACTAGATTCTTGGGAGGCCATATGGGACTTTGTCTCTAATAACTGAATCTGTTAAAAACTGCCCTAAGAAAGAACTACCACTCATTTTTTGTGGCTTTCAATAGCATAATAATTTCATCAAACACTGCCTAAGAAATTATACTTAATACTCCCTCCATTCCCTATTAATTGTCGTTTAGGAGATATCTAGGTATCTAAATTAATTGTCGTTTAAGATTCTTTTATTAGTTGTCAACAATTTATTCCAGTTATACCCTCAACATTTTTCTTTCTTTACCTCCGTCACCGTCCACCAGCATCATTCTCCATATCCAACCGCCACCACCATCTCTGAAAATGGTCCAAATCAACAGCACTTGTTCAATTTTTTAACATCAAATGAGAATACAAAACTCCATCATCAATATACTTATCTTTCTCCCTTAAAATCAAACTCAAGAGACAGAAGAAAAAAAACCAAAAGACTGAAGAAATTGATTGACAGTAGAAATAAAGTGAAAAATAAAAAGAAAATGTTGGGTATAGCAGAAAGACTGAAAAAGAAGCAAAATCCCAAAAAACTCAACAACCCACTTCCTATTTCACTCTCAAGAACACAAAGAAGAATTAAATATAGAGAAAAATGCCACGAATTTTCAGTAGCATACAAACAAAAGAAAACTAGCAAGAAGGTTGAAGAAGAATATGACTGCCAATTCATATTTCCCCAAAATTCTCATTAACTGCCAATTCATATTTCCCCCAAAATGCCAATAATTCTCTATTTATTCTTCTTATTGTTCAGATTGACTGCCAGTTCATATTTCCCCAAAATTTCCATTCCTAAATCTCTAATTTTCCAACCCCAATCCCTCAAAATCGCACTGCCCAGTCCCGGTTTGGAAGAAACCCTTTCATTTTCTTGGTTTTCTTGAAGCGTTTGTGTAACACCCCGCTCCGTAAGCATTTTTAGGTATATCAATTTTGAGTTGGTTTTAAATTAGATTACTAAAAATTAATGGAGAAATTATGGGATTTTGGGAGCTTGAATTTATGTATGTCAGTTGATATTTTATTGTCTCATGAATATAAGGATTTGGATTATTCTAAATCAAGGTTATAATCAGTTTATCAGGTGAGTGGTCCTAACCCTTTTGTAAAATTATATATAAGTATTGTGTATTCATTTATTCATTGCACTCATGATCTGGATCCACTCATGACATGCATTGATTACATTTATTTGTCATCATGAAATATCTTTCTGAATAGGGGCATTTTTGTAATATTATTTTATTGCATTGGAAATGATAAATTTGACTGAATCTTATATGGATTTGTCCTGTGAATATTGACATGGCATGATAAGACTACGAGTCTATTGAGTCGGGCCCAATTATTTGATCTGAAGGAGCTAAGTGCTACACCAAAAAGGGTGTGAGCCACCTCTAGAGTCCTAACTTTGAATGTGTTCATTTGGGGCCCGTATGAAATGTGATATGCTGTTATTGTGATGCCTATGTCAATTTCACCTCGACAGTCCCGTACAATTATTTTCGAATCAGGCCCCTTATTATACGAGTATAAATATGATTTTCTGATTGTTCGAACTATTTTTCGGATATAAAGTACTTTGGAAGGAAAATGGTTTTAAAGACATACGCACCACTTGCACGGCTCTCACTGAGCTTCGGCTCACGTTTTCCAAATGTTTTCCCCCTCCACAGGTATCTGAAGGTGGTGTGACATTTTGGGTATCAGAGTGCGCAGCGGAAGCCCGGCATTAGTGATCTGGATAAATGGATATTAGTCTTTTATTTTATCGAATTTCAATGTAACCTTGTGGATATTATTTGTTTTGGGTAATAGAATGTTTGTTTAGAGCCTTGGCGGTTCGGCTCGTCCCCGTCCGGGCGAGGGGGTGGGTCGGGGCGTCATAGTTTGGAAGAAAAAGGGGGGGAAATGAGGGATTTTGATACAGAAACCCATTTAATTTTCTTAGATTTCTTGGATTTCTTGAAATGTTTGGAAGAAAAAGGGAAAAAAAAGGGATTTTGATACAGAAACCTAGAAACCCATTTCATTTTTTTGGATTTCTTGAAGTGATGTTGTTCTTGAAGGGGTTGGTTGATGATGGAAGATGGGGGGAGGAGTATTATAAGAAGGGGTTGGTTGACGATGGATGGAGTTTGGGGATTTGCTGGATCGAGAGGAAATATGAGATGACGGTGGTGGGGTGGGGCGGTGTTGAGAGAGAGAGAAGAAGGAGGAGGGAGGGTTTGATTTTATTTTTATATTTTAAATACGAAATGACTATGTTGCCCTTGTTCTTTTAGTGCATGTGCACCTTGAATTGCTGGAAATCACGTCAAAATGGGTGTTTAAGACTATGTAGGCGGAACGTAAATTGTTTAAGGATTCTTTATATTGAAAAAATTAAATAGGAATTCTCGAGAGCAATAAAAATAAGTTGGAGGGACGAATACTTGACTTGTTATTAGTACACCTTTTAAAATTAGAGGCAAAAGCATCTAAACTATACTCCCTCCATTCCTAAATATAAGATTCTTTAGACAATTTAAGAAAATTAAGGAAGTTGTCATTTTCACCTAAACTTTCAATATTACCCCACCTTCCCTCTCTCTTACTAATACATCATAAAGAAAAGAAAGGAAAATGTTGAGGGAATAATTGAAATAAATTGTTGACAACTAATAAAAGAACCTTAAACGACAATTAATTTAGATACATAAATATCTCCTAAACGACAATTAATAGGGAATGAAGGGAGTATTTACTTGTCTTAGAGTTCCTTTTGAACCCCATTCATGGCTTAAGTGGGAACTCCGAAAAAATATGGGCAAGAACTCGAGTGTATTACAAAAATGGGCCATCTAGTTCTTGGGCTGGAGATCTGAATTTGAAACTTAAGTACTCATAACTAGGACCGATTGTGATAATATATTTAGTTTTATCCCTATTAAATGTTTTGGGTTTAACGGTGAATGGGCCCATCACACTCAGAAAATTAACTAGAATAAGTCTGCACAGATAGGGGAGTAACAAATATTGTCAAAAAAGTATCACTAGTATACTAAATAGCCATTCATAAAATAAAATAAAAAAATTAAAGGAGCCTAATTTGACTGTCTCTGCTTTTGGCCCGCAAGCTTTTTAATATGTCAATGTTAGAATTTCGAGTTTATCCCGAAGTGACCACATTATTCTGGTGATGGCGGATCTTTCTGCACGGGTCCCTCAACCGGATTAGTAGATTTAGCAAAAAAAAATGTTGAATAGTAATTTATTCTTTCTTTTCGCGTTCAAAAGTAAGTGATAAAACAATTATTTAGAAATCATTATTTCTAAACAATTATCTTAGTCATTAGATCAGACAGACGATCCAACAACTTAAATTGATTCAATATGGTACTACTTATCAGCACCGGGACCAAAATGCTTTTAGCGGACATAGTGCCTCCATTTTTGTTTCTCTTCTTCCCAAATGCTGATTCTCTCAACTGCTTCCTCTTCATTTCCTTCCATCTAAGCATAAGTGGAAAATCAAGAATTTATTACTACAACTAACAATGAATCCTGTCCTAAGAAGTTAAGGTACAATGAACCAATCCTAAGAAGTAAGAACCCCCTTAATTAAATACACTTAAGTACGAAACCCCAAAAATCACAATCTAGTAAACAAGAATATAGCACTAACTAGATTCTTGGGAGGCCATATGGGACTTTGTCTCTAATAACTGAATCTGTTAAAAACTGCCCTAAGAAAGAACTACCACTCATTTTTTGTGGCTTTCAATAGCATAATAATTTCATCAAACACTGCCTAAGAAATTATACTTAATACTCCCTCCATTCCCTATTAATTGTCGTTTAGGAGATATCTAGGTATCTAAATTAATTGTCGTTTAAGATTCTTTTATTAGTTGTCAACAATTTATTCCAGTTATACCCTCAACATTTTTCTTTCTTTATGATATAGAAGTGAGAGAGAGGGAGGGTGGGGGGCAATATTGAAAGTTTAAGTGGAAATGACAACTTCCTTAATTTTCTCAAATTGTCTAAAGAGTCTTATATTTAAGAATGGAGGGAGTAATACTCTTTATATTTTATAACATAAGTCGTTTAGGACATATAGCGAAAATTAAGGAAGTAAAAATAAAGGTACTTTATTAATCAAAATATCAATATTACTCTCTTAAATAGAACTTGTGTAACATTAAGTCTTTTTAAGAGAGTAATATTATAAAGGTTTTTTTAAGTATCGTGTAATAGTATAAAGGTTTTTTTTAGTATTTTAAGAAATGTGACACTAAAGTTCAATGAATTTGAACATCATTATAACTTAACCATCTTTTTTAATTGGCGGGTATATTCATGTTAAATATATATGTATAATATAATATGTAAGTATATTGTTCTTTTGATACATTGAAAAGCCAGCAACAGATTCCAGCATGTGCTAGATACTTTATTGTTCATTTGAGCTTGAAAAATAATTGTTTCAAAACGTTGATGGCAAAATGATAACATTTCTCTTTTTCAACAAAGAGTTTAGAGTTCAATAATTAACATTGTACTAAAAAAAGGAATATATTAATTATGCTATTATTGGATTAAAGAAGAGGACTGAAAACTATTTGTACTTTCTAATGAAGGGAAAGAAACATTTCTTTAAATCCAAAATAATTTTGTAGAATTTCTATTTCTTTTATGCATCATGATATCTTGGAGTAAAAAAAAGATAAAGATCAATGACAATTAATGTAATTTAAATGCATATTACCACTTAATGAATACATACAAGGGTTGGATATGTGAGGATATATATGCGGTTTTATATGTTATAATATTTTGTTTAGTACACGAATTAAGGTATTTTATATAGTATAATGTGAATGGTCCAAACCGATAAACTTTTTTTTTCTTAATCAAAGAAGAAATTTCATGAATTAGCAGATTGGCAAGAAACATGCAAGGTTTCAATAAGTGTACATGAACTTATAAGACTAAAATCTAACTGAATTAGCAAATGTGCGACAATATTACCATCACGTCATAGATAACTAAATGAAGCACCAATGAATAAGATAAACCAAATGACCAAGATCAAAAAGGTAATCGTCAATTCATCATCACCATTTTGAAGGCGAGAAATTAGTTCCATGCAATCACCCTAAAAAGAATTATCGATAAACTTTCTTGATATATTATTTGAAGCAATTTTATTAATATATTAAAAAGTTATACCACTAATAAATGTAATCTCAATCAAAAATTAAAAGTTAAAATTCTTTCCTAATGTAAAAGAACAATGATTTTCCGCATGTTTGTAAATTTTTTTGACAAATTGATCAAAGTATCCTTCAGAACTCAATCAAATTTAGTCAACCCCGTAATACTTGAACACCAATATTATAAAAAAAAAGTTGTAATCTCAACATTGAAACAATTGAATGACTTTAATAATAAAAATATTACTGAATGATTAGTCTTGAACATAAGAAAACTATATAAATCAAAATTTAGCACCAAACATTTTAATAATACATATCTCTTTACCCCCAACTAACTCCAATAATATGGTGTTGACAAAGATATTAAAATCTAAATAACCAAAGTCAATTCAGGAATACTTCTAGTTCTTGCCCACACCATTTGAATTGCAGACATATTTATTTATTTATTGAGTTTTCTTATTCTAATACTTCAGCCTAACAACGACTCGAGCCGAAGCAAATTAAGATGCAAGGTTTGGATGAGAGGGAACCACGAACAAGATCACCCTGTTTTTTAATTTTTTTGTGGTATAAAGTGATATTGTTTTAACACTAAACTGGTTAAACGTTAACATCTCCACATGTTGCGATAATTAAGAAAACATATATTAAGATATTTTTGTAATCAAAATATTAATATTATTCTCTTAAATAAAATTAATGGTATACAAATATTATTTAAGAGAGTAATATTGATTACAAAAATTTCGTAATTTTTACTTCATTAATTTATGTAACATGTAATAAAAATCTTATATTTAGGAAGGGAGGGAAGTACAAAGCAAAGGTTATTGTTCTCTTGAGTCTTGACTACTTGGACAGTCACAAACATAACTTGCCTGTATACAAGATAAAATGATATCAACTATACTACATTCATTCCTTATTATAAGACTTTAAGGATATGTAGTTGTCACACTTCGTGCCCAGGAAAATGTCCTGACAATACCTTATTGTCAATGAGACACAGAACTCAGAGCAGAAATTATAAGTTCCATTATATCATTCTATTGAAGGAAAACAAAGTCTTACATTATAATAAAGTGCAAGTCCTTACTAAGAGTTATTACAAACTTAAAGGTTCAAAAAGTAAATAAACTAGTTCAGCTATTACACATGATCAAGTTAGATCACTCATCAAAGTTCCCATTCCAAACTTCCACATACTCATCATCAAGTATCTCATCATCTGCAAATAAAAAAAGTAAAGACACGAGTTGCGAAGTCCAGCAAGCATCAATACCCTTGGGATGAAGTGTCAAATAAGACTCAAAACCGTTCCCGACTTTCTGAAATCAATGAAAACATAACATAACTTTACATAGCTTTAAATAACCTTTAAAACACTTATAATACACCTCACATAAATTACAAAAGACTTGGCTTTGAAATATGATCAAACGGAAGTCAAAATGGGTCAAAACAGAGACATGTCAAAAATTGGGATGCGGCGGTCTTCCGTACCCTTGGCCCGGTGGACCGGAGGGGGTGTCCGGTCCAGCGAAGCTTAGCTCTGGTCGACCGGAGCCCTTCCGAAATTTGGCCAGAAGCCCCAGCAGTTTGTCCGGACGATGGAAAAACAGTCAGAACATACCATTTTAGTGCAATAACAAAGAAAAAGTGCATTTATGCACCTTTCGAATCCCAGTCTCAAAATACTCAATTTTGATGCAAATGCACATGTAATAACAAGACCAAAACAAGAACAACTAAGCTATAAACCGTACTCGTCGAAATCTAACATCTATACATCGAAAATGTGACACAAGCACCATGTGTTTTTCATCCAAACATACACAACATTAAACTCTTCGTATACGATTGATGTTATGAACCAACAAATCACACGACCGAGATCAATTGTCTATTCATAATGTTAAAGAAAGTTCGATAGTTTTCCATACGCTTGGTTGTCAAACAAAATATACATTAAGGAGAGAAAATCATAGTAATAAGTGTTAACGAATGAATGGATCAATGTTAATCAAGACTCCTTTAGCGCAGAAGTTCTCAATCATGGCATTGTTGCCTTTTGCATGTTCCTTAAATTGTAGGTAAATTGGTGAATTTTGTCCTTAATTAATTTTTAACTTGATATACAACGATTTTCTATTATTATATTATGAAACAATTTAAATTTTGTATCTAAAGTTCTTCCGTACAAAATGTAACAGTCAACTATAAATTGAAAAAAATAAATGAGTCAAAGGAAAAAGTGTATGGGCATTTTTTGTACATTGCTATACAAATACACCACCCCCAAAAACGCACTTTCTTCTACTATTTCTTCACATTACTTTTTTTCTCTCTCTTTCTTGTAAAAGGAGGATCAATAGTGATTCTCCACCATGACTCGAACTCCCAAACTACCGGTTAAAAGTGAAGCATCTTACCGCATAAACTGCATTTCGTTGTCTTCTTCACCTTAATTAATTTATTCTTGCTTGCCTGCCTGCCTTTGTCTATATGGCATTTTTTTTATCATTCTGTCAAGAAAGTTCTATACATTTTTCTTGAGATTTTTTCTTCCTTTCAATTTGGCAAATTGTCAAGGTATTTAATTTCCTTGGCAAAATTGTTTGCTGATCCTTTCTGGATTTTGCTGATCAAGCTTGGAAATCCCATTTTCTTGAGGTTTCATTCCAAAGATTGGAACTTTGTGAAAAATATTTAAACATCTTAATTCTCCAATTTCTGTTGAATCATGGTCTAACTTGCTGTATATTCTATGAATATCTCCACAACTTCAGAAATTTTGGGATTTTTTTAAAATCAAAATTGAGTTTTTTATTTTCCATGGGGCTTTGTCACGGAAAACCAACTTATAACCCCCACAAAATCTATAGAAAATCCCACAATTCCAATTGATAATGAACCACCATTGAGTAGTAGTACTACTCATACTGGGAAAACCCAAAATTTACAAGTGCAAACAAGACAAACATGACTTAAGTTACTGTTTTATTTCCGATTCTTTCTTATATAACCGCTACTTACCATCAAAGGTTACTTATGTCAATGGGGCAAAAGTCCGCCCACGACCGTGAGATCGTGAGTTCGATATTCTCCCCACGGATGAGGCATACTTTAATTTGACTCCTTTTCTAGTGAGGCAATTTTATCTTCCCGCTCATGAGGCATCGCCCAGCGGGCGTCAACAAAAAAACCCGCTACTTACCCCTTTATGTTTTTATCTTCTTCTTTTTATGACGTGACAATTCTCTCCTTCATGGCTCTTTTACCCATGTCTTGTCCTTTTATACCTTTTCCCCATTTTTATCACAACTATGATTTCCTCTTTAAGTGGTGACTTAATGTTCTAATTTTTTTAACATTTGGTACTTCTGGACTCTTATTTCCTTTAGAGATAATCAATATTTATACTCATTATCTAACTTTGAAAAGCAAGTTATACCCTTTATCTTTTTTGTGTGCCATATATAGCCAATACAATTTTCTAGTGCCATTTATACCCAAACAGAGCGAATCTGGATGATAAGAGGGACGAATCGGACAAAGCAGGGATTCGGAGGCGTGAGTAAGCACTCTCGGTGAAAGCCGATCTCGCGTCTTCCTCGGTTTGAATGATTTCATCTCCCGAGAAACCGGAGAGACGATTAATTGCTTTCTACTGATCGACTGAAATCCTCATTTTGGGTATAAATGGCACCTCAAAAATTATACTGGCTATTTATGGCACGCAAAAAAGATAATGGGTATAATTTGCTTTTCAAAGTTAGATAATGGGTATAAATAGTGATTATCTCTTTCCTTTATACTTTTTTATTTTCGGAAAGGGTTTGAATTGATTAAATACTGTCAAACACTCATGCTTGATATCAGGATTAATTAAGAGACTGAGATTAAGTCTCAAGTGGTAGAGACGAAATCAGGAATTTGGTGTTGGGAAGTAAAACTGCAACAGTATGTAGAACTACAGAACTCAAGTGATAAAAACGGTAAAAAAATTCTTGGAATGGCAATAAAAACGGAAAAAAAAAATTCTTTGGGAGGCGAAACTGACAAATTATTTTAAAATACACATAAAAATTCGATAAATAGTAGTATTTTAAAAAAATTTAGGGGGGACGCCGGCCCCCTCCCCCATCTTCGCCCATGTCAAGTGGACATTATTTGAAGAAGATTCTTGAATGTTGAATTATATCATCAATAACTGTTATTCATGCACATTAAAAATATTACTTTTAATTTGTCACTTCTATATAGGTTGTTTGATCATAAGCTCTTCAACCAGTCACGTGCTTAGTTTTTTTTTTTTTCCCCGCTATGAATATCCTAGATTGAAGTCTGATTGGACAGTTGCTCTATATAGGGGAGAGAAAATTATCTCAGACGAGGAGGATATACCCCTAGAAAAAGATATTAAAGCTTACCGCACGCAGACGGAGGGTATCGAACCTACAACCAAAGTCGTGGGCCCCACTAGACTAGGACACCTTTGATCAGTTTAGATTCACTTGATATAGTATAAATTAACTTTTGTGTTTCAGCATTATTTTCTCAAAGTTTCTTAATTTGAAGTATGATTTTTTGTTAGTAATTTATTTTAAATGAGTGTTGAAACTTTTGATAGAGAAGTCGTGGTGCTAAGAAGGACATGGAAAAAGAGATGATAGAACGAGTGTCGCTAATAAATCTATTTAGTATTTTTATATTTTTAGGGATTTATAACAATAGAGAAGTATTTTTTCATTTGTAGTAATACTTCTAAAATTCTTTGTGATTGCCAGAAATAGAAAAATAGAAAAAACTCCTCAGGTTTATTTTTTTTTGAAGTCTTGATGAAAGCAATGCTCTATAAGTGAGGGAGAAGACCTCACATGAGTGAGTAAGATAGTCCCTGTAAAGCGAGACAATTAAAGCTTGCCACATTGGAGACCATTAAAGCTTGCCACATTGCATGAGGAGGGTATTGAACCCACGACTTCATGGTCGTGGATAGGCCCTTCTCCCACTAGGCTAAGAAACTTTTGATAAACTCTTCGGTTTAGTTTCAAAATTTTAGTAGATTTATCTTGAATATGAGTCATCAAAATTGACTTTTGCCCCACCCACATGGGGTTTCCAATTTATATTGGAAACAAATATCCATAAACATGAAGATGGTGTTCTCTTTTGCGGTAAAATAAATTTTTTTTTTAAATATTACTTCACATGATCAAGGTTAAAAATATTATTTTAATGATATAATATATTTTTGTGAATAGTACGTGTCCTTACACTATTTTATATATATATATATATATATATATATATATATATATATTTAACACTTTCTATATTAAACTTGTAATCATAATGTGTATGAGATGCAAAGATACACTCACCAACTATAAAAAAGATTTGTCTTCCTCAACTATAGCCTATAGGTCACGACTTACTCTTCATCAACAATCTCCTACCAATAAAAGTGAAGTCAAACAGCTCAGAAAAACAATACTAATTAAAATTGAAGTCAAACAGACAAAATAAATCAGATCGACACCTGTTTTTATTAAACTTAGCTAAAATTTGAAGTTGATAGCCTCCCAAAAATTCTTGAAGCTTTTTCAAGATTTTTTTTTCCTTTTCCCAAATGATATTCCAAAAAAAAATATATGTTTTCTTGGATAATTCTGATATGTATTAGGTTCATTAGACCTTCTGGCTCAGAACTGGCCACATCACCACATAATGAGAAGAAAGATAACTTTGTGATAATATGGTCAATTCTGAATCACAAGGTTCACATGTATCTAATCCATATCAGAAATTTCCATGTTTCTTTATGTCTGTTGACAAAAGAACCTAAATTTATAATAAATGAAAGTTAAACTACTTGTTAAAGAAGGTGAACGATAAGTTTCGAGTTTGATACATCTGTCATATTTAATAATATTCTCTTTATCTCGTATTAATTATTCTTATTTTTTTTATTTGTCTTAAATTATTTGTACATTTTTTTATACAAAGTAGCTATTTATATTTACCAACATAAGTTGTAGTGGAGTGGATGATTACCCCTCCTCCGTTAAGAATGATCAGGGTTCGAACCGCGACCATGTCATTTGTAATGGAGTTATTGATGTTGGGAGGGTCGCCTCCTTCTTAGGCCTCTGCAGTACCCGATCCAGATTAGTCAGGCGCTGTCGAGCTTGAATAATATATGAGATACAAAAAAAAAACTATTTATATTTAATTTTTCAATTATACTCTTATCTCCAATAACTCATTTAATATTTTCTAATACATGTTAAAATAAAAAATAATTAATTAGTTAAAAAGTATCACTTAATCATATTTTTATTGTATTATATTTAATACAGCGTAGTCTTAATATCTGCATATTTATCAAGTGAACCACTTTACCCATAGGGAGTAAAATTTATAAGAAAAAAGTCGAATTAATAGCCAATTTGGTCATCCACTTATTTGCGTTTAGTCATTTTTAGTATTTTTTAATTTTTCGAGTCTCCAATTTATTTACGGTCTGCCAAATTCATCATTTCGTCTAAAACATAGGTAAATTTCGTCCAATTTAGTGACGTGGTCTAACAAAATTAAAACACTCTCTTTCCTGTAAGAGCAAAATGGAAAAAATGATCTTCTTCCTCAAACTTTTTCATAATAATAAAAAAAAAAAATTCAATTTCTTCACCATTACCATCAAAGAATTAGAAACCCTCTCTTTCTAAAGCACTAGCATACAATAAGCCAAATCTCAATCATTCTTATCCAAAAGAAGACCCTTTATCAAAAGGTTCTTAGTCCAGTGGGGCAAGGGCCTGCCCACAAACATGAGACCAGGGTTCGATATCCTCCATATACATGAGATAAGCTTTAATTGTCTCCCTTTTTAGGACTCTCTTCTCCTCTTGTGAGGTGTTCTCTCTCCCTTTATGGGGCAACCGCCCAGCCGGGCTTCAAAAAAGAAAAGAAAAAAGAAGACCCTTTTGTTGTATTATTCTAAGACAATTTTTTTTGAATTATTATTACTTGTGTTTGAGCTGCAAAATTGGTTGGTGTTGTTCAACAGCTCTTTCTTCTTCCCCAATTCCAACAAATTTTACTTCGTTTCTTTTATTCATTGATCATTCTCAAGTATAGTTTTTGATTTTTTACTTAATTTGATTTTTTCTAGGGTTTATTTTGTTGGAATTACTAAATATTTTTCTTTTTAAGTAATTAGGAAATGTTGCTGTTTGTTTCTTTGTCTCTTCTTGATATAATTTGTTTTGGTGTCATTTGCTTGTTTTGTGTTTAATTTAGTTTTCTTAGGGTTCAGTTTTAAATGGAATTTGAGAAAATTTGTGAAATCAATGTTCTTTTCAATCCCTTGTAATTTGGGTGTTCATGCTTCAAAATCCATGGATGAGGAATTCGAGAGTTGAGATTTCTTTTTTATTATGAAAAAGTTTAAGGAGGAATAAGATCATTTTTTTCCTTTTTGCCTTAAAGGAGAGAGAGTGTTGTAATTTTGTTAGACCACGTCATTAAAATTGACAAAATTTAACTAAATTTTAGACGGAATGATGAATATAACAGCCTGTAAAAATATTGGGACTCAAAAAATTAAAAATACTAAAAATATCTAAGCACAAATAGGTTAATTACCAAATTGGATATTAAATCGAAAAAAGTCAAACAGCATACTTTAAGGCGTGGCAAGAGTTTGAAGCTATGACGCATAGGTTTGATGTTCCCCATACTCTTTCCAATACGTATTTACTTAAACCTAATAATGCCTTATCTTATTCCACGGTTCCTAACCTTTTGGCTAAACTATACGATTCCAGGGACGAAATCAAAAATTTAGTGATTTTGACTTTAAAAAATATAATAAAGATATCCCAAATTATATATAAAAATTACAAAAAAAAATTAGGGGCGAATTTAATAAAATATTCCGAACTACATATAAAATTTACTATATCTAAAACTCCCATCCATTCCCATTTAATTGTCGTTTAAGATATATATATATATATATATATATATATATATATATATATATATATATATATATATATATATACCTCAACATATCTTTTATTGAAAAAGTGAAAGAGAGAGGAAGGAAGGAAGTGGTATTAAAATTGTGGTGAAAAGATTATTATTTGTTTGAGTTTCTTAATTTTTTTCAAAGTGTCATAAACGCCTTATATTGATGAATTGAAAGAAGTAAAAATTTTTAAAAATGTCGGAGAAGCGCGACCTCCGCCTCCCGTCTTCGTGCCTGCGCATCCCTCCAGTTATTATCTCTTCTTTTTGTGGTCCAATTTTTTGCCCATGCCAGGAAACACATTAATTTTTGCCGTTTAGATATTAATAATCTGATTAACTAACTTGCAATTTGAAGTACTTAAATTGTAGTATATTTTGATTGACCTAACAGAAATTTAAGCATATTGCGTAAATATATAACAATTGATGTTCCCGATTTTTTATAATATACAAACATGCGTTAATTATTATTTTCAGATATGAAATCTAACACATAATTTTAAATAAATAACTTCCAAACTAAATAAATATTACTTAATGAGTTTGACTAATACACTTCGAGTATAAAATACATTGTGATTGACTAAAATTTCTGCAAACACGTAAATATATAACAATTTTCGTTCCAAAATACACAATAATTTGTTATTGTTAAAGCTTCCTTCCTTTTTTGGGGACAGACAAATAACAGTAGCTTCCTTCAAATAAAGAGAAAATGTGAAACCTTTATTTATCTCCTTTTCCTCTCATATTTCCCTTTATTAATTACTTTTCATATCCAAAAGTAAAAAAAGGAAAGAAAAAAAAAAAACATATCTCGCACTCTCTTTCCTACTCTAAGATAGCTTGGAGTGAAATGCTACAATAGGAACTAAATGTCATTTAGATTATCGTATGAGAATATCTAATAATAGAGAAAATAAGTTTTTTTCAAATTTAATTGATAGTTTTTTTTTTTTGAAATCTGAATAGTCAAATAAAATATTAGAGATTCTTGTGTTCTATATATACATAATTCCGTCCGTTTTACACAATACTCCATTGTTTCTAATTATCTGTCGTCTAGACATACTTTATCAGTTTTTAATTATCTATCACTTTAAGAAATCAATAGAGTATTAAATGTATTTTTTTTTCAACTTTGCCTTTGTCTTTAATTAATTCAGTTAACAACTAATTTGAATTGCCTCACCATAAATGTATTAGTTGAAGGGTAAAAATGTCTATTTATCTTTAAATTCAATCCGGCTCCTAAGCGGAATAGGTTTTTTTCTGCACATTTCTGAATATTTTTTTTTGCTTTGAGAACATTGTTCATTATAAATCAATCTCAACCGTCAAAATTTTAATTTAAAAGATTAGAATCCGTTCCGCGTGGTGCTTTAAATTAATGTATTTTAATTTTTTTTTAAATTCTAATGCATTTGTATACTTGTATTAAAGGGACGTATAAATGAGAACGGAGGGAGGAGCTGGATAGAGTTTTTGGGGTGAATAAGCTGGATAGAGCTTCAAGAACCACCATTGGACACCTATATAAAGCTCTCTCTCTCATCAGTCTTTTTTAACAGCTCTCAGTTCTAACACAAAAACTCACACACCATACCTCTATGTCTCTATAATTCTTTTATCTATCTATTCAGTAAACGTCAATCAACGCGTGGCTTCGAAGCCTCTGATCTGACTCTGAAACTCACAAGGAGAGATAAAAAAAAGGAACTGAAATGAACGCCAACAAACGAGGAGGTAAAAGTTACTAAACCCTAGGAAAAAAAATCTGTTTCCAGTTGTAAAAAATCCGTTTCTGATTATACTTTTATGTGTTTTTGTAACTGTTGTTTTTTAATATTTTTTTGTTGAAATTTATCAAGTTGTTGTGAGTTTGCAGATCCATCGGTTTCAGTAAAATTTGAGTCAACTGTGGTTATTTTGTCAAAAAAATCTGTAGGATTTTGTTATTTTGGATTAATTAGGATTGTATTTGTGTGAGTTAGGGTTTTAATTTTAGGAAATGTTTTCTGGTATTTTGCCTAAGCTGTTGATATGAAGATCTGTACTGGTGGTTTTGCTTTTTATTTGTTTTGTCTATTTGACTTTATACGAAGACTGAGTTGACTTTCTGTTTAAAATTTGTTCGCTTGAGATGTTTTTTTTTGTTAGCGAACTCGAATTTATGTTGTTTATTGATATAGATATCGAAAAATGAACAGATAATGTATACACATTGATTTTTTTATTCAATTCATGTGCAATTGAAAATGTATGTATATACACGAGTATTTGTGTAGATGTCGTTCCGTCTTTGTGTATTTGACTATCTTTTATTTTTTCCAAATGCAAAATGTTGGAGATCATGTGGAGTATTAATTTTAATTATATAAAGTCATTTTATGAATCAGGAATTTGTAGTGCATTTCAGAAGTGAAGATTCCTTTGTTCTGTCTGGGGAAGGATATTAGGATATGCATGCAGTGAAATTAGTTTCAAGTGTTCTTGGGAGATCTAATTATTCAGGATAAACTATACAGAATCTCTGCTGTTCGTGAAAGAGATATAAGGACGAACAGTTTGACTTGCTGTGGACTCAATTTGGTGTTGCACGAAGGTGGGCTGATTGGAAGCAGTGCTATCATGGAAATTCTTAAGGTTCAATAATTCTGATATGACCAAATATTGTCCAGATATGTTTCAGAGGGTATATAAGACCGTGTGATGTTTTTCTGACTTGATGACTCTAAGTTGTGCATTTGATCTTGATAATCATCCCAAGATAGTGAGATGTTTGGATTACTGATTTATGTGGGGGCTACACATGAGATGGTTAATAACCGAAAACTGATAGTCCTTGACTCCCCCTGTTACAGCTTGGAACTGACTGCACATAATTCTGTGAAGACGGGCTATGTAATTGTTAGGCTTTTGTATTGACTATGTATTTGGGGAGATATTTGGAAGTTTATTTGAAGAGATATTTGGAAGTTTATTTGAAGAGCAAACTAGTACTAAATTATTAGAATATTTTTGGAGAACATAATAGAATGGAGTTTGAGACTTTGTCTGACAACCATCAGCCAAAAGTTGCTCAGCGGCTACTTTCAGCTGCTGTACCTGTGCTTTTTATTGCAATCAGCTATGTCGATCCAGGAAAGTGGGCTGCAGCTGTTGAGGGGGGATCCCGTTTTGGTTGTGATCTGATCTTGCCTGTGCTTAGTTTCAATTTTGCTGCTATCCTTTGTCATTACATGTCAGCTCGTATAGCTGTAGTGACTGGAAAAGATCTTGCCCAGGTAGTTTACATCCGCTGCTTTCTTTCTCATTTTGTTGGAGTTCTTAGAGCAAATACTATCCTTGTGTCTTGTTGATGGTACAATCTCATCTTACTGACGTTTTAACTTTTCAATAGGAAACTCGGAAACATGTCAGTTTGGTTTTTATGCGATTAGTTTGCCTTTCTTTCTTTTTCCCCGTGAGATTGTCATGCAGAGTTTTCCCCAAATCGTGTTCTAGGTCATTTAATCACAGGCACTCACAATTACTAGAAAGATACATGGATATTGTAGGGCTTTGCATTAGACTAACACTGATTGGGCAGAATGGTCATAACATGGATAATTTTTTTTTGATACAACATTCTTGTCCAGAACGGAAGTGGGACTTCCGTCCTGGGACCAAGACGGACGTCCCACTTCCATCCTGGGGGCTGACGTGGCGTTCCCCAGACGCGCCTTGCCACGTCAGCCCCACTTCCGTTCTCAACTGGCAGAGAATATTTTCCTAAAACACTTAGTTTTTTTTTTGCTACCATTTTTTGAGTTGGTATTTTTACAACATAAAAAATCACTAAAACAGAATATTTACCAAAATTTGTGTACGAAAATAACTATGGAAAAATCGACTTTATGAATAAAAAACGAACAACGAAAAAAACGAAGAAATCGTATGTAACAATAATTTAACAACTAAAAGCCTCAGAGGTAGCGATGGGTTGAATGCCCATCGGTAGTGGCCCGGGATCCCTATTTTGTGGGTTCGTCATAAGGTGAACGGTAATGAGATTGTAACAATCCATGTACTCGCGGGTTGGTGCAATCACATTACCGGGAGCGGGAGCAGCGTTCGCCAGTGCATCGATGCGGTTGTCCTACAAATCTATGTATATGCGGTGGAAGTCTTCCCAATTTTTTCTCAGACCCGCCTTGCATGTGTGGAGGTCAACACCCTCGATAGTTCCCTCCGTCCCCGCCTGGATTTGTACCACATGCTGGAAGCCAAATTGCCTCGCAACCCTGTCAGGCAGGTGGTACTCAACCATCTCTAAGCAGACAAGTGGCGTTCGGGCTCGACATGTCATCATGAAGCCGTCATCCCGAGCCACTCTCTCGGCAGTTACCCAATCAGGGGTACGGTCTCTACATAAACTGCAAAAAAAAAAAAAAAATTCAAGTTTATGTTAAACAATTCATTTAATTTAAATAAAAAAATACGAGATTACCGAAAATAACTTATCCCTTGTGCTTACGTCAGCATATCTAGCTGATCACGAAACACCACCAGTTGCGATTTCGGCGCGTTGTGAAAACTCCGGCCTGTATTCCACCGTGCCCCGTAAGCTCTAACGTCAGCGGGAATATCAGTTAGAATCGGGTCTCGGTTCGCCGGACGGAGACATGAAATTCGCTCCCATGCCCACAACTGGTCAAAACAAACATCGATTATTAAATATTCTAATTACATATTAAACATTAAATTGTATATAATTTAGACGAACCTGAATCAGCAAACAACAGCCGGTCATGTCCTTGGAATCAGCCATGCATGAGATGCACATCTGCCGGCACAAATGTGCAAGGACACCGCTAGCCCAAGAACTGTGGTCATGTTCGAGGATACCACTGATGGTGAGGAGTTCCCCGGGTACTTACTTATTGGGAAAAAGAAAAGTAGACATCAAGAGGAAAATCAAAGCCCTAGCCCTCTGCTCTATCGCCAAGTCAGTAACATCATCGCCTAGGGACACACTAATGTGGGCATAAACCTCTAATAACGAGATGGTGTTTCTCGAAATTGAAGCCTATGGGGGGTCGGAATCCTAACAGGTCGAACACGCGCTCAATTCACTGAGTTGGAGTCATATTGTAGTCCTCATCCATGACACTACGTGACCCCTCGTAGTGACCCCTAGTAGGTAGTCCTAGAAGACATCCTACGTCCTCTAGTGTAATGGTCGCCTCACCGCAACGTAGGTGAAAAAGTATGGGTCTTAGGGCGCCATCTCTCTACTAATGCAATGACTAACGCGTGATCTACCTTCATTTTTCCTAGTCTATAACATCCCAAAACCTATTTGGTTATCAGATGAATCACTCGCGGGTTGGTTTCTTTTTTGTACGCGTCAAAAAACTGACCGTCGTTTCTAATAATCTTTAGTGGATTGTTTAGTTATTCATCGCCGTGCCATATTCTTAAAGATCTATGAGATGTCTGTTTGTTTAAAACACTAGCATCATAAGGACCAGCCTGAAGATGAGCAGGAATAGACATCTATACAAAAAACCAATAGACATACAATTTATCAGAAAAAACACATGTTATATCACCAAAATCACAAATGCCCCAAGTATAAATTCACAAAAATCCTAAAATTAATAAATGTCCTAAATTCACGAATAAAAAAAGTTCACAAAATCAACAAATTACTCTAATTAGTAGATTTAAAGTTCAATTCAAAACATAAAGTTAAATTGCCCCCAAAAAAAATTCAAAAAAAAAAGTTTATACCTTTGAAATTGAGAGATGAGAGAGAGAGCAAGGTGGTGGAAGCAGCGGTGGAGGCGGTCGGGGGAGGGAGGGAGAGAGGCGGCAGGGGGGTTTTTCCTTAGGAATTTTTTTTTGCTTTGTTGATCGCGTGAAAGTGAGAAGAGACCTATGGGTTTTTAAACTGCAAGTTGAGAACGAAAGTGGGACTTCCGTGGCTGATGTGGCAGGGCGCATTTGGGGAACGCCACGTCAGTCCAGGAAGGAAATGGGATTTCAGTCTTGGCCCCAGAACGGAATGTTTTGCCCAATAATTTTGACTGCCATGGTTAGTCCCTTTCTCCTAAACCATGGTTAGTCTAATGCAAAGCCCCATATTGTACTCCTTTTACCAAATGACAATAAAACATCTTAATAGTGAATTTTGAACACACTGCAAATACATGCCTGCTCCTGTGTGGCAATTCACATTAAAATTAAAGAAAGGAAAATAATTTTCTCTTGCTGAATCATAGCCTCAAAGAAGCATGCAATTCAAGATATAGAAGTAATGGATGACAAGATTTTATCAGAAGTATGGCGTAGTTAGTGAAGCTGTCTTTATCAACAAAATTACTGATATAAGATGATTGCATTAATATCTATGAGCAATAATGGGAAATCGGCTTGTTAAGTAATAATGGGAGAATATTGTTTATGTCATAGGAGCTATAAATGCTTATATAAATGTATTCCTCTCGAGCATGTATAAGAAACAATTATACTGCATCACATCCTACTACTTGGGAGAATGCCACCTTTGCAGACTGCGTTGTGTTGTATTTGTTTCGTCTTATCAATGATGCTTATTTCACTTGGACCACAATCCATAATAGGACTAAAATAAAGTCTATTAAGAAACTAGGAATAAGTATCGAGGACTATTTCTGACTGCTATTTTCCTCCCATAGCTTTCTGCTTCTGTTTCTTTAATTTGTTTTTCCAGAATTCCTCCCCTGTCAAATTATATGGCCTTATCTGTTGTTTGGATATCTTATTCCTTACTTTAAGTGACTGAACAATGTTCCCACGGTGATGTCAAAGATTTGCAGCGAGGAATATGATGATTTTACATGCATATTCTTAGGGAGCTCAAGCTGAGGTTTCAATGATTGTTTTGGACCTTATGATGGTACGCTTCATGCCCCTAAATTTCCCATTTTCTAATGAATTTTCACTCATGATCAGTTATGTTTGTATCACCTGGCAGGTCCTAGGAACTGCTTATGGGCTTAATATACTCTTTGGGATTGACCTTTTCACTGGTGTCTTTCTGACTGCTCTTAATGCCGCATTATTTCCCTTTCTCGCTATTCTCCTTGTAAGTCATTTAGCTTGCATTTCAATACAGGCTGTCTTATATCATCTTGTTTGTAGTATTGAAATTTCATTATATTCATGCTATTTCAGGAGAATGGAAGAGTGAAATTTCTCTCCATAGGCTGCTCAGTTTTTATTTTATTCTTCTACTTTTGTGGAGTATTTTCAACTCAATCAGCTCCCCTCTCCATGGATGGGACACTGACGCGGTTAAGTGGGGAAAGTGCCTTTGCTTTGATGAGTCTACTTGGAGCACATATAATGCCTCACAATCTTTACCTGCATTCCTCCATTGTACAGGTCTCTCTCTCTCTCTCTCTCTCTCTCTCCAGGGGAATAGAAGCACATATATATTTTCTCCATCATGTACTTCAAATTCTTCATGTGTATGCTCAACAAGTCACTATCTCTAATACTAAATTCTTTTTTACTATCCTTGCAGCAGGATAAGCAGTCAACAAATGTTCCGAAGGGAGCCTTGTGTTATGAACATTTATTTGCCATTATATGCGCCTTCAGTGGCATTTTTGTGGTAAATTATTTGCTGATGAATTCGGCCGCTAATGTGTTCTACACTACTGGCTTGCTTAATTTTCAGGACGCATTATCTCTACTGGACCAGGTTGGTTTTTGAGCTTGACACTTTGTTATTCGTTTATAAATGCAATCTATGTCACACTGACAAATTTGGAAATTACTGATGCAGGTATTCAGAAGTTCTGTAGCTCCTATGGCTCTAATAATGCTCATAGTTTTCTCTAATCAAATCACTGCTTTGAGCTGGAATCTTGGTGGACCAGTAGTTGTCAGTGCTTTTTTTAAAATGGACATTCCTGGATGGCTTCATCATGCAACAATAAGGATTGTTGCAATTATTCCAGCCCTTTGTTCTGTGTGGAATTCAGGAGCAGAAGGCATGTATCAAATGTTAATATTTACACAGGTTGTGGTCGCTCTTCTCCTTCCGTCTTCTGTTATCCCCCTCTTCCGAGTTGCTTCCTCCAGGACTATAATGGGTATCTATAAAACTTCTCGGTTTGAGGAGTTTTTAGTTCTGATCACATTTGTCGGTATGCTTGCGCTAAAGGTTATATTTTTCATAGAGCTGATGTTTGGCAACAGTGACTGGGTAACCAATTTGAGGTGGAATACAGGTAGTAGTGTGCCTATTGCTTATGTATTTCTTGTTTGTGCTGCTTCTGTCTCTTTCTGCCTGATGCTTTGGCTGGCAGCTACTCCGCTAAAATCTGCTACTTCCAGAATAGATACTCAGGTATTGGAATGGGACATACAAACCTCTATGCCTGAGACATTCGTGGAGGGAGAGCAGAAAGATGAGAATGTATCTAAATATGCCGTAGAGAAACCTGGTGAGAGACAAGAGAGGCCACTGGTACTTGAGCAACCCTTGGGACACTTTCCGGATTTATCAGCTACAAGTGCTAACTTCAACTTGCCTGACACGCTCTATGAGTCCGAGGATGTTTTTCATGCGACTTCTAGTGAGAACAAATCTGAAATTATCAATTCAAGTTCTTCAGTATGCCGTGAAGAAGTATTGGCAGCAGATGGAGACGCGAACTCGGACACCACCAATCTTGGTGAAGTTTCTGATAGTGAATCTCAGAATGCCCATACCTTGAAAAGAGAGACAGTGGAGGTGGTAGAGAAGACTTTAAGAATGGAGGGGGCGTTGCAAAATATGAGGGACGACGGAGAATCTTTGGAGCCTGAAGAGCCGACAAAAGGGATATCTGAAACAAACCAGTCTCTGACATCCGAGGGACCTGGATCATTTAGAAGTCCTGGTGGGAAAAATGACGATGCAGGGAGTGGCACTGGCAGTCTCTCAAGGTTAGCAGGATTAGGTCGTGCAGCAAGGCGCCAGTTAACTGTAGTTCTTGATGAATTTTGGGGACAGTTGTTTGACTTCCATGGACAAGTCACGACAGACGCGAAAACTAAGAAACTCGATTTGTTACTTGGCCTAAACTTCAAAGAAGATTTGAAATCTTCATCAGCATCAATTCAGTTGGACAGCAACAGGAAAGATCCTGCTGGATATTTTCCATCTGTAGCTGGAATGGGAACTGATCCTTTGATCAATTCAGCTTCAGCTTTGTATGGCTCCCCGAAGCAGCAGGTGCAAAGCATGTTGGAGTCTTCCTATGGTGTTCAGAGGGGTTCATCTACATTGTGGTCGCCTCCCCAAACACGACTTCTAGAGACCTATTTGCAAAGTTCTAGTGCCAATGTTCTTGATTCTAGTGAAAGGCGATATTCCAGCGTGCGCATTCCAGCATCATCTGATGGCTGTGATCAACAGCCAGCCACAATTCATGGTTATCAACTTAGATCCTATCTCAATAGGGCAATCCAAGACAGGGGTTCTGGGTTCTTGAACGGTCAAATTGAGTCTCTAGCCCCAAAAACCACATCATCAGTGATGCCAAACTATGGAGATTCATTTGCTCGTCCCGTAGTAAGAAAAACTCCTAATGGGATAAGTGCTTTTAAGCCGCCTGGTTTCCATAATACTCCGATTGCCAGGAATAGTTCATTGCAACCCGATAGACCATCTTATGAGCTCTCCTCTCCCAAACCTGCTGAGAATGTGAATCCTTCTGTCACTGAAAAGAAATATTACAGTTTACCAGACGTATCTGGTCTGCGGATTCCCCATCAGGATGCATCGCTGTTGGATACAAGAGGGCAGTGGAATGATCCAATGGCATACGGGCAAAAATTTGACAGTTCAACCTATGAACGATTCCAATCAAGTGTTCCATCAAGGAGTGGAGCTCCTTCAGGAATTAATGAAGTTTCTCCAAAAGTCTACAGAGATGCTTTCTCACGTATGAGCTCAACTCCGAGCAATGCCCTTTGGTACAGGCAACCATTTGAACAGTTTGGTGTGGCAGATAAAAGTCCTTCCAAGCCGAACACTCAAGAAACTGCGTCATCAGTTGATCTGGAAGTGAAGCTATTGCAATCCTTCAGATACTGCATCATGAAACTTCTGAAGCTCGAAGGATCTGATTGGTTGTTTAGACAAAATGATGGGGCTGATGAAGACCTTATTGATCGTGTAGGTGCCAGAGAGAAATTCCTAGACGAAGCTGAATCTGTGCCCGTGAACCGGCCAAATAATGCCAGTTTATCCCAGTTCTACTCCGAGGCAGATCATACAAAATTCTTGGTCACATCAGTTCCCCATTGTGGGGAGGGATGTGTTTATAAAGTGCCTCTTATCATAAGCTTTGGTGTTTGGTGCATTCATAGGATACTCGAGCTTTCACATATGGAAAGCAGGCCAGAGCTCTGGGGGAAAATATACTTACATACTCAATCGTCTTCAGGTATGAAAACCCAAGAGAGTGATGATAGTCTCTTATTTTATTTACTATTTTAGTAGTGTTTTTTCCTTTTCTTTTTGGTCGTGGTTTTGAAAAGAATGTGGTAAACAAAGTCTATCAGAATTCAGAAAGTAGTAGTCAACAGTTGATATCATCTCAATCCTGTCTCAGCATCAAGTAGGGATAATTCTTTAAATAAGGGCCTAATCTTTGAATAATATTTGTCATTTCTGTATCTTGAGAAAGATCCTTTGGTTCTTGATTGTGGCGGTGCCGGGATTTACTAGACTAAATTTTCATTAAGATTTGAAGAGAGTAATATTTATGCTTCTCCTTTACACTCAAGTGTCGGACTACCTCGGTTATTTGTGACCTCTTCTTCTGTGACCCATTTTCTTCCATGAACTGTCTGAAAAGTAATTCTGATGCATCTCTAATGCATATTATTTATAGGGAATTATCGAGCTGGCGTTCTTCAAGCCTCGATCTCCAATGGCTCCCTGTTTTTGCCTTCAACTTCCAGATGGATGGCAACCAAAGTCAAGCCCACCGATCTTGAATGGAGGCTTGCCTCCACAGTCAAAACAGGGCAGAGGAAAGTGCACGACTGCATCAACGCTCTTAGACACGATCAAAGGCGTTGAAATGGCTATTTCTTGTCGAAAGGGAAGGACAGGTACTGCAGCCGGTGATGTTGCTTTCCCCAAAGGAAAAGGGAATTTGGCATCCGTCCTCAAACGATATAAACGGCGCTTGTCAAATAAGTCGATGGGATCGCAGGACAGTGGACCACCATTGCGGAAGGTCTCGTCATCCCCTTCATTATGGCTCATAACCCATGCTCTTTTTGTTCATGACAGCTGGTGGGATAATACTCGGGGCTTGGATTTGCGCCTAATTTTTTATTTAAGACAAATCGTTCTATTAGATTTGAGAGGCTGCCAGTTGCTATGAACTCTCTCTTCCAAATCCACAACTCCCCCTCTCTCTTAGCCACATCTCCCCCTCATGTGCGTTAGATCTTTCACTGCTGCAGTTTTCATGTAATTCTTGTATACATGGGATAAAATGTGTTAAATGTGTAATTGCAGCAACTGAATTAAGGTAGAAAAAAAGGGTGACTTGCTTAATGCAATTCGAGTCACTATCTTGAAGCAAAGGAAATGACTGTATAGTGATAGAAATAGATAAGTTTATTGTTCGATATTGTACTTTGACCCAGCCCCCAATCACTGGGTATTTCTTGTAGGTTGAAACAAGTAATTATTGCCTTAGAATGTACAAAACGTGATTAGCATTTCTGGATGAGGTCCCTGAACTAGACATTTGAAGTCTCCGCTCTTTTTGCACTCTACATGTTGAAGATGTTATAACCAAGCAGTAGTGCATTAATTTCCTGTATCATGGAAAAACCAAATTAATCCACCCTTCTCTTTACCATGGAAACTGAAATCATAAAGATGTGAGATTTTTTTTAGTCATCAATCTCATGTTGTATCAGTCATCACTCTCATGTGAGATTGAGTTCACAGGTTACGCTGCGACTATGGTGCATATAACTTTTTTCCGTAATTGCAAGATCTTTTTTTTTACAATATAAATATGTATAGTCAACTAAATGAGCAACTACTCGAAGATTTTAGTGACAACTATTAGCCCATTAGCTATCTCTCTCCGTTGAGAACAAATGCTCACCTTTACTAACATCTATTATACACACACACAAAAATGATACAAGTACTTCTAGAGAGAAAAAAAAAGGGTTCCGCATAATAGACAAGTGCCTACATATTACTCTCTCTGTCTCAAATTATCTGTCCACTTTGACAAATGCACGGGTATTAAGGTTTTGGTGATTTTGATGGTACAATATAAGTAAAAGTCTAATATACCCTCATTAATTTTATTAATATCATTTAAAATTTATGTCTTTATCTCTCCTTTCTCTCACACAAAATTCAATCACCTCTTAAATATGTGTTGAAAAGTGATAATCTTAATTAACTAAAATTATTCAATGAGGAGTTGGAAGAATGGTAAAATAGAAAAATTTGTTATTAATACATACTTTCTTTTTAAAGTGAACAGTTAATTTGAGACAAAAAAAAAAAGAAATATGAACATTTAATTTGATAAATATTAGGGGAAAATTCTCTATGAGACGGACCTTGTGGGTACCTGTGAGACATGGAAGTCTACCGAACCTACTCTGCAGGTGGGTCCTATCTAAATTTATGTGAGAGGAGTGTGGGGCCGTACCCACAAGAGCCGCCCATGCCAGACTTTCCCAAATATTAGTAATGTACTTTCAAGCCCGCTCTTACGTCAGCCAGTCCCGCTATTTTGACATCTGTATGCATACATACACCACTAAAAATCAGTGTCTCATCTAATCTCTATACTAATCCTGTTCTTCAGTATTAAGCGGTGTTTGAAAATAGCCGAGGAGGAATATTATTAATTAATGCCGAGATTCATAGCTTGTTTTGTCTTCGTAGAGTGATTCCGATCATCAGAAGGTGAGTCTTGAATTAGCTTTCAATTTAATTCGTTTATGAATTGGATCGATCAATTTTTTTTCCTAGCAATTAAACTGGTTATCGATTTACCTTTAATTCTCGAGAATTGAAGTCTGGTTTTTTTGCTACGTTTTCAACAAAATTACTCTATTCTGATCCTGTTTGAATTCAGCTCCTTTGATCTTTAGACGGCGAATTCATATTCACTTAATTAAGTAGTTGCATCAGCTACTTGCTTGATGTTTTGCCTGAGTGAAGTTGTGATGCTCTGTTCCACTTCTAAATTGTGTGAGATTACTGAATAGTGCAAGTATGCAGTATGCCACTAAGTATTCATAGTCACTTTGACAGAGCGACGAAGGGTTGTCAAGTAGTTGGCCCATCGCTATTGGCATTGGTTGGCCTTGGGTTTTGGAGTGAATGTGATATCCGTCATGCATCTTACTTGTGTGAAATCACTGAATGGTATATAAGTAAGAGATTGTATTAGGATTGATTTTGGTTTGAGAATTTATATCTAAGGATTGCAAAAAGTGAATTATTTGTGAATTAAGATGTGAAACCTAAATTAAAAATGTGTTCGAAAATGTGGCAAAAGTGCCGTCCAAATACACCTAGGTATCCATGGGGAACCGATTTGGATTTAGTTCTGAACAAGTGCGGACACTAGGAAGTAGTCGTGAATAAGAACGGTTCTCCATTGACTGAACAACTTTCGTGAATTTCTTTTGAAAATCTACATCAAGAGAGCTATTCAACCCCTGTGAAGAACAATTGTTCCAACGGGATGAACAAATTATGCAAATGCGAACATAACACCTGTTTTATACAGAATCTGAGTTGCATAGGCAAGAAGTTGGTTTGGGTGCTTTTAGTCTCATAAACCAGGGGGCCTGTGGGTAGGGGTGGATCTAGCATATGAAACTTGGTGCAAAATCTAATTTTTTGGTGGGGGCAAAATATTTTTTGGGAAATGATTGTTGGATCAAACCTAGATGAAAGGGTATAAAATCAAATTCATTCTTGGAATTTGACATAGTCCTATACCTTCTTGATCCATGTTTAATCCAATACTACCCATATTGTTTTACACTATAATAAATGGGTCTTTCAAAAATGTTTGGGTATATCCGCCACTGTCTGCGGGCATTAGGCCTGATAGAAGTAGGTTGACGACCATAGTCGCATGCTTCATGTTTTGTAGTAGTCCCTTTTCTTGTTCTTGGTTTTGTTTTGATGTGGGTGATGATAAAACCACGTTTCCTTTCCTTTAAATTTTGTTTATTGCAGCAATTGCACGTTGCTTACAAGTAATCTGAAGTGAGTGAAGGATATGGGTTATGTGATAGTGATATCACTGCCTTTAATTCTGCTGTTCTTGATAGCAGCCATTGCTTGTTACTTGATCGGAAGGGCAAGGGGTAGAAAAGAAGCTTCTAGAATTCCACAATATTATGGGCCTCCTGCTCCTGCCCCTCCAATTGGAGCTCATACTGATACTACTCCTCCCACTGTCACTGCTACTGATAAATAAGTCTAGTTGAACCTGTAAATTCCAGAACCAATAATGGCATTATATCAATAATAGTCTCCTCTGTTTACTTATAAATTATTTTTTTGTCTTAGCTGCTGTGGATATTGTAGAAAAAAGACAAGTTTTTTTCTTTTCTTTTTTCTTACAAGGCCAGTTCGAGATAAATCTTACGTGACTATCCTTACTGAGAGAACTTAATTGTACAGAAAGTAGACATTTAATTCTGAATAAAGAGAGTAATACATTCATTTAGAAAGATGTTTTTTAATTTAACATGCTGAGTTGAATACAAAAATTTCAAAAGAATGGATATGAATTTGTATGTGTATGCTCATTCTTGAACAAAGTATTCTAAAAGATGGTAAATAGTGTGGAAAATCATCAGTTTAACTACTTTTACATCAAATCGTTAGAATTAATTGGGGAATAACTACCATGCTTTTGTTCATTTCTTAGAGAGTCAAACTTTGATCTCCAAAGTCTGCCTGTATTTTTATTTTATTTTTTGTACTGGAGCTACCTATTTATTTACCTTTTTTTAACAAAGTGACTTGTGAACATGTGTTCTCTTCTTTTGTTCTAATTTTTGTCTCATCAGCTAATTAAGTGCCACGCTTTCTCTTCAAATTCCACCAATTTCTTTAATTTTTTTTATTTTTAGAAGAAAAAAAACTACACCACCCTCCGTCCCAAATTATTTATTCACATTTCCTTTTTAATCCTAAATTATTGATCAGTTCTGTTGTGGACCTGGGCCACGGACCACTTGGTCTACATTCAGCCACATCACAGTTTTGATTAAAATAATAAAAACACTCCCCCTTTTGGTGGGCCTTATGAGGCATTTTTTTTTAATCAAATGAGGTGATGTGGTTGATTATGGACCAAGTGGTCCACAACCCCACATATAGTCCAGGTCTATATCATAATTTTTCTAAATTATTTGTCCACTCTCTAAATAAAGGGTTCATTAATGGTGATTTTTCCAATCTTATCTCTTACATTCAATGTTGAAGAGAGAAGAATATAGAGAGAAGAGAATGTATAATTAAATTGGGGCTAAAATTAAATAGTGTAATGTTTGACATTTTACCAACTGTAGAATTTGATGAAACTTTAATTCTCGCGAAAAATACAAAGTGAATAGATAATTTGAAATGAAATGAGTAATACTTAACAAATTATTATTAGTTGAACAAAAGACGAGACACAAATGTTTGACGGAAGATTTGATATTTCTTTCCCTTAACAACTATTGACACCACTGAACCAAAGAATTGAGAGGCCTTGCCACTGTTTTATTTATTTATTATTTTTCCTAATTAGTAAAACAAGAGATAAAGCTGACTTTCTAAAGTTTGCGAGGACTTGAACGGACTAAAGAAATATTATAACTTCACCAAACTTTTTTCTTTTTTTTACCTCACAGGGGGAGGCGGCCCCACAGAAGAGCCCAAGAAAGGCAGAATTTATTAAACTTCATGTAGGAGGTGGGTATCGAACCCTCGACCTCACGGTCGTGGGCAGTGCCAAGCCCCCACTGAACTAGGACACTTCCGATTTCACCAAACTTACTTAGCAAAAACTTCACCAAACTTTCTATGCATTTCTTATGCGTCAAGACAACTTCCCAATGAATATTTCAATCTTAGGACAAACCACATTAGTATATTACATAATCTTACAAGCTTTTACCGTATCATCGGATTTATTGATAATTAAAATACGAGTTTAAAGATCCTTTAGAATGTCACTTCTCTAACGATCACACTCATGTATACCATTCAGAATTTCGAGGATTATGAGTTGAAGGATCACAGAAAGCTTCATGTAATAGTGGCGGATTCTATAATTATTAATGTGAAATTCTTGATAGTAAGTTGGCTCAATCCCTAGGAGAAATCTTTCAATCCGAACTTGATCTGAGCCTTTTATCAACTTTCTACATCTTTCTGAGGCAATTTGTAGGACGGTTGATACGCACATGGTCCTATAAATTGTCGATCTCGAAGGAAGATGTTGAAATTGATTTTCTCCTGCCTCTGTGGTTCAAGGATTGCGATGGAGATGCTGCGAAAAAAAAGATTATGTATTTGTTTATCTTACTAGTTTTTAATTTAGTATCTCCTAACCACCCAAATTTTCTTAGTTGTGGCTTTTGTCTATTATCATAATTTTTTAAATCATTGTATAACTTTTATTTTATTGTAATTTCAGATTTTTCTTTGATTATAATGATCTCGGCTACATTGTAATTAATGGAAAATTTCTTATTCATCAATTGGAAAAGTCAAAAAATAGTTGTTGAGAGATCCCATTTTATTTAATTTTAAGAAGAGACAAACTAAAGTGGAATGAGCAAAACACATAAGCTTCACCGAGTCATCAATCACCACCTACTACTATGTTGAATATCATGTAATAATGATCTCAAGCCATGATTGGCATTATTGTTGTTTGCCTACCTATAATGTAGAACAACTAAAATTCAAGACATACTAACAATTTTTATCGTTTTGAGTTGTTGATAAAAAAAAAATTAATAGTTTATTTTTTTCGGAAACACCTTTTGTGATTTTTAAACACATGTTACGTAAGATATGTGTTACATGTCTAATAACAAGTATTCACCAAGATATTTAATTTTTTTTTTTGCAAGACACATGTTACGTAAAATAAGTGTTACATGCCTAATAACATGTGTTTATCAGAATAAAACATATGTTGTACATTTAGAACATGTGTTCATATGTAGAGAACACATATTGCATGAGATTTAATATCTAACCAAAAGCATGCAAAATGAACTAATTCATTTTTTCAATAAAAATTTCGAGCAAAAACTTTATTCAATCTCGCCCTTGATCAATTCTCTTGCTTTTTAGAACTTCTAATGGAGTTTCCTCCACCTTGTTCAGTTCAACTAATACACTGTTGAAAAGATTATTCAATTTAAAGCAAGGGCTAATATAAAAACTTGGTATTAGAGGCTAAGTTTGTAAATAAATATGTATCGCATGGCTGAAAAAATTCCCTATGACGCTTCTTGTGGATACCTGTGAGACATGAAAGTCAACGGGACTCACCCTGCAAGCGAGTCCTGTCTCAAATTATGTGAGGAGTGTGGAGTCGTACCCACAAGGACTGCTCCATGCCAGACTTTCCCCACATGGCTGGCTATATTTAGTTTTTTAATAATTTTTTAGAGTAACATATCAAAGGATTTTTTCTGAAAAAAATAAAAAAATTGAAGGCAGCCGCCATCCTATCATCCTTGGATCCGCCATTAATTCGAAGTACTGTGTTTTTTTTTTTTTTTTTTTGGGTCTGGTGAAACAAGAAGTAATTAATGCAAGTATCATCTTTTTTTGCTGGAACATGTTTCCATTTAATTATTATTTTTATCATTATTTTTTGTTGGCTTGCAAGACTAATAGAATAACAACCACTTGTTTCCCAAAAATTTATTCATCAAACGTGGTATATTGTCCATAACACAAACTTTGATGCAAACATTCTTAATTATTAAATCAACTTAAAGAAAGAAAAAAAAAGTACACTCATTTTTGTGTGGCAGATTTAAAAGTCTTTGAACCAAATGGCCAATAAACTCTCAAGTATGAATTTTCTCTACATTTCAAACCATTTTCTCCAACATGACAAATTGTTATGAATTTTCTCGCGAAATCACTTTCTTTCATTTTCCCCCTTAAATTGAAAGTATCGCATTATAACTTAATAAATAATACAAACATCTCTACGTATTTCCAGTTGTCAAGAAATGTTAGTACAACTCTTTCGACTAAAAAATTATGAATTTTGAATTTAATACTTCTCTTCCAATAATAAGGAAAATATTGTCTGCCTAGAATTTATTTTTATTTTATTTTTTTGATAAATTGTCAACTTTGAACTTTTTTTTTTTTTTTTTTTGCCTCACCAGAGGAGGTAAATTTATTGCCCCATGTATGAAGAGGGTGTCGAATCCAAAATTTCCCGATCACAGATCGAAGCTTGCTCCACTAGGCTGCTACCTCTTTGACAGTCAACTTGGAACTTGCTTTCAGTACTTAAACTCCTATACATCCAACTTTGTTTTGTTGGGTAGGTAACTTCTCTACATCCAGTTGTTCAACAGTTAGGCTGATAAGGAAAGACTTGTGTTTTTGTCTAAATTTTGGTAAATAATTTCAACCTTTCTCCAATCCTACGGTACCAACAACCACCACAATTCTCTTCCCCCCGTGAATGGACACTTTTGACATACATGTATTGCACTGATTTGTCTTAATATAAATTTTAAACTTACTCACTTATCAAGATAAAACTACTTTACAAGGACCACAACTTGACTCGTTTTGGCTAATGACAAAAAAATAATCTATTAGACTGACTATCTATTGCACAAATTTGTTTTTTTAATGAAAAAAAATGAATGTTTTTTTAATGAAAAAAAATGAAATTATTTGTAAGAGGAGAAAAAAAGTATTATTTTTATGAGACACGTGTTAATATGAATAAATGATGTTTGTATAGAAAATAAACTATAACTAAAACCTTATCAGATTTTACAATAATTTGTGTATTAATCACCTATCAATTAAAATATTTTTACCTTAAATATTTTATTTTAAATCTAGAAAAAAAAAAATCAAATCTAGCAATATACAATCATCACTAATTTTATTTTTTAAGTCAGCCGCAACTCTTCTCTCTCCAGATCTAAGCCGTTCAAACTATCATCCGACGGCTGAGATTGTTCCGCACGTGCAAATTTTTCCCTGTTCCGCATGGAGCCGGACTGGTATGAGACTGGTATTTTGTTTGTATGTAGGGATTGTCAGTGTACTGTCAAATGAGTAGATATGACAACTAAAAAAAAATTATAGAAAAAATTATTACTTCCTTCGTTCTCAAATTAAATATTTATATTTGACTTTACACAAAAATAAGGATATTAGTTTGATTATACATAACTTACCATAAAGTCCTTCTTACTTAAAAATTTTAGTGATTGAATTCATGGGCAAAATAGTCTATTTGGTCCTTTTCGATATTCTACATTTTCGAATAAAGACTGTTCGTTTAATTTTAACTTTTAAAGTCCAATATGTTTTTTCGATCTGCCTTTTAAGAACTTCTGTGACATTTTCTGTCAATTTTCCGTTAACACGGGCATGTGCCTCACATGTGATGTACTTTTGAAGGGCATTTCAGACATTTCAATCTATATCCCACAATAAAAGCTTTGGTACTCAATTGTTAAACAAAATAACTAAGAATACTCAATTTAAACTAACAAAAAAAAATTCTAAACCCATCTTCATCATCTACACTCTCCACCTCCAACAATCACCACCACTTGCAACACCCACCACCGCCACCTAGTTGTTCAAAATCCACTATTGAACGCTTGAATGGACATCTTAACTAGCTGGCTCTCTTATTATTACCAGATATTTTGAACACATCATTATTATTATTACCAGATATTTTGAACAACCATTTTCAAAATTTACAACATCAGGTACCAAAATTATCCTAACAATACTCATTTTAAATGGTTAGTTGGTCCAAATTTTTTAATAAGATTCAAGAAACCCATTTAAAATAGAAGATAAAAAATAATAATTGAATCTCTAACATTAGCAAAAAAGCCATCGGGAGTAAGTTCCTGTGATAACTATAAAGTTGAAAGCAAAGAAAATGTGAGCAATTTGTATCAATTGAAAGGCCATCATCAGTAGTGTTTAAATTTATTCGATTTCAGATGCCAAGGTTATCGCTTTCAGATCCATTTTCAGAGCAAGCCGCGAAGAAGAGAAGTGGCGAGCGGCTGTGTAATTGATTTTCCGGCGGCGGCAGCGGATTTTTTCGGACCCTAAATAAAATTTCCAGTTAGATTCCCAGTTAAATTTCGTCTTTTCCATAAGCTTTCATACCCGACTGTGGAAGATGCAATTCTTGAGTAGCTTCTGCCTTTCTAGGCTTTTCCCCAACCACATAAGAGTTATTTTAAATGCTACCAATAAATGTGAGAAACAAATTAAGAGAGCTAGCAAGTGAATTTTGAGTAAAAAAAAAATTAGATCTTCAATTAGTGTTCATGAGAATTTTGAAAACAAGTGGAATAATTAGTTGGTGGTGGTGGGGTGTTGCAGGTGGTGGTGATTGTTGGTGGTGAAGAGGTAGATGATGAAGATGAGTTTATTTATTTTGTGGTTATTTTAAATTGAGTATTCTTAGTTATTTTATTTAACAATTGAATACCAAAGCTTTTATTGTGGGATATAGATTGAAATGTCTGAAATGCCCTTAAAAAGTACATCACATGCAAGGCACGTGTTTGTGTTAACGGGATTTTGACAGAAAATGTGACAGAAGTCCTTTTTTGGCAGGTCGAAAAAATTATATGGATGTTAAAAGTTAAAAAAAACGATCCGTCTTTATTCGAAAATGTAGAATATCGAAAAGGACCAAATAGGCAATTTTGCCTTGAATTCATGTATTAGTGGACTTTGAATCATTTAAATATAGAAATTAGTTATGAGAGTTTAAATATAAAATAAGTTTATTTTTTAAAAAATATATATTTATTTTGAAATAAATTAAAATTATAATTTAGCATCCAATTTTAAACTGGTAGAATATTTCTTTAACCCTTGTTGTTTCTTAAATATTTAAAAAAAATAAATAAAAATCAGCCGTCATCCAAACAGGGCAAAGGCCTTCCGCACTGAATATTGAACGCCATTGAACAAGAAAAAGAAAAAAAAAAAGATTATTGGCGGGAAGAAGTAGTTTGGGCAGAATCAATGTCATTGCCAAGTCCACGTTTGCCTACACGTCAACCGTCCCAAAAAAACCACAAACGAATGGTTGAGATTAATTTATTCAGAAAAAAAAGAAGGAATGGTTGAGATTAATTTTCAACTAACACCAAGTTTTGGTGGCACGGACTACCTTTTCCAATTTCTCTCTTCCTCATGCCCACCTACCGGTACGGATTGTTTGTTGGCAAAATCGTAGATTAAACATTTTACGATTTGTGAGTTTGATCTTTTTTCTATTTTTTTTTTACTTTTTGGATACTTAAACATTTTACGCTTAGCGTATTAGGTATTTTTATTTAATTTTCTATTTGTCAATGGTTAGTCAAGGGCACTTTAGGAAGATAAATTAATCTAACTCATCCCTCTATTATCAAAAGGCAAATTCAAAGAATTAGTCCCAAAACATTTGATGATTGGAGGATTTGGCCATTTTCCAACCTCCTTCATCTCCTGCAACCCGCCTCCACTATCCTTCACCTCTTCCATCTCCAGAAACTCACCACCATCACCCTTCACTCTTCCATCTCCGACATCAGCTTTAGTGTACCTCTTTTTTTTTATTTAGATTTTCAAAAAAAAGTACACATTTTTTTCTTCAGATTTTTAGTAAAAAAAAGATTGGATTTTTAAGGTCGTCGGATAAAATTTGTGCATTTTCAATCAAAATAAAAAATTCACCACCTTCTCCATCTGATAGTTGACTGCTTTTTTTCTTGAAGGAATTTTGAAATTGATTTTTGTAGATAGTTGGCTTAGATAGGAGGTTTATTAAAACTGATGTGGGAGATGGAAGAGGTGAATGGAGGTGGTGGTGGTGGTGGGTTGCAGGGGATGAAAGGGATGAATGGTGAAGGTGGTGGGTTTCAGAGATGGAATAGCGGAAGGGGGTGCGAAAAGGACCCAATCCACCAGTCGTAAAATGTTTTGGGACTAATTCCATGAATTTTCCTTTTGATAATAGGGGGAGGAAGTTAGATTATTTTATCTTCCTAAACTACCCATTGACTAACATAAATTTGAACAGAAAGACCTAATTCGCTAGGGGTGAGCAAATTCGGTTTTTGCCGAATTCCGACCGAATTCGAATTCAATTTGGCAATTCTAATTCGGTAATTCGATCAAGACCGAATTCGAATTGGTTGAATTTGGGACGAATTCGGTTTGACTATTTTTGAATTTGGTGTGCCGAATTCGAATTTTTTAATAATTAAATATTATTATTATATAATTAAATATATAATTAAATATTATTATTGAATTTTTAATAATTAAATATTATTATTATATAATAAAAAATATACCCTCCAATTCGGCCAATTCGGTCGAAACCGAATTCTGAATTCACCAATTCAAATTCGGTTTCGAATTCGGCCGGTTTTTTGAGGTAGGGAAAAAAATGAAAAAATCGAATTCAAATTGCCGAATTGGCCCATTAGAATTCGGTGCTCACCCCTATAATTCGCTAAGTATAAAATGTTTAAGTATCCAAAAAGTAAAAAAAAAAAAATAGAAAAAGGATCTAAATCACAATCGTAAAATATTTTGGGATTAAATCTGCGGTTTTGCCTTGTTTGTTTCAATCCAATCCGGCTTCTATGCGGAACAGGTTTTTTTCAGTATATAAGGAACACCTTAAAACAAGTGTTTTTAACTTTAAAAATGTTTTTTTTGCTTAAAAATATGTGTTTTTGGCTTAAAAAACATGTGTTCACGCGAACAGATGTTCTGAAAATCAGAATAAGTTTTTTTAAAAAATTAATTTTAACAGTCAAACTTTTTTTCAACGGACGAGAAAAGTTCCGCACAGGAGGCGTGGTAGTTTCGATCTGTCTTATTTGTCCCAATAATAAGATTATTATTTATTAATTGTTTAATTAAAAAAATATATCTTAAAAAAATATAGAGCACTTAAAAAAAATTAACGTATTTTCTATTAATGAAACAGAAAATGGAATGTGAATAGGATCTTTTTGCTCCCACCTACCCCAATCACCGTTGTTACCTTCTATTTAAACCAACTCCCATTTCCCACCACTCCTCAGGAACTCCCATTCAAATAAAAAATTTCCAAGAGTTCCTTTCTCTATACTTCCCAAATTTAGCATACTTACTATTTTTGTTGATCTTAATTCATCATAAACAATATGGGATCAATTGAGAATGGTACTCACAACGGTGATCAATTAGGCGAATTTTGCTTGACGAAAGATCCATTGAATTGGGGAATGGCTGCGGATTCAATGAAAGGTAGTCATTTAGATGAAGTGAAAAAAATGGTGGCGGAATTCAGGAAACCGGTGGTGAAGCTCGGCGGCGAAACGTTGACGATATCGCAGGTGGCGGCGATTGCTGGTGGCAGAGGTAATAATGAGGTTAAGGTTGAATTGTCGGAGAATGCTAGGGCTGGTGTTAAGGCCAGTAGTGATTGGGTGATGGAGAGTATGAATAAAGGAACTGATAGTTATGGCGTCACTACTGGTTTTGGCTCTACTTCTCACCGGAGGACCAAACAAGGCGGCGCTCTTCAGAATGAGCTTATTAGGTAAACTAATATTTCTACCACGGGAAATCGTTTATTTTCATATACGTTCGTACCATTAAAAATATATCGTGTCAATTTATTTTAATTTTAAATGCACGTGACGAATTGTAACTGTTTATGCACGAGGATAAAGACGATATTTTGCCATTTCTACCCCATATTTTCTTTTCTTTTTACTTTATTTGTAAACTAATTTGATTTTAATTGCTATCGTGGAATTTCGATCATGAGGTCATAAGTCATAACTTTGGTGATTCGGGAATGGAGTCGTTAAAGGATTGTGCACTAATTATTCGACTTACTTCTTTATTAGAGCGTTGTTTTTCCTTTTGAAACTGTCTCGTAGAAGGGAAAAAAGAGAGAGGCTAAGATTAAGGAGTTATCGTGCATATGCGAATAGATATTTAGTTGTTTGATAAAAATAGTATAACTTTTATGATTAGGATTTTGATATCACGTAAGAATAATTATTTTTAGAAGAAAATAAATATTTTTCTCCATAAAATTGAAAATTAACTTTATAAATGAAAATTTATTAGTACAGTATTAAAAAACAGCTCCATAAACCTATTGGTGCTGGTTCACGACCCATCACAATATTTTTTACTTAGTGGGACATACACTTGTATATATGACCGATAAATGATGTGAGTCAGGTGTGTAATTAGGATTAATGATGTGAGTCAGGTGTGTAATTAGGATTAATGGAACGGTTCATCCCACTTGTATATTTTATTTTTCCTTAAATGAGCCCTCAAAAAGTCACGATCTTTTGTAGTACTTGTGCTCCTCAAAAAAGAAGAGGTCCTTAATTTTAGGGACAATTAGATATGGGACTGGGTCCCGACTGGACAATGCTGGTCAGATTGCTGCCATGTCAGCTGCATTTCCTTCTCTCGCTCATTCTGCGTTGATGTGGCGAAATCTGAGCTACGTAGTCGCATGAGCTGATCCCATATCGAATTTTCCTTAATTTTATTACGCCTCAAAGTCTTTGACTGTTCTTTTTAAAAAAAAGTAGTAGGAGTTATCATATTTGGTTCAACAACCAAACTCTTCACCACCTACCACAATAACTAGTCTACCTTGATTGCCTTCCAAATATTCTTTAGAAAGAAAGTGATAGGTACATGCTGAATTCTCCAGTTTGTAACTTTTCCTAATTGTGTTCTAGTTCCTCAAGTAAAAGAAAATTCAATGATTGGTCTCTAGTCTCTATCTAACTAGAAATGGAGCAACTGTGAGGTGAAAGGGTACATCAATGGTCCTGACTCCTGATTCCATCTACCTCTTACCTAATACTCCCCCTCCATTCCCATTTTATTAGTTGTCAACAATTTATTCCAATTATACCCTCGATATTTCTTTTATTTGTCGCCTCTTCCATTCTTATTTTTTCCTTTCTTTTCTTATGTTATAGAAGTGAGAGAGGGGTAATATTGAAACTTTTGGTGAAAATGACAAGTTCCTTAATTTTCTAAAATTGTCTAAAGAGTTTTATATTTAGGAATGGAGGGAGTACTCTTTAATCCTGAGCGTATCTTTGCTAGCCTTACATCTTACATGTAGGGCCCAGAGGTTCCAATTTCCCTAGAAATGGGGTTCTTTTCATTATTGAAGTTTCCAAACTTAGATATCGTGAACTACACGAGTTATGCACTTGACTGCCGTACTATCATGTAAAGACCTAGAATTGGGATTAATTTCAATATGGTTCTTTACTTTAAAGACGGTTATTACAAAAGAAATTTGATTTTCTTCAGAAAAGAGAATAATAAAAGGATACAAATTGGTTTTGGTGAACTGTAATAATCTTAATGACTATTCACTGTTTCAGGTTTTTGAATGCTGGAATATTTGGGAATGGAACAGAATCTAGCTGCACACTGCCACAGTCAGCAACAAGGGCAGCAATGCTAGTAAGAATCAACACTCTGCTTCAGGGATATTCCGGTATCAGGTTTGAAATCTTAGAAGCCATTACCAAGTTCCTAAACCACAACATCACTCCATGTTTACCTCTTCGTGGTACGATCACCGCATCTGGTGATCTTGTCCCATTATCCTACATTGCCGGATTACTAACAGGCAGGCCTAATTCCAAGGCTGTTGGACCTAATGGAGAAATTGTAAATGCTGAAAAAGCATTTAACATGGCCGGATTAGGTGGGGGATTTTTCGATCTGCAGCCTAAAGAAGGGCTTGCTCTTGTTAATGGCACTGCCGTTGGTTCTGGAATGGCCTCTATGGTACTTTTTGAGGCTAACATTCTTGCAGTTTTATCTGAAGTTCTTTCAGCAATTTTTGCTGAAGTGATGAATGGAAAACCCGAGTTCACTGACCATCTGACGCATAAGCTGAAGCATCATCCTGGCCAGATCGAAGCTGCAGCTATTATGGAGCACATTCTGGATGGGAGCGGTTATGTTAAAGAAGCTCAGAAGTTGCATGAGATGGATCCCTTGCAGAAACCAAAACAAGATCGCTATGCTCTCCGAACATCCCCTCAATGGCTTGGCCCTCAAATTGAAGTCATTCGTTCAGCCACAAAAATGATTGAGAGGGAAATCAATTCAGTTAATGATAACCCCTTGATCGATGTCTCGAGAAACAAGGCCTTACATGGTGGCAACTTCCAGGGCACCCCAATTGGAGTATCAATGGACAATGCTCGTTTGGCGATTGCATCTATTGGGAAATTGATGTTTGCTCAAATTTCAGAGCTTGTCAATGACTTCTATAACAATGGCTTGCCATCTAATCTATCTGGAGGAAGAAATCCAAGTTTGGACTATGGTTTTAAAGGAGCTGAGATTGCTATGGCTTCATATTGTTCAGAACTTCAGTTTTTGGCCAATCCGGTGACCAATCACGTGCAGAGTGCTGAGCAACACAACCAGGATGTGAACTCCTTAGGTTTGATCTCTGCAAGAAAAACAGCAGAAGCTGTTGAAATCTTGAAGCTTATGTCGAGCACATACCTGGTGGCACTTTGTCAATCAATAGATTTGAGGCATTTGGAGGAGAACTTGAGAAATGCTGTGAAAAACACGGTAAGCCAAGTTGCAAAGCGAACTCTAACAATGGGTGTCAATGGAGAACTTCATCCATCAAGATTTTGCGAGAAAGATTTGCTTAAAGTGGTGAATCGCGAATATGTTTTCACCTATGTTGATGATCCTTGCATTGCTACCTATCCATTGATGCAAAAGCTAAGACAAGTTATCGTTGATCACGCATTGCAAAATGGCGATAATGAGAAGAATGAGAAGACATCCATCTTCCAGAAGATTGCAGCATTTGAAGACGAACTTAAGGCCGTCTTGCCAAAAGAAGTAGAGAGTGCAATAGCTGCTCTCGAGAATGGAAATCCGGCTATTCCTAACCGGATTGAGGAGTGTAGATCGTACCCGTTGTACAAGTTTGTGAGAGAAGAACTGGGAGCGGAATTCCTCTCCGGAGAGAAAGTTCGGTCACCTGGAGAAGAGTTCAATAAGGTGTTTACAGCAATGTGCAATCAGCAGATTATAGATCCTCTCTTGGAATGCCTCAAGGAATGGAATGGTGCTCCTCTACCAATTTCTTAGTTTTGTTTGATTCGTATAAGGATTTATTTTGTCATAAGTTTGTTTTGGCTCCTATTTTTCCTCTGATGTTATTTGTATCATTGTATGTCTGGAAATATCCATAATGTATGTAATGTAACAACCTATATTTACTGTACAACTTTCTATAAATATGAAGTAAATTCCAAATATTTCAGTTCTTTTTATGTGCCGATAATCAAATTACAGAAGGCAGAAGTAGTTCAATTTTATCTGTTCCTTAGACAAATTTGCTTGGCCTCGACTCTTTTGTTTTGTGGAAGAAATTTTCAGGTTCTTGATAATTTGGCAGGATTTCTGTTCCTTTGGTATTGGACCCCAGTGTACCACTTACATTTTACGGACTGATTAATTTGTGTCGAACTACAAAGACTCATTTTGAGTGATTTCAATTCCCTGAGATTGAATGTAGAATCCCGCAGGGAGCATATGCACATGCAATGTGTTCTCGGCTACAATGTTGAACTAACATGTGTTCAGTATATACTGAACACCTGTCGGCCCTCATATCCGATTGAGATCGCTTAATTAATAATTTAATAGTACCTGTTAGAATTTTTAAATAGGTATAAAAGGTGATTTTAGCCATTAAATATTTAATATGACAACTAACCTCCGCTAAATATTTAATAGGTGTGGAACTTTTTTTTTAAGCCCGATTGAGCGATTGCCCCATATAGGGAAGATAGAACTGTCTCAGACGAAGAAGAAGATAGCCCTAGAAAGGGAGATCAAAGCTTGCCGCATGCAGGCGGAGGGTATCAAACCCACGACATTAAGATCGTGGGCAGGCGCCTGCCCCACGAGAAATTTTATTTTGGTAGGTGACTAAGTTTAAAAGTTATATCCAAACCAATGAATACAGTACACGTAGGAAAGAGAATTGAATTTTTAGTCAATTCTCTTTCCTACGTGTACTGTATTCATTGGCTTGAAAATAACTTTTAAACTTAGTCACCTATCAAGATAAAACTATTCCTGCCCCACTGGGGTAGAACACGTTTGATTAGGTGTGGGACTTTGAGAAGCAGCAACCAACAATTTGTACCCTTAACGCTGGCAATCATTTTTGTCTTTCATGCATCTTTTCATCTAAATTTTTTATCTCCCTCCATTCCTAAATATAAGAGTTTCATTACATGTTGCGAAAAGTAAAGAAAAAAAATATGTTTTGTTATTAAAATAATAATATTACTTTCTTAAATATAATTTGTATACTACTAATTCTATTTAATAGAGTAATATTGATATTTTAATTACAACATATTAATTTTTGTTTCTTTAATTTTCGCAACATGTTAGAAATGGTGGTAGTAGTAGACTTTAAATATAATCACAGTATGTACCACAATAGACATTTAATATTAACATTTCTAATTGTATCTCAACATATAATATTATTATGTAGAGACTCTACACACACATATATTTTGGCCACTCTTTTATGGGGGAAAAAAAATCTATCACTAGATTAGTATTTCCTAGATGTATTCATATTTGGTTTAGGGAAAAAAAAATCATTTATTTTCACTTATAAATAATTCATTTATACTGCAATTCAAAATACAAATTTCCAACAAAAATATTTTTTAACGAGTTCCATCGTTCCCCTTTGTTCACAAAATATAGGGGCTTGAATCTTATATTTCTATTATTATCTCATACAAACCATTCACTTAGTGCAAAATTCAAAAGAAGAATTTCAAACAAATATAGTTTTCCTTTTTTTTTTTGGTGAAAAAAAGTTCGAGTGGGTTCGGCTTCGGTCACCACCACGGGTCAGGGTAGGCTCTAGAGACCATAGGTCGCTTACAGATCACCCACCAACACAGCCCTCACGTCGGCAGCGGGAATCGAACACTTGACCTTTGTAAGTACGTGCCGAATCCTTACTAACTGAGCCAACTTGTGTTGGTAAAATAATTTTCCTTTGCTCACCAATGTTAGGATGAATCTTGATTGGTTTTTTAGCTGATAATTTCTGTATTAGATATCGTAAAAGTGTATTGCTTGTAAAAGAAATTATGAGAAATTATTTAATCGTGTAAAAAAAAGTTGTTAGATTTAAATAAGACTTGTATGTAATTATCTAGATCTTCAAGGAGTATAGTTGAAATACCAACAACTTGCAGTTTGAATAGCCAAAGAAACTGGCTTAGCCGGTTACCTTGTACCCCCTGGTGGGTCCCCCTAAACTAAAATAATTGGAGGTTCTTACTTGGTCAGAAAAAGCAGAGCAGAGAAGAAGAAGAGAATCGTGAAAGATGGCTTCTCAGATCATCAGAAGACTCCTCCGAAGCAGCCGCCCCAACCCTAACCTATCGAATGTGTTCGATCGGAGTTTCGCAGCCGCCGCATCGGAGTCCAACTTGATCCGCGCCACTCTCTTTCCCGGCGATGGCATCGGCCCTGAGATCGCCGAGTCAGTTAAAGAGGTTCTCTCTTCACCATAAAAGATGCAATTTTGGATTTAATTTCGCTCAATTTGACCTTTTTTCTTTGGCTTAAATTTTGAATGTTTTTACTGTATAGTTATATTTTAATTCTCTTGTGTTTTTATTGTATTGTATTTACGGTGTAAATATTATGTTATTCGGATTATTTGAGGTATTTTGAACTGCTAAATTACGGAATGAATGGGAAGAGCACTATGTGTCCTTTGAGTTTTCTGTGTATTTTATTATCGTATTATATGCTGCAGTGTAAATATTATGTTACTCGGATTTATTAGAGTTGCTGAAGTACCAAATGAATGGGAAGAGCATTATGTATATGAGTTTTGTTGTGTTTTTTATTGTATTATTATATGATATGATGTAAATATTACGTTGCTCGGATTTATTCAGGTAGCTGAAGTGACAATTGAATGGGCAGACAAGTATGTCTATGAGTACTCACGTGTTTTTTTATTGTATTATATACTGCTGTGTAAATGTTTTGTAGGTATTTAGAACTGCCGAAGAGCCAATTGAATGAGAAGAGCACCATGTCTATGAGTTTTCGTGTATTCTTTATTGTATTATATATTGCGGTGTAAACATTGTGTTACTCGGTTTTATTCAGGTATTTAGAACTGCTGAAGTACCAATTGAATGGGAAGAGCACTATGTGGGTACGGAGATTGACCCCAGAACTCAAAGTTTTTTGACATGGGAAAGTCTTGAATCAGTGAGGAAAAACAGGGTTGGCCTGAAAGGGCCAATGGCTACACCAATTGGAAAGGGTCATCGATCTCTGAACCTTACTTTGAGAAAAGAGCTCAATTTGTACGCCAATGTTAGACCTTGTTACAGTTTACCTGGATACAAGACTCGTTATGATGATGTGGACCTCGTTACCATCCGTGAGAACACTGAAGGAGAGTACAGTGGCCTGGAACATCAGGTAAGCTGCCGAATGTCAAGGATTGGCACGTCTACGATTTGATTCTTATGTTTCATTGATTTTCTTTGCTAACTATATTTGCATTTGGTTCTAGGTGGTGAGGGGTGTTGTTGAAAGTCTCAAAATTATCACACGTCAAGCAAGTCTGCGTGTTGCTGAGTATGCCTTTCACTATGCCCAAGCACATGGAAGACAGAGAGTGTCCGCTATACACAAAGCCAATATCATGCAGAAAACTGATGGACTTTTCCTCAAGGTCCTCTTGATCTGCTATGTGCTTAATCATATTCATAGGTTCACTCGTTGATGCACCATCCTGCTGACCTTCTTTTTCCTTTGTTAACTTCCAGTGTTGTCGTGAGGTGGCAGAGAAATATCCAGACATTGTGTATGAAGAAGTTGTGATTGACAATTGTTGTATGATGGTATGAAACAATTTTCCTTCTTTCTTTGCCCAACCAGATGATGGTGTGAAGAAATTTAAAAGATTGATGTGTACTAGTGATGCACTGTTGACTATTGTCATGAATTAGAAATGGAGAGGCGCCTTCCAGAAGTGCATTTTCATCTTCTGAGAAGAAACTCGTAGATCTAATGAATAAACTAACCATTTCTCTTTCATGTGCAGCTTGTTAAGAATCCAGCACTTTTTGATGTTTTGGTGATGCCTAATCTTTATGGTGACATCATAAGTGACCTTTGTGCTGGGTTGATTGGGGGTTTGGGCCTAACGCCTAGGTACCTTTTCAGTTTGGACCACCCTCTTCGTTTAGTATCTTCTTTTGAGCAACTTACCCATTAACATTCTTCAATCTGAATTCCCTTACAGTTGCAACATTGGTGAGGGAGGTATTGCTATTGCTGAGGCTGTACACGGTTCCGCACCCGACATTGCTGGAAAGGTCTTCACTTAAAATTTCTTCATATTTCTAGTGCTACTGCTTTCATACTGCTCATCTAAATTTCATATTATTCTTGTTTCTATTTGTTATGTTATGTTATGTTAGTGATGTTTCTCCTTGTTATGTTTATTTTCCAGTTTTAGATAAGATAATGTAAAATCTATGAGCTTGGTTAAGGAGAAAGGATCTCCCGGGACTATTGAAATGGGTTGGTATGTAGAGACTGCCTCTGTGCAGGCAGAGGTAACTTTGCATATGCCTTGTTTTTCTTAGGCCTTGCTGTCATGTAGCCTTTTCTGCTAGATTTGTTTCACTTACATGGCTTAGACCGAGTTTTCCCCAGTTCGGTTTCATATTTGGTATTATTGAATTGGGGAAAACTTGTAAAGCACAATAAGTTTGCATTCTATCCACTTTTCAGTTTGACCAACATTGCAGTTCATACAGGCAAAATCTCGGAAGTAACATCACGATGGGATAACAAATATACTCAATGTTGGAAGAAGAAAGTTTTGGTAGCTCTAGTTATAATGCTTCTTGTGGTAGGGAAGTGTGATCTCGCAACTGTGTTACTGAAACAGATTCACTAGGACTTGGTAGTTAATTTGGGGCTTATTGTTAGAATCCATTCTGAAATACTCCCCTCGTCCCAAATGAATTTCCACATTTGACTATACTTGACCATGTAAGTTACCATAAAGTCCTCCTTAATTAAAAAGCTTAGTGGTAGGACCCATGTGTTATTGGAGTGTAAATCCCTTGAATATAGGAGGTTAGTTGAGGGAGTTTAGAGATAAAATATGTCCATTCTAAGAAAGTGGACATTCTTTTTTGGACAAACTGAATAGTAATGTGGACATTCATTTGGGACGGAGGGAGTATTTAGTTATGGAGGCCTTGGTTTGATATGGTTAAATATTTTACCTGTGTGCATGGGTCTTTGAGAATAATATAAAATTTGTCTTTCTTAGACTTTAAGGGTTTAAATTTTTTACACACGTTGATTTTTGCCACAGATTCTCATGCACGATTTCAAGGGATTCATTTATATATGCAGCATGAATGCCTACATGGTTTTGAAAAAATAATGCATGATAGATTGATCCACTGCATATATGGCTTTTTCATCATAAAGTGTATATTTTTTTTATCCAAAGTGGGGTTCCCTATCATTTGGATCATGATTCATCTTTTGTTTCTTAACTATTTGCTTACTTGTTTCTTTTCCTTGGTTAATAAATAAATGTAGAATATGGCCAATCCAACTGCGTTGCTTTTAAGTTCTGTCTCAATGCTCCGCCATCTTGAGCTTCATGATAAGGCAGATAGCATCCAAAATGCTATCCTGAAGACAATTGCAGAAGGCAAGTACCGAACTGCTGATCTTGGTGGCAATTCGACGACAACTGATTTTACAAAGGCAATTTGTGACCATATTTAAACAATTTTTTCTGCATTTGTATATTTGAGTTTTGCTACGAATCCAACAGAGGATTCCTCGGCGTTTTTGTCCCCTCGAAAATGTATAATTGGTTAATAGATTTTGGAAAACCAGTCGACATTGCAGAATACTGCCCGGTTACCTTGATAGATTGCATGAATTTGTTCAATGGGATGCGTTGGATGGAAAGTTCCCTCTCCTATCAGCATTACTGAGCAACGGTTAAATTCTTCTTTACATATGAAATAAAAACCCTTGTCATTTTGGTGCTTCCCCTTATTTCATTTGATTAGTTCATCTCATCTCATACTACCTCCGTTCTTAATCTTCCAATTTTATCTTTAGTTAACTTTACCTAATACTTTAGTGTTTTCAACAATTTCACACTTATCAATGCACATCAAACTACACTTTAATTCGGGGAAATTTAGACTTTTTTCTTTGTAATGATTGATTTCTAATCATTTCTTTGATCTGTGTGAAAAAGGTAAAATATATCAATTAATTAAGAACGGAGGTAGTATTTTGTTGTCTTTGTTCCTTTGCTTCAATATTTCATGACAAGGTTAATTCTAATCGATTGTCGTAGAATTTTTATATCTCCATGCTACCATTAGAAAAAATCTAGGGTGCAACCAAGGTACAAAACTAAATTGAACAAACTTCTTTTTAACAGTAACTAAATTGATAATTTGATTGTGTGTAGTTTTCATTTTCTATCCACTGAATAATGAAATTTTTTATCTTGGTAAGCTACTAAGTTTATAAGTTACATACAAACCAACGAGTGCAGTAAACGTAGGAAAGAGAATTGATATAAGTTCAATTCTCTTTCCTACGTGTACTGTATTAATTGACTTTGATATAAGTTTTAAACTTAGTAGCCTACCAAAATATAACTACTCCAGAATAATTGTTTCCCTGTGGTTCTCATGTTCTAATCCTAATACAACCTCTTTTTTTTTTTTTTGCTAAATCCTAATACAACCTTTACATCTGCCTGAACAAAACAAAATCATATAAAGTCACCGACACCGGAACCAGAATCAGAATCATACTAATTTCTCTTTGTTCCAGTGTTCCTGACACAAACATTTTACTTTCACTGTCCGAAACAAAACTTTGCAAACAAAAAACTCAGTCCTAAGTGCATCTACAAGCACAAATGTCATGTTGCTGAAGGATTAGGTTTGATAGCAGAAAATCCTGGAGGGGGTGGTACGGAGTGTCTTAGATGTGGCGCGGGAGCTCTTGTAAATTGACGCCCAGAAAGAACATTTCCAGGTATACGGAAGGTTGAGATTGAAGATGGTCTCGGATGAGATGTATGCATGGTTCCAGATGGAGTCCTAGAGTCACCGACAGTTCCTAGCTTCGCTGAAGATTGGTGGTCCTCTCCTGCACTGATCCTGGCACTACACTTGGGGGCTTCTGGTGACTCTTGCATTACCTGCACCGGAGGATCGGCAGCATGAAGCCCCATTGAATCTTGGTCATTTTGTGCAGGATTCTTTGTTGCAGTTGGTTGAATACTTGGTCTAGTTCGTAGTTCCTCAGGTGACGGTCCTGAAATAGTGCCTCGTGAGATAGAGTAGAACAGAAAAAACGTGATCTATTCATCCCAATTCAAAAGGATAAAATGTAGTTCCTGAAAAACCATAAATACCTTTTTCTTGTGGGATAGCCGGAGAGGTAAGGCCAGGCTTCCGGAACTGTAACATAGCCTCTGCTAACAATTTCTGCTTATGCAATAGGTCGTTACAAGTCTCATAATATGTTTTTGTTTTTACCATTTGACTATCAGCATCGCGAATCAACATATCATACTTCTTATTGATCATCGTATTCATCTCCTCTATCTCTTTCTCACGTTCAGATTCAATGCGGAGTTTCTACAAACAAATTTTTTTCACAACGATATGTATTACCGTATTCTATAAGAGGGCAATATGAAATAAGACACAAAAAATAAAAAGGTTGATGTACAAACCAAATTATCGTGCAATTTTGCCATCTGCTTCTGTAGTGAGTCAGTATACGAAGATGTTACTGAAGACGTTTCATTGAAGTGATTGCTTGAGAAATGAGGAACCGTGTTTACGTGTCCTACACTCGCAGCATCTGGTTCACTTCCATCCTTAGAAGTTGCAGATGGATGTGGCACCAAGTTTTGAACGGGCTCATGCTGAATAGAAGAAATGGATTGGCAAGCTAATCCTTGCATGGATGTACTTGAGGAGGGTTGGCCCTGGCTTACATAACCTTCATTACCGTTCATATGCCCGTTCTCGACTCCCCTGTATAAGGATATAGATCCATCAACTGCACAATCTCTAGCAGAGGTTGAATTGCTCGGGGGATGCGACTGTGAACAAGTGAAGGCGGCAGTATATTTCAGTAGTCTTTCAAGAGTTGAGGTTATTGAGAAGAAAAAAAACAAAAGAGAATAGTACAATAATCGGATAAACTCGGAAGAAACGACTACCCTCTTGACCTACAACCAACAAACATTGTTTTTCTTAGCCAAGGCCCAAGGGAGAAACTTGTGCAATGCATATTGACATCTTTGACTTTTTCCTTAAGAGAGGCAGAAAAATAATGTTTCTGGGGACATGGCATTGAGAATATATCAGTGGACATACCGTGATTAAGAGAGGCAGCGCCTCTCAAAATAATGTTTCTGGGGACATGGCATTGAGAATATATCAGTGGACATACCGTGATTTTCCAATTCGAGTACATTATGACCAGAAGACGATACAGTGTTTCAATGAAAATTAACATTTGATCCCTCTGAGACGTACAGAAATCAAATTTCTTTGACTGTTAAAAAATGGAGTAATTGATCATCAATCTATTTATTAGATTGGGATTTTCTTTTCTCTCTGAGATTGACTAACTCATTATTTAGATATCTTTAGAAGTACCAAAGTAACACACCCAAAGATCTCTAATTAGTAATATCGGTAACTATTCAATATATTAGATAGTGCAGCTTACTGACGGGGAAAAAATTAGCTCCATTTTAGGGACTTTGTTTACCTGATCCGGGGGTGAACAACATTCAGCCAGTGAGTCAGGTTCTCCTCCAAGACAGTCATTATTGGTTGATCTCGCAAGGTTAGAAAGATTAATGGCTTCACAATGATGTTGGACATTTTTAGCATAATCTCTTGCGGCCCCTGTTGCTTCATGAACACGTGTGATAAGTCCGGCGTCTTTTGAGACGTTATTTTCACGTCTATGTCTTTTCAGGGTTGAACTTCGAACCCCTGTTGCTTCTTGAGCACATGCGATGTGTCCGGCCTCTTTTGAGAGGTTATTTACACGTCGGTGTCTTTTTGCGGTTGAACTTCGAACCCCTGCAGCAAGGAAAGGTTCTGGTTAACTTGAATCTGAAAACTGCCCTTTAAACTATGAAGAGAATTGAAGACAGAAATCACAACAAACCAAATAAGCAAAATATCAATCAAAGATGTCTTACTTTTAGTGATGAAGTTGCCTCTTGGAGAGCCATTGGTAATGCGGTTGGCCTTCTTTCTGGCTGCTTCTTCATCTTCATATTCACGAGGCAAATCAACCAAGCACTTAACTTTCCTTTTAGTTCTCTTTGATGTACTAGAGTTATATTTCCACTTAGGCTGCTTTCCCTCGAACAAATTGGACCAGAAAGTATGGGGAGGTTCCGTATCCATCAAACGTCTAACTATTGAGAAATTGTCCTTTGACTGGACTATCAATTCACCATGCAAAGAAAATCTACCATGATAAGTCCCTTCATTCTGTTGTACATTCAAGATGTGATTAGAATTAGGCACAGAATCGCGCTCTCCACTACTATGAGGCAGCAAGTGTAATAGCTCCAGAAATACATCTTCCAGAAGGGTTTGCTCGGGACTGTTGATAGTGTCCAAAGCAGATACACTAAATTCAGTGGAGCCATCTAGCTTCCGGAATAGATAGGAGGCACCCCAAGTTAGCAGTTTGTGACATTTACTGCGTTTTATATTCTTTATATTGCTATCAAGAATCACACCTTCCTTTGCAAGCATTAGTAATTTTTTCCTCCACAGTACACGAAGAATAAAAGCGGAAGATATTTATCTGCTCAAACTTCGAATCAATGTTGATCTTCTGCAGTGTTTTCATATCGTTTAGTGGATCCCAGTCGCTGTTGAAGATGATAATTGTATCTACAGATGAAAGTTTAGTTCTAGGAAGGCAAGCACGGGCCTCAATCAAACAAATAAATTTCTCGTTATCTTTACTGTTGAACATATCATAGGCAGCTTGCTTCTGTGCACGAGATAGATATCCAGAAATGCGTATGTGAGCATCTTGGCCGAACTTTTGAAGAATAAAGTCATCCAGCATGTCTCCTATAGAAATTTCCCCAGAATTACCAAGTAACTGTTTTGGGAAGGCGCAAGACACAGAATCATAAAGTTATTGTCCATAAACCGGGGCAATGCATTAGAATAATATTGGTTGGGCAGAATTGTCAAAGCATTGCATTTTTTTTTAACCCAACATTTTTAGTAAGCACGAATTGCAAATCCGTCATGAATCTAGGACGGAATTGGCACTTCCGTCCTCAGCTGACGTATCAAGTCGCATAATTTTTTTTGCCATATCAGCGTAGGACGGATTTTCCAATTCCGTCCTGGCTTCAGGACGGATTTTGCCTAATTTTCTCAACACTCTTCTCCTTCCCCTTCCCCTTCCTCTTCTTCACTGCCAGTAAAAAAAAAGAGAAGACAGAAAAAACTGTGCAAAAAAAAAAATTGGAAAAAACAAATCACCATCTCTTCTCCTTCCCCCACACTGTATTGAGTGCACCTTCCTTCAAGCACCACCGCCGGTCCTCATTATCTTCTCTCCATCGAAGGCTACATCCCATTTACTTAATTTTTTTTTAAAAATTCGGATTAATTATTTAAATTGTGCATTAATTGAATCTTGGAATATTGGATAGTGTGAAATCCTTGTTACTATTTGGTAAATTCGAATTTTGTAATATGAATTTTTGAATATTGGAGGATTGTGACTTTTTTTAATATTTGCAATATTTTGAAATTTGGAGTATTGTGATTATATTTTTTTTTGGAATATTGGAGTATTGTGATATTTTTTGAATTCTTTGGAATTTTGTGATTGAAATTATGGAAATTGAAGTATTGTGAATTTAGTTAATTTTGGTTTTCTTGTATTTGATTATGTTTTTGGTTTTGTTTTATTTTTATGTTTAGATGTTTGATGTATCTGCTATACCGGCTTCTCTCCATCCCGGACCTTTAGATTATAGTGTTTTATACCAACAACGGGATCACCGATCTTTAAGAATATGGTGAGGAAATGATAAGGATAAATTGGACAACCCACTAATTTTTATTCGAAGTGATAGTCATTTTTGGACTGCCTACGAGCAAGAGACAAATAAGGATTTAATTAACCTTATTGATAGAATAGGTTTTGGTGGGTTGTGTCGCATATGTTATATTAAAGTAGATCATGCCTTAGTCACCGCTCTAGTTGAGAGATGGCAACCCGAGACCCACACATTTCACTTGGCTGGCGGGGAGGCAACTATCACTTTATAGGACGTTGGAGTCCTTTTTGGACTACGGGTCAACGGCAATGAGGTGACTATTAACAAGAAAGTGAATTATAGTCTCTAAATGGATAAGTTTAGTTAGTGAGTATTTGGGATTTCGACCAGCAGAATACTTTTAAGGGAAATGCCATTAATCAGCATGAAATACTAGCACATATTTCAGACCCGTTGCCTAATGATGCTAGCATGGTCGACGTTTTCAAAAGGGCTAGGGCTTTACTTTTAATTCTCATGGGTACTTTATTGTTCTCGGACAAGTCAGCTGCTCGAATTCATTTGCGATACCTGCTCCTACTCCGAGATTTAGAGTTTGGTACCTCATCATATTCCTGGGCAAGTGTCGTACTCGCCTATCTTTACCTTCAGATGTTCATCTCTTCAAAGCCCGATTCACAAGAAATCAGTGGCTGCTGTTCGCTCATTCAGGTAATGTATTATTTTCGTCTTTAAATTTATTTAAGTGCAGTACATTTTTATCTTTGCTAATTTAGTATATTTTATTCAATAGTTGTGGGCATGAGAGCGTATGTCGATTTTCCGACCTCAAAATCGGGATGTTCCAAAGCCGAATATACCAGATGGTGCTGTTTTCGGGGCCAGATGGAAGTGCCCTAAGAGTTTTCGAGGAACTCCAAGCCATCAATTATTGGTATGTCGGGATCAACTTGATGGAATGAATGAGAGATAGGGGTAAGTTGGTATTTTTTATTACTTATTTTTTTTTAAATGTTAGTTAATGTATATATTTTATGAAAGTTAATATATTTATTTGTTTTTGTAGTTTATGTGGGTACCATGCTATACCCAAATGATAGATGACTGTGTTACTCGGGAGCCAAACTTTCGGGAAGCGGTGCGTGCTAGAGTACCATTGATTTACTTTGACATTGTGGAATATCATCTTCCTGATCGAGTCTTGAGGCAGTTTGGATATGAGCAGACTATACCATAAGCGGTTAGGACTACCGGAATTGTTGTTGAGGATGACGATCTCCACAAGATTAAAGTTGTGGCGAGTAAGAACTGGTATGAGCTGCACAAGGATTACATCGCCCTGTGGCAGAAAATAACAGACTTTGTAGTGGAGGGTGTTCAGTCGGGTAATATTTTTGTGCCACGCGATGATTACATGGAGTGGTACAAAAACATTACAGTCCGCCTTTTAAATAACCCCCAAATAAGGGATCATACAAACCTTCCCTCATGGTACGGTCGTCCGCGATAACAAGGGACGAAGATACTAGCTTAGGTCGAACCGCAAAATAAAAGTACCTGTATACGCCTTCATGAGTTTGACATTTGCATTATACATTGAACCTTATGGCTATTGAATTTGAATTTAATCAATTGAACCTTTTGTTTATTCACTTTGAGTTTTAGTTATGCTCTGTGTATTGTACATATTTTGGTGAATTGAACATATTTCAGGCATAAATTGAAGTAGAATTGTTTGGCGATTTTTAAAAAAAGTCACTGCCAGATGAGGACGAAATTGGGAATTCCGTCTTGGAATCCAGGACGGAATTGGGAAATGCGTCCTTCTCTGACATAGCAAAAAGTTTAAGAGGCTTGATACGTCAGCTGAGGACGGAATGTCATGGTTTGACAATTCTGCCCAACCAATGTCATTCTAATGCATTTGCCCCATAAACCGAGCAAAAATCTATAATATATAAAGTTAGGCCAAGTTGAGGTAGAAGATTAATGATGTGACATGTGACATATTATGAGATGTGTTCCAATCATAAGCTTCCATGTGACAACTTTGTCATTAATTTTCTTTTTAAAAATAGTGTTTCATGAGCTATAATCTTCATCTTCATTCTAAAGTTACTATGAAATTGAATAGTTTAGCTATAATCTTTATCTTTATTCTAAAGTTACATATTTATAGATTATAGAAAAAGTATGTAACATAAATAAATTGAATTTAAATGAAAAAGTTCAATGGTTTTTTTAATTAAGAAGTTGAATGATTTTCTTTTTAAATGAAGAAGTTGAATGAGTTTTTTTTAAATAAAGAAGTTCAGTGTTTTTTTTTTAAATGAAGAAGTTCAATAGTTTTTTTTTTTTTTTAATGAATTAGATATAATGTATTTAGGAATTCTAAAAGTCTTCCATCACAAAATAGATTTAATATTCTAAGAAAATAACATCTATATAGGAATTCTAAAAGACTTACATAAAAAAATATACATAATGAATTTTTGGATTTTTATTAATGCATATAGAAATTATAAAAGGCTTGCATTATGAAGTAAATTTAATGTTCCAAGAAAAAAGGAATTCTTATTCATTTATTTAGGAATTCTAAAAGTCTTCCATCATAAGGAATTCTAAAAGTCTTGCATCATAAATTAGATTTAATCTTTCAAGAAAATAACCGACTATATAAACCAAAATCAGTCATGCATCCCCTCACCCAAAAAAACAAAAAATACCATCAAAATAAACCTTATGGGGAAATCAAGACTTCAATATGTGCATCTCAATGAACTTGGAAAAGGCAAACGAGAAAAGAGAATATTATTTCGAGTAACCAGATTATGGAACACTTTCAATGCCCAGAAACCTGACAATTTAACGAGTGTTGATTCTTTGATTTTGGATGAAAATATAAGATTCATTCTAATTTATTTTGTTGTTGTAATCGCGATTATTCATTAGAAATACAACCGCGTATCGCGCGGGTATGAAACCTAGTGTAACATATAAAAACATGTGAACGCCTTCCCAGGAAAATCAACAGAATGAACTGGAAAGTCACAAAGATAGCAAATGTGTATACATCTAATTTGTCAGCTGAACATTTCAAGAAAATTTGGAAAGAGGAAAACTAATGAGAATAGGGTATGTTCTACAAGTACCTGGAAGAAAATGACAACTCTCAAACGCCTTCTTTCAATTTCTGAAAGGATCTTATCCAGGAGCTGTAATTTGCCACTCAATTGAATTTCAACATCAAAGTGGTCAGCTCTAGGTATATCTTTTAGCACGACGCTTCGAAGATCCCAATCCGCAAGAAAAGGATGATCACAACACTGTAAAGAACAACATTCAAAAGAGGCCTATGTCTGTCAAACCACATCCAATCAATGCAAAATTAATGCAAGAAATAATCAGTTATAAAGGACTGATTATCCTAGCAAAAGCAACCACCTTTCTCGTTGATACAAGAATGTCATGGAGGGGGTCAGTTGAATCACACTTCAAGCTCGAGCAAAGCTGCAGGGAATTTGAAAACATGGAAGCACAATACTGCTCAATTTGCACATCTGTAAGCACGACAGGAACCCAAAACTCCATGAACTTCTTGGTTCCGGATTGGTACTCGTATGCAGTAAAAGGCACCAATCTTTCCTTCAGTCTAGTGGCATCGCTACTAGAATTAGCATCTACAATATCTTGCTCACCCCCATCATAATCTGGATCAAGCAAACTCAGAGCACCGTGGTAATTGAAGTTCCAGTCCTGAAAATGTGATGGATATATGTATTAACTTTGGGTGAATTAGGATCCAACAATGATCAATGAATGCTCTATACCTTTATTTGACTGCTAACAAGAAGCAGCCTCATATTAGCAGCTAGCAATTTGATCTGGTCAAGATGTGCTAATATTGTTGGACGTTGGCATTCATCTAATATGACCACTTCCCAATTCATATTTTGGAAAAACTCTTTATCCTGCAAGATATAAAGACAATTTACCAAAAACCTCCTGCAAACCTGTTACAAGTCAAGTACTAGTATTGAGAACTAGAGGTCCAAGAACGCCAGTGCAGTTGGTCCAATACTTCTGACTCGGAACAATAGGTCCCGATAATAATAAATTTCTAAAATAAGTTATTGAGACCTAGAGAACTATCTCTATTTCAAATGAAGGTAGTTGAACTGCACGAGTAGAAAATAGCATACCGACCAGAATCACTACTTAAGAAGCTAACAAAAAAGTCAATTATTTCAAATGCCTGGTAGTTATGGTACCTAGCTTTTGATGGTAAAGGATAAAAGAAACTCACACATACCTCAGCAACATCAGCACAGCATGATACAAGGACCTGAAACATTATGTCCCCATTTTCTTTATAGAATTCAAATGTCCTGATGATAGACCTTAATTTTGTACTTCCCTTATAAACAACCACATTGGCACATGACCCCCAACATGAAAATCCAGCTTCCCACATAGAAAGAGCATTTGAAGTAGTGACAATCAGAAAAGGGCCCCTCTTCTGTTTGAGTAAAGCCAATAAAAACAATACCACCCTCGCAACACGCTCCTGCGAATTACAAAATTTATGACGTGCTGAGTTCAACATTGAATAGAAGTGAAGATCTACGCACGTTCAAACTAGTATAAAGAAGATTTTAGAAAGAAAACACTATAGAACAGAAATACAATTATAAGAGATGGTAAATCCCAGTTCCAATTAAAGATTACAGTGGGCTACAGCCTGCAACCTAGAACAGTTAAAGCTTGTAAAAGATGTCAGCTGGAGAAATCCTAAGGCAGTAAAAGATGCTGCAAACATCAGTTACTTGTCATCTTCCATGCCTCTGTTCCTTTTTACTATCTATCTCTTTTTAGTTTCCCATTTCTAGTTCTTGGTTGGAAGAAAGGAAATAAAGATTGAAAAAAGGATGCATGAAACAATCATATGGATTGGGACAGGAAAGCAATATAAAATCACATAGAGTAAGCACCTGATCATCAATGACAAGAGCATTCTCATCTCTGTGCCAGCATCCATAGAGCTTGTTAACATGAACTCGATGTTCCTGATATCCAAGTGGAAGCTCAGGGAGTTCTTCAAGTGCTATTTTCCTTCTCTGCATAAGATGTACAAATTTCTTATGTAAAACTCCAGATAAATAAAACTTGATCCACAGATAGACAATATAAAGCCGCAGAAACAATAGATATCATTAGAAAGTTAAAATGAAAACCACTCTTAATCTTTTGTCATTCATAGGCTCAAATGCTTAATATGTATCATCTCTAACTCTATTAAGTTGATTTTGTGGCTTTCTCCTTAGATTCTATCTTTAGAAAGAAGTCCAAATTGTGGTGCCAAATAAAGAGAAATGATATTTTTTACAGGCATCAATTAATGTCCCATGAGAGAAGCAGACTGCTTTCAGAATGCTCAATGTGCCTATGAGGAACAAGCTTAATCAAGTGATAAGAAGTACCTCATCTTCCTCACAGTGGTCGGCCTTCTTGTAACGAATTTCAAAGTCATGTATGAGCTTCAATGATTCAGGAATTCTTAAGAATGAAGCATTTTCCAACTCCCATGAAGAATGGTCATAGCCAAGCCCTTTCCATTTCACAAGCCACTCATAGTGGCGATTTATATTCTCATCAGAAGTGTTATTGGACTGCTCAGGGAATACTAACAATCTATTTGCCAATAGACGCTGCGGCACCCTCCATTCTTTTCTACATCTCACTTTCTGAAGGAAAATCAAACTTACAATTAGGCTTCAAAATCCAAAGAATCTTTGTAAAAGCCAAAAGAACAGAGAACTAATGCATAAGTAGCCTAATCACCTTAATTCTTTGCTTGAATTTTGAGAAAAGTGTAGGAGATTCGAGAACCAGGGTTTTTCCTGTTACCCAACGATTGTGAATATGAGCCAGACCTTTGTACTTAATCAAATATTTCCTTTGCTTACGCTTTCCTATCACCAGTTCAAGAATAGACACCTGTCAGATAAAGGGATCTCTCCAAAATACAAAAGAACAACAGAATCTCTAACAGAAATGATGTGGTCGATTGCATTGTACCCTCATCATCTGAAACTTCCATCATAATATCTAGAATGGACTCCATTCCCTCAGAAACAGCATACACATCCACACTAATCTTCCTTTTTATGCACAAAATACAGTGCCAAGCTCCAGGGGGAACATATGTAAAAGCTCCAGGAGGAACATAAGTAAAAGGGGGGTTGATGCAAGAGAGATGAAAACTGCTGCTGCACCCTCGTCCAGAACAGCACCTAAAAAAATTGGCTCCAAGAAGAAAGTAAGATTTGGTTTTCAATCAACGCCCAGAACGTCTAAATTTAGGTCAGTAAACATTTGTAGTTTGTGATCTTTTTACATGGTAAAAGAAAAGTTTCACCACTTCTAATATAGTTGCAGACTATTGCATTTAAGACAAAATGCAGAAGTTCAGGAAAAAGTGGATCTTTAAGGGCAGCTTTGAAGATGAGAGACAACATGGGAACCCTTGATTCAAAAGATTGAAGAGAGTAATTAACTGAGAACTCACATGAGCTGTCCACCAAGGCCACATGTGATACATCTCTTTTGTGCACCTTCAATCTCAGTATCTTGCAAAGAACCTGCGGAATGTAAATGACGATCCTTGGCAGGGGTAGACGTAGAGTTCGAAAGAGCATGAGTTTCCTCCTTACTCTGTACACAGCAAAAACCAGATAATCTTAGCATTCAAATCACCTGACTTCTTGTTGCAAGATCAAACTAGACATTTTTCGGACATATCCAGATTTGTCTAAAAAGCAGATAAACTTTATGGACAGAAAATGATTGATCATTGACAGGTGTGAAGATGCATAATAATTTGAGTATGCACAGACACATAGCTAAACATTGAGGGCAAAAAGCGAGGCAAAATAAGAAAGAGGTGAAAGAAGTTGTCAGTACATATTAATGCAAAGCTTTTACAAAGTCGTTATTCCTACGTTCATGCTTGACCTTAATGTATCTAGAATAGTACGGGAAAGAAAAGCATTGGTAAATGAGTGTGCAGAACAAATGCACAAATGGTCAAGTGGCAGGGACACTACCTACCTCAAAATTAGGATTCTACTTGAGTTGTAGTCCAATGGCATAGTACATAAAATCAGATCAATTGTTTGGAACCCCACGACATTGCGATTTTAGAAGAAAATTTGCACATAAGCTGAGATTAGTGTGTTAATTATATACACTCCACAAATTGGTTGAATAAGAAAATAGCACATGTTAGTCCACGACTTATATCTTCTGCTGATATTTCCTTCTTTTTCAGAAGTTAGCCATGATATTGGAGCACATTAGTAACACAAGTTCCTTGGAACATTAAACTTCACAACTATCAGATGCATACATCATGGAAGCTTTGTCTCTCATCAGTGGAGCAAGATTGCTGTTTCTTCTTGGAAACCGTCCTGCAAGGTAACCAATAAATACATAGGAAAGTGCACAGATATATTTAAAAAATAATAATAACGACACCAATATGTACATTCTGGTGGTTTAAGTAGGAAGAGGGAGAACATATGTGGCTTTCAGAGGATATGAAATTACCCTATCCAATACCTTTGTCTTTCACAAGATGAATCGAGTCTTTCAGCAATTATTTGGCAGCCTTTGCTTGAATTATTAGCTTTACTAACACGAACATTTCCTTGAAACTGGTTCTCCTTTCCTCCAACCAAACAATCTGCTCCATATGATAATATCATCATGCAAGCAATTAAATGCATTCTAATTGCTTATACGTGTTACATGATTAGAGCTATAATTTAAACTGATGCAATGAAATAAAAATGTAAATCAAGAATTATTACCTGAATTCTTGGCTTTTTTTGCCAATAATTTGAGCGACTCTTTGAATTTACGTCCATTTAGTCCTAGTCTTTTAACTTTATGACGATTCTGCACTTCCCTCTTCTCATTCTTGTTCAATCCTCTGCTACCAAATTCCGACTGCATTTGGTTCTCCTGAGTCGTCATCTTATGCACTTCAAGAAACTTGGAAAACTTAAGCACTTGCTGATTCTTTAAATGCAAGAATCCTAGATGAAGGGTATATCATGTTCATCAAAAGTGTTAGAAGAATTTCATTACATATCGGATATCTTCACCGTTTGTTCACGCTCGAGAAAATAACAATTGGCTAGCATAGAAATTAACTCATTTCCTCTGATTGCAGCAAAAAACATACACCAGAGAGAGAGAGACAGATTGCCATATTTTGAACAGATAATAACAAGCTCAAAAGGACGGAAAAAATGAAGAAGTTAAAAAACTCTGAAAAGTTATTTAGAAATGCATTTGTCTTATTGAACGTTGTTGTAGATCCTTGGAAAAGCTATTATAATCGAACAAATACAGCAGCAAAACCCAATACAAATCATGAAGATTTTCTGATCCCCTATTCGTTCCTAACTACTATGAAAAAACTCTAAAATAGTTAATAGCTTCCAGAATCTTATTGCTGTGCCCTAAAAATTGGGACAAGGATGATGTAAATGTGATGGCGGATGTAGCCTTCCATTACGACCAAGACCAACAACATACCCAAAATCTGTACATAACAGATAGAAAATAGAAACCCCTGAATTACCACATAACACCAAAACACTATCAGGACAACCCCTAAATCGGATTCAGCAGTATTTATCACATTTACAGAAGATTATATCAAACAATATTTTTAACAAGGTCTAAATTAAAAGCAACAATGTCTATCATCTTATTAGAGACTGGACTTGTGTTCCACTCTTTCACAATCTCCTACACAAAATTCTCATTTATCTCGCACGTCTTCTCACTAACAATTTACTATTATTAATTTCTGGACAAAAATTCTCAAATAAAAAACCAATCCAAAATACGCTGCATTTTTTCATTACTGCTTACCAAAAAAATAAAGTTGGAGAACAGCACATTGCTGAACAAAATCAACTGCATTCCTGAAACATTATATTACCTTCAAAATCTTCCTGAAATGTATCAGAATGGTTTGGTAACCATCTGATATACTTATAATATTGCTTCAATTTGAATTTTGTGCTTATCGTTACTTTTGACGCAGGAAATTGCTGTGTTTCACTGAAATGGCAATGTTTCAGCAACAGTAGAGGCAGTAGAAGAGCTATCAGTATCAGAATCCGCAAAAGGAATGCTTCCGTACAGAGTTCATTTAATGCATTATAAACATTAACAGTTCTCTCCTCTCTTTTTTTTATCTCATACACATAAAGCGATACCCACGCCCTAGCAATTGTGGAGGATACTAATCAAGGTGACACAGCAGCTCGACTGATGGAGGTCTGAAGCCACCCCACATTGTAGGGTTGAAACTTACACACTGCGGTTGTTAAGATTTCAACATGCGCCATCATACATAATCTGTCACCCCGAACTAATTGGGCTACGGCTACCCTTGCGGATTCCTTTTTTTCTTATCTCGTATCTAGGAAAATTCAATCGACCGTCGTGGATTAACCTCACAACTCACTCATATGAATTTGGCGGTATCTGCATATGTGAGTAGGGATGGCAATAGGGTAGATACGGCGAGTATCTCAATATCCAACCCCGCCTCGCGCAGGTGATCCATGGCTCCGCTCTGCTCGTGACCCACCACGGATCAAGAAATAGGGCGGGTCCTACTTTTTATTTTTAAAAAATCATTAATATTAATATAGGGATAGAGCTCCAACAAGTACAATTAGTATATTTTAGAGCGAATTGCTTATTTTAGACTTGAACAATTTATGTTTTTCGCTTTTTAGACTAAACTTTGTTTTCGACCTTTTGTAGACTTAAACAATTTACGGTTACTCCGATATAGATTTTTTTCAAATTTTCGACAAAAAAACTCACCGACATGCAAAACTGTGTCGTTTTGACAGGGGTAAAAAGTCTTTTCAGCTTTACAAAACGAATTGCTTATTTTAGACTTAAACAATTTATACTTTTCGCTTTTAGACTTAAACTTTATTTTCGACATTTTGGAGACTTAAACAATTTACGGGTACCCCGATATAGATTTTTTTCAAATTTTTGACAAAAAACTCACCGACATGCAAAACTGTGTCGTTTTGACAGGGGTAAAAAAGTCTTTTCACCTTTACAAAACGAAACAAACAAATAAATAAATAATTGAGCCGACCCAATCAAATCCAACCCGACTCATTCAAGAACAACAAGGTTTTCAAATCTTCAATCCCCATATTACCTTGTTGTTTGGGGATAGCCAAATTTTTGGGCTTTTCTGTTCATGGTTCCACTTATTTCTAGAGTGATTATTTATTTATTTTCATGCTATGGTTATTTTTTTCCTGTAATGGTAATGGTATAGTTATGTAGGTAGGATGGAATTGGAAATGAAATTTCTTTTTTTAGCGGAGAAAGGAACGTGGAAGAGTAGTATAAGTCACGGCAAAAACACCGATTTCGTTTAAAAAGTTATTGTAAATTGAGGTTTTTGTCCGGTATGTAAAATTTTATCTTTTTAAATCCACTATGTTTTTACGACCTGCCGTTATTGTCCTTCCGTCCCATCTTCTGTTAAAAAATCGTCAAGTCAGTCATGTGCCTCACACGTGAGGCACTTTTTAAGAGTATTTCAGACATTTCAACCCAATTCTCACGAAAAAAACTTGGGTACTCAATTGTTAAAATAAAATATTTAAACTAACAAAAAATTATAAACCTATCTTCTTCATTTTCACCCCTGTCAAAACGACACAGTTTTGCATGTCGGTGAGTTTTTTGTCGAAAATTTGAAAAAAAATCTATATCGGGGTACCCGTAAATTGTTTAAGTCTACAAAAGGTCGAAAACAAAGTTTAAGTCTAAAAAGCGAAAAACATAAATTGTTTAAGTCTAAAATAAGCAATTCGCTCTTATTTATTTGTTTTGTTTTGTAAAGCTGAAAAGACTTTTTTACCCCTGTCAAAACGACACAGTTTTGCATGTCGGTGAGTTTTTTATCGGAAATTTGAAAAAAATCTATATCGGGGTAACCGTAAATTGTTTAAGTCTACAAAAGGCCGAAAACAAAGTTTAGTCTAAAAAGCGAAAAGTATAAATTGTTTAAGTGTAAAATAAGCAATTCTCTCTATATTTTATACCAAATCAATCCTCAACAAAGTACAATTAGTATATTAAAGAGAAAATTAAATATAATTAAGTCTAATAATAATATTATTATTATAATAAAATAAAATTGATGGGGCAGAATGGGGCGGGGCAGGTCTCACATGAAATTCAGTCCCGGTCTGTCCCGTTCGCGAGACGGTGCCCAATTCTCCCCACAGGTCGAGATTGATCTTCCGTTCAGTTCATGCGAGAGAATTGTGTGCTTAGTCCAACCGGACTGTCCTAGGATTGTGACCCCTCGTGTCTACGTTGTTTTTCCTTTTTCCTTTCTTTTTTTTTCTTCCGCTTGGGTGTTAAGTGTTAACAGAACTCTGAATAATGTTTTCCATTTCTTGTCTTATACTCCACCAACTTCAAACCAAAACTGGTCGAATTATTTTATTGCACTCTAGCTGCATTTTATTTGTATATATAGAAATAGTTGTGTGTATTTGACCACAGTTCGGCTCCTATACGGAACACCTTTTTTTTCGCACATGCGGAACAGTTTTTTTATCTTGAGAGCTAAGAACACCTGTTCCGAACAGATTTTTATTTTTTTTCAGCCGTCAAAATTTTAATGCAACGGTTGAGATTCCGCCCCGAATGTGCGAAATAAAAGGTGTTCCGCATAGGAGTCGTGGTGATTTGACGAATAGTTTTATCAGGAAAAGAATCTTCTGACCGAAATCCTGTAAAAGAATTAAAAGTGCTAAAATAAAAAAAATAAAAAAACATTTTAAATTTTTGTTTATTTCTTCAATTGTGGTTTATAAATGAATTCTACTAGGAGTTAGAACGTGAACATGAAAACTAGATCAACATCACCTATGAGCTCTCTCACTTTCTCTCCCTTGATATCACCAATGGTGAACGATGGGTGTTGTCCCTATACCAGTCACTTGCTTCTTGTACCGATGGTTGACGGTGCATCGGAACCGGGGACGTTGAATATTTCTCTTGCTTTTGGAGTATTGGATAAAAGGGAACTGTTGATTTTGGGTCTTCTTTATCAGCAAAGGCCGACTGTCAAACAAGGCATGGGCTTTGGAGAAGGATGGGACTTGATGTCGCCGGCGACTCTCTTTCTAGTACGGTTTTAGAGATGAAGTAGGCGATAATGGGGAGAGGCCCAATTCGGGTCAACCTTTCTAAAGGTATGTCGGGAGCAAGTGTTTTGGTGAACATGAGGGATTCGCCGGATAACTTGGCTTGGCCGGAGCTGGTTCTACCGCCTGCGACGATGAAGATGACCGGAGGTCGTCTATATCCGGCGAAGGACTAGATGGTCTATGTTTTTATTTACAAGGTGGGTCGGACCTCTGACCCGCGAGAGGCGCAAGTATGCCGAGTTTGGGCCAAGTTGTTGGGCTAGGTCTCTCCCTTCGCGGACCAGGCTTTTATTACAAGAAGATGGGCCAGTCTGCTGACCTGGTCCTTCGAGGCCCATCTTAAAATCTTGCTCATTGCTAGCCTTGACACAATTGGGCCAGTCACTGGACTGTTGAGGTTTTTTGAGCTATTTGGAAATCTCTGTTTTGCTTATAACTCTAAAAATCCTGGAGTTTCTTTTACTCTCACAGTGGCTAATGGATTGTTTTTAACGGAGCTCCTGTCGTTATTCAGGGTCTGGCTTAAAAGAAAGGAAATGGGGGCAGAAAATTCAGGAAAAAGAAAGCTGTGAGCAAAACTTTGAGAGAGCATTTGGAGGGGTAAACTTAGTCACAGCTTTATTTTTCCAGAATTTTCTACCCCCATTTCCTTTCTTTTAAGCTTCCCACTTATTGTAACTCCCAACCCCATAACTTCCAGACATAACTCACATAAAAGCCAGCCATAACTTACATAAAAGACTCTCTAAATTCTTACATTTGGGTCCCTAAACTCCCTATCTTTAACATTTATGTCCTCCCCCTCACAAAACACAAAAGTAACACATAACATCATTTAAACACAACACATAACATATAAAGCATATGGCAAAAATTACTAAACATATAATCCTCAAAATTAAGTGCAAATCATGCAAAACACATAAGCAAAAAGTCTCGGGTATCACAGGATTCATCTGGGTGTTTGATCCTTGTAACTTCTAACAGTCAGACTTTTGAAGAATTCCTTTGGCAGTTTTTTAGGTTTTCTTAATTGTTTTATCTTGTCCTTCTACTCTTGTGCCCTGGTCTTAGTGTTCCTACTCTTCCTGTTTGTTCTTCTTATTCCTAGTTTTTATTTTTTGTATCCTTTTTTCTGCATTCTTGTTGTTTCCTTATGTTTTTTCGTGCTTACTGCCTATTGTTATTGATGGATTCTGGGAATGAGAGTGCTAGTTCGAAGGGAGTCTTGCAACTCAAGGCTACTGTAAAAGATTGTGGTGTCATTCATAAATATATTCTAGCAGAGAAGTTATTATTCGACAAAAGGATAAATGCTAAGGCAGTTAAAACATTATGGATTTTGCATGGAATTTGGGTGATATAATGCATCTAACAAATGTTGGTCATGACTCATTCAATTGTACTTTTGAATATTTGAAGGATAAAGATAGAATCATTAATGAGGGCCCGTGGAATATAAGGAGAGCTCATCTGATCTTAAAAAATTGGGTCCCCTAATCAGAGATTCCAGGATCTTGATCTTACGAAAACTCAATTTTTAGGTTCAGATTTATGGGCTTCCTCCGAATAAAATGAATATGGAAAATGCTTAGACTTTAGGAAATTTGATTGGAAGGTTCTGTTCCATTGATAATAGTTTTAAAGGAAGATGGAAAGATTTCATGAGAATAAGAGTTGAGATAGTAGTTGATCATTTCTCCTTTTCAATTTGCTTTTATTCCTGGTAGGAGTATGCATGATAATATCATCATTTCTCATGAGTTAATGCATCATATGAATGGTAAGAAAGTGAAGCTTGGCCTGATGGCTCTTAAGCTTGACATGTCTAAAACTTATGACAAAGTGGAATGGAATTTGCTTGTGTGTATTCTGAGAAAGCATGGTTTCTGTGATTTTTTTGTTAACATGTTGTATCAATGCATTTCTATTTCCTCTTTCTCTATTCTTATTAATGGATTTCCTTTTGATTTCTTTAATCCTTCTAGGGGGTTAAGGCAAGGAGATCCTATCTTTGCTGCACTTTTTACTCTGGTTTTTTATATGTTATCTAGAATGATTCCTCAAGTTGAAATACAAGGAAAAAATCATGGGATAAAGGTAAGTAGAACTTCTCCTAGCATATCACATTTGATGTTTGATGATGACATTACTATCTTTTGCAGAGTAAACTTGGAGGAATCTGAAGAGATTATGGAGGTTATCAATCTCTTTTGCACTTGGTCAGGTCAAAGTATCAACTTTTAGAAATATGTTGCTCACTATAGCAAGAATGTGGGGTATTTGCTGAAAGAAGAACTAGGAACTATGTTGGGCATGGTGGAATGTGATCATAAATGATCTTACCTTGGAACACCTTTTTGTAAAGGTAAATCTAAAAAAACTATTTTTACCCCTGTGATTGATAAACTTAGGAAGAAATAATCTAGTTGGAAAATGTTAGCTTTATCTCAGGCTGGTAGGACCATTTTGGTGAAAACTGTTCCCCAGGCCTTGCATATTCATGTTATGCAAAATTATATTCTTCATGTTTTTCTATGCCATAAATTAGACATCATGATTAAGGATTTCTGGTGGGGACTTTAAAGAGGGCAATGGCAGACATTTATACTTGAAATCTTGGGATTCTATCTGTGTACCTATTAAACTGGTCGGAGGTTTAGGGTTTAAGAAGACCTTTGATATGAACAGGGCTTGCATTACTAAATTGGGTTGGTCTATGATGAACAACCATGACAAACCTTGGATGAATTTGCTGAGTTCTAAGTATTTGAAAGAGAGGAAGTTAATTGATCTAACTGGTTCTCATAGTAATTGTTCTTGGATATGGGCTGGTATCATGAAGTCCATAGTTACTCTGAATAGTGGCATTTGTATTAAAATTGGTGTTGACACTACTGCTAGAATCTGGAAGGATCCTTGGATCCCATTGGTGGAAGGGTGCGGGGTATCACAAGAGAAAGGAAATGCTAACTTAGTAGTGATGGTTAAGGAACTGATGGCTCAGGATAGTAGTACTTGGAGTAGGAGTTTAGTGTTTCAAACTTTCAATCAGAGCTGTTCTCAAAATTATTCCCTCTAGGAAACATGATTCTCTTGATTGGTTGCCCTCTTCGACAGGGCAATTTACCGTCAAATCTGCGTCCAGATCAGCAAACCAATAGAGATTTTATGTGGCCTCTCATATTCATAGGGACAGTTGGAAAAGGCTTTGGCACTTTGAGTTGCATAACAAGCAAAAGCAACTGCTTTAGAAATTTTTGTGTAATGTTTTGCCTTCCATAAATAGATTAAATGGTTGTTTAAGGATTCCTGATTTAGACTACTTAATCTGTCATATGGAGGAGGAACCATTGGAGCACATCTTCATCAAATGTCCTTTCACAAAAGCCATCTGGTTCCACTCAAAATGGAAGATTTTCAGAGCTGGAACATGCATAAATTTATTAGGGAAGTGAGCCTGAATTCTAGTAGTTTTCCTATTTGTAAAAGTATGAGATCTGAATTCCTTAATTTTTTTTTTTGCAGTCTCAGTGGAGCAATTATGGATGTAAAGGAATGATATCCTTCATGGCAAACAAGTCAAGAAGATTGAGAATGTACTGGCACAAATTGAGGTGAAATCAAGTGACTACTGGGATGCTTCTATCAGTAGGAAGCTAAAGAGAGGTGCAAATGTGAGGGTTATTTCTTGGAAACGGCCTCCCAAAGATTATATCAAAGTTAATTTTGATGCTGGATGTATCAAAGAGAATGATGCAATTATTGCTTTCCTTATAAGAAATGAGATAAGAGAGATCTTGGGTGTTTGGATCAACAGATTTAAGGTCAGATCACCTTTTGAAGCTGAAGCTCAAGCTGCCACTTTGGCATTGGAGATGTTGAAAGTTTTGGATTATAAATGCTTTATCATTGAGAGTGACTGTCTTAATGTGCTAAGAAGTCTTAAGGGATATTCAAATGACAGCCATCGGACTAGTATAAACCATATCAATATGGGCAAGTCTTTACGTGGGGAATTCAAGTATTGGAAAGTTCATTTTGTCAATATGTCAGTTAATTTTATGGCCCATAATATTGCTCACTGGGCTAAGTCCAACACTGTTAGTGGACGTATTGATCCAACATTGTTACCTCCTTCAGGGGTGAAACTTTTTGTATCTCTAATCCGATTTTGAATTCATATAATGGTTAATATGTTACTTAGCAAAAATAAAAAATAATCTATCGTTCTCTGTGCTTTCATAACGTTTAATAATTTATTGTCTATCATTCTCTCTTATTTAATTCTTGTTCTCCCTTGTGGTTTTCCCGAATAATAGTCACCTCCCTTCTTGTTTGAAAACTTACATTGACCCCTCTTATATTTCTTCTTCCCCTTTTACCCTTAAAAGAAGAAAAATATTTACCTCAAAAATATTTTAAAAAATAATGAAAATATTTTTCCTTCTTCTCCATCAATACAAAACTGACGTCAATATTTTTAACCACCCAATATAATTGGTATCAACTCCTCCATCTCTACTCTTTTTTTTCCTTCTATGCGTTTGAAGGAAAAAAATATAATACCAATATTTAAGTGTTAGAACTTAGAAATTTTACACAAAATCATCAAATTGCCATGGCAATCCATTATCTACTAATTTTAGTATCATCATTCCATATAAAAATACACTTAATGTCTTATTTAGTTAACATGAATCGAAATATGTCCATTTCTAGATAAGTTCCACTTCTGATTGTTGTGAAATGTAAATTGTAGCATTAAAGGAGAATAAATATCTGATTTGGATAAAGGAAGTTAGGGGAAGAAGGAGAATTTTCATGCTATTTCTTTTACTTTGTGTTGTTTAGTAAAAAAAAAGGTAAAGGAAAAGACTTATGGCAAGGGATGCCCGTGACGATAGACATAACATTATAAGGGAAGCCATTGTAAATTTGCAAATAATAGGGTAGGTGATCGTTATTTAAAAAATCACAAGGAAAGTGTAAATTACCCACCATTTAAACTACATCAATCCCTATAACATTGTTAAAGTATTTTAGAGATCATCATTTTCATTTTATTGAATATAATATTCCCGTAATTTCGTATTAGAAGTCTCTTTTAGCATCATTATCTCTTCCTGAAATTTGTTACTTTTTCAACTTTTTAAAATGTTTTTCTAAAATTATCCTTGTCAATATTATGAAATAAAGGGAAAGATAGACATGTTGGTAGTTGAGGTTTAGGAGTCAATAAAAAGACACAATTCAATCAATACAAAAATTGCTCCAAAGCTCTCTTAATTCATAGTTCGATAGGTTCATCAATGGGCACGTTCATATCGAAGGCATAGTAACCCAGTGGGTAACATACACTGCCTGAGACCGAGAGGTTCGGGTTCGATACCCACCTCACACAAGGGGAATGATTTAATTGTCATTTCTTTGGGTTCCCTTGTGTGGGTCTTATACTCCCCTCACGGGGCACCCGCTCAACGGCCTACTACGACACCCGCTCAACGGGCTTCTACTACTCCCCACACGGGCCACCCGCTCAACAGGCTTCTACTACTACTCCTCTGGTGAGGTCGACCTTCTCTGGAGAGGTCTAATAATATATAATTGTAATAAACTGGACCATACTTATAAATGGTCTAGTTTTAAAATAAAAAAAATGGCCACGTTCCATCTTAGTGTAGTTTACTTAGTTCTACTATGGGTCTATTTCAGTTAATCATTTAATTTTAAATTATATTCATGGTAGTTAGTTTTCGTTTTAGGTTTGATTCGAGGTCAAGCTCCTCATTGTTGTGTTATTTTATCAAGAGTAAATCGTTATTTATGCCCCTTCAATTATTTTTAAAAGTAAGTTATATTCTTTTTTTATTTTTGCGTGTCATTAATACCCCTAACAATTTACGGGGTGCCAAAAATATCCAATTGTGGGAGAATCCGGCGACCCATGGTGGCTCTGCAATGTGCCTCACACATGCCCGATTTTGTAGGGGCAAAATTGTCCATAAATTATTCTTCTTCATCTTCTTCCTCAATCCCCTCATCTTCAATTAATCTTCTTACCCAATCCCCTCATAAATTCCATTGCAAAAGATCAAAATGAACCCTCCCCCATTTCTTTTCATCAATTCCCAGATAATTTTAAAACCTAATTTGCAATCACAATCAAATAATTACAAAAAAACCACAAAATTTTCACCTAAGAATCAAAGCCCTTAAAAATTCATTTATCAAACAAATCAAGAACCACATTTACAATAACAATCAATCGAATTTGTCAAACAGATTCAGAGTATCCTTGTGATTGGAATCCAAGCATTAAGCAACCTTCTACGACTTGAAAGCTATGACTTTTGTAAGCTCTTCTACGATTTTACACTCTCTTTGGTCATCCATAAGCATTTGTGCATATGGTTTCAAATGTTAGTTAAGTAAAAATTTCCAGATGCTAGGAATAAATAACAAATCAAAACATGTTTCTATAAGCTAAAAGAAATCAAATTAATCAATTCCCTGGACTTGGTAATGTACCGATGATCTGTGCCACCCTCTTTGGATCCCAATTTAATGAAAAAATGGCAGCCATCAAAATCTCTTCCATTTCTCTTCGACTGCAAAAATTCCAAAATCATTGTCTTTCTCATTTGGCGAGTCTCTAGGCCAAAGGAAACTTGAAACCATGGCATTCTCTGTTGGCCAATATTTCAAAACGAAAAAAAAATTATTAGATTAATTAGAGTAATTTTCGACAAATCCTTTTCTCTTTTTGGGGAAGAAGATGAAGATCTTCAGCATTTCTATGGACGAATTTGCCCTTAACAATTCGACTGTGAACAGGGAGTTTCACCGGAATCCACCACAATTGGGTATTTTTGGCACTTCGTAAATTGTTAGAGGTATTAATGACACGCAAAAATCAAAAAAAATATAACTTTCTTTTAAAAATAGTTGAAGGGGCATAAATAGTGATTTACTATTTTATCAATAGAGTTTGTTTTTCAATTTTGTCCAATATTGCATACATTATATCATAGTTTTTAATCATCATTAGGTCTTTTGAGTCTTATCAAAGCATATCAAGAACCTACAACATTTTAAATTTCTTATTTCCCGTTTTTCAATTATTTCTCATTTTTTTTTAAGTATTTTATATGAAAGTTCCTTTTACCACTACCACTCATTATAAATTTGTTACCAATTTACTGACCAAAGAGGAAAAATATGAAAGAAAAAAAATGGGAAATAAAGCAAAAAAGGGTAAGGGCACTTGCAAAATATTGATGGCAAAAGGAAAAGTAAAAATAACTGTTTAACTATTGGTCAGCTTCTTGTATCAACGTGGAAATGTTATGTACGTGCTGAAGACTACTATGAGAGTTGAATGTAGCAAAATAAAAATAAAATAAAATAAAAAACAAAATAGTATTTAAAAAATAATATTTTTATAGTGTCGGTTCCTATAATAAAAATGTTTTGTTTAAAAGTGATAGGTTCTCCAACAAGAATAAAACAAGCAATTGGGGTGTCATCTATTCTTTGGCGGAATTTTCCCTTAAATAAAAGGAAAATTTTGTTTGTCAAAACAAAAAAAAAATGATTTTTTGTTACGAAAAGAATTTGAATTTGCATACATCATATAAACATTTGCATAGTTTTTAGTAAAACAAATAACATATCTAGTATTTTTTGATAGATATACTAAAAAAATACAAATAATTTCTTTGCATACATAAATATTAAGTATAGTATGACATTAACTTTCATTAAATAGAAATAAGTTAACACTAACATACAATCTTTTTATATAAGTATTTTAAACTATCTTCAAATTAATGTGACAATATATATACTGTCATTTAGTACTATATGAAAACAAAAATTTTAAGACAAATTTTTTTATAAAAAAAACTTATTATAATGTATAGTTTATTCTTAATTATAACTGATCCCAACTTGAGACCAAAAATTTATATGTCTAATTACTATAAAAATATATTTCTTTATAAAATATTTTTATAAAGAGTTTTTAGTATATCTAATTTATTTTATATATGAATGAAAACTTTATATGATTAAAGCGAGATTGAAAATCCAGGCACAATCCCCCCGGTTTCATTTTCGCCCACCAACCAAGAAGTACACCTACAATTGTCCACCAACCCACATGAGATGAGAAAAAAATAAAATCAATGCAATTATTGGACACAAATCTGACCGAATCTCCATTTTAAAATCTTTAATTTACTTTTTTTACTTTTATAAACAAATTAATTTTAACCAACATGAGTTTTTTTTTTTGCTAAGTAAAACCAACCAATATGAGTTGCTTCAAGTAAAATTGGCTTGACCTCCCTTAAATAAGTTATCGAATTCGAAACCTGTGAATAAGGCGAAGATTATTAGAAATTTTGATTGTAGAAACATGCCGAATTAGTCTCGGTTAATAGATTTAACTATAGAAACTTATCAAATTAGTTGTGGATCGTGAAACGAATACGAATACGAATACGAATGTGTCATAAACAAATTAATTTTACAATTTAAAAATAAAAAAAATTGGAAAAAAAAAAAACAAAACCAAATTCAACCTAAACTAGTTGCAAAACGCCTGCCAAAAAAAACGTAAAATCGTAAATTTCGTCATTGAACATTTTACTACTTGCATGTTGGGTCCTTTTTCTATTTTTTTCCTTGTTGGGTACATGAACATTTTACGACTTGCATGTTGAGTCCTTCCGTGTATTTTTTGGCTAGTCAATAGTTAGTTAACATAAATCCCAAATATAATCAAGGGCATTTTTGGTACTTCAAATATCCATCCTCCCCTACCAATCTTCATGAAGCTGAAACTGAAATCTTCATCTTCTCCGGTCATGTTCTCCGGTGGCCACACCTTTCTCCGGCAACAATATGTAAAATTTTCAAGAAATCATAAAAAACAACCCATTTACATTTCCATTTCATGAAATTTGATGAAAATTTCATGAAACCTACACTATTTCCATGATTAAAAAACTACCCATTTCCATTTAAAGAGATCCTTCACCAATTTTTTTTCTTAAACCCATCTCAAGAACACCCAAAATACAACAAACTAACCCATTTCAAAACCCAACAAATCTGGATATTTTAGAGAGACCCATTTTAACACTTCACCAAAAAAAATTCTTTATTAAATGAATGAGAGTGGGTTGATTTTTTGGTTTCCATTTTCGGAGAAGATGAAGATTGGGTCAAAGAACTAAACCCAATCTTCATCTTCTCCGAAAATGAAAGCCAAAAAATCAGCCCACTCTCATTCATTTAATAAAGAAATTTTTTTGGTGAAGTGTTAAAATGGGTCTCTCTAAAATATCCAGATTTGTTGTATTTTGGTGTTCTCGAGCTGGGTTTAAGGAAAAAAATTGGTGAAGGGTCTCTTTAAATGGAAATGGGTTGTTTTTTAATCATGAAAATGGTATAGGTTTCATGAAATTTTCATCAATTTTCATGAAATGAAAATGTAAATGGGTTGTTTTTTATGATTTCTTGAAAATTTTACATATTGTCGTTGGAGAAAGGTGTGGTCACCGGAGAAGATGACCGGATAAGATGAAGATTTCAGCTTCATGAAGATGGGTAGGGGAGGATGGATATTTGAAGTACCAAAAATGCTCTTGATTATATTTGGGATTTATGTTGACTAACTGTTGACTAGCCAAAAAACACACGGAAGGACCCAACATGCAAGTCGTAAAATGTTCATGTACCCAACAAGAAAAAAAATAAAAAAAGAACCCAACGTGCAAGTCATAAAATGTTCAAGGACGAAAATTGCGATTTTTCCAAAAAAAAAAAAAGAACTAGATCTGAAATTAAAGCATCCTCCCACCCAGTACCCAGTACCCACGACCCACTATCACTCTCCTCACCCACTCCGTGTGCCCAGTCCCCATAAATAGTCCTTTCTCCCACAAAATATCACTCGTCCGCCTACCACAACCTCCATTCTTCTCCTTCTTCTATCTTCATTTCTGTGAAAACAAAAGCTTAACATTAGCTGCAATGGCGTCCGAAGGTATTCTTATGGGAATGGGGAATCCTTTATTGGATGTGTCTGCTGTTGTCGACCAAGATTTCCTCGACAAGTAAGTTTAATTCATCACTCTTCTGTTTTGCTTAATCGTATTCTCGTTCTGAATTTCCGATTTATAATTTCTTCAGATTTTTTGTTATGTCTCTCACGAATCTGATAAATTTGTCTATCGGTTAATCGATTATTATTAGTTTGTAGATCTGTGGAGCTGTACTTTACTTCTGTGTGATTAGCTTATGTATTTCGAGCTTAGATCTACTCTTGATCCAATCATTCTATTACTAGACAGAGATCGTTTTCTGTTTCCGAGGTTTGTATAATTTGTTTTTGTAATACTTTGATCACAGATATGAAATCAAGTTGAACAATGCTATTCTTGCAGAGGACAAGCACCTTCCAATGTACGTTCACTGTTCTCAAATAATCATCTACATAAATTTATTTAGTTATTAATTTATGATACATTCTTTGATTTGTTATGAAATTCTTGTTTATGAATATAACTGCTAGGAATTTTTTGGACGTATTTATTATTCTAGACGTGCGTACAACTTTTAAAATTCTATATCAGTTTGTTTTGAATTCTAATAGCTACCTGCCATTTTTGCCTTTTGTTGGTTGGAAAATTCAACAATCTGGTAGGTATAGCCCATTAGTTGGCTTACAGAAGCCTAAAATATGAGGAGTTCATCGATCTGGTTATAGAGATAGAATTCTTTAAATTACGACCATCTTGTGATATTCCTTTCTGATTCTTGTTACGCTTGAAAAACTTTTAGTAAACAACTTGGAAGACTTAAAACTAGATCTCAGGAACTTGTGAATGTAGTCTCTTACATTCCTTTTCTGACTGGGAAATGATTGTTGGATAAAAAATATTGGACCAAAGAGTATAAAATCAAGTGGACTTTGATATAGCCTTGTACCTAATCACAACCCTTTACGAATACTCGTTCATGAAAAATGTTATTAAAAAGTGAAAGAAATCATCTATTTCCTATTATAGCTATCTGTTGGATCTGAATGGCATTGTAATTGTCAAGGAAGAGACCAACGGCTTGTGGTGTGTAATAGCCTAATGCATGCTTTGTAGAGTTTAATATTTGTCTGCAACCATTTGTTTGTTTCTGACTTTAACTCCTAACAGGAGTTTATCTTAACATTGGAAGTTGTTCTTGGGCCTCACTGTCTCACATCCATTTTAGGCGTGGTTTATTGCTTTCTAACAAATTTGTCTAATCCACGAAAATGGTCATTGAGGTGCTTCTCGACATGTATTTGTGAAACTAGTGTCAATTAGGCATTTTTCAAAGAATGCCGGAGCTATTTCCATTTAGTGATTCTTGATCTGGAAGTTAGTATTATTGACTTTTAGAATACACTCTTCCACGAAGTAAAATATTTTGAGTGCAAGTTTATCAATTCTTTTCAAAAAAAATTCCAACAAAGCTGCATATGAATTCGCCTCTCAGGTACGAAGAAATGCCATCCAAGTTTAATGTGGAGTACATTGCTGGAGGTAATTGCCTGATTTGTAAATTTTCAATACTTTAGTTTCTGCCAATAAATTATCTCTCAGTATGTTCACTTCTGAATTTGACATTGTACTCATTGTACTGCAGGTGCTACTCAAAATTCAATTAGAGTTGCTCAAGTATGTCTATCATTCCATCTTAGTTTTATACTCTTGGTTATGGAATTATGTCTATATACCTTTGAAGAATAATTGTATTTCTCTATTCACAGTGGATGCTTCAAATCCCTGGTGCAACTAGTTACATAGGCTGCATTGGCAAGGATAAGTTTGGAGAAGAGATGAAGAAAAAATGCACTGAAGACGGTGTCAATGTAATCTTTTTGTTACTCTCCCTGTCTTTTTTTTTGGGTTGTATAAAGCTAATATTAGAACCATATTTAGTCAGTATCTAGTGTAGCTTCTCATTGTAGAAATTGTATTGCGTTGTCATATCATTGTACCTATGTGTGTTTTTTTTAATTTATTTATGTTAGCGCATATACATAATATTCGTAGTCTTGATTTTAGGTCCATTATTGTGAAGATGAATCTGTTGCTACTGGTACTTGTGCTGTCTGTGTAGTCGGCGGTGAAAGGTGAGTTTTGAGTAGTGTGATTTTACATCTTGCTGTTTGCTCATTGGTGTTAAAATTATCTTGAGTATTTTTTTCTAATTTCAAAGTGCTGCTTTGGGAAACTGTAAGTTAAAAGAAAAGATTGTTTAAATTTTATCTTTTGAGGTTGATTACAAGTTATTCGTATTTTATTCAGATAGTACCTCTTATCATGAATAAAAGCTTGGGTTTGTAGGAACTTGGATAATATGTTAAAATGTTCTCTTTCTTTTTGTATTTTACTTACCTGCCTTTTGTAGTCACTTTGATATTAACATGATATTTGCCTCGACTACCATATGTAGGTCTCTGATTGCTAACTTGTCAGCTGCAAATTGCTATAAAGTTGATCACTTGAAGAGACCAGAAAATTGGGCCTTGGGTAGACTTCGTTGTTCCTATTTTTTACTTTTTGTGATTTATGAGTTGCAATTTCTTGGAACTAATCTGCCATGTCTTTGACAGTTGAGAAGGCCAAGTACTTCTATATTGCTGGATTCTTTCTCACTGTTTCTCCAGAATCTATTCTACTTGTAGCTGAACATGCAGCTGCAAACAATAAGGTAGCCTTTTACTTTTACTTATCTTGTTATTGCTTGGGCTTCCAGCTAAAATATTTAGCTCGTACTTGAAACTCGTTTTGGTTTCTCTTTATAAAGGTTTTCACGATGAACCTGTCTGCTCCATTCATCTGCGAATTTTTCCGGGATGTGCAAGAAAAAGTTTTACCGTGAGTTAATTTCTTGTTATTCTCAAAGAATTAATTTGGTGGGTTGTAAATTTTCTTTTGCAAGCTTATCTTTGTTTTTTCTGTCTTTGTTTGTATAGGTATATGGACTACGTGTTTGGAAACGAAACAGAAGCCAGGACTTTTGCTAAAGTTCATGGTTGGGAGGTAATTATTGTTCCAACTACATTTTAGTAGTTCAGTGTGTAACATGACAAGGAAGTAATTTGCTGGAGTGCATTTTGTTTGTAGACTGAGAATGTTGAAGAAATAGCTTTAAAAATCTCTGAATGGCCCTTGGCACCCGGGAAGCAAAAAAGAATTACCATCATCACTCAGGGTGCCGACCCAGTTGTGGTAGCAGAAGATGGAAAGGTCCAGTTGTTCCCTGTGATCCCTCTGGCAAAAGAGAACCTTGTTGATACCAACGGGGCAGGTATGTATGCTATAACTTGTCAATTCTCATTTAGTCTCAAATGGCAACCAATTTCTAAGGGTTGCTTGTATCTTTTAGGGGATGCGTTTGTTGGAGGTTTTTTGTCGCAATTGGTTCTAGAGAAGCCTATGGAAGACTGTGTAAAAGCAGGATGTTATGCCGCAAATGTTATCATTCAGAGGTCTGGCTGCACCTTCCCTGAGAAGCCTGATTTTAAATGAGTTGTTCTTCGCATTTTTTCGCAGTTTAATTAAAGCCAAGTTTTCTTGTGCATGCCTGTTATGGCGTATCCAAGTTATATTATTTTTAAATAACATATGTAGTAGTAAGGGATTTTTACTTATTCCTGATCTTAGAGCTTTTTTGCTGAACATGTTTTCCCAGTATACTGAATACAGCAATTAACATTATTATATTATGGTAGCATGTTATTTTGAATAGTAGTATTTTCTTTAAGCTGCATTTTGGGCAAATATTGTTGTTGATCTTCAAGTTATGTCTGACCTCTACGACAAAAATGAAAGAGTTCTACCCTCAGTTTGTTGGGCTCACTAAAGTTATATGCTCTACTTCGCTGCGTATAGAAAATTATCCGGTCTATATTTATCTATAAAAAGGAAAAGGAAAAGGAAAAGAGAGGTCAAATTGGAAGACTATATCCCATGGTGCTATTAGGAAAAGAGAAACTCTATAAACAATTTTTACTTTTCTTGTTTCGATAGTAAACTTTTATTTTAGCTCTTTATGTATATAAACTATTTTTGAATTAGTGTTTTTGTCATATTAGTATAAAATTGGTGGGTTTTAGACCATTATGAACACGCTTTCTATACATGTTTGTCAGTGTTAATGATATTTTTGTTAATTTAAATCATTAACACTGAGAATATGCGCATAACAAGTGGTTAAAAGTGGTAGGAAATTGTCGGTTTTATACTAATTTGACAAAACCAATAGTTTGAAAATAGTTTATGTACATAAAAAGCTAAAATAAAAGTTTACTACGAAAAAGAGAAAAACTGTGTTATGTATATATATGAGAGAGTTTTTCTCCGACAATGTCGGTAACCTACCTAGCTTTCTAGGTTATTCTACACCGCCTCCGTGCGTGTGTGACTGCGGGACGGTGAACTTTATCACATGTCTGGCTCCGATGATTGATTTATGCTTGAATTGTCGAACTGGAGATGCTCCAGTCATGGAGCATATGCCGGACGGGGGGGCTCAGGGGATTCCACGAATCTTGTTTTGTGTAGGACAAAATGGGGGAAAGGAGTTGTTGGTGTCGGGACAACAGGGTCGAGAGGGGGAGATAGTGATTGGGAATCTTGGCGCGCTGTGACTATGGCGTCGCCGGCACTGGAGATCGCCCGGAGTCATTATCTGGGTCATGGTTATAAATATGCAGCAGGGGGAGAACATGGTGAAGTTGATATCATTGTGGGACAAATCTCCTAAAGGGAAGCGGGATTAGACTATGGAGTATAGGAGAAGAACAGTTACAGGGAAGGGGAGATTGGTCAGAATCGGAGATGGTGATCGAACTATGGGTTTCCGTGGGAGGGGGGAATATACAGTGAATAGATCTAGCGAGTCCGGGTCAAGCTTTGGACCCGATTTTGGACCAAGATCCGATTTTGAAATATATGTAAGGCTTACCCGTATAAGCCCATGGATTCGAGAATGGGCCAGGTCCAAGCTAGGCCCAGTGACTGGGCTTCTATGTTGCTAGGATGGCTGAGGGCAGATCTGGAGCTAGGAGTTACTATTTTAGATGGGTCCGGTCATGCTCGCCCAACATCTAAAATGTTTGACTTTGCAGGCCCCAATGTTATTGACACTCTGCATTGGAAGCATTGTTTTGCTTCTAACACTGGTGTGCTTTTTTCAGTCTCTTTTGCTACTCATGAAGAATTCTCAACAGGGGCTCTTGTCCTTAAACAGGATAAGGTGGAGGTCGCAAGTCGGCCCCGCCTAGACTTATGAGTAGTTTGATTTGGAATTGTCTGGGAATTAACAACTTCTGGGCAATTCAAGTTCTAGTGTGCCTTATAGTAGCTCGCTTTACTAGTTTTTTCTTTTTCAAAACAAAGTCGTTTGCATACTTCATGATCAATATCATGATGATATTAGGGGTTTTTCCTTTTTTTTTTTATATTAGGATTTCCTTCAAGTTTTTATGTAAGCAAACAATGTGGGCGACCGTCTCGAACTTGGAGAATCATCCCTCAAGATAGAGATTTGATGCAGCATGGTTTAGAATGGAGGATCGGGAGCAAACATTCTGTTTGTCTCTGGCGTGGTCACTGGCTTACTATCCAATGTAGTTTTTGGCTGATTTCCCCTCATAATTTTAGGTGGATTCAAAGTTTGTAGACAATGACTCTATCAATTGTTGAAGGCATCTGGTTTGAACGTGACCCCGATTTTGTTTCTTTGGTTATAAAGTCTGTTTTTAAGGGCATAGTAGTGTGTAACTTAGGGATTTTGATCTTTAGAATTTTCTATGCCCGTATTTTAAGTAATGTTCTAGCCTAATGGTCGGTTGGACATTCTATGAGGCTTTGACGCCTTATTTCAAAGGGTAGAGGGATCCATTCGAATTCCACATCCCTCATATAATTTTTAATAATATCGATTAATGATATTCCTGAAAAAAATATAGAGTTTTTCTCATTAGAAAAATGCTTTTTGGCTAAAATTGTTTAAAAACTCAAATCTCCTGAATTTTTAAAAAAATTAAAAAATTAATTATTTATAATATTAGCCAATTAGCATTGTCCATACAACAAAAGAGTTTTTTTTACACATAATATGTCACTCGGAAATATAATTGTTTTTCACCTTTCCATCTTATATTTACTTGTTTCTTCAATCGTTGGACATTAATTGAAATGCAAGAATGGACCATATTTTTCATTTTTCCAAATAACAAAATGAAAATTTTTTTCCCCAAAAAATTCCGAATGAAAACTATTGTGGTAGTATGAATGATTGAATACAGTACCAATAATATATTCCTTTTCTGGAAATCCCAGAAATTGGTCCCTCTTATTCGTCAATTCCCCTCCCAAAATAACCACCTGTCGCGTGTCCCGAAATCTCCACCTTCCTCCGCCGCCTCTGATAAACTCTTCTCCAATTAGATCATCGTCCTTCATACAACCATGGACCACCCACCGGAGCCGCCACCACCACCACCACCGATCAATCATCAAACCACCGCACAAATCTTGAAGAAAACTACCAAAATTTTCATTTCTCATCCACTTACCTTCATCTACATCTCCTCACTAATCTTCACCTTCCGTTTCAACGTGGAAAATGGATCCCAATATCTCATCTCCTTTGTTGACGGCGATCCTTCTCTCAAATCCCTAATCTCCCGACTCGATCTTTCTGGTGGACATCATCATCATCATTATCAGCACTCCCAACAGCAGCAGCTGAATCTCCGCCGTCGCCGCCGCGCCTTTCTTCACCTCTCCCGTGTGGGAACCCTAGACGACGATTTCTTCTCCGGTGATGCTGATTATGATCGGTCGTTGTTCAATCCTTCCTCCAAATCCCAACCTAATAGCACATTTATAGCTCTCTCAAATTTTGGCCCTGCCCTAGGGTTTTCAGATGATCCGATTGTTGACAATGGCGTTTCTTTCACCCAAATCATGCGCTCTGGCTTCTTTGGTTTTAAACCTCCGGCCGAGCCATTGGAAACGCCTCAAGAGAACTCGTTTCCAGCTGAAAATAATTATACAAACGAGGACTTGAATGCTGTTGTGGATTTCCAGTTCTTGATAAGGGGTCTTGAGTTAGGTCGCCGTGACACCACAACATTGATGTACTTTGTGGGGCTTTTATCAGCTGCATATGGGTATGCCATATCGGCATTCTTTGTTACCTACACCTGGGTCAATGGAATTGTTTTTTACAGGGTTTTGAATGATGTATTGGGGAAATCCAAGAGCTTTTTCAGGGCAGTCTTGGACGGGTCGAATTTGGGGCTAAGAAGAATTTCCGGTTTTGTTTTAATGAGATGGGCTGTGAGAGATGCCTTTAGTACAGCTAATGGGAATCTATTTCTTTGGGGAGATTGATGATCAGTATAAATTTTTCAAGATTTTTATGAGGATGAAGTTGATGCCTTTTTCTGATGTGATATTGTGGGTTAGGGGATATGAGAAAGAAAGCTTGGGGTTTCTGATATCTTGGTTTGTGGTGGAATTCGTAGTTGCATTCATTTTTGCTGTGGTTACATGGGTTGCAATTGTGGACTCTAGAAAGAGCGGGAGGGAGGTCGTAAGAGAAGGGTGTCATTTGTTGGCAACAATGCTGTATCCATCACTGGAGATCAAGTGCTGGGAATTCATGGCTTGTGGGTGGCTCATGAGATATTTATTGAGTGACATGATGGGGGCGGTTTTTTCCATGGCCATTCAGTCAATAATGGAAGTTTATTTCATGGTGGCTTGGCTTTTGTTTTACTTGGCAGCAAAGCATAAAGATGCTGTTTCAATTGGTAGAGAATTTGGACGGAGAGAGTTGGAGGGTTTGCTCGAGGGCCATAGATGATATCAGGCGGAGATTGGCCAATGATTCTCTTCCACGACAGAATTGTTGCGGAAAGAATAGCAGTAGTTGGCTTAGTTTTGTTGCTGAAAACTGCAGTAATTTTTTGGTGTCTCTGTGTTCAGTGGTTTGTGTTAAATGGCCCCCTTAGTGTTATTGCTTTGCAGCAAATTTGATTCATGCACTGCCATAATATATGATTTTGTATGTTCGTCCTCACGAGGCAATATATAACTTGTATATTTGCTTGCGATCCTTCATGTGTATATAATGCTGTAATTTGCTTGTGAACTGCAAATCATGTTGTCTTATTGATGGATGGATAGATGTAAATTTAGCTGCAATTTTTATATAATTTTTTTCAATTTTGGATGAAGAAGAACAGGCTAGTATCAGAACTAAATGTATGAAAGTATCAGCCAAATCAACTCAATCAAGAAATCTTCTTTGGTTTTGTCTGGTTGCCTGAAAATTTCAGCTGAATAGCAATGAGGGCCAGAAGCCAATTCAGTGGATGTCCTAAAACTGGCTGAATTTGCCTTTTTTTTTTTGGGTGGGGCGAGGGGGAAGTAAAAGTATAGCTTGCATACTGGATAAGGTAGTCATGCCTCTTATATGAACTTCTGCAGTTGAATGTTGCATCTTCATATTGTTGTTTCATTTTTTATGCTCAAGTTTTAAAGATAATTTGTTGTTTCAGGTGGCTGTTTTTTGTTCCTTCCTGGTATTCAAAAAAACTTAGATTGTTTTTTATCATGGGTTGTCAACTTGTGTAATAGTGACCCAAGTAAGAGGCATATGTCTGGATTTGGGATTTCAGAGTTCTCTGCTAAGTTGCCTCAATCCATTCCCCTCCCCCTTCCCTGCACTAAGAAAGGTAATTGACAATTGACATTATTATTTCTCGAAACAGAAGCGACAATGGTTATTTGTTCTTGACTAGTTATTCTGGGGACCCCGTCCTGAAATTGAGTCTTGGCCTTTTTTTTCCTTATAGTTCTAGGTTGTTTTCATTAGCTGAAGTATGTGCTCCTTGTACTGACCAAAGTTCCTCACTCATCGTTATTATGTGTAAATCGAATTCTCATATTTCATGGCATGCTAGTTTCGGTTGGTCCTGATGTACTAGAAAAGCAAGCCTGCTGGCTATTGAGAGCAGTTCTGATTTCTTGATTAGAGTGACTAACTAAACATAATGGAAAAATTGATGATTTCCATCTACGCAACTCTTATTATAGCTTGAGTAAGATCTTACTTCTGACCTATAAGCAACCCTTATACGATGTTGTGAAACTGGTGACGGGTTGAGATCTTTTTAATCTCATTTTCAGGGGGTTAAATGCCACTATGCTTGACATTCCTTTCTACATTTTTGACATGCCCTTAGCATTTTTTTAAACTATTATGATGAGTCAATCATCAAAGAGTCCCAAGATATGTAGTTAACCTGTGTAATTCTGCTCACTGTTACTTGAAAGATATGTCATCTTTCGTGGCCTTTGCTGCACTTCTGAAGCTTCTAACAAGTGAATATATCTCGAAGTCTGCAAATGATTTTATTCTCTGTTTTAAGCCAGGAGCATCATCCTCTTTCTGGCAGGTGGCGGTGAAACTTATCTCTGCTTTTGTTATCAATGATATCTATAAGCATTCAGGTTGCACTTTTACACGAACACTCGATAAGTATGATTTGCTCCTAACGATCATTGAGATTATTTGAAGGTAATGTCTTATTATGAACATAATTTTGTTTAGGAAAAATATTGAATTGTTACAGGAAAGACAATGAATTTTACATATGCCGTAGTATACAGTGGATTAAGAGCTATATCCAGGACCAGCTAATATACGAGTTCAAAAATTCTCGAACCAAATAAGATCACAAGCACTGTAGCTGAACCATCAAAGGCGGATACATATTCGACCACTCTCTGGAGATGTAGCGCAGCGAACAACACCCTGGAAGATGTTCTCATCACAAGGAATACGGAGCTTCGAGCTCGTATCAAAGTCATACACATCTCGAGCCTGATCCAACAACGCCTGGAACAGCGGGTGCTTGAGTAAGGTAATCTTAATCACAAACCTTTTGTGGGATTCTCCAACGTAGACTACCAAGTGACCTTTTGGAACATCCTTCGGTATCATCTTCTTTTCAGGTAATGCTGGCCAGAAACACCGTTGACAGCATCCGTCGCAGTCTCCTTCAGAAGGTATGACTTCGCGAACCTTTTTATCGCATTTGTTTAGTCTGAGAAACTTCCCTTTCATGATTTTCATGTCTAATGTATTATACACGAATCTGAAACTTGTCAAGTGTATGAAAGTGAGGGATAGAATTGAGGAAGGTGATGACCGTACGTACCAAAGAGCAGGAAAAGGGTTTATATAGAATTGGCAAAGAATGGAGGAACATTAAATGGTTGACATGGGTGTAATGCAGTCCGGATCGCATGCGGAACAACTTTTGTTCAGTATATACTACAGAACGCCTCATAACTGGTGCTCTAAGACTCAGAACAGGTGTCCATTTTAAATCAATCTTAACCGTCAAAATTTTAACTTAACGGTCGAGAAAAGTTATTCACGTGCGGAATTACCCATTCCGCGCTCGGTGTATTGTATAGCTAAGAGGCAATTTATGTGCGACTTTCTTGTTATTTTTTATTTTTTTTAAACTTCGAAGAAAGCTGCGTATTGCCATGCTGTGTACTTGTTTTACTTTACTTTCATTAGAATATAGTTTTGATGATACGAAATTGTACGTACATGGGTGCATGATTGATTCCCATTTTTTACATGATTCTTTTATATTATTGTCTTTTCACATTATAATCATTTTTTGCTTTTTGGGATTTGAAGAAATAGATGATGCTGGAGCAATGATTCTCTTTCTTTTTACTCCCTCCATTCCCTATTAATTGTCGTTTAGGAGATATCTAGGTATCCAAATTAATTGTCGTTTAAGGTTCTTTTATTAGTTGTCAACAATTTATTCCAATTATACCTTCATTTTTTCTTTCTTTATGACATAGAAGTGAGAGAGAGGGAGGGTGGGGGGTAATATTGGAAGTTTAAGTGGAAATGACAACTTCCTTAATTTTTTCAAATTGTCTAAAGAGTCTTATATTTAGGAATGGAGGGAGTATATCACTGTCCAAATATTATTTACCTAACTAATGATGAAACAATCTGGAGGACACTTTAGTCCATTTAGTACGAATTTCAGCGAATACATGATAGTAGTTGTTGTAGATATCAAACTTGGGACGAGTATAATCTTAAGTAGGTACTACCTCCATTCCTTCATATAATAAGACTTTCATATTACAATATTAAGATATTTTAATCAAAATATCAATATTACTCTTTTAAATAAAATTAGTGATATACAAATCATATTTAAGAGGATAATATTTGTATTTTAACTAATAAATTATCTTATTTTTTACTTTTTTAATTTTCGCAACATGTAATGAAAGTCTTTATATTAAAAAATAGAGAAAGTAACTTTTTCGACTTTCAAACATCACTTTATAAAATATTGAATGTCAATAATAGTATAATTAATACAATAATCATGGTTAGATAAAAAAAATTGGGATCAAACAAGGATCAAAGAGTATAAAATGAAAATAATTGTTAAATTTTAATATGGCATCATGCCTTCTTAATCTAAATTTGATCCTAAATTTTTATCCAATAATCACTACCCTAATATAATATACACGACTCCAGGATCCGTGCGTAGCAGATAAGATATGAAACATGGATGCGATAAGTTTCTCGGGCAAAGTGCGATGCCCACTTGTGAATCTTTTTTTTTATAAGCTCGATTGGGCGGTTGCCCTCATATAGGGAGATAGAACTGCCTCAAACGAGGAGAAGATAATCCCTAGAAATTGAGATTAAAAGCTTACCGCACGCAGGCGGAGGGTATTAAACCCACGACCTCAAAGTCGTGGGCAGGCGCCTAGCCCCACTAGGCTATTGCCCACTTGTGAATCTGGAACCTTTTTTTTTACTCTTTGGAACCAGATAATATAAAATAATAAATACCCCATTTTGAAGGATCTCGAATTTGTTGGATTTAAATTGGAGATATTTCAAATGGATTTTTGGACTTATGTAAGTCTCACTAGGATTGAACCAAGTCAATGGCATAAATGGGATTAATCAATTAAAGGATAACCAAATGCCAAAGAAAACAAAAGTGGGTTGAAGATTATCAAATAAAATTTGCCAGATACTGCATTTTCTTTGTCAAATTTGGAAGAGATGATGAAGTAAGATAAAGCTATGGGAAATTTTTTTTTAAAATAAAAAATAAACTAAAAGTACAGGGATGGGCCTGTACTTATGGGCAAAAAATCCTCTGGTCCCCGTTCCTGTTCCCCAATCACAATTCATTATGCATATATAATTAAAAAAAATATTTATATAATAAATTCTGATTGGTTGAGAAAAGTAATGGGAACAAAGAATTTTCACCCTGTACTTATGTTGTGCAGTACTTGAAATTTCGGGTTACTTTCATTACTTCTGACTTTTTAGTGGAAATTCTGTCCTAATCTCTAGGAATTTTAATCGTGCCCTTTGGTAAAAAAATATATATATATAATATATATCATCATCTAAGATTTAGTAAAAAATCGTAATTGTTTGCAAGTAAAATGGTAAAAGAGAAAAACTATCAATATATGTATAAACAATTTATATTTCTCTTTTTGTTAGTAAACTTTTATTTTAACTTTTTATATAAATTAACTATTTTTTAATTACTGTTTTTGTTAAAATAGTATAAAATTAGTGATTTTCAATCATTTTTGAACACATGTTATGTATATGTTTGCCAATTTTAATGGTATTTTTATCAATTTAAGGAATTAACACTGTGAATATGTGTAGAACAAGTGATTAAAAGTGACAGGAAACCACCAATTTCACACTAGTTGGACAAAAGTAGTAATTCGAAAATAGTTTATTAAAAGAAAAAGCCAAAATAAAAATTTACTGACAAAAAAATTATATATATATATATATATAGGGAAATTTTCAAAATTATTAAATTTTAGATAGGTCAAATACACTCTGTACATGTCAAAATATAGTGAGTACTAAAATACCAGTCTCTCTGACCATGGTCTTTCCTTGCATTAAACAAATGCAAGAAGAGGAATTTTTAAATGTCGGCGTTGATCAACCAAGCAAAAGATACTATAAGTTTAGACTTACAATTTGTGCAGTCCCCAACATTTAATTTAGGGTAAAAAGCTCTCACGCTCCTTAAATTATTCCATTTTTTTGTTTTTGACCCTCAACTAAAAATGTCAAGTTTTATCCCCTAAACTATTTCGGTTTTTGGTTTTTGACCTTCCATCCATATTCTCCGTTACATCATAACGGAAGTCCAAAAAATAGGGGCATTTTTGGGCAATCTGTATAAGATCCAAAAAAATTTGTTTTTATAAAAAAAAAAAAGCCTATTATTCTGACGAAAAAGAAGAAGTCCCCGGTGAGAACAGTGACAGAAGAAGACGGAAGCCGGGTACCACTCCTCTTCTCCAATCACCAAATGTAAATTCCAACCTCTAAAAAAAATCTTAAAATACCTTTTTTTCCCCGTAAATTATTATTTTTTTTTTTTGGGGAGGGGGGGTTAGGGGGAGGGGGTGCGGGAATCAAACGCAGGACCTCGGTCCTGCGTCCCGCGGTCTTTTCCACTGGGCCAGTAGACTCTCTTTCCCTTAAATTTAATTATATTTATTATGAATGATATGATTTTCCCAAAATGCCCTCATTTTTTGGACTTCCAATATGATGTAATGAAGAATATGGATGGAAGGTCAAAAATCAAAAATCGAAATAGTTTAGGGGGTAAAACTTGACCCTTTTTAGTTGAAGGTCAAAATCCAAAAAAAGGAATAGTCAGCGCTTTTTACCCTTTAATTTAATTTAATCCCCTGCGTCTTCATTTTGTTATATCGAGCCAACAGTTGATGAATTTCATTTTCTCTTTTCACGTCGTAGATTAAGGAATAGTAAATGCGACTTTGTTTTTTATTTTTTTCCCGGGGTGAGACCATGATTTTGCTAAACAAATTTAATGGTTGAGATTTTTTGAAAATTTTAACACTTCTTGTAGTCATTATAATTTACACCACCTATTCTGGGGCAAAAAATCATATATCCTCGTGTATGTTTCCATTTCTATTTCCAACCAATTACAATTCGCCATGTGTATATATAATGGGAAGAAATGTCTATATAGTGAATTCTGATTGGTTGGGTATAAGAATAGGGACATACACGGGGACTGACGATTTTCACCCCTATTATGGTGTCCGCATGACTTTATTGTGAATTTTTTAGTTTACAACATATATTAGATTTGAACATGTGTTTGCATTCTCAGAACATATATTGAATCTTTGTCTTGCACGAGCGAAATAAAAAGTATTCTGGACTTGAAGTCGTGGCGAATTTATTCCATTTATTTGTATATGGGGAGAAATAGATATTAGGATTAAGCCTCAATCCCCCACCTCACGTCCCTAGAGTTAGTGAATGAGTTAAATCGTGTGATGTATTGGGGTCGACCAAAGCTTCATATACATCAACAGCTATTGAAGGGCTAATTCTTACACTTGACAGAAATTGAACTCCCACCATATAAGTGAAAGAAAGGCTAGTACAACACTACTCGTGATGAATTTGTCAGTTGAAGACCGGATAGAAATAGATATTATGCATGGCTATGGATGATGAAGAGAAGATCCATATTGATTGATTGAGATAGTCCTTGGAATGGTTTTCAAATTCAATGGAACCAACACTATGAATGAGCTGTGAAGGAGGTAAAGTACTGTAGTTTCTGTGGAGCTTCTTCGTTTGTTCTTTCGAGGTTGAGATTTTGACGCGTGAGTGTTTGTTAAACTCATATAACTGGGGTGATGACCGAGGGGAAACATGATAGGGAAAGCCAGCAAATTGGTTCAGTTCATCCCCCCATAGACATATATTGTTCTTGTTTTTGTAGGCTGTTGATGGTTTTAAAGTCAATAGTCCCTTAAAGACACCGTCATTCCTTCACAACTTATTCAAACATGGAGGTGGAGGGGGAGGGGGGAAGAAAATAGTTTTCTTATTTCTATCTCTAGAGTTAATTGACATAAGGATTTACGTGGTTCGATCAATGTAACTAGGGGTGTTCATGAAAAATCGTAACCGACCAAACCAAATCGATTTTTCTGTTTGAGCGGTGCATTGGATTGATTTCGGTTTGGACTAAATTAAAATCAAAATTTTGGTTTGATTTAAATTTTTTTTTAATCCAAACCGAATATATATATAGTAAAACCTCTATACAGTAATACTCTTGGGACTGGACAAAAATATTACTATTGGGAGGTTATTCTTAAATAGAGACTTACATATAAAAATTATATTTTTTAAAAAGTAACTAATATAAATTATACGACACTTAGAAATGTGTTCCTTATATTTTAAAAACATGTATTCCTACACTATATTAGTTAAATACCAATTACACGATACTACACAATATTTAGGCAACTACTATACATGGTTTATAGATGTGAAGCCACATACAATTGAAAACTGCTTCAAGCACTGCAAAATTCGAACAGATAGTGCCGATGACGAGTTACTACGAACACGCAAGTTTAAGGATGCGATATTAACCCAAAAAATTAAGTCATTGTCACAGACAATTTTAGATAAATATTTAATATCATCTTAAGTTTAATGTAAAATTGTTAAATAATTATGGATGTTTTATATAGATATATAAATATTTAAAATTTAATGTTATTTTATTACTATATGGAGATAAATTTCTTAAGGAGGGTCCTAAAAAAAACATGGAATATTACAATGTAGAGTTTATTCTTATTTATAACTCAGTCTAGAGTTGGGACTCATCATTTTTTATTATTATAAGGAGTTTATTCATTACTATATAGAGTATTCTTATATAGTATGTATTGATATGTATATATATATAGAACTCTTTTGTAATTAAACATATTGAACTTTTTATTTATACAATGACAAGCAAATTCTTGAGCCATATGTTGTATCTAGTTTAGATTCATCTGAAATTTTTGTTTTACTTTGAAATTAATAATGATGTAATTTTTGTATTTTTTTTTTTTTGCATTTTTCCTCGTAGGATAATTTTTCAGTAATTTGTTTGAATTTCAAGAATAAAGAATTTATGTTTCATTAATTTATTTTTTGTTGTGTTTAACTGGTGAAAAATAATAGACATATTTCTTTATATTTTTAGTAGCTAGGTAATTAAATAAAAAAAAATTGTTTTTATTTTTACTTTATATTAAAATTCAATAATCGAGAATTTATATTTCATTATTTTTGTTCTTTATTGTGTTTAACTTGTGAAAACAATAGTCTTATTTCTTTTATATTTTTAGCAGTTAAGTAATTATATAAAAAAAAAATTGTTTTATTTTTACTTTATAATTAATATATTTTGTATCTCCCGAAAATCGAAAAACCAAACTAAACCGATACAAACCGAATGCGTCGGTTTGAGATTTTAAATGGTTTGGATTGGTTTTAAATTTTTCAAACCGTATAATTTCGGTTCGATTTCAAGATTATGTAAAACCGAACCAACCCAAACCATGAACACCCCTTAAATGTAACTTACGTTTATGGTGGAGAAGAGATCTTTTTTATTTATGTTTCAAAGTGAGTTATAATTGCTAATCTCCTAAGAGGTGACAATCGTCTGTCTCCGTCCCCGTGTATGTGTACATTTATTCCTATTATATATAAACGACGGATTGTGATTGGTTGGGTACAGGAATGAAGACATATGCGGGGATAGATAATTTTTTGCCATCTCCTAACCTATATATAATCGTCTAATCCCACTAGTTTCATGAATTTTTTTTCCCACTAATTTTAAAATTCTAAGCTAATTAGAAACTATATCAATTAGGAAATCTCGACCAATTATAATAATAGTAAAGGTCTTGAACTATCTTAGAATTGAGTGAGTTATAAGAGCTCTCCCCTTAAGTAAGTGGCTAAGGGTTCAAACCTCGTCCCTACTGGAAGAGGTTAACCTTAAATACGCTAAAAGAGACGAAAAGGTTAAGGGCAACCTAAAATAGCCTTAATCAGTGATTATTATCAATGTGCCAAGGCACCTACAAACAGGGATATTTTGGGAAAATTGAAGAGAAAGCAGTAACCAAAACTGTCTTAGTTGAGGAAACCTCTTTTGATTTATTTTGCATGGATGAGGCTACCTCACCTGTAAAGAGGGGCCCCCCCATGGTACATATAGGAATAGGCAGTAGGGCCAGGCCTTTTAATGTAGAGCACATGAATATTGGGCCCATATCCTCAAGACTCCATAGATCGAAGGGGCCTCATAATTGATAACCTGAGCCTACGGTTTTGATTGGACACATAGGACTCTGAGCCAACGTGCATTTTTCAGCTTTTCTTTAGCTGGCACTTTGCCAATATTAAATTCACACAACTGTGTATTTGAATTGATTTTTTAATAAGTCGACCTCTGGGGGATAGTGGGTTTTGTATAAAGAGTAGTATGTGTTAAACTCTTCCCGTTTAGCGATTACGCTGCGAGTCAATTGTGAAGCTGAGCCCACATGCATTTTTTAGTTTTTTAATTAATATTCTTTCAAGTCTTCCAAATTAGTTATCACGTTAGCGGTACACATCGATTAACCCAAATGGGTAACCAAAAAAAAGAATTGATTTTTTAATTAATATTCTTTCGTCTCAAAATTTGTAAAATGAATTTAAATACAATTAATATTTAAAAAAATAATTGAAACAGAACCGATGAAAATCTTTGATTTGGCACTTTAAAAAAAACGATCAAGGTATATAATTTAGGAAAATAATTTTCGGCTAAGCAAAATTGACTAAAATTGACTAAAAATCCAAATTAAACACTATTCACCCCCTATTGGTATAAGAGATTCACCCACTTATTTACCATTTAGCCACCAATTTAGTCAATTAATTGACTAAAACTTAGCCACCTAACACTACTCATATATTTATAATATTGTGTGGTAAAGTGGATATAATCATTTAATGCTCAAACTTATCTTGTAGAGTGTATGGACAGCTCCATGCAAATACAACGCCCATGGATGACGATATTGTAGACTATCGTTTATCAGTTCTTGCCAGGAAGGAGATCTATCAATATGAAGTTTCATAATCCGCCCGTCCACAAGCATTGAATTTAATAACATTTAAGATTAATTATTCATAACTCTACTTAAAAAAAGTCAAAATAAATATCCCAAAGTTACATTTAAACTTAGACAGTTAAGTTTATACTTTATATCGTTCAGACATTTTAAACTTCATCTCATGTGGGATGAGGGGTCACACCCTGTCCTACGTGGTACATGTTGAGAAGATTCACTGCTATATGAAATGTCCAAGTATTTGGGGTCATATTTGATATACATTTTGACATAGTAAGCGTTGACAAACATATGAGTCGCACACCAAGAAATATAGGTCTCGATACTTTCCCAAAATTACAATGGACATTCGACACGTACTTTTCAGTTTATTTGATTTAGTCTAGGATCAATCTGGATTTGAGACATCTAGATCCCTCGTGCTTGAATTTGAGATTGATACGAGACTGAGACCAAAAACATCAAAATAAACTCAATCCAATCAGACTCTTAGTACCACTCTACTGTCCAGCAACACAGCCATAATGTTGCATCTTCGGTAGTTTGCGCAGACATTGTAATGTATGCATAAATTTCATGTAACTGAGAACTTCTTCGGCCGACAAAACTACTTAAAAACACAGGTTTCCAAAAAAGGAAATGATCAAATGCAACCTAGATTTGTACACTTTCTTCATCATTCAGTAGTTCTATTCTTCCCCACTACACAAAATCGTTCTTTCGAAAAGAGACAGAATTCTTGAGAGTTTCCGAAGAAATTCTGTCGTATTTCATTAGAGCAGCACCAGGACTATCAACAAACCAATAGGCACAGGCCCAGAAATAAAAACTAAAAAAATTCTAACAATGTCCTTATTACCTTAAAGAACCAAGATGATCATTTGACTTCTCAAATGGTAATAGTTCCCTGTTGTAAGGGGGTCTTCTCAAGCAGTTAACGATGCCAGTTTGTCAGGAAGCATATAAGAGACGAATATGGCAATGCCCTAATGTTTGGTTTGGAAATCTCTTGGGTACGGATACATGACTGCCAGCTCTCGGACACGGCGTGCGATAGATTTTGGTAAAGGACGCCAAGCCAGGTTCCTTTTTTTATCGCCAAGCTATAGCATTTTAAGTTAAATGCCCAGGAGTGAGACGGAAGGTAATACTATATCATAAATATGTAAAGCAAGAATAATAAAAAAAAATGCATGCCAATTCTTTCCCTAACTGAACAAAAGCAGACAGGGAGGGAGGGAGAACGAGATAGGAGAGAGAATCATACAAAAAGCTTGATTTTTGTTCTAAATGTTCAATTTATATCAGGTTTGAATAGCATGTATTCAACTTTTCACGGAAAATCAGCTGAAACAGAATTTTTTAATAAATGATGATTCTGGCAAAAAGATAGATTATATAGCACATGATCTTGAAGCCATATTATAAAAAATTCCCCCTCCTTTACTAGTCATATCTGAAACATTTCAAGAATCTCAGATTGTCTTATCCAATATCAACTTAATTTGACGAAGAAGTTGGAAAGACCAATTATAGAAATAGAAAAGGGAAACAAACAAGCAGCAGAAAAGTAGAGAAGAATAGTTAGCATACCCCTCTCTTGCCTTCATTTTGAACACAAGTGGCTTTTAAAAGATTTCTCCATTTGTCCTGAAAGAAGTTTGCAAGCAACACAAATTGAAGATTTATGATTGAGATCCATTAAGATAGGTAAAGAACCAACAACCTGTAGTCCTACCTTAAGATCCACGGCAGTACGATGAGCAGATGATGAAAACAAGTCTTTCTTAATATGGCTCCATTTTCCAACCCCATGTTGAGAAACACCATCGATTAATTTTTTAACCTCTGAAACCGTCCACAGTATATGATGCTTCCGCCGACTATCTTCCCCATGTTTCACGACAGAAACACAATCTTCTTCTGATGTAATCACTGATGCTACAGGCTTGGAGTCTATCGCCTGAAAAGAGCAAGTCTAACGGTTAAGCAACACCACAAAAAAGAACACAGAGTGAAGAACTCAGTCGAAAATAGTCTTCGCTGAATGGCCGCATGTAACGGCCGTTAGCTCCCCATCTTACTTTCCATTAGTTTCTTGCCTTAATTTAGTTATTATAGTATATCCATCGTCTTTGCACAGTGGGGTGAGATACAGGAAAGAAAGTTATTGAGCTGATTACCAATTTATTCATCTATGCATGAAATCCAACTTGGTTAGGGAAGAAGGCATGCTACTACGTGATTAGCATTTTGTTGGAAAATGGAACATTAAGCCGGTAAAAAGTTCCTATTAAGAAATGGCCTAGAGACAATCAGAACAGATACTAAATACTTCCTCCGTTTCATAATACAAGTCCTTTTAGCTTTTCAATCTCTTCCCAAAATATGTCATTTCCAACTTTATATTTAAAAAATAACCCATATTGTAGGGAGAGGGAGACGGGGGTTGGTGGTTGAGACTTAATGGGGATATAAATTAAATTCCTCAAAGTCAAGGTTATAATAGGAAAAATGCATCTTGTCTCCCCCATTCATTAATATATGTTAAAAGTGTAGAAGGCCTATTATGAAATCGGAGGGAGTAGTTTCTTAAAGACAAATAAGGAGGAAGATCCAACTGGCCTAGTGATTGCTCCAGTATGTAATCTTCAAGTTAGGTAAATAAACCAAGCGGTCTCATAATTCCACACTATACCTTTGGTGTAACGGGCATTTGCTTCTTTCGACTTGAAACAAAATCTTCCTCTGATATAGCTAGGGACGCTATAGGCTTGGAGCGTGACACCTGAAAACACCAAGACCAACTAGTTAAGCAGTGCCAGAAACAAAACGAGAAAGTCGAATGTTTTCAACAATCCTAACCAAACCATGTTTGTGACAAGAGAAGAAGCAAGTTGCACAAAAAGGTTACAGCGTTCTGTAGGTAAATAGTACTTATATGCAACTGGGAAAACATTCCTCAAGAATATATCGACCCAACAAAAACCAGAGCAGATTAAATAATTGTTAAAAACAAACAAAAATAAAAGGGCTCAAAATTTCCCTTATGATTGCTCCACTATGCAACCTTCAACTTAGGTAAAGAAATCAAATTACCATAGCATACCTTTGGAGCAACACACATTTGCTTCTTTTGATTTGAAACACAATCTTCTTCTGATATAGCCACAGGTGCTATAGGCTTGGAGTGTAGAACCTTAACGAAAAGGGTAAGCCCAAAGGGATCAGGCAGTGTCACAAAACAAGACACAAGTTTAATGATTCAAACAAAAATCTTAATTGAATTGGGTCCATTAACTCTCCAGATGATCATGTGAATTCCGTACCGTACCTTCGGTGCAACAAAAACTTGCTTCTTTTCACTTTCTTCACATGCTAGAGGACCAAAGGGCACTTGAATAGCTATTGCAGCAGGCTCTTCAGATAATGATCTCTCTGCAGTAGATTTCACAAAATCATGTTTGTGACGCTTAGCTTTGGAAGATTTTCCCTTTGGAGCCGGAGTGGAAATCTTTCTCTTAATATTTTTGGAGTTACGATCCGGTAATTCATCAATGAACCTATGTGGTGGCTTACGTAATCTCTTTCCAGCAGGGGCACAAACACTGACTCCTTGGCTGGGAAACCATGAAACATCCTGCTCAAGATTGGAACCTCCTTCTGCACTTTGTGCAACTGATCCATATTCATTTTTGCTGGTTGGAAATCGAAGGGCGAAACATTTCTTCTGATGATGAAAGACCAGGACTGAGAATTATGTTTTTCTCATTTTCAGAAAACATGCTTGATACATCCTCTAGCTGTTCAATACTTTCTATAGGAAATGGAGTAGGGTACTTAAACCACCTGTCCTCAATTGCAATTTCCTTGTCAGGACTGGAGCTAAAAATTCCACTGGATTTATAGTCATTCATATGAAGATCACCCTGAAAATCTTGCAACCAATTTGTTGCACCATACAACTCTGATTCCTGGGGTGTGCCACTGTAACCGGCTTTGTTTGGTTCACGGCGATTTTCCAATACCAAGTTCTCTGACCCTTTACCCAAATGATAATCCAACTTGGCAATGCTCTCACCAGATTCAACATCTGCAAACACCATTGGTCATATAATTTTCAGTTTTCAATTTTTCCTGGAGTTGGTCTTTTTACTTCCGTGGAAGAAACAAAGAGGGATTATGAGGTGGAGGGATATGGTTAAGGAAAAAAAAAGATATAGGTCTGAAGAAGGGAAGTACTAATTCAAAGAGAGAAGCTCACCTAAAAGATAATCTTCACATGTAAAAAGAGCATTTGGGGCTTGGAACTCCCCAAATTCATTATCACTGGGCGTCATATCAAGTACCTGGCATACATTCTTTCAGTATTGAAAAGAAAAGAAAAACAAGAATGCTCCAAGAGACCATAGCAGTGTTACTTTTGTTTTTCTTCTAAAGGTACATGTTAGTTTGCTTAAGAGGGGAGGGTTATTTATTAAGATAATTCCTCTTTGAACAGGATGCAAGACCAGAACACAAATTAAAGGAACACAAGATAGCAAAAAATCAGGGAAATACACAAATGCATGTACTCATGAGCAGAAAGTATAGCAAAAACCTCGAACATTTGGAGGCACACATTTGTTAATTTTTGCAGAAAGAAATTTACATCTTAAAGGACTTCCAACTACTTAATTCGACTTGACTACTACTCTTTCTTCTCCTATTACGGATGGAAACCAGACCGTAAGTCTCAGAACAGAAAGTGTTCAAAAGAAATGGTGAGAAGACCCAAAAAAAGGCAGGGACCGGGGGGATGACATGTAAAGACTAACTGCAGAAAGTATTGCAATGATAAATCACATCTCCTGAAATAATTAACTCAGGAGGAAAGCAGAGATCAAAAAATCAATCAATAAAGTGAATTTTCTTTAAAAGTACTCGTTTCATAAACTCATGAACCCCACGATCCCAAGCACCAAATAGCAGAATGAATAGAATATTTTCTAAAGTAAAAGGAAACATAAAAGACCTACTTCTTGGCCCAACAGCTGTTCCTCTTCCAGCTTAATGCCAAAAGTCCGGCCTTAGCAACAAAAAAAAAGCGAGAAAATGTATCCTCATCAGATCTTATAAGATAACCAGGGAAGTACAGCGAAAGAAGATGACTGAGTCAATTTTTTATCATGGCAACCTGAATTAAACTTTCTAAAGCAGTCCCAAGCAAATAGGCTATAAATGAAAGAATATAAAAATTGGAATCTCAATATATGGCTCAAATGTTTATTCCTCAGGTAATAAACAAGAAAACATGGAAGAAAGCAATGTAAATTTTCAACTGCATAGGAAATTGCTGCTTTCCGAATAGGAAATATGATACACGTGGATGATCATGCATACTCATAATTTCTTACACACTGACCTCATTATGATTACAAGAACACGACTAATACAGATATTTCTATGAGCTATTTAATCTTGACCGTTCTTATATATAGTGTCACGCGTAGAAGAAAGTTAAAAGGTACGGATGCAGACAGTTTTATCTTCTGTGTCACTTCTAATACCCAAAAAGAAAAAAGACGAAATAAAATAAGGAAATAAAACCCCTAAATTAAAGGCTGCTTGATCAAGTGAAATTGCTGAATCATTTCTATCTGCAGAATTTTTTTTTAAAAAAAAAGGGAAAAAGTTGCCGCCATGAGATAAGCTTCATGACAACAATTTTTGCTTAAATCGTTTGTGCATGAATGAACTATTGGTTCTTGTTCCTCTCAAACTTTTTAGTCACCTTCGGGGCGCTCTCTATTTGCTCTACTGCAGGTCAAATCTATACATGCTTAACTTCATCTTCACCTCCAAATGAATTGGGTACTCAAGAGTCAAGACAGAAACTAGAATGTGAGATTGTTTTAATGGTGATCCACCACCTATCATTACTCTAAATTGGAACTTTATGGTTATAAATACCGACCTTCATCAAGATTCGAAGGTTTATACAAGATGCAGTGCAGATTGACCCTTCAATTTCATATACTCACAAAACGTAGCACTTCTAATAGTGCACTCACCCATGATACAAACACCCTCTCTTCCAAACACTCATTATCAGAAATAGGATACATCTGCCATAGGATGTCCTGGAAGTATAAAAATAGGTAAAAAAGAGCCAACTTCCTTAGATCCTATACTGATAAGAGGAGTCATAACCTTAAGGTGCATAACTCCTGAGTTCCAAGAGGAAGGATGTAGAAATGCCAGATTGAAGATTTCCTTTTCTGAGTGGCAGTCTAATACATTTCAAGAAATTGTGAGAGATGTATTGGATGTTTATCACAGACAAAGGAGGATACTGCCTTCGCAAAAATCCAGTGTAAGCCTTGAAAGGTGATCTCACAGACTTTAGAAAGAGCTATCATGTAGCACATAAGCAAGAATATGGTTAAAAAGATACTGATCCTAAAACCTCATATATGGGAAAGGAGACACTGAATCGGCGTAAAAGAACAGCTTGTGCAAGTCTATTCCCTCTCTTGTTATTTTTTTAATAACGCTTTCAATCAGTGAATGGGGGTAAAGGAGAGAATAACAGTATTGCTTTTCTAGTTTTCAGGTTATACCAAATTTGCAGTGAACATATTCCATTTGCGTGTGCTTCTCTGGACTATTTCTATGGAAACATAAGAAACCATCAACTGAAATATGATGATCTTGGGGCACTATGAGTAGACACTCAAACTCAATTGCCTCATCTTCTAGGAATGGAATAGCAGATTCATCTTCCATGACCTGATAAATAAGTAATAAATAAAGAATCTCACAACCAAAGGCCCCACAATACAACCAATAAGTAGAAACAGACAAAGTAGATATCCTCCCCAAATTAAACTTTCAAGTTAGCATAAATGAAGCTCACTATGACAATACTTCCACAGTGCAGCTCGGATCATGATAATCCAGACTAGCAACGTTTTATAAATCTCTTATCAGAGAAAGGTAAAAACTTGGATAGAAGTACAAAGAACATGTGCAAGTGCAAGAATGTAAATAATGACTGAATGGTATCCAAAGATGATAACCAATCAACAACTGCCTGTGAAATCCAAATAAACAAGTTCTGAGATGATAAAATCCTCAGTGGAAGCTCAAAGACCCAGTGGAGGAGACAACAGCAGAAAAGAGGTTTAAAATAGCAAATAATTGAATAAGTAGATATTGGCGAAAGATGCGTTGGTGTTGGAGGGAAACAAGAAACTCCCATCTATGCAATTAGCAGAATAATCGAATCAGGCCTGGTATTCAGCTATAACAAAGCGATGCCTCCCATGAAATGAACCACACTTTTCATTCCATTCACCAAGTTATTAGATACACAGAGTATAAGTATTGTAATAGAAGTAAAGCATAAAAAGTAAGATATATGTTTGTTTTTCCTTGTCTCGTAGTGCCTTCTTGTCAATCATATATATTGTATTCGTTTCTAGACCAGTAATGCTCATGCCCCAAGAATCATTCCAATTTCTTTCATAATCGACCTCCAATCCATTTCTCGCATGTTAGTCTCTCCACTTTAACATGCACCCAGCAAACAACAAACTAATGAATATCATAAAACTACCCCAGATGTGGTAATTCAAGTATTACAACAAATTTACCTAAACTCAGAATCTGTTGCAGCTTGAAATTTGAACTCACCCAAATTCCATAAAGGGCCTAGTTGTACAGTGTTCCGTCTGGGAACAGAATAGAAACTATCATGTTTAGGACTCAAATTTCTTCTCGCAAAGAATTCAACTTTAAGGAAACCCACAAGAAAACTTCATTTCCAAACCAACACTATCCCGTTAGACCACAAATTCAAGCACGATATCAAACTATTTAGCTGGGATCTTGAGAAGGGAAGAGGAGGAGAGAGGGGGGGGGGGGGGGATTGTCTTTGCTTACATGCAACCTGACTCAGCATAAAAAAAATTAAAAAACTGATCAAATTCTTAAAGCCCTCCACGAAAGCTGCAGTCTTTTGTCTTTTCCAGTTTTATCCAATTAATTTCAAAGAAGCCAAACTAAACAAGACCAGCGAAATTATTTACAAAAAAATTCTAGAGACATTGAAGAAAAAATTCATTTCCGAATCTTAGAGCTCTCCCAAAGAAATTACAACAACGAAATTGAACTGCTAATAATTAATAAATAAATGCACATGGCAAACAAATTAAACAGAGAAAAATGTTGTTAAGAAGAAGAATTGAGGGAAAAGGCCCAAAAAGGCGGCTTACGTGATTCAGCATCACTGTGGGGGGATTCGAAGCGATCAAAATGCTTATTCAACTTTCATAATAACTGAGGGAATTGGGAAAATAACCGCCAAGAAGTTCAGACATACGATGAGTAAAGGTCGAAGGTTACCGGTGAAACAAATTTAATTTCGCCGGAACTGAAATGGGGTTTTAGAGGAGATTGGGGGAGTTGTGTTAAACTTTTGTGTTTGGAGTCCGGTGCGGAGTGAGTGAGTGAGTGAGCTGGGTCCCGTATCCCAGATCGTCTAACTAATCCAATTAAGTCATTTACGGACATAAATTTAGGGGGGTGTATTAGATTAGGATTTTAAAAGACTATTTTAGGATAAATAAGTCTTGTGGTATTCAATTAAGATTTTTAAGTAATCTAATTAAGTCTTATGATATTCAATCAGGACTATCAGGATTTTTCAAAGAGGGTATCCAAATCTACTGGTATTCAATCAAGACTTTAATCAAGTAACAAAAAATCTTTTGGTATTCAAAAATTTCCTAATTTCGTGGGATTTTTTATTTTTTAGGATTTTATGTGATTTTTTAGTGGAAGGTATAAATACCAAACCTTATACAAAATCCCACCCTAACTCATAAGACTTTTTTTCCCTGCTAAAGAAATTGAGCAGTTCTTCGTGAACAAGGTATTCTTGCGTTTTTGATGAACATGTCTTCTTGCGTTTATATATACCGCCGCCGATGTTGGTCTTTTTGCGTTTCTTAGGCCGATAATCCAATGTTGTTGTTTGATTCTGATATCACTGATACCATTATCACTGTTTCAATTAAATTTATTTACACGGTAGTTTTGTTATAATATTACCAATAGAGCAAGTTAGCAAAAAGGTTGATTCTTTTACTTTAGTGCTACGCCAAACACTGAAGAACATATTTCCTTCTCAGACAGAACTTTCAACTTGCTGCCTGCACTCTATAATCAAGCTTCTCAGTCTCATGAACAACCTACAACCATTTTAGTTACACTATTTATTATAAAAGAAACTGTAATATCAAAGATGAATTTGTTTTGTGTCATTATACTACATAAAGTGTCTAATTAACTTTGATTTCTTTTAAATGTCAAAAACTATTACTCATAAATGTTAGGAATACTGCAAATCTCTCTGCCTTGCTTAATTCAGCATATTAGGTTATATGACTTGAGGACTTTCCTGATACACTACACGGGTGTATAGGCTGAAACCTATGTCTAATGTGAAATTTATTTTATCTATTTTCATATACTTTCTACTTGCACTTGTTCCTCTGCAGATCTTCATACACTGCAATATGCACGTCGAGACATTGACAATGAGATTTATTGTGCATTCTTCTGTATTCATCCTCTGAAAATGTGCATTTTTACTGATCTTATGTGCTTGCAATAGCTCATAAAAGGACTACTACAAATTTAAAACTACAGAGTGAAAGAATATAAGAATTTAGTAAGAATTTTCTAGCAATTTTTTTAAGGAAATTTTATTCATGGTAGAGTTTTGTCTTCATCTTCAAAGCTACATATCTTGATTCAATTCCATTTGGAATTGACAAACGGACAACAAGCAGCTTCTCCAAAGTATTTGTTTTTAGTTAGAGTTTTGCTTTGGCTTCAGATATTCGGTCATTCAATTTTTTTTTGTTTTCTTGATTTGTTTGTGATATGGGTTTATTTTTACTTCGTTCTCACAAAAATGCATGAGTGATATTTTTATTTGCTTTTCAAAAAAATGCATGCGTGAAGTTCTTTTCTTTTCTTGTTTGGTATGATACGTATTCTTGTGAAATAATTAATTTCTTACATATGTTGTAATAGTAATTTAAATGGGGGATTCACAACAAGGAAATAACAAAGGAAAGGGAAATGAGAAAGAGAACTATGAATCTTGGACCATGGACGACACCAATGAGTTGTTACACCTCTTGGTGGATGCTATCAATAGTGGATTGCGTGATGCTAATGGGTCACTTAGCAAGCAAAATGTAGAAAGAGTGATTCTTCCTCGTCTTAATGCGAAAATTAAATTCCCTAGGTTCGGAGGTTCCCACCGAAAAACCAAGCCGCAATAAGCGAAGTCGATCCGAATATGAAGGTAGTTCGAGCTCATTTGGGACCAACAATCAAGCCAAAGTTCTAGAAAATCTTTCTATTGGCATTGAGACTATTTCTGCCAATTTTGAAAAGATATCTAACCTAATGGAGAAAAGAGAGAGAGAAAGAGACAGAGAGAGGGATATTTGGGATGCTATAAAAGAGATACCAAATTTGGATGACAATACTCGTTACATGGCGGGTGAATTGCTTAGTAATCAAGCAAAGAAGGACTTGTTCTTGAAGATGTCATTGGAAGAGCGCTCATCTTGGATAAAATTCAAGTTAGGATGATTTTAGTACTTTGATCATCTTGGGTTTCGTTGAACTATATTTTTGTTTGTGCTATTTTGCTTCTATTTTGGTTGAACTATTTGAGTTATAATTTCGTTGTACTGTTGTGACACATTACAATTTTTTATTTGGTTAAACTATTTTAATAACAGCTTTTACTTTTTTATGCAATTATTATATTATAATGTCTATCTAGGTGATGAAAACTCAACTTGTTAGTGTCATTTGCCAAAAAATTACAAACGGAAAACAAAAAATGATTTTGTTAAATTTTCAAATTCGATTACTGTGTATAAGCATTCGTCTGGATCCACTGTGTATAAGCTATCAGTAGCACTTGCAAATCACTGAAAACTTTTAATGTTGGTTACAAATTTTGCAACCGAATAAATTGGTACTATTTTCTTCTTTTTGTTGTTTTGCAGTCTCGTATAATGTCACAACCGAGCATGCATGAAGGTAATGATATGGAGGAAGAAGAAATTGATGACGAAGAAATAGATGAAGAATGTTATGAAGCCATGTACATATCTGTGATGGCAATTTATGCATTAATGCATGTGCTAAATCAATTTCTTATTATGATGCGTGGTGAACAGGTTGAACGTCCACTAACCCGACGGCGAATTACTAGCATTGGATATGATTATATACATCAAGCATTGAACGGTGATCCTGCAATCTTCCGACAAGTATATAGAATGTATCCAAATGTATTCCGGAAATTATCCACAATTCTTAGAGAAAAAACACTTTTGGAGGATACAAGATTTATTTGCGTCGAAGAAATGCTTGCATCTTTCCTACAAATTGTCGGCCAAAATACTCGATATTGTGTCATTCGTAATACATTTGGTCGATCACAATTCGCTGCAAGTGAAAATTTTCACAAGATTTTGAAGGCCTTGAATTCAATAGCATCTGATTTGATGGCTAAACCAGGACCGGCTGTGCCAACTAAAATAAGGGAAAGCACAAGGTTTTACCCTTATTTCAAGGTATGTGATAATTATCTAATTATAATAATATTGTTATTATAATATGTATTTTTCATAATTTAATCTTGTGATATATGATTAATTTTAGGATTGCATTGGAGCTATTGATGGTACACATATTCCGGCAATGGTGAGGGGACGAGATGTAAGCAGTTATCGTAATCGTCACGGAAAGATATCACAAAATGTATTAGCTGCTTGTAACTTTGATTTGGAATTCATGTACGTTCTTAGCGGGTGGGAGGGTTCAGCTCATGATTCAAAGCTACTTAATGATGCTTTATCAAGGAGGAATGGACTTAAAGTGCCTCAAGGTAAGTACTTATTTTAAATGATAAATAAATAAATAAATAACTTTTCATACTAATTTTATATGTATTTTATATATGAATAGGTAAATATTTTCTAGTGGATTGTGGGTTTCCTAATCGGCGCCATTTTTTAGCTCCATTTCGAGGTGTGCGATATCATCTCCAAGATTTTGCAGGTCATGGTAATGACCCTCAAAGTGAAAATGAATTGTTCAATCTTCGTCATGCGTCATTGAGGAATGTGATCGAGAGGATATTTGGCATTTTTAAATCACGATTCACAATTTTCAAGTCAGCGCCTCCATTTCCATTTAAGACACAAGCAGAGCTTGTGTTAGCATGTGTAGCACTACATAACTTTCTTCGCAAAGAGTGTCGTTCTGATGAATTTCCAATTGAACCAGTAGACGAAGAAGAAGATAATGAAGAAGATGATTTGGAACCTATTGTTCAAACCCAGGAGCAGCAACGAGAAAATGCTAATGCATGGAGGAATACCATAGCTTTAGATATGTGGAGAAATGCTACTTAAGAGGACATGAAGCTACATCAAATTGGCTATCAAGAGATTGGGAAAAAATTATTGAATTTTACTTGTCTTTGTTAAAATTGTGTTTATGTGTTATGTTTTTCATTGACTCTGGTAACTTTGAATGTTTGCTTTTATTTATTATTCCATTCCATTTTATCTCAAGTGCACACAAAAAGTCCTTTAAACTCTTTTCAAATCTTATAAATTCTTATGATAGAAATCTTTAAAATCCGAACATACAAATCCTGAATATAAAAAATCTTTGAAAAAAATCTTACAAGTCTTTAAATTCTTATATAGTCTTTTAAAATCCAAGAGACTTATTTATCCATAAATAGTCTTTTAAAATCTTAATTGAATACACCCCCCTTAAACATGCAACATTAAATCGCTTTTTAAACAAATTAAAATTTTAATCTTACAATGAATATTGCCTCAATGTCAAGGACAAAAGCAACTAAACTAAATCTACTTGTCGTTTTAGTTTTGGAGATTGATATTCGCATTTTTTTTTTTGATGAACATAGATTGATATTCGCATAGCATTGCCCCTACACTCTTATTCTTTTTTCCTTTTTTGTGTTATTATTTAAGTATCTTCCGTTAATATTTGAAAGGCAAATTGGCTCTACGGGTCCAAAAATAATTTTACTTTGGTAATTTTTGTCCAAAATCTATTTTTTTACAAAACTAGGTATCAAAACAATTTATGTTTGGCGGATAGGGTCCTTCCATCCAAAATCCCATCAGTCAACCGTTTACTTAAAATTTTAATTTGGCCAAATAAAAACTATCAAGGCTATTTTTGAGATTTTACATTAAACCTCCAAAACCTCACCTCACCTACTCTACCCTGCCCTCCACTTCGACCCCACTACCCCGCAGTACCACCGCCTTTGCCTCCGCCAACATTTACTCCGGCGACCTAATCAAAGCAAATCTCAGATATGAGGAGAATTAACCATTTTGTTCTTCAATACTCATTTTGCAAACCAAAAGAATGAGAGCTTCAGATATGAGAATAATTAACCATTTTGTTCTTCAATACTCGAAGAGCATCAGAGCAATATCAGAGTTGATCGGGCGAGAGAACGAGGCTGGCCAGCGGCGGTGAATCCGGATAGAAATCAATTGGCTTAGATGCCGGAGAAGAAGATTTCGTTGCTGATGCTACTGCATTGGGAGCGGAGACGGGCTTCCCAGTGGAGGCCATCACCGATCTCCGGCTGCTGCACCGACCCGAACTCGCGTTACCCGTGGCTTAACAATAAAGTTACAGATTTCAGGTTAAAGAATGAGATTAATTGAGGAGAATTGCTTGAGTTCACTACTACGGGGCTTTTCTTTTGAGATTTTCTTTGATTAGGTCACCGAAGTAAATGTTGGCGGAGGCAAAAGCGATGGTACTGCAGGGTAGTGGTTGGGGTTGGGGCAAATGGGGGTGGGGGTGAATGGTAGGTGAGGTTTTGGGGGTTTAATGTAAAATCTCAAAAATACCATTGATAATTTTTGTTTGACCAAATTCAAATTTTAAGTGAACGGTTGACTGATGGGATTTTGGACGGAAGGACCCTCTCCGCCAAACATAAATTGTTTTGATATCTAATTTTGTAAAAAAATAGATTTTGAACAAAAATCACCAAAGTAAAATTATTTTTGGACCTGTAGAACCAATTTGCCTATTTGAAATTCCAAAATTAATTAACACCTCGATGTATTTGAAGTTACTTTTTATGTGAAATTTGTTCATAAAGAGAAGAAATATACTCCATCCGTTCCAAATTATTTATTCAAATTTTTATTTTAATGTCTCAAATTAACAGTTCACTTTCTAAATAAATGTGTCATTAATGATATTTTTTCAATTCTACCCCGTATATTGAATGTTAGAGAGAGAATAATATAGAGAGAAACAAGGTAGAATTAAATTGTGAGTTAAATTAAATAAAGTCATGTTTGACATTTTATCATATTCTACTATAAAATTTGATAAAATCTTAATTCTCGTGCAAAACACAAAGTGCACAGATAATTTAAGACGGAAAGAGTATAACCCAATATGAAATTTTGAGTTGCAACGTTGCAAAAAGATAACAAACCCATGAACCAAATGAGTCCAACTATCTTTAGTTTGAACTCTAGTCATATTTAAACTAAATATCAAATTGAATCGTGAGCCTCCAACTCTTTAATACCCCTCTAAAGAAGTAAATAAAATTTCAAAAGTCCAGGTAGCTCTCAAAAGTACCTTCAAGGTTCCATGCCTTTCAAAAATAAAGTTTTCCTTTTCTTTCTTTTTGAACCAGCTTTTCCACTTTCCTTCAGCTTTCAACTTAAAAAACAAAAAAGTATAATGCAAATTTGAGGATATTACTTACTATACATTTCACAAAGAAAATGAATTTCAAGGGGATAATATATTTTTTTCATTGCAAAAGTCTTATATGCCTTGCAAATTTCAGGTGGTAAGATAATTATGCTTCTACTGTCAATCGGAGATTTAAACGAACAAAATACTCCACAGAAGTTTATAGTACTAGATTTATAAGAGAGAGAAAAGGCAGCACCATCAACTCATGATTCTTCTTTGGTCTCCTTTGTTGCCAAACCTCGAATTTTCACATCATAATAAACTTCTTCCACTTTTCTAAGGTCATACTTCATTCCTGCCAGAATAACAAAAGAACGAATATTCATTTATGGAAATAAGGACAGCAATAACCTACACAAACAGATCCAGAAACGATAGTAGATTGTGTTGGAACAGAGGAAATGAAAGCAGAATAAATAAAAGGGGATCCTGAAAAGAGCACTCGAAGAACGAGACACTTATGTACACCACTAAAATAGCCTCCAATGGCAACAAATCAAGTACACGTACAAGAACCATTAGCTTACCATCAAACTTCTTGCGCAAAAAGTCATTCCGAAGATTGAGCATGCGAAAAGAAGCATGCAGATCTGTTAAGAACTTTAGAACCTTCCGAGGGCAATCATAATCTCCAGCCGTTACTTGGTTCACCACATATCTAGGCTGCAGAAGCAATAACTGATATTCAAAATAACTCTCACAGACAAAATCAAAGAAACTTCAGTCAAAGAGATCCAATTTCAGGGCAAGTTAAGGAAGCCATTTATCCCATCATTGGATGAGATCTCAGAGAAGATTTTGTTGGTATACTAAGTCAAGTATCATGGTATGTGTAGGTATGAGTTGTAACACCAAGGACCTTTGAGTTAGAGAAGATAAAAACGTGAAAATTGTTTGCTCCATATAGTAAGCAGACCAAAAGTTGGAAAATCTCTTTAAGAAATTATGGCGAAGATATAGTGAGCATCCACATACAGCTCAAGATTGGCTCTTGAGGCAAATTTAAACAGATAACTGACTTCCATGCCCTAGATTCAGTAGTTCATTTAGAAACTCCAGTGCTTTTGCTTGTCCAATCATCAAGTATAAATTTTAAGTCAAGCAAGTTCCTGATTTCAGACAAGTAACTACAGGAAACCCTTCTGATCCCCAAATAATGCACTTACCATTTCATTTGACGTAAAACAAATCCCTGCACGATGTAAAAGGGGAAAAAACAAAGGTTCATGAGTATATACATTAAGAGCAGAACACCCACTTACCATTTCATTTGACGTAAAACAAATCCCTGCACGATGTAAAAGGGGAAAAATCAAAGGTTCATGAGTATATACATTAAGAGCAGAACATCCAAAGTCAAGATGGATAAAATGCTCAAGTTAATAACAATTCCTTCTCTACATATGGACAGAAAGAGTCAGACGATAGGGTGCTTCTGAATCTATTAAAGTATTTAGCAAGAAATCACAAGCCCCTCCACGTTTCCTTCTAAAATCACCAAGTTATTACAAACAAAGCTTTGTTGACTTCTCCGTTCCTTACTAACATAAACAGCACAAGTACCTAGCATAAGAAATTCCCAACATATTAGATAATCTATCTTCATGTTATAGTACATTAATAGCCCGGTATGACTTATGAGTTCTAACATTTTACTCATCCATGAATTAGCCTTTTCTGTGTTCTTCTATTTCTTTTTCCTTTTTTCTCCACTGGGATGGGAGTGGTTGGGGGGATAAAACGAGCTCAATGAAAATTTTCAGGAAGCAAAGACCAGAGTTTCCGAGTTTCTCGGGTTCACAAATTGAAAGTGCATCAGTAGGTCAATTTGTAGGATCAATCTCTTGTTAAAAACTAATAAAAACTTCAAGCCACTCACCAGTTAGATAGTCTTCAACATCGAGCCCAAACTCCGAAGAATTTACTGCACAAAATCAGCAGGACAATTAAGATTCAATCATTTTGACCCAATCTGAAGCTGAATGAATAAGGCATATCACACAGCCTTCTCATCAGTACTTGGCATATTAAAAAAATGATATTAGAGGCTGAGGAATCAGAGTGTTCTGCCCTTCTGAAGCTGCAAAAGAGCACTTCCAAATTAAACAAGTCAGGAATCTCAAGAATCAAACCTACATCCAAGTTTTTCTTCAGCTTCTGTGTGTAGAAGAAGAGTCCCTGTTTCTAACCAATGCATAAAAGCAAGCAATGAGACTACGCTCTGAGTCTCGCTCCTCCAATCACCATGGTACCTATGATTAAGTGTATATCAAATTGCCAGTTACTAGAAGGGAGAAACAGGGGAACCCAAAATAACAGACATATGAAGCTGTTTACACTCACCTATAATATTGCCCAGGGCATTCACGGAGAATTTCAGCAAGCTTACCAAAAAGTTCTTTGAGCACAATTATCTTCCCCTTCGCCTTCTCCAAAACCTCTGGTCGAATATAAAAGGGAATTACAAGTTACACCTCAGCAAGGTTTCTATAGTAGTACCCTTACATACAGTTCAGAAAGCTCCCAAAGAGAGGAGCCAAAAAATTATCCAAATAGAATTTCCATTGCCTTAATTACCAACATTAGTTCGACAAACTTATAGCATTCGAAACATAAAGAACCTCATCACCCTCTTCTAATTGTCGGTTTTAGTTCATTGAGACGTACCAAGCTAGCACAAATGTATATATAAAACAGATTTTTTTTCCCTTCTTTTTGTTGAGATTGACAGGATTTATAAACCTCTTCAACTCATTAACATATCACAAACCGCATAACAAAACACATCAGATTAAATAAATAATATAACCACCGAGAACAGTTAAAATAAAATATTTTAAATCACTCATCCTCAAAAAAATTGGCCAAAAAAAAAAATCTCAACAATCCAACTCCACTAAAAAATACTTCCTCAATTTCATAGAATTAGATACATTTGGGAGTTTAATTAAGGAAATAATTGGAGAGTCATTACTATGATAAAAAAAAATCTATATTACCATCCATTAAGTAATTAAACGTTGCAAACAGTATTTATATGAGCAATTAATTAGGGATAAATTATAAAAAAAAATACAAAGAATAAAGAAAGTTTGACAACATAGCTATAATTATGATTTTTTCTGATACTGACAATGTGGTCCAGGTTTATCCACATATGCAGAAAAATCTACTATCTCCCTCCTGATGTGGATAAATCTAGACAACGTGATCTATTAGACCATGGTACGTATCATAATTAACCATTAATTATGGAACAGACCTACATGAGCAAAGAAATGTGGAGCTCAAGCTAAAAAAAATCAAAATTACCTGGGACCGGCCCAGACTGATGAACAAGAAGTAAGCTAGAGTGCATGAGCCTAGTAACAGAGTCAATCTCCATAGCAACAGCACGAATTCGCTCACGTAAACTTCCAGAATCTTCTAGATGGTTCCGAAAGTCCTCGAACTGTTTCTCCAGTATTTCAGTAGTAGGTGAGGTAGGCTGGCCGCCGTCCGTCGTGGTCATTGTGATCGGAGCACAAATGGAATCAAAAGAATAGCAACGAATTGAGTTTCTTCTTCTGTGGATTGAGCGGAGAATTAAAGGGTGAGAATTATTAAGAGGAATTAATGGAAGATAGAAATGGTGAATAAGAAGAAGAAAGGGGTTAGGGTTTAAGTAGGATCGAGAGAGTGAGACTGCAGAACTGAAGAATGCCTTTAGGAATGTTGATGTCATGTTTGTAAGAGGTGGTGACAAGTTGTCAATATCGCAAATTTGACTCGGACCGGAAGGGATCTAAAAAATTGTAAACATAAGGATCAGTAACACGTATTGAAATATTTGACAAAACTATTAAAATAATATTTCATGATAAATTTATGTCAATAATACATCATTTTATATGCAATTGAACAAAAAAATATATAACAATACTTCAACGGGAAAAAATAAGAATACCAACCGAACTAACAATTGAAATTAAATCACATACTAACAAGTGATAAACTTCAGAAACAAACCAACAATTAATAAGGTCTTTTACTCCAACAAATTTCATAACAACAAGTCTATCTTTCTAATGTTCTAATTTAGCAAACCCGTTAAAGCCGTTATTATTATCCTCCATTTAATCTCTACCTCCACTCACATCGATGATGAGCGAGGAAGCTGAGAGTCTAAGACTTGAGAGAGTTGAGATGTTGGCTTGAATACAAGCGGATGTTTTTTTTATTTGAGATAACCCGTTACCAACCTAGTTGAAAAGAGGCAAGATTATAAAAAAATTATATAAAAAAAAGAGAGGCAAGATTGAATCGCACCGGATCGTATAATTTTACGATCTAGATCGACGATTCACTTCTCCAGCGATTTTTAGTACGATGTAACTCGATTTATACCCTTATGATCGTAGAATCGTACGATTTTACGATTCAACCCGCGATTTTGAGAAAAAAATATTATTTTTATCAAATTATTGTTAAATTGGTGTTTTTATACGTTTGATACCAATTGATGAGTAACATTGATATTTAGGTTCAAGATTGGACAGCCAAAGTTAAACTCTGATCTTTCTCTATCTTGAATTAGTTTTCAAGGGGAATATAATCAACGCAACTATAAGAAGGTCAATTATCAATGGAGGCTGAAACACCACAACAAGCGAAACTATCTCGTTGATACAGTAACTCAAATAACGATGAAGTTCTACACATAAGTTCAATTCAAATATAATATTTCAAGTCTGAGTAATAACTGGCCGAATTCCCTCTTAAATATAGTGGAATTTTGGCTACAATGAACCCACAAGAATAATCCTAATCTAGATAGAATTCTTCAATCCTAGAATAACACACTAAGTATAATAGCACCACTATCTAAACACATGCACAACATGTTCTTTATTCTAGCACCACTAAATGATGCACCTAAAAACACTTAATAATAATAATAATAATAATAAAGCTGAAATTCTAATTAAAGTCTACAATATACTTTAATTTACAAAGTTCCTAAAATGCCCTTTAGTCATTTTTCTTTCAATTATGTATCTTGCCTTCAAACGAGATTAAATGGATTTGATCTTTATATCTTGCATTCTTTGAAGGATTATTTGTCCAATGAACCTTTAGATTAAATATTTTAAGAACTTGGAACTTGGGCTTTCTTCGGAAACTTGGATTTTGAATGAATGAGTTAAGAACTTGTGAATTTGAATGAATAACATCTTTTAGCTTCATGGATGGTTCCTCATCAGGTTTGAACAAGTTGTTTGTATATGTTTGCCAGTTTTAATAACATTTTTGTCAATTTAAATCTTTAACACTGCAAATATTATAGAACGGGTTACTAAAAGTGGTCGGAAACAACCAACTTTACACTAATTTGACAAAATCAGTAATTTGAAAATAGTTTAAGTACAAAAAGAATTAGAATAAAAGTTTTCTGACATAAAAAATTTGGGAATAGTTTATGTATACATATACAACGTGTTTGGTACGCTGTAATGGAATCCCTTTCCACCCGGAATAGTTTGGAATCCTCTTTCCATTTTATTGATTGGAAGACAAAGGCAGAATGGAATGAAGATTCCTTTCATGTGTTTGGGAAACTATTATTTAATGTTGGAATGTAATGTGATTCAATATAATATGACTTAAATGCTTTTTAACATATGTTGACGAGTAAACTAATTAATTGCACAATGTATATAAACTTTCACGTGAAAATTTTATATTTGTACACAGTGGCGGATTCAGAGCCCTAACCATCCCAATATTTTTCAGAAATGACGATTTTTAATAAGAAACTTTTACTTTTTGTAAGATTTCCTTATAAATATTGTATAAAAAAACAAGTAAAATATTTTCCCTTTTATTGAGAAATTATTGGTTCCACCATGGGTTGTGCACTGAAGCGCATCAAATATACATTTAAATGTTCAAATATAATTAATATATAAAGTTGAATATAACATAAGATAACTATCTTTTATATTAAAATTAAACAAAAAAAATATTGATGTAATTATCGTATATAAAGTTTTATCAAGAGAATAAATTATTTATGAAGAAAATGAACATGTTGTTGTCTAATTTGAACACTATATTAATTAAGTAAAGGGTACAATGGTTACTTTCCATTAATTGGTGATTCCAGCTTCTCCTGGAAAGGTCATTCCATAGGTTTTGGAGTGGAATGACCATTCACACTTCTTATTGGAATGAGCATTCCCGTGGAAAAGGTCATTCCCACTTTAAATTGACTAACCAAATGCTGGAATGAAAATATAATCTGGAAAAGTCATTTCATTCCTTTTCATTCCAGCGTACCAAACACGCTCATAGAACTTTTCAAATATGATTTTTTGTGCAATCTATTCTCTCTTTTCATTTTCTAGAAAATTAGGTAAATGCATACAAAAAAATTAAATAGAAAAAGACAAAAAAAAAAATGTTACATATTAATATAACTTATAAATTCAAAATTTGTTCCTCATTTTGGCTAGTAAGAGATTTTTATCAATAATGTGTGATGTCCATCTAGAATTAACATCCTAAAAAAAATGCATGTATGCTACTACTATGGTATATATCCTTGACAATATTCGTCGCAATCGAAGGTAGAATAATGAGTTTTAAAAAATTATTGGTGCTTCTTTTGTGTGTTACTTTTTGTTTTAAAGTATAAACTTTAAAAAAATCCCATTAATTTTTTTGAATTTTCTTTTCAAAAAAGGGATTTCATGTATTTTCTTTTAGATTTGTCAAAAAATTGCATCAGTCCAATGAGCATAAGCTGAACCATCTAAACTGAACTCCTCTCTTCTAGTCAATTTGATCACATAACTTATAAAAACTCTGTTTTGTTTTGTAAAGATTTAGCATATAATAACTTGTTGATAATAAATCAGTCGATAAAATAAATAATAGAATAGAAGACTTAAACCACTCTCAAAACACACATGTCTTGGAAACAAAAACTAACAAATAACAGTGGGCTTCAGCATGAAACTCACACGACAAACTATTAGCTCAGTAGTAGAGCACGTCTCTGATAATTGTGCCAGTGTGTATGGGTCGTGAGAGCTTCTAGCCACATGAATGGTCTAATATGCTCACAGCAGTTCCGGCTCCTGTGCGGAACAGGCAAAATTTCGTACGTGCGGGACACAGATCCGGCCGTTGATTCATTTTTTTTTGAATCGACGGCTGGATTTTAAAGATGATTAAAAAGGGCACAAACGTAAATTCACAAATGAAAAAGAAAAAGAAAAAGGGGACACCGAACCGTCACATTAGTTCGACGTCCCCAAAAAATCAGAACAAACGTCTCATCTTCTTCTTCCTCTTCTTGCTCAAGAGTGAAAAGCTTTGATTTTTTGTTGTTGTTCATTCTCCAAAATTTCTTCTTAATCAAGAGTTCTCATTATTTTTTTGGGTCTCTTTTAGCTATTCAAAATTTAAGCAGAATGGAAAGAAAAAAAGAGTGAAAAACTTGTATTTTTTTGCTGTTGTTCAATTTATGCTGTTTCAGATGATTTATATTGTTCTATTTATGATTTGTTTCAGATTTATTTGGTTTTTGTATGGAACAAGCCAGATTGTAAAGAGTTTTTTTTTTATAGGTTTATGCTTGGTCTATTGAATCTTTTTGGGATATTAGGAGGAAAAATTAAATAATAAAATGAAGATAGAACTTGCTGGGTTTTATTTCAAAGAAGACATTTTGGTGCTTCTGGAATGGATTTCTTGTGAACACTCAAGAACACGTGTTCTTGTTAACAGAACGTGTGTTCTTCGTAACTTTTGGATTGAAATGCTACTTAAACGAGTTTTCAATAAAAAATATGTGTTCAGTAGACAAAAATACGTGTTCTTGTTAACAGAACGTGTGTTCTTCGTAACTTTTGGATTGAAATGCTACTTAAATGAGTTTTCAATAAAAAAATATGTGTCAGTAGACAAAAACATGTGTTCTTGGTAAGAAAACACGTGTTCTTCGCAACTTGTGGATTGAAATGCTACTTAAATGAGTTTTCAATAAAAAAAATGTGTTCAATAGACAAAAACACGTGTTTTTGGTAAGATAACATGTGTTCAGTTGACAAAAACATGTGTTCTTGGTAAGAGAACATGTGTTCTTCGTAACTTGTTAACCGAACATGTTGTTTACACTCAATAAAGAGGTGTTCACAATTACTAAATTAGTGTTCAATATAAAAGAACATATGTTCACATTAATATTAATACAACAGTTTTACATTGTGTAGTGTTTTGAGGAAAATAAAAGACAAGTTGGTAATTCTAAAACATTGCCTGTAAAAAACATGTGTTCAGTAGACAAAAACATGTGTTCTTGGTAAGAGAACGTGTGTTCAGTAAACAAAAAACACGTGTTCTTGGTAAAAAAACACGTGTTCTTGGCAAGAGAACATGTGTTCTTCGTAAGACAAATGTCTTCTTGGAAGAGGTTAAAGAGATTTGTAAAGTTAAAAAGGCAGCAGACAATGGTCAAGCATATTGAACAGCGAGAAAAAGATGCATAAACCAGTTCATATCTAGATGAAGAAAGCATTCACCAGACACTTTGTGCAATAGATTACAAGAATCTACTAATTCATTAAATTACCAAAAACAAAAGGTCAATTATCACAATATACATAAATTCATTCAGAATTTACTACATTTTGTTTACTAGTATATAAAAGGCCAAAAATACAATTAATTAAACAACCACAAAAAAGAGAGTCAATTAACTACAAAAAAGATCCAAGAATACAATTCATTAATGCCAAGAATACACATGTTCTCCGCAGATATCTCCTCCACCATCAACTTCCTATCTGCAATCTCTTTGTTAATGTCTGTTGCCATTATCAAAATCACCATTAGTGAATAACCTTTGAATGAGATGCTTCATATTTTCTATGTCCCAGATATTGCAAGTGTACTGAATTGTTGTCAGATGGTTTCCAGCGAAGTAATCCAGACAATATACCTATACACAAAAAGAACATGTGTTATTTGACAAAGAACATGTGTTCTGTGACAAAAAACATGTGTTCAGTGAGAAAACGCCTACAAAGTTTAAGCAACATTTTTGCCAGAAAAAACTGGGTTCTTCAAATAAAAAGTCCAATCTCTACACACCATTAAATTGAAAACCAAACATATACTCTTGTTCACTGTTAAAAGACGAAACTAACTGTAAAGTTTGAGCATCAAACTCTTACCAAATCATCCAAAAATCGCAAAAATGTGAGTGAAGCACAATTCTGCCAGAAAACCAAAAAAAAACTTACCTTCAGTCCTAAAATTTAATTTAGGCAAAGAACCAGCAATTATCACCAAAATCGGACTTTGTAACCCTTAAAGCAGCTTCCTAAGGAAGTATAATCCAAGAAATGGGCTTCCAAATCTTCAAGAAAAACCCAGAAATCAAAGTATTTGGAGCATGAACCTTCCGTAGAGCAAGAACAACACCAAAAAAACCCTCAACTTTTCTCCTGATTTCTGAATAGCACCAAGAGAGAAAGTGTCGTCGAGAAGAAAGAGGTTGAACATGATTAAAAGTGATAGAAGATGATAAAGCCTCAAGAGGAGGAAAAAGATGAAATGGTAGGGATTTTATGGATCTGAAAGTCTCTTTTACCAATTAAAAGGAAAAGATAGAGAGAAAAATGGGATTCAAAATTCATTTCCAGCCTAAATGGACAGACAAACAATTCAGTTCCATAAATACCCCTACTTTTGCCACAGCCGTTGGATCAAAAGTACAAGATCCAACGGCTCACAGAGCCGGCCCGCATATACTGAACGTTTTCTGTTCAGCATAGGAGCCGGGACGTGCTCACAGACACATGACTTTGAGATGTGGATCATCCGAGGCATGTTAACATCAACATACTTTTCATGTTGGATCAAATGATGTCACTGATTCGATTTCATCTTGTAGTGATACTGTACTAGAAGAGTTTTAAAGATTGTCTTCTCTCGAACAAGAGTAATACTCTCTCCCTTCTATAAATAAGATTTGTATCTATATTATTTTCTTAAATACAATTTGTATATCATTAATTTTATTTAAGAAAATAAAATTTATATTTTGATTAACAAATTATTTGTTGCTGCTATCTTACTTTTTGTTACATATCCTAATGACTTATATCATAGAATGAAGATGATACTTTTAAAATGCAACCCAAGGAGAGAGAAATTTAGCAAAAAAAAAAACCAGGAGAGAGAAAAAATGGTTCTATTCGTACTCAGATTCAGAGTTTCTAATTCAATTGTTTGTAAATACATACGTGTATTTTGTCTTATACTATGATTTCATTTTCTTTGTTTGGTAAGCAAGACTTGGTGACTGCCGTGTAAAGACTTCTCCTCCTTTGCTCATACAAGTCTTCTTCCTTATTTTCCTCTTTTGGGACTTCCCAATTCTCTCAATATTCTTCAAAGATTGGATTTTTAAGGCATACTTGGGTTGCAAAATTAAGCGAGTCAGCAGCAGTCAGGTGATTTTTTCTCAGATTTTTTTGATAGAATCTGTTAATAGTAAAAAATTGAATATGGGTTTCTTTTTGGGTCTCAGATTTTTGGATATGATCTGTATTTTTTTTTAGACTTTTGAATTTTACAGGCTGTGTTTTATGTAACCATGGATAATTTGCTAAAAAGAAAGAAAAAAAAGGAACTTTATTTTCCGGACCCTTTTGATTCCCCCTTTCTTCAGAGTGATAATTTATTTAAATTTGGCACTGTAATTTGGTAGTTAAAGTTTGTTAATTTACCATGTTCTGTGTAAGGCTAGTTCAAGTTGTTTGTCTAATTTTTTTTTTTTGAAAAGTGATCAAATTGTTTGAATATATTTTTGAAAAATTAGTGTATTGTTTGTGATTTCAAATTGATCATGGCCCAGAGCAGCCCGCCGCCCCCGAGATTTTTAAAAATACTACTATTTATCAAAATTTTATATGTATTTTAGAAAATTTTATCAGTTTCGAGCTCTGTAGTTCTATATATGTTGCAGTTTCGCCCCCCCAACACCAACACCAACACCAAATTCCTGGCTTCGTCCCTGACCCAGAGTACTGATTCGGAACCGGGTTTAGATTTTAGAGAAACGTGCTTTGCATTGCGTTTGAACACATTTCTGGAATCCTCGTTTTGAGCAATTTAGTCATTGTGAAAGTCGGCTGGTTTTGCGTGTGGTCTCATGAATGAATGGTTAGTTGTTCCGATTTTGGAAAATTATGAGGCGTCAAGATGGTTAGTTGTATCCATTTCAGAAAATTGAGAGTCATATAACATATTACGCTCTATAGCAGCTTTGTTTATGTCGGGACTCGGGGAAGTTTAATTTAAACAAAATGCATACACCAAGAAATTCTGACAATTTGCAAATTGAGTGTCTTAGTTGTCTGCATGATATTGATGTTTGATTTCTGCAGTTGGATCCACATTAGGGGTATTGTTAGTCGATTGAAAAGGCTATGAAGTGTTTCCAATTCCACGTTGGAGAAAAGAAGGTTGAACCTAAGTCCACCAAGTCACACTCAGGCCGGTCTCTTAGCTCTACATTCGTCAGTCATGAAGCGAGGCAATCAGGATCCGAGTTTAATTCTCAGAATGCATCAGACACTAGTAGTGAATCCCGGGGAAGGAACCAGTTTCCTAGTTTGTCTGAAAGGCCTAACAATCTGCGAGTCTTCGCTTTCTCAGAACTAAAAGTTTCAACAAAGAACTTCAGCCGTTCTTTGAAGCTCGGGGAAGGTGGTTTTGGGTGTGTCTTTCGAGGAACAATTAAAAGTTCTGACGATTCAGTTAAAAGGCTGGACGTGGCCATAAAACAGCTTGGTAAAAGAGGACTGCAGGTGAGGCACTCTTTTATATCTCTTGTTCTAGTTGACTTTTGGTTAATTTCCAGATGTAGATAGACTTGCAATAAACAATTTGGTGAAATGAAGTACACGTGGGGGTAGGGGATCGTGGTGTGATCAAAAGCATATATATATTTTTTTCCTGTTTTTTCATTAGTAGATCTGTAATATACAGTTAAATAAAACCAAAATAACTCAATTATTTATTGATTTAATGTTAGTAAGATTAATTTTCGATTATAACTAGATTGCCAAGCATAATTAACAGCTGCAGGCAAAGTAACTTAAGATTTTAGGTTTCCCTTGAGACGTTATTATGTAATTAAGCAATTAATTAATATGTTCCGTGACGGCATTTGGAAATACTTTGAATACCTGTACCATGCTTCGTCCTATGCTAATACATTATAGTTATTGCCCTTCACAGAACTTGATCTAACTACCTACAGTTGTCACGCTAGTAATTAACATGTCAATTAAGATTTAGAGTTGGATTTCTAAGCTTGACAGATCTAAAAAACAGGACTTAAAGAAAGAAAGGGATATAAAAATTGATGTGAAATAAGAAGCTCATAGAAATTGACGAGCAAATTGAGTACTGCATTGCATCCAACACGTCTTAATGGCTTGGTTGTAGCCTGTATGCAATGGCAATACTTATATCTTAAATTTATGGTCTCTTCTTGCTCTGTATGTGGTCATGGTTAGAAAATGATGAACCATCTATCTTACATTTAGATCATTGACCGAATTGTTTCGCTTTGCATACAGGGCCATAAAGAGTGGGTGACAGAGGTTAACGTTCTGGGTGTGGTTGACCATCCAAATCTTGTAAAGCTTATTGGATACTGTGCTGAGGATGACGAGAGGGGAATCCAGAGGCTTCTTATATATGAATACATGCCTAACAGAAGCGTGGAGGACCATTTATCAGTTAAGTCAGAAGCACCACTCTCCTGGGCTATGAGGCTAAAGATAGCCCAAGATGCTGCTCGTGGCTTATCGTACTTACACGAAGAAATGGACTTTCAGGTGATTATATATATATTTTTTTAGAGTTCTGGATCTCTTCCTAGTTTGAGCTTGGTTGGGAGCATTTTTTATTCTGCGTCTTCCTTCGTTTGAATGTTCAAGCTGCGACTTTAAAGCATTTTCCTGCACGCCGTTGTGGATCTAATGTATAAATTTTGTAGATCATTTTCAGAGACTTCAAATCTTCAAACATTCTCCTGGATGATCAATGGAATGCAAAGCTCTCAGATTTTGGATTGGCAAGGCTGGGACCTCCAGAAGGACTAACTCATGTGTCGACTGCGGTATGTTTGCATAATATAGCTGCTACTGTATTATGCCCTTATAACTTATTGCTAAGAGCAATTATATATTCTGCACCTATGGCTTGCAAATCACGTCTTTATCTATGCCGAATAAAAGTAGTTATTGGCTTATTAGTATACCTTGATGGATCACTGCAAATGTTTGGTCGGCCTGGACTTGATAGTCCGTTATGGCCTCTATTAGTTTCCAGAATAAGTGTCGTTTTAATGTTTTTTGCAACAAAAATAAAATTATATCTCAACTGTTTAGTCCTTCCCCCATAATGCCTTTAGTTGAACAAAGCAATTCAAGCTCTTCTTCTCTCAGTCTTGTCCTAAATAAAGTACCTATTTATCAGGTGGTTGGAACTATGGGATATGCAGCTCCAGAATACATTCAGACTGGTCGTCTCACATCCAAGATCGATGTATGGAGCTACGGGGTCTTTCTTTACGAACTAATCACAGGTAGACGACCATTGGATAAAAATCGCCCCAAGAGTGAGCAAAAGCTCTTAGAATGGGTAAAACCATACTTGTCCGACGCCAAAAAGTTTCAAATGATATTAGACCCAAGGCTCGAGAAGAGGCAAATTATGAAGTCGGCCCACAAACTGTCACTCGTTGCCAATCGATGCTTGGGAAGAAACGCTAAAAACCGGCCAAAAATGAGTGAAGTGCTGGAATTGGTAAATAAAGTTGTGGAGGCATCAGTAGGAATAGGCAGTCCTCAACCACCCCTCCTGGCTCGAAGTCTCGGGCAAAAAACAAGTTCAGAAGAAACAGAAAAGCAAGGTAAAAGGAGACTAATGGATGTAAAGGTAGGAGATGGTGCTTGGCTTGCTCGTAAATGGTCATCAAAACTTGTGAAAACCTGCTGATTGCCATTGAACCCGATTATCAAAGGATTTTTCGCGGTCCTTTTTCCCCCCTCTTTTCGTGTATCTGTAAAAGGGTCTGTTCTATATGTTGTAACTACTTGACAGCAATTTTCTGCTGCAGATTTTACACTTCCCACACGAATGAACTCGAATGTTACTACTAATATTAATATGACTTCCACGAAGAAAAAGTGATATTTCCAGGACTGAAAGAAGATTTGTTATTATGGATCTGAGAATTTGATCCAGGTATTTTGTATATTTTATTTTTTATGAATAGGTATTTTGTAGATTTGTTACTTATAATGTATGCATAAAAAGGTTAGTTGCTAATGATGATACATTCTTAAAGAGCTTTTGGGTGTAAGAAAGGTTTTATTGTGGATCATTAATATATTCTTAAATTTTCAATTCACCGGTCAACATCAGAAAACAATATTCTAATAACAACATTTCATAATATAAGTCGTTTAGATATTTAAACGAAAATTAAGGAAGTAAAAGATTAAAATATTAATATCAGTCTTTTAAATAAAATTAGTGATATACAAGTAATATTTAAGAGAATAATATTAATATTTTGACTAATATAATATTTTATTTTTTAATTATTTTTAATAATTGTTACATGTTGTAAACGACTATCTTATTATTGTTATGGAATGATGGTAGTATTCTATTGTACAAATATACAAATATAATGCCAAATAAAACATACACAAAAATAATTGAGTAAAAAAATTACTCCCTCCATATCTAAATAGCTTTAACATTTGGATTTTTCAAAATACTTATAACATTTAGAATATCAATAGATACTAAATATTTTTTTTCAAGATTGCCCTTTTACAACCACAACTTTCTTGTTCAATTTATCCAAATTTCAAAACTGAAATGAAGACCATGAATTTTTGGTGAACTTTTTCTTAATTGTAATATTAAATGAATCTTAGTAACCAAGAGAATTTGTATATTTCCAATAGAGTATGATAACTAAGAGGAAAAGTGGATAATTAAATTGAAGAGTAAAGGGTATAAGAGTCATTTTGTTTCAATTTTGGTTGACTTCATCAAATTCTTAATCTTGGTGAAAAACTCAAATGTTAAAGCTATTTAGATATGGAGGGAGTAATAAAACTCCAAGCAGTTGCCAAAGGTACAAAATCCAAAATAACAACTAAACATAAGTTATTGAAGAAAATCATGTACGAAATGAAAAATGGGTGTATTTAGATTAATTTTTTGTTTGATAATTTTTATGGTGAAAAACGTAAAAGTGCATTACTTGTGAGAGAAGACGTGAGATTCAAAATTAAAATTTATATTTAAAAAATGCAGTAGAAGTAATGGCTTAATTAGGGATAACAATGAACACAGTTAAATCGAAAAACTTTGTTTTTCCCAAATTGGGATGGGCCCCGCCTGATTCGAAGATGTGATCACCATCCATCCCCATGTTGGAGATGGGTCGGGATGAAGATCAGATGGAGAAAGTGGAGCCGTACTCCGCCCCCACTGCCATCCCTAGTCTTAATCGATTGTTTTTCTTTTTCTTTTTAAAAATTATTTTGTGTTTGAGAGTGGCCCATACTCGCCGAAGAAAATAAAAGTTTGGGCCGAAACATTAAAAGCCCAAATATTGCAGACGTGACTTCAACATGGGCCTTTCACCGTGAGTTTTTTGCCCAAACTCAGGGAGAGAGGGGTATTTTAGGCACTCCAGAAAATAAATGGTATCAGCCTCATCCATTTGAATGAAGAGAATGATGATAATGTGTAGAGCCTCCAAACACAGCGCCAAAATTCACTGAATTTTTTTTCATACATCTTTTTAATTTTCCACTAAAAATGCTACTGAAAATTGATTGAAGAGAAGAGTAATCAATGGAAGCATCTAGAAATTTTCTTGCTTCACCTCCAACATTATCTTCTTCTTCTTCTTCAAGAACCCACCTCCTCAGGAATTGCTCTTTTACTTCTTCCTCACTTTCAGGTCACCTTCTTGCACTTATTTTTATAATTTTATTCCAAGTACCTAATGATTTTGAATTGTCTGAGATTTACTGAATTGCATATAAGCATGAGCTGTTCTTATGGTGACTTGGGTATATCTATCTATCTTGGGATAACGAAATGGTTGTCATGTGCTGTCAGGCTCATTAGTCGCGCTTGAAAAGTTTATTTTGTTGATGTTTACATGGGACAATTAATGTGATTCCCTTTATGAATTGGGATTTTGAAAAGAGGATAAATTTGATTCTGGCATGTAGGGTTCATTACAAACCAACAAATAAACAATAACAAAACTCATTAAGTCCCCAATAATTGGAGGTATGTGCGGGGAATGTATAGGAGACGGATATAACTTTTGTCAATAAATGCACAAAGTGACTGCTCACATAATACCACTTAAAGAGTAGTCCCATATATCGTCACTTTTGCTACGGAATAATGCCCTCAAATCAAAGCCAAAAGGCATCAGAGAAGGCATGTAGGATTCATTGATTGAATAATTTCTTTCAGGACATTTGATTTCATATAACAGCCGAAATTTCATTTCTTTCGCTTCTTCTGTTTAGCATGTAAAGGAGTTAAATTCTATGTGGTATATGTAAAAAGGAGTAGAATTTATACTTTTTTTGCTTATGTGATATTTTTCTAGGGGAAGCTTAATAAAAACCTAGTGATGATGTTTCAGTTTTACTGCTACATGAGCAAGCAGTTCCTGCACTTACCTACATACCAGCTGCTTATTTGGCTCGGCATTTTCCTACTTCAGTTCATATTCAGGATCATCGTGATGAGGGCCACTCAGCATTGCACTTAACGAAGGATGAGAGAACTTCCCAGGTGAATCTTCTGATATATTATGGAAATGTATTAGCATCTTGAGGGTTCCTCTTTCTTTTTTTTTACAGGACATTTTTACCAGTTTTCCGTTTCATATAGAAGGCTCGGGTTGAATTTTCCTCTTGAAAACTAGTTTGAAATGGGATGTCTTAATGTAAAAATACTGTTTCTGCTAAATCAATTAATATGGTTTCACCATTTCCTGTTGAAGGCTACACTTGATAGAAGACTTCTAAATGCTGCACCATCACCAAATGAAGAAACTGATGATCCTGATGAAAATGGCAGCAAGTCTAGAGTGCAGTTGCTTCACATGCCAAGTTTGTGGTATTTGTAAGATTAAAAATTCCAACTTTTCTTTAGATATTCCGAACCCTGTTATGTTTTGACAAGTTTAGCATAGCTTTCTTAAGTGTTTTACGGTGGTGTTGGTAGATTTAAATCCTTGGAGTCAATTCAGCCTCTTGCAAGTAAGACGGAAAATCTTTCAAATGTTGAAGCAAAGAGTGCGATTGCCCTGGCCAAAAAAGCTTTGTCTGCCTCTAGAGAAGCAGCCTTGTTGGCTGAGCACTCCAAATTATCTAAACCGAATCTTGATGTCTCTCTCGGTCCAAGGTATATATATTCGCTTGAATATATCGTTCTACATTATTTCTAGTTTTCTTATTAAGGATTGACATAAAACATTTTTCCAGTCTACTGACTTCAGATTTGGCTCTGGAGGAGCAAAATACAGTGAAATCTACCCGTCTTTTAGAGAGGCGATCCAAAAGGAGGGGGCCAAAGCAAAAAGTTACCATTCAGGAGAGCAATTTTTCTGGAAATTTAAATTTACAGAGAAAGATAACTGAAACATTTGACCACAATGATCCTGTGCGTCTTTATACGGGTCCAGAAACAAAACTCTTAACTGCAAATGAAGAATATGACTTGATTGAGAAGATACAGGTATTGTTAATTCTTGCTTTTGCTGCAATTTTTTCTCACAACTAGAACTAAATCCATAGCTGGTCTATACATATCAGGAACACTTGAAATTAGAAGAAGCAAAGAACAAGCTTCAGAATCAATTTGGCCGTGAGCCTTCACTAGTTGAGTGGGGAGAAGCGGTTGGTCTTAGTTGTCGAGCTTTGCAGTCACAACTTTACTCCGGAAAGTTGAGCCGAGAGAAGCTAATTCATGCCAATTACCGAATGGTCGTTCACATTGCTAAGCAGTACTTAGGACGTGGTCTCAGCCTCCCGGATCTATTGCAGGTGAGCTGACATTGATAACTTCATGACATCACTAGGCTTATTTCCAAAAGGAGCGACCAAAAATTGACTTTCTTTTATCGGGATTCTTGTTCGCTGCTAAACTCATCTACTTGTTTTCTTGGAAGAGAGCGACCAAAAATTGGCTTTCCTTTGTCGGGATCCTTGTTCACTGCTAAACTCGTCTACTTGTTTTCTTGGAAGAGGATGTATATCCATCTTACAAATCTTAATAACATCAAGAATTGGTTAAGTTTTTGTTTCCTTTCTAAGGAATATAATATTTTCTATTGCAGGAGGGTAGTATGGGTCTTATGAGGAGTATCGAGAAATTCAAACCCCAAGTTGGTTGCAGATTTGCTACATATGCTTATTGGTGGATAAGGCAAGCTGTTAGGAAGGCTATATTTCAACACTCTAGGACAATTCGTCTGCCTGTAATGCCCTTTATAGTTTTGCTATTTTATGTATACAGATCTTTTATACGGAAATTAATTTCTCAAATTAAAACATAGAGCAGTCTTTTAGTGGAATTGGTGAGCACATACAAGGAAACTTATAAATTTAGTACCTGTAAGTAGTTGACGCGAATATGATTGATTTGCAGGATAGTATGTATGGCCTTCTTTCAAAGGTTAAAGAGGCAAAAAGAACTTGTAATCAGCAAGGCTGTCGCAATCCAACAAAAGAGGAAATTGCATCGTGTGCTGGAATAAGTGTCGAGAAGCTGGAAAAGTTGCTATTTACTGCAAGAATGCCCGTCTCTATGCAACAGCCAGTGTGGTCGGACCAGGATACCACTTTTCAGGTAGCCTTTCCTTTGACATTTTGTCTGGAGAAAAATATTACCATTAAACTTCAAATATGAAATATTAAAATAAGAGGCGATAACTCCTGCAGTGTACATTAGCAAATGAAGAAACACATTACTGGATCATCTTAGCATCAAAGTGTAATTTTTACAATGGCGTGATGCTTTTAATTGTTTCATAACAGGAAGTCACCGCGGACACAGCCATTGAGGCTCCGAGCCTTAGTGTTGAAAAGCAGCTCATGAGGACGCACATTCGGAATCTACTCAGTGTCCTCAATCCCAAGGAAAGAAGAATTATAAGGCTGAGATTTGGAATTGAAGATGGCCATCAGAAATCATTATCTGATATTGGCGCTGTTTTTGGATTGTCGAAAGAAAGAGTTAGACAGTTAGAACGCCGAGCATTGTACAAGCTGAAACAGCAGTGCCTTAAGAGTCAAGGGTTAAAAGCATATGGAGAATTGGTTATTTAGATCCTTTGCTGTTTTTTCAGTTCTAAATATACTGTTTATATAGATAATAGAGTGTAGATACAGCTAGTGAAGGCTCTTTTACTGTTGTTTCTGTTGTTTTTGAAGAGCATTGACAATTCAAATCTCCCTTTTTGTCAAGTCTATTTTGATCATTTTGTATATTTTTTCAATTTCATGTACTCACATATGCAAGTAAAGGTTACTTATTACAAAGTTTTTTTTTTCTGTTTTCTTACCATTCAGTCATTAGGACAACTGCTGAAGCAGAATTTTAAGTAATTGTTTTGCATAAAATGTTGATGTCCAAAGGGGGGAAATGGTGATTCAACCTAGTTTTTACAAGCAGAGGTGGCAACACATAAGCCTCCCTTCTGGATAAACATGATCATACCATAAAGGCTTGAGCATGAAACAATCACAATAATTTTTCTAACCCTTTCTCGAATACTGAACCTCAGGAGCATCAATTTCATCACATCACAGCATCAGTTGGAAGTGATTCTATGGTATGATGATGATCTCAAACTTGCATTTTTACAGCGTATCAGAGCAAGAATGGCACATTTCCAAAGTTCCACATGAACGAATTATTGATCTTCTGCCATGTTGCCTTCTTTACCAAATGGAACCAGCAGCCTCACAACAAATGCTCTTGCAAGAGAGATAGCAAAAGCCAGCTCTGAAAGGACAATTACTCTCATATCACCATCATGTGCTGAAAATCTTGAAGCTAAAAACAGTGCGAGGCAAAGAACCAGAGCAGATCGTTCTCCAGTTGCAGTACAATCAAGTTTACTTTGCATCTACTCTCTTCCAACCTCTGATTTGGAACCATGAAGGCTTCCGACAAGTGAAGAGTAGACGGTATCATCTGGTATCAGACCTGCCTCTATCATCTCATCATATAATCTAAAAGCTTCATCCGATCTACCCTCTTTCGACAGTCCTGAAATCAACACCGTGTAAGTCACAATATTCTGGATTAAACCCCTTCCTGGCATCTCATTAAACAATTTCAGAGCATCATCTACTTTTCCAAATACACATTCTCCATGTACAAGAGAAGTGTACGTATAAACATCAGACATCAGGCCATTACTCTCCAACTCCATTCTCAGTTGATGAGCTTCCTTCATTTTTCCTTTCTTGCAGTAGCCATCTATGAGGGCATTATATGTAACCACATTAGGTTTCTCCCCAACTTTCTCCATTTCAAGAAAAATCCTCTTTGCTTCAGCAAAATTTCCTTCCTTGGAATAGATATCAACCAAAGTAGTGTAAGTAACTGTGTTAGGAGCTATACCTTTATCCATCATTGATAACAAAAGCTTCTTTGCTTCGTCGTGCCTATTTGACTTGCACAAGCCGGTAGCAATTATACTAAAAACATAGACATCAATTTCGAATCCTTTTCCTTCCATAATACCTTGAATTCTCCAAGCTTCACCTACCATCCCTCGCTTGCAATAACCATCCATCAATGTGTTAAATATCACGCGATTGGGATCGATTCCTTTGACTTGCATCTCAGATAGTAGAATTTCTGCAGCTGCCAAGTTGCCGACTTTGCAAACTCCACTTATCAGAGTCCCATAGGTATGCACGTTTGGAACAAGGCCTTTCTCCATTAAAGCATCAAACAATTCAAAAGCCCTTTTAACATTTCCCAACTTACAGTTCCAACTAATCATAGCAGTGTAGACACGAATATCAGGCTTTATACCCTTTTGATGCATTTCCTCAAACAGCTTCTCTGCATCCTCAATCTTTCCAAAGCTCGAATGCCTTTCGATCAAAAGCGTGTAAGTTGTCACATTAAATCCCACTCCATCCTTCTCCATTGCTTTCAAAATATCTTCAACACATCCAAAATCCAAGTTCTTTACATATGCATCAATTAATGTATTATAAGTATAAACATTTGGCTTAATTCCTCTGCATGTCAATTCATCCAGTAACTTTTTTGCTTTATCAACTTTCCCACTTTTACATAAACCATCAATCACCATTGTCATTGAATAGACAGTAATTTTAACATCAGACTCCAGCATTCTCTTAAAGAATCCAAACAAGGACTCAAACTCACTACATTTCTTGAGTGCAACTAAATAAACCATACAAGATCTCTCATCAATCTCAAACCCACTATTTTTCATGTACTCAAACACCTCTAAACCCTCCTTAAACTTCTTATTATCAGCATAAACTCTAAGCAACATATCAAACACCTTAACTGCAATTTTTTGTTGGACAGATTTTTTACCAACTAAATCAGCTATTTCCGAAATTGGGCGTCTGAGATTATCATCTGTAACAATATCTTCCAAAACATATCTTCCTTCGAGGAATTTTCTGGCTTCAAACAAGCGCAAAATTAGGGTTATATGGGTTTGAAGATTTGATTTTTTATGAGGTATTAGAGATGGGTTTTTTGTTTGGAGGAATTTAAAGAAACGGAAGCAAGTTAGTGGTGGAACTTGTGGGTTTGAGAAAACGAGGTGAATTATGTGGGAATTAAGATTGGGAGTGAATGAAGAAAGGAGATTGGGGGAAGTTTGAATCAGGGTTTTGGAGATGGAATTTGCAATTTGTTGATTTGATTTCTTAGTTGATCCGAAAACTTGTTTCGCTGTGTTGAAGAGCTTGGACGACATAGGAATTTGGAGGGAAATGGTATGGTATGTGGTTGATTGCACTATGTTAAACAAACTTCCCAAAAGTCTGTCCTCCTTAAAAAGGGAAATTCAATATTAGGATATTCTAGTGAGACGTACTTCACATCTCCTTATACGAATTGGGTAGAGTTTATTTACATAAATGGAGTTCCGCTCAATTCATGTGATGCGACTATATGACCAGTCCTACAAGAACGGTTCTATGATTGAGTGGTCATATATATGTCCAATTGTAAGCTCTGTTTGGCAACCATTTGGAGTATCGCGCTCAACAAATTTGGATCATTTGGTCATTTAATTCGGCTATTGAGATAATACTACTCTTGAATAATTATCTCTTTTTTCGAATTACACAGCTCGGTAATTTGTATTGATATTAAAAAAATAACTATAAACATCGAAATTGGATTATTATTTTACAATAAATGTATATTTTTTCTTTTTAATATCTAATAGAAACAAAAGTTGACATCCATTTTGCACTGTTACGAGGATATGTGCAAACGGATCCAATAATTTTGTGTTGGGAGTTAATTATACAAAACTATTTATTCAAGGATTATATAAATAAAATAATAATTTTTGGGGAAAAACTTAGTATTTTAAAGAAATCTTTTGTAAACAAAAAATCTAATGATAAAATATGTTATTCTCAAAATCTTGATTCCCAGAGTGACTAATGTGCAAGAGGAGGATCAAGTGTACGACCTTTTTGTCTAGTAAAAAATGATTTTCTAGTTTACTATGCTTGATTCAACTAAGCAAATAGATTAAATGACTTTATATCTTCTTGTAGATTTGATAATACATTATCTAGTACACCTTCTACACATAACCCTTCAAGAAGTGCATTTGGTATTCGTTTCGCGCAGAATACTCATTTATTGAAAACAAAATAAATAGATAAGAAAATGGGCGCTAACTTCAAAAAATATACACAATTTTATTTCAATTATTGATTAAAATACACATGTTTAAAATTGACAATTAGGATATAATGCATTTGGTATTCGTTTCGCACATAAATACAAAATAAATAGATAAGAATATGGGCCAACTTCAAAAAATATACACAAGTTTATTCCATTTATTGATTAAAATACACATGTTTGAAATTGACAATTAGGGTATAAAATATGACTAATAACCTGTGGTTTGGATGCTTAAAATGACAAGAATGCCTAACTTTGGCCATTTGCAAAAAATTCTAGTGGTTTGGATGGAGTCAACAAGATGAAGAATGTATTGGGAGCAGGAAAGATGAAAGAAAATAAAAAAAAACAGAAAAGGAAAATAAATAAAAACTAAAATCAGTTTTTCTATTTATAATTTCAATGTAAAGAATATCTTACCCTTTTCAAATGGTGAATTAATGTTTTCTCCGGCCAAATCAATGCACCGGTAGTCAATTTCGTATCTCAATTGACAATTGAGCAAACTTTGCATATTTTTTTTGAAGTTACACTTAAAAATGAATTTTTTTGATATGTATCAAGGTTTATATGAACTTTGTAATCCATAATAAGTCATGTCATTACAAAATTGTCTCTATCCCCACCATTTACTGATGTGGCAAATTCTGTTTTACATGATCCAATAAACTAGGTTCATATCAGAACTATTCTTAAGAAACAGTTAGACAAATTAGACATTCAATTCTGAGCAGAATAAATAGATTTAAAAAAAAAAAATCAATGAAGCATTGGTTTAGTGACCAAAGACTGAGGTCTGATATGAAGGTTATAAGTTCGAATATTCTTTCCGCTTCTTAAATCTCCTATTTCTTATAATAAATAAGTCCCCTCCTCTAATAAATTTTAAAAAAAATTCTAATTTTTTTTTTTATATATGAACTGAACTTTCCTACTTTCCATTCTGATCCAATTACCAAAAACAACTTAAAATCAACGGTGTTGCGTGCACGCATTTAAATATCACTAGTAGTTGATTTTTTTTTAAGCCCGATTGGGCGATTGCCTCATACAATAAAGAGAGAACTGCCTCAGAAGAGGAGAAAATAATCCTATAAAGGGAGATTAAAAGCTCATTGCAGACGTGAGATGTGAGTGATCGAACCCACTACGGCCAGCTCATGGGCAGACGCCTACCCCCACTGAAATAGGACACATTTGATCTAATAGTTGATTGCTAGGGAGAAAAAACACTATGTCCTGTTGGATTGAGTAATCTGCATTTTGACTTGTAACAAACCTCTTTCCTCCTCTAAATTCTTCATTGAATATCAAATCAAATACATTTAAAAACGATGAAATAACCAAACAGAAAGAAATAGACATTCAATTTGAAATAACAGAAATAACAGAGACAAAGGTCAAACTGAAAGAAGAGTATATATAAAAAGTCAAATCCCAGAATCAGCAGAAACTTTGACTTTTAATACAGAACCATGAATTATATTATAGGCAGATAAAGGCAGATCTTCTTTCAATTCTGTACCATGGTGATGTAGTTTTATGTAATCATCTTTGTCTCCCCAAACTCTTTTGATTTTCTTGATTAAGGATTCCACTTTTTCAGTTCCTTTGACCTCCAACTGTAGTTCCGATGTCTCTGATTCCAGGTTTATCTTCATTTTTGCTGCCCCTGAACTTGATGATGATGATTCCATATGGGCCTATCAAATTGAGCAGATGAAGATTTTATTTGTCTGTTTGAGCTTCAATGGAACTATGAATTTTGGGGGGTAGATGGGAAATAATTAATGGAATTAAGGAAAATGGATGATTGATAGATATATTTATAGGCCGCTAGTTTTTAAAGTCTGGATGGACGGTTTCGCTCTCACAAGAGAGAGTAGGTCACCACAAGAGGAGTAAAATAAATTTCAAAAAGCGAAAAACAATTAAAGTCATTTACCGCATTTCATGAGAAGATTGAACCCTACGATCTCGTGATCGCGGCAGCTCTCGCACCACCTGGGTTAAAAAAAACCTTTGATTATAGGTATAGGCCGCTAGTTGGGGATGAATTGTATGGGCAATTTTTTTGGTAATTTTGTCGGTTTTTTAATTCATTTTCTAAGGTGGATGTGACTAGTGTGAATACGACTGCAAAAGAATATGCTTCCTGCAACGTTATCTGCTTTCTAAATTTAGAAAAAAAAATAGTTGTTATACTAATTTGAATGAATTTGTATCACATGATTTATTCGGCTACCATATAGAATTTTCCTGGAGAATTGGTAAGATAACATTTTCTGACTTTCAGCCATATATGGATTGGCGATAGAAACTGCAATGGGACTGTACTTTGGGCTTTTATTTATTGTTTCAAAGAGAAGATAGGCCTCTTACGTAAACTTTATTCATGGATATTTCGGGTAGAATGCTGGCAAATAAGCTTTGGGCTATACAGATACCAGATCTTAATTTATAACCTGTAGGTATATCGTTTATAACATATAATTAAAATTAAGAAAGTAAAAAATAAAGTATTTTTTAAATTAAAATATCAATATTATTCTCTTAATTATTTTTTTGCTTCATTAATTTTCGTTATATGTAATAAACTAGTTATATTATATAATGAAGGTATGGGTGTCAATGGGTTCGGGCCGGAACGAACCCGGCTCACATAACTCGTAAATATGTGAGCGTGAGTATAATATTCAAACTCGAATTTAATATGAGCGTGAGCTTGACCCCGCTCAGCCCGGTTAAAGCTCGCCCCCGAATAAAAATAACACACATATTATAATACTAAATTTCTAATTAAAGAATATCTATAAAAATTGGCTACAAAACACATCATTTTTTTGTGTATGCTTTATGGATTTTTTTTAACACATGACCTTATTATATGTTTATCTTTGGTTATCTTTTTATTAGTTTATCTTGTTACATGAATTAAGTATTATTGTATTATGTATATTTGTTTTCTCGTTAGAATTTAGTTTCATGACTCATTGCATTTTATTATTCTTTCTACATGATTTTTTTTTTTGCTAATATAAATTTAGCTCATGAGGCTCATGAGCTTGCCTCATGAGCTTAGCTCGAACTCACATTAAAATGTGAGATGAACGTGAGCTCAAGGTTTGTGAGCTTTTTCGGGCTGAGCGTGAGCTGAGTTTCTCGATTTTTATGTGAGTTGAGCGTGAGTTATGCCAAACTCATCTCAAATAGCTCAATTGACACCTCTAAATGAAGGTAGCATTTTATAATTGAAAACTGCTTAAAGAATATGAGAATGTTTTCAATTACAATGACTTACACCTAATACAATTACCATTATTACTTGAAGATTAAAGCATCAGGATAACTAGTAAGATCAATTATGTGAACAACAAAGGGTAACTAGTACTCCATAAATATGATAACATATGTCTTTTTAGTCTCTATATCTCTTATCCAAATAGATGTCCTTTTCTAACTTCTAAGGATATATATTTTTATACTTACCCTTGTTATATATAAAGAAAAATGGGAGAGGTTTGTGTATGGGAATAAATCTTTTGTTTCTCATTTTCCACCGTCTATGCTAAATTCAGTACTTGTATAGTTATTTTCCACCGTCTTCGTGCATGTCTCAATTTTTATTCTTAATCATCTATAATTCGCCACGTATATATAAATTTGAAGAAATGTTTACATGATAAATTTTGAATGGTGAGTACATGTGCAAGTACATAAGATGTCCACCCGCATAACACACCTTAATTGTCAAGTCACTCAATTTAATAATTTAAGAACAAATGAATATTTGTTCTTCGATAGATTGAACAACTATAGAATATATTGAAACTGTTAAGTTATATTCATTTTATCAAAGAATAATTATTCATCTATATTCAAAACTTCAACCATCGGGTAAGTAATCCGACGTTTAAGATGAAGACCAGCTATATTTTGTTCTTTTATTGAGTCACTTTTGCTCCAAACAACATTTTCGTTTTTTTCCATATATTTAATTGATGGATACCAAGCTTTTTCCATTTAAATTAATGTATGGTGACAGAATAAAATTTAATGTTCACTTTACTATTTATTTAGGGTTTGCTTGGATTGGGTTTTGTTTGGGTTTGGTTTGGGATTTGGTCTCAAACCTAGTCCCCAAACTAGTTTGGGATTGAGTTTGGGTTTGAGTTTGGGTTTGGGTTTGGGCGGGAAAGGCTAAAAACTAGTGGAACTATTCAAATTCAAATTTTTTTCTTCAAATAATTGTTAAATTCAAAATTTTTAGCTCTTAAATTAGCGGGAAATGTTCAAATTCTAAATTTGTGAAGTCATAATTTGAATTTGGACGATTATTTCAAAAAAAAATTTGAATTTGAATTGTTCCCGCCCGTTTTTTAGCCTTTCCCGCCCAAACCCAAACTCAAACTCAAACCCAAACTCAATCTAGTTCTGCTGGGATTAGGTTTGAGACCAAATCCCAAACCAAACCCAAACCAAACCCAATCCAAGTAAGCCCTTAGTATAGAAATGGGGTATATTAATCAAATTCTTTTGATTGATTTTGCAACTTCCATCCAAATTGTCAACAATCGGCAGAATCAACGGGTTTAAGAATAAGTCTGATTTTGCTCAGACAAAAATTTGCTATCAAAGCGTCAATTAATGTATGATTCTCCAAAAAATAAAATAGCAGCTCCTTAAACATGCGAAAGGGTAATGAGAATTCGAAAATATTTATGTTTTACTCTAAGCTTTCTTGTTTGTAATCCTTGGAGCGACCTTTATTACACTTTGTACAACTTGCATCTCATGTTTGAATAAAATTACTACTCTTCTAATTTTTTAATAGAGATTTTTCTAGTTACGTTAGTATAAATTAATTAATGAAGAGACAGAAAGATAAAAAAAAAATGTGAGTTGAAAATGGTGTTACTAGAGCATGGAGCCGCTCTTGTAACACTGACGCACAACCCTCTCACATGAATGGGGGTAAACTTACTTTAAAGGTATGGAAAATTCAAATATATATAGGACCGGCCTTCTGGGATTGGCCCCACAATGCTTTCGCATGAGTTGTGGCAGAGACGGCTCGAGAATTTGATATCGGGGCGTAAACCCAGTAAAAAATTCCAAAATTCTTGGAGGGCGATAAAAAGGCAAAAAAAAATTCTTGGGGGGGCGAAATTGATAAATTTTTCCAAATTTTTCCAAAATACACATAAAATTTCGATAAATAGTAGTATTTTTAAAAATCTCGGGGCGCCGCCTCCCGCCTCTGTAATCGTCCCTGGTTGTGGCGGGACCTACTTTACAGGTAGGCTCCACTCCAACTCATGTGAGAGGGTCGTGGGACCAGTTCCATAATGCCGGATCCATGCCAAAGTGACCCTAAAGATAGATCCATCCCCAATTCAAGTGAGAAGGTTGTGTGGCCAGTCTCATAAAGGGCGACTATACCTCATAATTTTCCTTTGGGAATGCCATGTGTTCAATGGGAATTTTTTTGTTTGTTCTCGACAAATGTCTTTAGCTTGTCAAAAATTTGTCAAGTTTATATTATTGACGTGACTAATTACGAGTGATTGAGACATGGCTAAGAACACAATTAGGACACTAGTTGGACATGCATAAGACCTTTTGCCACGTTCAATTGAACTCATTTTGGCGCTTGTGAGCGGTTTATTTAACCCAGTGCTAAATTTAAATTCTCAACGTACTCTCACTGAGAAGCAGCAGCTTAGAAGAAGAAACTTTGGGAAAATAATAATAATAATGGCTGAGAAAGAAGGGTCGCCGTCGCCGGGAAGTTCTCTCCATGGAGTTACAGGCAAAGAACAAAGTTTCGCCTTCTCAGTAGCTTCAGATCCAAACATTGCAACAGACCCAACAGCAAAATTCGCACTTCCAGTTGATTCAGAGCACAAATCCAAAATTTTCAATATATTCTCCTTAGCCAATCCTCATATGAGAACTTTCCATCTCTCCTGGATCTCATTTTTCACCTGCTTCGTTTCCACTTTCGCCGCCGCTCCTCTCGTTCCGATTATCCGCGACGATCTCAATTTAACTAAATCAGATATCGGAAACGCCGGCATAGCTTCAGTTTCCGGCAGTATTTTCTCTCGATTGGTCATGGGCGCCGCCTGTGATATCGTCGGACCTCGCTACGCCTGCGCTTTCCTTCTAATGCTAACGGCGCCGACCGTATTTTCTATGTATTTCGTTTCGTCGGCCGGCGGTTATATTGCCGTCCGGTTCATGATCGGATTTTCGCTTGCGACTTTTGTTACGTGCCAGTATTGGATGAGTACTATGTTTAACGGTAAGATTATCGGACTTGTGAACGGAACCGCCGCCGGTTGGGGTAATATGGGCGGCGGCGCGACGCAGCTGTTGATGCCGCTGCTTTTTACGGTAATTCGTAAAGCTGGAGCGACGTCGTTTGTTGCTTGGAGAATTGCGTTTTTTGTACCTGGATTTCTTCACGTGTTTATGGGTATTTTGGTCTTAGTGCTAGGCCAAGATTTACCTGACGGAAACCTTGGCATGCTACAAAAGAAAGGCCACGTTGCTAAAGATCAATACTCCAAGGTCATTTTTATTTCTTCTCACAAATTAAAAATAGTCGACAAAAGTATTAATATTATCTCTTTTCTTTTGATTTACGAGTAATTGTGATTAGTTAATAACTAAATCTTCTTTGTTCATCTTCGAAACTAATTGAATTAGTCGTGAACCGTAAAATAAATATATAAATGTGATTGAGTTTCAAACTTTACTTTCAAATTTGCTCAATTTGAAAATATTTATGTCAATCTGCCCCCAAACTGCCCCGCTTATACTATACACTTGAAAACGGCAAAAAATTCTGTCTAATTTTCTATCCCCATCTCTGTCTTTACCCAATCACAATTCACCCTATATATATAATTAGAAAAAATATTTATATAGCAAATTCTGATTGGTTGGGGAGAGGGATGGGCACATAGAATTTTCACCCCTTGAAAATTAATAGCTATATATTCATCTATTAAGCATCTTTTACGGGAAAAAGCTTGATTTTGTGAACAATATTTTCTCATAAAAGTAAAGTTGACGTGTATATATTTGCATGTTGATTCAGGTCCTTTGGTATGCTATAACAAATTACAGAACATGGATCTTCTTTCTTCTCTACGGCATGTCCTTGGGTGTAGAGCTAACAACAGATAATGTCATTGCAGAATACTTCTTCGACAGGTTCATACTCTTCTCAGAAAAGTCTCGGATCATCTATAGTATTTTCTGTTTCTTGTGTTTTATCTATTGATAATTATTATATGTTTCACTTTTCTTATTACGGTTCCCGGTTTTATTTAGATTATAAAAATTTTGAAAAAAATAATAATAATTAAACAATAGAACAAAATATGTGATAAAATGGGACAGAATTACCCCAAGCTCTTCGTGCCAAACTTAAAAGTTCAATTCATCATTGAGAAGGCAGGTTTATCCGAAATTGGCTACAGTGCTTTGGTGATAGTGGATCTCTCTGCACGGATCCCTCAAACGAATTAGCTTGTTTCGACCGGACATTGAATTACCAAAAAACATGGGACAGAATTTACAAAACTGTCTCGAAAATTTAAAAACAAAATAAGAATAAATAAATCTAACATTGTTTAAGGATGCAGGTTTGATCTGAAGCTTCACACGGCCGGCATGATAGCTGCTACATTTGGTTTAGCGAACATCGCCGCCCGTCCCTTGGGCGGGCTAATGTCGGACATAGCTGCAAGAAGATTCGGCATGAGAGGCCGACTATGGAACTTATTTATTCTCCAAACACTGGGAGGAATCTTCTGTATTTGTCTAGGCCGAGCCAACTCACTTCCATTATCAATTTTCTCTATGATCCTCTTCTCCATTGGTGCTCAAGCTGCCTGTGGAGCCACATTCGGGATAATCCCGTTCATTTCTCGACGATCACTCGGAGTTATCTCCGGTCTAACCGGTGCCGGAGGTAATTTCGGGTCAGGATTGACTCAGTTACTGTTTTTTACGCACTCGAAATATTCGAGTGCGACAGGAATATCACTGATGGGTATTATGATCGTGGCTCTAACACTTCCTGTAACGTGCACTTTCCCCAATGGGGAAGTAAGTTTTTTTCGGCTACTAAAGATGTGAAGAAATGTAATGAAGAGTATTATTATTGCTCTGAATGGAATGAGGAAGAGAAGCTAAAAGGTATGCACCAAGGCAGCCTTAAGTTCGCCGAAAATAGCCGGTCGGAAAGAGGTAAGCGGGTTGTGGATCTAACAAGTCCGCCGCCGGCATGTCCATAGAATGAGAGAATTTGAATAAGGTCTGGGGAGAATAAGAAGAATACTTTATAAGTTGGAAGTACTTGGGATGTACAAAAGAAAATTATGATGACTGTTTTTTTTTTTCTCTTTTAAATGAAAATGTATAGTGAATCTTCCAAAATATTGGGACAATTAAATATCTATCCATTATCAAGAAAATTATTCTGAAAACGGAGTAGTTCATCAAAATAAGTTACATTTTACTACTACTTACCATCTTTTTCTTTTGTTTTATAATCTTTACGTATTTGCAAGATTCCAAATAATTTATTTTTTAAATAAGAAAAGTTAAAATTTAAGTATTTCATTCTGTGCCCACATATATGCACGATTCCAAATAGTTTTTTTAATAGGAAAAATGATGATTTAGGAATATTTCCTCCCCTATAAATTGAATCACTCTCTTTACATAATGAAACATTTCTTATAAAGAGACATCACAGCGCATAATTTTTTTCTTATAAATATGATGAAGAATTAGAGAAATGATTCCAAAATCGTGTATAAAAGGCGAGACAGAAAAAGGTATGGGTTACTGGCTACCTTTTCGCAAAAACTTAGAAGGGATTAAGGAATGGGAATAGCTATGGGTAATAGGAAGAACAGAAATACTTTGAGATACAATTATTTTATTCATTTATATCCATCCAAACTAAAGGAAGTGAAATTGTACAAAATTTTTTTTTTTTTTTTTTTTTACGCCCGTTGGGCGATTGCCCCCGAGGGGAGAGAGCGGAGAGTACCCTAGATAGGGAGATTGTAGCATGCCTGGGGAGGAAATTTAACCTCATAAGGAAGAAAAATTATTTGCCCCTCTTGGGAAGATATGAGAATCGAACACGGGACCTCAAGCCCGTGTTCGGGTAGCCTTACAACTGGGCCCCGATTCCCATGTGAAATTGTACAACTTGGAAAAAAAATCAAGTAGAAGGGAATCAAAATACTAAGGATAGTAGGGATCCACTGGCCCAGTGGAAAAGGCCGTGGAACGCAGGACCGAGGTCCTGAGTTCGATCCCCGCATCCCCCCCTCCCCCCGTAAAAAAAAAAAAAAATTCTAAGGATATTTCTTATATTGACTAGGTACAACGGAATATGTTGTGCAGAATTGACCACATTACTACATAATGAGGAGAGAGACAATTCTGTAATAACGTAACTTATTCTGGACCACAAAATTTATATGTATCTGGTTCATATTAAAATTTTACAAAATACTATGTGGGCGAAAAAAGAGGCCCAAATCGAGGGAGTTGCAAAATATGTACCATCTTCGTCATGAAACTGAATATTGAATTTCTAGAACTAAATCTCCTCTCATAAACAAAGGTGAAAATCCTCTATCCCCATTTATGTGTCCCGTGTCCCCAACCAATCAGAATTTACTATATAAATATTTGTTTTCAATTATATATACACATGGTGAATCGTGATTGGTTGATAATCTTTAACACACACAAATGGGGACAGAGAATTTTTTCGCCCATAAACAATAATACAACTTTTACAAAACCCAAGCCGTTTCATTCCAATACCAAACATTACCTATAATGAGAAAATCACTATATATATATATATATATATATATATATATATATCAACTATTTTTTCTTTTCTCTAAATAGCACAAACTTAAAATTAAAGTATAAATTTACATGAACTATTTACACGACTACTCTGTTTGTCAAATTAACAAAAAAAAAAAAAAAAATGGACAATTCCGGCTAAATGAGCACATGACTCCGATGGCAAAGGCAAAATAGTCAAATTATGCACAACTCCAACCCCTTCTTGCATCTTCATCCTCAACAACTCCACCACCATCCTCAACCCCATGATTTGCTTACACTCTCACTTTTCTAATTGTTCTTCTTCTAAACCCCATTATTACAGGTTCCACTGATTTTTTGACCAAGAATTCAATATGAACTTTTCTTTTCTGACCATTCTTCTTTGGGGGTGTCGGAAGAAGAATACCATACTTATCTTCTTTCTTCTTCTGCCCCGACGACACCCACCCCCACCTACAAGAAATCATATTTGCCGACCACCATTCCTCTCCTCCGGCCCTTCACCACCACTTATATCGTTTCGGAAATTGGCCGAAAGTACTATCCAAATCTGGCCGATGATGATCCACCAGAAGCTCCAGAAGATTCTATGCATGGAGTCAATAAGTTCCAACAAATCCAAGAAAGAACAATCCATTTTTGCTGATATTGAGGACCCACCTGAAAATATTGATTATGAGAATAGCCATAGTTTAGGAAGTAATTTGCTAAACAGTGCGAAGAAAAATGAAGGAATTTTTTAATTTGATTAGTTATTTTTGTCCCATAATTCTTAAAATGAGTTTTGGTAGTAAAGAATTAAATTTTGTTTGGAATATTTTTTTTATTCTGTTCGATTTTAGTACCCGATATTAGAATATTGAAAATGGTGGTTCAAAACATCTGGTAATAATGATGATGAGATTAGGGGTGCGGTAAGGGAATTGAAGAATGATGATGATACATATGCTTTGTTTTTTTGGAGCTGTATAAGGAGGGTCTTAGGGTTTTAGGTTATGCTATTGGAGAAGAAGAAGAAGAAGGATTTTATTAAATGACGCGGGTCGGGTATTTATTTTGGGTTTGGAGGGAATGATACAATCTGACCATTTTACCCTCCATTACGGTGACATGTGCACGGCACATGACTCATTTAGTCGGAATTGTCCCCGAATTCCTAATTTGACAAACAGAGAAGTCGCGTAAATAGTTATGCTTTAATTTTAAGTTTGTGCTATTTGGAGAAAAGCAGAAATAGTTATATAGCGATTTTCTCTACCTACCATAGACACTTTTGCAGATCAACTAGGAATCGCAACGCTTAGCCTGCTAAACAAAATTGTTCTTACCTGATTTTCTTGGAGATCTGCTGGAGAAGACGAGATCTAAATAGAAGTAAGCAAGGGCCAAAACTTCAATTAAAAATCAGTTCATAACCCAGGAAAAAAAAACTCCTCTTGCAGAGTCTGCAAGACTCGGACCAACCTAACTTTGTACAAGAATACAGCCTTTTGAGCCCAATGTACGACACAATATCCCCGTAAACAGTTTACCAAGCAAGAAATTTAAGGGTCACCAAGATTTTCGCCTCAAGAGTAAACCAGGATGAGGAAAATAAAGAAATTCTCATAAAAAAGATGATGATAATATCCAGAAACACATAAGTGAGCATAAAAATTGACTAGATGGTCTAAAAGATTCATCATTATAACCTTTCCAAAAGCAAAAGGCTAATGAGACCTGTTGGAAAATACAAGTATTCACCAAGCCAAACCAAAGAGGGTTTTTCAGCTTCATAATCCATCCAACATAAAACCTTAACCTCATTCTACAAGGGACAGTCAATAACTTACAAAAGCATTATAGTATTTCAATATAAAAGAGTAGAGCACCAAATAGATGAACTAACTATAAAGGTCATCTTCATCAGCTCCACCAGCAGGAGCTGCAAAAGGGTCCGTTCCTGTGGCACCACTGGCACTGGTCTCCGAGAATCGGAATTCAGTACCGAATCCCCTAGATTGCTGCAAAGTCTGAGCAAAAGCTTGATATTTGCGGATATCGGCATCGCTGACACTCCTCCTGGCGTACTTCATGGATTCCTCAAAGTGAGCAGCCGTGATCTCAGCCACCTCGTCATCTACATCCTCCTCCATAGCCTCGGGATTGTCCCTTCTCCTCTTCTCCCTCTCGATATCCTGCAAAAAGTTGACAATTAATTAAGGCACGAGTTTCTACATCTTGTATACATTAAGACATTTGGAATAAACTGTTAATTAGCAATTAGAGAAAGATGCAAGTATTAGGTAGGACAAAATACTGTACTTACTTTCTCAATGTTCTCTCTAATAGCATATTTGCATGCACGTTGGCATATCTCTGTGATATCAGCACCGCTGAAGCCTTGTGTATATTTGGCAAGAGCTCTCAAGTCTACATCTTTTGAGATGGGAGATTTCCTCAGGCATGCCTTGAATATCTGGTGTCGAGAATCCTCATCAGGAAGAGGGATATAAATTAGTTGATCAAGACGGCCAGGCCTTAAAAGCGCAGGATCAATAATGTCAGGTCTATTGGTGGCTCCAATGATGAAAACAGTTTTCTTTGCGTTCATTCCGTCCATTTCTGTGAGAAGCTGATTCAAAACTCTATCAGCAGCACCTCCAGCATCTCCAACGCTGCTTCCTCTCTGCACCATATTGTTTATGTTAGTAAATTGAAAATCAATGACATCAGAATTAAACAACTCAAGAGGACCAGAGCAAAAATATACCTGAGTTGCAATTGAATCTAATTCGTCAAAGAAGAGAACACAAGGAGCAGATTGGCGCGCCTTGTCAAATATTTCTCTGACATTGGCCTCGCTCTCTCCAAACCACATGGTAAGCAATTCAGGACCCTTGATACTGATGAAGTTTGCTTGGCACTCGTTGGCAATAGCCTTGGCCAGCAAAGTTTTACCACAACCAGGTGGACCATAGAAAAGAACACCCTTTGAGGGTGACATGCCAAACTTCTCGAACTTCTCGGGGTGCTCCACTGGATATTGAACCGTCTACATTGGTAAAAAGAACACGAGTTCCGATCATAAAAAGTAATCATTAGATGCACATAGGTAACAAGCCTTGTAATAATAATTACCTCTTGAAGTTCTCTTTTGACGTTTTCCAGGCCACCAATATCCTCCCAGGAAACATTTGGCACTTCAACCACCTGGGTTTTACAAAGATTATTAGCAAGAGTGGACTGACTTCATATCCTCTTACACAAAACAATGGCACAAGACTTACAGTTTCACGCAGGGCAGATGGATTGCTTGTCCCAAGAGCAGTCGAGAAATGCTCATTGGTGACAGCCATGGAGTTGAGGATCTCTGCATCAATAGAATCATCTTCCAAGTCGATCACATCCATCTTCTCCCTGATACATTGTAGAGCAGCCTCAGTACACAAAGCAGCTAAGTCGGCACCAACATAACCATGGGTGTCCTTAGAAATTTTTTCCAGATCAACCTGTCAAGACATACAAATGGTCATTTAGTCTACCAATGAATTCTGAAAAAAGAAAATAGAAAATCAGATCATATCAACTTAATTATATCAGCAAAAAAATTTACATCTTCGGCGAGCTTCATGTTCTTTGTGTGGATACGAAGAACCTCAAGACGCCCAACTTCATCTGGTACACCAATATCTATTTCCCTATCAAATCTTCCAAACCTTCTCAGTGCTGGATCAATGCTATTGGGACGGTTTGTAGCACCCATAACAATAACATGGGCACGAGACTTCAGCCCATCCATAAGCGTCAAGAGCTGAGAAACAATTCTTCTTTCAACTTCTCCATTTGTCTTCTCTCGCTTAGGAGCAATGGAATCAATCTCATCAATAAATATGATAGATGGAGCATTCTTCTCGGCTTCCTCAAATGCTTTTCTGAGATTGCTTTCACTCTCTCCTGCCAGTTTTGACATAATTTCTGGTCCATTGATACAGAAGAAGAAGGCACCAGTTTCATTGGCCACAGCTCTGGCTATCAAGGTTTTTCCAGACCCTGGAGGCCCATAAAGAAGAATTCCTTTCGGAGGCTTAACACCAATTGATTTGAAGAGCTGAGGATGTCTCAAGGGCAATTCCACAAGCTCACGAATCTGAGCCATCTGCTTACGAACTCCTCCAACATCATCATAACCAACCTCATCCAAGCGCTCTTCATCTTCCCTTCGAACTGGCTCTCCCTCACAAAAGATCTCAGTATCGGGGGCAACAACACAATACTCAGAAGGGTCAGTTTCTATAACCTTAAATTCTACACTTCTCATTCCACCCCTTACGAGGAAGAGGTCGCCCTTTCTGACCGGTCGGTATGCTTCCAAGAAATAAGCTGCAGAACAGAATTCCAGCCACACATGTCAATAATTTAATAAACGGTGAAGGACCATGTAAGAGCTCTTCAAATAGAAGAGGGAGCAATTAAAATTTGAGTTTGAAAAAACAAAGATAAGTTTGCAATTTTTTTATTAAAAATGAACAAAAGATTCATAGCTAGTAACCAAAACAATATATTCCTTAACATTTGCAGCTAGGATTAGAATAATTCAAGAACTACTAGAAACATGGTAAGCTCAATAATAGAATAAAAGGTGACATGCCCAGTCATGATTAGAAATTCACAGGACTTATTCAACATTAAAGGAACTACGTATAGGCTCAACAAAATTACCAAGCCGAGCTTGCAATGAAAATTGTACCTTGTTAGCAGAAAGCACGGACAGAAACTATCTACAATATCATATAGTGGACAAGACTTGGAAGTAACATGAGATTGTTAGATGGGTAACATTACCCCGAGAGACTTACGTTTCAAATAAGCATCAAACAGATTTCCAGTAACTCCTTCAACAGTGTCATCAACAGGGAGGATGTGAACACGCTTCCCATATTTCACATCAGGACATTGATGAACGGAAACAACATCTCCAAGCCTAACCCTCAGGTTTGACCTGACCACCTTGTTCATCCTAATCTTTGGTTCATCACAAGTTTCATCAGCAAGGGCAATGCAAATTGTATCCTTCCTTTTCTTTCCCTATTAAAGAAAAGAAAAAACAACAGTTAATACAAAATATTACTCAGCTGAAGACTGGGGCATTTAAATGCCAGTAAACATAACTCATTCCCTAATATAATCGATTAACCAGCAAAAGAGAAACAGGAATGCGACATCATAAGTCAGTTTACAACCCTAACCATTTTAGACCACCAGACTCTTGATAAAGCTCCCACAATAATGCCCATCATAGAAAGGGTTAAAAATTTAAAAAGTAAACATGGCAATGATACCAAGAAAAGTCGGTCTGACAAAACATCTGCGGGAAATAATTTCCATATCTAATACCCCTAAAAGTATATTAGATCCAAAAATTACGGATATCTTCTTCAGCTCAAGCTCCTTATCTAGTAATTACACCAACACCACATAATCAAGAATAACATGTACATTCATCTGCAAGAAAGGAAGATACTCAGCAGACAGGGAGAAGAGAACAACCAATCTATCCTAATAGATAACTCCCTCGTTTTTTTTATAATAAATATAAAACACCCCATGAGGTTTCCAAGTTAGTTCAGCAAAAGTGTGTATAGCTGAAAAATCTCTCCTTTAGCACACAAAAAGATTCAATCAGACAAAATAGATTCTGGTTCTTAGACCACAAAGAGTTCGCCACACTTATATTTTGATAGCTATGCAGCATTGCGCTCATTTTTGCACATGGACCGGTATTAGAAGTGTATTCGTCATCAAACAATTATAAAGGCATAACCTAATGGTTTGAACGAGAATTCACAGGTCCAAAAACTTACACAATGAAAGATTTCAACTTTCCAAGTTAACCCTCTAACCAAAACCCTAATTAGATACAAACCCTAAAACATCAGACCAAAATTCCACTATCCCATACAATCAAATCAAAATTAAAAAAGCACAATAAGATTTCCAAACAATTCAATTAGCCAAATAAAACCCATTACAAAAAAAAACCTACCTTAATCAAAATAGTATCACCGCGGAAAAGCTGGAGCTTTTCCATAGTATCGGGGTGTAGAGCAACAACGGAGTTATCATCGTTGATAGCTTCATCTACAACGAGGCGATTAGGAGATTTCTTCCTTTCCAAAATCGCAGTACTAAAATCCCTCTTAGTCCCCTTCCTGCAACACAACATTTAACCCAAAAAACAAAATCATTAAACAGAAAAAATTTCAACAAAAAACAAGTAAAAAAAAATCTACATATGAGAAGATCTGATAAAAAAATAAGAATAATAATTAGGGCTTACGAATCGGAGGATTCAGCTTGGTTACTCATGGCACTGAATGAAATCGACGATTGAATTGGAATTCTTCGATTAGAAGAAGGGTTTGTTGAGGTTGGGTAAAGGAGATCTGTGATTTGAGGGGTATTAAATAAGGATGGAAAAAATTCTCCGTTTTCTTGTTAGAAAAGAAAACAAATGCTTTTTAGTGTTTTTTATGCTTTTTGCTTCTTTTCTTTGTTTTACAACCATATATTCTAGTACATTCTGGAATAATAATGTCATTTCAAAAGTTGAATATATTTGGACTAACCATATCTTTTTACATATGATAATGGGGTAAAAAGTGCAGACGTCCCCTAAACTATTCTCTTTTTTTTTTTTTTTTTGACTCTCAACTAAAAACAATCAAGTTTGACCCCCTAAACTATTTTGATTTTTGGTTTTTGACCTTCCATCCATATTCTCCATTACATCATAACGGAAGTCCAAAAAATGAGGGCATTTTGGAAAAATCATATCATTCATAATAAATAGAATTAAATTTAAGGGGAAAAAGGGTCTTTTAAGATTTTTTTTAGAGGTTTGAATTTACAGTTGATGGTTGGAGAAGAGGAGTGGTACCAGGCTTTCGGCTTTTTCTGTCACTGTTCTCACCGGCGACTTCTTCTTTCTCGTCAGAATAATAGGTTTTTTTTTATAATTTTTTTTTTAAGATCTTATACAAATTGCCCAAAAATGCCCCCGTTTTTTGGATTTTCCTTATGATGTAACGGAGAATATGGATGGAAGGTAAAAAACAAAAAATCGAAATAGTTTAGGGAGTCAAACTTGACCGTTTTTAGTTGAGGGTCAAAAACAAAAAAAGTGATTAGTTTAGAGGTGTCAGCGCTTTTTACCCTATAATAATGTCATCAATTCTACATATAATATTAATAATAATATTGTTAATACAATATACTAAAAAATCTGAAATGGATTAATGAGTAGTCTTTTATTTTTTTATGACTAACTACTATCACCATATTCTTCGGAGCAGTATTTTTTTCCAGGAATATTGTTGAGTGTAGTAGTTCCATAGTATTTGGAAGTATTATTTTTAGTTTTATATAGTTAAACCTCTATCAATTAATAATATTAACGTCATAATTTGGAAGCATTTGAAATTTCTACAACTTTCATGGAGAAGATAACATCGAATTCTACATTTATCATACTGAAAAAGGGACATAAAGTTGTAACAATAAATATTATAAGCGTATCCTAAATTAGTTAGAATTGAAATCAATACCCTATTATTTTTTTGTAAAAATATTATTCAATTTTAAGAACAAAATAAGCCTAAATTTATTCAAAATTGCACGAGGTTGCAAGGAGCATTTCTAGAATAAATATAATTTATAGGGAGACTCAGACGACTAATGGAAAATCTTTTTTGGAGGAAAATAGACGAATTACTACCAACCACCTGCAAAAAATTTCCCGTTTCTAGAATGTTCCATATTTACAGGAAAAAGAAAATTTAATTTATGTATTGTTACTGGCTGTGGCTGGTCCAAAGAGACCGATAACGACCTGCTAAATGAATGCGTCCCGAGCCGGCAATTTGTTACTCCCACGCCACTCATTAACTCCACAACGTAGCACCTCCCAGATTGAGTATACCCTAAAGCTTTTTGGGTCACTCAATTCTACTACCGTCTTATAAGGCTAGCCCCACAATTCTATTACATGAATTGATCAGAACCTACATATACATGTAAGCCATGTGAGGGGATGTGGGACCAATCCCACACAATGACGGTATTAGGATTTTATTTTCCAGCCTTTTGGTTTAAAAAATATACATACTTAAAAAAATAGAAAATAAAAATGTCATTCGATCCATAGGCAACATTAACTTAATATGCATAAACATTTTGTTTGGAAGATACTCAGTAATGCACTCCCTGTTAGAGCTAGGCTTAAGTATTGTTTCCAAATTCCTGATGATGTTTGCCTGTTATGTCAAAGTGAGGAGGAAACATTGGAACATCTAGTTTTTAACTGCCCTTTCTCACAATCTTTATGGGCATTATCCAGATGGCAGATTACAATGGAAGGGATCCAAAACTGGAGCATATCAACATGGATTAAGGAAGTAACTTCTTCTTCTGGTAATTTTCAATTTTCATATGTTAAAAGAAGCGAGTTTTTTCATTTTTTTTTCATTTTTTTGCAGTCACTTTGGAGCAAATATGGACACATAGAAATGAAATACTTCATGGGAAACAAAGGAAAATGGTGGATGAAGTGCCGAAGCAGATTGAAGTTAAATCATTAACCTACTGGGAGGCTGCAATTGCTAGAACAATGAAGAGAAAGGCAGTTCAGATGATTACAACATGGAAATTGCCACCTAAGAATGTCTTAAAGGTCAACTTTGATGCAGGTTTTATCAGAGATGATGAAGAAATTAGTTCCTTTCTTATCAGAGATGATAAAGGGGAAAATCTGGGAATGTGGATACATAGGTTCCAGGCCAGATCTCCTTTTGAAGCAGAAGCTCATGCAGCTCTTATAGCAATGGAAAAAATTCAGTCACTTCACTTGCTTAATGTTTTATTGAAGGAGACTGTTTAAATGTCCTTAAAAGTCTTAAAGGACACTCTTTCTGATTTGCATTGGACTGGTATTGATGTTATTAAATCAGGTAGAGCTTTATTGTCTAGGTTCAGGCATTGGGATGTTGTCTATGTTAATAGGAAGGCAAATTTCTATGCTCATAATCTAGCTCATTGGGCTAAAGGGAATCTTGTAATAGGACAGGTAGATCCATCTGCTATTCCACCGTCTGCTCTTTGTGATAGGGGAGGCACTTTCTGTAACACAAATTCTGGTTTGGATTCATCAATAGACTAACTTTTACTTAGCAAAAAAAAACATTAACTTAATATGTATAAGGATTCAGGACTGGATGTCCACTTTTCTGTACTGAGAGAGTACAACAAAGCCAAGTGCAGTACAATGATCAAATAAGCAAAGGATTCATATGCATTATTCCTTAACAGCTTTACCTGTCAATGATGGAAAGATGGGTTAGATAATTTCTTAATGGATCTACTCTACTGGTTTTTCTGCAGAATTAAGTTTCATCTTGTTGGAATCAGAAAAGAGAAAATTAAAACTATGCTTTAACTAATAATAGTCAAGCGGCACGAGTAGTTTTATCTTAGTTCAGGTCTTCACAACCAACTTATCATCATCCTCCTACAAGTCCTACAACATGGATACTTTACACGTCAGAAGAAAACTGCCAGGAGAGAGAGTTGGCGTGAGTTGGTTTTTTTTGCCAACACGTAGTGCATCCGTTGATGTAGGACTAACTTATAGGATGATGATAAGTTAGTCCTGGACCAAGATAAAACTAGTCGACTAGAAACAAAGATATGCTTGTATTGTAAAATAGTTCCAATCAGCAACTTTCACTAATAGATTGCAAAAAGGCCCAGGAGATGATCGCGTGCACAGAAAAAAAAAATGCAGGTGCCTCACTCACGCACATCACTTTAGTAAAGCAGACAGTTTCTTACACTTCGAGTTTCATTTAGCTGAATCAGCAGCTTCGCTTGTTTGCAATTCTATTGGGCACTGGGATACATATGATTTTAGCTGAAAGTGAACAAATTATAGAAAACTTAGATTAAAGATGCAGATAAGGGAGTTCAACTTTAGTAGACAGATGGAAACCTCAACTCAATTGTCTTATGCATATAGCCAACATACTTTACATTGTCACACTTATCTAATCACTCTATTGAGAAAGATAAAACTTGAATATGTTCACCAAATTATTGTGGAATTAGGTACTCTCAGAAAACTACGATGCGTGAAGACTCATTCATGAGAACCTGCTTATATGTTGGCTATGAGCTACAAAGTTTCGCATGAAAAAAGAGAAACGGCTATGTATATCTGTTCCGACTTCTTAGATACAAAATATTGCTCCATTAATCTTGTTTGTAATTATATAATCAAATAAGAGGTCTTTTTTCGTCTCTTGATAAAGTGACTAGCACATAAGATGGAACTTGCATACCTTGAAATCTGTTAAATCTGGAACAACATAGTTTGGCAGTTTTTCTTGGACGATAACATAGCCACCTGCAGTAGAAAATATAACAACTTGCTAATCAGAAACTTGCAGTTCCGTATATTATACCCTAATCATATGGTTTAACAGTCCTTACTAATGCAACCAACGTAAGTAGTTCCCGTGTTCATTATTATAAGCTTGCTTCAAACATTTTCAACTTCAGTTACAAGCCTACAAACATTCACAATCCCTACCCATAGTAAGCTTATCATTCTACTTAATTGGTGGCATTTCTCCTCAAAGTCTATAATCAAAATTCCTTTCAATTTGCAGCTAAACACACAAGAGTACATAACTATACCAACATATATTACATGAACAAATTTTATTCAAATCTATCCCAACAGGATTCGGCTACAGTGCTAATGCATGTTTTTATCCACACTGCTAATACAATCTCAATAGTTAATTTTCGATCAAACGATTAAAAGCTATTATTCTATGTGCTCAAAATAGCAATTCTTCGAGTAAAAATAGATATCATCCTCCTATTAAACTTAGCCATCACATCAAATTGACTCGTCTGCTAATAGAATAACATGCATCAGTACTCTAACTTTAGCCGCACAAATTCCGTCTATTTTTATTCAAATGTCTTAAAAAAAATTTGAGACAATTAAAACACTCATTAGAGGAGATCCATTGTGTTAGTATTTAGTATAATTGAGCACATAAGCATAAGAAAGGGGAAACAAAACAAAAAAAAAGACCTTTGCGAGTGTGGAAACCGGTAGGTTTGCAATTCTTCCCCTTGTAATAATCTCGAGGAGCTCGTTTAGAACTCAGAATGTCAAGAGAAGACGTCCTCTTCCTTCTGAATACTGATCTCCCCAACCCTAATATCAATCCCAGCGCCATTTCAACTCTTTTCAAAGTGTCTGAAACTTAATAGATTGATCTAAAACCTAAGAAGAAATGGAGAAAAAAACCAAACAATCAAAGGAGAGAGAGAGAGTTAGCTCCGTTGAAGATCACCTGAAAAAGTAAAATGCTATCAGCGGGGAAAGGGACGAAGCCGGAGAAGATGGGTTTAAGGTTTTAATAATAAAAGGGTCCTGAAAGAAAATTCCCCGCATGTAAATTACTGATTTGGGCCTGATTATTGAATTTGTCCTTACCGGCCCATAATTTAGACTGGACCTTTCTGCAGCCCTTACTATGTTTGATTTTGCGATCGGATCCCCAATAGGTGTTTTATCTGTATTTATTCTTCTATAACTATTAAAGTCGTTGTTCATTTTATTTAAAACTCAAGTCATTAATTAATTTTTCAAACGGTTAAGATTTAGCTTTATCATTAGACAAAAACATTTATTTCGCATTTAATTCAAAAACGTATTCATTAGAGCATATTTGTGTGCTGCGTTAGATCTTGTGAACAATTACAAGTGTGAAACAACTATATATAATGACCGGTAAAAAAATCTTCTGTCCCCGTTTCTATTCTCATCCTTATCCCCAACCAATCACAATTCATCATGTGTATATATAATTGGAAAAAATATTTATATAGTAAATTATGATTGATTGGGGACAGGGATGGGGACATAAAATTTTCACCCCATGCGTTTTCATGATATTTATAATGACACCCTTCTTTTCTTTTTTTCTTTTTTTTCTTTTTTTTTGGACACCCCTCGTCTCATTTTTTTGAATTTCATATCTCTTTGCCAATGACCATATTTGAAATAAATTCAACGACACTTGAGATTAATTCTTACATATCTTTTTGTAAAAATGATTGAAAATTACATTAAAAGGGACCAAATTTAAGATAGGAAAGAAAAAAATTACTTGGAGACCCCAACACCGCCTCCTCTGGTCATGTTTCTGACCAAATTCATATTTTCAGCCATTTCTCTCAGTCATATTTTCGGCCATGTTCATATGAGAAGTTTTATCTTGGTAGGTGAATAAGTTTAAAACTTACATTCAAGCTAATGAATACAATACACGTAGAAAAGAGAATTGACTTTTTGACATACGTGTATTGTATTCATTGGTTTGGATGTAACTTTTAAACTTACTTACCTACCAAAATAAAATTTCTCTGTTCATATTTAGAGGTGTCAAAATAGTACCCTAAGTTTGTTTCAAATAACAAGCACTTTTCTTTTCTCCCTTTTGGTAAGATTACACCAAAGTGTAAACCAACCTCAAGATCAAGGAAATTTCTGATATGAGATCAATATTTACACTAGGTCCTACAACATTACCAGTCAATGAATGTAGTGGCATAACACACAACAACAACAACAACAACAATAATAATAATAATAATAATAATAATAATAATAATAATAATAATAATAAAGTAAGCTTCATCACCCGTAATCATCCAAAACAAAAAAGGTTTAATATCCGTAATTAAGAATTCAATCATCCAATTATTACAAAATTAAAAAAACCACTGAAGGAAAAATTAAAATTGATAACCATCTTTCAATAACAATTGTGAGTCCTATCGTAAAGAAAATCCCCAAATAGCAGTAACTACTCACGAATCAGTCAATCTTAAGACCGTCCTTGTGTAACTGACCCCCAGCTCTCTCACCCTGAAATAAGTGAAGCTCATATGCCCACCTAATTTATGTGAGAAGGTGTGAGACAGTCTCAAAATGGCGGTCTAGATTGAATTTTCCCAGCACCACTACTGCAATTTGCATGAACAAAACAAATATACTACATCACGTAGGACCCTAGATTTTACTTGGCTTTTGTACTATTAATAGAAAATTCAAACTTACTTTTTAAAAACCACACAGAAAAATCAAAAGTGGCGACGGAGTCCACGTAGTCCTCTTGATTGATGATAACCAGGTTCTTTTATTCCCATGATGTAACATGTTTTTTGTTTGTTAACTTTTCTGTCACATCCTTGACAAACTGATTCAGATTCTTTTGGGACGATCCATTAGCTGCCAAAGCATTCTCTACCGTCCTCCTCACTATCTTCATCGCCTTCCTCAAACCATCCGAAGACTTTTCATCAATCATTAAACACCTAATCTTCTCGGAAACTTCACTCCGAGTCATCGGTAATTCTCTATCATTCTGCAGATTGATCCCGATTTTCCAATCATCAACCACCAATTTCCGATTAGTAAATTGATCAGTCAATAAAGGGTAACAAATCAAAGGAACATTACACCATATGCTTTCCAGTATTGAATTCCAACCACAATGAGTTAAGAACCCTCCAATCGCTGGATGTGAAATTACTCCAATTTGGAAGCACCACGGTACAATTAGGCCTCGATCCTTAACGAGGTTTTCGTAGTCATCTGGCAAAAAATCTGTTTCATTTGAACTTATGATATCAGGTCTGAGAACCAAAACAAAGTTCACTTGGCTGATCATTAAACCATGAGCTATTTCGGCAATGTCATGTTTAGTAGTGTGAGCATAGCTACCAAATGAGACGTACAAAACTGACCGATTAGGCTTGTCGTCGAGCCATTTGGTGCAGTCTGATTCTGACCACAAGCTTGTGGCCACGGAACTCTTTGGGAAGCCGGAAGGGAAGATGGGTCCGATTGCATAGAAAGATTGGTTTTCCTGAAGAGCTGAGATTGTGTCAGGTTCGAGCTCCTGCACCGTGTTGCAGACCACGAAGTCGGCTTTTCTGACATCCTCGAATCCTCGGTTGATTATCTCATGTGCAATAGTTGTTGCATCGGTTTGAAGATAAGAGGTCAAGTCTGTAGGTTGTATTTCTTCAACTCCTGGAATGTATGTTATGGTGTCATCACGCTTATCTGTTTCATTGGCAAGAAAAATAAGTCAATCAAGAGTTATAGAAATGCATATTCTTTTACAATATTTTCAATTGCTAAATACTATAAATGGAATGTTTTAGAAAAAATGCCCAGTTTAATGACACAAAAGCCTCTATCAGCACTGGGACCAACTCGGACACAGAGAAATTGCACATACCGAGGTTGTCAAAATGACCATTTTCCCGCAGTAGGTCCATGTGATAATACAGAGTAAATACCAAGGCAGGTTCAGTCCAGAAAGATGTATAAACCAGGTTATACTTATTGGAAATGGAAGATCCAAAGACATAGAAGGTATCAATGATCAAGCAATTGACTGGTGGTGAATGATCAGAAAGGAGCAACTTTCCGATGAGTTCATCAATATGGACATGAAAATCACGCATAACGCTCCCAAAGTACTGGTCATGGTTCAAGGAACGATCATAGTCTAATGGAAATCCATCGTTGACAGTTCTATATCTTATGTCAAGCCCTGATTTACGCGCTCCGGCGAAGATGTCATCGGCTGGAGTAGTTCCCTCATGAGGCACCTGAGATTTTGATATCTGGTGGTGGATGGATTCAGTATTTACAAAGGTGATGGTGAAGCCTTCGATTGCAAGCTTAGTGGCTAGATGGACGAAAGGTATAACATGACCTTGAAGAGGGTAAGGTAGCATGACTGCGTGAGGCTTTTGGTTTCGGTTAATCTCCGCCATGTTTGCAAAAAAAGAGAGGTTTCTAAACTAGTTTCTTTCAACTTGGAAACGCAGAAAATCTATCCGACTTATGAGGAAGAATGCGCGCGCGCACACACACATGTATATATATATATATACACACACATACATACATCCAACTTAGATGATCTATGCAGCAGCAATTATTGTTATTAATGATTTACACGGATGCAATTATATATAGTTGGTACAAAATGAAGAATACCACTCAACATCTAACTTCTAAACTAATATAATCTCATAATTTTAAATTGAATATTTCTTAAAGTAAACATTTAAATTTAGACGAAGAAAGTATGTTAAAATCATTGAAATTAACTGATATTTATGTTACTGCAACTTCCTACATATTTGGATTGCAATTATATGCCTTTTGACTCCTTGTGTCCAAGTTGGGAGTATAAGGTACAAGAGCCAGCTGACTGATATGTGCCCACATATGGAGTCTGGACCACTATGGCCTATTTTTCTTACGCCCTCCGTTTCATAATACAGGTCTTTTTAGCTTTTTCAAATCTTCTTATAGTATATGTCATTTTCCAACTTTTAATTACATGCTCCTAAAATTAACATTACCAATAATATTATGGTATAGATAAAAGATAATGAGCTTGAATTAGACAAGGAATGAAGAAATTTATTTTTTTGAACAATGACAAGATGTCTTGATCAAATGGCCAATAAAAAGAATGATATATACCAGATGTTCAGCTAGTGTGGAATGAAATGACAATATTATTAATAGATTCAGATTAAATAGATTTAGTATAACACGAATATTCCATAAAAATAAAAAATAAAAAATAGCACACACAGACAATCAATTCGCGTATCACTGATTGGCATAATTGTATCTTCCACATAGAGTTAGATAGGTGTTAGCCCAGGCTCGTGTTCAGTTTTTCAGGCTCGATAACCCCAACAATTTTCTACGTGAAGCATCACAAACTTCAACCGAAATCCGTAATGAATTAAGAATTAAGAACTTGGAGGGCAAATCCGGAAACGAATCAAAACGTAGAATTACCTCTGGAGATGAAGATGAAGTCGATTGCGCCGGTGAATTAGAAGTATAGTGTAATAGCTATTTAAGTCATTAAACTATTTATGTTTTGTTGTTTTTTTGCACTCAACTATTGTTTTTTTTGTTAATTATATCACCCAAAGTATTTAAATATGACTGAAAATAATCCATTACTATTTTTTCATAGTGGTTTCCGGCCAAATTAGACACGGTATGAATATGTGACCAATAATCCAGGATAAAAATAGAAATCAATGTGTCAAAATACCCATAAGTTAAATTAAATATGTCTCTTTATTTTTCATGACTCAAACCATAAAAAACAAAAAATTTGCACGAAATGATGTTAGTTTGTACTTTCAATTTTTCCCGTGGATTATTGGTTAAATGTCCGACACGTATCTAATTTAACCGAAAACCACCGATTTATTTCCAACTAAATGTAAATACTATAGAGATATAATTAACAAAAAAATGTAATTTATTTTCAACTAAATATAAATATTAAGGAGATATAATTAGCCAAAAAAATAATTAAGTGTCCAAAACAGCAAAGCGCAAATAAGTAACTTAACCTAACTAATAGCTATTTACTCCATACGAGGAAATATCTCCGTAAAAAAACAAATTCATTCTTCTGAGCTCCGATCCAGCAACAAATTCAACTCAGATTTGGCAACTGTGGTCTTCGTTTCCTCCGCCGTCATCACTTCCGGCTGCCGGAGGCGCTTATCGAGCCGGCGATCTATTCCTTAAGTAGAAGAGAGAAGATGGGCATAGGTTTCGCCGTCGGCGTTCTCGGAGTTCTGATCCTCTCCCACGCTGCTTACTCCACAATCCAGTGTATGCTACAGTATCCGTTTTTAATATTAATTTTCCCCTTCTGTTCAGACAATAATTTGAGCAATTTTTTGTTTGATTTTGTTTTTACAGACAGGGCTTTGTTGAAGATCACCGAAGAGGAGTTTTCTGGACCTCCTATGAATGTAAAGTTCTTACCTTTAACCTGTTTAATCAATAACTTACTAGACAATGCTATGTGGTGGTGTTGATTGGATCTAGGATTTTGATAATGCAGGTGGTAATGGAATTGTTAGCTGGATTAGTGTTTTCTTTGTGGGCAGCACTGACTGTACCAGGACAATTCTTGTCAATACTTCCCTATTCTGAGGAGAACAGGTATATTCATTATTGGGTTTTTTTCATGTTGTTTATATGTAATGCTAAACCTAGTTTTGGTTAATTTGGAAAGTTGTAATCTTTTAACATGCATTCGAGTATGTTTAATTCGAATATTACGGGGCGTTGTGAATATTAAGCTGATTCTAGATTTTTTGGTGGAATTGAAAGCTGGATTGAGTTTTGATGGGTAGAAATTTGAGGAGAATGAAGCATGTTTAAGATTAGATGAATGAAAAACTAGTGTTGGATGATGAACTGTTACTGTTTGGAATATGGGAAGCTTATATCTCAACCTTCAATTAGGCTGCCGGCATCTGAATCTTTTAAATCTTTCATGTAATAATATGGTGTCCCATTTGACTTCAAGAAAAGTAGCTTAAATCTTAATCATGGTATAATTTGGACCTGGGAAGGAAAGAATGAATTGTCTTTCCCATGGTCTAGAACAAACAAAATGATCATTCTTCAATTGATTATAGCATCATGCTGGATTTAGCATTTTTCAGCTTGTTATTTCAGAAAGTTTATTATTAGCTACTTCTGTGATGTTTCTTGATGGATAATGGATATTGCAATAATGAAGTTTTGAGGTTCTGTAAATTTTAGTAGTTCATTTCAAGTGCCTATCCTTAATGGCCTTCTAGATATCATTATTGGGTGTCTTCAATGACGGACAGACCACCTAGCACACTCTTGCTGAACTATAATTTTGACAGAGTTTGGTAAAAGACGAACAGTTATTAATCCGGAGTATTCTATATAGTATACGTCGGATGGTTCACACAGCATAGTAAAAATAGATTCTTTTACCTGTGTTCTTCTATGTTCTTTAGCTCCAAAGCCAGTTCTTGTGCGACGGAAAAGGGTGCTTTTGAATGAACTAGATACTATAAAATTATGCATCTGTCTCTTCCTTGTGCATCTGCCTCTTCCTGTTCATGTAAATGTTCTAGATACCATAAACTTATGCTATTTATGTTACTGCGTTATGACTCCTTACTCTCTTTTCCTTCCGTTCTTCTCTCATGCAGGGTTGTTGCTTTGCCTGCAAATATGGATTTTATGATCTTTAATCACCGTGGAAAAGCATTACCTCTCGAATTTGATGCAAAATTGAAACTATAGATTCAAGAGAGTTGATTTTGAAGAGTTCAACCTTCCTCAACAGGATAATATACGAAAAGAGAGTGAATGAACTTTATTACATTCGCAAAAATGATTTGATGCCTAAGGTTGTTGACTTGTGTGTTACTATAGGATTATGTCTGATTCCTCAGAATATTATCTGTAGGCTGAATATTATTATGTCTTTAGCTTTCTTTCTTTTGAGCAAGTTTTCTTTGGTTCAAGGCATACTTTACGATTAGCAATCCAGGCGTTTTAACTTTCATCACAGAACTCAGATATATGCCCCTAATCACGGCATGGAATCAAACATTTCAAGTTAAAAATGAACATCAAAGAAGACTATAGTAATTGACTTAACACTTATGTTTCAGAACAATAAGCCCTGGTTCAACATCCCCTACCCCAATAGCAATTGAGAAAAGTTAAAAAGTTAAAAATGAAATGAGGTTAAACAACCCCATAATAGAAGAATATGCTACAAGCAGTAAACCAGCTCCAAATGAGAAACTTAGAAAGCCCCAATTCAGAAACAAACTCTATATATCATCACTTTGATGGAATGCATTTTTTACTTCTCTAATCAGTCCCAAAGGAGAAACTAATCGCCAAATCAGCATTTTCACTTGTCATGGTTGATTAGTTCAAAACAAAATCATTCCAACAAGGGCAATAACCCTTCACTTTTCGATTTTTGAACATCACGCTTCTCTAGGTTTCGCCAAACAAGCAATAACAGGTCAGGATGTTAGCCCCCCATCTGCCCCTATCACTGTAAGAAACCCTCCGGTTTCCACCAAAACTAAATCCTTAGCCCCAACCACCCACCTTTTGCCCCACTATCCACACGCAATTCCAACATCAGCAACTAACCACAAAGGCAACATTAACATCACAGAGTTACTAGCATAATCACCTGTGTAATAGCTAAAATTGCTAATTTTGAAAGCATAAAGTGGTAATATACTAATTTTTCCTGATATACCATTGACTAGTCAGTCATTAAAGAAAAAGTCACAAGTAAAAATCCAGTCCATGCGCCGCTACCATCACAAGTACCTCATAGGGCCTTTGTAGTCCATATGAGCTTGCAGTCTTATTCCAACAATAAAACTTAGTTACAGAACTGACAATGATCACCAGAATATTTCCCTTTCTTTTCATTTATGATTTTTTGGTGACAAACCACCTTAGCTTAAGCCTTGAAAACATTCAGCTAGAAGAGGGGGGGGAACCTTAGCTTGAAAACTATGATTTGCATCGAGGCACCGAGATCTCCCAGGTCTTATGTATGAGGTTCATAGAACATCAAATAGATATGAAAAGCATAACATAAACAATGGAAGAGGACATACCTTGTCATCAGTAGAAGAAAAGCCTTCAAAGGTTTATATGTATTCTTTAGAAGTATTCTTATTAGTATACTTCTAAGACATCCATTAAAGCAGATGTTTGATAACAGATCATAGTTATCCAATCAGTAGATAAGAAAATCAAAGGTCAGAAAAGATAGCAAAATTCGGTGCATTTTTTCATATGCATTGTGCTTAATGTCTATAATGATTACAATAACCTAATTCATCAAGAAAATAGCCATCATAGGCATATCTGGCACCAATATCTCTTCTAAATACATCGAACTCCTTTTTTATTGAATTGTTCTATAACTTGTGAAAACACTATCAAGTTACTGAACTATTCTTATCTTTTTCTAGATTGCCATATGTGATAACTGAACTATTGTTCTTTTGATACTTTTGTACAGCGGATAAGTTCTTGACTTAGCCAATGTTTTCTAGTTTACTATTTGAAACATTGCACAACCTACATTGGGCCATAAATCCTATCTTTGAACTTGAAAAGACATATAATTACTGCAATATAACAAATATTCAGCATCAAGCTTAAATCGAGTTGGAGAACGAAAAAGAGTAAATTCTATTGCAAGCAAAAATATAAAAATTCTAAAGAGCACAACTCCTAGGAAAATAGAAAGCCTAAAAATACCTGCAAAAAATGCCTTAAGCTGATTCAAATCTCTACACGGACTCTCGTGACATTCAAAGCACTACTAAAGTGCGCATTTGAACTAATCTAATCCGCTGTTTTCTGTTTTCCTCTGAAGAATAATGGTAATTCTAATTAAGCAAAGAATTCAATAAACTAATTTACAACTGAGTGAGCTCCTGTTGGTTCTCAACAGACTGGCGAAGTATAAACTCGGCTCTCCTCTTCTTATCATCCTTTTCCTCATCCCTACGGAACCATGACGCTGTTTTTCCAAAAGCCCTCTTCCTGAGTCTTAAATCCAAAGATTCACCTAAAACTTTCTTCCCAGTTTTGAATTCCAAAGACACAGCAGGCCTCTTGTCTGGAAGAGTTTTCTCGACTTCATTTCCGGATTCAGACACCACATCCTTCATTGCCTCAATAGCCGGAGCAAACGTCTCCAACAAGGAGATATTGTCTTCGCCATCGGCTTCATTCACAAGCTTAACAGGAAGAACAACAGAACCCACATCCTTCTCTCCAGCTCGCAAAGGCTTCGCAAGAAACCGGTTTTCACTGCCATTAATTTCTACTTCCTCTCTGCCATGTCGATGAGGTTCGGCTGAGGTTGAAGCTACAGCATCACCGTTAGACACCATCCGCTGCTGCAAACTCAACAAAGACCTCTCCGCTTTCCTCCTTTGCCTTGCAAACTCAATCTTATCGGCCCGAGGATCAGTCTTCCTCTCATTCCATACAGGGGAATGTACATACGTGTGCGGATCAGGAAAAGCTGGCAACCAAGATGGTACACTATTCGGCCCCGGTGTCTCACCCATTTGTAAGAAACTAGGTATAGGCTTCTTATCTCTAACCACAGGAAAATGTGGCACCGGCTGAGCAAATGGAATCTCCTCAGCTGTCTCCACAAAGTCCATTATCTCCTTAACTGCGCCCGAATGCGTAACACACTGAGTAGATTCAGCGGCGCCAGGGAACCCTGCAGACAAACCCAAATCTTCCAAACCTCTAATTATATCAAACACATTAGATTCAGTCCTTCCAGCTAAATTAGAATAAGAACTCGCAGTTTTCCCTAAATCTTGAAGATACCTAACCGCAATGTCGGCCAGGGATTCAAGAGCTGACTCATTAAATCCCTCAAATCCAACACTTTCACATATCTGCGCCACAGCAACTTTCGAAATAGCTCGTCCGAATTCGTTAGCACCAGCTCTTGCAATAGCTGTTGATGGGTCATTATTGATAAACACAACACTCTTCTCTTTCTCTGTCGTACTCTCCACTTTGCCTCCATCGCTCATATTCAAATTCTTGAATCATTTAGGGAATCCTTATAACTCAAAAACCCCCCACCAAACAAATTAATATAGCCAAACAAAGCTGATTTCAATATTCTTATAAGCAAAAATTGAAAATTGAAACCCTAGATTCGCAATCTCAATGAGAACAAAAAGAAACCCTTTTTCAAACACATACCAATTTGCTCATATATACATAAAAGTATATACTTTTCAACAAATTCAAGAACTTACAGCCAAAATTGAGAATCGTACGAGAACTAGGGTTTATACATTTGTACAATTCGAAAAAATCATTCTTGCGGGAGTGAAATTGAATTCTAGGGATTTCAAGAGGTTTGATGGAAGGGGTTTTAGGTATATCTAAAAGGGTTTTGGGATTAAAGCCTGGACAATGAGAAGGAGATCGAGTGAGAGTATAGAAATTCGAAGAAGACGAGTCAAGAGAAAAAAAAAGGGAGTGGGATGTTATTTATAGAACTTTTGGGGGTTTTTTTGGTAGTGGGGAGAGTTATGGTGAGGGTGAATTTCATATAGGTCCTTGTATATTTTGGAAGTATCATCTTAGTTCATCTAGTTTTGTGGCTTCATTATTAGGTCACTTCTAATTATGGAGTTTTATAATAGGGGTGAGGGCGGGATTGTACTATGAGCTAATTACTTAATTTTATAAAATTCATCAATGTCTACTTCATTTTGTTATTGGGTTGCTCATTCCTCTAATTTTAGCAATTTGATATCCAAATTAATTTAATTGTAATTTTTCATTGATTGATGCCCCCACTCCGTTCACCTTGTTAATCAGATAATATATTCAAATATCTATAAGTTGATCACCATATAATTCATTGTTAAATTCTAACTGAATTAGTTGAATTAATTACACATATGCAAGTAAAAAAAACAAATAAAGGTTGAATTTTGTGGACAAAATTTGAGTGAAAATCGTATGTCCATATGTATGTTTCTATTTCTGTACCCAACCAATTAGAATTCGCTATATAGACATTTTTTCCAATTATATATACACATAGTGAATTGTGATTGCTTGGGTATATGAATGAGGACATATATGGGGACATATGCTTTTTTGCCACAAAATCTGTATTGAAATTGTCTCCCAACATAGGTATATATTGAGTGAATAAAATAAAGTAAAAAGTAAAATTCCTTCCATTCATAGGCCTATGTTCTCTTGTATATATGGGAAAACAAACCGAGTATTGTTAGGGAGTTAAAATTTAGTTAATTAATTGGCTAAATCGATGATAAAATGGTAAATAATTTGGTGAATCTCTTATATCAATATGGGTAAATAGTACTCCCTCCATTCCTAAATATAAGACTTTTTAGACAATTTGAGAAAATTAAGGAAGTTGTCATTTTCACCTAAACTTCCAATATTACCCCACATTCCCTCTCTCTCACTAATACATCATAAAGAAAAGAAAGGAAAATGTTGAGGTTGAAATAAATTGTTGACAATTAATAAAAGAACCTTAAACGACAATTAATTTGGATACCTAGATATCTCCTAAACGACAGTTAATAGGGAATGAAGGGAGTATTTAATTTGAATTTTTAGCCAATTTTATTTAGCTCTCTATCATTTCCCAAACAATACTAAGAAAAGTGTTTGAGGAAGGCCCAATCGGAATGATGGATTGGTGAAAGCCTTTTACTTCCCAGAACGGCCTATAAGCCCAGTTCCAAAGGAATCTTATCCCAAAACACACCATACCTAGGGCGGGAAGAAGGAAGAAAAATGGAGCAACCCTGGAAGAACGCCACGGAGTCGCCGGAGTTATCGTCTTCTCCGGCGAATTCTGAGCCTGGAAAGAAGAAGCAAAAGAGGAAATTACCTAGTCCAAAAGAATTAGTATCTCACTACGAAGCACAAGGCATGGAAACTCAACAAGCTTCTTTTAAAGTTATCGAAGATCTCCAGAATGCACTCTTCAGAATGATGGTCTCTTCTTCTTCTGCCGCCGGCGGACGGTCTAGTCCTCCGGCTGTCCCCGGCCGGTTGTCGCCGTCGGAGAATCCGAAAAAACTAGATGTTATCGGCGCTCGCTGTCTTCAATTGGAAATGAAGGTTGATTCTAAGCCTGGTTATCCTCAAACCCTAGCTATAGGAGTTGCCTCCGGCGCCATTATCGAAGCAGCTAAGCTGATTTGGACTGCTGTTCGCCGTGTAACTAGTAGTAATCCCAATCCCTAATTGGGAATGTTGTTCATGTCAGAACTACAGAACGAGAAGAAATACAATTCTATGACCATATGACTAATTATGGACCACAAGTTTCACGTATAGCGTAATTTTCGCTAATTGATTGATAGTCATAGCTGCATTTGTAGCAGTGGAAATTTAATAGTATTAGCTTCTTCTTCCTCCTCTTCCCATTTTCCACTTAAGCTCTTGCGGTGATTGAAATTCTTATACTACCTCCGCCCCAAATTGTTTGCAAAATTTCAGTTGTTGAGGTATTTTAAATTGTTTATCACATTTTAAAAATCAATGTATTTTTATTGTTATTTTTTTCAGTCATACCCTTAATTTATTACACGACTCAGTCTTGCGATGTTTGCATTCCTTGCTTTTTTAATTTGACTAGTAAAGTTATGAATTTTGGAGTAGGACAAATTACTTTTGTTGAAGCACAAGGATACACTTAGTAATACATTAACCACTAATTTTTGCTCTCTTTACATTAGAAGCAACTTTGCATAGAATTTTTTTTTTACTCCTCGAGCAATATCAGTGGTTGTTATATACCTTTGGACACATACAAATCAAATCAAGAACATAAATTTCTTTGTAAGAATGTATGATTCATTTTCATAACTTACTAATAAATAAGGTTATAACTTATAAATTAATCTGGATATATCACTTGATCTTGTTGAAGCAGAAAGTACTAGAAAAGAAAATATCAACAAGTTAAAGCATCTTTCTAGACTTCATGCTTCTCCTTCCTGCAATTTCCAGTATCAGCAATCATTCCGACCCTTTTGCTGCAGAATATTATGCAACTCCTGAGGTTGGCATGGTACTAAAAGAACGCCTTTCTGTTGGAATCCATATTCTTCTCCTGCGTGTTTTAGCAGCACCATAAACGCGGGATTTGATAGGAATCGCATTTCAACTATAAACCTTTGTGGTTTCTCAGTGCTGATGGCAACAACAACAAACTGTCCTTCTTTTACATCTTCCGGTAACAACAATACATTTGCATCTAGTCCTTCACTAAATTTGATACCACTTGGTTCTGGCCTTCTTCGTTCTTCCTCAGTCGTAGTGTCCTTGAACATTTGAAGGTGAGTCTGCAGGTTTCTTAGGATCAGTTTTAGTGTCACGAATCCCTTTAATGGTCCCTTCTTCCTCTGTTATCTTATCTGTGAACATTTGAAGTAGAGATCGTAACGTAGTAGTTAAATTTTAATCTGTGTTCTTTCTGCAAGTCTGGGAAGGTATTTATAATACGAGGTGAAGGGATCCGAACAATATAAATATCGCAAAGTTGTTACTTAAATGACTTGAACTCTCGTTTTGTACTAGACAGCTCTGAGAAATTGAAAGTGAAACAAGCTGCAGCCACTTGAAGGTTTGCACTACTCCGAAGACAATGTTTTAGGTGCAATCTGGCAAGAAACAGTGTTTGATAGAAAGAAGTTAAGGGAATGTATTCATGCGAATGACCACATCGAAATTTTATATTGATTCATTTAGCCGACCAAAATTACTTGAGATTAATGATTTGTTGTGGTGGTGGATTAGATAGAAGCACATATTTTACTGAATCTATTCTCTAATCTCATGTAATGTTTCCCATTTCTAAGAAATTTTGGGTCCTAGGATTGAACCTAGACCTAAGCCACATATGCACGTTTGTCTTGATTTGATGATATTTTTTGGGTCCAAAGGTACCAAAATCTTCCGTGCTTCCATTTCGATGTCCTCGATGCCAAAATGATTACTATTGCGAAAAATGACACCTTCTGTATATTTTAATTACGAAAACTATTATTCATATAAGTAACTTTAAAAGTAAATCGATGAACTCTAATTATGATTCTAATTATAATTAGAAATATTACAAAAAATATGACAGGTAGTGTCACAAAATATCCTATGTGATGTTGAAATAAGGTTCTTTTTCTTTCTTTTTTCATTTAATTTTAAATATACCCCATAACAAGAGAAAAAAAAAATTTGAAGCCCGGCTTGGCGATTGCCCATGAAGGGGAGAGAGAACTATCTCACAGGAGGATTAAATAGCCATAGAAAGGGAGACATTTTAAGCTTGTCCCATGTATGGGGAGGGTGTCGAACTCGGGATCTCTCGATCACGAGTCGACGCTTGCTCCACTGGGCTTGCGGCCTCTTTGATCGCATAACAAGAATTAGAAAAATATATAATTTAGTAAAAAAAAAAGGATCAAAAGGATATTTTAGTAATTTTAATCATTCCAGTCAATTGATTTGGCCGGCCACATTATTTTGTCCCTCAATTGTCAATTTAAAACATGTATACTTTAATTGACAATCGTAACCCGGACTTGATCTGGGCCCTTTATCATCTTTTTACATCTTCCCGAGACAATTTATAGGACGGTTGATACGCCCATGGTCCTATAAATTGTCGACTCCCTAGCGAAGATGTTGAAAGTGATATTCTCCTGTCCCTGTGTTTCGAGGGATTGCAATGAAGATGCTTTGAAGAAGAAGACTATGTATTTGTTTAGTTTCTTAGTTTTAGTAGTTGTTTTTCCTTACCATCCAAGTTTTCTGAGGTATTTCTTTTGTCTCATTATCGTGATTTTTTAAATCATCAGTATAATCATGTACTTTCTGTACTTTCGCATTTTCCTTTCGATTAGTAATTACTTCAGCTATTTCGTGATTAATGGAAATATAATTTATTTAGCAAAAAAAAAAAAAAAAAATTGACAATCGGGACAAATTTATCTCTTTTTTCGAATTACCCAAAAATATAAAAGAAGTTCGATACGACCTCGTGTGAGCCGAGTTCACAATTTTATAGTCCGAATATATCGGGTCAAGCTCGACTTGGTCAAACCTTGCTCGCTAAGCCCATTTGATAGACCTACTAACAGTATTCGCTAAGCCCATTTGATAGACCTACTAACAGTATTATTTTGAACTCTTATCTATTATTGCAGACTAAAATTGAACATGGTGTTTTTCCCTTTCTTTTGAAATACGTAGAAGAAGAGAAATCATAATCAAACAGTTCTGGTAGCAATGGCTATCCTGTTAGATTCAGACAATCTAGTCAGCAGCTGAACTTACTGTGTTAGAACACGGACTCATTATTCATTCATACACACCGTGTGAGCAAAAGCAACTAGTTCAAGATAATCGGTTATTTGAAATTATTTTTAGTAATATCTTATTTTTTACTTTTCATAACATGAGTTTATTAGTGCGAAAGAAAAGTGTACTATTCAAACCGATATCTTTGTTTTGAGAATGAAAATAAAAGCTAGTCAAAATATTGCTAAAAATAAAAGAACATCAGATATAATAAGATAAAATCTGAGGTAGTATGCAATTAATAACTTATACTCTCTTTTGAAATGTATAGCTTATTAAGGTACACATGAAGCATTTATAAACTATAGTAAGAACTAATTCTACATAAAAATCTCAAAATATCGGTGGAAGGAAAAAAAAAGAACAAGAAGTAAAAATACCATTGAATTAAATCACAGGAAAAACTGCATATAACTAATACATATAGGTAACAAATGCAGCTAAGAAGCATTATGGCGAAAATGCTCCATCGAATCCATCACTATCCCAGAGTACATGAATATCCAGATAATAGTTTCGTAATCATCTATCGACTCATAAGAATATATATTACGGAAGTTTCTAACCATACCAAAAACCATGAAATCTACGGGAAAATAGTTCCTAAGCAATGTAGTATCCAGTTTGTGAACAGAAACTCGGAAGTAACCAAAGAGGCACATTTCCAGTTAAGAACTTCCTATGCATACACAGTAGTTAGAAGATGACTTTTCATCTAAGATATTCAATCAATCTGGCTATTGATATAATTTCGTTATCATGATAAAGCACCTGCTTAACACCAAAACCTGCATAAATACACACTCCAAAGTCTTCTCGAGTCCCTCTTACTTAAAGAAAGCGCGAAGCAAAAGAGTAGACTAGAATGAGAGGACAGAACCTGGACCATAGCCAGTGTGCCAGCTATTAAGGAAAACATGTAACAAACCGAGAACTTGAACGACTTTTGTAAGCTCATACACTCTCACCTAGAATTCTTTTAGGGCCTAATACCCCGGAAAAACCACAACTAACCACATGTGTAAGCCCCATGACCAAATGAAATAGAGTTCTCTCGATTCTTCCGAGTTCAGTAATCTTTAGCATCCAACAGAGTTATTTTATACTGAGATTGTAAATTTGAATAAAACACAATAGATCAGTTCATTAAAATCATGTTCACAAGAGATTTAATTTGCTTTTGTGCAGTCATCATTTTAATATGGAATTGAATATCATGACAAATGAGTCTGTTTATAAGTATGTGGCTTTCCAGGCCTCATATTGCACACAATGTGCATGCTAAGAAGTCTTTCACTAAATGGTTTAGTTATTAAAAGAAATACATGCTCTTTTGTTTCCACCGGAAAGCTGATTCTAAGATAAAATAATTTGTATCATACAACTAAAGTTACTAGCCACTAGAGAAATACTACTTGATGGATTCCTCTAGGATCTATGAACTATCTTGTCTTGACTTATCTTATTAGTACACATCTAGTGAGATCAAGTTTGAATAAAAGGAAAACATAGGCTCCTCGCCAACATTGCCAATGACCCATAACAACAGAAATTTCACCTGATGGTTAAAATTTCAGAAGAAACGTCTAGCATTTAAGCACTTCAAATCCTCTCTAAAACTTATTGTAACATTCTATCCATGGAAAATTTCGTTTATATATCTTAAAACTAAGCAAAATAAACCTAAACTCTAAACTCTAAGAATTAACAATACTATAATGAAGAGCGTTACAAAGTATAAGAGTGCATTTTAACTATAAGTAAGAGTGTTACAGGGTATCTGGGTGCATTTTAACAACAATTAAGAGTATTACAGAGTATCGGGGAGCATTTTAACTTACAATTAAAGTATGGAAAAGCAAAACATAGTGCATTCTTAGGTAGTAACCAAATATCACACTCACTTGTAACATCAGTATAGTCTCAGCAAATTTCATTTTTATACATACATATAGATTCTGTAGAATACCTTATTGTTATCAAACAGAAGATAAAAGTCAGGTTGTATGCAGTAATAGAAGCAGAAGCAAAGGTTTACATGCTTCAACTCACACGCTCATTTCATCAAGCAGTTCGCCTGCGCTCAAAACCTGTCCCCGGATCCTCATCGCTCGGATACACCTCCAACCCTGTAACGGAAGCAGCCGGCGGCCCCCTCCGACAGCGCATGATCATCTCCTGCACCTTCTCTGAAGGCCCTGAAAACAATGCTTCAACTGAACAATCCCTCTTGTTCCGAACCCAACCCTTCAAATCCAATTCAATAGCATTTTGAACTGTCCAGTCCCTATAGAAAACCCCCTGCACTCTCCCTTTTATCACAACCTTATTCTGTATCACACATAAAAAAAATACCCAAATTGAAAAAAAACAATCCAAAGAGATAATCAAATACAAAAGCATAGTCAATGAAGTCAGTATGAGTACAGTACTTTGAGTGATTTTGGAGTAAGATGTATTTGAAGACTATTCTAATTGAAGCAGAACGTCTGACTCGAAACAATAGTTTCGAATTTCACCGTTCTTAGATAACTAACGAAATTAAAAGTTTAAAAAACACAGAATCATTCATTAAATGACAAGAAAAGCTGAGAGCTTACAGTTTCAGTAGCAGGATTGGAATTGGTTAAGGAGGACATAGCAGGTGAGAGAGAAGAAGTACGAGGTCGTCGGAGCAAAGAAGGAAAAGTAGTAGTAGTACGAGGAAGAAGAAAAGAATGGCGAATCGAAAGAGAATGTAAATGAAAAAGAAGAAGAGGGAGGTAGGATCTTCGTGGTTGTGAATCTCTTAATAATAAACTAACATTACAGTGGGGAATCTGAAGCTGCTTCCATGGAAGAGGAGAGGTCCGAAGAATTCGGGATTTGCAGAAAACCAATGAGAAATGTTGTTGTTGTGGAGCCGTCAATGTCACCAACACCATAATCGAATCGAAACGAAACGGTCCCGTTAAAAGAAGAAGAAGATGCTCTTTTGATTGAGTGACTTTTTTTTTTTTTTTTTTTTTTAAGCCCGGCTGGACGATTGTCCCATAAAGGGGAGATATAAGTGTCTCACAAGAGGAGAGAACTCTAAAAAGGAAAATTTAAAGCATACCCATGTATGAGGAGGGTATCGAATTCACGACCTCTCGATTGAGTGACTGCGAGATGGTTCGTGAAGTTTTTTGTGGGATGGTTCCGACTTTTAAAAAATCATATCAGATTAATTTTTACTCGTGTTAGGTCGGTTGACAAAGCGGTAAGATGCTGATAAAAGTGACGACTCTATATGAGCTGAAATCAATATTTTAATTTTTCTTAAAGATAGAAAATGTCAAATCGGCTAAATTAATTAATTTTTATTTGTTTTTTATTCTCCACTTTATGACTAATTCGAACTCGATCTTAATTTGACCCGTAAAATAACTAATAGCGGAGAGGGCATGTCCCATACGTCAACTAACTTCGGCTGTTCCATTCCATACGTTTTTATCGTGTGGACTTTATTTTTTTGCGGGAGAATCTGAGGCCAGTATATGATTGAAGTAGAAGGGGGCCCTGGATGATTCTAAAAGTATGTGGACTTTTGAAAAAAAAAAAAAAGTGGATTTCAGAATCTTGGGCTGGGACATGGTGGCCCAAAAGGTTATGTACTCTAGAAATTCTTTCTCACCCTTTTTTCCATAACTTTTCTTTTGGGAGGGAACTTTTTAATTATTATTATTATTAAAAAGTATGGGAGACATAAGAAGCAGAGACTATGACTCAATTTGGATTGGATTTTTGTTTAGATTTAGATTTGGGTTTAGGTTTAGGTTTAGGTTTGGATTTGAATTTTGGTGGGAGAAGCTAAAAAATTGACGGGAAAAATTCAAATTTAATTTTTTTTTTCAAATAATGTTCAATTCCAAATTTTGGCCTCAAAATTTTGAAATTTGAGTTTCTCTCGCCAATTTTAGAGGCTAAACTTTGAACTTGAACGATTATTTGAAGAAAAAAATTTGAATTTGAATTTTTTCCGCCAAAATTCAAACCTAAACTCAAACCAAAACCAAAACTCAATTCAAATTGAGCCTACGAGTGAGGTTTGAATTAAAAACCTTTATATATTAAGGTCTGAATTTTGACATTGCATGTTCATACGTTGGAGAGGAGCTAAGAAACATAAATAAGAAGACAATTTAATTTTGTCTTTATGACTTCATGAAACTTTTGTGTCCGACTGTTACTTGCTTCACATATTGGATATACTGCTCCTTATTTGAAGAAAATAATATTAGTAAGAGGGACGACCGTTGGGACGAAAACTGTAACAGTATATCGAAGTATATATAAAAATTGCAAAAAAAAAAAAATTATTGGAGATTTGATAAAATATTCCAAACGACATATAAAATTTACTATAGCTAGTAGTATTTTTTTATAAATTTTAGGGGTGACTGCCACCCCGCCTCCCTCTGTCTTCGTCCCTAATTAGTCATACAATTTTATTTTATTTTTTTGCGAAAAAAAATAAAATCACTCGAATTTTATTAAATAGAAGAGTCAACAGTCCAAAATAAATAAGAAATCAAGTACATATATATATATATATATAGTATCCATAAAAAAAATACATGTATGTATATATATAGTCACACTTTGTAATTGAATTTATTTTTTTCTAGTACGTATGTGCAATATTGCATAGTGACCCCATTTCACTCTAAAAAAAAATTGATAAAAGATAAAATACGAGCTTCTTTTAGTTAGTGTTCAAAAGAGTAATCGATGATTCTAATTTGTTCAAACTCCTGATTATCCGAGAAAGAATTGAATAATTTAACTTAGTTGATATCGTGTCATTGGCACCAATTACAGTCGTTCTACCTATAAAAAAATAAAAATAAAAAGTCTGCTCTACATATAGGATTAAAGCCACACAAAAAATAACAACTAATATTGCAACTCAATAATACATATTAATAGTTGCCCTTTATGTCCGATTTGTGAAAAAGAAGAAGAGTCGATTGAGCATGTATTAAAGAAATGTGCTAAAGCTGTGGAAATGTGGAATACTCTGAAATTATATGATCAGTTTCCTAACATGCTTAATTTAGAGTTTGATGATTGGCTTAAAATTGGTGCTAAAGCTATGGACTTTGGATTGCAAGAAATGGGACTATTTTTAATTCTGAAGCTAAGGCAGCAGACACAGCCAAGTAAGCAATCCAGAGAGCTATGGAGTTTAGTTTTCTTGGGGGTGGAACTCGAAACAATGTTTCGAAATCTGCTATTAGGGTATCATGGATAAAGCCACACAACGGTTGGAAAAAACTAAATGTCGACAGGTCTTCGTTTGGCAACTCGGAAAAGGGGGGAACGGGAGGGCTTATTCGGGATCATAATGGTGATTGGCTTGGTGGATTATGTAGATCCATTGGGATTTGTTCGAATAACGTTTTTTGAGCTATGAGTTTTAAGAGATGGATTGAATTTAGCCTTTAACTTAAATATTGATCTTCTTGAAGTTGAAATGGATGCTAAAGTTATTATTCATATTGTTTTAAATGCTGACACTTCTATTCATCCGTTATCCACAATTATTTGTGATTGCAGGGTTTTGTTGAGCAGACTTCGAGAGTATAGAATTACTCATGTTTATAGAGAAGTGAACGCTTGCCCGGATCGCCTAGCTAAAGCTGGAGCACAGCTGCCATCTACTGATTTCATTATGTTTCAATCTTCACCCCCTTTTGTTAGCCAACTAGTGACGGGGATGCCCATGAAGTTTATTTTGAAAGATTGGTCTGTAATGATACTAACATTAGCTTTAGCATTGTTTTTTGATTATATATTATATGCACTTGTTTCGTACTAAAAAAAAAAGAAGAGAGAATCACTATTTATACCCATTATCTAACTTTGAAAAGTAAGTTATAACCTTTATCTTTTTAGCGTGCCATATATAGCCAATACAATTTTCGAGGTGCCATTTATACCCAAACTGGGCGGAGTCCGATGAGGGAGGGTGGCGTAACAAACGTGTGGCAAGCATGTACGGATTTCCAAGGGGGCGATTTCGTCAACCCAAGGAATGAGAACGGGTTGTATCCAACCCATTTTCATATCCGATTCAATTTGACCCGAAATCCCAACCACATCATCTTCTTCATCACAATAGCCCATTTATCTCAAAATCAAGCAATATATGGCAGTTGATGAATAAAATAGAATGCAAATCATTGAAGCAGCATATTCAAAATTGAAATTTAATTCAAAAATTGACTCAGCGGACCGACTAAACTCATGGCCTTACAGTCTTCTTCCTCGGCAAGCTGTTAAGTTTCTGGTGGTCGGGCAACTGGTGCTGGGACCTTCCGATTTGCTGGTCATCACGCCTGTGGAGAAGCCCAGAGTCCGCCACTGCATTTTTTATATTTTGGCAATTGAAAATGAAGATTCCGTCTGCATGAACAGCCCAGCAATTTGCAATTTTTTGGTGACCAAAGACCTTTTCTTTGAATATTTCAGATGGATTTCTTGAGAAAATAGGTGGAGTAGTAGTAGTTTGAATTGACAACTCAAAAATTTATGGTCCAAACTTTCCTTTGCAATTTAAATTCAGCTCAATCGACCATTTTTCAAGATTCTGAGAAACTTAACACTTGAAAGAGTGTTCAAGTTCCAATATTGATAGCAAAATCGGCTATATTTCACTTAAAAACTAGAACCCATTTCCTTGAATGATTCAGAAAATTTTAAACTATTGGGCCTAATCGGAGAAGATGGAGGGGAAGAAAGAGGATTTTTTTTTTTTAAATTAGTTGGAGTTAGGGATGAAATATGTTTGGACGATTTTGTCCTCTGCAAAATCAACCATGTGAGCTGCACATGATCTCCGCCGCCCTCCCTCACCGGATTCCGCCCAGTTTGGGTATAAATGGCACCTCAAAAATTGTACTGGCTATATATGGCACGCAAAAAAGATAAAAGGTATAACTTATTTTTCAAAGTTAGATAATAGGTATAAATAGTGATTCTCTCAAAAAATAATAATACATATTAGATCAAATTTGCATATTAGCCCCTCCAAGCTTCTGAAAATCACAATGAAATCGAGGGAATCAAGCATTTCACTCGAGAAGCGCGGCAAATAAACCTGCCGCTATTTTAGCCTCTTTATCGGAGTATTTCTATGGCGATACAAATATTTCCGAAATTCAAATGCTTCCGGCAGCGAAATTCAACTGTTTGAGGAACTCTGTTGAGGCTTTAGAAAAATTAGGATCGGAACCAGATTCAGAAAGCAAAAGTAAGTGCTTTAAATTTACTTCAGCAAATTTCTTTGGTACCATTTCGTAGATCGCTATTTTTCTTCTTCGTGATTTATGAATTTTATGTCATTATCTCGTGCTTTATTATGGGAAAATGATGGATTATTTTGAGGTTATGAATGTTTTGATGGGAGTTTGACTATGTCTAGTACAATGTAGCTATAATTGTCGCATATTTGATTGAATTCCTTCCTTTTAGATTCTAACCTGATTAGCCGGGTCAAATGCCTTGATACAGACCGTGGATATATTCACAGACCAGAGTTCATAACAATCACAGACGAAGTTAAAAAAAAACATTATAGGAGAATCAAACCACTTTATTAAACAAAGTTTGAGTACATTTATTGAACAGCAAATGGATTTGGTATACAATTACACAATACAGGACACTAAGAGCAGGGCCATTTTAGGACACACATAATAGAATCTTAGATGCTAGTATATACAACTAAGTAAATATAGCAAGGGATGATTCACAGAGTCTGTTCTCTAGTGCCATTTCGAAATGGCTTTATTTTGGTGGGGGAGATTGGGTGGCGCAGTTTATCAGTTGGGAACGAATGTGCCAATATAGCCAAGGCCGACTATGAAGAAAGCTCCGGCTTGCAACAACAGATACACGAAGAAGTGATTGTTCGCAAAGAGCAAGTTGTAGATAGCACAGTGCAGCATGAACATTCCCATTAGTATCTCCAAAATGTGGACCCTGCTTGCAAGATTAAATTGGGTGAGTTGATCTGTTACGAGTGTTGCCACTGATGTTGGAAAAGAAAGCGAATTCTGTATCAAGAAGGTTGTATAACGTTACCTTTCTCCAATGCGGGATCTTGGTCTCCTTGATGGTGCTTTTCCAGTATACTTTTGTTTCATCATGTTGCCAAGCTTCTCGGTCACAACCCATTCATTAACTCGGTTGGCTTCTAGAAGTCCTATAATTGCTGCCTTGGACCGATGTAGGGACATGACATTCTCGAACAGTATCCAGAACACGAGCAGGTGTGAGGATCTGTATTGAAATAAGTTGAAACAAGAATTTATTGATTTCAAGCAAGAGCAGTAGGAAATTAAAAAGAGCAACACTTACCTTGGAGTAGAAGCTGCATTTAGAATTGTAATGATTGCTGGAAGATAAACAGCTATTGGCTTTGGAAGATGGACTTCAGGAATTAAGATAGTTGCTGGGATTACGATACAGTAGAAGAAAAATGTGACCCAGTGTGCAATTATCTTCCTCACAAAGAAGAAGGCGTAGATGACATGGAATTTTTTTCCAGATGGACACACGCTGCATTTGAAAGAAAGAAAAAAAAACCCGGTTCTGAATGATTAGATAAAATTGCCCTGGAATCAAAATACCCTGAATAGTAAGAAGTCAATGTCTAATACCTCACAAAGCATGATCTCTTTGAACATTTTTCTGAGGAGATTGGCTGGACCACATGACCAGCGATGCTGCTGGTATCTGTAAGCCTTGAAGGTACTTGGAAGTTCATTCTTGACCTACGAAAAAACATGTAATTCATTCAATCTAATGGATTTTCTTAAGTTTCTTGAAGAAGTGAATTTCATAGTCTAAAAACTCACATATAAATCTCCCACGAAGAGAAATTTCCAACCCTTAAGGCTAGCCCTTACAGCGAGGTCCATGTCCTCCACTGTAGTCCTATCTTTCCATCCTCCAGCATCATTGATTGCTTTAATTCGCCATACTCCAGCAGTTCCTTTATGCAAATAGAAAACATTAGTTGTAGTCTCTAGGAAAAGTTATTAATCTAGCTTGCTTAAGAATCAATTTTCATAAAATAATGTCATGTATGGTTTACCATTGAACCCAAAGAATGAGTATGTTGAAGATCCTACTTCTTGTTCCACACTGAAGTGATAGTCTAGTGACATCTCCTGCAGCCGCGTCATTAGACATTCATCTGCATTCACTGCAGAAAGAAATAAACTATGATCAGAACTTTATGTATAGTGGCCAAGTTCTAAGTTGAAGACAATGTTTACATTACCAAATTTCCATCTGGCTTGAACCAATGCCAACTCTGGGTTACCAATAAGATAAGGAATGGTCCTCCAGAGAAAGTCTTCTTCAGGCTGGAAATCTGCGTCGAAAATAACAACATATTCACAATCTTCAACATAGTCCTTTCTTAGACCTTCTCGAAGTGCCCCTGCCTTGTATCCGTTCCTGTTGTTCCTTGTTTCATACTTCACGTTCACCCCATTATCTCTCCATTTGCGACACTCCATCTCCACCAATGTCTGCATATGAATTTTCTTATCACTTTAGCAAATTTACAAACTTATTTTAGATTATATTCAGTTGAAGGAGATACCCTTAGGACTTCGTTGGTGGAGTCATCAAGAACCTGAACAATTAGCCTATCGGATGGCCACGAAAGTGCACATACAGCTCCAATGGATAGCTTGTAAACCTGAGGAAGAAAAAATCTGATTCTGTTCTACACATAGGTACTTTGTTTTCCGGAATAGCAGTAATAACTGAGTAAACTAATTGCCTTTTTCTGGTTCTTCCATAATAATGTGCCATAATTGTGAAACTTAGGCAGGGAGAATTTCCTTCTATGCTGAAAAAATCTGTCATGTGGTATATTAAACTATTTTATTTTCTTACCTCCCTTATGTGGATATGAATGTACATATAGATATAATCCAAAAATGCATACATTTGTCATCAAATTTCTTACTTAATTATGATCTTTAGTCTGTAAAATAATTTGGTTGACATTTTTGCTTATCTGATAGGAAAAGGACAACATTGATGTTGATGCACCGGCTCATAATACTTTTTTGCCGTTGTCTGCTAGCGTAGATCACAAGCTTTTCTGGGCAGCTATACGTAAGTCATGTTATAATATATGTTTTTACTTTTGTTTGTAAGTAGAGTACGTACCTAAATTTTAAATAGGAAATAATCAGGATGGACTTTAGTGCATCTATCTACCTAATTTTTTCATCCTGATTGACCAGTTCATCTAAATTAGTCACTGCTTAAGTACTATGGAGCTTGCTAACTTGAATCATAGACAACAACAACAACAATAGCATAACCCATTAAGTCCCCAATAATTGGGGGTATGGGCAGGGATGGACGGGATACAAACCTAACCTTTGTCAAAACAAAGTGGCTGATCCCAGGATACCACTGAAACAGATGTATTGGAGACTAACCTAACCTTTGGCAACAAGTGCACAAAGTGGTTGCTCATATAATACACATGTAACAATGGTCCCCTATGCCGTCGCGTTTGCTACAGAATCATGCCCTCAAATCAAAGCCAAAAGGCATCAGAGAAGGCAGACCCAAGAACCATTTTGATTTATGTGCACATCACCATAACTTGAATCATAGACATCTGCGAAAATTACTCATATCAGTATAAGCTTGAACTATATGCAAGTGAGAACAGATTGTAGTTAAACTTTTGTTTCCATCTGACTAAAGGAAAGTAGAACCTCTTTCTCTGAAAAAAGTCAGATCACCAGTATTATATTTCCGGTGACATATAAACATCGTGACAACCAAGATTAGTATCATAGGCGACTAAATCCATTTCTGATAACTCATAGTTATGCTAGTTATGATTTTATAAAAGTAGTAAAGAAACAGATAGTTAGGAAAAGGGAAGGAAAGGTGATGAAAGGTGAAATACATAGGGCGTGTTGAACATCTGATTGTCTTTCAAGTCTCCCAACACTAATGGGAATTAATTGCATCTGATTTTTATGGACGTAGTGTATCTAGATGAAGGTTGAAGAATGATATATTTAAATGGATTGCCTAGAATACAGAGGAAAATAGAACCGGAAATGGAGGAATACTGAGCATGTCAGTCATACCTCTTTCTCGTTAAACATAGGGATTTGGACCAACACTATAGGGAAGTTTTTGTTTTGCTCGAGGTCTTCTTTTATGGCTTCAAGATTATACTTGGTGTAGCGTTTCTTGCCCAAACACTTGACAAGTACAATCACTATTGCCATGTAAACCCGTTCAAGGAAAAGCATGACAGACATGCCTATGCATAAATATAATGCAAACCGCAGTAGTGGTACAAGTATTGGAACTCGTATACGCTCCCATGCATGGTAGAGGCTTTTGGAAGTTTCATCATACAGTTTCTCATCAGACCCTTGGGAAGCTAAGTTCCTCATGTTGACTGGAGGGCTTCTGTGGGAGAAGTATAAGATTTCGAACTTGGGAGGCCAGGAACGATAGCCCCTAGAAGATAAAGGAAATGAACTGATGCAAGAGGTGCATCACGTAATCAGTGTGTTTAATGATGCAAGTTTTTGCTTTATATATATATATATATATGGGAAAGCAAAGTTGAAGGCGAGGACTTGGATTGACATGGATTTAGACTTAGCTGGAAGAATGCTAGTAAAATGAGTAATCCGTAAAAATGAAGTTCTTCGGGGGAATAGACACACGGTGTACATGCAAGTAAAGGTGTTGCAACGAACCAAACTTGCTAGCTGGAATTCTGGCTTTTCCCACCGACATGCAGTTGGAGAATTCAAGTTCTGATAATTTTGATTACGCTTGTACTTGACTCCTTTTTGTGGTGAGCCATGTCATGGTAGTTCTGTTATTTTGGTTTTTATCCTTGTTACATTTTAAACTTGGTGTTTTTCAACCTCGAGTCGAGTTTCTACTCGTTACCCAGCTTTGGGAGTTGATGCTTTATATGTGAAGGTGTTATTAATTCAACATTCTCTAGATATTCCTTCGAATGTTGAAAAACAAAATTGAGAATGACGGAAAAGGAAGGTAAAAGAAAAAGACATTCAATTTAGTTTCGGGTACTATATAAGGAAAGAGAGGATTCCTTCTTTATTCCAAGGGATCTAGGAGTAACTAGAATCCTACTAAGAAAACAATCCAATTCAAATTGTTAAGGTCATAACTCAGATGTAAGTGGCAATATTAAGGGTCTAATACACTCTTCCCTATGTTGCCTCTCTACTTTCAAAGGCGCCAAAAGGCAAATAATGTTTTATTATGATGAATCCAACTAAAGGATCTTTATACCAGAGGTTGAGGGATTAATTCTCCTAGGCCTGAATATGGTTGCATTATTTTAGGAGGTATACATGTAAAAATACTGTATTATTCCTTTATTAATATCTGAAAAAAGGATGTGTTGTTTCCTTGAATCTGAAAAAAAATGAAAAAAAAGTAAAAAAAATTTCTAAAGGAACACTCTACAATCTCGGTGCGGTGCGGTGCGGTGGGCAAGACCATGGTTAGCTTGATGGTAGAAAGATAAGTTCATGTACACCTCATGACCTCGGTGGAGAGACATTGATATTTCAGTAAAACAACATGTATTGCGTGTATCTGGACTTGGATATGGACATCAAGAGTTTTTACAACATCATCTAAGTTGTCCATTTAAGTGTGTATCGATATTTTCTTCGAAAGTATGATCATAAGCAGTCGGTTCGGCTTGGCATATATGCGTAATTCGTAATTGTTGCTTTTATTGCTGTCAATAGTTAGACATATGGAATTATCCTGCGCTAATTTGTTTTCTTTGAATCTGTTAGTGATTCAAATTCGGTAGGTGTATTTCAGATTAGGCAAATAATTATGTAACAAATACAGTTACTGTGCCCCTAAAATGCATATGATGTGATAGACGGGAAATGATTAATGCCGAAATAAGTTCATTTCTTAGTTGATATGGTAATTGTTCCTTGTCCAATCTCCTATAAATCTGAATTGGTTGAAAAAGAAGTTTTTGCAGCATAAAAATAACTAGTCTATTGTTAACGTGTTGTTAAATTATCAATCAAGTTCTTCTAGTGTTTAGAATGGCAGAAGTCTTGTCTAATGGCTTGTTCTTGATTGCTGAAAAAAGTGCTTTTGGACAAAGGTGATTCGAAAACTAAAATAACATTGTTATTTTAAACAGCATTAATGAGCAAAAGTGGTTTCCAAAAGCACCTGCAGGTAGCTTCTCAAGAATACCTCTTTAAAGCTTATCCAAACTAAAATTGGAAGTGAAAAAGCAGTCTAGAACCACTTAACACAGCTTTTGGCTTAAAAAAAGATATAAGCAGTTTATCTTAAGCAACTAAGAACAGACCCTAATAATGACTTGGTGAACCTAAGTTGCAATTTCGGACAAGAAACCAAGCTTTTGTGTAATAAAATGAAGGTAGTATACATGTTATTATTGACATGCCAAATTATATGGAATATTGAGTTGTCTTTTACCTTTGTGCAACTGTTAATGGACATAGATTAGAGATGCAATCACCTATTTCCTGTCCTTCACGGTGCCAATGCTTCAAAAAGCTCTTTGCCATTTAGAAAATCTTGGTGTTTTTTTACTAATAACACATACATGTAGTCGATAAAGATACCGTTGTTGTTAAGGCCACAAGGCACACATGGTTGAGGTGCAAGGCGTAAAAAGACACGCATTTCTTACAGAAGGTGCACTTTGAACATAAAATATTACTCTCTCGGTTTCATAACAAAAGTCCTTCAAGGTAGTTTAGCATAGTCTAAGGAAGAGGGAGACATGAGATATTTTTACTATTATACTCTTAAATAATTTAGATTGTTCTCGAACCCATCCCATTTCTCTCTATGGTAAGGGTAGTTTTAGAAATATATCTTTAACGTTGGAAAATGACATATTTTGGTACGAGATGGAGTGTCTAAACAGACCTCTATTCTGAAATGGAGGGAGTATATATATTTATAGCATGTGAATTTCTATAAATATAATAATAGATAATCATAAATAGCATAATGAAATTTTAAAAATGAAAGACTCTAATGCCTAATCATCATAATCCTTTGAATCCCAAGAGAAATAGTCTTCAATCCTCTATAGTTTGTTAATGCATGTTTTCATTTCCTTGGTAGTTAAACATTTATTTCTTTAATGGTAAACGGTCTTTTTGAGTGTTTCTCTTCTTTTTTTGTGCTCCCAAAGGATTAGTTACGCGAGGTACGCCCTAGCGCCCGGAGCCTTTACCTTGCTGATTCGGGGGGCGCCGGAGATGTTGAGGCGCTTTGCCTCGCGCCTTAGCATCTTGTGTCTGAGTCACGTGCCTTAACAACATTGAAAGGTGCTGTGAAATTCGGGTGTATCGAAACTGCTGCAATTAATGCTCTTTGAAATGGCTTAATGGCTTATGCTACATTTCAGTTATGATTTTCTAGTTAGTTATTTCCTCTTCCTTACCTTCTGGGAACAATTATTACTTTTTCTTCTCTGTAGTTTCTAGTCGACTGTTTATACATGTGGGGTTTTGACTGCAGGATAATGATTGAACTAATAGGTAAGTGAAAGTTTGGCCGTTGAAATTAAATTTTGGGCCACCTTAAATATATTAGAACCTTCGGGACTAAAGAAAAAAACAAAAAGTTTATGTCAAGGGAACAGACTATTCGAAGAGAAATATAATTGAGAGTAACAAACCAGGAAAGCTAAACATGTGAAAGAGGTCGATAAAATAGCTTAATGATGTGGGTTGCCATGGTCAGGAATGTGGAACTACAAGGCTAGCATACACGGAAGAGTATAACCTGGTATTAGTAAATGATCTGGAATCTAAATTTGATAGTGTAGTGTAGTTGGTAGTGCTTAATACACGCACGCTACTAATCATCTTACCGGAAGCCAACCATGAATGCCTCTTTAAACTTTCTGGAGTGAGATTAAGGTCATTTAGTAGATTATTTCCAATATTTTCATTCTTAGATAATGTAAAATTTTAAAAATGAAAGACTCTAATGCCTAATCATCATAATCCTTTGAATCCCAAGAGAAATAGTCTTCAATCCTCTATAGTTTGTTAATGCATGTTTTCATTTCCTTGGTAGTTAAACATTTATTTCTTTAATGGTAAACGGTCTTTTTGAGTGTTTCTCTTCTTTTTTTGTGCTCCCAAAGGATTAGTTACGCGAGGTACGCCCTAGCGCCCGGAGCCTTTACCTTGCTGATTCGGGGGGCGCCGGAGATGTTGAGGCGCTTTGCCTCGCGCCTTAGCATCTTGTGTCCGAATCACGTGCCTTAACAACATTGAAAGGTGCTGTGAAATTCGGGTGTATCGAAACTGCTGCAATTAATGCTCTTTGAAATGGCTTAATGGCTTATGCTACATTTCAGTTATGATTTTCTAGTTAGTTATTTCCTCTTCCTTACCTTCTGGGAACAATTATTACTTTTTCTTCTCTGTAGTTTCTAGTCGACTGTTTATACATATGTGGGGTTTTGACTGCAGGATAGTGATTGAACTAATAGGTAAGTGAAAGTTTGGAGGTTGAAATTAAATTTTGGGCACCTTAAATATATTAGAACCTTCAGGACTAAAGAAAAAAACAAAAAGTTTATGGCAAGGGAACAGATTATTCGAAGAGAAATATAATTGAGAGTAACAAACCAGGAAAGCTAAACATGTGAAAGAGGTCGATAAAATAGCTTAATGATGTGGGTTGCCATGGTCAGGAATGTGGAACTACAAGGCTAGCATACACGGAAGAGTATAACCTGGTATTAGTAAATGATCTGGAATCTAAATTTGTTAGTGCTTAATACACGCACGCTACTAATCATCTTACCGGAAGCCAACCATGAATGCCTCTTTAAACTTTCTGGAGTGAGATTAAGGTCATTTAGTAGATTATTTCCAACATTTTCATTCTTTGAAGCATTAATCTTTTTTGTGGTTTCAAAGGTTCTTGAAATACAGCTTCTTTGTATCTTGCAATTTGAAAAGGCCAGAGATTCTCCATAGTGTCCTACTTTGATTTGTGTTTTTGTTTGTGTTACTGTTTTGTCGGCTATTTAAAAAAGGAAAGTTTCTCTTGAGCTACTCTGCCTTTCATTTTCCTCTTAGATAATGAATCTTTTTAGGCATTGTTAGGACCTTCTTGTTAGAGTTGATCAAATTAATTTGATCATATTGTACTTTTTAGTCCTCTTTTCTGTTTTTGAAATCTTCTGAATTGATTGGACGAGCTAAAGAAAACTTCGACTTGCCATATGAAGCCTTGTTGTCATTCCTCTGTATCGTTTTTATCTATCCTCTAGAAACAGGGATACTTTTCTTTGAATATATCGTGTTGAATGAAATTTTCAGGGAAGCAGTGGCAGAACTAAAGAAGGGACGTTTTATGCGCATTCATAATCATTTGGTTGCGTAACAGCTGAATTGTTTGTGAGAAGATATGTGAGTCCCCCACAGGTGAAATTTTGGGTTTGGTTTGTGATGTAACTCTATCCAAATGCAATCTGTTGGGGCTTGATTTTCGTATAAAGTTTTTGATTGATATTGGGGACATCCATTTCTCTGTTCTCCTGGGGAGTAAAAAACGGTTATATAGCTGTTTTATATGCATTTGCATTTTTTTTTTTTTGTGGTTAAGTTTTTTTCTTTGATAACGACCACAAGTAGTCATTTTTCTGTTTTATGTAGCCGATTCTAATTAATTGAGAGACTTGGTTATTCTAAATGAATATTCTTATTGCCTTGGATGCTTCTGTTGTCCGAATGAAAAGTTCAAACGTGATTAGGGATGGCAATTTTACCCGTGACCCGCTGATCCGCCCTGCCCCGATGACTTTTGGGCCCGCCCCGCACCGTAGAGAGAACGGGGCAGATCGCCCCGCCCCGCGAACGGGGCAGATCGGGGCATGGTATTTTTTTCCGCCCCGCCCCGCCCGCCCCATTTATATTAAATTATTATAATATTGTTATTATTAAACATAATCATGTTTAATTTTCATTTTAATATACTAATTGTACTTGTTTGAGAATTGATTTGGGATAAAATTAATTATTTTTTTAAAAAATTAAATATTTTTTTAAAAAATTAATTATTTTTATGATAAAATTAATGATTTTTTGGATAAAATTAATGATTTTTATGATTTTTAAAAAAATTAATTATTTTTATGATAAAATTAATGATTTTTATGATTTTAATTTTTTTGATAAAATTAATGATTTTTATAATTTAAAAAAAATAATGATTTTTTTTAAAAAATAAAATAGAATGGGGCTAGGGCGGGTCGGATCTCGCCCTGCGAGTGGGTGGGGGCGCGGCGGCGAAACTTTTTTGATCCGAGTGCGGGCGGGGCACAGATCAACAGGGCGGGGCAGGGCGTGGTATTTCAGATACCCGCCCCGATCTGCCCCATTGCCATTCCTAGACGTGATGGTGAAACTCTGCAGTCCGGCTCCTATGCGGAATAGGAAAAATTTTGCACCGTGCGGAATAATCTGGGTCATCGGATTATAGTTTTAACGACCTAGATTTGGAGAGATAAAATTTGCTGCTGGACTTAAAAAATAAAAACTTTTCTCTCCAAATCTGAACCGTTCAAAGTTATCATCCGACGATCCAGATTGTTCCGCACTGTGCGAGCTTTTCCTGTTCCGCATAGGAGCCGGAGTGGAAACTGTGACAGTTTGGGTGGGTTATTTGAGCCCATACTCTGGGAAAAATTCGGCATGAGACGGACCCAATGAGTACGGTCTCACATTCCTCTCACATAAATTAGGGAGGACCCATCTGATTGACCTGTGGGATCTATCCTGCAGGTGGGTCCTGTCTAAATTTATATGAGAAGAGTGTGGGGCCGGATCCATTAGGTTCGCCCCATGCCAGACTTACCCCATACTCTGACATGTTCTTCCAGAGAGTCCGATTATGGTCAGAAGGTTTCAAATCTTCTGCATCTTAAGGGAGTCTGGATATGATTCAGAACGATCAAAATTTAATGCATAATGAACAATTTTGACCGTTCTGATCGTTATATAAATCAATGATTCAAGATTTTGTTTGGGAACATTTGTTGTGAATTTTCAGAGATTAATTACATAAAATATATGTTACATGCATACCTAAGCAGTGGCGGAGTTTCATGTAGTCCCCTCAAAATTTTCAGAAACGACAAATTTTTTATAGAAAATTTGTTTTGTGATATTTTCTTATTAATGTTGTATTTCGCCCCCCAAAAATTTTAAGTAAGAAATTTACTCCTATGATAAATTTCTGGCTCTGTCATTGTGTCTAAGGTTAAGGATATGTGTTCAAGCCCATGAGCCCACCCCCAGCCTTGCAAGAAATATCTATGAATTTTTTTATGTATTAATTAATTAATACTCCCTCCATTCCCTATTAATTGTCGTTTAGGAGATATCTAGGTATCCAAATTAATTGTCGTTTAAGGTTCTTTTATTAGTTGTCAACAATTTATTTCAATTATACCCTCAACATTTTCCTTTCTTTTCTTTATTGATGTATTAGTGAGAGAGAGGGAAGGTGGGGTAATATTGGAAGTTTAGGTGAAAATGACAACTTCCTTAATTTTCTCAAATTGTCTAAAGAGTCTTATATTTAGGAATGGAGGGAGTATCTATGAATTCATATAGACATATACAATCCAAAGCTCAATGATGGGCCTTTCATTTTCCTTTTTTTGAATATGTAATATTGATAAGTAAGTTAAGTTAAACTTGTTTTGTCTTTAATTCTCAAGGATTGTTGATGATAAGTCACGGATTTGAGTCACATGGAGATCAACTTCATGAATAAATTTAACGCATTCAGGCTATTACAAAACAAAATATGGCCATTACACTTTAAATTTTTTGATATTCGTTCATATCTACTTCTCGCTATTTATGTTTCTCTCTTTTTTCTTTTTACTTGAGGAATTAGGGATAGAGGTTCGTAAAATGACATGGGAATAGTAAAAGAAATTATGAGGATAAACAAGATAAAAAAAATAGAACGTTCAATTCAAAAGGTTGAAAAAATGTGGAATACGAATATTTGGCACTTTTTTTTTTTTTGGGAAGAAAGGGATTGTCTTGTATTAACTTAAGGGTGTGCTTGGACAAGGTTTGGCTTGAGACTGGTTTGGTTTGGTCTCACTTTTGGAGTGAAATGCCCAAAATTTGACCACTTAAAATAGGCGGGAAACATTCAAATTCAAATTTTTTTCTTCAAATAATCATTCAATTCTAAATTTTTTTCTCTAAAATTATCGGGAGATGTTCAAATTCCAAATTTTTGAGGCCAAAATTTGAATTTGGACGATTATTTGAAAAAAAAATTGAATTTGAATGTTTCCACTATTTTAAGTGGTCAAATTTTGGGCATTTCCCTCCAAAAGTGAGACCAAACCAAACCAGTCTCAAGCCAAACCTTATTCAAGCACACCCTAAAAAAGAACAAGTACAAATAGAAAATATGTTTTTTTTAGGTTTCTATCATAACCAACGTCACTATTATGTATAAATAGGAATGTGCTAGGCGGCTAAAATTTAGCTAATCAATTGGCTAAAATTCTTAAAAATTCCCAAATTGATATTTTCATTACCAATTGAAAAATGCTTTACTATTAGAATTTTGGGGATAGAAACCCTAAACCCCCAAATTTGGGGGTGTTAAATGACTATCTTACCCCCTGCTGGTATAAGGGAATCACCCAACTATAAGGGCAAAAAGGTCCAAAAACACTATTTTAGCCAATAATTCTAGTAGCCTAGCAAGGTCCTTACCAATTATACCCTCAATGAATTTTTCTAATTTTGTTTTTTTATCCCACTCTACAAACTTATTGTCTTAATGGCTATCCCACCCACCTACTAGCTACTACTACACAAAAATCCAACTTCAACTTATTTTCTTTTCCAGCGACCAAACACTTTTTCCGGTCATCTTCTCCGGCAACAAATAATATTTTTCAGTAAAAATAAATAAAATTTATCACAAAATTCTTAAAAACAATAACTCATTTTCATTTTCAATTGATGATATTTGATGAAAAACTCAAATTAAACCTCCATAAATTAAGAATAATCATGTTCCCAAAATCCATGAACCACAAAAAAAAATAACAAAAATCCATAAGCCAAAGGAAACGGTCGCGGTTTCCATTCCATGCTTTTATGTATATTTGATGACAAAAGCAACAATATTCCACCATTTTGGCGGAAGAAATTAATAAACAAAAAAAACAAAAAAAAATGAGCTAATGAAGAAGACAGAAGACAGAAGAAGTTTTGTGGATTTTTTTTTTTTAATTCAAATGGCTTCTAGAGGAAGCAGATCAAAGAAGGTGAAGAGAATCTTCCAGCCATTTAAACTTGAATTTGGGAGCTTCTGTTGATATTTTCATGGTGTAGTTGAAAATATGGGTTTTTTTATGGGTCTGAGCTGGTGGTGGAACAGGGGCAGGTGGTGGTGTGGGGAAGGAGGGGAGGCAGTGTAGGAGGAGGCAATTTTGACAATTTTTCATTTATTTTTTATTTATTTTAATATATAACTCTCTTTTTTAGCAATAAATAATATATAAATCTTATTAAAAAATTATGTTAGTGAAATATGAAATTGAGATCAAAAGAGGAAAAGACAATCAATTTAATATTAGTAAAAATATGGAATGAAATATTAAACGGGGATAGAAGATTCTAGTCTTAAAGATTAATATTATGATTCTATATAATGCGATCACTTGCTAATACTATGAAATTGTTAAAGTAAACATGTCAAGTTCGTTATAGCTCTATATATAAGGCGATCACTTATTAGTACTATAAATTCGTTAAAGTAAACATGTAAAATTCGTTATAGTTCTATATAAGGCGATCACTTATTAGTACTGTAAATTTGTTAAAGTAAACATGTAAAATTCGTTATAGTTCTATATACGTCAATCAATTAAAGTTTGTTATACTACTATATACGTCAATCACTTATTAGTAAACTTCAAAGGTTATATATATATATATATATATATATATATATATATATATATATTTCATTATATGATGATCACTATGAATATGTTATTAGTTAGGGGTCTAATTATAATTTCAAAAAAGTTAATTTCATGATTTTTGGGTCAAATTGTGAATTTAAAAGATTTAATTAGAAGTTTGTGAGTCAATATGTGAAATGGAAATATACTATGCGGGTTTAATTTTTAAAATTTTATAACATTAGAGACCTAAAAGTAATATAATTTATGTACTTATGGTTGCAAATAATATTTTTATAGGGACTTAGGGTATATAAATATGTATAATATGTGGACTTAGGGTATATAAATATGTCACAAATATTTTTGGCCACGTCAGCCATCCGGCCACCAGCGAAACAAATTTTAACTGTCGGATAAAAAATTTGACGACTGAGATCATTTAGGATTGTGGGAGTTAAATAATTTTTTTAATTATTTAACCCAAATAATCTCATCCGTTAGATTCTTAATCTGACGGACACCATTTGTTCTGCACGATGAAGAACAATTAATGTTCCACGTCATAACCGAAGTCCACCTTAATTGCTCCTGACAGTGTCTCAAAAGAAGAGTAGACTTTTGGCCCTTTCTTTTTTACTTTTGAGGGGTTTTTTTTTTCATTTTTTAAAAAAAGTACTGCAGGGGCATTTTTGTCCTGTTGACCAATTTTAACCCAATTTAATCAATTTTTAGTTAATTAGACTTAGTCAAAGATCATTCTCAATGTAAATATATCTTGTAGCGACAGTATTTTATCTCGCGACAACTATTATATTTGGCATTTTGTTAGTGAATACAAAATCACCAGACAAGCCGAGCAACATTTGGACTCATTCACGTGGGCCTCGTGTGTACCAGGCCTCCAGGGTATGGGCTGTTCATGATATTTTAATTTTCTATTTTAATTGAGTTTTCTCTTATCACTTACTATAATTCATATGACTTCACCTCTTATCTCAAGAGTTTGTTTATGGTAAGGTTACAAATTTAATTTACTCAGAGAACAATTTTATGTTGCATTACCAAATTTATAGGTTAGAATTAGTCGAGTAAATATCCAGATCACTGGTTTAACAAAAAATAAAAAATAAAGAGTTTTCTCTGAACCGTCTCAATTTCATTTTAAATTTTAAATTAAACTTCTTATTTCAAATATTTTTTTGTAAAATATTTTTCTGGATAACTTCTTATTTCACTGGTTATCTTATGAACCGTCTCAATCTTTAGGTCTAGGTCTCACTCCACAATGTCAGAGGCGTAATTTAGGGCAGAGATTGATTCAGGTGGGCTTCCACTCGTGATGCATCACATGGCATCCTACCATTGGCTGGGAGTATTTTTCCCACGTGCTTAAACCTATGCATCACGTGGCTACTTTAGAGAAAGAGAGTCATTGGTACTCGATTGTAGTAGTAGGGGTGTTATTTATTACCCACTCAATTCAACAACCAAAACAATAATAGAACAGTGGGTTATAGTTACAACAATGATGTTGCCTGGCTAAGTTCTCCTTCTTCTCTTTTTTTTTTTTCATTTTTTTTTTGGGTTAGGGGTTTGTAGTTTGGGCAGTTGCCCGGTGTTGAACTAGTGACCTCACGGTTATGGGGGTCTGTGGCCATCTTGACAAGTTCTCCTTAATACCTTGTTGAAGAGAGTAGTTCAGGAAAGAGTCAAGGGATTTGGTCGAGTTATAAAAAAAAGGGAGAACTCAAGATGGAGACCAAGTTTGAATCTTAACTTAAGAATGAACACATGCTAAGACAAACAAAGTAGGATGAGGGAAGACTTCAGCACTATTCTAATGCTTAAGTTAGTTCATATTCTAAAGAGAGAGAAAATTTAGCACAATAATCGAGAGCTAATAGAACATAAAGTAAATAAAGTGAAATGAACAGTATTGATAGAAGGTAGTGCCAAAAAGATATTTCAATACATTGTACAGTTCGAAGTGCGGAAATCCTAATTTTTATTATGATTTTGCCAAAGCATTTTTATAGATTATTCATTGAATTCGGTACAGTCAAGTGGTTTCCAAGCGCTTGATCTCGGTCATCCGAGTAGGCTCATATATTCTGGGTCATGCGAAAAGTTCTGCTCAGGGCCTGACTTTGATCCAAACAGGGGCGAAGACAGGGGGGGCGGGAGGGGGGCGCAAATTTTTTAAAAATACTACTCCCTCTATTCCTAAATATAAGACTCTTTAGACAATTTGAGAAAATTAAGGAAGTTGTCATTTCTACCTAAACTTTCAATATTACCCCACCCTCCCTCTCTCTCACTTCTATGTCATAAAAAAAAAGAAAGGAAAATATTGAGGGTATAATTGGAATAAATTGTTGACAACTAATAAAAGAACCTTAAACGACAATTAATTTGGATACCTAGATATCTCCTAAATGACAATTAATAAGGAATGGAGGGAGTACTATTTATCGAAATTTTGAAAAAAATTATCAATTTTGCCCCCCAAGAATTTTTTTTTGCCACTTTTATCGCCCCCAAGAATTTTTTGCAATTTCGCCCCCCAACACCAAATTTCTGGCTTCGTCCCTGGATCCAAACCTATTACTCAAAGAGACTTTTTTATTGGGCCCAAGTCAATCAAGCCAAACTATTATCTTGGTCCCATCGAACAACAAATATCAGGTTCATGAAAGAAAAGAAGAAAGTTGGGAATGATTATAACATTATTGTACTCCTGGGATGAGTGAATATAAATAGAGGGGTTTGCAGGCTATGTTTTTCACAGTCTGTCACACAAAGTTTGGAGTATTTTCTTTTAGGTTCGACCTGTAATCTTCTGAACTACGAGTTATCTCTCCTGAACAAAAAAGATGTTTAGTTTTATCTGCATTTGCACCTGCATCTCTCTTCCTCTTCCTCTTCTTCTTGATCTTCTAAATTAGAGGAACACGGCCATGAGAAGAAGAAAGAGTTGAATTTAAGGTGAAGGTGCTAATGCAGGCAAATGTAATTACATCTTTGACCTTTTTCGATCTCCTTGATGGATGGAGCTGCAAACTTGCATTGATCGTAAGTCAACCGTGGGGTTGCGTCATTTTCTATTGTTAGCTTATTGATGGATACATTTGGAGGTATTTTTAATAACTACATCTTCGAAATTACTCAATCCGTTCCCTTATTATCTGTCCACTTTGTATTATGCATTGTGAATTAAAATTTTATTAATTTATATAATTGGATATGGTATAATGTCAAATATGACGTTTTTTAATTTTATTCACAATTTAATCATATATTTTCTTCTCTCTATGTTATTCACTCTCCAACATTTAATGTAAGTGATAAGATTGGAAAAATCATCATTAATAATCTCTTCATTTAGAAAGTGGATAAATAATTAAAATGGTAATATGGATATATAATTTAGGACGAAGAGAGTAATATCATAGTCCTTTGAGAAATGTTGGAATATTTAGCTACCATTGTTAATTTAAGATCCCTATATCATGATACAAAGTAGTATAATGTATTTAGATAATGTTTTGTTACGTAATAAAATTGAAAAGTTAGTTCAAATCTTATCTCACAGACAATTAAATTTGTACGAAACTCAAGGATTACATTTTCGAAGCCATACACCGTCAAATTCTCACCTTTGTAATTATGTCTAACGAAGAAATTAATCAAGTGACTGATTTACAATATATATATATATATATATATATATATATATATATATATATATATATATATATATATATATATTAGCTGAATAAGAAGGGTAAAACAAAGTGGCATTTTGTGTGGGATCTTAGAAGACCAGGTACTCACTAACATGGTAAAGAATACATAAATTATATAAATTAATGGAAGGCGCAATTAACAAATTCTAGTTAAACAACTTTTTAATGCATTATTTTTGTTGGAACTAATACTCCCTTTCATTCTAAATTGAATGTCGACATTTGACTTAAATAATACTCCCTCCATTCCTAAATATAAGACTCTTTAGACAATTTGAGAAAATTAAGGAAGTTGTCATTTTCACTTAAACTTCCAATATTACCCCACCTTCCCTCTCTCTCACTAATACATCATAAAGAAAAGAAAGGAAAATGTTGAGGGTATAATTGAAATAAATTGTTGACAACTAATAAAAGAACCTTAAACGACAATTAATTTGGATACCTAGATATCTCCTAAACGACAATTAATAGGGAATGGAGGGAGTAATAAAAAAAAAAAAAATTTGGTCATAGATGAGTTATCATATTATCCTTATTAATCAATGGCGGAGCTAGGGGCGGGAGGGACCCCAACATTTTCTGAAACAACGAATTTTCTATAAGGAAAAAATTATTTTTTGTGATATTTCCTTATAAATATTGTATTTTGCCCCTTAAAAAATTTAAATAAGAAATTTCGCCTTCCAATGACAAATTTCTGACCTACGCCACTATTATTAATTAAACATACTAATGATAGAATTCATACGTGTTAGTAGAAGAACTAGCCTCTTTAAATGTAAGAGGTTAGCAATGAAAATTCAAGAAGAGAATATATTCATACATTCATTTTGGAATTATCTTTACATTCCATTATCTGAAAGGAAAAGTAAATGTCATTTTAGTCTCTGTAAACGACTCACAGCGTCAAGTTCAGGGACGAATTTTATATTGCAAGTTATTTATAGCTACGAACTGTGTAATTTTAGCGACGAATTTGAAACTGCGTGATATTTACATGAAACTCACCCGGGATTTAAAGGTTACTATTATCAAAGGATTCAGCCCGAAAATTGCCGGTCAAGGATAGCTGAAAGTCGACTTACAAAACGGCATCGTTCTCCTCTCCATTATTTGGTACTAGTAAAACCCTACGATTTTCTCTCTCTTTCTCTAAGGGTCTAAGCTGCCCAAAATTCACCGGCTGAGCCAAACCCTAATCGTGCCGCTGCCACCGTTGTCGCCGACGATATGGGAGGTAAATGTCCACATAGAAGAGTGAAGAAGCGCCGTTACTCCCACAAAACACATCGCCGGGAAAAATTTCTTGTCAAAGATATCCTTTTTTTTTGGATTGTTTCCTCTAATTTTGCTTAATTTTATTTTGTTTATTTATTATGCACTTTAATCTGAATTGCTACTGTGAAATATGTGAATTTCCTTTACTATTATGTTCTTCTCACGTGACGACGCCATTTATGATGAGCTTCAGAAGTTCGTGGACGATAGTAAACCCTTGCCTGTTGATGAAGACCTTCCTGGCATGGGCCAATATTACTGCTTCCACTGCGAGTAATTAAAAAAAAATTCTGTTAATTTTTTATTTTTTCCTGTATTTGGTATTTTTGCTCATATATATGTAGTTTTTGTTTTTTTCTTCAAATTTTGTTGTAGTCGATATTTTGCGAATGTGGTGGTGAGGGATGAGCATTTCAAGACTAAGAAACACAAGAAGCGGTAATATACTTGTTTTTATTTTACACTGGATAATGTTTATTTAACATTTGTGAGCAGCCACTTTGTACATTTCCGAAGGTTAGGTATGTCTCCTCCTATTCATTCATTCCCATACCATAAGTATTGCGGAATTAATGAGTTATGCTATTGTTGTTGTAATGTTTATTTACCATAACTTAGCAAAAACAAAATGTTTATTTGCCATAAAGAGATTGTATATTTATCTTTTATGTCAACATTTGTTAGCTTTTCTAAACAAAAAAAATGGGAAATTCCATCTTTTTAAATTTTCTAGTTGGAGAAAAGTGGATAATTGATGGGTTTTTGGTGCTCAATCAATAAAGAAATTCAAGCATATTGCTTTACTTATCTGGAATGTCTTCATGTGAAGAAATTGGTGATTCCTGCCCTTTTCTACAATGTGCTTGTTTTTTTTACCTGATGCGCTTACATTGCTGTTAAGCCATGTTAATGATGCTCTTATTGGCATTGTTTAGCAGTTGCACAAAGCATGTATGTAATTTAATTGTTGTTTTTCTCGCAAGGGGGAGAATTTGAGAAGACTCTATAGTGTGGAAATTATACCCAATTTACTCACTCTGCATAAGGCTATTAAGAAAAAGCAAGAAATTTCATCAGACTACACTCTGAACTTAAAATATGACTGTTACAAAGGAAACATTTAACCTGATATTTAGATGCTCTTAGTGAAACATTGGTGGAATAGGATTAGGCCTTAATAAGGGGGAGCGGTCAACTAGTACTAACACCATCTTTTCTGTGTGATGCCCTTCCCTCTGAATGTGTTCATTATTTTTCAATTGGGAGTTAGAGAATCGGTGCAGAGTTTGTTGGTTTTGTCCATTTTCTGAACTGAGTGAGTTTTGCCGCTGGATATTTTGTGATACTACTAAATCTGCTCATAGACACCTCGTTCTCCAACTGGACCTCTCAACTCAAGTTGTAGTAACTTTAGCCTACTGTGAGCAGTTTACCATTTTGCAGTCAGCCACTCAACTTTAAACTATTGCTCATGTTGTAAGAAAAAAGTGAAAGATGTTCTATTAACCCTTTGTGCTGTTATGTCAACGTTGGGAGGATTTTGATATCTGTGGTGGTTGCTGGCTCAAAGTGGGGGGTTGTCTTTGCAGGAGTGTACTCTTCTCTATGGATAACTTATTAGTCTTTTGATATCTGTATACATTTTCTTCATGCTTTTCGAAGCACCAGGCCCATGTTTATGTTGGTAACCTCATTACATTGCTAGTCTTAGCTTGTTACTTTTCTGTTTCCTTGCCGTGAGTTGGTTGTTAGAGAAGTAATCAAATAAATGAAAAATCAAATGTTTCATATAATATTTTGGAAATGGTTAACTCTTGAGAGAAATTTGAAGCATCATTGTTTTTGTTCATGCAGTATAAGGATGATGAATGGACCTGCACCACACACTCAACTTGATGCTGACTTAGCAGCTGGGATGGGCATGCCAGATAATGGTCCAAAGTTGATGTCAATTTGAGCTCTCACTCTATATACTTTGGAGAACTACCCTCATAGCAAAGTTTTGTAGAAATTTTACTCTGAGATTCTGTTACAACTTATAGCCTTTATGGCCAGATTGTCCCAACTTCTGCCTCTTCCATTTCATTTTGGTTGTTAGTTTCTTGTCGTCTTTCTTGTTAGTTTATTTCTCCTCTTTTATACTACCTCCATTCCTAAATATAAGAAAAATTAGGAAGGAAAAACAAAAATATTTTTTTTAAACAAAATATCAATATTACTTTCTTAAATATAATTAGTGGCAAAAAATTCTATGTAAGATAATAATAGTAGTATTTTGATTAACAAAATATCTTGAATTTTGCTTTCTTAATTTTCGATGCAGGTCTTAAAAGTCTTATATTAAGGAATTGAGAGAGTAATAAAGACTCGTGAGCGCGTCAGATGCAGTTCAGTAGTAGATTAATTAGAGCTAATCTTGCTTGCAGTGGCAGTATAACGGTCCGATTTTCGCTTAAAGGGTTTGAGATTTGACTTTTTGTGCGCAGTCTTGTACAAACTTCTCTCGAAACCTTGAACCCATTGAGGTATATGTCCAATTTACTATTCCACTAAGACTCTAGAGACATGTCGGTAAGGCATTCGTGATGGAGCATTAAAAGAAGGAAAAAAAAAACTCACGAGTGCTCTTGTGCATGTGCAAACACCACATGAATTCAAATCAATAATGGTGTTCCCTGCTCTCAATCCTTCTAATTCTTGTTCTTACAAAAGAAAGATCAAATGATGATGTCCCAGTAAAACTTGTCGTTGTCCCGTTGGAGTTAGTATTGATGTATGTGGATTTTGATTTATGTACTTTGTCGGGCATCCGACATATCTGGTCCTCACAATTGCAAAACCGCCTAGGAAAGCGATGGAACTCTTTTAACATAACCAATTCAGGGATGGGACGGATCTATGGCTGCCCTGCCAATGAATAAATGAGATTTGATAGAGTTTCTGCCTTGTCCTAAATTTAATAGAAGTGAATTGTTTTTTTTTTTTTTAATTATGAATATTATGAGTGAATTGTTAATTTGGAAGTAAAGTGAACTTTTATTTAGTGGTCAAAGTTGAGATCTCGTTACCTAGAAGTTATGAATTCAAATTTTCTTTCCAAATAAATAAATATATATTTTTTTAAAAAAAATAGACTTTTATTGGGGCGTCATTATGTTAAAAGAGCTTTGTAGTAAACCTTCTATTGAATAAGAGTTAGACACCGGAGTGTAATTCGGTTACCCAAGTTTGGTTCTCCCACCGAATAAGAGCCGGACTATGTAATTCGAACTGAACTGAATCCGAATTAGTCTAACCCCAAGTAATGAACCTCAATTCAGTGCATTTTACTATTCTGTAAGTAGATTCAGGAAGTACTGAGTTTCATGTTTGACAGTATTTCTCAGGAATCTTGTTAACTAAAATGAGATAAAACTTGGAAGGAAAAGTACTAACAATGGGGCAACTATATATCATAATAGAGGAGAAGATCAAAGTGAAAATTTATATATTTATATATATTGATTACTACTAAATTAGGTAATAGACATTCTATTTTCTATACCAAAATCGAGAAAAATCCAAAAAGAATAATTTAGGAGTATGAGCAATAATAACTCCCTTTTTTTACCCTCATTGTCCTTCTTGATCTTCATTGAGGCGAGTAGAACTCGAACCGGACGGTATATTAACAGCCTGTCCATGTGTAAATCTTTGCAACTGAATCATTCTTGCATAAATCCCATCTGCATAGTTCTTCAAAAGATGAGAATGAGAACCTTGTTCTGCTACTTTTCCATCATCAATCACAGCTATAACATGAGCATTCCTGATAGTTGATAGTCTATGAGCTACGACAATGGTCGTTTTTCCGGAGCAAACACGCTCCAGAGCCTCCTGAACGGACCTCTCTGACTCAGGATCAAGAGCGCTTGTCGCTTCATCCAGCAGCATTATATCTGCTTTCCTCAGGAATGCACGAGCAATCGCGATCCTCTGCTTTTGTCCTCCGGATAATTGCACCCCTCTTTCTCCCGCAAATGTTTTATAACCATCAGGCAATGAGGATATGAATTTGTGGGCATTGGCTAAGGTTGCTGCTTCAGTGATTTCTGCTTCTGTTGCTGATTCGTGTCCGTAGGCGATGTTCTCGTAGATGGATGTAGCAAAGAGGCAGGGTTCTTGTGGTACTAATGCAATGTGGCGCCTCAACGACTTCAAATTGTATTTTCGAATATCTTTTCCATCAACCGTGATTCGCCCTGAAGATGGTTCATAGAATCTTTCTATAAGTTGAATGACTGAACTCTTACCACAACCGCTTGGTCCCACGAGAGCAAGTGTTTTCCCAGCTCGTGCACGGAGGCTCAAATCACGGAAAATGGAAACATCTGGCCTTGAGGGATAAGAGAAATCTACATGCTTGAATTCTACTTCCCCTCGGAGCCTGTCAGAGACTGCGGTGGCATCAGGCTCATCAGGCTCGATTTCAGTTTTTCTGTCAAGGAGATCAAACACTGATTGCATTGCTTGACCACCCTTGATAAAGTCTGGGGCTAGAGTTAGCGTTTCAGCAGCACCATTGGCGGATACCATGAGGACCATGAAGACGCGGATGGTTTTGGAGAAGTCCGAAATGCCATGCTTGACAAGCCAGGAGGCATACCAAAGACCAAGTGCATAGGAAGCGTAGAGGGCAAACTGGGCAATTCCATATCCAATTCCAGCAATCTGTCCCTTCCAGAAGCAGCGTTTCAGTGGAGTTTGGAGGTTTGAGGTAAACAGGCTAACGATTTTGGATTCCGAATTAAAAGCAGCCACGGTTCTTAAATTGGCTATGGCTTCTCCTGCCAATTGTGTACCCTTTGCATGAGCAGCTTCCAGGTCTCCCGAGAATCCTTTCATGAACATTTTCTGTCAAAATTGAACTAAAAGTTGAACAAATTTGAGAAAATAAGGTTCTTAATCAAATACTATAGACAAGTTTAGTGGATTAAGAATAGACCTGCAACACGGTTGCTGCTACAACAACGGGGAAAACAGCGACAAGGACAAGGGCGAGGCGCCACTGCAATACAAAACCGGCAGTGCAGGAAACTAACATAAGAGCTGAGTTTTGCATAATCACTGAAATCCTGTCACCAATAGCTGACCTCACATTGTTAGCATCTAGAGCTAGCCGTGCTGCAATTCTAGAACTTTCGTTCTCTTGTTGATCGAACCATGCCATTTCATTTTTAAGCACAGCAGCCAGCATTTTCTCCCTCACTCGTTTTGTCAAGTTCTCTCCGACAACATCCCAGAAGAAATGCTGCAGCGTGTTGAAGATAAGTGCAGCTGAGGAGAGACCGATTAAAAGATAGCAATATTTTGCAATTTCTTTAATCATATAAGCATGGTTTGGATTGTAGTATACACTAAGAACAGCACTGAGGACGTAGGCGAAGAATGCACTCAGTGATCCACAAATTACTGAACCGATGGAACCAACAAGTGCATAAGGCCATTCAGGAGAATTCATTTTTGCAAGACGCCAGAAGGAACTGGCTTGCTCTTTAAACGCAAGCTTCTCGTGATGGTAATTAGGATATGCAGCATCAAGAGAGAGGCTAAAGTCAGAAGTAGAGAAGTCGGATAGTCTACGGGAGTATGGTGAACGACCATAAGAAGAGTTCCGGGCTATAATTGGTGAGCTGACAGAGTTCCTTGCACTAGAAGGCCTGCAGAAGTAGAATAAAGTTAGCGAAAAGAGAATCTCTTTCTGATCAAACAGTTTTTGCACCCGTTATTAGGATTTCAAGATGAACCGAGTCTGAGCAAAGTTACCTTGCACTACTTTTTCTAGCATTATTAAGGGCTGTTTCATGAGCTGCTTCTTGCATCTTGATAAGTTTTGCATATATGCCGTTTTCTCCCTTGCTGATAAGCTCGTCATGAGTTCCAATCTCAGTGACGCTACCTTGCTGTAGTACGGCCACCAGGTCAGCCTTTCGGATGGTCGAGAGGCGATGAGCAATAACAAGTGTTGTCCTCCCAATCATGAATCTATCTAGTGCCTCTTGCACTAGTTTTTCTGATTCAGAGTCCAAAGCACTTGTTGCCTCATCCAAAAGCAGGATGGCAGGATTCTTGAGCATTGCTCTTGCTATTGCTATTCTCTGCTTCTGTCCACCCGAGAGTTGCAATCCTCTTTCTCCTACCTACAATTTTTCCGATCGAAGTAAAAAGTAAAATTAACAAATCAGTTATTTGGCTGTCCAGTCCTTTAAGTTTAAGGAGAAAACTAAAAACCAAGTGAAAATACATTAGTAGCTTAACTTCCAGTAGAATTGGAGTGCTTATCTAGGGAAAACAAATATGAGGTAAACTCCTATTAAGAATTCAGAAGAAACCATACCCCTATGCTAATCTAAAACAAACCCCAAAGCTTTACGTAGAATTCCTAAACAATCCAACTTGCTAGTGTTACAAAAAATGTAGGTGTTGGCATTTCCTAGAATTTGGATTGGTAGGCCCTCACCTAGTGACTTTGTCTTTTTAATTCATTACAAAAAAAATCAAAATCTGAGCAGAATTTTCAGTTGTAGGTTTTAGCAAGTTTTTATGCCATTCTACGTCCATTGTCCAAAATTTGCCCTTGGCCTTGCCCAATGTACCATTGTTTTTGTGCATCTCAATGACAGATCTTTTCAATATCCCTTTTCACCCACATATCCCAAGGGCTAGACATTTATTTCTGTGGGGATTATTTAGGTACACAACCTATGGTCATCCCTCCATACCTCTAAGTTCCCATTGTTTTTTATAATGCATTTTGCATCATTCCAAACAAGGCAAGTTTAGAAAATCTAGTTGCTCCTTGCAATAATAATCAAAACTGTATTTATACATGCACATGCAATGTTTTGACAAAACCCATGTTACATTTTTTTAATGGCATTACCAAACACTTGCTTTCATTGACTTTTAATACAAGTTAGGTTTCATTTGCAAGTACAAGCAAGTAAAAGCCTTTGAGCATGCAAATTGATGGGTTGAAGGATCTATCCAGAATGGTAACCAGCTGACTCACAGAACAATGGGTCCCGGGTTCGACAACCCTGCTCCGGTAATAATTCTTTTTTCTTTTTTCTTTTTTAAAGAAAATGACAACCAGCTGACCATCCAACACAGCCCTAAAGATATCCATCAGTTATATTAAAAGAATACTTGACCAACACTATGTTCCTTTAATGAGATCACTTCACCCACTTACACAACCATTCAAATGTATTTATAAGACATTAAGGAGAGTCCATGTGCAGCAACTTACATTAAATACTCCTATTCAAAATGCAATGTCCACTTCCGTATTCATTTGAACCACCGAGCAACCGGCTAGGATATCTAAGAGGCACTCTGGCCGACTCTATGAGAATTCCTGCAAACATGCGACAACTTGTCGCTCCCCTACACTAGATAGGATTCGAACTCCTAAATTTTAGTCGGAAGACCTCATCTCTTACTAGGTAAGACTTATTCTGGTGGCATTATCCAAGGCCACTTGCTGAATGAGTTATGGATAATGAACAAGATTTTGCAATAATGTATTTTCTAACCTGGGTATCATAGCCATCTGGAAGCTTGACAATAAATGAGTGAACATTTGCAACTCTTGCAGCCTCCTCAATTTCAACCATACTTGCCTCAGGCCTACCTAACAGTATGTTTTCTTTGATGGTGGTGGCAAAAAGTGCTGGCTCTTGGCTTACAAGCCCAATCTGCTGTCTTAGCCACCTCAATTTTAGTCCCTTTATGTCGTGCCCATCTAGTAGAACTTCCCCTGCAGATTAACTATTCATTAACAGAGTTTCTTTCCCAAAACTTTCCTCATTCAAACACAAAAACTACATGAACTCAGATGCAGATTTAATTCAACTGACAACAGAATAAAAATTTCAACCACAATTTCATTGCCAAGAAAAACAATGAACTGTCACGCCCTGTGCCAGCGGGCCCAGAATGGGACTAATGTGTTTAGCAGCATCCACGGTCAACTGTTTGGCAACTGTTTCACTGTGCCAAAATAGATACCCCAGGGATGTCTAGGACCATGTGGGACGGAGATCACATAAACTAAAAGAATTACCTGAAGTGGGATCATAAAATCTATCGATGAGGGCGACCACAGTGCTTTTGCCAGAGCCACTGCTTCCGACCAAAGCAATAGTTTTTCCGGCAGGTACATTAAGGGAGAAATTATTGAGAATCTGATTATCGGGTCTTGAAGGATATGAGAAATCTACATTTTTAAGCTCTAACTGGCCAGTAACAGTGTCTAATTCCAAACCCGAATCAGCATTTCGATCAATCCCAGGTTTATGATCAATTATACGGAAAATCTTGGCAGCTGCAACTCTGGCCTTTGTAAATGCAGTCATACTTGGAACAGATTGCCCCAAAGCCCTGAAAAACATTCAAGATAAACAACAAAATTTCTTTGATTAAATCACAAAACATTCGATTCAATTTAAGGTTTTTTGGCAACAAATAATCCAATGATACGTACAGTCCACCAATCATAACAGCAAACATTGTGGCAATTGCTAATCCTCCGTTTGTGAAATGGTGCCTAACCAAATATCCTCCATACCATAGCAAAAGAGCATAACAGCAAAACACAGTGAAATAAGTAGCTCCTAAGCCCATACCCTTTGCTAATCCACTCTTGTAACCCAATTTCTGAGCAATTTTTAAGGCAGCAGAATAGGCTTGTAATGCTTTTGATTCTCCAACGTATGCCATAACTGTCCGAATTTGAACTATTGTCTGCAATTTCAACCGAATCAGCACACACAATAGGATTTTGATTACTACTCTCCATTTCATAATATAAGTCGTTTAAGACATGTAGCGGAAATTAAGGAAGCAAAAAAGTAAGATAATTCGTTAGTCAAAATATCATTATTACTCCCTTAATTTTCGTTACATGTCCTAAACAACTTATATTATGGACTGAAGGGAGTACGACTTGATCAGTGTTTGAACTATTGTCAACAGGAAGTGACACAGAGGATCCGAACACGATGGAAAAAAGGGGGTTTTGGATAATTTCACCTGTTCTGAAATATTTCCAGCTTGTGAAAGGGATTCTTGGATCTTGGCTGAGAGTTTGCCTAGAGTGGTGGCATGAATTCCCCCAATTATAGCTATAAGAGGCACAACAGCTAAAGTTACAAGAGCTAATTGCCAAACTGCTGTAAAACCCACTATGAACCCAGAAGCAAATGTTGCCATATAGTGTATGAAATTCCCCAACTGCAGCAGATGAAAATCGTAAAAAATTAGTCCCTTTTTGATGATTTCTTGATTATCAACAACAGCAATAACATACTCAATAATCGGAGAATGAGCGGAGGATGAATATGAAACAGACACAACATTTTGCGATAAATACATACAGTGACTGCTCACAGTAATGATTTCTTGATTATATGATAAAATTATTGAAGGAAAGGTTTTAATTAGTTTTTTATTTTATTTTACCTTCTCACTAATGGCATCTTGAACCATTACAGCATCAGTGTTAATGGCATAAACAACATCTGATGTTCGTATTTCTGTATCGAAGAATTGAATATCTTGATTTAAAGCAGCTTCTAAGTACTTTATTCTCATCTTTGTTGATTGTCTTTCCCCTGTCCACATCCAACATGATATCTCTGCCAAAAAAAAAAACCAAAATCAAGAAAAACTTCCTTAGAAGCTTTCAAGTGAATCATCAGCAACTGTTACCTGCCCAGGAAGATGCCCATATTGCAGCTCCAACTACCAGAAAGTAAAATGCATACTGCAAGAGAAAATGCATACTTATTGTCAAATATTTTGTTTTGTTTTGTCGATGAGGCATTGGTCTAGTGATCAGACGTATGCTGAATACTTGGAACTTATTGGAAATTGAAATTGGGGGTATTTACCTTTACAACTTCTTGAGTCATTTTATCAACATTGTTTGCATTAGCACCAAAAGAATTAACAAGATCAGCAAAGAATCTTAGAAACAAAGGCAAAGAAGAGCCATGAACAAAAGCACCAACTGTTCCAATTCCCATCAATACATAATCCAAACCATCTGCGAATCTGAAAAGTTCCGCAAATCCAGCTGAACCGGGTTTTTCTTTCTTTCCATCAGAAACCTCCATTTCTTGATGAACTTGGTTTACTTCTTCTTGAGTAGTGTTTGGTTTTAAAGAGGAGACAACAAGTTCAAGGTCTTGCATTTCATGTGGGATTTTATATTTCAATACTCCCCTTACTGTGAGTCAAATTCAAGGTCCGGCGGCCAACTTGGGCCAAACGGGCAAAAAGAACCAACACATCTCGCATAAGGGTCTGCTCTGATATCATGTGAAAATTAGTTCGTGGGTCTCCATATCCTCTCAAAACCAATCAGTAAAGAGAGGTGTTAACCCATGAGCTTATAAGTTATTCGGATATTCTTTAGACACTCAATGTGGTCAATCCTCATGGAACTTTACAAGTTATTCGGATCTTCTTTAGACACTCATGGGACTTTATATTTCACCAGACCATTTTCATTGCTCAATCCTCTTTATCTCCTCTGAATCTTCTGGCATTTCTCTCTTTATTACAAAATTTTCTACAATTTACAAACAAACCCACTACTCCATTAACACAGTGTCTTTGTTTTTTTATTATCTTTCTCTCTCTATTTTTCTTGTTACTACTACTAAATCAAATCCCTATTGTTTAATTTTACCAAAATAATCCCATCTTTTGATAGGTGGTTATAATTTGGTTGATTATATATGTAATTTTTCAGAGCTACTCAGAATAAGCTGTTATTCGAGATATCTCGAAAAGTTACTAATATTACAAATTTGTAAACTTCTCACATGTATAGTATATTTATTATATTCCAATTAAATTAGTCAAATTATTGACCAATATTTTTTTTTGTTTAAGAGGTTGTTTTGGATCAAAGATTTCTTAGTCCAGTGGGGCAAGGGTCTGCCCACAATCATGGTCGTGGGGTTCAATACCCTCCTCATACAATGAGACAAGTTTTAATTGTCTTCCTTTCTAGGACCAATAATGATTGTTGAATCAAAAAATTTGGATCAAACAAGGATCAAAGAGTATAAAATGAAAATGATTGTTAGCATTTAATGTGTAATTATGCCTTATTGATCCAAATTTGATCCCAAATTTTTTATCCTTCTCTCTCACCTTATAAGGCAATCGCTCATCCGGACTTAAAAAACAAAAAAAAAAGGTTGTTTTGGGATGATGAGGAAGGCTAGTGAGAGAAAGTTTATCATAAGAGTGAGAAAGGGAAAAACTTTGGCACCCGACAAGGAATACTGTGTGTTAGCTTGAGATTTGAGATTGGGTTATTGACTGCAACAGATTCTTAACTTGAAGTAACACAAACACCTTAAATTCAATATATATTAAATATTTTTAAATAAAATTTATATTTTTTAACATTTGTTAAATTTCGTACTACAAATATTTTTTATTTATGAACACATATTTTAATATTAGAACGAATATTTTATCTTAATAAAAATCTATGATTAGGCATGTAACATTTTTTTTACGTACAATATCTGAAAATCATAACAAGTGTTCCCACAAAAAAATTTGAATCGTTGAAATTTTTTATTCAACAATTTAAAGTTACTAAAATGATTTAGTATATACCGAATTTTAATCTTTATACACAATAACCAAACCGAAATACACAAGATTGGTTTGTCTTTTTTTTTTTTTTTTTACCTCACAGGGGGAGGCAGCCTATAAAGAGCAGTTTATTAAACCTCAAGGGGGAGGCGGATATCGAACCCGCAACCTCTCAGTTGAGGGCAGGCAGGCGCCCCACTGGGCCAACTACCATCCGATTGGTTTGTCTTCTTAGTTGCTCACTTCGTCTTTTAATATGAAATTTATGCCATCCGAATTTGATCACCGCCAGCGAGGGGACTATTTAATGCTGGCGACAAAGACATTGTTTCAATAAATAAATAAAAGAAATTCTTAACCAGAAGTTTTTTTTGCTAAGTAATAAATTATCCATTAATTATAAAATAGCCGAAATTATTATAATTAAAAGATAAAAAAAAAGTTATACATGGTGGAGATTGCCATGATAACAGATAAAAGTCCACACCCCGAACTAGGTAAACACTATAAACAGTAGAAAAAATAAATACGTAATAAAAAATTTCGCAGCATCTTCTCCAAAATCCTTGAACAGCAATAGCAAACTCAGTTCCAACACATTTCTTAGACATCAACAATCTACGAGACCATGGGCGTATCAACCGTCTCATAGATTGTCTCGGAAAAATGAAAAAAACTGAGAAAGGGCCCAGAAAACTCCGGGTTTAGAGGGAAACTCCAGGTCTAGAGGATCTGAAGTAGATGTTGCATCTGAGTCTTGAATCTTGAATCAGAATACCTTGAAAAAATTTCATCACGATTTACGGTCAAAAAAGGGATAAAGACACCAAAAATGAAAGAAAGATGACTAGATTCAACCATAGTTATGGAAGTTAAGAAATGAAGGAACTTCAAAAGGAAGAAATATGGAGAAAAGAGAGAGAGAAACCTGGAGTTTACTTTTTTATAGTTTATATTTTGGGGGTAATATATATATTTCTTACTGTGATTTTGACTTAAAAAGAATCTTGATTATTACTGTAAACTGTACTATTAATTTCATCAGTCCGGTTCCTATGCAGAACAGTTTTTTTTCCGGACGTGCGGAACAATTCTAGCCGTCGGATGAGATTTTGAACGGTCCAGATCTGGAGAGAGAAAAGTTGTGGCTGACTTAAAAAATAATAATAAAAAAACTTTTCTCTCTCCAGATCTGAACCGTTAAAAAATCTCATCCGACGGCTGGGATGGTGTCCCGCACATTCAGCACCAAAGCTGTCCCGCATAGGAGCCGGGACGTAATTTCATGGGTTTTTGGTTTTCTTGCATTACTGTTTAAAATTTCTGAAATTTTTTCATGTTCAAACCATACCTCTCTGTTCTTAAATGTCTCCTTTTTTTTCTTCAATGGCTTTGACTAACCGACTTTTCTGTCATTCCCGATTTCTTCTGCATGTGTTGTGCTTCCTTGCTCGGGGCTCGGGCATGTATTAGTCAACCCTTGATTCAGGAACTGATAGTATTATGATCATTCCTCGATTCACTTTTTTTCGATTCCTTTTTTTATTAGTGAATACTCGATTCACTTTATTTGTATAAAATTATTTATGTAACTATCGTATAAATGGAGGAAGAATATATCATATTTACTCTTTAAAAAAAAATTAGCGGGATATGTGACTCTGATAGTGGGACAATGCATCCACCACAGACAAAGATAATTTTGTTAATTAGTGATAAAAAAAATTATATGATATAATGATTTCATCATAAGAACAGTAATTTGTAATTATTGATAGAGTTCTTTATCGTTGAATTTTCACATAAAGATAACCTGGTGGTGTATTATTATTAGAGATGAATCGATAAATTCTTATTAGTGGCTACTAATTTATCGTAAATTTTCTGCTGATAGACCATATAACTTATTCAATCTCGTACTGAGTTAATTATTCAAATATCAATCATTAAGATAGATGAACAAATAGAAAAGGAGAGACAAGCAGGGATGAAGTCAGAAATTTGGTATTTGAGAGAGCGAAATTGATAAAATTTTCCAATTTTTTTTAAAATACACATAAAATTTCAATAAATAGTAATATTTTTTAAAATTTTGGGAGCCTCTGTCTTCGCCCATGGAGACAAGTCAAAGTTGTAGTTTAGTACCACTTGACATCTATTAGCTTTGCGCGGCGTATAGATAATTCCGTTGCTCATATGCTCCCGTGACAAGGGCTTGTTCAATTTCCTTCAAATGTTTTAATTCACAACATTCCTAACGTAATTATCTATGTTGTTCGAGTAAACAATAAATGAAATTCTCTTTTCACCCCAAATAAATAATACTTCATCCATTCCAATTATCTGTCTATCTTTCCTTTTTAATGTGTTTCAAATTAATTGTCCACTTTCTAAATGAAGGGCTAATTAATGATGATTTTTCCAATTCTACCTCTTACATTGAATGTTGAAGAGGGAAGAATAGCCTCCCCAGGCTTGGGGCATGCTTCAATCTTCCCTATCTAGGGTACTCTTCGCTCTTCCCCTTCGGGGGCAATCGCCTTCGGGCGCTCAAAAAGAAAAAAAAAGGGGGGAAGAATAGAGAAGGAAAAGAAAGTAAAATTAAATAGGGTCATGCTTAACATTTTATCATATCCTATTAGAGAATTTGATGAACCCTGACCTTGTGGTTCAAAACTGTCAACATCATCACAAAGTTGTTTCTCTCATCATTTTGTAGTGATGTTGTCAGTTCTGGACCACAAGATCCACATAGACATGGTCCATATCAGAATTTTCCATTTACAATATACCTTGACTGTTAAATTATTAATATTCTATATAAAAAAACAGGAATAACTTTTGTAAGTCACATCCAAAAACCCAAGGGGAGTAAGTTAAAACAGGATAGTTCTAATAATAATTCAATGTGAGAAAAACAGCTAGGATCTAATCAAATGTCCACTAATTTTTGTCCCTAAACCTTTTATCTTGAAGCCCTAATTGGTCATATAACAACACCTGAATTATTTTCCAACCTAAAAAAAGTGATCCCTTTTCTAAGCCAATCATAAAACTCTAAGTTAGCACCTGTCCAATTTACTTATTTAGTTTGTGAGAAAATCAAAGCAAAAAAAAAAAAAAAAAATAGAAGATTCCCACTAAAAAAAGGATTCTTTAAGAACAAGAATATGAATAAAGCAAATTTATTGGCTACTTGGGAGTCATTTGGAATGCTAAGTGCTGTTTCTGGCAAGATTAATTAAGTTAATTACTGGGTAAGTGGGTTGCTAATTAGTTTAATAGGGCATTTTCCAGTTTTGTAAAGAATTTAAAATACAGTGAGTCAGCTCTTTTTTTATTTATTTATTTAAAGGTAAAAATGACTCACGGCTATAGTGTTGAACGTTGTTTTTTCAGTACATATGAAACACTATTAACTTTAGTTATCTTCCCCCTTGTTTTATCCCTCTGTCCACTGGACTCACTTGTACTCCCTCTATTCTCATTTATCTATCGCTTTAAGATATTGCATTTAAATTAAGAAAATGAATGTGATATATTAATTTATAAATAGATAGACACTTTTACCCTTCAATTAATACATTTATGTTGGACAATTAAAATTAGTTGTTGACTAAATTAATGAAAGATAAATGGTAAGTTTTGAAACAATACATTTAATACTCTCTTAATTTTTTAGAGTGAAAAATAATTAAAAACTTATAAAGTTGTCTAGGCGACAAATAATTGAGAACAAAATGAATAATAGATTAGGTTCGAATTATGGTACAAACTTCCTAGGAATTATCCTAAGTTCTGGTGTCAATGTTCTGATATTAATTACAGTTGATGAATTGTTCACACACAAAAAAAAACATATCACGATAAATGTATAAAAAAGATCATAGTATCCTAGTCAAGGAATTGGACATGCCCCAGGTTAAAGGAGAGTAGTTTTATCGTAGTGGGTTAGTAAGTTTAAAATTTGTACTCAGATCAATAACTGCAATACACATAGGATTAAAAATTAATTTTTTTCCCTATAATTTTACATTTTTAGCCTATGTGCATTATATTTATTGATCTGAATATAACTTTTAAATATACTCATCTACCAAGATAAAACTACTCAGTTAAGGAGGGGGCCGATGGTTTTCACTTTGGGTAAAAATTGGAAGAACAACAAGTACAAAGTGAGCAGGGTTCATTATCTGTATAGTAACATTTTTTTTTTTTTTTACTGAATAGGAAATTTTTCATTAATCACAAAATAGCCGAAGTCATTACAATCAAAGAAAAATCTAAAAATCTAAAAATACAAGAAAATAAGAGTTATACAATGATTTAGAAAATCATGATAACAGACAAAAATTACACCCAAGAAAACTTGGATAGTTAGGAAATACTAATATAAAAACTAGCAAGCTAAACAAATACATAATCTTCTTCTTCGCAACATCTTCAACGCAATTCTTAAACCACAGAGACAGGAGAATATCACTTTCAACATCTTCCGTAGGGATCGACAATTTATAGGACCATGGGCGTATCAACCGTCCTACAAATTGCCTCGGGAAGATGTAGAAAGTTAATAAAGTGCCCAGATCAAGTCCGAGTTGAACGAATCCTCCTAGAAACAAAGATTTTTTTTTTAGAAAAGATAATTAATTTCTATAATACATTTAGGCTAAAAATAAATATAATAAATTTAGGCTACAAATGCAAACTTATAGGAGAGATAATTAATTTTTTATTCTATGTGTATCGCAGTTATTGGTTCGAGTACAAATTTTAAACTTATTCATCTACCAAAATAAAACTACTCGTTTAGGAGGGGGCCGATGGTTTTCACTTTGGGTAAAAATTGGAAGAACAACAAGTACAAATTATCAAAGGTAGCCTAGTGAGGCAAGGCCTGCCCACGACCATAAAGTCGTGGGTTCGATACCCTCCCCATTCAATGGGACAAATTTTAATTATCTCCCTTTCTAGGGTTATCTTCTCCTCTTGTGAGGCGCTTCTCTCTCCCCTTATAAAACAACCGTCCATTTGGACTTTAAAAAAAAAAGTACAAATTGAGCAGGGTTCATTATCTGTATAGTAACATTAGATGCAGGGGTAAGTACGATAATGGTAAGAGGGTAAATTCCCACTAGTGAAAGTTACCTCTGACCCCTACTCTGTCTTTGTGTTTCATTTTTTACTTTGGGATTTTGGGCAGTCCGGCTCCTGTGCGGAACGGTCTAAATTGTGTACGTGCGGGACACATTTAGGACCGTTGATTTTATTTTAAAAAAGGATCGACGGTTGAGATTTAAAAGAGAGTTAAAAGGATACATATGTAATTTCACAAATAAATAATAATAATAACAACAAAAAGTAACACGCAACCGTCACATCGCTTGGGCTACCGAGGAGAGTGAAAAGTTGCGGCTGAAAAGTCAAAGGTACATTTCTACAAGAACACACGTTCTTCGTTAGAGAACACATATTCTTGTATGTGACACACTGACACCAAGTGCCAGAAGGCTACATCCGTCTCCGAATTTAGGTGTAAAATCAAAATGATAGCCGGTGGTCTACCATTTTAATACTTGAAATACTACAAAGCCGTATTAATTTACACAATTGAAGCTAATGAATCTAATACCACCACTTTAATGCTTGAAATACTAAACTTGTATTTTACGAGTGTCTTAATACTTTTGTTGAGGTATTGGTATTCAAACATTTGATCCGACTAATTTACTTGGATCTTAATGACATTTTGGCTTACCCGTTACACTTTTTTTGTAGCCGTTTTTAAACATTTGACCCGACTAATTTAGTTGGATCTTAATGACACTTTGGCTCATCCAACTGACACTTTAACCCACCTAACATGAATTTTTACAAAATGCAACATATTATCATTTTTTCTGCACTTAACATGATTTGAACTCTCAACATTTGTTGGCGGGGGGAGACCTTAACTCTTACCACTCATGCAAGACCTGATTGATCGTGTTAATTTACACTAAACATAGATTATTGAAGCAACTTAGCTTAATTAACTACAACAAAAAAATGTCTATTGCGACGTTTGTCATATGTCGAAATAAGGCAAAAAACGTCGATATAGTGTCGTGATTTTTTACGACATTTGTTACAAGCGACGGTACCTATATATTACGCCGTGTGTTGCGTCGTTTTAAAGTGTTTCAAAAGGTATTTTTGCCGACATTTGTAAATAATCGCAACAAGTCACATTTTCCGATGTTTGTAAATACCGTGAATATTTATTCCAACATTTGTTACGTCATTTAAATGTGTATCAAAAGATTTTTTTTCGGCATTTTGAAATAGTCGCAACACAATAGCTATTTTGACATTTGTAATTTTTGAAACTAGACTGGCCGAGCCAAGTTGGATCCGGAGCCTAGACAAGCCGTCGAGTCTAGCCATCTTTGAATAATCGGAGTCGGATTTGGAGCCTAGACAAGCCGAGCCGTCGAGTCTAGTGACCCTCGAATAATCGGAGCCGGAGCCTAGACAAACTGAGTCGTCAAATCTAGATACCTCTGAATTATGTAGAATAAAAATTTCCCCTACTCAAAGGTATGATAATCGAACACGCGACCTCCTGCATGTATGTCATTCAATCGACCGCTCAGCTAATTGATCATTTGTTATTTATTTCTCCTCATATTGTATTTATTATAATGGAATTTTGTATATTGTATATTTACTTATTTTAATTTCTTTTTATTTTTTGATTTATTTTTATGAATCAAATTAAAATTAATACACTCTCATTAAATTTTAATAATTAATGTCTTTAATTTTTCTTTAAAAAATATATTTCAGAAACATAATCTCAATATTTGTGTTTGTCTGAAAATGTCACAAAATCTAATGACATAGTATATAAATGTCGCTATATGGTAATAAAAAAAAAGTAACAATTTATAAAAACATATAATGTAAATGTCACTAACTAACATCAAATTGTCGATAAGAATAAGAATTACTATAACCGCCGTTATTAAACGTCGTATAAAAAATCCAAACACAGCGACGTTTGTTTAAAATGTCAAAAGCTTTAACGATGTTTTATATAAATGTCGCTATATGAGTCACAAAAAGTAACAATTTATAACAACATTTAATGTACACGTCGCTAACTAACATCAAAATGTCGATTTTATCAACAAATATTATAACCGACACTATAAAACGTCGTATAAAATTCAAATATAGTGACATTTATCATAAAAATCACAAGATATAACGACATAGTATATAAATGTCGTTATATGAGTCACAAAAAGTAAAAATTTATAACAACATTTAATGTAAATGTCGCTAACTAATATCAAAACGTCGGTATGAACGACAATTATTATAACCATCACTATGAAACGTCGTAGAAAATCCAAATACAGCAACGTTTGCAAAAAATGCTGCATTAACTTATTCTTTTATGTTTTAAGCGACGTTTGCAAAAAACGTTGATACAAAAACGTCGCAAAAAACATATTTTTGTTGTAGTGTAGGGGATGGCCATATTGGATAGATGACTACTTAAACAAGTCAAAAAGACTGTCTCTCTTATTGACCATCATGATGAATGTTAGTATTAAAAGATATGTCCATTATTTTCTATATATTCCATGCTTACTTCCCAATGTAGCCTGAAATTATTTTAAAATTCTAACAAAAATACTCAAAACCCTATTAATTTATTTGTCTAAAGTGATTCATGTGATGCTCATTATGTCAATCCATTGTCTTGCTTGTGGTTATGTGAGTTTTGTTTAATCAACCTTTTATGTGCTTAATTTGGACTTAATCTCCATATGTATAATCTTTATTAGAAAGCTAGAATTAATGATTCTATCTATGCCTTCATGCTCCTCAGATACAACAGCGGCGGCCATGGAAAGTTGTAATACTACTATAAGTATCTTTTTTCCTCTTCTAAAAATTTTAATTTTTATGAAAGGCAATCGTTAATATTTAATTTAAGACGGAGCTAGTATTATATAATTTGGCTCCAAGTAAAATTAAATTGATTGAAATTAACATCAATAGATTACAAGAAAATTACCAGTTTGTTACCTAGTTAGTGGCTTATAACTTTTTTTTTTAATTTTATATTATGCCTATCTAATATTTTATCTCCTGATATTATCCGTCGAACCTTAACAAAATCTCATTTGCACCTCTTCGCGTGAGAGGAAACTTGACACAAAATGAGGATAAACGATTTTTTGTCATTATCCATTAGGGACAAGAGGATCCTCTATTGGGTGACGAATAATCAACACTAGTAGTTTTTGCAATAGGGAAAAAAATTACTACTACTACTACATGATTCTGTTGGGGTACCCATAGGATTTATAAATGTGTTTTCCTAGGGACATATAAATCTCAAATAGCCTTTAATTTGATACCCTAGTAGTAACTTTTGGAAGCCATTGTAATTAGATGAAGATTTTATTATTTTTTACGCAATTAGAATAATTCGTTAGGCACTTTGTAATTCATAATTTACATGTTATCACATGAAGAAGCGAAAATGAATATTTTTTTAACTATTTATTCTTAATAATACTCCTTTGTCGAACCTTAATCTCTAATATTGAGTATTTTTTTTACCATAAGATTAATTCACAACAAAAAAAAATTATAATTTATTGACAATTCGGAATCCCTATCTCTAATCTTCCATCTTAAACCAAAATGCTCTAAAACTTCTCTACAACGAAGGAGATCTTATCAAAACACTTTCCATCTGGAATTCCAAATCATCAAATCAAATCCAATAATACTGCAAACGTATACCAATCAGAATTAAATTATTACTAACACTCCTTTGGTGGGTTTTTTTGGTTAGGAGTACAACACTACATTGTGCCACTCTATGTGACGTTCCTTAATTATATCACGATCACATATAAAATTTATTGATTTCTCAATAGAGTTTACCTATTTTAATTTAGATTTTATTAATGAAATTTTATGTCATTAAAATTTCACCGAAAGTAACACAAAGAGTGTCACAGAAGATCCGAACCGGTTCGATATAGTACTGAATGTTTTTTTTGAAGCCCGGATGGGCGGTTGCCCCATAAGGGGAGAAAGAAGCGACTCACAAGAGGATAATATAACCCTAGAAAGGGAGACAATTAAAGCTTGCCCCATTGCATGGGGAGGGTATCGAACCCACGACCATGAGTCGTGGGCAGACCCTTACCCCACTGGGCTAAGGAACCTTTGATCCTTGAATGGTTGTACCCCGGGATTATAGTACTGAATGTAAGGGTCTAATTATATTGAATTTGGTCTGAAATTTAAATTAGGTCCCAAATCAAATACACTTTTAATTTATTCAAATTTATTTCTTATTAAACTGGGATGAAATTGCTATTAGTTTAATTAATGGAATACTCAAACCATAAGTTGGAATCCATTTAGGGAAGAATCAACAAAAAAAATGATCTGATTTAAAAATATGATCCTTTTTTTAGGTATCCTTAACGGCAGCAAAACCTCCACCTAATAAAACTAAAATTTGCCACCTTCATCTTCGGTGGTTTTCCACCCTATCCGTTCTCTCTCGCATGCTTTTCTTAATACAAGAAGCTTCAATCTTGATTGGAAGCAGGGGTTACGCCTATTTCACTAATTAAGCCAATTTTTATTGACAATTAATTAAACCAGTCAACAAGAGAGGTTAGCTCAGCTGCCCACACTTTTGTTCTCCGAGAATTTGTCTAAGGTCACATTTATATCACATTATCTAGAAACTTATCTATGCACAGATCTTTCTGGATTAGTCGGGATAGTCCCCAATGAATTTAAAAATAACATTTTTTATCTTAGGATTTTTAAATTGTTTTTAAAAAGAGCATTAGAAGAATTACCTCCCGACCCCCAAAAATTGTATAGAATTTACTTCTCATCTCCTTGTGTGATATGTCTAGCTTCGTCTATGTCCTGATACTGGTCAAACAATCAAAGGAGTCCGGAGTGAAAGAAGAGGGACAAAATAATGGCTAACAAGACCATTACATGAACTTATCATCTAAATATAGTTAAAATACATTATATTTACTATAATTTTATTTTTGTTTTTTAGGGGACCCCGATAACGGGTACTACATTCGCCAATGGGTGGGGGAGTTTTGGTTTCTTTCCCTTTCCATGTGTCCATGTTAGTGATCTTATTAACACATTACATGTCCATCTTGATAATGTATTAATAAGGATCAATTGGAAAATTACATTTATTTTTAATAGGTACTTTTTCAGTTGAATTTTGAAAAAAAATCTTGAAATATTTTATAAATACTTTGACGTCTTTTCAATAAATTTCTTATTCAATCGATTAAAATATCTTCAAACTATATAGTTGGAGTTTATGAAAGGCTTGAATTTGCTCGATCGATTCTAAAAGTGTTAATATAGCATATAGCATTTAATTTTTTCTTTTATAGAAATATTTTTGAAGTTTGGGAAGCCAAAATCTATAGCTCTAAAAATTGAATGAATGGGCTAATAGACGTTATAGTGAATTTCCAATTTTACCCCCATGTGCAAAGCTGGTTCCGCTTTGAAAAGTTGTGGCGGAGTAAATTTAGTCAAACACAAATAAATGAGTGACATATTTAGTGAAAATATAGATTGGTGACAATTTGTAAATAGATGAGGGATACTTTATTAGTCAAAATAAAGATTAGATTACATGTGCGCACTGTCCTCTGCCCTGTCCTATCTATATAATATTATTATAATTTAATTTTTAAATAATTTATTTTATTTTATTTAAGTGCAATGCTAATATTAATAATTTTTTTTTATATAAAAAAAAAGTAGGCCAGGCGGGACAAAATTTCTTGATCTGCGACGGGTCACGAGGCAAGATAAGGTGATGGGTCACCTGCGCAAAATGAAATTGGGTATTGAAATAGCCAGTCAGGTATGCCACATTGCCATCCCTACTTCATAGTAGTGGTGTAGATTTCAAAACAGCAAAGGAATTAATAAACATAAGAAGATGATAGCTTGGAAGAAGATGATAGCTTGGAAAGCAATGAGATTTTACTACATAAGACAAATCAAACAAGACGATGACGATGATGAGAACAACCCACTGTCTCTTCTCTCTCTCTTTTTTCTCTCTTTTTTTCCTCTTGAAATTTCTTCCTTTCTTGATTTTCATAGCTATTCTCCACCCTTTTTTGTTGTCTTCACCCCTACTTTTGGCCACAAACATCGATAGATATTCTCTAATGCGTTTTTCATCAAGATTCAAGACTTGGGGCGAAATCTTTTGTCAATCTTCTTAGATCGACTAGTTGGTGGTAAGTTATGATACCCAGTTCTGTTATGGGCCATTTCTTGAGTTTCCACCTCTTTTCTAGGCGATTATTTAGATCGTTGATAAGTTCAGTATTCTTACGAATAGTGTATACATGAAAGAGGTTGAAAGCCAACTGCTTGCCTCCCGGGGGTTCGAAAATGGCGACGAAGATCTGCTGGGAGGCAACTATCTTTTGTTTGTTTGTTAAATTAGTAGTTTTGTTGCTTCACCCTTTTGGGATGTGGATTATTATCAGATTACTTTGTGTAAGCTTTTATTTTTCTCATCAGTGTTTGTCTTTTCTTTACTTTCATCAACTCTTATCTTTTGTTGTATTAGAGAAAGAGTTTGGAAATTTTTTAAATTGTAATGACCCCGGTCATTTTTATTATTAATGGATAATCCTTTCTTCATAAAAAGACGATGATGAGGTCGGAGGCGATTCCTTGGAAGGTCGAGCTCACATTAAACTCGGCCCTTAATTAACTGAAAACGAGCCAACCTCCGTGGCCCAGCCCCTTGAGCGTCCTAAAACTAATGAGATTAGAGGGCATAAATGTCCATTTAAATTGTTCGCTACAGAACTCGGGATAAAATAATTTTTATTTACGTTGAAAAACACAAGTGATCTTGAATCTTCATCATCACCACCACTGGAAAAAAACAAAAACAAAATCACCATTAAATTCATCCTTCTTCCAAGAAAAAGCCTGAGCCAAAATTATTTACTTCCAATGATCAATGCTGCAGAACCCATTTCAAGAATTTGCTTCAGTTTTCACTAGTTAGTAATGGCTGCTACACTCTCTAACTTCTTTCCGCCTTTTCAGTCCAATAAGCTCATTCCCAACTCCACTCCTCTTCCCCTTTTCCATTTCCAACACAGATTTCTCTGTTATTATTCCCATCAAAATCTTCCCAGAATTTCCGATTCTTTAATCAAGAAATCCAGGTTTGTTTCTTTTTCTCTGTTTTTGGGATTTTTAATTTTATTTTTTAATTAATGTTTGTGGGTGAAATAGGGGGAGTAGGAAGGTGAAGAGCGAGGAGGAACTTCGGAATGATATAAAGGAATTCTTATCTACCGTCGGACTTCCCCAGGATCATGTGCCTTCTATCAATGAGCTTTCGCACCATGGCAGGTTTTTTCTTATTCCTTTTCTTTGTGGGACATTTTAATTTCTTGCAAGTATTATTTACAGGAAAAAATAATCTTGATTATTTCTGCTATGCATTCTTTAAGAATGTGGTCCATATTTATCCACATCGGCAATGGGAAATGGTTGTAGTATCTAGGACACTATGAGGTACCAGCTATGCTAAGAACTTGTTTGGGGAATATTTTATGTAAGACTATAGACGAAGAAGATAAAACTGTAAGATTAAAAATTTAGCACTTTTGAAGATGATGAAGTTCAGATTGGTAAATCTTGTTTCATGGGAGAAATTGATATATTCGATAGAGCTTTGGCAAAGTATATTTTCTTAACAAGATTCTTGAAATGTTGAATCGTAGAAGATGATATGTAATTGAGTTATTTGGACGTTTTTTGAAGTAATGCATGGTAATATAATCTATTATGTACAATGATTTGGATGAATGTGTGATATTTATGCAATAAAGCTTTGGCTTCTGCCTATACTTTTTTTAGGCAAGACCTTGCGAACATTGTTAGGCGGAGAGGATACAAATTCATCAGACAGATCTTAGCGGTCCAGCTGCAGAAAGAGGTCAATATTTGGTTATCTTTCTTTTTTCTTCATTCCTGCAAACTTATGTCCATGTCGGTGAACTCATATTTCTTTACTGTTTCAAAAGGGCAGAGTGATTTGGTTGAAGATGTCTTGGTATCTGGTGAAGCTACAACAGGTGAAAGCGGCTTTGCTGACGATGTTTCTTTGTCAAATAATGCTACTGAATTGGAGTGGCAGACAGAAGATTCTGTTGAAGGTGTCTCGCTTTACCATGAAGCCACAACGAGCGAAGAGAATATGAACGGCTTTTCTGATGATATTTCTTTGTTGAGTGAAGTAGAGAGGCGTACAGAAGATTTGGTTGAAGGCGTTTCGCTGTCCAGAGAAAATACAAAAGGTGAAGAGAACGTGAACGACTTTGCAGCAAGGCAAACAGAAGATTTGGATGAAAATGTGTCCTCATCCAGTGAAGTCACGAAAGACGAAGAGAATATGGATTTCGTGACTGATTATAATTCTTTGTCAAGTGAAGCTACTGAAGTTGAGGGGCGGACTAAAGATTTGGCTGAAGATCTGTCTGTACCTGATATAGCTACCGAAGATGAAGAGAACGTCATAAACTTGGCTGAAAATGTTTCCTTATGTAAAGATACCATATCAAAAGTCAACATAACAAATGCTGAAACGAGTAGAGAGCTCAAGCCTGATGCTCAGAGTCACAAAGGTCAACATTCTTCAAGTAATCTATCTTTTGAGGAAAAAGTAGCCAAATTTGTACAGGATGGAGAATTGGATGACGTTGAAGGTAAATGTGCATGCATAATATCTGCTTCTTTATTCAGATGATCCTGATGGTTAATTATAGAACTTCATTTGAATAAATTAAAATTGACCCTGGATATTAAGAGAATGTGAGGGTATTGTTAAATACCCAAGATTACCTAGCATTAAAGAAAATGACGGTGATGTTATTTTTTAAAGAAATGTTTTATGTGCTTATTCATTTGTGCCTTTGAACTTTTAGTTGATTTAGTTTCATAATGCTCAGAAAGTGGATTCGAAATTTTGAAGAAAATCCCTTTAGCAGATGCTGTCAAACTAAACTCTGACTCCGTTCATGGGACACATGAAGATCTTGCATTTTCTGGTGCTGATGGTTCTGATTTATCCAATGGGCACGTTACCTTGTTGCATCAGCCGGTACTTTCCAATGAAAAAGTGAAGGTTGGTAATCACAACGAAGATCCGGATGTTGAGGTGATTATAGTGTACCATTACACCACTGAAGCTAATTAGGTTCATTGTTTTGACTCCCCGACCTTCTGTTTTTCGATGCAGGCCCAGAACACTGAAAATCAAGCTGAACTCAATCGTCTAAAGTACATTCTGGTACTGTTCTACTTTGCAACTATAACATACCTCATAGCCTGCCCTAGTTAGTTTGAAAATTGTGCTTGCTGAAAAGGCTGTTTAATTTCTTTGAAGTAAATACCTAAATATTTTGATACTGTTTTTCTGCGATTAGCATCAGAAGGAGTTGGAACTGACGAAGTTGAAGGAACAGATAGAGCAGGAAAAGGTACTCTTTTCACCTATCACATTCTATCGTAAACTCATAGATCTAAAGAGTTATTTACAATGCAAACACTAAGATCACTGATTCTGATTTTGTTTTCTGTTTTTAAGCATGCTTTATATCTCTTGCAAAGTAAAGCAGAGAAAGAGATAAGTAAAGCCCATAAACTTATTTCTGAAAAAGATGCTGAATTGCATGCTGCTGAAGAGAGCCTTTCCGGACTGAAAGAGGTAGGTAAAGTCTTCCATCCGTGCCTTTATCATATTACATCCATATATTTAGCTGTTCTTAGCTGGTATTTACGCAATGTGGGGGCCTTGTAACTCTTTAATTAGGAATGCCATATCACGATTAATAAACGGTGAATTATAAACTCTGTTAAATTCATTTTCCTCCAATCAGACTTGTGATAAGTTCAAACTCTTCAATTTCAATGTAGGTACATTTATAATAGGGATAGTAACTTGTTTGCATTTTATCTTAGCTTCTTATTACCTCAGTAGTTAAGTTATAGATGTTGTCTTCTTATTTTATTTTATTTTTTTCTTTTTCCTCTTGGTGTGTGTATTAAAACTTTATTTTTATCAGGTAGAGATTCGTTACTGGGGAGAGGGTGAAATGGTGGAAGTGGCAGGCAGCTTCAACGGTTGGCATCAGAATATTAAAATGGAACCACTGCTATCTTCAAGTGCCATAGACCTAACTGGATTGCTGTAAGCCTTTCTTTTTATCCTTCTGGCACTCAAGCCATTGTATTTGTTTTCCACATGCATGCTTTCTTCGTACTCTGAAAGTTGCTTTACTTTGTCTATTTTTTAAGTCAGAAAATCTTTTCCACCACACTCGATGAAATCTATTTGTTCAATTTGTGAATCAGTACATTGATAGAATTATTAATTGTTCCGGTGTTACTTGAGTAGGCTGTTCTGCTCCATTTTATCTGTTGCTAAATTCAGTGGTTGCATATGTATGTTAACTTTTATGAAAATTCATGATTCAGATACCATGGCTTGACTCTTTTATCACAGGAGTCACTAAACGAATACTTCAAAATTATTGTTTCTTATTACGGAAAGGAAGATAGTTACAGACACAAGTAAATAATGCTGTATTTTTGCAGGAAATCTTGCTTTTGGGGAACAGTAATGTGGCTTTATCCTGGAGTTTATGAGGTGCTACAAATTCTTCTTACCCCCCACCCAAAGAAGAGAAGTTTTCTTTTGTTTGTAAAGCTTTACTTGGTTCTGATATTTTTGCATATGAACTGAACATTTATGAAATTATTAATTCAAAGTCGAATCATCTTCTATTTTTTTCACCAGAGTGATTTTGTTATTCTTTCTGCAGATAAAATTCATCGTAGATGGGAATTGGACGCTTGATCCGCAAATGGAGACAGTTAGCAAGCATGGCATACATAACAACGTACTTCGAGTAGATTGATAATGGTGGTAATCTGAGAAGATATATTGGCCCCTTGTACATACTAGAGGTATGTTATAAATACTAAGATTCTGTTGCAGTTAGACAATTATTTTGCATATGATCTTGATTACAAAGCGCCTGGATTAGGATTCTTTGCAGATGGTTTTATCTCCCAATCATATTTATTAGTTTTCGTAGTCTATGTTTCGTTAGTTTCCAAGCATTCGTTATCCAAATCAGGAGGCTGAAATCTTCATATTGTATGAACCTCTTCCGAATTCAATTCCTTTGATTTGCAGAGTTGCTAATGTTCTCTACATATTGAATTTGTAGACTTTATGGCGATGGGTTTCAGCGATCTTTGGGAGTCCAGGATACATATTCAAATTGCGATGCCTCCTCCCTTCAAAGAACTAACCCAATGTAGTTTGGAGTATCTTAGAGAGAGCTGTTCTAGATTTGTACAGTTTTTTACTTCATTAGCACATAAATGGCTATTCTGCTAGTTTGTTAATACAAAAAAAAAACATGTACCAAAGCAAATAAGACTTGTGTGGACCATCTAATTGATATTGCCTTCACACTCTTCATCCTCTTTTTCCTTTTTCTTTTTATTCCGTCGGAGTTGTGTTTGAAAAGTCTGATTCTTACTTATGTGAAGGTTTATAGTCGAATACTTGACCTTGCTTTCATTTACCAACTGCTTCAAGTTGATTGGTTATCGTTTTACACTTTGACTAATGCAAAATGCTAAGCCCCTATAGGCCAGAAGTGGACTTATCTGGAGCACATTCTTCTTACTTTGGGGTCACACACAATGACCACAGATATAGGTGCAGAACATAAAAAATTCAATTCATATTCAACACATTTTTACAAGTGTTATATGCTTTTAGACAGGTATAATGTAATATGTGTTATCTTCTAATTAACACGCGTCTTAAAACATGTAACATATGTTTTACGTTACTAGTGTTACAAAATTACAATATATATTCGCTAAAAAAAAGTCAAAAAATATTTAGTACGTACTGATTTTTTTGTGTTCAACAACATATGAACCAACACACAATGGGCAATAGGTATTTCTAGAAAAGCAGCAAACACAGATTGAGCTGGAGGAGAGAACCTGTGGAAACCACGTGTAAAAGTTCAATAGAGGCAGTCGTGTCTCCATTATTGCCTTTCCATTTTTTCCACTTTCCACTTCCCACTTCTTCTCCCTCACTCACCCACTCTATCTCCAATGGGACTTCAATTACCTGTAAATAACGTTTCCTCACAATATCATCTGATTTTTGAAGAGTCTATGGCGATGGCGATGGCGAATGCTTCTTCGTTTTCTTTACTTACACATTCTTCTTCTACTTCCTATCTGCCTTCCATATCTTCCACCCAATTTCCTTTTAAATATGTGAACAAATGTTCCCAGAGGTGTCATCTTTCTCCATTAATGGCTGCCAAGAGCCAGATTTCTTCTGAGGCTATTATTAATGATGTGGATAAAGATGATAATGTAGATGAAGTTGTTGATGTTTCAAACCCCCCGGAGGAGACTCTGCTCTACTCCTTTACTCCTTTGCCTTTCCTCTTTGTGGCTGCTCTCCCTGGAGGTAATCAATGCTTGCTAGTCCCCATTTTTATATAATATAAACATTCTGCCAAGTTGGCGATAGAGATAATAACTTCTCGCGTGAAAATAGTAACTTCTAAAAAAATCTCAATTTAAAAAAAAATGAGTATTATAGTGTTTTAAGTATCGAAGATGAGCTAAACCCACCCAGAGCATATAAGTTCACATATAACTTTAAAAAAAATGAGGATGATCTCGTGTTTTAAGTATAGGAGAAGAACGTTTAAAAAAAAATGAGGATCGTCTAGTGTTTTTTAGATATGCAGATACTAATGTGCATTGATAAATCTGAATTCAGCTACAACTGTGAGGTCACTGTTTGGGCCTTTTGTGGAGCTTGTCCAGTCTTGGAACCTTCCAGAATGGCTTGTCCATTGGGGTCACCCTGGTAACATGGTTAGTATTACTTCTATGTGTATACTCTAAGCTCCCATCTTCTCAATGTTCTAAACAAAAATCAAATTTACTTCTAATTGAAACTAAATCAACTTACCCCATTGATGCTTTTTTTTTTCTCATGTAGGCTGTTGTGCTCTTTGCCATGGGTGGTTATGGCACTTACCTAGGCTTCCGAATCCGCGTTTCGGACGATGTGGTAATCATATCTTAGAGATAAATTACTGGAATAATATGCATTAATCATCTTCAAGATTGAAAATTTGCTCATGCACTAAATCTTGTTGGATGTGTTTATAGGAGGAGAAGGCTAAAGCAAAAGACTTGCATCCCAAACTTCTTGGAGGGATGTTTTTCTTCTTTGCTCTTGGTGCCACTGGGGGAGTCACATCTTTGCTCACTTCTAATAAGCCCATTTTTGAGAGGTATGCCTGGATTCCTTAACCCTTTCCCATCAAAGGAAGGCTAGCACACTTGAACGCAACACTTTTGACTCGGATTCAACCCCCATTACCCTTTTTTATGATTTCTTTTTTTACTTTGAATTTTCTAAACCTAGTACACTCGCTAGTATTATTATAGTATACCAATGATATTAACACACATGAAACAATGTGATTAGTCCAAACCTATCAGTAATTTTCTATAAAACAAGATCCATTGAGCATTCATCAATGTTTCAGATCTATGTTAAAAAAAATTCACACTTGTTTCTTGCAGCCCTCATGCCGTGACAGGCTTTATAGGCCTAACTCTTTTGGCCATACAGAGCATATTACCAGCATTGTTTGAGGTGATAATTTGTTTGACTGAATCTTAAGATATTTTTTCATAGTATTTTCCAGCAAATAATCGTATGTACCTGTGTATATATCTATTCTTATACTCAACCACTCACAATTCACCATTTGTATATATAATTAGAAGAAATATACATATAGCGAATTATGAGTGATTAGGCACATGAATGAGAATATACACAGGTACAGGTACAGACGATTTTCACCCGTATTTTCCTATGTTGTTGTACTAATAGATATTTTTGGTGTTTTGTTAATGAAAATGATTGACAACTCCTCTATTCTTTGCTTAACAGGGAAATCCTTCATTAAGGAATATACATGGAATTCTTGGTAGTGGAATTATGACTCTTTTTCTTGTCCATGCTGCCTTTGGCCTTCAGCTTGGGTTGAGTTATTAATCAACCATTTAATGATCCTCTGTAAATGACAGATTCTAAAGATTCATTTCCAATTTTTATAACGATTTGGGTATGACTTTTAAAATCCTTCATAGCTGGCCTTTTTTAAAAATTGTTTGGTTCTCGAATTGCAAATGAAAGATTATGTAGGCAAATATATCCAATTCTCTGTATCATTTCCTACAATATTCTTTTTTATATTGTTTGGTTCTTGAATTGCAAATGAAAGATTATGTAGGCAAACATATCGAATTCTCTGTGTCACTTACAACAATAGTTTTTAATTATATCACGTTCACACATTAGTTATATATTTATATTTACGTAAAGCAGTGAATGAGGTGAAAGATTTTGCGGATAATCATTATTAGCAAAAAGAAAGGCTTCAGTAATGTGAACGTGAATTTTTTTCAGCACTATTTGTCATATTCTCAATCGAAAAAAATTTAACTATTAAAATAAACTGATCTGACGACTAAATTTGTGTCATTATGACAAACTAAGAAATTACTGGAATAAAATTGGGTAAATACTTTAACTTTTTTTTTTTTTGGGACCGGGTGCATTGGCGAAGCCAAGTAGGGCAAGGGGTTCACGCTAGGCCTGTCAATTGGATTTAATTTGAATTATTAAAGAATAACAATTTGAAATCTCACAACTGAGTCCAAATCTTTGGGGGCTTTCGAAAATTCAAAAACGATGGATTGATCAATATTGCTTCTTCCAGTTCACTTGTAGTCTTTTGTTTCTGCAATTTTATCATCGTCATTATTCTCGTCGGTAGCTCCAACTCCAAGCTTAGTTCAGAGATTGAAGACAGAGAAATACCTAGAATTATTCATTCTCTTCCCAGAATTTCTCATGAGAGAAAGGCTGACCCGGCCCTGACCCAGCCCAGACTCGTCCCCAGATCCAACGCAGACTCAGACCCAACTAAAATCCAAATTATGAGACCTATGGATATGTAGTAGGGATCCAGATCCAGATATCTCTTTAGTGGGTTTGGGCCTGAATTTTCATTTTTTGATCCAATTGGGTCCAATTGACAGCCTAATCACGCCCTTTCTAAAATTTTCGCAATATATATATATATATATATTCAAACATGAAAATTGTCTTGATTTCTTAAAAACTTTTAAAATTTAATAATAGAGCACTCATTCATTTTTATATCAAATTACAAAATACAATTCGAAAATTTAAAAGATGGCTCAAATACTTATTGTGCTTTATGATAAATATATATATTTAATTAAGTAACTCTTCCGTCCTAAATTAAATTTTTTGACGTGAAAAGTTGAATGTCTCATTTTTTCTAAAATAGAAATAATTTTCATTTGGAATTCCCTAGTCTCATTTTATAAACACACTAATTTTCTTAATTGAGAATAATAAGTTTGCAAACTAGACGATTTTTCTTAATTTTTTTTTTTTTTGTTAATTTTCTTATTTTCGAAGATAAATATCGTTTAAATTTAATATTTTAATAAAAATATATGATTTTACCTCAACTATATCGTCTTATCGTGAACTAATTTTAATTCGTTAACTAAGTCTAAATTCTAACTCCACATCTGACCGAGCGCAACGTTTCATTGGAATCCAATAGCATGGAAAGCGTGTAAAGCAGTAAGAAGAGTCGTGCGTGTCTGCTTGGATTGAGTCTGGTTTGGATTTAGTCTGGTTTGAGAGCAAAATCCAAACCTACATCCAAATCCAAATCCAAATCCAAACTCAAACTCAAATTAGTTTTAGATTGAGTTTGAGAATAAAATTTGAAGTTAAATTATCTAAAATCTGGTTTGGATTTGAGATTGAAACCAAAATCTCAAATCCAAATCTAAACCCAATTCAACCCAAGGAGATAATTGAGTAAATAAATGCCTGGATGCTAAACAGATTCTGCAGGAGAAGAAAATTTTAAAAAATGGAGAATAACGAAAGCGGCAAAGAAGTAAAGGAAAGGGTAGGTGGCCATGGAAACCTTAAAACAGCATCCAGTGACGAAAATCTCAAAGAAATTTTTCATCAAATTAGATTATCCAAAACCCCTGTGAGTAAATTTATACTTTTAATTAATCCCCGAAATTCATAGAAAATTAGCTGCAATACAATTTTAGCTAATTTCTGGTGTGTAAATTTTTTCTTCTTGCAGTGGGTTATCAATTATGGTGCATCTTGGTATGTTAGCAATTATTTCATCTCGTTTTTTGGCATAATCTGTTCCCATGAAAAGTTTCTTTTGTTTTCTCCCTTCCAAAGTTCTAAAATTTGGATGCTTGGGGAGCTGGTAAAGTTAAGATTGAATCATAAGTTTTGGTTGTGCTTTCGTATGTTACCCAAACTCTTTGTTTGGCTGCCGCGCTGTCGCACCCGTATCCGACACTCATACGACATGTGTATGAGTATGGAATCGGACATGGTAAAAGATATTAGGTACTTTGACGGAGAGTAAGTGCATTTCCAATGCGATCTTCTTCATTCTGCCTGAGGAGGATATTAGAGACATATTTCTCTTTGCAAAATGTAGTTAATTGGTTAATTTTTTTTATATCCCTCTAATTATTTTCGTGTACGAGTTTCTAGAAGTGTGTTTGTGTTCTTACTCTTAGAGGTATAGATATAAGCACATGACACTTCAGATATTTACACGCACCCCACATTTGTATGCGAGTACATGTAACATAGGTGCTTTCTACTCGTTGTATAATGTTGTGAATTTAACTATTAGTACCAAAGTGGAAAACAATAATTTGGACACCAAGTGTTTGATCAGATTATGCAATGGGAAAATGATACAAATTTATCCAAATCAGTAGGAAAATTATGAGTAATAGTTTGTTAAAAAAGACTAGCATTATAAGAACTTGGAAAATTTTAATATAGGTTATGTGGTACAAATTCATCCAAATCAGTAGGAAAATTATGTCTCTCCTGACGTGTAGGTGTCTTATGACGCCAAATAGTTTGGACCTGGTTGCTTCATAGCATGATATAAGACAGAAATGCGACAAAAGACTTGATGTGAAACCTCATCCCACGTGGGATATGAATGAAATGTTTGATTGGTATATAAGATGGGCTTTAAGTACTCTCGGTCTTTTCGGGATATTCATTTTGGCATAATGAGTTCGATTGCCAAGTAGGTGATAGTCGGTGTTATCAAACTAATGTGTTACGCTCTGGGCTCCGCGGGCATGGGGGCGTAACACTTGAATTCTATTGTACCATGTATTTGAAATCTCTACCACTATAACACCAAATTGGAAAGGAAGTCTATCCTAACTACTAAACTTATTGCTTCTTAATTTGTGCAGGTGTGGTGTTTGCAGTCAGATCCTTCCTACATTTTGCCAGTTAAGTAACAAGTTCCCGAAGCTTTCCTTTGTCTATGCTGATATAGATGAATGCCCGGAGACAACTCAGCATATTCGTTACACACCAACTTTTCACTTCTTTAGAGATGGTGAGAGGGTTGATGAAATGCTTGGGTCCGGTGAAGAGCGACTGCACGACCGCCTCTGGCTGCATTCTTAAAATGCAGTCAAAGTAATATTAATATTTTGACTAATAAAATACTTTGTTTTTGTTTCTATAGTTTTCGTTACATATCCTAAACGAATTATATTGTGTATATAGATCTAGCACTTCATAAGTTGCATCCTTAATCTTGAATACCATTCTGTTATATTTGGATAGAAAATGAGACGGATGATTCAATACAATTCAAAGTATAGCTCACTGAGGAGCACTTCATAGAATCATAGTATGACAGGAAAATACATCTTTTAAATATCACATTTTTTTGTGAAAAATTATTACTTGTACTAATGAACATTAAACAAGAATAGATATGTTGCAATTGTAGTCAGTATTGCTTAGTCTAAATTAGGCTATTACAGGTAAATCCCCAGAAGTTGTAATAAATAATTGAAAGTTAAATTTATCTCCTTAGCTGAGATCAATAATTTCTTTTGTGTAGCCCAACCACTATGGTTAGCTCTCAGTTTACCATAAGGTTACATTTTCCACCCCTTCAATTCTCATATACGCGATAATCTGGAGATGTCAACTGCTCCTTGTGCAGCTTCCGATAATGGCAAGAGAAGGGAGAAGAGAATAGATCATCAACTTCAAGTTAGTCAATCTCAGAGAACGATCCTGGATTAAACTTCTTGGATAAAGCAGCTGCTGCTGCTTCTATTCTTGCCTGATCCTGCGAAACGCACAAAAAGGGAACTTATTAGGTTTAAAATATACCAACCAAAACAAACCCATTGGATATCCATCAAAAACCAGTTTCCACCTTTCCTTCGAAGTTAACAATGAGGGGCCCGTTCCTTGATTCGCGATAACCCCCTTCGTATACAACCAGAGAGTAGAAAATATTTAGTAGACGGAGAGAAAGAATGATAGTAAACGTGGAAAGAAAAGCATACTCCATACTCCTACCAATATGAATATCAGCAAACTCCAGACAAAGTTTTGATAAAAGTTGAGCAGCTTCCACCTGCATCATTAAATTTGCCCGAAAACTCATTTTAAGAGTGCAAATGAAAAGCTCAAGTGCAAGAAAACAAGCTCAGGAACGAATCGGAATTGTAGGTCTCTGTCGAATGGGACGATTATTTTTCTAAACAGGAAAGAGAGTCTGCATAGAGAGAACAACAGATAACGGTAGCAGAATACTTACATCCGAGAGAGTGGTAGACAAACGTTTTGATACAAACGGTTCCATCACTGCAAGGAGGCCACTAGATCTTGATAATTCAAGCAGGCAGTTCCATTGTGAGTCCAGCTCAGCAACATTTGTTGCAGTTAGAACGATTATATTACGACACTTGATCTGGCAAAATATGAAATCAAAGTAACTTAAAATCTATGCTAATCCCATTTTAGAGGCCATCTTACTTGAATCATATGCATAAGAAGGAAATTTGACTACCCCATTGTGAAAGATTAAATGCATCAAGACACCTTAAGGTGAACCAATTACAACCCTCTGTTGAAAGAAATCTTGTATACTGCAAGATCTTGCAGAAAATGTTTACTAAAAGTTCAGAATCCCTCACTTCATCAGGGGGAAGGTGAAGGTCCCGATGTATGCAGTCTTACCCTTATTTTTCATAAAGAGGCTGTTCCCGGGATTCGAACACCTGACCTAGCGGATGGCAAGTAAACACTTGATCATCGCGCCATCAAGTAATTTGATCAAAATAGTGACACTTGAGGGCTAGATTATTTCTAATTGCATAATATCAAAAAGATTTTCTGGAAAACTACACCTCAGACTCTTAATGACTTGAAGCATTCAATCGATAAGGAAAAAAGCCTACAGATAGCATTTTATACTGTATGATGTTCATCCAGTTGAAAGAACATCAGTTGGAACAGGAATCAAAGAATATATTGTGAATTCCATGAAGAGAACATACCAAAGGAACAGGAAGCTTCTCATGATGCAGTAATTCTGTTATACTCTCGGGCAATAAAGCCATCTGGAATATGAAAAGAAACAAAACAGGTTATCAACATGCTGAAAGGTTATCAAATTTACATGGGAGCTGAGTCGTTCGATGCTAAATCAAATAAATTCCAGTACGCGTCACCACCACCCGAATCCCCACCAACATTCCTTTACTTTTAGGTGATAATGATAAGAATGCTAACATCAGCTACAAAATGACACAGGACCTAGCAGGAAAAGAACATATTCTTTGCAGATATTTGTATCGACTGCAGAATAGAATGCAACACTTTAAGAAATAAATGCAAATAAGACGTCTGATTTAAATTTCACATGCTGCATCAAGACTGAATATTTTCTTGTAGTTCTCTCAGTTGCAAATGATCTGTCATCTCGAATATTTCAATGCATTCTTGTAAAGATAATAATAACTTACTTTCATCAGATTATTTGGAAGCTAAGTGAAGAGATCAATGAAAATGATGCATTCCCAATATGATAAGAAACGCTGAAGTTAAAAACTTCTTTATATTTTAAAAGAAAAACAAGAAAATATATGACAAAATCTAGAAAATCATTTTACCTCATTTCTGTCCCCTGTGCACTTTTCACCAATTAAATGCCTCAAGTATTCTTCAAACTCTTCATCTGGAGCCTATACGAGAAAATTGCATGTATGAAGGCAAGATGAGTGCCATCAAAATTTTAAGCAGAATAATAGACACTAAAAAATCAGCAGAAGTTGCATTATCTAGAATACCAACGTCAGCAAAGTTTGAAATCCAAAGTCCAAACTCCACAGAAGGGGAAACAAATGGATGAGAAGATCCGCAGCCACAAAGACGTACATAAAAGATACATATATGTCCCAAGATTAAATTTTTAGAAATAAGAAAATTATTGTAGCTGAATGCAATACTATGATATAATTTATAAATCTTCCATTTCTTGAAGTCAATTTGGGGATTAAAATGTAGAATAAAATAAACATCAACACATACCATTCGAACACCAAATGTTTTTGCAATTCCTGCCATTGTGACATCGGAATGCAATGGACCAACCCCGCCATATATGAACAACTGGAATACAAGCACGTGGATAAATCAGAAACATCAGGTCAAGGAAAATAATTATACACAAGAAATCAATATAGAAGCTCCCCCCCTCCCCTTTTCTTCCAGAGACAAGTACACAGAGCAAGCGCTACCAGTCTCATGTATTAGCGAAATATTGCAATGATTTACCATGTCATTTGTAGATCTCCGTCTCGCAACTTCATCGGCTACAGAATCTATCTGGATAAGAAAATATCATGATACGGATTGGGAATGAAATCAACATTAAAAAGACAGAATATTACTAAACTGGTTTAGAATTCACATAAGAAATAGCAAGCAGGTAAAATGCATTGCATCTTTTAAGCTGCCAAAACCACACATTTATCTTAACAGAAAATAGCCAAGCACAAATTTGCAGGGTCCCTGCTCCATCCACACATTTTATCTTACCAATTTGTAAAATGAGACAAAAGATCGAAATCAAGAAAAATTGCAACTCATTTGGTATTATTATTTGTAGTTTGTATATGTGTTTGTTTGCATAAGTTCAATTCACAACCACTTGAAGCAAAATACTTAATCTAAAAGTAACTTACATCATTCCGGGTAACCACAAGCTCTAACACAGTCCATCCTATTGAATGGAGCTTCCTGGATAAGGAAGATCCCAACTTGTCCTCAACCGTGCCGGATCTGAGCTATGGAATTAAACATAAGCATCAGACAAACAAGTAATCAGAAAGCAAAAGTTGTATACTTTCTGATGAAAATGAAATGTAATTCAGAAAAAAATATACAAAACTAGCCCAGAAACGAAAGAACAGAATCAAACAATGAAGTGGCAGGCGACGTATGGTGACAGAGAACTTACAGAATCTCATCGCCCACAGCGATGATCGAGGAAGTAAGCGTGCTGATATGGCCCATATCTCCACTTTTCAACCCATTGCTAACACGGGACAATTGCCCAGAAGATGGCAAGGAGAATTTTTTTACTCTGCCCGCTCTTTCCAGTCTTCCATCTGCAAGAAGATATGCAGGCCTGTATTTTTCTTCAGATTTGGCAGAGTCCTTGACGCACAATAGGGCATTTGGAACTGTGTCATGAATGCTTCCGATTGAAGTATAGCTGCATATCCATGAAACATAAATGTAAAATACATGTTAAATTTACTAACAATAAAAGAAGATGCAAAGATTTGTGAGAGATGAATATGTCATCAGTATTGACTGGAAACCACAACTTGAAAGCACTTTGGACCTATTCAAGATATGGTTTCCAATGGAGATACATGAAGACGAGCCCTTGATCTAACGGCATCACGTTTGAGTACTTGACTCATAACTTGGGTTCAATCCTTCTTGAAAGCATAAAATCAAAAGAAAAGGAAACAGATATTATGCAAACTACACTAAATCAAATACGTTTAAGAAAATTCAGAAACCATATGGAATCGGTTGTTATTACCCTTGATCATAAAGGCTGCAGTAAGGAACTTTGCAAGTCAAAAGGAATGCCCACACATCTCTGTCACATCAGCAAAACAAATCAGCCTTGTCATTTTTAGAATAAGAACCAGGTTGAGCAACAACGGTCTTGGAAATACAGTCATACCCAGAGAAACCATAATCGTCAAACAGAGTAATAACTTTAAGGAATAACATTAAATTCACACGTTACTCTTAATTGAGTAGTAGCTTCGCGTATAAATAAGTTTATATTGGATGCATTTGGATGAAGAGCGAAATAAAGAATGAGAATTCAATCTAAATCAGCACAACTATGGACCTCAAATACGTGAGGATTGCTCCAGACGAGAAGAAGACAGAGAAAAAAAACAAATTCAAAGATTAATTTTTCCAAGAACTTTAATTGAAGACCAACTATATCTACATCAAACATAAATTAAAATCTTGCACTGGTGGAAGTACTTTCATTACTGACAGTGTCTGAACCAACACTTCAGAATACTATGATCGAAAGACGCGTCTAACTAAGAAGCTGCATAACAATATAGAGAATTATTTCACTTTGGCATAATACCATTAGAATGCAAAGTAAGAATACATTATTCCAACATTAAGATCTCAAACAGTAGACTCAGTTTTCCAAGGAAGTATCTTATTTCATAGTGTATGCATGTCCTTGGCCATGAACAGACCTGTATGACCAATCCAGGATTGGGTTCACTCTCATAAAAGGTGGCCACCCAGGAGAGCTAGGAGAAAATTGCTCCTGGCCTACCTGCAAGGATATCAGTAGATATGAATCTCAAAGTGCACATATTATTAGCTTTGACCACAAGTATTAAATGAAAATGAAAAACGAAAAACCAGGAATGCATTGAAGTACCGCAGTAGGATCACCGATTCGGACACCAAGAAAAATAGCTCTAATAGGTTTAGCTTTTAAAAGGGCCTCCAGCCCAGCCTTGAAGTCAAGGCGGATAATTTCCATTTGCAAGCCATACCTGCTTATATGAAATAAGTAAAAATGGATCATATCGACGTTCATTTACACCAGTAACAGAATTAGAAATATCTACAGCACAAAATTCATATTGGTGTCGAGTCCATAGAGGAAAAGACTTCTGATATACCTTGCTGCTGTGTCATAAGTGAATGAGTTGATCTCAGGAAAGGCAGAGGGGCACTCAAAATATATTGTCTGTATAGGGTAGGAGATTTCACCATCAGCAAGATCTCCATTAGGCAGACTCTTCTCGGCATTATGCAAATAATAGCCTGCCCTAAGAAGGTGCAACAAGACCTACAAACAGATACCAAAACGTTATGTGGCCAACCTTTGGAATCAAATAGAAGAAGTACCAAAAGACTCACTGTTGAATCTTTCCCTCCATTGAAGCTGAAAGCAACCTCTTGAATACTGTTCACGAAACAAGTGCAGTACTTATTACACTATTATATCAAAGGAGATCAAATATCTATTTATCATGATAACAATCTGGTAAGGGGGGGAAATTTAAACGCTGGAGTACTTTTCCGATCTAATTAGATCCGCTAAAAGATCAAATATGATACTTTTCTTCTGAAACAACATAAGAAGAAGTTCAAACCAACATGAAATCTGGCATATAAATCAAAAGGCGTTGTTATGTATTGGGAAGTTCAATGCATATCATCTTCTTTAGGCACACTGGACTACAGATGGTTAAATGAATTACAAAAGAATGAGTGAAGAATTTCAGGGTAAAAGTAAAAACTTCCAAGAACATAGGATGTATTGCTATCAGTTAAATAAGACACGTTCTGTTGCATTGACCAACATCTAAGCATTCAAAGTTTAGCTGACATTCCCTTTTCCTATAGAATTAGTATTCGCCACATAGACGACAAAGACAAGAAAGATTGTACTCATGGGTGAGGAAATTCGCATGCCAATTTGTATACTTCAAAACTCAAAGTATCTAAAGTAGCCGCATGACTAATTCTACCTTGCACACAAACATTGATTATTACACTAGTGTCCACAAAATTTCATCAATCATTTCCCAAAAGTACAAGATCCAAACCCGCAAGAAACCAAGATAACTACTTAAAACGCAAAATAACTACCTACCAAGAAACTGAAAATAGGAAACAGAAAAAGCATCTAGAAGTGCATTTTGTCTCATGTTCATTCTGAGCTCACTTTCAAAATCCCAAGCCAGATAAACCCTACTACTACAACAACAATAACATAACTCATTAAGTCCACAATAATTGAGGGTATGGACGGGAATGAATAGGAGACAGGCCTAACCTTTGGAAATAAATACACAAAGTGGCTTCTCCCAGAATACCATTGAAACAAATGGATTGGAGATTGACCTAACATTTGGCAATGAATGCACAAATTGATTGCTTACAGAATACCACATAAATAGTTGTTCGGTTGTTCCCCTATACCGTCACATTTTCTACGGAATCATGCCCTCAAATCAAAGCCAAAAAGCATCACTAAACAAAAAACAAAAAAAAACCCTGCTAAACTTGATCATAATGAAGTATTGAAGAAACTGTCAAGGAACAGAGAATAGAGCTTACGAATAAAGAGCAAGAGCTCTTTGGATGACATAAATGGCGTTATTGTACTTTGTCTTCAGCCTTATATCATTGCTTTCTCTTATTGCTCTATCAATCTCCATCTCTGTCTCCCTCTATAAATTTTTGTATTGAACCCTTCTGTAAATCAATAAACAAAATTACTACTACAAGAACATATCCATTTTTATATGTTCAATCAAGAAATATATACATCAAATCCTTCAGAATGTTCAAAAGAAACATCTAAAATATAGATAAAGGAAGCTCATTTAATTGAAAAAATAACCAAATGGGGCGTTGTAAAATTCGACAAAATCATCAAAGATGCAGCTAACAGAACGTATGGATGTAAAATTGTACAAAATAGATGAAGGATAATAAATAAAGCTTTGAAGAAAAAAAAATTGATTTTTTGTCAGATTGAATACAAATTAAAAGGCGATTACTTTGGATTCATGAAACGTTATAAGATTGAAGGGTTCAACACTGAAATTCACCTGATTTTGAAGGGCTCAAGAACTGAGGATTGAGGATCAGAAATGGAATATAATCTTCTTCTTCTTTTTTCAGTTTTTTTTTTTTTTTTTGTTCTTGAGATCGTCTTTATGGTGGTCAAACAAAATGCGTATAGAAAAGATGGTCTTTCTTATCCTTTGACAAAATTGCCCTTTGATTTTCTTTTCTTTCTAATTTTAGCAAAATTTCAATTTCATCACTCCATATTATGCACAAAGTGCAACGCTCCTTACAATACTTCCAATTATTATTGTTTTTTTATCTGTGATTTAGCAATCCTAAAGTTTCTTTTTTATCCAATTTTAAAGAAAAAATCTTGTTTTTTTTTTCGCACTCCTTGCATAACATAAATATTGTTAAGAGCCTTCCGGTGTGAACAAAAAGGGTTTGTGACGCTGAACCGGACTCCCGATAAATAAGAAAAAATCGGAAATACCCTTTCTCCAATACTACTCTCTCGATACATAATCTAATTTTTGAAGGAAAAAAAAATGCAAAAATTTATCATATCGAATTCTGCCATGCTATTATTACTTAATATATATTCATATTTCATAGGTTTTTTTTAGTGTTTAGGATTTTTCTTTTTATTTTAAAGTTTATCAATTAAGATATATGAATAAACATTTACATAATTAGATTGTCAAAATAAATATTAATGAGAATCTGAACTCCAATTTCATTTCTTTTGTATTGGCTAAATAAGTAATTACTAATTGTTAATGATATTTAAAGGTAATGGCGGGATTAAAGGAGTGGTGGTGGTGGTGGTGGTCCCTAATATTTTATAAACGTCATATTTTTATATGAAACTCCTTTAAAAATGTACATCTCGCTTCCTAAATTATTTTTTTAAAGTTTAATAAAAAATGTCTTTTATTTTTTTCTTGATAGATATTTAATTTTTGAATTCTTTTCTATTTTTTATTATAAAAGAGGATCAAATTTACAATTAGTGTCACACCTTAATATTAAGACAACCACTTAAATGTTAAAAAACTTAGGCACGATACATTTGTACTCGGGGGGAAAGTCTGGGACGCCCCTTGTGGTACGGCCCCACACTTCTCTCACATAATTTGAGACAGGACCCACCTGCAGGCAGCGACAATCCAAAGGTCAAAATTTTTTTTTTTAATTATATATGATGTATTTTACTCCATTTAAATAATAAATGTATAAATAACCCCAGTGAATTATTGTATATATCAAATGACCCCAGTGATTTTTTAATTATATATGATATATTTTACTCCATTTAGATAATAAATGTATAAATAACCGCAGTCAATTATTGTGTATATTAAATGATCCCAATGAAATTTTTTTTTGAATCCGTCACTGCCTGCAGGGTAGGTCCCACACTTCCGTCTTGGTCTGACGTTTCTGGCATGGGACGCCCCTTGTGGTACGGCCCCACACTTCTCTCACATAATTTGAGACAGGACCCACCTGCAGGCAGCGACAATCCAAAGGTCAAAAAAATTTTTTTTTAATTATATATGATGTATTTTACTCCATTTAAATAATAAATGTATAAATGACCCCAGTGAATTATTGTATATATCAAATGACCCCAGTGATTTTTTAATTATATATGATATATTTTACTCCATTTAGATAATAAATGTATACATAACCGCAGTCAATTATTGTGTATATTAAATAATCCCAATAAAAAAAATTTATGGATCCGTCACTGCCTGCAGGGTACGTCCCGCAAGCCTTCATGTCTCACAGGGGGAATTTTTCCGTCCAGAGAAGACTTTGACCAGCAGCCTTTTCAGTTCATTGGTTTTTCCACGATTTATTTCTGTCAAATATCATCTTAGAATATTCTACGAGAATATGGTAATAATTCAAAATTGAGGTGTTCTTTAGGAGTAACATTAACAACAAATCCATAGAACCCAGTCTTCGAATAAGCCCAAGACTATCAAGAACTTCAGACTAAGGCCCAAAATCCAAGTACGTCTTAACTAAAGAGCCCAATAGTGGATCCAGCCCGTTTAAAACCCGGCTATCTTTAGTGCGTTCAAGTACGTCTTAACTAGAGAGCCCAATAGTGCGTTCAAGTCCTTTCAAAGTTTTAATATATTACAACAAAAAAATTGGTCAGTTGGTTCGGCAGTTTTCTCCTTAAGAAAGTTTGAGGGATTGGTCCACATTCACATATAGAGTTGCCACTTTAGCCATCAATTTACCTTTTATGGGCCGACCCGATGCGAGTGGGGATTAGTCTGGTATAGTCTCCCAAAGATCGGAGCCAACTAGGACGTGGCAAAACAAAAAAAAAAAGTTTTAATATATTACGACTAGATGCAGTGAAATTGTTGGTTGACGTCCACCTCGTTTGATTCCCCCCCCCCAACCCTAACATGTCAAGAATAAGTTCTCGAGTTTGAGTCGCTTCACCTCGCTTGATTCTTCCTATTTCTAAATTTAGTTACAATTTCATTTCAAATTTTCAATTGTATCCAAGTAAAAAAGTGAAGGTTGGATTTTAAATGACAAGAAAGTAGTATATCCCCATTAATGATGATAAGGATATTTTCATGGGTTAAAGTACTTAAAGAAATAAATCGAAAGGCTATTCAATCTTATTCAAGTTCTAATTAAGTGACAATCATTGTCCTGAATGTTATTCTCATTTTCTCTGTTGTCTCCATCTTTCCAATTTTAGCAGCATCCGGATTTTAAAAACTTGTTTACAATAGAGCCAAAAAAAATATTGCTCATTTTTTACAAATTAAATATTGGGATCGAGGTTTTTTTTGTTGGTTTTAGGACTTGAAAAGGATAGGAATGATGATAAATGATGCCTTTTTCTTTTTCTTTTTTTACGGAGGTGGGGTGTGGGAATCGATCCTGGGCCGAAGCCAGGATGAAGGCTACATTTTCCACTGGGGCAGCTTGATTCCCACTAAATGATGCCTTAATAAGTGATTCCTGATTTTTCTTTTGAATTTTGTATAAATAATTAGATATTTGGAGAAAGAGAAAAGACAAATAAAATTTTGGCAGCATATGAAAAGGGTTTTTTGTTCTATTTCTTTTCTTTAAAGAAAAAATATGTGTTGTTGTTATAATGGAAAGGGCGATGATAATGTATTTTTGAAGTTTAAATGATTAATTCGGATATTTGAAGTTTTGAGTTTACAGGTTCTTGGAAGTCCTTCCAAGAAAAAAATAATCTTAAAATTACCTTTTTTAGGTTATGTATCGTAAGTGTTCGGTGTTTTGTCTGTATTTTGGTATCGACTAATTAGAGTTGAGTATTATAAAAACCTTTTTAAAATTTACATTTTCAACTATGCAATCTCTCCATTTTCAACATAAGGAATGGGAAGGAGATGTGCATTTGAATTTTCTCCATTATACATCACAAGAATCCCAAGCCCTAAGGTAAGAATAATAAAAGAGCTGCCATTATTGAAGAAGAGTAATGGAGCTACACTAAAGCTTCTTCATTTGTCGGTAACCGGGCCCCATATATATATATATATATATATATACTCCCTCTGTCCCATTTTGTTTGTCCACTTTTCCATTTTGGGTTGTCCCAAAATTATGTCCAATTTCCTTTTTTAGTATTGCATTTAATAGGATAGTTTTACCAAATTCTCCAAAATACCCTCATAAAAATAATAATTGTTGCATATATTGGAACTACACTCAATGGTAGTTTGGGAAAAAAACTTCTTGGGAATGATTTAGAACTAGCAATTAATATGTTCCCTTAAAAAGTGGAAATTCCAAAGTTGGACAAACAAAACGGGACGGAGGGAGTATATATATGTATATATGGGAGAAAGATGTAACTGATAAGTTAGTAGAAATTTTAGGTGGACAAATATCAAAATTAAGTTTAAATACTTTAAGTGAAGATGATATTAATCCATTTTGGTAGGAGTTCTGATGAATCATCAGAAGAAGATAATATTAATGTAGTAATACATGAATCGGAAGATAATATCAATGTTGTAGTAAATGAGAAATGGGCAACTAGGCCTAGAGCAATTAAATGGGATGAAATAATCTTCCCTGAAAATTGGCAAATAGAAAGGGCCATGAGACCTCAACCTGTTATACAGACAAATTTGTTAAATGTAGTACAGACTCCAGAAGGATCTGTAACTTTAAATTTTGATAATAATAATAGAATAAAAGATATCTCTAGACCAAGATCAACAGTATCTTATAGATCTTTTATTTCTCCATTAGGTCCAGATATACTTGGACCCACAAGAATTTTTGAAGAAATTTCTGGACCATCTAGGTTATCTACCTCTTATGTTAGACTAAAAATTTGATTTTGGGTAAAATTATCTATATTCCATTCATAGATATATTTTCCTCCATAACTATTATTAAGCATAAAATTGTCCTCTTCATACAAAGTATCCATAGGTGATGGTTTGGTATAATAATACCTCTTTTGAATAGGCCTAGTTGCCCATTTCTCATTTACTACAACATTGATATTATCTTCCGATTCATATATTACTACATTAATATTATCTTCTGATGATGATTCATCAGAACTCCTACCAAAAGGATATATATATATATATATATATATATATATCCCCTCACCCAACAGCCTTTAAAAAAGAAAAAGAAAAAAGAAAATGTAAACTCCAGTCTCATAAAAAGTTTGAAAGCTATTTAATATAGGTTTAAGTATCCACTATGCGAGTTCAGTTGCTAAGTAAGTGATCGTAGGTGCTATCAGACTCATGGGTTACCCTCTCGGACATGGAGCCTGGCATTTTATGGGCTTAAGGGGGTTGAAGGTAAATCCCCAAACTCATATGGGATAAAAATGAAATGTTTGAATGTTATATAAGCATGTGTCTAAGTAGTATTCACTATCAGGATATTCATTTTGGTATAACGAATTCAGTTGTCGAGTAGGTATTTGTGGGTATTTTCAGACTCATGTATTGCTATCCGTGTTCACGACAAAAAACACTGCTAAGGAAAGTTGTTTATACCGACACTAGCTCATATTCTTCATCTAAGAACACGAAACAAATGACAAATCATGTTCATATGGCAAACTTTAAGACACTAGCAATTTCTGATTTGGAGATTGTAATAGCATAGTGTAATCAATTATTATTGGGTCAAATGTACAATGCACAGTCAAACTCGCGAGTTGACTCGTAGGATCGAGTTTTAAAGGGTCTTACGAGTTAGATCCTACGTAGAATCGGTAATCCGGTAGGATCGGAGTAAACTCGGTAGGATCGGTATAGAAACGTAGAATCGGTACGATCCTACCGATCCTACGAGTCCACTTAAAACGAAAATTTTTATATTTTTTTTGCTAAAACACTTTATATTTTTTCTAATTTTTTTTATCATTTCTTATACTCAGAACTATACTTTAAGATGTATACAAATTTATATATCTCAGGAGATATTTGAATCTTAATTAAAAATAGAAATTACGCATATTTTACCAATTAAATCAACTTCGGTTGACTTTTTTGCTGAATACTTAGTCATTAAAAATAAAGTTTCGCCATTTGAATCATGTTTCAGCAACAGGTAACTTCTTTACTTTCAAATTATATCTCGCTTCTTTTTATTGCTAGATTATTTTTTAATTAATTAACTAATTTTTGTTATTATTATTTTGACTAGACTGGGAACACTAGTTTCAATTGGTATATTGCTATCCCTCCTTCCGATAAATATCTCCTCATTCCTTCTCCTCTTTCATTCTGTGGATTGAAATGGAAAGTATTCGGTGATTGACTATTTCAATTCTCACATTTTCTTTGAAAAATTTAGTTGTTTCACAATAATCTCAGCTAATTTTACATAATCTTTTTACATTGCTTTTATTTAATTTTGTTAACTTCAAATTAAATTTAATAAACATGTTTAATTTTAGTACATGATATTTGTACTTTTATCTTTATAATTAATAAACATGCTAATAACTTGAATGATTTGCTTTGAGTATATTGATTATCTTTTTTTCTTTAAGACACTTTAAATTTGTGATTGAAGTGTTTTTCTAAGAGTACATATATATTTTCAAACAATTTTTTAAATTAAAGAGAATCTACGATCCGAATTACGATTCTAAAATCCTCATATGCCCTTTCGATCATACGTAGGATCGCGAGTTTAACGGTCTTGGTACAATGTACAGTACTAGGTGTGGTGTCTTTGGATCTTGAAAATTTATTGCACTTTTGATGTGGTAGGTTTCGGCAGCAATGCTTGAATGATTTATAGAAAGTGGTCTGCATTTGTTTTTCCCACATCATTGTCCTATCCTCAATCAATTTCTGCACCAATCCATACTTTCTAGCATATTATCTAGTATATTCATTGTCTAATTTATATTAATAACATTGTTCACGTATAACAATACTATCGTGACAATTTCTTAACTTTCAATGAGAATAATTCGAGATCGGTTTAAATTGTGCATATAGAATTTGACTTTTATTTAAAAAATGTCTATTTTAGAGCTCTTTTATTAGGAGTCCACTTACCAACCGCCTGAAGCTACTATGGGTTACATGTAGGGGGTGTTCATTATTTGGTATAACCGAAATACCGAACCAATTCGAACTGAAATTTGTTAATTGGTTCGGTATTTCGGTATATTCAGGTTATTCTGTTCGGTTTATCGAAAATTTCAAAATTTAAGTTTGGTATTCGGTTTTTCATTTTTGAAAACTGAATTACCAAAATTATTTCAAAATATTTTTATTATATTAATTATTTTATTTCAAAATAAATTATTATACAGTCTCTTCCTCTAGGTTTGAGCATGCAAATTTGGTTTTGAATCCATTACTTGATGGGAGTTGTTGGTTTTAATTTATGTTTGGTAGTGTTTGTGAACAACTTTTTTGAGATATGTATATGCGTTGAGCCACTAATCATATTAAATGAACATCAGTTATGTTTTTATAGTGTGTATTCCCTATATATTAATTATGCTTTAGCTTTTGGTATAAATTGTTCACAATATTTGTTAGGATATCTAAAAGTGATAAGTAGCAATGAGTTAGTTCGAATTATTATATTGCACTAAAATTTGAATTTGTTATTTCGGTTTTTACATAACCATACCGAATCGAAATTATTTTGTAATTTCGGTTTTCAAACTATTATGGTTCGGTTCGGTTTAATAAAAAAATTACAAAATCGAATTTTGTCTCGAAATCCGATACCGAACCGAATTACCGAATGCACCCCCTGCCTCCATCCTTCAAGTTTCCGAACCGGAGCGTCACTCGATCTTCATTTTATGTGTCCAAACCACAGAAAGCGATTTTTCCTCATATTTTCTTCAAAAATATCGGAAAAAAAAGATTTCTATTTTTTCTTTTTAAAAAGCAAATAATAAAAAATAAGTTTTTTTTTTTTTGCTAAGTATAATAGAAAATAAGTTGACGTAACGTAATAATAATGAAATAAAAAATACAACAGAGGATGACATAAGTGAAAGTGACAGATAGAAAATATTATGACGTACAGTTTAGTGATGCATAAGGTACTTTGCAAGAGCTGAAAACACATTAAAAAGAAAGGTAAAAATGGAAAGAGAAAGATAATTATATGAAATGCTGAGGTAGAAATGAAAGCCAAAAAAAATATCGTAGCTTCAGCCTTCAAAGCCTAAAATAATTGTATTAGAAAGAAAAAAGAGAAAGAAAAGAACGATGCAGAAAAAATGAAGTTAGAGACAAAAACAGATGTTGCTTTCACAGTGAGGATAATTAAAGGTTAAAAAGGACCCAAGATCCTGTAGGGTCACCCATTATCAATTGAACTGCAATTGCACGATCCATAGATAAATCACATTTATTTTGATCTTTATGATTATTAATTTCCCTCGTAGATCTCTTTTGGTAAATCAATGTTTGGGTACAAAACTACTAATTCGATAGGATATGTGTAGAATAAATTATTTAACAATACGACATAAATTGACTTGAAACTGTGACGTTAGTATAGACATACCTTTAAAAATCAAAAGTGAAATAGATTTGATTAATCCCACAAATTATCTCCCTTATAGATCTCATCTTCTTTTCTAACAGTCTTTCTCTGTTCTTCATATGTTATCAAGAACTTTTTGAGTGATCCAAAATCCACCCTTGACGGTTTGGTATTCGGACTCTAGCTTCTATGGAACAATATGACTTGATCAAGTGGATGGGGCTCAACTCTAGGTGCTGGATGTGGGTGCAGTGATCAAATTGAGCTTAGTCCAACAACTTATGCCACACACACAAAAAAAAAAAAAAAACATTTTGCCACATAATTTATATTATTTAGGAAACAAGTGTTCTCTCGGTCCTAAATTGAATGTTGAATTAGGCGATTGGATTAGGATGCTAATGTGTGTTTCTTACCACATACTTATGCAATATCAACTGCTGATTTTTTTTATTAACAGTTGAAAATAACTATTCTTCTATGTGATAATACCTATTCTGAAATTGCTATTCTTTTGGTTGGAATAATTACTTCAAACTTAATCATCATATTAGTTTAATTCATCGACTAATAATACATCAGCACGTACTGAAAAAAAACATGAATAAACATTCTCATCAAATCCACCAAGTGGAAGATGAATTTAGGATGGAATGAGTATGGTTTTTATCAAGTAGGTGGAGCATTCCACATTTCCACTTTCAAGATTTAGTAAATAATACTACATTTGTGAAGATGGAGGTTGGAGGTGGGGATGTAACTTGTAAGGAAATATGATTCCAAAATTCATGACCATAGATTGCAAATTACTATAGGTGGGCCCAATAGTTATTTATTTATTTATATATAACTGTACCTCCCATACTCTCCTCTTGTGTCCATCTATCTACACATTTTTTTTCTTCATTTTTCTTTGATCATATGGATTTTATTTTTCTCCCATTTCTTCTTCTTGTTATTATAATATTACTTATTGTACCTTCTTCAACCAATGCTGGTTATTGGCCTCCTTCTCCTGGCTATTATCCCAGTTCCAAGTTTAGGTCCATTAGCTTTTACCAAGGTTATAGAAATCTATGGAGTCCTGCTCATCAAAGAGTTGACAATAATGGCATCACTATTTGGCTTGACCAAAACTCAGGTGATCAAATCTCTTCTTTGTTAATTAGTGTAACTAATGCTAGTTAATTTTTAATGTTTTTTTGTCAATTAAGATTTTCTTGATTAATTCATCAGGGAGTGGATTTAAATCGGTTAAACCCTTTCGATCTGGCTATTTTGGAACCTCAATTAAACTCCATCCTGGTTACACTGCTGGAGTGATTACTGCTTTTTATGTAAGTACGGTCAAACCCTAGTCCACTAGGCACTATCTCTGAAATACAAGTCAGATACAATTAGTAGATTGATTGACTATTTGTATTATTGTTCATGAAACTTATATAGTTTAATCAAGATGCATTTAATGACAGCTTTCTAATAGTGAAGCTCACCCTGGGTACCATGATGAGGTGGACATTGAATTTTTAGGAACAACATTTGGTAAACCTTATACATTGCAGACAAATGTTTATATAAGAGGAAGTGGAGATGGTAAGATCATAGGAAGGGAAATGAAGTTCAATCTCTGGTTTGATCCCACTAAAAAATTTCATCACTATGCCATTCTATGGAGTCCTAAGGAGATCATGTAAGCACCAAATGCTCTTTTTTTTTAATATATGAATGTCTAAACATTATTGGTTCGATTATAATTTAATTGTGGTATGAAAGATATTTTAACTAATCTAACAAAAAATTTCTGAAAATATAAGAAAATTTGCCCTTCCAAGTATTGGACTCAAGATTAGATTCATTGGTTCACCATCTAAAGAAACCAACAAATCTATGGTTGCCAAATCAGCTCAAACTTTTTCCTTTTCCTTTTGAGAGCAACATTTATTTTACTACCTTTTCTTTAAAAGAAATCCGCTATATAGGTGTACATAACTATTTCTTCTTTTCTATAAATAGAAAATCGAAAAATTTCATGAGCAAAATAGTAAAAATAACTTACGGAACTGCTCACTTTATCAAATTAGCGATTTCGTCATGTTTTTTGGCCAAAAAGTGCACGTGCAGAGCACACGTGCACTTTTTAAGGGCAATTTGGTCATTCAACTCCACATTATTAGTTATAAACAACCAGTGCATCTTCTTCTCCAAATCATCTTCATCTTTAGAACCCTAATTTCTCTCAATTTTTCTTGCCCTAAACGGACCCATAACAATAAGTTGAAGAACAAATTTCGAAGGTTGAAGATTACTCTATAAATTTGCTCAAAAAATGTATAATTTTATTCCTTAAATTGATCTATTTTTATGCAGATTTTTCGTAGACGATATACCAATAAGGAGATACCCAAGAAGAAGTGTTGCAACATTTCCCCTAAGGCCAATGTGGGTTTATGGTTCCATATGGGATGCCTCTTCTTGGGCGACTGAGGATGGCAAATACAAAGCCAATTACCGTTACCAACCATTTACCGGAAAATTCACGAATTTCAAAGCAAGCGGTTGCACCGCCTATGCTTCGAGGTGGTGCAGACCGATCTCCGGTTCGACCTCCCGATCAGGCGGCCTCACTAGGCAGCAACATTGGGCTATGCAATGGGTGCATAGTCACTCCTTAGTGTATGACTATTGCAGAGACAACAAAAGAGATCATTCCCTAACGCCAGAATGCTGGCGTTAAATAAAAATACTTAATAATTTTTTTTTTTTTTTTACGCCCGTTGGCGATTGGCCCCGAGGGGGAGAAAGCGGAGAGTACTCTAGATAGGGAGATTGTAGCATGCCCCATGCCTGGGGAGAGAATTTTAACCTCATAAGGAGGAGAAATTATTTGCCCCACTTGGGAAGATATGGGAATCGAACACGGGACCTCTGGCCCGTGTTCGGGTAGCCTTACCACATAGGCTACCTGATTCCCATAATAAATATTTAATTTAGGACGGAATAAATAATAATAATATATTATTCCGTTCCATTTCAATCATAAATATTCTTGATTGGAGTTTCTTGAGATGGGTCCTACTTGCTAGCAAAAAAGGCAAAAAATCGTTTGTCCTCGTTCTGTGTTCCCACAAAAAAATATTTGTCACGTATATATTTTTTCCCTGTGGGTTATACTATTTCTTTTAAGTTATATTTTCTTAATTAAAAATTTAATACATGTTATTTTTTTATTAGTGGGACAGAGAAGAGGATATCGAATGGGGACAAAGGATTCCTAATCGCAAAAAAGCCAAGAGTAGTTGAGCATCCAAGACACCAAAAAGGAACAAAAGAAAAATGAAATTTTTGTGGGAGTTTTCATTTATTTCTTGTTTTTTTTCCTTCATGAATTAGACATTAGAAAAAGAGACATTATAAGAATGAAATCGTAAGGGCCACGTATAGTGGGAATTGGTTGGTTGTAATATTCAATTGTCATTTCTTAGTAAAGCAAAAAAAAAATGTGGGGGTCTATTATGTGGAATAATTATTTGGCTTCGATTTGTATACTAATGCTAAAGCATGTTGTATTTCTTGGATATATAATATGTAATATATAATACGATTGGCCATGAGTAAATGTTTATATGAAAATAATTGAAGTATGCCTAAGGAGAGAATTCGTTAGAGGCTACAAGCATAAGCGAATATACGTGGGGGGCGCCCCGGGCAGGGGCGACGCTCTCCATTTTTTAAAAATATTAAGGTATATCTCCTTAAAAATTATATAGTATTTTAATTATATTGTTGTGTCAAACAGCAAGATTTTTAATGACAAGACTTGAAGATATTAGAAGTGATAATGCATGAGTAACGAAAAATATTGTGAAAAACACGATCGCTTGTTTATAAAAGATTTTTTATATTCTGTCACTCTACACAGAGTAAATCGTTCGTTAAGAAATTCAAAAAAGATCGTCGTCCGATGGATATATCAAAGTGACGAGGTTGCTTTAATTACAGAACCATATTTGTTTATCGGAGCGAATTGGATAATCGGGGCGAGAGTGGTTATTTTATGGTAGGCAATAGCGTTGGTAGATTAGCAAGCAAGCGAAAATTAATAAATGAAAAAAGTGGGTTATATTATTTGGACTCGGGTACGAGTTGTCGGGTATATATATATAAGTACCGGGTACTTAAATATTTAAAATAAAGTGTCTGATCAGTGTTGGCCATATTCAGTAAATATTCAATACCCATACTTATGTTGTGTCAACACAGATATAACAAACATAAATAAATGAAGTGTTCAGGTAACATAGATACTGGGAATTAAGACATGTTTCCATTGAGCAATCAACAACGTACATATCAATATATGGACACTTTTGATCTACCTTGAAGGTGAGGGATGAGATGCTTTTTCATTCCAATAATTCAAAGGCCATATAGATCTTATTGATGGAAACAACTCCCTGAACGTTAAAAACAACTAAATTAAAAGCTAGGGTGGGGTGGATGGGGTCTGCCCTCCCTGTGGGGGGAATTCTAAGGTAAAGCCGTATTTGTGGGACTGGTTCTATACCTCTCTCACATGAATTGAGACGAGACCTACCTTATAAGTAAGTCCTACCCAAACTCATGTAAAAGGAGCGTGAAGTCAGTCTCACAAGAACGGCTCAATGTCGGAGTCACCCTGTTTCGGCTCCAAACACTCAAAGCTAGGTGGGGAAGTGATTTGGAATGTCTCACAAAGACAAAGATATAGGCCTAAGCATACGTCCATATCCATAATATATCAACGCCTTTTTTTTTCCTTCTTTTATTAGTATCTTATTTTTGTATACATGATTAAATATAGTTTTTATCATCCGAAATTATGTGACATTTCATTCAAAACAAAATAAGTATAACTATTGATGTTCGAGTAGCATTATTATTATTATTATTATTTTGTATCAGAGATTGTGCAAATCAATTGAGTTCTCAATATTGTTAATATTGTTTCGGTACAATAGTCCCATTTGCTTGAAAATTTAGTACTGTACAGCAATCTTATAAAAAACCTAGACAATAACAAGACCAACCAATTTAAAGAAAATGGTTCAATTTTTTTAATATTTATATAAATAATTACAGTCATCAGATAGTGACACATTAGACTTCTGAAGCATCTAAGGAGGAATGCATTATAAGGGCTTGGTATTTTTAACTCTAGCTAGGAGAAATCATTACAGGAGGTCTGAGATTGTTAAAAATGAATTTGAGTCTAATTTGAAACCTTAAAAAGTATCTTAAAAGGAGAGAAGATTGTTAAAACTGTATGAAGTTGATCACTACTAGCTAATTAATGTGGGATTCTCAACGGAGTTGTGAGAACAAAGAATCCAAATTGGAATACATTAATATGGAAAATCTTTTTGCTAAATTATTAATATGGAAAAGCTTGTTTCTTAGGAAAAGAGAAAAAGAAAAGAAAGAAAATTGTGATGGAGTGGAGTAAATTGATGATTTTATGGTGGACCATTAGAGGTTGTCGCCTATGATGCCAAGTCATGTCGTGGATATTGACTTGTTATTTTTCTATTGTCTGCATGTATTGGAATTAATTGCCATTTGGGTCATCAACATAGTTTTAAACCGCCAGTTTCATCACTTTCGATTTTTTTTAACTTTTTGGGTCACCAACATATTTACAAACCGCCAAAATCATCCTTCCGTCTAAAATTTATACAAAAACCGTCAAAATGGATGATTTTCTATGACCAGTGCTTCATCTTCTTCATTGTTAAAGGGTAAAATTGGAAAAAAAAAAAGTTGAAGTTGAAGAAAACCCTAAATTCCACTACCAAATCTCCTCGTCTACCAACAATGAATCAAAACGTCCCAAAATCATCATCTTCGTGAAGAACACTATCAAGAACACCAAGAAATCTTCAAACATCAACCATCTCAGATCATGAAATAAATTAGATATAAAAGATCCCCAGTCTCCCAAACCCACTGTGAAAAATTACTCAAAACCCAGAAGCAAACAAACCACAAAACCCAGTAGAGAATACTTTAATTCAATCCATTTAAAACCAAAAAGCTAGCATTTTTAATGGATAAAATTATTCTCCTAACAATCAATACCAAGAAGCTACATTCCAGTAGCAAAAACCCACCCAAAAAAAAAAATCTCGTGACCAAAAATTTGAAAAGCCAGAAACCCATAAAAAAATCGTCAGATTTTTTGATATAATGGGTATATCCCGTGACAAAAAATTCGAAATGCAAAAAACCCATAAAAAATCTAAGCTAATCCTACCAAAAGATGGTAGTTTTAGTTAGATTAATCTCCAAAAATCATACCCAAATCCAAAAACCACACCTCCTCGGAAGCCTCGGATCTCCGCCACATCAGACCGTCGTGACTGCTGCTGGGTCTTCTTCATCGGAAGTCACTGGTGCTTGTAGTGGATGTGGATCTAACCCGTTACGGCGGAGAGTCCGAAATGAGCGTGGTCTTCTCGCTTCTTCTTCTTCTTCAAGATTTGGGTTTACTTTTGTAAATGACATCCGCGGTGGCGGTGATGTCGATGGCGAATAAGAATTACTCCTCCACCACTAGTTCTTCTTCATTTCTCTTTTGCCTTTTTTTCCCAACTTAAGAAGCCTATTAGCATTTGAACCATTTTATTGAACTTCCTGTAACTGATTTTTGTAAGTTTTTCTTTGAAATAATCTGGGTTTTGCTGATTCATTGAATGGCGTTCTTGATTTTTTTCCATTTGGGTTTGCAGGTGATATCTCATTGTTGATCTATGCTGGCAGGTGCCCTTAATCCTGGTGGTGAAGGGGTTAATTCTGGTTGGGAATGGACGATCTAGAATTTTTCCATTTGGGATTTAGGGTTTTCTTCAACTTCAACTTTTTTTTCCAATTTTACCCTTTAACAATGAAGAAGATGAAGCACTGGTCATAGAAAATCATCCATTTTGACGGTTTTTGTATAAATTTTAGACGGAAGGATGATTTTGGCGGTTTGTAAATATGTTGGTGACAAAGTTAAAAAAAATCGAAAGTGATGAAACTGGCGGTTTGAAACTATGTTGATGACCCAAATGGCAATTAATTCGCATGTATTGCCCCATTTCCATCATTAATTTAAATTATTGATATTATATATTATATTAAAATTGAATGTAGCCAAACAGAAGCATCAACCGACCTTAGCTCAGTTGGTAGAGCGGAGGACTGTAGTGGTTAAGCTGTCATCCTTAGGTCGCTGGTTCGAATCCGGCAGGTCGGATTTTTTTTTTTTGGTCTGTTGGTTTTGCTTTGTTTTTTATTATATATATTTTGCATTTAACAGTCCGCAAAGAAATAAATTAAGTCCGACATAATCCATTTAAAGTAAGCTTTTATAGACTTGAACTCAGTCTGTTTTTTTTTTTTTTTTGCTACGTATCCTCTTGTTTCTACACAGATCTCTCAAAATTCTTTAGCTACTCCTGTGATAGCCTTGTTGGATACTGGTGAAGCTGCCACCGTCATGAACCCTGACATTCTTCCCGATAATTGCTGGAAACCATATTTCAAAATCTTCTCTACGGAAAATGGGAATCAGTTTGTCATTGATAAAATCAGTAACCCTATAAATATCCACCTTTTCCCGAACCTAACAATCACTCACCAAGTCCTTGGCTCCAAACTTCCCCAAAAAGACCTTGTTATTGGTTTTGATCTTCTTAGCCAAATTCCCCATCTCTTTTAGTCCAGACGAAATTGTTTACAAAGGCCAACTTCTTCCTTGTACTAAAATTCCTAATCTCTTCCACCTCCCCGAGTCTTGTGAGTCTAGTCTCCTTGAGCCAGTCCAAAATAATTTTGCGTTGGGCTTTTTCTTTTGTCCATCTATTTTCCATCCTATTACACATTTGACAATGAATTCCAGTTCCTCACAGAAATTATTATGCAAACGAAGGCAACAATCTTTGAGATTAGTGAGCTTGCTTGTTTGTTATTCTCTTTGATATGAATTCATAAATCAAAGTTCATGAATAAATTTTTTTTTGTTCATATGAAGAAGCTAATCAGTTGTTGCATCTTATCCTACGAGGGCAGATGTGGTTCGATTCTCTATTAAATAGTAATATACTAGAAGATCTGAAGTCATTGTTAACAAATATCAACAGTCGTCCCCGCTGTCTCCGACATGGACCCGGTGAAATTGAATTCTCCGTGAAGATGCTCTCCCATGACTTTCCGGACCAACCAACCCGGATGGGTTGAAGATAACCCATCATCACCATGGCCCTGCAAGCACCAGCATTAATAGAGCTCTTTTGAGGTCTTGAATTAGATTTTACTATGCACTTATTAAATATCCAGTGAGAAATAACACATTCGAAAAAACCAAGTGTAATACACTAAATACTAACCACGACGATAAATAAACCCAAAGAGGAGAAGTCCATAGAAAAGAAAATATTATAAATATAACTACCAAGATATTATAAATGTAACTCCTATCCTAAGTCCTAACTATACCATCTAAGAAGCATCTGCCTACCAAAGTTACACAATCCACAAGTGTTTTAGGTACTGCTTACCAAAAGTTCAAAAAAGATGGAGAAACTTACTACAGCAGGAAAGCTAGAGTTATACTGATACAGCCCCCCTTGGAGAGCGCGGAACCCAAATAACGATTCACTGGTAAGAAAAACCATACCTGCAATAAATGGAGAAAAAAATTTGAACAATCTTTAACTTAGGGAAAAGTTTCATCGGATACTTGTCAGAAAAAACGGGCAGGTTGAAAGATCTACGAACTCTTAAATCATACATTAGTTTACTTATGTCAGAAGCATGGGTATATCACAGTTCTCTTACTCCGTTACTAATCAATATGTTCTGGTAGGATCCGCCATTGAAATGGTCGAAAGGCTTGAGATCTTTGAAATACATTGATGATATATGTGTCCAGAAAATGTTAGTACGGGTAAATTAACAATTCCACACAAAATGTTCTGAATTTTATTTCAAATCATGATTAATCCAAATAGCTGCTCAAGAATGTTACCTGTCTTATCTCATAATGAAAGTTCAGCTGAAAAAAGTTGTAATGAGTTTCCACTCAAGTATCCAAGCAACTGAGAACTTAGGATGTTCGAGGATTTCACGTCCCAAATAGGATGCTTCTGAGTGTTTAAACGCTGAAATGGCATAAAAGAAGGTAACTCTTGCAAGAGAAGGTCACGTGTTACTTCATCTCCAGAGACGAACAAGGGTTGGTGGTCCGCTGAGTCAATGAGAGCGGACTTTGGCAGCCGAATGTCATTGACATTGGTGCAACTAGAACCTAGTTTCTGATATATGCTACCCATTCTCTTGTAAAGAACGTGAGAACCCTGGACTCCTTGTTCCAAGAGAGAAGAGGACAACGTAGGCTGGATTTGAGAAGCATTTGCATCTCCAGTCATCTCAATTTTAGGACGGAATGAAGCAACAATATTGTCACTAAGATCACCATAAGCAAGAGATATACAAACACCTTGATTTCCTGATTCCGGAACTAAAGTTGGCCTAAAATGAAAACGAAGACATGATGTAAGATTATTATATCATCGAACGACAAAGCATAAGGTAATTTCAAATTTTGAAATTACATGAAAAGGGGTGTGCTTGCACGGTTGCAACTACATAATATATGCATGAACATAACTATGTCTCTGTCCATATGCATCATACATGTACAAGTCATAAAACAGACACACACACACACACACACACAGAGAGAGAGAGAGAGAGAGTTTAACATGGTCAACCAATGATGTAAAGATTATACCAGAATCAACTCCAGTTATCTCCTGCCAAACTCAAACTACGTACTTAATTCAGAAGTAATCCTACATTTAAACTTATCCTCTGAAGTCCAGATGTGCACATTGAAGTTCCAGAACAAGGTTAAAGGATAATGCTATGGGACTTGCCTTTCTTCACAGCAACCGAAGTTCCAGTGGCACAAACCAACAGAGGAGGCAGTCAGAACTGATCTGTTACCAGAAGCACGAGTTGAATCGGCTGCAAGGGACTGTATACTATGTACTGGATGTTCTGTCAAACCAGTCATGGATTCTACAGGTTTCAGTGTTTGACGCAGGTCAAACTCCAGCACCACGCCACTCTGATAAATATCAAGAGATTGAATATATCAAACTCCAAACAATAGAAGCTTCGGACAATTAAGAAAATTTAACGAGATTAGTACCTGTAGTCCAGCATACATATAGTAAGGACTCTCACAATCCCATGTGCATGACCAAGCAGCAGACTGGAAAAGTAGCATGTATTATGCAAATATTTCCATATGATAATAATGATAACATGGTATTAAGGGAGAAAATAAAATCCAAATAAGAGAAAATCAATAGAGAGAAAAAAAACTTTCTTTCTGGAGGAAAATGAGTAAAAACACAATGTAACAGTCCAAGATGAAGTAGCAACTGCCCTTTAGTATTCAGTGTAAGATGAATATATTCACTGTAAGTTGCAAGATTCAGGTCCTTAAAAATCTTATAGTAGCATATGGGTTCTTTGACGATAGGAGCAAGAGAAAGGTCAAGCATAGTGGCACAGGGAAGAAGAGCTGTACCGGTAAATCATATGTAAGAACGGCACTGTTGCTTTCCATGCTGAAACAATATAACAAAAATGTAAGAGGTCTTAAGTCAAGCAGAGCCATAAAAGCTGCTAGAGTTACCTATCTTGACTAATCTATAGCAAAGCACAAGAATGGAGAGAGAGAGAGAGAGATCCACCTCATTACAGATAATTTCTTCCCTAGTGAAGCCAATAGAGCAAGTCTAGAATTGGGGCGAGTGCGTAGATCCTTGACGACTTTTATGCTCGGAGGAAGCTGAATATCTTCGCTTTCATTTGGAGCTAATAGGCTCATCTTTACCATAAATACGGGCCAAGTGTTCAAAATATTAGTAGGATCTTAAAACAATATTAAAAATAACTAAGAAAGTTGATTTCCAAAGACAATCTTGAAACTTTACTTTGGTAAGCATATTTGATCCTCCCATACCCGAGAGCCTTCGGACAATTAACATATTTTGACCATAAGCATCCACATCGAAGAATCGAGCACCATCAATCTGCCAATCTTTCTGCAAGCCAACAGTCATGTTTACAAAATGCTTACCCCAAATAAAACCCCAATACAAGGAAGAAAATATCCTTAAAGATACAGCCACAATACTTCACTGTTTTACAAATCTGAATGCTTAAGATCCCTCATTAATGGGACTGATGATACACCACTTTTGCTACTTCTTTTGTTGGCTATTCTTACCGTGTAAACTAGGAATCATCTTTTCCTAGCAACTATTCATTCATGCTCTTTATTATAATATTAAGCCTTTCCTACATGCTTAAAATAGAACCAGTTTATAGCTCCTTTCCTCTACGTTTAGATGTCTCAAATGGCTCTTTCCTTTTTAATATTTAGTTGCCTTTTCCTGATTTCAAGAATGTTTTATCAACCACTTTCCACCTTCATTGGCTTAAGTTGGAAGAGCGAAAAGTGTGTTACTGTGTTTGAGTAAATTAATGCAAGGACATTGTTGTCTTCTTCCATATTATGGACAGGAGTACTAGTGAATCTTCCTGTAACCTCTTTTTGCTTGAACCCAATAGCTTCATCCTCTGAAAACCAAGTTTTATATGTTTGGCAATTGCTGCAAGTTTGCAGTAATTTATCAAGAACACATACTATACATTTGTATTTCTTTCTGATCATATCATGCTTGGCTTAATACTCTATTCTTAATCATAACACACAAAAAAACAATAAATACAGCTAGTTTAATCTGTCCTTACCAGTTCTATACTTCTATTATGCAACATTTATGGAATGTATAGCAGAAATTAAACAAGCTTCCTGATTTAGGTTCTCTTTGCATCACCAGTTATTTCTCCTTATCATGTCAATATTCAAGAACACTTGCCCTTGCTAACAATCTTGCATTTAAATTCACTTCAAGTATGACAAGTTCAAAAGTACTGATTAAATTCTTCTCAAACTATTTACACCACCCCCGACCACCCCACCTAAAAAACAAAAAAACACACACTCGTACATCTTGCACCACAAAAAAGAAAGCAATAATTAAAATAATGGTGGTACTGGTGCAAAAGCATGATGTGATGCTTTGAGGCTAAGAATTGGGAGAAAATTCCTAACCAGCAATGAAAATCTCTTCAAGCATCCAAACCGGCCGGATCCTGCTTTATAAGTAGTCCCTACGAATGATGCAGATGTACTGAATATGGATCACGATTTAAGCAACATAAAGAAAAACAACAAAACACAGGCACAGCATATTTTTTTCATCATTTTTTTTCAACTGTTTACCAGCAATAGAATGTCCTTGACCATCCTGGGTTGCTGAAACTATTTCTGAGCGCCTCCTCTCCACATCTCCATGTAGACCCTCCAAGTAACATGTCCTCTAAAGATCCACAAGCAGTAGAAGAGTTAAAGCCACAGCTACCAGCTGTTAGTTACCCAAAATAATTGCAATATAAACGCCTTTTTCAGAAGGAGCACTACCAAGTACCTTGCTATGAGAGATTTTAGTGTATTTTGTACCAGATGATGTCCGAAAAGAATAACTTAGCATTTAGAGCATCAAAGGTAAAAATAATGAGTTATAAACCAAATGAGTCATATTGAAGGGCAAAAAATTTCCTTTGCTGTTAAATAACATGCTAAAAGAATACAACTAATATTACAAAAGTAAAAGGAACACAGTAATCACACAAAAAGGAAAAAGAAGTTTAGCAAATGAATAAAAACAGAGATATTACATCTTTAAACTCATATATCGGTGTCAGAGCAAATTCAGTAGCAATTCTGCACATGTGAAAAACCAATCGGATGCAAGAAAATGCCAATCGCAAATCTTTACATGGTGACATTAAGGAACCATCAGTGACGGATCCAAAGAATTTGACCCCATTCAATTTAATTATATATGGTGTATTTTACTCCATTTATATAGTAAATGTATAAATGACCCCAGTGAATTATTATGTATATCAAATGACCCCAGTGATTTTTTTAAATTATATATGATATATTTTACTCTATTTAGATAATAAATGTAAAAATGACCACAGTGAATTGTTGTGTATATCAAATGACCCCAATGATATTTTTTTCTGGATCCTTCACTGGGAACCATGTTACATGACATAAAATAATAAAACATTGGGGAAGGTCTGGATGCCGCACTAACACGTTCCTAATGTGGCCCTTAAAGGAGAGGAGTTGGGGGGTTAAAAAAAAGGAAAAAGAAATAGAAGGTGGATAAGTCCAAATTGTCACGACCCGAGCCCGCAGGCCCGCAACGCGACGCATGAGCCTGGCAGTACCCACGATCATCTACTTGGCAACCGAACTCGCTATGCCAAAAGGGATATCCCGAGATGATAATGGGTACTTAGGCCCACCTTATATACCAGTCACAACTTTCAGACTTATCCCATGTGGGATGGGGTTTCACATTCGCCCTTCCTTAAGACCCTAGCGTCCTCGCTAGGCGTCCCAAACATACTTAGCCCATGACCAACCAGGTGTGCAGGATTCTAGAGGTGGCCCCCACCCCTTATGGTGTGGCACTTAGCTCCCACACTCTGATACCATTCTGTCACGCCCCGAGCCCGGGGGCCCGCAACGCGACGCATGAGCCTGGCAGTACCCACGATCATCTACTTGGCAACCGAACTCGCTATGCCAAAAGGGATATCTCGAGATGATAATGGGTACTTAGGCCCACCTTATATACCAGTCACAACTTTCAGACTTATCCCATGTGGGATGGGGTTTCACATAAATGGTAGAGATTTGACATGCCTCTTTATAGTAATGCACTTGCATATGCAAATCAGCTTCTTTCTTCAGCCACTGGTCTTCTTGCTTGCGTAAGTCAGCAAACTGCAAAGAGATTTTAATCAAAGGATACCAACCATTGCAAGAAAAATATGAAATACTATATATGAAGCAACAAGTGAAGTGGAACCGACTCTAAAATGAGTCAGCTTATGCAGGTGGCTTTTGGACTAAATGTAATAAAGCAATTAAAACAACCAGCTCATCTAGCACAAAATTGACTAACAAAGACCCAAAGCCATAGATAAAAGTATCTGATTGAAAAAAACCAATGATCCATGGCTTAACGATCACTGAAGAAAAAAAATAGGTAGCTGATAGAAAACCAATGACTGGTAATCAACCACAAACCTTAACAGTGATTATATAGGGGGAGAAAACGTCCTCAGCATTCCAAAAAGCAAAATCTAAGTCATAGAAGTATCAACCAATGCAGATAATAAGCGTTAAAGGTAGTAGAACTCATCAATGATCCATGGCTGCAGTTCCTTTGGTCTCGGTACTTCCTCAAACAAATGTGTAACATGACACTAAAACAAGAGTTAAATCTTCCGTTGCCCAAACAATGACTCTGCTAGATGGTCAATCAAGGTGCATATAAGAAGGATGAAAGACATTAATCAACTTTCCTGATAACCAATATTAACAATATTCTGGAAACTAAGTATTCATATATCTGGTTGTTAACTTTCGATTAAATGCTACATGAGGCAATAGATGGAGATCTATGTAAAATAAAACGACAGTGGGCATCTATATTGAGTATGAAGACTTGTAAAGCATAGCTGTATTCTAAGTCAACAAGTAATGCACAACCAAACTTCATTCATACGACATAAACATCTTGGAAAGCACCAGTCAACTTCCCTCACGAGTTACAAAAGGTGATTCTGTATATTATCTGTGCTCAAATAGATATAAAAAAATCTCATTATTCTTCTCACCCTCTTTTCCACTTTAGTACATTTAGCTTCCAATGTCCGAACTTTCTGCAATACAAAAATAATAATCAGCTGGACTATCTTAAGAATTCAGCCGAACTAAAGCTCTCGATTACACTAATCACAACCTGCTTTAGTTCATGATCCATGACGACAATACGAGATGCATAAAGTACTCTAATACCGTTCAACGTACACTTCTGGTTGCATTGCGGACACTGACAGCAAAAAACATTGTGCCACATTAGCAAGGATGAAATAGTTGCTTCATGTCATTCTAGAAAGAAAAAAAAAGGATGAAAATATGTAGTAACACACCTTCCCCTGACTCTGGCATTGTCGCAACCATTTCTTGATACAAGACGCACCATATAAGTGGCCACATGGAAGACAACTGAAAAACCAAAACAATCAGTAAGAATCCCAGATGCCAATGCACTATCTTGGAGACTCACCGAAGTGCACAATGTGAAGTAAATCGCTATGGATGTTTCTTTTTATTCACTTGGCATCAGGAGCCTAATATGTACAACTTACCTTTCAGCTCTGCGATTAAATTAAAGCGATAAATTTACAAAAAACCCGGATAATTGCTTGAATATCTTCAACATTCTATTTTATTTTTTGTTTACCCCTTCAAAAATGCTAATCTTAGGAAACCCTTTTGCAAATTGTCCACCCGTATAGTCAGTTTATTAACAATTGCATTTCAGAACAAAGAATAAAAAAGTTTACTACTTTTTCACATGATTATGAATGAAAGAATAAAACTTGCACAAACCAGAGTTGATGATCACCCCCGCTAGTCCAAGCTTCCATACAAATCGGGCAATATAACCCATCAATTTCGTTCCTGTTACATTCTTCTTCTCCAACTGAAATTTCCTCTTTCTCATTTTTTTCACTCCCTTTCTTCCCTAATTCTTCTACAGGGGCATTTCCGGAACCTTGACCGTTAATCATGTTCACATCCCGAGACGACGTCGTAGCACCATTGTCCTCCAAAACCCTAGCTGACCCTTCTTCCGGCTGCTCCAAAATCTCGACAGAATTATCCTCCTCTTCCTCTTCCTCTTCCTCTTCCTCTTCCTCTTCCTCTTCCTCGTCTTCGTCTTCGTCTTCTTCGTCTTCAGAAACTTCGGCAACGTAATCCGGATCGTATTCACCCATTTCAAGATCGTGCAATTCCGGGTCATCCAATGCTTGAAGATACCTAAGATAATCCGGGTTTGGTTCTGAACCCGCCATGGGAGACGACGGAGGAAAACCAGTGTGGTTTTTTAGAATGTTCTGGAAATTGGGATAATGAGAACTCTCAGAAGCAGCCGCCAAAACAATGATTTTTTCCCGGTAACCGAAATATTGTGACGTTATACAAAGGGTTTTAATACGGCGTTTGGCAAATCCCAATGGAGGGAAAATGTATATATTTGTGTATTTTGTAAAAGGGTTGACCTTGACCACTCGCGACGTGGTTATGGGGCGGAACAACTCTTTTCTACATGTGCGGATCTAAAGGGAGGTTTTTTTAGTAAAAAAATAACTATTTGTCTTATTTGTTATATGGCTTCATAAAATAATTTAACAGTTATTCTGAACTATCACTATTTCGGATCACTTAAGTCAATTACTCTAAGAGCTTAAGTCTCTCCATACAATAAATAGTAGAATGTTTAAATCGTAAAATGTGTTTCATTTTAAATAGTAATTCATTTTCTTTTCAGTGTTGCATAATTAAACATAATATGAAAGTACGATATTACGTCCATCATATCAACTCGTCTAACTGTAATTAACAGCTCTTTCCCTTCGTATTGAAAGGGGAATGAGTATATTGAAATTGGATTGGGACATCTTTGTGTATTGTATTTTGTTATAGATCACACATAATTGAAATGGTTCTAACATCTTCTTTATTACAAAAATTCGATATGCAATCAAACTATATTTATCTATGTATTTTTTTTATTTGCCAAACAGTCTTATTCGGTTAATTTTGATCTTTTAAGGTTATTTACGTTTTTTCAACTCACCAAAACAGTCATTCCGTCCAATTGTGTCACACCTCGAATCCGGGACGATGATATGGTAATGTCTCATTGGTTGATGAAACACCAAAGCCGACAAACAGAGTTACTAAAAGGAAATTCATTTATGATATAATCTATAAACAAGAGTTGAGCAGCGGAATTAAATTACTATGTGTGAAATATTAAGTATTACAAAGGGAAAAGGTTCAACAATGCTATAAATGAAATAGTTTTACGAATAAATGAATAAACGAATGAAATAACTAAATCTCTAACTAAAGCCGGTTATGTATCACTCTTTCTGGTCCCCTTCCCAAGCTCTATCAACATCATCAATGTACTTGCCATCACCTGCACAGTAAAATCGGATATCAGACTGAGCTCCGGTGCTCAGCAGGGACCTAAAATAGTTTATAAAACAAATTTGACCAATTTCTAAAATATAAGTTGAAACAACAAGTAAGCTAAGTAGTCACATTCTTCGCATCTAAACGCTTTCATAATCGAATGTATGAAAATCACCACGCTTTACCAACACAATACACTCCATCACAACATCGTTTAGACACTAGGAACATCACTACCGCTATGACACTAAATCCCGGTATTCGAGCTCAATCGTCTATTCACTTATTAATCAACAATGACTGTAACGGTCCCATTTATAGTCCAAACTAGGACGGCCCAAGATGTTTCAACACGTGGGTTCAGTATGACCCCCCGAACTAAGGGTCCAAGGTTTAAGGATCAATTATATGTATTGCGTCATCATCTCCCACAGGGACTCCACAAAACCGTTACAGTCCCAATGATCTCCTCATCGGGTTAAGGCCCTAGATGTTTCACTGTTCACTTAGATCACAAATGATCTTCTTATACGACTCGATATTCGAATGAATCCTGCTAATCAATCAATCCTAAGCAAGAGCACAAATAGAAGGTGACGACTCGGTCGACCAAAACCAAGAAGGACTGAACAATGACAACCAATCAAGACGACCCAAGCGATAAATATTTAGACGAGTTAATCAAATAGGCGATTAACGACCCACAAATCACATTATCACTTAACCACGTTTATATCACTTAAGAATAAATATAACAGAGCAGTCAATCAAATAACGAATCAGGTTATAAAGCATTTAATCCAAGCCTAAAACAATTCATGCGATAATCAAAGCAATAAATCCAATTCATGCAATTGATACGTAAATTCCACAATTCATGCAATATATAACGCCTAATCACTCCCAAAACAGTAACCCAACAATACCCACTGATTATACACGATTAAATGCGAGAATTAAATGAAGTAGGGGTCCCTACCTTAAATCCTTAGAAAAAGCGATAACGTACAAGTGATGGAAAAATCTGGTTCCTCCCTCTACTTCTGACATACATTACGAAAAATCTAACAGTTAAAATCTCGATCCCTCCGGTAATATTGTAGCCCTATCAGTCTAGTTTATAAATTAAAAAGAATTACTCCGATTGGAATTCGTATGTTACATGTACGACGATTCTACCGGAACTGCACATAAACGAAATTCAAGAAACCAACCCCTAGTTCCTGGTGAGATATCTTCCAACTCCGAATTCGAAATATGAATCCGCTTCACCACTTCTTAGCTCGTTTCGGCGTGATCAATTTACATATAAAGTTTGTCGAAACCCGACGAGGATTGCTCATTCAAAGTTGCTAGAATTAAAGCTTTCAACATTCTATTTTTCTTCTCTGATCTCACGGCTTGGAAGCCATTTCTTTCTATCTTTTTTTTCTCCCTTCTGCTAGCCAACGAAGTAGTATTTATATATAGAGAAAATCACTATTTATGCCCCTTCAACTATTTTCAAAAGCAAGTTATGCCCCTTTACTTTTTTGCGTGCCATTAATATCCCTAACAATTTACGGGGTGCCATAAATGTCCCTCAGAGGCGGAATCCGGCGACTTATGGTGGCAAAATAAACGTGTGAGTCACACGGTGGTATTTTAAAGGGCAAAATCGTCTCGACATCGGTTTGTCTCCAACCCAAATATCAAACCCGAATATTGATCCGGTTGTTGATCCATTGGTGAAATATAAATAGATAAATCCGACCCATCTGATAAAAAACTAAATTGAATCAAAGAAAAAATACCCTAGCGATTTCTTTCTTCTTGAAACAGAAACCCTAGATCTTCAATTGATGCTTAAATCTTGACCTCTAAACCTTGATTTTGTAAGATTTCAATCTCAAATCTTCACTCATAATGGTTCGAATACTGCTACGCAAGGCTGAAGAAAAAGATAATCCAAACCCTAAATATCGTGAGTTTTATTTTCTGTGATATTGTTGAGATTTCTGTGATATTTTGTTGATATTTCTGTGATATTGTCATTAATCTTCGATAGTCTAGTGTATTCATAGTGTGTAGGAACAAAGTGATATAATCTGAAAGTAATTTTGATTAATTTCTGTTTTGCAGCTCAAACTTCTGGTTATTTTACACTAATAGTACATCATGGTGGTAGGTTAGATGGTTGGAAAACCACCTCTCAGTATGATGGGGGTAGGGTAGATATATTTGACTTCTGTCATAGGGATAATTTTGATTATGATAGATTGCAGTTTTGTTATAGAGAAATTGGGTTAGTTAGGGTAAAAGAGTCATGGTTTATTTTAGAAACAGCTGGGGGGGGAGAAAATGATGATGCCTATTTTATCAGAAATAGACATGACTCTTTTAGCTACAAATGGTGGTTTGTGTGGTTATGTTGAGGTATTTGTAGCTACACAAAGCACAATTGAAGCTTGACAGCACATCTTGAATATTTCTTCATGTGCCCCCTTCCGTGAATCATCTCTTAAATAATCAATCTTTTTGTACCTCCCCATATTAAAGTTAGTTTCTTCCTCCGCGTAATCAATCCATTCGAAAAAATCACATCCACCATTAATCTAAGTAACAAAATAAAAATTAGTAAAAAACCCACCACAAATTATGAAATTAATCACACAAAAAACACTACATACCTTTAATTTCTCACACCCATTGAACTTTCTATTAGGATTTAAGTTTGTTCTTGATGTGCGAGTGACCACCGGCATAGGGGGATTACATCTACAATGAGGTTTGAAAGTTTGGGTGTTGGTTTTTTTTTAAATGGAGGATGAGCTACAATCCATGGTAGTCGTCAAAGAGGATGAAGGATTTGGGAGAAAAAAATGGGATTAAGATTGAAGAAGTGTAGTGTTAGGGAAGAAAATGACCATTGTTTGACAATTTTACCCCTCTCAATTCGGGTATTTCATGTCCCAGTTTGAAAAAACGGGTTAAGTCGCCGGATTCCACCTCTGAGGGACATTTATGGCGTAAATTGTTAGGGATATTAATGGCAAGCAAAAAAATAAAAGGGCATAACTTACTTTTGAAAATAGTTGAAGGGGCATAAATAGTCATTTTCTCTTTATATATAAATAGGTACTGTTTCTTTTATTATTATTTATTATTCATTCCCACGAAGCATCATAAAACTGCTTTCATTTTAAATTCTTTTTCTTTTAAATTATCCAACCCCCAACCCACGAACTCCTTCCATTTTCTTTTAATTTAATTTCCATTTATTCCATTCCTGATCTCATGCATCCCTTTCTCCATTTTATTATTTATTAAATCCAATCCCAAATTATTTCTTATATGAAATATCTTTTTAAAATTTATTTTAATTCATTTTATTTTCTATATAATTATTATGGTGATTTTTCTAATCCAATTAAATTCCTAATTAATTATAACCAATCATCTAAATGAATCACAATCAAGTCCCTCAACTACGTTACGCGTGCGGAAAGCCCCTCAATAAAATATACACGTAAAATGTTATAGAATTAAATGGACACGCAATCACACGAAATAAATTACGTATACACAGTTACTCTCGAAAATTAATTACACGTCAGAAATCACGTAAGCAAAAGTTACGAATTTTATAAATTGTTTGACAGAAACCCCTTAAATTAATCACGTTGTAATCTTTAACCTTTTTTGAAGGAGTATTTTTTTAATAAGTAAAACTTATTTAAAAAAATTTAATTTTTAATTTACATAGATTATAAACATGTACATAGTTAAAATAAAAACAAATGCATAGAGGAGATATGAATACATGTATATTTAAAAAGGCATAAAGGATCTATCTTACTGTATAAATACTACTAGGTATAGATAGTATAGGGGTGAAAATCCTCTGTCTCATTCCTGTCCCAAATCAATTAAAATTTACTATATAAATATTTTTTTCAGAGTGAATTGTGATTGGATAGGGATAGGAATGGGGACGGAGGATTATTTGCCATAGTATAGCATGACAAAAATAATCACATTCTTCCTTTCATTGCCGTTAACCTAAGAATCAAACAGACCATATAATCGGTCGAGCTCAGGAGCACAAAATTACGAGGACATCACAAATTACTGCACAAAGGTAAAATCATTCTCATAAATATTCGCTAAAAATTATGAAATTAAACATTAATAATATTTAATGATCGGACCAAAACTTGATCTCAGCTAAAGCAGCAGTTCAATCGGAAGAAGAAAAATGGCTCGGAGCATCACATATATCACAGCATCTCAGCTTATCTCCCTCAAAAGCCGCCCAAATATTGCTATTGTAGATGTCAGGTAATTTTTTCAACTCTATATAATTACTTACTCAAACTCACAGACTCTACTAATGCGGGAGCTTTGTGTACTGGTACAAACTTTTTTATATAATTACTTGATGGGTTTTAAGTTTTTGGCAATTTGGAGAAGAAAAAAAAAAGATTCTTCTTTTGGTATTTTTTTTCAAGATTGTGTCTTTTTTAGCTTATTAATTAATGGGATTTGATTTGATTTGTAAAGGGATGATGAAAGGAGTTACGATGGGCATATAAGTGGTTCACTTCACTTCGCCAATGATACTTTTCTTGATAAAATGACCACTCTGGTTGAAGCTGCTAAAGGCAAAGATACCCTTGTTTTTCACTGTGCTCTTAGCCAGGTCTGTTTTTACTGCTTTAATTTACTCTCTCCATTCATTAATATGAGTCGTTTAGTGCATGTACCGAAAATTAAAAAAACAAAAAAGCAAGATATTTTGTTAGTCAAAATTTCAATACTATCCTCTTAACTAGGTCTTGTATACCACTAGTTCTATTTAAGAGAACAATATTGATATTTTGACTAAAAAAACATCTTATTTTCTTATTTTTTTGCTACATGTACCTTGTTATGTATTTATGTTTTCTGGGTTTTGCAGTTTTTGTCGTTGGTTTTATGAATTAGAATTTGCTGGGCTCAAATTAACCAACTTTGAGGGTTTTCAATGTTGTTAGCAATTGCTTATACTGCTTACTTGATAAATTGAAGAGATCTTGTTACATAGGAGTTGTTTGTTTTAGAATCTGATCAATAAAGTACATGAACTTTGGTGAAGCTAGATTTTAATTAAAGTTCTTTGCTTTGCAAGTACGTTTGTTTCATCAATGGCGTCGAGAATGTGTTAAATGTTCTGGGCAACATTCTAGTTGATTTTTCTCAATCTACTGAAAAAACTCTGATAATAACATTAATTAGTGGACCAAGAGGGTTAACCTAAGGATCGATTGGGACCGAGAGAGTTAACCTAAGCATTTGCTTTATGAAATTAGTGAAGAAAGTTACTTCACACTTAGTTCTCCTAACCTTCTTCACTTCAGGAGTCTTGAGAAATGCAAGTAATTAGCAGCTTACATTCTTTTAGAAGTCAGATTTCTGCATGCTTATGTCATTAACTTTCCAGAGTTGCAATCTTATTTGCTAACTTAACTATAGTTTTGAAAGTCCACATAAAAGAAGAGGTCAGCTGAGGAGTCATCAGGATATTGGAACTAATTATTGAGCTCATAATCACTTATTAACACATCTTTTGTTCCATTTTTTCCATGTAAAATTTCATGAGTTCATTGTCTGCACTTATGGTCCTGGTACTTGATTCTTTTAAGTTGTCGGGTGGATTCTGTTGGAAATGGAGTTAAATTGAATGAGAAAATAGTTTCTCAAGTGGTTGGAAAATGAAAAGTTAAGCTAGTGGGGTTTACATCTCACATAGGTTGCATATGGAAGTGTGTTTTACTTTATATGTAAATGTGGTTTACTTGGATTTAAATTGTCTTGCTATAATTATGCCCCATTCTAGAACCTCGTGCGCGCCTGCACAGGGGGGTGCGAATCCAAGGTCTGTTGAAACCAAAATAGCTTGAACTTGTGTGCGGGCGCGACCTGCGTACACGAATGCCGGACCAAAACTCGCGGGCCGGATCAACCCACGTTTTGCTACTGGTTTTATTTTTTATTTCCAATACGAGTTACATGAAAGATTGTAATTGCAGGATTTATTAGGCTTGCACTGTAACTGTTGCACTAAAGAGGCATTGAACTCCGTTGAATTAAAGTGAGCATATGTAACAGCTGCTTCTACAGCCTATAAATTAGAGGCTTCATTTTCAGCAAGATAAACACTTTGAAAATACTTCTCAGTTCTAAAAGTTTTCTGAAAAACACTCTGCCTTGCAAAATTTATGGTATTCGTCAACAGTCCTTGTTTTAGTTCGCGATGTAACTGTTTTTGTGCAAACAAGTTCTACGTTGCCGCTCCATCACTTATCCGGGAGGAAGCGAATATGTTTTAAGGAAAATGTGTCGAACACAAGGCTCGGTTCAGATTTCTGTGAACACCTGTTTTTCATTAGCGAACACCTGTTCTTCTTCTGTGAACACGTGTTTTTCCCTAGTGAACACCTGTTCATTGTTTATCATCAGTAAACATCTGCTTTTGTTTAGTACACATCTGTTCACTAACTATTGTTGAGTTTTGTATCTTTCAGTTGTTAAATTGGTTATATCCAATTATTGCCAACAGATTCCAATTCTCAATGTTGTATATTTCTGTCTTCATTGTTTGATTGCTTGATAACTCTTGGAAACGTTAAATATGTATTCCTATCCTCAATTTCTAAACTGAAAGGAAATCGTTGGCTGTGTAAATTCTTAAATGTATTTCTTGCAGCAATGTGAATCATGAATTCCTCGTCGTTCTAAGATCAAAATTTGAAGTAGATGACATGTGTAATATGTTATAACAAACATTTTGGCGTTTTAAGTTTTGTTTAACTTCTATAAGCAACGTCTCACATGCTCCTGTTATGACCTGCAAACCAGTTAGCTTGAACTTGGAAAAGCTAATGAATGTTTGTGTGCGCTGTAGGTTCGTGGTCCAAGGTGTGCAAGAAGGTTTGCAGATTATCTGACTGAGACAAAAGAAGATGGGGGAATAAAGAACATTATGGTGTTGGAACGTGGATATAATGGCTGGGAAGCCTCTGGCAGACCTGTTTGTCGTTGCAATGAAGTCCCCTGCAAGGGCGATACTTAATTGTTGAAGCGAGCGCATTTTAAAGGCAGTCGATTGCTTTTGAGGCCGTTTGATCGATTGCTGGATTAATGTCTGGAGTCTGGACAAGGAAGCATACATTCATAAAGCAAATACTATTGGTAACAGGATTGATGATTCATAAAGCAAATTCTTGTTTAAATGAAGTTGATTTCTCTTCAAGTTCAAGGAGTTAAAAGGAATTGTATTTTGTTGGTATGGCTTCCTTCCCTTCATTGAAAACTGGTCTTACCTCAATGTTTTGTTTTAACAATTAAATACTAAAGTTTTTCTTATATGAAATATAATGAAATGTTCGAAATACCCTTAAAATGTATTTCAAATGTAAGCCACGCGACTGAACATACGGACAATAGACATAAAATTAGACGAAAGTCTTTTAGGTTAAAAAAATAAATTGGACTTTAAAAATCAAAATAAACGAATAGGATCTTAACAATAATCCAGAAATACGAAAAAGACGATTTAGGCTAATTTGCCGTTACCAGGAAGGAAAGGGAAAAAAACATAAGCTTACATATTTTTTTTTTTATCACTTTTATTCCAAAAATCATTATAAAATTTCTCTTTGAGTCCACATCTTGATACAATGTAAAAGTGAATGATCCAAATGCACTTACTAACACTCATTCATTCAATAATATAAATTGTTTAATATACGTAGCGAAAATTAAGAAAATAAAGAAAAATAAAACTGCTTTTGCAAAGAGAAGAGGGATCAGCGACTTTAGCATAAATCTGAGAAGGTAATAAAAGAAGAAGTCGTGCAAGGAGCCATGCGCCAAAGATGCCAACTTTATAAAACCAAGTCCAACTTTTGAGATTCACAGGGAATAAAGAACAGCAAAGTTAACCTTCTGCAAGAAAACCCATCAAGATCCATCAATTTCTCTGCTCAAAAAATGGTAAAGATCGCTCTAAAAATTCTTGATTTTGTTCAATTAAAGTTCCAATTTTTCTGATTTATCCTAACAAAATTATTACAGGTTTGTTTGGCCTGTTTGTTGCCTCTGTTTCTCGTTCCAATCATCAATTTATTGCCCGTTCTCTTCGATTTCATTATGGTAATTCCTTGATTTTTTTCAAATTTTGTGTATTTCTGTAAAGATATGAATTTGCTGGTGCTGTAAAGATTGTTTCTTGGTAAATTTCCAGGCAAGAATTTATAGATTATTTGGATGGGAATATAGGAAGCCGGTAAGGGCACCTCCTGCTTGTCCTATTAAGCCTTCTTCAACCAAACCCAGCAGCAATTCTGTAAGTGATATTAGTTGGATGAAGATGCTTACAAATTTATCTTTCTTCATTTTGTTGAATATCACTTTGTAGAAGGCCGTGCTCATGCTTGGCTTGATGGTCAAGTGTTTACTTGATATTCGCTAGGTCACGGGCTCGAACCTCAGAAACAACTTGTTTATGAAAAAATAAGGGTAACCCCTGCGTATATAGGGACCTCCCAACCGTGCTTATGTGGGAGTCTTGTGCACTGGGTACGGCCTTTTATAATTTTTTGAATATCCTTTTTATTTTGAATTCAGTAAATGTCTGAAGTTAAATGAATGTGCTGTTTGAAGTCGGCTTCTGATTGACTAGATAGATTTAAAGTTCGACCGGATATTAAGAGCATTACTTACTCTTAGTTGGAAGAAATGGCATAAGAAAACTTTCAACATTTGAGGGATTACTCTTATTTCTTTATTTTGAATTTTCATTTTTTTGTGGTTTTTGTTTGTTAATCAGTATGTTAGATGGTGTTCGTATGAATTTTATTGCATATTGGCCTTACAAATTTGAACTTGAGAGTAAATTCTCTTACCTTTTGAAAGTTTGGTGTAGAAATCCCAGTGAACGAGGGGCCACCACTGCTCCTCTAGTTTGTGATTGACATGCACTGTATTCCTTCATTATGGAATGAGGGAAGGAGTGCAAGCATGTAGAAGGCCAGAAACTTGAGTGAAGTGCATGGGGTGGATTGTGAAGGAAATTTCCCTTAAAATTTAAAATCAAGTGTGAAAGAATAATTTTGTAGGACTTTCTGCATTTCCACCGTCAAAGTGAACAAATCTCTTTCTGAGAGGTTTTGTTTTCTGTGTTAGTAGACATGTTTTTCGGGTTTCTTATTCTTTCTTTTTTTTTAAGTTAGTCTTTTGTGAGGGTTGGTGTGTGTACTTACTCTTGACACGCAAACAAGCCTACTTAGAGCCCATACTATATTAGTTGTTACAAGGTCTACTATTGACCTCTTGTAATGTCTTGAACTAGATTAGTTCAGCAAACACATAGTCTTGGAATTGTAAGCAAGCCAAGTAAAGTGAAGAAAGCCGCGCACATTTGGGACATAGATAGCTTCATGAAGGTACGTGCTTGGCATTTTAGCAAGTAAACTTAGTAGTCATAGTGAATCCTGCTATAGGAGTGCCATTGTTCCAATTTTCCTGTCGGAAGTATGGGTTTAAGAGAGTCTAGGATGAACAACCTTAATTTTGTGAGAATGCTATGTATATTTTAGAATATTATCTTCCTATAATTTGATAACAATGTTTGTGCGGTTTTCTGTCATCCCAACCCCACCACAAACACACAAAAAAAGTTGCATTCTTTTACTGAATAATAAATGGGGTTTATTTTTCAACAGGTCGCCTCGGGATCAGAGGCTGTTGCTTCAGACCATACCCAAAAGCCAATACCAGTGGATGACAGCAAAAGAGATTGAGGTGGAGATTTGTGATTGTTGTAACTATTGACATTAAACTGGTATGCAAGTTTTCTGAGATAAAAAGGGGGTTTCATTTCCGTTGATGGAAGAGAACATGAATGTATCAAATTTATTTGGTTTGTTAATGTCATTGAAATTTGATGAATTCTCGATATTCTACTCGTGCTTTTGATAATGTGTGCAAGGCTAGTTTGTACAGATATTACTTTGACCTTCCGTTTTTAAATACCGTCACAGTCCTGAACTGTCTTGTCATGTATTTTTCAGTATGCAAAAGAATAAAGATGTACATAAAGGCATCACCTTTGGGGGGATCCCTGGGGAGCTATATATCTAAATAAAAACAGACTTGTGAGACCTTGTGGCTAATAGACATGTGGCTGGACTTGAGTTTCCATGGAAGCTGCAAATCATGTGATTTTACCCTGTTCTCCCTTTTGTGATCTATTGCTATATGTTTGCAACATATGTGGGTTGTTGATCATAGATATGTTACAAAATAATATCAAGGTTAGGTTGCGTCTCGCATGAAAGTGACGGGAAAACTTACATGCGCATATTGTCGCTGCTTTCTTGTGCAAGTTGGATAGTTGAAGCAGACATAGTATCGTTGCTATTGCCTAATGACGTCGCTATTGGAAATTATGTTATTAGATGCTAAGAAATATTACTATTATAGTAAAAACTAGTTTGGTGGCTATGCTACTAGGCGGGCCGGATTTTTATCCGTATCCGACTCGAATCCAATCCAATTTTTTTTTTTGAATTTGGTAAGAACTCCAAACTCATATACCAGCATCCGAATTCGTATAAGAGTAATAGAAGGATTACGATTCTGAAATATAAAAAATCGTATACGTTATACCCGAATCCGTTTCAATATATATATATATATATATATATATATATATCAGTTCTAAATATTATGTCTCATTAAGGTTAATAATATCAAACTATATATGGGATATTCTTTACAAGTTCAAGCAAAGAATCGTAGCATTAAGAAAAATTTTACCAAGTTCATTTTGTCCAAGTGGTTTAGTTAGATTTGTTTTGAGGATTCATAGTTATTCAAGCGTTATTTATTTTATTTTGAGGAGGCTTCTGAATATTTGTATTGAAATGAGATCGAGATTCTTATTATTTATTTTTATTTGAATTTTGAACAACAATATGATTATGGATTGTATTCTATTTCGTAGACTTATTTGCGGTTTATAGTATAATTGGGGTGAAGTAGCATTTGATATGTAAGATTGTTAGATTAAACATGTATGTTTTTAATCAGTCAAAATAGAAAAGTAAAAACTAAGAGGATTGGACTTTTTGAAATGGGTTCTACCATATCCGTATTCGGATCCAAATTAACGGATCTGGTAATAAATATTATGGATCCGTTAGGATACGTATACGGATTCGGTAGAAAAAATAAAAAATGAATATGGATTCAAAATAGACAATTTAATATCCGTTTGCAGACTTACTACTTTTGTTGTGAGAAGTACTCAAACATGACAAAACCAAGTTAGCTAAACTCTGAGGTATATGTAGGTGGGTTTCCTAATTCTCTATTGTCCTTGGTTGAAAATGTCTATGCAAAGGTCTCTTTTTCAGCTAGTCCAGGTTCTTTGCTTTAGTTGGATACGAATTAATTGCCACTTTGGTCATCAACGTATTAACGGACTGTCACTTTCATCCTTTTTAAAAAAAACTAACTATTTTCATCACCAAACTATTTATGAACCGCCAATTTCATCCTTCCGTCCATAAAAGTCACACAAATCGTGAAAAATGATGATGTATGATAACGGTCTCAGTTCTTTGTCTCTATTCCCAAGGGTATTTTGGAAAGTTTACAATATTTCTTCATCTTCTTCTCCTCAAACTTCATCTTCTTCCTCAACCCTTCTTCTCAATTCCAACCATGGACATCTTCATCTTCATCACCATTCAAATTCTCAGATCACAATTAGACTTTGCACATTCTACCACCAAAATAAATAAATAAAATCAAATTTCATATCTCTCTCACAAACAATTCACCTTTTATTATTACGAAAAAAAAAAAAACAATCCAATATACCATCAACAATAAACAATGTCTAAAACCTATACATCGCTTTTGCAGGCCAACAAAGCATATGCTAATTGCAAAAACTCTTCTCCACTGTTAACACCCCCACCTACTCCTCTTATATCTATTGATTAATTTTTCCCCTAAATACCCTTTGTTTTAAGTAAATACCCTTCTATTACTTAAAAATACAGCAAAAATAACGAAATAAATAAATAAAAAGGGAAAAAAATGTTTAGAGAAAAATATCTCCAATGAGTAGTAACAGCCGCCGTAGTTATCTCCAATTTTTTTGAGTTTTGCTATTTTCTTCTTTATTATTTCAATGGATTCCAGGTTAGCCCAGCTTCTCCTGGTTCATGGCATTTGTTTTTTAATCTTTTCTTTTTGGTTCTTGAATTATGGATATTTCTATGATTTTTTTCATTGTTCTTGAATTTTGCTGAACTTTGATTTAATCTTTATAGTTGTCGAAGCAGAAGTTCAATTCTAATTGCTATTTATCATTTTTTGTTCTTGATTTGTGTTTTATTTCTGGGATCGGCTTGCTTTGATGAGCTAATTTTTTTCAATGAGGGAGATGGAAATGATGCAATTTGGAAAGTTATGCTAAGATCTATTACCTTACCTGCTTGGATGTATAAAAGATTCAAACTTTGATATTGTTTACTTCTTTTAGATTTTAACTGAAAGAAATATATTCCATTGTATCATTCTAATTTCTTTAACGCTGATTGATAGTTTACTGTAATTTAAGCACTGCAAAAATGGAAAAGCAAGTTGATAATGGACATGAAGAAGAGCAACTTCCTCTGTGCTCACTCCGTATAAAATGGGAAATTTTCAACTCTCTCATCGGTACTCTCATAATCAAGCTTTCATCTTTTTAATAGACAAAGTGATGGATTTAGTTTCAATTAGCATACTTGAATATGTCATCTCTAGTCTTTGAAGGATTATTCTTAATTGGTGCAGAATTGTTTTGGCACCATTGACAAGGTAAAGATCTTATGGAAATGTCTCACAGCCACAGGAAGAAGATGAAGTTTGAGGAAGAAGATGAAGAAATATTGTAAACTTCCCAAAATACCCCTGGGAATAGAAACAAAGAATTGAGACCGTTAGCATACATCATCATTTTTCACGATTTTTGTGGCTTTTATGGACGGAAGGATGAAATTGGCGGTTCGTAAATAGTTTGGTGATGAAAATAGTTAATTTTTTTTAAAAAGGATGAAAGTGGCAGTCCGTTAATACGTTGATGACCAAAATGGCAATTAATTCAGTTGGATACTAAGGAAATTAAGCATGCGCGTTGCGCGAGTTATAATTTAGTTTGATTTGTAATAATAGTTTTTTTTTACGATATGTGTTTTATGGGGAAAATCATTTTATAATATTAAGAAAGTGTCGTCAAGTATGTATTAAAAATTTGTTTTTTGGTCTCCTATTTTTAATATGAAATTTAATAAAATATAAAGAATAATAATATATTATTGTATGTATAAAAATTCAATGCAAAAGGTCTAGTGGCCAAGGCTAAGGCCTCATGACGTAGAGGTCATGAGTTAGAATTCCCTCCCCGCTTCTTGAATCCCCATTTCTTATAATAGACAGGTCCCTTATCCCAGTAAATAAATAAAAAATGTAAAATTGAATAATTACCCTATCGAAGCAACAAAAAAAAAAGATTTTATACTGGGCCAAAAAAACAATTTGAAAAAGAGGACCGCAACCCTACGTTTTATTTTCTGCTTCTTTTTATCTGGTTCAACCGCAGCTCCTGATGTTGCTTCTCCTTCTGTACCTTCTCCATCAAATGTATGGACAATAATGTCATGTTCTCCAAGTCGCGCAGAGGCGTCTTCCTTATTTATTTCCACCTACCATCTACTTCTTGTTCCTTATCGCCGTAAAGCCGTCACCAGCCATAGATTTCCCTCCTTCCAACAAATTTTCTCTCATTTTGATTTTTTTACTTTTTGGTTATTGAAAACCTGCGATAAACAAAATCAAATGGAATCAAAGTTTAGAAATATGAGTAAAACTCCAAATTGAAGAGAAGAAACATAGAATCAAATTTCTTGGGTTGCACACTTTTCCAGATTTCATCACCTTTAGTGTGTTGTTCATCAGATTTCTTGAGGTATGCATTTTGTTTCACTACACCCCCTATCCACTGTCCCCTAGTCAGCCGCCTCCCCCTTGTTTACTCCATTCACCTATATAGACACAAATATAAAATTAAATAGCCACAAATATTATTCAGAGAAAAAGATTTCAAAGAACCTTCACTTATTAGTCCCAAGAAATCAATTATCTCTCTGTTTCTGAATCTTAAATTCACGTTGAAGATCAGCATACCAACATTTGCACAAAGAGGCAATAAATCAGTAAGCATAATAATGGAAACTAAAAAATAAAACAGACGAAGAGATCAAAATCTCCATAAATTGTATTCTAAATATCTCTCTATAGAGGAATATTGTGAGACTATTTGCAAAACTGAATGGAAAGGGTTGTGGATTGATCTTTATAATGGACAGAGAGTAAATGCTATGAGATGCGAATGCCACGTCTTCCGGACTCTTCTTCGTTGTCTAATGTGTGTAAGAGGTCATAATTCACCAAATCAATATAGGTGTCTTTTGAAATTCTATTGTGCTCCTCCTATAGCTATCTCTTTTATCAATAGTTTTTTAGATGATTGTAGATTTGGTTCATATATCATTTTAGAATTTTTTTTAACTAATGTCTATAGCTTTATATATAACCAATTATATCAGAAGTCATTAAGATTATGAAGTTATTAATTCTTTGATTGATACATATTCCATTTGTATCTTCTTTAAGTAGTAAATTCATGTATGATGACAATGAATTAATAGACATTTTGATGGCTTTATGAATTCCATAGCTGAATTTTCTCCTTTATATTTAAGTTTCATAGCTATATTTTTTGTTGTAAGCCTTTTAGAATTCCTATATACATGTTATTTTCTTAGAATATGAAATCAAATTTATGATGGAAGACTTTTAGAATTCCTAACAATTGAAAACTATTGAACTTCTTGATTTAAAAAAAAAAACAATTAAACTTTTTTATTTAAAAAAATTCATTCAACTTTTTCATTTAAAAAGAAACAACAATAAATTAAATATAATTACTATAATAAAAGTTACAAAACTCTTCTACTTCATTCATTAATATAACTAATGAACTTTATAAATATGTAGTTATAGCCATTAGCTATAGAAATCTTCTCAAGTTTTTATCTCCATAACAACTTAAAATTAGAGTTAAAGATTATAACTAATGGAGAAGTAATTTTAAAGAGTAAATTAATGATAAATTTGCCACATATAAGTTTCTAATTGGTCCACATTCTACAAAATACCACATGTCACATCATGAAGTTTCTACCTCAATTTTATATATTATAGATTTTATTGAAAACTACTAGTTCTTGCTTGAAACAATTTGAAATTTTGAAGCGAAGTGAGCGGAAAATCAGAATGTTGGGGGTGATGGTGTCTGGTCCACCTTCATGATCACTTTTAAATGTCAGCCGAAAATACTAGAATTAGGGTGTGCTTGGACAAGGTCTTGGTTTGGGTTTGAGTTTGAGTTTAGATTTGAGTTTGGGTTTGGGCGGGAGAGGCTAAAAAACGGGCGGGAACAATTCAAATTCAAATTTTTTTTCTTCAAATAATCGTCTAATTTCAAATTTTGGCTTCACAAATTTAGAATTTGAACATCTCCCGTCAATTTAAGAGGTAAATTTTTTGAATTTAACGATTATTTGAAAGAAAAAAAATTGAATTTAAATTGTTCCCGCCAATTTTATAGCCTCTCCCGCCCAAACTCAAACTCAAACTCAAACCAAGACCTTGTCCAAGCACACCGGTGTCGCACCATACACGGTGAGAGAAAGTCGCCTCTAGAATCTCACTCTATGATTTGGTCCTGAATTGTATGTTTTAGGTGCCTAACGAAGACCTTCATGCCAAAAGGAGGGGGTGAATGCGATCATCTTATATGTAAGACGTTTGAACGATATCTGAGTATGAATTTACACATTTATGATCACTTTTTAATATCTATTTTAACATAATGAGAACGATTATCGAATCACACTTATCAAATACTAACATGTCTCCTAATACAATAGTTGGAGACCTAATAGTCCATTGTATTTATTATCAAATTAGATTTGAAAAGACTAACAAATCCAGAAAGTAACTTTGTATGTGGAATCCATTTTCCACCCATAAGTTTATGAAGTTCCCCCTTAACACTCCTTGATCGTGAATATCAACATCAATTTCGTCCACAATAATATTATTAATCATGTTTGGTCCTCCGGTTTATCATGTCCTTCTCAAGTGGTCACCAAAAGTCTCATTTCACCTTTCCAAGGTGATTGGTTTACCAGCGCTGTGACAATGAAGCTCAACTCGGATGGTAAAACGTTTCAGTTTCAACCGGTATGTCGGGAGTTTGAGTCATATTGGAAGGGAAGTGAAAACTAGTATTGATCCTAAATTTAGTTAAATTCCAATGCAAAATGATGAGGAACCTTAATTTTTAAGGTCAAGATTAGACGCAAAATGTTAAAGTTATGATCTTTCTCTTTCTCGAACTAGTTTCCGAGGGGAATATAACCAACGCAACTCCAAGAAGGTTGATTATTAATGGAGGCTGAAACACCACAACAAGCGAAACTAACTTGTTATACAGTAACTCAAGAATGAATGAAGTTCTACGTAGAAAATCAATTCACAAGTAACTAAGAAATAACCTTAAGAAATATAATATATCAAGTCTAATTAATAACTTGGCTGAAATCCCTCTTAAATAGAATGGAATTTCGTCCAAAAAGATCCCACAAAGAAAGAATCCTAATCTAGTTACAATTCTTCAATCCTAGAATAACAAACTAGTTATAATTGAACCACTGTGTAAACACATGGACAACATGTCTTTTATTCTAGCACTACTAACATACATGCGCTTAAATACTTAATAAATAAATAAAATAAATATGAAATTCTAATTAAAGTCTATAATAAACTTTAATTTACAAGTTTCATAAAATGCTCTTTAACTGTTTTCCTTCCAATTGTATATCTTGCCTTCAAACGCGATGAGATGGATGTGATCCTTTTGCCTTGCATTCTTGGAAGACTTCTTTGTCCTTTGAGTCTTTAGATTAAATACTTTCAACATTTGGATCAAAGGTTTTACTCGAAAACTCGTATTTGGAATGCTAAGGACTTAGTCATTTGGACGAATAACCTCTTTTATCTTCATGGATGATTCCTCATCACAAATTTTTAATTTTATTTTAAGTTAAAGATTTTTTTTAATTTTAGTCCAAGACAAAATAAGACATTCAGATCCGGACTTAGAGTATCTTGTTTTATTTTTTATTTCCTTTCAAATTGAATTTTCAAGTAAAATCAAAGCAAAGAGATCCTCGAAGGATCAAAGTGGGCTTGAGTCTTCGAGTTAGCGGTGAAGAGGCAGGCCACATAGAAGGTGCGTTACTTCTAATTGGCTGAACCACCCAAATGGGCCAGTTTTCTGCCACAGCGGACAAAGTGAAAAAAGCCCAAGACCACGTGTTCGGATTTAATTATTATAATAATAAACAAAACAGAAGAAAGATTGTTTTTTTTTCTGATCTGAAATGATGGGAAAAAGAAAAAAAACAGTCTTTCCTCTGTTTAATAATTACAATAATGAAATTCAGATTTTGTAACAAATGAAAGATTGTTAAACGTGGTCCTCTTCTAGCAAAGGCAGATATTTATATCGACGACTAAGCCTAATTCAGCTGGCTTTGGATACGGAACCATGGCAAAAAAGGATCTCCTCAATTCAACTACTTAGGTGTGATTGGATTGGATTTGAGTTTGAGATTTTGATCTAGGTCTCAAACAAGTCTTAAACTCAAATCAAATTTTAGATAATTTAATAGTTCATGTTTCGTTCAATACTCGATTCAAAATTGATTTGACCAAACTCAATTCAAGCAGACCCAATTTAAAAGAGTTGGGCTTTGTTTGGTTTGCGGACGATGTAGTGACATTATTTACTTTAATTAGGTGAGGGTGAGGGGGAGTGGTATCATTTATTTTCATCTTATTTGGTATGAGTGGAAGGTAAGTATTTGATTATATTTTTTACTTAGCAAAAAAAAAAACGTATTTGATTATATTTTTTATATCTCCCCATAATGGGGCAAAATAATTTCTCCTCCTTATGAGGCTTATCTTTCCTCCCCAGGCATCGGGCATGCTTCAATCTTCCCTATCTAGGGTACTCTCCGCTCTTCCCCTTCGGGGGCAATCGCCTTCGAGCGCTCAAAAAAAAAAAAAAACATCATTTACACTCCAACCCGTGCAATTTGGAGGAACAAAAATTCTGACATAGATGAGAGTTTCTCTCCCTCCACATTTACTTCCCCTCCAATTCCCCCTCTATCTATCGAGTAGTTTTATCTTGGGAGGCTACTAACTTAAAACTTACATACAAGCCAATCAGTACAGTACACGTAAGAAAGAAAAATGAACTTACATCAATTCTCTTTCCTATGTGTACTGCACTCATTGATTTGATGTTACTTATCAAACTTAGTAGCCTACCAAAATAAAATTTCTCCTATCTAAACGAGTTAAATATCTAATTGACCTGCAACTCTTTGATGGTGTCCTTCCTCCCCTCTTTTCTCTCTGTAATTTTTTTCCCTCCTCTATGCATGTCTCTTGTTTATTTTTGCTACTAGTCAGATCTGGCTATTGGCTCCCACCAATGATCGAATCCTGCCCAGTTAACTTTATTTATTACTTTTCTTCGGATATTATACCTCTATTTTGTACCACAAATCATATGAAGCTTTTTTCAAAGTATTTTTATTTAAGACACAGAGGTTAGATTTGTCTCAGATCTTCACAAATCTAGACTTTTTTTTCTATGTTTCTAGGAGGATTCGTTCAACCTGGACTTGATTTGGGCCTTATATCAACTTTCTACATCTTCCCGAGGCAATTTGTAGGACGGTTGATACACACATGATCCTATAAATTGTCGATCCCTACGGAAGATGTTGAAAGTGATATTCTTCTGTCGTTGTAGTTCAAGGATTGCGATGAAGATGCTGCGAAAAAGAAGATTATCTATTTGTGTAGATTGCTAGTTTTTATATTAGTATTTCCTAACCATCCAAGTTTTATTGGGTGTAGTTTTGCCTGTTATCATGATTTTCTAAATCATTGTATAACTTTTATTTTCTTATATTTTTTAATTTTCATTTGATTGTAATGATTTCGACTATCTTGTGATTAATAAAAAAATTCTTATTCAGCAAAAAAAAGTTAAATATCTAATTTACTTTCACATTTACTTCCTCTTACATACAACTACTACAAAACTAGGCCTCAGTAAAAATTCCATCCGTTTGAAAATTAAATGTCCACTTTTTATACATATGGAATTGAAAATTGAATATTCAAATCCCAAATAAAATAAGTATTTTTCGTTCTAAATTGAATCTTTAAAATACAATAATAAGTGTATATTTAATTTGACATAAAATGTTTAGTAACTTGGAGTTCGCTAAAAGACTTGTCCGAATCATTGTATTTCAGCCCACATAAAATCTAGGGTTTTTTTGAGCTTGAATCTCATCCGCACATGCATGTTTGGCCATTTATTACAAGGTTTGGATCTTTGCTTAGGCAAATAAAGCCACTATCAGATCTAATGAAATCAGAAATGGCCACATTTTAGCGGCTCTAATGAAATCAGAAATCAACGTCGATGAATTTCATTTGTGGGATTTGTTGGGGGGGGCTCCCTTTTGTACAAGTTGACGAATAACTTTTAGACAAATACACGGTTGTTTAAGTACGTCTTTCTCATATTTTTTTATTAATAATAAATATGATAAATACGTCTTTCTTTTTTATTGATAATAAATTACTCTATTTATTTTTTAATTACGTCGTTTAGAAAATATAGCGAAAATTAACTAAAATATTAATATTACTCACTTAAATATAATTAGTAGTATACAAGTCATATTTAAGAGAGTAATATTAATATTTGGACTAATAAAGTATTATACTTTTTGTTTCCTTAATTTTTGCTATATGTACTAAACGACTTATATTATGAAATGAATGGAGTATTCAATGTCAATTTGTATTTTTCAAAATTCCAAAATAATGATAGAAACTGAAGAAAAAAAATGTGACACTTAACGATTATTTAAAAATAAGATAAAAAATATAACAAAAGATTTTTTTTCGTTACGCGACACATTTTATTCCCGTTTTCCTTGGTTTGTTGTGTGGGACCGAGTCTCCCTATATCTATCTGCAAATCAAAACACACATTTCACTGCCAAAGTGTCCATTAATTGTGATGGTATTGACTTATCATTCAATAATCACGCTTTGATGTCGTAGTATATACATGTGTTTGCCAATTCTATACAACTCTTGCTACGTTTTAAGGGACATGCCCTTTTTGGTAATTTCGATTTTTTCAACTATACTATAGTTGTTTGTGGACTTGTAGTTAGGATATGAACTAATTAGTCAAAACACGTGTCTATCTGTAAAATCACATACTCCAATCAACAGACAAAAATTTCAATGGGGACCTGCCCAAGATGGGGGAAAATTCCCTATGAGACGGTCCTTATAAGTACCTGTGAGACATGAAGGCCTGCGGGACTCACCTTGTCCTGTCTCAAATTATGTGAGAGGAATGTGGAACCGCACCCACAAGAGTTGCCTCATGTCAGACTTTCCCCCAAGATGGAGCCCATCCGCAAGAAGAAGAAGTATTCCCTCCCTTTTCAATTATCTATCGCCTGAACATACTTTATCAAAATTTTAATTATCTGTCACGTTATGAAACTAAGAGAGCATTAAATGTATTTTTTCAAAGCTTACTCTTATCTTTAATTAATTCAGTCAATAACTAATTTGAATTGTCCCAACATAAATGTATTAATTGAAGGTTAAAAATGTCTATTTATCTTTAAATTAATATATCTCAATTATTTTCTTAATTCGAGTGTATTGTTTTAAAGCGACAGATAGATGAGAACGGAGGGAGTATTAATTTGTTGAAGAAGATAGTGTAGTTAGTGCAGTACTTTTACTTATAGTTAAAGGTCACGAGTTGCGTTATTGTGAATTGACTGCGCACACTAGTCAATAAAAACTTTTAAAAAACAAAAGTAGTACCAGCCATGCGTCATCCTCGAATGTCAATCTAGATATAATGCGGAATATGTGTTATGTTCGTAATATATAATAAATTTCATGCGTCAATTTTTTATCTAACGACGGAGAAAAATGTAAAACACTAAACTGTCTGTTCTTAAGAAAATGTGTTTTTTTCTTTAAAAAAAAAAAAAAAAAGCTTAACAATCCAAACAACTCATTCATTAATTGAAATTTATTCGATATTTACATAGTGCCTATTATGCATGCACTGAATTCTTCAACCATTTGCATATTATTGAGGTTCCGCAGACATAATAGTGCCTAAGTTGGTCAAATTCTAAGGGGGTAACGGGTAGGGCTGAAAATGAAATTTATCCACCTTTGCCAACTAAATTCGACTCATATTCAATAAAGGATCTACTTGATTTTGATACTTTAACTTTGGAGTTTGAATTCAAATAATCAAGGCTCAACTTTGTAGTGAATAATTTTATGTTAAAACTTAACTGATGAGTGTTCTTGGAGAAAAAATATTTATCCAAATTGAATTTATTTTTCCGATGAATTAAATTAAGCGAGTTGTACACTTACATACTTATTTTTTTGGGTTAAGTTAGATACTTAAAATTCACCAACGCATCGTATTACATATTTAAATAAATATTATATAGTAACGCTCAAGTAATCTTCTTTATAAAAAGAATTAATCAGTCATCGAGTCAAGTTTGAATCTAAATTATACATTTCTATTTTGTTTTTGTTTTTCTTCATTTTTTCTCAAACATTTGCATATTCAATTTTAACCCTTTGCAAACTTATCAAAGATCAACTTAATTAGTTTAGAATCCACCTCAAACTGGCACGTTGATATAGTCGCGGAACTAATAGTAGGGCAGGTAGGATCATAGTGGGTTCCCAACAATTTAGAAATCATAAATTTTACTAAAAAGATCTTTAAAATAGCAAGACTTTGTTTTTTAAAATTATTGAAAATTTAAATTCGCCCCTGAAAATGGTCTGACAATGACACCCAAGTGCAAGTTGCAAATAGCTAAATAGCTTTGAGCCACTTAATGGATACTTTTTCTTCTTCAGTCATATATTGATGAATTTTTCTGATATGAATCAGGTTTACGTTGACCTTGTAGTCTAGAATTTGTCACGTCATCACAAAATTCCCTCTCTCCTTTTTCTGTAGTGATGTGGCCAGTTCTGAATCACATGGGCCAAAGAACCTGGATGAATATTCTCAGTGTTACTGTTACCAATATTAAAATGATGAAAAAAAATGGAGGCCAACGGACCACAAATAAAACATTAGAAAAACAAAAATAACGTGCCTAAACTCCAAGATGATTGGCGAGCTTAATAAAATTCCAAGTTGCAATTTTTAAAAGCCAGGTCTATAACTACCACTTAGCAAAAAACAAAAAGTCGATAACTACTACACAATTAAAATGCATTTTGGTCCAAAGTTGAGAAGAAGGAGAAAGAAAGAAACGAATCAACTACCACTAACCATTGCGAGACGTTTGAGGCACTAGGTTTCCCCACTTTAGCTTTCTCGTCTTATAGTATTTGGTATGTCCGTCGTGATAGTAACACTGTTGCACATTTGTTAGCTTATTATGATACTTCTCTAGAAAATACTTGCAAGTTTACAGAGAGTATAATTATCTTATTTTTCCCTGTTATTTTTGCGAATATTGAATAAATATATTTTTTTTTCCTAAAAAATAATAATACTAAGTTAGCTTACCAGACTTGTTCAAGGGTTCGAGATATTTTGAGATCAACTGAATTATAAATTTGCAGGAGTTCCTATCAATATATTATAGTGTGTATTTAATCTTTATTAGATTAGTCGGTTAAAATATCTAAATACTAGTAATTAAAGAAGAAAAATAAAGATGTTGCAAAAATGCAATATGTTAATGAAAGAATAGTAGTTCCACTCCCAATCTTCAATTGTAGATATGGATATTCCATCCAACATAACACCCTTTGAATCTTCCAACTTTATTATCCACAACATTAGATTCCATCCATACCTTTGTTGAATATTATATGAAATTATTGAAATGCTTACATTTCAATGACATTAGGCATGTGACTTCATCCATATGGACCCACTATCTTCTTGTTGCTATTACAATTATTAATTATTATACCCTAATAGCTTATATCTTATAAGATGAATTTAGAGTGATATTGGATATAGTTTATGTTTGAAAATATTAAATTTTGTGACAAATGAATTATTAGTGAGAAAAATTGCATAATTGTACGAGATGTATGATATTTTCTTACATGGGTGGTTATTGTCGACGGATTGGGGATTTATTAGTTTTTTTTTTTTTGGGAGGAAGAGTATAAATATTTATTTGAAGTTTTTTTCTTTTCTTAAAAATAAAATGGTAAAGGGTCCCAGAGGCAAAAATGAAGAAAAAAGAGGGGTTCCATAAGAAAGATAAGCACGTGAGACCACGTGTTGGCGGCTAAATGAGGCCTTGGAGAAAAGGTCAAGAGGGTAGCCAATTTTATAAAAAAAATTGAATTGGAAAAAGGAAAAATTAATGGCTCAATGGATGAATCAAATCTTCCATTTAAGCTAATAGCTCAATATTCAAATTTTGTATATTCACACAATACTTGTAAATAATAAAATTACTTCCTTTAAATAAAAATACATTTGTTCATTAATATAATATCAACCTCCCGGATCTTCTAGTACACTGTCTAGTACCATATTTAATACATTAATAATATTATTTCATGTGTATTAGTATATTTGATACGGATTGAATTTAGAGAATTAAATCAATCACATTATATTATATTATATGTAATACTATCATTAGTATAATAGGCAGTATACTAGAGTACTAGAAAACTCAGAGTTATAATAGCACTCGCATAACATTAAGAGTTTTGTTTACTTTGTTACTATATCTATAATAGATGCTTTTGAGATCTTATTTCCATAGTCATCCGAAATTTTATAGCCATAAAAAGTTTTCTTAAATTAATACAAAAATGCAATGTAGAGGTGATCAAGAATTCTTCAATTTAATATGTATGATCTCTATTGATATATTTAGAAGACAAAATTCATAATAGTGAAGCTAGAGTAACCTTTTAGCATGACAAATGTATTTGATTTGATTTGATTCGATTTGTAATTTGTTTATTGTCATATCAAAAGAAGAATTATTAGGAATTATGAAACCAAATCGAAAATGAAAGAGAAAGACCGAAAAAAAGAAGAAGATGATATATACCAAAAGAGGCAAAAGAGAAATTGGTGAATAACCCGGGAAAATGGTTTGCAATAATCACAACATAAGACATTAGGATTAGACAACAAAACAACCACACGAATAGTCCTGCAAACGGACCGGGTTTAAACCCGTATCCTATTCAAATCTGAAAAACGGTTAGGATTCGGTAAGAACTTTAGACTCATATATCCGCATTTGAATCTGAATCCGTCTAAGAGTAATAAAATAGTTACGGATCTGAAATATAAAAAAACGTATCTGTTAGACTCGGATCCGTTTATGCATATATATATATATATATATATATGATTTTGTTAACCTTTGATCAGTTCACATCTAAGTCAATATATTTACCCTAATTTTATCATCATATATGAAAGTATATATGAATAAAAGTTATAAAACATATTATTCTTTAGTCGATTCATTCTCTTTTCATCACAATTTTGCAACGGTTATGAATATTTATATTGAAATGTGATCGAAATTCTGGTTCTGTATTTTTGTTTGAATTTTGAACTTTGAAAAATATCATGATTATGGATTGTATTATAGTTCGTAGAATTATTCGTGGATTGTAGTATAATTGTGTTGAAGTAACATCTGATATGTAAGATTGTTGGATTAAATAAGTTTATTTTTAATCAGCCAAAATAGAAAAACAAAAAAGAGGAGAATTGGACTTTTTGAAACGGGTTTTACCGAATCCGTATCCGGATTCGAATGGACGGATCTGATAACACATATTATGGATCCGTTCGAATCTGGATTTAGATTCGGTAGGAAAAGTTAAAAAGGGATATGGATCTGAAATAGACAATTCAGTATCCGTTTGCAAGCCTACCTACAAACACGAGACCCGATTAATAAATTTCAAGAAAGACCACCTAGCCGAAGTGTGGAACGCGAGAAAATTTCGCACGTGTGGAACTTCCCTTATCTGTTGGATTAAAATTTTGACGGTTAATATTTATTTAAACTAGACACTTGTTCTAAGCCTCAGAAGACCTGTCGTGCTTTTTAGCCTCATGACACCTGTCATGAGCATTCGAACACCTGTCTTGAGCTTCATAACAGATTTCCTGAGACTTTCTATATGTACTGGGAAAAAAAACTGTGCCTCATAGGATCCGGATTGCACTTAGCCTTAGACAACTTCCTACTGACAACGAAGCGAAACTCAAGCGGTAAGACACTTCACTTCCAATTAGTAAGTCGGGAGTTCGAGGCATACCAAAGTAAAAGTAGGGAACCTCTAGCCTCAGAACTAAGCGAACTCGCTTAACATCAATTTTATATGCATAGTGATCCTCATTTTAAAAAAGGAAAAAAAAAGTCCTTCTCAGTTCTTAGCTTGTACAGGGAGCGACTGGGACTTCTCCTTCTACCACTCCGAATTTGATGTGAAATATATATTTTTTGTATGTGTAACGCATAATTTCCACTAATTTTTAATTTAACGGTCGAAAAGAGAGTGAATACGTGTTCATTCCAACACCTATTTCTTCACTAACAAAGGTGTTGTTGTAAAGTCTCAATACATGTGTGTTTGGGCTGAGTTTGAAATTCTAATTGACACTTAAATATTTTTTTAAATTGAATCTAAATATGAAACCTCATATATTAGTTTGAGACTAATATTTAATTATGATTTTAAAATACTATTTTGGGATGAATAAGTCTTGTGGTATTCAATCATGACTATTAGGATATTTTAAAGAGGATGTCCAAAACCAATGATATTCAATCAAGACTTAAAGAAGTAACAAAAAAATTGTTGGTATTAAAAAAACTTGCTAATTTCGATGGATTTTTTTTAATTAGGAATTTGTGGATTTTGTAGTGGGAAGTATAAATACCAAGCCCTATAAAAAATCTTACCATAACCCATGAGACTTTTTAGTGGGACTTTCATGATTTGTTTAATAATAATAGTTCCTATACAGGGCGGAAACCCCATGTAACTATAATTTCATTAATTGTAAAGAAGAAGAAGAAACTGACGTTGAAATTCCTGATTTGCTGTAACTATCATAAGCTTGTCGTTGGGCAGTATCACTCAATATTTGGTAAGCCTATCCCAAAACCTAGGAATATTTGAAAAGTAAAAGAATATAGGTATCTAAGAACAGACCCTGGTCAAGAAGGCCGTAGCTCAGTGGGGCTCCCCTTCGCTCACGATCGAGAGGTCATGAGTTCGACACCGGGCCACAGCGCCCAGACTACTAACCCCCACCCCCCAAAAAGGAAAAAAAAACAGACCCTAAAACAATAACACTGCATTTATTATATTAATTATTCTGTAGTTGTACAAACTTCAACAATTATCTTTGTTAAAATTGTGTTTCTTTATTATCTTTTTCATTGACTCTTGTAACTTTGAATGTTTTCTTTTATTTATTGTTCCATTCCATTTGATCCCATTTATGTTATTGCTGATGTAAGTGCTCACAACTTTAAGCAATTGACTTTCATTGACTTTATATTTATTGCTCTATTCCATTATTTGAACCAAAGTGTCCGCAACCTAGTAAGTCTTATACCTATCATAAAATTTTGGGAAGGATAAATTTCACCATCATTTGGAAAGTTTGGGTTGTAAAGGTTGTTTCTTAAGAATTCGTGCATCATTGAACTACACATTTTTCATCATCCAACTAAGTTGGGTGGTTAGCATTGTACAACTAAAAAGTCTTTGTGGTCCTTTCAAATCTTATAAATTTTTATGATATAAATCTTTAAAATCCGAACATAAAAAATCATGAGTATAAAAAATCTTATAAATCATTAAAAATCTTAAATAGTTTTTAAAAATCCACATGGACTTATTTATCTATAAATATTCTTTAAAATCTTAATTGAATACACCGCTAAGAGTAAATTTTCAAACGATTTAATATTTTTTGTAAAAATTTCAACATCAAATCAAATAATTATTTGAAATTGTATTTCACATGTGTAGAAAAAATGGTAATTCCCCACTTAATAGTTGTCCTCTTCCATTCTCCATTTCCGTTCCAATTTTTTTGGGTATCTTTCTTTACTTCCCACATGTTTGGTTAATGGTCACTGAAAACTACTGCCTTTCTCCCCAACCCCCCATTTCTCTTTCTGTCTTAGCTGTACACTCTTAACATATATACCCGAGAAAATAAATACTACTGCCTACTATTACTGTACTAATTGTTGGGATTTACCAAACAAACAAGGTTTCTACTTTTCTTCTTTTTTCTTGTTTAATTCAAGAACCCAGGTTCTATTTTTGTTCATGAACTAAGAAAGTTTGAATCTTGAGGTGAAATTTGGAGAGAAAAAGGGATGGGGATTTTGTACGATGATGTAGTGATTATAAGACAATCAGAAAAGGAAGAAGAACCAAGTGTTATTACAGTCAATTGTCCAGACAAAACTGGTCTGGGTTGTGATCTTTGCCGCATCATACTCTTCTTTGGTCTCGTTATCGCCAGAGTTGGTATGCCAATCTTCATAATCACACACACACACAAATATAGCTCAAATTTATTTGTTTCTTCGGTGCTGAGATTGTAGAATTTCTCTGGTTTGCAAAATTTTGATTCTTTGGTTACTGTTATATACTCCCTATGTTATTTAATATAAGTCTAGTAAATGTAGCGAAGACTAAGGAAGCTAAAAATAAGGCGTTTTTTAATCAGAATATAAATATTACTCTCTTAAATATAATTAGTTGTATACAAATTCTGTTTAAGAGAATAATATTGATATTTTCACTAACAAATTACCTTACTTCTTGCTTCATTAATTTTTTATACATGTCCTAAACGACTTATATTATGGAATGAGGATAGTATTTTATGAAATTCTTTATTTTTACTCTTTAATTCAAGAACTAGCTTCTCATTTGGCTAAACAAGGGCAGTGACTTTTTGTTTTGTTTTACAATGTTCCCTTTAAAAGCAATTGAATGTATGCATCCAGTGTATCCTTATTTTTGATTTTTTTTTTGTGACATGGTAGATGGTGATTTTGCTTTGCTGATCTTTTTATCTTAATCATGTGGTTCTGCAGATGTATCTACAGATGGAAAATGGTGCTACCTAGTGTTTTGGGTGATCGGTAGACCGACTACAAGATGGGGTTTATTGAAGAAAAGACTTGTGGAGGCATGCCCTTCATGTTCTTCAGCTTCTGGCATTTCATTTTACCAGGCCGAGTTGCGGCCTCCAAAGCCTCCTGATGTTTTCCTTTTGAAGCTGTGTTGCCATGATAGAAGAGGCCTTTTGCATGGTAAATTTCGCCATTTCTACCAGCTTAAATAACCTTCCTTCTGCTTATTTTTGTTCATCTAACATTTCTGCTTTTCATTGATATGGTAATTTCCCATGTTTATAAATGTGGTAAATTTCGCGAGCTTTTGGTGTTCTCTATATAATGATCATTTAGTTGCAGTCCTTAGCTTGATCATTTTTGTGTATAAATTTATTTATGCTCGAAGGATATCTGTAACTGAGCTTTGAGAAATATTGCTTTGGCAGATGTAATAGAGGTCCTTTGCGAGCTTGAGCTTATAATCAAGAAAGTCAAGGTATCCACCACTCCAGACGGGAAAGTGATGGACCTGTTCTTTATCACTGATACAAGGTTTTAGTTACATGCTTGCCATTTTTTTTCCCATTCCTTCTAAAGCGTTTCTTTGCTATTCTTCTTCTTTAAAATAAAGTAAAAAAATATTATGAGTGAATTTAGTATGAAGAATATGGATATATTAACCATTTTGTCACATATTATGTGATAAATTATCCCTCAAGTTTAGATCCGATTTCCCCCCAAGTTTTTGAACTTACTGGGGATTCGTAATTGTTCCATCAGGGCACTACTCCAGACCGAGAAAAGACAGCAGGATACACACGACCACCTGAAAGCAGCGCTGGGTGATGCCATGATTAATTGTGGTATAGAAATAGTTGGCCCTGAGGTTACCGTGTGTTCCCAAGGGGCCTCGTTTCTTCCTCATGAAATTACAGATGGCATGTTTAATGTAGAGATGATTGATGAAAACCAAAGTGGATTTCTTGCCCCAGGCAACACATGCATTACAATGGATAACTTATTGAGTCCTGGACACACTCTTGTGCAAATTGTTTGCCGGGATCACAAAGGCCTCCTATATGATATTATGCGAACTTTAAAGGATTATAACATCCAGGTACTAACTTTCTTATCCGATTCGTCCCACAAAATGCAGTCAAACTGAAAATCTTTAACTACCATCTGAAGTTGGCTACATTAATCCTCCCTTATCCAGCTTTATCGGGGCCATGTTCCTTAGTGGTCAAATTTTCATATTCTTTTCTGTCTACATTTCTATTGTGTTCCATTACTTGATTGTCATTCAATTTAGCATCTTAATGCCACATTTATTGATCTAGGGCCGAAGTCAGCACCCTCATTTCTACAACAGTTGATTGCTTGTAGCGTAAATCTTTGCGATTATGTGATATCTGTTTCGTTATTCTTTGTCCACCTAGAAGCTTCAATTTTGGTTAACCAAATAAATCTCTGAATTCAGAATACATGATTGCTTCTACCAGGTTTCTTATGGTCGGTTCACAGCGAAAAGGAAAACAGAATGTGAGCTTGACCTTTTCATCATGCAAGCAGATGGTAAAAAAATAGTTGACCCAAACAAACAGAATGCTCTTCGTTCTCGCCTTTGGATGGAACTATGTCGTCCACTTAGAGTAGCATTAGTCAGCCGAGGTCCTGATACAGAACTTCTGGTTGCAAATCCTGTAGAGTTGTCTGGAAAGGGACGCCCCCTTGTTTTCTATGACATCACCCTTGCTCTGAAGATGCTCAACACTAGCATATTTTTGGTAAAATTCATAATCTCTACTTTAGCAATCATCTACTTGTTTGTTTATTTATTTTCCATCTTTCATGAGCTGGCTGCTGTTTCAGGCTGAGATTGGGAGACACATGATCGGAGATCGGGAATGGGAAGTTTATAGGATTTTACTTGATGATGGCGATGGCTTATCCGTGCCCAAAAACAAGGTTGAGGAAGCAGTTTGGAAGATGTTGATGGGTTGGGAGTGATAGCAGAGGATGCACTTTCTTGCATGCTTCATAACAGCGGGTCGATCATCATCATCCAATGTACATCCAACTTCTCTCTTCGTACTATCTCCAAACTATGTAAGTATCCGTAAATATCTATAGATATGGCTATACATGTTGTGAAAATCTGAGAATAGTACCTACTTTAGCTCATAGTTTGTGATAGTCAGTATAATCTTTGTAGTGGGAAAATGAGGGAAATGTAGATAGCAAGGAGATACGAAATATAATGAAGCTATCGGCAAAAAGTCTCTTGCTTGTGCCGTGCCTTGGAGAATATCTTAATGTTTGTCTTTCTTTCAATAGCACCTTCAAGTAAATATCAGATGCGCATAGCGATGTTGATATTCCGGTAATGGAATGTCTTTAAATTTGGCGCCAACAGAGAATTTTTAGCCTCTCCTGGGATGTAGACGGGCGTAAATATCGTATATGGTTTTGTCCATTTCTTGTTTGAACGACCAAACATTATTTCTTTATTTGTAGAGGAAAAGAAGGTAGGAAGGAACATGGTTGGATTTAATATATCAGAGAAGACGACCTCCGGCCATCAAATATAGACAGGGTTCTTTGTAAATTTCTTTTTGCTGTCATTCATGTGGTTGCCTAGCTTGGACAAACCATTATTTTAGGCATTAGTTTGGATGTCACGTCTCTGGTTTTGGTAAAAATATTAGTACCTCCATTCTATAATATAAGTCGTTCAATACATGTAGCGAAAATTAAGGAATTAAAAGACAAAGTACTTTGTTAGTCAAAATATTAATATTACTTTCTTAAATATGACATGTATACCACTAATTCTATTTAAAACAGTAATATTTATAAGTTTATTAAAAAAACACATTGTTTTTTACTTACTTAATTTTCGTTATATGTCCTAAACTGACTTATATTATGGAATGTGGGAAGTACTGGTCAAGTATTATGAATATAACTGGAGGTTTTGGCTTTTTTTATCTTTGAACTTGGGAAAATAGGGTCTAGTTGGATTTTGTTCGACTCGGTTTTGATTGATTTCGAGTCGAAAACATCTTGAGTTTCTTAACAAGTTGTTGAATTGTCTGTGAGAGGATATGTAGGTTTGAAACCTGAAATTTTGTGTTTTGTTCTGAGATAGAAAGACCGGTGTCAGTCCTCTAGAAAAAGAGTAGAATTGAACAAATATAAACAACAAATAAAACCAGTATTTCCATTTTAGTTACACACGTAAATTCGTCCAAACTCTCCCTGGAATTGGAAAATTCAATCATAGGACCGTACTCGTGGGACTGACCCCGCAACCCCTCACATAAATTGGGCAGGTTCTATTTGCAGATATGGATTACACTCAATTCATGTGAGGGGTTGCGGGATAAGGACGGTTGTAGGATTAAGTAGCCCTTGGAATCGCTTCTCCACTTCCAATTCTTACAATTTCCAGTATATTCCTAGTCTATGTAAGATACCAGAAACAACACCCCAGAAAACAATTTCTGCAAAAATCACATACAAAAGTGTCCCAACTCTTTCTGATTTCCAAACATCATTAAACACATGATCTTGAATCCAATTCACCTGCAAAAAATATCCACATTTTCCAATCAATTAAGGTTCCATTTCATAGATACTACAAAAATATCATATAACAAGTTCAATCATTGATCTAAACTTCGAATAAAAAACTACTCACGAGATTCTTATCGGGATTTTCGTAGAACCATCCATTGATGAACCCTGCAAAAATCCCTTGTGCTGCTAACACGAATACTAGCATCGCGTTCATCCCAATCCATTCGAGGAATATGAAAACTAGACGTAATCCCCATACATCAATCTGTTGACATTCTTCCAGAAGTTAGATTCGAGTCGGGCATTTGCAGTTTTTGATTTTTTCAGTTGCTAGCTTTATGAAGAACATAACTATACCAGAATGTAGAAGGCAGAGAAGACAATTCCAGCAGCCCCAGCAGTGAAACAAACGTAACTGAAACTATAGAGCTGTTTATTGATGGGAATTGCTACAAGAAAGAAAATCAAAGGAAAACATGTTAGTTTCTGATGTTAATCCACTAGATCAATCTGGTTGGTTTTTTGCTCCTAGTTTTGGTGTAGCAACTATATTTAGATTTAGATTGCCGGTGATAAGCCGGAGGAAGGTGAGGATGACGTCAAGTCATCATGCCCCTTATGCCCTAGGCAACACACATGCTACAATGGCCGGGACAAAGGGTCGCGATCCCGCAAGAGTGAGCTAACCCCAAAATCCCGTCCTCAGCACGAATTGCAAGATGCAACTCGACCTTTAACTACAACAACATTATAAATATTAGGCATTTTTCCTGGCAGAAAGGCTACATCTAATACTGAACGGATGATTTGGAATGTTATTTATTTTTTGAATCAATTGAGAGACAATATCTCAGTGGTAAGAGTTGAGGTCTGCTAAGCAAATGCTAGAAATTTGTTAGTGGAATTCGTGCTAGGTCAGCCAAATTTCCCTTCAAATGCTAACCAGATTAGTTGGACTAATACCGATATTAAAAAAAACAAAAATTGTCCATGCTCACCATCAGTGAAATGAAGAATGATAGCCACAATGAGTAAAACCAGTCCCCATTGAGACCCAATGCTTAAGCCTCTCCGCATGACCCTGTGAAGTGAAATCACCGTCTAATTAGTACACACTCCCTTCGTTTCATAATTTCATAATGTAAGTCATTTAGAACATTTAACGAAAATTAAGGAAGTAACAAATAAAATGTTTTTTAATCAAAATATTAATATTTCTTTATTAAATAAAATTAGTAGTAAACAATTCATATTTAAGAAAATAATATTGATATTTTAACTAATAAAATACATTGTTTTTTGGTTCCTTAATTTTCTCTCTATGTCTTAAACGACTTATATTATGTAATGAAGATAGTATTAGGCAGGATTAATCAAGTACTCCTAACCTTGTAATGAATTAAGACGTGCCCATAATGAATTCCAATGGTGCCCGAAAGGATAGCTGAGATTGAACTGAAAAAAGAAACAAACCATATCATCAATTGAGCTTCAAAAGAGACCCTCAGGGGTCTAATAGTATAGTGGATTTAATTAGTCGTGGACAGTGGCCGAGTATTGAAGGGGCAGGGGGACAGGATTTTCAATTTTTTTATATAGTAGGTATATATATCCAACGGTTTAGAATAAAAGAGATTTTTTTTCTACTACGCCCCCCAAAAATTTTCAATTTTTTTTCACTACGCCCCCTAAAATAAAATTCTGACTCCGCCACTGGTTGTGGATCTCAAAACTGATACAGATATCCGTTAGTTAGAAAAAAGGAGTGTAATTCTTTGGAAGCTAAAAACGGACAAACCTCAACAAGCCTTCTGGTTCAAACGGACCCCGGCACCAAGTGGGTGCATCGTCGCGAAGCTGTCCTGAAGCCGGAGAACTGAACGTACAAGCCTGGATTTCATGGAAAAGGAAAATGTAATGAACATAACAGCTATTTTGAGTTTTGAAAATGGCTATTTTGCATTTTTGGCAGTCGAATCAAGTGATCTGTTGGGTTTTAACTCATATTCACTAGATAACTAATTAGATATTAATTAGGTAAATTACGAATTAGGTGGACTAACTGATTGGATACTAATTATGTTAAAAATTAGTAATTAGATGAATTACTAATTATGTAATAGCTAAAGGTTTACTCGCCTTACCCGTGGATGTAATTCAGTTCTGAATCACGTAAATCACTGTGTCCCTTTATCGCTTTCTTTATTCTTATTTGCTTGTGGGTTAGAATTAGAGATGATTAATTTCCTACCGAATGACTAAAATATCATTGCTTTTACCTTTAAGCGTGACCAAACAGGTTGGGAGTAGAGATGATTGATACCCCAGACTTGTCTATCTACATAACCAACTGCATTGCAAGCAGGTCCAAGATGTCCTCTCATTCCACATTTTACCTATGCAATAATCATTTTAAATCTAACACGTCAATTTTATACGTTGTAATACTGATAAAATAGTAGCTCAGTTAGTTTAAAGTATTTTTTAATCAGATAATCGATTCACATATACCATGTATCTTTGTGAACCTTGATCATCATCCACGACAACAAAAGTCCAATCAGGAACATAGAGAGTGAATGTAGTAATCATGTAAATTACAAATGAAACAAACCCCCCAATCCTGAAATTCACAGTGGGATCAGTAAAAAAAAATTATCACATTGATTAAGAAATTCACATGGAATACTTACCACTGCCATTTGTATGCTGTGAAAATGGAGAAAAAATCAGGTTTAATAGTGGTTGGCCTGAGCTTTGTGGTAAAAGTCTCAATTAGAGCCACTATCATGTATACCAGCGCTATTCTCTGCTCACACAGAACGAAAAATATTTAGGATATGGATAATATTGTACTTACGATATATTTCGATTTTTCCCAAATTAAATATTCACTTGTGCCAAATGAATAAGAAAATTGACACTCAATTCGTGACGAAAAGAGTATATTATGTGAACATTTTGAAAGAAGTATTGTCCTCTTAACCTGTAGGATGCCAAACCATCTTATTTTTTTCATGTCAACTCCATAAATTAATTCAGAAGGGGCATGAGAATATCCTCCTGTTAAATAAAAAAAATAAAATAAAATAAGGAAGATCACTATTTGACTCATATGTTGGAAATGACTAGAAATTAATGCAAGTTATTACAAGATAGTACCTTGAAGTAGAATGCCCCAAAAGAGAAGCTTTAGTGTTCTTAAGATTATCTTCTTAACTGCACCACTAATCTTTGGAATTCTCTGCAAATAATTAAGAATCGAAATAAAATGATCATCAACGTGCATCGCAGGTTAAATTAAGCTAGTCATTTTGAAATGTACCTTGAGGGCGAGGGCAATCGCGACACCAACAATGAATAGAAAAAATGGCATTACAAAGTCAGCCAATGTGCAACCATTCCATGGTGAATGATCAATTCTTGGATATGCTCCTCCAGCATCATCTACTAAAATCATCAACTGCAATTTTTTTTTAATTAGTCATTAGAAACTTTATAAAGAAATGTGTACAATAAATAATACTTTACAATGTGAATTTTATAAAATTGTTACCACTATAGTTAGGCCTCTGAATGCATCTAAGGTTGCTATTCTCTTGCTCTTTGGCTTTGTCGCGACTTCTTCTTCCTTCTGTTCCACTAACGCCTCAGTGGCTAAATCGCGATTCTCTACTTTTTGGTTGTCAATGGCATAATCAGCAGACTTAGTTGCTGAGTCTTTCTCATGATGGCTACTTAGCTCTTCAATATCGTCGAGTTTTTGTCTAGTCCCATTACCAAATCCTTCTTCTAACTTTTTTGGATCCTCCATTGCAACCACGTACGAACGACTTTCTCATATGTTACTTTTGAGTACTAAAATAGAGAAAGAAAGAATGCAGCAGGCAATAGAAAGACAAGAATGCAATCAAATTCCTGCCGGCTTGGTAGGGTCTTAGACTGCTGATGCACATTGGACAAGTCATTGGCATTAGCGAAAAAGACGAATAATAATTCAATTAATTATAAACAAAATGATAACTTGCCGGATCCATTTCAAGTTAATTTAGACAGGAAAGTTATGTTAAATGGGATACCGTTTGTATTTAGCCGTTTGGCGATTCTAGAGTGAAGTCCATCACTGAATATTCATGGACTGCAAGCCAAAACATAGTATTCAACGTGCTTTCATCGGCAATTTGTAAATTTTAATTTATTAACCATGGTCAAGGAACGTTATTTTATTTAATTTTGATGAACAGATGAAGTAGTAATGGCAGATGTAGAAGTACCACAGATTCATTATTGTTTCATTATTGTTCATCTCAGTGGGGGAAGAATTCTTGACCCTGTGAGTTGAAGGTTGGATTTGTAGATTGAGAGTGAGTCTGAGAAGTAAGGAGAGCGCTAAATACATCCCACATGGAATAAATACTAAACTTGTAGCCCAGAGGAAGTTTTTAAATAGGGACCTCTTGCGCTATTTCAAAAACCACGCAGCCACGCAGTGAGCACAAAGCGAATTATTCTTTCGCCTTTTACTAAAGAATACCGTGTGCGCGTTGTATTTTAGTGGCATACGCCAATTTTTGGAGAGGCTCATTCTCATTGAGTGGGCTTCTACATTTCAAGTTAAAGTTTGGGCCCTCTAAATCCATTGTCTCTGAGCTTTAGTTCGAAGTTGGGTGGCATTGATATTAAGGAATATTTGGACAATTATATTTCTGAAATAATATTGAAGGCCAAATAAATACCAAGTTATCATTGCATATTCACAATAATTTCAGAAATATTTGGCATTCGAGATTTTTTACTCTACCTTATTCTAAATGATAAAGTTGCTGGTCCATTTGTATAATAATGATAAATAAGGCAATGGCAGCCTAGCTAATAAAAGAAAAGCCGGCAAAGATTAGACGTGCAATGGCGGTGAGTGTTACAATTATCCTTTATAATCTAGTTCTTATGACGGGAATTTTATAAAAGGGACATTTATAAGAATTTCAGAGACGAGACAAAACCCGAAGTTTCGGAACAAAATGAAATTCATCGTCCTCAACCTTCTAGACTTAGAAACAAAAAAGTTTTCATCATTTTTTAGAAGGCAACAAAAATGGAAATTAAATTATCATATGATCATTTTCATGTGTTGTGAGTTAAATAATTTGCAGTTCATATTTATCAAATAAATTCGGATAATTGTTATTGTTCCTTTCTTTTTTATTAGAAACTCAGAGAGGAGGAGAGACTAATGAAGTTGAGAAGGAGAGAAGAAAGTATCCCACATCGATTGTTGCTGAATTGTGTGGGCCATTGAGGCTAATATATAATGGGCCGTCCGAGCCATAAGAAAAGGCACGCAGCCACGCGATGAGCACAAAGCGAACTATTCTTTCGCCTTTTACTAAAGAATACCGTGTGTTCGTCGCATGAAGTGGCATACGCCAATTTTTGGAGAGGTCCAACAGTGGTTGGGCTTCTACAATTTTAGTTCAACTTTTTAATAGAAAGAACGATGGTTGGGATGTTGGAGATCAGAGATAAAAAAAAATTAGATATTAAGGGTAAATAGATTTTGTAGAGAAAATAGTGGAGTGATTTTGGGGATATGGGAGAGAGAGAATTAGAGATTTAGTGTGAATAAAATATTTGAGAGATAAATTAAATTAAAGAGATTATTAATGTTGATTAAAAAGGTATATTAGTCATTCGGCAATATCACTAGCCTTTACTCTTAACTTCCCTACTAGACCTGGGGAAAGTTTGGTATGGGCAGCCCTTATGGGTACGATCTCACACTCTTCTCACATAAATTTAGACAGGATCCACCTGTAAAGTGGGTCCTGCAGGCCTCCATGTCTTACAGGTACCCACAAGGTCCGTCCCATAGGGAATTTTTTTCCTACACCTGGTATCTCTATTTTCCTTGTTTCTGGACCATATAGATATTACTCTCTCCATTACTAAATATAAGAGTCTTTAGACAATTTTAGAAAATTAAGGAACTTTTCATTTTCACCGAAAATTTCAATATTACGCCTCTCTCTCACTTCTATAGCATAAGAAAAGAAAGAAAGAAAAATAGGGATGGCAGAGACGGCAAATAAAAAGAAATGTCAAGTGATAAACTTCAAAAGCAAACCAACAATTCATTAGGTCTTTTAACCATAGGGATGGCAGAGACGGCAAATAAAAAGTTGAAATTAAAACACAAGCTAACAAGTGATAAACTTCAAAAGCAAACCAACAATTCATTAGGTCTTTTAACCATATTTTAATGCTTCCACCCCGGATCGCTCCTATTCCCGACTGCTTTCTTTCGGAGATTTAATTGATTACCTCCAGCGCTAGAATCATTGCCCACACTTCCACTATCCGATCTGGACGCTCCCGGCATCTTATTTTTCTTTAGTTCTTATTAATCTTGCACTTATAACAATTATTAATAGTAAGATTTTATTTTCTCAAATGTATTATACAATTTTTTTACAGTAAAAATCATAACAAATGATTAAATCAGTAATTAGTAACTTCATGATTCACTAACTAATTAAATCACAAGCAAAAGAAAAAGTAGAGAGGGATTTCTCACATTAAAACAAATTTGTATTATGTTGTTGGGCCAGAATCTAAAAAAAAAAAAAAAAAATTGAAAAGAGACAATATTTGATCGTACGATCTTTTACGATCCAACTCTGATGTGATTTTTAGTGCGATTTAACTCGATTTATACCCCTTGGACGATTTTACGATCTAACTCACGATTTTAACAACCATGCTCCAAACTGCTCGTGCTTCCGTCTTCCAAACCGCTAACATATCCACCCGTGGTGTTCGCATTTGTAGTAATTACATTTGGTTGTCCAATTATTCCATCAGTCTATCAAGTCGGCGTTGGGCTCCGGCGGTGTTGCCGAGAAATGATTTATGAGATGGACTATTAGTACAATTTTCCATAATACCCTTCCTATTATCGATTTTTGCTTTATTTTTTTGCCCATTAACAGCATTCCTTGACAAAATTAGACGGAAGGACTATTTCCGCCAAACATAAAATGTTTGGAGAGTGTAATACAAAAACAAAAGAACGGGGACCATTTGCGCGAAAAAAATGGAGAATAGGGATTAAATCCACCATTCTGCCATAAAATTATAAGTAAAAATTAGTAAACGGATCCAAATTAGATTCAAGACCGGTTGAGTCCGAACTCTAGTTAAAAAGATCTAGACCAAATTCAATAGAAATTCAACTTGAGTCTCAATTTAGTGGGTCTGAGTTTGGACTCAATATTTTAGACTCAATAGGCTCAATTGATAGGCTTATACTAAACAAACAAATTATGTCAATCTTTTGGGCTTTTGTATTCGTGGGCCGTAATTAAAGTTTTTTTTTTAAATTCTCACAAACTTAACTATTGTATTTTAACATAGTAAATATATTTATTTGGTAGCGTTCTTAGACGTAGTTAATTTATGAACGAATTGAATTAATAATTTCTTATGTCTTTCTTTCTTATTTTGATATTGTTTTCTATCCTATGATTACTGTTTAGTTCCTAACAATACATTGTTGTTTACTTTGTAATGCTTAATTAGTGTTCTACTTCTTACTCTAATAGTAATTTTTCTTATTATATGGCATTAATATTGTGTTTTTTATGGCTTTTATAGTATTATGTTCTTTTGCAAAATAGACTTAAAACATTATTTTCGGCATTGGTTTATGATTTAGTAGGATGATTTTGACAATTTCCCTCTTATAATTATTTAGGACAAATGGGTTGAATCACTGGCGGACCTACACAGGGTCTTGCCCGCACCAGCCTTTTAAAAAAAATTATAATTTTAGCATTGTTTGGGTAACACTATATTTCTTGAGCATTTTTTAGTTATTCATTTTGAATCAGTTTTTGATTTGAAATTAGATTTTGTGGTTCGTAAAATATAGGAATAACGCCACTTATATTTTAACGATTTCGATTAAAATTTTAACAAGTTTAAATGTGTAAATGGACTATGAATTTATTTTGTTAATTTTAATTGAGTGTCCCTCATGTCTTTAAAATCTGCGTCCGCCACTGTGTTGAATTATCTTTGGAGATTCACTTATATTTATAAAAGAAAGTTGATCTTTTTGTTCGATTTTTTTACTTCTTTACCTATCACTTTTTTTTTCAGTTTTGGACTGTATATGAGTGTATCAAGACGAGATAAATTGAAGAAAACAGAGGGCGGAGGTTTCCGGCATCGTTGAAATTGAAGAAAACTCAGAGAAGAGAAGAAGAATCTGATGGAGAGAGAAAATGGATGGGAATTTGAAGCCACACATAGAAGGTTGACACGTGGACAAAAAGACAAACGTTCCCACATTCGGATTCTTTATGTAACTTATAGAAGCATATAAGTATTTTTTTTTTTTTTGGTAAAAGAAGATAATATTACTACATGAGATATTAGCCTTTTTTGCCCTCTCACTATTTACGAATTTCTGATTTTGCCCACACTCTATTTACTAGTGCCAAATCTGTCCAAAATCGGCGGAATCCGGCCACTATAAGGCGGCGATGAGGGGTAAAATGGTCCGAACAAAAAAAACATTATAGTTGCTTCAAATATAACCTCAAAACTATCTTATTGTATCGATTGAGTGCATGAATTATTTTCTTTTTTTTTTTCAATTGACCCCTCACTCTTTTTATTTTATTTTATCCATTTAGCCCCTTCCCCACCCAACACCTCTTCTTCTTCTGCCTTCAAGCTCTTTTTTCCCTCATTTTTCCCTCCTTCAAGCTCCTATTCTATTACTCCTATCCCTCTTTCTTCTTCCCCGACCACCCACCCCAATTTCCCCCACCCACCCACCCCATCTCCATCTCCATCTCCCCATCATTTCAAAGTGAAATAGCCACCATATCATCCTCTCCATCTTTTCCGACGAAATAGCCACCAACTCCAAATCCATTCCATTTTCTCCAAATCTAAACAAAGCCAAAATCTTAACCATACTAAGGCGAATTAGACAAAGAACATGCAAAGATAAAAGCTTGAACAACAACAACACAACCCCCTTCAAAGTCCCAAAAAGTAATGAAATTTTACGGTTTCAGCTTCATGAAGAAAGGGACAAAAAAGCTCAGATCTGTTCGAACCATTTTGGGCACATTCGGCACTCGTAAATAGTCTATGGGCAAAATGTGATAAAAAAAAGAATGTGGGCAAACTTAGAAATTCGTAAATAGTGCATGGGCAGAAAAGGCTAATTCCTCTTCAAAAAACAAAAGAGTTCTTCACTGAAACGGATCAAAAGGCCACAATTTCATCTTCTACATGAAGAACACTATCAAGAACACCAAGAATCTTCAAAAATCAACCATAACGGATCATCAATATTTTGAGATAGCAACAATCCCCACGCTTCCAGAAGACAAGAAAAGGAGAATTTATCCCCGATCTGTTACAGAAATTTGTCGACCCAGAGAAAAAATATCTCACTGTTTATGAGCAAACCCCAAAAATACAAGGCTGTTTCCAACAAATGAATACCAAGCACTATGAATTTAATATTTTTCAAATCAAAAGCACCTGAAATGCCTATGTAGAAACAATATTAAGAACAAGAAAAAGAGTAGTGGGTTTTGATTTTTAAATATTGTTTACTTGGTGGGTAAGGTAGAGTGGTGAATTGCAAAGAGTGGTGGTGTTAATGTAGAGTGGTGAATTGCAAAGAGTGGTGGTGTTAAGGTAGAGTGGCGGCATCGCGGTGGTTTCAACTGGTTGTGGGTGAAGAAGAAGAAGAAGAGGGGGGGTGTGACGCCCCGTCCCTCTCGGGTCGGGTACGCCGCGTGCCTCTCGGCACTGGGTTATATCTTTTAAAATATAAATTACATGTGAATTTTTTCTCTCTAAATTATTCTATATTCTATTCTATGGCTTCTAAGTTGACTCCGGTGTTTGACTGAATCCCAGTGTACGGATTTCTAATCCCAAGCTTTTGCTGCGCACTCTGATACCAAAATCTTCTAATCTGGATATGTGTCTAGCGTTGACTCAATTCTTTGTCTTGGTTCAATTCTACACCTCAGAATGTTCTTGTTTTATCTGCTCAATCCTGCAAGAACTAAAACAGAAAATAGAGAAAGGGTGAGCTATAAATAGCCCAGTGACTCCCCAGTGAAGTGTGTGATGGTGATTTTGAAACTCATTTTATTTTGCAAACATTTTTATTTTGAAGACACGGAGAAACTTTCTTTACTTAGAATTACTTTTTCTTTTCCAAGACAATTCCAAAACCACTTTCTTTCAGAAAACAATTTCTTTATCTTCTTCCGAAACCAATTAGAAATTATTTAGTTTTAGAAAATATTTGCTTTAACTGGAATGCTCTTTCTTTTCAAGTTCAGAAATATCCACCGGAATAAGAAGTCCATTCCGGGTATCAGATTCAGAAATAAAAGAGTGCATGACCGGCCAAGTCAATACCAGCCTCTCGCCAGACATAATTATGATTTTCAACCTTATCCCCACTTCAGAATTATTCCACAAACTGGGGGTACCGCCAGTTTGGTACCATGCTAACAGCCCCTGAGTTAAACCTCCTAACCCCGGAGACATGTCAGCAGTTACGATTTCTACATGTGGTAACGCAGGGGATACAGTCAGCCCGTTGCTTTCCCTGCCCCTAACGCTTCCACACGGTATTGGGATCCTAAGAGATAAACAGAGTTTCCCCAACCAAAGGTTCGAGATGCCCTTGTACGGGTGACCAGCCTCGTACCAGTGCAGACCCCCAATGGTTGGTTGAGGGCTATCATATTTGTGCAGTGGAAGCGCCCTCTTCAGAATTCCAGTAACATTCCTCTTCAGAAGTTCAGAGTTGTTGTGCATATATTTTTCAGAAATACTTTTCAGAAATATTTTCCAGAAATACTTTCGAAGAAATACTTTTCAGAAATACTTTCTAGCGTTTTATTTCAAAAATACTGTAACTTTTCATTTGTAAACCATTTGCATGAAACACATTTTTAAAACAAGTTCTCCGGTTTTGAAAGGAAACTCACCTTAGCCTCTTCGTTCGTACTTTCTTCTGGGTCTTGTACCTATTTTGCAAATACCAACTCTTTAGAAAATACTTATGAAATTAAGGACATGCAAGCCTTAATGTGCCTAGACTAAGTTTCTAGGCTTCTGGGATTTTTTGGGTAAATTCCTAAAGTTCAGGGACTAAACTGCAAATATTTATTTTCCGCCATTTCTACTCTTTTGAAGGCATAAATATATTATATATATTATTATTAATCTTATAAATTCTCTGGAAATAACTTATATGCTTTAACGGGCCTTAAATGTCAATTATAAAATTATATGGACCAATTCGTCGTTTCTAAAAGTTATTTCGGTCTCCGAATATAGGTTATTTCAGATATATTTTATTCTAATTATTCCCTTAAGTATTTTCTTTAATTCTATAGTCCAAATAACTATAAAGTAGATCCTTTAGGAGTTGTTTGTAATTTAATAATTGTATGGGACTTTTTGTGATAATACTTTAATTGCTATCTTAGTCCTAGGTATATAAACTCTCCTAATCCCAACCCTAAAGGAGAAACCCAAAAAAAACTTCTCGTCTTCTTCTCTCCCAGCCGCAGGTCAGCACCCCCTCCCCCTTCTCTTCTTCTACCGCCGCGATTCACCACCACTGCACCGTCCCGCTCGTCTCTCCGGCCGGCTCATCCTTTCTCCGGCAAGGCAGTGAGCTTTCTTTTATTTTTTTATTTTACTACTGATAATTAATACTAGAGTTCTAGTTTAGTCGTTGATGATTATTACTATTATTATTGTTATTTAACCCAAGTAGAATCAGTATGTTTCTTGCTACTACCACTACTACTGCTGCTTTTCTCTCTCTGATTGTTACTGTTATTGATATTAGTACTATTACTACTATTTCTACTATTATTATCTTATTCTTGGTCCAATTTTGCTGAAAGAAAGTGATAGCTTCTTGTTTATAGGTACTTTCTATTAAAGTATGAATTTATAGAATAATATTTCTGAATTAAAACAAAGTTTCATAACCTAATTAAATTTCTTGAAAGAAAGTAAAGTAATTGAAATTCTAATATTTCTCCTTAATTTCAAATTATACTTAAAATATAAAATTATGGAAATACTATGATAAAATATCAAGGATAGTATTCTTTGGTTCACCCGTCTTAATTGGCAAAAGTCCGATTAGTAGAAAAAGGTCTGGTGGGACGCTCCTGGGATTGCGTTTCCACAATCCTCGGGCACAACAGTCTCAGAGAATATAATCTAATTCTTTCATGACCCCGATTAACCTAAGTTCATTTATTGTGCAGGATCAAAATAACAGATTGAAGAAGTACCTGTTTGGACTTGATTCTTTGCTTGTAATACTTGTAACGAAAGTAGTTGGTAGTAGTATATGTAGGGTAGTATAGCTTTGGTTTTCTGATGAAAGTATTCACAGACGATCCAATAGTAGGCAACTGTGAATAATTCATAGCATATTAACCAAAGACTATAGACTGGAACAGAATTTTGGTGTAAAGTGAGGAAGAGTTTCCCTTTTAGGGAAGTTTTAGGCAAAGCCTACTTAGGAAGAAAAAGTGAGATAGAGAGAGAGAGAGAATTCCTTTTTAAGGAAAGGAATTGGTGCAAGTAAAAGTTGGGGCCAAGTGCCTCTGTTTATAGGAGAGCCTAAGCTCTTCAATGCAATTTCTTGATTTGTAAGGACCTAATATGTAAATACAATTTCTTATGTAAATAACATGTAATTCATGGACTTTTGATGTAATTATTTCCTTATGGATAAGTATGAACTTATTTCATTTTCTTTTATTTCTTAATTCTAAGATTACTATTATGCCCTTGTCTTTTAATGAAATTACCAATTTATTGTTTTGACCATTTTACCATTACTATTTAATTAAAAAGACACTTTTAACCTTATCAAGTGAAAAATAATAAAATACTAACCTTTAAATTGTTACCGAAATTACCGGTCGTCACAGGGGGGAGGGGGAGGGGCTAAATGGATAAAAAAAGGAGAGAGTGGGGTAATTTGGAAAGAGAAAAAGAATTTAGGCACTCAATTGATACAATAAGATAGTTTTGGGGTTATATTTGAAGCAACTATAATGTTTTTTTGTTCGGACCATTTTACCCCTCGTCGCCGCCCTATAGTTGCTGGATTCCGCCGATTTTGGGCACATTCGGCACTCGTAAATAGTCTATAGGCAAAATGCGATAAAAAAAAAGAATGTGGGCAAATTTAGAAATTCGTAAATAGTGCATGGGTAGAAAAGACTAATTCCTCTTACTACATTAACTAAGAAACTTTTGTTCTTGCAAATGTGTTTCTTTCCATGTCACGCAGCCATATTTGATATGTAAAATCTGGTATGGTTCAGAAAATTTGACTAAGAAGCATATAATTACGCTGCTGTAACCATTGGTTGCCATAAGCCTAATGGGCTACAGGTAGAGGTGTTAAAATGGGCATATGCCCACGGGCATGCCCGCCCCGTGAGCTTAATGGGCGGGTATAGGGTTATAAATTCCATACCCATTTAAATGCGGGTATTAATGGGCATACCCGTTCGGGTAACGGGCAATGCGGGTATGGGCGGGTTGCAACCGGGCATGCCCGCTTTGTTTTTTTTATTTTTTATTTTTTTATTTTGGATATTGATTAATTTTCACAGTTGAGACTTGAGAACCAAAAGAAGAAGAAAAAACCTAAAAGCCCAAGATAAAAGTTGAACCGTGCTATATATCTTGAGCAAAGCCCCTTGAAACCGTTCTATACTCCTATTACCCAAATATTAACAGTTTCATCTCTGAAGGTAACTAAATTATGTCCTAACTTATTATTTATCATTTATAATGTTTTAAGTTCTAACTTCTCAAGTTGTGTGTGTTTTATATGTGGAGATGATGAGAAGGAATCAAAATTATCTAAGGTGGATTCAAATAATACTTCTAGTGTTCAAGATCTAGATCAATAGATAGAGGATATTAAAAAAAACATATCTATTTTGTTGCTTTGACTTCATCAATATGTTTGTTAATTTTGGATAGTTGATCTTGAATTATTTTTGAAATTATGGACTTTGATTATTTTTTATAACTATTTTGGATACTGTGGACTTTTATTTTATTGTTCTTGAACTATTTTGGAAATTTATTTACCCTTTACAGAATTATAAACTGCAAGTGAATGAGAAAGAAATAAATTTTGTTGAATTTTTCGGATTTAATCTATTTTTTTTAAAAAAACAAATTTAATAATAAGGGTTGCGGGCATGCCCATTTGCCCACGGGCATTCGGCGCGGGTAAGGGCATCCCTTTTGATGGCCCGTGAAAAAAGTTGGCATGCCCGCCCATCCCCATTTAAGACATGCCCATGACGGGACTGGGCGGGGCGGGGCGGGGAGGACGGGCATACCCATTTTGACAGTACTAGCTACAGGCATCCGGATAATTATTGGCCCTATTAAACCCGTACGTTGTCTCTCACCCGAATAAGAATAATTTATTTATATATTATATAATACTAAAATTTTTATTATAAAAAAAGACATAAAAATTGGTGACATGTTGTATGGATTTTTTTAACATTTGATTTTACTATGTTTATCTTTGGTTATTTTTTATTTTATTTTATCTTGCTATTCTTTTTAAATGATTTTTATTTTTAATTCTAATATAAATTTAGCTCACAAGACTCATGAGTTTAGTTCAAGCTCACATTAAAAATGTGACATGAGTGTGAGCTCAAGGTTTATGAACTTTTTCGAACTGAGCGTGAACTGAACTTTCCAATTTTGATGTGAGTTACGCCAAGTTCAGCTCACATATCTCGATTGACACCCGTACCCTATGTTTGCAATCCATCCCCAATCTCTATTCCAAGCTTAAACTATCAATTTTTTTCCCCTTGTAATATAATTTTAATTTAGGTGTTGAAGTCTCATTCTACTCTTTTTTTTTAAAGATCATCAGTACTAGAAAAATGAGAATTATGAAATTCAGCAAAAAATGGAATTAATGGAAGAATCTAAAATATTCAAGAGATAAATTTGTGTATATAAATGATAAAAATAAATCAAAGCATTTGACAGAGTTGTATGGGTTGGGGTTTTTTAGCTTTGCTTTTCACAATTCAAATCTAATAGTGGATTAATTTTTTTTTTGTGATTTACACTGGTGTAATTTTATCAAAAAGAAAGAAAAACAAATTGCTGGTTTTATTTGTTCAGTGGAGAGAACAAAAATGCTTAAAGTGGCTGCATATTTTATAAGCCAGTTGAATAATTGTGTTCAATTATGAAATAAAATTTTATGAGTTTAATATAATTTATAATATATTAATAAGTAAACAGATGTATCTTGTGAATCTAAAACCTATTGGTCTAAATCACCAAATAAAAAGTACTCATACGGGTTCGTGACAGTTGAGATTATCACAATCATCAATTGCCAGAGAAGACGAGCAAGTGTAGTCCCTTTATTCTATAATATCCTCATCCGCCATGAATTAAATGTTTACATATAATGAGTTAATGATTTTTTTTCAAATAAAAATAAAAATGACATCAAAATACTTTTTTTTTAAAATATTTTTGGGAGAAGTTGACATCAGATTTCTCTCATTCTTTTTGCTTTTTTTAATAAAGGAATTTTAATGAATGTAGAGGAATTCATTTCATACTTATATTTTGGAGTAAATGAAGAAATACAAAATACCATCTAGCGTCATATGTACCGCCAAATATTTTCCACTTAGTTCACATTGTACATCTACATAGGGGTGAGCAAACAGACCGAATTTGAATTCGGTAACTCAGTGTAAATTTGATAATTCGGTAAAAATTAAATCTGATCGATTTGAAAAATAGAACAAAGTCGGTTAATCTATTATTGAATTCGGTCTGACTGAATTTGAATCATTTTTTAAATAATTTATTAATTTTATTATATAGTGAATATTTAAAGTAAATATACCTTAAAATTTATTATTTTTTCAATTTTCCGTGAAAATGTGGTTGAATCAAACGATGACGAGTTTATTGTTTATATTATTATTTTTGAATTTATTGTTTGTTTTTATTTTGGATTTGTCTTGGTGTTCAATTAGATTTCTTGTGAAATCGGTTAATTTGACAAAAACCGAATTCCAAATTCGGTAATTTTTAATTCAAATCCGAATTAGATTGATTTTTTAGGTTCTAAAAAACTAAAAAAATGAATTCAAATGACCGAATTGGCGAATTCGAATTCGGTGTTTACCCCTACATCTACCCCTAAACTACTGAGTATATAAGCTTGAGTTTTTTTAAAAAAAAAGTTTTTTTCACTCATAAATTTTGTATTTCTCGGTTAGTTAATTACACAGTCTTACAAATACAATTTTCTTAAATCAATCCAACCATCAACACCAATTCTCAATTCATAACAACCTACATATAATAAAAAGAAAAAAAAACTTTAATTTATTCATATTTTTGTTTATGTGTTAATGTTTTTTAAAATTTTCGTTAAGTACTCCTCCATTCTATAATATAAATAATTTATAACATGTAGCTAAATTTAGAAAGTAAAAAGTTAGGTACTTTGTTAGTCAAAATAATATTTTTTTCGTCCCAAATTAACTGTTAAATTTTCTTTTTTGTTTGTCATAAATTAACTATCCACATTCTAAATAAAGTATGTAATAATAACAATTTTACCTTTTTCCAACTCATCATTTTTTTGAATAAAAATTCGTTAATAGATCATTTAATGATATCATTAAGTACATTTGGTAGGAGAAAACTCGATGATTCTCCAAACCATTGAGAAGAGTTTCAAGCCTCATTGCGTAAATTGCTAATCTATCAGTAGGAATGTTACAAGATCCCTGCGCAAAAGATAAATTATCTATACTAGTCCCTAGCCAAATTCTTATTTGGCTAACAATGTGACCTAGTGGGGACAAATTTTCTTCTACTTTATGGAACCTGATTTACCAGCGTTTGACAGTCGTTTTCAATAAGTAGCGGCTGATACCCTTGATTCATAGCAAACTAAAGTCCTTCCACTAGAGTCTTTGCTTCAGCAGTTTCGGGATTGAGGGAGTTGGGGGCAAATTTTGCAACTCCTACTTCGGATTTTCTTTCATGGTGTCTGATGATGAATCTCATTCCGCCAGAGTCCCCATACCAGGCTCCATCAACATTGAGTTTAAAAAACCTTCATCAGGAGCCTGCCATTTATAACTATCTTTCTCTTTAGGACCTTTGGGAGCTTTTCCATATCATCTGGTGAAAATATTTTTGCCTTCCTTTTAAGTATATATTTTATCTGACCAGCATTTGGTATAGCCTGGCAACCTTTAGGTGAGCCTAAAGATTAGGAGAAATTGCTAATGTACTCGGCAACATGGATTAAGGCGATATTGGCTACTTCTTCAGGCATCTGCCGTTTATCACCAAAGACAGTCATGTTCCGATTGCACAATATATGCCACGCAATATATGAGAAGTGAGTAGAAACCTCTTCGCCAGCTGCCAGGATGGGCAGGAGGCAATAAGGAAATATATATATTTTTTTAGCAAAGTTTGTACATCGAAACTAGTGCAATTCCATACTTCCATAGCTTATGGGCATGAAAAAAGGGCACATGCTGTAGTTTTAATATCCTCATGACAAATAGGGCATTGCGATTTTATAGACTTTACCCGTTTTGACAAATTTTGGCAAGTAGGCAAAATTTGATGGAAGATTTTCAATATGAAGATTTGTATTTTAGGGGGATAACCAGCTTCCAAATGCTTTTCCAGTGATCGACAACGTTGTTTCTTGATGTCGAAGGGTTTTCACATTTGTCGTCACTGATATCTACTTGTAAGTTGTATCCGTACTTTACAGAATATAGTTCATTTTTGGTATATCCCCAAACAAGGCGATCAGATGGCCATGTGTCACGGAGTTGAACTTTAAGTATTTCCTCAATCTCATAAGGTGAGAAAAATTCCCGCAGAAGCTCTATGTTCCATGCACCCCTTTGGTGGTCAATAAGCCTGGAAAACAGCCATCATTTTTTGTCATAAGCTTAAATCAGGAGGTTCCGAGAGTTTGAATGAATTCGGGGTGTTTAACCACTTATTCCCTCACACATTGACTCGTGAGCCATCACTAATTCTCCATTTCACTCCAGCCTTTAACAGTTCACGTCCTTTTAGGATTCCTTACTAGACTATAGAGTTCGTCCCTTAATCTTCCAACTCATTATTGAATATTGTTAATAATTAAAATTATCACTTTCAAACACATATTTAAAGATGATTGGATGTGGTATGAGAAATAAGAGAGAGCAAAATATAAAATTAAAATAAAATTAATGAGGAGTAACTTGGATTTTTGATTATATTTTACCATCAAAATAATTAAAACTTTAATAATTTGCGTGTGTGAAAGTCGAAAATATCAATATTTTTTTTTTGAAATAAACGAAAATATGAATATTATTTTCTTAAATATGTTTTATATATAGTAATTTTATTTAAATATGACTTTCTCTCTCCTCTTGTCTCTTTCTCTCTCTGTGAAACATATAGGAAAATTCTGATATGGATCGGGTCCATGTGGACTATGTGGTACAGATTTAGTCACATCCCTGCAGAATGAGGAGAGAGAAGGAAATGCAGTGATGTGGCCAAATCTGGACCGCATGGTCCAGTTTACCCGGTCCATATCAAAAGTGTTCAAACATATATTAGGAGTAAATTCTCTCCCCCTCCCATTTTTTTTCAATCGCCGGAAAAAATTGCCACCCTCCTCCCTGGATCATCTCTCCGGCGATCGATGTCAGCCGTCGCCGACGCTCCGATCCATCATACCTAACCTTCCGATAATATCCTTTCCTCCTCTTCTTACTGTTTATCCATATACTCGAATTCATTCCTTAGCCAATTATTAAAATTTCAAAAAACAAAAATTGAAAATATCTAGGGCTTTGATGATCTCTGAGCATATGATTTCATTTTTGTAATCTGTATTTTCTTCTTTATTTTTATGCATAATTGTTTTTTGGCTTAGGGTTTTGGATTTGATTGAGAGGGGAAGAAGATATGTTTAACAAAATTATGAAGAGAGGGCACCGTAAGGTGTCCAAATCAGATGGTGGCGATTATGGTTATGCGCCGCCGTCTGGTGGTGGTGGTCGGAGTTCCGGCTCTGTTTCTACATCAAATGTGGTTGTTAACCACGCTTCTCGCGGTGGAGGAGCTCCTGCTAATAATTCGGGACAGCCTCAGTCGATGGTTGCTGCTGCGGTCACTCCGCCCTCGGGAACCATTGAAAATCTACCGTTGTTCAAGGATGTTCCGGTAACGGAGCGGCAGAATTTGTTCTTAAGGAAAATACATATTTGTTGTTTTCAGTTTGACTTTTCAGATACATTGAGAATGGTTAGGGAAAAGGAAATCAAGAGGCAAACCCTTACGGAGCTCGTGGATTATATGCAATCAGGGTCGGCGAAAATTACAGAGAGTAACCAGGAGGAGATGGTAAGGATGATTTCCCTGAATATATTCCGGGCATTGACTCCAGCTTCACATGAAAATACAGGGTCTGAGAATTTGGACCCCGACGAGGAGGAGCCGTACCTTGACCCATCTTGGCCGCATTTGCAGCTAGTGTATGAATTGCTTTTGCGTTATATAATGTCTTCGGATACAGACACTAAGATTGCCAAGAGGTACATTGATCACTCATTTGTGATCAAGTTACTTGATTTGTTTGATTCTGAGGATCCAAGAGAGAGGGAGTATTTGAAAACTATTCTTCATAGGATATATGGGAAATTCATGGTGCACAGGCCATTTATTAGGAAGTCAATTAATAATATATTTTATCGGTTTATATACGAGACAGAGAGGCATAGTGGTATAGGGGAGCTTTTGGAGATTCTTGGGAGTATTATTAATGGGTTTGCCTTGCCAATGAAGGAGGAGCACAAGCTATTTCTTGTTAGGGCACTTATACCTCTCCACAAACCAAAGCCAATTGCTTTATATCATCAGCAGCTTTCGTACTGCATTGTTCAGTTTGTTGAGAAGGATTACAAGTTGGCGGATACTGTTATTAGGGGTTTGTTGAAATACTGGCCACTCACAAATTGTCAAAAGGAAGTTCTCTTTCTAGGGGAGCTCGAAGAAGTGCTGGAGGCGACACAGGCTGCTGAATTTCAACGCTGCATGGTCCCTCTTTTCAGACAGATAGCTCGTTGCCTCAATAGTTCTCATTTTCAGGTTTGCTCAATTTTTTGGCACCTTGATAAGTTATTTATAGTATGCCCATTGATGCTATATTGGAGTTTAAATGAAATTTATGAGATAAGTAATTTCCGTCAGCTTTAATATCTTATTTTACAGATACTGTTCTGTGCTTTGCATACATGCCTAATGTAGCAATCTCATTTGCAGTCAGATAGGGCTAAAGTACAATATGCGTAACGTACTTGGGACTATTTGAGAATTCAGCGGTTGCTGTCATAATTATTATTCTGTTGCCTTCTTGGTTTATGATTTGAATCTGTCCGGTATCAGCAATATTGTTTTCGTCATTGTAGTTGTTTCTTTCCGCCTTTTCGGTAGTCATATACTGAAGCATCTATCTTGTTGTTGCACGTGTCGTGTCTGCACTTGGTAAACTGAAATAGGCTATAAAGATATAAAAGCTTTTGCATGTGTGGGGCGTCACAGCATGCATGTCGTAGAAAAAGTTTAAAGAGCGTGTTTGTTACGCTATTGTGATGAAATGTGCAAACCACCATCTTCTTAAACTGTGTTACTGTCTCTAACCATCTTCCATGTCACACGCGATAAACGATTGCAGAGGTGTGCAACAAGCAAATATCAAGAACGGCTGTTAAACTCTCTTTATCAGCTTTGACTAACCTGTGTTCTTTTTTGCTTCTCTGGAAGGGTGAGGGGCGGTACAGAGAGAGATGAAGAAAAATGTGATGGGTTGAAGGGGAAGACAATGAAAAGGATTTACATGTAGGATTGATTTTGAACCTAGCTTGAGGAATAGCGGCACTACTTTCTGCCACCCTTCCATTTTGTCTAGTTCTCTTGTTCCTCTTTGATATACTTCAGTTTGACTGACCTAGCATATATTCAGTTGGACCTTTAGTTCTCACTTCTCTGTCGAACCGTATTATTATATTTTGCATGAATCTTTAACTCGCTGAAAATTTCGTGTCTTAAGAGTAGTTTACAGTTTGTCACAATAAACAGTTGAGTGTTTGATAACCGTGTGATAACATTCTTGCTCATTATAATACTCTTTTACCTGCTCATTGCTACTCCTGCATGTTCATCTTGTGGATAGAAAGTATGCAAGTGAGGAGCTGGAACACACCCCTGGGAAGTTTGCCAAGAAACCGTGTTTTACGGTCAAATGTTTGCGTAGATTTTAGTCATGGCTTGGAATGCTCAATTCCTAACCCGTTTTCCTGAAAGTGCATGAACTGCATGTCTGGAGCCCCCTGCCATGAACTTCTAATCCTTGTTTTTACTTCCCAATATCCTCATTTCTTGATTACTCCATAACAGTCTTAAGCGAATGCTAATTTGCAGGCTCTACTATCAAGTTCTTTGAGTTCATTCTGATGTCTTGATGCAATAGTCGACAGTCTCTTTGCCTCTGAGCGTAGATTGTATAGAGATTTTGTGCACTGGGGACTAGTCAACTTACACATTTTCACCTACCTTCTTTTGTGAACATGTGATTAGCAGCGGCTTTGCGGAACTAGGAACTTTAGCAGTTTAGCTACAGTTTATTTGGGTTTTTTCGAGTCGGGTATGGGAGGACTAGGGGACTGCGTTTTCTAATTTCATAGCTGATAGTACACGTATAATGCTTTTGACATTGATGTAAGGTAAATGGTAATACTGCTGCCTCAAGCTGTACTGCAAGAGAGATGGTTGATCCCCTTCATTTAGACTAAAATGATTTGGTACATCCAGAATTATTAGTATTTGGCACTCTAGTTCTTCTGCACGAGATTAACAGGTTATGCCACTAGAAAAAGGAATGTCATGAAAGAAAAATGAAACTTTTTCCTTTCGTGCATGTTTTGTCAGATCAAGTTTCCCGTTGTTGTTGGTCCTCTGAAATAGTGATATTTGCGATTATCTGGAAGCTTATGCAAGTGAAGGGTTATTGACTGTTTCATTGCTGTACACATAATTTCCTTCTAACAATTGCCAATGTTAAGACCTGTGCCCCATATTTTAGTATTTCATTAATCTTATATTGTTTTGTATTGCAACTATAGGGGCTGGTGGACGGCAGTGTATTTTGTTGAAATCAGTTATTATTTTCTAGCTTAAACCTGGTGCAGATGGATCATGCTTGCCGAAGTGGACAGTTTCTGGTAATTAGTGATATAGCAGTGTGGAAACTTGGTCACTATTGGGAACAACTTAAGTAGGTTACATAGTCTCTCCATAGAAAGGAGTTGAAGTTGTAACTCAACCTCCTGTTCCATGTTGCTGCACGAATGGTGAAAAACAGAAAGAATACTAAAGAAAAACACGCATAGGCACCCTCATCATGCTAGATATCTTTTTCCGGTCGGAACATAGTTCTATGCATATGATCAAGTAGATTCATCTTTTTTTAGGCTTGCATTTCTAGTTAATTATCAATTTTAAATTTTTTATTTCTGCTTTCCTCCCTCCCTCTCTCTCTCTCACAAGAATAAAAATGCCAGACACCATGTGTTGAAAAAACATATTTTGATCTGTGATCCTTTTTCCACACATTCCAAGGTCATGGATTTACCAGTTTACTGCATGAAGGGTGGCGTAATACAACTTTTCCTTTCCAACTGTTTCAGGCTATTTTGCAGAAGTTGTGTATGTGCAAACTCTTGAAGTGGCCTATGCCATTGCTATTAGAGTAATCCCATAATGCAATTGGATTCTTTATCCAGCTTTCTATTTTGTTCTGAGGCCTATGGAAGTTTTATCTTCTGTTTTTTGTTTTTTTTAGGCTAAATTATGGAACTTGTGTATTTGTACAAGAGGGTCCTCTTTTTATTTGTTTAATTTATGCTAAGAGAACGGCCATGTTTTCTGAATCAAATTTATGCTTCAGGTTGCTGAAAGAGCTCTCTTTTTGTGGAACAATGAACACATTGTGGGTTTGATTGCACAGAACAGGAATATCATATTACCAATTATCTTTGCGGCTTTGGAAAAGAACATACAGTCTCACTGGAATCAAGCAGTCCACGGGCTGACTGTAAATGTAAGAAAAATGTTCTTGGAGATGGACGCTGAGTTGTTTGAGGATTGTCAAAGGCAGTACGCGGAGAAAGAAGCCAAAGCCAGAGAGTTGGAAGAACAGCGAGAAATGACATGGCGGAGATTGGCTGCTGCTGCCGCGCAAGGAGGTTAAATAGCAGAAGCGGTTATAGGGATGGGATCTCTTCGGATGAATAGTTGTTTGTCAATGCTAATGGGGATGCATGAATCAAGGCATGCTCTTTTCTCTTCTTGCTGATCATCTTCTGCTTTCTTGTTTCTTCCTTTTTTTCTTTCAAGAAACGGGGCGGTTGGGATTAGTTTCCAGATTTTCAGTTTTGCTTGATGTTGTTGAAGATATAGCAGGCAGTGTAATTAGATGTATTAATATTTGTTGGAATGGTTTGTGCATTATTTTCTCTGTATTTGTTATGCTAATTTCAGCCATATGAGAGAAATTTTTATCCTCGTGTTGTTGTACTACTTGTGGACCGTTGCGTTCAGTTATGGTCCGAAATTTCCGTTAAAATCTACTTTTTTTCCCTCCCATTTTTGTGCTTTGGGTCTTTCTTTTGGAAACTTCCGTTATGGGCCGAAATTTTGTAGGATGAGAAGAGACAATTCCTCTAAAATGTTATGGTTCTAAATTCTACAGAATGAGAAGTGAGACAATTCTTTGAATTTTTCTCATTAGGTAATAATGTTGAGAAAGTACAATTTATTTTGTAGAATCTTCTTGTGAGTAATTATGCATCACAAGGTTCATTGTAGAATTGGGGTGAAAATCCTCTCTCGCCGTCCGTGTATGTCCCCGTGTCCCTAACCAATTAGAATTTACTATATAAATATTTGTTTCAATTATATATACACATGGTGAATCGTGATTGGTTGATGACTGTGATACGCATGTGAAATCTGACAGAGGATTTTCTGCCGTAGAATTGCCCTTTACTTTTTTTCCCTCTATAGATACAGTTTATTTTGTAGAATCTTCTGAAGTTATTGTGAAAAATACCTCATTGGTCTCTTTATTATTCTTTCAAAATAAATTGGCAAACAACAATGGTATTCTATTAACTTATAAGTGAGATGATTTTCTTAGGCCCTCGATGAGGGCTTTATATTTGACACTTCTCCTCACATCGAGGTGGAATCAAATACATTGAAATTGATTTTCCAACACAAAATTCTTAAAAAATTGGGTCCCACAATTCTAACAAACAATTTACATTTCATTCCTCGAGATAGAAATTCTCAAATAAAAAATCAATCAAAAGTACACTCTAGTCGTTATTGATTCGAAAAACTTGTTTAGGATCTGAGAGGTACTTTGACCTACTTAACATGGGTTACTTTCTAATAAAATGATCGTTATTGTTGATTATTAAAACCCAGACGCATGGTGATAAATAAATGACTTTTTTTACTAAAATAGATATCATTTAATAATTACTAACTAAATTATTTTGTACCGTGTGAAACAAAATATATTCCGCTTTAGAGTATGAATCCAAGTAAGGAAAAGTATGCCCCCACATTCAGACCTAGTCCATTGAGTCTGAGTATGAATCCGAATATTCCTGAGCAATTGACAACCCCACCCTTGGAGCGGTTTTGTTTTCCTCCCTAGAAAGAAGAATCAGGGTGGGGCCACTCTCATGCAGTTTCTGGCTCTTACCACCAAATTTCCCTATTTTTATTGGAAAATTCTGATATGAATCTGATATATGTGGACTTTGTAATTCAGAATTGGTCGAGATAACTTTATGAGGTTGTGATCAATTGTAGATCTTAATGTTCAATGAATCTGATACATATCAAAATTATTCATTTTTATATATATCTATTATAATCCACAAAATCCATCTCTTCCCTCTCTATAATCCCTCAGTATCTCTTCCTTACCACTGATTGTTAATTTAATATATTTCCCACTCATTTGCCGCCGCCGCCGCCGGAACACAAAGCCGGAGTAGAAAGAAATCGATGTCGAAAAAGGGAGCAGTTCTTCAAAAGGATGTGCCATGGAGGGCAACTAATGCTCCCAAGCCTATCCCCAAAATTCACCACTCTCCTCTACTCAAACTCCCTCAAAACCCTTATTCTGATTATGCCCTCTCCATAATGAAGGTTCTAGTACCTCTATTCTCTCTTTCTATGTATAAGTATTTTCTGAAAGTGAATTTCTTAAGCGGGTCTTGCAAAGATTCAATCTTTACGGGTTTTTTATTTTGAAAAATTTCAGCACCCCAATCCAATTGGACACGGATTAGGCAACGAGGCGATTGTGGAAGCAGCAGGTCCAGATTGTATTGTTCCTGGCCAGGCTACTCCTATCAAATTACTTGGCCTTAAGGTCTTAACTTTTTATGGCAATGAAATTTAATTATTGTTTTAATTTTCTCTTGCATTTATGGAGGAATGGATTTGCATATTATGGTGAAACCCAATTTAACTGGTTGATTAGTTATTTCTACTACTATCCAATGATGTCCTCCTCTTTCTTGAATTAAGAATAGGCACGTCTGCCTGCTTTTATTGATTTAGAAAAATGAATACAAGTATGCCAGTCAAAAGGTCCTCAGAGATGGTACCCCTTGCCGGTCTGAATGTAATAGCCCTCGAGCCTCCGCCGGAAGACTAGCAAATGAATAAAAAATTACATCATCTCTCAAATCACAGCCTATATTTGCCATCAGATCAGCGACCTTATTGGCCTCTCTATAAACATGAGTAATAGGAATATTCCTAGCTAAAGTATCTGCCCTCCTAAAGCAGCTATCCAACAACCAATTAGCAATGCTTCCTTGCTCAATTGCCCGTGCCAAAATTAAAGAGTCTGTCTGTATCAAATGCACCGTTACACCCAGCTGTTGAGCCAAAGTCAAACCATAAATCAAAGCTAATATTCCTCTTTCTTGAATTTGATCAATGTGCCCGTCCCTGCTAAGTTCTAATCAATTGGATAAATACTTGTTATAATTTTCCTTGAGGTTTTAAAACAAGTAGGAGTTTCTTTGTCTCATGAAAACCAATAATGTAAGTACCTTATGTAGACCGTAAGTTTTGAAACCGGTGTATTCCTATGCATTTGTCAAATTCCGCCAGTATTGTTTAGGTCAGATTATTATGCTTGATTTATGTGAATTTCATGTTTCTCTGAAAACAATAAACGTCTGAGGTGGTCATGTATGGGTTTGCTGGTTTTTAAATGCAGTCATCAATCCTTCTTGTATAGTCTAATTTCCCTCTATTATGTCAGTTCAACTTCAATATGAAGTTGACGATTATATTCTAAACTTACATGTCGTCATGTTGTATGTAACACTTGCCAATTGCCAAAGAAATATTTTACTCGGAAATACATAAGAAGAGCATATTTTTTTCCATCCACTATAGATAGACGACATTATTGTTTGTTATCGACCTCTATGCACATTGGTATGTTTTTTAGAGTGCAAGGTACTCTGTTAGCTGATATTTTTCATTAGTTGAAGATATCATACTTATACCATTATCATCTGTTTTTTCCGGTTGTCATGAATTTGGTTGTGGTAATATCCTGCCGGGGCCATGTGTTGTTCTAACCCATCAATTTCTAACAATGACTTCTATCAGGATGGATTTATTAGTTGACTCGTCAATCCATTTTTTCAACATCTTGGGTAACTATGTGTGGTTGCTGGACCTGCTTTGGGGTTATATTTGCAAAAAATATTCTGTGATTCCTGCATCATTAATTGCTTTCTGCCTCTATTGTCTTTGAATTTTTTCTCCGTTAGCTCTAGCAAGCATAGTTGTTTCTTGATGACCATCATGCTTTTAATTTTAATATTAATTTTGCTGCTTCAAGCAGTTTCTTCATGAATGATAATTGTGCCTAGAGCTAATATGGGATTCTGGTATTTTCATGTCTTTATATTGGATTACTTGCTGCAAAGATTATAGAAACTTCAAACATTGTTTATAGATTTATTTGGTCCAAGTTAGAAACATTTTTAATTCCCTTTTTGGCACCTTTGCTTTTGGCACCTTTGCTGTTGCTCTGTTACAGGTATGGCCCATTGAGGTAGACTTGAAATTTATGGAACCTGTTGGCCGAGAGCTTAAGTCAATTGGGAAGGTGAGCTTGCATTGTTTTACTTCTACAATTTGCATGATTCCTCTGGCCTAGGAACTCCCGTAATGATATTGACTATTTGATTTAATGAGGTCTGCTGATATAGTAATCATTATCTAGCAATCTTGCATGAATTAAGGCAAACTGTTAGCAGCATCCCACTTCTAATAGGTTAATCAGTTTTCTAGAACTAAAATTTTAACATATTAATCTAGAATGTAGATGCTTGGAGTTAAACACATATTAATCTAATCCAAAGTCAAATACTTTACTTTTTTCAGCCACGTATGATTGGATTTAAAGCATTATAGGGTACATGACCGTGATTTGCATTAGCTACTTCTGTAATGTAGCAGGGCAACCCATGGAAATTGTGAACCCTCCTTTTTTCTTATTGCATAGGTTTATTTGTAGGAATAGGCATACCCAGAGAACGCGGAACTATTTAAACTACTCTTGTTGAAAGATCTTGAACTTCAGTTCTTTCCTTTCTGGATCAAGTGCAAAATAGCTAACTACTAGGGAACAAATGAAGAGAACATTCCAACACCCTTTGCATTTTACTGCTTTGGCAAACGTTCATCATTTAGCTTCTGTTGCTAGATACCAAGGAGGAGGCTGTTCTAGCTAGTCAGTTATTCAAATATTATATTCTTCAATTGTGCGTATATGAGGATTATGCATTTATGCTCGACCTTTCATCTTGTCTTTCATAATATGGCGTTAGTTTGAAAAGAAAAAACCGAGTAAATGAATTAATGTCTAGTTGAAGATGCTGAACCTTTGTGAGTGACCAACAACTTATCATACGAATCAAGAACACTAAAATTGGAACAGAGTAAATGTTATATATGTTCTAGCTGAGTTTTGATATACTGTGAGTATTCTTTTCCAATTATTTATCATATATATTATCTTTGTTTCCTGAAAGACGAGACGCCTTTGCTTTTGTTGTTACTTGTTACAGTTCATGGATTCAGCAATTGATCTTATGAACAAGTCCTTCATCGATCGTTAGTAGTTGGAGTCCGTTTGAGCTACGATACTGAGACCTGAGGACATGTCCCTGGGGTTGTGAGGCAGGGTAGTAGAATTGAAAGAGAATTGAGTTCATTGTTCCTTTTGTAATACGAGAACTTTCTTTGTATAGTTGGCAGCCTGAAATTTTATTCATTAAAGAGGTTATACAAAGTTTCTCCAGAAGTGAAATAAAATAGAGCTATGTAAAAATGGCTTTTCTTTTCTTTTCTTTTTTATATTATTGTTCATGTTTTTCAACATTTTTCTTGAAACTCTCTAAGCATTTCTGTGGAAATTGCAATTGACTTCGAAAATTTCAATCATAGGACCGTCCTGGTGGGACTGGCCCCACAGTCCCTCACATGAATTGTGCGGGGTCTACCTGCAGATGTAGGTTTCACTCAATTTATGTGAGGGGTTGTGGGTCCAGTCCCATAAGAACGGTTCTAGAATTGAGTGACCCTAAACTTCCTACTCTTTTCTTCAATACTTTTCATTTGATTATGGGAAGGACAAATAGTCCATTTACAATACCAGACGAGGAAGGGCTTGGAGTAAAAATATCTAATGTGAGCACATTGGCCATCATGGAAAGACCTCTCAAGAATGCTATCTTAGTTAACTAAGCACTTTAAAATCAGAATAATTGGTTTCGGATTCGATATGTTTTGCCCTATTAATACTATATATATATATATATATATATATATATATATATATATATATATATATATATTTTAAAAAAAAAGGAAAAGAACAAAGAAAAATCATGCAAAGGAATGCATAGAATCCAATGGCAATCTCACATAGCTCTGCATATCAAGAAACAAAAATGGTGATTTTGTTTTGTTTCTGTAGGCCCCAAAACTAGCTGAGGAAATGGGCTTGCTTTCCTTCTATTATGGTGAAGTTAAGCATTTCACGTAGGTAACTCTTGTAGTGGCGTCTAGGTAAACCATTGTTTTGCTGATTCTTGTTTGATATTTTTTGAAGAATATTGGATCAAATCTGGATCAAGAAAGACTATACAAATTTCGACAAATATTTTTTTTTTTAATTTTTTTTTTCTATGGGATCAGGAATAAAATGTAGAGATTTTGTGTCAACATAGTAGGAGGAGACGATTTTTTTTTTTATACAGCTATCCGGCTATTAAACCCGACTAATTCAATTAGAGCATGTTAAACTTGGTGTACATCCTTGATAACTCGAACTCAAGACCTTACCCTTAGCATGTCATGGGAAAATTAAGCGAGGTAAGCATCAGCCAATTGCGGCAGTACCTCTTGACTAGGAAGACACAAATCTAGTATGTCAGCTGGTCATATTGTTTAGTTCCTTTTAGCAAAAATGTATGAAATTCCTTTGTAATCTGGCCAAATATAGTGATGCATAGCATAATAAGGGTAAAGAAGTATGGGGCAATTTAAAAAAAAACTCCTCCTCTGTGACCTAATGTTGTAATAAAATCCTATGGTGGAGCTCCCACAAACTAAGTGTTTTCCACCTACTATGCCATGTAAGCTACACTTAGTTAATTTCCTTACATATTCCCTGCTACCCTTTGCCACATAGTTCCTTGTATAAGAAGGATATTAATGTTCCCTTTTAGAGTTAAGTCTTGAAGAATTATGGCAAATCAAGAAGTAGCCGAGCAAACAAGTGAGCAACGTAGAGGGTCCTTGGCACGAGGAAGAAGATGAAAGATTGATTGCTATTGTATCTGCTTTAGGGCAACGTCGATGGGACGCATTAGCTAAGGCATCAGGTAATTAACTATATTGCTGTTACGTACGTTCTATTCACATTCTCGTCCTCTTGATGTATAAGAGAAAGTTGATGATGATGCAGAACTTAAGAGGAGTGGTAAGAGCTGCAGATTGAGATGGATGAACTACTTACGCCCCAATCTGAAACGCGGTCATATTACTCCCACAAGAACAACTTCTCATTATTCAGCTTCACAAACAATGGGGTAACAGGTAACAGTTAGATTCGACTTTTGATCTGTTGAACTACGAACCAGACACTCAAAAAGAAAGTAAAAGAAAACTCGGTTGTAATGTAAATAATACTTAATTGATATGCACCTTACAGATGGTCAAGGATTGCAAGAAGATTGCCAGGAAGAACCGATAATGAAATAAAGAATTATTGGAGAAGTCATTTGAAAAAGAAAGCAGCAACTCTAGAACAAGGTACACCATAAAAAAAATTCAGGCTATTTGGTACTATTACTCTCGAAATTCAGTTTGGATACTCTGTAATACTTCCTGTAACACTACTAAGTATAGAAATTTCTATTGCAGAATCATTGCATGAAGTAGTCAGTCCATATTCCAGCAATGAAGAATATTGGACTTCTAAAATATGGGATAATCTGGAGAGCTCTACTAAATCTTCTGATGCATTTGAACTTTCATGCTCATCACCTTATGAAACCAGGCTAACTGACTGGATATCAAACTGGACGCGAGACGAGAAAAAGTGAAACTGAAGAAAATATCAATTATCCTCCAGAATGGATCCCTGGATGTATTGACAGTAATACTAGCCTATGGGATACTTCATTCTGTATCTGGGACATGGACTAAAATCCGGTATTTTTTTTTTTTTTGGGTGTGTGTTTATGAAGTATAGAGAAAATGAAAGAAAAGGGTGTATAAGCTCAGAAGCAGTGTGAATCAGGTTGTAAAACTATCCATCTTTTTGTACATTATTCGAACAAAGTTTTACGAGTAAAATTCTTGATTTCTTCATATTAAGAGTTTGTTACTTTGGTGGAATTATGCAATTTCCAAACCTAAGCTAAAGGAATACTAAGATTAGGGAGACAACGGAAAATCTAATCCGAAATCTGAGACGGATAATGGGCAGAAGGCAGACAAGAAGTGCTCTGAGGTGTCTCTCTAAAACAACAGATAAAGGGATAATTTCTCGAAAGGACATATTGAAAGAACAGTCGCGACATTAAGAATGAATCGACATCAAGGGTTATCAAGATCTTGCAGATTGCACCATTTTCCAAATGCTAAATACTGATTAAAATTGATCATGTTTTGCAATAATATCGAGATTAAGTATAAGTGTTTCTGTTTATCCATCTTCATGATCTGTTGTTCATGCTTCTTAATTTTGTTCAAATTACTAAGTTTATCAACTTGATAGTATTATAATCTTTCCATGTTGTAAAACCTTGTATTTAAAATCCTACAAATCTTCAAGTAATGTTACTTTTGAATCTTCATTATTAGTCATGACTACTTTTTTTTGGCAATCTTCACATGTCATAGAGGTTGGTCAAGTGACAAGAAGGAGATAAGGTTGTTTTCTTATGAAAATTAAATCATAAGCTTGGAAGTATAGGTCCATGTGAATTGTACTGATGCAAAGATATGATAATGATATATAGCCCTTTCTAGGGCTGTCTTCTCCTCGTCTGAGCCAGTTCTCTCTCCCCTATATGGGGCAACCGCCCAATCGGGCTTCAAAAAAGAAAAGAAATATATACTTCAAAGAAAATAATGAAACTCCTAAACTTTCCATCTTATAAAAATATATGATTCTGTACTTTATGCCAAAAAACTTATCTCAGAACTACATCATCATCATCTCTTAGATCATTATTGTACAGAATGTCTGTTGCCATGTTTTTTATTAGTACCGTACTAAACATGATCTCAACTGTTGAATCGTTATTTCAAAAGTTAAAACATAAGTGAATGGTTATTCAAGAACGGAAGACGAATGAACAATACAAAAAATTGAAATAGTGTCAACACAAAATGCACTCCAACTTGAAGAGCCACATTAGTTAATAGATGGAAATTGTAAGCAGTCTTGGTATGATCATTATCCAGATATGGGAACTAAATTCCTATCTATCAAAGTATGAAATTTTAATACAAACTGATTGTATCTTTCATTTGTTTAATTTTAAGAAGCTCTGTTTGGATATAAAGTTGATCTAACTGCCCTCAGTCAGCAATTAGCTACTAGTGAGATCAAATTTAAAAACTAAACTTTCCTTTTAAGGTGGAGACAAGTCCTCTCAAGCCATACTTGTTTAGTCAATCTACTTAATAAAGTACAATATCATGTTTATTACTCCCTCCATTCCTAAATATAAGACTCTTTAGACAATTTGAGAAAATTAAGGAAGTTGTCATTTTCACCTAAACTTCCAATATTATCCCCCACCCTCCCTCTCTCTCACTTCTTTGTCATAAAGAAAGAAAAATATTGAGGGTATAATTGGAATAAATTATTGACAACTAATAAAAAAACCTTAAACGACAATTAATTTGGATACCTAGATATCTCCTAAACGACAATTAATAAGGAATGGAGGGAGTACTAAACTAAAATGATTCGCTTATCTTAATCATCTAATATTCTGATATCTTTTCAAGTCTTTGTTCTCAAATATTTTGGTCAGATAGCCCTAATGAGTTAAGCCCATATCTCCATTTCCTAATTGACAAACCTTTTGGGATTTAAAATTTGTTTTCATTTGCTTATACCTATATTTGGTGAACTGGTATTCAGGGAGTTCCAAACTAATCCGGTTAAAATATTTGCAGTACAAGTATGAGCATAAGACATTATGTTGTTTTCGAGTGACTTGAACCGTCGGCCTTGCCATAAGCAAACACACTCTTAGAGGTCAAATGCGATGTAAGTTGAACTACACCTACTTGTCATTTGTTTATACCTATTTGATAGGTAGTGCTCTGATTTTCTTTGGAGTGAGAAAGAAAAGGTTTAAGAAAGTTGTCATTGAGGCTCTAATTTACATCAAGTTATGGAAGGTTGTGATTTTAACCAAGACCTAGTTTCTTTATTCTTTTTTTTTTTTTTTTGACGCCACGATGGCGATTGCCCACATTGGGGAGAGAGAACAGTCCCACATTGGGAAGAGAGAACACTCTAGATAAGGTAGAATAAACCTTACCGCACACAGGCAGAGGGGGACTTCTCGATCACGGGCCGATCAATATCCCACTAAGCTATTGACCTCTTCGATGTTTCTTTATTCTTTGATAAATCGTTTTTCTTAAAATATGAAATGATGGCTTGGGTAGCAACTGCTCCCAACATTTTCTAAACCACCAAAAGGTCTATAGGCAAAATTTATTTTTTCTTTAGAAATTCTTTTAAAAACGTATATTTCGCCCCTCAAAATTCTTTTTAAAAAGTCTAAAAAATTATGTCTTCTTACATTTTCGCAAACTTACATCGTGCCCGAAGGTAGATCTTTTATCATACGTGCATTGGACTTATTGGTCTGCATATAAGTTTTAAACTACTCCACCGGAGGTATGACCTTTATTTTCACAAGCAATGAGAATCAAGTTTTGGGTTAACCTCTTCAATAAAACATAATTTACTTTTTACGAAATGTGAATAAAAAGTCTTGTCAAATTCTACCCCATAAAATAAGGCAAAAGTATACCGGTAAATGTCCATAAGATTTCCAAAGGAGCAGACTTTTTCAGACTGCAAAAAAGAACAGAAAAGCTTTTTTTGCTTGTTCTTTGATAGAATTCCAGTTATGAGAAGATGGTCAAATGTGAAAGGAAGATGGCTAACGATGTCGTTAGAAAGGAACATACTATGGAAGAAGAAGTTAGTTTGTAACTTCCAGAATCTTCGTAGTCGTCCAACTCATCTGGGCCGTCCTGAAGATCTCCAATACTGCTGTTGGAACTCCATCGGCCCATATTTTTGCGTCTGAAAACAAAGAAGTTCACATATAAGGCCCATTAATAAACAGCCCAGTACAGGGCCCATAAGAAAAGAAGTTGTCTAAAAAAAGAAGGATGACAAGAGGTGTTACTTTTTGACCTCACCAGAGGAGATCGACCTCACCAGAAAAGGAGCTCATGTAGGGCAGATAGAAGCCCGGCTGAGCGGGTGCCCCATGAGAGGAGTAGTAGAAGCCCGGCGAGCGGGTGCCCCATGAGTGGGGAGTAAAAGAACCCACACAAGGGTAACCAAGAATAGGAAATTAAATCATTCCCTTTGTGTGAGTTGGGTATCGAACCAACAACCAAGAGGTGTTACTTTTCAAACTGATACAATTGTTATCTTTGATTTTCGATAAATGATTGAAAATAATTATTACTTCATTTATTCAAAAATAACAATTTATGTAATTTGAATAGCTCCCACACAAAAAAAAAAAAACCTATCAACCATCTTAATTATTTAATAGTTAGATCAATCAATCTTAAAAAAAATACATACCATTATTTTAACTACTTAATCGATAAATCAATTTGATTCGACTGGCAATGAATTAACTAACACATGCCAAAAATAAAGTTACGGTTCCAGTGATAAACAATTTTTGTCCAATATGTGTGAAATAATGTTTTGACCTTCAAATGTAAAATCTGACGGTAAAGATTGTTTTGAAAAAATAACACTTATTAATCTCTTTTCAATGTCCGTCAAATAAAACATGTCTCCAACACATGACAATACATGTTAAACTATTAACTAACCAATGTTGCGAAGAGATTTATGAATATATTAATTTTAACCGTTAAATTTTTTATTCGACGGTAAAAAATTTAAAGCATTTCACACTTAAACCGGACCGAAAAAATAACTCAGTCAAAACTTCAACTTTTTCGAGAAAAGATTGGCAGTGAAAAAAGAGGAGGAGAGAAAAGGAAAAAAAAAAAAAAAAAAGTGAAAGTAGGTCGGGGTGAAGAAAAGAAAAGGACCTGGAACCGAGGACACCGGAGTTCATGGTCAATTGGTCAATAAAGGAAGCAGATTTGGGCTCCACGCTATAGGCCTTCTCGTATTTGACTTCTACTTCAGCTCCAGAGGCTATAAAGTAGGCTCCATTTACCATTAGGTCCCCTTCACTCCTCCAATTCCAGTTTCTCCATTTTCCTTGTTCTGTGTCCACTCGCTTTGTTATCTGACCCCCATAAATAACAGAATCCAATGCCAAGACTTATCACGGCTCAATAATTTTAAAAAAAAAATCTTGATATTAAGGGGAGGGGGGGACCTCTCACATAAAAGAGGGAGGATCCACCTGAATGACTTGCTGAATGACCTATCATGTAAGTGGATCCTGTCTAATTTTATGTGAGAGGAGTGTGGGGGGTCCGCCCCATACCAGACTTACCCCAAGTTTAGGGTGTGAGAAATTTTATATAATTTAGTAACTAAATTTAAAATTTATATCCACACCAATAAATACAATACAAATATGATAAAAAGTCTATTATCTTTCTTGTGAATTTATATTTTTATTAAACGTGTATTATTCTTATTGGTCAAGATATAAATTTTAAAACTACTCATATAAAGACATTCGAATTATATAATAATAATTAAGACTTTCAAATCACGTAACAAAAATTAAAAAAATAAAAAATAAAATATTTTGTAGTCAAAATATCAATATTATTCTTTTAAATAAAATTTGTATACCACAAATTTTATTTAATGGAGTAATATTAATATTTTAATTAAAAATATTTAATAGTGTTTCCCACAATAGTTTCATATTTAAACATATTTGAAGCACCTAAGTTTAAACTAGAAATTTTGTAAACTAACACTCTATACCGTTTCCATTGTAGAAGTTCAATATTTTTTGGACAAAGTGACATTTTTTTATTTTTTTTTGATAACATGGATAAGGTAACATTAATATTGTATCCCAATTGAATTAGTCGATCTAATTATATAAGAAGAAAAAAGGAGCATACCTGCTTAGCATTGCGATCGGTAGGAGCAGTATAGCGATTACCTTGGCTATTAATGGTGGGTTCACCACTTCCTCCAATGGCATACATTTCCCATCTCGTAAAATCATTATTAACAACATGAATATACCCTCTTCTACATCTAGGCATTCTCTGCACCAGCTTCTGTCCAAAATGATTGAATGCAATCGTCACCTGCATTCCTGAATCCGGCAAATAATCGTCGCTATGACCCAATAACATCACCTCATTATGATGCCCGAAATGGTTATTCGATATCGTAATCCCAGTTGATCCCATTACTGCATCAATTAGCCCATCTTTGCAATTCGATAATGAACAATGATCGATCCATATATCTCTAGATCCGAATATTGAGATTCCGTCGCCGTCCGACATTGTCCGCCACCCGTAATGTGTCGGACTAGATCTGATGTTGGTTTCGCCCGATTGATAGCAATGGTGGATGTGAATATTATGGATTATTATATTCGTCACGTACTGTAAAGTTATGCACCCACCGCCGATTATGTGGACGTTTGCGCCGCGGCCGTCTAGGGTTTTGTACGAATTGAATATAAGTTCTTCGGAAAGATGGATGATCATATTGGTTGCGAAGACGATCCAGAGAGGTTCGGATTGGATGACGGCGTATCGGAGAGTGCCGGGAGATGGGTTGACTGGGTCGTGGTCGGAGGAATCGGTGACGACGTAGAAACGGCCGCCTTTGCCGCCGAGGGCGTATTGGCCGAATCCGATGGAGCAGTCGGCTAATCTCTGTCGGTTGAGCTGCCAGTTGTTTTGGCAACGCCAGCAATCGTCGATGGGGTTGCCGGTGGCACAAGAAGGCTGGTCGGAGCTGGTGTAGGACAGCATTTGTCTCCTTGTTACTGATTCATTTACTTTTCTGCAAATTTGGTACATTTCATTCATTAACAAGGAAATGAACAACATTCAAATGAAAGATCAATTTTGGATTGGATTGAGTCTCAAATTGATATTTTATTCTCGATTTTAAATGAGTGTTAGACTAAAATACAATTTTACGTGATTTAATACTTTATATTTTTCATTTTCAAACTCAATTCAAACATAATTTGACCTCAATTTGAATATTAAGTGTCCGATTAGATTGTTTCTCATAGATTCGTGTTTTTAGTTCCAAGCTAGTATCAAATACAACCTAAATTTTACATAATTTAATACTTTATCTTTCATTCTCAAACTTAATTCAAATAGTGTTTTGAATTCGAATTTAATATTTGAGGTTTCATTCTCAAACTTAATCCAAATATTTTTTGGATTTTAATTTGAATTTCAAACTCAAAACACAATACAAGTACACCTTAAAATGAAATGAAATGAAAATGGTAGCTTACACTCTTTTCTTTTTTGCCAATTAAAATGGTGGCAACTGACACTGATACATATATGTAATTAATTCATTGAACAAGAATATTTTGATAATTTAATTTTAGTAAAACTGCTATGTTTAATAATAGTGAAAGTTAAATGTGACATTTAATTTGAGTAAGAGTGAGTATTTTATTTCATGATGAGTGTCTATGAAGGAAGGAGATAAAGGATAGTATTATTGCAGAAACATAAAGTTAAATTGTTGGGCCATCATGGAAAAGCCAAATGCAAAGGGCAACCAATAACCATACATCTTAATAGGAAATTCGAACCGGAGAGTAGAGGTCATGTGACGTGAGTAACGCTTTTTTTGTGCACATGAAATCTTCATTCCAAAGGGGAAAAAGAGAGTAATAATGGAGACAAACAGTGTAAAAATGACATAAAGAGTACTCATGGCCAATAAGGTTAAGGTCATCTCCGACTGTCTTATGTTGAAATTTTAGATTTAGTGTGAAACAGATTTTTTTTATATGTGATAAATATATTTTTAATATTTTAATTATTTAATTATGTGACTGATTAAATTTTATGTAGGATGAATATCCGTTTTTCAATAATTATAAACATATGTTTATATTTAGTGTGAAACAGGTTTTTTTTATGTGTGTTAAATATATTTTTAATATTTTAATTATTTAATTATGCGACTGATTAAATTTTATGTAGGATGAATATCCGTTTTTCAATAATTATAAACATATGTTTATATTTATTGAAAAATTAACAGTTAGAGATTTTTTCTGATGGACGAACTTTGAATATTAAGGGGAAAAAACAAAAAAAAAAAAATAAGATGCTCCAATGAAGTAAAATAATTACTACTAGAAAGATTATAAAGACCAGCATTATTTTTTTTTTTTTATGGAAAAAAAAAGTGCAAGTGATGGTGCACTTGCACTTTCCGCTAATTCATGTTTGGGCTTTCGTGTTCATCAGCGAAATATCAGACATAATTAAACAACAAACGTAAGCACTGATCCCGTCAAAATAGCACCAACAAGAGGCAAGTATAATTCCCGTACCAGCATTATTCATTTAATTGCATTTATTTTCCTTTACAATTTGTTACAGTATTTAGTTGTACATTTATTATCACAAATAATTTATTTTCGAACACAAAAGTAAAAACTTTTAAACAAAATCCAATAAGAGAAAAAAGAAAAAGCAGAGGAAAGAGATAGAGAGTCATTAATTGTTAAGAGGAAACTAAGACATTTGACCGGAGTCAACTCCAAAGGACAGATCAAACTTTACCAAATCGAAGAAAAATCATTTACACAAAAAAAATCTTCTATCTCTGTGTTTCGTTCTTTATTCTCATTAATAGATTATTAACATGTATTTATTTTTCTCTTACAAATTTTATTATTTCTTTTAAATTATAATTTTTTTAATTAAAAAATATCAATTTATTATTAATGGGGAACATAATGAAACACCGAGTTGAGACATAAAATTCCAACCGAAAAAAAAAGCCACTCAAATTAGGAAGGAAATCTACCTCCGGCAACCGGAAAACATACCTCTGAATCTCCTGAACTACGAGCTCCGGGCTTGGGTGTTGACCCGGAAGAGTAAAATTCCCCACCACCGTAGAACCGAAAGCTAGCAAAAATGAGGCCAGAATGAAAATAAGGACAATGCAGCTTCTTTGAAGCATTTTCGCCACACTTTTAGAGCTCTACAGACACAATGTACTTCCTATTTTGCCCTGAATCGGCCTTCTATTGGTGCATTCTGGGGGTATATTCGGTAAAGTGTGTGAGAAATTGATAGTTTAGGTTGAAGAAGAGAGAAGATTAGGGGGGTTGAAGTTGTACTTTTCTTCTATTCTCCCTCCCTCCTACTGAGTAGTGAGTGAGTAGTCGCACTGCTCGAGTTATTTTTTTCTGTTTTGACATGATTTATAATCCTTGTTAAAAGAATCTCTGTAAAATCACTAGTGATGCAAAAGGTAAAAGTGCACTCAATGAGAGTCCAACTTTGATGTAGAATGACCAAAATTCAGTACATACTAAATTATTTTGACCGTTTTGTAATGTTAGATAAAAAATAATTAACGTTCAAAGATTCTTTTCGTGGGACACTTACTGTAATTTTTTAGATATCTGTTACGTAAAACATGTGTTCGTGAGAGAATACATATTGCATGAATTTTAACATAAATCCAAAAGCATATAATAACAATCAAAAATTATTTTTTATATATTGAAAAAAAAAAAGGTGCTCAGCGCTATAGTTGTGAACATCTATGAAAGGATATTTCTACTTTTCCTTTTGTTTCTTTTACCCAAGTAGTTAAATGGCCGTTTTGTTCATTAAAAATAACAATTTTTTTTTTTTTACGCCCGTTGGGCGATTGCCCCCGAAGGAGAGAGAGCGGAGAGTATCTTTTAGGTAGGGAGATTGTAGCATGTCACTATGCCTGGGGAGGGAATTTTTAGCCTCATAAGGAGGAGAAATTATTTACCCCACTTGGGAGAGATATGGGAATCGACCGTATTCGGGTAGTCTTACCACATGGGTTACCCGATTCTCATTTAAAAACAACAATTTGAAATACCCCTATTGATCCTGGTTTACTATTGGTTGTTTCAGTAGTAGCTATTTACAGGCTATTTATTACTCTGGATTTAGTAACCCCACAAGAAGGCAATTTTTTTTTTTTCACACTCGAATTTCAACACTTCTGGTTCCGATTTGAAAAATCTTAAAACCCCACGCTGGTCCACATTTAATCCGAACAAAAGTTCAGACAGTAATTCGGACCTACCTCAAAAAAGGGATATTTATAATATTATTTATTATAAAGGTTTATTATTATTATTATTATTTTAGAAAAAAAAAAAGGTTTATTATTATCAGTGGCCATTAGGGTTATCATCGAGATGAAGTAGTGAAATTGAATTGAGGCGGAGCTTCTTTTTCTTATGGGGATGATGGACTTGGAAGACCAGGAGTGCCCATTGCTTTTGATGCAATTTCCATTTTCTTAAAAGGATTGAATTCTAAAAGTATTTTCACTACTCAGTCATTATGGTCAAGTAGAAGAGTTCAATCACCAAATGTGTTTTAGAAGACTATCAAATATGTTTGTACACTAATACTTTCTTAATTAATTGATACATTTCACATTTTTCACACCGACCAAGAAAATGATTAGAAGTCAATAATTACAAAAGAGAAAAAGTCTAAATTATCCATAATTAAAGTATGGTTTGATATGCATGGGTAAGTGTAAAATTGTTGGAAACACTAAAATATTAAATAAAATCGACTGAGGGTAAAATTGGAAAAACATTTCAACTATATATCAAATTTTGAAATGTATCTATTAATTTGGAATATTTAAAAAAGTGAAATGTATCAATTAATCATGAACGGATGTAGTATCTTATAAGGTGTTGATTCTTACCAATCCGTCCAGATCCTATGCGAACGCTTTTTTCATTACATACAAAACGTCTCAGGACTGCATGTGTCCTGATGCACATAAAACAAGACAAGTGTCCTTTAGAAATAGGACAGATGTTAGTTTTAAATCAATCTTAACAATAAAAAATTCAATCCGACGAATGAAATTAAATTCCACACGTACTGAAAAAAGGCGTTCCGCACTGGAGTCTCGGGTCTTACCAATCACATTATGAATGCAGACAAGACTACCACAATAGTACTCATGATGTGTTTAACTAACTACCTAGTTATGCCCAGAGGGACGCAAATATCCATTTTCTTAAAAAATGATTGGGCCCTAACTTTAAGGGGCCCACCTCCCATTCATGTCTACTTGGATTGGGTTTGGCTTGAGATTGGTTTGAGTTTGGTCTCAAATTCAGACACAAACCAGCTTTGGATTGAGTCTGAGATTGATATCTGAAGTGTTAAATCATCCCCAGTTTCAATCTCAAACTCAATCCAAAGCTGGTTTGGGTCTGGGTTTGAGACCAAAAACCCAAACCAATCCCAAGCCAAACCCAATCCAAGTAGAGCCGAGTGCTAGCTAAGGAGTTAAATCGCGGTATGTGCCTCAGTTGAGATTCATTAGAGCTATCTATATACCAATAACTTATAGGGGCGAATTCCTACACTTGACATGAATCAAATATCTACTTATATGAGTGAATGTAAGACTACCACAATACTGGTGAATTATCAGTTCAACCATGCTCGGAAGTAACAACAATATCCATTTCTTCTTTTGATGCAATTGCTCTCCATGGCTACTACAACTTTTTTGCTTGTGTACTTGAGCTTTTTCCATACCTAGTCCGTAATTAACTCAGTTGCATGGCATAAAGCTGCCTTAATTTTTGGCTCCCCTCCTGCCCTTTGTTTGCCATGCTTTTGTGCCTTAAACATATTGATTCTTGCTCAATTATGACAACTAATATTTTTTTACTTCACAAAAGGAAAAAGTGTTCTGCTAGATACTTATTGTATAATTTTGCTTCCTCTTTGAAAAATTTAAAAAATGGCTGAATCTTTTATCTTCCCATTGTTAGGGTATCTTCAACGGAGCTTTGAAAAATGTGGACATATAATTTAGGACAGAGGAAATATTTAAGTATTTTGTAATTTAATAAGGGATTTTCTATGCTTGCCATTTGGGAGTTGGAATAAGATACTACTCTTCTTTATGACAATAAAGATGTTCTACATGTTTCATGGTTACTTGTTTCATTTATGTATGGACAACCTTACTGAATATTATTTCATCAACTTACTGAATATTGGCTAAATAGTAAGATATTGAGGAGTCTTGAACTTACATATTGGTAACACTTTTTTTTTTTTTTCAAATAAGAAATTATTCATTAATTATAAAATAGCCGAAGCCATTACAATCAACAGATAAAAAAAAAATACAAGAAAATAAAAGTTATACAATGGTGGTCTCCACCATGATAACAGATAAAAGTCCACACCTCAGACTAGGTAAACACTACAAACAGTAGAAAAAATAAATACATAATAAAATTTTCGCAGTAACTTTTCCAAAATCCTTCAACAGCAGTAGCAAACTCAGTTCCAACACCTTTCTTAGAAATCAAAAATCTACGAGACCATGAGCGTATCAACCGCCTCATAAATTGTCTCAAAAAGATGAAGAAAACTGAGGAAGGATCCAAAACAACTTCGAGTTTAGAGGGAAACTCCAGATCTGGAATACATATCGGTAACACTTGTCTTTTTATGTTTAAATTCTTAGCAATTGTGTAAAGGACATACGCGTCCACGATCACTTACTTAAGTTCATACCTAACTTCTGGATAATGAGACGAAAAACTCTGAACCCAATTTGGTTTTCTTAAATAATATGCACTAGATGCATGGGTTCATTATTGACATATTCATTATTCTTGTAACGACTCATCTCTATGTTATTCAGCAAAAAAAAACAAAAAACAAAAAAAATCTCTATGTTATAACGCCTCTTTATCTTTTTTATGTCCAGAATTTTTTAATTTCTATTAATTTTGCATTAAAATGAATATTCAATCTCGAACAAAAGATTATTTTATACATTTTTTTTTTGTTGCAATTAATACATAATTGTATCAGTAGGGTGAAAATTTTCTATCCCCATTCATGTCCCCATCCATGTCCCCAACCAATCAGAATTTACTATACAAATATTTTTTCTAATTATATATACACATGGTGAATTATGATTAGTTGGAAAAAGGGGTGGAGACAGGAACGGGAAAATAAGATTTTTTGCCGCATCAGTAATGCTACATTACTATAATTATACACATGGCTCTATGTATCTTGGCACATGTGCTCATTTTTGTACTCATTTTTTTAGGCTAAACCACATTTGTCCTAAACTCAAACTTCGATATGCATTTTTCTACCAAAAGAAAATTGAAGATTAATTTACTACTTCAACAATCTTTCCTCCTGCTAAATTTGTTATGAATATGGTAAAAGTGATCATTCTTTTGTTAGGGGTGGAATTGGATAGTTTGATTTAGAATCAAATTGTGTATTGGAATGCTATAACGTTTTATTTGTGAAACAATATGAAACTTACACAAATGAACTTAATTTAGACTGAAAAGGAATTCATGTCCATGTGTAGTCGACTTAATATGTACATAATCTTAAATTTCAAATTTTAGAATTGAGGTCACAACTCCTCTTATAAATATTATTTTTTTGTGAAACTCAACACAAAATCTCATATTTGAGATGATGTTCAATTCCAAGTGACAAGATGTTAGTTCAATTAATCAAAACAAAATTTCAAATTTTCTCATATCCCTGTCCACTTATGTCCGAATATAAACACCAAATATTGGATCATTTAAAATATAATTTTAGTTTGAGACTAATGTGATATTGAGACTATAAATTTTAAACTAGACGTATTCCAATCAGAGCTTAATTTTACAAGGATCGAGTACCTAAAATCAGGGCTTAATTTTACAAGGATTGAGGAAATCGTGATTCAGAGGAATGGCAAGGGAAATCTAATTCTGAAGTCGCGCAAATGTAACGAGGTTGTTCATAATCTTACGTGTTTGGCCAGGCAAAATAGTAAGATAGAAATTTATTCTTTGTATAATTTACCTACTGATATTTTTTGAGATCCGAGGACAAATAAATCCCATGTACAGACAATGCCATTGTCTGTAAGTTAACCAAATGTTTTCTTTGAGTAAGTTAACTTTTTCTGTAAAATGGATAATGTAGAAGAAGAAGAATTTTTAACGTTTCTCGATTAATGAGCTAATAATAATGTAATGGTGTAATCAGGGACGAAACCAGGAATTTGATGTTGGGGGGCGAAATTGGTAAAAAAATTCCAAAATTCTTGGGGACGATAAAAAAGGGAAAAAAAATTTCTTGAAGGGCGAAATTGATAAAATTTTGATAAATAGTAGTATTTTTAAAAATCTCGGGGCGTCCCTGTGTGTAATGCTTAACCCTGAGTAGAAATCCATTATCTGAGTAGAAAAACCTGAGGGAATCATTTGAAAAACTTGTGAAAGGAATCAAGGATAATTTGGATCCAACATGATGCGGCCCACTGATAATGGACTTTTGACTCCAGTAGGCCCCATCCCTTCTTACCCTTTATATTTCTTGTGGGTCTTTGTACTTTCTCTTCTTAATCATTGTGCATAAATGGCAGCCATCTAACAAAATTTGTTAAGCGTAACTGGTTGGGTAGCTTTGTTTCTTAAAAGATGTATGGAGTTTGATCCTCGCTTATGTAGAAAGTCGACATATTGGTCAGTACTTTATTCCTTTGTCAATTCGGTGTAAGCGGGTATTAGTTTAATATATTCTCTCAAATGTCGGAATTAGCTAAGACCTATGTTACTTGGATCCTTTGTTTATGTATGTTGTACCCGTATCGACACCCCACGACATGTGTATGAGTATTACATACTTACCAGATATGGTCAACACCGATCAAACACTTTGATTCAGATTTAGATGTTTAAATACTTAACATTTAAATAGATACATGTACTCGACACCCCCGTACCCGAATCCAAGTAACATAGGCTAAGACACTTTGTGGCCAAACAAATTAAATAAATGGCAGACATGTAAGTAGTCCCCTTCTAAATTCTCTTTTTCATTATTTTTTCCTGGGGAGAGAAATTGCCATGCTTTACAAGCAGGATACCAATAATGTAATGTAGATTTGATTGTTCGATGGTTGGATTTTTAAATTTTTATTTTATGTTGCGGAATATAATATTATTGAGGAATATACTCGCGCAAACCCGCCTCGTGAAGAGAATATGGCAGATCAGGCCCACCCCGCGAACGGGGTAGATCATGACTAGATTTCGTGTGAGACCGGTACCGTCCTTCCCCATTCTGATTATATTATTGTAATAATAATAATTTTTATTTTTTATTTAATTTTTGCTCACTTGAACAATAATTTATTTAATTGCAATACTAATATTAATGGTTTCTTTTTATAAAAAAAAGTAGGTCGGGGCGGGGCGAGACGGATCTTCCCAAACAGGGCGGGACGCGGGGAGAAATTTCTTGATCCGCAGCACGTCACGGGGTAGGGTGGGGCGATGTATCACCTACGCTGGGTAGGGTTGGGTATTGAGATACCGCCTCGATATGCCTCATTGACATCCAAATTGACATGACCGTCAAAATCAATTAGGGTTTATTTTCAGACCAAATAAATGTCGAAATAGTCGCCAACTGTGAGAACAAAAAATGACTGAGAACAGAGGAGTTGAAAATAAATTTTTTCCATTTCGGTTGTCACGAACCTGAACCTGACCCGATCTGTCGACTCGGATAGTCGATGACAAAACCAACACACCAGACCATCCAATCCAACGCTTTTACGAGACAGATTTTCGATCTTATCCGATCCTCTACTTCATCAATTTTTATCAAATTTAACTCGATTTATGCCTTCAGGATCGTAAAATCGTACGATACTACGATATGACTAGTGATTTTTACAACCTTGGTAAATATTGTGCATTGTCTACTCTTTTTAATTAAGTTTCTAACGGATGGAGACAATTATTATTTCTTTATTTCATGGTACGGATTTTGTTGGAAGGAAAGTGTATTTTTTTTAAATTTTATTTTGTGAAAATGATTGGAATGGAATTTATTGTATAAATAAAGGATGAATGGAAGATTGGGCTTGGGCCTTTGGACTTCACCATTCTGAGCGATAATATTGCAGAATGAAAGGTTGACTTGGAATTGCCAAACTTTTCCGAGTAAACCCAAATGCCATCATGGCCTTATGGATTATGGACTGCCCAGTGATCTAATTAAGATACTTGACCATTCTTTTTGTTACTGACACGTGGCTACTTTATTCTACTAATCCGGTCAAAATTTTGCGGGACAAACTTAAAATCATATCACACTGAAAGTGATCTTGTGTGGCTCGAACTCCCAATTTTACCTTTGACATTCCTTGGAGATCGAAAGTGAGATGGACGGATTTGCCAACTGCATCATTACCTCTCGAATATTGTAACCATTCTTTTTAAAAATATTTTTTTCATTTTTTAAAAAATAAGGAAGATCACACTTGATACTTCTGTCATTATAAATGGTACTGAGGCTTTTTATTTTTTTCTTTTGAGGGAAAAATGGTGTTGAGTCAGTCTAGTATAAAATTTATGTTTATTTTAGAAAAAAATGAACATCTAGTTTTAGACAAATAAAAATATGAACATTTAAATATTGGACAAGAGAGAAAAAATAAAATAAAATCCAAGGATCTTTTGCATTTAAGGCTCAATACTCGCCCAAAATAAGGAAGATCATGCTTGGTACTCAAATCTTATGTAAGAACTAAACACTACATGTTACATTTAAACCTTTTTAAGGTTGCCCAAACTAGAGATTGCACACACCTTCTAGCTAACCCTGTTTTAGCCAAATTTGTGGAAACTGTTCAGAAAGTTGAAGGGTGACTTACTGTTCTTCTAGCTGGCTTAATATAGTTAGCCAACCAGAAACTTAACTTGGAATATAACTGTTGAATAAATCCCTCTTTAATTTGATTAAAAATCAAGAAATTTATTCAACAATTATATCCATCCAAAATAATAGAAAATACATAAATCTTACTCCATAACATTAATTTCTACAAATCTACATCACTACCCTTATATTTAAGTGCCAACATCCGTCAGAGTAATTGATAATCTGGTGTGACATTCGACTTACATGTTGCGGGATCGAAACCTTAAGAAATCAGAATATTTTGGGACAGTCTAAGCATGGACATCATCAGAGGTTGCAGGTGTGTATGGACTGTCCCAAGATCCCCTGGGAATTGTATGATGATTGTTTAAACCAGTTTGATCATCATATGCTGATTTCTTTGCTACCACACTCTCCTTATTCTCCACCATTGATCTTTTTCCCTCTTCAGCAGCAACAGTAACAGCGTTGACTTTCGTCGATCTTTCGATCAATAATGTAGTCTTTTTTACAGCAAACGTCAAATTGAATTGGAAAGAAAGCAAAAGAAGAATGATAAATATTGTGATCTTCATGGTAATTTGGATTTATTTATCAAATCAAACAGGCCATTAATATAATAATTCTTGCAGTAGCAGCTACTATATATAGGAGTTTGTTAAGAACAATCAGAGCATATATAGAGACAGTGACGGATTTAAGAAGGCGACATGACGTGATAGTAGAAAGATTTTAAAATATTGTATATTTTAAATTTAATAAATAATTATTTTAAAAGATTTATATTTTACCTTCTCATAAATTATTAAATAATATTTTAATAAATATTTCGCACATTCAATATAAAAACGTTGAATCTGCCTCTGGATAGAGATGGTGAAGTAGGGGTGGATTGTTTGAAAATATCTGAATGTGGGATTTCCAACAAGTTGGCAGATATATAATTTAGTATCATAATTCTCCATTGTGTTGTGTTTTAATGAAGAATCTAAAAAAAAAAAAAAAGGTGAATCTTGTGTGCAAATAAGGAAGTGCCACTTTATAAGTTTAGAAGTTGAAATATCATGTTCATATAATAGTGGGAAAAAATATTTATATAATTAAGCTGAAAAGTTCAGACAGAAAACAAAGTTGAAAGTGAAGGTATGTCTGATTCAGAATATATCCAGATATTCCAAATCTAGTTGCTGAGATAGGAGGGACACCTCATACAAGATCACCATCACCTCATATATGAAAACTCTACTTATAGGCAAAAGCTTAGCACAAGTAGAAGGTTTGGACACATAGAAAGAAGTTCGAGTGACACTTTTGATAGAAGGAATTGAAGGGTGGAAAGATAATGAGACATATAAGAGGTAGAGGGAGAGCGAGCAAAATTGGACGAAAGTGATCAAAGGTGATATGAATGAGAGAGTGACATTAAATAAAAAGAAATTGAGATAATGATCACACGTAATACTTTCTCTGTTATACTTAGGATACAACTTTATTATTGTGGATCGCATTTCTAAAGTACCTTCTCGATATTATATTCTTCTCTTGCTAAGGTTTCTAAAAGTTTACTACAACAAATATAGGTTTAAATTTTGTCTTACCAACATATAAGGTTTTATTGGATTGAGTTTCGGTCTGAGATTCCTAATCTCAGAACTCAAATCAAATTCTCCGTGACCAAGTGTTTGAGGATTCACTCTAAAAATCAATTCAAAAACTAGACGGACACAATTAAAGCACACCCAACACTTTTAGTTTCTTTCCTGATTTCTGGTGTAGAGTAGGAGTGTCTAGAACCTGCCTTCTTCTTGAACCATAAAAAAGAATAAAAGAATAAACCAAAATATATTTTGCATTGAACCAGTATATGGGATGAATCACAAAAAAATGTCCAAAAAACTAGCATAGTCCTTGGCTAAGCTAAAAAGTGCAGAATTAAGTAATGTAGATATTTCAAGTGAAGCTAGGTCTTGTCCCTTCCACTAGTGAATTCTAGAAAAAAATCAGGTGGTGGGCTTTCCTCCTAATTAAGTCAGCTAAAATTTAATATTTTTTTGTTTAAAATGATTTAGTGCTCCATTTCTATTTGAGGAAAGTGAGATTAATGAAGGTCTGCAATGGTTGATTGAGCAGGAAATGCCATTTTGCAAGGAGTGGATCATGCCACTTGTCATCACCATCCAAGTATTTCTTGAAATATATAAATCTAAATTTTTAATAAAAATATTGTGTGCGATTTACAATTAACGTGTCATTTTATATGAGAAAAATATATATTTCTCAATTGTTTATTTGTTCGTGTGTGGGAATATGTATGAATTTTTCAATTTCTGAAATTACTGAACTAAACAAAATAGGGTCTCATGAAGTGAGTTATTATTGAATTATAGTAATTTTCAAATAATAAAGCACTGTCAACACTTGTTTTTTTCTTCTTTCAACCTCTGATATGGTTTAATCATATTATTCATCGTTGATATTATTTTCTGGAAGGTGTTGGAGGGGGAGGGGTAGGGGTGGGGGGGGTAGTATTCCTTCCTAGGGGTTTAAGAAATTTTCTCCTTATTCCGCACATATTATAACGAGATTAGTTGAGTTAATATCCGAATTATTAGTTAATAATTTATTTTCTTTCATTTTTATTATCTATATATGCCAACTAGATTAGTCAGATTGATACTCGGATTATTATTTTTTCCTTTTCTAATCCTTTTCCCTTCGAGTGATGAATCTTAAGTGTCATCTTCATTTTGATTTTTTGTTTTCCTTCTCCTTCTTTCTTTTTTTTGGGTCCATTTGAGTTGAAGGGACATTGAATACCAGTACATTAAATGGAGAAGCAATATATTGGGCCATAATGTATAAAGGGGGCCCTATATATCTAGTTAATATATGGGCTTTCCATTCCAGACTAAGAAATGGAATCCACTTTGAGAAGCCCAGTGGATCAACATCATTTTAACCGTTAACCGGATTAGAGTTAAATGTAATCCTTACTCTCTCCGTTCATGTCATATTTCTATTATTATTTTCAAATTGAATGTCGCTATACTTTCTCTCATAACTTCTTAACATTAATAACTAATCTCTTATATTTAAAAAATGCAAGTTTCGCTAAACTATGAGTTCTACCATCAGTATCAGAAAATTATGATACTATAATAACTTACTTTTAATCAAACTAATTCCGATGAAGGTTAAAAGTGAACATAATTTGAGATCCTAATGTGAATGTCCACTTGCTATTTTAGATAGTTCTAAAATGAATGTCAAGTTTCTTAAAATAGATATTTTTTCTACCTAAACTTTCATAACTAACTTTATACGTTTAAGGGATGCAAACTCTACTAATATTTGAATCCTATATTTAAAGTAGGGAAATCAACCTATTTAGTCCCTCAAATTTTTTTATTTCGCTCATATAGTCCCTCAATGTTTAATTTCAGCCTGTAAAATCCCTTATCTATTTACGGACTGCATATAGAGATTCCACCACCTCTTTTGCGGCAGAATCAGTGCAACCCCAAATTCATGCCATCCACGTGCTAAATGAGCAGGGGCATAATGATCATTTTCAATCTATAAAATTTATAAAATACAAAAAAGAGATGACATTTGTATTGAGAATGGAAGGAACACTTTTATATTTTGTTTTCTTTTTATTTTATAAATTATATATATATATATATATTTGATATGATTGTTATACCCCTGCTCATTTATCACATGGAATGCTTGTGGGCATGGCTGCCCTGATTCCGCCGCAGAAGAGGTGGTGAAACCTCTATATGCAGTACGTAAATGTATAAGAGACTTTACATACTGAAATTAAACATTAAGGACTATATGGACGAAACAAAATTTTTTGAAGGACTAAATAGACTGATTTCCCTTTAAAGTATTATGGTTACTTATTTATAGGCAAAGTACTCTTAATTTTTATATAAGTCAAATATAAATATTCAATTTAGTACGGTTAGAATAATTTTTTCCTTTTTTTCTCTTTGCTTGGATAGCTACCGTATGCAGGAGGTAATAGATGATTACTCTGCTTTTCTAGTATTTGGCTCATTTCTAGAACTCTGGATGATATTTAGTACTCTCTAGTGTACTCTTTTTAATATACTAACGATATTTTCTTATACATGAAATAATGTGATTGATTCAAATATCTAAATTTACTCGTGGAGATTTTTTCTGGACAATTGGTGTTGATACACGTGAATTTGTTTTCTTGATGTATTAGAGGAGATAATAGAGAGTGTGGTAGAAGATTCAGAATATATTTCAAGTACTAAATCCTTCTATCTTTTGGGGGGAGACTATTGAAACACTCCAACCTCCTCATTAGCAAAGAACTTGGCCGGAAATATGGCCATGGCACGAAACATGGACATGACCGGAACACATACATGGACGGAAACATGGCATAAAACCCACGTGTGCCCAGTTTTCGCGGCTAACCACTCACCGTTTGCCAAGTTCCTGTGACTCCCCTTCCTACTGCGTGCCAAATTTCTGCGGCTCCGAAACGTGACCATATTTCTTCAATTTCCATACACGATCGAGGGTTTTACATGATTCTTTTTATAATTTCTTCCAAAATTTAAAATATTTTTCTTGCTCTTAAAAAATTTAGAAGATTTTTAGAGAGATTTTTTTTGTAAGAATGAGAGAAATGAGGTATTAACAAAGTAAAAAGGGATCAAAACTACCCCAGTGGGGCAGGCGCCTGGGATTCGATACCCTCCGTCTGCATGCGGCAAACTATAATCTATTTTTTTAGGGATATCTCTTCCTCGTCTGAGACAGTTCTCTTTCTCTTATATGGGACAACCGCCCAATCGAACTAAAAAAAATAAACAAAGTAAAAAGGGAGCGTCTCAATAGATTTTATGAGATAATTCTTAAATTTTAAGTTAAATTAAAATAAGGTATTCAAATCCCGAAGGATGGATCATTCCACTTCATATTCAATTTTGGAACGAGAAATAACTTTTTAAGTTATATTAAAAAGATAAATTCAATGGAAAAATGATCCGAATGCACAAGGTGACAAGGGAAAACAAATATATATTTTTTCTCTTCTACTTTCTTCCAAATTTGCAAAGACAGACATCTAAAAATGAAAGTCCACAAGAACGTAAAACACTCCAACACTGTTATACGATGGGCTCATTAATTATCTTTCCGTCTGAATCTGGTAACACATTTATGAACCCCAAATAATATGAAGAACAGTGGCGAACGCAGATTTTAAAGTCAGGAGAGACACAATAAACGTTGATAAAATAAATTCAGTCTCTTTACAAATTTAAAATTGATAAAATTTTAACCAAAAATTGTAAGATTTAAATAGTGTTATTATTATAATTCACGAACTACAAAATTTAATTACAAATTAAAAATTGACTCAATGGGTACTTTAAAAAATATTCACGGGATTGAGTGTTACAAAAATAAAACTAAAACAAAACTAAAAAAAAAAAAAAAGGATAGGAAGTGCCCACCATGCCCCACCCTAGGCAGTGGCAGAGCCACAGTGGGGCACCAGTTTTTTCCAAAAAATAATTTTAGTTTTATTTTTGTAACACCTCGTCTCGTGAACATTGTTTATTGTACCCATTTTGAATCACTTTACGATTTAGAATTAAATTATATAGTTTGTGAATTATAGAATGACATCACTTATATTTTAACAATTTTGGTTAAAATGATAACAAACTTAAGTGTGTAAGAGATTAAAAAAATAAAATTACTAATAAAAAATTCACAACGCGCTCCCGTAAACTATAAAAAGCTTCACAATAAAAAGTCAGCATATGAGCTCGGAGGATTTGGAGGCTTTATGCAAGACTGATCGAGTAGAGTGAAAAGGGTGAACAAAATGCGAATAACTCTAATCTATAAGATTTCATCCAAAAACATTTTTTTGGCTCCGCCAATATTTATATGCTTTTATTAATTTATTTTGTCAATATTAATTGTGCCTCCAAAGAAAAATTCCTGCCTCCGCCACTGACCCTAGGTCCGCCAGTGAGAAGTAGATAAAATGGTTTCATATTCAATATTGGGTAGGTCCGGCCGGTGGCCATCAGTCCATGCCTCTCCAATAAAGCTAGCTCAAAGGTCACTTTCCACCGCAATTTTTCTCTTTCTTTTTCTCTTCATGAGATTAATTTTCATTCTGAGTATATCTATCTGGGATTTTTTTTTAATCCGATAAATTTAAGCTTGATAAACTTAACAAATGCTATATAAATAACTCTTATAGTTAGGAATGACAATGTTTCAGATTATGACGGATATCTTAATATCCAACTCCGCTCCGCGCAAAATCTTTTTTTTTTATAAAAAAAATCATTAATATTAGCATAGAGATATTAGAGCCTCCAACAAGGACAATTAATACATTTTATCCCAAATCAATCCTCAAACAATTACAATTAGTATATTAAAGAAAAGATTAAACATGATTAAGACTAATAATAATATTATTATAATAATATAATAAGGATGGGTCAGAATGGAGCGGGGCAAATCAGGGCGGGTCTCACACGATATTTAGCCCCGATCTGCCCCGTTTGAGGGGCTGACCTGATCTGGGTCAAGGGTTAAATTGAGATCCCTACTCATAGTATCTCAAATTATGGGCAAATTCAGAACTTAAGCGTCCCGATGCAATTTTCTTGAAAATTTTAAAAATTAGGGGGCATATGCAAATTTCTAAAGGTAATTCTGTGACAGATTTGGTTTAATAGACATTATGGTTAAATATTTATTAATATCATTAAAGAATGATAAGAGAGACAATTTGTAATAGAATAGACAATTCTGAACCGCAAAATTCATTGTCCGAATACATATCATAACTTTTTACTAAGAAAAACTAAAAAAATTCTATAGAAAATATGATTGTTTAAAAAAATATTTGAAGCGGTTTCTAAATCCAACACTTCCTAAATACTTTGAGGAGTGAAAATTAAAAAGTAATACGAAATTACAATCAGTTGATCTACGAGTCTACGACCTCGTGTCCCAATTTGTCTCTTTCATCCATCTCGCTATAGTGTGATAAACAGAGCAGCGACGACCTCAATTCCGGCGGGTTCGCCATCAAAATCCACCGTCCAACCAAACCGACTGCGGCTCTTGTGTCCCATTTCTTCTTTTATGATGCTGACACCTTTATTTTTTCGTGTGGTTAGATTTGTGTAGGGGTGAGCACCGAATTTAAATTCGCCAATTCGGCAATTTGAATTCGCTTTTTTTATTTTTTTATCTTAAAAAACCGACTGAATTCGAATTGGCCGAATTGGAGGGTAATATATTTAATTATATAATAATAATATTTAATTATTAAAAAAAATCAATTCGAATTCGGTCACATCAAATTCAAAAATAGTAAAATCGATTTCGTCCCAAATTCGACCAATTTGAATTCGGTCTTGACTGAATTACCGATTTCGAATTCGGTCAAAATTCGGAAAAAATCGAATTTGCTCACCCCTAGATTTGTGACACGCCTCTATCTTAAGTCCTAACGTACCAGAAGAATCATTCCACGGACCATATTCTTTTTTTTTTAAAACCCACATGGGTGCTTTCATTAATTAATTAAAAGGCGATCAAAAGAGATCGCAGACATAATAGGAGGTGGAAAATATCTATCTCAACTCGTGGAAGAGTGTTCATGACCCAGACTAGCCAAAGGGACCAGATTCTTAGTAAACAAAGATGCTGCGAAATTATAATTTTTTCGTAAACATATGTCCCATTTCTTCTTTTATGATGCTGACGCCTTTATTTTTTCGTGTGGTCAGATTTGTGACACGCCTCTATCCTAAGTCCTAACGTACCAGAAGAATCATTCCACGAACCAGATTCTTAGTAACTAAATATATTGCGAAAAAGAAGATTATCTATTTATTTATCTTATTAATTTTAATATTAGTATTTTTTAACCATTTATATTTTTTGAGTGTTACTTTTGTCTGTTATCATAATTTTTTTAAATAATTGTATAACTTTTATTTTTTTATATTTTCAAATTTTCCTTTAATTGTAATGATCTCGTCTACTTTGTGATTAATAAAAAATTTCTTAGTCAGAAAAAAAAAAATCAAAGCCATTTTTAATTTTGAAGCCCTTAATATGTATGCAGAACTCCAAAAAATAATATAAGTAAAAAGTGAGAACATTACCAATGAACCGGTCTACTTTTCATTTTTTTTCAAGCAGAGGAGATTTTATAATTAAAATATTGTTTCCATTCTTTTGAAAGTGAAGGGACATATAAAGCAGGAAATATGAATGTGTACATTAGAGTAGAGGTCCAAGCTACTCTCCACGCTGCCGTGCTAACATGCTAAAATGATAAATGGACCAATAGTACTAAGTTTTTTTTTCTTTCGAGAGTAGTGCTAATCGTTTTGCACATGATAGGGTGTAGTTGAATAATGTTTTGTTTGATTTGGTTTCACTTTTGGTGGGAGAAATTCAATTTTTGGCCTCTAAAATTGGCGGGAGAAAATTTGAATTTTTTTTTTTTTTTTTGAATTTCTCCCCCAAATTTTAGAGACCAAAAATTAAATTTCTCCCGCCAAAAGTGAGACCAAACCAAACCAAACCAAACCCAAACTTAACCTTGTCCAAGTAAACCGTTTTTCCTAAGATAACAATTTAATTACGAAAGTTTAATGAAAATTTTAATACTGCCTATAAGTGGCTATGATAATTAGATAGAAAGAAAAAAAAACTAACCTAATAAACAAGTTGTATAATTATTCAGCAAAAACAAGTTGTATAATCAGCATATATTTAACTACTTGTAGTCTCTTTAATAATTACCAATCGGGTAGCCCAAGTGGTAAGGCTACCCGAATACGGGGCGGAGGTCCCGTGTTCGATTCGTATATCTCCCCATAATGGGGCAAATAATTTCTCCTCCTTATGAAGCTTATCTTCCCTCCACAGGGCATGTAGGGCATGCTTCAATATTCCCTATCTAAGTGATTTCTCGCCTTTCTTTCCCTTCTGAGCAATTGCCTTCTGCGCTCAAAAAAAAAGAATCTTTTTAAATAATCAAATAATTTCATACAAAATCAATTAATTGTTTTTTTTTATCAATTATTGGTTGATCAAAGTCAAAAGTAGAAGATGCATCTAGAAAAGCATCTCTTGATCAATTATGTGTAGTAAATGTAATTTCGGATTTAATTACCGTTACTACTGCTGACATTGAACACTAGAAATTGGTCCAATATTTTGAGTTAAATTTGTTTCTTATAATTTATTTCAGAAATAGTGACAGGATTGATACTGTATACATCTTGAATTTGGATTGTTCTTGATCCAAATTTGGTTTCTACCTCGTTATATCACGCAAACATTACCATCATGATGATATTGATGGTACCCATATCCTTAATTTCCTTTTTCAATATATAGGATCTGGTTGGATTGAATTTTGGTCTCAATCTTAAACTAATGTCAAATCGGAACTAGATTATATATAATTTAATGTTTCACGTTTAATTTCTAAACTCAATCTAAAACAGTTTGAACCTCATTTTTTGTATCAAACCAAATCAAACACAAATAAGACTCAATCCAAGTATACCCAACATTTCACGGTTTTAACTCCTTTTTTTGCTGAATAATAAATTATCCATTAATCATAAAATAGTCGAGGCCATTACAAACAAAAGATAATCTGAAAATATAAGAAAATACAAGTTATACAATGGTTTAGACAACCATGATAACAGATAAAAACCCACACTCTGAGACTGAGTATAACATACTAATAATAGTACAAAAAGTAAATACATAATAAATTTTTTCAGTGCATTTTCTTCGTAATTCTTGAACAACTGTAGCGAGAGAAGCTCAATTTCAACATCCTTCTTACACATGGGCATTATTGATATGTACTTGAATAGCAATAATGTGTAGAAAAGAGATCAATGAAATAGCATTCATGAAAGAAAAAAAAAAGATCAATGAAATAGTACACTAGACTCCAAAAGCTTGTAAAAGTTGAAATAATACATTATGATCCAAATGAACCTACCCCACTCCACCACTATAATCCAAATGAGGTTGACACCAAACCATAGAAATTTAACTTAATTCAAAACACAATGACGAAATTAACCCTCATAATAATTCAAGAACCAAGTACATACATACACTAGAGAAAATTAAAATAAAAAGAGCCAATAGATCCAGAGAAATAAGATTCATAATTTCACAGCTTAATAATCAGTTGTGGGCAACTGCTCGTGGCTGTGGTTGATGAAGACCAATTCGTAGATGCCTCCAGCAATACCACCGCCGATAAGAGGTCCAACCCAATAAACCCAGTGGTTAGTCCAAGTCCAGCTTACGACAGCTGGACCGAAGGAAACTGCTGGGTTCATGGAGGCTCCATCAAATGCACCACCAGCCAATATGTTGGCTCCCACGATGAAACCAATTGCAATTGGTGCAATGGTTCCCAAACTACCCTTCTTTGGATCCACTGCGGTTGCGTACACGGTGTAGACTAGTCCAAAAGTCATCACTATTTCAAATACTAGTGCGTTACCAACTCCAACTCCTTCTGACAATGCAAAGGCAGACGTTTCCTGAAAAATTCAAAATTACTAATTAGTATGGACAAAAATCTGCTAATAAATTGTGTAGTAAGCTGTATATGTTATCACATCTTAAATAATATAATTATGTCAAGTTTGTGATTTTTTATTAAACAATAATATTGCTATACATGTATAGTACGTATCTACTCGAAATTAAATGTTTATAAAGAACTATTTTTTTATATATAATAATTTTTTTTGACATGGACTTGATCTATATCTTCACAACGTCAACTTTACAGTTTGTTATCACATCGTTTTATAGTATTGATAATTTAATTAGTGTATTAGAAGATATATTAAAATGGAAAATTTAATCTTATAACCGTTCTTCTGGAATTGGTTAATCAACCCTCTCATATTAATTGGGCGAGACCTATTTACAAATATGTATTCCACTCAATTTATGTGAGTTTTGTGGGACCAGTTTCACAAGTACGCTCCTAGTATTGATATGAAAAATTAAGCTCACCAAGCCACCAGTGGTGTACTTAAGAAGCAAGCAAGCCACAACTGAACCAAGCAACTGAGCGATCCAGTAGAGAATGCCACGTAGGAGTGTAATATTACCGCCGACGAAAGCACCGAAAGTGACAGCAGGGTTAACATGGCCACCGGAGATGTTAGCTCCGACGGAGACAGCAACAAAAAGCGCAAAGGCGTGGGCTATGGAGGCAGAGATAAGACCGGCCGGGGTGGAGCCACCACCGTCGGTCAACTTAGCAAAGGCCATGCCGGAACCTTGGCCGGCAAAAACAAAAATTAGGGTTGATATGAACTCAGCTAATGCCGCCTTGAGTGCATCGGGGTGGTAGGCTTCTTCGGCCCTTCCGACGGCGATGCGATTGAAAGGCATGTTTGGATGATCGGAAAAAGGAATAGAGATTGGGAAAGTAGAAAAGATTAGTGTAGAAACTAGAAAGTGCTGTGATGATATTAATCTACTACATCTCATATCTTTCATGCAGTGCCAACTACTTATATTCAATGCACAAGGAGATGTGTGACCGATTGTACCGGTGCCCGGTAAAAGTATTTAATAAATAATGTGGAATTTGTAAATGGTTGACAGCATGGACTGCTAAAAAATACGTCTGTACATGTGTATGTACTTATTCTTTTACTCAATCACTAACAGTTCATCATGTGTATATATAATTAGAAGAAATTTTCAAATGATAAATTATGAGTGATTGGATACAAAAATATGTATATACACGGGTACATCGATTTTCACCTAAAAATGTTATGTGATACTATGCTCTTTTATAATATATGATTTTTTAACTCTTTATTTTACCAAGAAAAATGAAAATAAGTGGTAGTTTTCTTATTATATCTTTTAATAATTTTAATAATATAATAAAATTTAAAAAGTTACATGTTTTACATTTAGAAATTAAATGATTTCTAAGTTATTCTTTAAAATATTAGTTGTTGATACAAAAAGAAGCTGTTAAATATTTTTATGATCTTTAGATATATGTTTTGTCTCTAAACATAAAAACGTTGGATCTGCTCTTATCGTTAAAAGAATTGTGTTTACGGCTCTACTTGGATTGGATTTTGGTTTGGGTTTGGGTTTGAGTTTGGTTTTAGATTTTGGTGGGAGAAGCTAAAAAGTGGGCGGAAAAAATTCAAATTCAAATTTTTTTTCTTCAAATTTTGACCTCTAAAATTGGCGGGAGATATTCAAATTCTTAATTTTTGAGAAAAAAATTTGAATTGAACGATTATTTGAAAAAAAATTTGAATTTGAATTTTTTCCGCCCACTTTTTAGCTTCTCCCGCCAAAACCCAAACCCAAACTCAAATTCAAACCCAAACCAAAACCCAATCCAAGTAGAGCCGCATATGAAAATAACTTTTAAAAAATAATTTTCAAAGGTAATAGAACATCACATATGAAGATAAGAGAGAGAAAAACATATTGGGAAACCAATAGAATAGTAAAAAAGGTTAACATAATTATTACAACACTTTTAAGTGACAAAAATATTATATGTCCCCGTGTATGTCCTTATTCTTATATCTAACCAATCACAATTCATCATTTCTATATATAATTGGAAAAAATATTTACATAACGAATTCTAATTGATTTGGTATATGAATAGGACATACATGATGACAGGCGATTTTCACTCTTTTTAACTTGGAATAAAGAGGTATGAGTTCGATATGCGCCTGATAAAAAATAAAAAGAAAAAAGAAAAGCCGAGGAAAGCCGAGGGAGTATTTGAATCTTCAATTTTTTAAATCTATAATATATAAAATTAGACAAAAGTTGAGGTAGAAATTTCATACTTTGACATGTGGCATTTTGTGGATTGTGGATCAATTAAAAATTTACATGTGACAACTTTATCATTAATTTACTCTTTAAATTACTTATCCATGACTTATAATCTTCAACTCTAATTTTAACTTGTTATGGAGATAAAAATTTGAGAAGATTTCTATAGCTAATGACTATAACTAATATTTATAAAGTTCATTAATATATTATAGTAATTATATTTATTTTATTGTTGTTTCTTTTTAAATGAAAAAGTTGAATGAGTTTTTATAAATAAAAAAGTTTAATTATTTTTTTTTAAATCAAGAAGTTCAATAGTTTTCAATTGTTAGGAATTCTAAAAGTCTTCCATCATAAATTTGATTTCATATTCTAAGAAAATAACATGTATATATGAATTCTAAAAGACTTTCAACAAAAAATATAGCTATGAAACTTAAATATAAAGGAGAAAATTCAGCTATAGAATTCATAAAGCTATCAAAATGTGTATTAATTAATTGTCATCATACATGAATTTACTACTTAAAGATGATAAGATACAAATGGAATATGTATCAATCAAAGAATTAATAACAACTAATAACAAATTTTTAATACATACTAGACGACACTTTCTTAATATTAAATCTAATGAAAATTATTTTATATAAAAAGGTTTTTCCCATAAAATATACATCGTTAAAAAAAAATTATTATTACAAATTAAACTAAATTATAACCCGCGCGACGTGGGGCTTAATTTCCTAATTGTTTTTTACAGCGAAGCATTGATGGATAAGGGTGTTGGTTGACTGACACGTGTCAGAAACGGATAAGGAGACGGACATATAACGTGCATGCCCTCTTTTGGTATTTTATCGCTCTCGCTTGATCTGGGAAGATCGAATGACATTTATGAAAATTAATACTTTCGTTTTTATCACACTAAACATCCTTTGTTCCACACGGCTTCAGTGCGGAACTTCTCTCGTCAGTTGGATTAAAATTGATTTAAAACGAACACATATTTTGAATCTCATAATATCTATTTTATTTTTACCGCGCGAAACACCTATTCTGAGTCGTTCCGTATATACTGAAAAATATTTGTTCCGCATAGGACTCGGACTGCATTTGTTCTTTTTTGAAAGAAAAACATTCTTTGTTCTTGTTATCATATTAAATACAAGTACTCAATTAGAAAGAAAAAAAAAACAAAATAAAAGTTCTATAGTAAATAGTGCGAGTCCCCCTCAAGAAATAAGGAAATAAATAAATGGTGCAAGTGTAGAACTTGCCCTAAATATGTGAAGAAAAATACATAGTACGAGAGTTGAGTGACTAAAACTTGCCCTAACTGTGTGAAGAATTTGTGTTAAGGCAGTAACAGACTCAAAAAATATACATTAGTGAGAGAATGTATTAAATTAAAATTTTAAACGTTCTGAGGGAGTGAAATGTAGTTTTTTAAAAAAGAAATCCAAAATAACGATATTGTTTCTTTAGAAAGATTAACTTTTTGAAGAAAAAAAATTGAGTGTTTTTTCTGGGTGAATCGTCTGTCCCCATCCATGTCCCAAACCAATTAAAATTTACTATATAAACATTTTTTCTAATTATATATATACAGGGTGAATTGTGATTAACTGGGAAAAGGGATGTGGATAGAAACGGGGACAGAGAATTTTTTGCTCTTTTTTCTTTGTCGTTTATCTTCTTTTATAATTAAATTCTTTTACGAAGTTTAAGACAAAAAATCAAATTAATATATTCTCCAATTTCACTATAAAATTTGAAGAATGTTGAATCAAACTATTTGAATTTGATCAAAGGTGTCCTTGTCCAGTGGGACAGATGTCAGCCCACAACCGATTGTGGGTTCAATACTCTCCGTCTGCGTGCGACAAGCTTTAATCTCCCTTTCTAGGACTATATTCTCCTCGCATGAGGCAGTTCTTTCTCCCTATATGGGACAACCGCCCAATCGGCCTTAAAAAAAATACTATTTGAATTTGTTGTTAAGATGTTAATTCAACTAAATTGTTTGTTTTACTCGATAAAATTTTGACAACGCGATGGAAATTTGAATTTAATATATAAAACGGTATTTGTTGATTGTTTTTCAAATGCTTATTCTTGATCCATGATTTATGGATGATTTCAATGATCATCAATTATTAAACTTAAAGGTGCTTATATATTCTTAGTCCTAGGCATATACTGCTTAATCTAATATTAAAGAATATTATCGAATGATTGATAATGGTTGGGCGGTTATGGAGCTTTTAAGTATGTTTATAAAATCCTCATGTAATTTTCATAATTATGCATCGCCACATATATGATTATTTTTTTTTCTTCCTTTCACTTTCATACTTTGTCCAGAGAATCATAGTTTGGTCTATGATTATGATGATTAATGTTTTGAGCGTATCCCCTATGAGCCTTAATATAAGATTTTCAGTACATATAGCAAAAATTAAGAAAAAAATATTAAGATATATATATATATATATATATATATATATATATATATATATATATTACTCTTTAAATAGAATTTGTGTTATACAAATTATATTTAAGAGAATAATATTAATATTTTGACTAATAAAATACTTTATATTTTAATTTTCGTTACATGTAATAAAATATTAGGTGTTTAGAAAATGGAGCAGCAATTATGTAAGACAACAAAGCGAGCTTGTCTTTGGTGATTTGTGTGTCTCATCCAACCACGACGATAAAAAGTGTCCTAACCCAGTGGGCCAGGTGCCTGCCCACGACTTTGAGATCGTGGGTTCGATACCCTCCGTCTGCGTGCGGCAAACTTTAATCTCCCTTTCTAGGGCTATCTCCTCCTCGTCTGAAGCAGTTCTCTCTCCCCTATATGGGGCAACCGCCCAATCGGGATTCAAAAAAAAAAATCCAACCATGATGGAGAGGACCCCTATGTATTATGTAAAGATTTCTCAATGCTTAAACCCTTTTTCTTTTTTTCTGACATTGTTTAGGGTACTGATAGGTGATTAAGAATTTAATCAATTAATTAGTTAAATTAGAGGTAAACTTGTAAAAAAATGTTAAATTTTATATGCTAATATAAGTGAAAAGTGTTTAATTTAAATTTTTAATCAAATTTACATTAGTCATGAGACTTCAATATCCAATGCAAATATTTTATTTATTATTGCCACGAGGTGGACAAAAGACATATCCTCTAGGGATGTCCAAGGAGGCAAATATCCTCTCCATTCTCCCCCTACCCCAACCCCCACGCCATTCTACCCCCAAGAAATATATTATATTTAACGCAGAGGCTGCTATCTTCATGTAATATTGAAACTATACTTCAATTAATGAATAACAAAACAATGCAATACTTGACATCAGCAGAACAGCTGAATAATGCAGTAGGCACTGTGATTCTATAAATTAAAAAAATTCTATAAAAATTTTGACGTTTCTGAAAATATTAGGGGATAGAAAGGGAAAACGTCATATTTTTAGTGAATTTTTTTTTTACATATCACCACGTCATTCTCTTATGCGTTTGGTATTTTTGAGTATGTGGTCACCAAATTTTTTTAGCGAGTTCACTAAATTAATAGAATAAACTTAATCATTATATATGAACATGTAATTTAAAGTAAAAAATTTATAGTAAAAGTACGTGACCGCCAGGCCTTTGCATCAGTCGCTGGTCATATTACCACCATTTATTTTTACCAACACAATAATTCCTGACATAATTCGGTTGTTGCATACAATAATCTTCCCCGTGAATTGATTCCAAATTTCTAAATTTTCTAAATTTTGTTCATAGCCGAGTGAAACTTAGGCAATGGTAATTTTGAATATGTTATCTGTTTTAAGTGTATATATATTTCTGCTACGATAACTAGATCCGTCTCAATGATTTGGAAACCCCAGAGTTCTTTCTACCACATGTTCCCTACTATATTAATATATAATCTAATCGGTCTTTTCTCCGCAAAAGTTTATATAAATTTCCTTTCTTTATTAAGTAACATAAAACTATAAATTATTCTGAAACAAGATACTTAAAAAAAAGTCAATAATTTTTTTTGAATAGTTATTCCTCAAATAGCTTGTTATAGTTTACTGATAATTTATTTATACATGTGAACTAAAAAAGTGTTCAGCACTAGAGTCAAACCAAGTTAAGTTTCTATGTGGAGGAGAATAAAAGGCCTAAGTGCCCCCAATGCATAGTTCAGATGTTCTATCTACTACAAACAGTATTGTGTTAATATTATCTTCACTCATAGGGTGAGGGTGACACGAATCAAACTCTCGTGAGTTATTGGTATATATACGACTTTAGTAGATTCCGCTTGAGGCAAATGCCCTAGGAAGTAGAATTGATCAAAGTGCAGCAAAGTTAGGGAGTTACTTCCACCGCCAATTGAGATTTGAAACATGTGAATATTATAGTGTTACGCACTTTTGGAAAGACAGACAAAAGACACATGATTTCGAGTAATATGGATTGCTACTTTTGGAAAGCAGGCTCGCTTTTGATTGGTTCAAGGAAATCAATAATCCGACACTTTTGTGTGTGGACCTAAGTGGAGTTATTGCAAGTGCTGTGGGACCATTTCTAGAGCCTACGTACGAACAGTTCCTAATCTAAACCGTTCATTAGATTACCAAACTCAAGTCATTAGAAGCATTCCTTTTCTCCCTTCTCTCTCTCTCTCTCCCTTGGGAGAAATTTTATTTTGATAGGTTACTAAGTTTGATAAGTTACATATAAACCAATGAGTGCAATACACATAGGAAATAGAATTGAAGAGAATTGATATAAGTTAATTTCTCTTTCCTACGTGTACTGTACTAATTGGCTTGGATGTAAGTTATAAGTTAATAACCTACCAAGATAAAACTACTCCTCCCTTGGCGTTCCTGCTTTCTCCTCTGCCTCTGGCTAGATTTGGCCATTGGCTCTGGCCAATGGTTAAATTTTGGGCAGTTATCTACTTTTGTTTATTTTTTATATATCTATTTTGTACCACAAATCATATGATAGCTTTTTCAAAGTGTTTTTTTCAAGATTCAAGACATGGAGGTTACATCTGTCTTAGATCTTCACAGGTTTAGACGTGTTGGCTCAATCCCTAGGAGAAATCTTTCAACCCGGACTTGATTTGGGCCCTTTATCAACTTTCTACATCTTTCCGAGGCAATTTGTAGGACGGTTGATACGCCCATGGTCCTATAAATTGTCGATCTTTAAGGAAGATGTTGAAATTGAGGTAATCCTGCCTCTGTGGTTCAAGGATTGCGATGGATATGCTGCGAAGAAGAAGATTATGTATTTGTTTATCTTACTAGTTTTTAATTTAGTATCTCCTAACCACCCAAGTTTTCTTGGTTGTGACTTTCGTCTGTTATCATGATTTTTTAAATCATTGTATAACTTTTATTTTCTTATAATTTCAGATTTTTCTTTGATTGTAATGACCTCGGCTACATTGTGATTAATGAAAAATTTCTTATTCATAAAAAAAAAAAAAAAAAAGGAGTCATTAGAAGCATTCTTACAGTATATTTAGATTGGAATTTTACATCTTTCAACTAAGATAACCATTCCGAATTTATTAATTTTTTTTATATCAAATGCAAAATATAGAAAGTATTAAAATTGACAAAAAGTAGAACAAATTTCAGTTCATATTTTAACCCAACTACAACCTTAAGTCTGCGAACTTTTTGAATTTATAGATGAAATAAAATATAATGTATTATTGAAAAGAATTAGATCTTCCATTCATTGTGCAGAACAAATATATCCAAGGGATAGTTGGAATTCGCGTGGGAGTTCAATCAGGTAAAACCAATGATTGAAGGCATTGGGCGCAACGCCCTTGACATATTTTCAAACTTTAAATGGGTAGGATGGGCAGTTGTTTTGTTGAGTCGCCCCACGAAATCAAAAGCTTCTCGTGAGCCATTTTTGATAAGCAAAATTGGCGATGCAGGATGAATCGGAAGCTGATTTACGATGGCTACTTGCGCGCTAATCTAGATACCATAAAGTTTGTTATCGATTAAGACAACAGTAGAGTGATCATGGGAGTCGGAATCCGTTAAGGAGTGTGTAACAATTCATCTGTCGAATCAACTAGCCCCGAAAATGAAAAAAGATGAGAAACTCAAAGTCTATATATACAGAGGTATCACAATTTGCATATCTAATCTAGCGTAGTGAACTTATCACTTGCGACGATAGGTCCCGACACCCTCTCCCTTCGCTCCAACAATAATAATTTATTTTTTTCAAATCCTTTATCTCCCACGAGTTCTAATCATGGATTATTTGTTCTTTAGATGTTATTTTTGAGGTTAAATGGAGGCCCAAAAGTCCGAAGAAGAGGTTTACAGATCCTGACACTTAGGAGTAGGGCTGTCAATGAGATACAAAGATGCAAATCTAGACTCACATTTAATAGACTCAAATATGATATAAGACAATATTTTTTGGATCCAGCCATATATAGATTTGGGCCCAACAAAAAAAAAAAACTAATATGAATCTAATAAGATCCATATTGGACCCAATAGACTCAAGAGATCCAACAAACCCACAAGAGATCCATATTGGCCCCTCATGCCCTCCACTCTCTAAAAAAAAACAATCTGGGCTAATCTAAAAAAAAAAAAAAAAAAGGAGCTAGGCTCACATTAGGCTTGTTTTATGCCTTTTGTTCAAATATGATTTTTTTTAGCGTTTATTTGTAGAAAAAATTATATTATTTTATATAGGAGTGTGCATTCGATATATGGTTCGGTTTTCCAAAACAAAATTTCGGTATTCGATTCACTTTTATAATATTTTATAAAAACTAAATTGATTCAAAATTATATGAAAACTAAATATCGAATACCGAAATTATTTCGAAATTATATGGAAATCAAATATCGAATACCGAAATTTATGTCACCATTCATTATTTTTAATTTTTAAAAAAAACCGACATTTTACAAATTTTTATTGGAGAAACAGAAAATGAGAGAAAAAATAGAACATAATATTTTTAATCTCACAATATAAGAAACACAATAACAACAACCTCCTTCCGGTGATGGGCTCCACACCTCCTCCACCATTCTTTATCACCTAGGCAAAAGGTATATATATATATATATATATATATATATATATATATATATATATATATATGTGTGTGTGTGTGTGTGTGTGTGTGTTTCCTATTTTAAAACAAGAAATTATTTTTCCCACAGATTTTTTTTTCTTGCCCATTTACAGGAGGGATAAGACAAGCCCTTCCTTGTCCTTGTGACGAAGAAGTTTCTTGAATCAGACTAAAAAAAAAAATCTTTTTTAAAAATCAAAATCCCCCACTTTTTTTTTTTAACAAAAAAAAATCAAAAAGCCTAATACATTTTTAAATTAATATAAAAAACAAATCAAAATTACCTTCTTTTTTTTATCGGAAAAGAATGGAGAAGAAAACGTGATTTCCTTTTTTTTTTTTATGCACAATTTGATTTCATTTTAAATCTCCAGATCATAATGAACGTACAAGGCTTGAGGGAAATTGCCATGATCACTTTTTAGGGTTTGTTTATGGGTAGACCCAGGCCCATTGAGACTCAATATAGTTGGGTCCAGACCTTAATTAAAAATGTCTATACCCAATATAGTAAGACTTGGATTCAAATTTTTTTATAGTGAGTCTGGGTCTGGATCCTAAATTATGGATCCAATAGGCCCATTTGACAGCCCTACTTAGGAGCTTTGTTTGAGGGGCCGTTTAATTTGGGCCTAACAGTAGCTAATTTTAGGATGGGAATGGATATGGTCCTTGATTAAAAGCAGGATAACTTTCAGGTTCACTTAATGTATCTAAGCCCATATTTCGAGTAAAAAACACATAGGCGCCTTTGTAAAGCAGGTCCAGTTCTTAACCAAAGGCTCCACTTCCCCTACATGTCTGTATCGACCGCTCAGACTTCACAACGTGGATATTTTCTTCAATTACATACACATTGAGAATTATGAATAGTTAGTTACAAAAATGTGGATATACATAGGGAAAGATGATTTTGCCATTTAAGGCACTACCAAATTCAATATACCATCAAAGATTGACACTTTTAAGGATGATGGGCTGCCTGTGGTGACTCATTCGGTTCATTTGAGCGGCCTAAACTTTAAAAAAGAAAAAAAAAGTATTCCTATGTTAACACGATTTGGGTTCATGGGTAAATTCGGACCTACATCAAATTTTACTATGTAGTTTAAATTTATTTTATTTTATCGATAGTCCAATTTAAAATAATTAACAATTAGTAGAGCATTTAATAAGTCAGAGTAGAGCCTATTGTATACCCAAATTCAATTGGGTTTCACTAAGCTTCGAGTTCTGCCAATGAAATCAGAGAGAGGATTGAGTTAAATTTCAATTGCCGGTGAGCCCATGATTACTAATCCATACAAATTTCGGTCCAAATTGAATTATATACATGTTAATGTCCAAAATGATACAAAGCGAAAGATTGCAGTATTCCTTTATCAGTTTAAAAAGGGGGAAATGAACCCCGAGCTCTGGGGCAGCTGGTTGGAGCTGTTACATTCCTCACCGTTGACGAGTGTTCGATTCCCTTGGGGAGCGACTCTTGTGGGATTTTCCCACGGTGGTATGGATCCGTGTAAAAGAGCAGTATGGGCCAAACCCTCCCCCGCTAGCGGTAACGCTACGGGCCAACCGCAGGTCGAGCCCGAATTAGTCACCACGCAGGCGGTGGACATCGGGTGCCCCTCGGGGTAAAAAGGGGAAATGATATTCGGAAAAAGAATTTGGAGCAAATGTGGAACAATCTCCTAGAAGAAATACGGGTTTTGTTTCTGGCCGCAACATGTTCGGTCCTGCTTAAGGGTGTTCTTGAAAAATCAAAATCGACCAATTCAAACAGATTTTTCGGTTTGAGCGGTGCATTGTACTTGGTTTCGGTTTGGATTAAATTATAATCAATATATTTTGTATCTCATTGTAAACCGAATAACCAAACCAAACCGAACCGATACAAACCGAATGCATCGATTTGAATTTTTGAATGGTTTGGATTGGTTTCAAAATTTTCAAACCGAATATTTCTATTTGGTTTGAAAAATGTGTAAAACCGAACCAAACCGAACCATGAACACCTCTAGTCCTGCTTATGAGGTCAAATAAATACGTTTTAAGATAAAATATTTGAATTCAATCTCATCGATATTGTTGATCTTATAAAAAAATGGGATCGATCAAATTCTATAAACTCTGATTCATAGTGATCATTTATCAAAAAATAACTTTAATTATCAAATTATTGAACAACACTGAGCACTTTACTTATGATTACTTATGAGTTCAATACATTGTGTTTAATTAGGAGAAAATTTGATATTTCTTACTCATTAAAATAGTATTTATGGTATGTAGGAGATGATTCTGGTTCCACCTCTACTCAGGGCTGTCCTGACATTTCGGAGGCCCTGTGCGAAAATTAAAAATGGGGCCTTTCGTATGAACATTAACATTTTCAACTCGTTACAATTTTTAAAATAAACAAAATATGACATTATAAAACTACAAAATATGCTTTCTTCGAGCATTGGTGGAGGCAAAATCGTCAATAATAGTTGGACTATTAGAGTAATGGACATGGATGGATACATGGTAGCTTGGATATTTAAGCTGGACTTAACATATAAACAGGTTATATTTAAAAAATTTGGGCCCCCTCTGTACTGCGGTTGCACCACCTCCATTCCCTCTCAGGCCGGCCTTGCCTCTACTAGATAGACAAGATAATTAGTGAGGCGGCGTATTGGATTAGAATGATTAGATGAATGATTAGCAGTGAGCAGGAGGAGTGGAGCTCAACCCATAAAACACGTTCTCCTCAATAATTCATCACTTCACATTCTCTCTCTCTCTCCAATGGAGTGTGGAGTGGATTATTAAATTAATTAAAGACTTGTTGAGTAATTAAAGGCATATATATAAAACGTAGACTACAAAGTAGCCTCCACCGCCACTACATATTACAGACATGCTTCACTCTTCTTACTTCTATACATGGCTGAACTTTCAAGTTTCCAATCCAACCTTAGCTTAGTTGTATTAATTATTCTATATTTTTAGCTATATATTCTTTATTCAAATATTGAGTGGAGCTACTATATATGCAATGCACGTAAACTCTCCATACGTAAGGAACAAAAGATTTGTCATTAGTTGTCCCATTTGTAAGCATGACGATCATGTGTTTATTTTTTTTCTTATAATTTTCACTATATATGTTACGCTATATATATATTTTTTTAAAATAATATAAATACAACTTGATAGCATGTTAATAATGAAGTACAATATGAGAACATGCGATAAGAATAGGAAAAAAAAAAACCTCTTGAAATAAAATTAAAAGCGATACGAATGTACTAAAAAAGTTGCGCACTATTCTTTTTATATATAACTCTTTTAAATTATTTTTGGTTAAGCGTTAGGGAATGTCTCTGCCCACTTGTATGCAAAGTTAGAATTGAGTAGTGGTGTTCGCAAGGGCAGCTCAGTTGGTTACCGGGGTGGTAGATTATACACAAAAACGCATGATCAAATCTTGACAGTCGCAGTGTGAAAATTTCAATCCTTCAATGTGAAGGTGAATTCTTGTGGTGGGCTAAGACAAGTCCTCCTAACTGGTCGGGCCGCTGGGTCTCCTTGATTTACATTCTCCAAATTCTCTATCGGACTGTATCGGACTAGAGAGTGGGGGTAAAGATGATGTCATATTGGAGTACTAATTTTCCGGCCGAAGAAAGGCAAATAATGCTTTTCTTTGATTAATTGGCTTACTAAGTCTAAATATATGCTGGCGGCCGACGTTACGTGCCTCTCATAACCAAACAACCATCCCAGAATTGAAGTACAGATTGTTACGTTAAGAATATCAGTTTTATTCTTCACTTCATACGATATGCCAACTCTAACAACTCACTCCTTCTGTAGCCACCGCCCATCAATTATTTCCTCATTTAGTAGGACTATATTTCTTTTTTTTCTCTTTTTCTTTTTTATTAAAAATATATAAAATCAAAAAAATAACAACTTAATCCAATTGGAAATCCAACACATTTAATCAATCTCTCTATTGTAATATGTTGAGTATATATAAAGAGTGTATTTGGATTGTGTCTGACTAGTGTTTGAGTTTGTTTGAAACTCAAAGTGAGGTTAAATTATCTTTGGATTCAGTCTGAAAATGAAAAGTGAAAAATTAAATTATTTATAATTTGGTTTCAATTTGAAATTGATGTGAAATGGGCACTGGAATGTTAGTTTGAGATTCAATCCAGCTAACCCAAAAACTTCTCTCATTGGAAAAAAAAACATTTGTTTTGCATTTTACTTCTTTAATTGTTTTTTTTTGTTTTGTTTAAATATATGGTCTTAAAAGTTAGAACATGGATTGTTCAACTGAGAAGTTAAATCATGTATTAAAGTAGGTATGGTGTTTCCATGGGCAAATTAATTATTCACTCCTTAATTCAAAACTACCTGTCATATTTTTACTTAGTAGTACTATAGTAAGGCTTAGAAAGTATTTTATCATAATTACGTGACCATTTTACTTTTATTAATCAAAGTGATTAAGTGCTATTTATGTATCAGTTGAACTAATTACCTCTAGTAAATTAAAGAGGGTTAATTAAGGAGGTTCATTTATGAATTTTTAGTGGTGAATATGTGTTGATTTTGAAAAACAAAATGATCCAAAATGAAAAAAAAAATGTAAATATTCAATTTTGAACGAGTCTCAAAATCAAATGTCAAAGTAGTTTACTTTGAAATCTCTCCAAATAATTTTTTTTTATGGAAATATATAACTGAAAATTTATTCAAAGGACCTTCAAACAATTATTTTCCTTTCCTTTGACTTTAAAACAATATTACACCAATTTGTATAAGTTGAAGAAGCATATGTATTGAGAGCTCATTTATTGTACCTAGCCCAATGAACCGGTTACTCAAAGATTCGTCACACACAAATAAAATACAATCTAAATTTTATTATTCTTGACCAGAGATGATTCTAGGGCAGGTGATAGTCGCCCCGAAATTTTAAAAAAATACTATTAGATATAGTAAATTTGATATGTAGTTTGAAATATTTGATCAAGTTCGTCCACAAATTTTTTATTTATTTATTTATTTTTACAGTTTTTATATGTAGTTCGGCATACTGTTATACTTTTTCGCCCCAATAGACAATTCTGTCTTCGTCCCTATTCTTAACCCAAAAAATGACGAAGTCTACTTTTTTAAAATGTATATATTTTCTCAAGGATGTAAGCTCCACGCACTTATGTGTCATATCATTAGTATCAATAAACGATGATATTAGGATAATTGACCTCTAGTCAAATTACACTCTTTAGTTATGATGAAAGTAAAATGTATATATTCATTTTGGGAGGAAGTAACATTGATATAGTAATTAAGTTTCCAATATGCTTGTTGAAAGATCTAAATTTTTACCAATAAGTTCTTTTTTAGTGTATTCAAGATAAATTAAGTGCAAGAGTTTAAGGTACATTTTGAACTCAGAATTCATTTATTATTATTATTACTATTATTACTCCAATTGGATCGGAATTCATTTATTTTGTTAAAAGAAAACCACATTAAGTTAGATAAGTGCTTTTAATATCCAACCCATTAATACCTTCCAAAACCTAATGGATACGTGATACGTGGAGTATTTGAGATCTGCATGACCTGTACTCTAATTTTTTTTTTTTTTTTGAATAATTTCTTAACTATCATTAATAATATCAGTATTAACATAGAACTCGATATTACTCCAATAGAACTTGTACTTTGGTTTGAACCTACCTATTACAATTATGGCCATTTTTTTTTTTTACGCCACGATGGGCGATTGCCCCACATTGGGGAGAGAACACCCTAGATAAGAGAGAATAAAACTTACCGCACCTCAGGCGGAGGATATCGAACCCGGGACCTCTAGGTCACGAGCCGACCAATGCTCCACTGAACTATTGGCCTCTTCGATACAATTATGGCCACTTGAGATGGGGATATCTTCCGGGGATGTAGCCTATATAGTTCAAATTTCAAAACATGAGATTGCTGATCCCGAGATTACTCGGAAATTCGACAAAATTTTGATGTGAACTTTTTTCCTCAAGAAACGTGTGAATATTCCGTACTTTATACTCTAACCTTAATCATTGGTAATCCAATTGATTCGGTTATCGTACTGAATACTAAAAATTCACTATATATTATACATTATTTATTATCGTAATAAAAAATTTTAGCTGTTCAAATTTTTTAAAAATAAATAAGGATTGTGATTTTGTAATATTTTTTGCATAAAATTTGTGTTAAATACCTTAAAACATATGTTGAATAAGAGAGAACACATATTACATAGAATTTAATAACTGTCTTAAAGTCTATAACACCCGACAAAATGTATCAGTATTATTAGGGGTGTGCATTAGGTATTCGATTCGGTTTTGTAAACAAAATTTCTGAATTCGATTCGCTTTTTTAACGTTTTATGAAAGCGAACCAAATCAAAATTTTACGAAAATCGTATACCGAATACCGAAATTATTTCAGTATGGTTCAGTTCACTTCGCTTCGGTTTGTACTGAAATTTTATTTTTTCTTGTGGAGCTCAACTTAATAAAAAATAGACAACGCTAAAATTATAATGCACAATTAAAATAAAAACAATAAATCAAAAATTAAGAATAAAAATACATTTTTACAACAATAACATAACTCATTAAGTCCCCAATCATTCGGGTATTGACGGTAACATTTGACAATAAATACACAAAGTATCTGCTTCCCGAATGTTACTGAAACAGATGGATGGAAGACATGTCTAAATAATATTAATAATACGTATAAATATAATACATTTTTTAATAATAATAATAATTGGTCTATTCGGTACTTCAGTCATTCGGTTTTTAAAAATTGAAAATCGAATACCAAACCGAATTATTTTGATTTTTTTAAAACCAAACCGAATAAATCAAACCATATAGTAAAATTCGATTTGATTCAGTTCGATATTTCGGTTTAACCGAATAGTGAACACCCTAAGTATTATCGTGGCGGTAATCCAATTATTAGCTTCATTATGAAATCACAAAGCCGGCGTGATTTTTGGGTCATAACAGAACTGTTCTACATTTTGTAGAGCATAAGGTGAGCCGGTCAACTGCACATGCAATTGCCCGAAAAATCACCTAAACAAAACCAGGGCGTGATACTGGGGTGGGGGCGACGTATGGGACGTGGCCACTTTCTCTCTCACATAAATTCACGTAGGGACCCAGCTGAAAAATATCTTACAGGTGGGTCCCCTGCAGGGAATTTATGTGAGGAGGTGAGCGCCATGTCCCCATAGGGACCTGATCCCACCTTGAATTTTTCCAACAAAACCCACTCTTCATTTCTCTCTATATATTCCTCATTAATTAATTCTCCATTCATTTCAAGCTTGTTTAAATATAAAATTAATAGTCAAGCACATTATATTCTTCTGAAATACACTGAATTAATCTCAAGTCTGTAACTGTTGAATAAAATTTAAGATAACTTGTTAGAGTTAAAACTTCTGCATTAAAGAGCAATGAAATAGTGACACTAGTTAGAATTAAAAAGCACCCTTTATTATTAGATGGTAAGTAATGAGTTCCATTCACACTGTTTTAAAGCAATATATTAGTACTTCGATTAAGTTAAGTTTTTTTTTTCTTTCTTTAGAGCACCCGTATTACCCCATAAGTGAAATTAGTCTAGATTTTATTATTTAATTGCACGAGTAAATTTTACTTTTCTAATAGCTCAATACTCTTTTAATATGTTGTCATAATAAAATTCAGATATGTAAACTCGTTTTGAGATTAACAATTTGTTTACCAAGTGTTTCAAACTGCTAATATATAACCCCTCCCTTTGGAAGCGGGAAAAATATGTGTGGTGCCAGGCTTGCACTCTAATCATCCACAAGGAATCGTTGGCAAAAAGTAGTAATGAGTTTGCTTGAAAGCCAACCGAATCTCACTCCTTTCTTGACTTCCTCATGCTTCTTATCTTCCCCCTCTCTCATATGAGTATCATATGAGTATGGCTAGGTTGTATAATACGTTTTTTTAATTATGTAAGAAATAATTTTAGCCGTTCAGAATATTAAATAAAAAAATTTATAATATAATTTCGGAACCCTTCACTTGAGCTATTCTCGTTGGTGAAATGGGATTATTTATTGGCTCTGCCGATTGAGGATAAATAACCTATTCTTGATTGGTAGCAGCAGTAGCAACATTCCCTTCTTTGAAGCATTACTACCGAATCAGTAAAGGCAAGTGGTCCCTTCCCTTTTCATGCTTTAATTGAAGCTTGAATGCTTAACGCCCATGCTTCTCCATATTTTTTTGATGACACCCATACTGATTTTTAAACAAATGTTACGTAAGACAAATGTTAAATGTTCAAAGACAAGTATTTATAATGAGAGAATACATGTGTCTATATCGAAAGAAAACATATTTCATAAAATTGAACATACGTCAAAAAACATGTTTCATATATACTGAAAAAACAGTATTCTGCACTATAACCAGAAGTCATCTCTTTTCTACTCGTAAACCAACAATTTTCTATATATATATATATATGTGTGTGTGTGTGTTCGCGCGTGCGTGCATCACTATTTCTCGGGAAAGTCTGGCATAGGGCGGCCCTTGTGGGTACGGCCCACACTCCTCTCACAAAAATTTAGACAGAACCCACCTGTAAGGTAGATCCCGCAGGCCTCCATGTCTCACAGGTATCCACAAGGTCCGTCCCATAGGGAATTTTTCCCTATTTCTCCAACCATCACCTCCCTATTTTGCTTTTTAAGAAAGAGAAAGATTAGTGGACACCACAACAAAAATTACGGTTACTATTATTCACGGGAGTTATAGTTTAGGGCGGATAAAAAAAAAATAAAAAAAAATACCTTTCACCAATAGTCACTTCTACTCTTACTTAAAATTCCCCCTTATATAACTTCCTCTTCTCACTTACATTGTTTCCTAATTTAAGTTTCTTCTCTTCTTCTTAATTTCTTACAAGAAGAAGAAAAAAAAAGTTTAATGGAACTTCAAGAAGATCAATCTTATATCCTAAAAGGAAAGCGTAGCAAGCGACAACGACCCGTTTCTCCTTTTGCTCTAACCATGGGGCCTACCAGTTCCTACAGCAGCAGCGGCGGCGGCGGGGGTTATGGTGATTCCGGTCTAACCGCCTCGCCTTCTTTTAATTCAGGCGAAATTACGACTACGCAAAGCAACAGTAGTACTGTAGATGAAGAAGATATGGCCAATTGTTTAATTCTATTGGCTAAGGGTCGTCACTCCCAATCCCGAAAGTCGTCGCCGGAATCCATTAAGATGGCCGGCGGCGGCGGTGAGGTTTACCAGTGCAAGACGTGTGATCGAAGCTTCCTTTCTTTTCAAGCCTTGGGTGGCCATAGAGCAAGTCACAAGAAACCTAAGGTAATATTAACAACCTCGGAAGATCAGAAGAAGACTAAGTTAGTATTCAAAGATGAAAGTACAACTTTGTCCCTACAAATCCCAAGTAGAGATAACAAATCAAATTCAAGGGTACATGAATGTTCTATTTGTGGTGCTGAATTTAATTCTGGTCAAGCTTTGGGTGGTCATATGAGGAGGCATAGGCCGATGCCTCCGGCGGCGACTACAAGCAATAATAGTCAGGACGATTATTATTGTAAAGAAGTGAAGAAACCAAGGACATTATTGACATTAGACCTAAATCTTCCGGCACCGGAAGATGATCATCAGGCCAAGTTTCCATTCGGATCAAAAGAACAAGTTATTGTCTTCTCAGCATCTCCTTTGGTTGATTGTCATTACTAAATTACCCCTTTGTTATTATTCTTTTGTAAGAATTGATCAATATCAGATCAAGCATAGGAAATTTGTTAAAATATTGATAATACCATATTTGTTACACACATTCACAAATTTGATTTATTGATTTTACATAATTCATATTCTTCAGAAATGCTTTTCCTTTCCAATACTATTTTTGTTATGTTGGGATTACATGATACTTATAATTTTAAAAATATTGTCGTAAGGATTGATTTATTGTTTACGGAAAAAAAATTGTGTCTCAAATATGAAATCTTACAACAAATATTCAAACACATATGTGGTAGATCTTTCAGTGCAATTCGCTAGTGATTTTCGTTAATGAGTGAAAACATTATCAAGTGATTGTAACTCTCACCTTGAAAATACTAATTTTCAACTACTGGCTAAATCTCTATCATCACATTTGTACTAAAGCATCCTCCTGTGTATTTAGTTTGAGAGTAAATCAAACCCAATGTTCAGAATTTAGTTTCAGTGTTGACACTCATTTTTATCAGCACATACTGATACAATCCTAATTGACACATAAGTTTAACCATACGTTTAAGTTTTTAAATCAATTAATACATTCATTAGTTGTTCTATTTAAGAATAATAAACTTGTTTTTTAACTGTTAAATCTAAAATCAATTATAAAAATGTGTCATACTATGTTGAATAAGTGAGTGTGAGCACTGTAACTGGCCGATCTCCATGTTTGGAGATCAGAAATTTGTTTCTTCTTGTGCAAGAGTGTACCAGCATAACCAAGTGATAGTAAAAGAGAAGGTAGTTGGTCAGTGAATGAGTGTGAAAAGACCAGAGGGCCCCTTTTGGAAGAGGGAGATGATAGGCCAGCAAGAATAGAAGATTAGGACAGAAAAGGAAAGGGGGTGGTTGATTAAGATTAGCCACCATCACTACCACCACAGCTAAAAGTGGGGTGGTGGATTAGGTTATGTTGTTTCATTCACAAGAAAGCTGCATCTTTCATGTTTCTGTTTTCATTTAAAATCGCTAACAAAATTTAACGGATACGGTGCAAAGTAGTAGTCAGTGATTCTGTATGGCCGCGGCTATAGTGTTGAACATTAAAAGTTCAGTACATATTGCACGTCTTTTTTGATAGGTGTTATAATTTTTTAGACGAGTAGTTTTATTTTGAACGAGTAAGTTTAAAAAGTCATACCTCTTCCATTTGGATTGACACTTTTGATCTACGTGTATTGCATATATTGGTTTGGATATAAATTTTAAACTTATTTACTAGCCAAGATAAAACTGCTCATTTTAGACAAATGTTACATTATATGCAAAATGTGTTTTATCCTAATTAATGATGTCATAACAAATGTAACACATATTTTACGCAACAAATTTATAAAATCACATTACATGTTCACTACTAAAAATATTGAATTGTCGAATTTTTTATCCGATGATAAAAGAATATTCATTATATTTTGAATTTTCTGTGTTCACACTGTAGTCGGGTATACTTTGTATAACTAACTACTGCCTTTCCCTTCCTTTTGTGGATATCCAATCCACCAGTGCCGGTAGTTGGGGCTGTACTCCTTTCCTTTTGTGCTGTTATAACATGCCTTATTACAGAATTTCACGAAAAGGTATAATATTTTTCTCTTTTAAAAACAAATCACCTCTAACGCTTTACAACACATGACAAGAGTAGTTTGTGCGGTTCATCACAGTTTAGTGGTGGACTAATCAGATGAAGAAAAAAAAATTGTTAGGCCGAGTGAGGGTTTGAATCTTGTTCAGTAAATTGAGATTTGACATTAATTTTGCGTGTCGGTATACAAGCACTTCTCTAAAAACTTTTAATTCATTACACATTATATGGTTTACACTTCACTATTAAAATTTTAGGGACGAGACTATAGAAACACTCATAATAGAGTGTAATTCAAAAGAAAAAAAATTGTGAGTTCGAGACTTATCACTGCAACACTACAAAAAGGTCGTAAAATCAAGTATATGAAGATAGAAAACTAACCTATTACTTAAATCGTATGCTATAATGGACTATAGTATTATAGAGATCTGGTTCATAAGATAATTTTTTTTAATCAACTCTTGGTGTACTAAAACTATTTAGTATACTAGTAGTTAGAAGAATTTTTTGGAAAGTGACGGAAGGACATATAGATATGTAATCTTTCACAAGGAGAAAAGAAAAGCACGTATAATAAGTTCTTATACATTTTCGATCTGGAGTCACATATTTATAATATTCTAAAAAATTACGAGTACCTATTCAGCAAAAAAAAAAAAAAAAAAAATTACGAATACCCACAAGACATATGTGCATCTTAAAAGTGCAATACAATCAGCATAGGTAACAGTGAGGACTAGAGTACAATCTCTTCCTTTTCTCTTCGTCTTTTTTTAAAATCAAGGGTAATGCTTGGTGATTATGTATTTAACTAATTAATTGGTTAAATTGAGAACAAAATTATAAAAAACACCGTTGAATCACTTATGTCAAAAGGAATTGAATAATGTTTAATTTGAATTTTTAGTCAATTTTAATTAATTTTGCTTAGTCATAAAACATTACCCTACATCTACTGTTTTCAAACCTAGATTTTTTTTTTGGTGAATAAACCTATATCTATGAATATGTCTGTCAATTGAGCATATTGAGTCTAAAATATTGGGTTCAAACCCATGCCCGCTCAATTGAGACCCAAGTTGGATTTCTATTGGATTGAGTTTAGATATTTTTAACTAGAGTCCGGACTCAACCACATTGAGTATTGGATCTAATTTGGATCCGCTCATTAATTTTAATTATAATCAATTTTATCGATCAAAACGTGAATATTTTTTTTAAATAAAATAAATAACGATTATTAGCAAAAAAAATTGAAAAAAATATGTACTGTTCATTAATATTAGCATCATATCATTGGGTTCTTATAAAACAGAATAAAATAATAATTTTAATTGGGTCTTTGGGTCTATACCATTATAATTTAGACCCACAACTCTTGGGTCACATACTTGGCTTGAATCTTACCCATATGAGTCCAGACACAATCTAAATCTGAGCATATAAAATTTTTTCTAGACCCAAGTTGGGTCTTATGAGTCTGGATCTAGATCTGCGCTCTTGAGTCCAATTGACAGGCCTATCTATGAACACCTTAACCAGTCGAGGTCTGAAAATGAGGTTCAATTTTAGTCAAATCAATACTTGAATTGAGTTTGGTTTGTATTTGATTTGGATTGAAACTCAAACTGAGGTTCAAGTTGTCTTTAAATTGAGACTGAAAATGTAACATGAAGCATCAAATCATATAGGATCTGATTTAGGTTTGATACTGATTTGAAATTGAGACCAGAATCTCAGTCTGAGAGTCAACCCAAACAGTCCCAAGATGTCTGGAGTGCCTTGAAAAAATCTCGAGTTCTTTTTTTAAGAATTTACCTGCAATTGGAATGAAAGAATCTCTGCTCAAGGCAAAGAGATCATAACCTAAGGAAAAACTAGGTATAAATTTGACTTATTAATCTAGGTCTCTCTCTCTCTCTCTCTCTCTCTCTCTCTCTCTCTCATAACTGTCAAGAATTTATTCAATAAAAGTTACCTTTTTTCAATTGCGCGAGCCGCGGGGTGCCGCTCGTTCTTGATGAACCTACGACAAACGTTACGAGACCAAGTGTCGCGCGAATTTTCTTAGAGGTGGATTTGTTGAATCGGATATGCACACGTGTATGGATTGCACACCCGAGGTCAGGGAAGGAATTTTGGTAAGAGATAGAGTACGAAAATCTGGCCGGTTACTGCTCTTGTTGTTGGAAAATCGGTCACCATAGTTTCGAGTGCAGGGGTATGGCGGATCCGAGGGCTGATGTCACTGCTAAAAAAGCTGACGTCATAGCCCAAAAGAAAATTAATGCAGGCAGAATAAAGGTTCCGCCGCGAGTTTTGTTGTCCAGTCGGATAGTAAGAGGTCCGCTGAGGCAGCAGGAGAACAATGGCGGAGCCCAGCAAGTTGCTGCTGATGGGCCTAGGATTGAGAACCCACCCCAGGTTGGACCAGTGATTTCGAGTGGGTTGGTACAGAACAGTGCACAAAGCGGGTCGGGGGAGACAGCACATTCCCTAGCCATGACAGAGCCGGTCTTAGAGCCCCGGGTTTGTCAAAATTAGATTGAGATATCGGATACTGTAATGGCGTCTGGGCATCTTAACTTGATAGGGAGCTCTGGAAAACCGATGGTTATTGACAGAGCCGGTCTCGGAGCCCCGGGTTAGTCAAAATTAGATTGAGATATCGGATACTGTAATGGCGTCTGGGCATCTTAACTTGATAGGGAGCTCTGGAAAACCGATGGTTATTGACAAGGAGATTGAAATTGGAAATCCAAATGAGGAAATGGAAAATTTTATTGAAGAAGATATCGAGGCGGCGGCGGCGATTTTGGTTGATGTACTGGGTGAGGATTGTGCACTGCCGTCGGTGGTGGTGACTGCATTGCTTGATGAGGCGGCGAGTGGGACTGTGGATGAGCTGGAGTCGCTTGAGGAAATCCTGGGGGCCCAAACTCCGCCGAGGAATCAGTGGGTGATGGAGGAGAATCGCAGTTCTCAAGAAGATTTTGAAGACTCGACGGATATGCCGGATTTGCAAACGGACGCGGGGGATGCTGAGGATCCTTCCACTCCACCCGTCCAGACCCGCGAAGAAACCTTTGGCTCGGTTGGCCCAAAGACAACCGGCCCATCAGTTTTGGTTGTAGAGAGCTTCAGCCCACCATCAAATGAAGTAGCACTAGAAGAATTGGGTCTCGGACAAAAACCATCACCAGTCCGTCCTATAAAAAAGAACGTACAACCAGAAACTTTTTATGCTAGCAAACTAAATGCGCCAACGAATACTTCTTTTTCAGATCGCCACGAATTATTTGCAAGTTTTCGAGATTTTAGTAAACGTATAACTGCGCCCACTTTAATAGGACATGTTGAAATAACTGCGCAAAAGGAAAGTGTATCACTTGAACTAGAAAATATCGAGGTCCCGAACACGGGCTCTTTCGACGCTTTGGCGGATTCTCAACTAGAGGATGAGTACGATGATTTTACTCATGTCCGCTCACGTAAGGGTAAAAAACCATAAAAGCTCCTGCTGAACATCACATGGAGACTAGGTATGTTAGAAATTTTCCTGGTTTATTGAAATAATTATGCTACTGTTTTATTGTTATATCATAATAAATTAAAACATTGCAGGAAAAAATAAACCGAGACAGTGTACTGCTACTGTTTAATATTTTTATACCATAAGAATGAATAAAAAACACTGATATTATATAACAGAATTATGCAGAAACAGAAAATACCAAACTGCAGTAAAACAAATAAGAAATGTTACTGATTTTGTATTTATATCCTGGACGAGACAGTAGAATTCCACTTCCCTTTAAGTTCAATTTGTCCTGCCTTTATCAGCTCCAGGCCCTCTTGAACAATGAACTCCCATGGTACAACGCCCAAACACTTCTGTTTCTTTGAGGCAGAAAGAGACATAACTTTCGAATGTATTTGTAACAGTGTAGATCTCTCAGGAAGAACATAAAAAACAATGTTGAGGGAGAGGAGATTTTTGGATCATCTTTCTGGTAGCTTAGAGTTGCCTTTTATAGGCTCTCAAAATACCGTGCAACTGCTGTGCTATTACACAGAGCAATAACCATTGACTGTTGCTGTTACAATCCACTGGTATTACTCTTACATTAACCAAAATTCAAAATTTGGACCAGTAGCCAAACTGTGGCTGATCAGGCTTACACAAGTTCAAGTTAATTTGGTAGAGCAATAACCATTGACTGTTGCTGTTACAATCCACTGGTATTACTCTTACATTAACCAAAATTCAAAATTTGGACCAGTAGCCAAACTGTGGCTGATCAGGCTTACACAAGTTCAAGTTAATTTGGTATCCACAGACCTTCCGTTTGCACCCCTGCGCGGGCGCGCACGAGGTTCTTACATGGGGGAATAATATAAGTAACACAATTTAAACTCATGTGGTCCATTTTCCTAATAAAGGGATTTCCACTTCCATGAGTTTTCCATGTGGGATGTGGGTTTAAAACCCATTTACCACATTTTATCCTCCCCACTTTATACAAATTTATCATTCACACCATTAATTTATTTTCTCACATGTTATATATCACCGTGTAACTTGCGCAACCTACTTCGTGATAATCTCAATAACATTCAAAATCGAGCGGTGTAAAATATAATAATATTAGCTCAAAAATGTCCTCACGGCACTTTAATTACTTTAGAAAACTAATTTCTCCAACAGGTATAAACCCTTTAAAAGACGTTAGCTTGACGATTGAGATTACTTCCTTTGGAATTTAAAGACTACTAAAAACGTTAGTCCGATGTAGCAGTGGATTTGTTTCCACCTTATATTAGAGGTAAGATAATATCCCCTCTATGTATAAGTTTTTTGTTTAAAGTCTCAATAAATATTTTTATTAAAAAAAACTGTCAAGAATTTTTACTTATTGTATCTATTTATGCAAGTAGAGAGTACCGATTCATAAAAAGAAAAAAGAAAAAGTAGAGAGTACCTAAAAAAATATATGAAAGGTGTGGGGTCACTGGAATACCAAACTAATCAATCATGTTAATATTCTGATTCTATACGGAATAGTTTTTTTTAATATATACGCAACACCTCAGAATATATAGATATTCGTTTTAAATCAATTTTTTAACGATCAAAATTTTAATCTAACGAACGATAAAAGTTTCGCACGTGCGTAATTATCCCGTTCTGCACTGGAACCAATGTCATCCTGATTTTGTGTCTAGTAGTTCTAGTTTTGCTCTCTAGGGACATCAAAAACATAAATTAAGCGATTTTGGAGAGTAGGGTATGAAGGATAGGGAAAACTTGGAACTCAGCTCATAGTAAGGAGCTGAAAAGAAGGGGCAATCAATCACTTTTGCTTGAGACAGGCATTCGGAGAAGAAGGGCACTTGCACGTGTTTGATCAGCTCCCGGCTCCTATGCAGCTTTGGTGCGGGACACCATCCCAGCCGTCGGATGAGATTTTTTAACGGTTCAGATCTGGAAAGAGAAAAGTTTTTTTTTATTATTTTTTAAGTCAGCCACAACTTTTCTCTCTCCATATCTGGACCGTTCAAACTATCATCTGACGGTTGAAATTGTTCCGCACGTGCGAATTTTTCCCTGTTCCGCATAGGAGCCGGACTGGTTTGATCACAAGTTTTCCAACTTTATAATGTCCCCCCTGAAACACTCAATATTTCTTGCCTCGAAGAAGATTCCATTATCATGAATAGATCATTCAGATTTAATAGCAGAAATAGATGAAAGATTAACATTAATACTTTAGAAAATGCTAGAGTTAATGATTTTGCATTTTTTTAATTAATAGTCAAAAATTAAAATCAAAAAATATTTTAAGTGCGTAGTCATTTTTTACTATTTTGAAAATGTATTTGTGAGCAGTAACCACCGCCCTTGAATTTGCCACTGAAAATGTATTACTTCTACTGTGCAGTCGAAGCTAGGCTCTTATGCACTTGATCAGTATCAAAGGTGTCCTACCCAGACCTTGAGATCGTGGGTTCGATACCCTTCGCCTGCGTGCGGCAAACTTTAATCTCTCTTTCTAGAGGTATCTCCTTCTCGTCTGAATCAGTTCTTTCTCTCCTATATGGGACAACCGCCCAATCGACCTTAAAAAAAAAATGCACTTGATCAGTTGGCGATGAGTGGTCACTCAACAAAGTGCACCACCACATGCTTAGCTTGCATCTAATCTGGCATTTAAGGCTGTGCTTTCTTTTCTTCTTCTTTTTTTCCTTATTTTATTTGGCTCATCATTCACCAATAAGAAATATATATCTTATTTTGCTTAAATAAAGATGCTTAATTTAGTTGGTAAATCTTTTTAGTATGAAATGTGCTAAGTTTGATACTCACCGAATACACATTGACACATTATCCCCTTCCCCCTCTCCAGTCTCCACCCCTCGATATTTAAAAAGAAAAAAAGCATATTTTATTTGCCTCATGGTTAAATAAAATGAAGATGATTTCTTATAACTTCTTATAACTAATAAGAACCGAGGTAGTTGACCAATTGGCAATTAAGACTAGTATAGTTAATGCATTTTTTTTTTGTTTCGGAACAATTGGTCCCAAGTTTAATACTCTTTCTTTTCAATAATAAATTATTATTTTTTTAAAAAGATATAAAACAATAGTCATTACTAAATCGGAAGATTCCGCATTTAATATTCATCACTTATGGCCGTCTCATTTTACCATTCTAAGTAATTGTGTAGAATTTTCTTAAGAAAGTCAATAGGATCAAAACCCCATGAAAAATAAAGAATAAATAAAAGGTTGTAATAAATCTTGCGATTTAAAAATCTTCATATTATTATAAAATGTAGAGAACTTTTTGTTTGTGATGATATAAATATTTTTAGATCACAAAATCTATATGAAACAGGTACATATATATTAGAATTTTCAATAAACAAATAGAGAACATAAAAAATGATGCTCCGTGTTTTTTTCTTTCTTTTGTGATTCTATATCAATGGAACTCAAAATATGTTCTCTAGTAAGACGAATGCTTAACCAATTTCTAGGTTCATCGGATATTATCTCTGTATTATTGTAATACTTTCCCCCTAAAAAATTCATTATTTTTTAAAAAGAAAAAATAACACTTGTCAAGTTATTATGGATCGGTTATTTTCACCAACTTGCTAGGCAAACTATTTTTACTACGTTAGACTTAATTTATTGGACCAGATATTCGGCCCAAAACTTAAAAGTGAGAGGTCTAGTCCAGTGCTCCATTTATTCTCATTTAATGGTCGTTTAGGAGATTTATAAGTATCTAAAATAATTGTTGTGTAAAGCTGTTTTATTAGTTGTCAACAATTTATTTCAATTATACCATCGACATTTCTTTTATTTGCCGCCTCTGCCATCCTTATTTTTTTCTTTCTTTTCTTATGCTATAGAAAGTGAGAGAGGGATAATATTGAAACTTTCTGTGAAAATAACAACTTCCTTAATTTTTTTTTAATTGTCTACATAGTGTTATATTTAGGAATGGAGGGAGTATCACTTTACAAATTGGGCTTGATTGGGTTTTCAGGCACATATATAAGCTTTCAACTTTTGGCAATCAAGCCCAATTTTAAAGAGAAGAATTTCCCGCAGCTTTAAAAAGAGAAGAATTTCCCGTCCTCTCACAGCATATAGAAGAGATGGCAGTTGGAAGGCGGAACGGCATGATAGGCAACGAAGAAGAAGAAGAAGAAGAAGACGGCGGCGATATCTTTTGAGAAGATGTCGATTTGGTAGCTGCCTCCGACTCTGAAACTCCACCGCACCTCCGCGATCTCTTTGTCGCCGCCGAGCGCGGCAACGTCGACAACCTCCAACAAGCCTTAGGTATATATATTTTTAACTCTACTCTTTGCTTTATTCATTTTTATTATGAGAAGATTTTGATTTTGGTGTTTTAGAAATCGCAAAAACATGTCGTGTTGATCTGTATACTTCGATTAGTTGTTGTCACTGTTTATCGATAAATTCCTAATGAAAGTTAGTCCTGGTGTTTTTTTTTCTTCCCTTTTTGCGCAATTTGTATTTCGTATAATTTGATCGTGAGCTGTAATTATCTCTTATTCTTGTGTCGTACCGTTTCTGATTAATATTAATGTTATTTTCCATAGTTATATGTAATCTAATTTATATTATCCTCTTGTTGGATAAAACAATTGTTCAGCCTCTGTTTAGACAGATTTAACTAGATTTTGCTTGGACCTTCTTCTATAGAGGAACTGAAGTTTGCACTTATTTAGTATGCTATTAGTGTTAGCTTCTCACATTGGATTCATAAATCCATGTACTTTGTAATTCCATTATAGTAGCTTTTTAGACCACATAGGAGGTTTCTTCCTATGTCATTCATGAAGCTAAACATCTTCCTTGTTATGTATTAATTTCTCTTTCCTCTGTTGCGCTGTCCTGAGGGTGTGTTACTCTGCACAAAGTATAGTATTCTATATAATCGGTATTTTCTTCTTTAATAAGATAAACTAACAACAGAACATGGTGCTTCACATAATTTTGTGCTGGTAGTTCATTTTTGGCTCTTGAATGACTAGACTGGGTTGGCTACTTTTATTTCCTTGAATGCTGGATAAACTTCTATCTACTATGTAACTGGATAGGATTTTCTTTGTTTTTATGGGCGTCTTGCATGTTACCCCTGTACTCATGCATTTTCTTCTTTATAAAACATGTAGATAATCTGAATGGAGGTATTGATGAACCACTTGAGGACGGGGGATACTGCTCTTCATCTCACCTGTTTGTATGGTCATCTGCCTTGTGTACAGGTTGGTGCCTTTGACTTTTAATCCTACTAATGTAGATATGGTCATGTTTATCTTTCCACTAGTCATTATCTATGTGAATTGAATGGGAGCTTTTCGTTTAGTTCTTTGCGGCCCAATTTGATTATGAATCTGGGCACAAATCAGTTAGTAATTGAGTCATAGTCAAGCTGTATATTCATATAATCATGTTGTCTTAGAGCTTGATTCTCTTGATAGTTGTAAAACATTCTGTTTATCCGGTATGGATTAGTGCTTTGCACAATAAACCTTTCTCAATTTATTGACATTTACATATCCAAGTGAAGTTATATAGCTTACTAGTAAATAGAATTCAGATGTATGTTAGTACCATTCACGAGAACATGTGAGTCTGCAACTCAGATACGCTGAATCTCAAATTAATTTGAGAAGAAGTAGCTTGTAAGCATGCTGCAGTCATCTTTCCTAGAATTGTTTGTCATTTAATATGGATACCTTCACTGAGAATCCGTCCGTAATGCATCTACAGCTATTGTTGGAGAGGGGAGCTTCCTTGGAGGTAAAGGATGAAGATGGAGCAATTCCACTTCATGATGCTTGTGCAGGAGGTATGCTTACACTTTCAGTGTATTTAAACAGAATTCTGAGAATCTTGTCGTTTTTGTTTCCTCTCGTCAGGGTTTACTCAGATAGTACAGCTTCTACTTGACAAAACTAAGGATCCCCAGCGTGTGAGGAGGATGCTGCAGACAGTTGATGTGGAGGGTGATACAGTAAGTGATCTCTGAATCTGGACTCTCTTCGGCTTTCTGATAAACAAAATGTCTCTTCAGCTTTTAAGTTCCGCAAAAATATTAGGTTGCCGTGTTACATTCAAAGCTAATCTAAGAGACTGCATTGTTTGCATTATATTTTGAATAGTCTTTTCTAGTTTCATGTTTGAATTCCTTTCTGCATTTGTCTCTAGCCTCTTCAAAACGCTGCTCGCGGTAAGTAAGTATGCGGATGTTATTAGATTGTTACTCTCACATGGGACATCTCCAATAACGACGAATATCTATGGAAAGGTATATGTATATTACAGTCCGGTTCCCCAATATATATATATATATATATATATATATATATATATATATATATATATATATCTTTTCTCTTTGTTTTATATCATTGGCTGTGTATTGTCACTTATGCAACAAGTTTGCAGCCTCCAAGTGAACTTGCGGAACCCGGCTCTGAAGCTAGGAGCATTCTGGAAGTAGTTACCAGGTCCACAACGCTCCAACAGTTAGTGGTAGGCTAGCTTAATATAATTTTCAAAAATTTGAATGCTATGCTCTTCTGAACTAGCTTCCATAAGAAGGCTGCAAAATTTTCAAAGTTCAGCTCTCTTGTGGGAATTTGTTTATGTAAAAAAATGATAGTATCTTTTTAGATCACTGTGGCTGTCGTATTATTATCATAATTATTTATAGGATTTGTTTGCCATTAATTGTGATGTTCATCCTCTCCCATTGCTCTTGCTTTAGAAGCGATCTGCGTTGTTGGTCTGCGCTACTACTTTTCCTTTTGTTTGAGTTTACTTATGGGATTGGTCTGAATAGCACTATTCAGATCAGTAGTAAGTTGCAAATCAAAGTGATGGTGCATACAAGTGGAGTAGTCGTGGGATGGGATGAATTGAAAATAGAAGAAAGCTATCTAATCTATTTAGTTCAAGTAAATTCTGCTTCACTGACAACTTGACTAAGCATTAATTAGTACCAAAACCACACCAGCCAAATGTACACACGCTAATGCTGTTATTAGCGTCACATCCCAGAACAACAGTGTATGTACCAGCAACAACACAAACACAATAGCACCATGAAAAATTAAAAAGGGAACAATAGCTATACAAATTGAGGCTTCTACTTTTGAAGGAAACTCAACTGCAGATTCTGTGATAAGGAGCGGAATCTGGGACAATCTTTTAATGTCTTCCAAAGCCAGGGTCTCTTAACCAGTGCTTTTATGAGCAGCAACCACTGTTGGAAGTAGTCGGTTGTTCTTGCTTTTGTTTTAGTATGTTTCTCTTCCCTGCACTAGATCCCTCTTCCAAAAGACTGGGCACTTCCATAATCTGGGTTTACAAGTACAAAATATATTAAGATAGGCGAGCAGCAGATGATATGTTATCCAATCCCAGGTAGCATAGTTTATATGCAATGCAACTCAAAGTAAAACCACGATAGACCAGGTTATAAATATTAATGATTGGAAATTTTATATTTCCTTGATCCACAAAACAAACTTGCTCTATTGTGATCTACATACATTTCCCTCCTGAAATAGTCTTGTTATAGTATACATATAAAAGATCACACAGAACATAGTACTTCATTTGTCAATCCATGAACTCTCGTTTTTGGAGTCCAAACACTATAATGTCCTAGAAGTCCCAACAAGAACATATTTACCTTTAGAGCAAGCTCTTCAAAGCACTGTTCCACATTTGCTCGGGTTCTAGCACTGCATTCAAGAAATAAACATCCGAGCTCTTTCGCAAGTGCAATTCCTTCTTCTCTACTTACAACTCTTTCAGACTCCTGAAGTTTTATTTCAGATGAGTAATATTTACATCTCCACAACAGTAGATGACAGGTAAGACAATCATTAGATTAAAAGAAAGCCACATTCATTCTTCAAGTCCCCCACCTATCTTGGTAGCAAATCTAATGATACTTGAATGAAACGGTAAGCATTGAAAAATAATAGTAATGTTATTATTAACTTACTCTGTCAACTTTGTTCCCAACAAGCATCTTGACACAATCTTGGTTAGTGGAATAAAGTTCTACTTCTTTTGCCCATACCTCAGACAAATTAGTAAACGTTTCCCTCCTTGTCACATCATAAACTAAAATCAAACGAGTAAAGTTTATCAATAAAGAGCAAGTGGAGAAAGTGGAGACACGATATGCATTCTTTATCTGTTGCGATCAAGAAATGAAATGAAATACATATATTACTGTTTACTATTAGTCTGTAATGACCTTAAGGAATAAATTTTCAAGAATATGCTAGTTTCAGGATAAGAATACAAGTTTTTTTGTTTAACTAAGCTCATTCAAACCGTAGGGGGCCCCTACACATGCATCAGGGTTCTGCCACCTAATTAACATATTTATCAATGCTTCCCGAAGGATTAATATTCCTTACTCATTACACATATCTCCCACAGATTGGATGATTTCAAATAGAGCAACTTATATTAAATCGGATAAAAGCTAACTTTTCAAGCATAATGCATAAGGAAGTGGCACAAAGGTATTACTGGATCTGCAGTCATCATACTGATACACAGAAATCTGGAACCACCAATTAGAGACTAGCATATACGAATCAAATGTATTGTCGTATGTTTTGCACAATAAGAATTAATGAATTATACCCCACAAGTAGGTCAAAAGCACAATTTGCACTAATGAAGAATCTGATTCCATGGACATCAAAAGAAAAATTTATTCAAATGGTCAGTATTAAAGTGGTGGAGAACAAGATCACTTTTAGATACTAGGAAGGATATAAATGTTTAAACTTTTTCACAGGAACTTTATTTTGGGTTGTTCGAGGCCTACCAAGAATGATTCCTTGAGCTCCTCTGTAGTATGAGCTTGTGAGAGTCCTGAACCTCTCTTGTCCAGCTGCAACGAATGGAATGAATTTAGAAACAATTCACTTTCATCCATTAGGCCAAAGAAAAACAAAATAAAGAACAATAGAAATGGCATGACAGAGCAATTTTAAAAACAGGAAGTATAAATTAGGGGTGAAGTGGTGGAAGTACAATATAGTAGCTTCACTATTTCTAAGCTTCTACGATAAAAAATATAAGCTCGGTTGTAGCAGTTGGAAAATCCAAGAGAGAGAATTATGTACAGAGCATGTCGTAACAAAGCTTCTGGGTTGGGGGGGGAGGGTGGACCATGCAGCTTGAGTATAGTTATCCCCTGCCCTCCCACAGCTACCACCCTCTTAGACTAGGCTTTTGATATGACAAACTCTATCACTTTAATATTTCAGGAGAAAAGAAGTTCTAGCATACATTCAATTAGATGATTATTGCTTAAAGTATCTTATTGTTATTATCGTTTTTATTTTCGAGTGTTTTCAACTCTGACGGTATGTATTGCTCATGTGTCTTTCTCAGTGTAATCCATATTCCGGATTTTATATTCATATATTAAAAAGGTTGACCAATGAAGTTTACCTGGTCAAGGTAGGACAAACAACAGAAAATAAGAAGTCGTACTGTACCAATATATTCTTTTTTTTTCTTTTTTTGAAAGCACTGTACCAAGATATTCAGGAAAAGAAAATCAAGGAGCTTAGTCTCTAAACGAAAAAATTCATAAAGCTTACCAGTATCCCAAATTGTAAACTTCAGTTTTTTTCCACCAACAGTGAACAACTTGATCTTAAAATCAACACCTTGAATATGATAAGAATTGTGCATAATCAAAAGTCGGATTTGCTACCGAGTGAAAAAAATTTACACAAAAGAGAAAAATGATTAAGATCAGTTCAACCAAGTACACTGAGGATAAAAATGTATCAATGCATATCCAGTAAATCAGTTATATGAAGAAAGATCAAAATGATTGAGCAAGATGGTAAGCAAAAAGAAGTTAAATTTCAAAGACATGAGTGTTTCTCAGAACGTTGGAATCAATCATTTGAGCTTCCAGGGTTATGGTAGTGAACTAGAAGAAACTTTAGGATTAATTGTGTAGTGGTTTAGTTAATTTAGATGCACAGCGAGATAATTTTCATCCCTGTATGGGCATCCAACGTCCATATCACGGTCCATGAAAAAAACAGGCTGAGTTGATACAAGAGTCTCTTAGAATCTTAGAGAGAAAATTCATTAGTACGTTCCCCTCCTAAACATAGTGAAATATATTGGCACTTCATATCCTTCAGCAAAGATGCATCAAACGAAAATTAGTACAAACTTCGTGAAGTAGCAATTTCATTTGCAGTTCTACCATTAACTGAAAAGATTTTCGAAACACAGTGACTCCCTTCTTCCATCTTAACAGAAAGGATTGAACAAACACTGGTAACTAAGAGGAAGGTCCACAGCTGCAGTTTGGTTAAAGTAGAGAACCATATATTCTTTCTCCTCGACCTAAGACAACCGATGGAAACTTTAAATGAGTTGAGGCAATGAACATAAACAACCTGTCACTTTGATGATGATATATTTCCCATAGACGCTAGTCTTCATCCAAATCCATATCAATATCAGGCACTTTATGAAATGACTAATAATCAGAAAGTATGCGAAAGATACACTGTACACCAATTAATAGAAGAGAAGAGGCATATTTAAGTTCCAAGGCACGTTAAACCATTGCATTAAGTAGGTGTAGTTTAACTTAGCACCACCAGATTCTAACACAGCACGATTAATCATATGCAATGCCGTAGAGATTTAAGTGTCCATTTCCAAGCCACAGATCATGCTTAATAAACACCTTAAATCACAGATTACAACAAAATTGAATTCAAATTGCACCTCTTATCAACATGCTATTTACAAAACATATTATCCGCAATTTTTTTAAACTCATAATTTCAAGTATAATACTCGAAGCTTGCATATCCGTATACAGAAAACATATAATCCGTGCATCATTTCAAAATATCATAAACAACTGCTTAAAATTTACGCTAACATGTATCAATTCATCCACAAATTGATTAATGTATTAACATACAAGTTTCCGCATGATAATTAAACAGCAAATGATACAAATTAACACTCATAAAGAGGAGTTAATTACCGATTGTAGGAGCGAGATCGTCGACGGAACTAGAAATGAAAGTGACGAGAAGGCTACTTTTGCCGACTCCTGAATCTCCGATCAGCAAGATCTTAAACGACAGATCGTAGTTGCTTCCGCCGCCACTACTATTATTTGCCATTCCTCAAAATCAATCAAATCTCCAATTCTCAGCTCTCTATAGCTCTTCAATTAGTACTTATTATGAAGGGAAAAAAAACTATAAACAAAACAGTGAAAAACTGTTCTGTATTGAATGTGAGAGAGAGAGAGAGAGAGAGGCTGAAAAGGAAAGAGTAAAGCTTATGCTATCACCCTCCTCCCGTCCCCCATTTTCTCTCTCTATATATATTTTTGTAAGTAAAGATAGAGAAAGAAAACGGGTAAATGAGAAGTCAGGACAACGTTATTCTTTTTCTCTCTCAGTTCACTTTCTCTCTCTTCCCGTCTCAGGACAATGAAGGAAGGAAGAGAGAAAGGAAAGCTGAGATACGATCCCGTTTTAGCGCGCAACGCAACGCTGCGGTGCGGTTATCTTTTTGTGTAATTCTGCACGTATAAAATATGTGTATAAATGACTTCTATCGAATGAAAGATGTACTAATTTGTGAAGAGTTTCAAAACACATTAACTTAGAAAAGATGCGGAAAAAAATAATTTCACACTTAATCTGTGAGTGAGCTAGAAACCTTTTAATTGCCCGAACCCGGCTCACATAGATCGAAAAAATGTGAGCGTGAGTTGAAGTGATGTGAGTGTGAAGTGAGCGTGAGCTTAATATTTGCTCAGCTTCTTATGTGAGTGAGCGTGAGACTGACCACATTCAGTAGAAAAAAAGCTTTCGAACCCGAATAAGATTAATATAATTAAAATATTATATATATATATATATATATAATGATAATAATAATACTAATACAAAGGGTGGTAGTATTGATGAAGACTTTATTATCTTGGATTATTGGAAAGCAAATGCTCTTAATTTTCTTATTTTTTCTATGATGGCAAGATATATATTAGCAATTCCTGTAAGTTCGGTAGCATCTGAGAGTGCTTTATGTGTATTCTTGTCCAAATTTAGTTTTAAGGCTCACTGTATTATGTTATTCTTGAGACAGGATTTTTGTTTTCTTCACTAATATAAACGAGCTTGGGAAGCTCGTGAGCTAAGCTCGAGCTCGTGTTGAAATGTGATCTGAGCGTGAGCTCAAGGTTTATGAGCTTTTCCGGATTGAGCGTGAGCGTGAGCTTTTCAATTTTTATGTGAGCTATGCCAAGCTCAGCTCACATAACTCGAATGACACCCCTACTTTTAATTACAATTGTTATATAAGTATTATGGTGCTGTGGTGCTTATAAATTCGGATTCGAACCGCTTAATTTAATATACTACATTAAAAATAGTCTCATTTACTTTTATTAAACAATGAGTCCATTTTTTCATAAATTATTTTTTATACTTTTAAATTTTTTTAAATCAAATCATAATTTTACTTTCATACTTTAAGGAAAGGGCGGAAAGGCGAGAATGGCATTTTTGTAGATAATGGTGAGAAAGAGGGGTGAGGTGTTATTCGATGCTGCTGATTGGGCTTCAGGAAATTCGGTGGTGGGTCAGTTTCTGGTAGTGGGCCTTGTGTTGTTGGGTTTTGATTTTGCCCAATCGGTGCAAGTAATGGTCTGACCAGCATTTTAATAAAAACTTGTTTCTATTTGGCAAAATTTCCAAGAAAATGTTAAATGCATGAAAACTTTTTACCTGTGTCATTTAAAAAATCTACTAAAAATGGTAGGACATATTTTTTTCAAATATAATTGAAGAATGTGTTGGATTTTATAAGGATGATTAAATATTATCACTTTGTACATATGTTTATCAAACTGCTTTGGATACCACTCATTGGACTATGAACACACTTTTCGTATCGGTCATGATTTGAAACCTTTCTGAACCGTCGATCCAATGACCCAAAGGTGAACACACTTTTCGAGTCGGTCATGGTTGGAATGCTTTCGCACCCCTTTCTGAACCGTCGATCCAATGACCCAAAATGGTTCCGCAGGTGCAGAGTAAAAGCCCCATCTCGCACACTTTTCAGAAGAATCTGGGAGTTGATTTGTGAATTTTTCTAAACCCAGTTTTCAATTTCCGAGCGTAAACCAACAACTATTCACTCAAATAAAACGAACTTGGTATCTCTTAACCAAAGTTTTCTGGTCAAGTCTTGTTCATGAAAAAAACTGACCGAGGATACCTCCACAAGGAGTCCAATAATGAATCAAATAATTGTCAATGTTAGGACCGTTATTGTAGGACCGGTCACACAGCCACTCACATGAATTGGGTGAAGTTTACATACAGATGTGGGCTCCGCTCAATTCAGGTGGAGAACTGTGTGATCAGTCCCACAAGACGGTCCTAGAAGTAACCTTGTACTGGTAGACCGCAAAAATACATAGTAATAAAAGTTTCTTGAGAGTGACCTTGTACTCTTCTCTATAATCAATCAGCCTCATACTCGAAAGGTTTAGCAGAATACAAGGTTCAAAATTAAGGATCATATAAAAGACGAGGCGAGGTAATTTCATCCAAAATGTTGTCAATTGTGGAGTAAAAATCAGCTTTCATTTCTACATACATACAGCACCAGAAAGTATAACCCTTAATCCAGACTTTGAAAAGGAAAAAAAATTGAAAATGCAGCAAAAATAAAGGGTTAATCTGGTGTTCTTTCCTTTTTTTTCAGTAGCCTCTTCTTATCCAGCAGCGCCTCAACTCTCCAATCCCAATCTATAAATCTTCTAATTTCCGACTGAATTTGGAGGGAAAACCTTCTGAATAAACTTGAGGAACCGCTGAGAGTAAAATGTAGGATCTACAGCAGAGATGGAAACAGAATCAAACTGGAAAGATTTATATGCATGCTCTATCTTCTTGCTCATGTTGTACTCTTGCAATATGTCAATGATGCCAAGATACAGAACGACGTCATAAGCTTCGTGAAATATTGGAGTATCATCTTTTCCAGGTATAAGCTCTGCTCTTGCAGGCATATTAACTCCAAGTTGGATCTGAAGTCTGTCAAGCATCAGACAAGAAGATATTGTGCTCAAGGTTTTATTACAAGAAACAAACGAAAACAGCGGGGGTCTACAGCTGACTTTTGTGTCTTTTTGGCCAGGGAAGAAAAACTTTCAGCTCAGTGTGCTTGTGTTTAACGAAACAAAGAATTAACAGTTTGCTATAAAATAACGGGTTTTTTGATGAGTTTATGAATATAAGAACGCAGACTGAAACCGAAAGTTCATTTTTACTAGTTATCATTCTGCAAAAGAACGCATTTTTTCTACCTTTTTCAATCTGAGTCTGGATCCCACCTCTCGCCTCACAAACCAATTCAATCTTTCATTCTCAAAACAACTTTTTTCAACAAAAAAGACGGTCAAAATACAAGTTTTGTGCAGAATGGAAGGAATCCTCGAGCAGTTGGAAGCGGTTATCTTTTTGCAGGTGTTCTTCAAACCTCTCCTCTTTCGATAATCTAAGACAAAAAATAAATAAATAATCAATCAAGTTTAATCGAAAATACCTTGCTGTGCCAGGAAGGAGGAGATCCACTTCCTCGTCACCAGTTTCAGATGATGCTCGTAACCTTCTACCTCTGATATGGGGGCCAACAACAACACTGTTATCATCACTGCCACGAGGTACTAATATGAGGCCTTGTGGAGATATTTCATCCTCCAAAGATTCTGAGATAGAACAACAAAGAAAATGTTATCTTAAAATCCAGTGTCACTGAAAGCTACAAATTAGTCATAGTCCCTGAATTAGTGCAAGAGGAAAAAAAAATAATGGTACTTCGAGGTCCTTGTGAACTCCGATTGAGAAAAATGTAGTTAATTTGAGGACAATGGCACAAATAGATTTGACTTTATAAGTAGAAGTTATTAATAAAGATTGAGGAAGGCTCTATCGTAGGTTAACTAAAGAAACAAATATAGCAGTTAATAATAACATCAACCAAATATAGTATAGCAGCTTGGTGGCAGGAAGATCCAAGTTCAATCATGATGGGTTGAGGGTTTCCTTTTTGCTCCATTATCCAGCAACAGAAGGCATAATAAGGCGCTTTTAGCGATGTTACATATACATTCGAAGGACAAATATGTCTAGGTGCCACGGTCAATCTACCCTGAATCTATAGTCGCAAAGAAAATTTCGCAATGTCACAGCAGCAAACTCATATCCTGTTTTTATGTATTCATCCAAATCCCAATCATCACGACTACTCCGCTGATGCAGATTTGTTTATCAACTCTCTCCCTGACCCACATGGCTGGTTCTGGTTCCCTTTTTTTAATTATATTTTTTAAACCCGCAGCTGCTACCTGAAGGTGTGCACAGGGCCTATATGTTTTGGGAGAAGTTTGAACCCTAGTTAGAAGTAGAGAATTATACCCATCTTACCAACTAAGCCAACTTCCGTCTCTGAATAAAAAGGAAAGATAGGCAATTTTTTCTTTTTCCTGTCTCTGATCTGAAATGGTAATTCAATGTGACTGACATACCTTCTTCTGCAACAATATCCAATCCATCTGCCATCATTTGTCGATTGTACGACATGAGAGACCTTAGGTGTTGGGGAGCCCTATAATGAACACCAAGCAAGAGGCTGTAATCCATTATCTGCTGTGATTCTAGAAATTTGCTATCAATCTCAATCTGCCTGCATATAAAACCCTATGCATGAAATTTCCAGTCAACTAATATGGAATGGATAGGAAGGACAACCACAGGACACCTGGGAAGGACCCAACAATCATAAAATATAGGGAATGGAGCACAGGAATTTGAGTAGCATAGTTTTGTTTGGAAGATATCACTTACTTTAGTAACGCTTCTCTCCAAGTAGGTTCCAGATAAAAACAGTAGTTCAAGTCCAGATCCTTGAGTATCGTGTTTTCATCAATTTCAACATTGTCTGTAGATCGTCCTAGAGAAGATCCTTTTAAATCAAATCTACGGTGGATCCTGAGCTCTGTGCAGAACATATTTCCCATTACTACAAAGCGAAACTGCAGATGTAAATTTTGAGAGCATTAGTCAATTTACACCAATACTTCATTTTAATTAAAAGACTTCGTAAACAATGAACTTCAATTTATGAGAAACGTCCAGGAAGTGCAGCAAGCATATTCACTTGGAAGTTCTCGTTCAAGAGCTTTTACTTTTTTCAACTGCTAGTGGGTTTCTTCAAAAGTCTCCTCGTTAGGCTGTGTTTCGGAAGAACCTGAGGGAAAAGGGAATGCTAGGGCCTCGGATACTGGATTTAACTACCATTATGAGAGATATATGAACGAGAAAGCACAAAAGGAGAGAAGTATCCACTAAGTCATACTCCCTCCATTCCTAAATATAAGACTCTTTAGACAATTTGAGAAAATTAAGGAAGTTGTCATTTCCACCTAAACTTCCAATATTACCCCACCCTCCCTCTCTCTCACTTCTACATCATAAAAAAAAGAAAGGAAAATATTGAGGGTATAATTGGAATAAATTGTTGACAACTAATAAAAGAACCTTAAACGACAATTAATTTGGATACCTAGATATCTCCTAAACGACAATTAATAGGGAATGGAGGGAGTATATTGTAAGCTAGCATACCTTTTTACCGCTTGAAGGTAATAATAGCATGCAGAACATTTCAGATTACAAGTATTCCACTAAGTTCCTTACAAGTCTTCCAAATTACAAGTATTCAAGTGAAATAGCATGCAGAAAAAATTCAGACAAAAGAAAGCACAAAAGGAGCAAACTAAATTGTAAGCTAGCATACCTTTTGACCGCTTGAAGGTTTTATCCTATGGAGTCCAAAAAATTTCGTTATCAGTGTGTTGTCATATTTCCTAACGTGATGATGATAGGCTGGAAGCATTTGAAGCAGTACCTACATCCAAAATATTCAGTGGATAAAATTTTAGACATGTCCAGCCCTGGGCTTGTTACCAAAAAGTGAGTAAAGCTTGCTTGTGCTAGTTAAGGCAGTCACAACGACATACATATTTGAAGTATTTCTGGTCACAGATCGAGGAATGCATTAAACAAGTCCACAACTTTCTGTAAGATTCAAGTTTTAGACAAGCTTCTAGGAATCTGATGTTCTTTAAGAACCCATTTGTTCGTTAACCTAGCATCCCTACTGCTTTCCGTCAAGAGGGAAACTAACAATCCTCAAATTTTAGAAGTTTCATTGAAAAGAAAAACAAGGAAGAAGGAAATTATATGGGAACATGCTAGAATAGAGGTTGCAATTCAGATGACAAACCTTTACTTCAGATTTCCGTAGTGTCTTAATCATGAAACGATCATCCTGAGAAAGGAAAAACACACTGCCACTTTTTCCAGGAGAAGAAAGTTCCCTAAGGACATCATTTCCACAAATGGACATCATGTAGTCAGCAGCATCAATCTTAAACATCTCTCTCAAATTCCTACAATGGCAGATATATTGTTCGAGTTCTCAAATGGATAAAACAAAAAAGATAGATACAGAAGGAGTATAACTGATGAAGCCCAAATTTGTATAGATGCCACAACAGCACATACCTAGAGATACCAGATCAAATGAGGCATGAGACTCATACTAATCTGTGCCAAGCAGAAACCAAAATTTCAAATTATTTCTCTTCCCAACCCAACCCACCTGGATTTGTAATAACTAACAAATGAAAATGCATGTCTGCTACATGGAATCGTATAGATGCGTGTGCGTGATCAGAATGATGAAACTGCAGAAAGCAATAGGAGAAGTAATCTCAACTCATCACACATTAAACAGAATCTCAATCATCTGTTTCAGAGGAAGATAGGAGATTAAACAAGAAAAGGAGTTCGCCTTAAAGTTCAACGAACAGTGCTAGATTATTCAATATATTGCAAATAAAAAATTCACGAGGAAACATTGCACTAAAAAAACTGAAAACTTTGTTCAAAATATTGCAAATCAAAAAATTCAAGACGAAACATAACATTGCTCAAAAAGCTGAAACCTTTGTTCAATATCTTGCAAATAAAAAAATCAAGAGGAAACATTGCACAAAAAACTGAAACCTTTTCACAAGCACACACGGCAACTGCATCAAACAAAGATAATAACCATGAAAATTTTCGAGCAGGTTCTTTTTAGCAAAGCTAGGAACCAACCTGAAAACCATTGGACAATAATCCTTCCATTTAAAATCATCTGACTGATGAGGCGGCGTCAACTGTGATCCTTCCTTGGGGAAATTCATCCAAAAGCTTGCCTGAGGGCCAAAATCCAAAGTCCTTACCTCTCGTCTTTGTATGGGTGTAATTTTCCCCACAGTGTATCTGACAGAATACCAATAAGCTTTTATTCATGATTGTATATTTGGAGGCCAGATATAAGCTCTGATAGAAAGCACAAAAACTGACATCTTGGAGCCGCTAATGGACATCACTCCAGCAATATTTTGTAACCAATGACATAATGACTTATTCTCACAAATGCTAAAAAGAATAACATGCTATATATATTGGGCAGACTTATCAACCTATCTCTAGGAGCAAACTAAGCCAAAATCTGAATCCCAATATGACCAATATATATATAGCAAAAAGAAAAGGATATAACATGGCCCTTAAACTCTTTAAGAACATTGATTCTGCATATACTTTTAGCTATCAATAAACACTTCTGAATTGGCCATTATAAATTAATTGGGATTCCTTGTTCATTACAAAAGATTCAACAAAAGAAATGAGAGTCTTGACCAAATATTTAGATGTTGTCCATCAAATTGAATTTCTGACAGTTGAAGCTGCTGGAAAAAAAAATCTTTATCCGTATAAGCATGACTTCCTAAGATATCTTCCACAGAAGCTTTTAAGTAATTGATCATTTACAAAGTATAAACTAACCACAACTTCAATTACTTAAGAAAAGTTTTCAGAAACTTGAGACTGACATACCTGATTCCTAGCTGCAAACTAAGCATTAGATCATAACTCCTATGGCCTTTGATGATCATTTCACCGACTCTTTTTATCTCCCTTGCAAGTTTCTTTTGCCTCCTTCTCTCTCTTTTATTTGATGGCGAAAACCTGTTGCTAAGAATAAGCTCACTGATTAACACACCTTGCATATATTCTCGTTCCAAGATTGGAGGATCTGTGTCATCCTCAGGATCTCTGCCGTCCAAAACAGCCTCAGATAGACCTAGAGAGAAATCATGTCCCATAAATTTCTCAATAGACACCTCAAGGCTCCATCGTCGATCTAAAGAAACACTTGTGTTTCGAGACTGCTCCAGATTCAGCAGGTTACCCTTGGAAATTTTATCAGTTAAATATCGGCGAGAACCTCGACTACCACTAACTTTAACATCTCCCATATCGACTGAAGAAGCATGATGAATATGTGAAACCTGTTTTGTTTTTCTGAAATCTGGCAGCAGACCTCGTTTTCTTAAAGCATTCAGGTACAGCTCCTGGCCAGCTGGAAGTCTCCCTCCTTTTGGATAAAATGTTCCCTTCCCATCCTTCAAACCTCGCGTCCAAGTTCCACTATAACAACTACCATCACTCCAAGTGTATACCCCAAATCCATGCATCATGCCATCAAACCAACTTCCTTCACAGGAGTCCCCACTGGTCCAGGTAAGAGTTCCTTTTCCTGACATTTTGCCTCCTTTCATGTTTCCCAAGTACACATTTCCATTGGCCCAGGTATACTTGCCAGGTCCTTCCGCGGATCCCTGAATCCAAGCTCCCTCGAGAGTATCTCCATTAGGATATATTTGATATCCCAAACCATGCTTGAGGCTCAACCGCCACCGCCCCTTGTAAATCATTTTATCATGACGAGTATATGTCCCTGTACCATGCATATAACCACCCGAGAATTCACCCTCGTAAAAAGCACCAGAAGGCCATTGAAGTTTTCCATATCCATGTCTCACCCCACATCTCCATTCGCCCTCATACTTGCAACCATCCGACCACACATATTTCCCTGAACCCTCAGGTACATTACCAAGCAAGGAGCCAGAGTAAGATTCTCCATTGGGTAATAAGAGCTCTCCAACCCTAAAGCAAGGGTTTTCAGATCTCTGAGAAACCTCCCCATTTGCGAATGTTAAGGAGTTGTTACCATCACTAAATGAAAAGGTATCAAGAGATATTGTCCTTCCCGACAAAGAGAGTGTCCGTTCAACATTATCAACTGCAGCCACAGGGCCAGACATGCATAATTTCAAAAGGTTACAATTTCTGAGTTAGAAGGATGGCAGTTGGCACCTTGAAAAATATCATGAGCTAAATGACCATGTTTCCTTCCAAAAAGAATTCACCCAATTCCACGCCTTTTGACCTGAGAGAGAGCAAGAACTTTGAGTCAAAAGCTGCTATTAATGTAACACATACCATACTATTTTGAAATGCTGAGATTAATGTTACAAATGCCGTATCTCAAAAGCATATATAAAGGGCATCAAAACATGAAGAAAACTTGTGTTTCATTTCCAAGTGACATATTCATCTATCAATATATAGCCTTGAAAATTAATGAATTTGGAGAATCTCAGAACTCAGAAGACACAGGATGCAACATCTTTAATTTAGCGGGGAAAAAAACTCATGATTCTAGTTGTCTACACGCAAAATCTCCAAGTCTTATAACATCGGTAACAGCAGTCAATATTTATAAGTAATTAACTTCATCATAATATTGCCTGCTGTCCATCTCAATATCCAGGATATTGTCAATAAACAATTACTTACAAAAGAAATGTAGAACCAATTCCAAAATGTATTTGCATTTGAAAAAAGATTATAACTGACCGTCAATAATTTATACGATAATTCTAATCAAAGCTAGCCATAAAGCATCTAAAGAGAAAATGAAATATCAAATATCTAGCAATTGCAAAAAAAAAAAGGCCTACGCCATGAAAAATTCAAAATGCATAATGCTCACCTGTACAACCATTACAAAGTTCGTTTTTAAATTTAGCTACAATTTTATGAAATAATTTGATTTCAGAGTCAGTCTGTCTATGTAAATCTATCCCGAATACGGGGGCACCTGAAACATGCTTATACAAATTACCTACCAAGTCAAGGAAGGCTAGCAGAGCTGGCGCAGCACTTCATACTCGAAACCATAAAATCGACACCCCTTCCCCAATAATAATAAAAAATTAAAAATAAATAAAAATCAACTACCAAGAATCAAGTTTACTTTTGAGAAATCCAGTTTTTTCCTTACATTATCTCAAGTTTCTTCTTTGTAAGTAACTTACCAAGATCACTAATCTTAAAGACCAAATGTGGATACTCAAGAAATAATATCCGGAAAGAAAATACAAATTCCATATAACCACGAATTTCACGCCTTCCCTATTAAATTGGTTCCTATGCAAACTGAATAGAAAAGTGAAAATTCAATTCGGCACGGAGGGACTAATAATTATCCCAGAATAATAATAATACCAAAACGCCTCTTCATTCTAAAAACCCAGAATAAAAACCTCCAATACAAATGTGTATCTCCATAGACAGAAAAAAAAAATACATAGTTCTTTTAGAACCAAAAAAAAAGTACCTGGAAAGAAGACAAATGATGGAGAATCCAGTGAGAATGGGAGTTGAAGATGACTTTATAGAAAAGAAAGTAGTTTTGCTTTCGAGTTCTCCTATGTTTCTTCTACGGAATTTTTCCCTTACTTTCTGCGAAAGTGAGTAATGAAGAGGGAAATTAGAAAATGTATCGCATGCAGCTGTACCAAAAGCTAAATGGCTATCGAAGGGCGTGGTAACCCAGTGGGTAACATCACTGTCTGTGACCGAGAGGTCCATGTTCGATACCACCTCACACAAGGGGAATGATTTAATTTCTTTTGATTCCCTTGTGTGGGTCTTATACTCCCTTCACGGGGCACCCGCTCAACGGGCTTCTACTACTCCTCCTCTGGTGAGGTCTTATAATAAATAATTGTAATAAATTGAACCATACTTATAAATAGTCTAATATTTTTTTTTTTTTTAAAAAAAAAAAAAAAAACTAAATGACTGATTATGAAATACGCTTCATTCTCATGGAAAGAATTGAACTCCTAAACTTATTGTAAAGATACGAGGAAAGAGTAGCTTCAAAAGTTGAATAAAGAAGAACTAGTAGCATTGGCAATATACTATTTTTATATATAGTTGTTTGTCCTTACATACGAATTTCATACTTATAAATCTCATCCGTCAAATATAAAATTAACTCTGATAATTTCTAGATAGTCAAACAAAAATTTAACGGTTATATTTTTAATTTACACGTAATATTTAGTCCCTATGAAGATGGAGTTTATTTTTTAAATAATATGTATAAATTAGGCATTGTGTGAAAAGATGTATAGGACATAAAATGTTCAAAACAACACTTAATCCAAAAATAATCTAAACTACTTATGTTAAGAAATAATTTCATAGAATTGTGATGTTTATCTACAAAGTATATGAACATTTTTTTTTTTTTTTGCTGAATCACAAAGTATATGAACATTGCGTGTGGTATTTCTACTTGTACAACCCACTCTATATTTTCATTTTCTTTATCTTCTTGGTGCGAAAGGCACTATGAATCAGGACGATTCTAGGAGCGAGGCAGTCACCCCCGAAATTTTTAAAAATACTACTTAGATATAATAATTTTTATATGTAGTTTGAAATTTTGTATCAAGTTCGCCCTTAAATTTTTTTTTTCCAATTTTTATAGATAAGTCGACATAATATTACAGTTTTTCGCCCCCAAAAGAAAATTTCTGACTTCGTCCCTCCTCTGAATCAACACCCGATAAGATCAAGGGGCACTCCCGATCTAAACTTAAGGATCATATAACTTTATGGAGTTATAATACAGTAAGTTTAAAATTTTAGGAGCCAAAGCAAAAATATAATAAATTTTAGAGATAGATAAAAAAAAATTAGATGGTAAAATTATATTGATCTCAAAATTTTGGGACGGGGTGCTTAGGTCCGCTAACTAAATGTTTTGCATTTAAATCATACATTACCTACATATATAAAAATAATATGTGGTAACATGACAATTAATTAATTAGAAAATAAATTCTTCGATACAATTTAATAAAAATATTAAATTTTTTTTAAGCCCCGGCTGAGCGATTGCCCCATAAGGGGAGAGAACTGTCTCACAAGAGGAAGAGAGAGCCCTAGAAATGGAGACATTTAAAGCTTGCCCCATGTATGGGAATGGTATCGAACCCAGACCTCACAGTTGTGGGCAGGCCCCTGCCTCAATGGGATAGGACACCAAAAAAATATTAATTATTGGTACCTTTTTATTAAAATAAAATTATGGTAAAATCAAAATGGTCACAATGTGTCCAAACTATTTTCTCTGTTAGTTTAACAAACACAGTTGGGACGTGAAGCCTTTCACAATCTATAGACTTTGTGCATAAAACTCTTGGGCCCCACAATGGAAAGTTAATCACAATAATTAAAGGCAATCTTATGTTGGATTAGCGGATGATTGGGTGCATTTGCAAAATAAAAAATGTACTAAACACAAATTTAAAAACTTGTGGACCCTTCCAACAAATCTAAAATGGATTTAAGAGACCTAATCCATTTCTTATTTTTGTATCTTTGTGAGCTAATGACAAAGTTGGTATGATTTTAATCTAGGTTAAAGAACAAGATTATTAATTAAATTAATTACAAGTTGACCTAGTTGGTGATTAAATTAGTTGTTCTATGGAAAGGGTGTAGGAGTAGAGATGGCAAGGGGTCGGGTGGGGCGGATACCGTGATCTCCAGTCCCTACCCTGCCTCTTCCATCGCATCCCCATTTCGGTCCAACTTTATCACTGGGGATGGATAGATCTCATTCCCACCTCAGGTGGAGGCCCGGCTATAATGTTTTCCCCAAATTCTCACTTCCGTCTTAATGAAGACCCAACCTCGACTAGAAAAAATTATGATTTTTTTAACAAAAATCTCCAAATATAACCTTGAAAAACTAATATACAATTATAAAATAAAATATTTAATGCCTATAAAACGAAATAGCATTTTAGACGGATCATACGGGGCGGGGCAGGATGTGAGCGGGAATATTATTTCACCCGCCTAGCAGGGCTAAATTCATCACCATCTCCACCCTACCCCCAGTTTAAATTGGGGAATTTCCAACCCAACCGAATTAGGACGGGTCGAATCTTCAATTAAAACAGGTTCATTGCCATCCCTAAGTAGGAGTGGTAGATTAGGCTTTGACAGCAAAGTCAATTTATGGTTAGCCATATGTCAAACAAATAACTTTTTGTCTTCAAAATGGTAAAAAAAAAAAATGAAAATGAAAATTGATTCTCTTTGGAAAATGGATCTTGAGGGATAAAGTTCCTATCGCCACTCTAGGGGCATCATCTATTTCGATCAAATAATACTAATTCTATTAACAATTTATACTTAGTTAGAACTCTTATTCAATCAATAGTCCCCATTATTAAAATCTATGTACGTTTTTTTTTTTTTGCTAAATTAAAATCTATGTACGTTAATACAAAACAATTTTTACCAGTGCTGATCATTTCATCTTTCAATGTTGAGTTGGTTAAAAAATACATTAATTGTGTCAACTTGTCATAACATGTGAACATATCTAATGCTTGATATTTTTAGAGGAAAAGCTTCCTATATATAAATATTTTTTGTTTTTTTATCAATAAATCTTTATTTTACCTATTTTTGTCAAATTAATATTAAATTGGTGGTTTTCTATCACTTTTAATCACATATTCTGCACATATCCAAAGTGTTAAAACTTAAATTGACAAAAATATAATTAAGATTGTCAAACATATACATAATATGTGTTCAAAAGTGATTGAAAATCACTAGTTTTACACTAATTTGACAAAAATATTAGTTCAAAAATAGTTTAGGTATATAAAGTGCTAAAATAAAAGTTTATTGACAAAAAAAAGAAAAAGAAAAATTATATATATATATATATAGGTTTTTTTTTTTTTTTTTTAGGCCCAAAGTTAGTTAAACTTAAAGAATGTTATGAGGAATTGGAGGATTAGAACATAATCTTGCCAACGCCAGAACATCGTCCAGAGATAATTAAGCACTCATGCCATTATTTCCAAACTTACCTATTTTGACATTTTATGGTGGCGTTAGGTATATCTTCCTTTCCACTTTTGCCGCCGTTGTCTCACCTATTTGGAACGGCAATCTCCACTTTCTCAGTCGGTGGTTTCCGACAAAGACAGCTCTGGACGTGTACAAAAGTTAAGACTACACTCGTATTATTATTATTCTTAATTGTGATTTTTTTTATGAAAAGACGTAGCAAAATTAAGGTCTCTCTACACAAAAAGGCGATATCCACGCTCCCAGAACCCCACACTCTGATCTAACAAAGTAGTTGGAGAATGTAAATCAAGGCGACCCAACAAGCAAAACTAAGGTCTAGTTAGGTTATGTTTAGTTAGAGATTTTTTTTATCTCAATTCTAAATAAAAATAAGTATTTTAAATGATTAAAGTTTGAAATTTTATACTCAAACTTAATCTTAAAAAATTTAAATTTTGGTGTGAGTTTTAAGTCAGATCAAACTCAGACAAAACTCAATCTAAATACATTATGGTTTTTTGTCAGTTCAGAATTCATATTGAATATTACTCTCTTCCTCTCATAATATAATTCGTTTAAGATATGAAGTGAAAATTAATAAAACAAAAAATAAGGTATTTTTTAATTAAAATATTAATATTACTCTTTTAAATAAAATTAGTGATAGGTCCCCCTCCCCAAATAAATAAATAAAAGTTTTATTTAAGAGAGTAATATTGATATTTTAACTAACAAAATACTTTTTTTTTAATAAAATTCATAATATATCATTTATCGATATCATGGAATACATTTGGTAGGAGAAAACTCGGTGGTTCTCCAAACCATTCAAAAGAGGCTTTAAGCGTCATAGCGTGATTGACTAATCTATCAATAGGAATATTACAAGATATGTGCGTAAAAGATAAATTAGATATACTAGTTCCCAGCAAAATTCTTATTTGGCTAATAATGTGTCCTAACGGGGACAAATCTTCTTCTACTTGATGGACATGGTTGACCAGTGCTTGACAGTCACTTTCAATGAATAGCGGTTGATATCCTTGATTCATAGCAAACTGAAATCCTTCCAGTAGAGTTTTTGCTTCAGCATGTTCAGGGCTTGGGGAGTTGGGGAAAATTTTGTAGCTCCTGCTTCGAATTTCCCTTCATGGTTTCGAATGATGAATCCCATTCCGCCAGAGTTTCCATACCAGGCTCCGTCAACATTGAGTTTAAAGAAACCGTCATCAGGGGCCTGTAATCTATAACTAGCTTGTTGTTTAGGACATTTGGGAAGCTTTTCCCTTTTATCCGATGAAATTTTTTTGCATTCACTTTCAGCATGTATTTTATCTGATCAGCATTTGGAATAGGTTGGCAACTTCCAAATGAGCCTAAAGATGCAGAAAAAATGCTACTGTACTCTGCAGTATGGATTAGAGCGATATTAGCTACTTATTCAGACAACTGCCTTTTCTCGTTAAAGACGGTCATATTCCGATTGCACCATATATTCCATGCAATATATGAGAAATGAGTAGAAACCTTTTCGTCGGCTGTCAGGATGGGTAGGAGGCAAAAAGGAAAAAGATCTCTTTTGAGCAAGGTTTGTACATCAAAATTGGTGCAATTTCATACCTCCATAGCTGATGGGCATGAAAAAAGGGCATGTACAGCAGTTTCAATATCCTTATGACAGATAGTGCATTGTGATTTTATGGACTTTATCCGCTTTGACAGATTTTGGCAAGTAGGTAAAATTTCTTACAAGATTTTCCATACGAAGATTTGTATTTTAGGGGGGATAGCCAATTTCCAGTAGTCGACATCATTGTTTTTTGATGTCGAAGGCTTTTCACATTTGTCATCACTGATATATACTAGTAAGTGGTATACGGACTTTATAGAATATAGTCAATTCTTGGTATATCCCCAAACAAGGCGATCAGGTGGCCATGCGTCACAGTGTGAAATTTTAAGTATTTCCTCGATCTCATAAGATGAGAAAAAATCCCGCATAAGCTCTATGTTCCATGCATCCCTTTGGTGATCAATAAGTCTGGAGGCTGACATCATTTTTTGTCATAGACATGGATCAGGAGGTTCCGATAGTTTGAAAGAGGGTGGAGTGTAATTAACTACCTGTTCCCCCACACATTAACTCGGGCAGTGACGGATCCAGGAATATAATTCATTGGGGTCATTTATACATTTATTATCTAAATAGAGTAAAATATATCATATATAATTAAATATATATTTTTTTCACTGGGGTTACTGGATCCGCAGTGACAGCATACTGGATCCGTCCATGAACTCGGGAGCCATCCCCAATTATCTATTTTAGTCCAGTCTTTAGCAGTTCACGTCCTTTTAGGATTCCTTTACTGACTATAGAAGCTCGTCCCTTAAGTTGGACAGATAGGAATCTCTTTTAAGGAAAATATTTCGCTTGTAGTACTCTAGAGCAGAGCAAAAGAGGTTGGTGTAAAATGTCCTAAATAACTTACTTAATATTCTATTATGGATGAAGTTAATAATAATATGGCGAGAGTCTATCATAAATCGATAATATTTTCTTAACTGAACTGAAGAATCCAAATCGGTCGGTGAAATATTTGGCGGGCATTTTTTTTGTCATCACTTTCGGAATTTTCCACCCGCCCCCAGCCTGACGTTGTCCAAGCAGCCGACTTTTGCACCGCCTCTTTGTTTTCCTCCATTTCAAATGTTCTTAAATTATTCTTTCAATTTCCATCCATATCACTTTGTGATATTTCTATCATAGTCCACATCTTTAATCCACCAACCGAGAACAGAGCTAGAAGTGGGGTGATTTGAGACTTTATCAACTTTCTACATCTTCACGAGTTAATTTGTATAACGGTTTATACGCCCAGGTTTCTATAAATTATCGATCATTAAGGAAAATATTGAAATTGATGTTCTCTTGCCTCTGTGTTTCAAGGATTGCGATGAAGATGTTACGAAAAATAAGATTATGTATTTGTTTATTTACTAGTTTTAATTTTAATATTTCCTAACCATCCAATTTTTCTTGGTTGTGGCTTTTGTCTGTTATCATAATTTCTAAATCATTGTATAACTTTTATTTTCAGATTTTTCTTTAATTGTAATGCCTAGACTATTTTGTGATTAATGAAAAATTTCTTATTCAACAAATAATAATAATTGTTGTAAAGAATCCGATGCATCCTTCATCATATTATATATGAAAATGCAACTTTTTTATGTACTATGATGATATAGCATTTGTAAAACATTTGTAACAAGTCCTTATTACAATGGAAATATAAAATTTAAATAAAAGATTAATGGAATACACTGGTGTTTTATCTATACAAGTGTATTAATTTTATATCGGAAGTGTCCTAGCCCAGTGAGGTTTGGCACTGCCCACGACCGTGAGGTCTCGAGGGTTCGATACCGGCATCTTACGTGAGGTTTAATAAATTCTGCCCTTCTTGGGCTCCCCCTGTTAAAAAAAAAAAGTGTATTAATTTTATACTCCCTCCATTCCTCAATGTATGGCGTTTATGACACTTTGAAAAAATTAAGAAACTCAAACAAACATTAATCTTTCCACAACAATTTCAATAAAACCCTTCCTTCCTCCTCTCTTTCACTTTTCCAATAAAAGATACGTTAAGTGTATAATTGGAATAAATTAATGATACATAATAAAAGATACGTAAATGACAATTAATTTATATATATATCCTAAATGACAATCAAATGGGAATGGAAGGAGTACATATATACTAAGGATACCCGGATTCTATATTTAATTTATTTTGATTTAGTGTTGAAATAATTTCATATTTATACAGCCTTGTCACACTCACACGTCAACAAGGTTGGCTCAAAGATGCTTTCAGAAAATGATAGAATATTACCAAGAAAAGCTTAGAATAGGTCGTATATAATTAAAACTTTGTACATGTCTGTATTGTTTTTTTTATGTAACGCTTAAACAAGTAAAAAAAAAAAAGGAGGGTTTGAATGAGGTCCTTTTCTTCCTGTGGTCGCCAATAAATGCATGTGCTCTGTAAATGATTGGGTTTTTAAGGACCTCATCTTATGTTGACTGCTGCTACTTAGGAAGATTATTATGAGATTTATGAGTAGGTTTGTTCGAAGTGCAGTGTCGATATTCGTTTTTCTTATAGGTATTGATATATTTTTTTTATATTAAAAAGAATTAAATTTAAATTCTTAATTATTGAATCGTACCAATAACAGATAATATATCATGACATGTTAAAAAAATAGACTACCTTAGCACTTTAACTTTTCCGGAGTAGAGCCTCAATGAACATTTTGTTTCATGCCAACATAGTCTATATATAGCTGGAAAATTAAAATCGGTCAGAAGCTATGTCAGCCATGAGGCAACTTTGGTAATTGCTTCAGGCCCCATAAAATAAAGACCCCAAATTTTATTTATTTTAACTAAAACTTCACTTCAAACAAAACAAAACAAAAAATTAGAGGCCTCATGTAATTTCCACACACTTCCCATTAAACATAGGCCTAGCCTAAGCTCATTGAGACTCACTTTCAGAGTAAAAAAACTCGGTGATTTTCTATCTTCCATCATTTTCATTCTTAAAAAATTTGGAGTCTTTTATTCTATTTATTCTACGCTTAATAAAACAAATTACTGAAGTCATTATGGTAAACAAATAAAAGAAGAAACAATAGATCTCTGTTGATTTTTTTTTTCAAAATTAAAACTAATAAAGTCTTATTTAAGATCAACTATGTTACAAGATAGATTACATATATTATCTATTGAAAATAATTTATTAGAAAAATATTTAATATAAAACTTTAATAAGTAATTTTGCGTCAGAAAAATCAAGAAAAATATAAAAATTTCTTTAAATTTTTCAAAATATTTTTCCAGTAAAAGCCTCCGATAAAATTTTGCCTCAGACTCCATGTTTCATTCACACGGTCCTGAAATCGGCATAACTAATTAACAAGTATACAATATTGTATACATTTTATAATATAAGTCGTTTAAAATATGTAGCGAAAACTAAGGAAGAAAAAAGCAAGGTACTTTGTTAGTTAAAATTATTGATGTTACTCTCTAATATAAATATAATTAGTTGTATACAAGTCATATTTAAGAGATTAATATTAATATTTTGACTAATAAAATACTTTCTTTTTAATTTTTTAAATTTACGGTAATGTTATAAACTACTTATATTATGGAATAAACGGAGTAATAATTTAGTATTTATCAAAAAGGAAATTTGAACGCCTTTCATATAAGGACGTTTCACGCCTTTGTTTTTTCACCATTTCGATCAGACATGATTGCAAATATCCACTTCTCAAAGTGCCCCATATGACTGGTTGGTAATTAGGTGTTTTTCTAATTCTGTGTTTTGCTTCTTCTCAAATCATTGTCAAAACTTTTATGATTATAAAAATTAAGAAAACAAAAATTAAATTATTTTTATAATTAAAATATCAATATTATTCATTAAATATGACTTGTATACCACTAATTATATTTAAGAAAGTAATATTGATATTTTAATTACAAAATATATTTTAATTTTTTCTTCCTTAATTTTCCAAACAATTAATGAAAGTCTTATATTTAGGAATGGAGGTAGTACTACAACGATTTTTTCCTTTTTTTTCCTTTGATGTTTGGTTTGAAACCATTGCTGCCCAACTATTAATCATATCAATTTATAGGCATTTCTTTAATGTTAAAATAGAAATTTTAACATAATGGGGTAATGGCTACCCGAACACGGGGTGAAGGTCCCGTGTTCGATTCCTATATCTCCCCATAATGGGGCAAAATAATTTCTCCTCCTTATGAGGCTAATCTTCCTTCCCCAGGCATGGGGCATGCTTCAATCTTCCCTATCTAGGGTACTCTCCGCTCTTCCCCTTCAGGGGCAATCGCCTTCGGGCGCTCAAAAAAAAAAATATAGAAATTTTAAATTTAATTTACAAATTTCATGCTATTAATGTATCTAAGATTATCGAAGAGGCCAATAACTCAATGGGGCATTGGTTGGCCTGTGACCGAGAGGTCCCGGGTTCGATACTCTCCGCCTGCGTGCGGTAAGCTTTATTCTCCCTTATCTAGGATGTTCTCTCTCCCCAGTGTGGGGCAATCGCCCATCGTGGAGTAAAAAGAAAAATGTATCAAAGATTCTTATTTTCCCCCACTACTTTTGAGTATATAAATTTTTAAAATTGTACATAAAAACTGAAGAATAAATAGTAGCTAAATACAGGGACGAAGACAGAGGGGGGCGAGGGATGACAATCGCCCCCGAAATTTCTAAAAATATTACTAGATATAATAAATTTTATATTTAATTCGGAATATTTTTATCAAATTCGCCCCCAACATTTTTTTGCAGTTTTTTATATGTAGTTCGGCATACTGTTGTAGTTTTCGCCCCCAACGGCAAAATTCTAGCTTCGTCCCTGGCTAAATAGGGACTCTACATCTTTCAGTACTCTATAGTGCACCAATGATATTATTTAAATGTTCCTTCGTTATTTTTCTTCTTCTTCTTTTTCCATGTGAATAAAAAAGTTCTTCATAATATTTTTTTTTTACGCCACGATGGGCGATTGCCCCACATTGGGGAGAGAGAACACCTAGATAAGGTAGAATAAAGCTTACCGCACGTAAAGCGGAGGGTATCGAACCCGAGACCTCTCGGTCACGGGTCGGCCAATGCCCCACTGAGCTATTGGTTTCTTCGATAAAAAAAGTTCTTCATAATTAGGAATTGGATTTCTGAGATCATTAGATTTTATGGGTATTTAACAGGTTATAGACACATATTAATTATTAAACTTTGATTATACTAGAATCTTTAGCAGCCTAACGTGAAGCTATACTATTTCAAGAATGATATCTTCTCGACCAAAATAAATAAAAAGAGTGGCCCCTCCCAACATTTTCTAGAACAACAAATTTGTAATAAATTTTTTTGAGTGAAATTTCATTATAAATATTGCACTCCACCTTTCAATTATTATTATTTTTTTTATTTTTGTAATTTACTCGCTGCAACTTCTAAATTCTAGATCCATCGTAAAAAAACTCATGTTTTTTTTTTGGTTAAAAGTGAAATATATAAATGCAAATACTCCCTAGCACCGTAGAGATAGGGGCAAATTTACAAGAAGTCATATCAAACGATACCTCATGTCCATAACCTGCCACTACGAGGCTAACAAAAGGTTGGATATGGATTGAGATATCTGAAATAGTCCTATTACAAAAATCCCCACGGGCATCCCCCGCCACTAAGTGGCTAACAAATGAGGGTAAAGAGTCAAAAGAAAGATAAACAGAGGATGAAAGACGTCCCCCAGCTTTTGCGAGCCAATCAGCACATGAATTGGCTTCCCTGTAGATATGTGAGACACTAAATTCCGATATCCTCCGTAGAAGTGCCCTGCAATCAGAAATAAGCACAGACGACGGGTGAGTACTAACATCAGCATTAAAAAGAAGATCAATCACGACTTTAGCCTCTAGCTCAATTGCTAGCTTCTGAGCACGAATATCGATAGCAAGTTTGAGGCCGTCTTTAAGAGCCCACAATTCTGCTGTATTATTAGAACAGGTACCCAAATTTCGATAAAACCCCGACACCCAGTGGCCCTCGCTGTTTCTAATGAGTCCGCCTCCACCCCCTACCCGGGTTACCTACAGATGAACCATCAACATTAAGCTTGACCCATCCAACGGGTGGTTTAGTCCAGAAAACCGAGATAGTTCTTGATCGGCTTGTTGACCTTGCATTCGCACCCAATGCATGAAATTATGTGGTTTTAGTTATTGTGTCGAGAAACGGGATTATACCAAGTTTTCTTGGGGAAAATAACTTTGTATTTCTATTAATCCATAATAACCAACATCCATAAGTGAAGATGGTTCCCCACGGTACACCATTGAAAATAGAGATAATTGCTGATTCAGCGCATTCCCTTGAGCCAGGCCTCAAAATCAATTTCAAGGAAGGCCTTGACATTCTGCAATAGTTTAAGCCGCCGCCAAAGTTCTCTAGCCGATGCACAGTCTCTCAGGAGATGCTGGATAGATTCAGGGATAAGACCCCGCATTGGGGGCAAGTAGAGTCAGTGGTGATATGTTTCCTAAAGAGATGTTCTTTTGTAGCCAGCCTGTTGTGGAAGCAAATCCATAGAAACATTTTTATTCTTTGATTGCATTTTACATTCCAAATCCAATCCCATCTTTTACCCTCTCATTTCTTCATCCCTGGGTGTCCTCATGGATGATCAAATGGGCGGCTTTTGAGCAGAAATCACCATTACTCGTTTTTCTCCACACCCGCCGATCCTGCAAGTCTGAACGGTCTGATCTAGGCACCCCTCTAATGCATTCCGTGGTAGTGGTTGGAAGTTCAATAGACAAAAATCCAAGGTTCCAATTGCCAGAGTCAGTGTAAATATCTTTTAGCCTGGCATCTTCCTCACTACGATTAAGTGGTCCTGAGATGAGATATCTCAGAGGGCCAAGGCGCGTCCAATCATCGAACCAAATCCTAATAGTGTTACCATCTCCCGGGATTCAGGATGAAGACTTATGAAAGAGATCTAAGCCCTGTTTGAGTGCTTTCAAATTGATGGAGCCTTTCCCCCTTCTGAGCTGTAGCATAGATTGAGAGTCATCCTTGTAATATTTCTTCTTAAGCACCACCGCCCAATTACTAGCTTTATCTCTTGCCGCTTTCCAGTTTAGCTTAGCCAGACCCACTATGTTAATGTGCATTGTTTTCCTTATCCCCTAACCCTCCCAGTTTCTTAGGTTTAGCAACTCTGTCCCACTTGACTAGGTGGATTTTCTTTTTAATCGATGAACTTCCCCAAAGGAATGATCTGTTCTCCCGGTCAATTTTTTCACAAATAGAGGCCGGTATAGGTAAGCATTGGGAATAGTAAGAAATAATTTGAGAAGAGGAACTTTGAATGATAGTCCGTCTTCCCGCTATGGAAAGAAGATTAGCTTTCCAGCCTGAAAGTTTGTTTCTCACTTTATCCAAAATGAATTGGAAGTCCGAGTTTACCGGCCTTTTCTGGAAGATAGGGAATCCCAGGTATTTCCCAAAATTGGTTGTGTGCTGGATTTGTAGTTGAATTTCAATTTCCCGGATTCTTACGAGCGTAAGGTTAAGTGAACAAACAAATTTAGATTTATTCAGATTAATCTTCTGACCCGATCTGCTACTAAAATCGTCCAATACTCTCTTCATCTCCGTGATTGTGTTATTTTCGGCTATGCCGAACAAAATGATATCATCGGCGAAAAGTGAGTGTGACAGGTTTGGACCTTGTTTACCGACTTTGATTGTTTTCCACTTGTTGAGACTAACAGATTTTTCAATACTAATAGTGAGATATTCCATACAAATAACGAACAAATAGGAAGACAGAGGGTCTCCTTGCCTGATTCCTCTAGACGGAAAAAACCAATCAGTTGGCTCCCCATTGAATATGATAGCCATTTTTGAAAAGCAAACTGAGTTCATGATGAGCTTGATAAGCATTTTTGGGAAATTGAAAAATTCCAGAGCTTCCTTAATGAAATCCCATTCCAATCGATCAAAAGCTTTCTCCAAGTCAATTTTGATCGCAATTGCGCCTTGTTTACGCAATGTCTTTTTGATGGTGAAGATTGCTTCCTGAACAATGACTACGTTATCGGCATATCTCCGACCCCGAAATGAAGCTTCCCTGATTGGGAGAAATAGTAGACGAGAGAAAGGGCCTGATCCTATTAACCAAGATTTTTGAAGTAATCTTGTAAATGGTGTTGCATAGACTGATGGGCCTAAATTGCCCGACTTTCTCCGGGTTTGCAACCTTCGGAATTAGGCAAAGGAGTGTAGCGTTGATGGACTCGTTGGGAGGGATGCCTCTGAAAAAATCACTGATAAAGTGGAGGATAGAAGGTTTAAGGATATCCCAAAAAGTGTTGGAAGAATATTGGGTGGAAGCCATCCGGACTCGGGCTTTTTTGTGGTTTGAAAGACCACAAAGCTTTTCTAATTTCTTCCACAGACGGAAGGTTAGCAAGGTGGGAGAGATTAGCTGATAAAGTGTTAACCCAAGTAAAAGGGAAGGGTCTCTTTGATGAGTGGAGTAGAAATCCTGCTGGTGGTATATAAGTTATGGAAGTGATCTAAGATGATTTTCTTGACATTGAAAATATCAAACTCCCATTCGCCATTTGGTTTCTGGATTGACATGATCTTATTGTTCTTCCTGTTCCGTATAGCGACTGCTTTTAAGAATTTGAAGTTAAGATCATCCCACATCAACCAGTCCATTATAGATTTGATCGCCCACAAATGTTTTTCTTCCCTATAGACAAAGTCCAGTTTGGACAACAGATCCCGTTCAAGATTAAAAAGGAAATGAGAGGGGTGGGATTCCAAGGCCAGCTGAGTGCCTTTGATACGGGGAAAAAGCTTCTTCTTCCTTTTGTAGATGTTACCGAAAACATTAGAATTCCAGTCCGAGACCGAATCTTTAAATTGTAAGGCTCCTAAGGAGAAATTCGCATCTCGCCCTAACCAAGCATCTTGGACTATAGCCTTAAGATCGGGATGCGTGAGCCAAACATGTTCAAATCGGAAAGGCTTTTTGAACGGAGTGATGTTGTTAGGTTCCAGATTAAGTAATAATGGAGAGTGGTCAGACCTAGTTCTAACAAGGTTGAAAAGTGTTGCATTTTGGAATAGTTCCCGCCACTCGGGGTTAGCCACAACTCTATCGCTTCTTTGAAAAATTACAGAACCATCAACGTGCTTATTAGTCCAAGTGAATCTAGAACCTTCATGACCCAGGTCCATAAGATTGCAATCATCTAACATATCCCTAAAAGTAGAGACTCTAGTTTGAGAGGGCGCACGACCACCAAATTTCTCAGCTTGGGACAAAACCTCATTAAAATCCCCCTAAAATTACCCAAGGAAGATTATGACTATTATTTACAATCCACTTTGAAATCCACTCATTATAAACAAGGAACATTAAATAAAGGCATCACAATCAAATCTCCACTTAGAAACTATACCAAATTACTTAAATTGTGTCCAAGAAGATTGGGTTGCTTTTTCGGTTCATCATTTCATCTTTGTGTCTTTCCTTTTCCCCAATTGTCAACCAAATCCACTAACATGGACTACTATTCCACAAAGTTCACGTTTCAATGTTCCTATATCTATTCGTTAATATAAGTCGTTTAAAAAATATAGTAAAAATTAAATAAGTAAAAAATAAGTTTTTTTTATTAAATATTAATATTACTCTATTAAATATAATTAGTGGTATACATGTTCTATTTAAGAGAGTAATATTAATATTTTGACTAACAAAATACATTGTCAACTACTTTGTTAGTTTTCGCTACATGTTCTAAACGACTTAATTTTCACTACATATCCTTAATTTTCGCTCTGAATGGTGAATGAAAGAAGCATGATAGTATGCAAGTAAATCAAAATGGTTACTGAGTCTATTTTCTCTGATTATTTTTTTTATTTGATTGCATGATTCCGTAGCAAACGTGATGTTACAGATGACTACTATTTCAGTGGTATTTTTTTAGTAATCACTTTGTGCATTCATTGCTAGTGGTTATGTCAGTCTCCATTTTATCTGTTTCAGTGGTATTGCCAGTCTCCATTTTATCTATTTCAGTGATATTTTGGAAGCAAACATTTTATGCATTTATTGTCAAATGTTATGATTGTCTCTTAATAATTCCCATCATAAATCTAGATTGTGAGCATGTGTTGAAAAAAAGAGTTGGTATCTCCATCATAACTAGAGTAAATGTTTTCTTCCTCCAAGAAAGAAACATAAACGTTTTATTATTAGTATTAGTTGAGTCAAAATAATAATTTAATTGGTAAAGTAATCTTTATCAGATCGAAAAGTCTAACCTCTACAAGAAAGGTAACCTTGAGTTGGTAAGGCACGTCTAACTCCTTGCAGGCCGCCCAAGGGCCCAATAACAACAATGGGCTTGTATTTCTTTTATATTATGTGGATCAAAAGAAGCGAGAATTACATAATGCTTCAAATAATCCATACACAGATGGATAGGTACTTTGAAGGACCGGGTCGGGCCGTTAAACCCTAGAATCCTCTTAGATCATCTTCCTAAAAACCAGAAGAATTGAGAGAAAGTGAAGAGATTATTACAGAGAAGTAATCATAAAAATGGTGAAGTCGTACTTGAGGTACGATCAGGCGTTATCGTTCGGCGTAATTACCTCGCTGGAATCAAACATTGCATATGACAACTCCGGCAAGTACCTCTTGACGGCGGCGCTGGAGAAAGTCGGCGTATGGAACCTCCGTCAAGGCGTCTGTAACAGAACTTTAGCTCCTACTGCTTCTTCCTCCTCCCGCGGCTCTGCTCTCGCCGTCACCTCCGTTGCTTCCTCGTCCACCTCCTTTGTAATTTTCACCTTTATAATCGGTTTCGCTATGAGCATTAAGATTATACTTTTTTTGTACTCCATCCGTTTCATAATATAAGCCGTTTATAATATGCAGCTAAAATTAAATAAGCAAAAATAAGGTAATTTGTTAGTCAAAATATCAGTATTACTTTCTTAAATATGACATATATACCACAAATTATATGTAAGAGAGTAATATTGATATTTGACTAATAAAGTATCTTTTTTTGTTTACTTAATTTTTCGCTATATGTACTAAATGACTTATATTATGGAATGGAGGTAGTATTTGTTTTATGTTTTACTGTGACGATATTACTCCCCGTCCCATATTAGTTTTCCTTAATCAAATTTCACGCTGTTTAAGAAAATTGTTAGTTATGCTAGTTTTTTTAGTCAAATGACTAAAAAAAGCCATCTTGAAATTTTAAATATAATGGATGTTTTGTTTGATGATTTAGTAAATGTAAGGGTAAGGGTGGAAAAAAAGAATAGATGCCGAAGCAAGTTTGGGATAAGAAAAAGCAAGTTTTCGGACGGAGAGAATAGTTAGTAGGGGAATGTATTCGTGCATGCCGAAGCATATATAGGGTGGGAAGTTTCTGGCTTGAGTTGCACAAATATATATGATTTTTACATAGTTATGCTGTAGGATAAAGGATTGGCCTTTCTCTATTGTTATGTTCCTGCCACCAGAATAAATTAAGAATAAAACATTTGTTAGATATTACGTTGTTGTGTTGCTAAACTTGAAGTAGTCTTGTAGACAGTGGCGGCTATGAGGGTGTGCGAGGTGAGCGACCGCACAGGGCCTCCAAAAATCCGGGGCCTCAATTATTTATATATATATATATATACTTAGAAAAAAATCCGGGGACCCAAATTTTTTTTTTTTTTGTATATATATACTTAGAAAAAAATGCGGGGCCCCAATTTTTTTTGTTTATATATATACTTAGCAAAAAATCTGAGGCCCCAATTTTTTATTGTTTATATATATATATATACTTAGCCTAAAATTTGGGCCCCAATTTTTTTTTTCGCACAGGGCCTCGGATATGTTTGAGCCGCCCCTGCTTGTAGAGTGTCATGATCTAGGATATAGAAAATCAGTAAGTAAGTTTCTGAAACATTAATTTGGAAAAAATTGTTTGGAAAAATATTCTTGGTTTCTCTGCATTTAACTGTGTTGTTAATGTGTTAGGCAGTGCTAAGTGGGATTTCTTTTTGCAGATAGCTAGTGGATATGCCGATGGCAGCATAAGAATCTGGGATTGTGAGAAAGGAACATGTGAAACCACATTGAATGGACATAAAGGTGCTGTAACAATCCTTAGGTACAACAAACTTGGATCTTTGCTTGCTTCTGGGAGTAAAGACAATGACATTATTTTGTGGGACGTGGTTGGTGAGGCTGGTCTCTTTCGTCTTCGTGGCCATCGTGATCAGGTTTTCACATCAGCATTTTTCTAGAACCGGTCAGATTTTGTTAAAATTTTATACAGTTCTATGTTCTGATTCCTGTTTTGTTTCTTTTACCGTTGTAGATTACAGACCTTGCTTTCTTGGATTCTGGTAAAAAATTGGTTAGTTCCTCTAAGGACAAGTTTTTGAGGGTTTGGGATCTCGAAACCCAGCATTGTATGCAGATTATTAGCGGTCATCACAGTGAAATCTGGTCTATAGATGTTGATCCTGATGAGAGATATCTGGTCTCTGGATCTTCGGACCCTGAGATCCGGTTCTACATGATAAAGCAGGATCAGATTGATGAAGATTCTCTAATTCATAAAAATGAAACTGACATGAATTACAAAGATACATCCACTCAAAATAAATGGGAAGTCTTGAAGCAATTCGGTGAAATTCAAAGACAAAGCAAGGATAGGGTTAGTACCATAAGATTCAATAAATCTGGAAATCTGCTAGCTTGTCAAGTAGCAGGGAAGATTGTGGAGATATTCCGTGTACTTGATGAATCTGAATCTAAGCGTAAAGCTAAGAGAAGAAATAGAAAGAGGGAGAAGAAGGCTTCAAAAGGGCCAGTTGAGATGGTTGAAAATGGAGATACAAATATGGTAGCAGAAGATGATGGAAGTAAGTCTGTAGTTACCGTCCCTGATGTCTTTAAGCTTCTTCAAACTTTAAGAGCTAGCAAAAAGATATCTTCCATCTCTTTCTCCCCAATCACACCGAAGAACTCATTGGCTATTTTGGCATTGTCTCTAAATAACAATCTATTGGAAGTTTATTCAATTGAAACAGGCTCAACCACAAAATCTAGTTCTATTGAGCTTCAAGGACATCGTTCCGATGTCAGGAGTGTCACTCTCAGTTATGATAACACTCTTTTGATGTCAACGAGCCATAGTGCAATAAAAATATGGAATCCTAGTACAGGTTCTTGCATTCGTACCATCGATTCAGGATATGGATTGTGTGGGCTCTTCGGTCCTGGTAATAAGTATGCCGTTGTTGGTACAAAAGGTGGAACCCTGGAAATTATTGATGTGAGGAGTGGTACTTGTGTGGATGTAGTTGAAGCACACGGCGGAGCTATCCAATCCATTGCCCCATCTCCAGATGGAAGTGGATTTGTCACTGGAAGTGCAGATCATGATGTTAAGTTCTGGGAGTACCAAACAATACAAAAGCCTGGTCATGTGCGTTGCTTTCTTTTTCTTTATTTATGTCTCAGTCTCTTTGTCTGTACATGTGATTAAGTTGTTCAGAGGACTTGGCCCCTTTCTCTTGTTGTGAATTTGAAGGGTACTAGTTTTATTTTCTTTATAGGATGGTAAATGGGTTAATGAGTTATGTTATTGTTGTTGTTGTTGTTGTTGTTGTATAGGATGCTAAGAATCTGACAGCATCTCCTTTGAGGAACTTGAAGATGAATGGTGATGTTGTTGCGGTTGCTGTCAGCCCTGATGGTAAACACATTGCTGTTGCCCTGTTGGATTGCACAGTGAAGGTACAATTTGATTATTTCTATCTTTTATAACTCTGCGTTTTTTGTTGTTTCAAATCCGTTGATTAATTAGTTTTTGGCGGAGGGTTATTTCGTTTAGCATAATGAACAAGAGCCGTTCTCTTGTTGTTTGGAATAGTTAGAATGGAAGAGATTATAATCTCTTTTAATCCTCAGATAGTTTATACTCTATTAGTGAACAAATAATCTACAACATGGGTTTGTTCAAACACAAGATATGACAGGGAGAAGCAGTTTAACGAGGAAGCTTTCAACATAATAGATGTTCGATAGTGATCTCGGCTTCCTTTCCTGGATCTCATAAGTTATCTGATTACTTGAAGTTCAATTGATTTTTCTGAAAGCTAAACTAAAATGTGAAATTGGAAATCATGTTTGCTGGCTTTTTTCCAGGATCTTGTAGTTGTTTACTTTCAATACTAAGTGACAAAAACGGATTACATTTTATGTGCTCTTACATCTTTTCGCTGTTAGTGAAAAGTCATTATTTTTGGAAGATGCTTGACTAGTATGACTTCAGCCTTCCAAAAAACTGTCTAGTATGAATCAGAATTGGTGTTTGTTTCTAGTTCTTCTTTAAGCTTTTAGTATTAATGCAATGCAATCCCTTACATTTGGTAGTTGGACCAAGTTTTATCATCTTATGAATGGTATCTGGTTAATTTATAAGGAATGGTGAAGTTATTGTTCGATGAGCACTTGGCTTTTAATTTGTATAGCTTTTGTCTACTTACGATTTTAACTCGAAGATAAAATAGTCCGTCCTTTTATTTTGTAATGTTCTGAATGCATCATGATGAACTCTTTCAGGTCTTCTTCATGGATACACTCAAATTTTTCCTTTCTTTATATGGGCACAAGTTGCCTGTGTTGTGCATGGATATTTCATCAGATGGAGATTTGATTGTCAGTGGCTCTGCTGACAAAAATTTGAAAATATGGGGTCTGGATTTTGGTGACTGCCATAAGTCTCTTTTCGCTCATTCAGATAGGTACATCATCATATCAAAAGTTTAAATCTTCTCCCTTCATTGGTTGTAAGTTAAGATACTGATGTGCCATATATGTGCAGTGTAATGGGAGTCAAATTTGTTCGCAATACCCATTACATGTTTAGTGTAGGGAAGGATTGTCTTGTAAAATATTGGGATGCAGACAAATTTGAGTTGCTTTTAACTCTTGAAGGTCACCATGCTGCAATTTGGTGTCTCGCTGTTAGTAATCGTGGTGATTTTATTGTAACTGGGTCCCATGACCGATCTATTCGGCGTTGGGACCGCACTGAAGAACCCTTTTTCATTGAGGTAATCCCTTTCCGGCATTATCCATGAAAAAAACATAGCTCAACTTACACTATGTGATCTTTTCTGCAAATGGGTTTCTCAAACTTAATTTGCTACTAGATTCCTTCTTGTTGTAATGAGTTTCAAAACTTGGTCGTGTTGCACTGTTTTGCGGACAATAACATGACTACTTGAATTTGCAGGAAGAAAAAGAGAAAAGGTTAGAAGAGATGTTTGAATCTGATATTGATAATGCACTTGAAAATAAATATGCTCTAAAAGAACTTCCAGAGGAGGGAGCAGTGGCAATTGCAGGCAAGAAAACTCAAGAAACTCTGACTGCCACTGATAATATTATTGATGCACTGGACATGGCAGAGGCAGAACTGAAGCGTCTTTCTGAGTATGAGGTATGCAGGATGGTCCTGAATAGTTCTGTTGCTTTGTTATCTTAGTTCCATAGACACACACACACACACATTTGTAGTGATGCTCTGGCAGCACGAAAAGAGGTTGCGTCGATCTACATTATGTGGTACATTTTAAGGGAGTTAATTTCTCCAGTTGTGGTGTTATTCTCCTTATGTGTAACTAATTTGACTTCAGCTTATGTTCATCTCTCTTGGCTGGCGCTATTCTATGCCTGTGTATGTGAGATGGAGTAAAAGAAGAGAGAGGGGAGAGAGAGTTGGCAAAGGATCGTGGGATTAGGTTGGCGGCTAAATAAGAGGCAGAAGAAAGAAATGAAGATATTGCTTACATATAAAGCATGTCTAACTTATGAACTGCTCGTTGAACGGCATGGTTTGCACTAGAAAATAGTCAAAATAGTTATTCTGACCATAAAGCAATTCCTAGGACATGTAATCGGTATACTTTCCTAGTTTGCTATAGCTGCTTGAAACTGCAACTAACTGGATCTATGCTTGGTAATACCTCTTTTATGTGAGAAACAGTCTTGGACTTTTAAGTGCTCTGTGGTTAATAGATTGAATAACTATTACTTGTTTTCTTGTTTGAGGAAATGTATGAGGTATTATAATTACTGGAAATAGAGTCATTTTTCTGTTATTTTGTTTTAGCCACAGCGTCAGTGTTCTTGGGAGACATGATAGTGACAGATTTATAAGAGATTGGAAGTCTGCACTTATGTAGCTTTAATTACTTTCTTGGGCATCCTTCATCTGCTTATGTTCCACTTTTCATTAGTTAGACATGTATCAAAAATTATTTTGAATTAACATATCTTTATAAATTAGCTTGGAAATGATTGATTTTACATCGGGAATTATCTGCAAACATGTTAAAATACTAGCTTGGGGCCAAAGGATGGGGATTGAGCTACCAAATGTATTCTGTTGTTCTCCTTTAGAAAGAAAATCTGGGTAGTGAGCTAATCGTATGCTAAATTTCGGTGTGGATGTCAATTCTGTTTATGTACTCATTTCAGGAGGAGAAATCCTGGGGGAAAGCTTTCCAGCCAAACATTCTTATGCTCGGGCATTCTCCATCTGACTTCGTTCTTCGTGCAGTTTCTAAAGTCCACACAAATGATCTGGAGCAGACCTTACTGGTAAGCAGTTGTGATAGTACTTTTGTTTGTTTCAAGTTGACTAATTTCCGGATCTGTTTAGGTTTTTGTGTGTTTAAATTTAAACCTTCCACATATGAGCACTTTTGCCATTTATCTGCCCCTTTTTTTGGAACTCTGCTGTAGTCCATGATTGTAAATCTCCTTTATCCAGTACTTTGTTGGTTCTTAGTTATAGTTATTGTGATTCTGGCATACTGAAGTATGGTAAGTTTTATGATGATTAGATAAGTTTCCTTTTGATACTTGGCCAACGTTTTTAAGAGATTTTGTACTGCATTGCTTTTTGCTTTAGAAAGCAACTTATTTCAGTGATTTAGTTTGGGGCTGCTACAAAAAGGCTGCTTTTAGAAGACACTGATGGTCTTACTGTCCTAACAAAAAAAGAAGGGAAAAAAGACTCAAAAAGGAAAATGGGAACTGAGCTTCTTTTACGGTTTTACTGCTGCCATCCTAATTGCCAGTATTCTCTAAAATTTTCTCCATCTCCATAGTTCACCCTTTGTCTATATATCTCATTTCCCTGGTTTAGGATTGTAATGGTGTATTGATTTCTCTAGATTTGACTTGTTCATAGCTTCTGTTGGTGAAAGTCTGGTTTACCATAAATCGCTTCCTAGCGAATTCTGGAATGATATCTGATTAAAACCGGAAATTACATCCAATCTTTGGCTTAATATGGTTAATTTTAGCAATTTTCTTCTTTAGATGCTATGGATTAAAAAATACTGCATAATTTCTTTCTACTAGCGAACACTTGACCCCTTCACGTAGATTCTTGATTCAATCCTCTCCTTTTCTAGTTTGCATAAGTACCATGACATCGTAATGCGTCTCAGCATTAGGTATTTTAGTTCTTCTACACTGTTTTGTATCTTCGAGGAGGTTGGTTCTCATAAAATTCAAGTGTTCTCCTTGCAGGCCTTGCCATTCTCAGATGCTTTGAAGCTTTTATCTTACTTGAAAGATTGGGCCATGATTCCTGACAAGGTTAGAAAGAGATTTGTATACTTGCATTGCACCACTTAATCTGTTATCTGTCGTCGTTTGAATAAGATTGCATAGTTGTATTCTTTAAAAATCAACTGCTTGCATGTCTGAATTTTCCGTGTCATTGACTACAATGAATATTCTCTTTTGATGCAATTAGACTTCCTTTTCAAGAAGAAAGACATTTTGACTCCCTAAAAGTTTCACATGCACAGAGAATGCAGATTATCTTAGACTAAATTACACTTGAAGGTTTAAGTTTGATGCACTTTCAGGGAGCTGTTGGGGTGGGAAAGAAAGGTATAGAGTCGAGTATGAGGCTTGGGGAGGTTATAGTGGTGACTAAGAGGGTACTAGGGATGTAGTTTGGCATTGGGTAGAGCTTAGGATCCCGTTTGGTTGACAGACAAAAGTGCACGGATGCAATAGCAACGGGTGGGAGGAGAATGAGTTGAAAAGGTGGAAATTGCCAAATTGGTGCTTCCTCGCTCGATTCGGGAAAGAGGAAGCTCCCTGCTGCCTTGTGGGGGAGGTGGAAGAGAGGAACCACTGGATGGGTGGGACATAAAAAGGGGCAGATTTCTCTTTATATCATTTTACTTCCCAATTCCACTTTTTCTTGTTATCATTTCAAAGTTTTAGCCTTTGATAATATTGTATTAATGGCACTAGGGCCATGTTCTACCATATTTTGAAACTGTTAATTAATTATTACTGATAAGTGGGCTGAGTGTTGTTTCTACATCCGGGGGTAGAGCAGTAATTTTTCGAAATATCTGGTGGGCCAAATGTAACAAAATAGACTTGTGCCAGAATCAGAGGTTTCTGAGTTTGTGAGACATGCAAATCTTCTAGTTGAACATTGGCTCTGTTGTCTCGGGTTCAAATCATTTATGCAGCATGTTGTTTCAATGGTACTGGCAGGTTGAGCTTGTCTGCAGAGTTGGCATTGTGCTGGTTCAGCTGCATCATTACCAGCTGGTTTCTACCGTGGCTGCTAGACCTCTCTTGTCACATCTTAAAGACATTTTTCATCGGCAAGTTAAGGTAATTGTCTTTTGAAACTCCCGACTTAGTACTTTTTCACCTAAAGATCTTGAAAAAGTGGTCGTCTTATGTCTTGATTTTCAAATTGTCACAGGATTGCAAAGATACACTAGGATTTAACCTGGCAGCAATGGCTCATCTGAAGGTAACCTGCATTTCTTTCTTTAACTAGAAAATTACACAGGTGATCGTTGTTAGTCTAGGATTATAAACTAGCTGTTTGCATTTCATTTTTGGTTCAGCAACTGATGGACCAGAGGTCAGATGCACGCTTTAAAAGTGCAAAAAGTATATTACAAGAAGTGCGATCAAAACTTGTAGAAGCAAGGACTGAAACCAAGGCTGAAAAGAGGAGAAAGAAGAAGCAAAAGAAAGCAGATACTGATCATGTCTGGTCCTGAATCATAGCCTTAATCTCCCAATACACACCACAATTTTGGATTTGATGATTCTGCAGCTAGCAATTCCGAGAACATTGTCATCGGAAAAATGCAAAATGGGCCCTGCCATAGTGTCCAGGAGTTAAAAAAGAACGATGGACCCCCCCCCCCCCCCCCCGGGCGGTGTTTTCTGTCACTTTAAGATGTTACAGAAGATCCTTATAGTCTGCAGAATTGATTTGTTGTTGGGTGGTGGTTGTAGATAGATGATGTCGTTGTAAACATTTAATTTATTCATTTATTATATTTTTTTACCAACTTTACCCTTATCTCCAACCATCCCATTTAGCGCCTTTTATTTTCCAATAACCAATAGTTATCCGTTCAACAATTCATAAAAGCGGTGTTCGATTTTAATTTGAAATACTATTCAACCATTTTTAAATAGGAGCATTTTGGACATTTATCAAAATTTCTTGTCAAAATTCACAAAAAAATTAATAATCGTGTAAATACAAATTAATACACACAGGAGATATTTCGTGACACTTACTATAACATTCATAATTATAGTTATATTCACATTTAGATTTTATCGATTCACCTTTAGCTTTGTCCATTTGAGATAACATTCCTAATTATAGTCATATTCACACTTAGAGTTTATCGACTCACTTTTAGGTTTACCCCTTTTAATTTAGGTTACATGAATTAAAGTTTGTGTAATTAAAATGTCACAAAGAATGTAACAATGAGTGTCACAAAGGCTCTGAATCGATTAGGACATTTATTTTGAAATGGAGATCTTAAAATATAAAGTATTATAAGGTATTTTGACCATTTTTTACATACGTGGTAAGAAAATAAGTAAAAATAATTATATTATATTCTTTAGTAATTTTTTTGTTATAATATAATAGAGAATGAGAGAATTATATTTAAAAGCGAGGATAATTTTTAAAAAATAATCATTTTCATTGTTTAGTTGTTATCAGGAAGCATAGAACAAAAGTTCAAGTGAGAACTGTCTCAAACATCAAAACTTAACAACACTCGTACGATTACTACTTTTGATTCCCAAAAAGCAGATATATGGTGACCTCAGTATCTGTAAATAAGCTTCTTATAAGCATCTGTGTTTTCTGCATAGTACTTTATCTCAGCCTGCAAAACAGAAAATTCCTGCTTTTAGCCTCCAAAATCACATGATCCATGCTTAAAATGGAAATTCTTCTTTTTGTTGCTAATGTTTTTAGATTCAGTGGTGCTTAACTTTGCCTAATCTCAAACAAAGGAGAAATCATTTGTTGATACATACCTTTCTCACCCCTTTTATCGCGGTTAAGAGGTTTTTACCAATCAAATCACTCATGACAGTGTCATTCTCAAGAGCTGCTAAAGATTCAGAAAGAGAACGCGGTAATCTTTCAATCTCTTCTCTGAGGTTATCAGGATTGTCATCTGTCAGAGTAATAAAAAAGAAGGAAAAAAAACATCATAAGATTCCAAATGATAAAGTATCTTGATAAGTACAAGAAAGAATGTAAAGTGGAACATGCAAAGAGGAACAGTTACTAGTTCTGCATCATTAATTTTCTTTCGGTAAAAACAGTTTTTTCACAGATGAAAAGACCATAACAATATCTAGTTTTTCTATTTAGTCAAACGAGCCGATAAATAGTAGAATATGTCTGGTTGCTCATTTTCTTGAATGTAATAGCTGAGTAAGACAGAGAAAAGACGAGACATGATATTGTCTTACCAACTGGTTTAGGAAGCCTTAAATGTCTGCGGAGGCCATCAATCCCAGCAGCGATTATAGAAGCCAAGGCCAAATATGGATTTGCACACCCATCGCAAACTTTAATCTCAAAGTTACTCACAGCGCCATTAGGAACTCCTGGTGGAGAGGCAGTTCTAAGTGGTGTCTCTCTATTTTCTTTCCCCCAGCATAGATATGCTCCACTCCATGTATTCGGCTGTATGCGATCATAACTGTCAGTAATAAAAGAAAAAATTGAAGAGGAATTTAAGGAAACCACACAAAAATATTAAAACAGACATAAAAAAAGTAATTAAGCTACAGGTAATAGAAAATCAATTGTCCGAAGTAGTGCTTTTAACCTGTTTGGAATAGGTGCCGTAAAAGCTAATATGGAAGGAAGATGATCCAACACCCCAGCCATGAACTCCTCCCCAATCTTGGACATCCCGTGCTCAGTTGATTCACCTTGAGGCATAAATACATTTTCCCCATTCTTAGACAAACTGAGGTGCACATGTGAACCAGAGCCAATATCTTCCAATGAGTACCTAAGAAAAGAAAGACAAGCAACAATTTTATGTGCTGAAAGAGATTCGGCTAGAGGTTCAGCTATGCCGTTCTATTGACAAGAAATATTTGTGTAATGAAGTAGCATGTGCTCATTTAACATATGAGAATATACTTTTCAGGATATCTGAATTATAAGTTATTTTACTTTGCTTATAAATGAAGGATGTTTGAATGTTCAACTATTGTTGAGTAGGTGTCCATGCACTGAATTGAACTTCCCTTGTAATGTTTCTCTAGAAACCAAATTATGGACACAAGGTAAATTGCATGAAAACGAGGTACCTACTTTGGTACAAAAGTCGCCAGTAATCCATGTTTCCTTGCAATAGCCCTAATAACTTCACGCGCGTAGACTAAGTTGTCAGCTGCATTAGTACAAATAGTGTATCCCAAAGCAATTTCAAACTGACCATTTCCAGCTTCTGCATGTACCTATTTTAAAGTCAAATTAGATCATAAATTCAGGCAGAAGCTATGACTCCAAAAACCATTTGCTCAAGTAACTTAGCAAATCCAAGCCGTCTATTTGTGTTTGCCTATGCATATGCAGAAGCATATCCATATGTTTTGTGGACTTTATTGGGTGGGAGGGAGGGGGGGGGGGTAGGACTCCATGAATAGAAGAAAAGAGATGCAACTTTGGGGCTAGTCGAGTTCAGCGTCATAACTGCAGCTAAAAGAAAAACCAACGATTAGAAACCCAAGAACACTTGAGGTTCTTATCATCCCTCCTGAACCACGGCACCCACCCAGATTTCGCCAGGCGCCAAAGCCATTTTCAGGGAAGGAAAAGTAAGCAATTAACCCCCACGGTTCTTCTATGAAGTTATATATTTTTATTTTTATTAATACAGAAAAACCTTCACTTAATACAGTTAGAGTTAAGTTTTCCTATACCTGTTCCACTGCAACATTCAAGGACTTTAGAGCAGATATTGCTTCATTAAGTACTGGAAAAGCTGCATCATATGCCGATGCAGAGCAGTATGGTGTTTTATCGAAAGGTACCCATTCTTCATTGCCTTCCCTACAGAGTTCTTAAGCAATGAGAATTTGCCACAGAACACGTGAGGAACTTTGCATGGCAGAGAGAACATACCTTCCTACGTTCTTCAAGATAAAAAATTCATTTTCAAAACCTGCATTCATAACCTGAAGAAAAAAAGAAGTTAGATATAAAATAAAAGCACATAATTTCAAATCTTTAAAAAAGATCATACCAAGTTAAATTCATCTTTCAGAACTTTGGAGACTCGTCTTAGAGCTTCTCTTGGACAGTATTCCCAAGCTTTGCCAGGTGTAACATGCATGTCAGCCAAAACCATTTCCTGTTGTTCTACCCTGTTTCAAAGAGAGATATCACTAAAGGTGCACGAATATCTTTGCTCTGATAGGATGATTGTAAGAGCACCAAACAAAAAGTACAGATTGACGATGTAACACAGCACGATGAAAAACAGAAAGTGGGAAATAAAGAGAACAAAATATGCAACACTATAGCTTTTGTAATTAACCAACAACTTTGAAAATATAATATTTCTAGCCAATAAAGAGAAAAAGATAGCCAGAGATTAAAAATGAAAAATAAGATCCCATGCAACTATCTAGGGATTCAGCAATCTCCATATAGAATGTATTACCATGGGATTTTGCATCTCGTTGATAAATCAGGAATAAGCCTGATCTCGCCTGTTCCACTCAGATTAGTCCCATCTGCAGGACAATCAGCTGCGGAAGTCATGGCCATACACGCACAAGTCAACCCCACGCCATGCTTCTTAACAACACTGTCGAAACGTTTATCAGGGATAACCTGAAGTAGTACATGAAAGAAATACAATTCATTGGCCAAAATCTGATGAGCCGGTAGTGGAAACTCATAACAATAAATAATGAAAAGAAAAAAAGAATATTTGTGTGAGACCGTAATTTTTTACTATTTTTTTAGACGGGTTTTGGTTGACCGAGGTTAAGTCGACGTCGACTGAAACGCGTCATATTTGCTTAAGTGTTTTATTTGCTTTTCCTGCCATAATGTTTATGCATATTTTACTTGCTTTAATTATTTGCCAAGTGTTATAACATGTTTTAGGACTTGTATAACATTAAGATAAGATAAGGGACCTTTGGTGATTTCTAGAAAGTAGTGGGGAGTTGAGAAAGTAGTTGGGAAGAAGTTAGAGGCGGTTTCTAAACTTCCTAGGCAGTCATTTTCGAAATCCATTCAGTTCTAAGTCTTAGAAAGGAGAAAAAAAAAACAGAAAGAAAAAGAAAGAAGGAGAAAAGCAAGAAAAACAGATTCTGGACAGCCAGCATGCACTGCACTAGAAACGCCATAAAGGTAAATTTAGAACTCCAATTCCTCTGATTCTTTTTTATTTAGAAACTAGACTTATAGGGATACGATCTGACCAGAGGGATTATGATTTTAACCGTTAGATCTTCCTGTGTACGTCTTTCAATTAGGAACACGAACCAGATTTTCTGAATTTTTACAAGTTAAGAACGTAACGGTGATAAGGTAAGGACCCTTCAACTTTGAGTTTTTCCAAAGCTTTCATGAACTGATTTTTTATAGATTATGTATGAAGTATGAATGAAAAATGGTTTTATCATGTTTTCTTGCATAAAAGTGGGTGAAGCAATATTTAATGTGAATGCATGAATTGTATGATGTTTAATTGCGCATGTCTATGATAGCATGATTACTTGTTTTATGATTGTAAGCATAAGGTAACATCCCAGTAGGGACATTGACTAAGAAAGGATCCAATATGTTTATATGTTATACTTATGTTATGTTATGGATTTCATGAGGAGTCAACGTACCTAATTTGGGATAAGATATAGCATGTAGAGTTGTGTTATATGATAAGTACATAGATAAGATGTTGTGAGAGTCCCAAACATCAAGTCATGATGTACGATGTCACGAACAGTATACAACGATATATGATGTTTGCATTTGATATTTGATGTGAGCGGTTTTACAGGGAAATGGAAGTCGTTTTCTAACGGTTTTTCAGGTTTTGGAGTTGTTTAGTAGTCTCGTAGTAAGGGTGTAGACGATGACTCGAGCTAATGAGAAGCTAGGCATTCCCACGTATACGCTAGGCTAGAACTTTCACTTTCTAGCGGTCTCGCAGTGGAGGGGTAAGAATGGCGGGTGCGCAAGCGTCATTCCTAAAGCTGTCGAGAAAGCTAGGAGGTTGAGTCGCAGGTATTTCTGATTTCTCGGGTGGAGGGGTAAGAGTGTAGGGTCATTGTATGGGCAGCGATTCTGCACTCCCAATATTCTAAGAAGTCAGAAGTATTTTGCATACCATGATTTTACTGCTTTACTGGTGATTATGTTTTTAAAGTTATGAAATGTTTTTGGGATGCATAAACTGTTTTAATTAAGTGTCTATATATTTCTGCATCCCAAGGTTGAAGGGATCTTACTGAGCAATAGTTGGTTTTGCTCATCCTTATCCATCTTTCCTTTTCAGATGAGCAGGATGTTAGCTACGAAGGGTACGTGGGGGACGTCGAGTATCAGGGGGAGGGCACTTTATAGACGTCTAGCTCACTTTACTGTTTTGAAATAGACTAAGTGTGATGAACTTTGAAGTATGTTTAAGTTGTACTATTTCCTTTTAAGTTAGGATGTACCCCTTTTTATGTTAAGTTTATATATATACTATTTGAGGTTTTATTTCTTAGTATGTTTTATAGCTTCCGTTGATGCATGTATGAGTTTTATGTTATGGGTTCTACGTTCCGTTTGGCAAAACGGAACGCTGCCAGGTCATTTCCCGGTTACGGGGCGTGACAATTTGTGAGCTAGTATCAAAAGACTAGTTTATGATTTTTTTTTCCCTGTAAGATCTTCTGAAAAAAGTATGCACAACTTTGCAACTAAGGATATTTCCTCCATTTGACAGGATATGCAGCATAGAATACAAGCTATCCAGTGGACGAGTGGTTATATCCGATTCACATTAGAAACATGGAAGAGATCGAAGCTTGACAGATGCTTTATAGTAATCACATTGATCATCCAGCATTTAGTACATTAGTTAAGAATATTACGAAGTTACCTTCCACATATTTCAAGCAAATAGCAGAGAATTAACTATAAAGGAGCATCTATTCCATAACCATTTCAGTTCAAGAAGCATATGATATGTTTCTGAAACAACCCATCTAGACGCATCATGCATTTATATTCATAACAGCGTGGAATAATGGACTTGACAAACTTCGTGCAAAAAGTTCGACTTTCAAAGAAAACAGGAAAAAGAAGAAGAAAGTTGAACTTACGCGACACCTGTGTTGGCCAGAGGTATCCACCCAGATCAACCGAACAAGCGTGAGATTTTCTTCGGGAGCATGTTTTTCTTCATTTAGATTATCGGGAGATGCAAAAGTTTTGGAAGTGAATGGTTTTCCAGCTACATTAAGCTTGTAAAAGTCTTTTGCGTTTTCAGCAAACATGTCTCTAGCTGCTGTAATAGCTTCTTCAACTGAAAGATCTCCCAAAATACATGCATCACGAAGAACACTAAATACAACTTCACGCGCCTTTTTTGATCCTACAAACATTTCAAAAAATATGCATACTATTTTTTATCAAAAAAATATTTTCAAAAAAAAAGGATAAAAAAAGGCATACTACTCGTGTCATGATATTTTTTGAAACCTCAGGTATATGCATACTTCTTTGTTACATGATACAAACATTTCAAAATATTTTCATCACCGGAGTAAGATTTATCCTCTCATTCAACAAATATGGAAACAGATCATAGCATAAAGGAAGCAACAGTCGGAAAGATTGGTCAAAAAAGAAAATACAGATGAATTCTAGAAGGAAAATACAGCTTCTAAAGCACATTTGTAGGAAAATAACATTTCAAGTAAATGGTTTTAGAAACAAACCTAGGTAAAAGGTCTCAGGAAATGTGCACCCGTCAGTGCTGAACATGACCTGCCAGTTGCAATACGAATAACCTCACATCAGGAAAGCTTGACTATATAAAAAGTATTTGCAGTAGGCAGGGGATCATATGTTTCGAGACACTAACAACCTGAGAAGCATTCATTTGTAATCAGGAATCTATTAAAGGTTTTAAAATAATAATTAAACTTAAAACCTTTAAACACATCATAAAGCGTATGAATGTGTACCTTTTTTATTGGAGCCAGTTCTAAAAGTTCCTTTACAGATGATATCATCCCATCGAAGCTAAGTTTTGGAATTGCAAGCCCAAAGTCAACATAGACCTGTAATTGAAAATATTTTCATCCACTGGGAATACTAAAACAAATCCAAGTGTTTAGAGAGTTTGCAGAAGACAATTTTAGGTCTTTTACCTGAGGGTAGACAGATGCAAGATATGATGCTTCCCTTGAAAAAGGATAAGATGCATGCAAAAGCACTATTCTTGACTTCGAAAATCTCTTATCCTCGAGAACATTGCGAAGATGAAGGGGGTTGGAAAGTCTCAAATCAAGATCCTTGTCCCCGAAACTGAAATATTGGTTAAATAGAATTAACATTTCATGATAAAGAACAGGAAAGAAAATAGTTATCGTAGAAATAAACAGAACAACTGGCATCATGATCGGCCACTTTAACCACATCCAGACAATAGACTGCAATCTGCAAATTACACTATTAAAAATTTCCAAATCTCGTGATATCTAAATTTCAATTACCCCGTATGTATCTGCATTGGCAAGTCAAATGATACGGCCACCTCCAGAGCACATGTGAAAACGTGATCAATAAAGTTTCTATTCAGTAACACGGATAGGATTTCCAGCTGAAAAAGACAAAAAGATAGAATAAGCATTTCTCACACTTCCACATTGTAAACAAAATTATCTTGGCCTCACCCTTTAAAACATCATTGAGGCCTGTCTCGGCCTCCTCTCCTGTGACTTTTGTATTAATTTCAAGGCCAGACCTGTAGGCAGCAACGCTTTTAAAGCCTAAAACATTATCAGCTAATGTAATAAAATGATAAGGAAAATTAACAGGAACTTCATTATGTGATATAATAAGAAAAACAGTGCAGAGCAAGTGTTTGATATAATCTCAAAAGGATATGAATTTAACTTCTGCATGAATGTTTTAGTAAACGAGTCCAAAGTCCATCTTGTTCCAGCAGCAATTCCCTACAGTTTGATCAAATAAATTGCAAAGACAACCAAACCTGAATTTTTTAATAGAATTTTGAGTGTCAAAGCATCTAACCTCATCAAGAATCGTCTCGGCCAAACGCTCAATTCTCAATATTCTACCTACAAATGGTACAAATTTCTCATGCCAACTGATGTCAAGTTTCTTGTCCAATTCAAACCCATCATCAATAAGCACAGTGGAAATTCTTGCAGCGTTGAAGCACATTGCAGTAATGGCTTCCAATCCACGGGATTTCCGGAATTCTTGAACAGCGTGCAAGGATTTCTCGCAGCCATACAATTTAGAAATTTCCTTCAAACTCCTCTAAAAATGTCCAAATTACACTCAAATAAGAACCAAGCCTAGTGAAAAATCCCAAAATAAGCAGCTAGCCAAGAATTACCGTATGAAGTAATAAATGTGGCTCAACATAGACTTCATATCTTTCCGTGCATTCTCTAGTATACCAATGGAATTGGTCCATATGCAATAAAATTATTGGACTAAAGAGAATTCATATAATGTAATAATTTTATTGGTATATGAGGAGGCAGGATTGAACTTCAGGGGGCCGTAGTAAAAAAAATCTCTTTTATTATGAACAGTTGGATATATGTACCTACTATATAAAAAAAATTAAAAATTCTTGAGGACCCATAGCTCCGCCATGGGATGTATCACAACATATACTAGAAGATTCTGAATCCTCAACGTAACATATACAACATGTCGAGGAATCATTTGGTTACGGTGCTTGTTTATATTTTCCTCCGCAGGTGCTCATTCATGATTAGTAGTCGGAACAATTTCAAATGATTTTTTTTTTTTCAAAAAATTAAAGGAATAATAGCTTCTTTATTAAAATCAACATACTTAACACAGCGTATTAGGAAAAAAGCATGTATGCTAAGAAAAAACAAATATGTTAAAGTGTTAAGTACTGGCGCAATACTTCTTACTCATAATCATAGATGTCAAATGAGATTTGTCTTCGATAATAAAAATATTTAAAAAAGGAAAAATAGAGATAAATAAGGATAGCGAACCTTGAAGGTGATGGTGTGAGGTACGTAGGATAAGGCTTCGTCGCCGGTAGCTTCAGAGAAACAGCTCAGAAACGGCACCGACGAGTCGACGGCGACGATGTTATGGGCGTGAGCATCCACCACCTCCAATCTTTCTATCTCTTTTCTTAGCTCTACAAAATCTGCCATTATCATTCAAAACTCTTGCCCACCGGAAACTGGAAACTGGAAACTGTCAAAACTGTTAAGTGTAGAGAAAGTCAGTGATCTGAAATTTTTCAAAGGAAAAAAACAATAAAATACAACAGCCAATGATAAGATAGTTTGACCGGAGTTTACGTTTACAAATATTAATTTTTTGAAAAATGATTTACTCCTAGAATTTTGGGGATAGAAATCCTAAACTCCCAAATTAAGAGTATTAAATGACTATCTTACCCCTGCTGGTATAAGGAATTCACCCAATTATAAGGGCAAAAAGGTCCGAAAAACTATTTTAGTTAATCTTTTAGCCAATAATTCTAGTAGCCTAACAAGGTCCTAATTTTTTTGGGTCAATGAAGTCGTAGCCCAGTGAGACAAACTTCTGTGACCAAGATATCCCGGGTTCGATACCCTGAGAATTTAAGGTTGCTGAATTATTATTTTTTGGATATATTGGATATTCTCAATACATCCATAAACTATTTGAAATTGTAAAAGTGCATCATGCACGATAATTTTTCTTGTCGTTTCTGAGTCATGAGCTTATCGGATTGTGCAAACTCAGTACAATAATAAAAGCGTGTCAGGTCAGACCAAGTTGCCACCTCTATTGAAAATACGACATATTTTGTGGCATATTTTAATAATATCGTGAAAATAATTTATTTAAAATTAATTAAAATATAATAAAACATATTGTATTAAAAATGAAAATATTAATTGGTTTGCATCTTGTGATATTTTGAATCCAATACCCCACCGCAAAAATGAATAATTTAACTAACACGTCACAAGTACTTTTGTTATATTTTTTAACTAATTTATTTATATAACATAATCATAAATTAAATTTTAATATATTTTACTCATATTAAATATATTATTAATAATAACTAATCAGAAATAATATGAAATAGAAAATTTATTCTAATTTAATCTAAAACTTTATTGAAATTAAGTATAATTTATAAATTAATAAATTTATTTTTATCTTTCTAAATTATATATTAATGCTATATTTTTCTTAACTTCAGTAATTTGATATTCAATAACACATATTTTGTTTGTCAAGGAGGCCGTAGCCCAGTAAGGCAAGTCTTTACCCGTGACCAAGAGGTCCCGGGTTCGACACCCTTCCTAACGTGGGGCAATAAAAATATTTAAGGTTGCTGGAAAAAAAAAGTACACATATTTTGTCAATTCTTTTTGAAACTTAATAGTATATTATAAATTAATGTACAAAATTTAAAACAATGAATATATTATATATAGTACAATGTGATTCTTTTTTTCTCGTTTTTCATCTAAATAATTTTGTTTAGTGATTTTGTTTTTTCAATGACATGAAAAGTCAATATTGACGTACTGTTTAAATTGAATATAAACTTAGTTAATTTCTTAATTACAACTAGTCATTAATGGAAATATATCTTACGGTAAAAAGTGTCCACGCCCCCTAAACTATATCAAATTTTGATTTTTGACCCTCAATTAAAAAACGGCAAGTGCTTGACCCTAAACTTTTTTGAAGTATCAATGGTGCCCCTTCGATCCAATTCTCCATTAAATAATAACGGAATGTGTCCATGTGACACTCACACGATAAAAAAGGGGGCAAATTTGGAAAAGATAAATTAGTAAATAGTATTTTCAATTTATGGCAAAAAAAATTATGGAATGCATGCTTAGTTTGTTATAAGATATGATGAAGACACTGGATATCTTCTTTGCTCAAAACTAAGTTAAAAAACCTCGGTATAATTAATTACAACTTTCATAGAGTTTAACATAATTTCATGGAAGTCACGTTTAAGTTATTTAGCAAAAAAAAAAAAATTCTTAAGTTGTTCCTGGAGAATTTCATTTCAGAAAGAAGTGAGATTTCACTAGACATGAAATAAACAAGAAATTAGGGAAAGATTTATGGCGAACCTTGATTTTCTAATTCATTTTTTTTAAAGGTTAATTTATTTATTTTCCAATTTACCCCCATTTTTTATCATGTGAGTGTCACATGGACACATTCCGTTATTATTTAACGGAGAAATTTGATGGAAGGGGCATCATTGATACTTCAAAAATGTTTAAGGTCAAGCACTTGCCATTTTTTAGTTGAGGGTCAAAAACTAAAATTTGAAATAGTTTAGGGGGCCTGAGAACTTTTTACCCTATATCTTATTTACGAGAATTGAAATACTCAAGTAGTCTTATTAAGAGTTTTCTTTAAGTTATTTTAAATACAACTTTTATATTATTTACATTTATGAAACTGATATAATATGTTTAATGGCACATCATGCAACACTTTTATTTACATGTCACAAATTTTGTGGTTATTTATTAAATAATGCCACTAAAATATGATATTTTGCTTCATTACCTTAATTTTGTGACATTTTATGAGATAATTAATTAAATGCCACAATTTGTTCTACCACTTGTTAAAAGCGCTACTAAATATGAAATTTTCAACCAATACAAGTTGGCTCAGTTGTTAAGGATTTGACACGTCCTTACAAAGGTCAAGTGTTTAATTCTCGCTGCCGACGTGAGGGCTATGTTGGTGGGTGATCTGTAAGTACCCTTGTAAGTGACCTATGGTCCCTAAAGCTTGCCCTAACTCGTAGTGGTGATCGGAGTCGAACCCACACAAACTTTTTTTTTACCAAAAAAAAAAAAATGAAATTTTCTCACATTTCCATCATTTTATGTCACAAAAAGGTCAATGCGTATAGCCATAGTGACACCACCGACTTGTACCACATCGCTTTATTACTTGATTTTTTCTTGTGCTGCCATATGATACTTAATATTCAAAACTTTGAGTCATACTCAACCTCATTACATTACATTATTAACTTATGTTAATTTCTCAAAATGAGCAAGAAATGCCTTCAAAAGTTATGAAATTGAGTTAATTATGGGAGAAATTCTCTTAATTTTATTTTCTTGTAGTATACTTGATGATATGTTTTTCCCCGTATTAGTAGAGTTGTCAAAATGGGCATGCCCGCCCCGTGAGCTTAATGGGCGGGTATGGGGTTATGAATTCCATGCCCATTTAAATGCGGGTATTAATGGGCATACCTGTTCGGGTAACGGGCAATGCGGGTATGGGCGGGTTGCAACCGGGCATGCCCGCTTTGTTTTCTTTTTTTATTTTTTATTTTGAATATGGATTAATTTTCACAGTTGAGACTTGAGAGTCAAAAGAAGAAAAAAAAACCTAAAAGCCCAAGATAAAAGTTGAACCGTGTTATATATCTTGGGCAAATCCCCTTGAAGCCATTCTATACTTCTATTACCCAAATATTAACGATTTCATCTCTGAAGGTAACTAAATTATGTTCTAACTTATTATTTATCATTTATCATTTACAATTTATAATGTTTTAACTTCTAACTTCTCAATTTGTGTGTTTTATAGGTGGAGATGATGAGAAGGAATCAACATTATCTAAGGTGGATTCAAATAATACTTCTAGTGTTCAAGATCTAGATCAATAGATAGAGGATATTAAAAAAAACGTATCTATTTTTTGTTACTTTGACTTTAGCAATATGTTTGTTAATTTTGGATAGTTGATCTTAAATTATTTTTTAAATTATGGACTTTGATTGTTTTTTTTATAACTATTTTGGATATTGTGGACTTTTATTTGATTGTTCTTGAACTATTTTGGATATTTATTTACCCTTTACAGGACTATAAACTGCAAGTGAATGAGAAAGAAATAAATTTTGTTGAATTTTTCAGATTTAATCTATTTTTTTAAAAAAAAAATTAATAAAAAGGATTGCGGGCATGCCCATTTGCCCACGGGCATTCGGCGGGCGGGTACGGGCATCCCTTTTGATGGCCCATGAAAAAAGCGGGCATGCCCGCCCATCCCCATTTAAGACATGCCCATGACGGCCCATGACGGGACTGGGCGGGGCGGGGCGGACGGGCATACCCATTTTGACAGTACTACGTATTAGTACTCATTACTATAAATACTTTATGGCATGAGATTTTTCTGATATGGACCTTGTGATTCAAAATTAGTCACGTCATCACATAATTGTTTCTCTCCTCATTTTGTAATGATATTGTCAGTTCTGAAGCATATGATCCATATCAAAACTATCCTTATGCATGAGGGATCTTTAAAAGTGTATTCACAGTCTCAAATGTTACAATCTTTTACCTACAAAAAAGGTTTTCTGTATCCATGCAATTCCTTATTAATTACTTATTTTAAATGGTAAGATATTCTCTAAATTATAACTATATAAGTTAAAATATCAATGCAAATCTTCTAATACTCTCTAATATACCAATTATATTATTACATATGATATGACGTAATTTAATCCAATATCATAAATAAATTCCGGGCAAATAATTTTGTCACATTAGAAACTTTCCTTAAAAACATATGATAAATTTGGTAATAACTTGGGGTGTATCTTGAAGTCTATGTTTTTTGCTCTCTATTTAAGCATAGATGTAATTCAATATCAAGTCAATTGCGAGATTCACAACTAGTGCATTCTTGAAATCCCCATAGAAGCTATAGCCATGATCAAGTATCTTTTGTTCTTGTCCTTCTTAAGTTTCTTGTTTTCTGGTAAGTAAATTTTTTATTTTTTGCTATTTTATTTTATTCTTGTCCAAAAGTTATAGTATTTTTTTTCTTCTGATTATGCCTATGCATGTCTACATTTGGGCAACTTTAATCTCCTCCCTCTTGAACATATTTTGATTCATCATTTTTAGTGAAAATGCATAAAAACTAGCATATAAGATACCGTATATGACACAATATATTGTTTTTTTATAATGTATTTTCCCTAGAGAAAGCATATCTCATATGAAGATGCGAAATTTATAACTGAATTCTGATTACCTAAAATATTTATTTTATCTTTTATTTTAATTTTAAGGGATAACAATTAAATCAGAGACGAAGGACGAAGTTAAAACTTTATCCATTTTTTTTAGAAAAATAAAACTTTATTTCTTAGTAACCTCTTTGAAAATTTTGATATTGACAAGAAAAAGTATAACATTTTTTAAATTTTGTGAGCCCCCTCGCCTCCCTTAGTTCTGTCTAGGAATGAAGTTGTGTATGCCTTTTTACCAATTTGTTATAAGAAAATTCTGATATGGATCATATGGTTCAGATTTATCCACATCAATAAAAAAAATATCTCTTCTGATGTGGATTAGTCTGGACCACATGAATGGACCATGGCTGATATCATCATTAACATTCATTATATTAGAAATAGTCTTAATTTCTTACTTATATTTTAATGGTGGATGTTGCAGAGAGCGATGCAATTACGTTTACAATCAATAATCACTGCCCTTATACAATATGGCCAGCAACACTGACTAGTAAAGGAGAACAAGCCATAACTGGGCTAGAATTACCCTCTCAAGCCAACACTACCATATCCATTTCATCAGACTGGTCAGGGAGAATTTGGGCAAGATTTATATGTTCAACCAACATTTCTACTACAGGTTTCACTTGCAAGAGTGGCGATTGCACATCCGGTCAAATACTGTGCAACGGCTTAGGCGGAGTACCTCCGACAACTCTCATAGAATTCACCTTATCAGGCGCCGGAAATCAAGATTTTTACGATATTAGCCTTGTCGACGGCTTTAATTTACCGGTCCTCGTTACTCCACAGGCTCAGGGGAATTGTACGACTATAAGTTGTCCAGTCGATATAAATAACCATTGGTGTCCTACGGATTTGGCTGTCTATGATACGGATGGCCGAGGTATAATTGGATGTAAGAGCGCGTGTCTCGCATTTAATCAACCACAATATTGCTGCACTGGTGGTTTTGCCACACCAGATTTATGCAAGCCATCAAACTACTCGTTGAACTTTAAGGAGCATTGTCCACAAGCTTATACTTATGCTTATGATGATAAAACTAGTTTGTTTACTTGCCCAAGTGGAGGTGATTATGCTATTACTTTTTGTCCTTGAGACATATTGGAAGCTAATTATATAGGGGACAGGCCCGTCGGAGTAGTTAGCGACGTGGACTGACATTCGATCCGAATGTTGTGAAATCAAATATCTTTCTCTTTTTTATTTTTAAAAAAGGTAATGATTTAGGGGTAGATATGCAATTGCTAAGAGTTGATGCTTTGATAGTGTTTATTAATTTGAAGGAAATATAAAACAATTTTATTTATTCCTTTGGTTCTTTTTTGGAAAACTCTGTTATGCATTTGTGAATTTTGTGGTCTAGATTTTTACACTGAGAATAGACGATTAAGAAAATTTGTTTTTATCTCGACGTAGAAAAATTTGGACCTAGTCCATATCATAAGTGTCCACATTATGAGATAGATGATTTTTCTTAATTATTTATTCAATTTCTCTCGATGGAAAATTTTGGTCCATAAAATTCATCAAGGACCGGTCCATATAAGGGTTTTCAAAAAATAAAAAGGTAAAAAGTGTCCTCACCATTGAATTTTTTCTTAATTTTAATTTTTGACTATGAATTGAAAAATGCAAAATTCTTGACCTTAAAATTTTCTATAGTATTAATGTTACCTCTTTCATTCATTGAAAAAATTGCTATGCATTTCTTATTCCATTTTCAATTTTTAAAAGGTCAAAATCTGTTTTTTTTTTCTTTCCAAAATGTCTATGAGCTTGATAATGTAGTCCAATTCTGTCTAGATTAAACAACGAAGTTGGTTGAAAGTAGGGGTGTTCAAGAAAAATCGAAACCGACCAATCCAAATCGATCCAAACCAATTCAAACCGAATTTTCGGTTTGAACGGTTAATTGGACTGGTTTCGGTTTGAGCTAAATTAAAACCGAATTTTTGGTTTGGTTTAAAAAAAATTATAAACCAAACCGAATATATATAATATATATTAAAGGACTTTTTTGCAATAAAATATATTTTTCCTTAAAATGATTTCTAGTATAATTGCTAACTTTTGTATCTCATTCTAGAATTTTCAAAGTTCTTCAAGTGTTAAACCAAGAGATTAAAAAGTCATCATTTGGTATGCGATTTTAGATTTACCAAAAGATTTTATTGTATTTCACTATTTTGAACTAATAATTATGTAATTTTTGTGTTTTTCTTTTTTCTTTTAGGATGATTTTGAAGTAATTTGTTTGAAGTGCAATGATCAAGATCAAGAATTTATATTTTATTATTTTGTTTTCTTTATTGTGTTTACCTTAAGAAAATAATAGGCATGTTTTTTTTTAAAATATTTTTAGCAACTAACTAATTAAATAAAGTTTTTTTTAAACTTTATAATAAATATTTTTGTGTCTCGCAAAACCGAGCAACCAAACCAATCCAAACCAAACCAAACCAAACCAAACCGAATGTATCGGTTTGAGATTTTAAATGGTTTGGATTGGTTTCAAAATTTCCAAACCGAATATTTCGGTTTGGTTTGAAAAATGTATAAAATCGAACCATGAACACCCCTAGTTGAAAGTGACAATTAATACTTTATATAAGTTTAAGGTCAATTTTTTATTTATTTTTTAGTTAATGTTCAAAAACAAAAATAGAAAAAAAGTTCAGGGCACTAAATTTTTTTACCAAAAAAAATTGAAAGACTAATCCACGACTAATTAACTGTACCTCACGGCTCAGGGGCCCTAGAAGTGGAAGCGCACCCGGCAGTCCTCACCGAGTCACTTCACTTGAACTAACTGTTTGCCAACTAATCAGAATTATTTTGCTTCTTCTAATCAGAATTCAGAATTATTTTGCTGCTTCTAATCGGAATTCATTTCTAAGTTCTTCAACTCCTCAATTATGCTCCGGTGATCGGATCTCTCTCATCGTCGTCCACACTATTCCGGCCAAATGGCCTCCTCAAGCTCTGGCAACTCCATGACAATATCTGCTCCCGGTAAGCTACTACTACTCCCTATCATTCCGATAGCATTTGTCTCTGTGTATCCGAGTCCAACAATTTCGTACTTATTGATAGGCAAAAAGTTGAAGAATTCTGGATCATTATTGCTTAGTTATACACTTATACTTGGATTTTGTTACCTACATTCCTTTAACATAAGACTTTAGAACATGTAGAAATTAAGATATTTTTGTAATTAAAATATCAATATTATTCTCTTAAATAAAAGTAGTGGTATACAAGTCATCTAGACTTATATTTTGACTAACAAAGTACTTTGCTTTCCTTAATTTTCGCTACATGTACGGAAAGTCTTATACTCCCTCCATTCCCTATTAATTGTCGTTTAAGAGATATCTAGGTATCCAAATTAATTGTCGTTTAAGGTTCTTTTATTAGTTGTCAACAATTTATTCCAATTATACCCTCAATACTTTTCTTTCTTTATGACATAGAAGTGAGTGAGAGAGAGGGAGGGTGGGGGTAATATTGGAAGTTCAAGTGGAAATGACAACTTCCTTAATTTTTTCAAATTGTCTAAAGAGTCTTATATTTAGGAATGGAGGGAGTATTAAGGAATGAAGGGAGTACTGATTTTTAATGTGTTTATTTGTGCTTCAGAGGCAGTTCAGGTTCTGGTTTCCGCTTTGGCAGATGATTCCCCAATTGTCGGAGAATACTCCATGGCTGCTCTTAAAGACCTTTCCCCTATGTATTTCTACTAGCTCTCTGCCTCTTTTTTCTCATTTCGGATCCTCTGTAGAACTTTGTATGACACTATAATTAATACTCTCTTCGTCTGTCGCAAATTGAATGTTCACTTCATGTTTTAGTTAGTCCGAAAATTTATATCCACTTTCTTCAAATGTATGTATTTTCCACCTAAACTCTCGTAATTAAACTCCTATCTCCTATACTTAAGGAATGTAAGCTACATTAACATATGATCTTTCTATATTTAAGGATGTTGTTGTACTTACTCATGGTCAAACAACTCCTTTTAATTATTGTGCAAGTCAAATGTAGACATTCGATTTGAGACAAGAGAGTACAATATTTATAGACAAAATATCTATGTAAACTCTAAGCATTAACAATATTGTATTGATAGGTAGGGGTGTTATGGGAGCGGGACACAAAATGTCACATGAGTGATACACAAAGTGTTACAGAGGATCTGGTGCCTTTTTTCTTTGTGAATATGACCATAAACTGTATTTTGACTTCAAATTTCTTGAAATGGGGCATTCTTTAGGAATCCACTTCTGGTTCTCGACTGTTGTTCAATTGTATCCCGAGGCGGGCGTCGGGTAATACTCTTCCATTTTCTTGTATTTATACCTTGAATCTTAATAAAAGTCCATTGGAATTCATGTAATTTAGTTTTTGGAATCTTGAAGTTACAACTACAACTTTAGTCTTATGTTTGCTTATTTAAAACTTTCAATGCAGAGTTTTGGGAATATATCAGGTTTGTTTCAAGTAATGTCCGTTGCTATTCGCTCGGTGGATGAAAAGGATGTTGATCCTATATTCATGGCAAAACTCGCAAAGATTGCTACTGCTGAAATGATCTCGTCCAAGGTACAACAAACCAACAAACTCTTGGTTCTTGAACTGTTGTTTCTATCTTGCACTTTGTTGGAGCACTCTTATGGAGGTTTCCCTTATTCGGTTGGTTTATTAGATATGCTATTCTACTTCTGCATGCAAAAAACAAAGCATTGGGGAGGAGTAATTCTTCTAAAATTTAGTATTTGTAATATAAGCCAGTGATGGCGAGTAATATTGTTCATTGCAGTTCTAAGACTTCTGCTCTGAACTGAATCCTGTTCACATGAAATGTTGTCATGGGGTTGGAAATAAATTTGATTTAAGTTTGAAATGGAGAAACAGTGTCTTTCCTTGTAGATGAGTTGTGGATTTGCCTGCAAATTAGCTTTTACAGACTCTATCAATTGTGGGGTTTCATGCATTGTATTTTCCATTTGGCTACTTGGCAGAATACTAAGCATCCTGAAGTAATTAAAGTGGGGGAAGTTATAGCTCTATTATCGCTCAACTACTGACTTCATCGTAGATAATCCTTTAACCTCAAATATATCAGAAGGGCCAAACTTTTCTCTCTTATACTTTTGGTCGATATTTTGAGTACCATAGTCTTTATAGCTTTCTAAGTTTTCTGTACCGTAAATTACTTGACGGATTCTCTTTAGGGTTTAAACTCTCACGTATCTTCCATTCTTCTCTAAAAAGTTTGTGCGTAACCCACATTTAGTTCAATTGAATTTTTTAATGGTTGAAGTTGTCAATGTTATTGGTTGGTGTTTGCAGAATTACAAAATAGGATAATGTTAATTGTCACTCAATAAAAAAAAATTGGAGTAAACTAAATGAGAGGCCAGTTAGTTATCTTATAAATGAATGGATATTGAGTGATCAAATATGCTCCTGATAGAGCCACAAATGTGTTTGTTTTTTGGGATTCACCACTTTGGTGTTACGGGCTTGAATCGTGGATTTTTTATGATAAAAAGGACTGAAGTCTGTTAGCATTTACTTGTGATACATTTCACCTGGGTAAATGTTTCTTGAATTACTTTCTAATTCATATTCTTTTACACCTATGAAGGAATTTGATGCTGACTGGCAAAGAGCTGCAGGAAGTGTACTCGTGGCAATAGGTTTGCATATACCTGATCTAGTAAGTCCTTTGTTTTGGGTGATTAGCTGGGCCTGGCAGTAAGTTTCGTGCATGTGTCTGTTGACTGCATAATCTTTTATGAATCACTTGTAGCTCTATAGGTTCAAGGTGTCAAGGAGACTTGAAGCAAATCCTGTCATTCTTTCTTTATCAGTTCTTGTGTTTTTCACAAATGATATTATTACTGTTCTTTTTATGTGTTCTGTTTTGGTATTTTTGCCTCTTGCTGTTTCAAATGAGTTAAAACTTTGGATTACCTGTGTACTATAGTCTTGATGTGTACGGAAATTTGTAATTGACTAGTGTGTTTTTTTGGAAGATGATGGAAGAGGTATTTGTTCATCTTTCTGGGACAAGTTTGTCTATGCCAGCTATGATTCAAGTACTTGCAGATTTTGCCTTAGTTGATGGTTTGTATTTTTCACTTCGGAAGCTGTCATGGATTAGCTACTTCTGGTCAGCAGGAGCCGCTGCGGTTAGTGTCGATACACATGCTATCTTTTGAGTAGGTTTATGTCATATTAAGTCGGTGCTGACTCTCTTCAATATAAACCCCAGTGCTCTACTTGCTGCATTTCACGCATTCTGTGATTGTGTTGGTGATCTGGAAATGGGAAAGGTGTGCTAGCCTTTGGCTTCCATTTGAACGCTTTTTTCACGCTACTTAATAGCTTTTGTTTCGACTTTTTGGGTGACGAGAGACTAATTTTGTGTGCAGATCCTTTCTAGAAATGGAGAACAGAATGAAAATGAGAAGTGGATCAATCTCATTGGAGATCTTGCTGGCTGCATTTCAATTAAGAGACCAAAAGAGGTACTGTTTCCAACTATAAAAGTTCTTTACTCCCGCACGCATACAGTTTCGCCCTTCCACAAACTTTAAAAGAGAATGCTCTGGACGTGCATCAAATTTGCTTTTCCTAATGTCAGAGTAAGTTGGTTAATTTTCATAGCAGATTAAGCATTGATGCAATTGATTTCGTCATCTTGGATTCAATAAATTTCAATAGAGATATTAGCTCTGTTATTTTACTATATTAATCTTAAAAATGACAATTTATGAAATGGAAACTAATATCTGACAAACCAACACATGCATCTTGTGTTGAAAATATCATTTAGCCTTTGCAGTCTTTTTAATCTACAGCTTTCTTTGGTTAAAGTTCATTATCTTTACTCTCCTTTTGTTTAGGGGGAGGGGAGAACCCTATAGAGTCCATTTTTTATGGCCCTGTATAGGCTGGAAGAATTTGACACAAGTGGTTTTGAGTCGCTATCTGAAACAATTTATCATGGTCTGAAAACATCGTGGGTTAAGTATACAAAATGAGAATCATTTTGTAGTTCACATATCTTACAAATGCATAGTGATGTTGCTTTGGTGATTGACACAAGAATATATTGAGCTTGGACATTTACATGCACATACATATATGGCGCTAAAGTCAACCTATGAAAGGGTCAATACAGGTCTTACGATTTCAAGTGCTCATGGTGTTAAAACAGAACACTTATTTTTTTTTGAGGAATGCTTAGCACGTCATTTTTCTGAAATTCTAATTTGGCCCCTCCCATACCCCCAATTATTGGGGACTTAATGGGTTATGATATTGTTGTTGTATTGTTGCTTAATTTGGCCCCTCCCATGTATTGCTTTAGGTCCCTCGAATATTTCTGATCTTAAGTAATTCGCTAGACCAATCACAAAGATTTCAGAGGGAAGCGGCTGCAGCGGCATTGTCAGAGTTTGTACGCTATAGGTATGTCTTCCATTGCTAGTGTACTATGTCTTCTGGAGGGAAGAGTTTACATGGACATGAATACAGATTCTGTCACTTTTATGTGTATTACTGGGAAGATAATGGTCCATTATTGATATTTGTGCATGTTTATAAAATGCTAATTCTTGATGTGCTTGATACTTAAATTTCTTAATGTATGACTTATTACTGCCCACGAATCATGATACACCATCACTAGTAGGATGTTGGTTTCAGACATGATATTGTTCGTTTGGTGTTTATATTCTCCTTTCCCCCCCCTGTAGTGACGTCTTTGGGTCTCTACTGGAGCAGATGGTAGAAGCACTGTGCCGGCATGTGTCTGATGAATCTCCAATTGTGAAGCGCCTCTGTTTAAGAGGGCATGTTCATGTAATCTTGTCATCATTTGCTTTCTTTTATTTTTTTTTAATAAAGGTATTCTTTTTATGCATGTTAATAGTTCATGATTCTGGCAGACAGGGACTTGTTTTATCCAGTTTGTTTGTTTAAAATTTACTCCCCAAATTTCGAGTCACCAAAGAGGGGAATTGGGGAACCACTATTGATCCTCCTGGGAGGGGTGGGGTGGAATTTTTTTTAATTGCTTCCAAAATTGTTTTTCTGACATTTTGTTACTGCTCATAAGAAGGTTATCTATGCCTGAAAAAGGTTGATATGGAGCCACTGCTCTATTAACTTTCAATGAAAGAAACCACTGTCCTTATGTTGTGGATTTCATGTTGTCAAATTGGCCTTGCAGATGCCATCTGTTCATCTTCTTCAGCACACCACTCAAGTTCTTGGGGTGATACTTGCTTTGCTAGATGATCCTGATGAATCAGTCCAGTTAACTGCTGTGGTGTGCTTGCTAATGGTATCCCTATGCTCTTTTATTATTTGCTTGATGTTATTTTCATGATAATTGCTGTATAAGATTTACACTCGATCAACTTCTGCCATTTGTAGGTGCTTGAGTCATCTTGCAATGGTGCTGTGAAGCCGATTCTCCTGAACCTTTCAATTCGACTTCGTAATCTTCAAGTAAGTTCTCTCAATACTAAAATAAGTTGGGGCATTGCATTACTCAGTTATATCCTCGACTCCTAATGGCAAAAAAGTATGTTGCAATGAGATAACAAGATATCTGTTAAACCTGTGATTTCTCATGGGCTACTGGTTTTCCCACAGTTTTTTGCAATCCATTTTCATTTATTTCACAATGTAAATAGCTTACAACTACAGACTTTGGGTAGGTCAGTTTCTTTTCTACAATCTCACATGTATAAGCGATTGTGATTTGGCTAAAGATGATAAGACCATACTTACCTTGGCTTATATTGGTTGCAGGTATGCATGAACACGAAAATCCGAACCAATGCATTTGTTGCTTTTGGAGCCCTGAGCAAGTATGGAGTTGGATCACAACGTGATATATTTGTTGAACAGGTTTCTTCTGAACTTTGATCTGACCCACTTGAACTCTTTCTTATGCAATTTGCAGTCTTCAGGAACAAAAAATTTCAACATTTTTTTTAGCTTTACTGGGGTTAAAATGGAAAAGGGCTCTACTATTGTCTTACATATCTGATTCTGCAACTGAAATTAGTGAAAGCTATTTAGTTCTCAGTACAGCATTCCTGTTAATAGCAGAAATTCTGCATATTTTCTCTTCCAAGCAATTCATACTCGTTTATATGGTTACACACCATCCTATACTGGTTCTTTTTCATTTACTTGAATGCATTCCCGCACATATTATTTAGATGCATTATCATCATGTATTTTCTTTCCCTAGCTACTCTTTTCTGGACTTGTATCATCTTATTTTCCATTCAGGTAATACAGCTCTTGTTATAACAATGGTAGAGTTTGCATTGAACATGTTCTCTTTATAATTTTCTTTCGGAGTATCAGCTTTTATCTCTTTTATGTATCTCTTTTCTGTAGCAAACGCGACGGCATAGGGGACCATTGTTACATGTGTATTATATGAGCAACCACTTTGTGCACTTGTTGCCAAAGGTTAGGTTAGTCTCCAATACATCTGTTTCAGTGGTATCCTGGGATCAGCCACTTTGTTTGACAAAGGTTAGGTCTGTATCCCGTCCATCCCCGCCCATACCCCCAATTATTGGGGACTTAATGGGTTATGCTATTGTTGTTGTTGTTGTTGTATGTATCCCTATTATAGATACTAATATATCTTGTAGTGCGTTGACTTTGAAAAATTTCATTAACCATAGATCCATTTGGATGATGCTGTTTAATCTTTTCAGATTCATTCTGTCTTCCCTCGTTTGGTTCTTCATCTTCATGATGATGATATTGGTGTCCGGCAGGCATGCCGGGTAAATGATTATTGCTCACTCTTGTTTAACTTTCTTTGTTGGCTTGGGTAAGTTTTTATGTTCACTTTCCGCCTCCAGGATACTTTCAAATCTGTTGTCCCTGTGATGGAAATTGAAGGAGTGATTTCCCTTGCCAACACACATTGGTTTGGTTCTGATCGCAGGTATGCATCAAACTGAAAGTAGAGTTCTTTCAGTGAATCGCTGAGTGATTTTATGGATGACAACAACTATTTAACAGTTTATTTTATGGGTTTTCAGAAGTGACTATGAATGCTTCCTTAGGGAACTTGGCAAACAATTTACTCAACATCTGGCTTCACGGATAGATACTTACATGGCTTCACTAATACAGGTTCGCATTTGTTTTAAAAAGAAAACTATTATCGAATCTTTTTTTGGGGGTGGGTGGGGTGGGGTGGGATGGGGAGGGGGGTTTATCAGAATATCTCTGATTGGAAACAGCTTGGTGACATAGCTGCGTGGTTTTCTGCTAATTTTCTGTTGTATTGATTCATTGTCATTTGTCCCTTGAGATCCAATTTATATACCTTCATACTGCCAATTTAGCCATTTTCAAATTATCTGCAGCTCCGTTGACGAAGTTTAGTGCAAGTTGTGCAATCTATATATTTTCTGAAGCCGTTAAACATTGGACTTTACTTTAGGCTGGGAGTGTTACAGGAGCTTTAGATTTTTGAGTTTTACAGATATCCTGTTGCAGATTATTGAGCATGTTGAACTTCCCAGTGCCTTAAACTTGTTATCTAAATTCAACCATGTCAGTTATACTTGAATCCGAAAATTCAGCATACCATGAATGAACCGACTGATTAGATCTTAGCGTCAATTGTCTGACCATAGGCAAGATGGAAAAAAGTAGCCACTGAGAATAAAAAGCCTATTAAGGACCATAAATTCCAATTTGTGATAGATGACGTGTGTGAAAGAAAACAAAGATAAGATTAAGAAGGGATATCTTTCCACTCAAAATTAAGAAGGAATCTTTTTGGATGAGTGGAAACAAAAGGTCGGCAGTGATACCATATGGACAGAGTGATGAATATATTTATCTCTATTAATGTAATCTCAGAGTAAGCTCCACAGATTTTAGGTAAAATGTTGGTCCAACACTTGGAAGGTCTTTTCATGAATTATGGGTGTCAAGACTAACAGCAGAATTCTATTAATAGTGGTGCTTACTTTGTAAGTGGCATTTAAGATTGATATGATCCTGTCTTAGTGATGCATCCACAAATTTTGGGTAAAATGTTGGTCTAACACTTGTAAGGTCTTTTCATGAATTATGGGTGTTATGACTAACAGCAGAATTCTATTAATAGCGGTGCTTACTTTGTAAGTGGCATTTAAGATTGATATGATCATGTCTTAGTGATGCTCAACTTATAAACAGCACTTAATCCTGATATGATTTAACCTTTTTTCTTTGTATATCTTCAAGGCATTGCATTTTATTCGGATCTTGAGAATCACCCTCTTTTTAAAACTTCCGACTATATTTTATTAGGCGTTTTCCTTGTTTAACTATTTCTGCAAACTAAGAGAATGAACACTAGAGTACTAGAATAAGTAAACAAGTTACAGATGCACTAGACCTCCATTATTCTCTGAATCGGTGCTAATGATCTCATAATTTTTCTCTGGGCAGAGTTTTGATACTCCTTGGCCAGTAATTCAAGCAAATGCTGTCTATTTATGCAGCAGCATGATAGCTATATCAGATGATCAACATCTTTCAACCGTTTACTGTAACCAGGTTATTGTCAGAAAAAAGAACGTTTTTTTCCGCTGCTTGACATGACATGACTAAATATGTGTATCCTAAAGAATTTCTGATTATCCTAATTTAGGTGTTCGGAATGTTGGTGGGAAAGATGAGTTGTTCAGGGGATGCAATTGTTAGAGCAACTTGCTCTTCCGCGCTTAGTCTGCTTATGAAATCAGTTAACTCGTCCTCATGGAGAGGTGTTCGGCTTGAATGAATTGACTGTGTACCCTCGGTGCAGTAACGAGATTCGGTCATATGCTTCAGTCTAAAGCAAGCATGTAAACATGTAAAGCATTTAGATTAGTTGGAATAAAGAAATGTTTTCGCTCAAGTCATTTGTATTATTTGTGAACGGGTGTTAATTAGCTTGAAAGTCTGTATATACCAAGTTAAAATGATGCGTACACAAGTTTGTACAGTTCTTGTTCGGAACCACTATTATCCTCCTTTTTTAAAAAAGAAAAAAAAAACAATAAAAAACAGTTCTTGGTCGGAGGAATGAAACGTGATCTGTACATTTTGCGCGGTTTTTTGGTGCTTTCTTGTCTGTAAGATGTTTGAGAATTTCCATTATTTTTGTACAGTTCCTGCTGTTGATGATATGAAGTGACATTAGTGAGGAATCTTATGGAAATTTTAGAAGTTTACAGAAATGATGGTTGAAGTTGAAGATGGCCTTCTCTTTTATGTGGCTGAAATCTGGTCATATTTTTGCAGGTCACCAGAATGATATTTTGGTGCAATCTTACTAGACTGGGACTCTCCTTGGATGGGTTTCATAATCTTGTACTTCACCTCTTAACTCATATATGCTATTAGCAGTGTGCGGAACGAATTTAGGTTGTCAAATCGTTTAATTTCAAATCTGAGATGGTTGTTCAAGAATAGTAATGTAATTGATTATTCTTGAATAACTATCGTAAAATGCTGGAAGATTAGTTCAGGTTTATTCTGAAAGCTCCGTCGGAATCCGACTGCTTCATATAGTGACATTTCTTAATGCCTCAAAAGTAGGGGTGTGCATTGGTGCAGTTTGGTGAAAATCGATTTACTAATGCGATTTTTATACGGTTTTTTAATATATTTTCTAAAATCACACCGCACCATTTTGACTTCCAAACCGAATTTCATCAAACTGTAATTATTTTGGTTTGGTGAAAATAGGTGCGGTGAAAACCGATCTAAAAAACTTGTAAAATTATTTAAATATCTTATGACTCATGAGCTCCAATGTAATATTTCTAAGAGATTAATCATGGAACATAATCCCCAGTTTTAATGCAAATTCAAATAAATAAATACATATCTAAGTTGAAAACGTTAGCAAAATACTTGTGTTTTCTTTCAAAGTTCTAAACAAATAAATCAAAAGTTCTCATAGAAAATCAATTCCAACCAATAACATCTTGATTAATGAGGGGATGACAACTAAGAAGCAACTCTTGAATAACTCTGTCACTGAAAAAGGAGAATATCAAATAATTATTTCACCTAAATAAATACAAGAATTCAAATATTAGTTCTAAACCCAATTAGTAGGAAGATGTACTATATATATCAAATGCTAACATGAATCAAGATAAATTTAGAAAACCTTACTAAGAAATGTTCTATCATGCATAAGATTGTACTACAAGCAGTTGAATCAAGGAAACATAATTATGTAAATATACCATATACTTTAGAAAAAAAAATAAAAAATTAGATAAGTATGTAATGCGGTTTGTGGTATGGTATAACTTAAAATTTTCTAGACTGCGACCGCACCGAAAAATAATTTGCGGTTAATAAAACCGTATTTAGCTGCATCATAATTGACGAAACATCGCACTGTATACTAAAATTAAATTTAATGCGGTGCGATTTTCGATTAAAACCGATTAATGCATGCATTTACTCAAAAGTGTAAAATAACGCCTTCATAATGACTTCTTGAAGTTGTCAAAAAAAAGGTCACTAAACTACTACACCTATAGTACATTGAATGTGGAAAGGATTTTCAACTTACAAATAATTTGACACAATGACGATAAAGAAAACAAAAATTATTGAATTAATTGGATCTTTGTGGATTACAAGTTTTACGTTATACTCCCTCTATTTCAAAAGCTATTCATTTAATTTTTATTTTGGTATTAAGGTAAAGTCCAAACAATACCACTAATTAACTGTGTTCAACCATCTTGATTTTTAGTTCTCTTCGTTTGTAAGCAGATTAGAATGTTTAATTATGATTTTTGAAAAGTTAAATATTTATTAACTAGTAGCTTGAAGTCGGGGTCGAATTAATTTTTTAATTTAAAATTAGAATAATTATTTTAAGATAAGTCAAACATAAAATTAGAATACTTATTTTTTGACGAAGAAAATAGCTTTTCCAGAAGTATAATTTGTCAAAAGATGGTCACGAGTCATAGTATAGCATTAGATGTTGTTAAATTGAAGACAATTGTGTAATGTGCATTTTTTTTTTTTTTTGCTAAATAAGAAATTATTCATTAATCATAAAATCGCCGATGCCATTACAATCAAAAGATAAAAAGAAAATACAAGAAAATAAAAGTTATAAAATAGTGGAGACCACCATGATAACAGATAAAAGTCTACACCCCGGACGAGGTAAACACTACAAACAGTAGAAAAAATAAATATATAATAAAATTCTTCGCAAAGATCTTCTCCAAAAATCTTTGAAACGTAATGCAAAGATAGCAAAGCACGCTTTCAACACCTTTCTTAGAAATCAACAATCTACGAGACCATGGGCGTATCAACCGTCCTATAGATTGTCTCGAAAAGATGAAGAAAACTGAGGAAGGGCCCAGAACAACTCCGGGTTTAGAGGAAAATTCCAGATCTGCAAGTATAATTTGCATCTGAGTCTTGAATTTTGAATCAGAATACCTTAAAAAAAAATTATCACGATTTACTGCAAATGGAGGGGATGAAGACACCAAATTGTGTAACGTGCATTGCATATCGGATTATCTAGAAGCATAATTCAGAAAAAATTAAACAAATCTAGAAGCATATAATTATAGTACTAGTATATACTTGAACTTATGCTTACCCAAAAGAAACAAAAAATAATTAAAAAAAGAAAGAAAAGACGATGAACATAAACACATGGGGGCAAGAGATGATACCAGCAAATATGTCAGGTTGTGCCAACGTTCATTTATGGCTGAGGTGTCTGCATCTATCCTATGAAAAAAATATACCTACTCTCATTTTTATTTTATTTTATAAATTGACCAAGAAGGAAAGCAGGGTTAATTTAATTTAATTAATTAATTTCTAATTATTGGTGGTCTCATATATACTACTACCTCTCTTTTAGGTTCTCTCAAAATATCAGGACCAATTTGCTCAAAGTATGAAAGATGATTAGCTTAGTGGTATTACTAAATTATTTTTGAAAATGCATGGATTAAATTAATAGATTTAAATTATTTGACAATTATGCTTTTTATTTTATTTTTATGAAAATTTGACAACGATGATGATGCATCACATTTTGAAGTATATTAAGAAATGACAATTTAACTATTTTTAGAAACAAAAAAAAGTATAAAAGAATGAATTTTTCATTCGAGGCAAAGTAAAACGAAAATAAATTTATCTTTCTGAGATAGAAATAAGCAGTGGCGGAGCTTCACGAGGGCATATTATTTTTTGATATAAAAAATTTCTGAAATGACGAATTTTTTATGAGAATTTTGTTTTTTTGATATTTTCTTGTAAATGTTGTATTTCGTACCTCTAAAAAATTTCAGTAAGAAATTTGCCCCTATAATAAATTATTGGCTCCGCCACTGAAAATAAGGATATGAAACGTATTATTAGATGCCTTCTATATGAGTCTTGACGTGCTAATAAGAAATGTTTAGAGGGACCCACTCTTTATAATGGGTGTACTTGGATAATGTTTGGTTTGGATTTGAGTTTAGTTTGGTTTCACTTTTGGCGGGAAATGCTCAAAATTTGACATCTGAAATAGGCGGGAACAATTCAAATTCAAATTTTTTTCTTCAAATAATCGTTTAATTTCAAATTTTGGCCTCTAAAATTGTCGAGAGATGTTCAAATTCCAAATTTTTGAGGCCAAAATTTGGAATTGAACTATTATTTGAGAAAAAAATTTGAATTTGATTTTTTCCCGACAATTTTAGAGGCCAAATTTTGAGCATTTTCTGTCAAAAGTGAGACCAAACCCAAACCCAAACCAAACCTTATCCAAGCACACCCAATAAGTAATACATATGTATTTCACCCTTATATTTTTCAAGTGGTAGTGCTTTAACCCTCTAAATGTTTTGCAGAAAAGTTGTAGTCCTCATTCATTTCTGATTTGAATGTTTAGTTTCCTATTAATTTTATATAAAAAGTGAGCATTCAATTCGGAATGAAGGAAGTATAAGATATATCATAATTTGGTTCCCTAAAACTTTTAATTCTATATTGCCAATGAGGCATTGGTCTAATAGCTAAGGCTGAGGCCTTATGATATAGAGGCAATGAGTTCGGGAAAATTATAATACGGACCGGTTCTTTTGGGACTGAAACCACATCCCTATCATATGAGTTGAGGCGGGACCTACTTTGCAAATATGCTCCACCCCAACTCATGTGAGAAGGATGTGGGGCCTATCCCCACAAGAACCGGTGCATGCCAAAGTGACCCGTGAGTTCGAATCCCCTCCCCACTTCTTAAATCCCTCATTTTTGTAATAGATAGCTCCCCAAATAAATAAATAAAAATTTCTACATTCGCCTTGACTTTTACTGTATGTCTCATTTGTAAATAAGTATGGTAAGTCTTCCTCATTTATTCAGAGTTTTCCTTAAAGTGGCATTTTAGTAAATAAAAGAAAAAAATGATTGCACATCAACCTAAAAAGGAAAATACAGTGTGAGACAAAAAAATCCAAACAACAGATGGATTTGGATTGTTTTTGTTGAAAATTCTTTTTCATAGACATATTAAAAAATAAATTATTTGTGAATGGAGTCATGAGATTTAGTTTAGATTTGAATGAAATTTTTTATAATTAAAATATAATGAAGTGACTGTTACATAATATCGGACCTAAAAAATAAGGAGAAAAGAAGAAAAAAAGACTTAAAATTTAGGACAGAAAGAAAAGGAAATAATATATATTCCTGGGACATGGGAAAGAAATCAAATGGAACATCATCCAATGGGAAAAATTCCCTGTGGGACGGACCTTATGGGTACTTGTGAGACATGGAAGCCTGCAGGACCTACTTTGCAGGTAGGTCCTGTCTAAATTTATGTGAGAGGAGTGTGAGCCGTACCCATAAGGGCCGGCCTATGCCAGACTTTCCCTCATCCAATGATTATGCAAAATATAATTATGGAGGTAGCCCACTCCACTATCTGTGAATAGGAAAATTTGAAGGTAGAGTTGTTTTTGTGTAAATGACCTCACAATTTTCACATATGAGTTGAGGGTAGGGTAAGGCCTACTTTGTAGGTAGAATCAGCACCAACTAATGTAGAAGATTGTGCGGCCAGTCCCACAAGGACGGCTTCATGCACCACTAACCCCTGTAATTATATATACAGACACCATATGATACTATCTTCTACAGCAATTGGCTAATGGCTTCTTCACAAAATCTACCTGTTCATTTTGTTCTAGTACCCTTAATGTCCCCAGGCCACCTTCTACCAATGGTTGATATAGCCAAACTATTAGCTCAAAGGGGTGCAATTTCTTCAATAGTTACTACCCCTCTAAATACTATCAGATTCAAATCAATCATTGATCAATCTGTTAATAATTCAGGCCTTTCAATCAGAATCATAGAATTCGACTTCCCTGCTGTTGCTTCAGGCTTACCTGAAGGATGTGAAAACATGGATTTATTACCATCAAGAAATCTAATTAAGAACTTCTTTCTTGCATCTAGCAAATTGCAAGGACCCTTTGAAGAACAGTTTGATAAATTGCAACCTCGTCCACATTGCATTATTTCTGGTAAGAATTTGGCCTGGACTGTGGAGACGGCGCGAAAATTCGAAATTCCCAGGTTGTTTTTTGATGGGATGGGATGTTTTGCTTTTTCTTGTGTACATAATTTGAGTATTTCTAAGGTTCATGAAAATTTGTCCAAATTTGAGCCCTTTTTAGTCCCTGGATTGGTTCATGAAATTGAATTGACAACAGCGAAATTACCGGAGAATCTGAATCCTGGTTCTCCTGATTTGATCGAAGTGAGGAATAAAATGGTATCAGCAGATTCTGTTTCTGATGGGATTATTGTGAATACATTTCTTGAATTGGAAAAAGAGTATGTTAAAGAATATAGAAAGGTCAAAGGTTGTAAGATTTGGTGTATTGGCCCTCTAAGTGCTTGTAATAAGTCCTCAATGGAAAAGGCAAAAAAGGGGTAGTAGTAGTAGTAGTAGTAAATCTTCATTGGTTGACCAACAGAATGATTGCTTGAAATGGCTAGACAAACAGAAGGGTAAATCGGTAATTTATGCTTCACTTGGAAGCATTTGTGGGCTCACAGCTACACAACTTATAGAGCTTGGATTAGGTTTAGAAGCATCAAATAAACCATTTATTTGGGTTATAAGAAATGGGGAGAGATCAAAAGAGTTGGAAAAATGGATTAAAGAAGAAAGATTTGAAGAAAGGGTCAATGGAAGGGGATTCTTGATTAGGGGTTGGTCACCTCAGTTGCTAATTTTGTCACATCCATCAACAGGGGCATTTTTGACACATTGTGGTTGGAATTCATTGTTAGAAGGAGTTTGTGCTGGTTTACCTATAATTACTTGTCCTTTGTTTGCTGAACAGTTTATTAATGAGAAATTTGTTGTGGATGTATTGAGGACTGGTGTTAGTGTGGGAGTTAAGTGTGCTGTCGCTTGGGGTATGGAAGACAAGTTTGGATTAATCATGAAGCGCAATAATGTAAAGAACGCTTTGGAGAACGCGATGAATACTGGTGAGATCGGAATGGAAAGGCGAAGAAGGGCACTTGAGATCGCGGGGATGGCTAAAAGGGCTGTAGAAGAAGGCGGATCTTCGTACCGTGATGTGGGCATCCTGATACAGGATATTGCGTGCGGTTTGGATAACTAATTGTAGTCTACAATAATTATTGTATATTACTCATTTTGTCCGAAATTTAATATTCACTTTCCTAATAATCTTCATTTTTGTATAGGACAATGAATATTCAGTTTTAGCCGAAAGAAAATATTTTCATCTCACCGTTGGTTGTATATGTATATCATAGCTGGACTGGGCATTGAACTTGTAGATTTGTGTCATTTTCTTGACGACTTCTCGTGATGCATTGGGAGTAGGAATCACAAGTTGTGAGCCAAACGTTGCTGAAACAATTTCGGTGGTTTAGTAGTTTAATCCGAAAATATAAATAATTATTTAGAAATAACTAATTAAAAAGTTAATTCTGAATAACTATTTAAGACATCAAATTAAATAATTAAATGATCAAAGTTAATTTAATAAGATATTGATATAACTGTAAGCACTACAACTAAAATGAAAAACTTCAGCATCCTTTTTTCTAAAAAAATCATTTCCTATTTGAAGGAAGACGAGTTTCTCACTATATTTCAAATCTACGAGTAAGGACTGCTGAAAGCAGATAAACAATGGCATAAGTCAAATAATGATTATTATACCACATTCTACTTGCATGTGAAAAACGATGAATGATATATAAGTATGAAATTTAATATTTATTATCAATTTAAAGTATTCCTATTTTAATACTCCTTCCATTCCCTATTAATTGTCGTTTAGGAGATATCTAGGTATCCAAATTAATTGTCGTTTAAGGTTCTTTTATTAGTTATCAACAATTTATTTCAATTATACCCTCAACATTTTACTTTCTTTTCTTTATGATGTATTAGTGAGAGAGAGGGAAGGTGGGGTAATATTGGAAGTTTAGGTGAAAATGACAACTTCCTTAATTTTCTCAAATTGTCTAAAGAGTCTTATATTTAGAAATGGAGGGAGTATAACATAATAATTATTTTACAGTTATGTGACAAAGGCCCGCCAGACTATGAGCGGACCTAGTGAGGGTTTGGGGGAGTCGGACCAAGTGCCCCTACATTTTTTTTTTTAAATTTTTAACCAAGGGTTTTCTAATGCTTTTTTATTTACTTTTTCTTACATTTTTTGATAAATAAAAAAATAAACAGGAACATATATTATAGTTTCGTACCAAACTTCTAATCTTACGTCCGTCGTGAAATGTGCTGTGTCGGGTAAGTGGCTGGATATGGTAATAGAATATCCGTTACTTTTGAAACTACTAATAAATATATTAATGCTAGACAAAATAATTCATGCCAAAAATTGTACTTGTTAAATAATGTTAATGTCGTTAGCCATTTATTTGCACGAGACAGCTTCTTTTATAGTACCAATTGTTCAATATTGTAGCATCAGGTAGACCTAAGGCTAAGTGTTAGCTTCCAAGATTACAGTTGTAAGTTCTCTCTAATGCTTGGCCAGAATCAACTTCCAGGTCAATTCTCAATTTGATTTCATCAAGAGTATCTCATTAAGTACTTGTATCGTATTAATTAGGGTATAATGTTGTGCTCGCGCAGAATCACGTTATATATTTCTTTACGTGTGGAATAAAATTTCTGTCATTGGTTACGAGATCTAACAACTGAGATTTTTATAATAGCGTTGTCGCTATGCCCCTACGTTCAGGGATCAAAAGTGCCGACTTCCATAGGTCCTTGGCTACTCCAGCTCTTGACCCGGTTCGGGGCCTTTTTTTTTACTTCTTTCGTTCCTCTTCCTTACACTTGAGTTACTTCTACAAACTTTTCTCTCCCCATTTACTTTCTTTTTTAGATTCCGCTTATTCAATTCCTCGGATTCGAAGAATTAGAAGAAGTCTCATGACCAACCCCCTCCATGTGGAAGAATATTTGTTCTTTTCTTGATCTCTTCCTCAAGGAAAAAACTCTTAATCGTCAAATCTCATAATCAACGGTTGAAATTTATTCTTCTCGTCGTGCATATGCAACAGAAAAAAGCCCACAGCCTCTAGTTGATGGAAAAGCCCACGAGATTTGGTTTCAGTTTTCAATATAAAGCCTTAAGAAAATTCTAGTTGCCATAAAAAAAAGGTTTTGCAGTGGGCTTCCCTTTGCAGCAGCTTCACTTTGTCTTCATGGGCCCAACCCAGGTCACTGTAGTAAGACTAATTAGCATGCAAAGTTAATCCAAGATATTATGGAGCAAGTTAATTTGGAAAATTAACTGGAGAGTGGGCCCTATGGGCGTGAGTAACGTCTTTTGTGCACAAGTTAATTTGAAAAATTACTCCAAGATATATTATGTACATTTATTGCATGTTCTTGGATATTTTTTGACATGGTACTACGTCCGTTCCTAATTAATTAATACGTTTATATTTTCACAAATACCACGAAAATGATTGGAAAATAATAACTATGAAGAAAAAGGTACAAATTACACTCAATTATAATCATTAAAATATGCTTTAATGTGCATGGGTAAGCGTGGAATTGTTGAAAAAATTATAATATTAAATAAAGTTGAATAAGTGTAAAGTTGAAAAAAACATTACAAATATTTATCAAATTTTAAAATATATTAAATAATTTGAAACATATAAAATAAATAAATGTATCAACTATTTAAGAATGAAATAGTATTATTTACATTTATGTCGCAACCTTAATGGCAGGTGGGTCGAACTCGCGATCTAATTTTTTTGTCTTAACCCAGACCTATGGGAAGCTACTTGGATTAGTGAGGAGGTGAGTTTGGGCCGTCAGAAATGATAAAATCTTCTCACAAGTAACCGGCGAAAAAATTCTCTTTCATCGTATGTGTCCCCAACCAATCACAATTTATTATGTGTATATATTAATTGAAAAAAAATATTTATATAGTAAATTCTAATTGATCGGGGAATAGAAATGGGGACAGAAGATTTTCACCCCAAATAACCCATATCTCATATTTAGCAACAAAAAAAAAGTGACCCATATCTCGCATAGGGGTGAGCATCGATTTCGAAATCGGTAATTCGGTAGTTTGAAATCGGTTTTTTCGGTATTTTTTTTTGAAAATACCGACCTATTTCGAATTCGATTCCGATTTACCGAATTGGCGAATTCGGAATTTGGTTTCTACCGATTTGGAGGTTTTTTTTTTCTATTACATATTATTGGCTATTGAATATTATTTTATATATAATTAGCTAATATAAATAAATATATATAATATATATATATATATATATATATATTTAAATAATATTATAATACGAAATTGAATTCGAATTCAGTAATACCAAATTCACTAAAATCATATATCGAATTCGAACTCGATTCGAAGCTTTTCAATTCTAGATGTATCGAATTACCGAATCGATTTACCAAATTCAAATCGAATCTGATTGGTAGAATCGATTTTTACCGAATTTGCTCACCCCTTCTCACAAAATGCATAAAATAAATTAAGTACAAAGAGTTTGATATTCTTTATTATAATATTGAATTTTAACTTTATCAATAGAAAACTATGTTTGGAGTTATGTCGGTCCGAACTTAACTGGACCATATCAGTCGTGTATCGTACAAGGAACACATATACTTCCTTCATATATATATATATATATATATATATATATATATATATTAATTGTCATTTATATATTTTTTTTTATTAAGTGTCAGCAATTTATTCTAATTATACTCTCAACATATCTTTTTATAGAAAAAGTGAAAGAGATGGAGGAAGGAAGGAATATTATTGGAATTGTGGTGAAAATACTATTATTTGTTTGAGTTCCTTAAATTTTTTCAAAATGTTATAAACGTCTTATATTGAGGAATGGAGGGAGTACTAATTAAATCTAAGATCTTATAAAAAAAAACTCATAAAGATCATATTGTTTTAGGAACAAAACTCAATCCACATTGTCGTGTTTAGAACCAATTCTTGGAGAACTTGTGGTTTTTTCTTCTTTTCTCTCTCTCTCTCTCTCTCTCTCTCTCTCCTCTCCACCATCCCCCCAAAAAAAAAAACTAATAATATTTCCCTTGGACTACTAATCTTGCTAAGAAATTTCGTATTCCAAGAATTGTTTTCCATGGTTTTGGTAGTTTTGCACTTTTCTTGTCACAACACATTTTGAATATGTCCAAGGTTTTCGATAAGGTAACCTCGGATAGTGATCAGGTATTGATCCCTGGTCTCCTTGACGAAATTGAATTGTCCAAATCTCAGGTTTGGGGACTTGTGAACTGGGGTGGCTAAGAGGGTGTTCGAGGTGCTCGACCGCACAGGTCCTCAAAAAATTTGGGCCCCAATTTTATTATATATATATATGTGTGTGTGTTTGTATTTGGTTTAAGAATGATAAAAATTGTTTGTATTTTTAAATTGTGTTTAAAATATTTTAGTGCATTTTGGAGAACAAAAATTATGATACAATGGTAATATTTTTTTTTTGTTATATTTATATAAAAGTCACTTTTCTCCGGTTACGTAAAAACTCATTTTAAAATTTAGCACAGGGCCCCCAAAATGTTTGAGACGCCCTGCTTGTGAATCCAAAAGAACTTCAAGATGAAATCAGAGAAGCAGAGGAGGAAGCACATGGGATTGTGGTTAATACTTTTGAAGAATTGGAATTGGACATATTAAAGAATATAAAGCAGCTAAAAATGGTCAAAAAATCTGGTGCATTGGTCCCGATTCACTTTGTAACAAAGAAAATTCAGATAAAGAAGAAAGGGGAAATAAGGCCTCAATTGATGGAATCCAATGCTTAAAATGGCTGGATTTGCACGAAAAAAGCACGGTCATTTGCGCGTGTTTAGGAAGCCTAACGCGCCTAGCGACTTCACAGATGATTGAGCTTGGATTAGCCTTAGAATCATCAAATAAACCATTCATATTGGTTGTGAAAGGAACATCAGATGAATTCAAGAAATGGCTAGTCGAAGAAGATTTCGAAGAAAGAGTGAAAAACAGAGGACTTTTGATACATGGATGGGCACCCAACCCAGGTTCTAATATTGTCACATTCTTCTGTTGGAGGGTTCTTCTTAACACATTGTGGATGGAATTCGATATTAGAAGCGATTTTCGGAGGGCGTACCTTTGATGACATGGCTTGTATTTGCAGAACAGTTTGTTAATGAGAAGTTAATATGAATGTGTTGAAAATTGGTGTTGAGGTTGGTGTTAAAGTTCCTGTCTTTTTTGGACATGAAGAAAATGTGGGAGTTCTTGTGGATAGGTATGGAATTGGTAGAGTTATTGAAGATTTGATGAGTGATAGTGAAGAGGGAAAATTGAGAAGAAAAAAGGTTAAAGAATTATCAAATTTGGCAAGGAAGACTGTGGATGAAGGAGGATCATCTCATTCAAACTTGAGAAGGTTAATTCAAGATGTCATGGAGGAAGCTAATTTGAAAAATCCGTCAAAGATTATTACTTGTATAGGGCGAATCTAAAACTTAAAAGTTGTTGATGAGTAACATAAAGATATGTATTGAATGCAATTTAACAAAGAAAACGTAGGGATGACTTCCACGCCGTCTCTTAAATCCGCTACTGTTTGTACCAGTAATGTAATTTTTCTGCATTTATACTGGAGACCCTTTTTTGTTTACATTTGTATTGAGTTGTTCTTCCGTTCATATATGCATATTGGGAGGGAACCCTTTCTTTTCCAAAATTAGAAGGAATATTAGTGTACAAGAATAAGAACGACTAATTCATGAGTTAAAGATATTCCTGATAAGGGTTTTGTGAACTTCTAAAATATTAATGGATAAAAGAATTGGCATTGATTGGATATTTTGCCCAAAATAACTTGATCTACATTTTAGTAAGATCGTGCAACAATAGTATTTATATCATTCGTGATATGAATAACTCCTCATTAGATAATTCATAATTGTTTGATTTTTCAAGATAAAGAGCGGCTGGCCTATTAAAAACAAAAATAACTAGAAATATAGTAGCTTTGTTTCTAAAAATAAGGGTTAGAAGCTCCAGAAAGGTGTCATTCTTCAAGTGTTTGATAAAGTTTTGGGACATGAATTCAACTAAAAGAACTGCCTTTTCAAAAACAAAAAAAAAAAGTAATGCGATTTACTCTAAAAAGAATTAGAACTCCGGTTATTTCAAACAGAAGTCTGCCCTTGTATCAAATCTCAGATTAAAGAAAAGAGCTCCTCAAGATGAGATTCAGATAATACGAGAACCTACACGTTCTGGCGTTCAGCCCCAACCAAATATCCAACTAACAGACGCAACTCAAAATGCATATTGGTAACTTATACAAGCCCAGGATTATCCGATTGACGGCAGCCAAAAACATTAAGTATACACGTCCTCATTAAATAATCATCGCTCTAAAATCCATTCAACATGGATACAAAAAAAAAAGTAAAAAATTCGCTAAATAAATAAACGAGTACACATTTTTTCAGGGAAGGCAGAACAGTGAGTTCCTCCCCTTCTCTGTTGTTGTCTAGAGTTATCTACAAGCAACAAAACCAGAAAAAATAAGGGGAGAAAATAAAAATGTAAAAAAATTTCAGTAAATGTTCTCCCTCAAAATCAATCACTTATAAATACCCCTGTACAATTCCATAATTTCAAATTGTTCCAGAATGGAAGCCGAAGTCCCCTGTTTTTTAAACTCTGCAGCACTTAAAAATGTTTTAGGGTTTGTTATTGCAACGGAGCATCAGAATTAGCTTCATCCGGACGGATGATTCCACATTTGGGAACCATTTTCTCCAGCATAGATGTACCCTTGAAAGTTTATCATTTGCCAGCACATCTTTTTGTAGTCAACTAGCTGCAGAAGTATATTATTGTTAGAGATTCATCAACAACAACGCAAAAAAGAAAGAAAAAAAGAAAAAGAAAAGAAGCTACGGAGTCACAAAGCACACCTGATCCACTGGTATCTTTTTAAAACCAAATCTGTTTGTCCATATTGATTCAGCTTCATCAGCAGCTGGAAGCACAAAGCTTCTGATCTTCAGAAGTGCCAGCAATTTCTCAATACACGAGAACAGCAATTGAAAGTAGCCCTGTGAATTATTACTGTTAAAGCACCAGAGACTCAATTCAACAAGCAGGAGAATGATTAAATTTCAGGGCTGACCCTCTGCTTTGGCAAAAGTATGACCAAAATGCTTTTATAGAGTTAGAATTTTGTGTTTATGGGAGGTGCAGACTCTTGAACTCCATTTTTACTTAAGAGTTGGGTACCAAAAGTTCAGCTTTTCCAAATTTTTTTTATTTTTTTTTGGTTTAAAAAAAGTTCGGGTGGGTTCGGCTCCGGTCACCACCACGGGTCAGGGCAGGCCCTAGGGACCATAGGTCGCTTACAAGGGTACTTACAGATCACCCACCAACACAGCCCTCACGTCGGTAGCGGGAATCGAACACTTGACCTTGACCTTTGTAAGGACGTGCCGAATCCTTACCAACTGAGCGCTCTGACCACAACTGAATGAAATTAAGAAAAGACTTCATTACTTTGATTATATTATTTGTTTCGTGCCAAATAAAACCCAAAGCGAACAGACCATCTGATGTTTCAATGACAAGTAAATTTGATATGTATCACAGATGTCAATTTCATCGAGTGGTTCATATGTCCAGACAGCTATCCAAAGCATTTGAAAACACCTGGAGGCTACCAAATTTTGCCTTTTCTACTGGAAGCTCTCCTATGTGTCGAGCAGAAATAAGGATCAGCATAAATCTAACGCAAACCAATGAGTCTTGCCCAAGATCACAAAAACAGGATTTGTTTGGATTGAGTAGGTAATCAAGGATTCTATAACCCTCCGTAATTATAAGCAAACGCCTTCACATAAAGAATTTAAGCTCACCTTGCCTTGAAATCCCACTCGTGTTGCAACTAGAGGAAGCTCTGCCATGTCCTCTCCAAATATCCGGAGGATTGCGGTTGATACAACTTGGGAACTGCATTATTAGACGAGCTTCATTAACAGTAAAAAAAATGAAGGTACATCCAAAAATACTTAATACAAGGTATTGTGATTTACTTTACTGTCAAAATTGCACAGTACATTCCACCAAAGTCCTGGCCCCTTATATTCCTTCTGCAAACGTGAGAGATTATGAGCAAAACATTATACAAGCCAGACTAAAAGCTGTTAAATTGATGCTCACCCATAAACCATAGACGGAATAAAGTCACGTCCAGTTGCTGAATCTACAATGGGGTTAAAACAGTCCTGCAACAATGGTCAATCAAAAAATTGCATTGATTCAGCATCCCTGAATGTACGTGTCAAAGAAGCACATAGAATATTGTGAAGATGAAACTAAAAATGTATACCACGCCACTCTAATACAATATCCTTCCCTACCAACTAAGTGCTGCTCAGCTATGATATTTTTAAAGGAAATAGCAAAATTAAGCAGCACACAAAAAGACTAAAAATCCAATTCAAATGTTGCACTCCCAAGAAACCAGTTATGGGTATTAGTCTTTTCAACTATGAAATGGGTATTAGAGTCTTTTCAATTATGAAAAGGGACGAGGAAAGTGCAAGAACCTAAAATAGAGTGCAAAAATCACTATTCACTTCTTAATCCTACCAACTTCTCTCGAGGTAGTACTGAAAAGATCTAAACTGACTACAACTTCCCCTAGAAGAATTCAAACGACCAAGGGGACTGTTCACGAATTCAAAAGAACAAGTGGACTGTTATTTACCACCTTAAGAAAATACAATTACTCAGATGTGAAATATGTATATATCAGAAGAACTTACATGGAAAATGGCAACTGCCTCAGACAATAACAATCTGGTTTCTTTAGAACTAATTTTTCCACTGAGAATCCTCCATCTCACATCAATATTAGCTTCAGCATCCAATCCTTCTTTGGCAAGTTTCTTCCTTATGGGACCCAAACTAGATTCCGGGAGTTTCTCTGATCCAGAATTCAGCAAGTTATCTAAGGCCAAATATATTCTTTTACATTCACCAGAGCAGAACCACTTTCCCTTGGGCAGCTCCTGCAGTACACAAGTGATACTTAATTGACACCAACAAAAGGATCCCAAAAAACTGAGAAAATAACCATTTCAAAAAAGAAAAAAAGAATATCTTTAGGAAAACTTTGGGTGGGTGGGGCAAAGAAGCTTGCATTTTGAAAAAAAGTACACACCTTTAAATCTGCCATCTTGCGTTTCTTCAAGCAACCAACATGATATTCCTTCTCGCACTACAAGTGCAGGCTCAATATTCAGATGACAGGATGACAAAGAGGGGCACCTAGTTATTTCAAACTAACTGAGATGAGAAATGAGGGCAATACCTGATAGCATAGTATAACTGTCCGTGGACCAAAACCAGTTTTGCTAAAGTCATAAGCTCTGAATACACAATGTTTTTGGACATCACAACACGTTAATATTCACTAGTAAACATAATGCTTGAGCGTGTGTAGAAGAACTCTCAAGCAGATAGTTTCATCAATGATAACTTGTGCATTCAGAAAAACTACCTGCATATTACACAAGCAATAACCTCAGCGTCCTCTGGGCTTTTGACAATACGCATGCAACGGTTTGTAATCTGCTCTATAGGGTCAACTCCAGGAACCCTTCCAGCTGCTACAGCATTGGCATTGTGCTCCACAAATCGCTCCCTCTGAAACATGTTTTCGCAATACTTGCAGTACCATTTACCACGAGGAATACCAGCCAACGATGCGCATTCTGCATACAACCCATCAAATCATCTGAGAAAAACATAGATGCTGTAGCCGACTTAGATGCTAAAGCACTCTTCAATTGGTGCCTAAATGATGATTCAAAACTTCAGCCATTGCCATATAGACTAACGACTAAGATACACAACTACCAAGGAAGAATAAAAATTGCTACTATCTAAACATGATGGACAATCTTAACCAGACAAACCCTAGTTAGAAGGTTGTGTGAAAAAAGAGCCAGAATCAACACACAAACATTTAAATCAAAGAAACATTGAGTTCAAGAAATAACTCCATTACAATCTTTAATGGCCGCATCCTGTGTATGCGTATAGAATCTCCACTCGGATTCAGTCCAATAAGTTAAGACATTCAAATTTATGTCTGTATTTTGGAAGCAATGTAAACAATAAAAGAAGTCTCAGAATTTGAACATGCCAAAAACCAAAGTCTATTGGCATTGCTACAAACATCTGATTAATATGCAACAAGACTAGATACAATTCTAAGTTCACCTTTATGGAAGGCCCTTGGGCATCCATCACATAGCACAAGTTTCCCACCATCTGCGCAGATGCTGCATAAATCATCATTGTCTTTAGCAGCACATTTGCGGCCTTTTAGTAAAGATATTGCATACTCATGAAGTGACACTCCATTAGAAATGTAAATGTATCCGTAGCTGTGAAACAAGACAATAGTAACAATGAGATAATTTCTTAAACAAATAGACAACACAAAAGAAGATTTTGGAAAACAGTTATACATTCAGGATAAATAGAATGAGGAAAAATTACTCACGGTTTTTTCCGAGAGGCCCAACCGGCATGGGCTTCAAATTGAGATGGACTAACCTATTCATTTCATGGAAAAAAATACATTATTGACAAAAAATATGAGATATCAAGCTGTTTCGCATAAAAGAAATACCTCGTTAATGCAGCAAGAGCAAAAAATTCCTAGTCCTTTTTTATAGCCCGAAAGTAATTTCTGTAGATGAAAGAGTAGAGAACATTATGCTCAATAATAAACATAATTAGCTCTAATGGCTGACAGTAGTTAATAGAAGCTAAAGTCTAAGTTAATTTCAATTCAACCACCTGTCCACGAGAAAAATAAGCTAATTCAGTTCCATCAGGTAATCCACCATCCTCAAAAACCAGCCTATGCATCTTCTGGTCCCTAGATAAAGTGCATAAAACAGAAGATAATCAATCATCAACATCCTGACAATGAGAAGGTACAACTGTGAATTGATTTATCACAACAAAAATCACATCCAATACGAACTTTTTTGTTATCTTCCATTGGCTCTTGGATTGTGGAGAGACGCAACTCGATGCACTTTTCGAGGACTTCGGAGATGAGGTGTTATTTGAGGAGCTGATTCACCAATGTAAAGGGCAAAAGATAAGAAGTATGACATTTTTACACCAGGAGAATACGAAGCAAACATATAGAAAAAGAATAGAAACCTCTTTAAGGTCTTTGCCTGAGTTCGATTTGTAAATGTATTGCCTGCTGAGGGACTTCCTGCTGACTTTTGGACAAATGTTGGTTTTGATAACCTATAAAGTTAAGAAGCAACCATATCAAAAGAGGAATATGGATATAAACTAAAACCTTCAGTTGTCGACCAAAACTATCAATTAAAAGAAAGATCAAAGCTCACTCAGTTAGTCAGTTACATAAAATGAGAGAGGGGGTGGGGGGGGGGGGTGAAACTGACTTTGCCATTTTCCATTGACTCTTTTTTCTTGGAGATATGGATTCCAACGATGTATTTAAGGAATTTTTCTTTGAAGTCGTCTCAGAAAACCTGGAATTACCATAACATAGCGGTCAAACTGCATAGCAAGCAAACACTAATTTACAAAGTTCTACAAAAGAAAACTCAATAGCTACTAACTTTATATTTTTTCTTCCTCGACGCTTGGCTGGGGGAGCGGTTTGCACTTCAGAAATTACAGAGGATGTCAAGCTTGAAGCTGGCTCTAGTGCTCTACACAAACACACGCATATATCAGCAATTTTATTATTTCCTCAAAAGAAGGAGAAATCTGATTCTAAAAGAATCCAAATCAGATTTTCATTTCCTCCCCCTTTCATGCATATTTCTACAAATAGCTGGCATTACATCCCACTAGCAACATCACAAACATAATTCGACTAAAAATACGAATTCAAAAGGCACGTCTACATTAAAAACAAAAAATAGAAAAAGGAACGTTCAACAATTGCCAGGTTTGTAATGTGGGCTACCCTAATCTTAATATCCTCCACAAATTAGCCTTTTTCATCTTTCTTCTTTACTCTTCTTTTTTCCTGTTTTGGTTCTTGCATGTGCTTTTGTGTGCTAGTGGTAGATGTCAAGTCAGCTATAAAGCTACGCTACCATCACCCAAAAGTATTTCTGGTTACCACTTGACATAGCATCTCGCATACATTAAAAATAAATTGTTGATTTCTAGGTAAGCATCTAACAGGAATCACAAGATGAAAAAACTCTGGAAAGAAATCATGAAGATTGAAGAACATGAAGACCAAAGGCATGCTTGAAAATTTACTACCAAGAAAGCATACCTAGATCGGGCATATGGTGTGTGCATTACACTGTCCTTCGATTTTATGAAGATCATGCATGAATCACAAAGTTGATCCATTTTAGCAACAGAAGTTGCAAGAAATAAACCTAGGCATTATAGGACCAAACGTACTTCAGATGAAAGCTCTTTTAGAAAAAAATAAAAAAGAATAAATAAATAACAGGAACAAGCTCACTCTTGCAATTCCGACAAAGAATAGATTCCTTCACAGGCAATGGACCGATAAAACTTTGAACTGTTTCTTCTAGATCCTTTACAGAAGATTTTCGACACTCCTTCACCACATCAAGAAGACTCTTCCCATTCTCAAGACAGATATACTGCGATGCACGTCTATATGTCCTACAAGCATGGATTTCAAATTGACAAGGTGGAACTACCTACAAGTATGACAAAATGACTTGAAAATATTACACTTCAGAGCCCAAACCAGAGGATATACTTCATAAAAGAATGGTATTCCATATTCAATTATTAAAGGAAAGAAAATGAAAAGATTTACGTACTTGCATCCCCTTGCACAAACTACACGTACACAAAATTCCATCATCTTTAATTGTTCCTCGCAGAGGTATTCCCTGGAATTGAGATACTTTCAGTTCAAAGACAGAAAATATATGAAGGCATAATACATGCCCTAAGCTATCAAAGTTTAAAACAGTAGGTAAATAGATGCAGGCAGCTGTGCTCAGCTAAGAAGCAAAGGCTGTAACACACATTCAGAGTTCCACTTATGAAGAGTGTGAGTCCTTATTTTACCTGCATATCTCTTATACACATTAATATTTATATATTACGAATATGAAAACTCAAGTTACTTGTGACTATAAACAACTCTATATCTTCTGGGCATTATCTTGTCACAATTGCAATTGTCCAAACATCACTCATATCCATGTTTGTGTTAACCCAGTAATAGAGCCTATCAAGGCAAAAGTTGTGGCTGAAAGGACTACTACTTCTACAGTTTTCTATTTTTCAAACCACAAGTAACTCACACGTGATCGTTTAACGGACTGTGTCAGGCAAAACATAGTCACAACTGATATTTAGACTGCTTAAAACCTTCTCCTGCTAATTATTCAATGGTCTCCCACTCCAGCTACTATGAAACATCTCTCCTAATAGTAACATACTTCACTTTGTGTGGCGCGACACTCATGCGTCCATTCATTGCCAACAATGTTTCAAACTTCCAGTAATTTGAATTATACTGAATAAGAATATGCATTTGCATGACAAATAAAGACATTTCAACACAACCCATTAATTATAATCTTACACCCAACATCTGCGAGGATTAAGTATAAGAAATAGTCAGCCATCTAAGATTCATACCTTCTTGCCACCGTTATAGAAAACAGGGTAACCTTCAAGCAAACCAGTCCCGAACAGTTCCCTAACAGTTGTAGGACGCCCCTTAAATTCAATTTTCTTCGACATTTTCATCTCTAACTTCCCTGATACACTCACAGACACATTCTCGTTTCCTTCAACTTCCACCATGATAGCATCCTTAAACCCTTCGGAATCCCCACTTGCAACCTCTGTATCATCGTCAGTTACTTTCAGTGCAGAACGAGTGAACCGCCTAGGTTTGACACCGCTTTTCATCTCCTCTTCCAGCGGCTCCTCCCTGACCTCAACCTCCACCATTCCGCTCACATTGTACGCCGCAGCCTCTTTTGCCTCCTTTTCCGGAACCAAATTACACTCAACTCCAACATTCACCTCGGTCTCATTCTTAATCTCAACTTTACCAAAAGATTGATCGCCGCTTAATTCAGTCCTCGAATCACCTAAAACTAGAGTTTTACCATCAGATTTCTCCGTAGCACTCTTTAACCTCTTGTTCCGAGTATAAATCCTAACCTTACCTTGCGGTACCCTAGAATTATCAACCGCCGCGGCCACCGCCGAACCGTTTGAATCCGGACTGAGTACAACCGGCGTTTCACTACCAACTTGAGGTGTGGATCCTCGAGTACGACCTAGAGGCTCCGTAAGCAGCTGTGACTGAACCTCCATTGCAAACGCCAACTCTCGTTTCATGATTTCTCGCTGTTTTACTGCGATTGTTTTGGTTCAAATCACTGAATTGAACAACAGAGCTTCATATAAAACTGAAAAGGTAAAAGTGTAAAAGAGCTTATCGGAGAAGCGGCGGAGGAAGTTAGGGACCCGAGGCGGAAGACGGCGAAGAAGACATAACGAGTGGTGATGGAGAAGAAAGGAAACTGTTCTGGTATAGAGTATATCGATCTACAGTAGATTTTTTGTATTAATAAGACTACCTTTTTTTGGGGGGTAAAAATACAATTAAAAGGAAATTTGTGTGCTGTTAAACTTATCCTCGGAGAATTATGATTTAGCCCCTAACTTGTTTATGTCAAGCCAATTTGGGTTCTAAATAGTTTTTTAATCTCGGAACTGATCATTTGTAAAGTTTTCATTTTTTTTCTTTTTAACAAGGAAACTCATCAAAGGTTCCTTAGTCCAGTGGGGTAAGGACCTGCCCACGACCGTGAGGTCTAGCCCATAACTTGTTTATGTCAAGCCAATTTGGGTTCTAAATAGTTTTTTAATATTGGAACTGATCATTTGTAAAGTTTTCATTTTTTTTTCCTTTTTAACAAGGAAACTCATCAAAGGTTCCTTAGCCCAGTGGGGTAAGGACCTGCCCACGATCGTGAGGTCGTGGGTTCTATATCCTCCCCGCGCATGGGACATACTTTAATTTGACTCCCTTTCTAAGGTTACTTTCTCCTCATCTGGTGAGACAGTTCTATCTCCCCACTCATGGGGCATCGCCCAACGGGCGAAAAAAAAAGAAGGAAACTCGAAGTCGCAATTTGAAAGTGCAGCACATAAGAAAGAAATCGGATTAATTCATGTCTTGAAAAATGTTTAAACCTTAATTGAAGGAAAAAATTGTGTATTTTAAATTCCTACCAACTATCCTGGTAAGAGGTAAGATATTTGTAACAATTATTTAATTTTAATCTAAAATTAGATGGTTATATACTTAATGCATCCAAAATTATAGGCCTATTTTCATATTTATCATTTAATTCAGAGTAGTGGATTGATCCACACGAATTGTGTGTTTATTCTCTATAAATTATTTTTAGAGGAGTTTGTTCCTCTAAAACTAAAGGGGGTGTATTCAATCTAGATTTTATAGGATTTGTAAGGAGTCTTAAAGTCTATAGGTATTCAATTTGGATTTTAAAAAGTCCAATGAAATCTAGAGGTATTCAATTTAGATTTTAAAAAGTCCATTCAAATCTAGAGGTATTCAAAACTCTATAGATTCTCATAGATTTCATTAAGTGTACGATTTTGATGGATTTTCTAGGCTTTAATGTGTATTGTGAAATCTCTTCTTTTTCCTTAAGATTTTGATTTTTCCTCATTAATATTAAAATTAAATGTCTTTGATAATTTTATCTTAGATTACAATTTTTTTAGTGATCTCATTTCTTTAAAATTATAAGAAAAATAAAGAAATATCCAAACTAAAAAAAATGAGAATTTTTTTTAACATCGTTAAAAAACTCAACATGAAATGTTTATTTCACAAAAATAAGATATATTGTCATAATATCCAAACAATTTTCTTCATGATCATCTTCCAATAGAAATTAAAGAAAGCAAACAATTTCTTCTCTATTTAACCACAAATTTCTATTTTTAAACATGGATTTCATTTCCCTGAAGGAGAAAATCAAAGGGAAAAAAGAGTTGAAACAAAACCCATCACAAAACATATCTTTTAATTAAGCCAAAGAAAAAAATATCAGTAAGTAAATTATACATACCTTGAACAAATAAATCAAAGCCGCAGTTACGTGATCTCAAAAAAAAAATCAAAGACCATCACCAAACTTTTTAAATTTTTAACAAAATGATTTAATTCCATAAACCTCACCCCTCACCCCCCTCCCCCCCCCAACGGTCATGGGCATGTCTTAAATGGGGGATGGGCGGGCATGCCCGCTTTTTTCACGGGCCATCAAAAGGGATGCCGTACCCGCCTGCCGAATACCCGTGGGCAAATGGGCATGCCCGCGACCCTTATTATTAATTTTATTTTTTAAAAAAATAGATTAAATCCGAAAAATTCAACAAAATGTAATTCTTTCTCATTCACTTGCATTTTATAGTATTGTAGAGGGTAAATAAATATCCAAAATAGTTCAAGAATAATCAAATAAAAGTCCACAATATCCAAAATAGTTATAAAAAAAACAATCAAATTCCATAATTTCAAAAATAATTCAAGATCAAATATCCAAAATTAACAAACATATTGCTGAAATCAAAGCAACAAAAAATAGATACGCTTTTTTTTAATATCCTCTATCTATTAGTGTAGATCTTGAACACTAGGAGTATTATTTGAATCCACATTAGATAATGTTGATTCCTCCTCATCATCTCCACCTATAAAACACACACAACTTGAGAAGTTAGAGCTTAAAACATTATAAATGGTAAATGATAAATCATAAGTTAGAACATAATTTAGTTACATTCGGAGATGAAACCATTAATATTTGGGTAATAGAAGTATAGAACGGCTTCAAGGGCCTTTGCCCATGATATATAGCACGGCTCAACTTTTATCTTGGGCTTTTAAGGATTTTTTTTTCTTTTTTTGACTCTCAAGTCTCAACTGTGAAAAGTAATCCATATCCAAAATTAAAAAGAAAACAAAGCGGGCATGCCCTGGTTGCAACCCGCCCATACCCGCATTGCACGTTACCCGAACGGGTATGCCCATTAATACCCGCATTTAAATGGGCATGGAATTCATAACTCCATACCCGCTCATTAAGCTCACGGGGCGGTAGGGGTGTTCAAGAAAAACCGAAACCGACCAATCCAAACCGAATTTTCGGTTTGAGCAGTGCATTGGACTAGTTTCGGTTTGAGCTAAATTAAAACCGAAATTTTGATTTGGATTAAAAAAAATTATAAACCAAACCGAACATATATAATATATAATACAATATATATTAAAGGACTTTTTTGCAATAAAATATATTTTTCCTTAAAATGATTTCTAGTATAAGTTGTAACGTTTGTATCTCATTCTAGAATTTTCAAGTGGAAGTTCTTCAAGTGTTAAACCAAGAGATTAAAAAGTCATCATTTGGTATGCGATTTTAGATTTACCAAAAGATTTTATTGTATTTCACTATTTTGAACTAATAATTATGTAATTTTTGTGTTTTCCTTTTTTCTTGTAGGATGTTTTTGAAGTAATTTGTTTAAAGTGCAAGGATCAAGACCAAGAATTTATGTTTTATTATTTTGTTTTCTTTATTATGTTTACCTTGAGAAAATAATAGGCATATTTTTAAAAAAAATATTTTTAGCAACTAACTAATTAAATAAATTTTTTTAAAACTTTATAATCAATATTTTTGTGTCTCGCAAAACCGAGCAACCAAACCAATCCAAACCGAATGCATCGATTTGAGATTTTAAATGGTTTGGATTGGTTTCAAAATTTCCAAACCAAATATTTCGGTTTGGTTTGAAAAATGTATAAAATCGAACCAAACAGAACCATGAACACCCCTACGGGGCGGGCATATGCCCATTTTGACAGCTTGTACATCAAGCCCTCTTATATTATTAATTATTGATTGACATTCTTTTAAAACTTTGAAGTTTCCCATTTTAAATAAAATTTTAATTTTATACTAATTATGAGTAATTTATCATCATCTTACAAATTTTACAAATTTTGAAGACACCAACATTTGTAATAATACCGAAAAAATAAAAAGAAACTCACGCAAGTCATCAAGGAACGCAATAGTGTGCCAAAAAAGAATGAAGAACTGAAATTTTGAAAAAAACAATTGTCGGTGACCACTGACTACACCAATTTACCAAAAGAATTTAATGAAGTTTTAAAAACACCCCTGTATTTGACTGAGGCTAGTAGAGTTGACCAGACAGCATTTGGACTTACCCTGATAGTTCTCCAATTAACAAAATCAATAAACAAAATTTGTACTTGACCAGATTAATTCGATTTACAGAAAATCTTGTAAACTTGTGACATACTTCATTCCAAAACGTCTTGAATTCGTGACTTATCTTGAGTAAGTTTTAAAAAGTTACAAGTGTGATCGTTTAAACTAAAATCACTTGACAAAAAGCTAATATACTTACTATCATCTAATAAATAAGGGTAGTGATATTACAAGAGCAATTCTCTTCCTACAAGAGTATTTTTTGCTCAAATGGCCATACTGCCCCTGGTTAGATTAAGAAATAGTCATATTAATTGATTTTCTTCCATTTTAAAACCAAATTGGATATTCTCTCTACTCATTCCTAACTGATTAATGGTTACTTATACTTCATTCTTTTTACTTAAATTTGAACATTGAGATTTCCCGTGCTAGGAGAAATGGCTCTTGCCTCATTTTGTTAATTCTTGGGAAGTCTTGATTAGTTGTTCTTACCTCATTTTTCTTTACTTTCATAACTTTCAAGTAGATTTATAATTAAATTTAAATTCAACTTTTTCAATGAAAAATATTATTCTCTTCAAACTCTTATGCTTCTCATAACAGATCTTCTCATCAATGTTTTTTTTAAATCCCCCCTACGAACTCCATCCACTTATTATAATTTAAACTAGAGAAAGTTCCATCAATTAAATGTTATAAGAATAAATTTTGATATGTGAATCAAAGAAAATACAACAGGTTGAGTAGGAGAGATAAAGAGCGAAATAACATTTTAAGATATGAGCAGGAGGAAAAAATGAAGGGATTGGGAGATATAAGATTTAGTGAGATTGATGAAAATAATAGTTTTGACATTTAGTTAAATATTACTCTTGCGGAAAGGATATTGGCAATATCGTTTCCCAATAAATGAATTGAGCTACCAACTAACTGAATAGAAATTTATTGTTGAGGACATACCACTTTACACTTTTGTTGACAGTAAGTTACCTACATAATTTGCTTTATATCCAACATGATATTGCAAAGGTCAAATGTTCTTATTTTGAAAATGTTCGAATTCTCTCGTTTGTAGTTCGAAGTTTCAATCTAACATTACGTTCGAGATCATTCATTTAAGTGTTTAAAATATTTGTGAATGGTTCAAACTCAATAAACTCGTTTAATTTATAAATCATATTCAAATAGCTTGTTTATACTGTTTGAGCTAGAATTGTTTGCTCAACTCCAGTTCGAATTCCTTTAACTGGTTTTTCCCCCATATATTCATAAATATCCAAGCACAATCACTAAGAAATTAAACACTTAGTTGTTTTGCAAGCAAATAAATCTGTACATCTCCAATTACAATATTTTCAGAATACTATTTTGTATATTATTCATAATTTTAATAATTAAATATTTATATTATAAAATCGAACGAGTTCACGGACGAAGCATATTTTCATATTCTGAGTTCGACTTGCAAACAAATAAACTACTCCCTCCGTCCCAAATTAACTGTGCACATTCCCCCTCCCCCTTTCCAAATTAGATGTCCACTTTCTAAATAAAGTATGTATTAATGATAATTTTTCCAATTTTACCATTCTTCCAACTTCTCATTGAATACTTTTACTTAATTAAAATTATCACTTTTCAACACATATTTAAGGGGTGGTTGGATGTTGTGTGAGAGGGAGGGGAGAGAAAGACATAAATTTTAAATAAGATTAATAAAATTTATAAACTAAAATAAACAAAATTAAATGAGTCGGACACTCGAACTTCTCGTTGCATTTACAGCTCTAATTTGAACATAGGAAAGAGGCTTACGAGTTTTCATGCACTTTGTTAAAATACGATAATTACCATAAAAATTAGGACTATTATGATATGGACCGGGTCCACTGGACCATACGGTCCAGATTTGGCCACATCACTGCATTTCCTTCTCTCTCCTCATTCTGCAGGGATGTGGCCAAATCTGGACCACATGGTCCACATGGACCCGGTCCATATCAGAATTTTCCTAAAAATTAAGGGTGTGATTGAATTAGCTTTGGGTTTGAGATTTTAGTCTCATTCACAAATCAGTTTCAAATCCAAATTAAATTATAGATGATTTAAAGCTGGTTTGAATTTGAGTTTGAGTCTCAACTCAGACCAAACTCAAGTTTTTTTTTTTTTTTTAACGCTCGAGGACGGAACCCCAAATGGGAGAGAACCAACCGTAAAACGAAGAAGAACACTTCATAAGAGGAGAAGAGTACCCTAGAAGGGAGACAATTAAAGCTTACCCCATGCTTGGGGAGGGTATTGAACCCGGGACCTCTCGATCACGGGCCGGCCAATGCCCACTGGGCTATTAGCAGGGACGAAGCCAGGAATTTGATGTTGGGGGGCGAAACTGGTAAAAAAATTCCAAAATTCTTGGGGGCGATAAAAAAGGAAAAAAAAAATTGTTGGGGGGGGGGGGGCGAAATTGATAAAATTTTCCAAAATTTTCCAAAATACACATAAAATTTCGATAAATAGTACTCCCTCCATTCCTAAATATAAGACTCTTTAGACAATTTGAGAAAATTAAGGAAGTTGTCATTTTCACTTAAACTTCCAATATTACCCCATCTTCCCTCTCTCACACTAATACATCATAAAGAAAAGAAAAGAAAATGTTGAGGGTATAATTGAAATAAATTGTTGACAACTAATAAAAGAACCTTAAACGACAATTAATTTGGATACCTAGATATCTCCTAAACGACAATTAATAGGGAATGGAGGGAGTAGTATTTTTAAAAATTTCGGGCCTGTAATCGTCCCTGGCTATTAGACCTTTGATGACTAAACTCAAGTCAAACCCAATCCAATCACACTTAAGCATTTCAATGTTGTTGTGCTTGCAATCATCTTCACATTGACTCAATGGTCCTTGGAGCTTGTTCTAATGGGAATCTTGTCTAGCAAACTAATTTAATTAATTTAAACACATCCTAAGATAAACCTGGTTAAGCTAAACTTGGGAATCCGCAAAAGTCCATTTTTAACAGAGACGTAATACTATACAATCTCACCTGCATCTCCAAATTATATGAAATAGTATTCAATTTAAGAAGTGCTTTGAAATGAATCATTGGAAATTAACAATTTAAATCATAAAATCTTATTATAGCCAGAGGCCTAACACATTAAATAGAAATACAAACTCAGAAGTGCATGGCACTTTTAATCAAATTACATGCATTTTACTACCATATCAAAGGAAGGATCAACATTAATTATATAGGTTATTACACTAATAATAATCTAAAAAAAAATCTGCCTGCCTTTGAGATCGATCATTTACCAATTTTCTTTCCTCAAAAGCCAAAATGATCATCAAGATTCAAGGGAGAACCTAGCTAAGTTGAAAATGCCAAAGGAATAGAAGTTGCCCTGTACATATATATAACATAAACCGCCTTTTAACACAGGAATATTGATATATCGACCATGTCCAATAGACCATAGAGATAAAACAGTTTCTCTTAATCGTTTTCTTATCTGAACTACAAGGTCCATATCAAAAATTTCCTTAGCGGAGGCGATTTCTTACCACGTGGGAAGGCTCATACCGGAACCATCACCGGAGACGAGGCGCCACCGCCTGTACGGCGTCCCATAAAGGGTTTTGGAGAGAGAGAGAGAGAGGGTGTGATGAAGAAGTGAGGTTATTATAGTTATAAAGGAGGATGTGTCCTTAGTCATGAGAACAATAAATGAGTGAGGTGACTTAAGTAGAGATGTGTCTTGTCACCTTCGACAAGGGTTCGATTTTCACAGTGAATATCTATTCTTGTGATATTTTTTCGCGGTGGTAGAGCTCTGTGTATAAGAGTAGTATGGGTCAGGCCCTTTCCGCTAGCGAATACGCTATGGGCCAACCGCAAAGCGAGTCCAGATTAATCATCACGTTATCGGTGGATACCAAATGCCCTCCGGATTAACCAAAAAAGCAAAGAGAGAAAAAGTAGGAAAAAAAGAATGAAAATGCATTAGTATCTTCCAAGGAATATGCCCTCCACATTCAGTCCGGATCTTATACAAAAAAATAAAAAAATTGCACGTACGAAATTTTTTAGGACGGGTGTTTTGAGACACAAAAACACAATAAATATCCTTAAAAACACTATAGGTGTATTAAAATTAAGACATGTATCCGTTTCAAATCAATTTTAACTAAACAAAATTTTAATCTGACAGACGAGATAAGTCCCGCACGTGGGGAACAGGAGCCAGCGTCCTCAACATCACAGGTACTTTCCTTTTTCTTTTAGCCTTTGGAAATCTTGTACTAACCATGTTTTTTTCTAAATTAGTCTAAAATATTGGATTTAGATTCATGCCCATTAAATTGAGATTCAAGTTGAATTTCTATTAGATTGAGTCTATAAATCTTTTCAACTAGAGTCCGAACTCAACCACATTGGGTCTTGAATCTAATTTGGATCCGCTTACTAATTTTACTTATAATTTTATTGATAATCAATTTTATCGATTGCAACGTGAATATTTTTTTAAATAAAATAAATAAAGATTATTAGCGAAAATTTTTGTGAAAAATAATATGCACCGTTCGTTAACACTTTTTTTTTTTGCTAAATACCGTTCGTTAACATTAGGATCATATCTCTGACTTCATATAAAACAAAATAAAAGAATAATCTTAATTGAGTCTTTGGATATCTTGGATCTATACAATTATAATTTAGACTCACGACTATTGAGTCTCATACTTGGCTTGGATTCTATACATATGAGTCCAGACTCAATCTAAATTTGAGCACAGAAAATTATATCTAGACCCAATTGGGTCTTATGAGTCTGGATCTGAACTATTGAGTCCAATTGACAAGCATAGCCTAGTACCATAATATTTTATGTTGAGGAGAGGTTCTAATTTATTATATGTATAAGGTTAAATGGTCTTTGTAGTCCAGAATTCTCTAAGAAACAATTTTTCTTTTTCTTTTCTTTTTTTTATTTTCAGTAGAGAAATATGGACCACAATGTTCAACGTGGACCTGATCCATATTAGAATTTTCCTAAAAGTTGAAGTCACTATGCACACGACAGAATGTTTTCTTTTCTACTTATACCATACTTGCATTAACAATTTTGTAACTTGATATTTCAGTTATGATTAATTCTGTTATGGATTAGGTTTAATTATGAAATTTTTAGGGGGATTTATTTGTCTTTGTCCATCACAAAATTCTTATAATAGTTTGTATTTTCTTGAAAGAATTATGTGATGCACTTATAGTACAAATGTTTAATGTTTAATGTATGTACAGCAAATAAAAGTAGCTTCTTATTAATTAATGTTTTATTTAAGGCATTTTTTCTTTATTTTTTCTAAGTTTTGGGTATGAGGTGAGATATTATGGGCTGACAGAAGCAGAATCATTCTTTTGTTTCTGTTAAAACTTTTGGTTGATTGCGTAACGGTTTTAAAGATTTTATAAAGTCAACTTTCTTAATTTTCATATCCTGAAAGAGTTTTCGGGCTATGTCCTGTACCGAAAAGAATTAGACTTTTTTTTTTAATAGAAAAGAATTAGACTTTGTGAGAATAATTTTATTCGAGTTTAAATTAGTCTTACTAATAGTGGAAATATTGAGGGATTTAATCACATTTTTATACTCTTTCTTTCCCAAATTAACTGTTCATTTTTTCGAACACATTTCATTTTTTCTTTGTCTTAAATTAATTGTTCACTTTCTAATTAAAGTATGTATTAATGACAATTTTTTCAATTTTACCCTTCTTCCAACTCCTCATTGAATACTCTTACAGCACGTTTGGTACGCTGGAATAAAATGGAATGGTATCACTTTTCAAGCAGAATCACTTTCCACCCAGAATGACTTCGGAATCCTCTTTCCATTCCAGTGTTTGGAAGGTAAAGGCAGAATGGAATGTCGATTTCTTTTTTGTGTTTGATAAAACTATATTTTAATGTCATAATGGAATGGAATTAAACACAATATGACCTAAATGCCCTTTTAGCATATACTAGTGATAAAACCTAATTAAATATTCATTACAAAATCTTACTTGAATAACATTGATATTATATATATATATATATATATATATATATATATATATATATATATATATATATATATTGTTGAAACATAATTTTTTTATTAAAACGTCAACATAGTAATAAAAATATCTTTACTTTTAAATTTAAAAATAGATTAAAACTACTACAAAGAAAAAGAAATATTTATAAAATTATCATCTATGAAATTATACTATGTGAAATAGAATATTTATGACTAAATATGAATATGTTGCTATATAAAATGAACGTAATAATTAATTAAAAGAGGGGTATAAATGTAAGTTACTATTTATTGATGATTCTATCTTCTCCTGGAAAGGTCATTCCATAGGTTTTGGTGTGGAATGCCCTTTCCCATTTCTTCCTGGAATTGTCATTCTCGTGGAATGATGATTCCCACTTCAAATTGTCCAACCAAACGCCGGAATGGAAAGAGAAATGGGAAATGCCTTTCCATTCCCGCGTACCAAACACGCACTTAGTTAATTAAAACAATCACTTTCCAACACATATTTAAGAGGTAGTTTGCTGTTGTGTGAGAGGGAGGGGAGAGAAAGACATAAATTTTAAATGAGATTACTAAATTTAATGAGGGTATCTTAGACTTTTGCTTATATTTTATTATTAAAATCATAAAAATCTTAAAACATGTGCATTTATCAAAGTGGATATATCATATCAAAGGTTCCTTAGCCCAGTGGGGCAAGTGTCTGCCCACGACCTCACGGTCGTGGGTTCGATACCCTCTCCGTGCATGGAGCATGCTTTAATTTGACTCTCTTTCTTGGGTTAATCTCTTCTCCTTTTATGAGGTTGTTACTCTTCCCTTATGGAGTTCCGCCCTCTTGGCGTTCAAAAAAAAAAAAAGTGGATATATCATTTGGACGGATGAAGTATTTTTTTGTGTGTGTATAATATATAATTAATTGCATGATACCCCTTCCAATCCCCAAGTAACACGCACCTATAGATAAAGCTGGTAAGAGAAAGAAAAAGCAGAAAACTTGGTGAATTAGCTAAAATGGAGCTAGGAAGGTTTAAGAAAAAAATTGATGTCTTCCTCCTGAGTGCGTTTTGAAATATAATGCCTTCCAACAATACCGTACAAAACTTTAGACAAAAAGAAAGATTTTCTCCATATTCCCCCCCATGCACATATGCCATCTCTCAAACTCGAATATTCATCATAATTTAGTACCCACTAAGCTGTTTTTTGTTGGTCATTTTCGGGTCACTCGGTTGCAGAGCCGTACTATTAGGATTGACTCCACAACCCTTTCATATAAATTGAGACGGGTCTACATAATAAATATGTTGGTACTAAATATGAAGAATATGTCGGTAGAGGTAGGCTCCGTCTCAACTTATGTGAGAGGAATGTGTGACCAGTACCACAAAGGAGTCTCTACCTTGAAATTTTCCGTCATTTTCTCACCACGAGCGCGGCCGAATTGTGATTTATGAATCTAACAACTTATGATTTATGAATCTAACAACTTATTTGACAATCAAATTCGTAATGCCAAAATGGATAGTTTTAAGTGATAATAAATGTTTCGGCTCACAATTATATATCACACCATCTTTTCAAACTTATTTCATTTGGGACGAGTATCACACATTTTTTCAGACAATTTTCAATGAAAAAAACTCTATATTTGTACAAAAAAAGTTTTTTTTTGTTTTTGTCAGTAAAATTTTATTTTAACTTTTTTCATTTTTAAACTATTTTCAAACTACTGCTTTTATCAAATTAGTGTGAAACTGATGGTTTCTGGCGATTTTTAATCATGTGTCTTGAACATGTTTGTCAACCTAAGGGCGTTATTGTCAATTTAAATCCTTAAAACCGAAGACATGTGCATAAAAGTAATTAAAAATGTACGGAAATCACCAGTTTATATTAATTTGACAAAAAGCAGTAACCCGAAAATAGTTAATGACAGAAAAACTTCAAGAAAAATTTACTGACATAATGAAAATAATTTATATACAATATAGATCTCTCATCAAAGAAATTGCATTTCTTTTATTCCTTTCACAATGTATATACACATCTATAAAACAAAATTGTCAAAATGGAAACTCAACTATATACCACTATGAATGAACAAGTAGCTATGATCCTCTTTCCCCCATTTATTATTTTTCCTTTCTCTTCAACTATTTATTCATTCTCCTCAATTCCAATTTCCTATTCTAAAAGTATCTGAAAACTCCTCATAGAGAAAGGGAAAAAAAAATTGCCCGCGAAAGGGATCACTTGGGATGGAGCCGCCCTTGTGGGGCCAGTCCAGTCGACAGGGGTGACTATACCTTGAAATTTTTCCGCGAAAGATAGCGAAGAATCTCACTTGATACCTTATCAGGAGAACCACCTCTTTCCAGTTTTGGCTGCCTTAAGCTTCATTACAAGATCCTCTCTCTGAGCTTCCACTTCAGCATATCTCAGGCTCATATGGAAGTAGCGTTCCCGGATATCTTTCAACTCTGTTTCTAGTGATGACTTTGTCCTTTCATACCTTTCTTTCAGCCTAATTGGACTATCTGCCATTGATTTCCTCGAATTGATTCTCTCGTTGCTTTGCTCTTCAGACGTAAAGCTGCAAGTTTTTTTCCGATTAGGATATGATTCAGGAACGCGAAGACCATGAAAAAAAAAGCAAATGAAAGCATCAATTCCAGTTCCAGTTTCATTCGTTTGTCCGGTCATATTTAGTTTAATGGGACAACAGAAAAGGATAAAGAATCGTTGTGTTCCTTGTTTACTTACCTCTGAAGCTCAATTTTCTGAGCATTGTTATCTCTATCCAAAATCTCAGCAAATTTGTTCTTTTTCGATGCATTTGTTGTTCTTGCTGAGGAAGGACTACCATCCTGGAAAGAAAAAGTAAACTCACAAGTCACAAGTAACTTGGTAAAATAGAAATAGGAGAAACTGTATCCTACACCTGACTCATTGGTCCTGGACCCACGCTCTTCTCACTGGCACTTGCACAAGTAGAGTCCCCAGGAACATGTGAGGCCACGACCAATAAGTCGGGTCTAGCATACAATTTTCAATTGGAAACTTAGGTTGTCTGATTAGAAGTATTTGATCTGGGGATAGAAATAAAGAACTGACCTTTCTACCATGTTTATATTTCTCCTCCATCTGTTTCAAATCTACTTCAAGAGCTTGAGCTTTCTCTAAGTATTTAGCTTTTGCTTCTTCAAGGGAACATATTTTCTGCTGATGCTGCCTGTTTGCCCTTTTTACTTCACTTAGTTCATTTTCGAGGTCGATTTTCTGCAAATGTAGGGCTTCTTTTCCAAGTAATTCATCCTCCATTTGTAGTAGCTTTTCTTCTAGTTCCGTTCTCTTCGTTTTGCACTTCTCGTAATCTGACATTTGTTCCTGCAAGCTCAAAATTCTTTCGGAACATGAAATGTTCTCGGTCTTTAGCGTTTCATATTCTACAGATATAGCGCGATATGAGGCCTCTAATTTCTCCTTTTCAAACTCGCATTCTTCTGCTTTCCTCTTCAAAATTGATACTTCGTCCCGAAGTTCATTTATTTTTCTGGTACTGAATTTTCATGTTAGCATTTTCTTCGCGAAGTTTTTTATTTTCGTACTCAGTAACAGTAAGCTTCAATTCAAGATCATTCAGATCCGTCTTAAGCTTTTCTTCGGTATTCCTGTAACTCGCCAATTGTTTCGACCACTTCTTATGATCTGACCTCAGTAATAATTGGTTTTCTTCAGAAGCAGCAAGCTCACTCTTCAATCTCTGAACTTCCAAGTGAGATTCTTCCCTTATCGCGTTAAGCTCACTCTCACTTGATTCCATTTTCCAGTAAAGCTCTTCGAGGGTCGATTCCAACTTTGTCTTATCAGCAAGTAGACTCGATATTTCATCAGAAGCTTCAGATTCCGCTTTCTTCTTTTCCTCATGAACCTCAGAAATTTGCCAAGTTAAGTGTTTTACCTGCTCCTGCTGATTCTCAAGTTCTGCTGACATCTCCAAATGCATCTGATTCCACAAATTTTCCTGTCTAATGAGCTTTTCCTTTTCTATCGCGTTGTCTTGAAGAAGAGCATCCAGTTCACAGTTCAGGCTTTGCTCTTTCACCGAAAAAGTTTCCAGCATTGAAGCAAGATTTTCTTCCAAAGTTTCAATCTTTTTCGAGCAGTGCGAGAAATTTCTTTCTAATTCCAATAATTTAGTCTCCAGCTCGGAACAGTGTTCATGCAATTCCATTTCCTTAATCTTTAGCTCTTTGTTCAATTCTTGAAGAATCCTTCGCTCTTCGCCAAGTGTGAGAACAGACGCATGTAATTCCTGATTTTCGCCTCTAAGACGTTCACAAACCCTTTGAGCTTCCAACAACTGATCCCGCGTAGCATCTAGTTCTTGCTTGCTATTAGAATTCTGCATCTCCATCTCGGTCTCCAAACTCTTGATCTGAACTTGCTGACTCGTGACAACTGATTGCGCATTCTTTAGTTCCGACTGATAGAATTCACTCTCCTCTTTGTTCTGTCTCATTCGAACATCCAAAATGGATGCGCGTTCTTGTAACTGCAACTTTTCTTGTTCCAACTCTATTATTTTGCTCTCCAAACTGAGTTTTTCAGTTTCAAGCTCGGACGTTTTCTTTTCAAGAACTTCCTTAGCAGAAATGTGGGAATCCAAACTGTTTCTAAGCACTGCTAAATCATTTCGCAGATCATCCATGCATTCAGAAATGATATTACTCTCCCTTTTAACTGTTCTGTTTTTCTCTTCCAGTTGATCCTTTCTCATTTCAAGATCAGCAATTTGAACTTCTAATTCCCTCTGATGTTGGATAAGATGATCGGTTTCCTCTTCCTTTCTTAGCAAGTCCATCTCCAGCTTTTCTATCACCGATCTCTTTTGAGACAATTCCGTCAGCAGATTCGCGTAATCAGAATGTAGCTTTGCCTTTTCACTCTCATGCTCTTGAATCTTCAGAATATGATATTTCAGGTTCTCTTCGGATTCAACAATAATAGCATTTTTGTTTTGGATCTCAAGTTCATCATTCTTAAACATCACTTTGCACTCGGTAATCCTATCTTCCAAGAATTTGTTCAGATCAAAGAAATATTTCACAATTGATTCAGCCCATAATCTTGAATCCGGTGGATCTTTCTCGGTCAGATTCATCAAGTCATCATGAAGATATCTGTACTTCTCACTCACAACAGAAGAATTAATCGAGACTGGCTTCATTAGATGACAAAATGCCGCATCAGCTTGTTTCAGTAACTCGAGAAAAACTTGAGAAGTTTCATCTGCAATCCGATGCTCCTCCTTTGTTTTCTTCTTGAGCTCGGCCTCGTATATCTGAGCATCGATATCGCTCACCTCAGAATGAGCACTAGCAGAACTAAAAGATCCGAATTTCTCAAAATGATCATTCTTCGATTCCTTAAGCTTGAACAGAAGCTCCAAGTTTTCATCAGTGAGTTCATTGCAATCTCTCTCTAGTTCTTCCATTTTCTCCCTCAACGATTCAATTTCTCTAATAAGATCAATATTAGGCTCATCATTTCCTCCGACGGACTTTTGCATCTTTGCTTCTAATTCAGAAATTTCGTCATCCTTAAGAAGCAATTTATGTTTGTGCTCTCTCTCAAGATTTAAAAGAGACTGGATATTCAAACTCAGCTCATTAGTTTTTTCCTCCAAGGCTTTCTCGAGAAGCTGAACGTTTTCTTGTGATTTCTGAAGCTCGAGAGACAAACACCCATTATTCTCCAAAGTCTGTTGAATAGAACTTTCGGGATCAGTATACTTCAACTGAAGTGCCGAGAGATTCTCTATTTCGGCCTTTTGTTGTTCTATGATTTCTTCCAACTCTTGAAGGACGGAAACAAGCTCAACATTTGATTCTTGACTTCTTCTTAGTTGCACGGATAAATTAGCATTCGATTCTTGCTGATATTTTATCTCACTTTCCAACTCCTTTTGAATATGAGTTAGACCTTCAGATTGAAATCTTGAACCATCAGCGCCTCTCGGTTTCGCTTCTGATTCTTCCAATGACAATTTCAACTGTTCAATTTCTTTCTTCAGTCCATCATGTTTTGTATAGGCTGCTGAGAGCTCCATCACCAAATCAGCATGTTTTTTTGACTGATCCAAGAATTCATTTCTCAACGAATCCAAATCGAGCATTAATTTCCGGGCATTTCTTTCCCACATCTTAGCTTCTGCTCTAAGTTCATCAATTGTACCTTCTGCAGCTTCTAGAAGGTCTTTTGATCCATCATTTCCTGAAGATGCTGCACAGGACTCTTTTGCGCTCATTAGCCCTGAATCGTAGGATGACTGATTTGATAAAGAACGACCATCTGGAGGATATTCATCTTGGGATGGACTACTCTTCGGGTTGGCTCCAATATGTCCTCGACGAGGACTATAGCCATTGCTGTTTAAATCCTCAATCAAGTTAAGAAGGTCTCCTTTTTCAGAACCCTCCACAGGTTTCGATATGTTATCCGAGCCACATTCTGTATAACTTGTTTCCTGCAGCAAGGTCAATAAGTAACCTCAGTAAGAATGTCACAAATCTATATCTCTCTACTGCAGAAGCTGATCTAGCGAGTGGGCGCCAAAATTTTGAAAACTACGTATTTTATCCTTATGAAAAAAATTTCAAACAAACCCTTTGATATGTTATTCCAATACAATAAATTACAAGAAACGTCAATACATTTGGTACAACAGCCAAGTCTTTATTCTCAATACTCAAACGGATCTGCGTGCCTATCTCAATTTAAGTACAACAGCCAAGTCTATGTTCATTATGCAATATTAAAGGTAGTAACTTTATAAAAATAATACAAGCAGAAAACAATCGGAAAGTTTTACGCGTACCACGCTATCATATTTGCCTTGATTAGGGGTGAAGGTCAAATCATGAGCTGGTGAGACTTTAGCAGAGTCATCAGAAGTGATTGGCTTATGATCCGTGTCCCGGTAATCTACAGGCTGATCTACCGTAGAAATCTTTGCATTTTCTTGCCTGGATACGCGCAGAAGATATCAGTCTTCGAAAATGATCAAGAATGAAAAAGAAACAAGAAGAGCATAGTATTAATATAAACTACAAACCTGAGATTTAGCCTTGGTGTTAGACACTGAATTTTGACCTGCAATATTGGATTATGAATTAATTAAGCAGGAAAGTTTCTGAACTCAAATCAAGAAAACTATGACCTCAAGTACCTGCAGAGTAGTCCCATGATTGCATTTTCTCAAAGGCAATGAAACTGAAGAAGACATTTTTGAACTCATATAAGATGACACATTGATGATTGCCTCTCCCAGGATACCAGCTCTAGATGAACCCTATAGTTAATTAAGAGCTATTAATTGCACCAAATGCCGGTTAATCATCTCATAATTCTGATCATAATAGAATGAGCAAATAGCTATTTCTATCACTGAGATTCGTTTCGTATGATAGGTCTGTCATTAAAGTAGTTTTGTGTATTATTTCTGTCACAAATAATTTTGCAGTGTCCTTTATTCTACAAAAGAAATTTCGAATTATACAATTCAGACTCGGCCCGACCCGACCATTAATCCGACAGTCAGTGTAATAATGCAATAGACTCGGGTTGGAGGGAATTGGTTAGAATGACATGGTTTGTTAATTTTACCCCTGAATTAGGATGCAATGGAGTAGAGACTGTCGGACTGGGGTATGAATTTGATAGGTCGCATTATTACATTTATAGCACGCCGTGGCATAAAATACGCCAAAAAACTATTTGTGATAGAAATATCATACAAAACTACTTTTGTGGTGGTATAAAAGTCGACAAAAAAATATTTGTGTCCGAAAAAACATACTAAACTACTTTTATAGAAGAAATAACTATTTGCTCAAATAGAATTGAAGAAAGTGAGAGTGATCTTTTACCATTGAAACAACCAGCTTGAAGAGGCATTCTTCTTCAACTTCTTTAGAAGAATCATGTTTTGATATGCATACAGATTCAGATATCGTCTCCGTCCACAGACAACTCCCATTCCTCACCATTCCTTTACCCAATTTTGCAATTGTTTTTCCTGTTTCTACAGAGATTATAGACAGAAAAAGCCTGTCCCATCTCTTTGGTACCTTTTTATCAAACATATAAAATGCATTTAACAGAATTAATCAGTAAGTACCAGCAAAAATTAAATCTTGTCAACAAAGACTATCACAGTTGGCTCGACACTTCCAATTCAAAAAAAAATAGGCCCCAAATTCGACAACCCTCACAGATAATTAAAAATTACAACAACAATCAAGTCTTAATCACAAGATATTGGGGTCGGTTACCTGAATCAAAGAAAGAATTACGTAAGGTCATTCACATTGATACATTCTCTCCATTTCTTTCGATCCAAAACAAAACTCTCATCTAAATCTAACAAATTAGTATCCAATTTTATCACTTCCATCCAAGTCTTCCTCGGTCTGCTTCTCCTCTTACTACCTCAATATTACATAATCTTTCAATTCTTTTAATTGGGGTATCATTTAACCTTCCTTAATGTGTCCAAACCAACGGTTATTTCTCGTCTTTTCTTCAGTAGGTGCTACCTCAATAATTAAAAATAACAAATAAATAAAAATTTCCAGCAAAAAGAAAAAACTTAATACAACAGACAACTTTTCAAGAACCATGAATTAAACATGATCTGAAACATGAATACAGAAATCAAGAACTCATCAAATGCTACCAAAAGATCAAGAAAAGGAAGTAAAATGCAAAAAAAGGGGTTAATTCTTAATTAAACCTGAAGGACTTGAAAATTGGAGAACTTGAAATCAACCCTTTCTCCTGATTTGATGGAGGACTTGTTTTGCCTATGTAACTTGAACATTTTTTTTTTCTTTCTCTCTGTGATTTTCTTGCTAGTAAAAAAAATGAAGTAATTATTACAACAAGAATTTGAAATGTGGGACAAACAACATTATTAGAATCTATAGAGCAAAAGAAGAGTATAAGAACAAGAGCACATTTTCAGTGACAAAAACAATGCAAAGAAAGAAGAGAGACAAAAACAAGACACAAGGAAAAAAGAAGCAAAAAAGGCCAAGAAAGCTAGCTGGTCATTGTTTCTCAACTTCTCATATGGGTTTACCATTATTTTCTATGATCATCATTTACCACTGTTCACTGTAAAAACACACAGTGAGTGAGTGTGTGTGAGAGAGAGAAGAAGAAGAAATCTTCTGTTGACATGTGCACTGAATAAGAAGGTCCAAAGCCTAAGCAAACATCATGTTATTTTTACCAAAAAAAAACATCATGTTACCATTTTGCAATAATAAAACTATTTTCTTTGTTTGTTTTGAGAATCAAACTATGTAGTCTATGAAGATTTTGTTTGTTATGGTAGGATATACTTTTGCATAGAAAAATATTGTTAATTATATACTCTAGTAATTTAGCACATGTAACAAAAATTAATAAAGTAAAAATAAGATAGTTTATTATTCAAAATATTAATATTAATTTCTTAAATAGAATTTATATACCACTAATTATATTTAAGAGAGTAATATTGATATTTTAACTTACAACTTACCTTATTTTTTAATTTTTTAATTTTTAATACATGTATTAAACAATTTATATTAACGAATGAAGGTAGTAATGTTTAGTAGACTTTGAATCTTTTGTTGCATCCTATAGTTTATTAATGAAATTATTAAATATGAAGAAATGTGATAAGTCTAAGATCATTTTTTTTAATTCAATAATATCGATGTATGCAAAATAATGTTATTGATATATTAGTCAATAAAATTTTATTGATATACTAAATAATATATCGAAAGTTCTAAAGACGTGATTTAATTTCAAGATTAAATATTTTTCTTCAATCGCGACTTAGATACTTAACTGTTTTAAATCGAATTTTTTTTCTTCTATATAAGATGAGTGAGTTTAGAGTAAACTATCTCTGAGAGAAAATGGGGCACTAAACTTTGACTTTTTGAAAACTCGTAACAAAAAAAAATAAAAATAAAAAATCCCTTTTGACTTGGTAAACAAACCATAATGCACCAAAGAGTTGATGGATTACCTATTTGTGAAAAATGAATCGTAACCTATTTTGAAAAGATTATGTTAGTTAGTTAGAGTGGACAACGGATGTTTGTTAGCTTTTTTATTTGATTGATTTCCAAGTCAATACCAATTATTATTAATTTATTATTATTATTGTAATTAATCAACATTTTACTCGAACATCATTAAATTTTTTTAGTAACAGGGCAAAAATAAGTTATTTTTGATTTTAAGCATTACTTATACATTACTCTTTCTATTTCACAATACATTATTTTTATTTGTAACTAGGTAAATTATATATATATATATATATATATATATATATATATATATATATATATATATATATATATATATATATATATATATATATGAGAAGATAGCTCTAAAAAGGAAGATTAAATCTTGTCGTACGCAGGCGGAGGGTATCGAACCCACAACCTCAAAGTTGTGGGCAAGCGCCTGCTCCACTGGGATAGGACACCTTTGATAATTAGAAATATGTTTGAAATAAAGAAGTTAGAAATATGTTTACTTGATTAGCAAATTTCTTGTGGCGCCATTTTTCTAATTTTCCCTACATTACTTGATTAGAAATTGAGATTTTAGAAGTACTAAAACACCTCCATTCAAAGTAGAAGTTTGATGTTTGAGTAACATAGTCATAATTCATTATTAATTGTTGAAGAAAGCTAAAAAGTCATTCTTTGAATAAAGACTTTATCTCAATATCTATTTATGATATATACATAAGTAGCTTATGGGCATACTTATAGAGGTTATTACCTCAGCAATAGTGTCCCTACCCATGATGAACTAAAATTGTTGGTGACTCAAAATTTGATATAAAACAGTCACCAATGTTACAAATGTCACCTGAAAGTTTCGCATTAAAGGATAGTCTACAATATGTTACGTGTTAATGTTACATATTTACAGTCCAACTTTATTATATATACGATTTCATTTTTTAAGGTTATTTTTTTTAAAAAAAAGTATCCACAGAGAAAATGGTGATGTTGTGTTGAGAACAAATTAAATTATTTTAAGATATAAGTAGGATCGTCTCAGTGGTTTTAGATGCCTTGTGCGTTACTTTAAATAAGTATAAATTGTAAAAAAAACTTTCACATGAATATAATAAAAAAATAAATTATTATAAATTTACATAAAAAGTAACCACTGAACTCGTAATGCCCAAATAAATAATCATTTACATAGAAAGTAACTCACTGAACTCGCCACTGAAACATATTTTTAATATTGTGGCTGTTAAAGGAAATTGGCCGAATAGTTGGCGTGTAATTTCTTTTTAGACTCGGCGATTCTAAATTATCGGTTCGAGACATTCTCCTCCCCTTAGTGAAAAAATAAATTTATGACTGTCACTTCGTGGGTTAAAGGGTCAATTTTTTTTTGAAGGCATGAGGTTGTAAGAGGTATGAGAGATCGAAGTCATAAAAAATTATATGAATTTGTTAGACTTTGATGAGGGTACGGTGCTTAACAGAAGGAAATGGAGAGAATGAATTCATACGAACGACCACACTGGATTTTATATTTGATTCATGTAATCGACTCCAATTACTAGAGATTAAAGCTTTGTGTTATATTTATGTTAAGGCCCATTATGTATATCTACCCTTTCGTGACCCTTTTTTAATGGGGGTCGGGAGAAGAGGCCTTCAGGCCCATTATGTATACGGGTTCAACAATGAGCCAAGTAAGTGTTACCATTGAACCCATTCGTATGTGTATAAATTCCTAGGGGTTTTGCATGGGCTTGGCCCAGTTTCTCCAGTTCAGTCATAATATGGCACTCGGAAAAGTGGGACAAACATTTTTGTCCATAATGGAAGTCCCACTTCCGTCCCGGGTCCATAACGGAAGTCCCACTTAGAACGGAAGTTCCACTTCCGTTATGGACCCAGGACGGAAGTGGGACTTCCGTTATGGTCCTGACAAAAAATACCCTACGAAAACCCTAACTTTTGTCCGTGACTTTGAGGACGGAATTGCCACTTCTGTCCTCAACTTCCAGCCAATTTGCAGCGTGTAGTCACTTCTCACTTTTGCTTTTTTGACCCAAAAAAAATTTCTAAACGGTTTTGGCAATTTCGTGCGCATTTTTGACCGGTTTTCAAAGACTTGTCCAATAAGAAAATTAATTTTACAATTTCCAAACACATCATTGATTACAGGGCCGGGAATGATGATTTTTTCGATTTATTACGTCAACTTTAATAATATGTAATTGAAATGTAAGATGTTCGATGAAATTGAATGGAAAAAATCGAGCACATTCACAACAATTTTATAAATTCTAAACTATTACAATTCGGAGAATTTAAATACAATTACTCGTGGAGGGTGGGGGGTGGTTGCTTTGAAGATGTGCTAACATGGGGTAAGTCTTCGGTTGTGGACCGACTCAGCTACTGATGGCCGTGACTTCTTTTCCCCTTTGAGTGCCCCCTGTTCTCCGTGTCCATAGGCATTTGGTATCTCCGCCCTCGAGGTCGACCCACTCGCGTAGCTTTCATGTTAGGTGGGTGATATGTCAAATCAAAAGGGGGGATCTCCAATAAACGGATCAGTGCATGGGATATAAAATAGACTTGTAAGTATTCCTATAATGTTCGAGAGAATAGACAGTGGATGAATCGAGAAGCATCCCGCATTATCGATTTGGACACGGCAATGACATGGGAGCATGGAACCGAATAAGCGGCCCACTTATCACGACTACACCCACGAATTGATAAGTTGACCGTGGTATCGTTTTTCCACCTTGGCCCTGGGTCCTCTATGCTCGGGACATGACCCTATAGATACCTCGGTCCGTGTGGTGTCGGTTTACAAGAAGAGTTGCCGCCTTTTGTTCGTACGCGAAATACTCGCTCCCATATCCTCTTAGGGAAAGGCGTTTTACAACCATTTGCGTCTTGCTGGTGTTTGTCAAAATAATGTACAAGTTTAAAAAATATCATCTCCACGAGCGCTTTTCAAAGGCAGCGCTTTAGATCGCTTTAGAACGCTATTAAGCGCCTCGACATGTTTGTAGTCATGCAACCAAACGCATTCCCCGTCGTATGCCAAAGTCCACAACTCTTTAGGTTCGCTGCATTAACCAGCTAAACGCATCCTCATCTTTTTTGTTTTATACGCTCTAGATAAAAATCGCACTTAACCTTTTTTCGGTTGGCTTGCAAACGAATCCACACATAATCTTTCAATTCTTTGTTTTTTGCATCGATGTGGAAATTGGACTCAGTAATGCCTAAAGGCGATGTCGGGCACCGCCTTTGGGGGGTTGCCATCCGGGGAGGGGTTGCCACGAACATCGGCATGAAGAATGGGACGGATCATTATTAGCCGAACATTGACAGTAGAAAGCTCGACTCCTTTGCGGCGACATATTCTATGGCAAAGTTGTCTGAATGAAATCCTTTGTATAACTTCAAAACTTTTTTCGCTAGGCTCGGTGAAACGGGGGTAACCCCCATTTTCGTAAACTATATTGTGGTCGAAATGTAAATACAATCTCATTGGACATTCGAGTGCCATTTTTAAGCAAAACGAAATAATGGGTTGAGGAAAAATGAGGGTGTTTAGACCAAATAATTTGGAAAATGGCGTTTGGAGTATGAAAAATGGATGGGAGGGTATTCAATTTTATAGAGAATTTTGCAGCAAATGGGCAAATCCACTGCCGAGTTGAGAACGGAAGTGGGACTTCCGTCCCTGGAGCCGGGGACGGAAGTCCCACTCCGTTCTCAACCCTAGACCGATTTTTCTCAAAAATTGTACATTTGGGTCCCCTCAGCATTTTGAGGACGGAATTGACACTTCCGTCCTCAAATTTCAGAGCTATTGTCACTTCTCACTTTTGCTTTATTGCTCGAAAAATCCCAAACGGTTTCTTAGCGTTTCGTTCGCATTCATCGACCAATTTTAGGAGACTCGTCCAATTCGAAATCTTAATTTTAGAATTTCATACTAAATCTATAACTAACACCTCAAAAACCTCTCCCCTTGTCCTACTAATTTTTTTCCATACGTGTTCATATTATAATTATTAGTTTCAATGTTTTTTTAAATATTGCTCATTTCGAACTTTCAAAAATCAAAAAACCCGACAATTCCATTAACTTCATACAAATAAATTTACATCGAACATTAAAAAAATACAAAGTCCCAGGTTAGTCAAACCCTAATTATTTCGAAACTTAGGCTCAATCATTTTCCAAGTCCCTATCATTGCTCGGACGATGCATCCGACATCGGGTATTCGGGGAGCCTCACGATTACCTCTTCGGGAGATGTTGAACATTGTCCCGACTTCGTCCACAAATCCTCTTCCTTCATGCCCAAAAAATATGGTAGAGAAGGATAAATAAAAATTCGCCACTTCTTCTGCACTGCTTGGCCCTTGGATTAGCCTAAATTAGAGTTATATAAAAAAACATTTAGTTATGTAAATATACGAGTTAATACAGTAGTGCCTTAATTACACGCAACTTACCGCAACGTATTCCGCCCACTGGGCCTCAGCACCGTCCAAGTCAACAATGTTCGTCCTTCCGTCGTACTTAGGGCTGTTAACGAGCCGAACCGAGCCGGTTTTGGGCCAAATCGGTTCGGATCGTTAAGAAAACCGAATCGATCGTTAATCGGTTCGTTAGTCAACCGATTCGGTTGTTCAATTCGTAATCGGTTCGAAATAAAATCGTACAAAACCGGTTCGTTAATCGAACCGTATCAAATCGCGCAAAACCGGTTCGCTAATCGGATCGAAAATCGTAATTCGCATTAAATCGTAATTCGGTACATTAATCGGATCATACTATTACAAAACTAGAGTCATTGGCGAAACCGGTTAACTTCGCAAATCGCTCGTTGATCGGTTCGCTAACTCGCTAAAATTGGTTAACTCGTAAATCGCTCGTTAATCGGTTCGTTAAAATCGGCTCGCTAACTCGCTAAAATCGGTAGAATATTATTAACCGGTTTAACGAGCGATTAACGAGCGATTTAAAACGATTTACGAGCCATTTTACCGAATCGTAATCGGTTCGTTAACGAGCCGAGCGAGTTAGCGAGCCGATTTTAACGAACCGATTAACGAGCGATCAGCGATTTAATCGGCTCGATAACAGCCCTAGTCGTACTTGAACCATGATTTGTGGGTGAGCGCTTCGAAATCCCAAAACCGCCTACGCAGTTTTGCTAGGCCTGCGTCGATCATCGCAACTGTGAATTGTCCCCCGGTCACAGAATTAATTCCGTAAACAATTTCATTGTAGCAATCAGACCAACGTTTTTCTCGAGGGTAACCCTGTAGACTGAAATCATAACATATTTCTATTAAAACCTCCTCGTATTCGACTGGCCATTCTCTAGTAAAATCAACATCCCTGAATTTTTTACGCATTTCTTTTTGCATAAATTCGGGAAAGTTGGCCATTACGGAGGATACGGTTTTTGTAAAATTAACAAATAATATCAAAGATAGTATTACGGAGGATAGGGTTTTTAAGGGTTTGAGAATTGTGGAGAGGTTTGAGAATTGTGGAGAGGTTTGGAGGGGTATTTATAGATGTGGTGGGAAATTGTAAAAATTTCTCCCGAAATGGACAAGTCTCTGAAAATCGGTCACAAATGCGCACGAAATTGCAAAAACCGTTCGGAAATTATTTTTTTAGGTCAAAAAAGCAACAGTGAGAAGTGACTACACGCTGCAAATTGGCTGGAGGTTGAGGACGGAAGTGGCAATTCCGTCCTCAAAGTCACGGACAAAAGTTAGGGTTTGCGTAGGGTATTTTTTGTCGGGGACCATAACTGAGTCCCACTTCAGTCCGGGGGCCATAACGAAGTGGGACTTAGTTACGGCCACGTGATCGACGTGGCGCATTTTCCCACGCGCGTTGCCACGTGGCCAGAACGGAAGTCCCACTTCCGTTATGGACAAAAATGTTTGTCCCACTTTTCCGGGTGCCATGTTCTGACTGAACTGGAGAAACTGGGCCAAGCCCATGCAAAGCCCTAAATTCCTAGGTAGTGGTTTTCTTGAAGAAGTGAATAGTTTTGAAACTATTTGAATAAAAAGTGTCTACACCCCGATTAATGAATAAACTACATCTAAAATTATTAGTAGATTATGGAGGAGGTTTTAACCAAAGTCGTTGATAGTCTTACGCCACTTATGCGGTTGCCTAAATCTCTACTAGGAAGAAGGCGTCTTAATATATTCTGTAATATTTGAAGCGGCTAAAAATTTTATAGTACAAACTAAGAAAATCTATTAGTTTTTTTCTAGTTGTAGTATACTTTACTGACCTTTTGGATAAGTCATAAAACCACTTTTTTTGGGAAATCTCGATATTGTTAACTCGGAAAAAGTTTCATTAATAGTATTAGGATATCTTGATGACAGACTTCGAAGAGAAATTTTATCACCAAACTGTTAAAACAATACCATACAAATAATTTTTAAATTTAACTACTTTTGGCCCAAGGCCCCCACTATCCCTCCAAAAAAAAATGATCGAAGAGACCAAAGAGAACTTCTCTCCTATCTTGGTTTATCCCTACTTTTAAGTTATTTCATATTTATACAAATTTTCAATTTTTTTTATCAAAATAAAAATATTTTACACCTCATATATTTTTCTCGCAAATAATCTCATTTTTACAAAAAAATAAAAAAAATCAAGAAAACAATTTCCATCTATCCTAAATACTAAGAAAATGTCCCACTGTCTCCAAGTGTCCCCATAGATTTTTAAAATGTTTATCAACACGTCAAAACTTCTCCTAAAGATGACTTTAGAAGCACTACAAGAACAAGATTAATGTAGTAATTGGATGATTTATTTCAAGTAGTTTCAGCGTCAGCAATTGAAAGAGGATCCACATTGGGCACCGATCGATTGGCCATCACATAAAATTGTGTCCACATCATGACAAAAGTATCGATAGCACCAAGTCAAGCTCTTTGTTACTTTTAGATAATTCCCATGCACAAAAGCGATAACCATATTAACCTAATATGTATTTTCTTCCAATAAAAAATCTCCTGCCTCAATTTGTTTACTAATTCGGATTTAGCCGATTATGAAGTATTAACAACTCGCAACTAATTTGCACATAGCTCGAGGGTAAAAGATTGGAGAGCTTTAACCACACAACCCGACATGCTCTTAGTGTTACTAAGTTAATGGTTAACATGTAGTTCGGCCCAAATGTTACCCGGATGCCGTTAACCTGTTAGGTTTCAGGCATCTTTTCTCACAATTACAGCACGTTTGCTCCGCTATAATGTAATGAAATCTCATAATGGAATGAAATCTCTTTCCAGGAAGAATCAGTTTCCACCTAGAATGACTTCGGAATCCTATTTTCATTCCAGTGTTTGGACGGGAAAGCCATAATGGAATGTCGATTTCTTTTGTGTTTAGTAAAACTATATTTTAATGTCAAAATGGAATGAAATTAAATTTAAATATGACCTAGATGCCCTTTTAGCATATACTAGTGATAAAACTTAATTAAACATTCATTACAAAATCTTATTTAATTACATTGACATTATATATATATAATTGTTGAAACATAATTTTTTATTAAAATATCAACATAGTAATAAAAATATCTTTACTTTTAAATTTAAAAATAGATTAAAACTACTACCAAGAAAAAAGAAATATTTATAAAATTATCATCTATGAAATTATACTAAGTGAAATAGAATATTTATGACTAAATATGAATACGTTGTTATGTAAAATGAAGGTAATAATTATTTAAAAGAGGGATATAAATGTCAGTCACTATTTATTGATGATTCCAACTTCTCCTGGAAAGATCATTTCATAGATTTTGGGGTGGAATGCCATTTCCCACTTCTTCCTGGAATTGTCATTCCCGTGGAATGATCATTTCCACTTCAAATTGTTCAAGTAAACGCTAGAATGGAAAGAGAAGTGAGAAAGGTCTTTCTATTCTCGTGTACCAAACACGAACTTACAGTTTCATCTTTTGTCTAATTTATAAGTTTTTGTTATGTGTCATACTTATATATAAGGGTTGCACTATTACTTTTAAAGTAGAACTTTTTAAAAGAAAAAATTACCACTTAATAACTAATTATTGACAAAATAGAAAATGAAACATATGAACAGAGATAATTCCCTTTTCTTCCCAACAAATTTATTTCCTGGAATATGCACATTACCGCATATTCTTTTTCTTTTTCTCCTCCACGCCCTTCATTTTTTGCTCCACTTGTCGCAAGCACCGCCACAATTTAGGACCATTAATTTTCTTGCTGACAAAGATTATGGTACGTGGTTGATTCCTCTTCGTTTTCCCCCAAATATTCAACCACCTTAGTGCATCTTTTTATGCTTAGTATTTTGCACTGCGTGTAAATATTTATTTATTCTTTCTGAAATTAAATATTTAATTTTATATCCTTTTGTATAAAAGTATATATATTTGATCAAAACTTTTAGAGTAAATAACTATTTAGATTATTAAATTATTATTTTTGTTTTGTTTTTGGCACTCAATTATTTTTTGTCTAATTATATTATTCTAGTATTTACATATGTCTAAAAATAAGTCGCCGTCACTTTTTGTGTTGGTTTCCGGGAAATGTAGACGTGCATCATCCATGTGCTCGATAATTCCATGCAAAGTCTTTACTTGTGACTGTTTGAGCCTTGAAAAAAATAAAGAAACATGTTTATTTTGATCCGCGGATATTTTAACACACTAACTTCCAATTTTTGCCTCTAAATTATTTGACACAAACCAAACACGTGTCTAATTTGACCGAAAACTACCACTAAAGTGTTGATAATTTATTTTTAACTACACGTAAATATTAAAGGCGGTATAATTAGCCAAAAAATAGTTAAATATCCAAAACAGAAAAAACATTAATAATTTAATATCCCAAATAACTATTTACTCAAACCCTCTAATTAACTCTTTATAACCCACTTTCTGTCACTCTCTAAAAACTTTTGAGTAAATATATCTTGAAGAAGAAAAACTCCAAAAATGACACCAAAAGGTATGGGAGTAAGTATAAAAGAAACCGAAAGGATTTGCATTCTTCCGCCAACCAATCCATACTAGAAAACAAGTTATCATTGCGTAACATTCCACAATATTCATCCAAATCTTCTTCCCAAAACTCTTTTAAATCCTCAAAAAAAAAAAACACACAAAAATATCGATTAATCCTCAAAGCTATGGAGAACATGAATTCATTATCCTCCGATAATATTGGTTCAAATTCTTTCTTAACACCTCTAACCATCTCACTCATAGGCATAGCTTCAGCTTCCATAATCTTATTAATCTATCACTACATCTCAATTAAATTCTGTATTAATAGGAGCCAACAATCCACCGGAAACAACCACTCTCCGCCACTCTCTGCCACCAAATCACCTACCGGAGTCGACATGAAAATTCTAGAAACAATTCCAATAATAACTTACTCTACAGAAGATCAGAGCCGTTTATTTCGCCAAGATCAAACCGAATGCGTTGTTTGCTTAGCTGAGCTGGAACACGGGGAAATGGTGCGTTTACTGCCTACGTGTAAGCACGCTTTTCACGTCCCTTGTATTGACCAATGGTTCGTTGCACACGTCAGCTGCCCAATCTGTCGTTCTCCAATGGTTGCGCCGGTGAAAATTGATACGGCGGCGGCGCCTCCGTCACCATCGCCTCCGTCTATTGAGCAGATCATTAGTAGATCAATTAGGATTCTGCCTCCACGTCCTAATCAAGAGCGTGATCGGCAATCTTCTGGCGGTGGTTTGCTTCGCCACTGTGGATCTCTAGTGTTGCCGACGGCGGCGGTTGAGCGACGGAGATCGAAGAGACGCTTAATTACGGGATTGAAGCGGTCGTTATCGTTGGATCAGTCATCGGTGATCGTAGAAATAGAAAGGGAGAATCTGATGATTAGCGGCGGTGCCGGAGATTGTTCGTCATCTTCTTCTTCTTCTTCTGATCCGAAGGATGATTTAGAGACGAGGACACTATGTAGAACAAGATCAGGAAAGCAATATGATCGTGTTTCAGCAAAGTTGCTGAGGTCATTTTCGCGGTTACGCATGGGGAACTGTTCTGAAATTCTTCCATACTGATATTTTTTTATTTTTTTTTTCATGTAATATTGGGTGTGATTGGATTATATCACAGTTTAGTACTTGAAATTTTATTCTCATACTCTATCTAAATAAAATTTGGGTCTCAATTTAAATTTTAAAAACATACCAAGTACAATCTTTATCGTTTTGAAGGATTATACTACCATCCTCTATTTGACCGTTGTGGAAGGTTGATACAATATATAATTTTTATATTACATTTTATTTTGTAAAAATACATCGAATAATGTAGAAAGTATACACTAATATATACTAATAATATTTGATAGCGTAAAAAGTTCAACATGTAATATACATATGCATATAAAAATGGTGAAAATCTTCTGTCATCATACATGTAACTATTACTCAGAATTTGTCAATTAAAAATAAAAAAATACACCGAGATAGACAATTTTTTGCCTATAAAAATTTAGTGAATACACCAATTTTTTTTTTTTACAGTCTTAAAGTTTTAAAATGTTGTGATTCCAAATGGTACCTTTCCCCGATTGATACAAGTTGGTCGATAGAGGTAATTCTTAAGCAAAAGCGAACGTAGGATGAGTTTTGGAGGATACACAATATTATCATGTAATACTATATGTGTTTTATCAATTAGATTGGGTATGGGTGATTATTAAATTCGAATTCGGTAGTTTAAAATCGATTTTTTCGGTAATTTGATTTTTTAAATACCAATTTATTTCAAACTGAATTTCGATTTACCGAATTCAAATTGAATTTAGTGTGAATTCGAAATTCAGTCAGTTTATCGAATTACCAAATTATCAAGATATATATAATTGTTCGTGAAAAACAAAAAAAAATTATTTAACTAAAATCAAAATAATAAATAACCTTGAGGCGCGAGTCGAAATTTTCTAAAGAACTAAAAAAAGTACCCATATCTTTGGGAGAAAGTGCGTCTCAATACAAAGGCTCGTAGTGGTCGTGCCCGAACGACTATTTGTAAAAAATATAAGTTTTTGCAAAAGTTGTAAAATTATGTACGAAGTTGACAATTAGTAAGTGCCAGAAGATCGAAGGTGTTCTAATCCAGTGGGGCAGGCGTCTGTCATCGACAAGGTCGTGAGTTCGATACCCTCCGTCAGCGTGCGGTAAGCTTTATTTTTCCTTATCTAGGGTGTTCTCTCTCTTCAATGCGGGGCTGTTCTCTCTCCCCAATGTGAGGCACTCGCCCATTATGGCGTAAAAAAAAAATTTGAGTGCCAGAAGATTAAAGAAGTTAATTAATGACCTCATGACGGAATAATTAAAAATTGAAGCACGTCCAATAATCAACAACCAATTATAACAATTCTAAAACAACAAATTTTGTTATCGAAAAATTGAAAGGCCTAACAACGATTTACGCATCGTCTCAGAGAGAGACATACATAAGTAAATTGTTAATAAATGAATTATTTTTCTAAGTTCTAAAGCCGAGACAATTATATTGGTATCAAATGAAAAATATTATATTCGGTGCTCATGGGTAGTTCAACCAGAAAATTAAAAACCATTTCCAGAAGATATCTCATGAGTCTTTTTTTTTTTTTTTTTGGCTGAATAAGAAATTTTCTATTAATCACAAAATAGTCGCAACCATTACACAATCAAAGGAAAATCTAAAATTATAAAAAAATAAAAATTATACCATGATTTAAAAAATCACGATAACAGACAAACGCCACATTCAAAAAAATTTGGGTGGTTAGGAGAAACTAATATAAAAACTAGTAAGATAAACAAATATATAATCTTTTTCTTCGCAGCATCTCCATCGCAATCATTTAACCACGTAGGTAGGAGAAAATCAATTTTCAACATTTTCCTTAGGGATCGACAATTTATAGGATCATGTGCGTATTAACCGCCCCAATTTCTCCTAAGAACAGAGCAAATAAGTCTAGATCTGTGAAGATTTGAGACAGATCCAATCCCGTGTCTTAAATCTTGAAAAAAAAAAATATTTTGAAAGAAGTCTCATATGACTTGTGGTACAAAATAAATATATAATAAACGAATAGAAGTAGATAACTGGCCAAATATGATCAGAGGCAGAGGAAAAAAAAAGAAGAAGCAGGAAAGCAGAAGGAAAGAAGGAAAGAGAGAATGTTAGATTGGCATCTAGAAAATTATTATTATATAAGATCCCAATTCTATTTTCTTTATTTTAAAAAAGACCTTGAGAGTGATCACAATGAAATTTAGTTCATTAATAAATACTTTGTATTGGTGGTGGTGATCAAATTCGATTTTACCCAATTACCGATCGAATTCGAATTAATTCAGTGTAAATTCGATAATTCGGATATATTCGAATTTGAATTGGCCGAAAATGGGACGAAATTGATGGAGCTATTATTAAATTCTATTTGACCGAATTCGAATTCATTTTTTAAATAATTTATTAATTTTATTATATGGTGAATATATAAAGTAAATAGAGTCTAAAATGTCATTTTGGTGGAAATAATAAATACATCATCGTTTGATTCAATTATATTTATTGTTTGTTTTTATTTTAAATTTATCTTGATGTTCAATTACGTTTCTTGTGAAATTGGTTAAATCAGTAAAAATTGAATTCAAAATTCGTCAATTCGATCACTTCAGTTTTCAAATATAAACGGTTTAGTTAGGTAGCCTATTCAAATACGTGGAGCTTAGGGGTTTGAGCAGGACTGGTGACCATTTGGGGAATTCGATAAATTAATATTCTTTAATTTAAAAGCTTAATATAATAATCATTTTCTTCACCTAACATTTTTTTAACCTCTAAAATTTATACCAAGTGAAAGTCAAATAATCAATTTAATGGGTTAATCCATGTCTTTTATTCTATGTAGGAAAGTGAATGTCTAATTTTAAGGTTGTTCAAAAATTATTCAAACCAATCGATTTCGATTAAATCCAATTTAGCAATTTTGTATTGAATTGAATTGAATTAAAAAACATTAGTTTTGGATTAAGTTCCAAAAAATCGACTGAATTGAATTGAATTGAATTGAATTAATATTTTTACACCAATCAATTCCATACCGAATATGTAATTATATATTTTATAATTTTGTCTTTTTTTTGTGATAATATAATATTAGAATATTTTATAGTTCTTTATTGATTAGCATCTTAATTACTCTAAATGTCTGAACATTTTTCATTGCCTTTTTCCAAACCTTTTATTTTCTTTTCCACAATTGGTTGATTTAAGTTTTTAAATGTTTAGGCAAGTCTTTTTCCCCTATTAGATTGTGCTTTTAAATGGATTGAATCGGATTAAAATTTTCAAAACTAATTTTTTTAGATTGGGATAAAAATAAAATAAACCATTTTAACCCATACAGTATACACCCCTATCATTTTTTACGTAACATAAATAGGAGAGTGATCATTTAATTTTGGGAGGGACACTCTTTTACTGATTTTTATTTTTATTTTATTTTTCATTTTGGACATTGGGCTTACGAGGCTACAACTACATCAGTCCGGCTCCTGTGCGGAACAGCCAAAGTTCCGCACGTGCGGGTGTCACACCCTGTCTCTAGAGTGATGACTTGGTAGTGCCCCATTGGTTAATGAAACACCTAAGCCACGGTCAGATATTACTAATTAAGGCAGTTCAGTTATGAAATCCATAAATAGTAATAAAAACACTAGCGGAAGCATTATTCTAAAAGGGAATAAATCTAGTTTATTACATCCGAAAAAGGAAGTTAAAGTTCCAACAAAACTATAAAGAGAAAGCAGCGTTTCTAAACTAGCAGTTTAGGATCACTCGGTATAGTCCCATCCCAAGCATCAACAACATCATCATATTGCTCATCATCACCTGCACAATAAGCGGATGGACTGAGCTCCGGTGCTCAATAGGGACCTAAAACAGTAATAATGATAATAATGACAGAAAATAAACATAGACAGTAGAAACAGATACAGATAATGTAGATGTCCGTTTCCCAAAATACCCATATGGAAGTATATGCAAATGACTCGTCCCAAGTCTAGCAAGACTTCGAACTTAGAACTTAGTGCAGGACAGTGCAGTACAGTACATAACAAAGGGTTCAGAACAGTACAGTGGACTACACAACTGCGGTTTTCAGAAATATGAGTTTTAAATTTGTGCAAAGGTACACCAAAACATTACCCAAACTTCCCCAACTCGCATGCGACCAAAAAGACTTCAACGAACAACAATTAAAGCCCAAACAAGGACGAACACATATAATGCAACAATTAAGCAATTAACAACATTCTTCGCACCTAAACGATTCCATAACCGAGTATACGACAAAGCACCACGCGTTGCCCATTCGGTACACCCAATCACATACTTGTCTTAGATACTTAGAACATCGCTAAGGCTATGACACAACAATCCCACCACATGAGCTCAGTTATCTATTCATTACTACTCATCAATAACGGTAATAGTCCCAGTTATAAACCAAACTAGTACGGTTCAGTAAAACTCGTGGGTTCGGGTTGCCCCCCAAACGACGGGGCACAGATGGTTGCCCCCCAAACGACGGGCACATATTTTAATGTTCAATCCATTACATTGTCTCATCATCCCCCATCAGAGACTCCACAAAACCACTACCGTATCTAATGATTGGTCCCACTAGATGAAGACCCAGTACAGAATAGAGCAGAAGACCTCGCGGGGTCATATATCATAACAGAGCAGAGCAGAAGTCAGACGGAACCTGCTAATTAGTGATCCTAGACAAGAGCTCAATAGGGGGCGACGACTCGGTCGACCATAACCACTTAGGACAAAAGCAACGACTCCAAGTAAGACCCAAAAACAATTAAGCAAAGAGGAAAATACATGACAGTTACAGAACGGTACATAAACAGTTTATAGATATGTTTGACAATTAATTAAAGCAATTGAAAACAGGTTATAAGACATGCTCAATTTTTTCCCAAACCAAGTAGCAATCAAAACAATTAGCAATAACGTCAAATGTCAATCTCTGGCAGTTTATACAAGCGAATATCCCCAAATACAGTAAATAACGCCAGAACAGAAATTCAACAGTAATAATTATTCCGTAACATAATTCCATAGAGTAAAGCGGGGTCTCTACCTCCAATCCAATTAACAAGCAATAAGCGTACACATGCTGTAAAATTCTGGTTATTCCCTCTACTTCTGACATGCATTACAGAAAATCCAACGGTTAAAATATCGATCCCTGCGGTCAGATTATAGCCCTATCAGTCTAGATTCTAAATCAAAAATAATTACTCCAAATGGATTTCGGATGCTACCTGTACAACGATTCTACCGAAACCTGTGCAGAACACGAAATTCAGGAAACCAACCCCCGTTTCTAATGCGATATCTTCCAACTCCGAATTTGAAATGTGAATCCACTTCCACGCCCTCGAAGCTTGTTTTGTCGTGATCAATTTCCATATAAGATTCGTCGAAATTCGATAAGGATTGCCTACTCAAAAGTTTACTCAAAGTTGCTAGAAATAAAACTCTCAAATCTCTCTTTTTCTTCCCTGTTGCTCACGGCTTAAAAGCCGTTATATCCTTTGTTCCTTTGCTTGCACGATGCCCAAGTAGAACCCCTGAATCCCACGACTCTTTGCCTTCTATGTTTCTTTTTTTTTTTTTAATTTCCTTTCCTTACTCCTGAGAAGCCATGTTGCATTGTAGCCCACGTTTGCTTTTTATTCTTTTCCTTTTTCTTATTTATTTGTATTAAATCATTTGTTAATTATCCATGACCTTTGACATCTTTGAAACCTACGAAATCTCTGTACCACTTTAAATTCCTGTCATTATTATGGTGACTTACAATTAAATAATTTAACTACGATACACATGCGGAATGTTCCACTAAAACGTATACAAAATAAAACATATAACATATTGTAATAATTAATTGGACACGTAAGCACACAAAATAAATTACGTCTACACCGTTAATCGCAAAAAATTAATTACACGTCAAATATTTTTTTTTTTTTTTTTCTTTTCCCAATTGATTAGTAATCAAGGAAACTGCGTAAATTTACTTTCTACTTTTGTTTAGAATCTGCATTGGTTTTTAAAGTTAAAAAAAAAAAAAAAAAGTATACTTTTCATGAAGTACAAGGTTGATTGTTGTAACCCTGAATTAACTTACTACGGAAATGTACAAACTTCTTTACTTACAAAACCAGTCCTAATATGCATTAAATAGTGACGGGTTCCGAACTTGAGGAGAGTAGGGTCACTCGCGAATTCACTTTATTGTGTGTGTGATTACTTATAAACATATCATTCAAATGGAGCAAAAAATATATTATATTTACTAAAATAAATTATTTTTTTTCAAAGGAATATATGACCTTGAAGGCGGGACACTGCATCCGCGGCCTTAAAGTTATACGAAAACCATAGTAATCCAACCGAATTATGTGATATTTCTAACTTAGCAGGATGATTTTAAAAAAGAAATTGAAAATGTGAAGGAGCAAGAATTTCTGTTAGAAGTTATGATTTGTGTTGTTGTCTCTATGCAGCGTACGTCAACGTGAAGCTCGTAAGGGCGTTGTCCACGAGGAAAGAGAGCGGAGAATACCCTAGAAAGGTCGATTAAAGCATGCTCCATACCTGGGGAGGGTATTGTCTCACCAGAGAAGGAGGCGGACGCTTCACCAGAGGAGAAGATTATTGCCCCAATAAAATAAAAATATGAGAATCGAACACAGAACTTATAGTCCGTATTCGAGTAGCTTTACCACTTGGACTACCCGATTCTCATGCGTACGTCAAAGTTAAAGAGAGCAAATGGACGTAAGAAAAGGCGATGATGAAGTTGATAACCGATGGGTAAGAAACAATAATAAAATAAAAATAGACTCTTCTCCAACCCTTGAATTTGAGGGCAAAAAAGATCCTTTGTCGCTCTTCCACCCTTTTCAAATCATCACTCTCTTTTAGAAATTTACCTAACCTCTCTCTCTCTCTCTCTCTCTCTCTCTATATATATATATATATATATATATATATATATATATATATATATATATATATATATATATATAATAAGTATCCCTCACATATATTTTTGTTTCCTATTTTACCCCTAAGAGAAAGAGGGTTTATTTTGAACGGTTAAATACGTCATCCAAGTTAATGAATTTATGCCTACTTTTTGACAGAATGAAAAGACTGGATGCCCATAAATAAGTTGAGGATAAAAAAAAAATAAGTTTTTATAAAAAGAATAAAACTGGCTGAGCGAAAATTCACACGTATATAGCGCAATAATAAATGCGATAGTAGTGTCATGTGATGTTATAATTCGGGCAAACAATCCTCTGTCCCCAATTCCTATCCCCATCCCTGTCCCAGCCAATCACAATCCACCCTGTGTATATATAATTGAAAAAACTATTATATAAGTAAATTTTGATTTAGTTTATGGGGACGAGGGATGAAAGCAATTGAGATGACAGATTTTCACCCTATAATTCGATATCTAACTGTAGACTCTCTTTTGCAGAGTCATGGTAGTGAGAATGCTCGAGATAAAGTGTTATTAAAAAACTAAAATACAAAATAAAGACTTTGAGTCTCTAGATATCATTATATAATACATTGTCTATTATATTATTGTACCAATAAAATCATTTGAACGTGAAGTAATTTAATTAGTCCAAGTTAATGAATTTGTTTTAATTTGGTGATGCTACTTCATACAAAATAATTTCATTAATGTATTAAAAATGTTTTATACTAGGTTACTTAATTTCATAGGGGTATTTAAATTAGGATAATTCTATTGTGAACCTGTTCTACTAGACCATGCGCTCCACATAACTACAAAATTGTCTCTCTCCTCATTCTGTAGTGATGTGGCTAAATCTGAATCACATGATCCAAGTGGATCAGGTCTACAACAGAATTTTTCTCTAAACTAAGTAACAAACCAAATTGCAAGTAATAAGGGAAATTGGCCCCAAACATCCCTGAACTTATTTCATTTAGCTTCAAAAATCCCTGTGATGTTTTAACTGCATAAATAATCCCTCAACATTTTATGTTCCTCCTACATAGTCATAACCACCCATTTTACGGTGGTTTCCGACAATTTTTGTGCAAGCGACTTGCACATGATTTTTAATGGAGGATATATTTGTCATTTCATTATTTAAATTAAAACAAATCATAACTCTCCATTCTCTTCTTCTTTCTCCCCTTCTTCTTGTTTGTGTTGTTTTAATTTAAATAATGAAATGACAAATATATCCTCCATTAAAAATTATGTGCAAGTCGTGTGCACAAAAGTTGCTGAAAACCACTTCAAAATGGGTGGTTAGGAATATGTAGGCATATCATAAAATGTTGAGGGATTCTTTATACAATTAAAATATCACAGGGATTCTCGAAGTTAAATAAAATAAGTTCAGAAACTACTGGGGCCGATTTTCCATGTAATAATAAACAAATAAAAAAAGGTTGTTATTTCTTTCCTTTATGCAAACGACCCATGTGCATTGGTGGCCCCAAGAAAACTATAAAACGAACTCCACAAAGGCTTGCTTTTTAATTTCTTAATTACAATGTACACCTTTGCTACTTCCAATAATAATTGTAAGTAGAAAGGGTAGCCTAGTTAGTTTGGGGGTGGAAGATTGTGTAGGAGGACGCAGATTCGAATTTTAGTAGCCGCAATGTAGAAGTTTCAATCCTCTAATGTGGGGGTGGCTTCTTGCGGTGGGCTAAGACAAAGCCTCCCACCAATCGAGCCACTAGGTCACCTTGATTTACATTCGACACAATTCCTGTCGAATCGAGAAGTGGGGGCCCTGTGGGCATGGGTATTGCCCCAATAATAATTCTACATTATTGCCCCCCCCCCCCACCCACAAAGAGAATTTCTCTCATTTCATTTTCGGAACCCCTCTTTAATTATGGCCAAAAGAGAAACATACTAAGCCCTTCTTTGCTCAATATAACTTTGGGGTAGTAACCCCTTTTGAAAATGGGATGAATAAATGAGTTGTATTTTTTTAAGGGGGGTTGGGGGAATGCTTTTGGCTGTTCAATCGTGGAAAATTCAATTTTAAAATCGTTTTAATTCATTCATGTAAGAGGATGTGGAGTCAGTCTAAAAAAACAGTTATAGGATTGAATGACGCTTCGATCGCCAGTATCAACTTTCGACCTATAAGTAAGGCGAAGGGTTGCTCCACTGAACTAGCCTTCCTAGATAATAAGTGAATTGTATAAAATAATAATTTATTTTTAAAGTTAATTTATAGTATACTATGTTGTATACCAACCCTTGGCTATAATTAATTAAGAGCCAAATGGTGCTCTATGAGGAATGCCTTTTCTTCTTCTTGCACTTGAAGCTGCAGGTGGAGGCGGCGGCGGAGGCGTGGATGGGCATATGTCATTTTTTATGCCTTCACGCAATTCTCCTTGTAATTCTTCTTTTGAACGTCTTGATATGCCTTCTCCTTTCTCATTCTTCGCATCTAATATAAAGCTTGCATTCCCGTTCCTTTTTATTCCTACAAGCTAAGTTATTCAATAAAACATGAAAACGATGAAATATAAAGAAAATAATTCAATTTAATCAATTTGACCTCCTCAAGTTACCCAACTTCATTATTTATTTATTTCTTTTTTTTATAAAAATTAGGAAAATTGGCCCCAGTAGTCTCTAAACTTAATTTATTTAGCTTCAAAAATCCTTGTGTTGTTTTAGCTGCATAAAGAATCCCTCAACATTTTACGTTCGTCTATATAGTCCTGACCACCCATTTTGCAGTGGTTCCGATAACTTTTGTGCACATGACTTTTAATGGAGGATATATTTGTCATTTCATTATTTAAATGAAAACAAACACTAACTCTTCATTCTCTTCCCTTTCTTCTTGTCTGTGCTGTTTTTTAAATAATGAAATGACAAATATACCCTCCATTAAAAATCATGTGCAAGTCGCGTGCACAAAAGTTGTCAAAAACCATCGCAAAATGGGTGATTAGGACTATATAAGCGAAACGTAAAATGTTAAGGGATTTTTTATACAGTTAAAATATTACAGGGATTTTTAAAACTAAATGAAATAAGTTCAGGGACGTTTGGAGCCAATTTCCCTAAAAATTAAGGCCAATGATGCAAGATGACAACAATGTAATATACTAATTAATATAATATGCGGCATTTACATGACCCCTTGCAAAAACCGAAAATTAAAGAAAGGGAAAAAAATGACAATGACATTAAAATGATGATAATGAGGGTCATACAAAATTTAGCCAAAAAAAAAAGGTTTGAATTTCACATTATTTCTCACAAACAAGTTAACAATTACAAAACATCATTATTTCAATTCTAAGTAGCCCCGCCCAACCCAACCCGTGAATACGTATGATGATCAAAATAACATTATCATGAAAAAGATGGTAATGACGGCATTGTTAAGTCTGAAAACATAACATAAATTTCAAACTCTACATATTCCTTTACAAATAATTCAATTTTTACTATATATCACTTCACTATCCAACAAGGCCCCTTGACCCGGCCCTTGATTATGTATGATCATGCATCATAATTAAAGGTGGGATGTTCACAATGAAGGCGACGGAGATTGTTTACAAAATGTGGGTGGTTGTCTAATAAAACAACAAAACTTTAATCCTAAATTAATCGAATTAAAATCGAAGAGGCCAATAGTCCAGTGGGGCATTGGCCGGCCTGTGACCGAGAGGTCCCGGGTTCGATACCCTCCGCCTGCGTGCGGTAAGCTTTATTTTACCTTATCTAGGGTGTTCTCTCTCCCGGGCAATCGCCCATCGTGATGTAAAAAAAAAAAAAATTAATCGAATTAAATGAATCAATATCAGATTTGTTTTTGAAATTGTTCCCATGAATATAGTCTCTACGCAAAAAAAATGCCCCCGGATAATTAGGTCCCTGTTTGGGTGATTAAGAACGTGAAAATATGAAGAAAGGAAAACGTTAGTAGTAATAAACTAACCTTACATCCCAATGAACAGAAACGAAAAGGATCCAATAAACTCCTCCCGCAAATTTCACAAATATGAGAAACACCTTTTCCAGATTTCGGCTGCAGTGGCCTTTCGTTCAGAAACAAAACCCTCGCACTGTTTATCACATAAGTTTGTACTCCACTTATATCCAATACTTTCTCAATCTCTGTAACCCTCACCACATCATGATACGATGACCTCCGAATCTGCGACCGATATCAAATTCAATCAATGTGATCAAAATTAGTATATATACATTTATTGTGTGGCGGTTACGAACCTGAATAACTTGATGATCTTTGTGTTTAGAAGAACGGCAATAGAAGCAAAATGCGTCGCGATTACAATCTAAACAATACATTTTGCATTCGCTTCTAGCCGCGTCGCTGTGAGTTCGGCAGACGGAGAAGAAATCTGTGTTCAGTAACGGTTCTAGCCACGGCGGCACCAGCATTGTCTCGTCCCAAATTCAGTAACCGTCTGCCACACTATGTATAAAAAAAAATTTAGAGAGAGAAAATTTCAAAGGTTGTTGTAGAGAATAATGTGAATCTTCTAACTGTTGGATTCTTGTAATGATGGTCGAGAATCTTACAAAAGTTTCAGAACTGATCAAATTAATCCTGTAAAACGAATACAAATACGAGTAATTGGAAAAAAAAAGTTGCAGAAGGAAATTGCAGAAAAGAGAGGAAGGCGTGGGGTGGGGGTGGAAGAGGGGTGAAAGGCCTAACCTAAACAACCAGCAACTTAGAATTCAACAAGAAATTGCAAAAAATAGAGTTAGAGAATACAAAATTGGAATAAATAAACATTAGTGATCGACGGCGGAAACGAAGTGTGGTGGCTGAGTGAAAGTATCAGCCCTTGGATCAGAGAGATTGAGGGAGGTTGGACAAAAAAATTATAGGTCCCCATTCTGTATCTGTTCTTTGTACCCCACAAATGCCTCGTGTTTTATTTCTACTAATAGATTATTAACGTGTGTTCACTTTTTTTAACGGTTTCCACTATTTTTTTTTATAAAATTTTCAATTAAAAAATTTATTAATGTGATAAAAAATTAGACAACGAGCACAAAATATTCCGAACGGGGGTTTGGCGCTTACTCTAAATTTTGGAGGTTCTTTGCGTCTTGACGTGTAGTAGGCAACAAAGGTCGGCCACAAGGCTACGTCTTAAACGTAACAGCTTGCACTAAACGATATCGTTTATTAAGATATTAATACGTGGAAGTCGATGGATGGCTGGAGTAAGATTGGGTCCCGCTTTACGTTTTCTCTTGTTGCTTGTGACGTTAGAAGCAAAATAAAAAAATCGTTATTCCGATAATACCCCTTACATTAGGAGAATATTACGACGGTGGTGGCTAAAGTTGGGAACGATCACGAGGGGCAGGTTTTGCTCATAAATTTAGGGAGTATGTCATGTCGGAACAAATTACTAATCAAACTCAATTAATTACCGATACAAGTTGACTCAACTGGTAAGGATTTGTGAATCCTTACAAATATAAAGTGTTCAATTTTCGCTGTCGGCGTGAGAGATGTGTTAGTGGGTGATTTGTAATAAGTACCCTTATAAGCGATTTATGATCCCTAGGACTTGTCCTGACCTGTGGTGGTGATTGGAGCCGAACCCACCCAAACTTTTTTCTTACAAAAAAAAAAAAAAAGACAAGGAAGGGTGAAATAGACTTTTTAAAAAGATAAAAATATTTTAGGATTTTTTTTGGTGAATAGATAAAATATTTTATACTCTTTAAGAAAATAAAGATATTTTATCCCTAAAAAAAGGAAATATCTTATACACTTATACACGAGTTTACTATGCCAAATTTCTTAAAATGGTTATGTAATCAAATTTGCAATTTCCAAGAGTTGTATAAGGTCACTTATTCGAAATATATTAAAGCGATACATATTGCAATTTCTCAATATTTTTCTATTGACAAATAATATGTTTATAGATCCAAAAACAAATTAATCAGGTAAAGTTTGTATACCAAAATTGATCACCCAAAAAGAATTTCTTAAAACGAAAAACACACACTATGACATCAGGCTACAACAATCGGCACAATGTAGCCGGCATTGCTGAGCTTGCTGGGTACTTCGGTGGATTACAGAAAGGCAATGCGAATGTATAAAATATTGCTTATATAAAAAAATCAATTAGAAAATATTACCCTTATGACCTTTAAGTGTTATTTTTAAATTAAAATTTTCAAATATTCAATGATATGTTATTATTTGAATCGCAATTTTATATAACAATATTGCTTTTAGTATATATTTTTACAATGAGGAATTAGAGGATGTAGGTTTCAGTCACCCCAATTTAATTTCAATAAGGAAGAAGTCATTTAAGTGTATGACTAGTTTCTTTCTTCAATTTATCTATGAGATCGAATGACTATTGATAGTAAAGATTCTACGTCCGTTTTCATTTGGTTGGCATATATATTTTTTTATGGAGGGACCAAATGAGTCATAATCCCTACTTGGACAAAATAATGAGGTACTAATTAGTTATACTGTTAATAAAATAGGATTAGTCACTGTCTCTTATCTCTCTCTCTTTTCTCTTTTTTCTTCCTCTTGAAGTTTCTTCATTTCTTGATTTCTATGGCTAGTGGTTGGATCTAGCCATTCTTCACCCTTTTTTGGTGTCTTCACCCATACTTTTGGCCACAAATATCGATGGACCTTCCCTAATACGTTTTTCATCAAGATTCAAGACTTGGGGGGTGAGATCTTTTGTCAATCTTCTTAGATCGACTAGTTGGTGGTAAGTTATGGATACCCAGTTATGTTCTAGGCTCTTTCTTGAGTTTCCACCTCTTTTCTAGGCGATTCTTTAGATCGTTAATAAGTCCATGTTCTTCTGAATCGCTGTCTATGAAAGAGATTGAAACCAAGTGTTTGCCTTTGGGGTTCGAAAATGGCGATGAAGATGCTGCGGAGAAAACTATCTTTTGTTTGTTTGTTAAATTAGTAGTTTTAGTTGCTTTCCACCTTTTGGGGTGCGGGTTATTATCCGTTACTTTGTGTAACTTTATTTTTCTATCATGTTTGTCTTTTTCTTTCCTCAACTCTTCTCTTTTGTTGTATTAGAGAAAGAGTTTGGGAACTTTTCAGGCTGTAATGGCCTCGGCCATTTTATTATTAATGGATAATCATTTATTCATAAAAAAAATAAAAATAAAACAGGATCAGCGTAAACCTAGCCTGCTTGGGCCTCACTTTGAAGGTCAAATTGTAATTTGAGTTGAACTTGAATTTAGTAGAACTCGACCCGTTAAAAGTCCAATCTATAAACACAGTAACAAATAACATAATTTATAATACCAAATCACTAGAGCCCAAAAGTAGTGACTTGTATATAAAAATTATAATATGCTCTACATATAGAATTAGAATAAAATGCATGCAATTATGTACTCAGTACATTTTGAATCTGATCCTATGAAATATAGAATGCCTTTTTTGTTTATTTAGTTAATTTATTAGTTGCTTCAAGGGAAGCAAAAAAAAAAAAAAAAAAAAAAAAAAAAAAAAAAAAAAGAAGAAGAAGCTTGCACTGCTCTTCCATAGTATCAGATTTATCATTACTTTTTGAAGACTTACATAATTATATATGATACAAAAGAAAATTTCTTTACAAAATATGCAATCTCAAAAGTTTTCCTAAAGAAATAAACAAAATAAAGTTAGGTAATGTGTGCGGAACTCGAACCAATTTTTTCCAGGATCGAATAATTATGATGGAATTCAAATTTAACTGTGTTCGAGTCTGATTGACATCCCTACTAATTAGTTAACTATTGAAAATTGAAATAGCCATTGAACTATCGTTATGTTCCATATGGCCATTAATGGATTCCCAAACTAGTAGTAGTTGATGATGGGATTCGAGTGACATAAATAAAGAAAGAAAAGGAATCAAATGCGTTTGAGGAAAAGCTAAATGAAGGAAAAAAGAAACAACAATTTGTTAGAAACTTGTCATGAGATTATATGCCTAAATGGCAACCCATCATATTCTTAAACCAATTCTTCTTTTTTAGCTTCTTCAGGTGGCAAAGCCAAAAGGTGAATGTTCTTCCTTCCAAGAATGACAAAGAAAAAAAACCTTCTATGTTTTTTTAGAGGGGGTGGAGGGGGGGTTGAAAGGAAAAACAAAGTTAGTTAGATGATTATGTGAACCTATGGAAATTGCAAGCATGCATGGGTCAATTGGATCATATTTTTTTTTTGAAGCCCGATTGGGCGGTTGTCACATATAGGGGAGAGAGAACTGCCTCAGACGAGGAGAAGATAGCCCTAGAAAGGGAGATTAAAGCATGCCGCACGCAGGCGGAGGGTGTCGAACCACGACCTTGACGCTTGCCCCACTGGGCTAAGACACCTTTGATTGGATCATATCTAATTTGGGAGTTTGATTTTTATCTATTATTGAGAAATTGACGAGAATTTCAGTTAGGCCAACTAAAATATCGTTGATCTCAATTAAATTAGTCAAGTCAATAATGTGATGACACTAAAAACTCAAAATTATATTGGAATAATAAGTTTTTTTTAAACTTAATTGGCCGAGTTTAATAAATCCTTTGCTTCATGTACTTGGTTTCGAACCAATGTAGTATTTTGGATTAGGAGACAATTCACTTTATCATAAAACCTCACAAAATAAGAATCTAATTTTTGCTTAAGGATATGATTCAGCGTAGAAGAAGATTGAAGGAAACAATTTTTTATTTTATTTTAATGACAACTTTTTTAAATTTTATTTTCTTGAGAGGAAATGGTGTACTGATATAATTTTACCCTTGATTTATTGAGCATGTACAATGCACAGGCTTAAAATGACATATTTCATTTAAAATATGTCGGAAATACTCTTTTTTCATGTGCGTAAAAATAAGGATTTTATATATTGTTAAAACTAAATATAGACCATCGATACCAAACTAAAATAATTGGTGGACGTCTGAGACGATTTTCTCCCATAATTAAGGGTTATTAAATAATATCATTAGCTAATCGAGACTCAAAATCATCAATACTCTATGTCACTTGGCGTTGTCTGATTGTAGAGCTGCCATGAAAATGTCATGTATTACACCTATGTATTTCCAGCTCAACTTTATATATTTATATAGTTTTTTCAACCTTAATTTGGAGATGATGTATTTTTTTCTCTACAAGTAATTAATGTTTATCTTAATTAAAATAAAATGATTATTATACCCTACGACCTTACTTTGAGAGATTGTAGATGTGATCAGTTGACAATTCGCTCACTTAACTAAGAAAAATTATAATATAGGACCGTTTTTGTGGGACTGCCACCACAGTCCTCTCACATGAGTTGTGGCGGGACCTACTTTGCAGGTATGCTCCACTTTAACTCATGTGAGAGAGCCGTAGAGCCAATCTCATAAGGTCGAATCCATGCCAAAGTGACCCCTTAACTAACTATCAACACCTGCATTTGGCCATTAATTAGTTACAAGTGTTGCAATTAGCAGACTCTTTATGTGAGCAGCTTCCCATTACCAAATGCCAAGTTACTCAAAATGCAGGTTAATTCTGATTTAGACTATGATCAGCTGATAATGTAATTTAAATTTATTCACATCAGAAGAGAGATAATTTTTCTGCTGATGTAGAGAAATATAGACCACAAAGTTCATTAACCCAGTATCCATGCATGAAATATTCTTTCCTTTTATTTTATTGTAATTTTCACATGACAATGTTAATTCTCTCTTTAGCTTATTAACTAATGCTGAGGTCTCAGATATCGAGATTCTGGATTTAAATTTTCCTTCCTATTTCTTAATTCTCTCAATTTCAATTTCTTGTAATAGGTGTTTCACATCTCTGAATAAATAAATAAAATGTTAGTTCTCCCTTGTTCAAAATTAAAAAAATGAAAGGAGTACAATATAATTATTGTTCGATGAATTTTTATTTGGTAAAACATTTTTTATTTTATTTGAGATTATAGTAAATAATTGGGGCATAACTACAAATACTCGTAACATTTCAGGGTAATAACCGAAGAACTTTACTAAAGGACCCCAAATGTAATTTTCGTAAAAGAGGAAGGAAAAAAACAGAAAAAAGGAAAACTCTGCAAATATCTTAGCAATTGCTTCGAAAGTCTATACTCCTTAGAGACGGTACCTGCAAATCTCCAGAAACATTTTTTGCTTAAAAGAGAAGGAAAAATCATAACGCAAATCGAACGTCTTATTATCATCTAGGATTTGATTAGATTGGATTTGATTTGGATTGGTTTTCCTACGCCGAACTTTGTTCCTGATCGAGATTCCGAAGAAGATATGTTTAAATCTTTCTGGTAAATTCATCGCTTCACGATTCATATTTTGTTTCTAGAGAAATTAAATTTCTATGTTAATTTTTACAAGTTTTTTGGTGTTTGTTGATTTTTCTTAAATTCAATTCTATTATTTGAGGAGATTTTAGCATTCATCGCGTTCAGTAAAAAAAGTTCGATTCATATACTTATTTTGGTTTTAGTTGTGATACTGTAATGTCGAATTACTGTAATTTGACTTATATTGTGGAATTACTTTAATTTCGCGTGCTTTATTTTCTAGCAATTATGCGTTTTGTTGTATTTATGCTTGAATTATGCGTATACGGCTTTTTAAGGAGATTTTAGCATTCGTTCGCGCAAGTCTTAAGTCTTGATTCATCTACTTATTTTACAATTGAATTCCATTGTTTGAGGAGATTTTAGCATTCATTCGCGCAGGTCTAAGTCTTGATTCATATACTTATTTTTGTTTTAGTTCTGTTTACTGTGGTTTCGGATGTTTTAGTTTCTAGCTATTGAGAGTTTTGTTGTATATGGAGCTTTCGATTACTCATTTAGTTTCTGTCTTTAATTATGCGAATGCGGTTTGTTTATCCATTGTGTACATTATATTGCTTTCAGAATTAATTTTCTGAATACAATTATTTTGGAGTAAATATGTTGATTGGGAATTTTAGCCTTGGGAAAACGTAATTAATTTGAAAGAGGTTTACATGTGTCTATAACGTGGTGGTGTGAATTTATGTACCTACAGGGGTTCACAGGAGGAGCAACAAGCTCAGCAACGACCTCAGGAAATATCTACAGATTCATGGTATCCACAATCTGTAGCCAGCTCACCTGGTACTTCCCGCCCTGCAACACCGAGTGCAAGTTCTTCTGCAAGCTTCGGTGCTAGGGCAGGTGATCGGCCTCATTCTCTGTCGCATGTTTCTCCTGCAGAGGCTGCTGGCATCATTGCTTCCTTAAAAGACAAAAGGTATGTTATTGTGTCTCGTCTCTCCATTTACCATATGCTGTGTTTAAATTGGACCATATTTAAGCCTAGTGTTCCTATTAGATGACAATTTGGGCCAGTAAAAGAAAATGCTTTATTGGAATTTTCAACTTCACATTTAATGAAATAGATGTTTTGAGCTATTGCCTTCTTGTCCACTTCTCTTATCACCTTTTTGGGGATCAAGTAATGACTTTTACTTGGATGACTCTTTAAGAGAAGTATCAAATGGAAGGAAACACAAAGCTTTCGTTGATGTTAAACTAATGTGACCTCACTATTGCAATTTCTCAATATGTGTAGTGCATTTTGTTATGGTAATCTTACTTTGTCGATGTAAACATTCTAGCGTTGATGAGTTGCGGAAGCTTCTGTCTGATAAGGATGCTTATCACAATTTCTTACTCTCTCTGGAACCTGTCAAAACTCAGAACAATGTAAGTTGCAGTTCTATCATTTTTGTTTTCATCGATGTTTATATATTTGCTACTACTTGCTTAGTTTGTCCGTAGACATTTGAAATAGGATGCTCTGAGAAATAAAATTAGTAGCTACGAAGGAAAAAAAATGTTGTTAAATGAGTTGGAAATTTGAAGTTTGTAGTTTGCCTGGGGAAATTAGTTCTAGGAATGATGACATTTTTTTTGTTTCCTATGTTTTGGTTTTCTGACTTCTTCTGTAAGGGGAGAGAGATTGTCAAAGCGGTTGAAAATTAGGCTTTGAATTTGTCCATTATTTTCAAATGGATATTTGTCCTTGAAATGGTTAAATAGTGATAATAACATGTGTTTGATAAGCTTCGCAAGTATTTTAGTTTCCTCTTTTTTTAATTTGAATTTGGAGAAGACATATTGACCCAATAACAAAAAACAACTCAAACCTTATTTTGAAAAAAAATAAATAAAAAAGTCTAGAAAAGTGATCTGTTGACATTTATCTTTTAGAAATATGGAACAATAATGAACATGCATATGAAGTGCTTTTGCTGCTTCCTCACCTTCAAACACTTCTATCGAGAGCTATGTTACGCGGACCCTTTTGTTTATGTCTGCCGTACCCGCGTCGACACGACATGGGTATGAGATTCTTATTGGATCTAGTCAACACCGATTAGACACTTTGTTTTAGATGTTTAAGTACCCGACACCTAAATACATACCCGAGTCTTGGTAACATAGATCGAGATACATCTCTTCTACTCCCCTTACCACCAAACTATTGTAGCTGTTCTTTCTTCTTCTCAATAATCAATTACTTATTGAGTATCTCTCTCTCTCTCTGAATTTTTTTTGTTCAAGTTTATTTTCCTCCTTATCCATAATATACATGAAAGGATCTCGCGCCTAATATCTTGTTTTGGGGTTTCTGTCACTATAATAATCTTACATTTCCTGGAAGCTGTTGCCACAGCATCTAGTTCCTTTGGAGGAGTTAACATCTAAAGCTGTAATGGCCCATATTTTTTGGGAGCCATCTCATCTCATGGAAAAAAAATTAGATTATTTACCTTGGAATGGCTGAGATTTTGTATAAAGATGATTCTTTTGCTCAGTGCTTCGGTAAAAATGACTTTAATAGCTGAAGGATTTAATTGGGTTGATCATCCAATGATGCCTAATCCTTGAATATATCACTTTGGATGCTTCATCCCAGTTTTCTCTGCTATGTGGCCAAAGGGAATCTAGTATATCTAGTTTTAAACAGCTTCCTTTGTTTACTTAACCAGGGCTTGATGAGGGTGTTGAACTGTAAGCTTCGATTTTCCTGCATATATTTTTCAGTTAGTGATGTATGTGGCAAGACGCCGAAAATTTCTGCTAATTCTTTTTTCTTTTCCTATTGATTACAGGTCAGAGATGAACTTCGTAATGAGACACTGCAGCTTGCAAGTGAGTTTTTGGCTTACTTGATTCCATTATCTATAAGATAGTTTTGTGTTGCTGGTTTGATTTTGCAGCTTAGAGTGTATGCTGATTAGATAGTTATATTATTATGCAGGAGAGAATCTTGAAAAGGAACCCCGTATAATGGAGCTCCGGAATCAGGTAAACAGGGTTCTTAAGTTTTCAGATCGAAAGACTTGTAAATGGCTTAGCTGAATTTTCCTTTTGGGATTATAGTGTCGGATTATTCGGACGACTGAATTGGCTGCTGCTCAAGAAAAATTACATGAACTAGAGAGGAAAAAGGAAGAGGCTCTGAGGTTTTACTCTCCAGCATCTCTCCTACATCGTCTTCAGGGTAATTAACATTGTTAAATCCAAATGTTCGTTGTTGTTTTTGTTTTGTACAGTTAACTTCATTATTTAACATTTTCTTCCCTGTTTAAATTTGCGATGGTGAGCAAATTGAACTGTAGATGCTTGCACTGATTTAAGCTTTTTGGGTGTTCAGATTTTTGGATAGGATAAGGTTTATGTGCATTCCTTTTCTGATAACATTATAGACTGATTACCTTGTAGACATTCTGAAACGCCCTGCTGTTTCTTAACAAACCATGGGATTAGATGCTGACATATTTCCTTGTAACCTTAGTTCATCCTACATTTGGATTTTATGGTGCTTGTTCATTGACAGCAACTACGTCGTCAGATATGCTTGTTTGGTTTAGACCATGAAATAGAGCAGGGATCCCTGTCTTCTCCTCTTTGTGTACATGTGAATAGAGAGAGATCGTGGCTTTTGCTCTGTGATTAGGTTGTTACTCAAGGCAGCATTGAGCGATGGTGAACTCTTCGCCAGTTTTACTTTAAAGATAGAAAGTCTTAGGTTTTGTTAGTAGGACTCCCCTTTTCTTTGCTGATTTGTGGTTGTTTGACCTTCATTAAGTTCTGACCGTAATGCATAGGTCAGAGTCCTTAAGTTTAAATGACAAATTCATCATAATAGGATTCTCACTTGGTATAGAAGTCCTGAAATCTCAAATGTGGATGTCATATTCGTCTTTTCTTTAAAGAACTTGAGGCTTCTAGATGCCAGCAATCAAGTGATCCTGGTCTGTTATTCTTCGAAATATCCTTCTTTTTCTTTATGTAGAACTTGGAAATAGCTATAGCCGAGTTGACTCAACTTTATGATTTGCAGAGGCAATGAATGTTACAGATGACGAGTCTGAAGCCCTCCACAGACAGCTGCTTGATCGGGAGATTGATCTTCCGTCTTTCATACAAAAGTACAAGAAATTGCGGTACACTTACCATAGGCGAGCTCTTACCCATCTGGCTGCCAAGACATCCGTAAATGGCTAGGAGATATAATACTCCATGTATGTGAATATAAAAACAATCGTTGCATCTATTCTCACATTTGAAGTAGCAACATCTGGTGTACAATGTTTTTGTAGGTAGAATTATCTTTTGCTTGTTTGTAACGTTTAATTGTTTGCTCGGTCCCATATAGGCTTGTCCATTTTATTTGATCTTGTTTTATCAGACCACATTTTCATGTCCCTTATAACATAATAATTTTGTAACGTGAAGGCGACGTGGGCAAAAAAAAAGGCCAAAATGGTCACGTGCCTTATACACGTGACCGATTTTAGGGGTATTTTTATTCTGAATCATGTTCCCTCCTAAATTAAAAAACTTAACTATCTCCCCCTTCCCCCCATTTCATTTCCCTTCTTCAACATTGATTAATCCGAGCTCCATATATTATTTCCCATCTAAAAGACCCACATTCGAGCTCTAATTCCATATCCATATCTATTATAACATAGTGTAGCATTCAATAGAAGGATTCCCCAAGCATTTTTCTTATAAAGATGATGACCTGACTGATTTGTAGTTTCTCAGGCCATCAGGGCTGGAAATGCGGTGTTCTTAGCTATGGCGAGCGGATCACTGTCGGTGACTAGCTCTTCCCTGGTTACTGCATTCAAGGAACAAGGTAACCTTTCCAGGTCGTGCTCGAGCAAAGATTTGTATACCAAAGGCACAATACAAAGATCATACTCGGATAACCACCTTTGCTACTCCAACCGTATCCGGGCATCAGCAGCACAACAAAAGCTCAAGACTAGTCCTTCTGTGGGCATCTTTAATTTCGAGTTTTCAAGTTCCCACAATACAAAGATATGGATATGGAATTAGAGCTCGAATTTGGGTCTTTTAGATGGGAAATGATATATAGAGCTCGGATTAATCAATGTTGAAGAAGGGAAATGAAATAGGGGAAGGGGATATAGTTACGGTTTTTAAATTTTGAAGGGAATATGATTTCGGAAAAAAATATCCTTAAGATCGGTTACATGTGCGAGGTACGTGACCATTTTGGATTGTTTTTTGTCCGGGTTTCTTAATTTGACAATCAGATCATATTCGTAAAATAGTTAGGTTACAACTGCTCTACATTAAAGTTAATTTTATTTAGATAAAAGCAAAAATAAAAAAAAAAAAAATAAAATAAAATTGGTCTATGCATATAGCGGATTTCTCATTGTGAAAATATGTGCAAAGAGAAAAATCCAAAAAAAAATCCGTGTTTACTCTCGTGAAAGTTAAGCAACTAGTATGGGTCGGTTTATGGATCGGAAATGGAAACCCAGTCCAGTGTGAAACAGTCAATTAGTCAACAAAACTTGGGCCTAACATAGCAGTTAGACAAGAAAGTTGGGCTTAAGCATAAATGAGCCTTTTATTCCCAAATTCAAGTGGGCTAAAGTACCGAAGACGGTGCTAAGGGAAGTTGCACGCTGATTGCGACTGGTAATCAGTTTATTCTAACTTTCATTTCATAATATAAATCGTTTAAAATATATAGCTAAAATTAAAAAAAAAAAGAAAATACTTTTTTAAATCAAAATATCAATATTACTCTCTTAAATATGATTTGTATATCACTAATTCTATTTAATATAGTAATTTTTTAATTTTCGCTATTTGTCATAAACGATTTATATTATGTAATGGATGAAGTATGTCTTAAGTCTTCTTTATTTCTTTCTTTTTTTAAATGACAAAAAGAAAAAGAAAACCTCATAAGCCACAATGTAAAATATGAAAGCAAAAGAATGTAAAGATGATAGGGGAACACACTAACTTTATAAAGGTAGTAGAGATGTGATAGCATAATTGCACAAACATGTGGAGAAGAAGTCCCAAGTCATATAGCGGATGAATCCAATATAACTAATGGGAAAACCATATATCTAGCTGTAACCAAAGACTAGACAAAAATGTTGATTATACTCCTTCAATTTCACAATATCTATAGCGAAAATTAAAAAATTAAAAATTAGTACTTTGTTACTTTTTACATCCTTAATTTTCACTATATATTTTAAATAATTTATATTATATAATGGAGGTAGTAATAAGTACTTTGTTAGCTACACACTGAAGTTAAAGAACAGGTATGTAGTCAAGTAAGAGTTAAACCGGTAAACAGCGGAATCCCTACTTAGAAGACAATATAATAAAATTTTAAAAATATTAAGACAAAAAAATGCCTCCGTAAAAAATGTGACATTTTTGAAAAATATTGAGAACAATCTTTTAATTAGATCTAGCGCTGGATGAAGATGATATATTTAAACGATTAATAAAAAATCAAGAATGTTACTTGTGACAATTAAGGCCTTGGAAATTAATCATAAAGATTAAATAGTAGCTTAGCTTTTATGCCTTGAGATGATTTGTATAATTTCTTTGTGGTTTCTTCAAGTTGAATAACCTCAGTGGCTAGTCAGAAAATATGAGTAAGTTTCACACGAAAATGATCAGTTCTGTCATGGACTGCATGACATGTGGGACGTGTGACCACTTGGTCCCACATTCACGCACATCACGCTTTTGATTAAAATAATAAAAAATATTCCCCCTTTTGGTGCATTGTTTGAGGCGTTTTTATTGTTTTTTAATTAAAAGAGGGGATGTGGTTGATTGTGGATCAAATAGTCTATGTCCCAACTTATAGGCCAGGTCTATATCGTGGAATTTTTCCACGAAAATACCTTGGAATCCGTACGGCATTGACCAAGCAAAATATAGTCTCGCAGCATTGTGGGAGAAGCTTCTTGCTCCTACCATTTGCTAAGATCATTGTCAAAGTCTTCAAGATAAATATTACAATATCATATAATATTTTTGAAGGTGATGCTTCAAATATCATTTTCTCTCTTAAGGGACATAATGAAGCTATGGAATGGTAAGGCAGGTTTATTATTCATCAATATAGACAACTTACTGCTAAGCATAATTGTAAATTCTTTTTAGTTTCTACATTATGTAATTTTGCAGCCCATAATCTTGCAAAATGGGCAAAAAACTCTTCTCTAGTTGGATTTATTCCTTTAGGATCCCTCCCTTGTGAGATTTTTTGTGACCAGGATTCAAGTGTCTCTTTGGATATAATGGATCTTGGGGATTGTAATATTTCTTCTAGTAATGAATAGGTGGTTTTTCATCCCAATTATAAAACTTGAATATCTAATTATTGATGGATGCGCAACCGATGTAGTGCAAAATAAAAAAAATAAAAATAGTATATGTTGAATATTTTTACGGGTATTATAAATTTTTAGATAAATATTACATTTGATATAATAGATATTTTTTTAATTAATATTTATCTTAAAATATGTAACACTTATTAAAAAAATCAATATACTTGTTCGATGTGAAAAAATTTAGACCATAAATTTTTTTATCGGACGATAAAAATAAATTTTTTTTTTTTATATTCAACATTATAACCGAATTGCAAACGTTGTAATTGAAATGTTCTTCTCGTTATAATCAGCATAGAAGTACCTCACAAGAGGAGGAGAGAACCCTAAAAAGTGAAATTTAAAGCATACCTCATGTATGGGGAGGGTATCGAACCCACAACCTTATGGTCGTGGGCAGACCATAGCCCCACTGGGCTATGGACATTGTGGTCTGGTCAAAGGTAACTTTTATCGCTATAATTCCATTAATACACTAGTGAATAAGCAATATCTTGCACAATCATTTATTATTGTGTCATTGTGTGCGCTAGAACTAGGCTTGCAAACGGGCCGGATTTTTATCCATATCCGACTTTAATTCAAATTTTTTTTAGGATTTGGTAAGTACTCCAAACTCATATACCCGCATCCGAATATGAATCTGAATACGTATAAGAGTACTAAAACGGTTACGGATTTGAAATATAAAAAATCGTATATGTTAGACCCGAATCCGTTTCAGCATATATATATATACTTTTCAGTTCTAAATATTCTGTCTCATTAAGGTCAATAATATCAAACTATATATAGGATAATCTTTACAAGTTCAAGCAAAGAATCGTAGCATTAAGAAAAATTTTACCAAGTTCATTTTGGTCCAAGTGGTTTAGTTAGATTTGTTTTGAGGATTCATAGTTATTCAAGCGTTATTTATTTTATTTTGAGGAGACTACTGAATATTTATATTGAAATGAGATTGAGATTCTGTTTATTTATTTTTATTTGAATTTTGAACTTTGAACAACAATATGATTATGGATTGTATTCTATTTCGTAGAATTATTTGTCAATTATGGTATAATTGGGGTGAAGTGGCATCTGATAGGTAAGATTGTTAGATTAAACATATATGTTTTTAATCAGCCAAAATAGAAAATTAAAAACTATGAGGATTGGACTTTTTGAAACGGGTTTTACCATATCCGTATTAGGATCCAAATCAGTGGATCTGGTAATACATATTATGGATCCGTTAGGATACGGATACGGATTCGGTAGAAAAAATTAAAAATATATATGAATCCGGAATAGACAATTTCGTATTCGTTTGAAACCGTTTGCAAGCCTAGCTAGAACTGTATCTGTACTAGCACATTTTTTTTATAAAAAAAAAATGTACATTTTATAGGGTAAATAATCGTCTCAGTACGCATATATGTATTCATTCTTTGTGTCCAACCATTCCCTAGCTTCTAATATATATATATATATATATATATATATATATATATATATATATATATATATATATATAATTTAAATAAATGTTCACAACTAATTTTGAATGATTAAACAAATGAATAGAAAATATACGGGTACATTCGATTTTCACCCTTTTTATAGAGTGAAAGAATAATTATCAAATTTGAAACCTATAATCTCGAGTTGGAAGTGCTGCCTACTAACTATGCTAATAAAAAGTTGTATAAGTATTTTTATTTACAAAGTTTAATTTCATTTTTCATATGATAGACTCACTCTTAAATTATTGTATGTATCCAACATTTTTTTTTTTAATCTTTTGTAGTCAACAATTTTTTATTCAACAATATCCAAAAGACTATTTAAAAATAGTATACATACATGATAAAGCTGGAATATAATGTCTACACGGATTGCCTTTTGATAAATCTTCTTCTTTCTTCTTTACTTATAATTGTGGGACAAGAAAGCTCATATTTTAAACCATTTTAATTGTGGTTCACATCAACACATTCAATTGAATTTTGGGCAAAGGTATCAATGCCGGAATAAATAAAGTTCTTTGTTACAAATTTTGAATTCCACCTGTAAACCAAGATCTGAAAATTGACTAGCCATAATAAAACAAATTAGAGATAAAATATTAACGTGATCATAACTTAATTATTCACACTTGCGAACCCTCTAAGTTTGTTGAGAAATAGGTTGCGAGTTTGTGATATTTTTTTAGCGACTAACATGCTAGATATGTAGAATTTTCCGACAATACGTAGGTCAAAGTCAGGGACGAAACCAGAAGCGTAGATAAAAGTGTCAAATTACATTATATGTTACTTTTTTTCTCAACAAATTTGGGCCCCGGAGTGAAATCGTAAACAAAATATAAGGAGGAAAGTACATAAAAACCCTAAAAAACTCCAGTTTAAAAAAAAAAAAATTGACGGATCAATGCCTCTCCCACCCATAACTTAGCTAGGTCCGCCCCTAATCATAATATTTATTCATAACATAACTAAACTAGTCGGATCAAATACTTGAATACTTGGTGCTACGAAATATATTAATATTTGAAACCATGTCCGTAAAGAGAATGTAGCACGTTGGAATATTGAATTTAGAATATCTTTTTTGAAGATAAAGGATAATATATCCACTTTGCTCTTGCTAGTTAAAGCGAAACATGGAAAGAGGTGGAATTGTAAGGAATATTTACACTAGTTATTCTTGTGCTAGCTAGCAAATATCACAAGGAATAGTGGATGGTTGTACTTGATAGAATATTATAAAGAAAAAGGGAATAATTTGTGATGAATTAATTTAATCTCATTGATCGAAAAAATAAGAAGAAAATCAGAAGCATTCTCAATGATCTAATTCTAAACAAAACCAAGATTAATTCTCTTATGTAAAAGTATTTGAATAAAACCTTGCTCGTAAAGTGTTTGATTTTTTTCATCGTCATAAGACTGAGGTCCCAGGCTGACTATGAAAAAAGTGTTCGGACGAACAACTTTAATGTATAATTGTATATATCGTTGAATTTCTCTCGAAACATAAGAATTCAATCTAAAAAGACATAGTTTGATCAATGTCAAATTTCTATTAGCCTTTTGTCTAATCATCGAAACAGATCCGCTTTATTATTTTTTCATAGTAGAATCTTATTCATTTACGCAAAACAAGAAAAGGAACACAAAATAAATAAGAGCAAAAATCACTGTATTTTTTAGACGCGAAAAAAGTATCAAAATTTAAAATTATTATAAAGTGATGAAACTTATACTCTTCCCCACAATTCCTCTCTTTCCCTTTCCAGGGCTAACCAAACAATGCCTAGCATCATAATAGAACTTTAGTTCAAACTGCTTTTATGCATTAGCTCAAGTGACTCAATCAAAAGGGAAAAATAGAACATTTCTTATGGGACATAAGTTTTTGCTTTAAGCCAATGTGGACAACATCCAATAGAGGATAGAGGATAGGTCTGGCATGAGGCGGATCTTGTGGGTACTGCTAGGGTAGATTTTGTAGGCTTTTATGTCTCACAGGTACTCACAAGGACCGTCCCATAGGAAATTTTTCCTCCAATAGATTCGGTAGAACTTCGGTAGAACAAGAATTACTGCAGATGAAATAAGTGCGTTTAGTTTAGTAGATTTTATCTTTGATTCTTTCGAATTTGTTCAGAAAAATATTATAAATTCAAATTGTACAGAGAACAATTTAATATGAAATTGTCAAATTTATTATATTTAGTTCTCAACAGAATTAATTGAGTCAAAACAGATCGAGAATGAACAAAGTAGGAAGTGGTTTAAACCGGGAAGTTCCCTTTTCCTTTTCTATATTCTCCTCTTTTTTTTCTCTGTGGAAATTGATTTCCCTCCTTTATAGATCCAAAATAAAACAAGCTTCTTAAACAAAATGAAAAATAATTTTCTTTTTTTAAAATCAATTTTTTTTAATCATCATCAATTTATAAATTAGGAAAGAAAAGTAAAAAAAAAAGTAACAAAAACTCGGCTGAGGAGGAGAGAGAGGCTCGTTGAGAAAGATGATGAAAAAATATAGGGAATTTTTTTTGAAGTCCGGTTGGGCGATTGCCCCATGAAGGGGAGAGAAAACTGTCTCACAGGAGGAGGAGATAGCTCTAGAAAGGGAGACATTTTAAGCTCTGTCCCATGTATGGGGAGGGTGTCGAACTCGGGACCTCTCGATCATGAGTAAAGACTTGTCCCACTGGACTGCGGCTTCTTTGACAAAATATAGGAAGTTGATAAACTAGAGATTTGGATTTGAATGTATTTTTTGTAATAGATAATTTTTTTATTTGAAAAATAATTCAACCCGTCTTAATTTTGGTACTCAATTGATAAATTGAAGGAATGAGTACCCAGTAGATATAGTCTGATACTTCGTGGGACCGAGTCCCATTTCGGACCATACGATCCAGATTTGGCCACATCACTGCATTTCCTTCTCTCTCCTCATTCTGCAGGGATGTGGCCAAATCTGAACCACATAGTCCACATGGACCCGGTCCATATCAGATATTTCCAGTAGATCAATTTGATACACTTTGTGGTATTTTTTAAATTTAATCCTAATTTTTTTATAGAGAAAAAAAATTAATTTATGATTTTTTTGTACAAAAGAAATCAGACATCACAGAGTATATATGGCTTTTATTTTCCTTAACAATTAGTAAAATGTGGATGGGTCCTCTCACAATGCTACTGAACACTGTGATATAGAACCGCCTCCGCCTGCGGCTGACTATAGGTGGAGGTTGCCGTTTAGTTAGTTTTACGACCACCGCCACCGAAATTAATTGAAAGGGGGAATGCCCTCTCCCTCTTCCACAATGTGGTGAGACAAATGAGACGTCCTTATTGGCCATTCATTTAAAACAGAATTACCGTCCAACAATTTAATAGTTATTTCGCATATATATAATTATTGCTAGTTATACATTGTAGCCATTTCGATTCTTCATTCACCTTTTACAAAAGAAAAAAAGTAACATTAATAAAAAGAAGAAGAATAAATTAAGAAGTCGAGAACCATTTTGGATTTGATAGGAAGAGTATTCTGTTCGTACATCCGGAGGAATGGCAATGGGGCAGATCGGGGCGGGTATCTAAAATACCACGCCCCGCCCCGCCCCTGTTGATCCGTGCCCCGCCCGCCCCTGGGATCAAAAAATTCCCGCCCTGCGCCTCGCCCATGACGGGCAGATCCGACTACGCCTAGCCCCATTCTATTTTTTTTTAAAAAAAATCATTATTTTTTAAAAATATAAAAATCAATATTTTTATCAAAAAAATTAAAATCATAAAAATCATTAATTTTATCATAAAAATAATTAATTTTTTTAAAAAATAATTAATTTTATCCCAAATCAATTCTCAAACAAGTACAATTAGTATATTAAAATGAAAATTAAACATGATTATGTTTAATAATAACAATATTATAATAATTTAATATAAATGGGGCAAAATGGGGCGGGGCGGGGCGGGAAAAAATACCATGCCCCGATCTCGCCCTGTTCGCAGGGCGGGGGCGATCCGCCCCTGTTCTCTACGGGGCGGGGCGGGGCTGTCCCAAAAGGCATCGGGGCAGGGCGGATCGGCGGGTCACGGGTCAAATTGCCATCCCTATACATCCCTCTAACTTTTTTTAGCTCGATTTAATAAATTGATTTGATGATTGAATTTCTTGTCATATTAAAACATATTTTGCAAGTGCAATACTCTTTTATATAACGGATATTCTGAATCATTAAATGAAAAAAAAAAAGTGTTCCCTTATATATATATATATAAAAAACACATATTCTTCACTAAATCTGAAAGAATTATTACAATCGCTTATTAAAAAATTTTAATTAGTTAACATAAATCAATATATAAAATTTATATGTGATCGTTCACATATATTCTTACAACCAATAGTTAAAAATTAAAACTCCCCACTTTTTACTATCACATTACTTTCGACATTTCGTCTTCATCTTCTTCGGTCTTCACATTACCGTTTCAATTGTTTTATTTTCTTAAACCAATTTAATTAATTGCGTCTTAATCCATAAACTTTCCTATATAAAGTAGCCTAATAGAATCCTCCGTGTACTGCTACTACCACTTTCTCTCTCTAAAACTAAAAAAAAATGAAGAAAAGCAAGTTCATTAATCTTTTCCTCTTATTACCTTTATTATTATTATTATAGCCCTCGTTTTGATTCAGCTTTTGTTTTTCACTATTATTTTAATACTAATATAATAAATTTAAGGGAAAAAAACTTCTAATATTTGAGTTTGAGGACTGGGAGTGGCGGCGATGGCTGCCGGGAAGTTATTGACGGTTTTGGTGGCGGTGGTGGCTATGGTGGTGACGAAGGTGGAAGGATTTTCGGGTAGTGTACTTACTTTAGAGAGGCTATTTCCGGCGAACGGCCAGGTGATGGACTTGGAGGAGCTTAAAGCTAGAGATAGAGCTAGGCATGGTCGTCGGTTGCAGAGTTTTGCTGGTGGAATTGTTGATTTTTCTGTTGAGGGAACTTCCGATCCTTATCTTGTCGGGTAATTTGTCCGAATTATTTTAAGTTTTGGTAGATTTTTTGTGATTTTGTTAAGTTTAAGAAGCCTATATTTCTGTGTTCTGGTGTCCAAGATTTTAAGTTATTGGCATTTTTTTGGGTCTCTTTGTACAATCTTGTCATTGAAATTGAATTCCTTGTATTTGTGCTAAAATGTATTTTAAATGACTTCATTTTGAATTTTAAGGTGTGAAGATCAATTCTTGGAATTTTTTGTTGTGGTAATTTGATTACCAAGAACAGGGCTAGAAAAAACTAACTCCATTTCTTTAAGAGTTTTGTGATGTACTTTACTTTCTTACTACTTATAATCTAATTTTTTTAAAAAAGGGTCGTGCACAAGGCTACCACATTATGTATTGTCTGAGGAAGGTTTCAATGTACTACTTATAATCTATTGATTAGAAATTACCTATATTTACCATTGCTTCTTTTGAATTGTAGGCTTTATTTCACAAAAGTTAGATTGGGATCTCCACCAAAAGAATTTAGTGTGCAGATTGATACAGGCAGTGATATCTTATGGGTTACATGTGATTCTTGCAATAACTGCCCTCGATCGAGTGGACTTGGGGTAAACTAATGATTTTGTTATTGATGTTTCTTTCATGATTGATTTGATTGACTGATTGTCACTAGAGTTGTGATTCCTACTGATGTTGTTCTAAAATTTCAGGTTGAGCTCAATTTCTTTAGTCCTGCGAGCTCGTCGACTACTTCACTGATTTCTTGTACAGACCCAATATGCGCTTCTATAGTACGAACTGCTTCAGCTGAATGTTCGACTGCAAGTAATCAATGTTCGTATGGTTTTCAGTATGGAGATGGAAGTGGCACTGCTGGGTTTTATGTAGCTGATATGCTTTATTTTGACACTTTTCTGGGCTCCTCTTTCATTGCCAACTCTTCAGCTCCTATTGTATTTGGGTAAGATATTCTGGATTATGTTGGGCTAGTGTGCTGGTTGGACTGAAATTTTTTGTCTGTCTTGAGCTGGAGAGATCTAAAAGTGGGCTGTTTTACAGTGTCTCTAATATTGCGGGGCAATATCCTCTTAAGAATTTCCTTTACGACTACGTGAAGTCAACTATCCGAACCACGAGATACCCATAATTTCCATTCAGAATGTAAAAGAATGATTGTGCTTATGCAATATTACTGACTTACGAGTGATTGGAAAGTCCCATGGTTCACTATTCAAGTTTGCTGTGATACAACTATTGAACCTGTAGAAGTATTATGTTGGAACTAGATAGAAAATGGTTAGCGTCTTTACAAGATGAAAGATGCATTATTTTCGAACTTACAGAACCAAGATAGTTAATCTATTTTTTGACTATCAGTAGTTTTTTCCCTCCCTTTGGCCGTTGTGTGTATATATTGCTACTATACAACTTTATTTTTACCGTCATTTTACCTCTTTACCTATGTATCTTTCCTTTGGCTTGCTTCATTCTTATGCTTCGGCTCCTCGTATCAACAGGTGCAGTACTACTCTTTCTGGAGACTTAACCAAATCTGATAGAGCAATTGATGGCATTTTTGGGTTTGGTCAACAGGAGCTTTCAGTAATATCACAATTATCCTCACGTGGAATTACTCCCAAGGTGTTTTCCCATTGCTTGAAAGGAGAAGGCAATGGTGGAGGTATACTTGTTCTTGGTGAGATTTTGGATCCGAGAGTCGTTTATACTCCCCTTGTTCCGTCACAGTACGTATTATTTTCTGTATAAAATCATTCCTCTGCTCTTAATGTAGTTTGTGATATTATTGTTCTTCAATATGGATCATATATTTCACGAAAACAATACCTACCTTCATGTAATTGATGAATTGCATGAGAAAGTGTTTGATAAAAAAATTTCCTGTAATTTTCATGAATGTGGATGATAGTCCTACTACTGCTCTCCCTCCCATCAAATTGTATGAAATAGTTATGTTGTATAAACTGTCCTGGTAAAGAAATTTCTGATGCTGGTCTTCAAATTAACAGTACAAGCTTCTTTATGAAACACAAACTTGAATTTTGTTAATAGATGTCTTTATGTTTCTTGTAATAATACCTATCGGGAATTTAGGGTGTTATGCTTATGATTCCTTGTGTCTTTTCTCTATAGGAGAAAATCAGTTGATTTTGACTCTTTCTATTTTTTCCATTGCCATTTATAAATTTATTTATCTTGTACATGTATGATAGCTTCTTTTTTTTCCTCTAATTTTTCAGGCCTCATTATAATTTGTATATGCAAAGTATTTCTGTCAATGGGCAATTGTTGCCTATTGATACAGGAGCCTTTGCTACATCAGGCAACCGAGGAACCATAGTTGATTCTGGAACTACTTTGGCATACCTTGTAGCAGAAGCATATGATCCATTTGTCCGTGCTGTAAGTTGTTTTGCCTTTTCTTCTTTCTCCAGTAACTTTATAAGTAGAACTACTGATCCTAAAAGCAACCATAGATATTCAATTTTCCTCTGCTAGGGTGTACACGTGCCATGGCTTCTATGTCTAAACTTAGCTAGCTTGAGCACGTTATAGAAAGAACTGTTGTTGAAGAATGACTTAATTCTGACTACTCTTTCCAAGTACACTTTTTTTAAAAACACATAACTATGAATTTCTTTCATGAATCTGAAGAAAACGTTATATTGCACGTTAAATCACAAACTTCTTTACTGTAGAAAGGTGTCACATTGCACTGTTTTCTTGGTTGATGATTGATAATATACTTTTTTCCTGCGTTCTCTCTAGAGTTTATAGTTGCACTTACGAAAGTTCTTTTGCTTGCTTGCTTGCTCTGTAGGTAACTGCTGCGGTTTCGCAATCTGCAAGGCCATTTCTTTCGAAAGGAAACCAGTGCTATTTGGTCTCCACAAGGTATTTTCTATCATATCTTAGTTGTTCGACTTGGAGGATCTTTAAGTTTATTTAAAGATTTCGTAATGTATATTGCGCATTGGAATGACCCTGATTTGTTTGCTAACAGCATAAGTGAGATATTTCCTCCTGTTGCTTTGAACTTTCTTGGTGGTGCTTCCATGATTTTGAGACCAGTTGACTACCTTATCCATTTGGGGTTTGTGGTATGTACAGTCCAACCCACCACGGTTCTTTTCTTCAGATTTTCAATTGACATACATTTCTGTCTTGTACTTGGAAGTGTCAATCGTGTTACTTGTTTTGGGGTTGATTTACAGTAATGGATTAAGTGGAGCTACCTACTATTACAGGATGGTGCTGCAATGTGGTGTATTGGCTTCTCAAGGGTAGATCAAGGCGTGTCAATTCTAGGAGGTTAGTTTTGCTCATTAATCTTACTCGCTACTTTCCTGCTGCTTTCACTTGGCTTGAGGAAGAGGGATGGACGGCCACTGAATCATTTCTGTAGTTTGCTTATCTCGTCTCTTGGGAGTTTCATGATAAGCACTTCGTTTCACTCTCAAAATATCATGAGAATGTTAATGGCGTTTTTTGACAGATCTCGTTCTGAAGGATAAGATCTTCGTTTATGATTTAGCTCACCGAAGGATAGGATGGGCAGACTACGATTGTAAGTGCGATCATTCCCGTCCATACTTCATTTGTCTTAACAATTGGTATAACCTTCAAAATGGATGCATCATCTTTTAATCATCTTGTTTTTCAGGTTCATTGCCCGTTAATGTCTCCATTACTTCAGGCAAGGAATATGTCAATGCCGGACAGCTGAGTGTGAGCAGTTCATCAAGCAGCATACTCATCAATCTTCTGTCCATTAGCATGTGTACTTTTCTTCTGCAGATGTTGGCATTTCATGCTTTTACATTTTTGTAATATAATTTTTTGCACGCTTCCCCCATTGTTTGTTGAATATAGGCTTCGCCAGTATATATTTTACAGCAACTGGTGGCATTTGTTTGTTAGCATTCGTATTCTGATTCCTGAGAGAGTAGCCGTCTTTCCCGAGCATGCATTGTAGAAGAGAAATATCCCAGAATCTTGCCAGACTGCCACAGCTCTTTTTACAGGGTGTGTTCTTGAGGGTTGCAACGCGTGTAAATTATCTTTGTAGGTTACAGATGAAGCTACATTTATAGCTAAAGGGAGCTGAGCAAGATTAGTTCGTTATTTTCTTGCTTCAGAGATGCATCGAGAATTGTACTTTGTTTTCTTTGGTTAAACTGAAAGAAATATCATTCCAAGATTCTGACTTGTTTTCATTGATTTTCAGTAACAGCAGAGCAGTGTCAAAGTATTTTTTTGCCTTGCAGATATTAACCAGTCAGTTGAAATTTATCTGAAAATACTTTATATCTTTTAGGCTAGACAATTAATAGCACTGTTACTTCAAAAGTTTATCAACCGTAGAAAGCCTTGTTACTGCAAAATCTCCAAGTCTATAATTATAGTACCTTTTGAGATGTACAACATTGCAAGAAGAATCAAACAAACAGTTGGGAGTGCTACAAAATCGACTAAATTACAGAAATCATGCTATCCTAAGCTAAACTCGAAAACATAATAGCAAAGAAAGGAAAACAGAAAGAGCAGAATAAAGAAGGCAACTGGTTTGAGGGAAAACTAAAAAGGTCAAGTTAGAAGACTAGAATCATCTCCACTTCTCCTGCAGTTCCTTTTTCTCGGACAAAATCCATGTCACGAATATAGCTATCACAAGTGCTACAATTGTAATAAGCAGCAGCGCATAACTGAAGTCCTCTGTAAGAGAGTCGTATGTCTTCGAGGGTGCAAGCCTGGTGAAAAAGAGATCCATCCCATATGCAAATACGAGAGTTGTTGATTCGAGCTTGGCAGGCACTGCTACTATCCCTCTAAGGCCTTCGACTTTAAGGGCATGAGTGATATACGACTGCAAAAACAAGTCTCAGTTAAGGTGAAGATACAAACAAAAGAAAAACTAACAGAGAACCTACAGAAATGCAGACCGACCATAACCAATCACGGAACTAATTAGCAGATCTTTGCAGTAATATTTGTTAGTGAAAGTAAAAGGGGACGAGCTTCATAAACAAACATAATCACAATTACATCCTATGATCTTATTCGCTCTTATTCAAAAACTTAGGAATGTTGCAGAAGGGGACAGGATATCAAACTGAGCTGTAAATGGCTAAATGGATTCAACAGTCCACTATATCCAAAAAGAATGGAGAGAGAAAAAAAAACTGAACTTGGCATCAGTAATTCTTGAACTGAAGAGCCCAGCATTAAATTAGCAAGTGAACATGAAATTTGACTTTTAATAGATCTGAAGTAATAAAATTTGATTCTATCAGGAATTCACAAATATAGAAGTAGCACTAGTCCTAGAAGAGGCACCATTACCGTTGGAATGATTGGTATATAGTCAGTAAGTGGTATTATTCCTTCCTCTTTCTCAGCTTGGGTGGGGTTAAGAGTCCGCCGTGGATCAAAAAATCGCTTATCGATTGACAAAACCTATGAACACAAAACAAGCATAGAATGCGAAAGGTGAAAACAAGAACCACTGTGACAGAAATGACTAACCAAATACAGAAATTATTAGAATAAAACAGCCAGGAGCTTTAGTTAAAAAATAGTGCATTCAAATGAATTAAGAATCTACTTTACCACAAACAATGAAATGGATCCTCACCTGATCACCAATAGTGCCAATAAGAAGTTGTTTGGAAGTTATGCCTTTGGCTGTTGATGTAACAGCTATTGTTTTAACTGAATATGTAAAAAAGTACGACTGCGACTTGGTTTCAACTTCAGGACGAGAATAAGAAGAAACGGGTGAGGTGAGATTATGTTTTCCAAGAACCAGCTTCAGAATGTCCTTATTGTCCTGCATGTCAAAGAAATTTAGGAAAGGCCAAGGCATGAATAAAACAAGAACCACGAGAGATCTAGTTAAAGAATATACCGCCCGAGACTGGTCATAAATCTCAATGACAGACATCTCATATCTGTGAGCTCTAAGATTAAAGTAATGGTAAACAATCCAATTCTCACTAAATACCTGCAGAAAGAAAAAGCTGAATAAGCATGTCCAGATAGGTCACAAGTGAAGTTTCCTCATTATTTGGCTAATTAAATTACTCAAAAGGAAAAATTGGACTTACAGCATGGACTGGACCCTGTGAAGCATAATGCTTCATGCGGTGCAGTACACGGCCAGTTACAGTATCAATAAGATAAACAAACAACCATGATTCTTCTGGGGTTACAGAACCAATGTCTCCAGAAGCTTTAGGAGCAACAGTTGCAACAAAGAGCAGATTTTTTGATATATATTTATACATCGCATCCTGGTCAGTCATCACTTTTGCTTGAGTATGAACTACCTGGACACCATAAGCCATAGATGAAGTGTGAAAACTATGATACTTGAAGAGATTTTAAGTAAATGAAAATAATCTAGAAAATAACCTAAATATGATATATGTGCCGGACTAACAGGGGGAACAAATCAATGTTAAAAAACCAGACATTCTGCACTATAAACATTATAGCATACTTTATGGATAACGAAACACTTCACCCTGTTGCCTAATTATTAAAAAATGACACGTAGTATGAAAGAAGAAGATACATTAGCAGTAATACCAGCAAAAGTAGTATGAAAGTAAAGTCATATATGACAAATAGAAGCCCTTAGATAAGTTTCACAGTATTAACACAAAAAAGTACATCGAAGCATAAATCTATAGGAATACAGTCAAAATGGGAATGCACATACTAGACACAAAGCACTATGGTTCTTACTACTAACAGAACTATACCAGAAATAGAAATGCAATCAAGCCTTCATTAGTCAGAAACGATCAAACTTACTGTCTTATATGTTTATGCGACAGCTCAATATCATGATTTGGAGATGATGCTCAGTGGCTCTTTACTATACAAAAATTGAAAAGAAATATACCTCATTCAACTTCCTAGTTACAGTTGCAATGATCTTTTCTGATTCTGAAGGAAAAACAATTGACCATAGATCCCTTGTATCAAAACAGTATTCATCTTTGATCCTTAGAATGCTATTTTCCTTCACTGCATGACCACTTAGGATGCCAGTATCAGCATCCACAGAATACCAAAATACATTGTCAAGCTCACGCCGAAAGGTGGCTAGTGCCTCGGGACTTCTAGGGTATAAGTGGGCATGCGAATCAGAGTCAATCACCAGATGCAAACGGTGCTCAGTGGAATCAGTATATGGTAGTGGAAAAACTTGAGAAATGGAATGAAAAGGTCCAAGGGAACTGAGCTCCTTCCCTGTGTAGGCATCGACAATGGAGTAAACACCAGGCGAATCCAAATCAAGTCCACATCTGCCCAGTACAAGAATTGATGGATTCTTATCCAGTACATGGTGATGAGGAATCTGCCACTGATACAATTTAAGACCAGAAGGCACTTCACATGTTTCTGACTTGCGCAAAGAATTCAACAAGAGAGACCATATAATACGCCCATCCCCTGTGTGCAATGCAAAAAGCTTTCCTGCTCGAGTAAGTACTATGATTAACTTCCGGAAACCATTATGATCTCGGGTCATCTTGTTTCTCCCAGAACTTTGTAGCCTCAGCTTTTGTATGGCTGCCATATCACCCGGGGTTGCAAGCATAAGTGTTCCTTTGAGCTTCAGCATATGACCCTTCGAAGAAAAACTTATCATCAGAACTAGCTAGTCAAAAGGAATAAAATAGGAGGATCTAGATGTAAAGCAATAACATGCCAAACATCATGTTTCACGTCTTTATAAGCTCATGGTCATATGATAAACGAAAGAAAGGGAGTTGGGCAGGGGAATGCACCAATGAAGCAACTGAAGTTATACAACATACAGATAAATAACACAAAATACCGAGTATCATAATACTTTGAAGAACATGACAAACTCCCATATTTATTGGCAGCAAACCTCAAGAACTTCAAACTGAAAAGGTACATGGCCACAAATTTGAAATGCTAAAGTGTACACTATGAGAGTGCTAAAATAAGAGCCACTCAGAAAGAAGGTACAGCATAAATGATATGAAATCATATATCACAAGTATTATATTGGCATGATTGAGATAGAGAAACAAACTTTGGGTGTTAATCAGAGCTCCATACCTTGAGCCATTCAAACAGGTTGTGCTCCACTTTAGTAACTGAAACACCAACATTCTCCACTGGAAGCTCTGATGTTGCGACATCAACTATGGAACCCAGACCATCTTCCCTATTCCAGACAATTTCACCTTGCTGAACTAACAAAAGTGAATGGTCTTCCATGACAATCAAGGCCCTAAACCCTGAAGACTTGTCAGTCCGGATGTAGTTGTTGAGGAAAACCTTATGAACAAGCCCTCTTTGATGGTCCATCTCAATACTTTCCTCAATTAAATTGCTTCTCCAGTCACTGATAGTCTTCACGGAAAGTTCAATCTTACTACCTTTGTTCTCAATTAGAGCAAAAGCTTGTTGGGCTTCTGAAAATGAAAGGGAATCACTAATAGCTGCGGCATCATTAATCTTATCTACAAACTCAAATTGGCCTTCACTTGTTACTCTAATGAATATTATAGAACTGTCAGCTTTCAATGCAACCATTCCTGTGAGCTTAGAAGGTAGTATAGCAGTTACTCCAGAAGAATCTGGAACAAGATCTGATAACTGCGTTTTCCGGAAGCTAATATCTCCATCAGTGAAACCTACCAAAACCAAGAATGATCCCGTGGAATCAAGCGCTACAGCTGTGTCATGGGCAACGAATGAAATATCACCAGAGAAGCCGCTAGGGAACGGAACTCCATCATGCATCAGCAATTCTCCATTGTCAGCATTGATCTTAAATGCATCAAACTGGGACAAACCACTGAAACCCAAAGCATATACTACATTGCTTCCACGAGGATGAAACAAATGCTGAACATCAACACTGCAATCATAAGCATGTGAATGAAACAACTTTAGGAAAAAACCATGTCCAGGGGGAAAAAAGAAATTGACATATCAATTCAGGAAATTTGCCAAACCCGTCAGATGCTAATTCCTTCCTCCAAACAACCTCCCCATCAAGGCAGGAAACACCATGAAGATATCCACCACCATAAACGAGGATCAAGTCATCTTTGTTAATCTTTAACTTAGTCTGCACAAGGGTATAGTTACCAATCTTAGCTGTATTTCCAATTCTCAAAACAAAAAATTCACTGTCTTCTCTCATCAATAATTCACTTTTATGAAAATCAAGATATAAAAAAAAATCGCATATAGATAGTAATTCCCTTAATAAACATATTAAAAAAAATAATCCTAAAATGCGAGAAGCAACGTGCAAGACAGCAAGAACCTAAAATTCAAAAAACAGATTCACTAGATGCAGTAGGTTTGAAGGGAGAAAAAAGAGATTATGCTGAAATCTTGAGCAAAAGGAAACAAAGATCAGCAGAACAAACCTATAAAATCCTCCAGCCTACCAAAAAACAAAAAGGAAACATGTGAAACAAACCTAACATCGCCGAGGAAAAAACGTGTGAAAATTACAGCATTACATCTCAATTAAGATAAATAGAACCCAATGGTGCTAATAAAAAACAGGTCAAGAGAATGGTAATCACTCACAGGAATGGACAATAGAGATTTCGAGGGTATTGAGCCAGAAAGAACCGACTCCCAAACCATCTGCCCATCAGCAAGGTTCCAAGCTCTTAAAGTCTTTCCACCAGATGACAGAGTAATAACAACTGGAAAGAAAATCAAATGGGTCACTGATAAAGTAGAAAATATTATCAGACACAAAGGTCAAAGTTTTCATGGCAAACTAATACCACATTAACACTTCATAAGCTATGATGGTTTCCTATTTCAAGTGAACTAGCAGTTCCAGTTTCTTCTATTTCACCTTATCATTGTGTTCTGCCTCAAGCACTAGGGCAACATAGACCATGCTTATAATTGGGTGTCTGAAAGCCTATTTTTATCCCTCTTTTCTTTTCCTCAATTTCTTTTGTTGATCGCAATTGGCAGAATGGTTGGCAGTGATACATAAGTTTAATTACAAGCAAAGATTTTCACAGAAAAATGAAGAATTATAACAAATTTTAAGAGCATAAAACATCAAATATCCAGATGCATGATTGTGGAAGAAAATATATAATAAGTTCTGAAGAAAACTAAATAGCATATAATAACTGAAGTAATAAATCAGTGTTTACTCAGAAAAAAGTTCTGAAAAGATTGTTTGTGATGATAGAAATGGAATTAAAACAAGAGATTAAAAAATATACACATATGCCAATATCATAATCGCTGCCGTATAATGCTCAGTATACAAAGATTTCATCTCTTTGTGGCCTTACATTCAAAATAAACTTTGCCTAACCAAATCAATAACAAAATTCTTTAGAAATTTTAAATATCTATACAAAGAAACTAACATAAGCTGAGCTGAGCAGCTAATAATAATATGCTCACTTCCCGGTCAGGCTGTAATTTTTTTGTGCTTGTTATGAATCAAACAATCTAAATAACAGTAGTTCAAAACCACAACCAAATTAAAATAAGCATCTCTATGTTTATTAATACTTGAGAATATGATTCAGCATTTGGCGTGTTAAAAGTATACTGTATAAAAGTCATCATTACATTTCCCGAGAGCAATGTCAATTTCATCGATGGCATCATTAGCTCCCAAAACATGCCTCCAAACTGCAAACAACCAAAAGATTCAAAATTGTTAGAAAAATTATAACTCTCCACTACTAATTTATATAGTAAAGGAGCTAAAAAAAACTTGATTCTATCAGAACTATGACTTTCCAGTACTAATTTCTATAGTAAAGGAGCTAAAAACTTTATTCTATCAATTAGTAATAATTTATTTAGCAAAAAACAAAAGAGAGCTAAAAATTTGAGTAAACTCTATTACGGATCATCAATCTATTTCTTTTAACTAAAATTTAACCTAATTAAATTATTTAAAAAACTCACAAATCTCGCCGCGACGAAGATCGAGAGAAGCGACGACATTCTCCTCAGTAGAAACCACCACTCGCTTCCGGCCAGTCTTCGGAGTGTGGAATACGGCGTGCTTCACTTTTCCTATGTACTGCTGATGCCTAATTCAATTATTGTCATAACATTCAATCAATTTCACAATGAATAATATTAACACAGATTTAATATAGAATTGAATTGAAAATTTTCACAGAAAGGAAATAGAGAGTGATGCAGTACCAGTCCATGAGGCCGACTTGGTCTTCATAGAGAGATAGAGTGAGATAAGCAGAAGAGAAGAAGAATAGAAGGAGAAGAGAAACCCTAGTAATCCTAATCGCCATGAAAATGGCGACTAGATGATTTTTGAGTTATTTGATCAGTTGTTCTTTCTAACTAAGGGCGATGAAAAAACGGTGAAAGTAGAAACAGATCCGAAGAGAAGGCGAAGTTTTTAAGGGACTGAACTTTAATGATAAGAAGTTAGAGTTGGACTGAAATAGACATTGGTACTAAGGGCAAAAAATCCTCAACCCGTTCCTGTTCTCATTCCTATCCCCAACCAATCACAATTCACTCTGTATATATAATTGAAAAAAAATATTTATATAATAAATTCTGATTGATTAGGAACAGGGATGGGGACAGGAATGAGGACTGAGGATTTTCACCCGGTACTAAGCAGGCTGTGGCTAACTACATTTTAGACTTTTAATTGTCCAAATGATTTTTCACTGCCTTTGCGGATTACAACATTTAAAGTTAAACCGCATCTTAAACTTGTGGAATATCATTTCCAAGAGAAGATGGAATCGTCAATTAATATTAAGTGTTGTTATACTTTCTTTCAATTATTTATAATGTTCAAGTTACACTGCAATTTATTTGTAGTTTGTCGCAACAAAATTATTTCTCTTGGTAGAATTTCATGGATATAATCCAATAAATATTTTATTTTTTCTTGGTTGTAGTTTTTTATTTATTTTTTAATCCAAACTAAAGTTATTTTTATAACTATATTGGCCTAATAATTTAAATTATGTTTCAATAATTAAGATATTATATGTGTGTGTGAGTGTTTGATATATAATGTCAATACTTTTGAAGTGTGATTTTTTTGTTAATTGTATTTTTAGTTATGCCTTGTCGTCGCTATATACTATCCCAGTATTTATATAATATTATATTTAATTTCATTCCATTTTATTACGACATTTAAGAAAATTTCACCAATCTATAATTCATTTTGTCTCTGCTTTCTGGACATTGAAATAGAAAGAGTATTCCGAAATCATTACGCATTAGAAATAATATTGCCTGAATTTTTTTATTTTTTTTCAATCTCATTCCATTATAGTTAGGAGTGAGAATATTAGCCTTAGACCAATAAGACTGCCCAGAAACAAGTTATGAGTTGAGCTGGTCATTTTGGCCTATCAATACCTAAAAGGCTAAAACAAGTATCGGCCCAAGACCAATATTGATAGATTTAGACCTTACCAAAAGCACACACATTAAAAGGTTGAGTTAATCACTATTTATGTGTCTCGGATATATTTCAAAAGTAACTGTTATCCCTCAAAAATATATGATGGCATAAATATCTCCAACTATTTATGAGGTGCCATTTAAGCCTAAAAGTGACGGAATCCGGCGAGAGGGGTGGTGTTCCACATGTGCGGGCCGCACATGTGCTTCGTCGCCCCCTCTCACCGGATTCCACCACTTTTGGGCATAAATGGCACCCCGTAAATAGTCTGGGATATTTATGGCACCATATATTTTTGAGGGGTAACAGATGCTTTTGAAACATAGTTGAGGGACATAAATAGTGACTATCTCTAAAAAAAATTATCTAAATTAGTGAATAAATTTGAAACGTATATTCATACCCAATAAGTGCAATGTACTTAGGCTAAATGTGTCAATTCACATGAAAGAAAAATGATTTTGTATTATCCTACGTGTATTTTACTTATTGGTCTGAATATAAGTGTTAAACTTACTCACAAACCAATATAAAACTACTCCACCTAAATAAATGCGTGCACAAAGTATTTGGCAATCAATGATTAATAGTGTGGGCATAAAAATTACTACTCTTTATGTGTGGCTCCAGTACGGAATGAGGTAATTTGCACATGCGGAATTTTTCTTATTTGTTTATTAAAACTTTGACTGTTAAAATTGATTTAAAATGGACACTTATTTTGAGTCTCAGAACACTTGTTATGTTTTTTAGCCTCAGAACACATGTTTTTGAGGCATTTCATATGTAATAAAAAGGTTATTTCGCATAGAATCCGAACTGATTTAGTAGAGGATATGACACATATTTACCAACTAAGCGAATTCTTATTAATATATGAGGCGGCCATTATAAATAGAAAGATGGCCGTTAGGAGCCAATTGTTCAATTTAACTTGCAACTTTTAACTCATGATATATTTTTTTGGGTCACTCAATTTTATGATCGTTTGTTTGAGATTGACCTACAGTTTCTTCATATAATTTGAGCGGAAATTACATTTGTAAGTAGGTCTTACCTAATTCATGTGAGGTGAGGTGATGTGTGCCATAAATTGTTATTGATAATTCTTTGCTTTTAACTTACTAAACAAATCTCGAATATATTTCTTATGTTCCATCTAAATATAGTACTTTCTGATATTTTATTTTAATATATCATAACATTTCCTCTTAGTAAGTTTGGCAAGGTCGAAGACTCATGACGTAGAGGTCATGAATTCGAATCTCTTTTCCGCTTTTTGTATCCCTTCATTTCTTATAATAAATATATCCCCTCCCCAATAAACAAATAAAAAAAATTATAAAAAAAAAGTGTTACCAATCATATAACAAAATTGAAATCTTCAAAAAATATTTTAGATTATTTACCATTTTGGTATTCCTTTTTTATATAGAGTACTTTCTCCGTCTCAAATTATCTATCAACTTTGAAAAATGCACGAGTATTAAGATTTTGATAATTTTGATGGTAAAATATAAGTAAAAGTCTAAGATACCCTTCATTAATTTTATTAATCTTATCTAAAATTTATGCATTTTTCTCTCTTTCATCTCACACAACATCCAACTACCTTTTAAATATATTTTGGAAAGTGATAATTTTAATTAACTAAGAGTGTTTAATAAGGAGTTGGAAGAAGGGTAAAATTGAAAAAATTATCATTAGTACATACTTTATTTAGAAAGTGAACAGTTAATTTTAAACAAATAAAAAAAGAAAATATGCATAATTAATTTGGGACGGAGGTAATAATATCCAGTGATTTCTTTCCTTGTATTATTCTAAACATTCCTTAACTGTCACAATAAAAGCACCAAGACATTGCCTCTACTTACCAAAATACTTTTAAGACAGTTAGGTACTTAAGTTTGACATAATTGTAAACTTAATTACCTTCGGTTCATTGCAAGAATTTATTTATTTAAAAAAAAAAAGGGAAGAAAAAAAGGAGATACTATCTCATATGCACACAGCACGGGAATTTGGATCTGGTTGCAGTGCTGATGCATGTTCTTTCGACACTGTATCGATGCAATCTCAGTTATTAATATTCAATCTAATTGTTAAAAGTAGTTACATTAAATGTTTTAAAATAACTATGTTCCTGGTTGAAAAGAACTTGAATCTTATCATACATCTTCTAGTACATGGTGAAAATCGCTTTGTATATGTATATATTCTCATTTATGTACTCAATTATTCAGAATTCGTCAGGTGGACATTTATTCTAATTATGTATACACATAGTGAATTATGATTGATTAGGCAAATGAATGAGTACATACACAGATGCAGACGATTATTTGCCTCTAATACATTGTCCAATATAGTAATGAAATTGTGTCACGTGATAAACATCATTGAGCTAAGGGTAAATTATAGAATTCCATTAATCACATTGCTCAATATGCGTGACGAATGCACTAGAAAATTCGGAGTAATTGAAATACTTATTATTCATTTTTTAAACTTAGCCGTGCAATTAATTTTATCCGAGATTAATAATGATTTAACTAGTGTTGAAAAAAATATGATTAATATTGCGACTTTTGAGTTTTTTATTTGGCTAATTGCACGTGTTTTAACCAGTTAATATAAAATTTATGATAATTAAATTTTGGTGGCTAAAAGTAATCTGATTTTTTTTTACCTTTTTGTAGATTTAGAAAATAAAAGAATATTGATATAAAGATTGAAAATGTTAAGAAAAAATTTAGGAGTGTCCGATGGAGCTGGCGCAGGTTAAGGTTAAGGTCTGGTTCGGAAATAGGGAGATCCCTGAGGAGAGTGTGAGTCACTAAAAGCCCAGTCACAATTCCAGATTTTGAAGCAGTCTTTTTGTGCTGCCTACTTATACTCGCAGTGAACTAGTGCGTGAACCACACTGTAACTCGGTCAAACCGAGCTGGGCTTTTCAATGTCCCGGTTGGGTCCTAAATATGGTAATAGCAAAATACCCGAAACGGAATTAGAATTTGGCCCCCTCTTTTTCTTTTTAAAATAAAAACTATTTATTTACTGTGCTTTGGCTTAAAAATTAAACACCACTCTGAATATCTGTTTATTCAAATAATTTTTAGAATTCGTTTCATTTGTAAGTAATAAAGTCATTTTTTCTTACTATCAAACATACATTTAAAATTTTCTCATATTATTTGAAAGTATATCATTTAATAGATAATTGAATACGTTTCTATAAATTTTGCTACTCATTACACGATAAGAGGAAATTAGCCACATGAATAATTTGCTTTTTATTAATTTATTCCTATCGACTTAAATGGATTGATAGTTAATTAATTATAATATATGCATTGCGAATTATAGTGTATATTTTAATTTTAGTCAAACTCTATTATATTAGTGTTCTCTTATATCTTTTTTTGATAAATCGAATTTTAATGTTAATACTCAATTTTTACAACAAAAGAGTGTTGAAATTCGTTTTCCTCCAAAAAAAAATATGAATTCGGTTATAATAGATTTATAATTTTTTGCTGAATTTTATTTTGTCTCAATAATATTGTCTCATTATGTTTACGTAATTTATTTTAACATAAAAATAAACTATTTCAGGATATGCCTAATCTTTTAATCATTTTGAAAAACAAAAAAAATGCACAGCAGACTAATTAAATGTAAGTTTAGAATAAATTATGAAACAATAGTACTAGAAAATCAATAAATAAGACACAAAATAATCAATCACATAATGATAAAATTGATACAAGAGAACAACAAAGTACAAATAATTTAAACACAAACAACTTTTTTTTTTTATTTACATTTCTTGATTTATTTTATCACATAAGAAAGAATTACTCCCAATAAAAGAGTTGGATCATTAATTAGATTATTGGATTGTCAGTAAAACAGAAAAAAAAAAGGAAAAATGTAAGTGGATACCGAGCCAGGTCAAAGACTCAAATGCCAATTCATCTTCACCCAAAATGCCAATTCATCCAAAAGTCACCGGAAAGTAGAACCAACGCGCCGCTTCACAACGTGACTGCTCGCGCCCCTTTGTTTCTCTCTCCGTATCCGTATCGAAGAAAACTCCCGCGTCCATGCAAATCCTTCCCACCCACACAAAACTCCTCTTCTTCACTTACTACTCTCCTACACAAAAAGACGATATTCACGCTCATAAGATCCCATTACCTCCAATCCAACAGAAATTGTGAATAATATAAATGAAGGTGACCCAACGGATCGATTGGTGAGAGACTTTATCTTCACTTACTACTCTCACTCTCATCTTCGCAATTCTTTCTTCTCCCCTACACCGAGTAGAACACAATAATTTTGGCCAATTTAATTTGTTAGATAAAAAAATTTAATGGCTAATTTTTTTTTTTCCGGGGGAACACTTGTGTTTTTAAACATTGTTAAATAAAATAAATATTACATACATAGAGACAGATGTTTATAATAAGAAAACACATTTTGCATATATATGTATCTAACCAGAGAACACATATTACATAAAATTGAATATAAGAATATGTAACACTTATCAAAAAAAAAATTATGTATATAATAAAAAACAGCGTTCAACGTTATAATATAAAATCAATTCCCCCCTCCCCTTCTCAATTTCCCTCTATAAGCCTACCCACATTAATAATTTTCTTCTTTTATAAGCAACCAAAAAATCCTTCCTATAAATCTGTCTATTCTCAGTATGTATTTATTTACCAGATTCAATTGCCAAAAACGCCACTTTTTTTTTCTCTTTCTAAAAAACTCTCCTTTTTAATTTCTTCACATCACTCTTTCTTTCTCTCTGTAACGTATAATTTCTTTTCTCTGTGGGAATATCACGACTGAGACTGTGACGTCATCGTTTTCTCTGTTGGAAAAACAAAAAAAAGGAAAAAAAATTGCAATGGCGGCCGCTACATCAACGATTACGGCTTCGCCAGCGTCGCCGGCGTCACTTTACATCGGCGACCTCCATCCGGAGATTACTGATGGACAGCTTTTTGATGCCTTCTCGGAGTTTAAGACTCTAGCTTCCGTTCGTGTCTGTCGCGATTCTTCCTCCGCCCGCTCGCTCTGTTACGGCTATGTCAACTTCATCTCGCCTCAAGACGGTATATGTTTTTTTTGTTATTTAAGCATTGGAATTGAACTCTGAAACGGTATAATTTGCAGAGGAGAAAAATCTGTGTTTTATATGAGCGATCATCACTAGGAAACTGATACCTTAAGTGCGTGCATGTTTTATATATATGTGTGTGTGTGTGGATGAATTTTCTCTTTTTAGTTTTTCTGTTGCAATGCTGATTCAGTTGATTGATCCTGGCTGTGGAATTGATCTTTGTTTACTTTAATTTGACTCGAGTGTTGGGGAAATTAGATCAGGATTTTTTTAATTTTCAGTTTCTGGTTAATTTTTGTTGATTGATTCATGATTGACGGTTTAAAACTTTGATATATATAAATCTACGTTTTGCATCTATTTGCCTATCTGTGTAAACGATCAGATTCATCCTATGATTTGTTTGATCGATATAGAAGTTGTAGAAAAGCAATTGAACTCTTGGTACGAACAAGAGGAGCTATTTGTGTCATTCTCCTCTGACTTATGATCAGATGATTTGATTGCTCTGGTTCATTGTGAATTAGTTAGATTTAGAACGAAGGGAACATTTGGTGGCATTCTTGTTTTTTAATATTTATAATTTTGAGGTTATACGATTATTTTTACTTTTTATAAGTTCTATCCTTTTTCAAGTTTTGGGAAAGAGTGTGGAAACATTAGAAATTTGACAATGCAGGTATGTATAATCATTAGGGCTTGATTTATCAGAGTTCTCTTAAAATGAGTTGCTGATTGCAAATATTTATCTTTTATGTGTATTAGTAACAGGTATGTGTGCTTCATCATGTCGGATCTTTTATCGATTGATTTGCTCATGATAAATCCAGATGGTTTTTAAGTTTTTATTTATTTTTATATAGTTTGTTGCTTTTCTGATTTACTGAATCTATAAATGTGTCTGATCTGTTTCGTTATTTTCTTCATTAACCGTTGATCAACACTCATGATTACCTTGTCGCTTTGTTGGTTCTGTGTTTGTCTTTTGGACTTTTTTCTTTCATTAATTATAAAATATATTTCTCTTGGTTTTCTTTCTTAAATTCTGAATAGCTATCCAGGCAATTGAGGCAAAGAATAACTCCACATTGAATGGAAAAGTAATAAGAGTTATGTGGTCACATCGTGATCCAGAGGGGAGAAGGAGCGGAGTTGGAAATGTTTTTGTGAAGGTACATTATTGAATAGTGAAAGTTTATTTACTTAACTTCATTATATCCGCTTTTGACTTCTCATTTGGAATTCTTCTATGTGTTTTCTTCAGAATCTAAGCGACACTATTGACAATGCAAAGCTTCACGATACTTTTCAGAAGTTTGGAAACATATTGTCTTGTAAGGTTGCCCTTTCTGATGATGGAAAGAGCAAAGGATATGGCTTTGTTCAATATGAGACTGAGGAGTCTGCAAATGCTGCAATTGAGAAGCTGAATGGCTTGGATCTTGAAGGCAAACAAATGTATGGGTGATTCCATCTCATTCCTTTTATCTTCCCTGGATCTTTTAGGTCCTTCCATGCTTTTGTCACCAAATATTTATGAATATACGTACGGCAGATCACTATTTGGTCCAGATGACCTGTAGTTTCCTTATCAGTTTATTTGTCTGACTGATCTAGAACAATTAATTGTTGTAGGTATGTTGGTAATTTTGTCAGAAAGAGTGTCCGAGTTTTGCCCAGCCCTGATGCTAAATATACAAACCTGTACATGAAGAATTTGGACCAGGAAGTCACAGAAGAGCACCTCCGTGAAAAATTCTCTGAATTCGGGAAAGTTGCCAGCTTAGTCATCTCAAAGGATGATAACGGAGCTTCAAGAGGCTTTGGATTTGTGAACTTCGACAATCCTGATGATGCTAAGCGTGCAATGGAAGCTATGAATGGATCTCAATTGGGTAGGCCCTTTTCTTTGCCAAGTGACGATATCTGATAAATACAATCCATCTGAACTAACTTCTCAACATTATTCATGTACAATAGGCTCGAAGGTGCTTTATGTAACCAGGGCACAAAAGAGAGCAGAACGTGAAGAATTATTGCGCCGCCATTTTGAAGAGAGGAGGAAGGAGCGAATTTTGAAGTATCAGGTAGTTCAGTGCAGCTTTTCGACTTTTCCTTCATTAGAGGCGTTGTTTATCTTATTTTTAATATTTGTATTTCATGTCTTCTTAGGGTTCAAACGTGTATATTAAGAATATTGATGATGGAGTCAGCGATGACGATCTGCGTGAACTCTTTAGTACTTGTGGCTCTATTACTTCTGCAAAGCTTATGCGAGATGACAAAGGAATAAGTAAGGGCTTCGGATTTGTTTGCTTCTCTAATCCTGAAGAGGCCATCAATGCTGTGAATAGTTTTCATGGTGAGTCTAGGAACTAGTTGATTTATTGAAAATGCTCTCTTTTAAGTGCCAGTATGGCAGTAGTAATCAGTCACTGTGAGATCACCAGCTATATTTACCGTGGATTTTTTTAATAGGTTACATGTTTCACCGAAAGCCGTTATATGTTGCCATTGCTCAACGGAAAGGGGAGAGACAGGCTCAGCTACAGATGCAGTATGCACAACAAATAGCGGGACCTTCGGCTGTTATGCCTGGTGCATATCCACCCCTCTACTATCCAGCCCCCCCTGTTGTTGTTCCTCCGGTTGCTGGACGAACTGGTCTTATGTACCCGCCTTTAGGCATCAGGCCTGGTTGGAGACCTACTGGGTTCACAAATCCGATCAGACCTGGTTTTCAACCAGCTCCTGTTCCCTTGGTGAGTTCTCCAATAATTCCGTTTTTGTTATCAAAGTTTCTTCTGGTGCTTATTGAAGGCTGTTAAATGTTTGTTGTTACGGTCCTGAGATTAGTCAGAAGTGATGAACCTTGTCTTTATATTTGATGATGTCCATTTAATTTTTATTTCTTCTAGGTTCACAATAATCCAAGACCGCATGGACAAAACAGGGGAAGGATGAATGGGCATATGCTTCCTCAAGGTGGTGGTCAGAGTGCTTCTTATGTGTCAATCATGCAACAATCTGCCCAACCTGCTAATGGATCAATAGAGTCGGGTAACCAGCAGGTCTACTTTTGCTTCTCTGCCAAATGATTTTTTGTTGCTTGATATTGTGATTAATTTCTACAACTGTTCCATCCATATCTTTAAATACGAAACGTTCATGACTGTTTTTATAGCGTGGTAGATACATCCCAAATGGGCGTCCAGGGGAGGTGAACAGAGGACCTGGAGTATCTTCTACTCCAGCAAGTGTTATATCTGCTCCAGAGGGGCCAGATATGTTAAGCAGCATGCTTGCTGCTGCATCTCCCGACCAGCAGAAGCAAATTTTAGGGGAGCGCCTTTATCCTCTTGTCAGCCACCACCAGGTATATATGTCATTCTTTTTTTCATAAATATAATTCTATCATTCTCTATTATGTTAGTTAGTTATGTCAGTGGACCTTACTTTCCCTCGTCCTTAATATATGCAAAAATTGTCAAAAGGTCTTATATTATGAAACTATAAACTGATGCAAAAATGGTCAAAAAGTCTTATATTATGAAACTATAAACAGAGAGAGTATCATTTTGTCTAATTTTCAACCATATTTTGGCTACTTTTGCAGCCTGATCTTACGGCAAAGATAACAGGAATGCTATTAGAGATGGACAACACAGAACTACTACTACTATTGGAATCACCGGAGGCACTGACTGCAAAGGTGGATGAAGCTGTTCAGGTGCTTAAGCTGTCAAAGCCCAAAGTATCTGGCCAAGAAGCACTTAAACCCAGTTTCCTTTCTGCCGAGGTCGCAGTGAATTAAGAGAACCATGCCTATGCATGTCTACAGAGTAGTTTATTCTAAAATTTAATTAGTTAAGCTCTGTTTCAGCACAGATTTTGCGAGTTAAATCGTTGAAATTCCCTTTGAAATATTTTTAAATTTAAACCTATATTTTTAAATTTAAACCTTTTTTTTAATAGCTAAATTCTTAAGTTTGAGTAGAGTATATTTTCTTAAAGCTGAATTGACAGTTGCTTGTAGGCAGGGATTTGTTCTACAAAATTCTCATTTAGATAGTGGAACCTCATTTAGTATCCATTTGAATCTTCTTTATGATCATTATATACTAAACTACTAGGAGATTAGTTGACAAATAGCATTTTTTCAATTATTACCAATCATCACCTATATCTTGTTCTACTTTTCACTACTACCATCATAGCGACTCCCAAGTTTACTTTCTTACTTCTTTTTTATATGTCTAGTGCTGGCTTTTGCCCACTATGTAATCTAGAGATTCTTTCCTTTGCTCAAAATTTCTACTCAAAGTAAGCATCTGATCCCATTGATTTCCACATCCCATATTCATCCCTTTTAGTTTTACTCTTTACATTCACGAATTATCAATATTCAATCATGATTCAAGGAATAGGTCTCGAGTTCGACAGCCTTCCCCGATTATTAATAGACAAATAATAATAATAATAAAAAGCATGTCTTTGAAAGATACCAAAAAGTGAATTCACATAATCACAAAGCAACAATACTTTCCTCATTACATACCTCTTCTTGATTTACCATTTCAAATGTACGTTTAAGTTCTTCAACAACATCGATCATGCTCGGTCTCTCTTCCTTCCTCTCCCTTAAACAGGCAATAGCAAGCTTGGCAAAGACCTCGATACTAGATTTAATCTTCAAACAAGCCTTCTCTTCTAGCAATTGCATATCCACCACTTCCATGATCAAACCATTATTTGCTCTCTTGCTCAAGTAGATCGCCAGGTTCACATCGTCTTGATCTCGTGAGAAGTCAATTGCCTTCTGGGACGTCACAAGTTCTAATAGCACAACCCCGAAGGTATAAACATCGCTCTTATCAGTCAACTAGTAATTGCGATAGTACTCGGGATCCAAGTACCCTAATGTTCCTTGAGCACAAGTAGATACATGACTCAACCCGGGGCAAGCTAATCTAGATATCCTGAAGTCTGAAACTTTGGCATTCAAGCTCTTGTCCAAAAGTATATTTGTTGATTTGATATCTCTATGGTAAATTGGAGTATAAGCAGATGAATGCAAATATGCCAATGCTTCTGAAGTTTGTAAAGCAATCCGTAATCTTGATTTCCAGTCGAGAAAAGTTGAAAACTTACTGCATAGATGATCATGGAGGGTTCCGTTGGGAATGTATTCATATATCAATAGTGGCTGTTCGGCTTCAACACAGCAGCCTAGAAGCCTTACCAGGTTCTTGTGATTGACTTGAGAAAGTATTCGAACTTCATTCAATACTTGCTCAGTGCTCTTAACGTTGCCTACTTTTGCTGATTTTATCGCGACAATGGTACCATCTCGAAGTTCCCCTTTGTAAACTTCTCCAAAACCACCACTTCCCAGAATCCTGCATTTAGAGAATCCATTTGTAGCTTTCTTCACCTCTTTGATACTAAACAATCTTGCAGATTTTTCGCCATTGCTAGGTTTCAGAATCTCTTCTCTTGCTTTCACAAGCTTTGCACGACTAGAGAATCTACTTGATTTTCTTCAAATAATTGCAGCTATTACCGCAGTAAAAACAAGAAATGCAGCAACCGCGAGAGATACTTTTAGGACGAGACAAGAGCTGGAGGTTTTCTTATGTTCCATATAGCAAATTCCTGTCCTGCCATCCCAAGAGTAGCCTCTGTTGCAAAGGCAGTGAAAAGTACTAATCTTTCCAGAAGACGAACATTTTGAAGGTCCAGAGCAATCAGCTTGAGATGTACATGGAGGTTCAGGTGGAGGCGTCCATTGAATTTCTAGTCCCTCCTCCCACTGACTTGGAGGTTTTCCAGCATTCAAATTAAGAACGCTTCTGAACGCCCTGCAGCCTAATCTTGCATCCCACCAGCAACAAAGGTGCAACAAGGATTGGGGCCACTCGCGAACTTAAGAGCGCGTTCTTCATCAACATGTCCTGAACTCTCAAGATACCTATGACAAAGACTAGATTGTGTACAATTGAGCGGAGAGACAACGAGACGAGGTGAACAATTAAAAAGAATATAGTGTTCGAATAAGTTATGTTAAATGGAAGCGTTTGATTCAACCAGAGTCCCTTGCTCTCTAACATATCCTCAGTAATGCACGTCTGATGCAACCATGGAGACGGTTGAACCACCATACGATGACCAGAAGCTATAATTCTTATGATCAGATAAGAGCTCCCATTAAGGGCGTCAAAATAGAGTTTATCACAGTGGACAGGATAATCTGAATTGCCATAATTTGGACTTGTGCTCAGTGGATATGGAACTTCCACAGAACCACAACTTGGGCAGGTTTTCTGAGAAGAAGGGCAATGGAAGATGTGAAGGACTAACAGAAGACACATAGGTTAGTTAGATTCAGTTGAAACTTAGTAATGATCATTTTGCTAGAGCATTTCAGAAGAAGTAAAAGAAGAAGAGAATGATACAAAGTGAATGAAAGATGGGGTAAATAAAGGCTTTGCAAAAGGAATAAAGTGAGTGAAATGAAAAAGTAGTTGCAAGAATCCTTGTCAAAGATTATGAGAACTTTGACGATATGATCCGTTAAAAATGCACTTGGATCTAACTCATTACCTCAAAAGTATCCATGTTACAATTGAACTTGGACGATTGACCAAACCTTATATTAGTACTGCCAAACGGACCGAAAGTCCGTGGAACAGTCCATAATCTGCACTAAATGGATTGGGTATGGACTTGAAAATAAAAGTCCATTTAAATGCGGGTATTTTGAGTTTGGATCTGAACTTCGCGAACCGGACTCGGACTAGTCCGCAAAATTAAAAAATAAAAACGGACTCGGACTTTGCGGACCGAATCCAGACTCATCAGCGGATCAGTCCCATATATATAATTTATTTTATTTTTTATATATCGGCTAAACTTGGATTGGATTTTGGTTTTGGTTTGGGTTTTGGTTTGGGTTTGGGTTTAGGTTTGAGTTTTGGCGGGAGAAGCTAAATAATTGGCGGGAGAAATTCAAATTCAAAATTTTTTCTTCAAATTATCGTTCAAGTTCAAATTTTAGCCTCTAAAATTGGCGAGAGAAATTAAAATTCCAAATTTTTTAGGCCAAAATTTGGAATTAAATGATTATTTGAAAAAAAAATTGAATTTGAATTCTCCCTACTAAATTTTTCTAAACTTCTCGCTAAAGCTCAAAACGATCTAAGTTGAGCCATCAACATCAAAAGATTCAAAATTTTCCAACCCAAATCTATTCAAAATCCAAATCCCCTCTCTCTCTCTCTCTCTCTCTCTCTCTCTTAGTCTCGTACTCTCTCAATCTCTCAAATCCAGACGGCATTCACCTCTATCCCACTTTCGTCTCTTTCGTCGAACAGTTCTAATCGATTCGATTGGAAATCGATTCATTGTTGATGGGTACAACAGTTCAATGGGGTTTGTATATTAATTTTGTCATTGACTAGCTACATGGATGTTGAATTTAATTGGGATGTATACTAGTATTGAGTTGATACTTTCTTGTACCTTGATATGATGAATTTTTTATCATTGACTTTAGATCGGTTCGTAGTTTATTGAGATGCAACATACTAGCTATTTTTCATTTACTAGTTTAATTAAAAAAGGTAAAAAAAAAGGAAAAGTCCGCGGACCAACCCGTAATCCGCGGACTATAAGCGGATTGAGTATGGACTTACCATTTTGAGGTCTGCAAAAAAATGGACTAAGTCCAATCCTGTCCGTTTAGGGTGAGTCCTTGCGGATTTGGAGCGAACTGGACTGGATCGGTCCGTTTGACAGTGCTACCTTATATATTGCAAATATGCACAAAAATTAGTCGATGTGTGATCTTTAACATGATTCGCGGACTCGAAACGCCACACGTGTTCCTGACAGTACCGACGACCACCTACTTAGTAACAGAATTCATTATGCCAGAATATATATCCCGAGATTTAGTAAATACTTAGACACATATTTATACAGCAGTCAAACTTTTCATTTTTATCTAATGAGATCGGGATTTATTGATAGATTGTTTCTTACTTTCTTTTTAAATTTTTCGTCGAATAAAATAATTCAGTCTCCTTTTGAAGATTCCTCATCATTGGCCTTCTCCCAAGCGCGTAGGAATCCTCTTTCTGATGCCTAGGCGATCCAAGCCATAAAAGTGGAATATAAATTTGCTAATTTCATGAGAGAGTTTATCTAACTTGGAATAACTTCTTTATTTTCCCAAAAGAGTGATTTCAACTCATTGATGATGAGAAGCATTACAATATATCAATTGACAAGAACTCAATCACACCAAGAAATATCATACACAAGACTCTCGCATCAGTAGAGTTTGAGAAAGTGTACGTAATTTTACCTTTATTTTCATATAGAGGTGCTCTTTAATTAAATTTATGTTTCATTCTTTTCTCCTTTAACTATTTTAAGTAATATTTTTCAAGGGAAAAATAATAATTTTAAGTAGTACAAGCACAACAAGCAAAAAAGTTTTAGGAAAATATTTATATACTTTTTTTTTATATATAAATCAAAATTCCTCCCCTTAATTAGTTTCTGGAAAATTAAAGAACATAAACCCGATTTTGAAGAATTGTCAAAAGAAAAAAAAACTTCATTAATTGAATAGCTTTTTGTAGTTCAATAATCTTAACAAAAGTAATGCCAAAACGTGCAGTGTAACCCAATCTGCATTCAAAGTTGTCGATCAATGACCATGCCATGTACCCAAACACATTAGCTCCATCTTCTATGGCTTTTTGTAGTTCAATTAAATAGCTTTTGTAGTACTCAACTCTTGTGGTATCAACTAAAGCATTAGGCAGTGTGACATTGCCTGGTTGATCCATTCCTGCAAATTACACATAATTAAAATTAAATCTTAGTTATCCATGTGAATAATAATGATAATAATAATATTATAAGAGCCTTGAGAAGTCGAGTATTTTACCATTTTCTGATAAAAACATAGTTGGATTTCCGTATCGCTCTTTTATGTACATAATAGCTTTGTATAATCCCCACGGTATATTGTAAAGCCAGTCAGAATTGGCCTAAAATTTAAGAGATATAAATAAGTTAATAATACTTTAAAGATTATTAGCAATTTGATTTCCAAGTATGCAATCTATATAAACTTACCTTTGAACCTATTGGAACTCCACGACGATCATCTGCATATTTATATATTTTTTGTAAGTTACAAGTGAAACAAATTAAAACCTAAAATTAACTTTTTAAGGATACTAAAGAATCTTACAAGCAAATTTTCCTTGCCAATCATTTTGATAATCAACTGTAGCATTTGGAGGCTCTACTTGGATAAGGTTTGGGTTTGGGTTTGGTTTGGTATGAAAATTGGTGGGAAAATACAAATTTTGACCTCTAAAATTGGCGGGAGAAATTCAAATTCAAAATTTTTCGTTCAAATATTCGTTGAAATTGAATTTTTTTTAAGAAAATTGGCGGGAGAAATTCAAATTCAATAATTTTCTTTCAAAAATTTCAATTTCAACGAATATTTGAACGAAAAAATTTGAATTTGAATTTGAATTTCTCCCGCCAATTTTAGAGGTCAAAATTTGTATTTTCCCACCAATTTTAAGACCAAACCAAACTCAAACCTTGTCCAAGTGAAGCCTAATAAGTTGTATATTGATTAATACCAATATAGTGAAAGGAACCTTTGATCATTTCAACCTCGGTTAATGTGCATTTTGGTAGCCTATCTCCAACAATGTTTTGCATTGTCTTTGGGTATTCACCATATACCAAAGGATGCAGAAACCTACCAACCAAGAATTGAATGTCAAGTGAACATTCATACTAGAGATAGGAGATTGATGATTACAATTACTCACCATCCGATATGGAAGTCTCTCGCTCTTTGAGCTGCATAATTATCTAACTTTGACCTTGTGAGAGGTTCGTACCAAACAAAATCCAAAAGAATACCGAATTTACCCTTTTGTACCGCCTGCAAATATAAAATAAGAAGTCAATAAATACTCAAATGTTTTGGAAGCTAAATTTTGAATAACATGATAGAAATGTAAATTTTACTTGATACTTCAAACGATATCTCAAAGAAGCAGCTGCATGACACTTAATAAGATTATGAGAAATTATGTAAGGTTCGGTTGCAGAATCTCCTTTAGGGCAATCTCCAATAGCCTTAGAGCATCTCCCAGGTGCAAAAAACCCAGTATCATACCCAAGAGCAGCAACTACTACTCTAGGTTCATTCATCGAAAACCAATTTTTTACTCCGCATAATCGGCGAAATCTTTCCTGCAAAAAAAGAAATTAATTTTGATCAATATTCTCTATTAGAATGTGTAAGAAAGAAAGAAAAAGTTAGCAAAAGAAGTTTAGAGAACAATTTTAGACTTACACTACTTTCTCACTCAACCATCCTCCATATCTCTCTTGGAGTTTTAAGGGAAGATCATAATGGACGAGATTGGCATAAGGGGTGATGCCTACAGAAGATACTCCCTCCATTCCTTATTAATTGTCGTTTAGGAGATATCTAGGTATCCAAATTAATTGTCGTTTAAGGTTCTTTTATTAGTTGTCAATAATTTATTTCAATTATACCCTCAACATTTTCCTTTCTTTTCTTTATGATGTATTAGTGAGAGAGAAAGAGGGAAGGTGGGGTAATATTGGAAGTTTAGGTGGAAATGACAACTTCCTTAATTTTTTCAAATTGTCTAAAGAGTCTTATATTTAGGAATGGAGGGAGTAATATTTAAGAAGTGAGATTCTTATATACATTTAAATCATTTTTAAGGCCAAGTAAAGTTAAGACGCAACACGCACTACAAGAGTGAAGACTTTCAGTGACAACTATTTTGTGACCATATACCATTTTGTCACAAATAAGAGGTTTATTGTGACCAAATATTTTGTTGTCACTAGTGTATGTACAAATTGTGACAACTTACAAGTTTGCCACAATTGTAGTGTTAATGGTGACGATTTAAAGTCTTTAATAGTTAAGTTGTCACTATTACTATATTAATAGTGTCGTAATTTCTTTTATCACTAAAATTTGTCACTAATAGCATATACGCTCTGGCACTAAAGTTTTTTTTGCGGGGATGAAACTTAGGTGTGACCAAAAATGTTTTGCTCACTAGTATTCCATTTTATTGTGACAAAACGTTCTTTGTCACTCTACTTACGCAATTATGTGATGAAACTTTGTGACACTAAAGTTCAATTAGTTAGTGTTAGATGAATGTGGTGACAAATAAGAGGTTTATTGTGCCAAAACATGGATGGTCACTATTGTTTGTAATAGTGGTGAGATGACTTATTTGTTTGTTACTACCGCAAATTGTGACGATTAGTATTTTCCACAGTTAAGTTGTTATTATTAATGTATTATTAGTGTCCTATTAATAATGTTTTCATCATAATCAAATTAATTTTTTCTTCAATACTCATCGTATCAATAGTAATAGAATTTTCTTCAACGATTATTATATCTAAATCAGATTTATGTAAACGTACCAAATTATTATCAACTTTTGTACTATACAAAAAATTAGTTTTAGGACAAATGGTCTATCTTTCCGGACGAAAACGACTTCGTCACGAAAAATATGACATTTTTGAAGAAAACATCAAATCGCACAAAAAATTGGTTTCATCGTCATGAAATGTCGACCAATTGTCACGAAGACAAATTTTCATTACGATAAGTATGACTTTTGGTGAGGAAAATATTTTTGTCGTGAAAAGTTTCGTCCTAAAAAATAATTTTCTTTTATAATATATAGTTTGTATATGATTGAGTTATACTGTCTTTCTCCTCTCACGTTGAATGTATATTTCTTTTAAAATAAAAAAGAGAAATTGACATTGCAACAGAAACTAAGGGAAAGTATAAATATTTTTTGTGTAGTAAAAAAAAAATGAAAGAAGAGTATAAATATCCATGTATATATGCTATAATTTAGAATATAATTTTGGTTTTTATATTTTTTTAGTAATACATTAAATTTATTACTAAAAAACAGTATCCACATATAATAATTTTATTCATATTTTGATAGCAATTTCATACACAAATACATAAATTATGTTTCTGAATATGTTTTGAAAGAAAAATTAAATACATTGAGAAAAAGTAAATACATTGAGAAGAATATGAGAGTGTATTAATTTAATTTGATTAATGAAGAAAAAATGAAATAAAAATGAGAATTTTAAGTAAGTAGAGATTCAAAAAAAAAAAAACTCCGTTATAATAAATATAATATGAGGAACAACAATTATCAAATGATCAACTAGCTCAGTGGTCCACCGCATGACATACATGCAAGAGGTCTCAGTTCAATTCTTAACACCTTGAGAAGGGAGAGACTTTATTCTATGTTATTCAAAGGTGGTTTGACTTGGCGGCTCAGTTCTGGATTGGTAGCGATTCGGCTCAGCTCAGCTCTGCGAGGAGGGTACTGCTTGGCCGTAATAAATATACAAGTGACAAAAATTTGTGACTAAACTCGGTCGGCACTATTTCAAAAATAAATAGTTACGAAGTAGTTGTCACTAATATGAGTGACAAACATTTTGCCACTATTAACAAGTATTTTATGTCAACCAAGTCGTCACTAACAATATAATTATTGTGATGACTTAATTCGTTACAATTTATTTCTTTTTTGTGTCAAAACTATTGCCACACGTATTTATATTGTTGTGACCACATTTTTGTCACTTATTGTAGAGTTTTTTGTGTCGAGAATTTAGTCACAGAAGCATTGAGTAATTGTGACCAATCACAAAATGTCGTCACAATTTTATCAGTGACGGAGGTATTTGTGACGGCAAGTGACGACTTCAAAAAATGGTCACAAGCGATAATAGTTACGTAAAACTGATCTTACAGTGACGACTTTCGTGGTCACTAAATATCAATTTTCTTGTAGTGACGGTTTTACCTTTTTCAAGCATATAATCAATTAATCTATTGTAATAAGCGACTTCTTTTGGGCTAACTTTGCCACTTCCATCTATAGGTAAAACAAATTGACAAAACACATAAATTCCAAATCAAATTATACTTAAAAAATTAACAATTTTAAAGGCAGAAAAATTGAGCCATAAAAATTATCTTACCCGGAAATATTCTAGGCCATGAAATTGAATATCAATATGCCTCGAAGTTGAGCTTTGCCATGAGATCAATATCTTTCTATACACATATGAAACATATTCTAAAAAGTTACTCCCTCCATTCCTAAATATAAGACTCTTTAGACAATTTGAGAAAATTAAGGAAGTTGTTATTTTCACCTAAACTTCCAATATTATCCCCCACCCTCCCTCTCTCTCACTTCTTTGTCATAAAGAAAGGAAAATGTTGAGGGTATAATTGGAATAAATTGTTGACAACTAATAAAACAACTTTAAACGACAATTAATTCGGATACCTAGATATCTCCTAAACGACAATTAATAGGGAATGGAGGGAGTACTAATTAAAGCTTCTACTAATATTCATGTTAATTGTATTTCCACCATCTAATTTGCATAGAGTTCCGAATTATTCAATTAGAAAAAAAAAGATTGAAAACTTACCTTGTATAGGTGGTATTGATCAACACTAATTTCACCAGTGGCATTGTTTGGTTCCCGCCCTTTTTAAAAAAAAACAAATATTTGATCAAAATTTTTATGGTATGAGAAATCATTAGAGGAATAAAAAAGGATTATAAAAAAATAAAAATATATGGATTTAATTATTACCTGGGGCAGTGATGAATGCATCCCAGATGCTAGGACCACGCGGTCTTTACTATCCAAAAATATAATTCACTAAGGTCATTTTATATACACAACAATTCACTGGGGTCATTTATACATTTATTATCTAAATGGAGTAAAATATATCATATATAATTAATTTTTTTTTTCTTTCACTGTGGTTAGGGATGGCAATGGGGCAGATCGGATCGGATATCTGTCTGATCCGATCCGCTCCGCATTATCCAAATTCCGATCCGATCCGTGATCTGCTCCGGATCAAAATTTTATGATCCGCAATCCGCTCCGCACGGGGCTGATCTGATCCGCTCCGATCAGATCCGTTCAGTCCTATTTTTTTAAAAAAAAAAATCATTAATTTTACCATAAAAATCATTATTTTTTTTTTTTAAATTCATAAAAAAAAGCATCCAACAAGTATAATTAATAAATTTTATGCTAAATCAATTTTTAAACAAGTACAAATATTATATTAAAATGAAAATTAAACATAATTAAACCTAATAATAACAATATTATAATAATTTAATATATATGGGGCAAAACGGGGCGGACAAATAAGAGAAATATTATGGGGAATGAGTTATGTTCTATGTGCAAACAAAACGACTCTATTTATATTGGTAGAGGAAAGTAAGAATTGTGATGAAATTCTAAGAGAATCTTTTGTTTGTCTGGATTCTGTTTTTTCTTAATCACTGAAAGTTTTGGTTAGTTTGAAAGTTTAATGGATAAAGTTGTGTAAAGATAGAAAACTCACGCAGCAAGATATCTGTACATATTTTGGTTAATATAAGAGTCTAATTTGTCTTTCTCTGTTTTTTATATGGATTTGTTGATCATATTGAGTTAATATAAGAATATCCTTTTTTTTAAAAGAAAATTTCGATTTAGTTGGATATATTTATGTATTTTGCGTGGATCGATAGGATAGAGTTATAAAGTGTTATGTCACAATCAGAATAAAATGAAGAAGGTTTAGGAGGGAAAGGTAGTTAAATTAGTTAATTAAATGAAAGAGAGTCGAATTGGGGATTAGGGCTTTGATTTCAATTTAAAAGACTAACCCCTAAACGACGTCGTTCTATTTAAGTTATCTTTAAATTACTTAAACACCAAAACAGTGTAATATTGGGACAAGCTCAATTTGGAAACCTCAGCAGCTCAAATTGGAAAGATAAAGAAGAGCAATCACTCGATTGCTCAAGAAGGAAAGAATGAGATCATCTCCACTGTTCATCCACTGACATTGTTAGCAAGAAGTGACATGGAGGGGCAGGATCTTCATGGGAACCTGAACCCTAGCTATAAAAGGGTGAGACTGAGCTGGGAGGAAGATATTCAGAAAAATATCCCCAAAGTGGCAGCAACCATTGATCATTTCTTGTGAGTTCTTCTAATCCCCCTTGTCTCTTTCACTCTATTTCTCCCTCAGACTTTCCCTTTCTGTTACTAAGTAAAGTGTTGCTGTTGCAGGATTCATGGTGGACTTTGCAACTTTGGGTTCACATTAGAGTTTGTCCCTTTTTCTTTATCAGTACTTAGCTTCAGTTTTGATCATTTCTTTATGCTTTAAGGACTGTGATCCTCTGGTTAATGGTAATAGATAGATATTGGTGATAAGCAGTTGATTTGAGAACTCATTGTTATCAAGCAATCTATTGAATATATTATCTATTGCCTATTTATGTTTGTTTGGTGACTTGAGGCTCAAAGTCTCTTAGCTGTTTATCTGTTTAGATTGGGTCTTGTCTTGTGAATCCCTTGGGATATCGCATGTTACTAGTTGAATAAAATTCCTTCTTCCCTCAAAAAATAAAATTCCTCCTAAAATTATAGTCTTTGTAGGTGTGTTTCATGGATAAAGTCGTAGAGAGGTAAAAAATTATATTTGTACATATTTCGGTTAGTATATGAGTTTAATTTGGGGCAGTGATAATGCCAGAGTAAATATCCTCATGCAAGAGCAATTTATTTGCATGTGACAAAATTGCTCCTCTAACAAATCAATTAGTAAATCTTTTAATTATCTGTACTATTTTTTCTCACCCCTGATTTATTTCTCCCATCTGATTTTTTTCTTCTCTCTCCTCCTTCCATTATTCCCTCTAATCTTGAGTGTTTTTTTTTATCTTCTTTCCTTATTATTCTCTCAGCCTTCTACCAAATGAGTATCAATACAAATAATAATAACTATAAAGTAGATAGTTAATTCAACTCCATTAAAAAAGCTTCAGATTCTTCATCAAATTATTAACAAACAAGTAAGAAGATAGTTGTATCTGATATGATAAAACAAACAGGTATAATACGTATTTAATCTTCTTTTATAAGAAAATATTTGCACCATTTATGATCATCTTAAAAGGATGATTACCAACAGAAAAAATTATATATGTTACAAATTCATAAAAGAATCAAATAAATTGTATTATTTTATTATTGATGTTTTATTACCATACACAGCGAATAATAGGAAAGGAAAGAAGGAGAGATAAGATAAAAAAATCAGTCAAGATTAGAGAGAATAATGGAAGGAAGAGAGAGAAGGAAAAAAAAATCAGACTGGGGAAAGAAATCAGGGGTGAGAAAAAATAGTAAAGATAATTAAAAGATTTACTAATTGATATGTTAGAGAGGCAATTTTATCACATGCAAATCAATTGCTCTTACAAGATGATATTTACTCGGGCATTATCACTGCCCTTTAATTTGTCCTTGTCTGTTTTCTATATGGATTTGTTGATAATATTTTGTTAATATAAGAATATCCCTTTTTTTTTAAAAAAAAAAAAAAATCGATTTAGTTGGATTTATGTATTTATTTTGTGTGGATAGAAAGGATAGAGGTATAAAGTGTTACTAGTTGAATAAAATTCCTTCTTCCCTCAATAAAATAAAATAAATAAATAAAATTCCGCCTAAAATTATAGTATTTCATAGAAGTATGACAAGTGGTAGGGCTCATCTGATGCTTTTTGGGCGCCTACTGCTAATGTTCAACTCGCGGTGATATTTATAATCATTTGTTTGACGGCTAATCATTTAAATAAGTGACTAGTTCTTAAATTTAGATAATAATTATTCTGTTACTATTGATTTGAAGAAAATTAACGTTCAAGATTGTATCAATATATGTTTAGAAGAATAAGTTTTTATATAGTAACAGGCAATATTGATTCTATATGAAGAGTGAAAATAGTAAAGAAAGCTAGCAGAGTATAAGCATAATATGCATACACAACAGTTTAATTGATTTAAAATGGTGTTTTACAAGAGTTCATTTTTCGCAGAAATACTATCAGTTACTACTAAAGAAGGGCAAGTTTTCCATTTCATTTTGCATCCTTAGGTTTAAAGCACCCGATATCCCTTGCGCTCGCAAAGTCTGACTCTTTTTTCGAGAAAATTATAACATAGTTACTCAGTAAGCATCCTTTATTAGGGCAAAAAAGAATTTGTTTCTTTTATGTGTCATGTTCTTGATCTCAATGAATGAATGATTGTCACGTGTTTATTTTTCTGTAAGAGTTCTACTATTCTTTTTAGATTATAAATTTTTTAATTAAAAAAAATAACCCATACCAATTTCTTATTAGTGGCATAGGGAACAGAACACATAACGAGAACAGAAATTCCTACGGATTATTAGACACTAGAGTATGACTTTCTTGAGGAATATGGAGATCAACTTCATCATGTTTATGTCTTGTTCTATCACTCCCTTCTATCCATTTCTTGAGCTTTTGAATGAACTTTCTTCTTTTTGAATGAGAATGAGGAGCATTAGTAGTTGGGAATCCTAAGTAAGAATCACCATTTCCAAAATGGCCAATTTCCCCAAAATGCAATTCCATCTGATCTTTCTCTGCCTCTTTTTTATCTTGATCTTCTTGATTTCTTCCAAGTAACTCATGCCTTAAGCCTTCATTGCACCATCTTAGGTATATCAATTCTTTCATATCATTAGCCCTTTCCTTCTCAACTTGTTCTAACTTACTTATTACCTTGCCATACTCTGCTATGGTTGCCTCTTCAGCTTCTTTCTGCAAAACAAGTCATCTTGTCAATAGATTGATAAAAAAATTGGGAAACAAGGAATCCATTTTTAAAACCAATTGGAAAATGACAATTAATGTTGGACTTTGAAGCAAAGCAAATAATAATGGCACGACTCTTCTAACTAAAGAGTTCATTATATTTTGCCCTTCTCTCGAGAGAAAATTGTCTATCTTCATAAATATTCTTACCATTATGAATTCACAATGTGAACATTTTTCTAATTTTGGGTGTGCTTGGATAAGGTTTAGTTTGGGTTTGGGTTTAGTTTGGTCTCACTTTTGGCGACAAATGCTCAAAATTTGGCCTATAAAACAGGTGGGAGCAATTCAAATTCAAATTTTTTTTCTTCAAATAATCGTTCAATTCCGATTCCAAATTTTGGCCTCTAAAATTGTCGGGAAATGTTCAAATTCTAAATTTTTGAGGTCATAATTTGAAATTGGACGATTTTTTGAAGAAAAAAATTTGAATTTGAATTTCTCCCGCCTACTGTAGAGGCCAAATTTTGAGCATTTCCCACAAAAAATGAGACAAAACCAAACCCAAACCCAAACCAAATCTTATCCAAGCACACCCTTTATATACGTGTGGTGAATTATAAGTGGTTAGAGAAGAGCATGTATAAGAAAATACGATTTTTTGCCCTCCCCTCCACGCCTTCCATCTAATTTTGTGCCTTGCGCTTGCTAACATGCCAATGATTCAAATATTTAACCTCACAAAATCAAACATTATGGGTTGACTATCAACATCTCATAATACACCCAAAATATAACAAGTTCTACGTTCTCAGTAAAATTCAAATTCGTAATATTCAAAGACTTAACCATTAGATGCCCATATGTATACTCATTATGCTAATATGAAGCATAGTGTGAAGTTGAATATGTGAACCTTAGATGAAGAAACCTTATTTGCAATCTCTATCTTGTTCAACAACTCATTCTTCTCCATTTCCTTTGCATTCAAATCCATTTTCATTTCCTCAATTTCTTCCTCCATTTTTCTTATGACAACATTATTATTATCCCTTTTCTCCAACTCCTCATAATTTCTTGAAATTTCTTCTTCCTTAGCCTCAATCTCCAAACACTTTTCCTTAATCAAACAAGAATTTTCTCTACTTTCCCTCAAAAGCTTCCTTTGTAGCAACCCATTTTCTGATCTTGAAATTTCAAGAATTTCAATTACCTTAAAATAATCAAACACCATATTTTCAAACCTCTGCCTCTCTTCTTCCAACATTAAAATTTCCCTCTCCAAGAACTCAACTTTAGATATCTCCTCCATAAGCACCAATTTTTGATTTCTCATATCATTGTAACGAAGAAATCGCCTTTCTAACTCTAATTCCATCTCTTGGATCTCATGAACCCTGATTCTTAAACCCAATATTTCTTCCTCTAATTCAAGATCTGAGGAAGACCCTTCATTTGTATGATTCTCATGAAAATTTTCTTGATTTTCTGCAGCTGAATTTGTTAGAATTGGACTTTTTCTTGTTGAAATTCTTGCTAAAATAAAGCCAGCTATTGAAATGACAAGGGGAATTCCAGCTTTGAGGAGGACTGGTTTCATGATTTGCACTTTTGAGTTTATGTTTATTTCCATTTTTGTATGCCAAAATCTACCAAGTACATGATTTTTGAGGTCTCCTTAGGACTAGAAAGTTGAGAGAAAATAAGGATATTGAAATGGGGATTGAAATGTTAATTTGATTATGTGATATTATTATTTTGATGCTATTTCATTTAAATGGTTCATATATGCTCTGGTTTCTTGAAGATTCTTTGCCTTTGTGTTTGCTTTAAGCTATCTTTCATTCTGTCCAAAAAGAGAAGGATAAAGTTCAGGAAAATTCTGATATGGATTAAGTTAATCTGAACTTTTTTGGTTCAAAATTAGTCACGTTTTCATATAATTGTATTTTTTCTCATTATGTAGTGGTTAGTTTTGAATTTCAAGGTCCAATGAACCTAGCAGAACTATCCAAAAGTTCGGGATCTTGCGTCATTATTTTGAGACTAATTCAAATTTGGTATTGAAAAGTGTTTTCGAATTTGATTCTTATTTGAAAGTTTGTAAATTATACATATATGACACCGATAACTATAATAAAAAATTGAGACTAACTCCACTAAAAAAAATTCGAATTCTCGCATGACATTATAAACCGTTACCATTTTATCCAAGTTCGGAGTTAAAAAGAAAACTTTTTTTTGGGGTTTAGAGAATTGGTGTCTTTTGCTTTTTGAGTACTCAATGGTGCATCAAGCAATGAGGCATGAATTCCTCTGCTTCGGGGTTTCCTTCATTATTCCTTTAGAATCTAATGCCTTTTAAGATTGTACGTGTTTACTATTGTTGAATTTCCACCATTCCATGCATGTGGTAAATCAGTTCTATGTGAAACAGTTTTTTCCAATATATACGAAATACTTTAAAATTTGTGTTTTGAGATTCAAAATAGGTGTTCGGAGGTTTAAAACAGGTGTTCTAAATCTTAGAATAGGTGTTCCGCATGGTAAAAATAGAACAAGTGTTTTGAGTCTCAGAACATGTGTTCATTTTAAATCAATTTTAACCGTCAAAATTTTAATCCAACGGACGAGATAAGTTCCCCACGTGCGGAATTTACCCCGTTACGCGCGGTAAAAATAGAACCAGTCTGGCTCCTATGCGGAACAGGGTTTTTTCAGTATATACGGAACATCTCAAAATATGTGTTTTTAACTTAAAATCAAGACTTTTTTGCCTAAAAATATGTGTTCGCGCGGACATCTAAAAATCAGAATAGATGTTTTTTTAAATCAATTTTAACAGTCAAAAAGTTAATCCAACGGATGAAAAAAATTATGCACGTGCGAAATTTTTTTCGTTCGCACTGGAGCCGTGGTGAAACAGAACAAGTGTTTTGAGTCTCAGAACATGAGCTCATTTAAAATTAATTTTAATCGTCAAAATTTTAATTTAACGGGCGAGATCAATTCCGCACGTGCGGGATTTACCCTGTGCCACACTGTGTTGATAAATGAGGTAATAGTTAGAGGAATAATGTAGTCCTATTGGTCCTTTTTCTCATTCATATTTGTCCTCATACTATTTTTTATGAAATATTCGACCATCTTCATTTTTCTCGAATTTTTTGGTATATTAATAAAGTAGTCCTAAAGTTCTATCTTTCAGGGAAAAAATTGAATAAGGCACTCGAGAAATCTCTAATATAATTTAGAGGTGGAAGTTTTAGGTCCAATTTGAATCAGTTTTTTATTGAAAATTCTTCTAACTCTTTTTTGTATGTCCCACTGTTTCTCTTATAAAAACCACCTTATAGTCCACAAAAAAATAATTTTTTTCACTCAAATAAAAAACCTATCCAAATTTAGACGTACAAACTCAAAAGGTGCCAATATCTCACTTTTATCTTGCACCGAGTTAGTAGCCATACTAACATAAATTAACCGAAGTAAAAGAATTTGGTACCCCTTAAACAAGATTTAGGGTTTGAATATTGTAATTAGAAAAAAAAATCAATTATAAACTTTGAAAAGAATTTGATTGAAAGAAAAAAATATAAAAGATAAAAGAATTCGATTGAAAGAAAAAACTATATTAATCATGAATTGTAAAATATAAAAGATATTTGTTTTGGAGTAATTTTATTAGAGAAGGTTCAATTCCGATTTTAATTGACAGAATATATCTTTGTGGGTTTAGGCCTTAAGGGTCGAGAATAAGTAATTAAGTTTTGGGAAAATTCTAATACAAGGATCGGTTCCACAACCATCTCACATGATTTGAGTCGTGATCTACTTTGCAGGTAGGCTCTACCACAACTTATGTGAGATAATTGTGGGGCCAGTCTCACAAGGACTGGTCAATAGCAAAGTGGCCCTATGTTTTGGGCTTAACATTATTCGTGAAAGAAGAAGGTATTGGGCCTTCGCATTTGACCATTAATAATCAATTTGATAAACTGTTTAAATTATGATAAAATTGTAAATAATTTATAAAATTATTGTAATTAATACGTCGAAAACTTTAGAAATACAGGGATGGATTTGACGGCAAATAGATGTATCCATAGTGCGAAAAAAGTCAAAAACCTTGTCACACCACCAGATCCGGGCTAACGAGTCTATTCTTTCATCTGCAATAAAACTATCAAGAAGGTGGTAGTTACAATTTGTTGGTTTCTTTACTTCTCATTCCAGCTGAAAGACAAACCTGGATAAACTATTCCAATTGTTGGAGAAACCAGTCAGCACTAGTAAAGAAATAAATAATATTTTTATTAATATATTCCTTCTAATTAGTCCGCAGACAGTCCGTAATCCGCACGAAATGGACTCAAAAATAAAAATTCATTTAACTGTGGGTATTTTGTGCCCATATCCATTTGGACTTGGACTTCGCGGACCGGACCCGGATTAATCTGTAGATTAGTCCGCGAAATTAAATTATAAAAACGGATCCGGACTTTACGGACCAAAACCGAACTTATCCCCGGTTTAGTACCCAATATACACATATATTATTTGTTTTATGTTTTAATTTTTATATATCAAAGTTTGAATCTTTGATATTTATTAATATTGTAACTACTATCAAATTTCAAAGATTTTAGATTTCCAACCCTAAAATCTATATAAAATCCAGGCAAAATCGTAAATTTCGTCATTCAACATTTTACGACTTGCATGTTGGGTCCTTCCGTGTGTTTTTTGGCTAGTCAACATAAATCCCAATATATCAAGGGCATTTTTGGTATTTCAAATATCCATCCTCCCCTACCCATCTTCATGAAGCTGAAACTGCAATATTCATCTTCTCCGGTCATCTTCTACGGTGACCACACCTTTCTCCTGCGACAATATGTAAAATTTTCAAGAAATCATAAAAAACAACCCATTTACATTTCTATTTGATGAAATTTGATGAAAATTTCATGAAAATTTCATGAAACCTATACCATTTTCATGATTAAAAAACAACCCATTTCCATTTAATGAGATCCTTCACCAATTTTTTTTCTTAAACCCATCTCAAGAACACCCAAAATACAACAAACTAACTCATTTCAAAACCTAATATTTTTTTTTTCCTTATTAAATGAATGAGAGTGGGCTGATTTTTTGGCTTCCATTATCTTCATCTTCTCCGAGAATGGAAGCCAAAAAATCAGCCCACTCTCATTCATTTAATAAAGAAAAAAAAAATTATTGGGTTTTGAAATGGGTTAGTTTGTTGTATTTTGGGTGTTCTTGAGATGGATTTAAGAAAAAAAATTGGTGAAGGGTCTCTTTAAATGGAAATGGGTTGTTTTTTATGATTTCTTGAAAATTTTACATATTGTCGCCGGAGAAAGGTGTGGTGACCGGAGAAGATGAAGATTGTAGTTTCAGCTTCATGAAGATGAGTAGGGGAGGATGGATATTTGAAATACCAAAAATGCCCTTGATATATTTGGGATTTATGTTGACTAACTGTTGACTAGCCAAAAAACACAGGGAAGGACCCAACATGCAAGTCGTAAAATGTTCATGTACCCAACAAGGAAAAAAAAAATAGAAAAAGGATCCAACGTGCAAGTCGTAAAATGTTTAAGGACGAAATTTACGATTCTGCCTAAAATTCAAATCCTATTTTCTCCTTACTCTCTTCCCTGTTTCTCGACTTTGCGCCTCTCTCTCTCTCTCTCTTAACCTTTGATCTCTTTTTTTTTGAGTGGAGGATGATCTTTTTTTTTTTTTTGGTGTGTTTGCATGATTTGTTTTATTAGTTTATCATAACATAAGCTGTTTGTGTCATGATTTATTAATCTTAAGTTTTTTTTTATATATTTCCTATTAAAATTGTCAAAAAAGGAGAAAGTCTGCTGACCGATTTATAATCCGTGAACTATAAGCGTACTGGGTATTAACTTACCATTTTGAGGTCCGCAAAAATAGATTAAGTCAGATCCGATCTATTTAAAGTGAGTCCGTTACGGATTTGGATCGGACCGGTCCGTTTGACAGTGCTACTTCTAATACCCATAAATTAAGCAGTAAGCAAAGCACACCATATATGAATTAATATTGTCATTATAGTTCCATTCCAGACAAATCCATTACTAATCTCTCTGTCTCTATCTCGTGCTCGAATGTCCAAAAACGTATTTTACAAGTAAGTCTATAAAAATGCACACACAATCTTTCGTGACACTCTGTAATATTTTTTATTATAGTTATTTTTACATTTAAAATATATCAATTTTATTTTTAAAATTTATTTATCTTAATTTAGGTTACATAAATATTATAGAGAGTGACACATGAAATAAATAGACTATCCAAACCGATAAAAATGAAACAGAGGAAGTCCAACATTTGTTCCTGAAAATTTCCAGCCATACAAGAGGAAAATAAATTACTCAAAACAAAAAAAAGAGAGAAAAGTGTGTTTTTAAATGATTATTTTATTTTAAGATGAGACACTGATATAATGGTTAATACTAAAACAAATCTGATAAATAAAAGGTGTATTTGAATTGAATTTGAAACTCAGATTGAAATTCAATATCTCTTTGAATTAAATCACGAGAATTTAATTTGAATTTGAAATTTGTTTGAAATTAAAATTAATAATTCCAATCAGACTCAGAAGTCACTATAGAGACGTCGGCAAGTGGTCAAACGTTTTTCAGAAAGAAAACGTTTTAATATTCACTTGTGAGCTGCGAAAAGCGGAAACGCGTTTTCCACTATACTGGCGGGCGGCTTCAGTTGTTGTATCCTATCGCATGCTAATCTTACTGCCTGTGCCAGTTACATGTTTTGTATGTTGATGTGAAATTAACATAAAAATGGGTTTTTTTTTTTTTTTTTTTTTGAGAGTCCGAAGGAGATTGCCCTCGAAGGGGAAGAGCGGAGAGTACCCTAGATAGGGAAGATTGAAGCATGCCCCATGTCTGAGGAGGGAAAATAAGCCTCATAAAAATGGGTTAATAAATTGAAAATCACACTTCTTTTTTCGCATGCATTTTGATCCGGTTGAAACATAAATAACATGTATTCAAACACTCAATTTTTTGATTAAAAGATTTTAATCCTGACCACTTGATTAAAAATTCATTGGCAAAATTATTCATTATTTGATTATGATTAATAACTATCCTCCTATCAACGAGTGATAATTGGGAATTTTTTATATATAAAAAAAAGGAAGAATTTCTCCACACAAAGTTATGTGAATGCTAATTCTAAAAGCTTATGTCAATATTGATCACTCATCATATTATCATTGATCTATGTCTAAACATTTTCAGAATAAAAGAAACCCTCTTAATCGATATACTTAAATGTTTGTCTCTAAATTTCTCGAACCCAAAAATAAATTTTAAAGGTATGAATTGTAAACTTTTCAGTACATCTACATATGTCAAAAACCATACCATCAACAATGGCTCAACAAAGAAGCAAATATTTGGTTTTCCAAACGATCCCATGTTGCCATCCATAATAAAATTGAGTTACAAACGAGAACAATTTTGCTAGAAAAAAGTTAGTTTTGCCAAATCATATTTTTTTTAGTAACTTAATTAAAATTTCAGCAATTTTCGATCATTATTAACATTATTTGTCTCAAAATGTGTTCCAAAAGGATTGATTTGAGAAATATTTATGTATAGCTAATTTTTGACTGAAAATCTATATGACAGTTAATTTCGAAATGATGACATGCATATTTTTCTTTTTTTTTGGACACATTTTTTTCAAAAATATTCATTAGAGCTTCCGAAAACTTACTAAAAAATTCTTATATTAAAAATAAAACACTAACAATCTTCCTACAACCTTAAATCATTTTTTTTAGCGACCCGTACTAATTCATTGAATCTAATAGACACCTTAACCTATTTGACAAAATTGCGTAAGATCAAAAGTGCGGTATTATTATTTTTTCATAAAAAGAAAAAAACAGTGTCGTATTATTATTCTCATATACACATCCGTGACCGACCCGTAACCCAAACATCCACTAGCAATCAAAACCCTCTCTCCCTTAAATATCTTTAGGCCGTTAGCCCATGCTTATTCACCCGCCATCAGACTCTCAGAACGCCACCCCTAACCTATCTATACATACAACTCTGTATATCTATATCAATGGAGGTTCTCCACCTTGTATCCGCCCAATCACTACCGCTCCTCCGTCATAAATTATCCTCCACCGGTACTTACGGCGGCAATGACACTATTAAAACCGTATTTACGTTCAATCATAATAATCGTCATGGACCGTTTACTATTCACGCCACGATGTCAAAGTCGACGCCGACCGTTGATAATCCGTTGAAACCTCATCTAGTATCACCGGAGCAACCGCAGACGGCGGCGCCTTTTTCGAAAGGTACGGCGGCTCAATCTGTGCCGTCGTTGATACTGTCTCCGTCGTCTCTGCAGTGCGAGCCAGGGTATTTGATTCCGAATAATTCGGTTGGAGAGGATAATGGTGCGATTAGGGAAGGTGCATTGAGTGCGATGGAGTATTTGACGAATATTTTGTCGTCTAAGGTGTATGACGTGGCGTACGAATCTCCATTGCAGCTCGCTACTAAGCTCTCCGGGAGGTTGGGTGTCAATGTCTGGCTCAAGCGTGAGGATTTACAGCCTGTATGTTTTTTTATTCTTGTTTAATTTTGTGCATAATTATTTGCTAAAGATATTGGAGCTTTGAAGAGATTTTGGGTGATTATTATTTGAAATGAGCATAATAATTTTGACACGATAAATTTTCCTTCTGCATTTTAGACTTTGAATTTGTTGTAATTAAAGATGGAAAGTTTAGGTATTTGCTAAATGTAACTTTTTTGGAGTTTTTTTATTCAGATTCTTGTTCAGTTGGCATTTAGGATCTGATCGCATACTGTTTTTACAAGGTCTAGCTGTAAAATTTGTTTCTTTTACATAAAAGTATTCCTTGTCTGGTTTGAAATTCTAGTTTATCTTATGCTAAAGATGGAACTTTTTATCTTTGATGAGTGTATATTTTGGAGATTTTCTCCGAGTCACCCGCTGATTTTAGAAAGCAAGTTTCTTTTAAATACATTCCTCTAACTTGTAAGATGGAGAATTTTTTATTTCCAACATGATTACAGCAAGTTGTTTATTCTCTTTCTGATTTATGACATGATAGTCTGCAATTTCTATTTTGTTAGCTTATCAGCTGATATCTGTTCGTGTAATTGTTTCTTGCTGCAAGTTCACAATTATTGTAAAATTGATAAAGTTTGTCTATGTTTATATGACCTCGCACATATTTATCAGGTATTCTCGTTCAAGCTTAGAGGAGCCTATAATATGATGGCTAAACTTCCAAAAGAGCAGCTTAAAAGAGGTGTTATCTGCTCTTCAGCTGGAAATCATGCACAAGGGGTTGCATTATCTGCACAGAGACTGGGTTGTGATGCTGTGATTGTTATGCCCGTTACTACACCTGAGATCAAGGTGAGGATTCATTAAAGTTTCCTCTTCCAGTTACAAATTTTCTGTTTAATGTATTAAAACTTAGAGACATAAAACATGTTTGTTCTTAGTGGAGGTCTGTTGAGCGATTAGGCGCGACAGTTGTCCTGATTGGGGACTCGTATGATGAAGCACAAGCGTATGCTAAAAAGAGAGCTGAAGATGAGGGCCGCACATTCATCCCTCCTTTTGATCACCCAGATGTCATCATTGGGCAAGGAACTGTTGGAATGGAAATTGTCAGGCAAATGCAAAGCCCAATACATGCAATATTTGTGCCTGTTGGGGGTGGTGGGCTTATAGCTGGTATTGCTGCCTATGTTAAAAGGGTTACTCCACATGTAAAGATTATTGGAGTGGAGCCTTTTGATGCAAATGCTATGGCCTTGTCTTTACATCATGGTCAGAGAGTGTTGCTAGATCAAGTGGGAGGCTTTGCAGATGGTGTAGCCGTAAAAGTCGTTGGTGAAGAGACATTCCACTTGTGTAGGGAACTGGTTGATGGTGTAGTTCTCGTTAGCCGTGATGCTATTTGTGCATCAATAAAGGTTGGCCCCCATTTCTTATTTTATTCTTGTTTTCATGAATGATTATATGCTTTATTTGTTTGAACCATTACCTTGCGTAAGTGATGTTTTCTAGTAAATTCCTGGGAGTGGAGAAGATTAGATTAGCATGTCATGAAACCATTTCCGTCTCTGTTTTATCTTTTTTCAGAAGTTCAAAATTTCAAGAAACTTGATAAATTACTTGGAAAATGTTACTCCAGATGACATGTTTCGAGTTTCCAAAAACTGAATTATTTCCCAAAACTGCTTTACAAAGAACATTTACAAAAGTCGAGGAGAAGAAACAACCAAATGCAGTTGCTGATATCCCTGTTATCTTTGTCTACTAAAAAGGCCATAAGTCAAACTTCTAGAAAAGAAAAAACTATTGATATAACAGCCACTTTCTAGTACTATTTAATCCTTGGTATATCTTTAGGAGGAGTGGTAAATAAGATCCCAGCTTTATTTCATCGCAGATCTGAGTCTCTGGTAACTTATTTTAGCTACTGTCACAGGACATGTTTGAGGAGAAAAGGAGCATTTTAGAACCAGCAGGGGCACTAGCACTTGCAGGAGCAGAAGCATACTGCAAATACTATGGAATCAAAAGTGAAAATGTTGTCGCAATAACAAGTGGAGCAAACATGAATTTTGACCGTTTGAGATTAGTAACTGAACTTGCAGACGTGGGTAGACAGAAGGAAGCTGTCCTTGCTACTTTCTTGCCAGAGGAACCAGGCAGCTTCAAAAGATACTGTGAACTTGTGTGTCATTTTTTCCTATGCATTCTTTTAGATCTTCGACCTATGTAAGTTTGTTAATTTACTATCTTCTGATTTGCAGGTTGGACCAATGAATATCACAGAATTTAAGTACAGATATAATCCGCATAAAGAAGAAGCTCTAGTATTATACAGGTAAGCAAGTTCCTTTATTTTTTTCTCCTTTTACAATTAAGTAAATGCTAACTCTGTAATTTGAGATATTATCCATCCAGTCTATCTTGTTTCTGTTTTGTTCCTCGGTGTCAAGTCATTCTACAAAGAGGAACAGTTTCAGAAAAAAGAGCTAATCATACAAATCACCTATCTTTTCCTTTTATTACAGTGTTGGTCTTCACACAAAAGACGAACTGGAAGCAATGGTGGATAGAATGGAATCATCTCATCTTCAGACCATTAATCTTACAGATAATGACTTGGTCAAAGATCATCTAAGACATTTGGTATTTTTTTTTCTGAATTTCCCTTGTCATTTTATATACAGGAACTGATAAATCTTGCTGGAAAGTGGTTAAACATGGATAGTAGATTACTGCTAGATTGTGTTAAGAAGAAGAAATCCATCTATTTGAAGATTTGTGGTTGATAATCATTGAGATTCTGAGAAAGAAGCAAAACGTTTGAGGGAATTTTATTATTTATTGGAGGGAAAGAGAGGGTGGAGTTAATGAAAGCCTTATCTTCAAGATTTATCGAGTCTTAGAAGAGCATTGATAAACTTTTGATGTATCATCTTCTGATATAGTTTTGGGCATCTTTCAGATGGGGGGTCGATCAGATGTTCAGAATGAGGTTCTTTGTCAGTTTTGTTTTCCTGAACGGCAAGGTGCTTTAATGAAATTTTTGGATGCTATCAGTCCACGCTGGAATATAAGTTTGTTCCACTACCGAGGACAGGTTGAGATCTCCGAATATTTGTTTCACGATTTCTATCAATGTGCACGACAATACTTTATTTGCTAACACCTTCCTCCCGATCTAATTTTACTCATTTCTTTTTGTTATTACTTCTAAAGGGAGAAACTGGTGCAAATGTGTTAGTTGGCATCCAAGTTTCACAGACAGAAATGGAAGAGTTCAGATATCGTGCCAACAGTCTTTCCGGATACAAGTTCTACGAGGTGGAGGAAAGTAACGAGGCATTCCGCCTCCTAATGCAGTGAAATGGATCTTCTTTGATGTATTAGACAACAATTTTTTTTTTCCAATGATGGTTGCAGATTGCTCCTCTGACTAGACCCGATCATAGATTTCGATCTTCATCTGATTTGAGGGACAGACTACAGACCTCGAATCCTCGGCATCATCTCCATTTTCGCTTGAGGTAGTTCCATCAATTTGTTGCTCGTTCAATTCTCCTGCATTTTTGTCCTTCTCCGGGCATTGTCTATGATAAGATTGAGGGCTTGCCTCGTCTGATGTCAACGGAAGTTGATTCTCTGGGTTGTATTAACAAATAAATTAAATGAATGTAGTCACTATGTAGACGTGGTATAAGCAGCTGAGGTAGCAAATGGCTGTTTTGCCATGCAGAAGTAATAAGTATTTAATATTTTGATTGCCAACATCCACCAGAGTATTTGAAAATATGCCCACCAGAGTATTTGAAAATATGGTGTGACATTCGATCGAACTCCATTTCCTAATTTAAAAAAATAATAATATTTAGATTAAAGCCCTTAGTTGAAATGTAAGTTTTACACGTAATGTGATTTGCATATTGTTCTAGTGGTGTGATCTAGTAGTAATCCATGGCTGCTCTTTCTGCTGGGCTGTAATCTTTGGTTACTAATAATCTCTGTCAATCTTGATGGTAATGACTAGTGAGTTCTTAGTTTCGTAAGTTATTTATCAATTAACAGAGATAGCACGTTGAATTGATCAATTATTTTTTATTCAACTAAAGAAAATTTAACAATTTGAATTATTACGCGCGAAGAAGCCATATAATTTATGATGTTAAAAGTTCAAAACTCCTTATTTAGATAGTTAATACTTAAAAGTCTAAAACTTTGGCCTCAACTAATATTGTACAACATGAGCTAAATGATACTCCCTCCATTCCCTATTAATTGTCGTTTAGGAGATATCTAGGTATCCAAATTAATTGTCGTTTAAGGTTCTTTTATTAGTTGTCAACAATTTATTTCAATTATACCCTCAACATTTTCCTTTCTTTTCTTTATGATGTATTAGTGAGTGAGAGGGAATGTGGGGTAATATTGTAAGTTTAGGTGAAAATGATAACTTCCTTAATTTTCTCAAATTGTCTAAAGAGTCTTATATTTAGGAATGGAGGGAGTATTTGGCTAACCATATGTCCTAATAGAGACAAATCCTCTACTGTTTGTTGGACCTGATTAACTAGCGTTTGACAGTCACTTTCGATGAATAGCGGCCGATATCCCAGATTCATGACAAGCCGAAGTCCCTCAAGTAGAGCCTTTGCTTCAGCGTATTCAGGACTGGGGGAGTTGGGGGCAATTTTTGCAGCCCCTGCGACAAATGATCCTTCATGGTTCCTGATGATGAATCTCATTCCTCTAGGAGTCCTATTACAATAGAAATAGATGATTGCATAGAGAGTCTCAATATTTCCATAATTCTATAGGAATTAGTTTTCCTAGTTGGTATGAATTACTACCTTCTGAGGAGATATTACAGGATTGCATGTATCCTAGATGATAAGGCTTAAAGAAACTAAAGAGGGATAACCTCAGTAGAATCCGAGAGAAGAAAAGAAAAATTCCTTAAGGAGTGTTCTTTAGACCCTTTAGTTGTTTCTATTTCCATTAAAGTGTTATCAACAAAAAAAAACAGAAATAATGTTCTAACAAATATTTTTCACTTTTACCTCTTATTTACCGTCTGTAAATGAGGAAATAGTCTTTTTCGCCCACCAACTATATGTAAGGGAGGGGTCAATTGTAAAAAGGAAAAAACATTTAAGTACTCAATTGATACAATAAGAGTTTTAGGGGTTATATAAAATTAATTCTAATTATATATTTTTTGGACTTATTTTGCCCCTCTGGACCGCTCCATAACCGCCGGATTCTAACGATTTTGGACTCACGTAAATAGTACTTGCGCAAGATCAGATTCAGAAATATTTTTTGAACAAAATTAGAACTTGACAAAAAGATCTATTTCCTCCACTTTAAACCAAAAGGAGAGTGTTTGAGTAAATTAATACAAGTCCCTTTTTTTTATCTTTTAAATGTATTTAAGATGGTCAAGCAGTCTGATTCCAAAATGTTGTACAGACTAACTTTAGGATGGCTTCACAAGTGATTGAAATGTGACTGTCAACTACTTCAGACTCTAAGAATCTGGAGTAATGCAGGCATTAAAGTATTTCAGAGAGTAAAGTTGGAGTAGTTTTATCTTGGTTAGTGAGCAAGTTCAAAACTTACATCCAGACCCCCAGTAAGTATAATACACATAGACCAAAATGACAATTCACATAAAAAAGAATTGATTTTTTATCATACTTGTATGCATTTATTAGTCTGAATATAAATTTTAAACTTAGTCAATAACCAAAATAAAATTTATCGTAAAGCTGGGCTCATGGCGGATCAACTTTCAAAGGAAGGCAAGTGTGTCTGCTTTATTCGGTCATTAGTTTGGTCAATCAATGCTCCAAACCATCTCACTTCAATTGCAAATGCAAAGAGATAATCACAAAAAATCTCATAGTATAGGATTGGCATGGCATCTATATAGATCATCATTAAGTATATTCATGTACTTCTTGTGGTTAAGTTCAAAGTCACCGACTTATGAGAGAGATTCTTAAAACAATCCTTCCTAAATTTTCTAAGACCAAACGACGGGTCACTCAATTTTACGACCGTTTTTTCACATGAATTGAGCGAAAACCACATCTATATGTTGGCTTCACTCAATTCATGTGAAGGGGTTGTGAGACAAATTTCATAAGGACATTTCTAAGATTTATTTTTTCCCAAAGGATATAGAGAGTATGATTAATTCAAGTAACTTTACTATGAGACCCTTGTTTAAGAAATATCAAACTCTTTCCAGTAGGGCCAAAAGACGGATTCAGGAATCCTTACTTAAGAGATAGTGCAGTGGTTTTTCAAAATGTTTCCCCCAAAATGCGCCCCAAGATCGGCCACTGGCTTGTGCCAACTCTTGTCGTAATAACTCGTTATGCCGCAAGTAGTTGTATTTTTGGTAAACTTCCTACTTTTCCTTTTCGAAGTATGCTTTACTTAAACATGGTTGCAGGTACATCTCAATTTGCTCAAACAAACAAGCCAAATTTTGAAACATCTATTCCCTTACTCACGCAAATTTCATGGCACTCTTGAAAAAGCATTTAGTCTTTAACAAAACGCTTTGTCACAAACTCAAAATAAACTTGCAAAATAGACAAAATTATGCAACTTTCCCTATAAGGCTATAACCTTTTGCAATATTGCCTAACAGGGACGACATGAGATACATCACTACCTCAAGCAGAGGGTGGTGCTAAACATGCTTCCTCCAGCTGGACATTTCAGTTTTATTGAAACTAACTCTTCTTAGATTTAACCTTTTTACTCTCAAAACCTTTTTTTTTTTTTTTGGGGTAAACCTGTGTCCGTTTATTTCACTGACTAACCTGATTGGAAATGACGGGTATATTACGAGCTGATGACAAATTGTCAAGTCCCGGGTGACTCGAACCCACGATCTTGTCCTGAGTAAACTCTAAGGGGTCAAAGGTGAGGAGCTTTTGCCAATTGGGCTAAGCCCTCTTGTCTTTACTCTCAAGACTTGAGTCCATAAATACTCTACATTTGCTTCTCTTAACCTTCATCCACTCATCCAAACTTTCCTTTCAGTTCTTGAGAAAGAAAAAAGGAAAAAGAAAAGAAAATGGGGCTCTTAACATACCTTCTGGCTGCCCAGCTTGTTGTATCCATGAGTTTCTATGTAGCTCTTGGAGAACCTATTGTTCCTGCACTCAATATCTTTGGTGACTCTGTAGTTGATGTCGGGAACAATAATAAGCTGCGGACACTTATCAAGGCAAACTTCCCCCCTTATGGAAGAGACTTTGTCACCCACAGACCTACAGGGAGGTTCAGCAATGGAAAGCTGGCCACTGACTACACCGGTAACGTCTTACTATTCTTCAACACCCCCCCACCCCCACCCCCCACCAGAAAAAAAGACCAGGGTGCGGAACACCCCACCCCCAACATTTCCCAAAATGCTAAATCCATTTTTTTTCTCTAAAATGTCTTTGAAAACATTCCCACCCCCCACCCCCAACGTGTAGGTTTTAGTTCCGCCCCTGCCCCTAACCCAAAATGAAAGTACAAAACTAACCCAACTTCTGTTTAGATATAGTATATCATGCATGTATCTTATCTATGTGCAGCTGAATACATGGGGTTCACAACATACCCACCAGCTTACCTTAGCAATGATGCAAAAGGAAGGAATATCATCACCGGTGTGAATTTTGCATCTGCTGCTTCTGGTTATTACGACAGGACAGCACAACTTTATGTAAATTCAAGAAACTATTTCAACTAAAATTTCTGTAGTAAAAACTAGTTTGAGAGTATTAACCTTTGATGATTGTCCGGAAATGCAGCGGGCGATCACTTTGACACAACAGCTAGCATATTACAGGGAGTGGCAGATGAAAGTCGTGAATCTTGTTGGGAAGACCAGAGCTAATAGCATATTTTCAGGAGGGGTGCATCTGTTGAGCGCAGGGAGCAGTGATTTCATCCAGAACTATTACATTAACCCACTTCTCAACAGAGTCTATACGTCTGATCGATTCTCCGTCATTCTCATGCAATCCTTCTCCACTTTTGTGCAGGTAAACCTCAACCAGACTACAAGTAATATAAAGAACTACGTGGATTCTGCCTTCAAATAGTACAAACAGCATCGACATATTTTCATAAATCCGTTTTTCAATGTTTTTGTACATGAAGGGTGCAACAAAAAATATAAACAAGTAAATCAAGTTTGTATTTTTTCTTACAAGATGAACCCCAAATACTCAAATTTAGTTATTTGAACAAGTTGCAGAATTTGACATCGATTAAATTGCTATGATGACAGACTCTGTATCGTCTGGGAGTGAGGAGGATTGGAGTCACAACTCTACCACCCACAGGATGTTTACCAGCAGCTATTACACTCTTTGGAAGAGGAAGCAACCAATGTGTAGCAAGACTGAATCAAGATGCTATTTCTTTCAATAACAAGCTGAACAACACCGCACAGAACTTAAAGAGCAATCTTCCTGGCCTCAAACTTGTCGTCTTTGACATTTATCACCCTCTGCTGGATCTAATTACAAAGCCTGCTGACAATGGTAATGTTTTCTTGATACAAACCATCCACCAAGAATCCTGCATAATTAACATTTCATTATATATAACAGTACACTATATACCAGAATATTTCATCAGTAAATTTGTTATCATATGATTCATATCTCAGAACATGAGATTGATTATTTATTCATTTTTAGTACAAATGAAAGCCATCACGAAATAGCTTGGTTTTGGTGTGGACCTCTACTCATCCAACATCTTTGTTTTACAGGGATTTTTTGAATCAAGAAGGGCTTGCTGTGGAACTGGAACTATAGAAACAGCCTTTCTTTGCAATGCCAGGTCAGTAGGCACTTGCTTAAATGCTACACAGTATGTCTTCTGGGACGGATTCCATCCATCAGATGCTGCTAATGAAAAATTGGCAGAGAGTCTACTAGAACAGGGTTTTGACCTCATCTCTTAAGGCCTACAGCAGTAGGAATGGAAGTGATGTTCCACTTCATGGATGTTGTAAGACTTGCAGAGATGGTTTCCAAGATTTCAGTCTTTTTTAGTTAAACTCATAGCATCTTATGTAGAAGCTATAGAAACAGGTCGAGTTAAGCTATCTAATTAGAACATGTTTGTGATGATTTATCCACCTTCGCAATAGTGAAATGATGTTACATCATAAGTGGTTTATGCAATTGATCATGGTGTAAATAACTTCATTCCTACAAATAAATATAATATACTTTTTTTTTGGGTTGGGGGGGGATGTTAGCTGTGGGAGAAGTAGTAGGAAAGAAACAAGAAAGAAAAACAGAATATACCATTCTAGAGCCTAATATTTTATTTTGATGCAGAAAATGTTAAGAAACGTGCTTTTACAAAATCTTTTAGGAGAGAGATAAGAAAACTAGAACCAAAAGTTGATCCTTATTCCAATGATACCCTTGCAACAACAGAAAAAACAGATTAAGAGGACACATTAGAAATCATTACCTTGCACAATGATTACAAGAGATCCCTAAGAAAGTTCAAAGCCGGCATTGGAACTTATAGCATATAGAAGTTTTTCTCTCAAAGTGCTCAGACGCTTGTATGTCGGGAGCTGTATCCATCGGACGGGATGAGAGAAGGAAAAGATACATTAGACACACTGTGCTGATATAAATAGGCATTAGAATGAACAGAGTTCAGCAACAAGTAGCCGCCTCAAATCCTGTGAATTTAAGCCAAGTCCTGGATGACGGTACCTTGAGAGTATTGTAACAAGTAGAAGCTGATGGAAGCCGATCCACATCATGTCCTCCAATTGTTGCCCAAAGAGGAACATCACATGCAACCTACTCAATTTTGAGGAGTCAATTAGCAACTTGGTGATCCTTGGTGAAATTGACTATGTTCAGAAACTGATTCACTTGAAAAGAAGCAACTTAGCAGTACAACTACATCCAAATGCATTCCGAAACCTTTTAGAGTCGAAATATAGCAAATGATACAAAATCAGAGAAGAAGAAACGGAGCTTGTATACCTTGTGAATGGTGAAGGCTGGCTGCAAGTATTTGAATCCCAATAGAGGTGCTCGAGAACAACTAGTCACAAATTTAAGAAGCATACAGCGGTCTCTTGGTTCAAATCCAATAAGTACCTGTAAGAGTCCAATTACAAGTTCATGAAAGGGGAAAAGGGAGTGTTTGTGTTGCGGAGGTAGGATAAGCAACTGCTTGTAATAAATGAGCTATCATGTGTGCCCAAGGACTCGGGCAAGTTTGTAATACAATAAGATATTGGAAAAAATATGGAGTAATTGATGAGTCTTTTCTATTGAAGAAAGTCGGTGATGTAAGTTTATCTTTAGGAATGCAAGATTTATGCACAGATATGAGGTCATAAGTATCAGAACTCTTCACGAGTATGAAGAAAATCGGTGATGTAAGTTTATCTTTTATGGCTAAATTCAAATCCAAGAACAGGAAACAGATAAGCACTACATTAAATCCCTCTTACCATCAAATTCATGTTGTTAACAATTAGAAAGCGATTAGGATACAATCTCTGAAACAATAGAAGAGATGGTCTCTGAAAGAAATTCAATGGAGGAGGTTTTCACTCCCCTAATTGGCAGAAATGAATCTGTCAAGGATGATCATCCCATGTGGTCTCGTGCTAATATCATGCTATGTCTATGGCATAATTTTTAAACTCCATCCGTTGATATGAGTTCTTCTATGCCAAAGTTAGAATTTTGAGAATGACCAATACTGCAATTTCACTTGCTAGTATTAATCGAGTCTTAGTGGATCAAATATGTTTCCTGAAACTTACTTCAGGCCTCATTATACAGGGGCTGGTTCTGCAGATTCACAAGGCTTGTTACGCCAAAAAATTGTATTCTGATAATTTTGCATTGATAAATCAAACTTATTCCTGAACAATTACCAGTATGGCGACAAGCACAAAGCAGGTAACTCCAATACGATAATAGAAGAAATACCTCCCAAAAGAGTTTGACAGTTCGACTTCCTTCACTATAACCACCTGTATATCGTGTATTTTTTCTCAAATCATCAACGTCAATGTCATGGTTTCCACCTGAAAGCAACTGCACATACACAATGTTTTTAGCTTTTAACATGTAAGAAAATTAAGTAACAAACTACTATTTCCACAACCTAAACTATGATGCATTGACTTTCGTTAATCCACTTTTCATTTTCCCTGTTTCTTCTGTGTGGGTCATGGATGTTGCAACCAACAATTTAGTATTTCCAAGGAGACTGCAGCATATAATGATAATGAATAGAAGAACTAAAATTGGAATATCTACCAATAGATGCTCAAGATAGAAGTTCCGTTTCATCTCAATTTTGAAGAGGGGAAGTAAAAAGTAGGACAGATGGGATATCAGCAAGATTCGCTCTTTCATTTGGTCATGCTCAACTTGAATAAGCTGATTTTTATTAAGGAACTGTTATCTCAACTCACGTGCACCATGATGTCCACTTAGCAACCGAGCAATGTTAAAAAAAAAGGATGCCCTACGTACATAAAAGGAAATTACCTGATTAAATTCACCTGCATTGAACAATCTTAACCAAGAAGGGGATATCAGATCGGACAACCCTCTGTAGAAAGCATTCGAGAAAGGAAGTATCTGCAGTAATGAAAACAACATAAATCAGGCAGTATAGGAATTGCGAACAAGGCTACTGAAAATTTGACTGCAGAACTACCCCGGACCTGGCGGTTAAGCTTATAGTCTGCAATTGCATGAATGTATTGCAACTTGTTCTCATTTGTCACGCTAATATCCTTGCCACCTGGTTTAAGCTCAATGACATATCTTTTACCGAGTGATTCTTCAGTAACTGTGAAATCCAGCGTGAGATCTTTTACATCACCCTCATAATGCTGCATAGGTGCTTGCAACATCAGGCAGTGTAGCATTGTGCTTCGAGTGATTAAGTAGCTTATGTAACGAAATTTTACTATAAAAATGTACAAGGGAGCTCCAAAAGGACAGCAGAATGAGCTGAGTCAGCCAGGACTTTAACAATTCTTTGTTATTAACTGTATTCAGAATATCAAAATTGTGAACTGAACAAATGAGAATGTTACAAACATCCGGAACAATGAAACATGCAAAATTTTCGGCTCAGTTATCAACTAAACCCTTTTCTCCAAGAAGATTCAGGTGTATCTCCTGACGTCTACTTTGATTTTATCCAAATTGTAATTCAACTTCAACCATGATATCACAAATAATGAAATCATATCTATTCAAATCAAATGTAACTTTGTGCAAGTATACATATAAGATTCTTTAAAGAGTGGACCATTGTCCTTGATTGCAGATTTCATTAGAATACTTATTCAAAGTCCAGACTCCAGAGTATAATACTAATTTTAAACTACCTCCCAAAACCTTTCATCGAGGTTCGGGGAATAGATCTGTCAAAAACATAGCCAAGGTACTCATTTAGGCTTCATTCCAATTTATTGTCTATACCAAAGATATGAATTTAAAACTAGACTGAAGGTGGATGATAGAGTTACACAGGTTCCACACAAGTGATACAAACATTATCCTCTTAACATGGAAAGTCAAGGTTCTTGGTGTGGATTCTAAGCATAATAAGTTGATATGTTATAGGTAGTTTCCATTAAGGTCAAACATGAAGGTATACGAGTCTAGAAAATATCTTTGAACATGCATATAACAATACATTTCTCTATGAAAATACTATCAGGCATGTCGAGTTGAGGAGCAAGAAAAAGTGCATAATTGGATATATAAGATCTGGCCTTGAGAACCTTTTTTGAGATTCATAAGAAGCATTTACCTTGACATACATAAGATTTCTGTAGAGCTCAGGATCAAGTGTAGACAATTCATCAATAAAACTATAGCGCCCTAACAGCTTGTGTACAAAAACATGTGAAAATGAGTAATCAAGCAATATTCCTTCATAAAGAGCTTTGCCAACTATTTTTCCAAGAAATTCGATCATCTGGATGCCATTCTCTAAAAATCTTGCAGCTGTGTTAGGAATTAAAAGTCTATCTGAAGTTGAGGTTTGGGAGAATAGCCCATACCTAAAGAATACACAGAAATGCAATAGCAAACAGTCACTAAGATTTCTAATAAATTATCCAGGAGAAAGGTCAAAATTCTACCGGAAACTCACTCAGGTGAGAGGGCTGCCTTTGCTATATCAGTCAAGAATTCCTTTGACAAACCACCATAGTCAAGGCCCGGCTCAGGAACACCAGATTCACTGACAAACGAGACATGTATGCTAGATTTTAGCCTTGAGCCAAGGGTGTTCAGTTGACGAAATCCATCTTCAACAATATGACCACGTCGAATAACAATGTCAACAGATCCTGGGCCAGGTCCAACGACCTCACCAGCCATCCTTCGGGATGCTTTGTCCATGTTGATAAATTCTCTGAACATCTCCACTCTAACAAGGGGCCAAAAAATGGTTCAGACAGATCATGTAGAAACAAAGTGCATATAAATCTTGTAAAACCTTGGATGCCAATATGGCCTTGTTACCTTTCTTCAAATGGAAAGACATGAGAGGTAACAGTAATCACAGAGGCCACAGTTGATGAAGGCAAGTCATCATCCCCTTTTACTGTTGCTGATAGAACTTCATGAGTCCTTGCAGCTACTGCAATTGGTGGCCGATTTTTCCTCCCAGGTGAAAGCCACAAAGCAGGAGGGCAGAACTGGTGCCTACAATCTCTTTCATATAACAAATGCAGACATCGAACAGCAGAATCCAGAAGAGGTTTATTCTGCGGGCCTTTACCATGGGACACAGCATTATAGACTAGCGTATTAAGAACTGATGTAATTTTCCTCTGCTGATCCAAAGTGAAGGGAACCTAGTTCAAATATTAATATGAGTATCAATTAAAAGTTTTCAGAAAGATTGCGGTGCAGTATTCTAGATAAGTCCATAATTCTCGACAATCAAACCTGTTTATCATAAAACTCGACATCGTCAAGAACTAAAAGCAGGTGCGAATAGGTAGCACAAAAGAGGTGAAGTAAACAAGACATGTCACTTGATAAGCATCCAAGACCCTCTCTAAGAGGCTCCAGGTCCCACAAAGCAGAAGACTGCTCTCCCTCGTTTTCAACACCAGACTTTCCACGAGAGTATACATTACTTGATTCCGAGTGAGGATTTCCAGTAATTTTCTGCAATACATTGATCCATTTATTGCCTCCATCTTTAGAAAACCATTTTTGCTTTCTCTCAAAGATTTTATCATTCTTGGTTTTGGAAGTATTATTTCCAGAAGAAGAATTCACATTGTCGGTGTGACTATTTCCAGAAAAAAAAGATCTTTCTAACTCTCCCCAAAGTTGGGTTAGAAATCCAGGCGTAAAAGAAAGCATGTTGAGAACCGGCAGTGCTCCAAGCACTGGATTTAACATTGAAAATATTCTAAGCATGCAGGAATATAAATAAGCAATGTCAAGCAATTCACATTTCCCGACAGATTCTGGATAGCACTGAGGCATATTATCCATTAAGAAGGTGGAAACATATTTCTCCGTGGTTAGAAGCCCTGTAAGATGCTGCTGTTGACAAACAGGTCTTAGAAGGTCAACATATGACATCTTTAAGTATTCACCAGTTGCACCAGGTCCTTGCAAATGTGTTCTTGTAGAATTAATTCCATTATGTATATCAACTTCAATTTCTTGGTTGTCCTTTCTTGTCCATCCGACTTTTTCAAAGTAAGCCAATAAAGTCTCCGCAAGGATGACAGCAACACGTGCATAGGAGGCCAGATCTAATCCAGGGGCAAACTTTCCAAAACAATGAGTGGTATTATCACTTCCTGCTGCAAGAAATATGATGTTTGCAAGTAGCCATGAAATTTGTGGCATGACCATGGACTGAGAGGTAATTTTCAACTGATCTAGCTTAGCTATTTCATCTAAGATTCTCTGTTTGCAGATCTGTCATCACCTGAAACAGTTTAATTAGCTCCATTGTACTTTGATATGACGTATGCAAACAATAAAACCCAAAAAGAATGCATGATTGAGACATGACAACACAAAAGGTCAATGTCATTGTCAATCTGATTAAATTTATCGTCAACCAAACTTCACATGGATTTCCTTTTAATTGTTGTTTTGAGTTCCAAAACTATGAAAAAATGCTGAACAAACAGAAAACATATATCTCTACAATTTAACGCTAATCAGTATGTTAGATTTCTGACGAGTGTCTTTAGTGCTTTGATACATATTTTTAGTCTCATAAATCAACAATATGTACATAACAAAATGAAGTCTGGAACTAGTAAAACTAGAAAATATGAGTGAAACTGTCTATTGTCGAAAGAGATTCCATTACGAAAACCAACCACAAATGTTTCTCAAGGAAAGAACTACAAATTCTAGAAAATAAAAGTAGATATTTTAACACAAGATGAAAAACATTTATAGTCATCACCATTTTCCCAAAGACAGTGACAACCATATACCTAGATTCTCAATACGAAGTATATTATGGCAAAGTAGATGTCTGAGTACATATAACTAAAACTGTCATATATACAAACTTACCAGCAGCATTCTCAAACAGGGTGATAACACAGATTTGTGTCTTAAAGCCGGTAACAGTATCAAAGGCAGACGCTGAGCAAACCAAGGTATGGTAAGCAGAGAAACGCAGTACCCTTCAGCAGCATAATGTGCACCCAGTGAGCCATTGTCTTTTACGTCTACTTCTGCAATATGAAATGGTCGCAAAGCCAAAGTTATTGCGCTAGTGATTATTAAGAATTTATCATCTGTCTGGCCGGAACAAGTAGTTTGACAAAAATTAGGAGCTTCCAATCTAGATATGTATCTCCTAATACAATTATACATCCCACTTTTATCACTCCCTAGAAAATTAATCAAATCCTTCACCGCCCCATCTGCAACTTGAATATCATGATCAGTAATGCTTTTCCAACCTTTAAGATCAGTCAAGATAACAGCCAGACGCATTGCTAATGATACAAGGACTATATCTTGGACTCCTTGATCAGACTTGTCAAACTCAGCTAGAATAAACAAGCACAGCAAAGTCAGCTTCTTCGACTGAAATATCCATATTTTTCTCTCTTCAATGGTGCCCGTTGCCATAGAACAAAAGTTTTCTAGTGGATCTACAATGCAAAATAGTACAACCATTATTTTGCTGCAAAAATAACTCGATTAACATATCACGATCACTAATAATGTAAAACAAGAAAGCGAGAAAGCATGGAAGAAAAAACAAGATAAAGTTGCTGTCGATACTGAATACTAATAACTACAACTGGGCCAAGTCATCATATGAATATGCAGAGCATAAAGATTGTATGGAGATTTCCCATACAAACTAAAATTTGTGAAAAGTAGGATTACTAAGAGATGTTTCATATTTAAGTAGGTATTTTCTCCACAGACATTATCAAGCACCATTTTTTTCTTCTCTTTCTCAAAATCAAGGGACCAGGTTAAAAATAATCAGTTTCAAAGGGAAATAGCACTTTCATGAACATTAAAAGTTAGATTCACAATAAGGATCCATTTGCACATAATGCAACAGTACACCTTCAGCATCCTTCCAGCTTTTCAAATGATTGTGAAAATAAAATAGCAAAACCGCTGCAAATCCTGTAAAGGATTTCATTTTTCCTTGACCACTACAAATCCTTACTTTATTTCAGTACTGTTACCTACAGTCTACAGAAAATAACAGAATTTGTTTCAACTAAGAAGTTCTTCCAATATTAAGAGTTTATTAAGTTAAAGAAGTGACTACGACTTTCCACAAAATTCTTAATAATAACATTCCTAATATAAATACAGTTCATAGAAAAGAAGAAAATGGTATACCAGGTGAATTTACGCTTTGCAACACGACTCTGATGCAATGAATCATACAATCTGCATCCTTGGCTTCAATTCTTTTACATCTGTTTGATAAAAATGCTACAAAGAAGAGAAAAGGCCTTAGCACATTGCTAGAGACCTCTGATTTGGTTAGAGGAACCGTATGCGTATTCATCATTGTCATCCACTGCTGTTGAAGCTGCAAAGACACCAACTTTTTCGCACTGTAGCGTCTCCAGACCCTCTGAATAAGTTTTAACAACTTGCATTAGTATCCTCATTCAGGTGCTCGATTTCATGAAATATTTAGCCAATTTACTCATTAAACGTAGAAGGACTCTTCCATTCAGATTCTCAAATTGCGTTATATATGAAACATCAAAAGAGCAAAAGCATTTAATCCGACCAAACATAGTCCTAAATATCCAAGTTTTTACCACTTTTGCACATTCTCCAACACAAAATTCCAATTATCTAACAGCTCCTCACAAACAATTCACTTTTTCGATAATCGAGAGAGGAATCTCAACAAAAATTCAATCCAAATACGGAACAAAGTATCGAAATCTGAAACAGTAAAATTAGGCATAAAATTAGTAAACCTGAACAAATAGAGCTGCGGCAGTTGCTTTCCGATTGTAATTACGAAGCTCTCTTTCTTGAGAAACCTTCTCAAGAAGCGCATCTCTCGATATCTCCTTCGCACTAGCTCCTCGAAGTGAAACCTGATCAAAACATTAATCAAATTTCATTTAATCAATTCAGGGACTGAAATGGAAATAGATGATAAAATTATCCTAGTCTGAATCAGAAACCTGGTGCTTCCGAGGCTCGTTCATGGCGATCAATGATCGAATCAGCTGAAGAAGGTATGGAGTTGAGACTGTGAAATCTCAGGGACGGGATTTGCAATGACGAATCTCAGTACTACTACCAAACATTGTTAATTTTTTTTGTTTTTTTTGTTTTTTTGGCTGAATATTGTTAATTTCACTTTACCTTCAAAACTTTCATCAATTTTCAGCTTTGCCATTTGATTTATATTAAAAGTTCTACACTCTTGTGCAGTGGGTACGATTTTTTATTTATTTATATATCATTACTCTTTTATTTAAAATTGAATATTGACATTCTTATTTATTTTGTGTAAATAAATTAGACAATTAACTCCAATTTATATAGTGGTGTTGATGATTGATATATTTATTTTTATAAAATGTTGATAAAAGAGAAAAATGTTCAGTTGACATAATGGATTATACAATTTTTTCGATCTTTAAATTTGTAATCATGCATTATTAAAATCGAAAATAGTATACATTGGAGGGTTGATTAACTAATTAGTTCACTTTTAGAATACTTGTGGGGACATTTTAAAAGGAAAATACGCCCCGAAACATTTACATCAATTGTAATAAGATTGTGAGTAGAAAAGTTAAAATTTATAAGCACATAATCTACTTTTCATCTAAGATGTCGGTCGAAAATCAACTTAGCTTAAGCTATGTTCATTGTTCTACATTAAAAATATCGAAGAAATAACCATTTACAACTCTAATCACATTAACAGTATTACCTAGCTTTATATAGTTTTATTGAGCAATTCCTTCATCCATTTTATAGTCGAGGATATTAAATAAATAAGTCAATTTTTTATGTATTTTAAAAAAAAACAAATCGACAATAATCGATCGTAATTTATAACCAATTTTCTTCTCATTAATTTACTTTTTAGTTTGAAATTTGAGGTAAAAGAAAATAAACATTAAGGAGTAATATGTAAGCATCTATAAGAAAATGGGTAGAAATATATATTTCTAAACCATAGGTGGTAATAGAGCACAATAACCATTACAGACAAGGGTAAAAAGGGAATTAACATAAAAAATTTTAAAAGATAAAATTCCATTCCGATTTCTCTGTGGAGCTAAAATCCTTCAACTTCCAGCCTGACGGCGGCGAATATGCTTGGCGCCTTTCTCTTCCATGGCCGCCACCGTTATCCACCACCCTTCCGCCACCACCACCTCACTCCTTAGTGCTCACTTTTCTGAACCTTCTTCTTCATTTTCCCCGCCACCCCAAATTTCTTCTTTCCTTTCTCCTTCTAATCCAAAATCCAAACCAAAATCCCAGAACCTCCTCCCTCTCTCCACGGAATTCCATCCGAACCCATCAATTTCTCTCTCTAATCCGCCGCCCCTTCAAGCTAGGGATGATTATCCCTCAATTGCTTCAGTTCTCAGTTCGTCACGGTGACTCTGAACTTGCTAAAACGGTTCATGCTGCAATTCTCAAGGTTCAAGAAGATACATATTTATCCAATGCTCTTATTTCGGCATACCTTAAATTGCGTAATTTGAGTTACGCCCGCCGAGTTCTTGAGGCCCTTCCGAACCCAGATGTTGTGTCCTACACTGCAATGATTTCGGGTTTTGCCAAGTCGAATCGGGAACATGAAGCTATTGAGCTTTTCTTGGAAATGAGAGACTCGGGTATTGAACCTAATGAATATAGTTTTGTTGCTTTATTGACTGCTTGTATGCGTTTGCTGGACTTAGAATTGGGTTATCAAGTTCATGCCTTTGTTGTGAAGTTGGGTTTTTTGGATTCAACGTATGTAGCGAATGCGCTTATGGGTTTGTATAGTAAGTGTGGGTGTTTAGATTCTGTAGTTGAACTGTTTGATGAAATTCCCGTGAGGGATATTGCTTCGTGGAATACGGTAATTTCAAGTTTGGTAAAAGAGGGGATGTATGATGAAGCGTTTCTATCTTTTCAGCATATGTTAACCATTGATGGTTTTACAGCTGATTACTTTACTCTGTCGAGTCTTTTATCTGCGTGTTCTGGATGTTGTCGAGTGAGGGAAGGCACAGAACTTCATGGATATGCAATTAAGATTGGCTTTCAGAATCATTTAAGTGTAAATAATGCGCTTATTAGGTTTTACACGAAGAGTGGGAATGTAGAAGACGTGAGAAATTTGTTCGGCAAGATGCCTGTGAAAGATGTATTCACTTGGACCGAGATGATAACAGCATACATGGAATTTGGACGTGTTGACCAAGCAGAGGAGGCATTTGATATGATGCCCGAAAAGAATTGTGTATCCTACAATGCACTTTTAGGAGGATACTGTCAAACCGATCAAGGCTTGAAGGCTTTGTCTCTGTTTTGCGATATGGTGGAAGAGGGAATAGAGTTAGATGACTTTACATTGACTACTGTTTTAAAAGCGTGTGGGTTGACAATGCAAAAGAGAGCAAGTGAACAGATGCATGGATTTCTTTTGAAATTTGGTTTTGGTACAAATGATCACATCGAAGCTGCATTGCTTGACATGTGTACATGGTGCGGAAGAATGGCCGATGCAGAAAAGATATTCGGCCAATGGCCGTTAACTCAGGAAAGATCAATTGCTTTAACATCAATGATATGTGGATATGCCCGAAATGGGGAGCTGGAGAAAGCGATTTCCCTATTCTCCCAAGAACAATTAGAAGAATCATTTGTTGTGGATGAAGTTGCATCAACTACAATTCTTGGCATATGTGGTGTTTTAGGGTTTCTAAAGTTTGGGGAACAAATTCATTGCTGCTCACTTAAGAAAGGGCATCTGTCTGATGTTAAAGTGGGGAATTCCATATTCGGCATGTACTCAAAGTGTGGTGAGATAAAGGATGCAATTAGGTTCTTTAACCTGATGCCTCTGCATGATGTAGTTTCATGGAACGGTTTGTTGGCTGGCCATGTCCTCCATAGGCAAGGGGATGAAGCCTTAGCTATATGGGTGAAAATGGAGAAGTTGGGAGTAAAACCAGATTGTATTACCTGTCTCCATATAATTTCAGCTTATAGACATACCACCTCGAATTTGGTTGGTTCTTGCCGTGGTTTCTTTTTCTCCATGGAATCCACCTATAACATTCAACCCACATCAGAACACTATGCTCATTTTGTTGGTGTCTTGGGTTTCTGGGGTCTGCTTGAAGAAGCAGAGGAAACGATCGACAAGATGCCTTTCCCCCCAAAAGCTTCTGTTTGGCGTGTTTTGCTAAATAGTTGTAGAATGCATCTGAATGTAACAATTGGGAAAAGGGTTGCCAGGGAAATACTTTCTATAGAGCCACAAGATCCATCTACTTTCATATTAAAGTCGAATCTTTTTTCAGCATCTGGAAGATGGCATTGCTCGGAACTTGTGAGGGAGGAGATGAGGGAAAAAGGGTTTCATAAATTACCAGCTCGAAGCTGGATTATACATAATAATAATGTTGATTCATTTTTCGCAAGGGACAAATCACATCCCGTAACCAAAGACATACACAGCGGACTGGAAATATTAATCTTGGAGTGCTTAAAAGCTGGATATGTACCTGATACAAGCTTTGTGCTTCATGAAGTGGAGGAACATCAGAAGAAAGATTTTCTCTTTTATCACAGTGCAAAATTAGCAGTCACTTATGGACTTCTGATGACTAGCCCCGGTAAACCACTTCGGGTTATGAAGAACATTATTCTCTGTGGAGATTGTCACACGTTCCTGAAGCACGTCTCAGTTGTTACCAAAAGAGACATACATGTAAGGGATCCTTCAGGTTTCCACTGCTTTTCAGATGGTGAATGCACATGCAAAGATCCCAGATGAGATTTTGGACTCCTTTTAAGTCTTCCCATCTTGCATAAATTCTGGCATTTTGTTTTCATTTTCGTTTGTCAAAGTTCTGAAATGAATGAAGCTGTAGAAGCCTATTGTAAAGTACTTGTAATATGTATGCAACTTAAAACAATGCTAATAGTAACATCCATTTGAGAACTTAGATCCCTCAAGAAACCTTTGATTTCGAGTTACTTCTTGGGTTCACTTCTGATGTTTGCAGTTCAACGTAATCTTTAATTTTGATTGATTTCTTAGACAATAACTCTTGTAAGAATGCTTTCGGCCATGCATATTATGCAGAAATGAAATGTTTCTTACTTCAGTATCATACATATAACCGATCAAGTTTGAATTCGTTTAAATATTTGCAAGTTGGATGTTGGGCTCGGTCCCAAACAGAATCCAGAACAGAGAAACCCGAAATAGGAAATCTAAAATAACCCTTCAAGAGAGTTGGACGGTAGCATTTTTTCTATAAGATTTCCAACAAACAAGGCTTCTTTGGCGCGGTAGAGAAGGACAGCGAGGTAGCTATCTTATATTTTCTTTTTTCTTTTTTTTCTTTTTTTTTCTTTTTTTTTCTTACCATAGGAGGAGGACGCCTCAACAGAGGAGGAGAATTATTGCCCCATTAAGGGGAGATACAGGAATCGAACACGGGACCTCTCGACCCGTGTCCGGATAGCCTTACCACTTGGGCAACAAGATTCCTATATCTTATATTTTCTTTGAATAAGGAGGTGGCCATCATTTAGATTTACATTTAATGCGAGGTTCTTTTCTGATGAAAGAGTATACAATCTCTAACAACTTTGTAGAACCATACAAAGATTGGCATAATATAACCTTATCTTAGTCAATAATAAGACTTTGTGAACTATTGAGAAGTATACCCTTTAAATCTTTTGTACCACAAACTTATTTCCTGTATTCTTCATCTTGGATAGGGACCTGGTTGTTATCAAGTTATTATAGTCATATGAATCTTATCAACTAAATGAGCTGGACCAATGAAGAATTGCATCCTTCATCGAAGCCATGCCCGTCTCTTTCTTGCAGAAGAGTTAAAGGCTGCATCCTACGATAAGGTGATAAATTCTAATTCAATTGGTTAAAAGTATCGTTATCTTGCTGACTAAGTTTATATCAATCTTGATAGCAGAACTATTGTAGAAAATGGACTGCGTCTAGCTTCATTCCCTCGAAAGTGCGACTCGAGGGGAGGATTGCGTCAATCCCTTATAAAGAATAAATTTGCTCACTAACTAGTCGATGTGGGATTTTAACACACCCCTCACGGTCAGAAGCTAGACATCCGGGACAGTGAACAAATAATGGGGGCGACATCGAACTAGGTGGCTCTATACTGATGTAGAAAATGGACTTGAGTCTAACCTGGTTTTGAGAGGATATGGAGGGCCCAGTGAGATAATTTTCACATGGTATCGGAGCGAGTCGCTTAAGCAGGGATGTGTGGGGCTCTTTGTCCCCGTTTGGCCCAAGTAGGGTGCTGGGGCTTTGAATTTGGCTCCCACCTCGATGTGAGGGGAGTGTTGAAATATAAAGTCCCACATCGAGTGCCTAAGGAAGATCCGAATAACTTATAAGCTCATGGGCTAACACATCTCCTTACCAATTGGTTTTGAGAGGATATGGAGGCCCATGAGATAATTTTCACAACTATAATACACGGAAGAGCCATGGCATGAGAAAAATGGGGGGTGGGGCGGCTCCATTGGATTCGGCCGACCTCCTCCTTTCAAAAACCTCAGCAAGTAGGGCCGGACTTCACAACGTTGTGAAGATTTTGAGAGGGGAAGGTGGGGCCAGATCCAATGGAGCCGCCTCACCCCTAGTTACTCCATGCATAATCCTCAGCGTCTCTAGGGATAAATAGTTTAGGGAAGTAATTAGTTTATGTATGGGATGCAAGGAATCAGACAGTGTATAGTCCTCAGCGTCTCTAGGGATAATATTCTTAAAATTGATTGTGACAAAGAGTGAAAGAGATACATGATGTATGGATTAGGGCCAGTGAAAGAGATACATGATGTATGGATTAGGGCCAAATGTAAGCCCCAAGTTGGCCAAAGATAGAGATAATATTCTTCTTTGTTGTATCATTCTGTTTTTTATTTCTTGAAGTCTTGGTCAAGAGTGTATCAAAGATCAAATTGTAGATATTTAATCTAGGACTGGACATAATTTTTAATTGCGAATTTTGTATCTTGTAAAAAAAAAGTGAGTTGTTTGTTAAAGAATAGGTGATATCGAAATGAAACATTTACATTAGGTTTTGAAATTAAACCTTATTATTGGATGGATTTGGCTCATCGTCAAAATGGTATAAATAGTGAAGACGTCGAGTAGTTTTATCGCTTCTTATTTCAAGACTAGTTTAAAATCATTTTAAATATAAATAAATCGACATACAGAAAGGAAAGTTAACAACAGTTCATTATTTTTCGTTTCCCAAAGTACTGTATATATATATATATATATATATTAAAAGAAAATAATATCATTCATAGATATTATGAAAGCTACATGAGGGAGGTGAAATTCCAATGGATCCCCTATCCTTTGAAATGAGGCATCAAGCCTTAGAAAAATTCCAACTAACCAATGAGGCAGAACATTAAAAGACTCGCGGTTATAAAAAAAATCTAGAGAATAAGTGTCCTATAGTACAAAATTCTATGAACATATAATCAGATACTACTAACAATTTATGAGATAATGCAAGTTGTTCTTAAAAGAAGATAAATTACTCCCATGATAATAGGCTACTAACTTTCAACGTTGTAAATATTTTTTTCTATTTACACGTTGAATTTTTTTTTGGTAAGAAATTTATTGGGTTGGTTTGACTCCGGTCACCATCACGGGTCAGGGTAAGTCTTAGGGACCATATGTCACTTACAAGGGTACTTACAGATCACCCACCAACACAACCCCACATCGTCAACGGGAATTGAACAGTTGACCTTTGTAAGGACTTGTCAAATCTTTACCAACTGAGTCAACTTGTGTTGATTGCGTTTTTTTTTTAACTTAAATTTTATTAAAATAGAAGCAAAAAAACAGAAATCGAGGGGGATATACTCGTACCTCGAATATAAGGTGGAAACAAATCCACTACTACATCGGACGAGATTCCTAGTAGTCTATAAATACAAACAGTCTCACAATTGGTGTTAACGTCTTTTAAAAGGTTTATATCTAGTCTCCATGTTATGTTCAGTAGGAGCATTTTTTGTTTTCTTTTTACCCTTGCGTGAGCGCACTCAGTGACGGGTCCAGAAATTTTTTTTACTGGGGTCATTTGATATACACAACAATTCACCGGGATCATTTATACATTTATTATCTAAATGGAGTAAAATATATCATATATATATATATATATATATATTTCATTTCAGGGTCATTTGACCAGTGACCACCACCTACATCCGTCTCTGAACGCACTGGTATAAAATCAGCGTATTCATTTTCCAGTTGAGGATCTGCCAATGCATCAATAGATCATGTGTCTGAGACCTCGGTATTTTCTGGTTCACTGTTCTCTTGTGCACGTTGGTTTGCGCACGTTGGTTTGCACTTTAATACGTTCATTGAAGTCTCGAAAGCTAGCAAATAAATTATGACAATCTGAAAAAGTAAGCGTCTGCACATCCTGTATTGTAGGCCGAATCGGCGCTGATGTTTGTAAATAGTCGCCCTTATGAGCCAAACGAGGTTGATGTGGTGTTGTTCCACATGCTCGCCCGGCTGGACCGGGTTGTCCACCGTTTCCGGGTCGTCTGAGGCAGCAAGATCCATTTTTGCAATGCTTGGGCGAGTCACATTTGCCATAGGCTCATCTAACACTAGCGATGTACCCGCCGCTAGCGCTAGTGAGAATAGGTAGGATTTTTGGAAAAGATGAATTGGTAATCCGTCAAAACGGATCCAAACTAGAACAATTGAGGATTCCACCATTGGATCAAAGTTGTAGGTCCATTTGAATACCCACGTCCTCGTACCTCCAAACACCAAACCATTATTTTTCGCCAAAAGCGACAATAGCCTTCCTCATGATCAAAACGGATGATAACATGGCGCGAATTGAGCCATCCTATCCTAAACGCTCCCTTGAATTGGAGACGATGGAAATCCTTACACAAAGTGTCAATCGGAGGCCCTCTCCGAGAAAATTTCCCCACCAAGGCGCATTTCCATGGTGCTTCTAGAACAGCGAGATCGGGTTCTTCAATCAATAGAGATGACTCCCCTTTAAAGGAGCCGAGTGGTTTAACAGGGAGTGATGCCGGGTGCCGGAGAGAAGGTCGGGAAAATATTTATTTGGTCATACTCCGCCACCCAACGGCGGCGCCGCCGGCTCTGTTATGGGCGGCTAGTAGTTTGGTAGCATAGGGGCTAGGCGGCTAGAGAGGATTTTAGGATTTTTTTTCTCGTTATTTTGCTCGTGTTGATTGCTTTACTTGTCTCTCAAAAGCTTGTTAATATCTATCAAAAAAAGGGGAGAAACAAAAGATTGTTAAATTATTTTTTTGGATAACACTCCATTACGAGTACTTTCACAATTTTTTTTACGGACCCTGTAGAGGAGATAATCAATTGAGCACCGCCATTTTTAGGTTGACTCTTTACTACTGCATCATATGTCCCGGGACAAGAGCTTGTTAAATTCTTGAATGTAACAAAAGTAGTTTATGAGAGAGTATATGAGACGATTTTCAAGTTCGGTGGAAAAGATGCTTAGCTGCCCACAAGTTTCAACTTTTTGACATGTAGAAAATGGACTTGGAGTTAACTCATTCCCTCAAAAGGTACCTTAAGAGGGGGAAGATTGCCCAATGCTTATAAAGAACAAATTTACTCACTAACTAGTCGAGGTGGGATTTCAACACACCTCCTCACGGCCAGGGCTGGACATCTGGACCGTGAATAATAATGGGGCCCAACATCGAACTAGGTGACTCTGATACCGTGTAGAAAATGGACTTGGATCTAACTCATTCCCTCAAAAGGTACCTTAAGAGGGGGAGGATTGCCCAATTCTTATAAAGAATAAATTTGCTCACTAGCTAGTCGATGTCGGATTTCAACAACATAATCTCAATGTGCCTTAGCAGCAGAAGTCTTCTTATAATTCCCTTCTTAATAGCAACCCAAGTAATTTGCCAAAAAATACAAAGGGTTTCATGTGAAGAAAGAAACCCCATTGAAGATTTACTTTTCTTTAAGGAGGATTTTTTTTGGGGAATTAACCACAAAACCCCTTCATAAATTTAGCCAAAGTTCGTTGGAGATCGTAAATTACCAATTCACCCATTGTCCATTCCTGAAGAGTCTGTTCTACTACACTTTTTTAATTGTTGAAAAGCTGTTTTACTACACTTAAGATAGCATGGAGTTTGTTATTACCAAGTTTTTGAAAATTCAAACGTTTTTAATACGGACCAATGCATGTTGTACAAGACGTGTCAAACAAACAAATATGCATAAGTTTAATATTTTATGGAAAAATGAGCAGTATTTATGACATCAACTATGAGAGCCTCTCCTAAAAAAAAAAAAAAAAAAGGGTGAAGAATGTGGTCTTTGTTACTCTCTTTAGCGGTAGAATCGTTTAACCAATTCTGCGTTTTATTTTTGTTCCATTAATAAATAGTAAAATGTTAACTCGTATCAATTATTTTATTAAAAATTTATAATTTAAAATAATTTTTAAATTTTTAAAAAAAAGTTAAATAAATGGCAATGATAAAAAAAGAAAAAATCGGTGTTCAAAACTGATTTTTGTGTCAAGTAGTTGTTATCTTATATTTTCAAGGTAGAGTTAATAACTATTTATAACACTAAACTATTTACGAATTTCTCTTTATAGTACTAAACTATTTTTTTAATCTAAATATGTCACTCAACTATTTACGTTTATCAAAAAATATACAACCACCCATTTTTTGGGTGTTTTCTAGCCAACAATGTCACGTGAGTTGCTTCGGAACATGAACAACGACGAAAAGGAAAAGAAATCTTGGAAACGTCGGGCGATAACTGCTTAATTTGTTGTTGCAAGGGCAAACGTGTTCATCAAATTAAGCAGTTATAACCCGACGTTTCCAATATTTCTTTTCCTTTTCGCCTTTGTTCATGTTCTGAAGCAACTCACGTGACATCGCTGGCCGGAAAACACCCAAAAAATGAGTGGTTGTATATTTTTTGATAAACATAAATAGTTAAGTGACATATTTAGATAAAAAAAATAGTTTAGTACTATAAAAAAAAATTCGTAAATAATTTAGTGGTATAAATAGCTATTAACTCTTTCAAGGTAATATTAATTTCTTTTTCCAACAATGTTCTTGCATTTGTTTTCAAAGTTTCGTGATGGGTTGTCATACTTAAAATTTTAACATAATTAATATATATTATTTTAGAGAAAATAATTAATATATTAAATTTACTTAGATTGAATTTGAGATTAGAATCAAAACACTTTTTAGATTGAGTATGAAAATGAAAGGCTGAAATTTAAAAAGAAATTTATTGATTTGATTAGTAGGAAGAAAGAGAAAGAAAGGTAATTTTGCATGCAGAACACGGAAGTAGAGGTCAATATGAGGAGACGCCTGGCGAAGAGGTGCAGCCATCTCATTACAATTGTTCATTCTTACATCACCCCCCATATATAATACCACTAACCAACAAAACAAAAAGGAACCTTCACTTTCCAATTGAATTCCCTCTAGCGAAATCCAGAAACCATAGCAAAAATTTGTTATAAAAAACTCTGTTCCAAATTATTTGCTACGTTTTTTTAGTTTTGAGAGAAGATTGCAAAATGGGGTTTTCTGGTAGGCTTTTGGGGTTTATGGTTCCATTAGTAGTAGTGGTTGGTGTGATTGTATTTGGGGGTATTAAGGGTAATAATTCTAGTTGGATGTTTGGTGTATCAAATTATTATCATCCATGGATATGGCCTTATTCTTCTTCTTCTGTTATTACAAGTAAGGCTCTTTCTGGAGATAATGGAACTACTTTGAGGAGTTCAAGTATTATAGAAGAAGATCCCATGTTGTCATTATCGCCGTCCAAGGCTACAACTTCAGAACCGGTGGTGGTCGGTGCTGGCAGTGAAGAGGCGGCGCCACCGTTCATTATAAACCAGTCGGAAACCCCACCGCTTGCTGTTGAACCTATACAAACAGAGAATCCAGTAAGCAACTTTCTTCTCTTTTTGTGTTTTCTTTTTTTTTTCTTCCTTTTTGTTGGATAGGAATCTTCTGTCCCTGTTAGGTGTCTCGGTCCTATCTCATTAATAAAAAATTGACATGTGTTAGTTTTTAATTAAAAAAGTATCCAAAAGAAATAGTGGAATTCGTAGGGGAAATATGAACACGTGACCAATCATCTATTCGTAGAGATAGGGAATAGGGCACAGAATGGGGATAGAGAATTTTATCCCGTACTCTGTCCTATTAAGGTTTAGTCATTTTTAGATTGTTTAAAAAGAAGAAACAAAAATACTTGTCAAAGTTATTATTAGTAGGAGATCAATATGGGACAAAATATTTGTTAGAAGATTTGTTCTGAAATTAACTATACTAGGTGGCTAGGTGCATTAGGTTGGGACAAATTAATTGTTACTAGTAATAGATTGCCTATCGAAATAGGTAAAAGAAAATTTTATCGAAGATTTAATAGTTGGTCCATTCTCAACTTTGTAAAGTCGTCTTGTTGCAATAGGAATGAATAAGCACAAATTAGTTGCTGCTTGGGACAATTACCCACCAAAAAACCTCGTCGAGAATTACATTTTTTTAGTTAGAACTTCTAAGAGTTTTCTAAATGTTTTGATTTGGTATTAGTTTATAAATGAAAATATAAACAAACAATGATAGCCTCATTAATTATGGGCTCTGCAGATTTGGGCCTTCTGGGCCCATTTCTTTCACCATCCCATAATGGTGTTGGTTTGTCTTTCTCTTAACATATGATGGGGAATTTGGTGACAATTGGGCTTACTTTGGCTTCACCTTCCATTGTAAGGCTTACCTATGTAAGATGAGGTCACAAGTGCGAGTCCCCCGCGAGTAATCACATGTTGTATTATCATGCACAGATTTCTACCAGATTATTTGGGTTGATGCGGGTTAAAAAAGAAGAAAAAAATGGTGGAATTTGGTTCTACCACTTTTTTTGGGTGGGGGAGGGGGTGAAAATCGTTTGTCCCCGTGTTTGTCACTATTTCTGTACCCAATCAATCAGAATTCGTTAGGTTTGACATTTTTTTTTATTATATATACACATGGCGATGGCGAATAGTGATTGATTGAGTACATGAATGGGGACATACACGGGGACAAATAAATGTCACTAACGCATGATAAATGTCTCAATTTTATTTGTAAGGTTACGTAATTGAACTTGAGTAGTCCCTTAAAGAATGGTGTGAAACAAATCAAATAGCTGAAATGTCCTTTTCTTCAAATTATGTGCATCAAGCAGGTGGCAGAAATGGAAGACATACTAAACATCACAGCAAGTAGTCCTCAAAAGTACCATCCCTTCAATGAAACTCACGCCCTTCCCCTGAGTGCTAGACCGATCCATCAAAGGTTTGACCTGTTAGAGAGGCTTGAAGCTGGAATACAGAGAGCTCGGACGGTAATTAGGGAAGCTAGACATGGTAATCAATCTTATGATCCCAATTATATCCCATCCGGCCCAATGTACTGGAACGCAAATTCCTTCCACAGGTACGTCGGCCTTTTTACCTTGCTAGTCATAAAATGTTCAGATTACCGATTCACGCAGATGTTGATTCCTTGTTGTTCTTTTGAACTAATGTACATTGTTGTGATCATCATTGACTATTCATATTCATTCTAATCTTAGGCAAAACTGATTCACGCAGATGTTGATTCCTTGTTCTTTAAATCATCGTTGAATTTAAAGAGTAACAAAATTCGGAATAAATGGCGGGGATACCAGGGGTGACTTTAAAGAAAAATTGACAAAACTCTAGAAAACCAATACTTAAAAGTAATTATCAAATATGTTAGGGGCCGAGGCTGTTCTCCTTCCCCTTGTTCCTTCCATGGTTCTGACGAAGAGTTAGTTTCTTTGATAAAAAAGTATCAAAGTTCCGAAATTTATATTTCATACGACAGAGATTGAAATGTATTTAGTGCTGAGTCAAGTGTCTTCCCCTTTCAGGAGCTACTTGGAAATGGAAAAGCAATTCAAAGTATATGTTTACGAAGAAGGGGAGCCTCCAATATTTCATAATGGTCCATGTAAAAGCATATATGCAATGGAGGGAAACTTTATTTATTACATGGAGACTTCCAAATTTCGTACCAAAGACCCCGATAAAGCTTCAGTTTTCTTCCTTCCTATCAGCATGACAACAATTGTACATTTCATTTATGATAAAGGATCAAAGGATCATTGGCATCCTCTGAAACAAACGGTCAGAGATTACGTCAATCTTGTTGCTGGCAAATATCCTTACTGGAATCGAAGTCACGGAGCCGATCATTTCATTCTTGCTTGTCATGATTGGGTAAGTTCTTGATTGTTCAATGCTTTCCTCTCATAATTATTTGTATGATCATATTCAATAATGTTGCCGTAATTTATAAATTGCAATTTATAAATTGCAACTTCCACTTCAATGATTTTCTCTCATTATACAAGGATCATATTTAATAATATTGTGACAGTTTCAGGGGTCGGAACCTTCATTTCAATAACTTTCTCTAATTATTATTTGTACGATAATGTTCAATAATGTTGTGACAACTTATAAATTGTGTATTTCAGGGGCCGGAACTTTCATTATCGGTACCTGAGCTATATAAGAACTCAATTCGTTGTTTATGTAATGCAAATATTTCCGAAGGATTCAATCCTTCAAAAGACGTATCATTTCCGGAGATTCATCTTCCAGGTGGGACAATTAACGGATTAATAGGCGGTCCATCAGCCTCTAAACGTCCTATTCTAGCTTTCTTTGCCGGGGGACTTCATGGACCTATTAGGCCTGTTCTTCTTGAACATTGGGAAAACAAAGATGAAGATGTCCAAGTTCATAAGTACTTACCAAAGGGTGTCTCATATTATGGGATGATGAAACAAAGCAAGTATTGCATTTGTCCTAGTGGATACGAAGTCGCGAGCCCGAGATTAGTCGAGGCCCTATACACTGGTTGTGTTCCTGTGATTATTAAAGATCATTATGTATCGCCGTTTAGTGATGTTTTGAATTGGAAATCTTTCTCGGTTGACATACCAGTGAAGGATATTCCGAATTTGAAGGCGATTCTTGCAGGGATTTCAACGAGGCAGTATATTAGAATGCAGAGGAGGGGAAAACAGGTTAGGAGGCATTTTGAGGTTAGTTTTCCGCCTAAGAGGTACGATGTTTTCCATATGATACTACATTCTGTGTGGCTCCGAAGACTAAATATTCGGCTTCATGGTGACGAGGATTTGTAGCCCGGATTTCGATTTAATTGTAGATAAAATGTATTATGTGGGATTCGAAAGTAAATACGTGAAAAAAGGTGTTTCATGTGGCTTAAGATAATCTCTGTTCTACCTCTTTGCATCTTTGATTTTATTCTTGAGAGGGTTGTTACCAAGTTTGCTCTTATTCTGTTCTTTAAATGATGTATTAAATGATGCATGTTAATTTTTACTATTAATTTTGTTATGAACTGTGACTTGGATGAATTTTGTAGTTCAGAATGCACTAGGTTCTCACATGGTAGAGAAAGGATGAATGTGTTAAGAATCAACAACTCTCTCAATCATCTAGAAGCTTCAAGAAAGAGAGAAATAAATTTACTCCTAGAGAACAAGCTCTAGAAAGTTCTAGAATTAATCCATAAGTTCATTCCTAGAAAAGAAGTTCTAGAATGATGTATGAGGGAAGCCATAGGAAAACACTAGAGAAAATGAGAAGGTTAGCTTTCTAAATTGTTCTAGGTTAAATGCCTAGTTGGTAAAATACTCTAGATGGTTAGAGACTAATCTAACAAACTAGTATAAATAGGAGAAGTGTGGTAGCATTTTGCATAGAGTGAAATAAGTACTCCAAAATAGTGTGTGAAGTCACCAATTTGTGAGTGTAAGTAAAACTTGAGTGTGCTTGTAAGGTGGTGTAGATAATAAGCAAAGTTGAATATAAATTTTGCTTAGAGTTCTCTTAATTGGTTGCATTGTCTATAAATAGAGTCTTATATTCAAGTGATTCTCCACTTGAGCTTGAGAGCTAAGTGAGCTCAAGTACATAAGTGTGAGTGTTAGGTGGCTTTGTGTAGTGTAAATTCAATTGAAATATAAAAGTGTTTGTCAATTGAATTCTCTACAAGTGGTATTTGAGCTAATACTCAATCAGTAGTATTAGATCAAAATACTCAACAAGTGGTATCGGAAGCGGTCGTCGGGGGACCGTAGTAGAGATCGTCGATCAATAGTCGCGCTACGAGGAGACTCTGTCGAAGTAAACAGTCAGAGACCTAATTCGACATTGGCGAGTCAGAGATCAAGGTACGAGGAAACTCTGTCGGAGCACAATCAGGAATTGTGAAGTCGTTGGTCGGGGACCAAACTTACTTGGTTAGAGTGCAGGGCATCACCAAGTCACAATGACGGAGTTCGTAAATACCAGCAGCATCGAAAACTTAGCGACGACAACTACCATGACTAGAGTATATGTCTCAAGTTCTACTTGAGAGGACAAGGCTTGTGGGATATGATCGACGGCAACCGGACAACGCCACCTATAGAAGGAAATATCGCGGAGTACAAGAAGTGGGATGCCAATGCCGGTAAGGCTTTATCTATCCTAGCCTTAACCGTAGAGAAAAGATTTTTGGACAAAATTAAGGACGCTAAAACTCCCAAAGAAGCTTGAGATATATTGGCGGAGTGCTTTGCAAAGGAAAGGAAAATGATTCCAAGCTGCAGAGACTCGAGAATGAGTTGATGAGTCTCTCACAGGGCGATATGACAGTAAGTCAATTCTTTGACAAAGTTAAATCTTTGTCTGAAAAAATTACAAATTTAGACCCTCTTCATCCTGTCGATGAGACACGGATGAGAAGGATTATAGTGTAGGGGCTTCGACAAGTATTTAATCCAATTATAGCAACAACTCGTGGATGGGCCAAACAACCCACTCTTAATGCGTTGGAATACATGTTGGCAGATGAAGAAGCTCTCAATAAACAAAAGGTTAGAGCTTCAGATAAGGATGAGGAGAGAGCCCTCTTTATCAAAAGAGGACACGTTAAAGGGAAGAAAATTCTAGAAGAAAAGAAGAATGAAGGAAGAAGTAGCTCGAAGCCCGAAGGACGCCCTGGAAGAAGGTCCCAACAAGTGGGAGGTCGACCAAAAGTTAGCAACGGTCACATGAATCAACAACGAGATTACGTGTGCTACAACTGCGGAAAGAAAGGACACTTCGCCCGAGATTGCTGACACAAGCAAGAGAAAGGTAACACTGCCGTTTCAAAACAGGTCGAAGGTAGTGATTATGATTGGGATGTTGAGGCATCCATGCCAATAGTAGAAGATCACGCAATGGTCGCGGTAAGTGAAACTCTAATCGATTTCAACAATGATTGGATAGTAGATTCAGGATGCTCCAATCATATGACGGGAGATAAGGAGAAATTCTTGAATATGGAATAATATAACGGGAAACGAGTTGTTGTGACTGCTAACAACTCAAGAATGCCAATTACGCATGTTGGGAAGGCCGCAGTGGTACCTCGTTTAAACTTAAACGAGATAGAGCTAAAGAATGTGTTATATATGACTGGGATGAAGAAGAATCTCATCTCAATATCACAGTTGACGTCGGACGGGAACTACGTGGTGTTTGGTCCGAAAGATGTAAAGGTTTATCGCAACCTGAAGCTAGTGGAACCACCAGTAATAGAAGGACGTGTTCTAGAGTCTGTCTACGTGATGACGGAAGAAACCGCATATGTTGACAAGGCGAGGAAGAATGAGAGGAAATGTTGGGTTTGCTGCAACCCAGATACCGAGGGCTGTTACACATCCAGAAATGTGGTGTTTGCTGAAGCATCATCCTGGTGGTCAACTGAAGCTTTGAAGCTACCAGTTTCGAAAGAGATCGAGGAAAATGTCGAAGAAAAACTTAAGGAGCAAGAGGGAGACTATCCACCTGTTAAGGAGATTGAAGAAGAAATTGAAATACCAGAAGAACAAGAATCAAGAAAAAGGAAAAACCCATAGGAAACTGGAATATACAAGATTACAGAGGAACAAAGGCCGAGCCAATATGAGGAAAGAATTGAAGAGGAAATATCTGAGCCACAACTTCGGAGGACTACAAGACAAAGGAAACAAAATCCTAAGTATGCTAACGCTGCTTTGGTTGAGGATGCTTCCCTAAGGAAGAAAGAGACGTGGAACGTAGCATCGAGATCAAAGAGTATACAACCGATTCCTTGGAAATGGGTGTACAAGCTGTGAGCTAGCCCAGACGGCTCGATTGATAAGTATAAGGCTCGATTAATGCCTCAAGGACTTTCATTGAAGGAACGAGTACCAGTGAAAGAGAGTAGTTGTTGAGGGGGAGTGTTAAGAATCAACAACTCTCTCAATCATCTAGAAGCTTCAAGAAAGAGAGAAATAAATTTACTCCTAGAGAACAAGCTCTAGAAAGTTCTAGAATCCATAAGTTCATTCCTAGAAAAGAAGTTCTAGAATGATGTATGAGGGAAGCCATAGGAAAACACTAGAGAAAATGAGAAGGTTAGCTTCTAGATTGTTTTAGGTTAAATGCCTAGTTGGTAGAATACTCTAGATGGTTAGAGACTAATCTAACCAACTAGTATAAATAGGATATGTGTAGTAAGCATTTGTAAGAAGTTAAGATAGAAGAAAGAAGTAAGAGCAAGTACTCCAAAGCAAGAGTCAACTTTGAGAGTGAAGCAAAGTTGTGAGCTTGAGAGCTAAGTGAGCTCAAGTACATAAGTGTGAGTGTTAGGTGGCTTTGTGTAGTGTAAATTCAATTGAAATATAAAAGTGTTTGTCAATTGAATTCTCTACAAGTGGTATTTGAGCTAATACTCAATCAGTAGTATTAGATCAAAATACTAAACAGAATGTCTCTGAGTTGTTCATGTTTAATGGTATATTTATTGAACTTTGTATATGGGGACATAGCAGCAGCGAATCTAAGGGACGGGAGGTGGTCGTTGCCCTCACCAATTTCTAAAACCAATTTCTAAAATGCAGGTTTTTTCTTATAGAACTTCACAGTTTCCGACAAATTCTTCAAAATTATGTATTTTGCCCACTAATTTTTTTTAAAAGATCTACTAAAAGATTTACACAAAAATATGTTTTTATTTTTTTAAATTTTTTTTTCAACAAGTGAATGCAAATTGGCATGCTGGGTCCTAAAACAATTTATCATTTAGAAGTCGGGTCCAGAAAGTATTTTTTCAATAGTTTCTATCCTAAAACAATTTACGATTGGTGCACTCCGTCCTTCCGTCCAAAAAACTCAAAGTCAACAGTTAGTTTGAATTTTGAAATTGGTCAACGGCACAATTTAAAAGGGCAAATTTGGAAAATCGAAATAAAACAATTAACCTAAACCCAAACCCATTTCCATAACCCATTAAAAGAAGAACCCGCCCCAACCCCCAGCAACCCCATTCCCCTTCTGGTTTTGGAGAAAAAGAGCAAGAAAGAAAGGAAGATCTTTTCCTCAAGGGAAGCTTGAGAAATCCCGAGGGCTTTTTTTGCCTTTTCTTCTCAAAAAGTGTGCCGTGGAGAAATACTGAGGGCTTTTGCCTTTTTTGCCTTTTCGATAGTGTGAGGATTATAGGTGTTTCATCATTCGTCCATGGTTGCCGCTTCGAAATCCGTACAGAGAAGCTTTCTTCAGGAGTTAACGATGAGTGTGTTTGTCTGTGAGCTTCTTTCTCTTTCTCTCTCTCTCTCTCTCTCTCTCTCTCTCTCTCTCTGTGTGTGTGTGTGTGTGCAGAGAGAGAGAGGGTGGTGGTATTGGGCAGCGGCGGCGGTGCTCTGCTCTTTTGACAAATTCAGTACAGAAAAGAAAACAGAGCAACTAGTGATTTTCTCATCACCCACACTTCCTCAAAACCCCTCATATTCTACCAAAAAATAGAGGCATGAAAAATTGAAGGAATTTCTCAAATTCTTGGAAATTGAAATTGAAAATTTGTTTTTGGAATATGCTAAAAGCAGCAGTGGTGGACAATGATTGAATAACAAGACTAAACCGGTCCTTGTTGGTTTTGAAGGTGTGCAAATCTTCAAAGTCCTCTGGCCAATGCCAAGGAAGATCGGCACTGGAGTTGAAATACTCATAAATCATATGGGATTTTCAGTGATCGCATGAATTTATTTTCTGTTTTCCTTAGCTAATTTTGGGTTTTGTTCAATTGCTTTGTTTTAACTAGATCCTTGAGCTTTTATGAGTTGAGAGGTGGTGGTTGATGGCGGTGGTCGGTTGTGGTGCACATTGGTGGAGATGTAGGTGGTATGGGTGATTTGAATATTACATAGGTTCCAAAGGAGAAAGAATGGGGAGGGTGTCGGGAAAGGGATGGTGGTGGTGTTGGGCGGCGGTGGTGGTGCTACATGGGTGGTGACTGTAACAGTGGTTGGGGTTGAGGAAGAAATGAAGAAGGGTGGATGGGGTTGCTGGGGGTTGGGGCGAGTTCTTTTTTTAATGGGTTATGGAAATGGGTTTGGGTTAATTGTTTTATTTCGATTTTCCAAATTTACCCTTATAAATTGTGACGTTGACTAATTTCAAAATTCAAACTAACTGTTGACTTTGGGTTTTTTGGACGGAATGACGAGTGCACCAATCATAAATTGTTTTAGGATAGAAGTTGTTGAAAATATACTTTCTGGACCCGGCTTCTAAATGATAAATTGTTTTAGGACCCAGGATGCCAATTTGCCAACAAGTGAAAGGTAATGCTGGGTTTGCAATTTTTAGTGAGGGTATATTAGACTTTTACTACTATTCCGCCGCTTGAATCGGACGAACGTCTAAGTTTGTCCCTCAATTGACAAACTCCTAAGAGTAGAAGGATAGTAAATGGAATTACCCTCCCCACACCCGGTCCCCCACCTCCGAAAAAGAAGTCCGGCTTTATGCGTAATAGATTTTTTTTCAGTATATACGAAATATCTCAAAACAAGTATTTTTAGTTTAAAAACAGGTATTTTTAGCTAAAAAAACGAATGTTTTCAAAATCAGAACATGTATTTTTTTAAATCAATCTAAATCGTCAAAATTTAATCTAACAGACGAGAAAAATTCTGCACGTTTAAAACTTCCTATTCTGCACTGGATCCGTGGTGCCGAGAAAGAATAAAAACAAACAACTAGCTCTCAGAATTCTATAACTGAATTTCCCACAAAAAAAATAACCGCTCTCCTCTTCCCTTCTCTCTGCATCCAAAACCCAAAGTAACCGCCAAATTCCGCCATTTCTGATCAAGAAACTTAATCTTTCTTCGTTACTGGACAACAATAATGTCGAACTTCAAACCAGAGGTACATTACTACTCTTTTCTCTACTTTCCATTTCTCTCGGTTACTCTGCTTAATTTCATATCTACGCTAGTTTTCTTTTCGATTTTCATATGGTAATCGAATCGTTATTGTATTTCATTTTGTCAATCTACTTCGGTTTTTGAAGTTTTCTGCTGGTCGAATGTTTTATTTATTTTTCTTTTGCCCGAGGAAAATATGACTGAAATATTGATATGTGTTTGAGCTGAAATTTGACTGAAATTGCATTCCTAATTTAGAATTTACGCGTCGAAGTTACTGATCGTTATATATTTTTGTTGCTTTGTCGATCATTTCCTTATAATTTTGACTACTTGTAATGCCTACTCTGTAATTTAATATCTCTGTAGTTTGCGTTTCGATTTTGAATTTGAATCGCTATTATTGTCTTTCCTATTCTCTATCTTCTTAGGATTTTGAAGTTTCCTGTGTTTGAATGTTATTTTCTTAGGATGTTATGTTGTTTTTGTGATAAACTTAGAATTTACATGACGAAGTTACCGAGCGTCACATTTTTGTTGGCTTTGCCGTTCCTTTCTGTTTAATTCCGAAGACTCTAGAAACAATCAATTTTCCTTTCAATATAGTTAGTTAACAAATTTTATTTATTGAATGAATGAATCAGCCAAACAGTGATGTTGTGGCTCAGAAGATTGATATTCAAGCCATGTTCAAATTAATGGAAAATGCGGTGGATAATGCACTTCTCCGCAGTGTCGAGATTCAACTTGATTCGGTGGATCTAGCATGCCAAATTGTTTCCAGATACTTTGAAGGTGAAACTCAACTGTTCAATTCTCTCTGTCTCTTTTCTCTGTTTTTATTTATTTAATTTTGGAAATTCACGCTTCTTGTTTGTTAGATCGGTATTCATTTTTCTCTGTTTTGCAATTCGTTTACTTATTCATCTAAACTCAAAGCAACTGCAGAGCATTCTGTTGAAGATAGATTGATCGACCAGGTCAACCTGCTACTGGATAAAGCAAAGGACAATTTGTATGATGATTTTAATAGAGATGAAGAATTTGCACGCCTTGAAAAGAAGGGATACCTATTGTTTTGCAATTTGGTTGAATTGCGCAAGACCAGAGAACTGTATAATCCGCATGCTAGCAATCACGCCTCTCGTGTAAGTACCTGAAATGTTACAGGATTCATTATTATTCTATGCACTAGTATATATATACTCACAAGATTTCTGGTTGCCATTTTTGCAGCTTGAAAAGGAATATAAGAATTTGAGGGATTACTGGGATGGTGTTGTACAAAGTTTCTGGCTGCCTGGAAAGATAACGACCGGAGAATTTGCATATTACAAAACATAAGGGAGCATATAAGCATGATTCTTGTATCACATAAAGGAGGACATGAGTTTGCAACTGAGATTCAGGGCCTCCACAAACTTGTAAATGAGTACAAGAGAAACATTCCTGCCATAATTACAAATCAGCGAATTGTTCGGCCCGATGCGGTTGCTAAGGTATATGGTTTCTTTGGCTTCTTGGGCCACTATCTTTTTCGTATTTGTCTTCTATACTTGCCCGTGTAATGAAAGGGAAAAAACAAGTTTTGTTTGTTTACCAAAAGCTCTTATGCTGATGGATGGTTTCCTCATCAGGTTGCAAGCATTGTCACTGGTGCCCCAGCCACCTGGCTCCTAAATTCATTTCAACCGCCACATGACCTCCGAGACAGATTGGCCAGAAGGGTAGTTGGTCAAGATCATGTCATTGAGAAAATAGCCAGTGTTATCTCAAAGCCTCGTGAACATGGACCTTCACCTCTTGCCTCATTTCTTTTGCTGTCACAAAATACATTTGGTGTGCCTGAGCTTGGCGAATCTCTTGCTGAGGAGCTTTATGGTGGTGACACGGATAGGTTGGTAAGGTTTAACCTTGGCGCGGAGTATAGGTAACTGTATTTAACATGTCATATGTACTTTAGGTTAATTTAACGTCTAGTCATCTGCTTTTTCTTTTCTACACAAAAATCTTGCCCCTCACAAGCATGAAAATGCAGGAACAAACACGATAGGAACGTACAGTTTCTTAGGGGCAAGCCATTGTGTGTTTTCATGATTGAAAATGTTGACCAACATAATTCTGAGTTCCTGGACAATATGCTGACGAAAGGAAAGCTAACAAATGCTGAGGGGAATTCATGTGATCTTTCCAATACGGTGATCATCTTGACCTCTACAATTGGAGTAGAGGAATATAAGGCTTTGTCTCTTATGAGTCCAGATATGGTTCCTCCCCGCGAAATGGTGAGATGGTTGGAAAGGTTTTTCCCCGAATTATTTGTCTATCCAAAAGTAGTTGATCTTATTGTTTCCATTGTACCCACTGGCAGTTATTGGAGGATTTCGGATCCATCTCTCAGAATGTGGATGAGGTGTTGGTCCTGAAAAATCTTTGTCTTTCTTATGAGGAATATTTTAATACCAGACTTTGGACAAGGGAAATAATTGACTCGTGTTGGGAAAGTCGCAGACTTATTTTATATCCTTCTGAAGCTTTTGTGAATTCCATGGCCACACCTGTAAACGTTAGTGCTTTCATCTCCAACCTCCTTTTTTTTTTACTCACTTTCCTCCAATATCTTTCGTAAAAAATTCAGAGAAAACAATTACATAAGTATGGCTGTGTTCGATATTATGTGGAGTTTGCAACAATCGCAATTCACATGGATAGGCTACTAAATTAGTCACTGTTTAATATCATATGGCTTGATTTAACCAACCTTTGAACTTGCATGTAATTGTTTCGTGTCTGATTAGATTGCCTGTCCTGGATTTTCATTTGCCAAAGCTAATATAGGCTAGTGGTTGACAAAGCATACTTTACAATGTTTGTATTCCTTCTTGTTCTTGTATCTCTAGATCATTTATAAAACTGAAATATTGGATGCTTATATTGCATTTATATTTAGAAGAAAACGGTATTTCTTCAAAGTATTGGTAATTGGTATTAAACACTGGACAAAATGCTGAAGAAGCCTTCTACTTCCAGAAAACTGTTTCTTTGTCTCTTTGTCTAATTCTTTTCTAAATGTTCTGTTTCTTAGACAATACATTGGCCTCCAAGAAGAGATGATATGAGGACTTGGTTCAGAAACATAATTACTCCTCAAATCAATAAGGAGCTAGGTGGGGTATCAGCTGATATGGTGGCCATCTATTGTATCGATTTCTCTGACAAAACAAAGAAGCTGTCCTGCGAATTATTCAAGGTTGACGAGAGACTTAACAGTGCTTGGGAGGCATTTCAATGGGCCTTGGAGCCATGGAAAACTGCATATAAGAGAGAGAAGAGAGTTGTTGAGGCGATTATTGAATTGACATTAGTGCAGGCTGAATTGCTATCTGTGTCTGAAGGGACAAATGAAGTACCAGATCCGAGTGTGGTCGTGCAAGATTTGGAGAAACTATACGCGACTCTTGATCGCATTATCTCAGATTATGAGCAGCTTGCCGTAAGTATATTTTGTTAATGCAGATTTTTCTCGTCTTGTTGAACAATATGTATCACAAGAATTTGAAACTCAGTGATCAATATATATTTCTTGTCTAGGAGATGTTGTGCTCGATGGACGACGTGGCTGATATCAGAGAATACCCGCATTGCGTGTGATTAGCAGGAAATGATACTGTTTCGTGAATAGAAGATTATTGCATTATACGGGGTTATGTTGTCTTGGGCTACATAAGCTTTGAGATGTCTTATCACCCTTATTATAAATAGGTTCTTGGTTATTGGATTTTGCTGGGGTTTTGTGTGTTATATGGTGAGCATGTATTCTACTTGTGTTCTGTGGATTGAAGGAGAGGCTATATGTTGTTTTTCTTATCCCCCTGGGGAAAAGGCATATGTTAGATGTTGCCATATTGGTGAGCTACTTTGTTCCTAGACTCCTTTATGCATTCTTGTTCTGCAAAGTCATTTTCGCAACTAGCCGTTGGTTCACCCAGTTCTTTCTTCAGGTTCAGGCCTATTTTTTTTTGGTCACTCAATCTTAGCACTGTATGACACAATCTTCTCACATTAATTGAGCGGAGCTCACATCTTTAGGTAGATTATGCCTAATTCATTTGAGAGGCTGTCCCACAAAAACGATTATATGATTGGATTTCCCTCTTTTTTGGCCTTCCAGTATCTTTCTCCATTTGAAAGAAAAATTGACATTTCGCATGTTTTAACGATAATGATGACGGTTTTAATAAAAGTTTCTAAGCAAATTAGCATATTACGTGTCCCAACATAGTACTAAAAAATCATTAATTTTTCATAGAACTCTTTGCAAATTAATCTCATCAACTATTTCCTTGGCAGCTTTGATGTGAAACATGAAGAAGAAAAAAGGAAGCCCTTTTAACCTAATAAAATCGCTAGACTAGATTTCACTGTTCGATTAGGGTTCAAATTCCCTACTCCGATTAGGCCAAAGTTCAAATTCATGAGCCCTAACAAACGCAAGAAAGTCAGCACCTGTGAACGATTTTTCATTTGTCTGGTTAAACAATTCGATGATTGGGATTAAAAATACAAAAATTATAATTGTGTTTGTAATTTTTAATTATTTATTTTCAAGTAAGAATCTATCAATAAAAAATAAAAATAAGACAGAAAATGTAATATTTTAAAAGTGCAAAATTGAATATTTTAAAAGATTATATCTTTGTTAATGGTAATTATATCTTTGCTAAAAGTGAAGGTAATTTAAAGTCATTAGACGTTTTGTGTTAAAAAATGAATATTACCCTCCACCTTCCCTCTCTCTCTCACTTCTACGTCATAAAGAAAGGAAAATGTTGAGGGTATAATTGAAATAAATTGTTGACAACTAATAAAAGAACCTTAAACGACAATTAATTTGGATACCTAGATATTTTCTAAACGACAATTAATAGGGAATGAAGGGAGTAGTTAATATTAGATTATTAACACATTATAATGTGCCCAGATATAAACATTTAGAAGATAGCTCAAGACATTAGTCACTTTGAGATTCTCAGCACATTCCTCGTACCCAACGCATGACATCATAAGTTAGGAAAAGAATCTTGTCTTGAATTTCTATCTCATTTTTTATCTAATTAATATATAATTGTCACGTATTCAATTTTCTTTATGGAGTTTAATATTTTTTATAGGTTATAATATTTTTATTTAAAAATTGAAACATTTCAATTTTTATTAGTGATATAAAGAATGTGACACATAAGAGACCGAAAATTCTTAGTGCGTGTTTGGTACGGAGAAATGGAAAGGCCTTTCTCACTTCTCTTTCCATTCCGGCATTTGGTTGAGCAACTTGAAGTGTGAATGAATATTTTACGGGAATGACGATTACAAGAAGAAGTGGGAAAGGTCATTCCACACAAAAACTTATGGAATGGTCTTTGCAGGAGAAGTTTGAATCATCAATAAATAGTAACTGACATTTATACCCCTATTTTAATTAATTATTACGTTCATTTTACATAGCAACATATTCATATTTAGTCATAAATGTTCTATTTCACTTGGTATAATTTTATAAATATTTCTTTTTCTTGGTAGTAGTTTTAATCTATTTTTAATTTTAAAAGTAAAGATATTTTTATTGCTATATTGACATTTTAATAAAAAAAATATGTTTCAACAAATATATATATATAATGTCAATGTTATTCAAGTAAGATTTTGTAATGAATGTTTAATTATCTTTTATTATTAGTATATGCTAAACGGGCATTTAGGTCATACTCTTTTTAATCCATTCCATTCTGACATTAAAATATAATTTTATGAAACAGAGAGAAGGAATTGACATTCCATTCTGTTTTGCCTTCCAAACACCGGAATGGAAAGAGGATTCCGAAGTCATTTTAGGTGAAAAATGATTCTGCCTGAAAATGAATTCTATTCTATTCCATTCCATTTTAGCGTACCAAACGTGTTGTTACTGTAGAAGTTAGATGCTCACAAATTAGCTAATACAAAATTCAAAACAATTCTTTTTTTCTCTTTCCTTTTGAAGGTGGAAAAAGATCAAACCCAAATATGTAACCATGCTGAGTAGTTTCGTTGAGGGGGATTTTCCTATGAAGTACTTGGGGTGCCCTTTGTTCCCGGGGCGCGCCAAAGTCCAGTACTTTCAGAGTTTGGTGGATACAATTGCGACGCGGATTGAGGGGTGGCAAAGTAAATTGCTAAGCATGGGGAGCAGATTACTATTGATACGACATGTCCTAGAATCGATGACTATCCATATATTAGCGGTATCGAGCACCCCAAACCTGGTATTACAAAACATCGAGCGTTTATTCGCTAGATTCTTTTGGGGACATGCCGAAGGGCTACAAAAGAAACATTGGATGTCGTGGTCGAGACTATGCCGGGATGTGGAGAGTAATGGTCTAGGCATTGTAGCATTATCGACATATTTTGCGGCATTTTCTTGGAAGTTATGGTGGAGGTTCCGAACAATGGATTCACTTTGGTCGAAAGTTTTAAAGGCGAAATACTGTGGCAATATACGACGTGTAAAGTTGAGTAAGGTGTCTATGGGATGCTTGTCCGTGTGGCGGCGAATGCAATCAGTTAAGGAAATGGTGGAGCAGTACATTGGAGTTCTTTTAAGGGATGGCAGTTCAAGTCTAATGTTCGACAATTATACCTTGGATTCCAGCTTTGATACTCTCATCTCGAACATCCCGAGTCCTCTAGAGACCTCTTTGGTGAGACATTACTGTGGTGCAAGTGGTTGGGACAAATTCAGCTTGTTAAATCATCTCCCATCAAGATGTATTGCTGCACTCCCCGATGTAGCAGTGGTTTCTGATGTTGGTTCTGATAGACATGTATGGTTAGCTGAACCTAAAGGAGAATTCACTTTGAGATCAGTTATGGAAAAATTGAGCCGAAGAGATGTCAAACTATTTACTCAAAAATGCATTTGGAAAAAGGTATTACCTCTGTCAATGTCGATATTTATGTGGAAGTTATTGAACTCTTATTTAGCGCTCGATGAAGACATAATGAGATTGGGGACTTCATTAGTCTCGCGTTGCTCTTGCTTGGCGGGCCAAGAGCGATATGATCATATCTTTCTTCGTTGTTCTCTTGCTAAAGCTGTATGGAATTGTGCATCAACAAAAGTTGCAATGCCTCTTGTTGTGGGCAGATTTGCTTCTATTTTGCAAATGTTAAAGTATTGGTGGCTATCAGGATCGGCTAATAATCACCAAGCAAGGGTGATGGTTTCATGTTGTGCTTGTTGGCTGCTATGGAAAGCGCGTTGTCGTTTTGTATTTGAGGGACGAACAACATCTAGATCCTCTCTACGTGCTGAGCTTCACATTTGCGTTGAGGATTTAGCGAAAGCAAGAGGAGTCTTGTTGGGTGACTATGTTGATCCGCCAAGGCTGCGATCTATGCAAGACTTACGATGGAAAGATTATTCAGCCAATACGCCACTTATTTTGAACGTTGATGGAGCCTCAAGGAGAAATCCTGGGACAACAGGAATCGGAGGCGTGTTGCGGTTTGGCGATGGCAGGTTCCTAACATTGTTTGCAGCTAACCTTGGTAAAAATGTTACGAACTCTCGAGCCGAGCTTGAAGCTATGATCCATGGTTTGGATCTCTTGACTGCCATGGATAAGAGCACAACTCTAATTCAATCATATTCAAAGTTCTTGGTCACTGCCATTAAAAAGAAGAATGTCTCATCGTGGGCTTTGGATGGCCTTTTTCAGCGGATTCTTCGAAAGCTAGGAGACGCGAATGTTACACATATATACCGTCTAGTTAACAAAGTAGCGGACGCTTTGGCGAATCTAGCATGCGACTCGTGTTCCTCTTTTTCTTTTGGCTCTTTTGATGGGCTCCCAAACAAGATTAAAGAGTTATGTAATTTAGATAGAATGGGTACAACATATGTCCGTACATTTTGATGTTCTGTACTGGGGACTTCTTCCCCACCTTTTACTATTGCTATGAATAAAGAGGCTACATTTGAAAGGAAAAAAAAACAAAAAAAAGCATGTTGAGTAGTTTTATTTTGATTACTGTATGAGTTTAAAAATTATATCCAAATTAATAAGTGATTGCAATATATATGATAAAAAAAGTCAATTATCTTTTATGGGAATTGACACTTTTAATCTATATGTATTACAAATTTAATTATAAATTTTACACTTACTCACCGATTAAAATAAAACTATTCAAATTCTAAAGATAAGCCCTTACGGACCCTGCACATCAAGCTCCCCCTTCCATGCATTATACGTGTCGCCTCACAATTCAATGAATGCACGTGGCAGAAGCTCAAGCAGGCTCCACACACACGTAGCGACTCCCTTACTTAACCATCTCATCTTCATTCCTCATTTCTCGATCATAATATATTGGAACTAATATATTAGATCGCCCAAAAAAGAAAATCACATCCCAACATAGAAAAACTACAATATTCCCATTTGTGAAATTAAAAAAGAAAACAAATTCAGAAAGTTCTTGTTGGAGAAAAAGGAAATAATATGGAATCAAGGCAAGCAAAGGAAGAGAGAGCTGAAGCAGCGGCAAGGGCAGCCGCCGATGAGCTCTCCGACGTCAACACTCAGAGAAAGACCACGGATGAGATACGTGTCGTCCATCAACATCCAACGGCTAAGGTTGAACAGAGAGGTACCGGAGTTCTCGGGGGACTAATAAAGTCGGTTCAGGGCACACTCGAACATGCCAAGGAAGTCGTAACCGGCAAGACTCATGAAACTGCTGACGTGACAGCGGACAAGAGCAGGGGAGCCGCTGAAAAAGCGAAGGAGACGAGCGACGCTGCTTCGGAGAAATCGAGGTCCGCCACCGATGCAACGGCTCAGAAGGCCAGGGAAGCGAAGGATGTGACGGCGGGAAAGATGGGAGAGTATAAGGATTATGCGGCGGAAAAGTCGGGGGAGGCAAAAGATACTGTGGCGGGAAAAGCGGGAGAATACAGAGATTATGCGGCTGATAAGGCTAAAGAGACGAAGGATGCGACAATGGAGAAGGCGACTCAGGCTAAGGATGCTACGAGGGAGAAGGCGGGAGAGTATAAGGATTATGCGGCGGATAAGGCGAACGAAGCTAAGGATGCGACGGTGGAGAAGGCGGGAGAGGCCAAGGATTACGCGGCCGATAAGGCTTATCAGGCTAAGGATGCAACAGTGGATAAGGCGGGAGAGTACAAGGATTATACCTCGGATAAGGCGAGAGAGGCGAAGGATACGACGGTGGAGAAAGCGAGAGAAGGGAAGGACACTAGTGTTGGTAAGCTGAGTGAGCTGAAGGATTCGGCGAAAAGAGCAATGGGTTACTTGACTGGCAAGAAAGAGGAAGTAAAACAGAAGGCGGGAGAGACTACAGAAGCTACCAAGGTGAGCCGTTTATAGCCTCTTGGTGTCTAATATTTGGGGGGTTAGGTTTTTGTTAAATAATTTGTCACGTTAATCAAGTTGGTTTGGTTTTATTGTAAACAAATACTCCCTCCATTCCTAAAATAAGGAAGTTGTCATTTTCACCTAAACTTCCAATATTATCCCCACCCTCCCTCTCTCTCACTTCTTTGTCATAAAGAAAGGAAAATGTTGAGGGTATAATTAGAATAAATTGTTGACAACTAATAAAACAACCTTAAACGACAATTAATTTGGATACCTAGATATCTCCTAAACGACAATTAATAGGGAATGGAGGGAGTAATGTTTTAGTAAAATAAAAAATTAATGTTTTAAGACTTTAATGTTTGCAACTAGCTAATTTATCTTGCTTATGTAATAATATTATTTGTATACTTTGATGGCTAAAGAGTGGTGTTTTTTTTTTTTTGTAGGAGAAATACGAATTGCCCGAGGACGAAGCGAGACGGAGAATGCAAGAATTAAAGCTGCACGAGGAGGGAGTTAAAGATGAGGCTAAACAAAGGGCTCAAGCAGACCGAGAAACTGCACCTGATAGGTAATTAAATTCCTCTTTTCTTTTTTACCCCCTAAGATTGTGTACATAAATTATATTGGTGATTGGACTATATTATGTGATGTGGCACTAGTAAGTGGCAAAAAAATCCCGTCTCTTAACATGTCCTCGTGTCTGTACAACTATTTACAATTAATAAGCTAGCTACACGTGAATAATGACGGTGAATAATGACCACTTATGGAATAATATTCGCTTGGCGATTCTGAGTAGTTGGAAACAGTTAGGGACAAATGATTTTTTTTTCACTAGTAAGTCGCATCAGTTTTTGACAAATGACTTTTTCCTTTCCTAAGTTTTCTAGGATTATGCGTTTGTAGATTCTGACTATTTATTTTATTCATAAAAAAAAAGACTATTTATTTTATTTTTTTCGTGAATAAATAGGGGGATTGCTGCGCATAGTAACATTGTCAGCGCAATCGGAAGTGTGACAGGTGCAATAAAGGATAAATTAACAATGCCAAGTGACATAAAGAATGAGACCGAGGCTGGACGAGATTTAGGGGGTACGCATAGAGTAGAGAGGTATACAGTGGACGTCTCGAAGACCCCGGCTGGGGAAGTGGCTTCGACACTGAGGGACGTCGATCCGACTTCCTTCAATGACGTCGGAAAGATGGGTGAAGAAGGTGTGGGAGTGGTGCGGCTTGAACGCGTAGGGAATAAGGTGGTTCGGGCTGAAGATGAAGACAAGAAGCGCAGGGGATAAGCTGTGGGATACATATGGACTATTTACTTTTGATGTGTTTTGGATGGTCTAGTTATTAGCTAAAATAGTAGTATATTGATGCTTTTTGGTGTATATTGCTGTTTTAAATTTGAAGTTGCTTGTTGGTTTTTGGAATGTTTTAGTTCTAAATGTTCTTTTACTGAAATTAAGATCCTGCCGGTGTTGGATAGTTCGGTAATATCTTTTGTCTTGGATGTATACGTATATGACCAAAAAGGCCTTGTCACGAGCTTGACTCGAACCACCACTTCTTCCTTTCTTTCGAACCTGAATAGACCAAGGCAAGACCTAAACTTGCTTCTCCAAAGAGTCTCAAGTTGTCTTTATTTTGCCAGCGGATTTACCCCTGTTGCCCCCGATGGGAGGGTCAAAATACTGTCTCATTGTTCCTAACCAATTATAATTTATTATATAAATATTTTTTTCAATTATATGTACACATGGTGAATTGTGATTGGTTGGGGACACACATGGGGGCAAATTTTAACCAATTATAATTTATTATATAAATATTTTTTTCAATTATATGTACACATGGTGAATTGTGATTGGTTGGGGACACACATGGGGACAAAAAAATTTGCCCCAGTGGGAGCTGCATCCTCCAGTATTCCAAGAGCTTACTCTAGAAAATCAAGAAGTTTTCTTTTCCTTACTCTAACAAGTAAGCCTTAACGAACTTAAAAAATGGTCAATTGTCCATTCTAACAGTTATGCATCTTACTGTCACTAAAACATCAAAGATTTTACTTGCAAGTGTTTATGAAATGGGTGCACTTAGATTTGGTACTAGCGGACTGGTGTCGATCAAACACTTGTATTTTGTTTTTTGTTTTTTTGTTACCGGTATTCAATCAAATTAATCTGATTGGCATTTTATAGACTTTTTTTTTGTTATCGGTATTTTTTTTGTTACCGATATTCAATCAAATTAATCTGATTGGATTGGTATTTTATAGACTTTTTTTTTTTGTTATCGGTATTAATCAAACTAATTTGATTGGTATTTTATAGACACTATGACCTGCTGGATATAAGTCACTCACATGGTATTCCGAACTTGCTACTTTGCCAAGCAACCTTGACTGATTGCAAGTGTGATTACCTAAAGTGTTATCCCACTTGAAACGCATATAAGAGATATTTGATTTACAATAGTCAAGAAATATTTAGGTGGAATTAACCAACCATTATTAAAGTCAACGTGTTCATCTGGTCACTCTCACTCATGTGTCCCCATCGTTCATTTTGGTAAACATTCTACAGCCCATTATACATTCAATTAACATGTGCAATCTAATTTTACATCTAAAAAAAAGTATATTACTCCCTCACATGTATAAAAAGGGTAAGGAAAATGATTTACTCCTAGAATTTTGGGGATAGAAATTCTAAACTCCTAAATTGAGGGTGTTAAATGACTATCTTACCCTCTGTTGGTATAAAGGGATTCACCCAACTATAAGGGTAAAAGGTCAGAAAAACTATTTTTAGTCGATCTTTTAGTCGATAATTACAGTAGCTGCTAGGTCCAAAGGGTAAATATCTCTATTTTGACTATAAATTTTGTGTAAATTTTACTTTTTGACCTTAAACTAAAAATTAAATATTTTTTAACCTGAACTATTTAAATATTGCAAATTTTAAAAATGGAAATTATGCCTCTCTTTTTTTCACATAATAAAGATACAAAATTGTCCTTTTAATTATTTATGTGTTGTTAGATAACCAACATTTGTTCAAAGCTAACTCATAAATTAGGCAGAAGGTCAATGTTATCAAATTTATTTTTCGATTTTTTACATTTTGAAGAAATTTTAATCCTTCAATTTTTTGATGTTTCGCGCTTTGTTTTGTTTAGGTCAAAGAGGCATATTTACCCTATATAAAAAGGACACTCCTATAGAGTTAAAATTTAATCAATTGAGTGGCTAAAATTTCAAATTGGTCATGTGAAAAGACTAGTTTGTCCTTAAGGTTTTATTGATTGATTGATTTTATTTTATATTATTTTGAGTACAAAAAATAGTATAGAACTATTATTACCCTAGACTAGGCATGATTACGGAGGCAATATCATTGCCTTGAAACTCACAAGTCAACGTCTCGAGTTTCGTATTTTTTTTTGAAACTCTGTCGATTATGTGCTACATATAAAACTGCCACCGTTTTGTTTGCAATTATGATTATTGGAAAGGCTGACTTGGTTATATTTTTAAGGGGTTTGAATTCATAGTAGGTCTCAGGTTCGATTCATTTTCTTTTCTTTTTTTTGGTCTTTTTAAAAGTTTGGGTAGGTTCGGCTCCGGTCACCACAGGGCAGGTCCTATTGACCATATGTCACTTACAATGGTACTTACAAACCACCCACTAACATAGCCATCACGTCGGCAACGGGAATTGAACACTTGACCTTTGTAAGGATGTGTCAAATCCTTACCAACTGAATCAACTTGTGTTGGTGGTTCGATTCCTTTCTCTTCTTATTTATTTTTAATTTTTTAAAACATTTTCTAATGTTTATTTTAATTAATTTTTAATCTTTAACTTAATGCAATATTTATTTAATTAAATATACGTTTTAATAAATAATACATGCGGCTAATCTTCCTAATTTGGCAGAAAAAATTGTCTTTAAACTTGTAATGGTCAACTTATATCAACTATACTTAGCCAAAAAAAAAAAAAAAACTTATATCAACTTTTGACAAATAATCTAGTATTCCCTCCATTCTTCAATGTAGAACGTTTGTGACACTTTGAAAAAATTAAGAAACTCAAACAAACAGTAATCTTTTCACCACAACTCCAATAATACCCCTCCCTCCCTTTCTTTCATTTTTCCAATAAAAGATATGCTGAGGGTATAATTGGAATAAATTGTTGACAACTAATAAAAGACATGTAAATGACAATTAATTTGGATACATATATATATCTCCTAAATGACAATTAAATGGGAATGAATAGAGTAATATTCTTTAAGTTTCTATCTGCAATGTTATTGTAAACTACAATAATATCCTATCAAATATTATAGAAGTTTTTCCACGTATAAGACGATTACTTATAGAGCGATCATTAACTTATAATGAATATGGTTGTATAACAAGTAATATAGTACAACAAAAAATAGATTGATATTGTACTAATAAGTAATCAAGTATAACTAGTATTTCATTGTTTTACAACAAAACCAAAACTAATATTTCGTTCCTTTAAATTAGATTTTAGATTATTGATCCACTTATCTAATATTATAAATATTTTTAAGATTCTTTTAAATAATTCAATAAATTATTATCCTTTTGAAACTCTAATAATATCTTATCAAGTGTAATTACACTTCTATATAAGTCGTTCACTTACATATAAGACAATTACTTATTATAAATTTCCTCAATTTATAATGAAGAATCTAGTATAACAAATAATTTTTAGAGTTATATAAACGAGAACAATATGAAAACACACTTCTATATAAGTCAATAAATAACATTAGTGATACTTAATACTCTAATCATTATATACAACTTAATTTGGCCAATTAAATTTTACTTTTTAATATTTGGGGTCAATTCGTAAACTATAATAAAATATAAGGGTCAATATGCAATTTAATTTAATACAACACACGAGGTTGATTTTCAATATTTAAAATACAGAGGCCCAAGATGTAATATATTTGTAGTACTTATTGTTGTAAATTCAAATGGTATAGGGACTTGGGGTTCACAAATTGTGTAAAATATGAGTACTTAGGGTAAAATTAAAACGAAAGTTATATATGCCACCTCATCGATCCTGATATAACCTAGTAGTTAATCTAGATCGTCGGTAGAGAAAAATCTAACGGTCTAAAATTAATCTACTTCATATTGACCAATCATAAATTGTTATCATCAAGCCTACAGTGCAGACCAATATTGCTACGCACAATGTCAAACTTATGATGGCCGACGGATCAATAAGTTAACGGTTGAGATCATTAGGGTCTCAACACCTATTATGAAAATATTTAAATGCAAATGATCAGAGTCGTCGGATTCTTGATCCAACGGTCCTAAAAATATCAAAAAAATACTTGCAACAAAAAAACCTTCACACGGATGAGACCCACTCTACATTCTCATTGCAAAAGTCAATGACCCTAATCATTATGACATCTCCTACATCAATGATGTGATGGTTGACATTTGTCATTTCCATCTCAACTCTTATTTTATTTTTTATTTCTTTGGGTAGCTTTTTTCCCTAAAAAGCGTACAATGGTCATTTTATGTCACCTCAGCCAATTATGGCCAAAATCTCCTTAGCTCTAAGTATGAATATTATTATAAGGAAAATGATTTTTGCCTAAATAAAATTGACTAAAAATTTAAATTAAACAATATTCACTCTCTGTTTGTATAAGGATTCACCCAATTATTTACTATTTTGCCATTAAAATAATTAATTAATTGACTAATACTCAGTCACCTATCACTACTCTTATTATAATTAAGAATGTAACGACTATTCTATAACTATAAATACAGGATAGTATGTTATAAGGGCATCATAGGGGATATTGACATTTCAATTATTAGAGAATTTGAATCATATATACAAATACAATAGTCAAGAAATATTTAGGTGGAATTAACCAACTATTATTAAAGTCAACGTGTTCATCTGGTCACTCTCACTCATGTCATTCCGGTTCCTATGCGGAACAGCTATTTTTCCGCACATACGAAATACTTTTTTTTGCTTTAAGAACAACTGTTCAAAAAAATAAACAGCTGTTCATTTTTTAATCAATCTCATGCCAAAACTTTAATCTAACGGACGAGCTTTTGTTCCGCATATTCTGCACAAAAGCTATTCCGCATAGGAACCTTGGTGCACTCATGTGTCCCCCATCGTTCATTTTAGTAAACATTCTACAGCCTATTATACATTCAATGAACATGTGCAATCTAATTTTACATTTTTTTATTTTTTTTTTGAAGGAAAAGACAATATCATTAATCGATATCGTTTACATGAGAAGGGTGGAAATATGAGAGATCCATAACCCTTTGAAATAAGACTCTAAGTCTCGGAGGATGTCTAACCACCAAGTGGGCTAGAGCATTACATGACCGGAGGGCATAGAAAAAACTAATGAACATATTCTTTAAGATACGCATTACTATGCCCTTACAAATAGACTCAATAAACAAAAAAACAAAATCAGGGTCACGTTCAAACCGGAGATCTTCCACAGTTGTTAGAGTTCTTGTCTTCATACTTTCAAAACACTTAAAATTAGAAGGGGAGATCAGCTTAAAACCGCACTTGGCAGTTTGCCAGCGACCACACCAGATACGAACTGAACGTCCGCTCTCAATCATCCATTCGAAACCATGTTGCAGCCAATCTCTACCTTGAGGGATACTTCTCCAATTTTGAGTCGGTCGTCCCAATTGATTGTTTACATGAAAACTTAAAATAAATACTAAAATAAAAATTAATACTACCATAATATTGATCATGAAATCTACTAACGACTTTATTATAAAAAAAGAAACACTACTTGAAATGTGAACCCTTTTGAGGCGCAAAAAAGATTGAATTGTCCAGGAGTTGCCAAGTCTCGAACAATTCCAGTTTAGATAAATCATGAGCCCTAGGCGGGGCCGACCTGCGACCTCCGCATCGTCATTATCGTCAATTTTTAGATTCCAAATTGGGGAGTTTGCACATGGGTCCCTGGCCAAAAATATTCCAAATGGCCCATGATGTAGCTCATTTCGGACCAAGCCCATAGAACAAAAATTCTGACCCAACAGTCTGGCCCGAAAGCAGCCAAATCGAGCTTGTCGCAGATCTTTATCCAGACCCACCTTCGTAGCCTCTTGGCCCAAACCAATGATAAATTGCCTGGCCCAACATTCTGGCCCAAAGACAATCCTCTTGGCCCAACCACATGTCCACGACATGATCGACCCAATCATACTATATGCAACCTTTCGTCCTCTCACCGGAAAGCCACAAGCAAAGGTTGTCTTCATCTTCTCCGGTAGAGTGCCCATCGTCTCCTCCATCGACGCAGTTTCAGACGCGCAGCCAGACCAACCGGAGTCCAACACCCACACGGACTCCGGCGGCCTGTACATCTCCAATCCACAATCGACGCCATGATGCCAAGCGGACACCATTGCCGGCGGCATCAATTTTGTATTCTCTTCAAATCCCAATCCTATTTTACACAGCCATCCCAACTATTCCGGCCAACCATAAACCAATATCTTTCCTTTCCAATTTTTTTCAGAAACAACAAGAATTGATGTAGGTCCTTGCTCCACCGGCGCCGATTCATCAAAATAGTTAAAATTTGTCGACAGCAGAGGAGAGATAACATGGCCGGAGATAGTGTCCATCGTCCGGTTAGAAGACTCGCGCAACAAAGGCAGAGAGAACCCTAGAATTCTAGGGAGATATTCCGACATGGTCGGAGCCTTATCAAAGGCAGAAAGTATTTCCGACATAGTCGGGGAGAAAAGTCTCCTCAGTAATCTAATTTTACATCTAAAAAAAAGTATACTACTCCCTCACATGTATAAAAAGGGTAAATATCTCTATTTTGACTATAATTTTTGTGAAAATTTTACCTTTTTATCTTAAATTAAAAATTAATTTTTTTTTAAAAACAGAACTATTTAAATATTGAGAAAATTAAAATAAAAATTATGCCGCTTTTTTTTCACATCATAAAGATACAAAATTGTCCTTTTAATTATTTACGTGTTGTTAGATAACCAATCTCTGTTCAGAGCTAACTCATAAATTATGAGTAGTTTTATCTTAGTAGGTGACTAAGTTTAAAAGTTACATTCAAACCAATAAATACAGTACACGAATAAAAGAGAATTGTCTTTCTCCCACCAGCCTTTCTCCCAATTTTTTTTTTTTTTAAATTTTAACTTTGTTTTTTAACGCCCTGTCCAGTGAACATTTTTAGTGTACTCATTTTGAGTCAGTTTTCGATTTGAAATTAGATTTTGTATTTCGTGAATTATACGAATAACACCGCTCATATCTTAATAAGTTTGGTTAAAAATTTAACAAGTTTAAGTGCGTAAAGAGAATATGATGTTTATTAAAATTAAAAAAAAATTAAAAAACTTAAGTGTAGAAATTTGTAAGTGAAAATTTTACTATAGGGTGATTATTAAATATATTGGTGATAGCTTATTTTCTATTCTGATTGATGAATCCCGTGATATATCAATGAATGAGCAAATTTCGTTATGTGAAGAATGGGCAGGTATTTGAGAATTTTGTTGCTGTCAGTCATTTATAAAATACTATCGTGAATAATTTATTTATAAAATATTATCAAAGTATAAAAATGCGTATATACTTTTATAAATATTGATTTTTTCCCTCCTATTTTTAAAGTCTGTGTCCTACCCTAAATAAAAAATCATTGAATCAATAATTCTTTTTGCTTCCTCCTATATATATGAAAGATTTCGTCCTTCCAGTCTCTTTGCCTCCTTTTTCTCTCGTTCTCCTTCCTCTTCTTCCACAACGTAAGAAAAAGTAGTCCCAAGGACGAAAACGGAGGCGGAAGAGATTTGCAGAAAGAAGTTACGGTGGTTTTGGCGGTGGCGCAACGCTTATTCTTCGGTGACTGTTGAAAATTTTTGGACTAATTTATGGCGACAAGAGGTTTTGTGTTGTATCTGTTAACGGCTTTTTCGGTCGCTGTTTTTTCGGTGTTCTTCGTCAACAACCTTCAAAATAAGTCTCCTTCGTCTCTCCCTTCTTATTCGTCGTCAAATTCCATTCATTTGGAATCAGCCGAACATGGATCTGATAAAAAAATCTGGCCTGTACGTTTACTAATTTCTTCTCTCTCTCTCTCTCAATCATGAATTTGCACGTCCGAGATGCATGATTTCTTTTGGTTTTTTCTAATTAGTACTTCTTCTCCTCGGATTGAATGTATAATTTTTTAATTAAGAAATGAGACGAAAAAGTGAACCTCCAATTTAAAACAGAAATAGTTATTTGAATTTTGGCTAATCTGTGTTAGTTGTGCTATGTCAGCCATTGGTGTTTAGTTGGAGAATTGTGTTGGCAACTATAATAGGCTTTCTCGGATCAGCCTGCGGAACAGTAGGCGGAGTTGGTGGCGGCGGCATTTTCGTCCCCATGCTTACTTTGATTGTTGGATTTGATACCAAGTCGGCTGCCGCCATTTCAAAGTGTAAGCATTCTTCTCTATATCTCTCTGTGAGTTTTATTTGGTTTTGGTTTGAGATTTCTTGTCTGAGAGAGTGTACAAAAGTAAATTGTTATGAGAGAAGATGCTGACACTTGACAGTGAAAATCTCTATTGAAATTTGAAATGAAAGTAGTAAACAACTACGCACAGTATTTCGTCTTAGCATTTGTTAGGTCTGTTCTTCTCATCAACAATTCTAATTTTTGAAAGAAATTCAAAATATTTCTTTTCAAAGTCAAACACTGTCTAATTAGTGTCTTAAGATTTGCTTTTTTGTTTTGTTTTGTTTTCCTTACTATCTAATTTTTTAATCTGCAGGTATGATAATGGGGGCATCAGCGTCATCAGTCTGGTACAATCTAAGGGTGCCTCATCCCTGCAGAGAAGTCTCAATTATTGACTATGATTTGGCACTGCTATTTCAGCCCATGCTTATGTTAGGCATCACCATTGGTGTGGCTCTCAGTGTTGTATTTCCTTACTGGCTCATCACCGTTCTCATCATCATCCTTTTCATAGGTACAATAATATGCCTTTTATTTATCTATTTATTAATCTTCCACCTGTTTGATTAAATGCTTAAGTACTAATCACATTGTTATCGCGATAATTAAATCTTACTTGAATCACTTCAAAGTTAAATAATGATTCTAATCCTTTTGATGCAAGCATTTGAATGGTATAATTTGCACTTCAAAGTTGACATCAACTCATGTTTAATTAATTAATTTTCTTTTTTTTATTTCATATAATAGGGACTTCCTCCAGGTCTTTCGTGAAGGGAATTGAGATGTGGAAGGAAGAGACTATTATGAAGGTTTGTTTTCAAATCATGGCCCAGCTTTTATGATTGAGTGACCTCAAATTGTTCTATTAGCCACTTGCACTTTTGTCACCAAAGCAATAAAATAAAATTCTGGAACTTATATAGAAACTAGAAGTGACATCAAGATCAATAATTGAAAATTTTAAGCATAAATGAACAGAAACAGGTTTGGATGTTGCTGAATTGTTAATATTGAATTATTTTTACCATTTTTTTTCTTTCTGGTAATTGCAGAAGGCAATAGCAGCGCGACAAAGTACCCATGTCAATTCTCGTGGAGAACGTAAAACTTACGAGATACTTTTTAATTTTGTAGGATAAAAAATGAATAATATTTCATCTCTAGAAAGCCTTATTATTTTAATTTTTTAATATATGTTTTTCTTCAGTTTTAATTGATACCGATTACGAGCCCTTGGTCCCTAAAGAGGAGAAAACTGCTTGGGTGAGCAAAGAAAATACTACCTTTATACCTTTGAATTTATGAATTTGTTTATTCTATGGTAATTTGATTTCACTTTCATATATTTCTGCATTTCAGCAAATAGTGAAGTCAAACCTTTATCCAAAGGGAATCTTTGTACTGTTACTAGTATGGATCTCTTTTCTGGTTGTCCAGATCACCAAGGCAAGTTACACTCTCAGCTTCCTCATTTGACCAGCGGATTTTTACAGCTGTGAAAATGTGTTCTTAAAATTCAAAACTAATGTTCCTTTGCAGAATGACTTAAAGACTTGTAGCACATGGTACTGGGTGCTAACCTTAATACAGGTAACCAAATTTCTCTTTAAATATTAGTAAAAAAATCCTGGTCAAAATTCTGAGCAGTTCTTGTTTATGATTTTGACTTGCAGCTCCCAGTTGCAATTCTAGTATTTGGTTATGAATGTGTCAAACTGTACAAAGAAAGCAAGAAGAGGAGAATTGCTGGAAACACAGAAAATGTATGCGAGGCTTCGATTCAATGGACTATCACAAATCTTTCATTCTGTGCTCTTTGCGGCATTTTAGGAGGCACTGTTGGAGGTCTGTTAGGTTCTGGTGGCGGTTTCATTTTAGGGCCTCTTCTTCTTGAGATTGGCGTCATCCCTCAGGTATGGTTATGCTAAAATTAAGTATCTACTTTACTATTCATTTTCAAATATTGTTGGAGATTATGAGAATAGAATCTTTTACGCGTACAAGAAGTTCTTTTCGAATATTACTTTGTCACCTACTAATTCTGCCTACCTTATCTCCGTTCTTTGGCTGACTTGCTTCACATTAGTTACAATTAAAACAAAGTAATAAATATAGGCCATGGCTCGTGTTGCTTTCAGCAAGCTGTACCTCTCATAAGTAGTATGCGTACCACATATCTCAAAAAGATCTGCCACTAGAAATCAGAATTTTTCTTTGTAATCTCAAATTATAGGGTTGGCCTACACTGGACTTTCGATAATACCAATGAAATTGTCGCTATTAAAAGCCGCAAAGTTTAGAAAGAGGGATTAATTTCCTAGGTTCTGTTTGCTATGCAGGTAGCTAGCACGACTGCGACATTTGTGATGATGTTCTCCTCATCTTTATCTGTGGTCGAGTTTTATCTCCTAAAGAGGTTTCCAATTCCTTATGGTACGTAATACACTTACAGGGTAAAATTTTCCAATAAGAGAAATCCAAATAAACTTGACTATGAATATCCTAATACTGCAGCTCTATACATGATGTTTGTGTCCGTTTTGGCTGGCTTCTGGGGACAATTTCTTGTAAGAAAAGTTGTCACGATTTTGAAGAGAGCTTCAATCATCGTGTTCCTCCTCTCTGGCGTCATTTTCTCCAGCGCCCTCATAATGGGTAATTATCAAAACATTGCAATTCCAAAACCTTTCATTTTTTCTTCTTCTTAAGAAACTGAGAATTAACGCTGTTTTACTAATGCATCTGGGATCATTTTGCAGGCGTTGTTGGGGTATTGACAAGCATAAATATGATACAAAATCACGAATTCATGGGATTTTTAGATTTTTGTAGCAGCCAGTAGTTACTTTTGTTGAAGATTATATAGGCAGCGATTTGAAGGTGTTGTTGGCCAATGCCTAATTGACCATCCCCTCATTTCATTATGAAAATCAAGTTATATAGGATATTTTTTGAGGTTTGGCAGGGCTAAGAGTGTTGGCTATCGTTAACACCAACTTCACCCCCACACTTCAACTTTTTTTTTCTTCTAGTTTCGCACAAGTTAATACTGTTTTATAGAAGTGATTTCATTTCTAAATCTATTTTCTTTTCTTTAATTATTTTCGGTTATTAAATTCTCCTCTCTTTGTAAGTAGGAAATGAGATGAGAAATTACATCAGTCGTGTACTTGTTGCCCTCTTTTTGTGCTGTCCTCACATTTCTGAAGCAAAATGGGAAAATGAGAAATCTAATGGTTGAGATTCTTGAGAATTTATTGATTGATATAAATGTTTTTTTTTCCCTAAATCATTTACCCTAATCTTTTTTTTTTCCGGGGGGTTAGTGGGGGATTAGTTTTTTGGGACATAGCCCAGTGTCGCTTAAGTAAGAGTGGTATGTGTTCGCTTACACTGTAAAAGATAAATAATTTAGTTATTTAGTCAACTAAAAGATAAATAATTTACTCACTCATAAGTGTTGGCGCCTAGATTACAGTGCGGAACATATGTTATTTTGCACCGTACAGAATATGTATTGATCGTCGAATTGAGAATTTGACGGCTGAGATCATTTGAATCGCATATCATGAAAAGGATGTTAAGCTAAATGATCTCAATCGTCAAATTCTAAATATTCCGCATGGTGCGAAATTTTGACCGTTCCGCACTGAGCCGGGTACGTATGGGTTAAATCCACCACTACTCCTAAACTCAAATTTGTGTACAAAATATATCATCTTGCTGATCTCCACTCCATGACGAATTCTCCATAACGTGAACGAACAAAGGCCTTGAAAGGGAAAAGAAAAAGAAAAAGATCCCATGAAAGGAATACGGGTTATTTTTATAACATACGGTCTCTCACAAACAAACTAAAATTTGAATTTCCAAGAAATTTTTTCATATAAAAAAAAACAATTAAAATGTATGCGAAACAAAAAATGAGAAAAAAGCTACTACCTCCGTTCACAAATGAGGTTAATATTTGAATTTCAAAATTTTTTTTCAAAATAATATTAACATTTTGACTATCAATCAAAAATTTAATTACTTTTACCATTTTTACTTTTCTTTTAACAATAATTTCAATTATAAAAAAAGTAGTTAATGATGATATATTAATTTTTTAACTTTATTTTTTTATTATTTTTTAAGAAATTTCTTAATCTATTTTAAAAAATTAAATATTAATCTTATTTTGAGAAGCGTCCAACCGATCTAATTCGTGGGTTCGATTGCAGTTGGATGCACTTGAAGTATCAAATTCAAGTAATGTGAAGAAAATGGGCTCTCTTATGGGCCACGTCTCCTTTAGTACCTAACGGGCCTTATATGACGGCCCGCCCATACCTCTTATTGGGCTAAAATTTTCTGGGTTGTTAATTTGTTACTGAGGTTGGCATAATTTCTGTATTTACTCCTCAAAGGAGCACATAAAATACTCGACAAAATTAGGGTTTCCGCATCAAACAACCCGCAAGCTACAGAACAACACCAGCCATGGTTCTCAAGTACGTTCTTTCTCCATCTACCTCTCTCAAGATACAAACCTAATTTCTATATATGATTTTTGTTTTTCTGTGGATTCTGAGGAAAAAACCTAATTTTACATGGATAGATTTTGTAATTATTGCTTTTTTTGTTTGCTTGGGGGTTACGAATCGAGCTCATTGGTTGAAGATTGGATTATATTTTCTGATTATATTTTTTTTTATTGATTGAGCTGTGTAAATGAATTCAATCACAATTGTAAATGGAAAACTTTGTGAAATTTTAACTTTCTGTAAATGTTTTAATTGATTGTAATGTGTCAATGAACTCAAGTGCGATGTGAAATCGGAAAAATTCTGGCACGAGCTTTTACATGCACTTACCTTTGAGAATAGATGTTTTACTGCAGATGTAGCAGGTTCTACTTGCAATTATGTATTAGTTTTTCATGTCATTTTACCTGTGGAACATGAATCGTGTTAACATTTTTATGATGAGAACATTGAATTCATAACGCATTAGGCGTCTTATTAGCTGAATTGTTATGCCTATTCCTGATTTAATTGTATTGAATTTAGTATTGACAATTAGACCATGAAAAAAGAGCCACTTACTTTCTGTGAGTGGGGACAGAGTGAGTGTGCTTCCTCCACTCCTTGGCCCTTGTATTACCCCACCAGGGAAAAAAATGAAGCAGCGTATGCATGATGTTTCTCCAGTGAGAAAAAAAAATGAATACTGATATAGGTTAGATGATTTAGGTTGTCATTAGATTCAATAGAATCACCATATGCTTGTTATTGGATCTTTCTTATTCAACATGTGATACCTTGTAATTTGGGGGGAAGGGTGTAGTCCATTCAACTGATGGGAAATCTTCTGAAGACTGTTCTTGAGATGCTAAAGAAATTTGGTTGTTCTTTTGGTATGTATTCATATGCCTGTTCTAGAATCAGAATCCTGGGACTTAAATTAGGAGCTGGGGATCTATTCCATTGCCTTTATGAATAGTGTGAGTAAAATGTCTGAAGAAATACCTTTTAAATTGAAATGTTTGCCTGAAATGGTAAATGAATCTCCCCTTCGTTTCACTGCTTTTGCAAACCTTTCCATGTGACACAATATAAAAAATAAACCCTTCCATAGTGAGAGGATTTACTGGCAATGTGCTCTTGGTATTGTCCAGTATCTTCTCTGTTTCTCAATAGTAATATTTTTAATTCTTTCTACCAGTTCTAGTTTGGTCTAATTTCTATTCTATGATTTTCAGGACGGAACTCTGTCGCTTTAGTGGCGCAAAGATTTACCCAGGGAGGGGCATCAGATTTATTCGTTCAGATTCACAGGTTAATACACTTTGAGTTTTGGTCACAATTTTGTGAAATTTTCTTAGGCCTTCATCTATTTGGATTTGAGTACGAAATGTTTTTTTTTCGGTTGCAATTTTAACCTGATAAAGCTTCTATCAGGTCTTCCTGTTTGCCAATTCAAAATGCAAGCACTATTTCCACAATCGCCTGAAGCCTTCAAAACTTACCTGGACAGCTATGTACAGGAAGCAGCATAAGAAGGTTAGAATTCCTGACATAAATTGACTTGTCAAGTTATTGTTTGTTAACACTTAAAATAGCTTAGGTAGTTTCTAGTTGTGAAAGTACAAGTAAAGAGCACGTTCTCACAGTCAGATGAAAATGTAAAGTGATGTTAAATATAAATGTGAGGAACATTAGTGGAAAGCATATTTTATTTTGCAAGACCTTTAATGGTTAACACCTCCAGTCTCTGTCATCGATTATATTTATCTTTGTTTAATTTTGAGGTACCTTTTGTACTGTAGGATATTGCTCAAGAGGCTGTGAAGAAGAGGCGACGTGCCACAAAGAAACCCTATTCCAGATCTATTGTGGGTGCTACATTGGAGGTTATTCAAAAGAGAAGAACTGAGAAGCCAGAAGTAAGAGATGCTGCAAGGGAGGCTGCTCTCCGGTAAGTTTATCGTCTGCTGTATTTCTTTGTCATCTTCTGCTTTTTCAGCAATTTTAAGTCCGCTGCCTTTGGCTGGATTAATTGGGATATTTAGATTTGTTTTTATACTATGATTGTATATATAGCTATACTTGAACAATGCAAAATTGTTTTTGACAGTGCAAATCAAGGAGAGGGTTAAGAAGACAAAAGATGAGAAGAAAGCCAAAAAGGCAGAGGTGACGGCCAAGTCTCAGAAGGGTGGCAAGGGAAATATCTCAAAGGGCGTTGCAGCAAAGGGTCCTAAGCTTGGTGGTGGTGGTGGAAAACGTTGAGCACTTTATTTGTTGTCAAACTTGCAAATATTAAACTAATCGCTAGGCAGTTTTTTCGTTTGATACAAACATATTGGCAGTACTTGAAGTTTCAAATTTTAGATGATTCAACATTGCCGTTTTTACTTTTACTCGAAGGACCTGAGGAAAGGGGGGGGTGGAGTTGTTCTATAGGCCATGTTGAACCCAAATAAATAAAATAAATATCGTGGGCAGAGAATGTTACTCGCGCTGGGGGCACTGCTCCTAAACAGAATGACTCATATTTCTACAAACATTGTAAATCATATTTAGGGTGATCATGGTTACTAAAATTGCTAATATTACTAGTAATATCAAGGGTGATCATATATCTCTACATACATTGTAAATCATATCAAGGGTGATCATGATGCTACACGGATGTAAAGTTATTGCATTCTTCTTTATACCAATTGTGGTACATTTGGGAAAGTGGGAAACTATAAGGTATTTTTACAGTTATCACTTTCAAGATTTTAATTTCATTTGTTCGTTAAACAGAATTCTATTTTTCTTTTTCATTTCACCACCATTCCTGTACAGTGATTTTTACCAAACAAATGAAAATTGGAGAAGAGAGCCATTTCCCCTGTAGAACCCATAAATCTACCCAGCGCATGCAGCATACAAAAAATGATGTCTTAAAGATGAGAACCCATAAATCTTTTCAGAAGAAGTATCAACAACTGTAAAAGGTTGGAACTCAAATTAATCAAATTCACCTCTCTTAACTAGAAAGAAGAAATAAGAATACAAATCCTACATACATGTAACACGAAATTGCAACCCTTGAAGCCTCTAGTGGCATTCACAAACAGCTACAATATTCCGTTTTATTTTCTTTTTTTGTGTGGCAAATTTGAAGGAGCTCTGGCCTCAGTTGAAGATCCTACAAGGAGTCTACCTAGTACAGTATCACAGTTCCAAAATGCTTAAAGTGGTATCTAGCTAAAGGAAGAAAGTAATACACAGCGCATTCTTCATCTTCTGTGAAGGGTCATACTAGAACAAAACTGGATCAAGTACAAACACTAGTGTTGCAAAACTCGGCCTAGTCGGCCGATTAGCCGGCGACTAGTCGGTAGTCGGCCGGTGGCCGCCTAGAAATCTAAAAAATCGGGGAAAAAATCGGGTCTTTGAAAAGAATTGGTCAAAAATCCGATCTAGTCGGTCAAAAGTCCGATCTAGTCGGTCAAAATTCCGACTAGTCGGTCAAAATCGGGGGAAAGACAAAGAGAAAGAGAAGGACACGTACCTGCAGTAACCACGGCGATGGCGGCGACGGTGACGGGAGGAGCGGTGAGGTGTTCGCGGTTGAGGAAGGGGGAGAACGGAGAGAGAGAAGAAGAGGAGAGGAGAGGGAAGAGGAAGAAGGAGAGAGAAGAAAGAGGAAGAGACGGTGGCGGTTGTCTTGTCGGAGAAGAACCATAACGGAGAAGAAAGAGAAAGTCGGAGAAGAAAGGTCGGAGAAGAAAGAGAAAGTCGGAGAAGAGCGGCTCCTCTCGAGGAGAAGAAAAAAGGGATGATGGAAATAATTTAGGGTTTTCTCCCTGGATGTGCATTTATATAGTTAGGACTAAAAATGAAATTAAAATATTAGCACATAAGTCCTATAAAATAATTATGTTATAAACAAGTCCTAAATGGCTTAAATTTAGAAATAAATTGCATTCAAAGTCCAAAATAACTTTTAAAAATTATATTTTAGACCTCAAACTTTATATTTTATATTACAAACAAGTCCTAAATAGCCTACTTTATATTTTTAATATTTAATTAGACCAAAAATATAAAAAAAACATTTTCGAAAATGATTAAAATAAAATATATTTAATATTTAGGGTCGCCGACTACTCCCCGACTACTCCCCGACTAGGCCGACTAGTCGCTAGTCCCCTGTCTGCCGACCGACTAGCGACTAGCGACTTTTGCAACACTGACAAACACCGAAGGTAGATAGATACCTACAGGTAAACAGAAAGATGACACTACCAAGTATGCTTTGAGATGATAAAGCGTATGACATAACCCAAAACTTCCTGGGTCACCAATAAAATTGGGCGATATACGATCTAAGTCACTTCAAGGCCCCTTTTCTTCTTTGATCTCTCAAATCACTTGGGATAATTGATACTGAATCTACACAAAGCCCACCCTTGGAATGTGTGCAGTCGATCTGCTTCATTGAAAAGCTAACCTCAGTTGGAGGATCTGACTCGCTGATAATGAACTCACCAACCTTGTAATCAACCCAGCACCCACGCTTTTGGTTACTATGGGCATCCTCTCGTTCAGTTTCATCTAAACAGCCCTCACTTGAAGCAAGCTGACCATCTGAGGTACTTAATTCAAATCGTACTGGTTTTATATCCCAACCGTGAGTATGTTCATAGTTGCACACACGGCGTCCAAGCCTTTTTGAAAACCGACCAAGGTGAAGGCGGAATGATAGAGTGTAGATATCAGGAGGAAAGGGGAACTTAACCGTGCCGTCTACCTCAAACCACCATATTTGTTGCAAATAAGCTACGACATGAAAGCTGCAGCATGAAAGTATTCAACATTTTAATGTCAAACCCGGAGACTAGAAACATTTTCTGCCACTGCTTTGTCAAAAAACACCATCACCAGCAATCTCAATTTCTAGACAAATACTTGAGCAAATAATTCCAAAAGCAGCACATTAGTTATGTTTTTTTCATATGTAGGCAATTTCAGGATTAGTTTAAGGATACTCTTACAAAAATTTAAAACAAAGATTCCTCAATCAAGTAGTAGAGATGGAAGCAAAAGATATTAGACTGAAAGGATAAATCATAGCAGTTTTTGTTATACAAATCTCAATTTCCACAGGCATGCATGAAGAATATGTCAATGTGAAATAGAAAAGCACAACAAGACCTTTAAAATGATCCCATGTATGAGAAAATCCATCCACCCAAATAGGTTTCATGTAGCGTGATCCAATTTTGGATCCCGAGGAAATTAATGCATTTTGGATGGACTGAGAACTTCTCAAATCCTCAGTGGGCGTTATATCATGGTTTCCCTAATTGATTTGAATAAGTGGAAATGATAAACAAATAATCAACTCCCAAAATGCATTAATCAGGAAATCGACCTAAAATGGTTTGGGAATAACAAACTCAGTCAAGATTATAACCTCGAGTTTCCTCTTTATTTCGCGCCCATTGTTTAGCAAACTAAGAAACGAAGTATTCTCAACTATCCTCTGAAGCCAATGGCGGACTGCCAACCTTCACCATTTTTTAGCATCATTATAGAAAATCAAATGCACTAACAAATATTTGGAGACATGTCTAAAGCTGCTGGCCTAAAGATTCCTTTCACATTCATCAACCAGGCTAAGATCCAATTTACTAGTTACAAATTTACAATCCGAACTCTACGAATATTAAAGAAGTGGAATTGGATAACTTGAACCGTACCTAGATTCTTCTGTAGGTAGTAAGTTCCAATATCTACGATCTTCAATCCCGGTAATTGCCATTGCCTTCGCTGATATTGACATGCAAACTCTTCCGGTGATTCTGTCCAACCATATCTCCAGTAGTTTCTCCCAGGCCAAAAGTAACACATACGTTAGAGAGAGCATATCACCATAGCTGCAATTCAAAGATACTCTTTAAGAACTCTATTTCTATTTCTCCAAAAAGATTATCAATATCCTTGTACCCCGAAAATCTGCCTCCAAAGCAGATAAAATGTTACATAATCATAGAATTCTCCACAGCTCAAAACAAATTGCAATAAGACCTAATTTCCAGTTCTTAAGTCCATTCAAAACTCAAAGGTAATTCGATAAGTAGATGATAATTTTGCTACTTCTAGAATGAAATTGAATATCAAATAAACCAAAATTGAATTAAAATAATAGACTAGAGCTATAAAATCAACAAATAAATTACAAGGACATGCCTTATTGACGTCATCGAAGGGTACAGTGCGAGAGAGAAGGGCAAATATGTCTTTTTTCGAAAGGTTTTGGTAGCGCTCCGGCGGCATGAGTTCCAGCAGCTGGTGGGAGTTACGAGGTAGCTTGGCTTCCCAAACGGCGTCGGATGAGGCGGCGCCGCGGAAAGCACGATTAAGCCTAGCCAAGTTGCATATTTACCATAAAACACAAGCCACACAGCTCTCTGGTATATCTCCCAACCCTGGACTACCGCCGTTTGCCGCACCGTTCTCCGTTAAGTTCGACAATGATGCACCCATGGTAGGGTTATATTTTTTACTCTTCCTGAAATTGTGCTGGAGAATAGGGGAACTGGTGATTAAAATCTGGCGGTCATTTGTGGCGGTGGCGACAGCCAGAGTAGAGTGGTGGTGGTGGTTGTGGAGATTGAAGGAGAGGGGTTCTGAGGTGGCGACGGAGGAGAAGGCCGATGTCTGAGAGAAATGAATTTCTTTCAATTCTGGTTGTTTTTGGGGTGTTCTAATTTTAATTTTCATTATTATTTTTCCCATCTGTTCCCTCCAAACAAATAATAATATCTCACAAAATTTAGGGTCGGGATAACAAATAATCGTCTGTACGTATCTGTATACCTATTTATGTGTCAATCAATCACAATTGACTATGTATATATAATATTAAAAAATTATTACATAGCAAATTTTTATTGGTTGAGCATAACAATTGATACACAAATGATTTTCACTCGGGTTAGAGAACTATCAGTGGTTCCTCTCTTTTCTTTTTTAGCAATGCGTTGAAAATTTTGGATTTTCTTGTTGAAAAAAAAACACGCCCAGTGGGACTCGAACCCACAATCGCTTGATTAGAAGTCAAGCGCCTTATCCATTAGGCCATGGGCGCTGTTGATGCACTTTCTCACTCTAATTATATATATACCAACAAGTTATTTAGAGATTGCTTTATGTGCGACTTTGTTCTAAAATACTTCATATCTTCCGGAAATTAATGTCCACTTTCTTAATCATTTTGTATAAAAAAAAAATTGATCATTCAATTTTAGACGTTTTTACATATATTGAGGGGACAAGGGGAATAATTTGTATTTTCTCTGTCATATATAATTGGTTTTAGCCTATATTGGATTAAGAAATACTTCAAATCAAATTGAAAGTGTGATTTCAATAGTCTAAATAGATACCAGCAAATCGTAAACTGAATTTAGATGGAGTAACTAAATAGGCACATTGACTTAGATCATGTTAGTGGAAGATTACATTGGCATGGGTTTCGGATAAATTATTTCTAAATAAATATGTCAGTTGTTGAATTAAACGAGGACTACTAGGCAGTAGTCCGCATTGATTCAACACAGTGCCTATGCATTCAACGGCAAAAAACTGTATGTCCCCGTGTCCCCACGAATATATATTTGTCACATGTATATTTTTCCTATGTGAATTCCACTATTTTGGGGACACCGAATAGGGACATAAGATTCTTAGCCGCATTCAACGGTGCTGATAGGCACCAGAAGCGGAATTGATTCAATATGGTGCCTATGGATTCAACGGTGTTACCAAACAAAAAATAGAATACAAGGACAGTAAACACAGAAAAAAGTAGATAGTTTTTATTGCCATCTTGGAGATCAAATTCACTGTTGTAGTTTCTGCCATCAAAATTTTACCACATTCACATAAATTGTGCGTAAAAATATATCCCAAATATTTATCCCACAAAACCCCTCACACAGTACAAGGTTTGAGGCTTTACATTCATGCCTCGATCACCCTTGTACTTCTAAAAAATGCGGGGTGGGGTGGTAATAGCTCGAGAGGAGGGCAACCGAGCAAGCTCTAATCTTCAAGCTCGATAATCTTGACCACTGAAGCATCTCCGACTTTCTGGCAAACTACAACTCTATCATGAGACTTTATCACCCCTGAGGCCTTCCCATGATCAAGCGCAACTTTCAAAACAGAATCGTTGGTTGCATTTGTAGACTCGGCCTGTAAAGTAAGTAGACGTCAACATAGACAAAAACTCGATGCAAAAAGAATCGCATGAAAGCTATACAAAGATTCAGTCAGAATGGATTGTGAATTTAACCGCCCAAGATTCAAGTCATAGAAAAAACACATGACATGATCCACGGAAAAGTACAAAATATAAATTGGTCACATATAACATTCCTAATAAAAGATATTTTACGGATGACGTGCAGAACCCTCAGAATGTCTAAGGCTAGAGTTTCAATGGCCAGAGCATTAAATGATAACCTTAGCTATATTAAAATAGAATTCAAAATAGAATCGAAATACGGAAAGGGACAAAAATGTTGGAAATGAAGAACTTACAGGATGTCGAGGATCAGCAAGCATGGGAAAGAGTCCTCGGACTATAAGTGATTGTCTTGCCTGACCATGCAGTGATGCAAACATAGCAAAATGTATGTCAGCAAGCAATTATAATATATATATATATATATATATATATATATATATGCAAGATTGCACTTTTACATGAACAAATTTTATTGTCCGTCATATGCAAGGGAGAAAAAGGCAATTCTCAAGGGCGCGTACCTCAAATGCGCCAGTGAAACTCCACTTTAGTTGATTTGTTTTGAGACGAGGGATGACAACAGATAGCACAGGCATTGTTGGCCGATATTTTGCTATTAATCTGAAATTAAATGAGAATGATTTCTCGTGGACCAACTGGAAGACATAAAATATACCAAGACATATGGATGCAAATACTTCTGGACAGGAAGTACCTTGCAGCTCTTCCAGATGATGTAAAACAAATAATAACAGATGCCTTAACCTTAATAGCAGCACGAACCTACATAATAGATTAGATTATATTGTCAAATCTAAATGTGATATATAAGTCTATAAAGAAAATTCAAACAGCATGCAGATCAGTTTATACAGCAGAGGAAGTGATAGACTCCAAGTGGGTCATGGGTTCTCCAACATATTTGACAGTCTTCTTGAAGTACAGTTCTTGATTGAAAACCTTCTCTGCCTGCATAAAAGTTCCATTGATATTAACACCAGGAAGTCCTCACAAAAGTTGTTGGAGAAACAATAGTAAGAACTTCATACTAATTTGTAGGAGATAACCAAAATCGATCAAAAAAATTCTTTCATCATACACCAGTTTGAAAGATTTTATAAAAAATAGAAGAAATTAAAGCCTCCGTAATTTTATGCCTGCGTAAAAGGACGACAACTAGCAACAGGAAACTACCCCTTCTATATATAAACCATAACACCAATCACCAAACCAATTTTACCTCGGAGCAAATTCTGCCAACAGTAGAAATAGTCTCAATGGGGTACAATCCACGCAACGTCTCAGCACCAAGAAGAATTGCATCAGTTCCTGCAAACAAAAGCATCAGAAGAAGAATGATGTATCCTTAATAGCGCACCCTCAATAAGTTACCAATCAGCAACCATTTAGCATTAACAACTAGTACACGACCTGTCCCCCAAATGCCCAAAAATCTGGGAAAAATTGGAGTAAGAAACCCGCAAACAAGACTTACCATCCAATACAGCATTTGCCACATCAGTTGCTTCTGCACGGGTGGGTCTAAGATTGTCTGTCATACTATCAACAACACGAGTTACAACTGCTGGCTTTCCTGCCATGTTGCATTTGTTGACAGCTGCTTTCTGGAATAAGAAGACCTGTGAATTCAATCACCTTCATTAGTAGGAAGAAGATTTTAGATTTAAATGTTGCTTTAGTAAATTAAACACAAAGTGAATAGCCTATTAACCACCCCCAAAACATCAAATGAAGAACCACAAAAGAAGGAAAGTTCATCTTCGAAATGACTGCAACAGTATGGACGGACAATTGGATAGTTATAACCAGGCATACTATGTGTGATTATGCAGCAAGTTATTACTCACATTCATATAAAAAGAGGAAATTTTATTTGGCAGTGATGAGAGAACTAACCTTCTCTGGAGGTAGATCTATACCCAGGTTTCCACGTGAGAGGATGATACCATCTGCCTCTTGAAGTATCTCATCAAAATGGGTTAAACCCTGCCGAGATATCAAACCAAAAAAGAGAATAGTCAAGCTCCTGCAAAAATTCGAATGGTATCGTACTAACAGATACATTATCAAATGAAAGAAACCCACCTCTACGTTTTCGATCTTGGCAAAGATTTGCGTCTGACTCAGATCACCGAGCTTTGATAAAAATTCACGAGCCTGCATTTTGAATAACGAAAAACACATAATGTTAATTTGTGCATCCAAAAAGATTCAAGTATGAGAAGAATAACCAAAAACTATAAGTGGGGAAACAATAGAGAGATCCAATTCTGATCCTAACCTGACGAACATCTTCAGCATGCCGTGTGTATGACAAAGAGAGGAAATCAATTTTATTCTTAACACCCCATGTGCTTATAATCTGAAATTGGGACATAAAAGTAGCAAATATCAGGTTCCCAAATTCCTACTTTCAGACGCTACTTTGGCATTGTGCAAATGAACATCCGTAAAAGCAGAAAAATTCTTATGGCTGACCTCCTTATCAGCTTCGGAGAGTGTTGGAAGTTCAATTCGAACTTGAGAAGCATGCAGGGTAAATAATGACCCAGCCAGTGTCGCAGTATTCTTTACCACACAAACAACATCTTCACCTATCACTTTATCTACCTACACAACCCAAACAAAAAATATGAGACATACAAAACATAGCCCAACGAAACTAACCCGCTCTTTACAAGCTAATGCAGACAAATATGAACTCTATTCACGAGCTCCAAGCAGCGAGAAAACAAAAGGACAACCAGCCATCTTACATCCGAGACTGATGTCTCCTCCCATAGAAACACGAGGAATAGAAGAAAAATACAGCAATTGTATTAGTAACAATAAACTTAGTGGTGCTTTGATCCATACCTCTAGCCAGACAGAAGTGGTTTCACTTCCTGTGAACAGGTACTGTCCCATGAATATAGTGTCACCCTTCTTCACAGCCTACAAACAAGATCAAAGTCATGGTTTACAACAAATTGATAGTAAAAAGTAGGGGGAAATGATTAGTAAAAATTGAAGAACAAGTAAACTTCAAGTGACCGTTTTGATTGAGTAAGACGGAAGGAGAGAAAAAGAGAGGAAAAGGAGAAATTAAACTTTTAGCGCTTGGAATGATTTTCTATGAAAGAAGTGGAAAGGAACGTGTAACGGAATGGGAGGGGAATGCATGAATTAGTTCTAGTGTTAAAACTTCCATATTCCTTTCCATCAAAATTGAACTGAAACAAAGGGAAAGGAGATCAACTTAATGAAACTTTTATATTGACTAAACTCCCTTATCTTAAAAGGTTTGTATTAACCTAAAAATAGGGATAAAGACGTAAATAATAGCATGCCCATCCATTTCCTTCCATTAGCTGTTAAAATGTAATAAGAAACTAATCCCTCCCTCCCTCTAGGCCTCTCCCTCTAACTCCTCTCTTTTCCTCTCCGTTGATCCAAACATAGCCTTATCTGGATATACCGTTTCAAAGAAAGCTCGTTTGAGAAACAACTTTGATATCCCCATTTGAGAAACAACTTTGATCCATAAAAATAGAGCGTCATCAAGATGTATTAATTTCCACAATAATGGAAATGTATGCAAAATTCAATTCAAAATAAATTTAACGAAACATGTCATATAAATTAATTTAATTACCCACCCCACCCCCACCCCCACCCCCAACACACACAGATTTGAACAAAATATAAGCATGTAAGATATCAACGAAACATGTTTTTGACAAGGGAGAGTTCAGACCTTCGACAGACCAGAGAAGTTGATAGGCAACACTTCTGAGGATGCTTCCTTGCCTTGATCTGGGGTGAGAATAACAGTTGCGTCTCCCTGAAGTGAAATAGCTTTCTCACTTTTGTTAACAACCTGCAGTTCTGGACCCACAGTGTCTAGCATAACCTGAAAACAATTTGAAGAACCATAATCAATTTTATAGCTTTCGAGTCTACAAGTAAGAGATATAACACCTTTTCTGCAACATATAAAGATAACATATAAGACAATCTAACACCACCTAGAATCTCCACTCTCACTATCTATATTTAGTTTTCTGATTTACCGACATAACACTCACTTCCAAATATCAGACTAAGATGTGGAAATAATACTTTTCTCAGCATTTTTTCTAATGCTTGCAAGACGAAAATAGCATCAAGGTTCAAACAGTTCCCTTATTCTTGCTATCCTCATTTCTCAGTTGTCTCTGGACTACGAGGACGCTAACATGGATTTGATTCATTTGAAGAATGCAGAATATATGTGAAGTTCACTAATCACTGGACTACACTTATTTGGCACCAAACCCCACACTTATTTGGCAGAATATATGTGAAGCTCACTAAAATAAAACCAACCAGCACGTCTCCGAATGACGGGGTGAAAAAAGGGCCAAAAAATTAGAACAAAAAAAACCTTCCACAAAGCTTAGTCATGAGTTAACTAGAGCATACTAAATGAAAGAGAACTTACAGCACAGAGCTTCTTAGTGATTTTAATGGCAGACCTCAAATTCTCCAAAGTCTCTTGGTGATATTCTGGATCTCCCCAAGAAAAGTCAAACCTAGCAACTGCATTAATCCCATCCACCAGCCATCGCAATACAATCAAAGAACATCAATTTTGATTTTCTCTACAACAACATGCTTTAATAGTGATTTAATCTGTTTCACCAGAACATATTTCTATATTACTCCCTCCATTCCATAATATACCATAATATAAGTAGCTTCGGACATGTAGCAAAAATTAAGCTGTTTTTTAATCAAAATATCAATATTACTCTCTTAAATATAATTAGTGGTATACAAGTCCTATTTAAAAGAGTAATATTGATATTTTGACTAACAAAGTACTTTGTTTGTTCTTACTTAATTTTCGCTACATGTACTAAACAACTTATGGAAGGGAGGTAGTACATAAGAAATTCATATGGCTAAACCCAGATAAGAGCCGATCAAATGGGTGTTTCTTGAGTTACCATTCTTCAGTAAACAGCAAAATATTAACATAAATTAAAAAAAGATTGAAACTTTACCGGACATTCCAGTTTTAAGACAACCAGAGATAACCTCAGGGGATCGAGAACGAGGACCCAGTGTTCCTACGATCTTAGTCATTGCAGGAAAATAGCTCTGCCCAAACACAACATAAAATCAGATAGCTCCATATGAAAACTGTAGATCTAAAGCAAATTGAAGGGGGAAAAAAAGGATTTACAGCTTTAGATGGCTCAAGGATAGAGGCCATCCTGATGGGTTCTTCCAGTAGTAGATGATTCGACACCATTTTTTTGCTGATTTTTCTTCTTACTCAGTTCTTCAATGAATCTGGAAATTGGAACCTTGGGAGTGGGTAAATTCTTGACTCTATATGATGAAATTGGGACTCTTTTTATGAGATGCTACTATATGTAGGCTATGTCGGACTCATCAGAGAACGAAGCGGTGGGAACAAACAGTAAAATACCAAAAACAATTTCTTTTTCCCCTTTTTCATCCTTTGGTCACGGTGAAATACTACTCTTTCCTTTTTCTTTTTTTCAGATATAAATTTTACCCCATATTTTCTCGTTTACACTTATTATAGTTTACTACTTCACTAAAAAAAAATGTATTAGTTAAGACTACAATTTTGAAGGGGCATTGTTGTGTTATTTTAACTCGAACACAAGTTTTTTTAGTTGAAACTTTTATCTGTTATCATAATTTTTTAAATTATTGTATAAATTTTATTTTCTTATAATTTCAGATTTTTCTTTGATTGTAATGGCCTCGGCTACATTGTGATTAATGAAAAATTTCTTATTCATCAAAAAAAAAACTCGAACACTCACACTCACACTCACACTATATACACTAAAAAAATATGATAGAATCGAATTTCTAAAGGTTTTCACCTATTTGTCTTTGCGGAAGGATCTCGAATTACAATTTTGGGGAGGTGAAATTATACTTTACCTCTTTAATATAAGTCGTTTATAACATTTAGCGAAAATTAAGAAGAAAAAAATAATGTGCTTTTTAATCAAATTACTTTTTTAAATATAAATTGTATACCACTGAATTTATTTAAGAGATTAATATTGATATTTTAATTTAAAAATACCTAATGTTTTGTTTTTTTTTTAATTTTCGCTACATATCTTAAACGACTTATATTAAGGAATGAAAGTAGTGTGTTACTATAGCATTTTTTATAAAAGGATTCGGGAGCGAAGTGAAATTACAAGTAAAATATAGGGAGTAACTACACATTAAAAACCCTATAAAGTTTTTTGTCTAAAAAAATGAGGGGTCCAGGCCCCCACAGCCCCTACATAAGTCTATATCTGTCCGAATTTAAATTGTAAAATGTATCTCATTAAAAATCTATCATAAACGTTATTAATAACAAACCACATAAGAAATCAAATTTCATGCGTTTGGCAATAATTAAATGCACAATGTACATGTAAAAGCAATGCGATCAAAATAATACTTGAAAACATATCTCCACTAAACTATGCCTGATAGACTACGAGTAGTTTTATATGGAGTAATGAGTAAATTTAAAATTTATATTTATATCAATAAGTGCAACACACGTAGAATAAAAAATTACTTTTTTTACTTGTGAATTGACACATTTGACATATGTGTATTTCACTCATTGATTTAGATACTATAAATTTTAAATTTACTCATTAACCAAGATAAAACTACTCGATAGACCAATCACACTACGACTGGAGAGATTAATTTACTACTTAGGGGTGCCTTCAGTTTTAATTTTTTTTTATTTTTTTTGATGAAAAATTCCTTAGCTGTCATTTTATACAAAGTGTTGATATCAGAGCTTGGTATAACTCTTGTACCTCGATCCGAGCCTAATCTATTACATGGAAGCACATTCGACAGGGGGATAGATCAGGGGGGAATATATCCTACAAAACTATTTCTTTTGGCCCAACTGGTCAAGTTGTGTGCAAAAGTATTGCATATTCTAGGTACAAAAGTTAATTCTCATTTGGCATGTTTCTTCAAAAAGTCCCTCCCTTTAAGGATAGATTGTTTGCTCTTCCATCATTCCATGCTCTTGTTGCCTAGTAATGCTTGGATGGCAAAAAGAGCATCAACTTCAATGATAAGCTGACTGCATCCAATATTCTCACCTATAGCACAACCAAAGACAGCAGCTTATGTTTCAGCTGTAAAGAGTGAGATTTCTACAAATCTTTTGGTCCAAGTTCCTAGAAGTCTACCGTCATCATTTGTCAAAATACAGTCCAGATATGATGGTTTGTTTTCCTCCCAAGTTGCATCAAAGTTTAACTTACAAAAGTCCCTAGGAGGTACACACCAATTAATATTACAGATATTTTTGCAAAAAATAAGTTTCTTTTGAACAGCAGTTTTCCAGTACGAAGACGCTTTATCCTCAATCATGGTATTAATGGCAGGCCAATTTGGAATAGTATTTCCATGCAAAAGTTGGTTTCGCAACATCCATATGTTATCCATCATAACAGCTCCAAAGTTCAAAATCTTTAGCTTTAATTCCTTGGAAATAAAAAAGCTATCATTAGTATTGGACATTTTATAAAAATATGCTCTATGGACTCTATTTCCAAATTACAAAAAGAGAGAATTCCTCCCTTTTGAAAATAGGATGCAGTCTCTTACTTGTGGGAATGATGTTGTGCTAGCATTTCCAGAAAAAAAGTTTGTACCTTTCATGAAGATTTTCCACAAGATATTCCAGTTATGAGTGGTCATATTTGGAGCATAAAACTTATATCTATTATTATGTTAAGTATGCAGATTTTACAGAATAGGTCCCTGATGTAGAGGAGCCCCAAACCAGCATGTCATGTTCCTCTTGATGAGGTAATTTGATTTTAATGATTTCTATATAAACATTGTTAGGAAAAGTGTTTTTAATTAAGCTATATTTCCAAATATGCAACTCTTTATCAATAAGATCATCAACCTTCCAAGGGCCATTAATATTAAGCATATTACTAGTAGGTCTGAAGTCAGGAAGACCAGGTATCCACGGATCATTTCAGATATCAATATCACTACTATTTTCTATTTGAACAAAGGCCATCTTTTAACACATCTCCTCCTTCCCAAAGACTTTTCCAGACCTAAAAAGATTTAGAAGGGCTAAAATCCATATCTAATAAACAATTCCCTTTTAAGTATTTAAATTTGATTAGATTGATCCAAAATTTAGGAGGCTCGTTTAAAATCTCCCAAGAGAGTTTATCAATTAAGACTCTATTAAAATCAGCAAATTTTCTGATACCTAAACCCTCCCCCACCCCCACACACCCACTTTGCAAATAGATTCCCATGACTTCAGTTTCAATGAAATACCGCACATGGTATATTCTTTGGAATGGTTCGGTTCTTTGTTGTTCCTTGGCTATCTACCGGGCCACGTGCCTAGGTGATGTTGCAAGGCAAAATGCTTTTTTTTTTTTTTTTTAAAAAAATCATGTGGGAAAGGTATTCATCTAATTTTTCTTTTATTTTTGCATTAGATAAGAATAGAAATGAATTAAGTCAAATTGTAATTAATTAATAATTCGATTTAATGAATAACTAATAAATTTTTAAGGATGTTGCAAATAATAAAACAAATAGTGAAAAAGATGATCTTGTAAGTGTTTACTGACCTCTTTCCTTATCACTCTTCCCCTCCCCTAAAAGGATTGATAAATTTACTATTTTTGAGTTTTAGTAAAATCGACAAGTAACTTCTGTAAGAAAAAAAAAACTAAAAGCATAAAAGAGAGAGAGAGTAATATTTGAATTGGTAGTAATTTAAATATACACGTCGTGATTCTCTTCATATGTTCGTTACACATGTAAAATTATTACTTGTGTTTCAATTTAAGAAGTTTCGCAATGTGTCACATTCTCTTATTTAAGTTAAAAAGGTTTCCCATGTGACTCATGTTTTAATTTTAAAATTTTTGCAACTTGGCACATTTTTTTAAAGGGGTTATCAATTTTTTTATTAATAAATAAGATTATCAATTTCTTTCCGTTTATATATTTTATTTAATAGAAAAAATATTATTAGACACTTGATACATTCTAGAAAAATACATTGGACAAATAGAGAAGATGTTAATCCCACGCCATTGTTATTTATTCTTTTTCCATCAAATTTAATTAGTTATACAATAAACTTCAGCCGTAAAAGTTTTATATGTGTATTGGTAATTTATTATTTTTCTATCCAAATTTTATTAGTTATACAATGAACTTCATCTATAAGAGTTTTATATGTGTGTCAATGAAGGTTATGGCAGTTGACGAGTAACTTCTAACTTATGACAATTAGTTAAGTTCTAGTGTTCGACAAATCTTCCAGATATTGATAATTATTATTTTATTTTTTATAGAGAGTTTCACATGTGTTCTTACTTAAGTGAGAGTAAGAAAATAATTACTGTGTAATTTAACAATGGGAAATGATGTTTGGGTAAGTCTAATTAGCTAAATATTGGTTAAAATTGGTCAATGGACAAAAATATCTCTCAAATACTTATTTCAAAAAATAAATAAAAAAACCCAAAAGTCAAAAAATGCCTCAAAAGTCTTCGTCACTTTTGAGAATGTGTCAGCAGCAGCATCCGATTCCAGTGCGAAACAATTAATAGCCATCGGATAAAGAATCAGACGTCTGAGATCATTTTACCTAAAATAATATTTAAAATCCCATATTCAAGAGAAGTAATTGTGGCAATTGATGAAGAACTCATCAACGGTCCAGATTATTCTCTAGGGTTATTCCAAAAATATTTGTCACTTAACAACTCTAAGTCCATATATTATACATATTTATATACCCTAAGTTCCTATAAAAATATTATTTGCAACCATAAGTACATAAATTATATTACTTTTAGGTCCCTAATGTTATAAAACTTTAAAAATTAAACTCGCATAGTATATTTCCATTTCAAAGATTGACCCACAAGTTTATAATTAAATCTTTTAAATTCACAATTTGACCAAAAAATCATGAAATTAACTTAAAAAAAATTATAATTAGACCCCTAACTAATAACATATTCATAGTGATCATCATATAATGGAATATATATAACCTTGGAAGTTTACTAATAAGTGATTGACGTATATAGAAGTATAAAGAACTTTGAATGTGTGCGGTTAGAGTTTCATAGTACTAATAAAAAATAGATTACTTACAACGCTTTCATATTACTAATAGTCTACAAACAATCTTATAACCTTGAAACATTGTTAGCTTGTTAAGAGTAATGTTATAACGTTAAGACAAACTTAAGAGTAAATCATGGACATACTTACACCGTTTACTTTAACAATTTCATATTATTAGCAAGTGATCGCCTTATATAGAAATATAACAAATTCATAATATTAATCTTTAAGACTGAAATCTTCTATCCCCGTTTGATATTCTATTCCATATTTTTATTAATATTAAATTGATTGTCTTTTTCTCTTTTGATCTCAATTTCATATTTCACTAAGTGAATTTTTTAATAAGGTTTATATATTATTTCTTGCTAAAAAAGAGATATATTTAAAAAAATGATTTTGGGATGATTTTTTTTTCACCCCCAAACTCCCCTTCGCCGACCATATCAGACTGAAAATAGGGATGATTTTATTTTTTTTCCCATTCACAATGCAACTGAATTTGCAAGATTCTTTAGTAATTTAGGAGGGACTTGGGAAAGCCAGTCATTAATCCCGTGTTTGCCTAAAGTCTGCTCGATGATTGCATTCTCAGTCAATGGGATTCTTTGCTTGTCTACCTTTCCATAACCCCTCTTCAAGTTGGGATTGAGTGGATGAAGGAAGTCATGGGAAAAGCTTCAGCATGGACATCAAGATCTAAAATGGCCTTTGAGTTTCCTCCTTCTTTCTCTTCCTGCGGTTCGAGCTCCCAAAATGGCCTTTGGCTTATGGATTTTTGTTAATTTTTTTTTGAATTTTTTTGTGGTTCATGGATTTTGGGAACATGATTATTTTTAATTTATGGAGGTTTAATTTGAATTTGAGTTTTTCATCAAATATCATCAATTGAAAATGGAAATGGGTTATTGTTGTTAAGATTTTTGTGATAAATTTTATTTTTTACCCAAAAATGATGTTTGTTGTTGGAAAAGGTGTTTGGTCGCCAGAGAAGAAAAAATGTTGGAGTTAGATTTTTCTTTAGTAGTAGCCGGTAGGTGGGTGGGATAGCCATTAAGAGAATAGGTTTGTAGAGTGAGATAAAAAAAATTGGGAAAAATCAGTAAGGGTATAATTGGTAGTGAAAATATTAATTTGGGGAATTTTGGGAATTTTAGTCAATAAATTGGCTAAGACTTAGACATATAACACCTCCCTTTAACAATTTATAAATCAAAACGGTCTATTTATACAAACTCTTTTTTTTTCCTTTTTTTTTCTCTTCTCTTTCTTCCCCCTTGCTCTTCCTGCATTTTTTCCCCCCACTACTGCTGGCCAGATTTGGCTAGTAGCTCCGGCCAATGGTCAAATCTTGGTCATTTTGTTCAGTTTTTATAACTCTATTTTGTACCACGAATCATATAAAACATTTTTCACAGTTTTTTCTTCAAAATTTCAGACACAATGGTTAGATGAGTCTTATATCTTCACAGATCTAGACTTTTTTCTATGTTTATAGGAGGATTTGTTCAACCCGGACTTGATCTGCCCTTTATCAACTTTTTACATCTTCTCGAGGCAATTTGTAGGACAGTTGATACGCCCATGGTCCTATAAATTGTCGACCCCTAAGGAAGATGTTGAAAGTTATATTCTCCTGTCCTTGTGGTTCAAGGATTGCGATGAAGATGTATTTGTTTAGTTGGCTAGTTTTTCCTAACCATCCAAGTTTTTTTGGGTGTGTCTTTTGTCTGTTATCGTGATTTTTTAAATCATTGTATAACTTTTACTTTCTATATTTTCAGTTTTTCCTTTGATTGTAATGACCTCGGCTATTTGTGATTAATGGAAACACAATTTATTCAGCAAAAAAAAAAACAATTTATAAATCAAATATTATAAAGTGAGAAAAGATCAAATCGTAAATAGTGAAAGTGTGAGGGTGGAAAATGCAATTAACACAAGGTAAAGGGAAAATGAAACGGCTGCCTAATTTGTAACGCAAGGCCACACCACTCACGTGACCGAATTTACTTATCACCTAACGGACTGTCACCATTTGACGGTTTCACCTTCACAATATCACGGAAGATTTAGCAGGATAACGGCGACATCCCGTGGACGTACCTGACGTCGTTTGTCCTTTCACGTCCCCAACCCCTAACCCCTAACGGAATCCTTTGACTCCGCCTTCAATGGCATCTTGCGATGACGATTTCTCTATCCTCGGCGACGAGAACAACGCCACCACGGCCACCACCGTTCACCCGCCCAATTCTAACCCTAGTTTAATCCACAGCCGTCAATCCTTCACTCACCGCAACATCTCCGCCACTAACGACGTGGAATCGCCGGACGCCGATGGCTACAGCGACGGCGGCGCCTTTTGTTCTTCGCAACCAAACTCTAACCACAATACGCCAACATTTGTCGTCACCGTCAATGCGTACGATGCCGATCCTGACCCAAACAAATATCGCCTCAACAGTAACATACTTACGCCGAACGCTAAGCGTACGGATGGCGAAGAGGTCAGCGATAGCGGTACGCCGTATCCGTACAAGCGAACCAGAGGTAGTTCTTCCGCCGCCGCCGGCGGTGGCGGAGGAAGCGGAGGTGAATATAGGAAAGATAGGGAGGAATGGAGCGATTCGGCGATTGCGTGCTTATTGGAGGCGTATACGGAGAAATTTTTGATGCTAAGCAAGGGGAATTTGAGGGGAAGAGATTGGGAAGAAGTGGCGGCTATGGTGAGTGAAAGGTGTGATAAGCATACAAAAAGTGTAGAACAATGTAAAAACAAAGTTGATAATTTGAAGAAGAGGTTCAAATTGGAGAGACACCGGGTGACTAATGGCGGAGTTTCGGCTAGTCATTGGCCCTGGTTTAAGCAAATGGAGCAGATTGTTGGTAATTCTTTGGCGGCAAAAGCTGCAGCTTCAGGTGATGATGAGAAGTCCAGCGAACCACTGGCAACTTCGGCCAAGCAGTCCAAGAGGTATATCAACTGTTGTTTTTTTGCTAATTTTTGAAAATTCTTGTTTCATTTTTCAACTTAATCCCATGTCTTATGTTAGCAAAATTGAATCTTTGGAGATGTTTAGAGTATATTATATGAGTTTTCCTATGTCCTCTGATATTGTAAAGTAGCATTCCATGCATGTGAATTCAATAGACTCTGAATTTGTCAAGGGAGGCCGTTGACGCAGCATTTCCGACACTTGTTATGGATTCAACACTTGTACCTTGCCTTATAATAAACTTGTTTAAAATAAACCATAGATTCTAAACCATAGACGTTTTAGTTACAAAATTCCTCATTTCTGTCTTGTGACTTGTTTTTATGAACCATTATATTTTTGTTTCTCTGGTCAGAATAGTCAGATGTCAGTTAATTTTAACTCTGTTGAGGCTTTTGTGAACAATGGAGACTTTTTGTCATTTAATGCTGTTGTTGTTTGCCTTTGGTGTTACAATTTTTTCTTATTAGCAGTGGCTCTATAGTACTCTGAGAGGTCACATTTGGTTCTTATACTAAGGATAATTGTCAGACATGAAAGAAGAATTATCATTCTATTTGTGCGTTAACAGCATCCATTTGAATTGTATGATTAAAATAGTTCTGATAGGAATCCGAATTCAGTGTATGACTTCGGATGAAGATGATTGGTTCGGCGTAATATTTTTCCTTGTGTTGCATCTGCTTATCTGGTTTGTTGCTGTATTATGATGTGGATATCTTCTTAATATTTTAATCCACTTTTCAGACTCGGCCTTTATATTACTTGTGTTGGACAGATATGGATCATCAGCTGTGAGTTCTGGGGCTCAGATTACTAACATAAAGTCAAAAGCAACGACTAGCATTAGATGGCGAAGAGTGGTCTTTAAAATTAGTGGTTCTGCTCTAGCCGGAGCAGCTCCTCAAAATATTGATCCAAAGGTTTATTTCCAGTCTGGACTCCTGAAACTTAACTGTTATCAAACTATGTTAAGTGTGCATTTTAATATATTATGTTGAGTGACTCTGCATCTTACTAAAATTATCGCCAGTTTTGTGTTTCTTCTAGAATTACTCTTTTACCTAGAATGCAATGCTGAAGGATTTGGAGTGTGTCTACTTAGCTAGACACCTTTCAAATTCTTACCGCGTTTTAATCATATCTTTAAATTGTCCCGATATTCAGAAGGAAAAACATTAAAATCAGAGAGAAAAGTGTCGACGGTTCACGGTTCTACGTTGGAAAGTTTACATTGGTATTTTTTTCTTTATTTTCTTCTGGACTAGAACACCATCCCTACTTGTATAGACACGTGGAATTTTTTTCAGGTTTTTCTGACTTCACCAGAATAGCTCGAGAGTTGATCTATCTATATTGCCTGTTTGCTATCCCAATAAATATTTTATTCAGGAAAAGATCCGAAAAGCATTTATGCATCTTACTGTTATTAGATCTACCAATAAAGTTGCTGTTGATATGCCAGGTAGCCACGCTAATAGCAAGAGAAGTTTCAATTGCTTGTCGCATGGGTGTTGAGGTATTTCTTAAAATATTCTTATAATCCATTTTGGAATTTTCTCAACATTTTTGTTTCATGCGACACTAAAAGGCATAATTGTTATTAGGTAGCAATAGTTGTTGGGGGGCGTAATTTCTTTTGTGGACAAACATGGGTAACAACGACAGGTTTAGATAGATGTACTGCATACCAAATTGGGTAAGTCTGCTGACTCCAATTTATTTGCTTCTGCAGTTTTGCATCAAGTGTAGCCAGTTCATTTTGCATCCATGATTTTTCTTTAATTTTTTATGCACTTGCTGTGGGAGGAAGTTTATTTCCTGAACCTTCCAGCAATATCCTCTTGTATTCTGGGGCTACTATTGTTTGCAATCCAAGTTTCTTTATGCTGCTCTCTGAGGAAGTAGGTTTTTGCCCAATCGCGAAGTAGAACCCATAAAGACGATCATGAGAAGATGTGCAAACTGTTTGCAGGCATCCATTTGGTTAATCTCGGCTAATGCCTCCACAAAATGAATGTTAATACACTTGTACTTGTCATGCAAAGCCTTTCTGCTTTTTCTGTTTAAAATGTCGAATATAAATACTTCAACTTACAAGCGCGTTTATTGTCTTATTTGCACACTGCTCTTTTAACTGTTTCCGTAAATTGTCTAAAGCTTGCTTGTTGCATTTTTATTGCGCTATCCATGTTATTGACATCTCCCCAGAAGGTATAGATAAATTGAATTGTCATTCGTTGTGTTCTTTCTCTTAGTTCTGATTCGGTGTCAACTGTTGCTCTATTTAGCCTAAGTTGCACCAGTTCTAACTTGCATATATTTTGTTTACCCTCCCTGTCTTGTAAACCTGTGATTCAATTGTTTCGCATGTGATGCACTTGACAAGATCATCCATCGAGTGTATGAAAATGCTCTTTCTTCTACTTAAATATGCTCTCTTATACTCCTTATATGATTCATCGGCCATGAGCTGACAGATGCTTCCTTTACTTTGTAACCAGAATGATGGCAACCGTGATGAACTCTATACTGCTGCAGTCAGCTTTAGAGAAACTGGGTGTACAGACACGGGTGCAGAGTGCTTTCTCAATGCCTGAGGTTGCTGAGCCATATAGTAGGCAACGGGCCATCCGGCATCTGGAAAAAGGAAGAGTTGTAATATTCGGAGGTATTGGAGCTGGGACAGGAAGTCCACTCTTCTCCACCGATACAGCTGCTGCTCTTCGTGCTTCAGAGAGTAAGTTTCTGCTACTGGAGGAATAATCCTACTATTGTCATTGCCCCTTGTGGACCAGAAGTTTACGCCATTTTTCTTTACAGTTCATGCTGATGCAGTCCTGAAAGGTACAAATGTAGATGGGGTGTTCGTTTCAGACCCTAGAAACAATAACAGTGTCGCAGCTGAACATATGTCCTTCGGGGAGTGGTCTTCTAGCGGTACTCCCTCAATGGACACGATGGCTGTAAGATTCTGTGAGGATAATGGAATTTCTGGTCAGTTAACTTATATTTGTATTTATTGTTTATCGCCTCCTTTTCTCCCTTGCATTCCACCTCTCCTCGAGATTGCAGCTTTTCGATTAAAGCCCACTAAGAGATGAATTTTGCATTCAGTGATTAATTTTCATGTAACTAAAATTTAATATCTTCTTACAGTTGTGATATTTAACATGCACGAGCCTGGAAATATATCAAGAGCGTTATGTGGAGAGCAAGTCGGAACATTGATTGACCAAACAGGAAGGGTGGGCTAATTTTTGAAGCACTATATTGCCTGCTGATTTAAGATGTGTAGTTTATGGCTTATGGACCTATTTTATTGTTGTTGAATAGATCACCCCTAATTTAACTAATATTAAACAATCTAGCCCGGGATGCTTAGAAGTAGTTTCAATTTAATTCAAAGCCAGATCTCTCAAAGAAAATGTAATATTGGGATAATTTCTATGTCGAACCGATTCTGTAGATGGGACTACTTTTGTGTAACCTTCCAATGGTAGTATTACCACGTATAACTCGTGTTGTAAAATGGTTTAATTTCTGATAATGTATCATTCTGATGCCATTACAGCTTTGTATATTTAGATTATTTTTAGCAAAGAAATATGAGGTTTCTTGGAACAGTTCCTTACCGTACTCTACTCTTGGTATTTGTATAGCATTTCAGTGCAAAGTTGAAGTGGAATTTCGGGACTGAAATTCTTTTTTTCCCACAAATAATTTACTCTTGCAACTTTAAAGACAAAAAAAATTCAAATCTCACTCTTGGTAAACCTTCTCTTTTCGATCTGCTGCCCATTGTTTATGAGTGCCATCCTGGAAATGAACAGTTGAACGTCTGTTAGGAAAAAGCAAAATCACAAGTTTCAAGTTCAACACTTCTCTCAATAATTGATACAGTTTTTGCTAAAGGCAAACACCGGAATGAGCATGATGGCTTATGGACCTATTTTATGGTTGTTGAATTGATCACCCCTATTTTATTTTATGTACAGTTTTTGCTCAGGAATACCCATCTCCTCTTGAGCATTGAGAAGCATTAGCAATTGGCCTCTTCAGGTTTTGTAATACTCTTTACGTATTTGACATTGAGGAGCATTCCGACATGGGGTGAAGAAGTCCACCAACAATGAGAAGATATATTACTCCTTGGTGAGCATATGATAATATTAGCAGCCGTTCTTCTGCAACAGTTAGGAAACCTCGGCAGCCAGCTCTTATGGGCGAGTAATATCATCATGATGAATTTAGACAATGTTATTCTTCAATGTTTCTTGGGCTAAACCTTTTAGTTACAATTGCATAAGAATACTTTAAATCTTGTTTTGAGTTCAAAAGGCGGCACTTGATATTTGTAAGCAAGGTAGGGTACCTGCAGCTGTCGAAGATAGCATGCTCCCTTTCAGATTGTATCATATACAGGCACAGGCTCTGGGGCAGTCCATCTTGTTACAACAGAGACCAGAACCTAGAGAATTCCGATTGCAAAGTACATATTTATTAGATTACACCAATTATGAACTACCGTTAGACTAGCTCCTGACACAGCAAAAAGAGAGAGAGAAACTCCACCTTCACATTTATTTGGTTGCATCACACCTTTTTCACAGGTGTGGCTTTGTCTAAAATATGAAATTGAACTAAGCTTCATATATTCTCAAGAACATCATATGAAAGGGCACGATACACTTAGTTTTCAGGCTACTCGGTGTGCTTCCAGAAGTTTTGCGTCACCGAAGAGCCCAATGAGAGATCGAACAAGCATCTCTTCTGAAACCTGCAGGGTTAGGCTGTGTCAGTGAAATATGATGACAAAAGAGATGCTGTTTAGAGTTATGGTTTTATTTATAATAGAGAAGTGCTCTATTGTTGAATGAAACCATGAAACTGGAGTTATTTCTATCAAATGCAAACATACTGTACTTATCTTATAATCGACACATTTTCTAGTAACTAAGAAGGCCGACAGGGTATCTATAATATGCAGTGCTAAGAAACTCTTGAATCATCTGAAACCTGCTGAACTGACAAAGGATTCAAACGTTGCATTTGTTTCACCATGTGGCTGAAGTGTCCAACATAATGACCTGAGAGTCAAAAGAACTTTTTATAAGCTTGGAGCCACATGAAAATGGAATAACAAGGTAAAGACTAACCGGTCAAAATTGCACAACCAGCTCTAGCAGCTTCAGAAATGTTGTGACCAGCAGAACCAGGTAAGAAAGAACCGCTGATTACAGCTATTGGTGCTAATCTGTAGAATTCCCTTAGTTCACCTGCGAAACACAATTTAAAGAAGATCACAACCAAGGAAGAAAAGACACCCCAAAGATTGTAATTTTATTAATTTTCTAACAAACATTCAGGCCTCCTAACATTCAAGAGTCTATAACCAGGCACATGCTTAATCTGTTAAACTGCCTTAGTCCGAGCATGAAGCATTTATGAAGATGACTACCACCAAGTCATTAAGAATAACCAAAACCTAAAGAACAGAACTTTTGTAAGCCCAGTTATTTTCAACATATGTATGTGCCCGGGACATCAGTATAATCAGCTAACCTCAATAAATCATTTCTCGTAGTTTCTATGGCAAGAGGAACTTTCTACTTCTTACTCCTTTTCCTTTTCTTTTGTTTCAAACTTCCCCGGGGTATAAGAGAAGAGGTGGAAAATTCACTTCCAAATTATTTTAGGTTTCGGATAAGACAGATATAGGTATAGAAAGTAAGACAAACCCAATGTATCAACAACATATATGTTTATCCCAGGCAAAAGCTCTTCATGTTGAGACCTTACTGTTACATTGTTTCCATTTTTCTTCAATTCCTGCATATTGTAGCAATGGGAAATAAATTCTAGTTTAAGGCAGCGGGGTGAGAGTTTTGAGATTAAATTTGAAAGGATGAAGCAGAAACTCTCTGCTTGAAAGAACAATAGAAGAAGCTATCCGAATTCAAATAATGTACAATCTGGTTGTAACGACAGGTATAAGCTGATGCAGCCAGAAGCGCAAAATAAAGAAAAACAAATTCCCTTCATGTTAACTTTAAGGACAATTAATGAAAACTCCTAGTTCAGGGCTAGTTTAGCTAATTCTTGGATCTCAAGGAAGAAACCTATTTCATCAGCTGTACAAAAAAATACTATTTCTTATAGAACTGGAAACTAGATAAACAGGATAAAAACTAAACTATACCAAAAAGTTCTAGATTACTAAGGATTACACACAAGTATAGAGGAATTTGCCTGCATCACAAAAAGTCTCCATGCGTACAAGCTTTGCAATTTGTGTGTAATGTATAAGGTCACCTCTAATGCAGGATCATTCTTGCATTCCACAAAAGAAGAGAAATACATCAGGCACGCCAACATTCCACATTGGTTTATAAAGACAAAGGCCGGGGTATCAGAATCATACCAGAGCAATATCTTGGGTCTGCCTTCTCTGATGGTTTATAAAGACAAAGTCCAGAATCATACTACTCTTTTCTTCACCCTTATGTAAGGAAGAAGCCATCCAGACCTTTCTACCCGCGAGCTGATTTTGCATTTCATCCACACTACCCTTTTCCCCTTCATAGCTATTTGAGCCCTCTACGACTAGTAAAAAGGAAAAGAGAAAAGATTAAGTTCCGATGAACTCACGACTCATAACCTAAAAACTAGAGATTCTAGAGATGCTATAATTACTCAAGAAGATTAAACAAGTTGCTAGCTGCAGCACAAAGTTACAATATGGGAGACACAGGTCATTCCATATTGGAGGGCAAATATGTGCTAAATTCAGCCACAGTAGATGCTGAAAAGCAATCCTAACAAGTCATCGAGTATCTAGAACATGTCAAAGCCCAAACCTCAAGAACATACTGTATTTTAGATCACCAGAAAATTTAATGACAAATGTTGGTGCTTGCAGCAGCTGAAATTCAATAGCTTGCACATTGCTCTGTTACAGAAGTTAAAAGAACTACAAAATCAGTGGTAGCATGTCAGAGAGACAAGTGTAAATAAAGATATACGAATACATACCAATGGAACGATTAATGAGAACTTGGAGAGCAGTAATGAAGGCATATGAAGAACCATAGGAAGGGACCAACGTCTAAAGGATTTTGTTGAAATCCGCGCATTGAGCAATGCCAAAGCAATCTGAATACATAATAGACGAGCATGAATTCTGGAAAGAACACAAAACACTTGTTTCAGTAACTTATGAGTTATACTAAAGATTGACCCCCACCCCCCACCCCCACCCCCAAGCAAGGAAAGAAGGATGAACCAGAGCAAGCCTGAGAAAACTTTTACAAGGTAGTCCTGGACATATAGATCTAAACTTGTGTCCTTCATCCGATTTGTCAAAGTTTAACAATTTATTAGCGAGATATGCTTCAATTGTCTAAAGTAACTCTATCTGATTTCATTTTCCAAATCTTTTTGGAGTTCACAGACTTGGTCCCTAGAACTCAATTTAGAAGATCTAAATGCCAAATGCCATGCATAGTTTAAAGTAGTGATGAAAGATATGTCTTGTTTTACCATGTTAGTTTTTATGATTATTCATTGATGAAAAGCCCTGTCTCAAGCATTCACAGGCCGAAAGCAGTATGAGAGTCTAAAAGTATTGGACTTTCCAGATAAAAGAAAAATTAGATTAAGTTGTACTGGATTGAAACAAGCTTAGAGTTCATAGTATTCATTCAACCACCAACCGCATAATTTCTTTCTTAAAATTCAAATGTTTAAATTTGAAAAAGTGATCTCACTCTTCGGCTTCGAAGCAAGCATAAGTTAAATTCTACATGTTAGTTCAAAAAGTATGAGGTAATAGAATAGATTGCTTACACCACTTCTGGCAGCACTCATAATAATATTGGGCCAAAGTTCACTCTCCATCAGAAAGATTGCATTAGGATTCCAGTAACCAAGAAAAGCCTCCACAGCAGCAGGCGTGTCAATTGGAGCAAACTGGTTTCAGTGGATAAAGGATTGCTAAAGAGTTCACATCATTAATCATGCCAAGAGAACTACAGACTAGATGACGTAGCATTTATCACAGAAAACCAAACACTAAGAGGCTGTTGTTCAGTTGATCAAAAAAATTAAATCATTAACAGAAAGGGTTGTGGAAATTGATAACTCGAGAGTTAAAATGGTCCAAGAAAGAATAACTTCAGAAATAAGACATTCTCTGGAAGCCGGTTCTTAATGACTTCACTGCAAGAAAATAGAAGTCAACAACAACAACAAAGCCTTAATATCATACAAGATAGAGGATGGGGAATCTTCAAGAAAGCAGACAAAAAACTGCATCAGAACTGTCTCCTAAAATTTGCAAATGCAAAATATCTCATCTGTCTTCTTTCCTTCAACATTTGTTATTAAAGATGTTAGTTATATATATTTTTTTTCCTAGGTTGACTGTAGTCCTAGTTTCTTAGGCCAATATGACCAGGTATATCTCAAACTGCACAGAATAAACTAAAAAACAATAACTTTTCTGATACTCCAGAAGCCAGAACAGTTCTTGACTTCATCTTTAATTTTCTTGCAAATGCTCCTAATAAAGTTGAATATCTCATTGCTAGGATATTAAGCAGTTAAGAGACCAAAATATTGAGGCATGAACTAATAAGAGAAAGTTGCCTAAGAAGTTTGAAAAAGTGGTCGAATAAAAAAGAAATGAATTTTAAAGCTAAACATCTATGACCGAATACTATTGATCTTTCTAACTCTCATTTCAGAAGCTTCACAGATTAAGTGAGCACAAGAGGGACAACAGATACAACATTCAAATAAAAATCAACCTCATAGACAGTAACTATTAAACCATATGTTAATTATATAAATGGTATGATACTGTCGGCAATTCTCAAAATCGAAGGTTGACATCTTAATTTATGGAACTGCCGCTTGTTTATGTCTTATTTGCATGGCACATTACTCAACAAATTCCTTGTCTTATTTATACGGAAATTTATCAGAATCGTTAACAGGAAGAACACGTAGGCCAGTTAAAGTTTGCATACTTAGTTACAATGACCGGACAGAGCCTCAACAAACAGAGCATGCTACTCTACATCACATCCATGGATGTATCTACACAATAGGGAGAGGGCAAAAGATAGATTGATAGAGCCAAAGTGAATACCGAAACCTATTAGGATAGAATAGCATATGGCATCAAATGAGCTGAAACCTAGTAAAATAGGATAAATAACATCAATTGGGCTGGAAAAGACTGCTAAAACACACAAAACACCAATAATCAGGTGACCCTAATGTCCTGCTACTGATAGAATATTCAGGAAAGGCCCTAGATGATGTCTATAAAGGAATCAAAATAGTAAATTACTGTTATAGACGTGACATGAATTCACAGTTTCAATGTTTATCTCTAGTCTATGATAATAGACAACATTCCTAACAAATGTGTCGTGAACTCAACCATCAAGAGAAACAACACAATGCCGCCCAGGAGGACATGACCACCGAATCTTTCTGGAGTTTCATACAGTAATCTACAACATCAACTGCCTGCATAAGATGCAGGACCACTTGTGTGTTTTTATCCATATGCCCAAATACAAAGAATTACATATATGAAATGAATATCTCAGTCAACTTTCAAGATAGAACATCACAATTTGTCCCCATGAAAAGGCAGGGCCACACAATTGGGAGCTATAATAAATGAGATGTAGTAATGAGAATGATATATGATTATATTAGTTTCAAGGTAGACCTCCTTACTTTGCCTCCAGACAAAAGGCAGGACCACGCCACAGCGAGGAATTCTATACAAGATGCAATAGTGAGAATGATGTGTGATTATAGAAATTAAAAACACAACCAAAATACAAAATATAATTGTATCCTGATGATGTATTGTACAAGCCCCACATTTCAATCTTCAGAAGGACAAGAACAAATTTCAAAACCTGGTGCGTGGAGACACTCATAGATAACTTCATTTGCATCAGAAAACTTTTTCCAATTAAAATATCTCCATTGCTATTGAGTTTTTGTACTGCATGCAATACGGGTTTTGTTCCTTGCAGTGTATATTCATTATCAGTACAATAAAAAAATCACATAATTCCCAGGAAGAAAAACCTCTCTGATTTCCCAAATCTAAGGACCACCTTTTTTCTCCGAATAAATTTAGAAAGTTAACATTAATAGTCAGTTCAATACTACCTCCATGACATAATATAAGTCGTTTAAGACATGTAGCGAAAACTAATGAAGCAAAAAAAAGGTATTTTGTAATATTGATATTTTGATTAAAAAAACGCGTTATTTTTTGCTTCCTTAGTTTTCACTTCGTGTCCTAAACAACGGAAAATCTCGATATGGGACTGAGAGCTATAGGTAGGCGCCAGTCCACTAGCTCTGATTGCGCACGTCGCCCTCCTCAAAAATTTTACCGATCACGGTTAAAATACAAAAAAAAATTGTTACGATATGAAAGCTAGATTTAAAAGTAAAAAATTGTCTCTCTCCTCATTTTATAGTGATGTGACAAATTTGTACAAATTTTTTTTACTTTTAAGCGTGTCCCATATCTCGAACAATCTTTTTTTTGTATTTTAAGCATGAATCGAGAAAAAAAAATTTAGGAGGAGAGGCGACGTGGCAATTCAGTCAAGCTGGACTGGGGACCCTACCAATAAACTCTGATCCCATATCGAATTATCCCTAAACAACTTATATTTTGAAATGGGGGAGTACTTTTCATTGACGGAATAATAATCATTCTTATAATTATTGCAAAATCACTTGACAGGTCAGGAAATCCTTAAAAATATACAATAATCTCAATGCATGAAACATCAATTATTGGTTGTTGATAATTTTAACATCAGCTTTCATATCAATAATTGTATAAAATAAAATAAAATAAAAATGAATCCAATTCCAACACTCAAATTCAAAGTTAAATAAAAATAAGATCTGAAATGAACTTACAATGCTGAGATTGTCGTTGACGTCATTAAGACAGTTACAGCTGGCCTCATGTTCAAACAACATTTGATCACTTGAATGGTAACTATACCTTCTTCCTACTTAGATAAACAATAAATTACATAAAAATTTCAATTAGACAAAAAATGCAAAAAAAAATAAATAAATTCAAAATAATAACAACAATAATTATAATAGGATTATTGCAATAATCTAAAGAGACGGCGTGAAACCAGACGAGAGCGCCGACCGGCCGAGGAAGTGAGGGTCGGCCAAGACACTCCTGCCACCTATGGGGATGTTCGAGTCCTCGGAATTTGCGCCACCGGAGATGGAGGTGTATCAGCGGCGATAGACCGTAGGTTATAGCTCGATAAAGTTTGTAGAGCACTTCACCTTTCCTTCTCGACATTTTTAAACTTTGATGATTAAATTTGATAACAGATTTGCCCGCCAAAAAATTCTGAGACTTGGTGAAAGGAAGATCCGATCATTCATTCAGCAAAAAGAGCCGATAATTCTATTTTGGGTGGGACGGGTGGGGTGGGGTGGGGCGGGGCGGGGCACCAACTATTTGAGGCGGGTTACTGTGTTATTGCAAGTAGTTTTATCTTGGTCTGGATCAATTTTAAAAGTTATTTTAGATTAATAAGTGTAATATATAAACTAAAAAATAAATTCTAACTTATGTGAATTGACAGTTTTACCGACATATATTACATTCATTAATTCAGATATAAGTTTTAAAATTACTAATGAATTAAGATAAAATTAGTCATTTTTTATTGACGCTGAATGAGGACCAAATTATTAGCAGATGAATGCCTGGGCTCAGTATGCCAGTATGGGCTCTATGGAGAATCAGGAATTTCGTATTGTCTGCTTTGTCTCTGCTTGAAAGCTTTCGATACAGATAGATTAGGATAACCATTGATTCTTAATTTTTGAGCTGAAAAAGCTCGTCGATCCAAATAAATCATTCTTCTGGTCTCTCTTCGGCTCCGCGCTCTACCATTTTTAGATGAGCCTCTTTTTCCAATAGGATACGATTGGGAGAAAGCAATGGGTCGGGTTTGCTTGAGTTCGATTTTCTTGGGTTCAAACTCGAATATACCGACCTATTTTTCTATTACTACGGAAAGTTTATTTCTTTATACAATAATTTTTACAGTGGAATTTTTATTGCATATATTTTAAAATTTTATATTTTCTGCGTACAAAATTGAATATCTCATTTTCTAGATAAAATGAATGAAAAATGAACATCAAATTGTAGGCAGATGAGGGAGTATAATTGAGTTTGCATATGTACTTTTGAACTTCCGAATCCTTGTCGAATCAAGAATTTAAGCCCAATCTTAAATTCATGGAACTTAACTTGATTAGCTAGCTTAACGTTTGATATAGCTCGACTCGATTGCACCTTCGTTGAAATCATTTTTCAACCTAATGATGTCAACAAGAGAAACCAAATAATCATTACTGTATTCCTTTAATTTTAGAGACGAATTCATTGTTGAAACAAATATATAAAGTTATTGAATAAGACAAGTTCAATTTTTTTTTAATTTTTTTCGGGTGAAAATAAGACAAGCTCAATTATAATTATCAAATTCATCTAAATAATTTATTTGTGTTTTATTCCAAAGGTATAAAATGCAATATATTGATTATTGATACTTGGAAAAAAAAACTTCTATCGGAAACTCTACCCTTACAGAAACTCTTTTCTGAGCTTGACTTTTAAAGTAAATTGAATTAGTCGTGAATCGTAAAAAAGACACAGATACTGGTTGTTGTTTCAAAACTAAAAAAAAACAAAGAAAGAGAGCACAATGGCCAATTACTTCGTTTATAATTATAAAAGTTCATTATTTAATTCTTTATAATAAAGTACAAAGTACAAACAAATATAGTCTAGAACAATGTTTTGAAACCTGGGCCGGACATCGACTCGAAAAAGTTATCTGGGTTAGGGTTATTGGGCGGACCGTCATCGACCCGCTAATTGACTCGGTGATGTCATAAATATTATAAATAAATAAATAATATGGAAAATTTGTGAAATACATAAAATTTATTATTTAAAATGAAAAAAAAATGTGAAATTTTCTAACTAATATGGGATAAACAAATTCAAAGCTTAAAACACCAGCTTAATATAAACTTGAAAAAATTAACAGAATGCTCTTTAAATTCAGTCACAACGCATAGGTCATCATAATAAAACTCTAAATAACCAATAAAGTCTCCAAACAAGATTAAATATTAAACATAAATCATAGGCAATCCAGCAAGATAATAACAATCTCAACTAGAATAACTAATTATTTTTTAAAAAAAAATTACAACATACTAGACCCGACTGGTTCTACTAAACCCGTTCCGATTTCCAGATTAGACGGTCCGACCAACAAATTTTACCGGGTTGAACAAAGGAAACATATTTTTTATCTCTATCGATTTTGGGACCAAATTGAACTACAAAATATGTTGATCGGTCGGCGGTCCGATCCGAATTTCAAAACCTTGGTATAGAGACTAGAACACAAAGGAAGAAAAATGAGAAATTTTCACTTGACAGCATCAAAGCCGACAAATGACTAACTTGTTTTATTTTATTTTTTAATTTCGGGGTATCGACCCTTCTTTAATTCAATAATTCAACCCTCTTCAACCCCCTTCAACCCCCACGTACGTCTGAGTAGCATAAATATGTGCCTCTATAATTAGTTTCAGACACAAAAAAAATCGCTAAAAAAAATATTTCCTTTGGTCAGACATCAAAAAATATAATTGAAGATTTCTTGGTGGCATTTGTATTTATATGTTCGAGGTGAGGTTAATTTTTATTTCTTCAAACTCAAAGTTAATGTAGAGAGGTCTAGACAGCAGAATCATGATTCGTAAGTTTAAGGTTTATTTTTCGAGTTGAACTAGAATAAGTAATTGAATGTCGGAGAAATAATAGAATACTCAACTTGAAGATTTTCTAGTACCTCTTCTTCCTCATCTATTTTCTAGTACTTGATATATATATATATATATATATATATATATATATATATATACACACACACACTCTTTGTGTAATTGTATCTCTAAATCTTATTAGTAAGGATATGCTATAATATATGGATGAGTAATTTCCTCCTAAGCAGCAGGTGCAGTAGTTTTATCAATTTACTACTGATAATGTGTCACCTTTTAATTTATTACTCCCTCCATTCCTAAATATAAGACTCTTTAGACAATTTGAAAAAATTAAGAAAATTGTCATTTTCACCTAAACTTCCAATATTATCCCCCACCCTCTCTCTCTCTCTCTCTCACTTCTTTGTCATAAAGAAAGGAAAATGTTGAGGGTATAATTGGAATAAATTGTTGACAACTAATAAAACAACTTTAAACGACAATTAATTTGGATACCTAAATATCTCCTAAACGACAATTAATAGGGAATGGAGGGAGTATCATTTTACGTGTATTTTCATTAAAATATTTTGATCCGACGGCTAAAATTGAAAATAGCTATTTTAGTACTAAAATAGCTATTTTGGTATGTGTTTTTTTTTACCATTTATAACACTTAATTATTTTTTATGTGCTATTTGTACTACTTATCTTTATTTTGCTTTTTTTTAATATACTTCTAATTTTTTTTTAGTCCTTAAAAGAAACTTTGTTAGGTGACAAAATGGATTATGAGATTTTTGGAGTGGTTCTAGCCTTAATCCTATGTGTGGCATGGATTATGATCATGTCCGAGCGGAAACAAGAGCTAGGGCGGATGCCACCAGGGCCGAGGTGGTGGCCGGTTGTTGGCAACATTTTCCAGTTAGGTTGGGCACCACCCCATAAGTCATTTGCCAAGTTGGCTAGTAAGCATGGCCCTATAATGACACTTTGGCTTGGCTCAATGTCTACTATAGTCATTTCATCAAATGACACAGCGCGTGAGATGTTCAAGAACCATGACACAATTTTAGCAGGTCGAAAAATCTACGAGTCCATGAAGGGCGAATTCGGGCACGAGGGATCGTTAATAACGTCTCAATACGGACCTCATTGGCGAATGCTACGACGTTTGTGCACAACCGAGTTTTTCGTGACGAGTAGACTCGATAACATGTCCGGGGTCCGGACTAAATGCATTGGTCAAATGGTGAAATATATGGAAATTGGTGGAGATTCTGGTACAAAGGGTATTGATATTGGAAGATTCTTCTTCTTAATGGCATTTAATTTAATTGGGAATCTTATTTTTTCTAAAGATCTTTTGGATCCAAAATCTGAAAGAGGTGCTAAGTTTTTTTACCATGCTGGTAAAGTTATGGAATTCGCAGGAACGCCTAATGTCGCAGATTTCTTGCCTGTGTTTAAATTGCTTGATCCTCAAGGTATTAGGCGAAGGACACAGTTTCATGTTAATAAAGCTTTTGATATTGCTGGATGGTTTATAAAAGAGAGGATGGAAAGTCTTAGTGATGATGATGATGATGATGGTTTAATTGGTGAAAAGAAGAAAAGAGATTATTTGGATGTTCTTTTGGAGTATTCAGATGAAGGGACTCCTAGATTCTCTTCAAGAACAATCAATGTCATTGTGTTTGTAAGTTTGCTTCTCTCCTCACAAGTTCTTATTTTGGTTAATGATCTTATTGTTCTAAATTCCCCATGTTATCATAAAGTATGGTGATAATGAATTTCTCTCAATTATTTATCTGATGAATGATGAATGATGAACCACGGTGTTCGTGAATGAAAATATGAACTGAATTGATAACAGAATTTTCCGATAATAAAATAGAAGTAAATTGTGATAATATATCCCATATATATATGAGATTACTTAATAGTGTATGTGTATGTACTTAAGTATTCATTGTTAGTCAAGGAGGTCGTAACCCAGTGGGGCAAGCTTCTACCCGTGACCAAGAAGTCCCGGGTTCGACACTCTCCCTCTATGTGGGGCAATAAAAATTCTCCTCCTCTAGTGATGGAGAATGAGGCCTCATTATGTATTTTTCCATTTCGTTATGCTAATTAGTGTAATTTTAGCTATGTCTATAGATAATGTAATTTTTCGGCTGATGCCATATGTAACTGCTAATATCAATATACTAATTTTCAGGAGATGTTCACAGCAGGAACAGACACTACCACGAGCACATTAGAATGGGCCATGGCAGAGCTTCTTCGAAGCCCAAAAATCCTTCAAAAGGCCCAATCTGAATTAAGAAGCATCATAAAGCCCGGGAATCATCTCCAAGAGCAAGACTTGGAAAATCTCCCATACCTTAAAGCAGTGATCAAAGAAACCCTAAGGCTACATCCACCACTTCCTTTCTTGGTCCCACACATGGCCATGGACTCTTGCAAAATGTTGGGCTACAATATTCCAAAAGATACACAAATTCTCGTTAATGTTTGGGCCATTGGTAGAGATCCAAAGACATGGAAAGACCCTTTAGAATTCAAGCCCGAAAGGTTTTTGGAGCCCAATGGGCCAGACTACAAAGGACATCATTTTGAGTTTATTCCTTTTGGGTCGGGCCGGAGAATGTGCCCGGCTGTTCCACTTGCTTCCCGGGTCCTGCCCATGACTTTAGGGTCAATCTTGCACTCATTTGATTGGGTTTTGGGTGATGGGGTTAAGCCAGAAGAATTGGATATGAAGGAGAGAATGGGAATTACACTTAGAAAATCAGTTCCATTGAAGGCCATACCAATTCCATATCGAGGGTGATAAGGATTTGTCAAGACTTAAAAATAAGGGAATTGAAGAGCAAACTCGTCTTGAATAAAATGTTGAGGGCAATTATGTATTTTTATTTCTTAAAATGTAAATATAAGACAAAGTTTACTTTTTAAACAAACCAATCAATTGTATATACTTGTGCATGGATTTTTTCTTACCATTTAAATTTGGATTACTACTTTTACAAGATCTATTATGCCTAATTCTTTTAATATTTCACTTGTTAAGCGCTCATAAAATAGTCTGATTCATTTGTTTTAAATTATGTCTACGGTCTAGTTTGATGATTTAGCGTGGTTGAATTATCCATATGATGTAATCTAACTGCAGCTTAAAAATAGCCGGATTCTGCAGTCAGAAGTAAAAAAGCGTAGTCCGTAAAATATTTATGGTTAGAAAGAGGTAAAATCAATGTTTGTAGCCAAAACACGAGAATGTATGTTAGTTGGTGACCATTTTTTTAAAATTGTTTGTTTGTTTTTCGAATATAAAAAAAAAATTGAATTGAAAGGACAACTTTGCCCTTTGATTTCCTCATATCTTATGTCATCGATTACGTTAGCGTGAAAGAGCCCACGCAGCATGTTTATTGTGGACAAAAGTAATCATGAGAAATATGACTCATGCTAGCGAAACATGACCCATGTATATTGTGGCCAAAATTACTCCAAGGCAACCTTTGAAAATGGGGTCAAATATCTTTCTCTTGCTTTTTTTTTATGGTCCGCTTATTTTATAATACAAAACTCACTATGTTATTAAATAGGATAAAAAGTGTCTACGCTCCCTAAATTTTTCTTAATTTTGATTTTTGACTCTGAACTAAAAAATGTAAAATCTTTTACTCTGAACTTTTATGGAGTGTTAATGTTTCCCTTTCCATCCAATTTCACCATTAAATATAACAAAATAGCAACATTTGACTCTCACACGACTTAACTCATAAACATTTTGAGAAAAATAGGTCATGGCCTAAAAATAATCAAAATGGGATAAAAAAAATACGTCTAAATTTTTCTCATATTTTTTTGGTAAACCTATTTTGTTAAGAATTTCTCAATTTTTTTCAAATAACATGAGAATGGATCAAATACATATTACTAGTAGTATGTTATATATATTGACAGAAGAGGACAATATATTTTTCTTTAAGTAGAAAATGTCAAGATAAATGTTTAAACGAAATGCTGTGTATTTTAGATTGTTCACTGACTTTTTTTTAGTAAAGTAAGTTTATTACCTTTTAGCCGTTTTTATCCCATTTTGAATTTTTTAGCTTATAATAATCTATTTTTTTCTTAAAATGCCCCTAAGTTAAGTCATATGAGAGTCACATGTTGCTATTCCGTTAAATTTAATGGTGGAATGGATGGAAAGGGAAACATTAACACTCTTCATATGCAAAGACTAAAGATCATGGAATCTATAATATAACGTTCCAATGTGTCTCTCTCTTTTTTAGGTCACAAATAGTTTAAGAAAAAGATGGATTTGAAAGCCATGATTAAGGCATCAGAGAGTCAAGGAGGTCGTAGCCCAATGGGGCAAATTTCTACTTGTGACCAAGAGGTCCCAGATTCGACACCCTCCTCTACATGTGGTAATAAAAATTCTCCTCCTCTGGTGAGTGAGAATTTAAGGTTGCTGACTAAAAAAAAAAGGCATCAGAGAGATTTTCCACCATCTAACATTAAAGTGGTAGAGAATGGGGATATAAGGTTTGCCACCCTTCCTTTTTCTTTCTCTCTCTAATATTTCCTCTCTTCTTTTTCTTCTTCTTCTTGATTCTTTTCATTTTTCTCCTTCCATGGCTAGATCCAATCAAAAGTTCTGACTAAACCTTCCATGGCTAGATCCAACCTAGTCGGATCTTGGTTGGATCTAGCCATCATTCCTTCATTTTTGTGTCTTCACCCCCTTTTTATGCCGTAAATCATGATGAAGTTTTCTCAAGATATTCTTTTTCAAGATTCAAGAGCGGATGCAAGATCTAATTCAGATCTTTCCAGTTCTAGAGTTTCTCTCTCAACCCGGAGTTGTTCTGGGCCCTTTCTCAGTTTTCTATATCTTTCTGAGACAATTTAAAAGACGGTTGATACACCTATGGTCTTGTAGATTATTGATTTCTAAAAAAGATGTTGAAACTGTTAGCCTTGAGGGCAAACGAACTCGTTTTTGATGATGGACAAACACTTGATGTTTGTGTCTAATGTTTTCATCTATGTGATAGAATATTGGAACTCAATATGGAAGCTCTAAGTACTTCAATCAAGCCTTGATCAAGCTTCAAAGATTTCATTCAAGACACACTCGTCAAGCTTGAAGATTGAAGACTTAGGTTGGTTAGATTAGCTTTGTTGAAAATGGTATTTATCCTTAAGCTCTAACCAACGCTCTCTTGAACATAAGCTCCTCACTCTAGTCTTGCATACATGATTTCATAAACACGTTTTCAAAAGGCAAAAGTTTCAAATGTGTTCTTATCCAAAAAGCCTTTGATTTCAAGTATAAGTCTTTTAGAAAAGTTTTCCAAGTATTCTTATTTGTTATCTTTTAGGAAAACCTTTTTAGACTTTAAAAGACTTTAAAAGATTTCAAAACGTGTGAAAAATCACTTTGGAAGTTCGGTCAACCGAGCTCAAGTTCGGTTGAACCGTCGAGAAACTGAGACTTGGAAAAGTGAGCTTCGGTCGACCATGAAGGGGTTCGGTCGACCGAACCCTGTTAAGTGGATCCGAACCGCTCTGCTTTCGGCCCACCGAACTCGCTTTCTACTAGCCGCTTTTTGACCGTTGGAGACTCGATTTTCAAATTTATTTTGAAATGTATTTATACTCCAAAGCTAGAGAAACATTCCAAGGCTTGCACAACAAAGTTATATTGATTTCTTATCAAGCCAAAACACTTTCAAAGTAAAATGCACTTCATTGCAAAATCTAAATGATTCAAAAGTGCATTTCATAAAAGCAAGACAAGAGTGTGCTTCTTATGTTCAAAGAGCCAACAATTGATGAGCTTCAAATGTATGTATCTTTCACTTAGAAGAGTGAACAACTTTGTTCTCTAAACCTTTCATCTTATCCCCTTTCTTAGTGATAGGGTTATTGTTGTATAAGTCCTACTTAGTGTGGGCAATTGTTTATAGTGGTTGTTTGTAAAACTCTTTGTGAGTTAGCCACTAGTGTAAAGTCCTACTTTGTGTGGGCACATTCTTCTTAGTGAAGTTGGTGAAATCCTTGGGTGCGGCTCAAGGTAGTGGATGTAGATTCTTAGTGAATCGAACCACTCTAAATCTCTTGTCTTGTGATTTGCATTGGGTTTTGCTTTAGCTTTTGTTAAACTTGCACTATCATTGTTTAAATTGGGAATAGTTTGCAAGATTTATTAGAAACCCAATTCACCCCCCCTCTTGGGTTCCTTCAGAAACTGAGCTTCTCTTTGCACAGAGAAGATGTTGTGGGAGAATTTTATTATGTATTTATTTTTTCTACTTTTATTAGTGTTATTACCCAGTCCCGGGATGTGCGCTTTTATTTGTTATCATGATTGTCTAAACCATTATATAACTTTTATTTTTCTTGTATTTTCATATTATCTTTTGATTGTAAGGATTTTGGTTGTTTTATGATTAATGGATAATTTTCTTATTTAGCAAAAAAAAAATCCAATGTGTAACTATCTATCGTACGAATGGATAACTCTGTCTCCCCTAAACTATTAAAGAAAAATCAATTGCCATATATTAACAAAGCAAATTACAATGAAAAGACAATTTGTCCCTGAATTTATATTAAAAGATATCATATTAATTTTATTTCCTTATTCTATTTTAATTGAATGCCTTAATTAAATAATTATCTCGTCTCCTTGAACCCAACTTGAATCTTCTCTCTTCTACAACAACCACTACTACAATATCAGTCTCGTTAACTTTAATTCTCTTTCCTCTTTCTTTTTTCCATTTTCTTTTCCACCACTATATTTTCTGTCTCATATCTAATTTCTAGAACAATTTATTGATGGAATTAACTCTTATATATATTGAATCATAACTTGTTATTGTCAAATAGTTAATGAATGTAATTTGTTATGGATATAAATAGCAATTTTCTCTTTGTTAATTATTGGCTGACCTGAAACCCAATGCCCCCGGATTTTCAAATCAAGGTATTATTGATGTGCAAATTTTTTAAAAGTTTTTATATTTTATTAAATTTGTGTTTTTGTCTCTCCTAAAATTTTAATTTTATCGAATTAGTATAATAAGTCCTCCTAACTTCAGAATACTGAGTCCGCCCCAAATGATCCTGTCTCCTGTGGGTTCTCAGTCCGGTTTTCTATGCGTAACATATTTTTTTCAATATATACGGAACACTTGAGAACATATGTTTTTAGCTTAAAAATAAACAGGTGTTCTAAAAATCAGAACAGTTGTTTATTTTTTTTAATCAATCTTAACTATCAAAATTTTAATTTGATAATATAAAAAAAATTGGCACGTGCAGAATTTTTTCGTTCCGCACTGGAACAGCAGTGGTGAGTTCTTGTTTCTGCAATATGATAGGGAAGCTGCAGATTACTGGGCTCCAGGAATGGGTATGTTTTTTTTTATCATTATCTTGACTATGTGGACCAGCCCTAATGGATCAATAATTAAGCCAGAATGATACCAAAATAAGAAGAATAAAGATATAGAAACGAGTATAAGAATGGTATGGACCAAATTCTCCCCGCTAACGGTCACGTTACGAGTTAACCACAAATTGAGTCTAAATTAGTCATTACATTTTCGGTGTACATCGGTGCCCCTCATGTTAACCAAAAAGATATAGAAACAAAAAACCATCAAATGGAGATATTGATTGCTTGTACACAAAAAGAAAAAAACAAATTGCTCTCTGACATACTGGAAAATCAGAAAAAAACCAATTTCATATAAAAAATTTTTTTTTTCTTACATGATACAATTAAGGAAATAACACTACTGATGAAATTTATGTTATATAACCTATTTATTTTAGTTTCACCAGCATCACGAAATTCAAAAAAAATTCGACGATCAGAAAATTATGTTTTAGATCTGACTCAATAATTTTGAACCTACATTTCCATCACAATTGTAGAAATTTTTAAATCATTATAAGGTGTTAAAAATATGTGACGAAAATTTAGACCCAAAACTAACGGGTCAGGTTCGAATACAAGTTTATATATGGACTCTCATCTTGGGGATGACTTTGAGTGGATTCTTCTTCCTCAAAGTCAATCCCAGCCTCTCTTCCAAATCAATATCTTCAGGTTTGACACCAGCACCAAGATCCCAATCAAAGGCCTGAACTAGAGTGGCCAAAGTGAGATGAACAACTCTATGAGCCAAAGGAAATCCAACACAAATTCTTCTTCCAGAACCAAATGGGATCAACTCAAAGTGTTGTCCTTTATATTCAACACTAGAGTTCTGAAACCTCTCAGGATTAAAGGTCAAAGGGTCCTCCCAATATTCTGGATCCCTTCCAATTGCCCAAGCATTGACGAAGACCTGAGTACCTGTTCAAATTATTAAATCAACCTCATTATTTAGGAGAATATTTAATTTTGATAATTACTAATTTTATTGTATTAAGTTTGCTCTAGCAGTTTCTAATCAATTTAGATTTTCTAGTTACCACCAAATTCTTTATTCAAAATATATACGTTGTCGCGTGTTAAATATTTCTTCAAATTAGTATCAGAGCCATTTAAAAAAAAATTGTTTAGTACCTTTTGGTACGAGATATCCCATGTACTCGGTGTCTTCCATGGTGTTCCTAGGTAGGAGCATTGGAAGTGCAGGGTGGAGTCGAAGAGTTTCCTTTACCACGGCCTGTAAATAAGGCAAGTTATCCATGTCGCTCTCTTCCACCATCCTGTTTACTCCCACTACTTTGTCTAGCTCTTCTCTCAACTTATTGAATGCCTTCGGGTTCCGCAGCAGCTCCGTAAATCCCCATTCAATGCTTATACTTGTTGTCTCTGAACCAGCAAAGAACATTTCCTGCACTTTCAAGATTCATGTTATTATAGGTGAATTCAAAATTTGGTATATGTAATATGAGCAAAACTATAAACCAAATTCAATTCAATGACAACCTATAAATGAGCTCAAACGAATAGAACCCAGACTCACAATTAAGCAAAAAAATATTTATTCTGTTCGTTCTAAATTGAATATACATATTTATAATCATTTCTAAACCGAATTTTGAAATATCATGAAAAATATTACAAAGAATATTAGGCAGAATTCAGAATAGCATACCATGATGACAATGTTGACATGTTGCTCAGTGAATTTGTCAGGCCCATCTTTGCCATCGCCCCGGTACTCAAGCATAACATCCAAGAAATCTTTCTTCTCATTTAACTTTCCAGCTTTTCTATTATCAAGCCTTTCCTGAACAAACTTGGAAGATATTTTCATTGTTTTAGACATGTTATCAATCATCCTCTTCTTCAATCCAAGCGGATCCAATTTCTTCAACCATGGCAAAAAGTCCGCTATATTCGGAGTTCCCGCCAATTCCAAAATCTCATTCATACAATCGAAGAATTCCCGCCCTTCTGGATCCTTATTATCCAACAAATCTCTAGACAGCATGAGATTTCCAACCAAATTAAAAGCCATTAGAAAAAGGAATCGGCTCAGCTGAACCGCTCCGGTTCCGCCTTGAGATTTTGAAGCAACGGCATCCTCCTCGATCCAACGGACCATATTATCCTCAATTCTCCTCCGTAGATCTGTAGTTTCGTTCATTCTTTTATTAACTAAAAATTCCATGGAACAGAGCCGCCGGAGCACCCTCCAGTGGCCGCCGTAAGTGTTCATTGCGAGGGAACTCGAGTTGAAATTGAAAGCGGTGAGAGTATCGGGAACTTTCCGGTCACAAAACCGAACGTCGTGTTTTTTGAAAAGTTCGCCTGCTGTGACGGCGTTTTGGACTACCATTGTGTTAATGGATCCGAGCTGGAGCCACACGATTGGTCCGTATTTACTTCTTAGTTTGTATAGTGTCTGATGTGGCAAGTCTCCGAGATCGAACATGTTTCCGAAAATCGGCCATCCCGGCGGACCTGGCGGCCGCCGTTTGGATGAACCGCTTCTTGACTTAAGAAAGATGGCTAGTAGAAGAAGAAAACCGGCTGCGATGGAAATAGTCACCGAGTTTACTGAATCAAAAGAAATTTCCATTTTTCTTAAGAATGGAGTTTCTTTTTATTTATTTTTATTTTTATTGATACTAGTGGAAGTTGGAGTGATGACTGAGTATGATCTCGTAAATGGTTCATATATATAATGGATATTGTTGACGTTAAACTTCAATAATTCTCACATAACACTCTCTAAAATGAGAAGTTCGTGATTTATATTATTGAGGGAGTAGATTGTGTCTAAAATGAGATATGATAGAGTTGTATTTAATTAACAATGTATGAAGACGTATTTTTGTAATTGGCAAAAATTGAACATCCGGTGTATAAGTAACATAATATTACTCATAGTAAATTTTTTACTAGTTAAATTATGCTCGGGAACAAGACTACGGTTTATTATGTATATACTATACTAAAGTAAGGACTTTATCATTCATATATCATAGTAGTAATTCATACTACACTTTCAGGTTGATCAAAATGTGTTTCTTCGTCAAGGAGACCGTAGTCCAGTGGGACAAGGATCTACTCGTGGCCAAGAGGTATTGGATTCGAAACTCACCCTCTACGTGGGGCAATAAAAATTATACATAGAGAAGAGGACATTATTATTTTCTTTAAGTAGAAAATGTCAAGATAAATGTTTAAACGAAATGCTATGTATTTTAGATTGTTCACTGACTTTTTTGAGTAAAGTAAGTTGATTACCTTTTAGCCGTTTTTTATTCCATTTTGAATTTTTTTTAGGTTATAATCTTTTTTTTCTTAAAATGCCCCTAAGTTAAGTCATGTGAGAGTCACATGTTGCTATTCCGTTAGATTTAACGGTGGAATGGATGGAAAGGGAAACATTAACACTGTATAAAAGTTTAGGGTTAAGGAATTTGCGTTTTTTAGTTTAGGGTAAAAAATCAAAATCAAGAAAAGTTTAAGAGGCGTGAACACCTTTTACCCTATTAAATAATGTGCGAAAAGAAAATTTATTTTTTATTTTTTTATTCTAATAGTTTTTTGATAAAAAGGTTCATACGTAAAGATCATGGAATCTATAATATAACTTTCCAATGTGTCTTTCTCTTTTTTAGGTCACAAATAGTTTAAGAAAAAGATGGATTTGAAAGCCATGATTAAGGCATCAGAGAGTCAAGGAGGTCGTAGTCCAGTGGGGTAAATTTTTACTCGTGATCAAGAGGTTTAGGGTTCTACACCCTCCCCTTACGTGGAACAATAAAAATTCTCTTCCTCTGGTGAGCGAGACAAAAAAAAATAAAAAGGCACCAGAGAGATTTTCCACTATCTAACATTAAAGTGGTAGAGACTGGTGATATAAGGTTTGCCATCCTTTCTTTTTCTTTCTCTTTCCAATATTTCCTCTCTTCTTCATCTTTTTGGTTCTCTTCATTTTTTCTTCTTCCATGGCTAGATCCAACCAAAAGCTCCAACTTTCAGTCGGATCTTGGTTGGATCTAGCCATCATTCCTTCACTTTTTGTATCTTCACCCTCTTTTTGTGCCATAAATCATGATGAAGTTTTCTCAAGACATTCTTTTTCAAGATTCAAGACGCGGATGCAAGATCTAGTTCAAATCCTTCCAAATCTGGAGTTTCTCTCTCAACCCGGAGTTGTTTTGGGCCCTTTCTCAGTTTTCTATATCTTTCCGAGACAATCTACAAGACGGTTGATGCGCCCATGGTTTTGTAGATTGTTGATTTCTAAGAAAGATTTTGAAACTGAGTTTCTCTTGCTACCGTTTGTTCAAGGATTACGGAGAAGATGATGCGGAAAATTTTATTATGTATGTATTTTTTCTACTTTTATTAGTGTTATTACCCAGTCTCGGGGTGTGGACTTTTATTTGTTATCATGGTTGTCTAAATCATTGTATAATTTTTATTTTTCTTGCATTTTCATATTATCTTTTAGTTGTAATGACCTTGGCTATTTTATGATTAATGGATAATTTTCTTATTTAGCGCGAAAAAAAAAATTCCAATGTGTAGTCTATCGTACGAATGGATAACTCTGTCTCCCCTAAACTATTAAAGAAAAATCAATTGCCATCTATATTAACAAAGCAAATTACAATGAAAAGACAATTTGTCCCTGAATTTATATTAAAAGATATCATATTAATTTTATTTCCTTATTCTATTTTTATTGAATGCCTTAATTAAATAATTATCTCCTCTCCTTGAACCTAACTTTAATCTTCTCTCTTCCGGCTGAAGAAGACATCGACAACAACCACTACTAAGTAACAATATCAGTTTCGTTAACTTTAATTCTCTTTCCTCTTTCTTTTTTCCATTTTCTTTTCCACCACTATATTTTCTGTCTCATATCTAATTTCTAGAACAATTTATTGATGGAATTAACTCTTATATATATTGAATCATAACTTGTTATTGTCAAATAGTTAATGAATGTAATTTGTTATTGTCGAAGAGAGAGAAAGATGCAGTTGAGAGACGGTTATTTTGGGGGAATTTTCTCTAATTTTCTTATTATTGTAAAAGTAATATGTACAAGCCTTTTATACTAATTATGGAAACTATCTAGACTAGATATTATTGAATCTATCTATAATAATTATAATGGGCCTCTGATACGCAGTAATGTAATAAAGCCCAATCATAAAACATAACATTCCTATCTATTATATTTACCACATTAATACAGTCTCAAGCCTTATTCTTCATTCTTCTCTTCTTTATGCTTCATCATTCTATCTTCTGCTTTCTTCTTCTCAACTCCAGCTTGCTTACTTTGCATTCCATCATCTTCCTTCAACAGCCTCCCACAAGCTGGAGGTCTAAAGACATTATACAACCCTAGGCATTTGATCAAATAACACAGCCTTGGTGCACCTAGAGGCTTAGTAAAAATGTCAGCTAACTGATCAATAGAAGTAATTGGCAATGGTTTGATCACCCCTGCTAAGAACCTTTCCCTAACAACATGACAGTCTATCTCTATGTGTTTTGTTCTTTCATGAAAAAACAGTGGTTTTCTCGCTATATGCAATGCACTATTACTATCACAATATAAAGGAACAAACTTTTCTTTTGCTCAACTCCCAAATCTTTAAGCAAATATAATAGCCATTGTACCTCACATGTAGTCATGGCCATTGCTTTCTATATTCAAACTTCGCTGAACTTCTTGAAACCGTGCTTTGCTTCTTTGATCTCCATGATATTAAAGAACTTCCCAAAAATATACGTGGCTTGACCACGGACTTTCTTGTCTCTATGCAACCTCGCCCTACTACTATCTCAGTATATGATTTCGGGTTCTAATGTATTTTTCTCGCCGCATAATGAAGTCCTTGTCCTCGGTGAGCTTTTTAGATATCTCGGTAATTCTATGTGCCGCCTTCATTTGCATAATCGTTGGCTTATCCAGAAACCCGACTAAGCTCGCTAACCGAATAGGATATATCGAGTCTCTGTGATAGTTAAATACAACAGCTTTTCCTACCAATCTTCTGTATTGAGTGTTGTCTTCCAATGGTTCTGAATCCTTGTGTGAATATTTTGCTATTGTGTCCATGGGAGAATATACAGGTGCACATTCCAAGTATCCTTCTTCATCTAAGAGATCCAGTGTATATTTTCTTTGTGTCAGCATAATTCCTTCTTTATTTCTTTCTACTTCAATCCCCAGAAAGTATCTAAGTTCTCCAAGATCTTTGATCTTGAACTCCTTATGCAGAAATTCCTTTACTTTGTTTATCTCTTCCAATTCATTGCTTACTAGAACTATGTCATCCACATATACTAGTAAAGCTGTGAATCTTCCCTTTTCATGTTTGATGAAAAGGCAATTGTCATGCCATGACTGTTTAAAACCTAGTTTTAATAAGGATTTTGTCAACCTTGCATTCCATTCCCTGCTAGCCTGTTTTAATCCATACAAGGATTTGTTCAATTTGCATACCAGCTGACTATCTGAACTTACATACCCTGGTGGTGGCAGCATATAAATTTCTTCACTTAGTTCCCCATGCAAAAATGCATTGTTTATATCAAGTTGATGTGCAAACCATCCTCTTCCTACTGCAATTGCTAATAAAGTTCTTATTGATGTCATTTTTGCCACTGGTGAGAAAGTATTCAAATAATCAATCCCTGCTTGTTGTGTGTACCCTTTTGCCACAAGCCTTGCCTTGTATCTTTCCAAATCACCATTTGATTTAAATTTTATTCTAAACACCCATTTACATCCAATGGCATGTTTTCCTGCTGGCAAAGGTACCAAGGACCAAGTTTGGTTATTTTCCAAGGCTTGAATTTCAGCCATCATTGCCTCCCTCCAAACTTGAGACTTTGCAGCTTCATTGTATGTTGCAGGTTCCTGTTCAATATCTAGAGAAAACACAAAGGATTTGTATTTGGGTGATAACAGTTCATATGTAAGCACTTGATTAATATTATGAGGAGAAGTTTTAATGGTAGGGCAATGAAAATCATTAAGCAGAACAGGAGGTTGTCTATGTCTAGTAGATTTTCTGACTCTTGTGGAAGGATTATGTGTATGATCAGAAGTAGTAGCAGGCAAAGAAGGATTATGCATATGATCAGAAGTAGAAATAGGCAATGAAGAAATATGCATATGATCAGAAGTAGAAACAGGCAATGAAGAAATATGCATGTTATCATTAGATGTAAATGAAGAATTAGATGGAAATTTAAGTAAAGGTGTATCTAAATCTTTGAAAGAATAAGTTGCAGGTTGATGAGAATAATCTGACTTAGAATTTTGAAGTATTTGCACAAAAGGAAAAATGTGCTCAATGAATAAGACATTTCTGGATATAAACATCTCCATGTTTTCACTATCAAGTAATATATAACCCTTTGTAGTAGAAGAATGACCCATATATATACATTGCTTACCCCTTGGATCAAACTTATTTCTACCATGCTCCATAGTACAAGCATATGCCAAACAACCAAAAACTCTTAAGTTTGTATATGTAGGAATTTGGTTGAATAAAGACTGATGAGGAGTTTTGTTTTTCAGCACAGGAGTAGGTGTGACATTTATAAGATGTACTGCATGCTTTACACAGTATCCCCAATATTCAATAGGTACTTTGGATTGGAATTTTAAGGCTCTGGCTATGTTTAATATGTGTTGGTGCTTTCTTTCCACTAAACCATTTTGTTGTGGTGTGGAGACACAAGATGTTTGATGTATCATCCCATTTTCAGAATAAAAAATTGGAATATGGAATTCAGGGCCATTATCACTCCTCACAACCTTAATAGTCTTTCCAAATTGTGTTTTAACATAGGCACAGAAGTTCTTTAAAGAGGTTCTAGCTTCAGACTTTTGCAGTCAAAAAGAATACCCAAGTATGTCTAGTAAAATCATCTACTACAGTCAGAAAATATCTTTGGCCATATAAGGTAGATTCCTTAAAAGGTCCCCATATGTCAAAATGTACTAAATCAAAAGGAGAAGATACAGAAGAATGACTTAAAGGAAAAGGCAACTTGTGTTGCTTAGCTAAAGGGCAAACACTGCAATGATGAGAGTTGTTTTTACAAACAGAATTAGGATTCAAGTCCTTTATGGAATCAAGCTGGGAAATAGCTAAGTGCCCTAGTCTATAATGCCACAATAATGCACTTATTTCTGAAGAAGGAATAGGTAAAGTGACATTACAAGAAATGGAGTTAATAGAAGTAGGTATAGCAGGGATCAGCTGTAGCAAATAGAGTCCATTCCACTCTTTAGCTGATCCAAGCTTCTTGTGAGTAATCAGTGCCTGTATGTTACATTGAGTAGATAGAAAGTTAACTGAACATGCATTTTGTTTAGTTAACTTGGAAACTGAGATTAAATTGAATTTAAAATCAGGAACTAGAAGAACATTATGCAATATCAATGAAGGTGTTAATTGAATTTCACCTATTTTGGTTACAGGAATGGAAGATTTGTCAGGAAGATTGACAAACATTTTATGTGTAGAAATGGAAGAAATGAAATATTTATCAGTGCTTACTATATGGTCTGATGCACCTGAATCTATAATCCATGTATTTAATCCAGAAAAAGAATTAGTACATGCAGATGCAACAGAAGCATCAAAGATAGGTTCCAAGATGGCATGATTAGCTGAAGCATGCAATCCTTCCACTGTGGTGGTATTCAAGTCAACATTCTGAATGAGCTTCAGAAGTTTCTGATGTTGTTCAACATTGAATCCAACAACAGCATTTTGTGATTCAGCTGTGCCTGATCCTGCATAATGCACAGATGGCATAGCAGCCGTACTACTAGGAAAATGTTTAGTAGAGTGATTTTCAGAAGGAGTGTAATAACCATGACTATTGTTAGATGCAGGATATAAACCATATCCCTGCATGTCAGTTCCAGTAACACAATTCACAGGATTGTAATGACCAGAAGAGCTTGCCATGTAGTTTGAAGGTTGCCTTCCAACTGCTGTGTTAGAGTTGGGTCCCAAAATTCCTGGTTTTCCTCTATATTTTGAGTTAGGAGGATATCCATGTTTTTTATAACATTTGTCAATTGTGTGTCCTCTTAAACCACAAAAACTACAAAGTAAGCCTTTGTTTCCCCTTCCATAACCTCCTGACACAGCATTGATGTTACTATAGTTCCTATTAGCCATTCCATTTCCTACATTGTTCATGCTATGTGGCAAATAACCACCTGTGTCAGACATATTCTGATTGTAAGAATGTGTTACTCCCTGACTATACATCACTTGTGTCATAGGATTATTAACAGCATAAACTGCTTGATTCTCATGTTGACAAGCATTATTGAAAACCTCAGTAATGTCAGGCAAAGGTTTTTGCATCAAGACATGAGACCTAACGCTGCCAAAGGACTCATTTAAACCTTTCAAAAACCTAATGACATAATCACTATCATAATACTGCTTGACAATCTTGTGGCCTTCACAAGTACAATGACCACATGAACAACCAGGTAGAGGTCTCAACATTAAAAATTCATCCCAAAGTATTTTCAATTTTGTAAAATATTCAGTCACAGTACTACCTCCTTGTTTAAGGCTGTGAATTTCTTCCAGAAGACTGGATAGTCTATAAACATCACCCTTTTGATATCTACCTTCCAGATCTTTCCAAACTTCCATAGATGTATTCATCATTTGCACACTTTGCTCAATAGTTTTGTCAACAGTATTTGCAATCCAAGTTAATACCATTTGATCAGCTTGCTCCCAAGCTCGATACAAAGGTTCTCCAGGCTTTGGAATTACAACATCTGAAATCCTTTCTATGAAGCAAAGCTTATTTTTAGTTATTAAAGTCCTTCGCACAGCACGTCTCCATGAATAATAATTTGCAGCTCCAACAAGAATTTTTGAAGAAGGTGCAAGAAGAAGAGCCGGATTTTCATTCGGATGAAGATAAAATGGATTTGTAGCATTAATTTCTACACTAGAAAGATAATTTCCAGAAGAATTTGAAGTTGCCATTATCAGATATCAAGAAATTGAGAAATCAGAAATACTTGAATCAATTATCAAAATTGATCAATAAAACATCAGAAAAACAAAATTGAGTGAAGATTATGGAAGAAAACAACAAAATCTACAAGAGAAATGTAGGAATTTTACAGATTAAAGATCAAGAATCAAAAAGAGAATTTGCGGAAGCAAGAGCGTGTCTTACACACGCTGCTCTGATACCATGTCGAAGAGAGAGAAAGATGCAGTTGAGAGACGGTTATTTTGGGGGAATTTTCTCTAATTTTCTTATTATTGTAAAAGTAATATGTACAAGCCTTTTATACTAATTATGGAAACTATCTAGACTAGATATTATTGAATCTATCTATAATAATTATAATGGGCCTCTGATACGCAGAACAGAATAAAGCCCAATCATAAAACATAACATTCCTATCTATTATATTTACCAGCCCAATACAGCCCAAGCCTTATTCTTCATTCTTCTCTTCTTTATGCTTCATCATTCTATCTTCTGCTTTCTTCTTCTCAACTCCAGCTTGCTTACTTTGCATTCCATCATCTTCCTTCAACAGTTATGGATATAAATAGCAATTTTCTCTTTGTTAATTATTGGCTGACCTGAAACCCAATGCCCCCGGATATTCAAATCAAGGTATTATTGATGTGCAATTTTTTTAAAAGTTTTTATATTTTATTAAATTTGTGTTTTTGTCTCTCCTAAAATTTTAATTTTATCGAATTAGTATAATAAGTCCTCCTAACTTCAGAATACTGAGTCCGCCCCAAATGATCCTGTCTCCTGTGGGTTCTCAGTCCGGTTTCTATTCGTAACATATTTTTTTCAATATATAAGGAACACTTGAGAACATATGTTTTTAGCTTAAAAATAAACAGGTGTTCTAAAAATCAGAACACTAATTTATTTTTTTAATCAATCTTAACTATCAAAATTTTAATTTAATAGTAAAAAAAAAATTGCACGTGCGGAATTTTTTCGTTCCGCACTGGAGCAGCAGTGGTGAGTTCTTGTTTCTGCAATATGATAGGGAAGCTGCAGATTACTGGGCTCCAGGAATGGGTATGTTTTTTTTTTTTTTATCATTATCTTGACTATGTGGACCAGCCCCAATGGATCAATAATTAAGCCAGAATGATACCAAAATAAGAAGAATAAAGATATAAGAGTGGTATGGACCAAATTCTCCCCGCTAACGGTCACGTTACGAGTTAACCACAAATCGAGTCTGAATTAGTCATTACATTTTCGGTGTACATCGGTGCCCCTCATGTTAACCAAAAAGATATAGAAACAAAAAACCATCAAATGGAGATATTGATTGCTTGTACACAAAAAGAAAAAAAACAAATTGCTCTGACATACTGGAAAATCAGAAAAAAACCAATTTCATATAAACTTTTTTTTTCTTACATGATACAATTAAGGAAATAACACTACTGATGAAATTTATGTTATATAACCTATTTATTTTAGTTTCACCAGCATCACGAAATTCAAAAAAAATTCGACGATCAGAAAATTATGTTTTAGATCTGACTCAATAATTTTGAACCTACATTTCCATCACAATTGTAGAAATTTTTAAATCATTATAAGGTGTTAAAAATATGTGACGAAAATTTAGACCCAAAACTAACGGGTCAGGTTCGAATACAAGTTTATATATGGACTCTCATCTTGGGGATGACTTTGAGTGGATTCTTCTTCCTCAAAGTCAATCCCAGCCTCTCTTCCAAATCAATATCTTCAGGTTTGACACCAGCACCAAGATCCCAATCAAAGGCCTGAACTAGAGTGGCCAAAGTGAGATGAACAACTCTATGAGCCAAAGGAAATCCAACACAAATTCTTCTTCCAGAACCAAATGGGATCAACTCAAAGTGTTGTCCTTTATATTCAACACTAGAGTTCTGAAACCTCTCAGGATTAAAGGTCAAAGGGTCCTCCCAATATTCTGGATCCCTTCCAATTGCCCAAGCATTGACGAAGACCTGAGTACCTGTTCAAATTATTAAATCAACCTCATTATTTAGGAGAATATTTAATTTTGATAATTACTAATTTTATTGTATTAAGTTTGCTCTAGCAGTTTCTAATCAATTTAGATTTTCTAGTTAGTTTCCTATTCAGTCTATCTTAGAAATTCTACGAGGGGTTTGACTCCTATATAAATAAGTGAGTTGTCTACGTATTCTCTGTGTCTCTGAGTGTGGTCTGAAATATAATTGTTATTTGGTTAGGATTATTGATATTATGAATTTGAGAGTTGATACATCAAATATTTTTTGCTCCTCTCCTAGTTGTGTTTGTACTCGACAAACTCACCACCAAATTCTTTATTCAAAATATATACGTTGTCGCGTGTTAAATATTTCTTCAAATTAGTATCAGAGCCATTTAAAAAAAAAAATCTTTAGTACCTTTTGGTACGAGATATCCCATGTACTCGGTGTCTTCCATGGTGTTCCTAGGTAGGAGCATTGGAAGTGCAGGGTGGAGTCGAAGAGTTTCCTTAACCACGGCCTGTAAATAAGGCAAGTTATCCATGTCGCTCTCTTCCACCATCCTGTTTACTCCCACTACTTTGTCTAGCTCTTCTCTCAACTTATTGAATGCCTTCGGGTTCCGCAGCAGCTCCGTAAATCCCCATTCAATGCTTATACTTGTTGTCTCTGAACCAGCGAAGAACATTTCCTGCACATTCAAGATTCATGTTACTATAGGTGAATTTAAATTTGGAAATATCTGATATGGACCGGGTCCATGTGGACCATGTGATCCAGATTTGGCCACATCTTTGCAGAATGAGGAGAGAGAAGGAAATGCAGTGATGTGGCCAAATTTGGAACGCATGGTCCAATGGAACTGATCCATGACAGAATAGACCTTTAAATTTGGTATATGTAATATGAGCAAAATTATAAACGAATATACTAAAATTAAAAAATACATATCTGATATAGTAGTTGTTAAAAATGGGCTTGGGCATATCCTCTCAAACTCAATCCCTCGAAAGGTATCCCAATAGGAAAGGATTGCTCAATCCTTATAAATAACACACTTGTTCATTAACTAGTCGATATGGGATTCTCAACAATAGTAAATTATTTTACTTTAAAAATATACAATAATTTGAAAATTATTGGAGAGGTGGTTGCCATCTGCGACCCCTGTATGTTACATCCAATTAATGTTACGTGTCTCGTTAGATTGAGTCTCAATCTGAAATTTCTGATCTAGATTTTATATTTGTGTCAAATTTAAATCAAAATTTTCATGATTTAGTGATTCAAGTTTTATTCACAGAGTATATTTAAAGAGAATTTGAATTTCATTTTGAATCTCAAACTTAAAATAAATTCAATTCAATTACAACCTATAAATGATCTCAAACGAATAGAACCCAGACTCACAATTAAGCAAAAAAATTGGTGAATATAGAAGCTACAGATTCTGGATGAATTATAGAAGAACATATCTCATATTAAAACGTTGAAAAACCATGAATGATATGTAATGCTTAAAAATATATTTTAGTTATTTTTCTAAAAAAATATGATATTTTAAAAATTGGTGTAGGTGTGACGACCGCCATCACACACCTCCTAGTTCCGACTACAAGATAAAACCAATCAATATTCTAATATTTATTCTGTTCGTTCTAAATTGAATATACATATTTATAATCATTTCTAAACCGAATTTTGAAATATCATGAAAAATATTACAAAGAATATTAGGCAGAATTCAGAATAGCATACCATGATGACAATGTTGACATGTTGCTCAGTGAATTTGTCAGGCCCATCTTTGCCATCGCCCCGGTACTCAAGCATAACATCCAAGAAATCTTTCTTCTCATTTAACTTTCCAGCTTTTCTATTATCAAGCCTTTCCTGAACAAACTTGGAAGATATTTTCATTGTTTTAGACATGTTATCAATCATCCTCTTCTTCAATCCAAGCGGATCCAATTTCTTCAACCATGGCAAAAAATCCGCTATATTCGGAGTTCCCGCCAATTCCAAAATTTCGTTCATACAATCGAAGAATTCCCGCCCTTCTGGATCCTTATTATCCAACAAATCTCTAGACAGCATGAGATTTCCGACCAAATTAAAAGCCATTAGAAAGAGGAATCGGCTCAGCTGAACCGCTCCGGTTCCGCCTTGAGATTTTGAAGCAACGGCATCCTCCTCGATCCAACGGACCATATTATCCTCAATTCTCCTCCGTAGATCTGTAGTTTCGTTCATTCTTTTATTAACTAAAAATTCCATGGAACAGAGCCGCCGGAGCACCCGCCAGTGGCCGCCGTAAGTGTTCATTCCGAGGGAACTCGAGTTGAAATTGAAAGCGGTGAGAGTATCGGGAACTTTCCGGTCACAAAACGGAACGTCGTGTTTTTTGAAAAGTTCGCCTGCTGTGACGGCGTTTTGGACTACCATTGTGTTAATGGATCCGAGCTGGAGCCACACGATTGGTCCGTATTTACTTCTTAGTTTGTATAGTGTCTGATGTGGCAAGTCTCCGAGATCGAACATGTTTCCGAAAATCGGCCATCCCGGCGGACCTGGCGGCCGCCGTTTGGATGAGCCGCTTCTTGACTTAAGAAAGATGGCCAGTAGAAGAAGAAAACCGGCTGCGATGGAAATAGTCACCGAGTTTACTGAATCAAAAGAAATTTCCATTTTTCTTAAGAATGGAGTTTCTTTTTATTGATACTAGTGGAAGTTGGAGTGATGACTGAGTATGAGCTCGTAAATGGTTCATATATATAATGGATATTGTTGACGTTAAACTTCAATAATTCTCACATAACACTGTCTCTAAAATGAGAAGTTCATGATTTATATTATTGAGGGAGTAGACTGTGTCTAAAATGAGATATAATAGAGTTGTATTTAATTAACAATGTATGAAGATGTATTTTTGTAATTGGCAAAAATTGAACATCCGGTGTATAAGTAACATAATATTACTCATGGTAATTTTTTTACTAGTTAAATTATGCTCGGGAACAAGACTACGGTTTATTATGTATATACTATACTAAAGTAAGGACTTTATCATTCATATATCATAGTAGTAATTCATACTACACTTTCAGGTTGATCAAAATGTGTTTCTTCGTCAAGGAGACCATAGTCCAGTGAGACAAGGATCTACTTGTGACCAAGAGGTATCGGATTCGACACTCACCCTCTACGTGGGGCAATAAAAATTATCATCCTCTAGTGAGGGAGAATTTAAGGTTGCTGATAAAAAAATAAAAATAAAATGTGTTTCTTCATCTAATGTTACATCTTTTATTTTTTATTAAGTATTTAATAAAATAAATATCTATTATTTACGAACCTGAAACTTATCGCTTTAAATTTGATGTATCTTATTAGATTTTTTATTTTAGAAGGAAGTGCCTTATTAGACCTAATTGTTCAACTTTATTTCTAACTAACAATAATATAAGATAATAAAATATATGAGTTAATAGCTATTTATAGCACTAAACTATTTATGAATTTCTCTTTATAGTACTAAACTATTTTTTTATCTAAATATGTCACTCAACTATTTACGTTTATCTAAATATGTCACTCAACTATTTACGTTTATCAAAAAATATACAACCACTCATTTTTTGGATGTTTTCCGGTTAGCGATGTCACGTGAGTTGCTTCAGAACATGAACAAAGGCGAAAAGGAAAAGAAATATTGAAAATGTCGGGCCATAACTGCTTAATTTGACAGACTCGTTTGCCCTTCCAACAACAAATTAAGCAGTTATTTTCCGACGTTTCCAAGATTTCTTTTCCTTTTCGTCGTTGTTCATGTTCAAGCAACTCACGTGACATCGTGTCTGAAAACACCCAAAAATGGGTGGTTGTATATTTTTTAATAAACGTAAATAATTGAGTGACATATTTAGATAAAAAAAAATAGTTTAGTACTATAAAAAGAAATTCGTAAATAGTTTAGTGCTATAAATAATTATTAACTCTAATATATATATATATATATATATATATATATATATATTTTGAATAAAATGCATTAATATATCATTTGATTGATATCATGTAGTACATATGGTAAGAAAAAACCCGATAGTTCTCCAAATCATTGAAAAGAGGATAAGGCTTGAAGCGATAATAAAATACTTTTTCTTTATATATATCATTATCTCGTCTATATAGCAAAACAAAAAAAAATACTATATCAATTGCTAAATTAAAATACTATATCATTGCTTATATATATTTTTTTCCACATATAAATGCACAGCTCGCTGCCCTCGCGCGCACCTGTCATATAGTATTATAGTGTAGTAATATTAAAAAATCAGAGAGATGAGATATTTGAGTGCTCAATTTGTGTGCTGATGGATATAAAATTATCTCTTTTCTGTGCATGCATAACGCGAGGATCCATAGATATTTTTATAATTTATTTATTATTATTATTATTAAAATTCTTTGACAGATAGAGGACGCCAGTCGTTACATTTGGATTGGTTTTCGTCATGTAGACTTGAACAATATTTTACACGTGAACTATTTCACGCATTCCAAGAATTTGAACATAAATAGTATTTTACTAATTCCTTTGCTAAATAATTAATAAATTTCATATTTTTATACATACTAAAAAAAATGATTAGAAAATAATAATTATGAAAAAAATATATAAATTATTCCTATTAAAATATAAGTTAATGTGCATGGGAAATTGTGAAAATGATGAAAACACAAAAGTACTACTATTAATTAAAATTGACTATGTGTAAAATAAAAAAAATATAATAAATGTTCAATAAATTTGATGTATCAAATAATTTAAAACATTATTAAATAGTAACGAAGTAGTACCATTTAAGTTTTAAATAGTTATACCTCATTATCTGTTCAAAATTTGATGGTGTATTTTGAGTACAAAATAAAAAAAAAAAAAAAAATTTAAATTTTTAAAGAATTATTATGCGAATTACAAATTTCTGTCAAAAAACAAATTGTGTGAATTACAAATTGAGATGTACATTTAAGCCTTTCAAAAGAAATTGTACACAAAAATTCGAGGTCCATAATGATTTTTTTTCTCCTCTGAAAATCTTTTTTGTCTTATTATTTAATTAATCCATTTACCATGCGGTGGTTAGGCTTGCAAAGGGGTCGATTTAGACCCGTATTCGACTCGAATACGAAAAAACAGTTAGACTCGGTAATAACTCCAAACTCATATGCCCGCATCCGAATCCGAATCCGTATAAGAGTAATAAAATAGTTATGGGTCTGAAATATTAAAAATCGGATTCGTTATACCCGGATCCGTTTCTGCATATATATTAATTATATATAGTAAATATATATATATATTATAAATATATTTTTTAACATTTGGATCAATTCACATATAAGGCTAGATTTTACCATAATTAAATCATTATGTATTTTATTTTAAGGAGGATTCTGAATATTTATATTGAAATGTTATCGCAATTCTGGTTCTGAATATTTTACCGAATCCGGGACAGATTTGGTAACACATATTATGGATCCGGATTCGGTACGAAAAATTAAAAACATATCTGGATGCGGAATAGATAATTCTGTATCCGTTTGCAGGCCTAGGGGTGATTATGGCAAAAAATTATCTATTCTCATACATGTTTCTATGTTTGTTCCTAATCAGTGTAACTACAAACTATTCGACTTGTATATATATAATTAGAGATGTCAAGAGGTCGATAACTCAGTGGGGCTATGGTCTGCCAATGACCGTAAGATCGAGGGTTCGACGCCTCTCCCCTACATGGGACAAATACTTATTCCCTTCCTAAGTTGATCCTCTTCCTCTGGTAAAACTAAAAAAAATAAAAATATATATAATTAGAGATAAATTCAGAATTATTAGAAATGTATTAGAACATAGATGATAACAAACGATTTTCCAGGGTGGGTATTTATAATATGGCTAAATGCCAAATACATGTTGCCAAGAAGAAAAAATAATTGAGTTCCGAAAGTTTCCTGAAGAGATTTTTGACCACGAAATGTAGGGATAGATGGATTCTGTTCCACTAAAAATATTCAAATTTCTCATCATTACTTGTTTGAAATTTTTGCCCTCATTTATTTGGTTTTGTTTTTTCTAAATCCGAGTACTGTTTTGCCCCACCGGTTAGGGCACTCAGGATTTGGTTCTCCTGTACATGTATGTTTGTCCTATATTAGTTATCCAATTCAAAAAGGGCAAAAAAATCTTCTGTACATAATTTGTGTATCTATACATGCATTTATCACTAAAAAAATAACACGTGGATAGAAAAAATATATTTTATTTATGGATTCTATTATTTCTTTTAAATTATAGATATTTTAATTAAAAAATTGACACATATCAATTTTTAAGTAGTGGATACATGCATGTATACACAAGTTGGGTACAGACGATTCTTAGACTTCAAAAAATATACAGATTAAAAAAAAAAATTATTTGGGTTAGTTTTTAATTAAAATAACAAAAAAATCATCTTGAAAATTTAAATACAATTAATATTATGTTGTTGAGTTAATAAATGTTAGGCTCGTGACGTTCGAATCTCTCCCCACTTCTTAAATCTTCATATTATTTTGTAATAGATAAGTTTCTTTCGTGATAAATGAATAATTTTTTTTAATAAATGTTAGAATAAATTTGAAAAAAATGAATAAATGCTCCCTTAAAATTAGGAAAAGACAACTAGCTTAAGAAAAAAAGAGATTTTTAGGAACAACTAATATAGGACGAATGGAGTAATTTTTTTTGAATAATTAGATGAGGGACTATCGCATTAAATTATGATATGTACCAAATTCGTGTGGACCTTGTGATTTAAAACTAACTACATCATCACAGAGTTGTCTCTCTCCTCATCATGTAGTGATGTCGACAGTTCTGAACCACAAGGTACAATCCATATCAGAATTATCCCTCCTTTAAGGGCTGAACATTGGGTTTGACCATTTCAATAGCAACTACTCGCCACATTTTTATCGCAATATTGATTCTGAGAATGCAAAACCAATTACAGCAAGACAATCCTAAAAGCACCGTAAGAATTCAAAAAGATGTAACAGTTACTACGTGAATCCAAATTCATTTACCATTACTACCAATTTCACTTGTTAGTTCAATGATCCGACTGCTTCGGAACTTTGCCTAGAATAGGATCACGAGTTAACTTCAAGCATAAATTTAAGAGCTATTATACAGAAACCTTGAAAGGGATTCAGAGTCACCCAAATACGCTTTTTACAAGGGATGGCCAAGAGACAAGGCGTCTTCACTATAAAAACAAAAATGATCACTATTTAAAGATCTTTACAGTTAAAACATAGGTAAAACCACGTATGATGACGAAATGGCAAGGGAGTACGTACTTAGCTGTCAGAGGTATGCCTATGAACAAATGAAGAATCCTGAACGGCAGTAACATCGATCAAGTTGATAAGAACCGAAGTGCTCTTTATAACTCTGATGATGTTCCCAGAGTGAGGCGCGTCCGTGATGCCTTATGACATTTGATTGATTATGTTCTGAGAAATGTTATTATCCTTGTGAAGCAGATAAGCATCAGAAGCTATTTTGCATGAGGATTCCTGGAAAGGTCTTTCACTAAGTTCTTTATAAAACCTGGATAGATAATTTAAGCCCATGAGAAGCTCTGTAACTGCGCCTTCTATTTTAACTTGATTAGCAAAGTAAAGGGTCTGAACTAGAAGAACATTTGCTCCAGATGTCATACGCTGCTTCTCAAAACTTCGCTCAGAATGCCATTTTATCATGTTATGGGAAAGCGGAAATAACCATTCTAATATTCTTGTTAATGCCGATCTCCACTCTGCTGCAAGGGTAGCATCATAAACAGATGAAGCCGCACTTTTGGAGAAAACTTTTAACTTTGCTCTTAAAGAGGATCTTATGCTAGCAGTTAGCATGTTGTAAAGGTCATCTCTTGCATCAAGGCTGATCAAATGAGGTGATGAGACCAGTTTCTCAATTAGTATGATGATATTTGCATAGTGGAGAGCCAAAGCAGCAGAACCCAGGGTAGACGGAGGGGCAATTAACAAAGTATGCTTGAAATTGAAGAGGAAAATTCTACTGGTTTTCATACTTTTCGTTTTCATAGCTTCTGTATAAGGAAGACCATGTGACCTTAAAATATCACTGCTTGAGGGCATAAAGCTCTTTAAGACGGGTGAATCGCTTCCTGTCATGCATCCCTTAAATGGTCCAACATGAGCAAACTGCCTGGATTTGATGACTTTTTTAAAGCTATATCTATTCCTGTCATGGGACAGACCCAAATTTGAAAATGATCGCCCTAGATGACCTGAATGGAACCTAAACATTTTATTCTCAGACGGATGAATTGAAGATTGCATAAGAGCAGAGATGGAATGGCTCCGATCAAGAAATTTATCGGTGCTGTATTCTGAATCATAACCTTCTTCAACAGCTCTTACCTGGTTTCTCCCAACCAAAATTTTCATCTTTTCAACTATTGTAAGAATGGATCTAAGTAGAAGCCTGACAATGTAGTCATATGTTCTAACCCAGGGAGACATCTCTCGGAGATTCTTAACTTCCTGGCGTTGCCACAAAACCTTCTGCTGAAATTCAAGCAATTTAACCTGGCTTGAATCAGGATTAGCCTTAACTCTCCTCAAGCTTTGCTCAAGCTCTGCTAGCACTTCCAGTTCTTGAGAGAGTTGTGCTGTGGCCGCAACAAACTTTTCCATTTTCTTGACCTTCCTCTCCATCTTCTTCGGCTTATATTCCCAACCACACCAATTCAGACCAATCTCAACAGGATCATCAAAAACTTGTTTAAGACTGTGATACATGGGATCTGCACACCTCTTCCCAAGAACAACCACAGCTCTTGCGACATATCCCACGCTCTCCATTATCTCCGCAAAAGCAAGGTCCATCAGATAGTCATCATCCTCCGAAATGAACTTCTGAATACCAGGAGAGTTTACAATTTCTTCTCTTAACCTCGCTATATGTCCATCTTCTAGACAGTGCCACACATTAACTAACTTAGACATCAAGCTCACAATTTCAAAGCTTAAAACCCCAACCACGCTCCTTTCAGGCACAGATACAATACTCTTACGTGAAGTTCTCCATAAATTACTAAACCAAGCTTCCGCCATAGTTTCACCTCCCATTCTACTACCACAAGGTTCTCATACTAATTTGCATTCAATACTCCATGTTTCTGCCCTCCTATACCAAAAATGAGACAAATAATCAAAAATCATGATCACACATTAATCCTACCTCCATTCCATTACGTAAGTTGTTCTAGGTAGTTCTTAGGTTTCCATTATGTAAGTAGTTTTAGATAGTTTTTCATTCTCCCACATTTTCATTTTCAATTATACCCTTATTTGACTCAAAATATCTTCCATCTAATAAGAGATGACATGGTAATATGGTGCTTTGCTTAAAAGTACCTTATTTTTAGTTTCCTTAATCTCTATGAAATGTCTTAAACGGCCTATATTACGGAATGAGATGGAGTACATGATATACAGACACTACTGTCATATAGAGAAATATCTAGAATTGCTAACTTGTTGTCTATGTTCAATCCAGGGCAGAACTCGGGGCGGCTGCCGAACCCTAACATTTTTTCAAAATACTATATTTTGTATAAGATAATTGATTTTTCGTTCTAAAATACACCTGTAAATATTACATCGGGCTCGCCCCCCAATCTATACACACAATGGACAAGGAGCTCTCACGATTCCTTTTTTCCCAATTACAGTTAAATGAATCAGTAACAAATATATGGGTATACTTGGATTGGCCTGGTCTGGTTTGAAACTCAAACGGAGACCTAAACTCTTTTTTTTTTGGATGTAGTCTCATAATGAAACCTAACGCACTAAATCATGGAGAATTTGGTTTGGGTTTGAAACTGAGATTAGAAATGCCATACTAAGATCCATTCCAATTAATCAGACTCATATTCCCATTAATTTCACGAAGTAGAGAGCAGAACGAGATTAAAGAGCAAAAGCAACAACAAGAAGAATCGAATCGTTACCAAATTTAACTTGCAAAAGGAACTCAAAGAATCACATAAATCCGAATTAAACCTTCTTTTAGCTGCTGAAGAAACACTAAAAACAAAATGGTAAAAAAAAACAAAAAATCTTAAAAATTCAGAAAATCACATAGAACAATGCACCTAAGCAAAAATAATTGAATAGAAAAGCTAAAGGAAAATTAGAATGGAACCTTAATCAGCGTGGATTTGAAGAAAAAAGTTGAAGCTCTCTATCAATATGGCTGTACTGAACCAAACCTTGACTTTACAGTAAGAGAGAGAAAAATAGGAGAAAGAAAGCTGCAGACCAGTCAGGATAAGGAGGGGTTAAGGTTAATAAAGGGAACAACATCGGCGTCAAATAGTAACAAACAGTTCAGTGGAGCTAACATGGACCTGACCACATGGACTAACGGGACAAATATTCTAACAAGGGTCCGAAAATTTCGGTGTACCCGAGGCCCTGAAAATCTTTTTATTCGGGTGAAAATTGTTGTCACGTTTGTCATATAGTGTCATAGTCTCAACCAATCGAATTTACTATATAAATATTTGTTTCAATTATATATATATACATGGTGAATTATGATTGGTTGGGGACATGGGAACACACACAAATGGGGACAGAGGTTTTTTTGCCCTTTTATTCAGGTTTGTGCTTTTCCGTTTGAACACTAAAAATTTAGTAAATAATACTCCCTTCATTTCAAAATAAAGTTAACACTTGAGTATTTTACATTAATTAAGAAATTCATAAAATTAATAAAAGTCAAAGTCATAAGACTAATATATCATCATTAAATACATCTTGGAAATTAATATTGTAGTTAAAAGAAAAGTAAGAAGAGAGTAAAAATGGTAAAAGTTCATTAAATTCTCATTGATAGTTCAAATGTTAACATCATTTTGTGAAAAAATTGAAGTCCCAAATGTTAACATTATTTGGGGATGTAGGGAGTATTGTTAAATAAAAAGTTTGACTATTCATATTTTTTTGAAATTAATTGTGATTTTAAAATACATGTTACGTGTAAAACATATGTTATATACATTAAGAAGGGTCGTCTCAATCATTTTGGAGGCCCTGTGCTAAATTATAAAATGAGACCCTACATAATCGGAAAAAAAATGACTTTCATTTAATATAACAAAAAAAAAAATTCATTGCATCTATATCATAATTTTTGTTCTCCAGATTATACAAAAAAAAATTAAACATAATTTAAAAAATATAAATACTGACAAACTTTCTTCACTTGAAAATAGCGACCCTTCTAGTTTTCTTTGAAGCAAAATCATTAACTAAACCTTCATATTTGATTTGCTCCAAAAGATCATTTTCAATTGCTATCTTCGTTAATCCATTGAGTCTTTCCTGAGACATTGTGGAACGCATGTATGACTTCAACAACTTCAATTTTGAAAAGCTCATTTCTGTAGATGCAAAAATAACCGGGATAGTCAACAAAATAATGTATGCAATTATTGCGTTAGGAAAAAAAAATCTACACGCTGTAAGAACATAAAAATATCAATAGGTCCCATTTTTCATTAGGCAAGAATTTTCTAAGCAACTTAAACTCCACATTCAAATCATTTCCATCGATATAAAAAAGAAAGATAACATATTTCACGTTTTTTGGCTTTTACCTATATATAGAGTGGGCTAGTTTGTCCCCAAAAAAAACTATTAATATTTAATAGTAGTTGTCAACATAAAAAATCTCAAACAATTACAATTTTTATTATTTTTTGACAAAATACAAACACATACACTCTAAACAATATATATAATTATCATAAAATTGAGTCCCCAATTTTTGGAGGTTATGTGCAGTCGATCACCTCGAACTCCCTCGTAGCCACCCCTGACATTAAGCCATATATTTATCAAAAGAAAATATATATTGTATAAAATATATACATGTCTAAAAAATTGTAATTTTTTTAAAAAAATTTAAAATATGCTACTTTTTTGTTCTACACAATAGTGATTAAGTTGTATGGTGGTGCTAACTAGATTATTTGGTGACTGATTTTTATGCTCACAACGTAAACAAAACGACAACGTGTCTTGGAGACGGAGATGGTGGAAAAGAATTATCCAGATTTTTAGAATTTTTTAAAAAGCACCCTAAAATTAAATGGCTGTTTCAATTCAGTCTATAATTCATACATTGAAATATTGAATTGTTGTGCCAATGTACACCTTTTATAGACTAAAAAAGAATTTCATATTTTTTCTCTGACTTTCCCTCCAAGTGGACTCGAACTCTAGATATACCAGTTGGAAGTGAATCATCTTACCACTTAAACTGTACTTCTTTGTTAAAGAATTTCATGTTGAATTACACCTGATTGATCTAAAAAATTACTAAAATTCCATATGATTTCAAAAGTATGACATACTTTTTCACTCTGTAAGTTTAAAAACAATATACATTTAGTAATTATATTACAATATATTCTTTAATTATAAAATGAAAAAATAATTATACTATATTAAATTGCTAACTTGTGATAAATATTTTCCATTGCATGCCTTAGGTAGTAAAGTTATCACTATGACAATGTCAGTATAATTTGCATGTTAAATCTGACGACAACGGAGTGCATCTCAACCGCTAAAACGCTCTCTCCTAATTGATATGTCAGATGTTCGAGTCACTAAATAAGAAGAGTAGGAACTACTCATCTTCCTCGCAAGGGGAAAAATGTTAATCAGACAATTTATTAGGGGCTGGATTGAGATATATCCATTAAGAGATATGAAGTTGGATAAATTTTTGACAAATGAATATTTTTTTTTTTTTGAAATAAAGAGATTGATAAAGACGAGCATATTCGTATAACATTTACAAAGATCTTTGAAATTTTGAAATGATTTATTATTAAATACTATGTCACATCTCGATAGTTACGGTTGGGTACACATTAATATTCAAAGGCACGCTCACGGCTCCTATGCGGGATGGTCAAATATCCCGCACATGCGATACATCATCCTATATGTCGGATGATATTTTTTAACGATTTATATTTGGAGAGAGAAATTTTTTTTTTTTTAAGTCAGCCGCAACTTTTCTCTCTCCAGATTTGACCCGTTAAAAATCTCATTCGACGGCTCCAATTGTTCCGCAGGTGCAGAAAAAGGACTGTTCCGCATAGGAACCGGACTGCAAAGGCACTAAGCATATCCTTGTTTCTTAGTTGCTTAATCGACAATCTATGGACAGTATTTACATTATTAGCAGCTAAATTTGAAAATGGGAATTTCTAGTGTATGACAAAAAGTTTATTCTTCTATATTTTGAAATATGACAAAAGTTTATATCTTTCATGCATTGTATTGAACTAAACCTGCTCCAAATTACATTTTTTTTGCCGTATTTTAATGTTTTGGCTTTTGCATTTGTATTTTCATACATTTTAATTCATTCTTGAACCGCTCTTCAAGAATTTAAATTTTTTTTGCCCTTATAAATCTCTTTTTCTATAAAATCTTTTTGAAATGTAAAGTCTGTTCTCCCTCCCCCTAATATATAAACTTTACAATGAGATATTAATCATATTACAACGAGAAATAAAATAATGTATAAAATAAAAATCGAACCTCAAATTATTATGTTGGAGCCTCATCTCTTACCAACTTAGACAATACCTCACTAGCAAGGTTTTAAATAATTAATACTCCCTCTGTACGGATTTGAATATTTCATTTTGATTTGAGATAAAATTTAAGGATTGTCTTTGAATTGAGATACAATTGAAAATTTGCATTGAAATTTTAACTAATACCTTTCAAAAATGATCATGTGACAAGCAGATTGCCATCATCCGTTTAGCAGTTAACGGCAAAACCGATAAAAATACTAAAATCTTACTTCTACGAAATTAGAATACCAAAAAGTACAAAATTTAATTATTATGTTGGAGCCTCATCTCTTACCAACTTGGACAATACCTCACTAGCAAGGTTTTAAATAATTAATACTCCCTCTTAGGGTTAGAAATTAGTTCCTCTTAGGGTTAGAAATTAGTTGAACTGAGCTGAATTGAGGCTAACTCAGACTCAGATCACATTAATTTTGTCCAACTCATAGCTCAACTCATATTTGATGTGAGTTAATTTTCTCAGCTCAAACTCGGCTCATTAGTAGCTCACGAGCAGCTCAACTCAGCTCATTTATCCACAAATATTTTAGAAAAAATACGTTAACTTATAATATAAGTTTAATATCCAACTTATAATAAATAAATCAATAGATTTTATTAGCACAATAACATATAATATACGTTTTATATCTTTAAACTAATTATAATATATAAAGAATCCGGTAAAAAAAAACTTGGCAAAATATAAAATAAATAACGCTGAAAGTTTCTATATCTTGCGTTTTTTTTTTTTTGAGCGCCCGAAGGCGATTGCCCCCGAAGGGGAAGAGCGGAGAATACCCTAGTTAGGGAAGATTGAAGCATGCCCCATGCCTGGGGAGGGAATTGCCTCACCAGAGGAGGAAGAGAACGCCTCACCAGAGGAGGAGATATATTATTGCCCCATTGTAATAAATGATACTTAAATTGAAGTTTTCTTTTTCTTTTTCAAAAGTTTCAACTTTTCAAAAGAGCAAATCACTCTTTTTAGACCTCAACAATTTATACTTTTCGATTTTTAAACTTAAAATTTTATTTTATTCAGGCATGTATCTCATCAATTTACGATTAGTTCATTATAGATTTTTTTTTAAATTCCGATAAAAAAGTCACCTGAAAGCAAAACGTGGTCGTTTTGCACAAGGGCAAAATTGTCTTTACACCTCCCTCTCCACCTCATCCATCAGTCACCTCCTCCATCAGTCACCACCTCCCTCTCCACCATCACCACCTTCTCCTCCTCCTACTCTTTCCCCCCTCCGCCATCACCACCATCATCTCCTCCTCCTTGCCCTTACCCTTCTCCGCCATCGCCATCACCATCACCACCACCCCTCTCTCCACCATCACCATCACCATTTGCTCCACCTCTTCCTCCTTCCCCTCCTCCTCCATCACCATCTCCTTCTTCTTCCAAAAAATCAGCCACCAAATCACCATCACCATCTCCATCTCCATCTCCATCTCCTCCACCACCGCCCTTTGTACACTCCCCACCTCCTCCAACTTGTTCACCCCTACACCACCACTTTGTATAGAATTCCCTCCACCATAACCATCTCCTTCTTCTTCCAAAAAATCAGTCACCAAATCACCATCTCCATCTCCTTCACCACCGCCTTTTGTACACTCCCCACCTCCTCCAACTTATTCACCCCTCCACCACCACTTTGTATAGAATCCCCTCCTCCTCCATCTCCTTATTCTTCCCAAAAATCAGCCACCAAATCACCATCACCATCTCCATCTCCATCTCCTCCACCACCGCCCTTTGTACACTCCCCCACCTCCTCCAACTTATTCACCCCCACCACCACTTTGTATAGAATCCCCTCCTCCTCCACCATGATTTTCTTCTCTTTTTATTTTCAAATTTAATGTTTGATTCTTTGGAAAATTGTATAAAGTTTGAAATGGGTTTTGATAATTGATAAAGGAATTGTTTGCAGCAGGTGGAGGAGATGATGGTGGTGATGGCTAGGGCTGTTAGCGAGCCGAATCGAGCCGGTTTTGGGCCAAATCGGTTCGGATCGTTAATAAAACCGAATCGATCGTTAATCGGTTCGTTAGTCAACCGATTCGGTTGTTCAATTCGTAATCGGTTCGAAATAAAATCGTACAAAACCGGTTCGTTAATCGAACCGTATCAAATCGCGCAAAACCGGTTCGCTAATCGACTCGGAAATCGTAATTCGCATAAAATCGTAGTTCGCATAAAATTGTAATTCGGTTCGTTAATCGGATCATACTATTACAAAGCTAGAGTCGTTGTGAAATCAGTTAACTCATAAATCGCTCAGTTAATCGGAGTCGTTAAAATCGGCTTTCGCTAACTCGCTAAAATCGGTAGAATATTATTAACCGGTTTAACGAGCGATTTCAAACGATTTACGAGCCATTTTACCGAATCGTAATCGGTTCGTTAACGAACCGAGCGAGTTAGCGAGCCGATTTTAACGAACCAATTAACGAGCGATTTGCAGTTAACCGGTTTGCCAACAGCCCTAGTGATGGCAGATGGGGGGAATGAGGAGAAGGTGGTGATGGTGGGGAGAGAGGTGGTGGTGATGGCAGGGGAGGGGGAGGAGGAAGAAGTGGTGGTACAATGTGTAAGGACAATTTTGCCCTTAGGCAAAACGTCGCCGTTTTGGTTTCAGGTGACTTTTTAGTCGGATTTTTTAAAAAAATCCATAAACAGCTAATCGTAAATTGTTGAGATCCATGCCTGAATAAAATAAAAGTTTAAATCTAAAAACCGAAAAGAATAAATTGTTGAGGTTTAAAAAGAGTGATTTGCTCCTTTTCAAAATTTACTTTCAACTTCACCAATGACCAAATAAACTAATTTTAAAGTAAAACTAATCCAGGTACGCCAAAGTTTGACTATTATTAACTAATATAATAATTTTAAGGAAGATTGATCAATCGACTATTAGTTAGTAACTAATTGTAATTATATCTGAAGTAGAAGTAAGTCATCTGTAGGACAAGGCAATTACTAATAAATATTTTACTACAATTCCCATTGACGTAGTTTGAAGGCTTAGGTTTTTTTTTTTTTTTAATCATGAGTTTACCTGAACTTACCTCACATGTGATCACTTTATTTATTATAGGAATATAAGATCAATTCACCAAAGAATAATTTCATGTCACATTATTAAGTTGTACACGGATTTTTGTTTATGACCAAAGTTGGACACTGATTCACGAAAATGTAAATGTATTTCTATCATTAATATGTGCTATCATATATTCATTAACTTTGATATACTTTATTACTCCCTCCATATCTAAATAGCCTTAACATTTGGACTTTTTATTTTTGTCCAAAATACTTCTAACATTTAGAATATCAATAAATAGTAGATGCTTTTTTCCAATATTGCCCTTTTACAACCACAACTCCCTTATTCAATTTATCCAAATTTCAAAATTGAAATGATGACCATGAATTTTTAGTGGATTTTTTCTTAATTGTAATATTAATGAATCTTAGTAACCAAGAAAATTTGTATATTTCCAATGAGTATGACAACTAAGAGGATAAATAAAATGAAGAGTTGTGAAAATTGATAATTACTATTTAATATGATAAATAAAGGTACAATAGTCATTTTGTTTAAATTTTTGTTGACTTCATCAAATTCTTAATCTTTGTGAAAAACTCAAATGTTAAAGTTATTTAGATATGGAGGGAGTATTCTTTACCTTGTTGTTGAATAACTAATTAGTGGCAAAAATAATGAAAAGAAGAGAGAGAAGTTATCTCTAGTGCGAAACCAAAGCCGTGGAGACCCTTAGGCGAGACCTTACGATTTAAGAAGGCCTCAAAAAATTTCTCTATCTTTATAAGAAAATAATAATTTATTTATTTTACAAAACAAGTAAAGTAAGGAATGCCAAAAAAAATTAGTATGGTTGTGTACAATTATTTTTTATTTTAGAAAGGAATAAATGATGTGGGAATACCCAAAATCTAAGGCAGTCAAACTCGAATTTCTACATAGGTATCAGAACGGTGTAGAAGGATCGTAGGATTGTTGAATCGTGACTCAAATTCTAGATCCTACGTAATTTAAAAAATATTAATTAATTCAATACTCCTCTAATTCTTCTAGATGAAATATGAATTTTTTCAAAATCTTATGATATTTGCTAGTATTAAACAAATTCATCACATTAAGAGCCATAGATAAATGATATTATGTTCCGTGTTTCTGAATTATGAAACTTAATTCCTACTATCAAAATTTTTACCTTAAATTTTTTTACTCGGGCCTCGTCCAATTGGAGCAATCTAAATTCAATAACATTCATACTAACATTGATTATTTGACTAAATAACTTAATTTATCAAATTAGAGTTTGAAATTTTGAATTACCTTTTCGTTGTTTTAGGCGATACATAGAAAAAGTTAGGATACAAAAAACTATGAGGCAAAAAAAGAAATTGATATCGATCGAAAAAGAAAAGAAATTGGTTGGCAGCTGAAAATTGGAGAGACTTGAGAAGATTGAATAAGTCACGAAATTGAACATAGAATTTTTTTTATCTAAAATGAATTTTTTTACAAAATATTCGGGCCGGATTAAGCTAAAACCCGATCCGAAAGAGAAAATAACTAACTCGGAATTTACTCGTATGACCGTATTTGATTACCGATTCTACGTAATATCTAACACGTACGGTCCCTTAAAACTCGTAAAATCGTACGATCCTATAAGTCAACTCGCGAATTTGAGTGCCTTGCCAAAATCGATTAAATGTATTGACCATATTATTTATCCGGCTTGGAAATTTTGGAATATCGTAATTATTAAACATTTGTTTGGTTATCTATGTGGGATGTTCGGTGCCTCACCAATAAGTATTGTCAAACGTATTGATTCGGCTCGGTCCGATCAACCCTGCGCGAGCTCGCGAGCTCAGATCAAAACGGAACAATGTGTACCGTATCCGTTTTGTTCGGACTAACAAACCCTTAGTCTATACTCGCTCCCTGCTAGTCCGCATGGCTTACAGGTAGCTCGCAGGCTTTTCATCTTCACTTTTTTCTATCTCAAGACGGAAAACACCATTTTTCTCCATTTCCACATGAGCACCATAAAAGGAGAATTTGGTGGCGATGGGTGATCACAAAATAGGGAGTAGATGCATTCTTCCATCACTCTCTCTCTCTCTCTCTCTCTTCTAGTGGCGGAGCATAAGAGGAGCAACCCCAAAATTTTCAAAAACGACAAATTTTTTATAAGAAAAAATTATTTCGATAATATTTTTTTATAAATATTATATTTCACCCCTAAAAAATTTCAATAAAACATTTGCCCTTATGACAAATTTCTGACTCCCCCACTGCTCTCTTCCCTATTTTTCTTGCTTAATTTCTCCACCGCTACTTAGTGGTCGCTGTCGGTCGTCACCGGTGAACAGATCTGATCCTCAGATGAGAAATGGAGGAAAAAGGAAACCGATGGGGTGAGCCGTAGTTGTTGGTGTTACTGTTTGAGAAATAGAAGGAGAGGAGAGTAGGGTTGGTAGTGGTTGGGGCATGGAGGAGGCTGGTGGTAGTTGGAGCAGAGAAGAGGAAAACAGGGGGCAGCGGAGAAGAAGACTCTGGGGTGTATTATATTTATATATATTTTTTGGCAAATTGGCGAAATAAGTACTCAAACCTTATGCGTTTGGTGATAATGGTCCCCTGTAGGAACATAAATAATTTGCGTTTTGCAGAATGGTCCCTTCCGTCCATCAAAGTTACAGTAAAAATTAATTTTTTTCAAAAAAACAACCCCTTTGAGTAACCGAGGCTAATTTGGGTAATTTCCCAAAAATATATAGATCAGGGACCAAAACAACCAATCGCAAATTGTTAAGGGATGAAATTCACCAATTTTCATCCCGCCCAGAAAGCTCATTTCTTCTTCTTCACCTCCCCCATTCGCCGGTGCCTCTGCAGGGACTTTCCCTTTTCGTCTCCCTCTCCGCCCATCGAAAACTTTCGCCGCCTGTTCAAGCTTGATGATTACTTTCCCACCCAAATTCTCCCTTTGAGTTTGGCCACATACTAATTTATCACACCCAAATTCTCCCCTGTTCAAATAAGCATATCAATGAAATTGTTGCAGAAAGCAATGTTCTTAATTTTTTTTAATTTTGATCAAATGTTGTTTAAATTTTCTCAAAAAAATGTCAGTTTCAAGAAAATCTTGGTTCATTGAAGAAGCATCTTTTGGACTTGGTGGCTTTATTCATAGTTCAACTATAGAGTACTCATTTTTTTTACTGATTATATTTTTTTACTGTTTACAAATTTTCTACTGATTATATTCTTAGGGAACAATATAGGAATCCTTGGGATGACATTATAAAATTTATACCAAAACCCCCCAAAAGGGAAGAAGAATTAGACAACAAAAAGAAAACTCATTAGATTTGCTAAATTGTGAATTCGCAGGGGGAGGGGGAATTGGCAGGGGCATGGGGAATTGGCAGGGGCAGGGGCAGGGGGAATTCGCAGAGGTGGGGGCTGGAGTGGGGCTGGGGTGGGTTGATGATGAAGATGGGGACCAAAACAACCAATCATAATATGTTTTGGTACTTCTAGTGCCAATTTGCAAAAAAATAAAATAGATTTTTTCCCAAAATACCCTTCCATTTTGCTATTTTTCATTTATTTTTTTGTTGAGTGACAGTTGACATTAACTTTGATGGATGGAAGGACCATTCTCGCCAAACGCAAATAGTTTATGTTCTTAAAAACAAAAACAAAAAGAACGGGGGCCATTATCACCAAACGCATAATGTTTGAGTGCTTATTTCACCAATTTGCCATATATTTTTTAAAAAACGCGGGCAACCCGCGATCCGTTTGATCTGCCCTGCATGGGTCGCGGGCTAAATGGACCGGGTTAAAAACCCCGCATTTTGTGGGCTAGTTCATACCCGCTCCATTCATTGGAGGACCGGGCCAGTTCGCGAGCTCTGCCCCATTTTGACAGTACTACTCACCAATGATAAGACTAATCCTGACCGATTATGTGGAGTGTCGGCATAAGTATGATTCTTAATCAAGTAGAACCTGGCCTGGAGCTCCTTACGTGCATGATACTAACTACTCAGGGTGAAAACGAGAAACTAATCCCATAGATCCAGACTTTGATCTATGGTGTGGTATTAGTAAACCGCTACAACTTGACTCAAGTTCGTGGATTCTTGATTATAAAACTTTATAGTGAATGGTTTCACTTCTCAAAAAGTTATAAGAATAAAATAGAGAGTTATCAAATTATGACTCCTATACAAATTTCGTTTAGAGCCCCAACTTATCTTTACGGACTTGTGCGGCGTCTTAAGTTCTACACATGCAGAATAAATGTCAAATGTAAAATTTGACGGTTAAGATTTATTTGAAAAGAACTTGTTCTTCTCTCGATAATACATTTTAAACTGAACAGGTAGGACAAAACTCGGAGCTCTTTACATGCATGTTCAGCGTAACATGTGCTTTTAACTGTCAAAAATTATTTTCGATCGACGAAATTTATCTCAAACGTGCAGAATTTGCACAAGTGGGGGATGAGAGATTATTTTTTTTTTTTTTGGTAGAGATCGACGAAATTTATCTCAAACGTACAAACTGCAAGTCTGCAACCACGGATCCTAATTACAAATTGAAGCATTTAATAGTTATTTTCTCTCTCAAAGGACACAAGGAAGCTATGAAATGGCAGGATGGGTCTATTATTAATTAATGTAAGTAACTTATTGTTAATTATAATTGTAAATTATTTTCAATTCATAGAATTTATAATAAGGCTGCCCATAATCTTGCTAAATGGGGTAAAAATTCTACTTTTGTTGGTAGTATTCCTCTTAGGTCCCTCGCTTGTGAGGTTTTTTGTGACCAGGATTCAAGTAATTTTTTTGATATAATGGATCCTGGGGACTGTAATGTTATTGCTAGTAATGAATAGATTGGTTTTCATCAAAAAAAGAAAAAAGAAGCATTTAATAGCCAAATATAATTTTATCTGTACTAAAAAAGTAAAAATAAACTTGTTGGGCGTGACAATTAAAATAAAGAATGGCAAATTTTTTTTTTTTTTTTGAGGCCCGAAGGCGATTGCCCCCGAAAGGGAAGAGCGGAGAATACCCTAGATCGGGAGATTGTAGCATGTCCCAAGCCGGGGAGGGAACTTAGCCTCACAAGGAGGAGAATTTATTGCCCCATAAAGGGAGATACAGGAATCGACCACGGGACCTCCGTCCCGTGGCCGGGTAGCCTTACCACTTGGGCTACCCGATTCCTATAAAGAATGGCAATTTTGAGTATAGATTATTATAGCTTTAATTATGGCAGCAGCTTTCTCTTTCCTTCAAGTGGCTAACTGAACGAAGAGGCCAATAATCTAGTGGGGCATTGGTCGGCCCGTGACCGAGAGGTCCTCACTTCGATACTCTTTACCTACGTGCGGTAAGTTTTATTCTGACAATCGCCCATCATGATGTCAAAAAAAAAGTGGCTAATTGTTTTATTTATTTTTCTATACAAAATAAATTAATTTTAAAAACTTTCTTCCTTCTAAAGATATATATACTTGGATTTTTTTTTTCTTTTTTCCTTTCATTTTTGGTAGAATATAATACTACAATGTGTACCGTATCAATGAAAGACATTATTTTGTACAGTTTGTTACTTTAAGTCTTTAACAACACATTAACGGTTAACTGGTGATATAATATTTTGTGTGAAAAGTCGTTTTCTTTTTTACCCTTTGAATTGCATTTTTGAGTCTTCATCCAAAAAATTCCTGTCAAATAGCTCGGAAAAAATATGTTTTTAACACGAAAATAAAACATTAAAGTACAATTATATTATGTGTATTACAAAAGATATTTCCATAATGTTTTAATAAATTTTCTCCATAAGTGGTAAAAATAATTCAATTGAGTATTGTGATTTAAATATGAAACCAATATTTATAGTATTTTTTTACTAGATTTCCAAAAAAAATTATTTGTCAACAATTGTATGTTGTTCATTTTTCTGCTTTCACAATTTAGATGTATAATGCAGTATTAATAAATAATCTAAAAATAAATTTCAAGACAGAATAAATTTACATATATAGAATTAAATTACATACTATCTTATTGGATTATTAAGCATAAATATTCCTTAATAATGGACATATATATATATATATATAAGGAGAATATAGTTTTAAAATTTATCAAACTTTCTCGAAATCATATTTGTGCATTTATTTTTCAGATTATAAAATATTGCAATTGTGTGGACATTTAATTTGAAATTCACAATTTTGAAAATTAAGTTTCCTGGCTGTTAGTTTTTGTATCCTTGTATTAAAAAGTTATAAAATATTTATTTTTAAATATCAAGATTTAATACTAGCCATATTCTCCAAATAAGAAAACAAATATTCATATAGTAAGGGATAATATACCTTAAAAAGATACTCCCTTCATTCCTAAATATAAGACTTTTTAAAAAAAAATTAAAAAACTTGTCATTTTTATCTAAAGTTTCAATATTACACATCTCTCACTTCTATAGCATAAGAAAAGAAAGGAAAAAATAAGAATGACATAAGCTGCAAATAAAAAAAATATCGAGGATATAATTGAAATAAATTGCTGACAACTAATAAAAGAATCTTACCCGACAATTAATTTAGATACCTATAAATCTCCTAAACGACAATTAAATGGGAATGAGGAGAGTACTATTTAAAAAATACCTTAAAAAAAACACAAAAGAAATATATGCAATATTCCCAAAAAAACAAATAGTAAAGGGTAATATGGTAAAGTGGCTTTTTTTCTCTCATTACATCAGGACATTGACTATTCAACAATTGACCTATCTTCTCTTACCATAGTCATCAATGGAGAGAAGCCACAATTTTTTTATTTTTTTTCTTATTTCTATTACAATTATTTATTGGACCTCATCAGAGGAGGAGGAGTAGCTGCCCGGCTGAGCGAGTGCCCCGTGAGGGGAGTAGTAGGCCCACATAGGGCTGTTAGCGAGCCGAATCGAGCCGGTTTTAGGCCAAATCGGTTCGGATCGTTAAGAAAACCGAATCCATCGTTAATCGGTTCGTTAGTCAACCGATTCGGTTGTTCAATTCGTAATCGGTTCGAAATAAAATCGTACAAAACCGGTTCGTTAATCGAACCGTATCAAATCGCGCAAAACCGGTTCGCTAATCGGCTCGGAAATCGTAATTCGCATAAAATTGTAATTCGGTTCGTTAATCGGATCATACTATTACAAAGCTAGGAAATGTTAGCGACCGGTTAACTCCGCAAATCGCTCGTTAATCGGTTCGCTAACTCGCTAAAATCGGTTAACTCGTAAATCGCTCGTTAATCGGCTCGCTAACTCGCTAAAATCGGTAGAATATTATTAACCGGTTTAACGAGCGATTTCAAACGATTTACGAGCCATTTTACCGAATCGTAATCGGTTCGTTAACGAACCGAACGAGTTAGCGAGCCGATTTTAACGAACCGATTAACGAGCGATTTGCGAGTTAACCGGTTCGCCAACAGCCCTAGGCCCACAAAAGGGAACCCAAAGAAATAACAATTAAATCATTCCCCCTTGTGTGAGGTGGGTATCGAACCCACAACCTCAAGGTTGTGGGCAGGCCCTTGCCCCACTGGGCTAAGGAACCTTAGATAGAAGCCACAAAATTTACAAACTAAAAATCCAGTGAAAATTACATCAAAATTTCTTGTGCTTCTCCCGCCATTTCTTTAAAAAAAATCTACTGTGAACAGTAAAAACATGGATGTTTTCGAAGACAAAGAGAGTACAGAAACAGGGTCACTTGCAGAAAGTGAGTCACCGCCATTGAGCGGTGGTGACGGCGGAGGCGTGTTGCCGGAGGTGATGAACATGGCTGTGAGCATGAGCATGGAGAAAAGTCTAGGGGAAGCGGTGGCACCCACAGCCGCAGACGGCGGAGTTGTAGTTACCGGAGTTATGAATATGAATAGTGAGAGTGGTGATCTGATGAATAAGAGTGTGAAAAAGAAGAGAGGAAGACCAAGAAAGTACGATTCAGATGGAAATTTGAGAGTTCCCTATTTAAAGCTGCTGCTCCAGGTGGCGGTGGAGGAGGCGGAGGAGCATCACCTTAGATAGTCCTAGAAAGTAAAATTAAACCTTGCCGCATGCAAGGGAGGGTATCGAATCCACGACCGGCGCCTGCGCCCACTGGGGTAGGACACCTTTGATAATAGATTAGCGTTTGAGGTTGAAGAAATTTTTAAATATGACAACATATATACATTGCATAAATATTTTGGTAGTAGTGAGTTATGGAATACAAACAGAAAGATCAATGTAACAATAATAACAACCAATTTTCTATTCATCAACTTTCAAATTGATAAGGATTTATAATCCTAATTAATCACACCATAATTTTACTTCATACCACACTCGGTAAGATATTTAGAAAATATAATCTGACTATAATACTATTAAAACTAAATATTCTCTTAAATAATAATAAGCTTTATTTAATAATTGCAACAGAGATTTTATTAACAGACTTAATAAAAAAGAGTATGTGTCTTAATTTGAGTTTCAAACCCAAACCATACTCGATCTGAGTACACCATAAGTCTATAAAGGATTTTGGAGCAGATCCAAATGTTTACTTAAAGAATTTATTAAGATTTATATTTTCTGCAGGATGTTGCAGGAAAGATCTTATCATTTGTTCAAAAAGGAAGCAGAGGGATGTGTGTTCTCACTGTGGGGGGGACTTTTTTCCAAAATAAAAAAAAATAAAAAAAATTTATAATTTTAGTTTTGTTTTTATAACACCTCATTCCGTGAACATTTTGAAATTAATTGTGTAAGAGATCTGCTCTCTGTAGGGGGGCCTGGGGGACTTGCCCCCAACTTAATTGTGTAAGAGATTATAATATTTATAAAATTTCATCAAAAAATTCATAATTACTAATAGATTATAATATAAGATTTTATCAAAAATAAAAAAAATATTCGCTCAGCATTAATAATAAGTTCTTCCCATGTTTCCTCCAACTTCATCTCTAATACCCATAATATTTCTAAATGGCCTTTTATTTTGGTCTAATCATACAAAAAAGGTCTTTGGGCCTTTTTATTCAAGCTTGTTCTTTTTGGATTCAACAATCAAACATGATATATATTTTAATTTCCATTGTAAATATTTATTTTTTCTTCTCGAGAGTCCTTCTCATCAAAAAATTTTTTTGGCTCCGCCAATATTTATATGCTTTTATGAATTTATTTTGTCAATGTTACTTTTGCCCCCAAAGAAAATTTTCTGGCTCCGCCACTGTATGTTCTCTCAGCAAATGGGTGTGTTTCTAATGTTACGATTCGTCAACCTGGTTCTTCTGGGGCAACTTACGAGGTAATAATTATTCCAAACAGAAAAAAGAGGAATTTTGACATTTGAGGTTGTTCTTAGATTTGTTAAATGCCTAAATGCTTCCAGTCCAGAATGCATTTTTGTCGGCACCATGCTGACAGATCTCGGTCAATCTGGTGGTCGTTCGATCGTATGACCGAGATTATCTGTTCAGGAAAAACTATTATTATTCCCGATTCATTTGCTGTTACTGCTATGGTTTTATAAACATCTTATTGTCATCTCGAAGAAGTGTCGTAAGTTATGAGCTTAAATGTTCAAACGTATAAGATGTCAAAAACCTAAAGGAGTTTGCATTATAGACTGATTTTCCATGCATTAAAGGAGGTTGCTTTAGAGGTTTCCCGAATTTGAATATGGACAATCCTCTCTCTTATTTGGAATTTTCTGAAAAAACACGAGTATTCGAAAATTTCAGGTCGGGTATTGTTTCCAAGATTGTTAATAACGTGCAAATAATCTAAATTGCAGGGTCGTTTTGAGATTCTGTCTTTAACTGGATCCTACACAACTTCAGAAAATGGTGGCGCAAAAAGCAAGACTGGTGGATTGAGTGTTTCACTAGTTGGTCCTGATGGTCGTGTGATCGGAGGTGGTGTTGCTGGTTTGCTTATGGCAGCAAGTCCAATCCAAGTAGGCTATTTCATTTTCTTGTACTTGAGTTACTTAATTGTTCCTGCTCTTGGAAATTAGAAATACATATCCTGTTTTGCTTTCCCTTACCACCAAATCGGTCCTAGACCCACATCTTCCTCGCTTGTTTTTGGTATGTGAGTAAAAAACTTTCGCAGTTATGAGAAGAGTGTGGGTCCAAAATCCAATGGATCAAGTCTATGATACAGTTACCCCAATTAAGGCCGCAGATGATTCTAATCTGTTGCAGTTACCTCAAACTTTTAGGCCTGCCAGTATATTTTGGTTTTTCTGACTAATGCATTAATGAAAGCAGTTACACGAACGGGTCTAGTTCATACATACGGGTCTTTAGATGTTAATATAAATCTGTGTTTGATATGAATTGAATGCTAACAATTCTGTAATCTGATAGATTGTTTTTGGAAGCTTCATGCCGAATGGTTATGGTCAAAAGCCCCAGAAAAGAAAGTACAGCACGGAACCTAGAACGGCTCCTGTCATCATCCAAGGTTCTCCAGATCCCGTCTCAGTTGTTGCTAGACCATGACAAGCACCAGCACCAGAAAGCAACGTTCACCCTACACTTCCGTCCCAGTTGCCGTTACCAAGTCAGGGAGAACCAGGACATAGCTTCAGCAATAAGGACATCGCGAATTCAACAGCTACCAACACGGCTAACTGGAATGGTTCCGCGCCTACACTAAATCAAAGGCCATCCCCTGATATCAATTTACAACATTAATGAGTATGAGGTTGGACCTTATTAGTATGATCCATCCTTATTAGAGGCTAATTTACTTCCTTTTGATGTTTTGTAGTGTTCATACTACTAACATTATTTAGCACATTCAGATAATTTAAGACCTATATTCTGCTTTGCACAAGTGTATCCCTTCTCTTTCTTTTAATCTTTCCTTCTGTTTGATGGGAAACTATACCCTAGATTTAGACTCTGGATCCATGCTTCTTTAAGAAGGCATCTTGGTCAATTTCATCCTTCAGCAATTTACGATTGGCTAGGAAGATCCAAAAGATTGTTTTTTAAGTTTAAGGTTTCTACTATATTTTTGAACTAACTTTAAGGTTATTTCATCCATTTTTTGACGGTTACCAGTTAGGTCAATTCAATTGACTTGATTTTTGCTAAATATGTGAGGATTTTTTTAAAAATTCACGATTTTTTTTTTTTAAATTCACGGAAGGATTTTACTTGTAGCCTGTAAATTGAATGATGATCTAAAAAGGTGCGAACATTCATTAGGGAACGAACCTTGTCAAGAAAAAATTATTTAAGGACTAAATACATCATTTGGCAAAAAAAAAAATACAAAAGGAAAATGATGGAAAAAAGTTCTTTCGATTTCGTGATGGGAAACTCATGAGTAGTTGATGGACATTAATATCCTTCCTCATAAGCTTTTTGGCTGCTGGACGTATCAGTTGGGAAGTGCTTTAGCCCAGAAAATCCTTCTCATTGTAGAAAGACAGGGTATTTATGTCTTTTAAACAATGGCAATTCCATGTGCTGATTTGTGTGGACCTGAGCCCCATTTCACTATCCTACAACTCTTCGGTCTCCACTTTTTTTTTATCCGAGTTGCCTTTCGCACCGTACTAAACAATTATTTGTCGTCGGATTAAATATTTGAAGGCTGAGATTATTTTAGATCTAAATCCCTATTATAAAAAGTGTTAAGCTAAAGAATTCCAGCCGTCAAATTATTTATCAAACGATCAATAATTATTTTGTACGGTGCAGAACAAAAAGTATTTCAACCTGATCGCTTTTTATAGGTCGTAAGATAGGGATTATTTGTGTGGGCTTTGACATGGTGTCGAACTCAGACGAACTGTCTAAGGGACTACATAGCCTCTGGGTCAGGTTCCTGTCCTCGAGTAGCGGACCCGAGCCTCGGGCCCCCCGACTTTTTTTTTATTTACCCTCATATTTTATTAATTTTGTGTTTAAGCCTATCCTAAATCAAAATAATTGTATAATAATTTCTAAAAGTATAATGACCCCTAAACTAACATCCTGGGTCCATCCAATCGCAACTCCAATTAGTTCTTCGATTTTCTTGTTTTAATAATGAATTCATTTTATATAGAAATGGGTTATTCAACTTCACAAGAAATTAGTAATATTTTTACTAGGAGTAATTTTTTTGGGATGATCATCTTGTAGTGAATGCGGATGAATGCTTGATGACAAGAATGCAAGAAATAATTTCGTCTCCTAATGATTTTTTTTTTATATATATAATCCTATGATATATACTCGTGTAAGTTTGCTCACAACGCAAAAATTTATGGATTTGTCCCTATCTAATGATCATATCAATTTAGTTTTTTATTGGTTTGTATTATTTTGCAGAAAGTGACATTGTGGAGGAAGGCTTATTTAATATTCAACTTCTTCTTCTTCTTCTTTTAAGTTCGGATGGGCGGTTGCCCCATAAAGAGAGAGAAAAACGCCTCATACAAGAGGAGAAGATAGTCCTAGAAAGGGAGACAATTAAAGCTTGCCCATTGCATGGGGAGGGTATCGAACCCATGACTTTATAGTCGTGGGCAGGCCCTTGCCCCACTAGATTAAGGAACCTTTTGATCAACTTCTTCTTAGTAAGGAAGATCATAGCCCAAATTGTCACATTTGTATTTTACTGTGTCGTTTTACCAACAACTGTTTTAGTACCTGAAGTCGATGTTCCAAAATGGGGTTCAGTATATATTCCTTCCATCATCACAATACTAACTGCTGTTGGAGTCAACAAGGCCGTGGCCCAGTGGGGCAAGCCTTGACCTGCGACCTGGAGGTCCCAGGTTCGACACCCGCCTCCTACGTGAGGCAAATAAAATTCTTAGGAATTAAGGTGCTGACAAAAACTACTGTTGGAACTCCAAGGTTTAATTATTATTATTATTTTTTTAAATTAGATTCAACTATCCTTAAACTTCAAAAAAATGCATTTTGTTATTTTCAAGGTTGTGATTTTGATAATTTGTTTGCATTTGCTAATGTAGATCACTCCATTTGCTGGTATTTTGGATCCTTTTTGAGAATGCCATGTCATTCCATCGGACAATTGCTACGTTCGTCGGCTTATTGGAGACTAGGAGAGTTAATGAATGTGTTGTTACTGAGAAACTTGGAGATGCTAACAAGTTAAAACTAGCCATAAAACCAACTAGAATGGTTCGATTTAAGTTTGGAGAAAGGTCAAACGCGTTTTATTTTTAAATATTGAGAAAAACCTCACGATATATATAATTGAAATGGAGAAAAAATCTCAGGGAAGTGATACTTCAATGAATATTTCTAATAGATTTGAAGATTTGGAAGATTCTCAAGATCCTAATGATATTGAGATAAATATTGAAGATGCATTGAAAAGTACACAGGAGTTCATAACGACAAGCTTGTAAGAACCCAAAAATAAAGGAAAAGACAAAATGACAGGATAAGGAGGAATCTTTGCTTTTGATGAATGGCAGACAAGATAATATTCGCTACTTTAATAAAGTGGATAATATTCGGTGTTTTGATAAAGTAAATGCTTTGATAAAGCAACTTTAGTAACAATAATGTAATATACTGTAGAATTTAGAGTTTTTAAGTTTCTTTTGAAATCCGTCAAGACTTATAAATAGCGGATTAGTTTTAGTTTCTAGGTACGCTTGGATTTACACTCTCTTTTCTCTACTTTGTAAAATTTCTATATCAATAAAAATCTTCAAGAGTTTGCTGTACATAAGGCTTCAACTTTAAATTTTTGTAAGTTTTTAATTTTTGTTTAATTTTAAGTTTATTGTTATATATATATATATATATATATATGAACAACTTTTACTTTTCTCTTTTTGTCAGTAAACTTTTATTTTAACTCTTTTTATAAATAAACTATTTTCGAACTATTACTTTTGTCAAATTAGTGTACAAATTGTGATTTTCAGCCATATTTGAACGCGTGCTCTATACATGTTTGTCATTCTTAAGGATATTTTTGTCCATTTAAGTCCTTAACATTGAAAATATGGACAAAATAAGTGATTAAAAATGGCAGAAAACCACCAGTTTTGCACTACTTTAATAAAAACAGTACAGTAAAACCTTTATACAGTAATACTCTTGGGACTGGACAAAAATATTACTATTGGGAGGTTATTCTTAAATAGAGGCTTACATATAAAAATTATATTTTTTTAAAAGTAACTAATATAAATTATACGACACTTAGAAATGTGTTCCTTATATTTTAAAAACATGTGTTCCTACACTATATTAGTTAAATACCAATTACACGATACTACACAATATTTAGGCAACTACTATACATGGCTTATAGATGTGAAGCCACATACAATTGAAAACTGCTTCAAGCACTGCAAAATTCGAACAGATAGTGCCGATGACGAGTTACTACGAACGCGCAAGTTTAAGGATGCGATATTAACCCAAAAAATTAAGTCATTGTCACAGACAATTTTAGATAAATATTTCATATCATCTTAAGTTTAATGTAAAATTGTTAAATAATTATGGATGTTTTATATAGATATATAAATATATTTAAAATTTAATGTTATTTTATTACTATATGGAGGTAAATTTCTTAAGGAGGGTCCTAAAAAAACATGGAATATTACAATGTAGAGTTTATTCTTATTTATAACTGGTCCTGAGTTGGTACCATTATTTTTTATTATTATAAGGAGTTTATTCTTATATAGAGTATTCTTATATAGAGGTTTGACTGTAGTTTGAAAATAGTTTACGCATAGTAAGAGCTAAAATAAAAATTTATTATAACAAAAATAGAAAAATAAAAATTGCTTACGTATACATAAAGTATTTTTCTCTTTAGATATTACATAAAATTGCTTACAGATCACTTATTTTCTTCAGCATATAACTGCTAGTTCTGTAGATGAATCTGCCAAGTAATATCTAATTGAATGATTCTATTTTTCTTATTTTTTTTCTCGATAGGATTCATCTGTTGGAGGTTGGGGCTGGCGCTTACCTTTTCTTCTGCGGTTGCTTTTGAGAATAATTATTACTTCATATATCTATTCACTCAAGCAATAGCCTTTTTCATTGGTACATTTGTTCCAAACTCCTAATAGTGTTCTTCCCAATCGATCCACGGAACTGGAACATCTCATTGCTTGTTCTTCGCCTTGGAGAAGTCGTGGCGTTTTCAGCAATATCTCCTTGCAAATTGGAAGTTTTCCTTTTAAGTTTAAAGGTTTTTTTTTTTGTTATGCCATTTGCATTTTGCTTTTATACAGAACAAAAGTTGTTGGTAATTCTTTCTGTTCTCTTCTCATCAATAAGAAATTATAAGATCAGTCGAGTCTCTTTTTTTTAACAAAAGATAACTAAACTATTTGTGTCTCTTTTACCTGTCAAAAAATCATATATTCTTATCTTGTATCCCTGTTATCTTTCCATTAATAAGAAATTTCTATGTGTTAATTTTTTTCATGAGGGTTCCATTATTTTTGTTAGGTTATAATTTTTTTATTTAAAAATTTACAATGACAATTTTTTAATGATGAGACAGAGAATAAATTAAAAAAAGAAAATAGACGATTCTTATAGCTTTTATCGTCTAGAACTATTTCAATATATTCTCTGTTTTTATCTTCTTAAAAATAGCAATCGCAAGTGGGTTGGGCTTGACCCACGACCCACCCTGCCCCGCCCCATCAAAACCCGACCCACCAGTGACCCCACATAAACCAGTCAACCCACGACTCAAGCGGGTTCTTCTCCTTGATCGGGTCGAGCTTCTTGCCATTTTGGAACCGCCCCACCACAAACTCGCTCCCCACCAGCAACGCCCCGTGCAGAACCCGCACTAAACCACCCCATCCCAGTCGCCATTGGAAACCCCCAACCCGCCCCAACCTACCCCAACCCAAGTACTAGCTGTTGCAGTCGCTACTAGCCGTGGCCCCCCATGTTTCAGTCGATTTCTAACGGCTATTTCCTACCTTTTTATTTTTTTTAAATCCACCCCTCAAACCTATCCTATAAATACCCCCTTAAATCTCCTCAAACTCAGATCAAACTCACTTTGTCATCTCTTATATTCTAATTGTTTATTTGATTAATTTGATTTATTTTAGATTTATGAAAAACATAGACAATATTCCATCTCCCGGTTCCTCTACTAGCACTAATCCATCTATAGGCCCCAAACCTCAAAATAAAAAGTTAGGCCTTTCGTAGTTTGCCAAGTATGGACAACAACAACAACAACAACAACAACAATAGCATAACCCATTAAGTCCCCAACAACAACAACAATAGTTTGCCAAGTATGGACACTAGATGAAAATAATAATCAAGTTAAATGTACCAAGTGTGGGCTTGAAATTTGTCATGTTAGTGGTTAGGACGAGAACACTGAGGAGACACATAAAAGTTAAACACTCGGATTGGTTAGCTAATTTTATGAGACAAAAATAACTTGATGATAGGGCAATCTAAGATTAGTACTTAATAATGTTTATTTTGTTATGTACTTCTCATTTAAGTTTAGTACTTAATAATATTAGATTGTGCCATTTAATTTTATTTGGGAGGTTTAGACCATGAGTCCCTCCTCTCCTATGTAACTCTAATTTTGTTGTTAAATAAAATTGGTACGAGATGACTTTCTCTATATTTATTTACAACTTATACTCAATTTTTAATAAAATGAAAAACCAGTCCAACTCGCCCGGCCCGCAAGTCACGAGTTCTTCTAGCACGCGGCCAGGTCCAGCATATTCAGAGTTGGATTCAGCCAGCCTCGCCCAGTTAACCAGTCAAACCTGACCTGCTACTGTACACAATCCGCCCCGAACACTGCTACTTAAAAAGCACTGCAGTCTATAAGCAGAGCACAGTCTAATCCAATTGACAAGAAAGGTTTACAAAATATATATATTTTTTTTGGGGAGAAACAGGTCCACAAAAGATGGGCCATCTCGAAGTCCAAACCTTTTATCGAATATACAATATTCATAAAGCCCATTAATCTACAGAAAGCCCATCTAAGTAAAATGAGATTAGCAGCCTTATTCATATGTTTAACCGAAGAGATGCGCTGCTCTTTTTCAAACAAGAAAAAACATGTTTAACAGATGATCCTCTCTCAATCAGTAATTGTTTAAATACGGTCAGTTTTTTTTTGAAACTCGACTGGACGGTTGTTCCATATAGGGGAGAAAGAACTGTCTCAGACGAGAAGAAGAAAGGAATATTAAAACTTACCGCACGTAGGCGGAAGGTATCGGAAGTTTGAGAGTCTAGTTTATGTTGTTATTCTTTCCTTACCCTAATTTGACTGTAATGCTTATAAAATTTATAAGTATCATCATACTTATAGATATAAGTCATCTGATTGTTTGATCTAGCTTCCATACACTATTTCATAAATAATTCGCTCATATTTTTTATAAATAATTGTTGTAGCCCGCTTTTAATTTGGATGGCCATTCAACGAAAAATCTCTATATGAATATCCCCGATGAAAAAGTAAATATTACTATATGAAGATTATTCTTGAATATAATTTTATATAAAACGAATTATAATTTTTAAAATTATAATTTATATAATTATATAAAACATGTACATAATGTTTAGTAAAACAAACACATGTATATAGGAAAAGCAAAATGATTTCTCTACATGCATAAATATTAAATATAGCATGACGTTAATTTTCATTAAGTAGAAGTACTGCTATCTAAAACAAGTTATATTTATTTATTGGGGGAGGAATCTATCTATTATAAGAAATGAGGATTCAAGAAGTAGGGAGGGATTCGAACTCATTACCTCTACGTCATGAGACTTCATACTACAATCTAAAACAAGTTAACAATGGCATCCAAAGTTGAAAAACTAACTCACTGAAAAAACTTGTAGCAAAAAGTATATAATTTTTGCCTATACTGTCATTTATTAGGCAAATTTTTTGAACGTGTGATCTAAAAAAATATAACTTATTACAATATAAAATATATTTTTATTTATAATTGGTCATAACCCAAAAAAAATTTAACTCGAGAAAATATAATCTTGTATAAAGTATTCTTATTATAAGAATTTTTTTTCTTGTATACGGTTGGATTTGACTTATCGTTATCTATCATTTTTTTATTCAATGTAAAATTTATTACAATGAAGCTTATTTCCATTTATAATTGGTTTCACAATAATTTTTTTATTAATATAGAGAGTTTAATTTTTGATTGAGTATTATTATAAATTTATAAAGAGTTTTTACTATATACAGTTGAGTTGACATGTTTTTCACATATTATATGGATAAAGAATCATGAGCTCCCATTATGTGTTCCATTCATTATCTCCATTAATAAATGATTGTCATTTATATACTTTTTTTAATTAAAAAAATAATACATGTTAATTTCTTATTAATGATGATAAAAAATAGAACAACCAGCGTGAACAAAAAAATTCCTATCCTATTATATCATGCGACACATTTGATAGTTTATTTATTTATTGTTTTTTAAGAGGCACATTCTATATAGTTTATTTATGTAAAGGAATCTGATTCAGATCTAAATCTCTTGGGAGTACATAATTGGGTGGGGGAAGACTTGGTATATATTGTGGGGGCAATTCGTCGAGTCTTCTTTAGAAGCCAAACGCTAGAAGACGAAAATGATGATATGGCTGCCCTGGGTCCCATTTGCCCCTGTCTCTGAACGCCTTTAATTCGATGACGTGCGGGACACGATATGCGCTAGTTGATTTCATTTTTTAAAAGGATCAATGGTTGAGATTTATTAGAGGAGAGAGAAAAGCTAAAAGGGGTACATATGTAATTTTATTAGAGGAGAGAGAAAAGTTGCATGCTGAAAAGTTAAAAAGGTGGGTTACAGAGGAGAGAAAAGTTACGTGTTGAAAAAACGACGTATTCTCTCGTTAGATAACACACGCTTCATGTATGTTTTTTTATTAGTAGAACGCACGTTTCTCTCGGAGAAACTCACGTTCTCTCGTCGATAAACGCACGCTTCTCAGTCAATAAACACATTTTTTATTAGAGAACGCACATTTTTTATTAGTGAACGCATGTTCTCGATTATTGAACATGCGTTCTCGGTCGAGAAACACATGTTCTCTATTATAGAACGCACGCTTTTTTATTATTGAACGCATGTTCTCGATTATTGAACACCCGATTACAAGTAAAAAGAGAAAAAGAGAGCTCAAAGTTTATCTCTAAAAATACCCTCGTTTTTATACAACCGTTGGATCAAACAAGATAAAAAGATAAAATCCAAATCGACTGACAAGACGTCCCAGTATATACTGAATTTTCTTGTTTCAAAGACTCTGAGCCAAGGTGATGGCTGCCCACAAAGCATTATATAATGCTGAAGAGTGAAGACATTTTTGACAGTCCGGAAACTATGTCGAATAACTTTTTTTTCTAATACATACAGAATGTTTTAGTATAAGTATTATAAGGTTCAGAACATATGTTATGAGACTGAAAAACACGAAAGGTGTTTTGAGACTCAGAATAAGTGTCCATTTTAAATCAATTTTAACCATCAAAATTTTAATTTAACGGAAAGTAAAATCCCGCACGTGCAGAAATACCTCGTTCCGCACTGGAACCACCGCCCATTTTTGAGCAGGTGAAACAGTATGTGAAAGTAACAAAGTCAACAATGACTATTTTGATTAGTTACCGGCTATTATTGCGGTGACTGCTCTCCCTCTAAGCGTCCCGGCTCCTATGCGGAATAGATTTTTGTTTCGCACTACGGGACACGATCTCAGCCGTCGGATGATATTTTCTAACGGTCCAGATTTGGAGAGAATTTTTTTTATTTTTTAATCCAGCCGCAACTTTTCTCTCTCCAGATCTGGACCTTTAAAAATCTCATCTGACGGCTGGGATTATTCTGCACATGCGGAAAAAAATCTGTTCCGCATAGGAACCGGACTGCCCTCTAAGGAGCTGTCATATATATCAACTTCTTTAATTAGAAAATTTACAATTTTAAAAAGTAGTAAAATTTATAGGAAAAAATGAATATATAACAATTATCTATTAATAGGAGAAAATGAGATATAAATTTGTAATATACATTTTTTGTCTTCTTATTTTGCTATAAAATATAGAATTTCATATGAGAAAGCCAGAGATAGCATGGGAGTGTAGAAAATTTTGAGAGTAATTAGGAGAAAAATAAAAGAGTTACTCATTCATTTGGTATTGAATGACACATTTTTATATAAAATACATAAGTAATGGGAAATTCAATTCAGGGCAGATTTTTTTTTATTTTTTAAAAACTTTTTCCTGTATTTGATGTATAGGCTTGTGTACGGAACCAATGGATATTTTGTCCATTCAAACTCTTTCCACCAAATATTTTTTTAAAATAATATTCAAAACAAAATTGTGAATACACTTTTAATTGAATTGTCGAGAAAATAATCAAATGATAGAAGTACTACTCATACCTGACCATGCAAGCATATTACCCGGACCGGTCTAATTCAATTGACGAGAAATGTCATAAAAATAACCCACCTTAAAGTCCAGTCATTTTATAGATTATAAAGAAAAATTTAATCATACACCATTTATGTGAGACTGATTATACAATTTATTCACATTTATTGGGTGAGCTCTACTTGCAGATGTTGACTATTTGAGTTTACTTCCATACGTGAGTTCCGCTTAATGTATGTGAGAGGATGATGACCAATACAATAAAATGAAATTAGTGGTCTTATTCATATATGTTTAACCGGAGCCAGAACAACAAAAGCGCTGCTCTTTTCAAACAGGAAAAACGTGCCTAACGTCCGCATTTTTTCTTCCCTCCAATTTCTCCGCTTTTAATTTGTTTATTGAAACATTGGTTAATTCAATCAATATAATAAGACCCTTGAGCTGTTTCTTAATGCCGTTAATCGGTGGTTTGTTTAAGAAGAAGAGGACTGAGGATGCAAGGAGGCTGTTTGATGAAATGATTGTGAGAAGTGTGATGCACAATAGGTTGACTTATAATTCTCTCGTGACATGAGGGCTGGAAGAAGCTTTGGAGGAAATGAATCGCATGATAAAATACGGCACGAGTCCTAATGGATTTGTGTACAATGCTTTGATGGGGGGGTTTAAGATTGAGGATGCAAAGAAACTGCTTGATGAAATGATTGAGAGAAGTGTGATGTCCAATAGGGTGACTAAAGGATTGTGTACTAATGCTGATACCCATTTTAACACACTCATTCTGGGACATGGCAAACTAAAGGATTTTGGGGGGAGCATATATTTGGTATTAGAGAAATGTTTGATGCGGGCCTTTCCCCAACTCTTGGTATGTGCAACAAGCTACTCGAGTCTCTGGCCTTAGAGAGGAAGGGCGATTGGAAGATGTCCATATCATCTCCTCTGGAATGAGTGTCAAAGGATTGGCGAAGGAGCATGATGAGGATCCCCTCTCAATCAGTAATTATCTGGATATTGTGTGTTTGTGAGGTCTACTTATGTTGTCATTCTTACATTTTTCACGTGTTTGTCCGGCTCTCAATCTAGGATTCACTGCTTTTGTCATGTGGCTCATTCAATAGTTTATTGGATGGTTCTGATATGGACTAATGAATCTTGTGGTTCAGAACTAGTCACATTAATACGAGATGAGGAGAGAGACAATTATGTAACGATGTGTCTAATTTTGAACCATGATACAATTATGTAATGATGTGTCTAATTTTGAACCACACGAGATGAGGAGAGAGACAATTGTGTAATGATGTGTCTAATTTTGAACCACGAGATCAATGTGGACCTGTCCATATCAAAATTTTCCTAGTTTATTTATAGTATCAGACTTTAATATGTCAAGATTGATTCATTTTCTCTCTCCTTCCCTCTCTCTCTCTCTCTCTCTCTCAAGTCTCACCTGTTCTTCACTTACACTTTCGCTACATTTTGCTTGAGCTTCTCCTGATTCTTCATTGCATTCTCAAGAATTTATCTCTTGATCATTGGGTCTCTGCAAAAATCTTTGGTGGCTTTTAGCTACTGTCTATGACCTTCCAGCTCTGCTGCCATTGTTTTGCGTGCCCCAGAATGCCAAATTCTCAGGATAAACAAAGGTTTCTGAATCTTCTAGTTTCAACTTGTATTACACCAATGATATTGATCCACATGTAGCTAGAAACTGGCTCACAGATCCATTGCTCATCCTCTGTTTTTCCCATACTCTGTTTTAGAAGTCCAAAACCAAAGGCTCGTGAAAACACAGAAATGGAACGGCTAACTTCCATGACCCTTCTGCCGGGTACTTTATTGGCTATTGGAGATGATATGAGTGGACAATTATGGATGATTTGGTCTCAAATAAAAGCCCCATTGATCGTCCCTATCCTCAGATTAGCCGTCTTCCTCTGCTTGATTATGTCTGTAATGTTGTTCATCGAAAGGGTATATATGGGCTTTGTCATTTTGCTTGTAACACTTTTTGGTCGAAAACCAGAGAAAAGATACAAATGGGAGCCTTTGGAAGATGATTTGGAGTTGGGGAATTCAAATTACCCCATGGTTCTTGTTCAAATCCCCATGTATAATGAAAAAGAGGTCCTTTACATTTTTCACTACTCTTAGTACTCGGGATCTATGTTCTGAGTCAGAAGTGTCGTGTGAACTGAGCTTTGAATGTTCTTTCACATATTTTTCAGGTTTATCAGCTTTCAATTGGAGCTGCATGTGGGCTTTCTTGGCCAGCTGATCGAATCATAATTCAAGTTCTTGATGATTCCACTAATCCCAATATCAAGGTAATTATTCCCTGATTAAACTTCCCAATTAGTCCTTCCCTCCTGAAATAGTTGCTTTAGAACTTACTTTTTAATTATTCTCTTATGATTTCAGGGCAATATTTATTCATTTTTTTCAACATTACCCTTATATTAACATTTTTTTTTAATTTGTGTATTACCTTGAGATCTTAGAAGTACTAGTGGATTGACATTTATGATTGATTGACCCACATTGTTTTCTTTTGTTGTGTGGCACTAATGGGCTGCTTTTATTAATTTATAGACACTTGTGGAAACAGAGTGCCAGAGGTGGGCAGACAAAGGAGTGAACATTAATTATGAAATTAGAGACAACAGAAATGGTTACAAAGCAGGGGCATTAAAGGAAGGATTAAAACATTATTATGTTAAGCAATGTGATTATGTAGTCATCTTTGATGCCGATTTTCAACCTGAACCTGACTTTCTTCGCCGTACCATTCCTTTCCTTGTTCACAATCCCCAACTTGCCCTTGTTCAAGCTCGTTGGGAATTCGGTAATTTTCAAAATTTATTGTTCATTTTTTTATTATTTATTTTGAAGAGAAATTTGAAGAATCAACATAATACTAACAGCACAATGATTTTTATAATATGTTTTGGTAATTGTAGTTAAGTTGTGGTTCGTAATAAATAAATAATTGATGGCATTCTCTACCAAATCTTGATATTGAAGTGGTTAGCAACTAATAATGTCATTGTTTTCTTTTACAATTTCTTTTGGTTTTTTAAATTTAAAATATAGAGGAAAAGTTTACTACTTTCCTTCTTAAATTGAATGTCTAAGTTATTATACGAAATAAATACTCATATGTTCGGAATTGAATGTCCTATAATGTTTCATCATGCAACTGAAAAGTAGCGGCACTACAACTGGAAATTGTAAACATGAAACAGGTGCAAAAGTTTTTTAATTTCGTGTAATCCGAGTTCTTCCAAAACAAAATTCTGCGATCAAATTAACTCGTACAATGATTAATAAGTGTTTCACACGTGCGAAAAAAGCACTTGTTCTGCACTGAATTTGGATTACACGAAATCGAATAACTTCTGCACCAGTTTCTTTTTAACTATTTCCAGGTGTATTGGTTGATGGACATTAATATCCTTTGCTGGAAAAGTTGTCATGGTATATCTTTGGATGTACAACTGGGAAGTGCTTAGATTTTGGTCCTGACTAGCCCTCCTAGTAATTTTGTCTTTCTAATAATGAACTCATTTGATTTATTATTTCTCTTCGAACTTAATATTTATTTTACTATTTATTTATACAAAAAAAAAAAAAAAAGATATTCAATCTCAAATGGAATGAGAAATAGTTGGGCGCTTTTTTCGAATGGGGGAGGGGACATTGATCCTTACTAGTGTGAAATATTTTACTAACAGTAACTTTTCTTTGGAATGATCTTGTAGTGAATGCGGATGAATGCTTGATGACAAGAATACAAGAAATGTCACTGAACTATCATTTTACAGTGGAACAAGAAGTGGGTTCATCAACTTATGCATTTTTTGGATTCAATGGTAATTAAAACATTTCAGTAAAAACTGTTTTTTTTTCTCACTTTATTACTCTGTTTCTGAAAATAATTTTTTATATTTCTCGGCTCTTCATTTAAATTTTACAGGAACTGCTGGTGTGTGGAGACTATCTGCAATCGAAGAAGCCGAAGGATGGAAGCATCGAACAACAGTTGAGGATATGGACTTGGCTGTTCGTGCTAGTCTTAAAGGCTGGAAATTTTTGTACCTTGGAACTTTGAAGGTTACATAACTTTTCAAGGTTTTCAATTTAATTTTATTTCTTGGTTATATTATAATATGAATGTAACAATCTTATTTGTGTCCCTTAGGTTAAAAATGAATTGCCAAGTACATTTAAGGCCTATAGGTATCAGCAGCACCGTTGGTCATGTGGCCCTGCCAATCTTTTCAGAAAAATGGTTATGGAAATCATTAGAAACGAGGTTAGTCATTTTAACCTCCTCTCTGGTCATCCTGTCGCGAGGAGGATTAGTTAAATACGCGTATCTTTAGCCATCATTGTTAAAGGAAACAAAATAATATTTGTAATCGTCCTAATTTAGTTTATTCTTGTGTGTATTTCTTTGCAGAATGTGACATTGTGGAAGAAGGTCCATGTAATATACAGCTTCTTCTTTGTCCGAAAGATCGTAGCCCATATTGTCACATTTGTATTATACTGCGTGGTATTACCAGCAACTGTTTTAGTACCTGAAGTTGAGGTTCCAAAGTGGGGATCAGTCTATATTCCTTCCATCATTACAATACTAAATTCTATTGGAACTCCAAGGTTTTGTTTTGTTATTAAGATTTTATCATCCTTAAAACTTCAGAAAATTCAGTTGTTAGTTTTATAAGGTTCTTGTTTTGATAGTAATTTGTTTGCATTTGTTAATGTAGATCACTCCATATGATTTCCTTTTGGATCCTTTTTGAGAATGTCATGTCAGTCCACCGGACTATGGGTACGTTCATCGGCTTGTTGGAGACTGGGAGAGTGAATGAATGGGTTGTGACTGAGAAACTTGGAGATGCTAACAAGTTAAAGCCAGCCACGAGATCAATTAGCAGCATTCAATCTAGATTTAGAGAAAGGTCAGTCGCGTTTTAAAGATTAGAAGATTATCGCCCTTTCCTTCCAACGTTTTTTCTGTATATATCTGTTTTATAATTCGCTTCTAATTATGTACAAGTCCTCCACAGACTTCATCTGTTAGAGATTGGGATTGGCGCGTACCTCTTCTTATGTGGTTGCTATGATGTTGCTTTTGGGAAAAACCACTACTTCTTGTATCTCTTCTGTCAAGCAATGGCATTCTTCATTGTAGGCTTTGGTTATATTGGTACATTATTGCCAAGCTCCTAACGGTTCCTTCCCAACCGATCCACGGAACGGAACATCTCATTGCTTCTTCTCTTCCTCCGCGCCTTCTAGAAGTGGAGTTTTCAGCCATATCTCTTTGCAAATTGAAAGTTTTCGGTCAAATTTGTAGTTTTTTTTTGGTTATTCCATTTGTTGCATTTTAGTTGTATAAAGAACAAAGCTGCAGGTAATTTTTCCATTAGGTTAGGAGGTGTAAAAATATATTTTGTCGTCGTCGGATAAAAAATTCGACGGTTCAAATTTTTTTAAACGAATATGTATTGTGATTTTGTAACATGTTGCACAATTTAAGACAAGTATTAATCGGGAGAAAACACATAATATATAGAATGTTATACATGTTTAAAAATATATAACATCTACCAAAAATTATTCGTTATATATTAATTTTTTTTGTATTCTAGATCATAGCCATGGAGATCGGACTTCAACAGAGTTTGCAGTTTGCACTACATATTCCATGTGCCAGATTTAATATACATTTAGTTTTTGTGGTTCAAAACCAGGACCCGAAAAAAACAATGATTAATCCCCTCGTCGTGAAAGCTGTCTGAATACAAATTTATGTGTTGAAGAATTATGGAGAAATGTTTAGTGATCAATATTTTGTTTCAAATCTTTGAAAATTGTATTAAAAGACCTAAGTTACTCAATCCTATTATTGTCATTGTGGGATTGGTCTTACAGTCTCCTTACATGAATTTGACGAAGTTCACATATATAGGTAAGTTCGCCCAATTTAATGTGAGAGAACTGTCTGACCAGTTTAATAAGGATGTTAATAGGATTGAATTTTCCCTCAATAATGCTTAAAATACCACACTCTGATCCAACAAAAATGACAAGAAAGGTCCATAAGAGATGACCATCTAAAAGCCCAATCTTTCTGTAGATTAAAAGTTAGTTACAGAAAGCCCATTAAAGTAAAAATAAGATTAGCGGCTTTATTCATATGTTTAACCGAAGAAGACAGACCCCAGATTCACCAACTCTTTTGAAAACATGGCTAATTTCCGCCTTCTTCCCTCCAATTTCTTCAATATTTCCCTAAAAAATCCCCATTATTTTCGTCTCTGCAAGTTCATTTGCTCCCATTATCCGTCCACTTCCGTCTCCGAACAATCCCCGGCTGCCGGCGATTCGATCAGCAGTAACAATGATCTCCAAGAACAGCTACGGCAACTTCGAATTTTACTCCAACAAAGCCGCACGGAGGCGGCGAAGGGGCTTCTCAAGATCCTGATTGATTCAAACTCGGTTTCTCAACTCTATACTGGTTTCTTTATCTCCTCACCACCTCCTCTTACAAAACCCTTGTTTTTTAACATGCTTTTATCGCTTTATGCTGAATCAAAGCTCCCAAATGAGGCAACGGAAGTGTATAATTTAATTAGGGACGATGGGATTTTTCCTTCTCTTGCTTCTTTTAATTTGTTTCTTGAATCATTGGTTAATTCCAATCAATATAATAAGACCCTTGAGGTGTTTCTGAATGCCTTTAATCGGGGTATTCGCCTTGATAAGTTCAGCTATGGAAAGGCAATACAATCGGCTGTGAAGTTGGGGGATTTGGAAGGAGCTTTGGAGCAAATGAATCGCATGAATAAATATGGCATGAGTCCTAATGGATTTGTGTATAATGTTTTGATTGGGGGCTTGTGTAAGGAGAAGAGGGTTGAGGATGCAAAGAAGCTGTTTGATGAAATGTCTGAGAGAAACGTGATGCCGAATAGGGTGACTTATAATTCTCTCATTGATGGATATTGTAAAGTTGGAAACTTGGAGGAGGCTTTTCAGTTGAGGGAGAAGATGAAAAGTGGTAACGTGGAGCCAAGTATTATTACGTACAATACCTTGCTTAGCGGTCTTTGTAAGGCAGGGAGGATGGAAGAGGCTAGGAGGCTTTTGGAGGAAATGGTAGCTCGTGGATTTGTTCCTGATGGATTTACATATGGTATACTTTTCGATGGCCTTTCGAGGTGTGGTGATGTGGATGCTTCACTTGCTCTCTATGAAGATGCTATAGGAAGAGGGATACGGTTAAATGAGTATACTTGTGGTATTTTGTTAAATGGCTTGTGCACGGAAGGGCAGGTAGATACGGCCAATGAATTATTAAAGAAGTTTATGGAAAACAGGATTGTTCCGACTGAGGTCATGTTCAATACTATCATCAAGGGGTATTGTACGGAGGGCAATGTGGAGAAGGCTCTCTTAATAATTGGAGAAATGGAAAGTCTTGGAGTGAAGCCAGGTTGTGTGACCTTCAATACAGTGATAAAAAAGTTCTGTGAATTATCCAAGATGGATGATGCAAATGAATGGGTTATGAAGATGGTAGAGAAGGGACTCGGCCCCAATTTGCAGACATATAACATCCTAATTGATGGGTACGGGCGAAGTCTTGAATTTGATAGGTGTTTCAAAATTCTTGAGGAAATGGAAAACAATCAGCTGAAGCCTAACGTTGTCACTTATGGTTCTTTGATAAATAGCTTATGCAAGGATGGTAGGCTTCTTGAAGCTGAGGTAATTCTAAGGGATATGATAGGAAGAGGAGTTTCTCCAAATGCACAAGTTTATAATGTACTCATAAATGGCCATTGTACAGGAGGGAGTATAAAAGATGCATTGAGATTCTTTGATGAAATGCATAGGAGTGAAATTGCCCCAACACTTGTAACATATAATACGCTCATCAATGGACTATGCAAAAAGGGTAGGACAGCAGAGGCAGAGGAATTAGCTCTTCAGATCACTAGTAAGGGTCTAAATCCTGATGTCATCACATACAATTCCATAATTTCAGGATACTGCAATACAAAGGACACCGCAAAGTGTTTGGAGTTATATGAAAAGATGAAAGTATCTGGTATCAGACCCACCTTAAGCACCTATCATCCTCTAATTTCTACATGCAAAGGAGAAGAATCAGGACTAGTGTTAATAGAGAAGCTTATTCAAGAAATGCTTCATATGAAACTGACTCCAGATCGAGTTGTATATAATGGACTTATTCGTTGTTATATAGAGCATGGAAAGGCTGAAAAAGCATTCTCCTTGCGTGATGAGATGCTAGAACGAGGAATTGCTCCTGATAGGATGACCTACAATAGCTTAATTCTTGGCTTGTTTGCAGAGGGCAGGCCTGAAGAAGTAAAGGATCTTCTTGATGACATGAGGGCTAGAGGATTGAGTCCTAATGCTGATACTTATAACACGCTCATTCAGGGACACTGCAAACTAAAGGATTTTGCGGGAGCATGTAGTTGGTATAGAGAAATGTTTGATGCTGGGCTTTTCCCAACTATCGGTATCTGCAATGAGCTACTCTCCGGCCTTAGAGAGGAAGGTAGATTGGAAGATGTCCAGATCATCTCCTCTGAAATGAGTGTCAAAGGATTGGCGAAGGAGCGTGATGAGGATCTTTCTCTTGTGGGCAAATTGTAGTCTGCAGGTGGCTTGTGTCATCTCTTGAAATCAATCTGTGAATCAGGCTGACAAGAGGTAAGATAGGCGGGTGACATACGGGAAAGATGTTGCATACTTCAGATATTCATTCTTTGTTGTTTATTTCGGGTGGTTGAAGGTTCTGGCAATCTGTCAATAAGCTCAAGATATGTTGCATGGTGACTGTATATTATTTAAGTTTGGTATTGTTTGGGATTTCTTTTTCGTTACCGTAATCGTCATTTTCGATGATTTCGATTTGTAATCTCGGTATTTTGATCTGTTTCATACAATCGGAATTTGTAGAATAAATTGAACAGAATTGTTAGGCATTGTGATATAACTGTTTTTGAAATTTGTAGGTCTGCAGTTGAATATGTGTTTAGTGAACTAAGTTCAATTAATGTAGTTTCAAGTTTGAGATAATTTTCATCGATTTCACTTTCGATGATTTCGATACTGCACTCTCACATTTTTTTCGATCTGTTTCATCCACTCGGATTTAGTATAATAAATTGAATGGAATGATTTCCGGCAAACGAGTCACGCTCTATTTTTGTTCATCCTACTTTTCTAGGAAATTTGGTTTAGTTGTTTTTAAGATTTGTAGGTTTGTAACTGAATGTGTTTAGTGAACTAAGTTTAATAAATGCGCGTTGAGATAAGAATTGTTTACATTATACTATCTGTTTATAACGTTTTGATTGCGAAATATATGGATTGATCCATCCGTGTAATTATTTCCCTTTTCTGGTTGTATATAGGTTGATTGTCATCTTTCAAATGGTGTGTTTGCTAGAGCCACCGTTCCTAGTGGCGCTTCCACCGGTAAGATCTGATTGCAGTACGCTCATACGAACCTTAGTATGCCTGTTACTCAGAAGTTATACTTCAAAATTTCTTTGACATGGTTGAGTTCTGATTTGTATGCATCATGATTTATATGTTAACACGTTTTTCTTCATTAAACTGCTCTGAGTTTAGTTCAATTAGGATCTTGAGCTTGGACACCTGTAACTTCAGCATGCAAAGTAGGAAAATCTTTTAGTTTTGGGAAGTTATTTTTAATAGTATGAATTAAGTGACATTTAATAAGCTAATAATATCGGAAACTGCACTAAGAAGTAAAGGAAGGTGGTTTTTTGCTGATGTGGGTTTCTTTATTGTTTTTTTTTGTTTTTACATTCAGGAGTCTGATTGTGCACCACTAATGCTCTGGATGCTGAATGAAAGAAGCATGGTGATGTGCACATAAATCAAAATGGTTCTTGGGTCTGCCTTCTCTGATGCCTTTTGGCTTTGATTTGAGGGCATGATTCTGTAGCAAACGTGACGGCATAGGGGACCATTGTTACATGTGTATTATATGAGCAACCACTTTGTGCACTTGTTGCCAAAGGTTAGGTTAGTCTCCAATACATCTGTTTCAGTGGTATCATGGGATCAGCCACTTTGTTTGACAAAGGTTAGGTCTGTATCCCGTCCATCCCCGCCCATACCCCCAATTATTGGGGACTTAATGGGTTATGCTATTGTTGTTGTTGTTGTTGTTGTATTCAGGAGTCTATGAAGCTCTTGAACTAAGAGATGGAGGGTCAGAATACCTTGGCAAGGGTGTCTCAAAGGTAAGTGATTGCTTTTGGATAATCACTTACCTTGCCTCATTTGATAATTGAATGGCTGAACATTAACTGTTTTTGCTTATTATGTGTAGGCTGTTAGCAATGTGAACTCCATTATTGCTCCTGCTCTTGTTGGAAAGGTTTGTGTCTGTTGTTTTATTAAGCAAATATTCTGATATTTTTGCTTGGCCTTAATGAACACTACTTAACAAGACACGTAGAAACAGACTATATATCGTGTTTGAATAATTGAACATTATTCCTAATGTATTACAATGAGTTGCTGGTTTCATGGTTCTCTGTGGCTTCTACAGAACCCAGCTGACCAGACTGCCATCGACAACTACATGGTTCAGCAACTCGACGGAACTCAAAACAAGTGGGGTTGGTGCAAGCAGAAGGTATAGTGTTTTGGATCACTCATTTAATTTCATATGTTTCCCTTTCTCATGATTCTTATTAAGATATTCACCTTCAAAATGATTGTGGTTCTTCAGCTTGGTGCCAACGCTATCCTTGCTGTGTCTCTTGCTGTTTGCAAGGCGGGTGCTGCTTCTTTGTTGTTTATTTCGGGTGGTTGAAGGTTCTGGCAATCTGTCAATAAGCTCAAGATATGTTGCATGGTGACTGTATATTATTTAAGTTTGGTATTGTTTGGGCAATTTATTTCCTGTGAAATGTGACTGAAGAAGGATTTCAAGAAAGCAATAGTGCTCAAAATTCTGCTGCATTTCATCAAACTGAAGAAGGATTTGATTGGAGCTCCAGATGGACAACAAGATTACACCTTTTGCTTCTTTTGATATCTGCGATTTTGAGATGGGAGGAATTTCTGGAGATAAAATAGACACCTGTGGTTCGAGGTTTGTGGACGTTTTCTGGAACTAAAAATTTCTCTTGCAAGCCAATTCCTCCTCCATAGGTGCACGAGGATGAAGTCTTGACGGCTTGGGGTGAAGGCGGGGGCTCTATTCATGAGGTTGTTGTGTTTACTCCATGGAGCGATTGCTTTTGCTCAAGAAAATGGCGGAGACAGCTGCAACGGGGGCGAGTTTTCCCACAAAGGCTTTCACCTTTTTTAGCTGAGAGTGATCAATAGGTGATAGCTTTGCCTCATTCAGAAATCTGGGGAGAAGTTACATCAGTGAAAATTTCAAAGTTTTGGCTTCTTGTTTCCAACGATTCGTGGTCCTCATACTTCTGAGGCAAAGGTATTGTATTCAAGCTTATGTTATTTACAACAAGATAAAGAGTAGTTTCTGCAGTTGCATTGCACAGAGCTTACTAACTAGTTTTTTAAAATTACGTTGTTACCCCCATTACTCTTTTTCTTCAATACTACATTTTCTCTTCAATGCTAATAACTTTTTATATCATATGATTCATATCATAATTCAATTTGAATCTCATTTTTATTGGAATGTAGAAATGATTATAGTGAGAGTAATGTGGGTATGTTGTGAGAGTTGATTTCGAAAAGTATTCTTAAAAAAAACAAATGAGAAAAACCATACTGTTCTATGAATTGTATGATATTATCATCTGGCACATGACCAAAAGATGTAAGACAAATTTAACTTTTGAGTGTGGTATTTATAGATTTAGAACATCGAATTGTTTTATTTGATTTAGATTAGGTATCACACAACTTTTTATGAGTAATGAATCTACTTATTTATGCATAATTTTTGTGATATGGATCATTGGAGAAATGATTCAACAATCTCCTTATATAAGCACTAAGGATGACAATAGGGGCGGGTGGAGGCGGTGACTAAATATACCTGCCGACTCCGCCATCCCATTCCTATCCTCGGACTTGACTCCATCCTCGCCGATGGGGACAGATGGATCCCCATCTTTGCCCTATGCCTGTCTAAATGTAATCAATTTTTTTTATTTTTTTTATTTATTTTTATAAAAAAAAGATAATATAAAGACCTTTTCTTAACTAGTTTTTTTTTAAAATAATAAAAATTCTTATTTTTTGAGTTAATACAAAATTTAGAAAATTAATTTTCATAATAGAGGAGGGTGAGAACCAACTTAGGGGGTGTATTCAATTGGGATTTTAAAAGACTGTTTTGAGATAAATAAGTCTTGTGGTATTCAATTAAGACTTTTAAGTAATTTAAATAAGTCATGTGATATTCAATTATGACTATTAAGATTTTTTAAAAGTGATTTTCAAATCCAGTGGTATTAATTAGGACTTTTAACAAGTAACAAAAAGAATTTTGGTATTCAAAAATTTCCAAATTGCGATGCATTTTTTTTAATTAGGAATTTGTGGGATTTTTTTAGTGAAAAGTATAAATACCAAACCCTTTAAAAAATCCCACCCTAACCCATAAGACTTTTTAGTGGATTTTCATGATTTGTTTATTTGTTACATTTTTCATTGACTCTTGTAACTTTGAATGTTTGCTTTTATTTTTATTGTTCCATTCCATTTGATCTCGTTTATGTTATTGCTAATGCAAGTACTGGTGAGCATCGAATTCGAATTCGCCATTTCGGTCATTTGAATTCGGTGCAACTTTTTAGAACCTAAAACCGGACCCAATTTGGATTCTAATTAAGAATTACCGAATTCGAATTGGCGAATTTGGAATTTGTTTTTTGCCGAATTGACCGATTTCACAAGAAAACTGTAATTGAACATCAAGAAAAACCAAAATCAAAACAAACAATAAATTCATAAAAAAATAATTGAAATAATAAATTAGTCATTGTTTAATTCAACCATATTTACACGAAAAACTAATAGCAAAACCGCTAAAATAACAATTTTTAGGGTCTATTTACTTTATATATTAACTATATAATAAAATTAAAAAATAAATTCGAATTCGGTCAGGCCGAATTCAATTATAGTCAAACCGATTTCGTCCTATTTACATCCCAAATCGATTTGGGATGTAACCGAATTACCGAATTCACACTAAATTATCGAATTCAAATTGTCAAATTGAATTTGAATTCGGTCGGTAATTCGGTAAAAATCAAATTTGCTAGTGAGTGCCTACAACTTTAACCAATTTACTTTTATTGGCTTTGTGTTTATAGCCTCATTCCATTATTTGAACCAAGTGTCCGCAACCTAGTAACTTTATACCTATCATAAAACCTTTGGGGAGGATAAATTCCACCATTATTTGAAAAGTTTGGGTTGTAAAGACTGTTCCTGAAGAATTTGTGCATCATTTAACTTGACATTGTTCATCATCCAACTAAGTTGTTGGTTACAGATCGTCATAAATAAAAAGTCTTTCAGTAATCCCTTTTGAAATCTTATAAATTCTTATTATATAAATCTTTAAAATCCGAATATAAGAATCCTAAGTATACAAAATCTTTAAAAAAAATCTTATAATTCATTACATTTTTTTAAAATCTTAGATAGTCTTTTAAAATTCACTGGACTTATTTATTCATAAATAGTCTTTTAAAATCCTAATTGAATACACCCTTTAATGTCCACAGTCCCCGCCCCTGCCCATTCTCACCTTAACTAGGCTTCTCTGTTCCAACTGAAGAAGGGGCAAGGTGGACCCGTTCAAATAGGTGAATTGTTATTAGAAAATGATTAATAGCTAAAATTTATTGGATAAATTTAGTTAAAAATTCAAAATAAACATTATTTACCATAATTTAATTAATTATTTATAATTTTACTCATAAAATTAACTTAAGTTTTACTTATTTAACATTATCTATTATTATTTAAATAAATAAGAGTGTGCTTATAGATGACTGTAAAACTATATCAACGGGACGGCTATAAAAACTATGTAAATCACGTGACTTACTATCCTTTCCAGGATCCAACAATCGTGCGCAGCGTGGAGCGCCAAGTGGGCCCTCTTTCTTAACTTCCTCCGCAGAGTCCCCAAATCCGTCCAGAATCAAAATCATCTCCTTCCTGTGCTTCCTTCTATAACTCTCATCTCTTAATTTTATCGCTCCTCACAGTCACACACACAGTAAACTTTCCTCCAAATTCCAATGGCCACCGCCACCGCCTCTTTCACCCTATCGAAACTCCTTTCTGCCGCTCCAAAACCCATTTCCTCCTCTCTTTTCTTCCCCAAATCCCTTTCCTCCTCCCGCCTTCCCCTCAAACTCCACCGCCTCAACAACCCTCGCCGCCCAAATTCCCTCAAATTCTCATCCACCACCACTCCAAAGATCTCCGCCACAATATCCGTCGGAGACAAGCTCCCTGATGCTACCCTATCCTACTTCGATTCCTCCGATGAACTCCAAACCGTTTCCATCTCTGACCTAACTTCCAACAAAAAAGCCATCCTATTCGCCGTGCCTGGAGCTTTCACGCCGACTTGCTCCCAAAAGCACCTCCCCGGATTCGCTGAGAAGGCAGCGGAGTTCAAATCCAAAGGTGTGGATACGATTGCTTGTATTTCGGTAAACGATGCTTTTGTGATGAAGGCTTGGAAGAAGGATTTGAATATTAGTGATGAGGTTTTGTTGTTGAGTGATGGAAATGGAGATTTTACTAAAGCTATTGGAGCCGAACTTGATTTAAGTGATAAGCCTGTGGGACTTGGTGTTAGGTCTAGAAGGTATGCTTTGTTCGCTGAGGATGGAGTTGTTAAGATCTTGAATTTGGAAGATGGCGGAGCTTTCAATGTTAGCAGCGCTGAAGATATGCTCAAGGTTCTCTGAATTTTTTAATTTTTAGTTTTTTTTTTTTAATTTTCCATTTCAGGGGGGCCTATGTTACAAGTCCTTGTAGTAGCTTTTGAGACTAATAAAGTGAATGGAAATGTTGTTTTGAGGAAACATAAATTGAATTTGCATTTGTGTAAATTAATGTTGTTTTTGTTGATATTGTGTGTTTGATTCTGTTAATGGTGGTGAATAGTGTTTGATTTATCTTGGAAAAAAATAGCTCTCCTTGTTTATTAGGATTGCCGAGTATTTACCCGACTAATTCAGTTATGATCTATTATAAATCTCACAATATAACATTAAGAGTATGTTTCAGACTTGAATAAGATGATTTAATGTTTCAGGTTTCATTTTTAGACTCAATACAAAAACAATTTGGAACTTAGTTTGAGTTGCAGATCAAACTAGTTATAGATTAGACTCAATCCAAGTACACCTTAAATTACACTCCCTTGGTAATTCGGACAGTGATCTTTCCTGACCAAGCCCAAAGTTGCACTCCCTGGGTGGGTAACTCAAACACGAACAGTGACCTTTCCTGACCAAGCTCAGTGCATCGAAAGTGAGCCCAACTCAGTTAAGCTCACTTGTCTTTCTGATCTATTAGCAAATACAAGGTTCAGGAAACTGCTCCTGCTTTGTGTTCACCATGAAATAGTTTGCCTTATTTGTTCTGCTTGTGTTCCATCCATGAGCTCTAGGCCCTTTGGAATGAGCATTCTTTTCAAGTTGCTAGAAATACTTATATTTGAATCCAAGTACTTTTTGTTCTGGCTTGAACATCCATTGAAGATCTTTCCTGGAAGTAGGTATTTGGTTGATTGTTTGTTGCATTTCCTGGCATAGTGAAACATGATGGTACCAACCCAGTATGGTGGTTGTCAAACATTTGGATTCGGATGTTTGTTGCCATATATCTGTTACTAGTTGTAGTTGGTGTACACTCTTGAAGACGACAACAACAATCTAGACTTTGTCCTAAAAGATTAAGGTCAGCTACGAAAAAAATACGTAAGGTCATATACGTGAATGCATTCTCTCAATTTTTTACGATCCAAAGAAGAACACTCATCTAAATTTAGCAAATTCAGTATCTCTTTTATCACTTTCGTTCAAGTCTTCTTTGGTCTCCTTTTGCATCTTACGACTTCAATATTACTTTCGAAGAGATACTTAATAATTTAATGTACTTAGAAATTAGAAAACTCTATAAATATTTTTTATATTTCTCAGTATCTCAGAAAATGATATAATAATAACGTTAGTTAATGGAAGAAGAACAAGTGGTTTAGGTCTGAGGATTGATTGTGAGCGAGAGAAGGGAGGGTGTTGCACCCTTTTGAATCCTGAAGGATCCCTAATCAACCCTTCGATTTCAGAAGGGGTGGGGAGGTAGGTAGGAGAAACAAGTTAACTAGTGAGTCATCTGTATAGCTTTATCAAAAGTGTTGTTCTTATTATTTTGTTCAATTTTGATTTGGTTAAGGTGTAGAGACAAATCAATCCAAGTAAAGTGACATTTGTAACAATATTTGTCTGTCAATGATAAAAACTGTTCAACCAAAACTTGTTGATTCTTATAGTTCTGAGGTGGGTGTTTATAGACCACTGAGCTTCACCATCATTGAAAATCGGCTCTTCACGAGCCTCGTCGGTTTTTATCTTTGCTGTTGTGATATTTTGGCTCGACATGGACCAGTTTGTTTATATAGTCCATCTGTCTACCTTGATGCCAATTTGGGTTGTCCTTTTCCCTTTTTTCATGCAAGGACTTGTGCAAATGGGGTGAAAATCGTCTGTATACCTATTCATGTGCCTAACTAATAAGAATTCGTCATGTGATCATTTTTTTAATTATATGTACACATGGTGAATTGTGATTGGTTGGGGCACAAGAATAAATACACAGACGGGTACAGACGATTATTTGTCGTGCAAATGTATTACCTCTTATAGTTTACTGCGAACTCTTGGCCTAATGTGATTGAACCTGTGAAAATTAGGCAATGGGCTTCCATATCCTTTCAAAACCAATTGGCAAATAGATGTGTTGAAATAAATTCAACACCCCCGTCACCTCAGGTCTGGAGGGTGTCAATTCAATGTCCACCACACTTCTTAGGTCACGTGGGGATAGTTCAAGACATGTCGTCCTACTTGGATAGTACCTGAACAATTGGAGCCCACTTGAGCATTATGAGTCTACACATTCACTGTCTAAGGGCTTACTCTGATACCATGTTAAAAATGAACTTGTGTCTCAAAAGGTACATCATGATGGGGAGGATTGTCCAATCCTTATACAGAACAAACTTGCCAACACAAGTTTGCTCAGTTAGTAAGGATTTGACACGTCCTTACAATGGTCAAGTGTTCAATTCCCGATGCCGACGTGAGAGATGTGTTGGTGGTGATCTGTAAGTACCCTTATAAGTGATTTATGGTCCCTATGGCCTGCCCTGACCCGTGGTGGTGATCGGAGCCAAACCCACCCAAACTTTTTTCAACCAAAAAAATAAAAATAAAATGCATAACAAACTTGCTCACTAGCTAGTCAATGTGGGATTCTCAACACACTCCTCATGCCCAAGGCTGAATATCTGGAGCGTGAACATCAGCGGGGTCGGCTCTGATACTATGATTTTGAAAGGTATTAACCTATAACTTTATAAGTAATTTGGATTTTTTTTTAAACAAACTATGTTGAACTTTTATATTTCAACGTAACCTCTTTTCATATGGGTAACCGGATAATCTACTTTCAAGTTCCAATCACCGGGAGACATTCAACATTAGAACTAATTCAATTTTTTTGGGGGGGATGAGGGCATTTTCTTATGTGCATTTTATTTCAACGGAATATGTTATTCAATTTTTTGGGTGGATGAAAAAAAAATTATTATGTACATTCTATTATTTGAATGAAAAATTAATTTTCTTTCAAGTGAATTCTGAATCTTACATTCTCTTTCGCCACAATCAATTTACGTAACATAAAAAAATATGGAAAGATTTTAAATTGGAAAATAATCCTAATGGAGGAGGCATTGACCTTTTTGTGTATGACGAGTGAATTCATGCGAGAAATGAATTATACAATTACAAACTTTGGTATTGATATATATATTTTTTAATCCAAAAATCGCGCATGTACTCTGAATTCATTCCGATTCATGGTTTTGCTTAGCATAAGAGACACGGGTAACACGGTTCAATGGCAATGTTTGGACTCTGGACTTTGGTTATTCTGGTATGAGTCTAATTGGATTTGAACTTAATCTGAAATTTTTAATTTTAAACTTGTCTTAATTTCAAATTATTTTTTTCATTATTTAGTGTTTGAGATCTCATTTACACGTTCAATCTAAAAAAGAAAAATTAGATTTCATTTTGAATTCAAATAAATATTGACTGAGAATATTCCTTGCTTAGGAAATTCAAACGGAAAGAGGATATTCCTTTTCGATACCCTAAAGAGAGAGAACGGAAATGTGATGTTTTAGCAAATAATTGGTTTGTATTGGATACTATTTTCATTTCAAATTTGCTCTTCTGCAAAAACTAAATTGTTTGTAAATAAATTATAAAATTTGAATGATATAATTTAAGATGGTGTCCAAATTACAACTTAAATGATTTTGTGGTTAAAAATTATTTAAAAGTGTACAATAATATTATTATGTGAAGTGTAAAGTGTAAAGTACCCTCACCTCTATTTATGCATGAAGACCAATTCCGTTATTTTACACTTTTACCTTTCAATTTATTTTATCCTTAAAAAATAGGTCACGTGCCTTTCTTTAATAGAAAATTTGACATACTTTGAAGAAAAAAAAATTATTAAAAGTTCGGGACGATTAATTTGGAAAAAAAAGCCAAGGATGAAATATTCTCATTTTTTAAACAATAATAATGGTTGGATCAAAAAATTTGGATAAAAAAATGATCAAAGAGTATAAATAAAAATGATTATTAGAATTTAATATGATATTATGATTTCTTGATCTAAATTTAATCCTAAATTTTTTATCTAATAATCACTACTCCCTCCATTCCTAAATATAAGACTCTTTAGACAATTTGAGAAAATTAAGGAAGTTGTCATTTCCACCTAAACTTCCAATATTATCCCCCACTCTCCCTCTCTCTCACTTCTACGTCATAAAGAAAAGAAAATGTTAAGGATATAATTGGAATAAATTGTTGACAACTAATAAAACAACCTTAAACGACAATTAATTTGGATACCTAGATATCTCCTAAACGACAATTAATAGGGAATGGAGGGAGTACCTTTTTAAATATTGGGAACTAAAATTTCCAAATAGCCAAAGTTAAAAGGTTGACAAACTATCATGCTCATAATCTGGTTCAGTGGGCTAAGACTAATTCTGTGGTGGGCTACTTAGAACCTTCTTCCATTCCCCCTGCAGTTATTTGTGATATGAGTGGAACTCTTTGTAACAATGATCCTTCTTTGGATCCGTCTAATGATTAATGTTTTACTTAGAAGAAAAAAAAATTTTGTCAACCGTAAATAGTCGTTTCCCTTGTTTCGAACCCGCCGGATTCAGCGTATGACTTTCCGACAGGCACGAGGCGTTAGGCACATGGTTTTTGAACCCTTCTTTCTCTATATGTTATGCATAATTAACCTAATAATCACGCTTAATCCGACGGCCGTAATTAACCCAAATAATAATCCTCAAACTACGTGGCGAAGTTTTGTACTTCCTTTCACTCTTTTCTTTCTCCCCAAACCAAAAAAACCACCACTCTATATATATATCAGCTCCATCCCCTCCACTTTCTCACTTCTCCAATACCTCTCTCTATCACTACCTTTTTCCTAGAAGTTTTACAGATCTGAAATTAGGTTTCATCCATGGCAACCATCAAGTGCATCAAAGCTCGTCAGATCTTCGACAGCCGTGGTAATCCTACAGTCGAGGTTCGTCGATTTCTTTTTCGTTACCGTAATCGTCATTTTCGATGATTTCGATGTTGTAATCTCGGTATTTTGATCTGTTTCATACAATCGGAATTTGTAGAATAAATTGAACGGAATTGTTAGGCATTTTGATATAACTGTTTTTGAAATTTGTAGGTCTGCAGTTGAATATGTGTTTAGTGAACTAAGTTCAATTAATGTAGTTTGAGATAATTTTCATCGATTTCACTTTCGATGATTTCGATACTGCACTCTCACATTTTTTTCGATCTGTTTCATCCACTCGGATTTAGTATAATAAATTGAATGGAATGATTTCCGGCAAACGAGTCACGCTCTATTTTTGTTCGTCCTACTTTTCTAGGAAATTTGGTTTAGTTGTTTTTAAGATTTGTAGGTTTGTAACTGAATGTGTTTAGTGAACTAAGTTTAATAAATGCGCGTTGAGATAAGAATTGTTTACATTATACTATCTGTTTATAATGTTTTGATTGCGAAATATATGGATTGATCCATCCGTGTAATTATTTCCCTTTTCTGGTTGTATATAGGTTGATTGTTATCTGTCAAATGGTGTGTTTGCTAGAGCCGCCGTTCCTAGTGGCGCTTCCACCGGTAAGATCTGATTGCAGTACGCTCATACGAACCTTAGTATGCCTGTTACTCAGAAGTTATACTTCAAAATTTCACTGACATGGTTGAGTTCTGATTTGTATGCATCATGATTTATATGTTAACACGTTTTTCTTCATTAAACTGCTCTGAGTTTAGTTCAGTTAGGATCTTGAGCTTGGACACCTGCAACTTCAGCATGCAAAGTAGGAAAATCTTTTAGTTTTGGGAAGTTAATTTTAATAGTATGAATTAAGTGACATTTATTAAGCTAATAATATCGGAAACTGCACTAAGAAGTAAATGAAGGTGGCTTTTTGCTGATGTGGTTTTCTTTATTTTTTTATTTTTTTTTTTTTTTTACATTCAGGAGTCTATGAAGCTCTTGAACTAAGAGATGGAGGGTCAGAATACCTTGGCAAGGGTGTCTCAAAGGTAAGTGATTGCTTTTGGATAATCACTTACCTTGCCTCATTTGATAATTGAATGGCTGAACATTAACTGTTTTTGCTTATTATGTGTAGGCTGTTAGCAATGTGAACTCCATTATTGCTCCTGCTCTTGTTGGAAAGGTTTGTGTCTGGTGTTTTATTAAGCAAATATTCTGATATTTTTGCTTGGCCTTAATGAACACTGCTTAACAAGACATGTAGAAACAGACTATGTATTGTGTTTGAATAATTGAACATTATTCCTAATGTATTACAATGAGTTGCTGGTTTCATGGTTCTCTGTGGCTTCTACAGAACCCAGCTGACCAGACTGCCATCGACAACTACATGGTTCAGCAACTCGACGGAACTCAAAACGAGTGGGGTTGGTGCAAGCAGAAGGTATAGTGCTTTGGATCACTCATTTAATTTCATATGTTTCCCTTTCTCATGATTCTTATTAAGATATTCACCTTCAAAATGATTGTGGTTCTTCAGCTTGGTGCCAACGCTATCCTTGCTGTGTCTCTTGCTGTTTGCAAGGCGGGTGCTGCTTCCCTGAATATTCCTCTTTACAAGGTATGTTGCACATAACTTATTTTCCTTTCAGACAGATCTGTTCTTTTTATTCGCCCCAAGAAATACATTTCATTTTGTTGGAAATAAACTATTGTCCACTTCTGAAAAAATGCATGAAGATCGAGGTGGTTTAGCTTAGTTTTCTTGTGGTTTCCTGCCATGCCATGTAACTGGGCATAGTTTTGTTAATGGGATTGTTCTTTTTAGTTATGTCGGTGGTCCTAGATCTTATTGTGTATCACATTCTCAATACAGCACATTGCCAATTTGGCTGGTAACAAGAAGCTGGTGTTGCCAGTCCCTGCTTTCAATGTTATCAATGGTGGATCACATGCCGGCAACAAGCTTGCCATGCAGGTACATCTATATTTTTTATCCTGTTTCCTTTAGTTCCAGTTTTCATTATGCTGTTTAGATTGCCCAGCCCCTTACAAGTTGACCTTTGCAGGAATTCATGATTCTTCCTGTTGGAGCTTCCAGTTTCCAGGAGGCTATGAAGATGGGAGTTGAAGTATACCATAATTTGAAGGTATGCTAAACCTTTGTTCACTTTTCAACTCTGTTCTTTCTGTTTTTATACTATTGTATCAGTGTGGGCAGTTCCATTTAAGTCGACTTAAGATTTCCCTTTTCTTTTCGTTAACAGTAGCAATCTTTACAAATTTTTGGTATAGCAGTTTTGAGTATCTTCTTGCCACCAGCGTAGTTTTTAAACTTCTCTTTTGGAGTTCCTGGATTTGCAGCTCTCGTGCTACTTTCCTCAACTTCTACTAATTTATTTTCAACAGACGGGAAATTGAACCACGTGATAATACTATTTTGAGAACAATGGAGGATCTACCATGTTGAAAGCCCGCTTATTTGTCTCAGTTCTGTTCTCTATTGTCTGAGAGAAACTGTGTTACTTTATGGATATCTGCTCATTCATTCACTTTATTGCAGTCTGTGATTAAGAAGAAGTATGGCCAAGATGCAACAAATGTTGGTGATGAAGGTGGCTTCGCCCCCAATATCCAGGTTCATCTTTGTTGGATTTTATTGCATAATATTGACTGTTTAGATTTCGGTTGATCAGTATTTACAGTGTTGCTTTATTGGTGTTCAGGAGAACAAGGAAGGTCTAGAATTGCTTAAGACAGCCATTGAGAAAGCAGGTTACACTGGCAAAGTAAGATTCCAGTTTACTTTTTTGTTTTCTTGTATTCATGTTTTGTAAGAGTTGAGAGGTCTAATTCTTCCCCATTTAGGTTGTTATTGGTATGGATGTTGCAGCTTCTGAATTTTATGCTGACAAGAAGTATGATTTGAACTTCAAAGAAGAGGTAATTTCTATCTTATTCATCCAGTGTTGTGAAGCAGTTGTGCTTCCTGACCTCTGAAACCTAAAATTTGCAATTTTTAATAGACATTGGGAGCACTTCTCAATTTGAGCTGGTGAACCTAGAGCTTATAATTGTTTTCTTTTTTCCTTTTTTAGCTACAGTTATTCAGTTTTGTCATCAAATCTAGCATGATGTAGGATGTTTAACTTTAATTTCTGATTCCATTATTTCCAGAAAAATGATGGTTCACAAAAGATATCAGGCAACCAGCTAAAAGATCTTTACAAGTCCTTTGTGTCTGAGTACCCTATTGTGTCAATTGAGGATCCATTTGACCAAGATGACTGGGAGCACTACTCAAAGATGACTGCTGAAATTGGTGAAAAAGTACAAATTGTTGGAGACGACCTCTTGGTGACTAATCCCAAGGTCAGAGCAAAATTTTAATATTTAATCTGGGATGGCAACTGGCTGGTTGCATGGCCCTTGTTGCTCAGAAAGTATGTTTTGATAGTTTCTACCAATATTTTGACGTTTGCGTTTTCAAAATTACCGCAGAGAGTTGAGAAAGCAATCAAAGAGAAATCTTGCAATGCTCTTCTTCTCAAGGTATTGTTTCCATTAATGACCTCCGTTTTATTTTGCTTGTGTTTGTCTCAAGTACATAGAATTTTACTTGATCAATAATTGTTTTACAGGTTAACCAAATTGGTTCTGTGACCGAGAGTATTGAAGCTGTCAAAATGTCCAAGCATGCTGGATGGGGTGTGATGGCCAGTCATCGCAGGTAAATGAAATAGTACATTTTTAAAGCTGCCGTGCATTCTTTGAGTCTCTTGTTTGGCTAAAGAACTATCTCAATTGTTGGCTTGCAGTGGTGAGACAGAGGACACCTTCATTGCTGATCTCTCCGTTGGCTTATCAACGGTACTCTTTCTTTCTTGATCAACTATAGATGAACCTACTAGTTTGTTCTGCCATTTGAAGCGGGCTTAACGACTTTGTTTGTCAATCTTTCAGGGTCAGATCAAGACTGGCGCTCCATGCAGATCAGAGCGGTTAGCAAAATATAACCAGGTAATATTCCGGCTTTCATTTAACAGCTTTTTGGATAGACATCCATCGGTCTTTATTTTTCGCCTTGATGACTATTTTCTAGAGTAAAATGCACCATCATTAACTAGCAGCTGTTCATTTGTGTTCAAGAACAAATTTGACATTCTACCAACATATGGCCTAACTACGTCCTACTTTGTGACTTGCAGCTTTTGAGAATCGAAGAGGAGCTTGGATCAGAAGCCGTCTATGCAGGAGCAAACTTCCGCAAGCCAGTTGAGCCCTACTAGAGCCTTAAGACTTGGACTGAGTGATTTTGCCGGATGATATCGCACTTTGTTTGAATAAGGAATGCAACATTATGGCCATATTCATTGGCCTGTTCCAAATACTCCTTGAGTTTTGCGTTAGATATTAGTCTGAGATGCTCGTTTTCACTTTTTGGCTAGTTGAACTTTTAAGTAGAATAACACTGTTATTTGCTAAATCCTATGATAATTTCACCTTCATGGTTTCGGCAATATGAACATAAATTCTCTCAACTTGCAATGTCTTGTTTTGTGTTTTTTCTCCTTGCTTAGCAGTTGATGGATGATTGGATTGTTTTGAATGGACGGCAATTCACCCTTATACTACCTCATTTTGTAATCTTCTTCAAACCATCATTTGCTTTCTCCCAAGCTTATTTGTACTGTTTCGGAACTGGCATAGAAAGCTTTCTAATAATGCTTTAATGACAACTGGACATATACTAATAGGTTTCTTCCAAAAAGATTAATTTCATAAACAATCGCCCCGGTAATGTACTGAAACCATAGATATAATAATGTTTTTCCAAAAGTATCTGTATGGGAATATGAGGTGTAATAAGTCCTTCAAAAAAACGTAATTACATAAAATCATCAGGATGAGAATCAGATATTTTGGGAAAATGGAATTCTATTATGCCAAGTCTTTTTTATTAGGGGGGAAATGAGCATCAGAAAAAATTAATTAGAGGAGCTATTACATTAGGCGACCTATTCAACCAAAATATTGGGTGGATAAATCGTGAGTCAGATATTACATAGTGAACGTGTTGCCTTATTGCCGTTATGTCTTAAAAAGAGAAGAGTCGCTTACGAAGCTAGCATATGCGATTTTATAAAGTGATAGAAATGACCAAGGGGTGATAAGACAGTAATGATATCTCTAAATAAAAGTCTGACAATCACTCTCAACTTAAAAATTAGTATTTCCCAGAAAGCGCTAAAACTGGAAGTCCTCTAAAACAATAGTTGTCTCTGCGTGCTCTGATGACGGGGAAGTGTAGAAGCTTTGCAGACTTTGCGTTTAAAACTGCACTCATATGATCTCGGGCAATCAAACCAATACCCTGCTCTATGCCGAGTTTATGATGCATGAACATTGATCTTGATAACACCTTAAGACAGTTACCCATCACTGATCATGTGATGAAGAAGTTGTTGCGCCCGTCACCAATGTGCGTGGCTACAGGGTATGCAATTTAGATTTAAGTATGTTTTAATGTTACTGATAATTACAGATGTACAAAATAATGAAAGAATTCAATTATGTAAATTTAAAGATGTCAAAAAGATGTTCTGAAAGCATAATTTATGTTTAAAAATATATATGTGAGTTAGATATATAATAAAAATAAAAGGAAAATAATAAATGTGACTTATAGATGTAAAATTGAAAATTGTAAAAACGTTTTTTCCAAAATCATTAAAAAAAAAGAAAGTTTTCTGAAATTGCTGGGTATGGGGTTCGAACCCATGCAGCAGATCTCAAGTCTGCCCCTTAAACCACTCGGGCAAAACCAGCTTGTTGTTTAATTAATGCAATTTGTAATAACATTTCTTTGATTTCAAGTTGTTTCAATATCCATTACCACCAAACAAGACTTTAACAATAAAGGGCCATACCGAAAACCTAATTCGTTCCCTTCAGTCAAATCAAAATCTTCAGACTCCAGAGCAGAAACAAGAAATTGTAGAAATCCCAAGTCCCTGAAAGGGAAAACAAAGGAAAAACCAGTAATTATAATCCATGGCGGAGCACTTAGCATCAATTTTCGGAACAGAAAAGGATAGAGTGAACTGTCCATTTTACTTCAAGATCGGAGCTTGTAGACATGGAGATAGATGCTCAAGGCTTCATACAAAGCCCAGTATAAGCCCGACTATAGTGCTTTCAAATATGTATCAAAGGCCCGATATGATGACCCCTGGGGTCGACCCTCAAGGAGAACCCCTCGACCCTAAAAAAATTCAACATCACTTTGAGAATTTTTATGAGGATTTGTTTGAAGAGCTTAGCAAGTATGGAGAGATTCAGAATCTTAATATTTGTGATAATTTAGCTGACCATATGGTATGAATTATTTAAATGAATGTAGTTGCTAATTTTATTTTTAAAAAAAAATTAACCCAGACCCTGCTGATTTTATTCTGTTGCCTTGTGCACCGGTTAGGGCGTTTTTTTAGCTGTTAATTTTTATTGCAACCTTAATTTTCTTGCATGTAGATTTGGGAGGTTTGTTGAGTTTGATGTTTTCTTGTGTAGGTGGGAAATGTGTATGTGCAGTTTAGAGAGGAAGATCATGCGGCGGCTGCTCTTCAGAATCTTACCGGAAGGTTTTATGCAGGCTAGTGATGTGTTGTCTTATTGGTTACTATTCTATTGTATTGCTAGTGTGCCAGCTAAATGATTTGCATTGTTATGTATACATAGTTTAGTATTTAATTGTTCTTGCTTGTAGGCTATGTCTTAACTAGCTTCATTTTTATAGATTGTTTGATGTGTAGGTTTGGTACCAGGAAAAGAATAGCAAGTTGAGGGGGGGGGGGGAGGAGAGAGTAATAGGAAAGGATATGGTAGAGGACAATGTTGTAGATTTTGAAAACCTTTTTAGGGGACAGGCAAAATCTTTTGAAAAAGCTGTACTTAATGGGGACTTTACTTCCCGGGGATCCTATTTCATTGCTGGGTAATGGGTATTCTGTGGGATTTTGTCTTCATTGCTTCTTTCTCCGGAAAAGGTGAGAGAAGAGAAGCATCAGTGTATTGAGCTAGTGTAGAAAACGAAACGTTTTTAGATTACGATAGTCTCTTCTCTTGTGTAATTCAATTGAAGATGCAATTGTAATTGGAAATGGACCTAGGATACAGTTCCAAAAAACGGAAAAATGTTTGCCCCAAGCCTCCAAAAAAGAATCATTTACTTGGTGGTGGATTTTGGGATGTGCTTCTCTCGTAGGTCTTTACCAAATTTTATCTGAATAACATTTCAAAAATACTGAGAAGTCAGAGATCTTTATTGATGTCATGGTCCGTGTCTACAACGCTTACAATCATTCATAATCTCGGTTTGGCCTGACATATAGTACTGATGCAGCTAAAAGCCCACCAATAGAGACAAGTTAAGCAAACTCGTCCCTTTAAGTAGCTTACAGCACCACATGGCTTATACCCTTTCTTATTTGTGAGATTGGTGCATAACATGGTTTATGGATTCTTGATTAGTCTTAAAGGCTTAATTTACCGTTATTTCCTTCTTTTGGAAAGTTTTATCTCTCAGTTTTAAGCTTTTCATCAATCACATGCTAAAAGATTCCCATATTAAGCGATCATACTATTTGTTTGAAATCTAGGGTTTGTCACAAAAATGTCAAGTAGTATTTCTAAACGGTGTGCTTAATGTTGACTGCATGTTGGTAATTGTACCATTCAATTGGGAATGTTATAAACAAGTGAAATAAAATGTGCAAGTTTGTTTTTGAATGTACCATTAACAATTTCGTAGGTACTTAAATGTAGTGGAATTGTAATTGTACTTCTACTGCCTGCTGACAGATTGTGAAACTTTCAGGGCGTCCAATTATCGTGGATTTCTCCCCAGTGACAGATTTTCGTGAAGCTACGTGTAGGCAATACGAGGAAGATGTTTGTAATCGAGGTGGCTACTGCAATTTCATGCATCTTAAGAAGATCGGCGAGTTAGTTTCTAACTCAATTATTTTAGTTAATTACTTGGTAAATCTCTTTATTGATATATTTATTTATCTCTGAGCTTATATTTTCCTTTTTTGGTTTATTGTGTTAAAGTGATCTGAAACGACAGTTATTTGGAAGGAGTAAGCGTGGGCATAGTCGCAGTCGCAGTAGAAGCCGTAGTCCTCATCGTCATTCGGGCTATGGGGAGCGCTCACGTGGTGGTGGCCGCGGTTTCCCTAGAAGAGGTGGTGGTAATCAACACTTCTATGATAGGGGCAGGAGGCCTAGAAGCAGGAGTCCTGGACGAAGGGGTGGACGAAGCAGAAGCCCTGGGGGACGGAGAAATAGGAGTCCGAATAGGGAAGGAAGTATGGAAAGAAGAGCAAGGATTGAACAATGGAACGAGGAAAGGGAACACGGACAATCAGGAAGAAGCAATAACAGTCCTCCAAGGGGAAGGAGAAATAGGAGCCCCGTTAGAGAAGGTAGTGCTGAAAGAAGGGCGATGATTGAGCAATGGAACAGGGAAAGGGAACAGGAAGAATCTGCGAAAAGTAATCACCTTGTTAATGATAATAAGAATGAAAATGGTATAAGCAAGGTTGAAGAGATTTCTCACGATGAATATTAGCTGAAACAAGGTGAAGTTTACCATTACTGGCTGTCATTTAGTTCTCTTGTTTGATCGCCATTCATACTCTTGTTGCTTTTTCTACTGAATAGTTATGTCATGAAATATTTTTTTTCTATTCCTAAATATGAAGATATTAATGAAATGTTTTCCCTGTTTTGTGATTGAATAAGGGAGAAATCATCTAGCAAAATATATAGATTGGTTCTTTCAATAGATGGACTCTTAATTTTGGACTTCCTCCCTGAAAATTTCACTCTAGCATTTTGGACTCAGGTAGCTATTTTACTTCCCGTATAGATTCAAATTTCTTTTGTAGAGAGAGCCCTTTAGAAAGTAGCTTACTGCTCCATTTTCACTTTGCAGGCAGGTAAACGGTTCTCCGTGATATTGAAAAAGCAAATTATTTTTTTCTGTTTTCTCCCAAGTATCCCTTACAGAAACTGACATGGTTGTGAAAGGATAAAGGAAGATCACCATAGGACTATATATGTAGCATGGCTCAGCCTTCTTTCTTCTTTTCTTTTCTTTTTCCCTTTCATTTTTGGTTTATGCTAAGAAAATGCTGATTTGATCTTAGATCTTTTTTGCAACCTCTGTTGGTAGAACCCTTTCTGGATGTCCCAAAGGCCTCTCTCTCCTAAAATGTGAATGTTCTGTTGTAGGCTTTACCCGGAGTTATATTGCTCTAACAAATTCCCCAATTACTTTGGGATCTCTCAAATAAATTTTTCTAAAGCATTCCTTGTGCTACACCCCCCTATCCCCCTTTTTTTCCCGCCTTTGTTTTACCTGGTGGGCAAAAAGGTTGGATGTTCTGCCTGATATTCTAAAATGTAGAAGGATGCAATTGTTTTGAAATAAGTGAAACATCTTTTTGTGGATGGATCACTTTTATATGGTCATTTTCTGGCAGGTATGGTTGGTCCTTCCAACAAGTTCAGTGAACCTCCTCATATCTCCTTTTGGTAAGCCACAAGTGGCATCATCATACTGATTATTGTTTCTTTCTCCAACTATTTGATCTAATTGACGGGATAGGCTGTTTGAATTCTTGGTATCTCCGAACTAGATGTTGTTTACAATACATGTTCTTCTCCATCTGTTGGCCTCGAATGCCATAAATCAAGATTAGCACTTTCATTCCATAATGCATCTTGTTGTAGACTTGTATTTTCTTCACAAGCTTTACAGGTTCAGTCCTGCTGTTTGGATGTCGTAAATAGTTTCTCTCTCCGCTAACGTTGATATCTCTACCAGGAAGCAAGGTTGCAGGACTGAAACAGGTTGCTTGGTGAGGTGAAGGGAATTCAATTTGGACAAAGAAATCCGGCGTTTTTGTTTTTTGTATGGGTGTGCACCAAGAAAAGGAAATCATTTCAGTGTATTATTACAAATCTAGCCCTTGGAATGTTTTTACCAGTGTTATGTTTCGAAAGATCTAATCCCTATCATTGAATTTCTTGAACAAAGATACTGTGTATTTTCAATCTAGCACCAAGTCAATGGCTCTTGCAAATGTAGTGTTGAAAATTCCTGTTAAAGTAGTCCTTGACTAATGATATTTATGGAAATTAGTTTTGCTAGGCTGTGCCTTCTTTGAGATTTCTTACATATATTAGGATTTTTTACAGCAATACCCCTCAATTCAATAATATAAGCCGTGGTAATATAATAAATTTATATTATGGTGAACTTATATTATGGAATGGAGGGAGTATTATGGTGAAGTGATAAGCAGCGTGTTGCATTCTTGCTTGTAGTCAAAGTGATATCTTCCCTCCTTATTTATGCGGGATTTTGAAACTTGTGTAGCTCAAAATCTTCTAGTACGCAAATGAAATTGTTAATAACGTTGTTTTGGCCAAATGAACCCTCATTATTTCTCAATAAAATTAAATTTCAACAATGAATTAACATGAGTAGATAATAATAAGGGGTTGATTTCTTATATTGTTTGGCAAATAAATTTAACAAGGAGTAGTTTACCCTTGAAGAATATCTTTCTCAGGGATCCCATTACGAATGACATTAGTTAAGAATATAATAAAAATAATCTTCGGTAAATAATACAAAAGAACAATAAAGCCGTGTACTCCTCCGGGTCCTCTGATACGGGATTTCACTTTATCTACTACAAGTGGAAGTTCATGATGTGTTAAGCTAAGGAGTATTTTTCAAAATCATATGCAAACAGAACAGGAAACTAATAGCAAGTAACTGGACTTGAAATGGTTCTTGATCATATGCCAAGAAGATGGTCAGTCTCCAGAAGATCATAGAGACTAGCTAGCAAACACGAAGTTTCCCCCACACAAACACAATAATACAACTCCAGCGCATTAGAATTTACTGTCCCCATCCTTTTTTAGCATTTTACTTCTCTAATACTATTCCTGAAAAAAACACCCTTCTAATCTTCACATCCTAAGAACATTTCATTTTACTCAAAACTATTGCCAGCAACGGTTCACTAAAAATGATATACCTAGCACAGGCTCGGGGGTTACTAGAACAATTTAACCAATAAAGGAAAAGAAAAAAGGGGAACAGGAGAACATCTTAGGTTAAAATTTAGAACAGGCCATAAGCAATTCATTGGCAAATAAAATTTCAGAAACAATTTAAAAACCATCCAGAAGAATGGAGACCAACCAACCCACAGCCATACTAAAGACCAACTACAATAATAATAATAATAATAATAATAATAATAATAATAATACCCAAAATAGCATAAAGCTGCATTAAGCAGGTAAATATTGTGCAAAGCCCAGTAATTGAAAAACTCCCGATTTCACATTAGCTAAATCACCCTACAAAACAATAGCTAAATGTTCTCTTCCATAACCTCGTCTACCATTAGCCACCAAAACAGTAATTACTTTCCAGCACTGTGCTTTGCCTTCGAGTGAGATTCCAATGCCTTTTCAGAGCCGAAAGACCTGCAAAGAGTGACAACGCAATGGCATCAAAGATTTACCCACCTAACAAAACTGAACATCACTAAGAGAGACTACCCAAACAGAAAACCATTAAGAAGATGGCATACTTGGTGCAACTTTTGCATGTATGTGAACCACCAGCAGATTTTGGAGTCTGCTGACTCTTGTTAGCAGGAGTTTTCGCAGCCTGCTTTGATGGGTGAGGAGTAGCTACATGACCGCCACCCTTCTTGCCATCTGCAATAATTATAGTACATTAACAAACAAAAGAGTGGGAAAAGAAAATTCACATGTGCTTACAAGTAAACAAGTCTTCCTACCCCTACTCACCCAGCAAGAATCTCAGAACACCAGAGAAATTATAAGGGTAGAAGCGTGAAAAATTAACCTGTTTTTTGAGGGGTAACCACTTTTGCTTTCTTTTCAGGGACGGGGGTTTTAATCGCTGAATCTGCATCCCGCTTCTTGCCAGTGTCAGCCTACACAAGGAAAAAGGCGCATCGGTAAGTCAAAAACTTATAAAAGTCCTCGAGTCTCAGAGTACTTGAGAAGGCAATACCTTCTTTGGTGTCTCTTCATCACTGTCATCAGAGTCACTGTCACCCTCAGACTCATCAGAGTCCTCCTCAACCTGAGCATTAACAAAAAAAAGGAAATTTACTATGCTTAAGCTTGCACTCCAACATTAAACTAGTTAAATAATAATTCATTGCACACTAAATGTCCCTCGGATTAAATCCTCATAGCTGAATTTCTTGGGAACATGAAGGTTTCTAATTGACTGGAACAATAGCAAATTATGTAAACCACATGCTGGGAAGAATATAACTCAGTAAAAAAAGATAGTGTTCATACTTCCCAGAGTAACTAAACTACTATATGGACCTCAAGATGGACAAGCAAAAAAACTTCGACAAGATGACAAATCCCCATAGTTGCCTATACTAAAATCAATGATAAGTTAAAGTTTCCATAATAGACATCAAATGTTATCAATTGAGAAGAAAAACATTAATATCAAGCTTCATACCAAAGCATCCATAGAGGCATCATCGTCTGAAGACATTGAATCATCATCAGTATCATCATTTTCCTCTTTTTTGATTGCATTTGGACTGGGTTCAACAATCTTCACCTTGGGCTTACCTGCAGCTGATTCCTTCTCAACCTTGGCCTTCTTAGCATCAGCAGGTTTCTCATCTATGGCCTTTGTGACAGGTTTCCCTGAAATTTAAAACAATGACTTTGGTACCAACCTCAGATACCTAAATATACAAAAAGTAGAAAGAGAGATAACTATACCATTTTGAACAGCAACTGGGGTGTCCTCGTCTGATTCATCTGAGTCTGAAGATAAGAAACAGATAAGTTTTCAGTTGATTACAAATATTTAATAAATGTGAGCTCATGAACAAACTTTTTATACTTACCACTAAATTCATGCCCCTCCTCAGTGACCCACAAAGACATTAGAGTCAAGGATAAACAATTTTGCAACGAGAAAAGTACATGTTTTTTCATGGTTAGAAGTATCCACCATAAGTAACAAAATGTATATCAAAGAATTTTTACAATTACAAAAGAAAATTTGAAGGATATTCATCAACAGGATTGGTCGCCAAATATCCATGGAAGTACACACTGCCATTTTTCCAGTTGTGTGATAGCTCAAAGTCTCTGTCGAAGACCAAATCTAATTGCTGCTGAGGCAATTTATCAGAGAAAAGTGTTCCAAGAACAAGTTTCTTTCCATCAACATTCACAAACAAGCTAACAGATTCACCCTTATCCTTTTTAATCTCACCTAGATTAGCCTGCAGTTACAACCAATTGATTTCACATTATCTTCCATAAAAAAATGTGTTTAAATAAAAACAGCTAATTATCAATCTAGAGTCATTTATACCTGAGAAAGATGCAAAACCATGCCATCACCTGACTGAACCTTGAAAGTTTCCCCACTTTTGACTTCTGAGGCTGCCAAAAAAATCATCAACAATGTCGGTCATAAATTAGGCTAGATTATCGCTACAAAATCAACATGAAAGTTCCAATAAATCAGAGGCATGGGTACATACATGAACTTTAACACATGTTACCACAAGAATCTTAAAAATTTCTGATACTGTAATGTAAAAAAATCAAACTGGTAAACAAGAGAACTAGCTAACGGAATAATTAATCATCCTTTCAGAATATCAATCATGCATTAATGATAAACAAATAATACAAAAACAATCATTTGGACATGTACCAAAAATTAAAGAAACAACCAATATTATATTTTTAATCAAAATATCAATATTACTCACTTAAATAGAATTAATGGTATACAAGTAATATTTAAGTGAGTACTAATGATATTTTAACTAACCGGAGTAATTTTTTTTTTTTGCTTCAACTTTTACCATATGTCCTACACAACTTGTATTAAGGAAGGATCTTATATTTAAGGAATGGAGGTAGTAATTTTTTTTTTTAAATCCGGATAAATTAATGAACACTGCCGCACATAACATAATTATATACATGAGAAAAAAAATATCCTACTCAAAAGACAAACGACTACTCCTTCACATCTACTGCCGATAAACAAAAACAGAACAAAAACACACAATTCCTACTTCTAATCCAAAAGAACAACCGTACACGACATAGACACACGCAAACATAATAAACATCGGAAAAAATCGAACAAACGTATTATAAAAGCATCAAATAGACGTGTAAAATCAGAGAAATCATCGAACAATAACAACAAAAGAATAAAGTATAGAAATTGGGCGGGAAATAGAGGAGATGTTACCCCAGAACTCCATTGCTCTTTGCTAGAGATTAAGGCGTGAAAGAACAGGATGGATTTGGGGTTTTAGGGGGCTGCGAAATTAGGGTTTATGAGAGTGAGGGGCTCGAAGACTGATGGAATAATGAGATTAGGGTTTATTGAGTAATGAATATATATACATACATATATAAGGGGCGGAAACAAGTGAAGCTATGATCTCCTGCTTCGCGGACAATAGTTCGGACCGGACCCAGCCCAGTCCATTATCCCATTAGGATGTTTCTGGAAAGGAGCGCATATAAATATTTTTTAATAAACAATTAAGGGGGTGATAATTTGCACTTCTCTGCCCCTTTTTTTTTTGTTAGTTAAAAAAAAATTAATACGCAAAATTAACAAATTCAACTCAAACTCAAACACTACAAAATAACTATAGCCAGAGTTATTAGGGTCCTTTTATTTAGAAAATAAGGGAATGAGAGTGCAATAAGCTAAATTGGAAGGTGTGAATATCATTTTCCAAAATTAAAACAAAATAGTTAAGGTTATTAAAGTCTTTTGGTTTATAAAATAAGAGAGAGGGTGCAAAAAACTAAATTGGAATGTGCGAATATATTTTCCCAAAATTAAAACAAAAGTAGTGTTATTTCAAATTAGTACCCTTAGGAGGTATGACAGTTATGAGTATGGCTCTCGTGTTGTTCAGTATCGTACTAAACAACTTCCAATCAGGGTTCTTTTTCTTTAATCTTCAAATCATGACTTAATTGTTATTAGGTGTTATAGGGAAATAGGAATCAAACAACATTTTAGGGATCAAAGTGTAAGGCTTATGAGATTTTATCTTTCGCACAACAATATATGAAATAATTCATAACGACAACAGAGGCACAACAACCTTCCCCTTCCTCAGTTTTCTTCATCTTTCCGAGACAATCTATGGGACGGTTGATAAGCCCATGGTCTCGTAGATTGTTGATTTCTAAGAAAGGTGTTGGAACTGAGCTTGCTACTGCTGTTCAAGGATTTTTGAGAATATGTTGCGAAGAATTTTATTATGTATTTATTTTTTCTACTGTTTTTAGTGTCGTTTACCCAGTCCGGGGTGTGGGCTTTTACATGTTATCATGGTGGTCTACACCATTGTATAACTTTTATTTTATTGTATTTTATTTTTATATTTTGACTGTAATGGCTTTGGCTATTTTATGATTAATGGATAATTTCTTATTTAGCAAAAAAAAAAAAAAAACATGGCTACACATGTGGCAGTAAGATGGTGTAATACCTGTAACGTTTTTGTTCGAGTATATTATAATTATTTGATTTTAATTGTCTTAGTTGTTTTTAACTTTGTGTTATGAGTGTTTTGGGTTCGGTATTGAAAGTTCAAGGACTTAAGTGGTTATATATTTTGAATTAGTGGTTAGAGGGTGTTAGAGGTTAGGAAGTTTGGATAGTTAGTTTTTGCAGGAGTTTTGTAGGGGGACATATAGAGGGGTCCGAAGAAAGGAAGAAAGAAAGAAAAAGTAAAACTCATAGGTTGTTGTTCTTGCGCAGCGATATGATGACTTCCGGCAGAGTGATTATTTGTGCTCCGAGCGGGCTCAAATTTTAACTGGAGATATAAGACATCTAAGACTACAATCTGAATAGTGTAGATCGGATTTCAAAGGTTGGTTTCTGAGTTGTAGTCATCGGAATAGTGTGTTGTTTTACGGGAAAATGGTCAAGCGTTTGTTAAGTCAGGCTTTAAACGTTTAATGTAAGTTTCTTACACACTTGTATTTTATGTCAAAAGCATTAAATTCCATAACATTATGTCAAGTTCTGATATTTGATTAATTGTTTTGTTGCATAAAAAATGGATGAAATGTTGAATTATGTGTTTTGCATGAATTGTGCAATATTGTTCAATTCATGCGCTTGTTACGTGAGGAAATGATTGTTCTGTGAATTCTTAAAGTGTACATTCCCAATATACAACTATTGTCTGTGAACAAATCTATATCAGGATATATACTAAATATCGTATAATTACCGATGTTGTCTGGGAGCATGCAATGATATGTATGATATTTATGGCCCTTCCCTAACGGGTGATGTATTTAGGGCTGCTAACAGTAGTTGTAGAGCTCACAATAGTGAACGATAACATAACGAGATGTATCATTAAAGTTTTAGACTCTATCTTACGGGGGTGATGTACCCGAACCCAAAAATTATGACAAGTATGTCCCTACTATAGTGGGTGAGATAGATGGGACTATTAGCATTTGTTATAGAATATGAAACGGACAGTTGAGCTCGATTGTGTAAGTTATGTGAATTTTGTGTACGTTTTGAAGTAAGTTAAAGACAGTGCTTGGAGTACCTGATATGATGTGCGTCTGTCTGTTATGAAATGAGTAAAAATAATACTCGAAGTACAAGTTTTTATGTATATGTTTATGTTACGAATGGTATGAAGTTTGTATGTTTGAGTTGGTAAAAAATCTAGGATTTTTGGGAAATAGGTTTTATAAAAGCAGAAAACAAAATTTACTTTGAAATTTGTCATTTTTTTGGATGTTGCGTCCGCAGAGATACTGAGACGGTTTAAATCTCGCGGACGAAAGGGCGCGAACGAATGCTTCGTCCTCAACTTCGTACTAGAGGCACAAACGAATGTTTTGTCCTCGGCTTTATCATAAATTATCTGGGAATTTGTGTATTGTTCCAAAGTCATTTGTAAAGCCTTCCTTACTTTTAAAACTTGTTCCAAACTTCCTAAAATGTATTTTGCATATGTTTTGAGTTGAAGTTAAGTCATCATGCGTAAATATTTTGTGGGAAATGAGAAAACATTTTTAGTCTAACGATACTTCATTCCAAAGGTGTTTGAACCCTGGACTAGTGTAATAGCTCATTCCTTACTAGTTACTATTTTGCATATGCTATTGTGAACGATTATGAGATAGAAGTCTGAGATGAGTATTATGAGGAGCGAGCATAGTGGTGAAAGATAATGTAATCGTTTTTATAGAATTGTTAGTAATTGATGTTTAGACCTCTACTCATTATTTTCCTTGTATTGTAAGATATGGTTTAAGTTTAATATTCGATATTCATTGTAGTATACTATTTTTGTATGAGTTCAGTTCTTATCGGCGAATGAGATGCTCCATGCCATTTTCAGATTACAAGGTGTAACAAATGGACTCCTACAATATAATTTGTATAAGCTATAAGGTGAATGTGGACGGAAAAAAATGAAAATAGGTATGGTGTGAAAGACATTGTATGAGATCAATGTGGGGAGGTTATTGCATATTTAGCGGCCCTAATGAAGACAATTGGAATGCAATTGTTTTGACAAGATTTTAAATTTTTCAACAGATTTGGGAATCTCAAATTTCTTTTTGGAATTAGATTGTTTGCCAACAGTGAATCGGCTAAATACTTCAAATTCGGATCTTGCTCCTGATTATGCATACCAATGGACGAAAGTTTAGCGAGCTGTATCGCTATATCAGAATATTTCACATAGAAATAGAATGAAATTACGCATCTCATATATTAGTCAAATTGGGTTGTACTTTGACTTGAATCATATTTGGATGAAAGATGTACTTGAACACATTCTTCAGCAATTTTATTGGACTTTGTTCATGTACTTATAAAATAAATAAAAACTTTTGTTATGGTCATTTGTTCTATTAAATATTTGTTTTTTTTGCTAATTGCTAGGTAACATTTGTTGTATTAATCTATGGTGATAGAATCTCCCTTGAAAGAAAAAAATGAAAAAATGAGGAAAACCATTTCCTAGCGGGGACCAATCGCAAAATCCATAACTCAGTGGGACTATGGCCTGTCCACGACCGTAAAGTCGTAAATTCGATACTCTCCCCATACATAGAGCATGTTTTAAATTTCTCTTTATAGGGTTCTTTACCTCTCATTTGCAGACACCTCTATTCACCCCTGTAGCGTGAACCTCAAGGCGGGGCTTCAAAAAAAAGAAAAAAAAGAAAAAAGCACAAGTACTCGAGGAGTGACAAGCCCAGTTAGGCAGGCAGCCGGACCAGCAAGTGAGAAAGAAATAGAAAAGACGACAACTTTGGGCTCTCAGAAGATCATGCATCTCTTCAAGATTCTCCACTGAATCACTGTGAAAGCCGATTTCAACTTCAACCCACTTGAATCAATCATCCATGGATCTCATTTCCCTTCTCAACAATCTCATTCCATCATGGACCTCAGTCAGTACTTCCTCTGTGTCTCTATTTACTCAAGAAAAACCTGCAAATTCATCCATTTTGATTAATTAATAATGAGGTTTCTTGATCATCAATTCAATGTATTTATATAGGCTGCAATGTTACTATCATACTTCATTTACTTGGGAGTTCTTGGATCTGTTTTACCCGGCAAAGTAATTCCTGGGGTCACTTTATTGGATGGAACTCGTCTGCATTATCGTTGCAATGGTTAATTTCTACTATCAATTTATTAACTTTTAATTTTTTTCATTTTCTTTTTTCTTGCTTATTATGAACCCCTTTTTGAAATTTGTTTTCTGGGCTCAGGGTTTTTGTTGCTTATTTTATTGCTTTCTCTACTTGGAATCGGGGCCAAGATGGATTTAGTATCACTTACTGTAAGTATCCTCAATTTCTTTACAATATAATGAGAAGAAAATGTCAGGTTATGTTTGATGGGTTAGTGGATTTGGGTCCTGAAGTTTTGAATCTACGTTTGAGAGTTCTTCTTTGGATCGTAATAATTGGAGAGAATGCATTCATATCAATGACATCACGTAATTCTTTCTTTGGTTCTGTAGCTAACCCCAATCTTTTGGGACTAAGGCTTGGTTGTTATTGTTGTTGTTTGAGAATTTTGCAAGATAGTGAGGGACTTGATCAGGAATTTGCATCCTCGCCAGGATAAGCCCTACTTAACAATATTTAGTTGCACAAGTATTTTCTACTATATCACAAGTATCTAATTACCCTCATGAGTGAGTAATAGCTGAGTATGAGAATGTATATGATTTAAGCTGATTATTTTGCAGGCAATAGCAGACAGAGGACTTGAGCTTTTTTCAGCAACTCTAATATTCAGTTTCCTTGTAAGTTTCAGCTTTTTAAAATTGCAAAATTTTATTTCTTACCAACAAATAACATTGTTCTAAGGCTTTGGGTATCATCTAGCACTAGCACAATCAGCTCCTCCCTGCATGATTTGCTGCTTTTTTTTTATTGCAAATGAGCATGTAATTATTGAATAAGTAAGAGCCTAAATAAGGTGGTTTCTGTCATCATCTCTGCAATGAGTTTGATGTACCCGAACTGTCCCTACAAAATTACTACTGAGAGAAAGTAACTGCAGAACTTATAAGTTTCAAAGAAAATTTTGATTTCCATGTTTCTGAGACAGGTTTTGTATTGTTAACTTTTGAATCCATACTTAGCACGTAAAAATTTTTGGAGGATACAAGTAGAGAAAAGTGCATTTACCTATCAACTTCCAAAATCTTTCTGAAGGTTGATTTTTCTGTTTTATAATTTACCTTTCTTGTAAATGCCAGGCAACATTAATCCTCTATGTGGCTGGTCGCACATCACGTGATAAGAGTTCATCTCTCAAGCCTCATGTCACAGGAAACTTCATTCATGACTGGTAAAGCTTCCTGTGGAATACTGAAGATTATACTTGCGAAAACATGAACTTATATTTTTCTTGCTTAACGTACTAGCTGCTAAAGTTAGGTTCAAATTTAAATGCGATGCACGTTGAACTACTTTAAACACATATTTTATCTTATAGAAGCTAGTGAACATTTTGTGATACTTTTGGAATAGTGTTGTATGATTGAAATGGAAACCTGATTTCTTAACTCGTGCTATTTTGAACCCTTTTTTTCAATATACTTGCAGCATTTATTTCATCTCCATTAAATTTCCTTTTGATCAGTCGTTAGTATTGATGTTCTCCGTTACACTGTTAATCAATAGGTGGTTTGGAATACAGCTCAATCCTCAGTTTATGGGCATTGACCTCAAGTATGTGCCTAAACTAATGAGCATTAAAGCTCGAATTTTATCCTTTATTGTTCTATGTGATTAGCTCTTATCTGATGCAAACAGTTTAGTATTCTACTATGTGAAGGTGTGATGTTCTTCTTTCCAAAAGCATGGCCACTTTTAGATTATGTCACTCTTTTTTCTTAAAAGAACGCTTTTAGTTATTTTCCTCCTTCCTAGTAAGGAGGTAGTCCATCCATTTATTTACTTGTATGTATTTCTTTGTTTTCGAGGGACTCAATCCATTTACATTGGATGTAATGGTTTGGGCAGAAAGGGGGGAAAGTTGATTGTGTTGGCATCTCTCATGATTTTAAGAAACCCTTTTTTTTTAAAGTTTCCAGATGAACTTTATTGCACTTCAGGTAGTTTGTTTCAGAATTCGTATGCCCACACATCCATCTTAACATACGCATCTCCGCTACATGCATTTTCTGAATATGACACCTCTTAGTTGCCCAACATTCTGTACCATATAATAATGCCGGTCTAACAGCGGTTCAGTAAAACTTTCCCTTCAATCTCAACGGTACATTACGATCACACAAAACACCCGTTGCACTCTTCCATTTCAACCAACCAGCTTTAACTCGGTGTGCTACATCTCCGTAGCGGAGATGCGTATGTTAAGATGGATGTGTGGGCATACGAGAATGGATAGAGTGAGGAATGAGACTATTCAGAAGAAGGTTGGTGTAGCACCTATTGAAGATAAGATGAGAGAGAACCGTTTGCGTTGGTTTGGGCACATTAGACGAAGGCCAAGTGATGCTCCGGTTAGGAGAATTGAAGGATTATGTAATGTAGATGGCGTAAGAGGTAGAGGGAGGCCGAGGAAGACTTGGATGGAGGTGATAAAAGGGGATATGAATCTGCTAGAACTAGATGAGAGTTGTGTTTGGGATCGAAAGAAATGGAGAGATTGCATCCTTGTGGATGACCTTACGTGATTCTTACTTTGGTTCATGTAGCCGACCCCAATCTGTTGGGATTAAGGCTTGGTTGTTGTTGTTGTTGTTGATGTGAGATCAAGTTAAGCATAATAAACAATGATCTAAAATTCTTCTTCACTCCTTTATAGAGTGAATATGTAATAGCAAATTTGTAAAATCATTACTAATAGCATATTTTCTCACAGCAATGCACTGTTCTCTTTTCTGTAGATTTTTCTTTGTTAGAGCGGGAATGATGGGTTGGCTCCTCATCAATCTCTCAGTTCTTATCAGATGTATTCAACAGTCCAATTTAACTCAGTCTATGATCCTTTACCAGATATTCTGTACGGTAAGCTGAAACTTGTCTAGTTCCTGCAATTGTTATTAAGGAGAGAAAAGATTGTTGTTTCTTATATTCTCATATCATTGTAATTTCTATTCTTTGTACTTTCAGCTATACGTTCTTGACTATTTTTTCCATGAAGAGTACATGACTTCCACGTAAGTACCTATACCGTCTTATCATTAGGAAGAACTCACTTTCCCCTCTTTTACCACTTTGCTCTTCATACAGTTTATTTAGAATTTTTTTATGTTTAAGACTAGCGACCTTGACATTTGGCTGTGTTGTACACTGCAGATGGGACATAATTGCAGAAAGGTTGGGGTTCATGCTGGTTTTTGGAGATCTCGTATGGATTCCATTTACTTTTAGTATCCAGGTATATGAAGAAATTTCCTTTTGTTATACAATAATTTACATTTTTCCTATCTTCATTTTTGTTTTCTTTTCTTTGGGTGGGAGGTGGGGGAGAGGGTGGAGATCTTGTCCTGTTGTTTTGAAAATACGGAGAGAGAATTATCCATATGAAGTATCAGGCCCTAAATTTCCACATAAGTCCTTTATGCTGTTTGTATTAGAAACTGCAGTCATCCAAGTGATTAGTTTCCCTTCTTTTATAGGCTTGGTGGCTCTTAGCTAACAGAGCGGAGCTAACAACAGCTGCCATTATTGCAAATTGCCTCGTGTTTCTGATGGGGTAACTATATTTCTAGTACTGGTTCATTTGCTATGCAATATGCGCTTATATTTTTATTTTATTTTTCCTACTTCCCTATGATATACCTAGTTTTTTATATGAATTTTATTTTGACATGGCATCCTGTTTTGTGTTCGAAGATATGTCGTGTTTAGAGGAGCGAACAAGCAGAAGCATGATTTCAAGAAGAATCCTAAAGCACCAATATGGGGTAGGCCTCCGAAACTTATTGGAGGAAAGTTGCTTGCTTCCGGTTATTGGTAAGCTCTGTATCTAGTATCTTTAACTTATTATTCTTTTCTCGTTTTTCTTTCTATACATGTAGAAGAAGTAGAAAACCATCTTGAATAATGTTGATTCGTGAAATAAGGTAGCAAGGACCATCATACAACAAAGTTTTTTCGTCTTCAGACCGAATAAGCTTTTTAAATTATATTTTGAAAGACGAACTTTTAGAAAGGGTACTAGGACATTTGGAGCCTATGCTAAGAAGGGTTGTGCTTTATCTATGCTTGGGAAAGACCATTCTTGAATATAAGGACAAATTCTTAGATAATTAGGAGCTGACTTAATTCGTCGATGGAGACTGAAGAGGAGATTAATCCCCTGTACTGAATAGAATAGTCTTGAATCCCTCTCTAAATAGATCCATGCAGCTAGTAAGCTTTTTTTTAACATCAGTTACTCCCTCCGTTTTACAATATAAGGCCTTTTGGCGATTTCACTAACATAACAGATAATGAGAGAATTACATTTATAGGTGAGGGTGCTGCCATGCATCTACAAACAAATGGTATCCGCAATTTGAACAGTATATTAAGTAATGTTTTTATATGACTTAGCCAGGAAGATCAGCAGGAACGAAGCCAAGACTTTTAGGTTGGGGCAAAAAACTGCAACAGTATACCGAACTACATATAAAATTTACTATATCTAGTAGGATTTTTAAAAATCTGGTGGCAGTCGTCCCCGAAGATCAATTAGAGAAGAAAGCATGTTGATTTGTCTTAATTTATCCAATAAATTTACTTTTTTTCTGATGAGTCTCGTATAAATTATCTTATCTACTTATATATCCTTCTGAAGGGGCATTGCAAGGCACTGTAATTACCTTGGAGATTTGTTGTTGGCATTGTCGTTTAGTTTACCATGCGGTATAAGGTAACAACCTATACTGTTTATTTTATTTTATTTTCTATAATATTTGAATAATCGCGATCTATAAACATCAACAACTCCGAGATGAATATTGAACTTTGCAGTTCCCCAGTTCCGTACTTCTACCCTATCTATCTTCTTATCCTGTTAATATGGAGAGAAAGAAGAGATGAAGCGCGGTGTGCACAGAAGTACAAAGAAGTATGGAGAGAATACTGTAAACTTGTGCCTTGGAGGATTTTACCATATGTTTATTAGCTTAAATATGTTGCTAGTAATTGTTAAGACCATTAACTTCCTTTACTACTACTAGTAGCTGGTCAAATATTTTCAAGGGTGATGGCTTGTTTGTACACTTTTATTATTCTTGGATATGATTTGGAGTTCAAACTTTTAATCCATGTATTTCTAAACTATTATTGGAGCTTAGATATGATTTATATATTTTTTTATTTTTACAATTTTTTTCATACTTTTTTTAAACACTATAAAAAAGAAATCTGTATCATCCATTGAATTGTCGAGTCATATTTAAAACAATAGCCTCCAAATCGACAAACCGAGACCGTGACTTTGAAACACCATCTTAAGTCTGTCAACAAAAAGTTGAAACACTTTAAGTCGTAACGCCGTGGACCAAAATTTAAACTTTTCTTATGGGGAAATTAGAATTCTTTAGTTTTATTATATAAGATTTTTTAAAGTATTTTTACATAAATTAAGAGAAGGAAAACAACAGACTGCAAATAGAATGTTTTTAAGAAGGTTTTGGGCCTTTGGGCTTAAGAGGCCGATGAATTGATCAAGACCACAAACTAGATGTAGATGATCAAGGGGCTTTGCATGGGCCTGACCCAGTTTTTCTGTATCAGTCATGACATGGCACCCGAAAAAGTGGAGACAACATTTCTGGTGAGGACGGAAGTCCCACTTCCGTCCCGAGGCCAAGACGGAGGTGGGACTTCCGTCCTGGTTGACGTGGCAGCCACCACAGCTTTTTTTGCCACGTCAACCAGGACGGAAGTCCCACTTACGTCTTGGCCTCGGGACGGAAGTCCTCCTCCTCCACCCGAGACTCAAGCCAAAAAATTGCAACTTAACTTGTTCCATTAAGGGCAGAAAAATCCGTTTTCGTTGGAATAGTTGATTTTTTTTAGCATAATAATAACCAAATTAAGTGTAAAATAAGACTTTTGACGAAACGGACTTCAATAATAAGAATATGGCAGAAAAAATAATGGAATCGTGTATTAAATAAATAAAACCGTTTGTATAAAAAATTGGACGAATATAACAAATGTATTAAATACAAAGCAAAAACTATCTACTGCTCCGAAGGGGTGTATCTGTGGGTCCTCCGCGGGTTAGTCCGGAGATTGTAGGTGTCGCCGTTCCTGGTTCGCACCGCACTACCATGCTCCGTCTCGACGAATTCGGCACCGTCGTGGTCAATTCGTATCGCCTCCTCAAGGGAATGCAGGGTCGGATCTGCGAGTCTCGCTGAGCGTCGCGTGCTCGATCCAGTCCCGGCTGTACGATGGCGTCTCGACAGAAATACATGTCCCAGTTGTCCCCGACGACGAAGTCCCACGCACGAGATGGCCCCCGTTTGAAAACCGGGAGAATAAGTGCCTTGGGCTGGCGAATGGTATTCAAATTGAAGGGTACATCTAGGCTGAGTCCCGAGCCGAGCGGTGGGTCGAGTCGGTTGCTCCTGCGCCTGGGACGGACCCGCCTCACCGCCACACTGCCTCTGGCGCCGCGCTGCAAGCTGCAATTGTATTGCCTGTCGATTCCGACGAGTACCCCGCCTCCCGACCTCGGCCCCTACCCAGGCAACACGCTCGCCCAGTTTGTGTGGAAGGTTGCGAAACGGAAGCATCTAAAACATCGGCGACCCGTGATCGGCATGACACAGACTTTCTGCAGTGGCGAAGACATCCTTAATCGTTTTGGCGACCCAGGTGATGAGTGACTTGTACTCCGCATTTGTTCGAGTGGCAGGCTTCTCGAACTCTTCCAACATCACCCTGGACGACTCCTCCTGCAACAGAATATTAAAATTAGTAAATTCAGTAGATGAAAAATGAACAAAGAAATAAGTACACGAATAAAAACTTACCAAAATGTCTTATGCTGTAGCGGTGGGTTGAATTCTCATCGCGAGTGGCCTTGGGGTCCCTGGTTTTGGGGGGTTTGTTATGCGGTGAACCGTAATGCGATTGTACCAATCCATGTACTCGCGGGTTGGTGCAATAACATTACCAATGGCGAGGCAGCAGTGCCTCCAGTGCATCGACGCGATGGGACCACGGATTTATGTAAGCTGAGTGGGACGGTCTCCCATTTGTTTGTGGCTAACGCCAGTCACCGTGTGGAGGTCTCGACCCTCAGTTGTGCTCTCGTGCTGTCGGGATTGGTACCACCCTGATGGAAGCCAAATTGACGCATTACCGGTCGGGCAAGTGGTACTCAACCATCTCGAAGCGGGATGAGTGGCGTCACGGGATCGACACGTCTTAAAAAAGTTCGCATCCCGAGCCACCTCTCTGCATATACCGCATCTGAGTGCAGCGCTTCACATGAACTGTCAAAAAAAATAATTAAATGTTCTCGTCAAGCAAATAACTTAACGGAAAAACAAAAACAAGAACAATGAAATTGACTCACCCTCCTTGTCTCGGTCATCAAATCGAGCTGCTCGCGAAACACCAACAGCTGCGATTTCGGAGCGTTGCGGAAACTCCGGGGGGCATTCCACCTAGCCCCGTGCGCTCTACCGTCGATGGGGATCTCATCCGGAATGTCGCCTCGGTTTGCCGGGCGGAGAAATGAAATACGCTCCCACGCCCACAGCTGGTCAAAACAAACAAAATCGATTATTAAATATTTAAATCACAAAATCACATTTACATTTAAAGGCAGAGGACAAACCTGAATCAGCAAGCAACACCCGCTAATGTCCTTGGAATCAACCATGCACGAGATGCACATCTGGCGGTACAAATGCGAGAGAACACCGCTGGCCCAGGAATGCGTGTCATGCTCCAGGTTATCATCGAGGGTTAGAAGATAACGCATGTTAGCCCGGGACCCCGACTTATCCGGGAAAAGAAAAGTACCCAACAGGATGAAGATCAATGCCCTAGCCCTCTGCTGTACCTGGCGGTCGGTAGCATCATTTCTTAAGGGCTCACTAATATGGGCATACACCTCTACCAACTGCAAAGTGTTCCCCCTGATTGCAGCCTGACTGGGTCTAAATCCTAAAAGATTGTATGCTTGATCAACCCATTGACCCTTGGTGTAATTGTAGCTGTGACTCAACGACACTACCTGGCCCCTGGTGGGTAGTCCTAGAAGACAGCCTACGTCCTCTAGTGTGATGGTCGCCTCACCGCAACGGAGGTGGAACGTGTGGGTCTCCGGGCGCCACCTCTCAACTAATGCAGTCACGAGAGCGTGATCTACGTTCATATTACCTAACCTACAACAACCTCCAAAACCTACCCGGTCTCTTAGGTCTATTACCCTAGGGTTGGTTTCTCTAAGGTAGGCGGCGTAAAAGTTTCCCGAACTTTTAATAACCTTTAAAGGTTCGTTCAGTGTCGCGTCTCCTAGCCATATTCTTAAGGATCTATGGGATGCTTGTTTGTTCAAGACGGTCGGATCGAAAGAACCGGGCTGAAGATGAGCGGGTACGGCCATCTATACAAAAAATAATATACATAAAAAATATCAGGAAAAACACAGGTTATTTCAACAAATATATTAGTAACATCGATTCACAAATCACAAATTACAAAAAAATAAATTTCAATTGTTCTGTAATTCCCTAAAATCACAAATGCTATAAATTTAATTTCGCACATTCACAACATCTCTGTTGACATTTTCACAAGTCTACATGCATAGATACACAAATTATCTAATTCACAAAAAACCCTAAATTCAAGATAGACCCAATTCACAAAACCCCTAATTTCAAAATTGCCCTAATTTAAAAAATTACCCTAATGTCTAAATTACCCTAAATTCAAAAATTACCCTAATTTAAAAATTGCCCTAAATTCTAAATTGCCCTAATTTCAAAATTCCCCTAATTTCAAAATTATTTCAAAATTACCCAACCAAATCAATTACCCAACAAAATTATTTCAAAATTACCCAACAAAATCAATTACCCAAAAATCACAACAGTAATATATATTTAACAATATCAACAATTTGGTATCAATTTCATAAATAATGTCCTATTGTAAAGTTTAATTTTTAGGAAAAAAAAATTTGAAATTCAAATCGAATTATACTTTCAATTGGAGAGAGGGATGCAATGAAATTGATATCAAAGGCGGCGGAGTCGGCGGCGGCGGTGGTGGGGAAGTTCGGTAGTAAGTGGGTGGGGGGAGGGGGGCAGGACTGTTAAAAAAAAATTACACTTGGGGTAAAAAACGCGATAGGGAAGGAGAAGAGTTAAAAAGACTGCTGGTTGAGGACGGAAGTGGACTTCCGACTTCCGTCCTCGCCAGAAATATTGTCTCCACTTTTTCGGGTGCCATGTCATGACTGATACAGAAAAACTGGGCCAGGCCCAAGCAAAGCCCCCATGATCAAGAGAGAGTAGGATGTCGATTGTCCCAATATTTTTATAAATGACAAATTTTTTTATTATAAAAAGTATTTTAATTTTCGTAAATTTTCCTTATCAATATTGAATTCTGCTCTCCCAAAAACCTTTTAGTAAAAAGTTCGTTTTTTCAATGAAAATTTTCTGCCTCCGCCCCGAGTGTGATAATAATTCAATTAGTCAAAATTTCGGGTTCGAAACATATTGGAAGCAACTAATATTGCAAATTTATAGAATTTTCAAAGCATACTGCAAATACAATGTTCATTTCATCCCAACCGAATTTATTTGGTCAAATATCCAAACATTGTAACCTTTACTTTATTAGTCTACCGAGTATCTATAAGTTTTTTTTTCATCATTCAACTGAATAATATTTCAAACCAAAATAACGACTTTCTTAATGTTTGTAAAACTCTCAAAATAGCAAATAATTCAGGTCAGAGATACTGATAAATTTTAAGTTTGACTCCTATATTTGCTTATGTTTCTTCAGAAAACTCAAATTATCCATACTATCATAAAACAAGGTCAACCGGAGTTGGCTTGAGATTAGTGTAATTCGTTAATTCCAATAATAGGTCAAACTGTTGTGAATGCATATAATTCATTATTTTTGTCTAGAATCGACTGTCTTATTTTTTATTTATTTTTTTAAAATATAACATTCAATTTTAAATATATGAATATATATATATATATATGAATATATATATATATATTCACACACATTAAATATAAACCGGTGTATATATATTCACACACATTAAATATAAACCGGTGTGGATAAAAAATATAACATAAAATAACTACTATAACTACTCCATTGAACAAATTCCGATACCTACTTTTTCCAATAATTGATACCTCTGGCACCCAGTCTCTATAACTTTCTCATTATTTTAACAAATTTAATATCCTAATTTAAACGTATTAAAATGCAATAAACTTTTACTTCAAGCAAAAGTTTAGAAATTTACAAAAAAAGAAAAAAAGAAAAAAAAACACCCATATTCCTCAAAACATTCCCATTGTAAGCAATATGATTCACATGTTCTTCACCAAAATTTAAAGTAATTACATGTAAAATGTAACTTTTGAACTATACAATTTTTTTAACCCCAATTCAATTTTACAATTTAAGAAATCTATTTCACAAGTAAAAGTGAAAATTAGTTAATTTATGCTAGGTGAATTTGAATAATATCTAATTTTTCAGGAAAAGTTAGAGTTTAAGTTTTGAGACACACTTTTTTTTTCTTTCGACTTTTATAAAATTTTAGATATATATATATATATATATATATATATATATATATATGTTTTTAAACAAACACTATACAATCTCATTCGTACTTTAATTGTACAAGATATATTATCATAGAACTAAGAGAAAAGTACTACTTATACCCATTAAGTATCTTTGAAAAGCAAGTTATGACCCTTAATTTTTATAAGTGCCAAAATTGCACCTGATAATTTACGATGTGCTATTTCTAGACAAAATCGGCGGAATCCGATGAGAGGGGGCGGCGTTCCACATGTGCGGCCCGCACATACGAAATGTCAAGGTTAATTTCGTCCAACCAAATTTATAATTCAAAAAAAAACTCTCCCCCTCCACCTACATCCCTCTGCCAAATCTCCACCACCACTCACCCCTCCACCTCCAAATCCCCCAACCCTACCACCACCACCAAAGTCGCCGCCTCCTCCTCCTCCTCCACCACCACCAAAGCCGCCTCATCCTCCTCTTCCTCCTCCAGCAGCGACCAAAGCATCCGCCTCCGAAGTTAATTTATTGGTGGTTGAAACTTTGAAGTTGATTTTGCTTCCATTAATGGATATTAAATGGGTTTTGATGAAGAATAATGATTTTTTCTTTAATGGATATGAAATGGGTTTTGATAAAGAAGAGGTTTTGATGAAATGGATTTATTGGTGGTTGAAGCTTTGAAGATGAAGATGAAGCTTTGAAGTTGATTTTGATTTTGAAGGAAGAAGATGAAGATAGGGTGGTGGTGGTGGTGGGTGAGTGGAGATTTTGGGGGAAGTTTTGGTTTTGAAGGAAGAAGATGAAGAGAGGGTGGTGGGTGGGTGGGTGTTTTGATTTTGGAGGAAGAAAATGAAGAGAGAGTGGTGGTGGGTGAGTGGTGGCGGGTGGGTGGTGGAGATTTTGGGGGAAGTTTTGGTTTTGAAGGAAGGAGATGAAGAGAGGGTGGTGGTGGGTGGGTGTTTTGATTTTGGAGGAAGAAGATGAAGAGAGAGTGGTGGTGGGTGAGTGGTGGCGGGTGGGTGGTGGAGATTTTGGGGGAAGTTTTGATTTTAGAAGAAGAAGATGAAGAGAGGGTGGTGGTGGGTGAGTGGTGGCGGGTGGGTGGTGGAGATTTGGGGGAAGTTTTGATTTTGAAGGAAGAAGATGAAGAGAGGGTGGTGTTGGGTGAGGGGTGGCGGGTGGGTGGTGGGTTGTGGAGATTTTGGGGGAAGTTTTGATTTTGAAGGAAGAAGATGAAGAAAGGGTAATGGTGGGTGGGTGTTTTGATTTTGGAAGAAGAAGATGAAGAGAGGGTGGTGGTGGGTGAGTTGTGGCGGGTGGGTGGTGGACATTTTGGGGGAAGTTTTGATTTTGGAAGAAGAAGATGAAGAGAGGGTGGTGGAGATTTTTGGGGATTTTTTTATTTCAGATTTTCTTTTCTTTTTTTGGAAAAGAATTATGGGAAAATTGACTATTATACCCCTCAAAATGTACGTGTGCGGGTCGCTGCATGTGGAGCAGCCTGCCCTCTCATCGGATTCGCATGATTTTGTCTAGAAATAGCGACATCGTAAATTATCGAGTCGCGATTTTTGAGCACCTATAAAAATTAAAGTGCATAAGCTTACTTTTCAAATATATACTTAATGGGTATAAATAGTACTTTTCTCTAGAACTAATGTCTTAATCTCAACTTTATCACATGATTGGATAACTAAAAATAAAATATTCATTATATGTCATCGTGTCAAATGCAACAATTTTGATAATTTGAAAATTAAAAAATACGAACAATTTAAAATAGCTTTTGACTTCAACTGTAATTGACTTTCCTTGTTTAGTTATTGGGTGGAATTGGATGGTCACATCAACTCATTTTGTGGGATCGTAACACAAATATGAGTAGCTCATGAATACAAAAAGACAAGATTGTCATGAAATTTCGAGCCTTGTAATATGTCATTTGATTGGTCAAGCTACTCTAGAAAGTTAAGGTACTGAGGAGGCTTTCGTCAGCATTGTTGCAAACGACTTTTCGATTGTCGAATTTGAATTAAAAGATTTGACGACTCAAATTAAAAAATAATTTTTTTATATAAATATAAAATATTAATCATGGACGAAATCAAGAATTTAGCGTTAGGAATAGAACTTTATAGTATATCGAACTACATATAAAAAAGATAAAAAAATAAAATAAAATTGGGGGCGAAACTGATAAAATATTTCGAACTACGTATAAAATTTACTATACCTAATAATATTTTTAAAAATTTATGGGGCGACTGCCCCGCCATTGGTAGTGATTTTTCAGCATGATGTTAAGAAGTGCAAGCCACTTGCTTGTATAAGTGAAACTATATTTTGGATTACTTATAAAAAAAAATGTATTTAGATTGAATTTGAATATATATAAACAAAATTTTATATTGAGTTACATTTTTCCCTATAAAAAAAATATTTCAAAACTCAAGATACATGAATTCAGTACAAATCCTCAATAGATTGATGAGTAGGCCTTTTTCTGATGAGTAATTGACATGGATAATTTGATTATAAAATAATAAAATTCAAGCAAACAATAAAGTGAGGACAAAAAATTATTGTTCAATCAAACATTGCACATAGTGCATACTTTCCTTTTTGTAGTTTTGAGGATAAATATGTAATTGTAAATTGAACCCATTGGTTGAATGACATTTGTGTTTTTTGTACCGATATCTAAATACTTGACATTGACTAATTCGGTTAAAATCTAATATGAACGATGATCCGTCGACAAAAATTCTGCAGATTTATAATATAAATTGCTTTCAAAATATTTCAAACCCGTGAGAGAATGTTGATTCATGAATATAGTCTCATTTCATGAGATTTTTATACTTTTATCACAAATTTCTAGAAAATAGAGTAAAAGAAAAAATTAGTCTGATATTTCGAGGGGTAAAAAGGTAAATCGCAAGAAAAAGCATCTAAACAACATCTAAACCACACCTTATCCGCATGACCGCAGCCACCATATAGAAATCCAAAAAGAGATCATGAAACCATTAATCCCTAAATCAATCACACCAAACACGACTTTACACATCTCTCCATCCCTTTTCCTAAAATTCTATCTCTAAAAATATCTTCTCCTTATTCTCTTCTTCCTCTTCCATTCTCTAATAGCTAGATCCGGCCAAGAACTCCGACCTCCGATCGAATCTTGGTTGGATCTAGCCCATTCTCCACACTTTTTTGGTGTCCTCACCCCTCATTTTAGCCACAAACATCGATGGACTTTCTCTAGTGCATTTTTCATCAATATTCAAGACTTTGGGGGCGAGATCTTTTGTCAATCTTCGTAATTTGGCTAGTTGGTGGTAAGATATGGATATCCAGTTTTGATCTGGGCCCTTTCTTGAGTTTCCACATCTTTTCTAGGCGATTCTTTCGTTGTCTACGAAAGAGATTAAAACCAAGTGCTTGCCTCTGAAGTTCAAAAATGGCGATGAAGATGTTGCGGAGAAGATTGTCTTTTTGTTTGTTAAATTATTAGTTGTAGTTTTAGTTGCTTCCCACCTAGGTTAGTTGGGGTGTGGATTATTATATGTTACCTTTATTTTCTGTCTTGTTTGATTTTCTTCCTTTACTCAACTCCTCTCTTTTGTTGTATTAGAAAAAGAGTTTGAGAACATTTCAAGTTGTAATGACCCCGACCATTTTATTATTAATGAATAATCATTCATCAAACACCAAACACGACTCAGAAAGTAGCGGTACATATGAAACCATCTCATTCCATGTGCCAAGCATACAGGGCCGGCCCGAGAGGGGATGGAGGTGGTGCAACCAAAATTTTCAAGTATAACATGTTTATATGTTAAGTCCAGCCCAAATATCCAACATATCATGTAGCCATTCATGTCCATTACTCCAATAGTCCAACTATTATTGACGATTTTGCCTCCACCAATGCTCGAAGAAAGCATATTTTGTAGTTTTATAATGTCATATTTCGTTTATTTTAAAAATTGTAGCAAGTTGAAAATGTTAATGTTCATACGAAAGACCCCATTTTTAATTTTCGCACAGGGCACCCGAAATGTCAGGACCGGACCTGCAAGCATAGAAACCATGGCACGAAAATCTCATGTTACCTGGCGTTGCTCCAGTCCGGCTCCTGTGCTGAACGCCTTTAATTCAGTACGTGCGGGACACAATAAGGGCCGTTGATTTCATTTTTTAAAAGGATCAATGGTTGAGATTTATTAGAGGAGAGAGAAAAGCTAAAAGGGTACATATGTAATTTTATTAGAGGAGAGAGAAAAGTTGCGGCTGAAAAGTTAAAAAGGTAGGTTACAGAGGAGAGAGAAAAGTTGCGGCTGAAAAAAGAACGCATGTTCTCTGTTAGAGAACACACGTTCTTGTATATTTTTTATTAGAGAACGCACGTTCGCTCTCAGAGAACTCACGTTCTCTCTCAGAGAACGCACGTTCTCTGTCAATGAACACATTTTTTATTAGAGAACGCACATTTTTTATTAGTGAACGCATGTTCTTGATTATTGAACATGCGTTCTCGGTTAGTAAACACATGTTCTCTATTAGAGAACGCACGTTTTTTTATTATTGAACGCATGTTCTTGATTATTGAACACCCAGTCACAAGTAAAAAAGAGAAAAAGAGCTCAAAGTTTATCTCTAAAATACCCCTGTTTTTGATCCAACGGTTGTATCAAAAAGTACAAAAGTACAAAATCCAATGGCTGACAGCATGTCCCGTATATACTGAATTTTCTTGTTCAGCACCTGAGCCAAGGTGGCGTTGCTCGATCATCCAAGGAGTGGGGGACCCTCAAACGCTAACAGCCATGGAAAAACAAAAGCGAAGAAAGGCGGTCCGACTAAGATGTAAGTTCCGCACGTATGAGATAAAAATTTTTTATTGTCGAATAAAAATTTTAACGGTTAAAATTAAAATATTTAATAATCTCTTCTCAATACTTGTTTGACAAACATGTCTCAAACGTATGACACATAATGTTATGAATTTTTTAAAGAGATTAATACTCTCTCCATCAGAAATTAACTGTCAACATCTTTTTTTGTCCCAAATTAATTGTCTATTTTCTAAATAAAGTATGTATTAATAATAATTTTTTCAATTTTACATTTTTCAACTCCTCATTGAATACTCTTTCTTAATTAAAATTATTTATTTTCCAACACATATCTAAGATGTGGTTAGATATTGTGTGAGAGGAAGGAGAGAGAAAGACATAAATTTAAATGAGATTAATAAAACTAATGACAAATGTCTATTTTCTAAATAAAGTATGTATTAATAATAATTTTTTCAATTTTACCTTCTTTCAATTCCTCATTGAATACTCTTTCTTAATTAAAATTATTAATTTCCAACACATATTTAAGAGGTGGTTGGATATTGTGTGAGAGGAAGGAGAGAGAAAACCATAAATTTAAATGAGATTAATAAAATTAATGAATGAGGGCATATTAGACTTTTACTTATATTTTATCATCAAAATTACTAAAACCTTAATACCCGTGCATTTGTCAAAGTGAACATATAATTTGAAATAGAGGGAGTAGGTGTTTTCTAAAATAATCTCGATTATCAAATTTTTACATTCGTACAAAATTTGTCATACATATACTAAACAAAATATGTTAATCATTACAACCGTTGTGTCAGGAAAAAAGAAAGCAGATAAAAGATTCGCGCTTTCTAACATTGGGAGTCTCGAAAGTCACGAGGGAGGGGGTGACCGACAATTTACGGTCAGCAAACGGCGGAATTACGGGGTTTTCTTCCTTCAAATTTCAAACCGTTAAAGCAAATTTCATGGGGCGGGTTTGAGATCCATTTCTCTGCGCCTGTTGTTTTATTTTTCTGCTCTGGAAACTGGAGACTCGTTACTCTACTGTTGACTAGTAGATATGAGCTTCTTGTTATTAATAATTTAATACTTTTAATCGATTTTATTTTTAAATATACATAGGCTAGGGAGAAAAGTGTAAATATATGAAGTTAAATGTCAAGCTAGAAATCATATTCTAATAAGAAAATAATAATTTTGAAACTTTAAATCCAGCTACAATACAAAGGGTGTGTTCGAATCGGATCTAATTTGAAATTGATATATTTTAAAACTCAAATTGAAAGCAAAATACTTTTAAAATTGAGTTTGATTATGAAACTTCAAGAAATTGAATATCTAGAACTTGATTTTGATTCGAGAAAAAACTAAAGTTTTCTACAAATTTGTTGGCGGCAGATTTTGTATGAATTTCTTTTAGTTATATTAAAAATGGACTTGTGTCTAATGCAATTCCTTAAAAGGTACTTTTAGAGGGGATGATTGCACAAACTTTGTATATTGTAAATATGCACACAAACTAGTCGATATTAGATCTTTAGCACACTCCCTCACGGTTAGGGTTGGACATATGGAACGTGAATAATAATTTTTGGATCTAGATGGCTCGATACCATACTAAAAATGGATTTGGATCTAACTCAATTCCTCAAAAATACCTCTAAGAGATAAGAATTGTTCAAATCTTATATATTACAAATGTGCATATAAGATAGTCGATGTGTAATCTTTAACCAATACTATAAAATAAAATTCGTATTTATATAAATATAATAAAAAGATTAACTACACTTGACAGAATCGAACGCGCACGTGCATCCTATAGCAAACTTTTGACAATAATTGCTGCTGTTTACAAACCACTAGCACTTCTCTTCCATTCTATTTGATACATAGGGGTACGTGGCGGCAACCACGATAACGACAACAACAGCATCAGAAGTACTTTACATCGTATTATATTTTATTTTTAAATAGAAGACCTATATGAATAGAATATTCTATCATCATTGCAGATGCAAACAATTTAACACTTTGTTGCCACTGTATGTGAGTAGGGATTGGTGGCAGCAATTATAATAATAATAACCAATATTACTAAAATTGTGAGTTAACTTGCAGAATCGCACAATTTTACGATTCTACGAAGCAAAACGTGTTGAATCGAGAGTCGAATCGCAATCTGGTAGAATCGGAGTAGAATCGGATTGTAAAAACGTACGTTTCTACTGAGTCTACAAAATTTCGTATTCTTCATCAATTTCTTATACTACGAGCAATCCAGCAGGTAATCAAAATTCTTAACTCTAACTTTGTAACTTTCTGTCATTTTTTTGTTTTGCATTTCCAGAATATATGTGATTTGTTTTGTTTTGCATTTTCAGAATGTCATTTTATTCTATTCATGATGTATCTCGTGTGTGTCTAATTTTTTATAATTTCTAAAAAGTTTAATTGTTTTCAACATGTTATGGTATTTCGTATATTTGTCAGTCTTGTGAAACCAATAAATGGTTCGGTCTTCTTTATATTTTAAAAGACTTGTAAGTTCTTTATTGTGAACTTTGTTGCGTTATTGTATTTTGAAAAACATTTGTAAAACTATTTTTATCTATTTTTCTCATATTGTTGGACCATATGATATAATTTATATGTTACTTATTATATTATTATTATTATTTACATATAAATTATATATTTTAACTTTTTGGTACGATTTTTCAATTTATTTTATGATTAACGAGTTTACAATTCTACACACCGAGGAGGGGTCTACGTAGAATCGCATTTTTAACAACCTTGATAATAACCGTAACAACGTGATTCTTTGTTCAAAATTGAGTGTTCTCTTTTAACTTGATAAAAGAATTTCGTGAGAGCAATTTGACCGTGTTCACCAGTCATCACAACATGCTAATTAAATTTAAAAAATATTAGTAAAATTCCCTATTAAAATATCTTATATCCCTCGAGCGAATGAGACTATCATTATATATAAAAAAATAAAATAAAAATTGAATTATTTGTGACACTCGATATAACACTTTAATTCTAAAAATTCATTCATATATTCTAAATTAAATTAGATAAACTATGTTTAAACAATAGTAGTACTACAATTATAAATATTATATGTTATGAGAGTGTCATAGGGATACGGTATTGAAAAAAATGTTAATTATAAAAGGCTCGAGAGAAGGCATACTGGAAGAACACGTTTTCAATTGTCATAACTTTTTTTAAACTATTGGAGAGAGAGAGAGAGAGAGAGAGACCATCAAAAAGCTAAATATTTATTGTTTCAAAACCAGCCAAGTGAGAAATAATAAATTAAAAAATATTCATTTGGTTATTTTGAATTTAACATATCATACATTAGCTTTTTTTATTAGTTATATTTTTTTAAAAAAATCTTATATTATGAACGTAAGAAGTATAATATTACAATTTTATTTTGTTTTTCATTTATTTTTTTAAAAAAAATATTTTTGTGAAAGCCATTTATTGGATAAAATAAATATCTAAGATAATATAAATTTATTGGATAAAATAAATATCTAAGATAATATAAATTCAACATCGTAGAATAAAATAACAAAAATAAATTTATTTTGAGTAAAAAAAAATAAGAGCCTATATAATTAGTGTTGCACAAATTTACGGCCCCACAGCAATAAGGCGGGAAAGTTTGCCCAAAGATGTCCTACGCCACTAACAAAAAAGCTTCGTAACCGATTTTTGAATAGAAAGTCCAACCGTAATAACTGTCAAAGTGCATCGAAGATTCCAAGTCAGACTTTCTTATCCGGGTAGGTGGCTTTTTGGGTATACAACCAAGCCGCCTCAGATTTTTAGCACCGAACCAAAAATAAATTAGTCATCATCTCTTAACACTATGTGGAACAGCGTGCGTCACTGCACCACTCTTGGGGACCACAGACGCCGTCATTTAACGGCACCGCAATGTTTGGGAACCCCTGAACCATCTAGGAATGGGATTCAATACCATAACGACGTTAATAACGAACTACCCTCATATCCAGTTCAATCACGTGTTTAGGTGAACTGTTAATCTTAAAAGACAATTATATCCTTCGGGTAAAATTAATGTTTCTGTTTTTTTAATTGTTGAAAAATGCGTACAAGACTGAGAGAATCTTTCTGTTTCATTTTAATTGGATTATTAAATACGGAGAAAGAAATGCATTAATTTATTATACGTATTTTACCGGCAAAATTAACTTGAGAGTTGGGGGAGTCTTCTCCTCTCTGTAGAATGTAGATTATATAAAAACCAATGCATCCCTCTGGTCCATCTATTTGCTGTTTTTCTCTATGTACTCTTCTACCAGAAAAAAACACCAATTCAGTGTACCTCTGCCGTCCACCACCGCTCATCCGTGAGATCTCCGGCGAGACTCAATCTCCGGTAAGTTTTAGTCAATGGTTTTAGCTGAATTTGCCCCCTTTTTCATGGATTTTCAGTTTCCATGGATTTTGATGGGCACAAAAAATTAGCAACATTCTCACATCACTCAGATGGCTTGTTTTTCTATCTGTGATTTGGATTGATTTTGTTTAAAAAGGAGCTTTTATCCTAAATCCATATAGTTTCTGCTCATCCATCACTAATTTCAGGGGAATTAAAATTGAATTTGTTTTATTTTCAAAGATCTGAGTTCTTGTGGGTGTTCTTGCACGTGATTGAGAAAAAATTGGATAACCATGGTTTGCATGCATTGTTTTTTGGTAATATGAAGGGTTTTTTACTCCTCTGGTCTCAGGTTTATGGTCCATTTCTGTCAATCAAAGCAAGATGTGTTTGGTAGAGTGGATTCACTGTGAAGAAGGTCCTATTAGAATGAGTTGGCTGTGAGAAAAGACCAGCGTGAAACCTCTGCTACTCTGGTCTTTCTTATTTTTTTGGAAGAAAATTTTTGCCCAACAAACAAAAGATAGGGACTTTATCAATTGCTGATAAACAGAAAATCAGAGGAAAGGAAAAAATATAGTTTTTACCGGGTTTTGCTTGGGGAAAATGGAGTTGGGGCATCAAGACTCCATTTTGAACATGAGAGGATCTGAAACTGGGAGTTCTTGGATTCCTACCACCCCAGCAAAGCCTGGCCAGATGGAACCGGAGCCGATCTGCATAGGGACTCAAGTTCCATTGCCTCAGACAAACTGGATGAATCTACAACAAAATTCACTAGAAACAGAGGCGTACCGAGCAAAATGCTCAGAATCGGGTAAGTTTATCAATTTCAGAGAAATTAGATTTTCGCAAACGTGACCATGGTAATGTGACCAAATCAATTTGTGCAATGTAGGACCAGGTTTTAACAATTGGGAAGCCGCCGTGGCCTCACAATCACAAGGTTATGAAGACGGCATTTCGGTTTATAACAAATTAATGGAGAATGCAGACAATTTGGACAATTTCTCCTTTAAAAATCTGTTGGCACTAGCTGATGCTGCAGGTGCAGCAACAACTGAAAATGCAAGTATACATACCGTTTTCAATGCCGAAAGCAGTTCTGCCTTCAGTTCCCAGATGGATTATACACATTTTCAAACAATATCCGGAATGTCACCACCCGCTACCAAAGGGCTTTTCCTTGAACCAAGGCTCCAGACTTTTCCTGATGCGCCTTTTTGTGAGTCCAATTTCTGGATTTCTTAAGCAATTTAAGAGTACTATCATCACTGCAAACTAGTAGTATAAATATAAAAAGCTTTACTGATACCTAATGGAAGCAAAATGCGATCTCCCCACTGGCAAAAACCATCCATTATCTTTATAGCATATCAATATACCTTTAATACTCTGTAATATGGAAACAACAGAATGTGCCTGCAAAAGAAAACTAGTAGTAGAGTTATGGTTGAGGAAAAGAGAGTGATACTCAATTTTTTTACTGTTGAGAAAAGTAAGAAATATGTAAGTTTTGGCTTTTGGAGAAAAGTTCAATATTGATGTGAACTACACTTCTCTAAAGATACACTCAACATTTTCTTTGCAATAAAATGCCATGTAGAACACTGGAACCTGATAAAAGGTACCATCTTTTTTCTCACCAAAGAGCTGCATGGAAGTATGTTGCAATGCTTTAATTCCAGCTCTACGAATGAAGTTTCCAATAAATGCACCTTAAATACTAATACAAAATGGAACTATAATCTGTGCAGGTGGAATGGCAATGCCTTCTGAGCTTTCCTTGGATCTTAATTCGCCACCTATATCAATGACAGATGCAGGTCCAAGTACAGGTGTCTCGTCACTATTTGAGCCCATAACTCCAGACCCGGCCAATAGAGCAATGAAAGAGAAAGTCAACGGGCCTTATATGCCAAATTTGTGTGTAAGTGAGACAGGCAAAGATATAGACAGATCGGGCGAAGTAACCGTCACATTTGACTTTGATGAGCACCAGACCGCAGGACAAGCAGAGCTGGCTGAAAACCAATCATGTGCTACCAAGCCCCCCATATTATGGGAGAATCACAAGCCTGAAAAAGGCAGTGACCAGCTCTCTGAACTGGGGAAGACACCACAGCAGAAACCAAGAAGAAGAAAGCACAGGCCAAAAGTAGTTAATGAAAACAAACCTAAAAGGACCCCCAAAGCAAGACCTGTCAATCCTGCTGGCTCCCAAGAGGAACCAAGAGTTAAAAGGAAATATGTCAGGAAAGATAGAGTGATCAAACCTGAGGACTCTCCCTTGGAAGGCAGAACAGATGGGACTGTGCTGGACGCAGAGACCCCTGTTCCTGTGGAAATGCCAAAAAGTCAAAAGAAGTATGTAAAAAAGAAAGGAATCAGTCCACCGACAACAACTCCCTTCGAAGAGGGAACTAGTGCAGCAACTGATTCCCAGACAACTCGAGTTACTCGAAGATCCTGCAGGAGATCATTGAATTTTGAATCTGAAAGACAAGTAGCAGAAAGATCCCCATGCCAGCCACGTTCAAACGTGAATGGCCAAGTGGCAGAAAAGTCCACAAATCAGCCATGTTCTGATGTGGATAGCCAAGCGGCAGAAAGGTCCACAAATCAGCCATGTTCAGATGTGGATAGCCAAGCGGCAGAAAGGTCCACACGTCAGCAATCTTTAAATGTGGATCCCAATCCAAATGCAGAGATCTATTATGCACGTGGTCAATCAGTATCAACCCTGAACCTTGAACAAGGAATGCATATGTCAATTGATAAGACAGCAGTTGGCATTGCCTATGACCTTACACAGTCCACGAATCATGCACTCAAAGGTTACCTTTCAACTGAAGCTCAAGTTCCTAGTCCTTCAACTCCTTTCAAGATTGAACTACAATCTAAATCTAGTGCCAACCATCCAAGTGAATGCACTAGAGGAAAATGTCAAATTGTCTTCTCAGACACAACTCATGACAAAGAGGCAATAAATGCTGATGAGCAGTATACAACAAGAACAACTATTTCCAGCTGCAGCAGCAGTGCATGCTTGACCCAGGAAAAACAAACAAGTGGAATGAAGAGACCATTTTCTACAACTCAGGAGCCAAAGTCTTTTAGCATAAATGCTGCTGGATCTCATTACAATTCCTTGCAGGTATACCTGGATACATGTCCACCAAATGAATATGCCAAAGAAAGCACTCCAAGCATGTACTTTCCTGAAATATATAAGAAAAAGAGGACCGAAAAGGTGCACAACTATGCAGCATCTGGCACACTGTCAAATGTATCTTCTGGAAGTGCTTTTAGATCAAAAACTGTCTCTGAGGCACCAGCCACTCAGCAAGGTTCTAACAGAAATACAGCACAACCACCACCAGCTGATGGTGCTCAGCATGAACAACATAATTTTGCATGTCTTCTAGCCATGGGAAATTCAGAAAGAACAACAAAAAGGAGATCCAAAGGCCCCACAAGGGTACGAGACTTGGCTTCACTCCTTGAAAGTTGTAGGCAATGGCCCAACTCTTCCAAAGATGGGATGGTGCCTTCTGGAGTGCATCAAGGTAATGTTTCACAAGGACCAAACACATGTATGGATGCCTTAGTGGCTGACATCCGTGCAACACTAGCAACAAAGAAACGGTCAAAGAGAAATTTTATTGGTTTGTCTCTAATGCCTAATATCGTCTCCAAACTATGTATAAACTGACTCTAATCTTTTACAACTTTATAACATACGATGCAGGTCTCACACCAGCTATGATGTCGAAACATGTCTCTCCAATTGAGGCTATTGTTCAGCAATTCAATCGTCTTCATATAGATGGAGAAAGAAATAAGTTTGTCCCACAAGAGCAGCATGCACTTGTTCCTTATCATCAGAGATATGCAGGACGATATGCAGGGAAGAGTGCCCTTGTGGTTTATCAACAAAATGGTACTATGATTCCTTTTGACGATTCATTCAGTCATATCAGGAGAAGGCGACCACGTCCTAAAGTTGACCTCGATGATGAGACTACTAGAGTTTGGAATCTTTTGCTGGAAAATATAAACAATGAGGGTGTTGATGGAACAGATGAGGAAAAAGTAAAATGGTGGGAAGAACAAAGGAAAGTGTTCCGTGGAAGGGCAGACTCCTTTATTGCCAGGATGCGCCTTGTACAAGGTATACAAACTTGCATATTTTCCAGTAATGCACGTGTCTTACTTCAGAGGTGATTACAGAAGATTAAGATTATAGTTTCAGTGATTCTTCCTTAAATACCATGCTTGTCTGCAAAATGGAGGATGTACCCTCTCATGGTAGAGATATGCCCAATATAATATGCTAGTATGTATAACTAGAATCTGGAGCAGGGGACATGAATTCACACATGCACAGCACATGAACCCCAGATCAAGTGACATGCAACATCAAATGTTTGTGTAGATGGGATTTTATCTGCATGACATAGAAAACATCTCAGGATCTACACAGTATGATACCTATTGGCATGCCATATAGAAACTAACAAAAGAAATCATCTAGAGTTCACATCATAATAACAAGCAGGAAGAACAAAGCAGTATTGAAAAGGAGACATTTTAATTAGAAAATGGCTCCATAAAATAGTAATTCATTCTAGAAGCAAAAAGAAAAAGGAAGTAATGGTAATAGCTTAAAAAGATCAAGTACTCCCCAATTTTCCTTAAACTTAATAGTGAAAGTATAGCAGGCATAACTGAAAATGCTGCTAACGGGAATATATAACCTTCAACTAGACAATATGCATGTCTGAAGCAATTTAAGATGCAATGTCATCTCTTTGTAGCTTCTAATTATTAACCCCTGAAATTCCTTGATTAAGTGCATCTCTTTGTACCTTATCATATTTAAAATTATAAATCACTGTGTTTTGCCTAGTCCATCTGAAAGTTCCTGATATTAGCAGCATTGTATTGTATTCTACAGGAGACAGACGCTTTACCCGCTGGAAGGGGTCGGTGGTAGACTCTGTAGTTGGAGTTTTCCTTACCCAGAATGTCTCTGACCATCTCTCAAGGTGGGTTGCACTGTCAACTTTTCCTTCCTCCACCTCTTTGACTGATAATTTAATTTGTCTCGAGTTCCAGAAAAGAATAACATACTATGTCTGTTATTGCAGTTCTGCATTTATGCACATGGCTTCCAGATTCCCCATCAGGTCAAGTAGTACTCCCGCACCACCATGTGAAGAGGGAACAACTGACGGACCTGAGGTATTGGATCCTGATGACACAATTGAATGGCATAAAAAGGTTTCAGACCAACAGACCGCTTACCAAGATACCATGACCCTCCAAGAAATGAAGTACAAAGAAGAACTAGAAATAAACAACAGGAATTTCTTCGGAGAAACATCTGAAGGCATTAAATCAACTAAAAATTCAAGTTCCCTTTCTTCAGATTCTTCAAATTTTGGTCTCGATATGTACATTGCACAACAGGTCAATGTGTTAGACACTCAGAACAGCAAGGAACTGCCAAGCTTGGAGGGATACCTAAGGGAATTTGATGACGTAATTTCTTCTCAGAGTTCTGCAGTTTCCCCTCAGCACTCTGTGGACTCAATTGGTCAGACTGCCAACAAGACCCAGTCATGCTTTCATAGCTCCTCAGGAACAGAATCAACAGACAATGACTGTGGAACTACATCTTTTGTGGAGCTACTGCAGATGGCGGGATCAACAATGTTGCATGGGATTTACCATCAGGGGAACAAAAACGAACCATCTAACATTGATAGGTCAAAAAAATCAAAAGACTCAGCATTTAACTCGCAATGTAAGAAATAATAAGATGATACTAAATCTCCTCCAAGCGTTACATTCTTTACCCTGATAGCTCTTTTTTCTGGTTAATGCAGGTCATCAAGAACCAAGAAACTTTGATCTATTGCAAAACAGAGGATTGCATGACAGCTCCAAGGAAAATGAGCTTTCTCCAACAGAACAAAGCGAGTTGTCAGAAGAATCTGCAGCAGGGGCTTCATTTCAAGATATAGCTTTTAGTTTTGAAGAAGTACAAAAGCTTTCCCTTGGAAATCATACCTCCACAAACAACAATCCAAGACCAGCTGATCTTCTAGAGAAGCAAAGAAACAGCAAAATTGCCAATGAAATGCCAAATACCTCAGGAGGATTTAGCACCATGAATTTGAACCCTCACAACAATTTTTCAGAGACAGTTCATGAAACGAATCCCAGTACATCTAATGCAAAAAGGGGAAGAAATGGAAAGGAGAAAAAGGTCGAGGTTGATTGGGATAGCTTAAGAAAAAAGGCTCAGGCAAATGGCAAGAGAAGAGAGAAGACAGCCAATACAATGGACTCGGTGGACTGGGAAGCAGTAAGATGTGCAGATGTTGGGGAGATTGCGCAGACCATTAAGGAAAGAGGAATGAATAATATGCTAGCAGAAAGAATCAAAGTAAACATTCTGCATCTTAACTTGAAATTCTAAATTAAGCTGCAAATGCTCATGCAGCAAGTAACCGCTGATATCTGCCTGATGATGTATAAAAATGTTTGTGTAGGATTTCTTAAACCGGCTGGTTAGAGACCACGGAAGTCTCGATCTGGAATGGCTACGTGATGTTCCACCTGATGAAGCAAAGTAAAATTCAATATTCTGCCAAATCTTTATTATGTTCAACTAAAGTTGTACCTCAAAATATCCTGACAATCCTGTTTCGTATATATGGTTCCAGAGAATATCTATTAAGCATAAGGGGCTTGGGTCTAAAGAGTGTGGAGTGTGTGCGGCTTCTTACACTGCACCATCTTGCTTTTCCTGTAAGATATAAACAGATTTCAAGTAGAAAGGTAAACAAATCTGCTTCTCACAAATACTAATGCCTGGTCTGTTACTTAGGTTGATACGAATGTTGGACGAATAGCCGTGAGACTGGGTTGGGTACCACTTCAGACGCTGCCGGAATCACTTCAATTGCATCTTCTAGAACTGTGAGTGTAGAGTCTTTGAACTATTATTGTTCCATGGACAGCTTAAACAAAGATTTATTCTCCTTGAATAGGTACCCTGTGCTGGAGTCAATCCAAAAGTACCTATGGCCAAGGCTCTGCAAGCTTGATCAAGGAACACTGTAAATTAATTCTTCTTCCATACATCTTATCTATCTCAATACATCTTAATATATTTCTACGAAATGGTACAAAGCAAATCTGCAACTGCCTTGTTATTCTCTGATCTAACATGCTGCTGAATTGCAGATATGAGCTGCATTATCAAATGATTACATTTGGAAAGGTATGCCTGTGAGCTATGTGGTTACAGTTCATTCACAAATAGTTATGAAAACGATGTTCAAGAACTTTTATCACTTATTTGACAGGTCTTTTGCACAAAAAGCAAACCAAATTGCAATTCATGTCCTATGCGAGGAGAATGCAGGCATTTTGCAAGTGCTTTTGCAAGGTTTGTCTAGTTCTTAAAGCATCAAATATTTTACATCTGCTTTACCTCTTATTGCCACCTAAGAGGAGCTTAGTGCCCCCCCCCGGGGACCCGAAAACGATTCATTAATTCCTAACCTGTTTCATGTGAATTTACTTAGAACTATTTAGAAAAATGCAATTCTGTGCTTGTAAATCTGTTTGACCTCTAATTTTCAAAGATAGTACGAGTTATCTTTGATACATGCACATTTCTCAGTCTCCCGGGAGGAATCTTAGTTACCAAGTAGCTAAGGAAAGATTTGGAAACATATGACACCTCAACTAAACCAGAAAATTCTAAATTATTGTAAACTATGATTTCAAAAATGCATTAAAGGTTATCTTAACTAAACCAGAAATTCCACCCAAGTAAATTAGTGTAAACTATGATTACAAAAATGCATAAAAGGTATCTTACATTTTAAAAATTGCAAGCAGTGCAAGACTGTCTCTACCAGCACCAGAGGAGAAAAGCATCGTCAGTGCAACAGAAAACCAACCAGCTCACAGAAATCAGTCAGTAAACTTAGATCACCTGATGCTCCCTGAGCCTGAACCTAATCAACTCCTGCAAACATGGACTCAGTCCACATTAGAGCCCGTCATTGAAGTGCCTTCAACACCGGAGCCCATCATTGAAGTCCCTTCTACGCCAGAGCCAGAACAGATGCAAGTAGCGGGAGTTGATATTGAGGACACTGTTTCTGAAGATACTGATGAAATTCCTGCAATTGATCTCAACATTGAACAGTTAAATCAGAATATTCAGAAGTACATGCAAAGGAACATGGAGCTACAAGAGAGTGAAATGTCAAATGCTCTAGTAGTTCTGACTCCAGAAGCTGCCTCAATCCCCATGCCTAAGCTCAAGAACATAAGCCGGTTAAGGACAGAGCATAGAGTGTAAGTATATATTTTCTGTATCTGCTCCCATTATGGTTTCTGTGCAATTATGTTTTGGAAATTATCTTTTAGACTATTCCACAGCATACTTCATAAATGTCATGACATGAACTGAGGAAAGGTTATTGTTGCATTTAAGCAATTAACAGGAGTAATGAATAATCATTTAGATGTGCTAAATCTGTGTATGTATTCTACAGATATGAAATTCCAGATGACCATCAGCTGCTGAATGGGGTAAGTAAAACTTTGTTATTCATTCAATCACAACTCATTCTTCTACATGTCTGACTTATTTATCCATTTTAATATTTCAAATCTCAGTTGGACAAACGAGAACCAGATGATCCATGCCCATACCTCCTCGCCATATGGACACCTGGTAAGAAGAAATAAGTCGCACTACAAAGATTTTTTTTCTATAAAAAAATAATAAATAATTAGTGAAATATCATTTTAGCATGGCAGTTTGCTGATTACATAGGATAAAACAAGGTGAACAATGGGCTAATTTTCTCAACACATGATGTTAACAATTATCTTGAAAATCTTTTTTCTATAGGTGAAACCATAGATTCTATTCAGCCACCAGAAAGAAGATGCAGTTCCCAAGAATCTGGCAAACTGTGCCACGAGGAAACATGTTTTTCATGCAACAGCATACGTGAAGCAACGTCCCAAACTGTTCGAGGGACGCTTCTGGTAAGAGAAATGTTCTTGTGCCAGTTATTACACGTTTGTTAAGAAAACAAACACTTAGCCATTAATTATCTTAGTCTGATCTAATATGACCACTATGGACAGATACCATGTCGAACAGCCATGAGAGGAAGTTTCCCGCTTAATGGCACCTACTTTCAAGTTAATGAGGTATGTAAGACTCTGGCTGTGGTCACCTAACTATTTCATGAATGTCAGAGCTTCAAAGTGAAAATCGTCCAATGCAGGTATTTGCTGACCATAAATCTAGCCTCAGCCCCATTGATGTCCCAAGAGATTGGTTATGGAGTCTGCAACGCAGAACAGTTTACTTTGGAACCTCCACACCGTCAATTTTTAAGGGTAAGTGAGTGTAAAAATCACCGTTATTTTTAAAGAAGCAGTAATTGTTCAAAAATTAAATCCTGGAATTAACACCAACTCCTCCTTGTCATTAGGACTGTCGGATAAGGAAATTCAATACTGCTTCTGGAAAGGTAAGTGGAAATGCCAAAAGTTGTTTACAGTTATTTCAGCTGCTTTACGCGTTTCTGTCCCACCAACATCATCTAGCGTGCATAAACCAGATATACTTTGCATTGGTTCTCATTGAGAGGAAATGCATGGTCAAAGTCTATTAGTAAATAGTTTCTTCGACTTTAGATTCCAAAGAAATTGCCAAATAGCATTTGTAAACAATATGCATCTGTTAAGAAGGATATAAATCCAAAATATATTTCTTTAGCGTTCTAGTTCAACCGTGAATACAAATTGAACAATCTTAAGCAGGACAAAAGAATCACTACTGCAGTATTCTTGAGCAAGAAAGAACCAGACATGAATATCCATTAATCCAATTCATGTAATTATTAGGCAAGTGGTTCCTATACATCATTCATTTTCCTTGACGATGTTAGCAGAAAGCCTTGAAACAGAAAATCAGATTGCAACTTAAAATCTGAGAAGGATTGTTGTGATTGAACAACTATTTAGTATATCACGCTGCCTATTTCTATTGATGCTAGCACTTAACAGCATAACATAATATGACACGAGTTATTTTGTTACATTTCTTGTTGGCCATCATCTATTTCTCACCAGCTTGTTACTATTCCTACTGGCTAATTTATTTCTCTCCAGTTCCCTAACTTGTTAGAACTGTTGCCTTCACATTGTCCAGGATTTGTTTGTGTACGGGGATTTGACCGGGACATCAGAGCACCTAGACCACTTATTGCTAGACTGCACTTTCCCAGCCAGCAAGTTGACTAGGACAAGAGGAAAGGTGGATGAAAGTTAGGCATTATCCTTCTTCATCTATAATTAGTCTTGTACAAAATCAATAGGAAGTGTCAGTAAATTAGCAGCGCATTGAACTCATTTTTGAGTTCAAAGGGCAATCAATAGGAAGCAACAGAGAAGTAGAGGGGCATTGAGTTCAAAGAGGCAAACAACTAGACTAATTTTAGATAGGTGAACCTTCAGCTTGTATTAAGTGGATGATATTGGCTTATTAGTTCTTTCTTTCTCACCCATTCTTCTTGTACTTGCAAAGAAGTTGATGATATATGACATTTGATCATTTAAACACTTTTCTGGTCATCTTTTTTTCCTTTTCTTTTTCTTAATTGTCCGGGAAGATTAATCAAGGAATGAGATAAACACCAATAAATCGCTAGACAGGCTTACCATCCTGAACTGAACTGTAATAGCCAATGAGGCACTAAAGGTCTACCAACAAGCTAAAAACAAAGTCAAGTGGAGTGGATTTACCTGAGGGGTCAGCGGATGAATGAACTGAGAATATCCATAGCTTTAGCCAGCAGATCTTCAAGGTTTGGTTGGAGAGGAAGGAAAGTGGAAGTAAAATGGGGTGGAAGACCCGGAAGATGATGCCTGACAATAAAACAAAATTAATGCTTTTGAGATGCAAAGACATGTATGCACCTTTTGAGGTTGCACACAACACGGATAAGGAACTTCGTAAAAGCTAGCTCTATGGCGAATTGCAGATTAACTGTTCAAGAGAAGTGTAAAACTATTTTGCCTCGAGGTGAGCTCAAAAGACCAGTCCTACTACTGAACAAAGATGCATCTTGAGAGGGTAAACAGTGTATAAAATTAAATCAAGCTATGCCTATCACAATGTATAAAAATTTACCACAATAAACACCCCTGTTTGTGTATTGGTATCATTTGTTTCATAACTGGATCAGTCATAATTATGCAGTTGAAAGCCTCAATCTAGTTGTTTAATTCCCCCGATCAAATAAGCCTTTAATCGCTAGACAACAGTAGTCCCTGAAGGTCACATTTCTGAATGGTAACTCCCTTGAGTTTATTTGGTATCCATACCACATCTAAGAAGTAAGAAATCAACAGAAGGTACTCTAGATAAAACATGATACTCAAGAATCCCAGTATATTTTCTATATTGACGTCAGGGCAAAAGTTGTAACAATGATTCTTTTCTTTTTGAAGAATATCTAACAAAACTATTAGTTCTTAACTTTTAGTTAACTCCAAAAGCCTCAAGAAATCACAATTCAAGAATAAATCAGAAGACAGATCTCTGACTTTACCTAGCAGCTCTTAGAAGTTGCGCCAAAAGTACACTCAAAAACTTTTTTACAGCATGAATACGAGCTGCTTCGAGGTTATGAAGAAAAGACTGGACATGCTCAAGGAACCTCCAGAGACATCATCTGAAATCAGGTGTCCAGGGCAATAGAAGAATGTTGAACGAACTCTTGCTTACAGCAAGGTGTTAAGAATTCAGACATGAATCCTTCTTAGCTACAGAAGAAGCAGATGAACTATTCTTATTAAGGGACAAACAACATAATTCTCGTGCTAAAATACTGGAACAAATATATCACAATTCAAGCAGTGAAAAGACTTTTTAGTTCTTCAGATGTTCATTCCAGGACTAAATTATTCAAAATTATCAAACCCCTCCCCTTTCTCTCTGCGCTAAATTGTACTTAAATTTTCCTAAAACTCAGTACGCAATGGAAATCATATCAAAATTAACGTTAACCTAAGAATTATATAAACATTTTTTTCCTGAAGAGCAACCATGTGATCAAATTTCCGTCCCAAAAATGGAGCATCCACACAAATACACGATCTAGTTCACAAAATTGGGTTAAATCAACATGAAACCTCTATTTCTCCGTTGCAAAATCAATCAAATCCATCAGAACGAATTCTATCCTACAATGAAACGCTCGAAGAGAATCTAAATATTACAAAAACATCGATCAAATTTCTGTTCCAAAAATTAGTCAAAACACGTACATACACTACCTAGTTCACTGAATTTCGTTGGAACCAACACGATACCTATGTTTCTCGTTGCATAATCGATCAAATCCATCACATCAAATTATATTCTACCACGAATATGGAATGTTAGATCGATTAATCAAATCAGGGCAAGCATAACTAAAACTTCATATGATAAAATTACATAATACTCGGGCATAAAATTAACTAACCTCTCTGAATCGATTCAACTGCGAGGTTTTCTGATCCCCTGATTCGTATATTGGAAGCATCCGTAAGCCTCGGATGGTGCCTTTGCATCTGCAGTTGCTGTATCCGAGAGTATGAAGAGAGATAGAAAAAGAGGAACTCAGTTATGGAGTTTTGCGTTGATAGAAACTTTGCCGCCTTTCCCCAATTTGGAGATTTGGAGTTCCCTCCCTTTTTCTGATTCGCGCCATCTGAAAGATGCACCTTTTTTACACATAATATGGATCCGTTGCTCCCTCGTGGGACAAAGCCCATTCCTTTCCGCACTGAGAAACCTACTTTTATTCATTGGGCCTCAGCCCCATAAATACCCGTTATTCTTACTAACTCCGTCCAAAATTATTTGCAACATTTCACTTTTTCACCAATATTAAGGAAATGATTATAAAGCAATTAATATGAGAAAACAATTCAAAATACCCCTCAATTAATGACTGGAAAGTTATTATTATTGATTAATTGAGTAATAAATTAGGGGTAAGACTGAAAAAGTAATACTCCATCCATCCCCCAAATAAGATAAGGTTAACACTTGAGACTTTAAATATTTCCCAAAATAATGTTAACATTTGGATTATCAATGAAAATTTATTGAATGTTTATCATTTTTACCCTCTTCTTACTTTTCTTTTAACCACAATTTCAATTTCAAAGATGTATGTAATAAGGATATATTAGTCTTTTATCTTTGACTTTTATTGTTTTAGGAATTTCTTAATTCATGTGAAGAACTCAAGTGTTAACCTTATTTAGGGATGGGGGAGTAATAAAGATGCATTGTTTTTTAAACGTGACAAATAATTTGGGATGTCTCAAAATGTGAAACGTTGCAAATAATTTGGGACGGAGAGGTAGTATTATTATTCTTTTTGTATCCCAAGTGGGGAAAATTCCAAAGTAGAGTCGCCCTTATGAGAGTGGTCTCACAAACCTTTCACATTAGTTGAGGCGGGACCTACTTTACATGTAGGCTCTGCCCCAACTCATGTGAGAGGGTCGTGAGGCCAGTCCCACAAGAGCGGCTTCGTACCCGAGTGACCCCCTTCCCAGGACCTATAAGCCCGCTATTTGTACAAGGAGAATATGGGCTGGTTTGGGAGTTTAGGGGAGAAGATAAAATATGAGCTCTTGAGTTATATTGTTTTCATTCTTTAATATAAGTTGTTTATGACATATATTAAAAATTAATGAAGCAAACAACTGTTAGAGATCTTATTGATTTACTGAAAAATTACATAAGACTAAATAGAACAGTACCGAATTTTTTTTCTTCCTTTTAACAGATTAAAAATAAAATATAATTGGAAAAACATAATATATTACTAATATAATATTTTTTTACAAAATAAGAACGAAAACAGTAAACACATTGAGAACCTCAACCGGTTTGGACTTTCTCTTAAGTTCAATATGCTTGTCTATTAGTTTCATGTCTCTGTAATACTGAACTCTCAATGTACAACGTCAAATCACTATGTTTCTAAGAAGCTGGATAGTAACAGAAACTTTGAACTTTATAAATACCATAACTCTCTTGCATAATGCTTAAAAATGCAGAAGAAAACATAATGCAGGAGAAGGAGGAGATAATTTGAGCGAATTTTTTTAGAGATAGGGAAGTGCTACCTTTTATAAGCAGATATTCGAATTTGTAACGGTCAAGGTTAATGACACGTCTATAACAATTGAGATTAATGATAGCTTTTAAATCAAAATAGTTTCCTCCCCAACAGGGACATGCGCGGCGAGGCATGGCGGGTGGATGGACAGTGCTTGAGGGTACTTATTTTCCCACTTCACTAAGCCCTCGTAAACCATTACAACTTATATATAGCATTAAATATTGTATCCCAATCCATATGGGTTGTGGGTTTAGGCTCTACTTGGATGGGGTTTGGGTTTGGGTTGGAGAGGCTACAAAGTGTGCGGGGAAAAAATTTAAATTCAAATTTTTTTTCTTCAAATAATAATTTTGGCCTCTAAAATTGGCGGGAGATGTTCAAATTCCAAATTTTTGAGAAAAAAGTTTGGAATGAACGATTATTTGAAAAAAAAATTTGAATTTGAATTTTCCCTCCCACTTTTTAGCCTCTCCCGCCAAAACTCAAACTCAAACCCAAACCCAAACCCAAACCCAAACCCAATCCAAGTAGAGCCTTAATATTTAACTTCCCACATTTCAACCACACCACTTTATACCAATTTATCATTCACACTGAGAATTGGTTTTCTCACATGTTATATATTATTGCGAAGTTTACTTAATCCACCTCGTTATAATCGCAATAACATTCAAAATCGAGTAGTGTACCACAATAATAATATTTGTTCAAAAATATTTTCACTCACGACAATATAATTACAATTCAATTCTTTAATTAATATTCAATTCTCCAACAAAAACAAATTAGTTTGTTAGTAAAAATATTAATATTATTCACTTAAATGTTTGCTACCTTCATTCCTTGCACGATCAAATTAATGAACTCGTTTTCCACAAGAACCTCAGTGGGGTGGGGGAAAAAAAGTGTTTAGGTCACTGATTGCTGGATATTGGACCAGGTTAGGCAAAAAACAAAAACAATGGACTGGATTTTACAATTCGTTAGTTTAAAGGCAATTATCATGCTAATACAGGCATAATCCAATTGGGCAATATTAAATTTAGTTTTTTTTTTAAGCTCGGCTGAGCGGTTGCCCCATGAAGGGGAGATAGAAGTGCCTTACAAGAGGATGAGAGAACCCTAGAAAGGGAAATTTAAAGCATATTCCCATGTATGGGGAGGGTATCTAATCCACGACCTTACGGTCGTGGGCAAGTCATAGCCCCACTAGGCTATGAACCTTGAGATATATTAAATTTAGTTTCATACAACACTTTAAAATAGTAGAATAGTAGTTACAGTAGTATTATTAAGATTATTGGAAATAAATCTTAAACTCCATTGTCACCATCTTTAAAAATGGTACTCCCTCCATTCCTAAATATAAGACTCTTTAAACAATTTGAGAAAATTAAAGAAGTTGTCATTTTCACCTAAACTTCCAATATTATCCCCCACCCTCCCTCTCTCTCACTTCTTTGTCATAAAGAAAGGAAAAAGTTGGAATAAATTGTTGACAACTAATAAAACAACCTTAAACGACAATTAATTTGGATACCTAGATATCTCCTAAATGACAATTAATAAGAAATGGAGGGAGTACTATTAATCAAGATTTAGATTCATGTTAGTAATTAAAAGTAGTTTTAAAAAGAAAGGCATAGACTATCTATTACCAGTAAAACCAACTAATTACAAAAAGAAAAACAAATCAATTAATTTCCCTATAGAAAAACAAATCAATGTACCTAATAGCGCGTCCTGGTCAAGGTTGTCTAGCTCAATAGAGCAGACAATATTAGAAGGTTGTGGGTTTGATACTCAACTCTGAGCGCCTATAAATCAATTTTTCCCAATGTAAATAAAAAAAATTAATAGCACGTCCTGATAATAAAGGGAACTAATCACATTTCATAAAAATAAAAAAAAACAATCACATCCCTTTCCATTTCGTGTGACATTTAGCTGATATTTGACTTGATTAATCCGGTTCAAATATAAAAGAAGGGTAGTGATTATTAAATAAAAAATTTGGGGTCAAATAAGGATCAAGAAGGCATAAAGTTATATCAATTTTCAACTATCATTTTCATTTTATACTTTTTGATTATTATTTGATCCCAAAAATTTTGATCCAAAAATTATTTTTGATAAAAGAAATACTTTGATCTGCTGGAAAAAAACTTGCAAATTTGCAACGTACTTCATTCCTAAAGTATCTCATTTAATTTTGAGCAGAGTTGCGAAAAGTTCAGTCTGAATACTATGCAGAACACCAAAAAATTCAATAGATATTGAATATTTTTTGTCGTCGATTAAGGATTTGATGGTCCATATTTTTTTGGAGTGAACAGCATATTGTTTTATAACACCTGTTCATACCTTGATAGAGAAAACACATATTGGATATGAATATAACACCTATTAAAAAATACGCTACACCTATTTTGTTGTGTTCAAAATATATTGATTATTTTAACGTTCAATATTATAACTACCGCCTGACAAGTCAGAGTATGACCAACTAAACTATCATTACTTTACCACCTCTTTCGATTTAGGAAAATGATTTACTCCTAGAAATTTTGGGGATAGAAACCCAAAACCCCCAAATTGAGAGTGTTAAATGACTATCTCATCCCCCTGCTGGTATAAGGGATTCACCCAACTATAAAGGTAAAACGGTCCAAAAAACTATTTTAGTCAATATTTTAGCCAAAATGTTATTAGAAAACCACAAAATATTCTACGTCTACGACAACGACCGGGATTCACATAATAAAGTCCTCCGTTGTCCTAAGCCAGATATTCCCCACAAGGAGAAAAACGAAATCGATACATTCCAACCTTCACCGTTTCACGCGCGCAATACTTATATTTATATGAAAAATAGAATAATTTGCAAATACAGTCCCATACCAGGTGGTTTTATAGTATTAAAGTCCCCATGTTACTTTTTAAAATTATTTAATATCTTGTAATAAAAATTTGAAGAAAAAAAAAACAAAAGTCCTCATCGACAGCCCTACAATATTTTCCGGTGTGTTTACAATCCTACATAGCTTGTAAAATTGTTTTCAAGTGAAAAAATCACCACTTCAAGCCATGTTTCTTCAAAAAGAATGCACAAAAACTGTAAACGTAGGCATATATTTATAGTTGATTTGCAGTCCCGCTGCATGTTTTTTGGAAGGAAAAAAAACAGTGGCAACTTCAAGGGGCGGGAGTGACGATTGTCCCAAATTTTTTTAAATTATAATTTTTACTTTTAAGAAAATATATATTCCCCGTCCCAAATTGAATATTCACATTACTATTTTAGTTTGTTTAAAAAAAATGTCCAATTTATGAAAATGAACATGTTTTATATAGAAATTTTCAACAATTAAAAGATTTAAAGTTCATTAACACACGATCCACCACTAAACTCTTTAATTAATGAGGACTTTATGATAACTTATCTAAGCTCAAACTAATTTCTTTAATTTTTATGTAAAGTCAAATGTGGACATTCAATTTATAACAGATATATTATTATTATTTTTTCCTTAAAAAATTCTTGTAAAATATTGAATTTGGCCCCAAAATGATTGGAATTTGTTTATATTGTCATTTAATATATAATTTCGTACAACTCGCTCCCTCAACTTGAACTTGCTTAATGGGCCTAGGAAGAAAAAAGACATTGAAATGATAATTACGGCACCGAAAACAACTTTGTGGTACTAAGTGTGTACATATCTTAAGGAAAATTTTGATATGTATCATGATTACATAGATATTGTGATTCAAAATTAATATCATTGAATCTGATCCATATCTTAAACCGTTGCAGACTGGAGGTGAGAATTTTAAGTTTATAAAATTGGGTTTGATTGAATCTAGTCTAATATGAAATTTTTAGTTTCAGTTTTAAAATAATTTCAAATTAAAAGCGGTATTTTTAAGCGACCGGTGCTTGATGTTTTATACTCAAATCCAATTGAAATAGAGTTTTGACCTCAATTTAAATTTCGAATCATATCAAACCCACACAAGACCCAAATCCAAATAATGATACGATTGCTAAAATAGGAAAAAACATATGAGACATCCATCATAGTATCTTCATTCCATAATATAAGTCGTTAAGAAAATATAACGAAACAATAATGATTGTTGGATCAAATAAGGATCAAAGAGTATAAATTGAAAATGATTGTTAGAATTTAATGTGACATTATACCTTTTTTTTTATCCAGATTTAATCCTAATTTTTTGATCAAATAATCACTACTCATAACGAAAATTTAAGAATAAAAAATAAGTTACTTTATTAATCAAAATATTAATTTTGCTATCTTAAATAAGACTTGTATTCCACTAATTATATTTAAAAAATAAGACTGATACTATTATTAAATATCATCAACGACTTATATTATGAAATGAGGAGACTACTAAATACATAATTATGCCTCCTTTTTTTACGAATTCATTAAAAAATACACCATTTTTAAAAAGTACTACTAGTATTTATTTATGAATAAAAAAATCCCAAGAATATTACGATTACGCCACCAAAAACAAATACACTCCCCCCGTCCTATGCATTCTCTCTCCCCCCAACCACAGCAATTTTTGCGAATTTGCGAAAGTGAAGGAAAAACAAAAAGAAAGAAACTCCTCATTCTCAGAACTGTTTATACTGATTATTATATATTAATGGCTGCTTCTAGGGTTTCTGCGGATTTCTCAATCTAAAGAATTTTGGAAAAGATTTCAATGGAAATGCTTGGTAGACGATCCAATTACACTTTATTGAGTCAGAATCCACCGGAAGACCACATACATCAACCGCCCCCTCAGCCGAAGTTTGGCGGCGGAGGAGCTGGTTACTATGAGGCTTCTTCTCACTCAGGGGACAAGAACAATAAGGGGAAAGTGGATAGAGGAGGATTTGATTGGGATTTAATTGATCATAGTAAGATTCAGGGTAGATTTGGTACGACATCGTTTCCGGCGTCGTCCATCGCATTACAGAGGCAATCCAGTGGAAGTAGTTTCGGCGAGAGCTCGATCTCCGGTGATTATTACGGCGTTCCATCGCTTTCCAACCCCGATGGTTTCGGCGGCGGCGGCGAATTGAGGTCAAAAGCAGCTGAAACACAGGGAGGTTTCGGCCTTGGCCGTGGAGTAGGGTCATATTCGTCCAAGAGCTGGGCGCAGCAGACGGAGGAGAGCTACCAATTGCAGCTGGCGCTGGCACTCCGGCTTTCAGCGGAAGCTACTTGTGCGGACGATCCTAATTTCTTGGATCCCGTGCCTGATGAATCATCCTCTTCAAGGTCTTCGGCTTCGTCAGCATCATCAGAGGCCATGTCGCATCGATTTTGGGTAGCTCTCTCCCCTCATTTCCTTTCTATCTGTTGGTTTTCAAATTTTTTTTATTGCTTTTGGTGGTTGGATGGGATAACTGAGTAGCCAATGCAAATGAACTGTGTTTTAACCATATACATTTGCAGGGGGAAAAGAGTTATTATACTCTAGCTCCTAAAGAGGACATTTTATGAACTGAAACTGTGATATACGACATAGTTAAGAAGTTAAGGAGATTAGTTATCTGGCGGGTTGTACAAGTCTTTTCAAACAAGATTGTTGGAGTACATTGCATTGTCTGTTATGTTGTAACTCGGGAAACAACCATTTTTGTCACTATCTTCTTCCCCAAGTCCAATAGTGTTGCAGTAACGTGTTATATTGAGAGAGAGAGAGAGAGAGAGAGAGAGAGAGAGAGAGAGAGAGAGAGAATGTAACGTGGACATTGTAGCTGCGGCTACACGACATATAAAGAGAATATAACATGGACAGGGTTGCTGCGGTTACGCGGCATTTAAAGAGAATGTAACGTGTAGACATTAGCTACGTTACACCGACTTATATAAGAAGACAAACTACCTTAGGGAAGTCAAATGTGTCTCTTATTCTGATTCTCCGTGGCTTCATGAATCCGGAAGTTTTTCTGTGTCCGATTTGAAAAAGTCGTGGTTTGTTTTTATAGGATTAAATGAAAATCAAGTCATTCAGATGAATTCTGACTCGGGTTAAAGAAGTCATGTTGCGACACTGGCTCTTTCTGTGAAGGAATGAGTAATCTCCCAAGTACTTTATAGTGTCATTGTATTTTGTTGTTGTGCAATCAGGTATAACTATTGCAAAGAATTAATCAAAGTATTTTTTTTATTGTGGTTATTTGATAATATTGTGATTAATCAATGGAGCATCCAGGTACGGCTATCACAAATAATTCATTTAAATATTGGTTTATTTTGGATTATCTGATAATATCGTGATTACTTGTTTGAGCAGCAACTGTTCTGAGATGTATGATCTATTTGTTTCCCTCTCATCCTCTTTCCAATGCTACTCATTTTGGTCCTAATTGATGCATTATGGTTCCTCATTTCCTTTCTGTATCAGGTAAATGGCTGCTTATCTTACTATGATAAAGTTCCAGATGGTTTTTACTTGATTCAAGGGATGGATCCTTATGTATGGACCGTATGCAGTGACCTGCAAGAAAGTAGCCGTATTCCGTCTATTGAATCTTTGAAATCTGTTGATCCTTCTTTAGTACCTTCGATGGAGGTGATTTTGATCGATAGGCATAGTGATCCCAGCTTAAAGGAATTGCAGAATCGGATTCTTAATATGTCCTCCACTTGTATCACCACTTCAGAGGTTGTTGAGCACATTGCGAAGTTAGTCTGCAGTCGTATGGGGTGAGTATCACCTATTTGCAATGTTTTTTGGTTTTTCTGATTCCCCATTTGTAAGTAAGTTTTGTTGTCACCAAAAGGGAGGCAGCTCCTACCGGTGAGGAAAACTTGGTTCCGAGCTGGAGAGAGTGCAGTGACGAACTAAAGGAGTGTCTGGGATCCGTCGTACTACCAATTGGTAACCTGTCTGTTGGCCTTTGCGGGCACCGTTCACTGTTGTTTAAGGTAAGTTCTACTTTTTATAATGCCAGTTAGCATTTTATTTTTCACATTCTAATTTGTTAAGCTGAAGGAATACAAAAACCTTCACTGAAAACTTGTTTATTTTTATCAGTTACTTACAGTGTGGTGTTGTATTTCTCCTCCATTTGGCACCCCCCCTGGGGCCTACCGTTTTGGGGTTTTTGTTTCTTTTCTTGAGATAACTTACTGACTTGTTGCATGCACATTGCTCATTTAAGTGCATTGTCTGCTTCAGCGTTTATACGCTGGGGGTGCTGTTATGAACCTTCTTGACCAAAGTTTGCTAGATTGGATAGGAAACAAACAATTGAAGTATATGTACAATTATGTTAAATATGATGTAATAGAAGCAACTCGGCCAAAATTCCACTGTTCACATTTATAGCTTTGCATCATCACTTAAGTTTTTTATTATTAATCTTACATTAATTGAGAAAGGACTGACCATTTTTAAGATATATAATTTCATGTTATACCTGCTTCTCTTAAGAATCTGAGCAATTGACTTGGCCTATAATTTAAAGGGCTGTTAGCTGCATTCTGGGAATTTTGGCAGGTTCGGACTCTTTGGAAACTTGCATACTGATTAAAGAGTGTAGAAAAAATGTACCAGAGACTTGTAGGTGAAATTAAGTTCAAAAATAAAGAACAAAAGTCTCTGCACCTTAGAAATTTGGTTGTGTTCACAGAGATCTCAGAATTACTGTGTCTACATGGGAGAAAAAATTACTTGTCCTTTTAATTGAATTAGATTACGTCACTTCAAAGTAGCATCTCTATATACTTTGGATTTACTTTCTGGAAAATTACATTTTCAATGTGCTTAAGTACTTTTCTCGCAGGTGCTTGCTGACAATATTGATTTACCCTGTCGAATTGCAAAAGGATGCAGCTACTGTAACAGAGATGATTCTTCTTCATGCCTTGTTCGGTTTGGGGTCGACAGGTATAGCAAGAAACTTACAGAGACAATTACTGCATCTCCCCCCCCCCCCACCCCCACACACACACACACACTCTCTCTCTCTCTCTCTCTCTCTCCTTTTTAAGTGTGTGTGCATAAATGTGTATGAAAACTTTTATGGCATCAAATATAAAGGCCCATACAAGGTTAAAAGGACATATATACTTTAAAAAAATCTGAACACCATAAAGAAGAAAAAGCTATATACACATAGAACTATTGGTTCTAATTCATACTTTTGAGGCAACCCACAGTTAAGGGAATACACATAAGAAACCTACTCGTGTTTTGTTCTTGTACCTCATTTTACTTGGTTATCAATTAAAAAATCTGAAAATAAGGTCCCAACCAAGTCCACGCACCTATCTTCTTTATGTCATTTGATTCACGCTAGCACATATGGTTGGCAGAGGAATATGTCCCTACATGTGGAGAGGACTATGCTTTCTGTACATATTTGTCTTTGGGGGGACTTCTCTCTCTCTCCCTCCCTCTTCTTCTTCTTCCTCCTTTTTTTCCATTTTCTTTTTGGGCTCTCCGTGGGCTCTTGATTTTGTCTAAAATCGTTTAATATTTGACAGAGTGGATATTTGACAAATTACAGTTTTTCTACAATTAATTGAATACCGGCATGTGGTGTGTATTGTCACAGGGAGTATCTGGTTGATTTGGTTGGGAATCCAGGTTGCTTATGTGAGCCAAATTCATTGTTAAATGGTCCATCTTCCATCACAATTATTTCACCATTGCGCTTACCCCGGTTCAGACCAGTTGAACCTACAGTTGATTTCAGGTCACTGGCTAAACAGTATTTCTCCGACTGTCAGTCACTTAATCTTGTATTTGATGATTCTTCAGCAGGTGATCACTTTTATCTTTAATATTCATCTTTAACTTGTCAGTTCCATTTTTTCTATTGGCTTTCTAGGAATACAAATCTTGATAGATTTTTTTAGCTAGTCACAAATCTATCCTCATTTTGACTTTAGTTAGTTTTATTATGATATTTAGTTTATAGCAAGGTAGAAGACTTGCACAGTTAGTGTTTTCCTCTTTCGTGGTATTGCTTTCCTAGTAGTTTGTTTGCTCTGTGATGTCATTAGGTGCATGCTATTATTGGTTCTCTACCATGCTGTTGACCTGTGAGCTCCAGTGTCATTAATTTTTTTTATTAGTAAAAAAAAGGCAAAAAAATGTGCTTGCTGAAATTGGCGATTCTTCTATATTGTTTTTATCATCTTCTTGTTTTATAATGCCTAAAGATTGTTAGAGCCAAAATTTTAACTTTGATTTCTCTCCTTTCTCAAGTTCTTTTGTTCGCACTTATTTTTTGTACTAGTTCCTTGATAATTTGTATTTTTCTTGAAACAAATGATTATAGTTATAGTTATCTTAATCAACTTCTCTATTCTCGTGGTCTTGTTCTTCTTTTGGGGTCCAATTGCTTATGCTGCAATTTCCATCATTCTTTTACATTGGAATTTGGAACAACTTATCATCCATCCTATACATTATTGTTTCATATTGAGTAACATAAATGCACAAAACTTTCTGTGTTCTTTGGCACTGGATTGCTGCAGGGGCTATTGTTGTTGTAGATGAGGGTGACTCCACATATCATAAGCTACCAGATAGAAGTTTGAATGACAGAGGTAGCTGGATGGTTAATTTGAGCAATCAGGATGAAGTTTCCTGCTTACCTATGCCACCACAGAATGCTCGGGTAAAGGGACGCAACAAAGAATCTCAGCTTTCTAGGGTACATAATCCTTATAATGCAATGGGTTCATCAAGTATGGCCTTAGAGCCCATTCATATGCAGCTTGTTCCCGCACTTGGTCATAGAGATGGTCGACCACCTAGGGCTCTATCAGAAGCAAGGGATACAGTTGAGGATATGAGGTTTGTTGAAGATGGTTCAATAGTTCCAACAAATACAAGTAGAGAACTGAGACTTGAAGTAGATGATCTTGACATTCCCTGGAACGACCTTGTTCTGAAAGAGAGAATTGGAGCTGGTAATTGTTGTATGATGATTTTGATAATTGCAACATGACCTCCGGTCTGAGGAGTGAGGACTAGGTTCTCCAATCCTTACCTTGGGAGGCTGTACTCATCAAACTGCTTTCATGTTTTTTCAGGTTCTTTTGGCACTGTTCATCGGGCTGATTGGAATGGCTGTGTAAGATACTTTCTACTTTTAACTTCACAATTGAATCTTTCTCGTTTCTGCATAGAGATCCAGATTTGTAGCTTACATGCAGTTGAAGTTCACTGTTCTTGCTACTTGGCTTATGTTGACATATTGTGGAGTTTTCACCTGCTCCCTGCATTGCTTCTCCTTTTGAAGTTTATTATTCTTATTTTTTTTCATCATACTGACAATGAATTAGTAAATTCTAGGATGTTTTCAGTTGTATTATTTCATTTAGGCTGTATTTACTGGGGGTCTGTCTTTCAGGACGTGGCTGTGAAGGTTCTCATGGAACAGGACTTCCATGGAGAAAGATATCATGAGTTTTTACGTGAGGTGATGAATTGACCATAAATTTCATTAGAGTTTCCTCTTTTTTTCTCCCTTCAATTTTACTTTAAATGTAACCTGAGTATTTGATCCGGAATATTCTGCTTTCCTGTGTTTCTAACCACAACATACTTTTTCTTTTAGGTTCAAATTATGAAACGTCTGCGGCATCCAAATATTGTGCTTTTTATGGGCGCTGTTACCAAGCCGCCACACTTGTCTATAGTTACAGAGTATTTATCAAGGTTTGTTTTCTATTTTCTATGCCTTTCAAATTCGCCCTGGTAATCCTGCCATATAATTGCATTAGTTTTCACTTCGCATACTAAAATTCTCTAGATTGTATGCCCTGATTATTACCTACATCACTTTCAATTCTCAGAGGTAGTTTATATAGACTTCTTCACAAGTCAGGTGCCAGAGAAGTTTTGGATGAGAGGCGTCGATTGTGTATGGCTTACGATGTGGTTTGTAGTTTCTCTCTCTCTCTCTCAATGATATTTCTTTATTGATAACATCTCATATTAAGGTTTGCATGGTGTTTAACAGGCAAAAGGAATGAATTATCTTCATAAAGGTAATCCTCCTATTGTTCACCGAGATTTGAAATCTCCAAATCTTTTGGTGGACAAGAAGTATACAGTAAAGGTAAGAGTAACCAAACCATTTATGGTCTCATGTTAGGTAATATAATCTAGCGAACTGAATTGCTAATCTTCTGATATTCGTGGACTACTGTTTTCATCAATTTAGGACTACTGGAAGACATCTGACTTCTGAGGTTCTGATTGCCATTGTTGAATTGAATGTCAAGTCAAAAATATATTTTAACTATCTGTTTGTATGAGTATTACAGATCTCTTGATTAGGTATTTTCCTAGTATCATTGACCTAGGCATGTTTGGATTGTAGACATATAATATTTTTCAGAGATGGTATTGATGATTGGTTTTGTGAGGAATTCTGCTCCATTTTGCGTCTGAAACAAGTGTTTCTTTACCATATTCTATGTTATTTTTTAAAACCTTACGGTGAATGCCAAAATTGTTACTCCCTCCATTCCAAAATATTAGCCCCATTCCAACTTCATTTTCCCATAATATTTGCTCCATTTGTATACCGATGGGGAATGTTTTCCAATCTTACCCCTTTTTATTATTCCAACTTTCAAAGAGATGTCTTTAATGCATTCTATGGGCGAACTAGGAAAAAATGAGTCTTCTTATTTGAATTGCATAGATTTTAGTGAATTCTTAATCTGTGTGAAAAGTGCATATGGAGCTAATATTTTGGAAGAGAGTATGGTTTTTGTCTCTGAAGTTCCGCCCTCTCTATCCATAGAAGCTCTTGGGGTGTGGGCTCCTGATGTTCAATGGATGTCATCAGGTGCGAGATAATCTTGCCGAAGGTGGTTCTACAACAACATAACTCATTAAAAGCCCCCAATAATTGGGAATATGGGCGGGGGATGGATAGGAGATAGACATAACTTTTGGCAATAAATGCACAAAGTGGTTGCTCCCAGAATACCACTGAATCAGATGAATTGGAGATTGTACTAACCTTTGACAATGAATGCACAAAGTGGCTGCTCACAGAATACCACTGAAATAGTAGTCTCTTATACCGTCACGTTTGATACGTTTGCTGAAGGTGGGTCTAAATGATTAAATTTTCCATGAGGTCTACCCGTAATTTTCCGCTTGAAGATTGGAATGTATATAGTTTTGCCATAGTAGCTGAATTCTGAGATTGCTTTTCTGCCACCTTTTGGTGGATCATGCATGATATGGCACCAATCCAATTGGATCTTTATTAAGTCATAAGCTGACATTGGGACTGTTCAGTATTCTGGGGTGTTTCTGGACATTGAACAAGGGATTTCTCTGAGACTTGAGTGTAGAATAGATATCCTCCTGGGCACTAAGTTTTTCCTGTCAAATAACTGGTTGCTGCTGACAACGTAGGTTGGTATATGATTCTTTGCTATGCTATATTCCACCTTTCATAATTGGTTATGACCGTTATGTTATATATACTCTGCTTTTATTGAGACCAATTTTCCTCCGTATAGGAGTATTATTTAGTTTAGTGCTCATTGATATCTGCAGTTTACTTTACTATTAAATTCGCTTTTTAGAAAGAAAATATGTGAATGCTGTGTTTATCTGTAGTTGTCATTGGATTTTTTGTTTCACAATATCATTGATATTCTATTTCGCTTTCAGGAATGAATCAAATCTCTTTTCCTTCTAATGTGTTTACCAGGTCTGTGATTTTGGCCTCTCCCGTTTAAAAGCAAATACATTCCTGTCCTCGAAATCAGCAGCTGGAACTGTAAGTCCCATTGATGTTCCGTTATCATTAACAATGCATCTTTACTAGACAAGGTTGACTTTGACTTGCTTTGTTTTCTAGCCCGAGTGGATGGCTCCAGAAGTTCTCCGTGATGAACCATCAAATGAAAAATCAGATGTCTATAGCTTTGGTGTAATTTTGTGGGAGCTAGCTACTCTACAACAACCCTGGGGTAGTCTGAATCCGGCGCAGGTTTGTTCTCAATCTCTTTCAGTACTAGGGATGGTATAAGTTGCAAATCTGAGCCTACATTAAGCACTTGATTGTTCCCTTTATGCTTGCATGAAATTTAACTTGCAAACTTTTAGGAATAGATATTTAGATATTGCAATCAAAATTCATACCCTATTATTTGATTGAGTTCATTGAACTGCTGGAAAGTGTTGAATCATAACGACTTACCTCAACCTTGACTCCGTCTCCCGGCAGTATCCGTATAAAACTCCGTCGGATCTTTCCTGAAACATAACCTAGAATTAGATCTTCATTAGCTAAACGAACCCGGAACATACCATTGGGAAGCGATTCGGTAAATAAACACTCATGAATCCATTTTTGTTCTGTCATTCCAGGTAAAGCCCCCTTGAAGTATCAACTAATGAAGGAGGAACAATATTAGACATCTCGCTCTTTTTCTTTTTTTTTTTACAATTACAAATAGTCAGTTTAGATAACCAGTCAGTAAAAATCAAAAGACAAAAGAAAAAGACTGCTGGACATGGATGGGATTTGTTTGCAAGGTTCATTTTATGCGATAAAATATCCTATGATTTGATTCATAGTTTCAATTGTCCAATCATATTTTGGGCCAGTTTAGGTTCTTGTAGATAGTGCCCATGTCTTAAATAACCCATGCAGGGTCAATAACCCCAGTTTTTCTGTTTATCAGGTGGTAGCAGCTGTTGGTTTCAAGCAGAAAAGGCTTGAAATACCAAGGGATCTGGATCCTCGAATAGCTACATTAATTGAAAGCTGTTGGGCTAAGTGAGCCTAATTCTTTGGTTTCCTGAAATCAAAATTCATACCTATTCTTGGATTTATAGTTCATTTTATTGACAATACTTTGGGTAATTTGCAGTGAGCCAGGGAAGAGACCCTCCTTTACCAGTATAATGGAATCACTAAGACCCTTAATTAAATATTCCGCCACTCCTCAATCTGGTCATGCAGACCTGCCTTTGCTCGCATGACTAGTTTGGAACACCTATGAAGTTCTGTTGTGCTCAGGGGTGTTCTTTGTTGGACTAATGTCTGCCGGGAGTGTTGTTCGAGTAATCAGGTGTGTTTCTTATTCATAAATTTGATGCCAAAGAAGGTTTGTTTGCCCCTTAGGACAACATCTCTTGCCCGAGAAGTTATTCAAGTTTTCACTTCTCGTATGGAGATCCTCAAAACTGAATTGTGCATTACTCTTCTGGAATTTTTCTGCAGGTTTGTCCCTGTACATATTAATTGTTCAAAAATACCAATTTTTCGCCAAGCCAAGAGATGCAGCTGCTTTAGAAGGAGATTATTATCTGTTGGTGCTTCATTCAAATATTGTTTAGCCAAGCAATGTTGTCAGTATCAAATGTGGAAATTCCTGCTTCATTATTTTGCATCTAAGTTATTGTAATTGAAAAATAGGTGTACAAATTTGCAGAACAACTTGGAATTGAAGCGCAAGCGCATGGTTTATGGAAATTAAACCTTGTCTCAGGACAATTAAAGGGAGAAAAAGAGATTGAAATACTACTATAGTAAACCTCGAGTTCAGTAATACTGTCTCGAATACTAACTGTACAATGCGTTGAGTCGTGTTTTCCTAGTAATTTTCATCCTCACCAGCATAAAAGTGCATAAATGGCCCTCTTCATCTTCAGCTGTTAGCCTGATACTGCCGGCACAAAGTGCTAAAATACTACTCTCTCCATTCCTAAATAAGGCTGTCAGAGCAAGTAGAGAAATTAAGTCAGGAAAAATTAAAATATTACTTTCTTAAATAAAATTAGTGGCATACATATTTTATTTAAGATAATAATAATAATAATATTTTGATTAATAAAATACTTTATATTTTGTTTCCTTAATTTTTGCTACGTGTAAAACATCTGTACAGTAATACTTTCGGGACCGGATAAACATATTATTATATGGAGGTTATTCTTAAATAGAGACTTACATATAAAAAAATATAATTTTAAAAAATAACAAATATACATTATACGACACTTGAAAATTTGTCCCTTCACATTTTATGGGAATTTCGCTTACAGGTTTCATGAGCTCGTCGAAAGAGGTTTGATTCCAGAATCTAATATAAAATGGGTTGTGGACTGTTATTTGTTCATTATAAGTTTCCTTGATCTACTCTCCCATGTCCCTTAATTATTCTTTGTTAATTTAGCTCTATGCACATACCTATTTATTTGTGGGGAATTATATATAGCCTGTGTTTATTTCTCTACTAGGTTACAACCCCGCACAATGCGAGGATTATTTTAAAAATAATATACCATTGATTTTGCTAAACAAATTAATCATAATGAATATTTTATTTTTTATTTTGGAAAAATTTACATTTAAATCATTGCATTTTTACATTTACAGTGTCTTTTAAAAGTAAAAATAACCAAAACAAGATAAATTTTGTTACCGGAGGTGACAATTTGATTTTTTGGCCACCTTGCAAAGAGGAAAAAATATATATTTACATAGAACCGTTAGAGAACCAAATCTCCTTAACCCCCATATATAATTTGATTATGCAATATCCTCCATCTATCATTTGATTGTATTCTATGTAAGACTATGGTAAATTATTTTGTTTTTTTTAACTGTAATGACAATGGATGAGAATTTATGCATGATGCTTGAAAGATTGTTTGTTGGTGCGTGGGGGAAATTGCTTAGATGTTGCCGTAAATACTCAATCTATAAATAAGAATAAAAAAAATACATACCTCTGCGGCTTTGATCGTACTTTATTCATGGATTGTTGCTCGAAAAGAAAGGATTCGACACCGACGACTCCTCCCCTCCCTACTTGTTATTGGATTGTCGTTCTACACACACATTTTCTCAATTTTTTCTTCTTCTGTAAACAAAAAATAATGAAAATAAAATAAAAAATCAGACTATATACTTTAACTTTTGTTTTGCAAACAATCTTTTTCTTGGAGGCTCCCATTTTTTCTGTAAACATAAAATTCATAGGATTTGAGCTTTGAGGAAGGAAGATAGAAATAACTATAACTCTTTTATCTTTCTTCTTGCAAATTTTTTTAATTTTTCTCTATCAGTTTTATCATAACTCGTGAATTGTGAAGATTTTAGAATTGAGTGATTTTTATAATGGAATTGTGTTGCTCATTCATATTCATTTGTTTTGTTTTGTTTTTGTTGGAAAACTCTTCACATTCTCTATTTAGACTTTTTCAGTTTTATATATGATAATTGAAGAGTCTTAAAATTCATTAATTAAAGAAAAACTAATGAACTTCTTCATTAAAAAAAAGAAAACCATTAAACTTCTTCATTAAAAAAAATCATTTAACTTTTCATTAAAAAAATTCAGCAAAAAAAAAAAAACTTTTCATTAAAAAAATTATTGAATCTTTTGTTTTCTACATGAATATCTCAAAGCATTTAGATGTATTATAACTATCTACTTTATGAAATACATTTAATTGCCATGTATATGAAATTGTAAGAGTTTCTTAAATTCAATTCATTTATATTACATATTTTTTTCAATCTATAATTATACATAAAATTTATAGTATAATTTATGAGCCAAACTATTCATCTTCTAACATTGACATTGATCTACTTTATTGAATACATTTAATTGCCATGAATAGAGAATTGTAAGAGTTTCTTAAATTCAATTCATTTATGTTACATATTTTTTTTTATAATCTATAAATATGTAACTTTAGAATGAAGATGAAGATTATAGCTAAATTATTTATCTTCATAGTAACTTTAGTATGAAAAAGAAATTATAACTCATGAAACACTTTTTTTTAGAAGAAAATTAATGACAAAGTTGCCACATGTCAGATTATGAAGCTTCTACCTCAACTTGGCCTAATTTTATATATTATAGATTTATACTATTATGAAATGTTTTATTTTGCAATTTGCAAATGAATTAATTTCATCCCTTAAAACATTTTAATATTTTATGTTTTTCTTGAATGATATATTCAACATGTTGGTTTATTTATTTCTAATCATTTAGCCAAAAAAAAAAAAAAAGATTAGAAATAAATAAACCAACATGTTGAATATATCATTCAAGAAAAACATAAAATATTAAAATGTTTTAAGGGATGAAATTAATTCATTTGCAAATTGCAAAATAAAACATTTGATAATAGTATAAGCAACTCGAAACTTGACCCAGCCCAATTTTTATAATGCCTAACCCAAGCCCATATTTCCCATTATCCCACCGCGCGGCCCTCCATCGTCGTCCACCTTTAGTTCATATTCCCTTCCCGAATTCAGGCCAAAACTTTCCTATATATATAGGAAAAATGATTTGGCTAGAGTAGCCTAGCAGGTCCATATATATACACATATACAAACCCTGCCTCTCCGTCATTCTTAAGCTCAAGCTCCAAAGCTTCCAAAGGATTGATTCGATTTCTGCTCTTCAGGATTGTAATTAGGAACTCTAATAATTTTGTTATTGTATTTTAATTTTTTGCGTTTTTTTTTTATTTATTTTGGTTCGACTTGTTCGGCTGGGATTTACACTATGTAACTTAGATTGATGATAATTAGGGTTAGGGTTTTCTTTTTTGTTTCTGTTTGATTTTTAAATTGATGGAGATGGAGAGTTCACGTAGACCTTTTGATAGATCTCGAGAACCTGGATTGAAGAAACCTAGGCTTTCCAACGTCCCAATCGGACTGGATCGCAGCGGCCGTAGCAGCAGTTTTATTCAGCGACCTACGAATTCTAGCTCAATAGGTTCGAGATTCCGGACAGGAGGAGAAATAGGGGGCGATTCGGAGAGTAGCAACAACAACTCAGTAATGCGAGGAGGAGCTTATCCACAAACACAACAACAGCATCAGGAAATTGTGAATCAGTACAAGTCAGCTTTAGCTGAGCTCACTTTCAATTCGAAGCCAATTATTACCAACTTGACAATCATTGCTGGCGAATATCTCCATGCTGCTAAGGCAATTGCCGCTACTGTTTGTGGCAATATCCTTGAGGTGAATCAAGTTTTGAAACTAATGAATAGTGCTAAGTATGCTTAATACAACACTATAGTTACTTGAATTGTATAGAGAAATTTGATTGAGGAAAAAGTTTGCATTTTTTTTTAAAGATGATTAGGGTAGAATTAGTCAATCTTCTTGTTCTAATTTGAGTTTTAGTGAAATTTTAAGAAGAAGAGGTAAAGGTTAATTGTCAAATTGATGTGGGGTTAATGGAGCAATTGTGATTCAAGGTAAATTACCTTTTCTCTTTTTTTTTTTTTGGTTAAAGATTTTTGCTATGAGATTTTTTCCAGCTGTCCAGCTCTGGTTATAAAGAGTTTATCTTTTTCTTTCAACAAGTTTTTGTCTCTTGGTTTGCAATAGTCCTAAGTATGTCGAAGGGTCTTTCCAGTACAACGCCAATGCATCACCTATCTTCTGCCCCATATTGATTTGTTAGTAAATGCGATGTGGAACAGTAAATGCAGAATGAATTAGTTTTGATTTGTTATGAATGAATTCTGAATGCGCTTGGAATGAATTCTAATGTGCATCTCCTCTCTTGATGGCCTGATTTGCATCCTGCTCAGCTCCAGTTTTCATATGTATGGATAGCTATTTGTTTATTATTTTTTCCCTGACGTCACCTGGAAAAAAGAAAAAAGGCTACCTCTTATGCTTGGACAACAAATTTGCGTCGTGTGCAAGTGAAGAAACTCTTCATCTCAGTGCAAATATCTGATGGCAAGCTTTCCCTGCAGTTATATGTTATATAAACTGACATAGAACTGAAGCAATCATACAGCCTTCACATTCTCAATCAGAAATAGAAAGCGTACAATCCGTAATTTCTTGGTTACGATATGTTTGGAATGAGACTCATTTTTCCAGTTGTGTTCTTGATGCTCATGATGAAATAGTCTCGGGCTTGTTTGTTTATGTGCTGTGCAAAATGAGATGTTCTTTCTCCTGAATGTTGGGGGAGGGAGATACAGAGCTATTTGATATCATTTGCCTCATCTTTTAAAGCTTCTGAATATAAGCTTACTGTTATTAATTAATTCTTATGGGTACGTTTTGGCTTGGATTTGTGAGTGCTACTTGACAGATCAGTTTATCACTAGCGGGGGATGTTCCATAAAATTCAGTTCAAGACCCAGAAATGTCATTGGCATTATCAGTAGCATATCTGGGTTGAAGTTCACTTTTCTGTTTAATATTTATTATTAATGCCGAAAAATTATGTAAATCTAGCTTATTTTTTTCATGCTTTCTTAATTTCAAATTTATACTACCATTAGTTTAGATAGCAATTTTGTTTGGGATCCTAATCTCCATATTGCTTGTCTGAGTCTCTTCTCTTTTGAACTCAAAATGTGTGAATGATAGAATCGGTATTTTTAACACTTCAAAGCAATTTACTTCTCGTCGTCAATTATTTCTACCTGCTGCTCTTGTTTTCTTGTGAAAATCTGATGCACAGTCTCACACGTGGGAAATTTCAGGTTCCTAGAGATCAGAAGTTGCCATCTCTTTATCTCTTGGACAGTATTGTGAAGAATATTGGAAGGGATTACATTAAATACTTTGCTGTCAGGCTACCTGAGGTCAGATTCTAATGCCATCTACAACCCCTCCTTTTCAGTATTTTCACCATTAGGGTATTTTATCTGTCGTATCGCCTACCACTTTACAACTATGTAAAACACATTTTCACACTCTTGGAGAAGTCCTAATGATGGTGAGATATGAGGATAAACCTTGTATATCTGCCTGTAATTTATGCCGACACTGATAAGAAATTGCTGATAAATATTTGCTTTAATGTTTTTCACTGGGAAAAAAGCAATATTTTCTGCGTATTTACTTTAGAAGTCTTGTCATTGCTTCGATATTGCTTCTGACTCATCCTCTGTAGTCACTGTAGCCACTGTTTCGGACGCAAATACAGAAAAGGATTTATTATTTTTTAAGAGATTGCTTCTATATTCTAATACATTTCTAGTTCACTTTTTAGGTTTTCTGCAAGGTGTATAATCAGGCTGACCCTTCAATACATCCTGGCATGAGGCATCTTTTTGGAACCTGGAAAGAAGTGTTCCCCCTTCAGACACTACAAGCCATTGAGAAAGAACTTGGTTTTGTGTCTGCTGCTAATGGTTCGTCTTCTGGAACAACATCTCGATCTGATGCATCTGTGTCCCGTCCTGCACATAGCATTCATGTGAATCCCAAATACTTGGAGGCAAGACGTCTCCAGCAGTCTACGAGGGTAAGGGACTCCAAGTTACAGTTTTTTCTTTTCTTTTATACATATTTATTCCCTATTAAACTGATTTTAGCAGGTAGCTAACTTTTAGGATGTTTCTTCTCATCCTTTGTATTTCGTTTTCTTTTCCATTCACCTCACCCTCTGAAATGAATTGATTATCTGTATTCCTCACCTTAATTGCCTCACATTTTAAGGCAAAAATGTCTCAGGGTGCAGCTCTGTTTTGAAGATTATATAAGCAGGATGAATTTTATATTCTCAAGTTGACTACTCGTCTACATTAAGATTAGAGTCTCTTGGATCCATGTTTCATATTCTTACAGTTTTCTCATATGAAGTTCCTTGTGGACATGACTCTTAACGGCACTGACACAGTTTCTCATGGTGAAGGCTAAAGGTGCTGCCAGCGATATTAGTGGAAGCTTGGTAAACTCGCCCAACCATTTGGAGAGACTTGAAAGAACTCCTAGCATTAGTTCTGGAGGAGCATGGGTTGATCCTTCAGTTAAGGTGAATTGTCGAACTGGACTACCAATCTTTGGCTACATATAATGAGCTGTAATTTTATATACTTCTCAATTTGCAGAGTATTCAGCGTCCTCGTGAACACCTGAGTGATTCTGTTCATGGAAAAAAGGTTACTGCGGCATATGGAGATTCCGAGTATGATTCAGATGTCACAACTCGATCAGGCTTGGCAATAGGAAGAGTTGGTGACAAGTTTAAGCAGGATAAGCCATGGTTTGACTCTGAAAATGTCACGGGGAGAGTATCTAACCAAAAGAATGGCATTGTTGTCAAGCATGGATTGCAAAGTTATCCAGCTCTTAGGCCTTCACATCCTGCTACAAGTATAAAACCCACTAATAACTTTAATAGTAACATTGGGGTGACTGAGAGCTGGAAGAACTCAGAGGAAGAAGAGTATATGTGGGAGGATATAAACTCAAGGCCTGCAGATCACGGCACAGCAAATATCTCAGGGAGAGATCATTGGACGCCTGATGATTCTGAAAGAACGGTAATTCCCAAGTAGTGAACAGATTTCCCTTAAAAGAACCTTATTGTTTGAAGTAACCTCTGTTTTTAATCCTCAGTAGTTACGAAATGTGACTGCAAATTGAATATACACAATCCAGTGATGGTATCGTTTTAAAACTAATTTGCATTTACACTCTTGCAGAGTGAAGCTTCAGCTGATTCTCTATCTACAGAAATGAAAAGCCAAGCAACTTTTGGTAGTCAACTATTATCATCATCATGGTCAAAGGAGACGGGCCTTCCGGAAGGAATTAGGCATCCATTATTTGCTAGAAATGTCTCTGGTTATTCTGAAAGTTATCCAACTTCTCTAAGTACTGGTAGTGCTGTTGGCAGGCTATCTTTCCAATCAAAGATGGGACCTGAAAATATTGGAACCCCAGGGTATGGATTATCAACAAATGCAACACTGGGGTCTGGGGGTGCCACAGGGCAACTGCGACATGCACTTGGAGGTGCATCGCCACCTGCACAGTTACCCATGCACCAGCGTCCTTGCTCACCTTCTTTCACATTGCATACTACTAATCAAGTACCTCAGCATCTACCCGAGCTAGACAAAACAAAAGTTAGAAGTCGGGCTGATCCAAGAATTTCTCACTTTTCAGAATCGCTGAATGACGATCCAGGGACGAAGTTTAATCAAGATTTATTGCAATTGCCATCTCGGAGTTCCAAGCTGGCTAATCCGAGACCGCACTCTCCGGATATCCAGAATCCTTCTTCTGTGATACCTTTGCAGCTTGGAGGTCCTGTTTCCTTCACTCAGCAGAGAGAGCCGGAGCCCTTGGTTTCTGAACTGTCTCGTCACCTCCAGAAACCGTTGTTGCTGCAAACACGTGGCTCATCTGTGGGAACAAAACCAACAATTCCTGATGATGCAAATCCTCTTTCCATGCTATCTTCAGGTCAATCAGGCACCAGGAGTTTGCTGGCTGCTGTTATGAATAGTGGAATTCTTGGTGGTACTCCGGTTACTGGTAGCTTACCTCAGTTAAGTTCTCAGGAATCTATACCAGTAACATCAAAAGCAAGTAAGCAGCCTCTGCTACCTAGTGGTCCTCCTTCAACACAATTTTCAGCAGCAGGGTTGAGCACTACAACTTCTCTTTCAGGTCAGCCATCTCATAAAAGCACATCAGGTAGTGCAAACCTGTCCCAGCGAAATGTAGAACGACCACCATTGCCCCCTGCTCCATTGCCGTCCTCAAGTGCTTCAACTCCCGTCTCTAGTCTTTTGAGTACACTAGTTGCAAAGGGACTAATATCTGCATCGAAGACAGAGCCACCCACTACCATTACAGACAAGGCGCCTGCTCAACCAGTTAACCAGAATACCAAAATTGCAAATAGTAGTTCAATTCAAGTTTCCCCTGCTTCAGTTTCCGTACCACTTTCTTCCTTGAATAAAGCAAGTGAGGTGCCTCCTGCCAAATCTGTGTCCAAATCTCCTACTTTGCCTCAGCCCGTTGGGGCTGACATAAAAAATCAGATTGGCTTTGATTTTAAGCCAGATGTACTCCGAGTGTCGCATCCACTGGTTATCAAGGAACTTCTTGATGATCTTCCACATAAATGTAGCATATGTGGCCTTCGGCTCAAAATTCAAGATAGACTTGCTAGACACTTGGAATGGCATGATTCAAGAAACCAAAATACGAACAATTTGAATAAAGCATCAAGAGAATGGTATGCCCATTCAAATGATTGGATAGCAGGGGACGGTGGATCCCTTTCCAGTGATATAGCATCATCAGAAGACACCTCAGCAGGTCCTAGCAAGCAACTGGAGTGTGATGAGCCGATGGTTCCTGCAGATGAAAGTCAATGTTTGTGTATTTTGTGTGGCGAGTTATTTGACGACTTTTATGATCAAGAAACAGACCAGTGGATGTTTAGAGGGACTGTTTATACCCCCGTACCATGTTCTGATGTAGAACCCATTGGAAGTGATGCTGTTGCTCAGGGTTCAATAGTCCATGCAACCTGTATTGCAACAAGCTAGGCAGTGCATTTGGGGCTTGCCGTGGATGTTTAACAACTAGTAAGTTTCCTGACAAATACCAAAGATATGAAATGGCTTGGGGCCGAATAGTTTGCCAAGAATGTATTTGTTGCCAATACTTGTTCTGCCTTGCTTCATTTTAAAAAATTTAGCCTTTTGTTCTATCCTTTGCAAGGGGAAGTATCTCTGAGGTTTCAAGGTGGAAGTTGGGGTGGGTAAAAAATTTGTTGGTGTGAGGTCAGCAGTAAATAGACTGTCCTCGGCTTTGCTGTATAAGCTGTGTAACTCTCAGATCCCTCTTGGCTGCAAGTGTTAAGCTTGTTCAAAAGCTGCTTCCTTCTCGGTCTTCTGGAGGTTTCTGTGCTTTTCTTTTAATTCATCATTTCACAGGTAAAGGAATATATATATATATATATATATATATATATATATATATATATATATATATATATATATATATATATATATATATATATATAGTGGCTCATAGTTCTCTTTGAATTCCCTTTTTGATTTGATTGAGTTGGTCTCTTTTGCCTTTCTTTTTAACTTTTATTTACGCAATGAACTATTGCCTCAGTACCTATTTCGACCATAACAATGAAAGATGATCCAAGCTGCATGGCTCTGTTTAAGTCTAAATCTCGAAATCTTCCAAGACACTGTATTGAGCAGCAACATATGATTTTGCCTTGATCTAAGTTTATTATCTTATGTTTTTGTTACATCTTTATGCATTCGGGAGGAATTCGATTAACTCTTGCACTTTGAATGATCTGTTTTAGGCTTTTATTGTAATGTCATTGCTATCTAACTACTCGACTTTTGTTTTTTGTTCTTCATCTACTTCATGTAATGGGAGACTTGGATTATCATTTTGCTACAGCATTTTGTTGATACTATAGTGCATTTTGCTTATATTAGTATATATTGCCGAACGGATCTGAATTTCCTAGATCATTCTTAAGTCCCCTTTCTCTTTCGGTATGAACACGTTTTGTACAAACGTTTTCTGGATGAGAGAATTGTCGAATTGTGATGAGAGAATCAATTGTACCTTGCCTAACCACCTTCTTACTTGCTTCCTATTAAAATATTTTTTTTTTGAGAACAAATATTTAATTTATTATTAATTGCGAGAGAGGCTGTTGAATTTGACATGAAGTACTCTAACATTATTTGTGATTGCATATTGCTAGTTTCTCAATTCCAAACATGCATCATTCAGCACGCATTTCGAGAGACCAAAGTGGCTGATTGTTTAGCAAAAAAAAATGGAAGTTTCTTGCCTTCCAATGACAACCAAATTTTTCGGAGCACACCAGATTTTGCAAAATCCCATTGGCTTCATGACAAGGCAGGAAATGTTTTACCTAGAATAGCGAATATTAATATTTTGTATCAGTATGTAGTCTTTTGTATTAGTATGTAATTTTCCTTTCTGTCTTAGTTTTTTTTCCCTTCTAAATTTTTTATCTTGGTAGGCTACTAAATTTATAAGTTATATCCAAATCCATGAGTGCAGTACACGTTGGAAAGAGAATTGATATAAGTTCAATTCTTTTTCCTACGTGTATTATATTGATTGACTTGGATGTAAGTTTTAAACTTAGTAGCTATCAAAATAAAACTACTATTTCCTTTCAAACTCTTGTTGTATCTTCCTCTGTAAACTCTTATCTTTCAGTTTAATCTATCATAATTTACCCCCAAAAAAAAACTTATGGCGTTGATTTTTCATATTTCATTTTCTTCAGGTTATAGATTTAAAAAAAAAGAAGAAAAAACCTGACACAACTGGTATATAATAATATAATATAAGATGAGACACAAAATAAGATAGATGATTTGAATAAAAAAAACACTCGAGACAAAGGGTGTGCTTGAATTGGATCTGCTTTAGGTTTGGTCTGGTTTGAGATTTAAATTCAGACCTAAATCAGTTTTGGATTGAGTTTGAGAATGAAATTTGAAGTGTTAAATCATCCCCAAATCAAATTTCAGACTCAATCCAAAGCTGATTTGAGTCTCAAACCAGACCAAACAAAACCCAATCCAAGCACACCCAAATTGAGTGGAATAGTACTACATATGATTTCATCACATCATTCAGAACAGTTTCCTAAGGATGACCCTCCTTGGGCTTGTGATGCTGGGTGTAGATATAGTCCAGGTGCGCCTCAGCAACCATCCTTCTCTTCACACAAGCTTCATCTTTTTCATCACATAACTCTGAACCCATAAGCTGCAGAGGAATAATTACCAGTTAAAAGTATATTTTAGGAACACGTAGCAAAGGTGTTTGATAAAATGTCTGAAAGAAAATAAAATTATTATTCTCTTCAATCCTTAATATAAGTCATTTATGACGTGTAGTAAAAATGAAAAAAAATAAGAAAATAAGATACTTTGTTAGTCAAAATATCGATATTACTCTTTTAAATAAGAAGTGTATACCACTAATTACCCCCATTTGTCAGTCACCTAGTGACGAGGGATGCCCGTGGAGCTTTATTTGGTAGGACTATTTCAGATATCTCTATCCATATCCATCCTTTTGTTAGCCATTTAGTGGCAGGATTTGGACAAGAGGTATTACTAGATAGACCTAATTGTAACAACTTTGTCCCCTACCCTACGGGCTAGGGAGTCTATTATTTATATATTTTCGCTTTTCTACCAAAAAAAAAAAGTGTATACCACTAATTCTATTTAAAAGGATAATATTGATATTTTGACTAACAATCTAACTTATTTACTTGTTTTTTGCTTCCTCAATTTTCGTTACATATCCTAAACAACTCGAATTAAGAAATGAAGGTAGTACCATTTCTTACCGTGGCCATGTCGTCTTTTTGTATCTTTACTACTGAATCTGCACAGAATATGAACGTAATGATCCAATTTATTAGCTAGATAGCCTCAAAATTCTAAGTTTATTTAAAGAATGAATAAAACACTTATTTAGTATCCTGTTGAATCAATCTGAATCTTCGAATAGTTATTCAGTAACAACTAGACACAATTATATTTCTGAACACCTATCTCAGACATATTTAAACAACCTCAATGGTTCAGATTTAGATTGATTCAACACAATACTGATAGAATGACTGTCAGTATTGAAATCAAAATGCTTATTTTTTAGTCAGATTTACCTTCTTCATAGGATGTTGATAGCAGACGAGCGGAAATTGAGTGGGAAAGTAACAGAGAAATGCAAAGGGAGAAAAGGAAAATACAAGAAAGTCCTTTCATTGCTTCTTTTTCTAGTTACTAATTCTCATGCAAGAGAAAGAGAAAAAAAATTGTGGATTTGATGGTGGGTAGTGAAGAAGTTGTGGTATATATATATATATATATATATATATATATATATATATATATATAGGAAGGAAGAGAAGGGAACTAGAAGTCTATAAGTTAAAAAGCAGTTAGGAAGTTAGAGAGAGATCTCATCACAAAGAAAATAGAGTATGGGGTGATCTGTTTATGTTTGGGGATTTTGATCATGTGATGATGTGAGATCAGTGGAGGACCATTTCTCATTTCTCCATTACCCACGTCCACAGGACTTCACTCTCCAGTTCGATAAAAAATTTGGAAGATATAAATTAAGAAAACACAAAAAGTCACCCCACATTAGAGGGTTGAAACTTTCACACTGTGACTGCCAAGATTAGATATTGCGTCATTTTGCACAATCTACCATCCCGAAACCAATTAGGCTGCCTTTGCGGGCCCATTTCTCATTTTTCATCATATTTAGAAAATGTTCAAGTGTATTCGGTAATACTTCAGTGAGTAAACTTGTTAATATCAGTACTATTATTGCGGTAGTTTTATTTTTACTTATAAGTGTAAATCGATTCGTGTTAAGCATTGAAATAAATTGAGTTGTTAATATATATATATATATATATATACAACTCTTAATACGTCCTCTAATTCACGTCCAACGATTTAATTTTTTCATTTTAGCCTTAGAAATGGAACCGTGAGACTTGCAACGACACAATATTGTGACAAATATGATCGAATTAGGGGGTAGACATGCCTCAATTCGATACTTTTTTTAGCCCATGCTGAAGAAGAGTACTAATTTATAGTTTTGGACTGATCCACAAGTCGTGCTTGGCCGACTTCCAATTATAGCATGCCAAAGTCTCTACTATATCATTTGGATGTGAATTTGGAATTTCTTTTTCTTTTTGGCCAGAGAAAATTGGAGACATTCTTAATCCCCATTTCTTGATACCTTTTCTTGTAGGTATTAGTTTAGAAATACAAAAAAATTCACAATTTTCAACATTAAAAAACACAGTCAAGAAATGCCTAATTATTAATAACGAGTGGCAAATTTAGAATTTATAAGCTGGAAGCGAATTTTGTAAAAAAGATTGGGAAAGGGGTGCAATACAATACTAATAAGAGAATTTAACAAAAAATAAATTTTATGTAAAAATAATTCCGGGGTTCAGATTTAGATGTTTTTTTAGAAGGATTTAAATTATAGTTGGACAAGGTTTCACTTCCAAATTAAAACTAAATTTCACTTGTAGGACTTATATTTTTTCTCGCATACAATCTAACTGTACAATCCATAACTATTTGATTCCCAATTAGACTTTATGTATTTGCATTTTCCCCCCTTCAAACTAGGTTTCAATTACAACCCTTAATATGAATTTTATAACCTGATAGATATGGGAATCGGGTAGCCCAAGTGGTAAGGCTATCCGGCCACGGGATGGAGGTCCCGTGGTCGATTCCCGTATCTCCCCTTGTGGGGCAAATAAATTATCCTCCTTGTGAGGCTAAATTCCCTCCCCAGGCATGGGGCATGCTACAATCTCCCTATCTAGGGTACTCTCCACTCTTCCCCTTCGGGCGCTCAAAAAAAAAAAAAAAACCTGATAGATGTGCTTGTTACAGTAGTCCACCACCACTACGCCTCCTATGCCGAACGGGTATTTGTTTCGCATGTGCAGAACAAATTCTCAGCCGTTGGATTAAATTTTTTACGACTGAGATTGATTTTAAAAAAACACCTTTTTTAATTTTGAGAACAGCTGTTTTACGAACACTTATTTTTAACCAAAAACCGCATATATAAATGCCTTGAAAAATTATTCTGCATGCGTTGAAAAACAGCTGTTCCGCATAGGAGCCGGACTGGTCCACCACATGCTGTCGAACGCAGACGTCATAATAAGTATATTTTACAAAAAAAATTAATACCGATGGATAATAAGCATAAAATAAAATTATAGCTAGTGCAGCCCATGGGTTTTGAAACTTTAGAAAGAACATTTAGATGTCTCCAGAAGCGCCTACTTAACTAAGGAAACTATGTACTCCCTCCATCCCAAATATTCTGTCAATTTTATATTTTGCACGGAGATTAAAATTTCATCAAATTCTATAGTGGAATATGGTAAAATATCAAACATGACCCTATTTAATGTTAGTAATAATTTAATTCTACCTTCTCTTATCTTTATATTCTTCTCTCTCCAACATTTAATGTAAGGGGTAGTATTGCAAAAATACCATTAATAAACCCTTTATTTAGAAAGTTAACAAATAATTTGGGACAGATTAAAAAGAAAATGTGGATAGATAATTTGGGACGGAGGGAGTATTATGTATGTCATGACTTTTTCTTTTTCTTTTTTAAACTTTTTTTATTTCGAACTGAGCGGAAAAAATGAGATTTGAACTTGACATTATTTTTATTCACTAGATCAATGCGACATGATATGTCATAACTTGTGACATAATACATAAGTTACAAGGAGAAAATCAGAAAATCTTCGTTGATAGAGTTATTCAGGAAGAGGACTGGTCGTCTGAAATAGACCCGAATTTTATGTGGGAAAAAATGGCGCAAGGCATTTTAAAGGTGGCTAGGGAAGTGCTTGGTGAATCTAGCGGAAATGTGCTATTCGGTAAGGATACATCGTGGTGGAATGGAGAGGTAAAAGAAGCTATAAAGAAGAAAAGAGAGTGTTATAAGACTTTGGGGAAGTATAGAAGTGATGACAATTTTACGAAGTATAAGACGGCGTGTAGAGAAGCTAAGGCAGCCGTTAGAGAAGCGAGATCAAAAGTTTATAAGGATTTGTATAATAAATTGGACACTAAGGATGGTGAGAAAGGTATATATAGACTTGCTCGTTTAAGAGAAAAAAGACAAGAGATATTGGTATGGTGAGGTGTGTTAAGGATGATAGTGAGAGAGTTTTGGTTAAGGATGAGGAAATCAAGGCGAGGTGGATGACCGTATTTTGATAGGTTATTTAATGGGAATCAAGTACGGAATATTGGAGACCTTTCTATCCCGATTGGAGAGGTGAACCATGATTTCATACGTAGAATTCAAAGGAAAAGAAGTGCAAGAGGCCCTTAAAAGGATGAAACCAAAGAAGGCGATAGGGACACGATAGTATACTGGGATTGAGGTTTGGAAGTGTTTAGGAGAAATAGGTGTTGAGTGGTTGACTAACCTTTTTAATAAAATACTTAGAGTTGAGAAGATGCCAATAGAGTGGAGGAAAAGTACTTTGGTGCCATTATATAAGAATAAAGGAGATGTTCAAGATTGTTCAAATTATCGTGGTATTAAGCTTATGAGTCATACTATGAAGTTGTGGGAAAGGGTAATTGAGCATAGATTGAGAAAAAATTGTGAGCATTTGAGAGAACCAATTCGGTTTTATGCCCGGACGATCAACTATGGAAGCAATACATCTAATGAGGCGGTTGATTGAGCGTTATAGAGAGAGAAAGAAGGACTCGCATATGGTGTTCATAGATTTGGAAAAAGCTTACGATAAGGTTCCCAGAGAGGTAATTTGGTGGGCGATGACTAAGAAAGGTATATCTCGGAAGTATATTGATCTTATTAAGGATATGTATGAGGGAGTCGGCACCGAGTGTCGAGTTTGCGGCGGGATAAGTGAAGAGTTTTCCTATTACAATTGGGGGTGCATCAAGGTTCGAGCACTTAGTCCTTTTCATTTACAATGGTTATGGATGAAGCCGACCCAGTGTATACAAGATCGATGCTCAGTGGTGCATGCTTGTTTCTTGATGATATAGTTTTGATAGATGAGACAAGAGCGGGTGTTAATGCCAAGTTGGATGTATGGAGACAAACCTTAGAATCTAAAGGTTTTAGGATTAGTAGAAGTAAAAGCAGTATATGGAGTGTAAGTTTAGCACTAGCGAGCAGCGAGCAAAGCTGTAGTAACTTTGGGTGACAAAAATATCTCGGAGAGTGAGTATTTTCGATACCTTGGTTCTATTATTCAAAAGGACGGAGAGCTTGACGGAGATGTAGCACATCGAGTTAAAAGGCTGGTTGGTTGAAATGGAAGAGTGCGACGGGTGTTTTGTGTGATCGTAATGTACTGCTGAGATTGAAGGGAAAGTTTCTGAGCACATCTGTTAGGCCGAGCATTATTATATGGTACAGAATGTTGGGCAACTAAGAGGTGTCATATTCAGAAAATGCATGTAGCGGAGATGCGTATGTTAAGATGGATGTGTGGGCATACGAGAATGGATAGAGTGAGGAATGAGACTATTCAGAAGAAGGTTGGTGTAGCACCTATTGAAGATAAGATGAGAGAGAACCGTTTGCGTTGGTTTGGACACATTAGACGAAGGCCAAGTGATGCTCCGGTTAGGAGAATTGAAGGATTATGTAATGTAGATGGCGTAAGAGGTAGAGGGAGACCGAGGAAGACTTGGATGGAGGTGATAAAAGGGGATATGAATCTGCTAGAACTAGATGAGAGTTGTGTTTGGGATCGAAAGAAATGGAGAGATTGCATCCATGTGGATGATCTTACGTGATTCTTACTTTGATTCATGTAGCCGACCCCAATCTGTTGGGATTAAGGCTTGGTTGTTGTTGTTGTTGTTGTTGTTGTGACATAATACATAAGTGGGTTGGGGAGTGGATTTGATATGTTTGGAGCTTTGACCCTTTGAGTAGTGGAGGAAAAACATTGCCCAAAAAAAAAAAGTGGAGGAAAAACTTTGCAACTTTACAAGACTACAAACTACTTTTTCATTGATTTTGATTTCTTAATTGTTAAACTCCTTTAGTGCATGTGACTTATTGAGACCAAATGCTAATAAATTCAACGCTAATAAATTCAACGTTACCAAAGAAGAAGATAAGGGGTGGAGTGGCAGTCGTCCTCAATATTTCTAAAAATATTATTGGCAAATTAATTTTACGGGTCTAAAAATAATTTTACATTGGTGATTTTTGTCCAAAATTTATTTTTTTACAAAAATAGGTATCAAAACAATTTATATTTGGCGGAGAGGGTCCTTCAGTCCAAAATTTCATTAGTCAACCGTTACTTCAAATTTGAATTTGGTCAAATAAAAATTAATGAGAGTATTTTTGAGATTTTACATTAAACCCCAAAACCTCCTACCCTACCCCCTTCTTCATATTTCTCCTTCATCTCCCCTTCCCCAGGAATCCACACCCTCCACCCACCCCCCCGAAATACAACACCACCTGTCCACCGCTGATACCACCACCACCTTTTGTGATAGACTCCTAATTCCCATCACGGCTCCTATACTGAACAAGAAAATTCAGTATATACGGGTTAAGTTATCAGCCATTGAATTTTGTACTTTTTGATCCAACGGTTGTATCAAAATAGGGGTATTTAGGGATAAACTTTGAGCTCTTTTTTCTCTTTATTACTTTTAACTAGAAGAAGATTTTTTTAGCAGGAAAATAAAATTTTTAAAAACATGTGTTCGATAAACAAGAACATGTATTCACTAATAAAAAATATGTGTTCACAAAATAAAAACATGTGTTCACTGCACAAAAACACATGTTCATTAATCGCAAATATATAAGAACATGTGTTCTCTAACAGAAAACATGTGTTCACAATATAAAAGAACATGTGTTATTGCACAAAAACATGTGTTATGGTAGAAATGTACCTTTTTGACTTTTCTGTCGTTTTCTCTCACCTCGGTAACCCAACCGATGTGACGGCTGCGTGTTACTTTTTGCTGTTATTATTATTATGGAAAATGAAATTATATATGTATTCTATTAACCCTCTTTTAAATCTCAACCGTCGATCCTCTTTTAAAATGAAATCAACGGCCCTGATTGTGTCCCGCACGTGCGGAACTTAGGCTGTTCCGCACAGGAGCCGGACTGCCTAATTCCCCCTGTTGAAGAAGCAGCAGCCAGAGCCCGTTTTAATGGTAATGAAGAAACCTGAAGTGGCTCCACTATTTCCAGAATAATTTGCCTTAATTTGAGAACCCAAAAGGTCACAATTATCTGATAATTTATCATTGCAGAATAGTTGGAGTTTAATAGATTATGTTTTATTGATTATTGCTTGATGGATGTGGTATCAGCGGTGATGGTGGCGGCGGTGGACAGCGGTGCTGTGTTACGGGGTGGGGAGTGGGTGGGTGGGTTACGGGGGAGGGGAGGGGAGAAGAAGGAGGAAGATGAAGCAGGGAGTAGAGAAGGGTGGGAGTGGAGGGAGGGGATAGGGTAGGCGGGGTTGATGGACGGGGTCGCGTAGGGGAAATTTTGGGAGTTTAATGTAAAATCTCAAAAATACCCTCATTAGTTTTTGTTTGACCAAATTCAAATTTTAAGTAAACGGTTGACTGATGGGATTTTGGACGGAAGGATCCTCTCCGCCTAACATAAATTGTTTTGATACCTACGTTTGTAAAAGATTAGATTTTGGACAAAAATCACCAAAATAAAATTATTTTTGGACCCGTAGAGCCAATTTACCAAATATTATTAGATATAATAAATTTTATATGTATTTCGAAATAATTTATCAAATTCGACCCCAACATTTGTTTTTACTATTTTTATATGTAGTTCGACATACTGTTGCAGTTTTCGTCCTCCAACATCAAATTTTTGGCTTCGTCCCTGAACGTTACTACATGAATATTAAGGTTGTTATATTTTATTTCCTTGTTAAAGTAGGCAACTATGAATCATAGGGTTCTATCAATCTTTAAGAATAGATTATTATGCCCCAAAAGATAGAAAGGGATATAAAATTATCTTACTTAAAAGTTGATTTTTCTTATAGATTTATTGCACAAAAGATATGATCACTGAGGCAGTGCAATATTGAAATGGTTATAATCTCTGGAGAGTACTTTTTTCGCCCATGTGGTATTTAGTATATTTAGCAAAGGGAAGAGGGTTTAAACAAAGGAAACGTGTCATTGTCATATATAAAACTCACACTATTCATTCGTCACCAATTCGATGTGGAACACCTATTGTTTCGCTCTGTACAAATTATTTCAGATTAAATATTTGAAAGTTGAGATAATTTTAGTCTCAACTCAACATATGTTATATTATGAAAAAAAAATTTAACATGTGTTAAAACAAATAATATTAGCCGTCAAATATTTAATTTGACAACCAATAAAAATTTCGCATATTATGAAACTTTGACTGTTCCACACCTGAGCCACAACCACTATTCATTAGGTAACTTGAGAGAAAGTTAAAAAAATCATAAGGCACTAACTTTAGTTCATTAAAATGTTTTAGTGGGTTTGGTTTGTTAGGGAAGTTGCCATGATAAACGTGGAGTGCACAGTGAAGAAAGACCACAAATATATTAACCATTCATGTAAAAAAATAATTTGTTATGAATCGTGTCCCAAAAATTTAAGATGTTGTACTTTGCATATTGTAAATTGTACGTTCTAGATCCATTAGGGTTATAATGATAGGTTCATGAATGGAAAATTCTGATATGAACCAGCTCCATATGAACTTTGTGGTTCAAAACTGACAACATCATCACAAAATTTTCTCTCTCCTCATTATATGGTGATGTGACCAGTTTTGAACCGTATGGTATAATTGACCTGGTCCATATCAGAATTATCCTGTGAATGGTGTCATACTGTGGATTCAATTACGGTACTAATACAATTTCAATTATTAATTTTTAATTCAATGATTTAAAGTACTTATTCTCCTAATAAAATAGTTACGCCTTGTCTTGAAATATATATTTTTCTCATTAAAATATTTATCATTCTCTTTTTAAAAAATATAATCGCGGAATTGAACTACTCATAAAGCAGTCCGGTTCCTATGCGGAACAGCTTTTTTTCAGCACGTGCAGAACAATCTCAGCTGTCGGATGAAATTTTGAACGGTCCAGATCTAGAGAGAGAAAAATGTTGCGGCTGGACTTAAAAAATAAAAAATAAAAAAATTTCTCTCTCCAAATCTGGACCATTAGAAAATATCATCCGACGGCTGAGATCGTGTCCCGCAGTGCGGAACAAAAAGCTGTTCCGCATAGGAGCCGGGACGCTCATAAAGAAATAAAAACATACATCAACACTTAAATTTTGGCAATAGGAATTTAGAGGAGAAAACCTTGGTGGTGACCTCTTAAATGAAATTATTCATCAAAAAAAAAAAAAAAGACCTCTTAAATGAAATGATCGATCATCCCTTACCTCATCAACTTTGAAATATCACAAGCAGAATTAACACTCCCTCTTATGGGTTTCACGCAAAAGACATGATAGTTGTAGCCTAGTAGGAAATGAAGTCTTCCTAAATTGTACACCCTCCATTCCTCAATATAGGTCGTTTATGACACTTTGAAAAATTAAAGAACTCAAACAAACAATAATCTTTCAACCATAATTTCAATAATACCCCTTCCTTCCTCATTCTCTTTCACTTTTCCAATAAAAGATATGTAGAAGATATAATTGGAATAAATTATTGACGACTAATAAAAGACATGTAAATGACAATTAATTTGGATACATACATATATCTCCTAAATGACAATTAAATGGGAATGGAGGGAGTACTAATGTTTGTTGGTCCATACATTAATCTCTGCTATGAGAATTTGTCTGAAAGCTCAAATTCAATGAAAAAAATATGTCAATTTGTAGCTATTATTAGAACTTAGAAGATAAATGAAGTGTGGACTTTAGAATGAGGGATTAGACGTGTAATACCGGCTTTCTTTTCTCTTCCATACATGCCTTATCAACAAATCATATGAGATATATAGCCTTATATAATCTAATCATTAGGTGTAGTGTAGTGTTAACTTACATCGTTTTTTAATTATGAGTTCTGGAGTTCGATTATTACTTATAGAATGTAGTACATATCATTATCAGTCGTTCACTTTTTTAGAGAATTTTCGTGACTAAAAGATTAGTTACTGTTGTCGGTGATAGACACGAAAAGTTTTGAAAGAAAAAAAAAGGTTTATATGAATAAATGAATACGATGTATACCTATAGTTTGTTGAAATTAATGATGTGTTTGTATACCTTCTAGTACTAGTAGTCCCATGTTAGATGTGACTATGAACATTCTGATTTTATGGCTAGGAAAAACACACGAATTCTTATAGTGGGGTAGGACGATTTTTTTTTTTTTTGGGTCAAAATAATCCCTAGGTCCCAAGGAATCTTTGATTTTTCATATCTTACCAAAAAGAATTGTCTTGGAAATTAACTTTGAACTCGAAGTGATGTTCTATCGTGAATATGCATTTTCATCGGATAATCCTAGAGCTAAATTAGATGCACTAATTTTAGTTACTTTTTTTTTTTTTTTTTGACATCATGATGGGCGATTGCCCCATATTGGGGAGAGAGAACGGCCCCATATTGAAGAGAGAAATTACCATAGATAAGGGAGAATAAAGCTTACCGCACACAGGTGGAAGGTATCGAACCCGGGACCTCTCGGTCACGGGCCGGCCAATGCCCCACTGAGTTATTGGCCTCTTCGATAATTTTAGTTACCTTAAGAGTTCCAATCTTTTCTTTCCAAAGAGTTCCAATATTTTGTTTAGTCATTCAGAAAGATAAATTTGTCACCACAATCCTAACAAAATACTAGAGGTCCATAAAGTATGATTGGAGCTACATGTTAGTAGTGTCCAGGGCAGATTCAGAAATTTGACTTACGACATTGTATTAAATTTTTTAAAATGTTGTAGGACAAATTTTTTATTTTTAGAAAATGTGACACTTTACAAAATGTTGGGACGACTCCTCTTAGATCCACTACTTATTACTATTATTTTCATTGCTAAATATAAGATTTTTATTACATTTTGCAAAATTTAAAGAAATAAAAATTAAGATTTTTTAAATCAAAATATCAATATTACTTTATTAAATGAAATTAGTGGTATACAAGTAATATTTAAGAGTAATAATAGTGATATAGAAGCTTTGTCTAATCACTCTAATCCCACTATATTTATTCTACGTAGTAATTTAACTTAAACCGTGCCATGTTTAGCATTTGATAGCGAGTTGAAATTGGTGATTGTAGACTATAGTCTATATACGTGACGCAGCTCGGCGGCCATTAATGGCATTAATTTGATAATTTATTATTGGGCTTGACCTTAGACTGACCATAATTTAACATAATGGACTAACCATTGAGAACTGATGTGGCATTTTTAGACGCGTCTCGCCACGTTAGCTAAATCCGTTCTCAACTCAAAACGGATTTGGAGAATCCGTTCTGAATCTTGCCCTCAATCAGACGAACAACCCCTATATCCTTCCATCCTTCCTTGGCGAGTTGCAGTAGCATTTGAGCAAAAAATAAAAAATAAACTCCCGCTCCGCGAAATTCCACCACCGCCGGCCTCCACCAATCATCCCCACCTCCTTGTCTTCTCTCTCGATTTAAAAAGGTACTCCCTCCGTCCCAAATTATCTGTCCACATTTCCTTTTTAATTTGTCCCATATTATTTGTCCAATTTCTAAATAAATGGTTCATTAATGGTGATTTTTCCAATATTACCCCTTACATTAAATGTTGGAGAGAGAATAATATAGAGAGGAGAAGGTAGAATTAAATTGTAACTAAAATTAATTAGGGTCATGTTTGACATTTTACCATATTCCACTATAGAATTTGATGAAACCTTAATCTCCGTGTAAACACAAAGTGGACAGATAATTTGGGACGGAGGGAGTATAAATTCTTTTAGTTTTTTTTTCCAAAAAATTAAAAATTAAATTAATGTATGTAATTGTATAATTGGTGATATATGAATTTGTTTAATTTGTAATAAATTTTAGTTTAGAAATTTTTCAAATTTGGGATTTTATGTTAAATTTTTGTTGATTTGGGAATATTTGTTAAATTTTAGTTAAATTTGTGTTAATTTGTGTAATTTTCTTAAATTGATCTTATTGTTTGGAATTTATGTTAATTTTGGGAATACATGTAAATTTGATGTTATTTTTTATTAATTTGATGTTAATTTTTGGGAATAAATGTGTAGTTGTCTGATAAAATATTTGTTTTTTTGTTTTTGTGTATACATGTCTACACCTGCTGAGCTCCATCCCGATCCTTTAGATGGTACTGTTTTGACCAAACAACCATATCATAGGTCATTAGGAATATGACACGGTACCGACACACTAAATACCCCTTTACAAATTATTCGCATGACAGTCAGTTTTATGACACATATAAGAGAGAAACGAACTCTACCCTCATTAAGCTTATAGACGATGTAGGTTTTGAGGGAGTTTGTATGATTGGATTTATCAAGGTAGATCACGCTCTAGTGACTGCCCTAGTTGAGAGATGGCGCCTAGAGACGCATACATTTCACTTACCTACAGGAGAGACGACTATCACTTTAGAGGACGTAGGATGTCTTCTTGGACTACCTACTAGGGGAAGTGTGGTGACGTGGGGTTATGAATACAATTTGACCGTAGCAGTGATCTGGTATTGTATTGACACTTTTAGGTTTCCAACCTAGTAATGATTCTATTAAGGGAAACCATATCAACCTTTCTGAATTTTATGCCCACATTCGTGACTCACTAGGTCAGGATGGTACTCCGTTGGCGGTTGAGCAGAGGGCGAAGGTTTTGATTTTCATTATAATGGGTAGTTTACCTTCCCAAGTGCATATGTGTTATCTCCTCGTACTCGAGGATCTTGAGAATGATACGATTTCTTGGGCTAGCGGTGTCCTAGCATATTTGTAACGGCAGATGTGCATTTCATGTAAGACTGATTCAAAGGACATCGTCGGCTCCTGTTTTCACATTCAGGTAATTTTAATGTTTAATAATTCAAATTCTATAAGCTGTTATGTTTAATATTTAATTTGCATGTTTAATAATTAATACTATTTTTTTTTTTTTTGAACAGCTGTTGGCATGGGAGCGCATTTCTTGTCTTAGTCCGGAGAACCAAGACGATGTTCCAGATGGTATCCCCGCCGGTGCTGCGTTCGGGGCAAGATGGAATGTAGCCCGGAGTTACCGTAATACTCCAAAAAATTAGTTGTTGGTATTTCGTGATCAACTGGACGGGATGAACGAGACACAATGGGTAAGTTAAATTTAGTGTTCTCGTACATTTTTATTTAATTATATAACTTGTTTTCCTTTAAATTAAATGTTAGTTAATGTTATTTTACAGTTTATGTGGAGACTTTACATGGACCCAGTTATTGGAGAGAGGGTAGAAGGCATACCGATTTCGTTTTAACTGTGCGTACTCGAGTACCACTAATATGTTTTGATAGAGTGGAGTACCATCTGCCTAATAGGGTAATGAGGGAATTTGGATACGGGCAAAGGGAACCAGTTGAGGCAGGAACGCACGAGATAGTTGAGGGTGAGGGCGTCCACACACTCAGAGGTGTCCCGACCAGGAAATGAGAGAATATCCATAAAGATTATATAAAGTTATGGGATGAACGCTTCGAGAGAATCGTGGAAGGTGTTCCAGTTACAGGTAGTTTTATTTAACCAAGCCCTGAGTACATGGCCTGGTACAAGAACATTACCGTCATCTATATTAGCAAACCAAAAAATAAGGACACTTCGCACCTCCCGATGGGTTTTCAACCTAACGCCACATCGAAACAAACTTTTGTAAGTTATTTTTCCTTTTGTAATAAATATTATTGTTATAAATTTTATATTACTTTTTTTATTGTGTAATATTTTTAATTACAGGCGGCGTCAAATAAAAGAATTCTCGAGACATTCGAGAAGTCTGAAAATACAGACCATTCTGTAAGCCAGTACAAAAATAAGATCACTTGGGCGAGCAAAGTCATCAAAGATGCATTCGAGGCGGCTGGGAAGGCCGTTTCGTTCAGGGCACACTCTACCGACATTTCTTAGGCTGTGATTGAGCGACCATTGACACAAACGAGACATCATGTTGAAGGTAGGAGTCAGCGTGAAAGGCCGAGTTGGCGTCGTTCTCGCCGGGGTACATATGAGCATTATGATAGGATACGACGCACAAGGCCCGGCGGAGATACATGAGCTCCTCCACCACCGAGTATCAGAACCAGACGGAAGTTCGCAGACGGAAGTTCGCAGGGATGCGTCTGAAGTACCCTCCCAATGGGTTTACGAGTTGCCGAGCAACGTCAGTTGGTCACCGACAAGTGTAGATCAGCAGAGCTTTCAATTCGAGGGCATCCTGGTGCGGGGACCTCTACATCTGGACAACCGGGGTGATCAATTTGGTTCGGGGCCCTCGTACAGCCTAGGACTTGATGAAACACAAACTCAGCAAGAGGATCCATTTCTCCCGCCAGAGTCATCTGAAAAGCATGTACGTGTCGACACCGAAGGTGCGGAGTTCATAGAAACCGAGCATGGTAGTGCCCTAAAAACGAGAGATAGCCACACGTACTATCTGAGGAAGAACCCGAAAAAAACATTTTTTACACACCGACGGACCAGCAGAGAAGACTTAATTTATTTTGAGGAATATATTTTGTTTTGTTTATTTTATGTTACATACGATTCCTTTTTACGTTGTTGAATTTTATTAGTAAAGTTAATGGTTTTCAAGTAAATTTGTACATTTTTTTTAGTTAATAATATTTTGTTTTAGAAATTTTGGAGCTTGTTGTAAAATATGGACTGTACAATTTTTCGGCCAAAAACAAAAAGGGATCATGGCCACTGCAAAAAGAAATGTTTTTGGCACATAGCTGCTGCCGATTGAGAACGGATTCCCCAAATTCGTTCTGAAACCAGAACGTATTTGGGGAATCCGTTTTCGGCTAAGGTAGCAATGCTCGTATAGAAATGCCACATCAGTCGAGAACGGATTCCCCAAATCCGTTCTCAACCCAGTACGGATTTGGGGAATCGTTCTGGCAAAAAATATTTGTCCAAAAAAAAGGCTGTCATGGTTGGCCCATTATGCCAAACCATGACCAGTCTAAGGCCAAGCCCTTCATTATTTACGGACATAAATTGGGTTGTTAGAAGTTGGACTTGATGTCTTGTTGAAGGAAAAATGCGATACACCGTTCTATATACACTCAGTAATCATTCATCTACATGTAAATTGAGAGTCCGCTAAGTAAATATTACGAGAAGTTTTATTTTGGTAGGTGAGTAAGTTTAAAATTTACATCCAAACCAATGAATACAATACACGTAGGCCAAAAAGTTAACTCTCTTCCCTATTAATTTACACGTTTGGTCTACGTGTATTGTATTCATTGGCTTGGATGTAAGTTTTAAACTTACTCACCTACCCATATAAAACTTCTCAAATATTACTAATGAAGGGTGAGACCAGGACTGAAGTACCGGTCCACTCCCACCCCTTGTGGAATCAACCAGGGACGAATATAGGGGCGGGGTAGTCGTCCCCGAGATTTTTAAAAATGCTATTAGATATAGTAAATTTTATATGTAGTTCGGAATATTTGATCAAATTCGCTCCCAAACTTTTTTTTCGGTTTTTATATGTAATTCGACATACTATTACATTTTTTCAACCCCCAAACCTAAAAGTCCTAATTTCGTCACTGAAATCAACCACAAAATCTTAAAAAAAAAGAAAAAAAGAAAGAATGAGCATTGGCCTCTAAGGGTCCCACTTCCTGGTCCCTAAGATTAGTGGAGAAGTTAAATCGCAGGATGTGCCTTAATTGACATTACTAAAACTGCGTGTACTCCAATAACTCACACAAAACTGATTTCTGCATTTAATAGGAATCGAACATAAACTCTATAAAGTAAAGACAATGATATGCCAACCACCAAATCTACATTTTTTTTTCTTTTATGGATCCACCAAATCTACATTCGAAAGTCCCACCCTTGTGGTTAAGTGCAACTTATTTACCTTCCACTTTCATAGATTTGATTTTGATCGAGTGCTTTCTGAGATAATATTAAAATAGTAGGGTCTGGATGAATGGCTGCATAGGTCAAACACCATTCCCTCATTCCAGTGCCTAATGGTTATGGTTGGAATCTGACACTGAATATTATTATTTTTGTACGTAATAAGTTGAATAATAACTACGATTATTGAATAAACATATGTTAAAATTGTGTTTCGACATTTGTTAAAACCCATTATGCATGTGCTAAACAAATAGGCATTCAATATTGGAGTCACGGCCTTACTGTTAGTGCTTTTGGCCCGTATACCATTTTCAGAAAAAGTTTGAATGCGAATCTTTGAGATATTAACCAATTTTAAATACTATTTTTCATTAGTTTATGCATGGACCTTATCTCATTTGATGCGTTTTGGTTTTCAAATGATTTTGACTTTATTACGAATCAAGTGTTCGATTCTTAGTCATTTATTTAATACTTACTTCATTTCAAATTATTTGTAATGTTTCACTTTTTTACACAGACTTGTATAATTATTAAAAGACATTAATCATGAAGAAGAAAGTCTAAATTATCCTTAAGTAATGACTAAAATTTTATTATTAGTGGTTAATTGAATAATAAATTAGGGATATAATTAAAAAAATAACAATAAAGATACATTAACTTCTTAAACGTGGCAAACAATTTAGGATGTCTCAAAAAGTGAAACGTTATGAATAATTTGGGACGGAAGTAATACATTAACAATAAATTTGGTTTATAACTTTTTTTTTTTATTGAATAGTTTGGTTTATAACTTATGATATCGTTTAATAAGTAATAGCATTACCTTTGGTCCTTCTCCTTAAAATAATATTAATAATAATAAGGCAAATTGGCATCCAGGGTCCAAAAACAATTTGCCATTTAGAAGTCGGGTCCAGAAAGTATTTTTTCAACAGCTTCTATCCTATAACAATTTACGGTTGGTGCACTCAATCTTTCCGTCCAAAAAAGCCAAAGTCAACCGTTACTTCAACATTTGAATTTGGTCAACAATAAAGTTATAAGGGCATTTTCGTATTTTCAAATAACCCCAACATTCCCAACCCCACAACCTCACTCCACCCCACCCCACCCCTATCCTTTCCTTCTTCATCTCCCCTTTCCCCACCATGACCGCCGCCCACCATCACCTTCAATCAGATATCCTTTTCACCAAATTCATCAAAATTTCAATTTAATCACATATCTCCCATAAACTCAAATACACACCACCACAACTCAAACCCCCTACCCTCCACGACCGCCACCCAAGCCTTCTTCTTCAACCTCCATGACCACTAGAAAATTCCTTTTGCTGAAGAACATAATGAACATCAGTTTTTATTCCTTCAAAAGCTTAAAAGACCCAAATTCATAAACATAATCACAAATACTAGGAGTTCCCATGGCAGAAAAAATTGAAGCTCAGTTCTAAAGCTTCGAATTCTAGTAAAAAATTAAAGCTCAGTTCGATTTTCATATCATTTTAGTAAGAAAATCACATTTATTAAAGCTTCGAATTCTAGTAAAATCAATGGGATTTTCACCAAATTTTCAATTTAATCCAAGAAAAAAATAAACCATCTTTTCCTCACCAGAAAAAAGAAAAAAGAAAAAACCCAGTACTAAAAAAATTGCTAAAAACCCAAAAGAATCAAAACCCATATGAAAAGAACCAATCTTTATCTAAAAAATCCTTAGAAAAAATTCAAGAAAAAAATTGAAACTAATAGAAAAAAATTCAAGATTAGAAATTGACCTGTGAAAGTTCTTTTCTTGTTGTTGATATCTCACTTTCTGTAAATTGGTCTGTGAAAATTTTGGTTGTAGATGTTGAATGCTGTGAAGAACAAGGGGGATAGGGATTGGGTAGCTTTTTTGTTTTTCTCCTGTGGAAGAAGAAATGCCTGCTATGGAAGAAGAAACGCATACGCGGGGGTGGTTGGGGGAGTTGGGGTGCGGTAATGCGGGGTAGCTAAGTAGGGTGGGGGAATTTTTAATAAAATGTACCAAAAATACCCTTGTTACTTTTAGATTGACTGAATTTAAAATTAAAGTTAACGGTTGACTTTGGCTTTTTTTTTACGGAAGGATTGAGTGCACCAATCGTAAATTGTTTTAGGATAAAAGCTGTTGAAAAAATACTTTTTGGACCCGGCTTCTAAATGGCAAATTGTTTCTGGACCCAGGATGCCAATTTGCCTAATAATAATAATAACTTTTTTGAAGAACCATAAAAGCTAAACGCATTTCCTACTAAAATTAGAAAAAGTAAATAGATTTTCGTCTTCAATCAAATTGTAATCCAATATGATTTCAACCAAATTATAATCAAAGTAGCATGTTGAATTGTACCGGGTGTTTTCCAATTACACAATCAAGAAGTTGGATATTTCCATTAAGGCAGTGCTTTTTTTACTAAACAAAAAGGGCTAAAATTAAAAATAAATATTATTCACTCTTTGTTGTTAGTATATATTTTGTGAATTTTTTCACCTTTATTACCTCCAAATTTAGCCAATTAAATTGAATAAAGTTTAACCACCAAGCATTACCCAGCTGTTTTGTTGTAATATATAATTACTTACAATAAATTGAACATTAAAGTTGAGATGGCCGAGTTGGTCTAAGGCGCCAGATTAAGGTTCTGGTCCGAAAGGGCGTGGGTTCAAATCCCACTCTCAACAATTTAATATTTTTAGGATCCAATGTTCTTCGTGGGCTTGGGCTGAATGAACATATTTCCACAAATTGGGCTTGAGATACGCAAAAAACCCACCAAGTAATACTTTGTCTAGGACTTTCATTGGGAATTACAGCCCAATCAACTTGGACCTTCTAGTCTTTTTTATTTTTATTTTTCAGACTATATTCATGTAAATCTCTGGCCCACTTCTTAACCATAAACTCAAAATACCAGATTGATATTTCTTTCGTACATACAAAATCAGACGTTAGTCGATGAGTCTAATAACCAAATACATTTTTTGTGTTTTTGTTTTATTTTTTAAGTACCAAAAGCCAGAAAACTCACCGTATAAGTTAGTGGTATCCGCACCCATGACTAATCATAACATAGAAATTCCTTATTTTTTAATAGTTCTTTTTTAGTTATTTTTCAAAACTTCCAATGTGACGTATTGAAAAATTGTCTTATTTTGATTTAAACCATTCTTTCTACTGCCAAATAAATTTTCATATTAGAATAAAGAACGCCAAATCTCATATATATATATAACTTAGCTACTTGGGCAATCAATAGTCAACGTCTTAATGAGTGCAGAAATTGATGAATAATTAATGAAAGGGAAGATGCGAAGATGGAGATTGGGATATTAACTCTCAGCAAATTGATGAAGATCCTCTAACATGGAAGATTTGGATTAGGCTTTTCTGTCTGGTTGGTCAAACCAATTGCACTGGTAAGAGCATCAAAAGTCAAACCTTAGTTCAATACTCCGTGTATGTATGGGTCAATATCAACCCGCCTCCCCAGTTGTGGATTTTAACAGAGTGGAGTTATATGTAGGGGTGTTCACGATTCGGTTAAACCGAATTATTGAATCGATTTTCGCTATATGGTTCGATTTATTTGATTTGATTTTGAAAAAGTTAATATTACATTTGATTTTTAATTTTTAGAAACCAAATTATCGAAATACCTAATAGACCCCTAGTTATATGTATAAAATGATTGTACACTTGTCAGATTTTTATTGGGGAACAGAGATGTGATGGGTTAGGGACATGTATGAGAACATCAATTATTGTGTGAATACTTATTAACCATTATATTAAAGATTCGACAGCTCGGGTGATTTGTTCACAATACCCATCATAATTTTCTTAATAAAAAATTAATGGGAAGGTTGATCCATGCCATTCATTGACATCTTTGACTCGATGACTGATAAGATTCAACATGGTGTTGAACATATGCAACTGAACCAGACTCTACAAATTCATAAAGCAAAAATAATAATTTTTACAGGACAAGTTCATACTTCTATAAATGAATTTTAAAAAAAAAAGTTATAATGAATCACTAGAAGGAGGGCTTGAACCTCCGACCTTGTGGTTAACAGCCACACGCTCTAGTCAGTTGAGCTATTCCTGCTTGTCCCGTAAAAGCATAATTTGGTTTGGAAGTTTATTATTTTACACAGCCTGTTCGGCGGTGTCTCATTCTGGATACCCCTTCTTATGGAAAAGTCTCGGGCCTCATAGTCTATGAAAGACTCCCTCACCTTTGCCGCCGCTGCGGTAATTTAAATCATACCCTGAAATTTTGTCCTCTCCAAACTTCTGAATCTACTGAGGAGGAAACTAAAGCATTACCTTACGGGGAGTATTTGCATCCTGTGGCGGAGAGGGGCTCGTTATGCGAGCAACTGATCATGGGGGAAACGCCTAGTACTAGTACCGAACACCCCCCAAAGGCAACCCCTGTTCCGGTTGCACCGGCTCCCTCTGTGGATGATCCGATTGATACGTCGTCAATATCTTCCTTTGTGCAAGGTATCTTCCTTTGTTGCCATTATACCGGTTCTGCAGCCATACATTGCAGTGGGGCCCATTCCCATGCAAGTAGAATCTGCCCCCTTGAGTTATTCAAAGCCCCTGCCTAAGGGGGCTAGTACCACTGGTAAGCGCCGCGGTCGGCCCAAGAAAAATGATGGAGTGATTGCTGGTTCTTCTACTTGTGCACCGTCAGTGGGATTGAAGAGGACAGCCACTGAGGCCTCCATCGAGCCTAACGATGGACAGGAGGGTGAGACTCTTTGTTTTTCGTCCAAGAAAGCTAAGTCTATTGATTTTTTTGATTGCTTTGTAACGGTGGAGGCTGCCTTGGAGCAGCCCCGCCGAGTTCAATGAGTATTCTATGTTGGAATTGCCGAGGTCTTGGGTTGCCTCGTGCAATTCGTAATTTAAAAAACCTAGTCCGGGTAAATCAGCCCTCTTTAGTTTTTCTTATGGAAACAAAAATGTTAAGTTCCTCTATGAATAATGTTCGTGTTAGTCTTGGTTATTCGTCTGGTATTATTGTAGGTCGTTGTGGTTTGGGTGGCGGGTTGGCTCTCCTTTGGTCTGAGGATATTATTTCTGTTAATTTACTTAGTTACTCGAGTGGGCATATTGATGTCTGTGTTGGGGGTCTGCTGGCCCCAATTGGCGTTTTACTGGTTTTTATGGCAATCCTTATCATGAGCTCAGGCATCATTCTTGGACCCTCTTACGACGTTTACATTCTCTTTTTCAGCTTCCTTGGCTTTGTGCAGGTGATTTTAATGAAATTTTGGCTCAGAATGAAAAGGAAGGGATGAATGATCGTAACCCCGGTCTTATCACAGCTTTTCGGGATGCTGTTTCTGATTGTGAACTAGTTGATCTGGGGTTTTTCGGGCCCCGATTCGCTTGGCTTAATGGGAGAGGCCCGACTTTAGTTCGTGAAAGATTGGATAGAGCTTTTGCAAATGCCGCTTGGAGATTGTTGTTTCCCACTTCATTTGTCAAGCACCTTACAGTCTCTCATTCAGACCATTTGCCGATTCTTATATCCTCGACTAAGTTCCAAAAGAAAAAATGGCATTTTTTGCCGCGCTATGACCCTTTTTGGATCCACGACGCGGAATGTACTGATGTTATATTGAATGCATGGAGGAACCCTCTTTTCCGCAATGGGGCGGATGTCTTTGCTAAGTTGCTCACGTTCGAGATAGGTTGCGTAGTTGGGGTTCAAAAAAATTTGGGAACCTGGATAAAAAAATCAAATTTAAGGAGAATGAATTAACTGCTTTATGGAACTCGCCTAATTTCACTTCTCTTGAGGATCAGCGCCTCAAAGGTGAGTTAAATGAGTTACTATCTCATAAGGATGAATTTTGGAGGCAACGTAGTCGAGCGGATTGGCTTCTAAATGGGGACCGCAACACCACTTATTTTCATCATAAAGCTTCCTCTCGTCGCTCACGCAATTTTATCGAAAGACTCCAAGCTACCTCGGGTGAAGTCTTGGACAGTGAATCTGATTTGGCCGATATAGCCTGTAGCTACTTTGAGACTCTTTATCACAGTAATGGTTCAGCTCCTACTTCGCTTGAGGATTTGCCGTTACGTAGCCTCCCTGGTGATTCTGTAAGTAAGCTAGTTGTGCCTTTTACCACGTTGGAGGTCAATACTGCCTTGAAACAACTTCCCCCGAAGAAAGCCCCTGGCCCAGACGGTATGCAAACCATTTTTCTTAAAAAAAATTTGGTCTATTCTGGGTGCTGATATTTCCTCTTTTGTGCTTGCTTTCCTTAACGGTTATCGGGATATTAAGGGGTTGAATAATACTTTCATTGTCTTGATTCCCAAAGTAAAAACCCCTTTAAGTATGACGGAATTTCGCCCCATTAGTTTGTGCAACTCTATATATAAGCTCATTTCTCGTATCCTGGTTAATCGTTTAAAATGTGCTCTTCCTTTTGTTATTGACCCATCTCAAAGTGCTTTTCTGAAGGACAGGATTATTACAGATAATTTTATTTCGGCATTTGAGGCCTTTCATAGTATGCAGCTGGGCCTCTCGGGAGCAAATCACCATTGTGCTCTTAAATTGGATATGAGCAAGGCATTTGATCGTGTGGAGTGGCGGTATTTAGAACTTATGTTAGAATCCATGCAATTTCCACCCCGCTTCCGCTCTCTTATCATGCTATGCGTCCAATCGGTTAGCTATAAAGTGCTCATTAATGGAAAGCCCTCACGTTCGATCATTCCTACACGTGGTCTTCGTCAGGGTGATCCCTTATCTCCTTTTTTATTTACCTTGTGTGCTGAAGGTTTCTCAGCCATGCTTCGTAGAGCTGAGAGTCTGTCGCTGATTCGGGGTATTCATTTTGGCCGTTCAGGAACCTCCCTGTCGCACCTCCTTTTTGCTGATGACTCTCTACTTTTCCTTCAAGGTAATATGGAGAGTGCACAAACCATCAAACACATCTTGCTAGATTATGAAGCATACTTTGGTCAGTCAATTAATTTTGACAAATCATCCATGTTTTTCAGCAAGGACTTCGCAGCACCCATGGCGAATGACATTTGCAATTTCCTGGGGGATCGCATCGGTCAAGGCGATGGGAAATATTTGGGCCTTCCTTTTATGATTGGCCGTAGTAGGCGACAGGTTTTTTCCTATATTAAAGATCGAGTCTGGAAGAAGCTACATGGGTGGAAAGAAAAGTTCTTGTCTCCGGCGGGTAAAAAAATCCTTATTAAATCAGTTATTCAGGCTATTCCAACTTATATCATGCAAAGTTTCTACATTACTCGGTCTGTTCTGAATGATATCATGGTCATGATTCACAAATTTATTTGGGGCAAGGTTGGAGGCGATCATGGTATTCATTGGCTCTCGTGGGAAAAGCTATGTAGGCCAAAGTCTCGAGGAGGGTTGGGACTCCGAGATATGCATCAATTCAATTTGGCTCTATTAGCAAAGCAGTGCTGGCGTCTTGTTCAACAACCTGATTCTCTTCTCGGCCGGATTTTGAGTGCAAAGTACTTTCAAAATGGGAATTTTCTTAGTGCGGGTCGGGGTTGCCGCTCATCGTGCGTATGGCAAAGTCTCCTTAAGGGGAGAACATTATTACAACTTGGGTTGCGTTGGCGAATAGGTAACGGCTCCGAAGTTAGAATCTGGCGGGATCCATGGATCCCACGACCCTTTACGTTTCACTTGTCCTCACACAACGAAGTTGTCCTACCTGAGGGTAAGGTGAGTGACCTTATTCTGTCATCACCTCGTCAATGGAATTCTAAGCTCCTTAATGATTTATTCTTGCCATATGAAGTGGAATTCATTCAAGATATACCCTTAGGTGAACTTCCTGTTAATGATCGACTAATCTGGCATTATGCGAGGAATGGTCTTTACAGCGTCCGTTCGGGCTATCATATTGCTATGGAAGCTGCCTATAGACAGATTCACTCCTCTGAATCTTCTAATTCGGCATTGGAGGAGAAATTTTGGTCTACTCTATGGAAGCTTCCAGTTCCACCTCGGGTCCTTCATTTTTTGTGGCGAGCTTCTTTGGATAATCTCCCAACAACAATTAATTTGGCAAAAAGGATCTCTGTTTCGCAATTGTGTGCCTCTTGCAACGAACAACAGGAATCTGGAGTTCATTACCTTCTTCAGTGTCCCTTTTCAGTTCGGATTTGGTCATTGTGGTGTAATGCATCATCTTGGCTGGGAATGAATTTGGACTCCTTCAAGGAAACTCTCTCTTTCATCATGACCCATGGATCTAAGGAGGATATTGTTGTTTTTGCTTACATAGCTTGGTATACTTGGAAGGATCGTAACCTCTTCGTTTTTGAATCACATCGCAGAACTCCAGTCATGGTCTTCAATGATGCTGTTGCTGCGGCTGGCGAATTTAGTTCGCTGCTTGCGGATTCACAGATTGGTGAGCCAGTTGCAGATCCTCTTCCTGCAGTTTGGTCACCTCCCCCGGTCTCCCACATAAAGATTAATACTGATGGGTCTTGGAGGGATGGCACAGCTGCCTTTGGTTGTGTTGCTAGAGATGATCATGGAAGACCTCTATCAGCGGCTTGTGGGAAACTTCTTCATCGCTTGAGCCCCGGCCATAGTGAGTCGCTGGGGATTATTGAGGGCCTCAAACTTGCTCGGCTTTTTGGAGCTTCAAGTCTTCTCTTTGGAATGTGATAGCCTTGATATCTGCTTTCGCCTTGGTCGCTTAGATATTGATTACTCGTCTTTAGGTCCTATCTTTGATTATGCTAAATTTCTTATTGCTTCCTTTGCTTCTGTCTCCCTCCTGTTTATCAAGCGAGGGGGGAACAAGGTAGCTCATTGTCTGGCCCGCCATGGCCATTACTTTCATTCCATGCTTTGGGAATCTCATTTCCCCAATGATGTAATGTCTACGATCACTCTTGATCGCCTTTCTTCTCTATAATATTGCACCCTTTTGGGTTTCAAAAAAAAAAAAAACGATAAATAATTAGGAAATAATACTTCTCTCAACCTTATGGTTATATGGTAAATTATGAACCAATTGGATCAAGTTCTTTCAAAAACTATATAGATTGAATTTCATTTTAGATCATATATACTTCTTAGTTCATGGATAACTTATTTGCATGAAACTTATAAGGAAAATGTTCAAATAAAAATTCAACTCAATTACATGATAGTACAATTTTATTTTCATTAATTTATAACCTTAAGTGCGTATCATGATGTATTCGCTAAAACGGTTGTCTTTTCACTATGGCATATTTAGCTTTTGGTGGCATTAGATAAATGCCACGAAAAATACTTTTGTAGCACTTGTACGGCACTTTTTGAAAGTGCTCTCAGTGTCGTTTTTTTTCGTGGCACTAATGAATGCTTTTGGTGGCATTAGATAAATGCCACGAAAAACGGTTGTCTTTTCACTATGGCATATTTAGCTTTTGGTGGCATTAGATAAATGCCACGAAAAGTACTTTTGTAGCATTTGTGCGGCACTTTTTTAAAGTGCTCCCAGTGTCGTTTTTTTTCGTGGCACTAATGAATGCTTTTGGTGGAATTAGATAAATGCCACGAAAAGTACTTTTGTAGCACTTGTGCGGCACTTTTTGAAAGTGCTCCCAGTGTCGTTTTTTTTCGTGGCACTAATGAATGCCATAAATAAATTGGTAGCAAAACTTGTGGCACTTTTGAAAATGTGACATATTTTACGGCATTTTTAATAAATGCCGCGAAAATAATTTAATGTTTTTCAATAAAAATTATTTTATCTAAAAAAAATAATACTCATAGGAAGATTCTTAGCATTATCCATAGTCACACGTTATAAACAATTTAATATTTACTTTTGGTGAGATTCAAACAACTGACCTCACCTTGTAAACACTAACTCTCTAACCAATGCACCACAAAGACATTTGTTTTAATTCTAACCAAATTCGTTCATATAACATAACAATAAATTTTATTAATTACTTTTAAGTTTGATATTTATATTTAATAATGTATATTAACAACAACCCATTAGAAATATAAATCTTTTAAAACAAAACTGTTTAGAAATAACACTAAATGAAAACTTGATACAAATTTTAATCTTAACATCATACGAATTATAGAATAAGCTATAAACTAATAAGTTTATTTACTGTATTTTCTAGTTATATATTATTGTTAATATAATATTTTTTTAAATTTGATAACATGAAATTTAATAACTAATTATTTGCCAATTTCTTTGTAAAACTTGAAAATGTTATAAAATTGATATAAAAAATATATAATATATGAAATTTCGTCCAATGTGAGTTTTTTTGTATTTCATCTAAAAGATTTTATTTAATAATTTTAAAATGAAAAAAATTAATTAACTTTATAGTAAATAAATTATAATTATTTATTATCATTAATAAACATATATCTTTTTAACTTTTAAAATGGAAACACTCAAATAGTAATATCAATATTTTTTCTTTAAATTGCTTTTAATATAAATTTTTATTTATAATGTTTCATTTACATTTATGAAATTAACTGGTTAAATATCTAATGAAATATTATGTGACACTTTTAAGTTACTAGTTTAAAAATGCCACTAAAATGTGACATTTTGATATATTGTCATAAAATTTGTGGCACTTTATATGGTACCTGAACAAAAGCCACAAGGTTTTGTGGCACTTGTGAAAAAGATGACTTGAAAATGTGACATTTTCTCAAAATTATCATAATTATGTGACACTTTATTAGGCAATTAAAAAAATGCCATAAATTTTGGGACATTTCTTATAAAAGTGCCACAAAAATATAACATTTTCACGTAAATATAGTAAATAAATGATATATATCACAATTGATGCGAGATAAATGCCACCAAATCTCAATTTTACCATAACGTTTCTTCAAATATTTAAAGGCAAAAGGTCGAGTTATTGCCAAGCATCATTAAAAAGTTGACCTCCAAGAAGATTTTGAATAGCTACACATAGAGATTATGGTTGGTTAATTAATGAGCTACATATTATATACTATGTCTCTAATAGAAAAACTAATTGCTAAGAGATCTATCATTCATTCATCACTGGTGGTGCCAAGTGAAAGAAGTTTTTTTAAAAAAATAAATTGTGTACGAAAGGGTATTTATTATTTGGCTTCAGTACTTCCCTTCCAACCTTCGATCGAGTGGGAAGTGTAAAATTGTCAATCAAAAAATTTCTCCGTTTCCTCTAGAATGCTCTCTAGTGTGAAACCTTCCTTCTCTTCCATGGGAATGTTTCCTTTGGTTCATCCAGATCTTTAAGGATTCAATTCCTTGCTATACATAACTAATTGGTGGTGGATTTTGACGCGTCTCTCTCTTGGTTTGATCATTTGCCTGACTTCCTTGTTTTGTTTGTTCTATTTGTCCTTCTGTGTCTTCTTTTTTTATTATCTTTTCTTAGTGTTGTTTTCTGTCCTCTTTAGGTTGTGTCTTTGTCCTTTTTGTTTTGTCTTGTCCTTTGTTTTCTATACTCTGTTCTTTATTTATGTCTGATCCTGGTAAAAGTAGTGCTCCTATGCAAGGTGTTCTGAACCTAAAAGCTTCTGATTTGAGGTCTGAAGATGGTAATAAATTTGTTCTGGCGGCGAAGTTAATATCCAACAAACGCATTAATGCAAGAGCTGTGATAAGTGTATTAGATTCAGCTTGGAATCTTGGGGATAAAGTTCATATAACTAGCATTGATGATAACTTATTTAAATGTACTTTTACCCATCTGAAGGACAGGGATAGAGTGGTTAATAATGGTCCGTGGACTGTTCGAGGAGCACATTTGATTCTAAAAATTTGGGATTCAGATTATAGGTTTGAAGACTTGGATCTTTCCAATACGCATTTTTGGGTGCAAATTCATGGACTCCCTCTGAATAGATTGAATTCCGTTAATGCGAAAATTATTGGAAATTTCATCGGAAAATTCTGTTATAAGGATAATAGCTTTAATGGTAAATGGAGAGATTTCATGAGAATAAGGGTGGAATTGAAAATTGAGCTTTCATTACCTACTGGGTGTTTCTTTGAAAGGAACAAAGGTGAATATATCTGGATTGCCTTCAAGTATGAAAGAATTGGGGATTTCTGTTTTGAGTGTGGGAGGCTTGGTCATACTGGAATGGGTTGTCAAGAACAAAATGAGGGGTTAATTAAACCTCTAGATCCACGAGTTGCCTACGGGCGGTGGATGGTGGCTACCGGCAACTGCAGTAGTTGGAAAGATGAGGAACTTGGCAGAGGAGGTGAGAGGGAGAAGGTGAAGGATGTATCATCTCTGGGACAGGGTAGTACTGTCAGAAATGTGATTGATGTTGAAGTCTTGGACGGCGGGGTCAGAGAAGGTGAGGATGGGGGAGTTGGCGCATGTTATAGCCAACAAGAGGATGCATTCATTGTGCAAACCACAAATATTCCAGCTGTTACTAGATTAATCCAAAGTTCTAACCCACAAATCCAAACTGCTACTAAAATAACCCAAAGCCCAACATCCAAAAAACCCATTGAGCCCAATCATAATTTTAGCCTTCAGCCAAAAATCTCATATGAGGAGTTAGGCTCTTTTCGGCCCAGTCAGCAGGTTGGATCAATGGTCCAGGCGGACAACATTGGTGGGTCAAGCCCACTACCAGAAAATTGTGTTAGCCCAAGACATATGTCTAAACCCAATGGAAGACCAACTGTTGAAACACATTCACCCATGATGTTATACCCCAACATATCTACTAATACTGAAACCCAAAAACAAAAGATTTCAGGTAATAAAAGATTCATGCATACCATGTCCAATCCGAATAAAAAACTCAACAGTGGGGTAAGCATCAGTGAGTTCTGGAACCCAAACCCGAAATCGGTTTATGACCAGAACATTGAAATCAATTTCTCGAATCTAAACCTCAGTAACCAAATTATTCCTTTCATAGGCCATACAAATCAAATCCCTAAAAATTCCCCCAAGTTTGATGAAGATATGGTTGTTGAAGAAGAAACTGTGACTACTGTGAAGAAAAGAAGATTTATTCGTCGAAAAAATAAAAAGTTTACTGAAGCTAGTGGTGATGTCGATTTGGACCAAATTCAACAAAGTCATTGTGAGATTTCGGAAGTTCTTGAGCCGGATGCTCTACATTCGATGGAGGATTCTAGAAGTTATGTTCAATTTCCTAAGGAAGATGACTACGACAGGTCCTCTGAAATTTCTGTGGAGGTATGTTCACATGCTGTCAATTCTTCTAGTAATCCAACTGTTATTGCATTTAGCACTGAATCGGCTGAGGAGGCGAGCCTAAGCACACCCCCAAAGAGGCCATGAAAGTTTTTGCTTGGAACTGTCAGGGACTCGCAGGTCCTAGGGCAGTAAGGGCTTTGAGAGGATTCGTGATCTCTCATAATCCGTCAATATTGTTTCTTGCTGATTTACGAATTTCGTCTTTAGGGAGAATTACTACTACTTTACATTCTGTAGGGTTTGAATTGTTTCAATTTGTGCCGTCTGTGGGATTTTCGGGAGGGATTGTCTTATGTTGGAGGCACAATATTAACCTGAACATTGACTATTCGGATAATCGGATTATTAGTTGTACTGTTATTTCTCACCCACCCTCTTCTCCCTGGCATTTAACTGGTATTTATGGGCCTTGTATTGATGCTCATAAATGTGATTTTTGGAATAGTATGGAGCTGTTTTCTAACTCTATTGTGGGTCCGTGGTTAGTGATGGGGGATCTTAATAGCATTTCGAGTTCATTTGATAAGGACGGGGGGTTGCCTTTTTCTGAATATCAACAAAGGTCCTTCAACAATTTTGTTGATCAGTGTAATTTGATTGACATGGGTTTCTCGGGCAATCCTTTCACTTGGAACAATAAGCATGGGGGTACTGGTAATATTAGGGTTAGGCTAGATAGAGGTCTTATTAATGCTTCTTGGCGTCTCCTTTTTCCTAAAGCATCAGTCCATCACTTGACAGCTTTAGCTTCGGATCATTGTCCTATTATTCTTGATACTGCTCCTTTTAGAGCACTTCATCTTAAACCCTTTAGATTTGAGTCTATGTGGATAAGAGAGCCTTCTTCCTCGGTTGTCATTAGTCAGGCTTGGTCCATTCCTGTTCTGGGTTCTCCTTTGTTTCAGCTTAGCTCTAAGGTGAAATTTACTAAATCAGCTCTTAAAAGTTGGAACAAATCGGTTTTTGGTCATGTTCAAACTTCTATCAAAAATCTGAAAACTGAAATTGAGTCGCTTCAAAATCTCCCCCAATCTATGTTGAATGTTGCAAGGGAAAAGGATACCCAAAATGAGCTTGATGAAGTCCTTAAGAGGGAACAACTTCTATGGTGGAATAAGGCCAAAACTCTTTGGTTGGAAGAAGGAGATGCAAATACACATTTCTTCCATCTTTCTACCATTATCCATAGAAGACATAATACCATTGACTTCCTCCTTTCTCCTAATGATAATTGGCTTTCTAATAGGGATGAAATTGGTGAGTGTTTTCTGAATTCATTTGCTAATTTATTTGAATCTACTAACCCTATTTTTCCAGATGACTTGCAGGAATTAATTCAGCCATCCGTTACGGTGGAATCAAACAATGTGTTGTGTAGCATTCCTACAATTGAGGTCATTAAAGAAATTGTTTTTGAAATGAAATCAGGTAAGATTCCAGGACCTGACGGGATGACACCTTGTTTCTTCAAAAACTATTGGAATATTGTAGGAAAGTCTGTCGTGGAAGCAGTCCAACATTTTTTTTAATAAGGGTAATATGCTGAAATCTTTGAATCATACTTTCATTTCCCTTATTCCTAAAAATGATAATTCTTTTAAGATTGATCATTTCAGGCCTATTTCCTTGTGCAACATTGTTTATAAAATCATAACTAAAATATTGGCAGTTAGAATCAGTTGTTTACTTGATGAGACCATTTCCCCTTCCCAAGTTGCCTTCATTCCAGGGAGAGTAATGTCTGATAACATCATCATTTCCCACGAATTGATGCATCATATGAATGGTAAGAAAGGTAAACTTGGTCTTATGGCACTCAAAATAGACATGTCTAAAGCATATGATAAAGTTGAGTGGTCGTTACTTGTTACGATTATGAGGAAACATGGTTTCTGTGAGAGGTTCGTTAATTTGATTTACCAATGTATTTCTACTACTGCCTTTTCCATACTTATCAATGGGAGTCCTTATGATTTTTTTAACCCTTCTAGGGGTCTTAGGCAAGGTGATCCCATTTCTCCTGCTCTTTTTACTTTGGTTTTTGATCTCTTGTCTAGGATGCTGTCCCATGCTGAGTTACGGGGTAATATTCATGGTATTAAGGTAAGTAGATCCGCCCCTAGCATTTCTCATTTAATGTTTGCTGACGATCTGACGATCTTTTGTAGGGCAAATCTTGAAGAATCTGATGAAGTGATGGAATGCATCAACCTTTTTTGTCAATGGTCAGGTCAAAGTATTAATTTTGAGAAATCTATTGCTCATTATAGCAAGAATGTGGGAGTTCAGGTAAAAGAAGAAATTAGCACTTTGTTGGGGATGAAAGAATGTGATCACAATGCTAATTACTTGGGCAGCCCATTTTGCAAAGGTAAATCTAAAAAACTGGCTTTTTACCCCGTGGTGGAAAAATTAAGGAGGAAACTTGCAAGTTGGAAGATTAGTGCGTTATCTCAAGCAGGTAGAACCATTTTGATTAAAACTGTTGCTCAATCGATGCCTATTCATATCATGCATAATTTCGTTTTGCCTATCTCTGTTTGCCAGAAATTGGATGGTCTTATTAGGGACTTTTGGTGGGGTTTTAAAGAAAATAGTGGTAGGCATCTTTACTTGAAGTCTTGGGATGCTATTTGTATGCCTAAGCAGGCGGGGGGTTTGGGAATTAGAAGAACTGTTGACATGAATATAGCTTGTGTGGCTAAACTAGGTTGGGCTTTATTGAATAATCATGATAAAACTTGGGTGAAATTAATGAGATCTAGGTATCTTAGGGGTAGAAATCTCTTAAATGTTGGTAGAACTGTTAGTAATGGTTCTTGGATTTGGTTAGGTATACTGAAGTCCATTGATACTTTGAGAAAAGGCACTTGTATTCAAGTAGGTCATGGTTCTGTGACGAGAATCTGGGAGGATGGGTGGGTTCCAAAGCTAGAAGATTTTAGGATGCCTTTGAATTTAAGGAAGTCAGATTCTTTGACTTTGGTTAAGGATCTTATGAACTTGGAACAGGATGGGTGGAACAGGAATTTGATTGAACAAGAATATGATCAAGCTACTGCTAAAGCCATTTTGAATATTATTCCCTCGAGGGAACATGATTCTCTGGTTTGGTTGCCCTCTTCGACAGGGCAATTTACTGTTAAATCAGCGTATATGACAGTGAACCGGGAGAGATTTGGAGGGTTGTCTCAGAATAATAGGAAATTTTGGAAAGTTCTGTGGCATTCTGATTTGCATAATAGGCATAAACTGTTAGTTTGGAGGATTCTTATCAATGCTTTGCCTACTAGAGGAAGGTTAAAATATTGCTTTAATATTCATGATGATAAATGTTTGCTTTGCCATGGAGAAGAGGAGACTATTGAGCATCTCTTTATTAGATGTCCTTTTTCGAAATATATTTGGTATTCATCTAGATGGCATCTCAGATTGGAGGGGTTCCAGGATTGGACTATGTATAAATGGTTAGAGGAGGTAAGTAAGTCCTCTAATAATCTTTTTAATTCTAATGATAAGATTGCTGAATTTTTGAATTTTCTTGCAGTGACTATGGAGCAAACTTGGATGCTTAGGAATGAAGTTTTACATGGTAAATCACAGAGGAAATGGGAGGAGGTCCTCGGCCTAATTGAGAATAAGGATAGAGTCTACTGGGAAGCTGCTAAAGGGAGGATATTGAAAAGGGGTTCCAAGAAGTTGGCTGCTAGGTGGAATTTGCCACCAAAATCTTTTTTGAAGATTAATTTTGATGCGGGATTTATAACCGAGGATAAAGCAGTAAGTGCCACCATTATCAGAAATGATATAGGTTCTATTCAAGGAGTGTGGATTCATAGGTTTCAAGCTCGAACACCATTTGAAGCCGAAGCTCACGCGGCGGTTTTGACTACGGAAAGAGCTCAAGTAATGGACATTCAAAATGCAATCTTGGAAGGAGATTGCATCAATGTACTCAAAGGCTTCAAAGGACATTTTAAAGATGTTCACTGGACTGGTATGTCACTGGTTAAAGTGGGAAGAATCATATTAGCTAAATTTCACTTATGGGAATTGCATTATGTAAATAGACTTGCTAATTTTCATGCGCATAATTTAGCTCTATGGGCCAAAACCAATGATGTAACAGGTTATATTGATTTGGATGCCATTCCACCGTCGATCCTTTGTGATAGGGGGCACTTTTTGTAACTCCAATCCGGTTTTGGATGTTTCTAATGATTAAATTTTACTTAGCAAAAAAAAAAAAAAAAACCTTCGATCGAGTGGTAGTTCCTTGCGAGCCACATTGCTAGGTGAATGGATTTGAAAGATTAACGTCTCAAGTGAAAGAATCTTGAGTCCTATTTGCACTCAGATTCTACATTTTTCGAACTAACAAATGCATTTTCGGAGCCAAAAACAGATCGATAGGAGAAGTAAATTACATACCACTTCATGGGGTGACTATAATGACGGAGGTAAGAATTTGAAGCTATGATTCAATGAGAAATTTTATCTTGGTAGGTGAGTAAGTTTAAAACTTACGTTCAAGCCAATGAATACAATACACGTAGGAAACAGAATTGACTTTTTAGCCTTCGTGTATTGTATTCATTAATTTGAATGTAACTTTTAAACTTAAATCTACCAAAATAAAATTTCTTTGATTCAACACTACTTGGGAACAAGACCTCCATTTCATAAGGGAAATCCACGGGCACATCTTGACTATGGCATGGATATCTCAAAAGCTCCAACAAGCCCTAAAATCTCTTGCCATCTAAAACTCTGTTTGGACAGCGGTAGCTTCATTTCTTTTTCTTTGAGGGTCTTTTTATTTCCCTGGCTGTCAACTCGCTCCAGCTAAGTCGTTGTTCGCCAAGGAAGGACGAAGACAAGGGGCGGTAGTGGCGGAACCAAGAATTTATTGTTGGAGGCACAATTAACATTGACAAAATAAATTCATAAGAGCATATAAAATATTTCATTACAATTGTTCCCTACGCGTTTTCATACTTTGATAATATTCTATAATTACATCATTTTCGATAGTATCAAACACATCTTTCTCAACAAATACAATTAAATTATCATTCAACCACTGATCTCCAATTCGATTGCATAGACGATTCCTGACAAAAGTCATTGCAGAAAATACTCTCTCAACTAAAGCAGCAGGCACGGGTAGAATTAAAGCCAATGTCAAAAGCTTGTAAACTAATGGGTAAACTTGATGCTTGTTTTCTGCAAATAACCTCTGTGAAAGTTCACTAAGACCCTACAATCCTTGAAACTCTTCACTCATACGCATGCCAATAATATATGTATCAAGTTGATCATCCATTGCTAAGATATGTTATGCATCAAAATCCAATGGATAGTATCCACATAATCGAATCAATTTGTTCTTGTCAAAAGCAGCTAATGATCAAAGCAACCCCTTTAATTTCAGTATTATGATCACATAACCAATGCAAAAGCCCAAGAAAAGATAACAGTATAAACAAAATACGGCATCTTTTGCTATACTATACTCCAACCAACTAGAATTCTCATTATACCATGACATACAAAATCGCCTATCTTTCGTACCAATTTTTGTGGCTGGAAATACATGGTTTCTAGGTTGACAATGACCTCTCTGAATATATGTCCTCCGAAATAAATCTCGAACACTAACATCATAATTTTGTATTGGGATTCTCAATCCAGGATCCGAAGGTAATTGTTCAATATCAAATTCAAGTCTTTCATCTCTAACATTTCCCACATTAATTTCAAGTAAATACTTTTCAACATCCACTTTTGTATCAATTTCAATATCATTTTCATCTCCAATTTCAACCCTTTTATCCCTAACACCTCTTTCACTAGTTTGTTCCGAACAAAGAGGAAATTTACGTTTAATAACGAATTTATCCATAATTGTGCAAAAAAAAATGTATATATATATATATATATATATATATATATATATATATATATATATATATATATATCAGGGAAATAGCAAATTAGCAATCATAGGTATTTCACAAAAAATGTACATAAATAATGAAGATTAAAGAAGTATTAAAAGAGTTACCTATTTAATTCAAATAATGAAGGATGATGAGGATTGATGATTGAGGATAATAAAAACCCTAATGAGAGCTTGAGGAACAAATCGCCATTGCTTAACAGTGAGAATTGATGCTTGAAAAAAATTGTGGTCTTTTGCGGAAAAAATGGAAGGAATCAGTAGCCTATGGCTTGTTTTAGACTAGATATTTTTTTGATGAAATCTTATATTATATTTATACTCTTTTTTGTTTTGTTTTGTAGACTAGAAGTAATTTGTGGACTTTTTATTAGTAATTTTTTTTTATAGTCTCTTACACACTTAAGTTTGTTACCATTTTAATCAAAATTGTTAAAATATAAATGATGTCATTCCTATAATTCAAGAACTAAATAATTTAATTTTAAATCGTAAAGTGATTCAAAACGGGTACAATAAACAATGTTCACGTGACGAGGTGTTACAAAAACAAAGCTAAAACTATTTTTTTTTGGAAAAAACTGGGCTCCACTGTGTCTCCGCCAATGTGGGGCGGTCACCTATCGAAAATTTTAAAAATCTTACTATAGAGTAAATTTTATATGTAGTTCAGAATATTTTATCAACTTCTCCCCTAATATTATTTTGTAATTTTTATATGCAATTCGACTTAGTATTGCAGTTGTTCGTCTCTAAACTAAAAGTCTTGGCTTCTTCGTGGCCGAGAGATTAGTACGTATTGCTAACAAGAATTTTAGCAAAGTGCCCAACTGGCCCAATTTCTCTGATACTTTTTTTTTTATCCAAGGCCCAATACATAAATCGAAATTGATATACTGGTTTTTGTTTATAATGAGGTGGTCATTTTGTTGAGTCCAAATTCAATTAGATATCGTCCTATTTATTGTAGGTAGTAGTCTATTTGCCAAGTTGGTGGCCCAAATTTATATTCTCGAGTAGTTTGCTTCAAAGGTCCCTTCTCAGTCCTTGTGGACATTACTGGTCAGAGCCCACTGCGTAGAGTAGTGGCTCTCTAATTAAAAATTCAATTTTACTACCGTACTTATGAGATTGATTTAATAGCCTCTTACATGAATTGGACGGAGTTTATCTTCAAGTGTGAATTCTGCTTAATTTATATGTGGAGATGAAAGGCCAGTCCTACGAGGATGATCTTATGATTGACTGACCCCTCTCCAGTATCACAAAAGTGGAGGACCCTCCGGTTCAAGAACGGATTCAGGGGTGAGTAAGGATATGCCCTCAAAAAATTTAAAATTATAATTTTTATTCTAATAAAATTTTAAAATTAGTATTAAAATTTTTAAAATTAAAATTTTTATTCTAATAAAATTATATATATATATATATATATATATATATTTTTTTTGCAATAGTTGAATTGAGAGTCAATGATCCGAATTACGTCAGTACGTGATGAGAAAAGTAGGTTTTAGAATCTTTAACCATATTGCAAAGTTATGAAATTTCCAACATCTTCTTTCACTGAAGCAACTGTTTGGCAGGGATGATCATAGAAATGTGGAAAATATGCTTGCAGTTGATCATGGATCAATGGTCCTGTCTGAAGTCAATTATGAAGGAGGATGTTTGTCTGTTGTTTGCTCTCTATTTGGTATGACTAGCAGGTGATGAGTAACCTAACAATAATGAGATATTCTTCTTGATGGCATTCCTATTATGTTGTTGTTTGATCTGGAAACAGTACAAAGATTTCAGTGATTTTTTTTTACTGATACAGTAACTTTAATTAGACATCCTCTCTTATGTAAACCTGCATAATAGGGGACACAATATCAAATTGAAATTAAGTACTACCTCCGTTTGGAATTGAATGTTTTAATTTTCTATACAAATGAAGAGAAAAGTGGATATTCAATTTGAACTGAGGAAGTATTGATAATATATAATGTATCTCAAGGCTAGAGAAAGAGATCACAAGTCCTTAGCCCTGTGGGGCAACGACCTGCCCACGACCGTCATGGGTTCGATACCCTCTTCGGCATGGGGCATGCTTTAAATTGTCTCCCTTTCTAGGGTTATCTCTTCCTCCTCTTGTGGGCATCCGTCCAGATGGGCTTCATAAAATAAAAAAAATAAAAAGGCTAGTGAAAGAGTGCAAGGTAATTTTTTATTTTTTTTTGACGCCTGTTGGGCGATTGCCCCCGAAGGGGAGAGAGCGGAGAGTACCCTAGATAGGGAGATTGTAGCATGCCCCATTCCTGGGGAGGGAAATTTTAGCCTCATAAGGAGGAGAAATTATTTGCCCCACTTGGGGAGATATCGGAATCGAACACGGGACCTCAGACCCGTGTTCGCCTTACCACATGGGTACCCGATTCCCATGAGTGCAAGGTAATTGAAGGCAGACATAATTAACTATACTGTTTCTGAGAAATTGAAAAGTCTTATTACTTTGCATGCAAGATTGTGCTTGTTCTTAAAATAGCATACACAATCAAAGAAAATGGGGCCAGATTTGTCTTTTACTTACTCTATTGGTTCTAGCTCTACATCTCTTTATATATTGCAAAAAAAAAGTATTTGACTCAATGATACGACTGGCAAAATATGTGAGGAAAACGTGAGGATTAGATAGAATTCTCCTCTATTGTGAGTGGTGTTGTATAGAGCGGCGAAGACAAAGTCTTTAATACTTGATCCCGTAGGATTCAGGCTTAATATACTTAATAGGCAGGGGCGAATACGGGGGTGGCGCCCCGAAATTTTTAAAAATATTATTATTTATCGAAATTTTATATGTATTTTGAAAAAAAATTGGAAAAATTTTATCAGTTTCGCCTCCCTTTAAAACATTTTTTTGCCGTTTTTATTACCCCCAAGATTTTGTTTACCGTTTTTATCACTTGAATTCTGTAATTTTACATACTGTTGTAGTTTCGCTCCCCCAACACCAAATTTCTAGCTTCGTCCTTGTTAATAGGGACCGGGCTATGATGAAAAATTATTATGAGCAGGTTCCCTTAGTTGAAATAGTCACCGCGAGATTTATATTAATATAGCATTTTACTTGTCTCGGAAATATGACTTAGTGACAAAGAACGATTTTTGGTTTTGTGTTGCACATTTCGCAATTTATCTTCTTCATAAGACCCTATGACAAAGGCTGTTACTCCCTTCATTCCTAAATATAAAACTTTCATTACATGTTTTAATGAAATAAAAATAAAAGAGTTAATAACTATTTATAGCACTAAACTATTTATGAATTTCTCTTTATAGTATTAAACTATTTTTTTATCTAAATATGTCACTCAACTATTTACGTTTATCAAAAAATATACAACCACCCATTTTTTGGGTATTTTCCGGCCAGCGATGTCACGTGAGTTGCTTCGGAACATGAACAACGACGAAAAGGAAAAGAAATATTGGAAACGTCGGACGATAACTACTTAATTTGTTGTTGCAAGGGCAAACGGGTCTGTCAAATTAAGCAGTTATGGCCCGACGTTTCCAATATTTCTTTTCCTTTTCGCCTTTGTTCATGTTCTGAAGCAACTCACGTGACATCATTGCCGAAAACACCCAAAAAATGGGTGGTTGTATATTTTTTGATAAACGTAAATAGTTGAGTGACATATTTAGATAAACGTAAATAGTTGAGTGACATATTTAGATAAAAAAATAGTTTAGTACTATAAAGATAAATTCGTAAATAGTTTAGTGCTATAAATAGCTATTAACTCAAAAATAAAAATGTTTTTGTAAATTAAAATACCAATATTACTCTCTTAAATATGACTTGTATACCACTAATTCTATTTAAGAAAGTAATATTGATATTTTGATTACAATAACGTCTTAATTTTTTTTTTTTAATTTCGTAACATGTAATAAAAGTCTCATACAATATTTAGGAATGGAGGTAGTATTAAAGCAGACATTGGGATTCTTCCGTTGACCGAACAACTAATTTCTTACCTTAAAGGTCATAGTTTATTTGTACTTTGTCTTGAAATGTGTATGTCCAGATGTGAGATTCAGAGCCAAATTTATTCATCGTGATGGTGCCGTCGTGACTACAGTGCGGACCCTCAAAATTTCCGTGACGGCTGCGTAACGATCCCGATCGTTGAATTTTATCCTTTTTTTAATCCAACGATCGTATCAAAATAGAGGGTATTTTAGGGATAAACTTTGCGTGTTACTTTTTGTTCCCGAGGAGAGAGAAAAGTTGCGCCTGAACAAAAACACATGTTCTTGGTTAGAGAACACATGTTCTTGGTTAGAGAACATGTGTTTTTGTTCAGACGCAACTTTTCTCTCTCCTCCTCGGTAACCCAATCGATGTGATGGTTGCGTGTTACTTTTTGTTCCCGAGGAGGAGAGAGAAATGTTGCAGTGAACAAAAACACACGTTCTTTCTTTTAGAGAACACATGTTTTTTTGATTAGAGAAAGTTCTCTAACCAAAAACATGTGTTCTCTAAAGAAGAACATGTGTTTTTGTTCAGCCGCAACATTTCTCTCTAATCCCCGGTAACCCAATCATTTATTTGTAAAATTACATATGTACCCTTTTATTATATAACATTTTTTTATTATTATTTTTTATTGTCAGCCGCAATTTTTTTCTCTCCAGATTTGGACCATTCAAAATTCCATCCGACGGTTAGGATGATTCCGCAGGTGCGGAACTTTGGGGGTTCCGCACTGGAGCCGGACTGGTGATGGTGCACATATTTTTTTAATTTTTCAGAGTAATGATTATAGATTCTCCTTCTGGCAGAGAAGTTAGTTATAAATATTTTCCCATTTGTGGAAACTCGTTTAATTGCTGTTAACCATGGAAGATTCTGGAGAAGTTAACTTTCTTCAAAACTCATAAAATATTTGATTAGTTTAGTTGTAATTATTATAAATACTTCAGTTAGAAGTTCGATTCATACTCATAAAAATAGAGGACATTTCATGGTTACACGTTTACCTCTTCAGAGAGGGGAGGAGATTTCAAGAATCCGAATAAAAAAATGTTCAACATTATAACTAATTAATGAAGGTCTAAGACTAGAGATTAATGTCATGAGCTGGCTGAAGATGGTTGTCTGCTTAATCTTCCATTTTTTGGGGGGATGATTTTGTATTTCAATGAGGTTATAAAAAAATTGTATGCGAAATATTAGATTATAATTTAGTGAAAGCAAAGAATATATACTTAGACCACCTGGTTAATTTTCTGGTGCAACAGCCGGAGGGGAAGAATATTCACAGTCCTCTTCTTCATGTTTCCTCTAATGTCATCTCTCTTACTCCTGTCACTCGTACATATTCAACTATTTAATTGTATCTGAACAAATAGAGTTTTTAACATAAGTTCTGTTGGAGAATGTGTTTTTTCAAAAGAATTAATGTGTAATTAATGTGTCGTGAGGACATATTTGAGCTAATATATTTATATGTTACACCGCTCGGTTTTGAATGTTATTGAGTTTATCACGAAGTGGGTTGCGCAAGCTTCGCGATGATAAATGACATGTGAGAAAATCAATTATTGGTGTGAATGATAAATTGATATAAAGTAGGGTAGATGAAATGTGGTAAATGGGTTTTTTAAACTACATCCCACATGGGAAACCTTTGGAAGTGTTTTTCACTTTATAAGTTAAAGTGGTTTACATGGGTTTAAATTGTGTTACTTGTATTATGCCCTATGTGAGAACCTCGGGTGCGCCCGCGCAGGGGGGTTGCAATTCGAAATTCTGTTGATGCCAAAATAGCTTGAACTTGTGTGCAGGCGCGACCTGCGAACACGAATGCCGGACAAAAACTCGCGGGTAACTGTGCCTTGTTTAATTTTGTGATTATTGCCTTGTCTGTAACAATCAGGTATCTCTTGGCAGCCTATATAAGCAAGCATATGCACTGTTGGAAAATTCCTACTCCCTCTTGCATTCTGCATTTTTTTTTTCTCCTGCACTACACATCATAACTGAGAGTTCTGCTGTTAAAGATTCGGAGGTTCTGTTTTTTGGGCTTCAAAAAGTGTTTGGCCGTTGTACCTTGGAGTTCAGTGTTCTACAAAGCCAGAAGCTACAAGGCCGGACATATTGAACTTAAGGGGAAGTGGACATTCTGTTTGCCTCGTCCGAGAATCAATCCAAATTCGGTTAAGGTTTTCGATTTTCGATTGTTTCTTGCTTTACGTTATAGCGAGTACAAAATTTTTCCTGTCTCAGTTTCTGTTTCCTGCACTGTCCAGAAATTAATGTTTTCTGTATTAATCTGCGGTATTAATCAGTATCTGTTTTTCTGTTCTGGTACTGTATTGTTTTTATTAATTCAATATATGTATTTCTGATCAGTTGTTTTTATTTTCTGTTCAGTAGTTACATAAAGCAAAGGTACGAGAAATTTGTGTTCAGATTTTAATTTTCTGTTCAGAAGTTACTTAAAACAGTGCAGAAAAAAATTTGTGTTCAGATTTTAATTTTCTGTTCAGAAGTTACTTAAAACAGTGCTGAAAATTTGTGTTCAGATTTTAATACCAGTGCAGTTTAAATTTATTATTTTTTCAGTATTACAGAAAATTTTCTAACAAGTTCCGCCTTCGCACTTTACTCCTCTTTTGATATGTTATTGACAGGCCCGGCTCTGTACAAGCCTAAGGTGCCATACAGAACTGGGCCTTACATGTTAAGGAGCCCCCAAATTTGGTTAAAAAAAATCACATTAAAAAAAAAAATTTATTTACAAACGGTCTGCGACTCTCTCCATTCTCCACAGTCCACCGAGACCGAGAGCCTCTCCAATCTTGACTATCCACTCACACATTGTTCTACTTCTTAATCTTGACTCTTGTTGTTGTGGATTCACTGATTGAAATCCTATTTCGGCTTCATCCTTGATCCTTCCATTTTATTGTGAATTTGTGATCGTCATCGGTCGCCGGAGCACATGTGGGTCTTCAGTCTTCGTTTTCTTCTTTTGGTGTATTTAGTACAATTTTGTGGTTAATAATCAAAATATTAAATCAATTTTGTGGTGGGGTTTTTTTTATTTTACTTATACTCTTTGAATTCTTTGATTTTGTTTTTATCTACACTTCACTGTTCACCAGGTATTTGAGAGCACTCAAAACTTCATATTCAGGTGGTTTCAATCTTTCTTATAGTTGCTTAATTTTAATTTTTAAGTCTTTAATTTTGTGTTGAATATTTTAATTATGCCTCCTAAATTTAGAAAATATGAATCTGGATCTGAAAAGCGTAAGAAAAAACAAAAAGGCGAAAGAATTAACTCAGTCTTTAAGAGGAGCTCTTGATAAATTTGTTGTGAAAGAATCACATGTGTGTATTGAAAATAATATTGATAATGTGGAAAATGAAGTAATGTTGGATGATAATTGTGTTCTTGATGATGATGTTCATTTAAACAATGAAAAAACTTCTATTGATGTTGATTTGCATAGTGAGAATGATAATGTTTATCCAGTTGATAATGAGAATGACGAGAATGAAAATAATGAGAATGAAAATAATGATGCAAGTAATGTTGAAACGGGTAACGATAGGCAAATGCTTGATAAATTTGATCCAAGAAATTGGGATGGTCTTGATTCTAAAACGATTGATATTTTAGTAATAAAGGGTCCTAAAAGAGACTTGAGTTTTGAGAAAGGTCCCAAAGATAAATTATCTAAAAACACAATAATCTAATTGACTATTCACTGTGACTGTTCCATCTGCAGAATGAAGTTTTTCCAAATTGAAGTTATTGAAGTATTATATGCGCTCTACAATGTCACAAGAAAGACTCAATGGATTAGCTTTGATAGCAATTGAGAATGAGATTTTGGAGAAAGTCGATTATGAAGATTCGATTAGCGATTTCACTTAAAAAAGTGTTAGAAGGATTGCTCTTTTTAAATAAAGATTAATATTATGATTGTCGCACACTTGAAACTTGAGTATAATTATGTTTGAACACTTCTGATATGGGCCGGGTCCACTGAACCATGCGGTTCAGATTTGGCCACATCATCTGCATTTCCTTCTCTCTCCTCATTCTGCAGGGATGTGGTCAAATCTGGACCACATGGACCCGATCCATATCAAGAATTTTCCATTATGTTTTGACAAATTTTTTTTTTTTTTTATAATTACACTTTAAAAAAATTGAGGGGCCTAATTTTGGTAATTAGACAGGGCCTCACGTTTGTTCGAGACGGGCCTGATTATTGAATTTTAATCCTAAAACGAAATTAAATAATGTTTGATTTTAAAACTTAAACTTATTATATAAAACATAATATTCCAAATTTAAAAAGTCGCATTTCGTTCTAAAACTGAACACTATCAAATACTCCAAATTACTGGAGAAACACGGGAAGCAATAGAAAATGTCTGGAAATTCGGTAGATTGTAATGTACACTGGCATGCTTGTATGACTAATTATTAATAACATTTTGCCCACGTTTTGATTCACATTTCCCTGTCCCTCCTCTGCAATGCTTCTTGATTTGCGGAAACTTTGCTGTGTTATGAAGAAAAATGTAGTACTATTATTTTTCTTTTTTCCTTTTCTTAGGGCCTCAAGAAAGGGATGTGCAATATTTTCGGCACCTAAAGATTAATGATAAGCCAATAAATTTGTGACATGTGGAAAATATGACCTGCAATAGCAAGTTTTCAATTTTTTTTTTTTAAAAAAATTAAGATAATGACATGAACGAATGAGAGTTTGCCACATCATCCCAATCAAGTGACCGGTTACCTGTTAAACCGGTCAACACATATCTGTTAACCATATTTTTCTATTATTGGTAACTTTGGTATTTGTAATGGTAAAATTAAAACAAAAATTGGTAAATTTTAATAAATAACTAGTAAATGTTGAATATTACTACTTTATTTTATAATCTTACCATTTTTTATTTGAAACTTAATACTTTTATCATGAATATTTATATTATATAAAATAGTAAATTTGTATGCAATAATGGTGAATTTCATGACATAAATAGTAATTTATTTTATAATAATGGTAAATGTGTTGAAAAATAACTTATTATTTAAAAAATAAAATTTATCACATTAAGTTCTATTATTACCATTTTTATCTCAGTTGTAACCACTAGATAAAATGGTAAGTTTAGTGAAAAAATCGGTAATTTTATTTACATTGTTTGTAACTTTTGTTAAAAAATTAGAAACTTTTGTAAAGAATAAAAGTCACTATATAAATATCCAATTTCAAACAAAACTTACCATTTTAGGTTGAATTTTATTATTTTGTAAATTTTATAAATTTTATGAACTAATTGGCGGAGAAATCTTTTGGCAAAGACGGATTCTGCAAATCCGGTGAGCATGGATTTGCGAAATCCGTCCATTACTAACGTGGATAATTTTTTGAATTCTCAGTAGCAAGTCAACAAGGATCCATGAACAAAACTATTTTTTGGAACTCAGTCTAACTATGATGCAAAATACAGTAGTATAACATCCTTCATTTAACAAAACTCTATCCTTTAAGAAATTAAATGAAAAAGAATTCCATACATAGTGTATACTGGTGTAGATGGCTTTGCTTTAGAACATAAGTAATAGGACTGGTAGTGGTTCCATTCTCTTATGCATCATTTTTCAATTTTTTTTTTTACTTTTTTTATTAGAGAAATTAATAACATGTTTAATATTTCAGTTTTGCTAAATAATAACATATTTAATATACTCATAAATAATTCATAATACTTTGGATTAAAAATTTGTCAATACTATTTATTTTAATTATAAGATAGCCAACAAACACCCAAATTGTTGTATGTTACCAGTTTGTGGAGAGCATTAATGGGCAAAAAAATAACTGAAGAAAAATTTGCGTCGAAATAAATGGACATAAAATAATAATGCTTGTATTAATTAATTTTCGAATTACAATAGATAGATTTAACAAACGAATCTTGTTCTAAATTTTGTTTAAAAAAATACTACTTTTGAAAATACATCAGAAAGAGAAAGAAGTACATCAGCTCTATTTTATGTAGTATATAAATTAGGAAAAAAATGTAATTAATTAAGATTATATATATTAGAAGAAATTATTTAATAGATTATTATTACTACGAAATTATTGTAAGTATATCCTAACGTTACAAGTAATCTATACCACATTTATTTAAGGAATTATACATTACTTATAATATTTTCAAAATGTGTATGCCCGCTCATCCTGCCGCCCCATGCCCGCTTTTAAGGGACCATCAAAAGGGATGCTTGTAATTAGATTTTTTTTAAAAATCCGATTATTTTTCTTTTTTTAACGATGATAAAATTAGTGCTTGTTCGACAACTAAGTATTTTAACACTTAGTCTAAACATTATGTGGTATAAATTAATTAACAATAATTGGATTACTTGTTAGTATAAAATTAGAAAATGTGTTCGTTATAACACAAAGTACTATAACGCAGCGACTTATAAAACACCGGTTAAAAGGAAAACGAATATATGCAATAAAAATAATGATCCTCAGTATACTAAGTAGTATATAGTTATTTTTTTTTGAAGCCCGGTTGGGCGGTTGCCCCATGAAGGGGAGATAGAAGTGCCTCACAAGAGGAGAAGAAAATCCCTAGAAAGGAAAATTTAGAGCATGCTCAATGTATGGGGAGGGTATCGAACCCACGACCTCACGTCGTGAGCAGGTCATAGCCCCACTGGTTTAAAAGCTTTTTGATCAAGTAATAGTTTGATAAATAAAATCCTTCATTTTTTTAATTTTGGTTTAAAATATTGTGAGATTTCACGAATAACTTAACTCAATAGAGGTAGAGATTCACTAAAAGAATATTCTTTGCTCGCGGATCATATATAACACTTTATTTATTATAATATAAAATATTGTATGTCATAAATCATAAACTTTAACAGATAAATCATAAATATTAAATACTATAGAAAACAATAAAAACAAGGTCTATGATCATGCATAATTAGGAATTAAATCAAGGCCAGAAAATCACTATTGTTACTTGATTCACAATAATTATTTGGCAAACAAACCAAACATTTTATAGGTTGATCCATAAATTTCCATAAAATATTGCAATAATGTTAAATAGTGTACTTGAATCCAAGAGTTCAATTTGGGGTAGGAGACGTCCTTCCCTTTCCCCAATTGTTAGTTAAAGATATTGTATCTAAAGACAGAAAAAGCATTTTAGAAGCCCAATCTGCTACCAAACTCAACCAACCTTACTTTACTCAATACAAATAGGATAGGCTAACTCACCTTAGAAAAGACATCAAAACATGACTTTATATCCTCTTTATATTTGAACTGTTGCTCTCATGTGGCGCCTCCCTTTTTTTTTTAAGCCTGATTGGGCGGTTGTCCCATATAGGGGAGAGAGAACTGTCTCAGACGAGGAGGAGATAGCCCTAGAAAAAGAGATTAAAGCTTGCCGCACCCACTACCTCAAGTAACAAATTTTATGGAAATTTATGGATCAACCTATAAAATGTTTATTTAATAAAAGGAGGCGCCACAATCAAAGGTGTCATAGCCCAGTGGATTCGATACCCTCCACCCGAACCCACGACCTCAAGCCCCTTTATTAAATGAACATTGCCCCAACTTCAACTGTAGAAATGAGGATTGTTCAAGTTATTTTAACTCCTCATATCTAAAGTTTATTAGACTTAATTCATATCAGAAGTGTTTTTATATCTTGGGAGAATGAAATTTTGAAGGCCCCCACCTTACTCACAAGTCACAACATGGAACTAACTTAACCACAACAAGTAATTCCAATCCCAAAGAGGAGGATTGCCCAAGTTATTTTAACCCCTCATACCCGGGGTTTATTGGACATGATCAATATAAAAAGTGTTCCACACACAGTTTGAAAAAAAAATTCAGGGTCCAACGTACTCAAAAGTAACAACATAAGCCTAACTTAACCACAAAAAGTACCTCTAGTAGGGAGGATTGCTCGAGTGATTTGAATTCCTCTCGACCAGGGAGCATAAAGTTTCCAAGGCCTAATATTATTTCGCATGTTATGAACTTGGGTCTAACTCAACCATATAAGGTACTTCAAGAAAAAGAGAGGATTGCCCAAACTGTATAAATTTTAAATATATTCACAAGCAAGAAGACATTGTGAAATGTTTAACACCCTTATTCTCTCCCCGCCTAATCTATACTCCTAATCATTGAAGATTTAATTAGTTATGTTATTATTGTATTGTCTGGATATATTTCTCGCTATCTTTATCTGGGTTGATTTTATAAAATACACGAGCGGGTGTAGGGAAATTTGAAAATATCTTTTGTCCCATTGATAAAACGAGCTCTAATAAGTGAAATTGCAAATCATCGCCGAAAAGCTATATTAGTACTAAAGTACTCACAGGAATCGGGTAGCCCAAGTGGTAAGGCTACTCTGTCATGGGACGGAGGTCCCGTGGTCGATTCCCGTATCTCTCCTTGTGGGGGCAAATAAATTCTCCTCCTTGTGAGGCTAAATTTCCTCCCCAGGCATGGGGCATGCTACAATCTCCCTATTTAGGGTACTCTCCGCTCTTTCCCTTCGGGGCAATCGCCTTCGGGCGTAAAAAAGAAAAAAAAGTACTAAAGTACTCGTTTTTTTGTACACTACAATAAGTCAAGGAGAGTAGCTCTAGTGAAAATTTGGGGCTCTCTTGAATTTGTCTAGTCTTCTAAGGCCCTAGGTCTCATGATCAAATATTCACCATTACTAATATAAGGTGAGTAAATTCATCTTGGTCATCTAGTAAACTTATTGATATTTTAATAGTAGTCAAAAGTAGTTTTTATTATATAATTAAATTTTAATTTTGTCTTTATTATTATTTATGAATACTTACTACTGATCTTATATTTATATCGATAATAATTTGACAGCCGAATATTTAACAAACATGATAGGAAGAGGAAAAACAGAGAAGAAAAAGGTTGAAATTCATCCTAGTTAGTGTCATTAGAGTAATCTTTCACTATAGAAATTCCCAAGCACACAAGTAACAACAGTTGAATTAGTGCTAAACATAATAAATACGTTTTCCTTTTGTAAGAAAAAAAAAAAGAATATATATATATATATATAATTTGTTTCTTGTAAGCAACAACATTAGTGTTGTAATTAGCAGACATCTGTTAATATTACTCGCTCCGTCCCAAATTATCTGTCCACTGTGTATTTTACATGAGATTTTTCATCAAATTCTATAGTGAAATATGATAAAATGTAAAACATGCCCTATTTTAGTATTACTTACAATTTAATTCTACATTCTCTTCTCTCTCCAACATTTAATGTAAAAGATATGATTGAAAAACACATTATTAATAAACTATTTATTTAGAAAGTGAACAGATAATTTGGGATAGATTAAAAAAGGAAATGTGGTCAAATATTTTGAGACGGAGGAAGTATGTCATAAGGCTATAAGAGTACAGAAATATACGTCTTAAAATTTTCCGTTTCGGACATATTGAACCTTTAGAGTCCAATAAAATAGCCTTGTATTCATCAAAAAAAAATAAAATTGTCTTGAATTATTACTTTGTCACAGGACATTTCAAATCTCAGTCTTAGAGATGGTAATGAGACAAATCGGGACGGGTATCTCAATATTCAATCCCGTCCCCGCATAGGTGACTCATCGCCTCGCTCGCCTCGCCCGTGACCCGCCGCGGGTCAAGAAATTTCCCCCCGCTACCGCCACCGCCCTGTTCTACTTTTTTTTTTAAAAAAAAAATCATCAATTTTATCATAAAAATAGAGTCTCCAACAAGTATAATTAGTACATTTTATCCCAAATCAATTCTCAAACAAGTACAATTAGTATATTGAAATGAAAATTAAACATGATTAGGTCTAATAATAATAATATAATATAGATGGGGCAAAATGGGGCGGGCGGGCACACAATCTATGCCTGATCTGCCCCATTCTCTTCACGGCATGGGATGGGTCTACCCTAAAAAAAAACTTTAGAGACGGGACTGGACGACGGATCACAGGTTAAATTGTCATCCCAGTCTTAATCCAATATGAATCAGTAAAGCGAAGAATCAAATTTGCACTAATTTTTCCTTCTTTTAGGGTAGTATTGGATTAAATAATCTTTGATTAGTTCAGCTATAATGAACTAATTTCCCTAAATTTTTAATCCGAGAAATCAGATCAAGTCAAACACTAGTACACAGAAACCCTTCTCTTCCTCCATAAATATAATTTTCTATTTTTTCAATTTTTTTTATACTAACACATGAACTGTCACACTCACACTGAAATTGTTTCATTCTAATAACAATATAACTCATTATGTTCCTAATAATTAAAAGTATAAGTAAAAATTGATAGGAGACAGACATGCCCTTAGCAAAAAAATGCAAAAAATAATTATTCACAAAATATTACTGAACATGTGAATTAAAAATTGACCTAACATTTAACAGACGAATACACCACTAAAACAATAATCCTAGATTGACTTAATATTTGACAATTGTTTACATTATTCTCTAAAAATAATTGCAAATGTTTAAGCGTAAAAGAATCGTAATAAATGCAGAGTAGTGACCTGTCTTCAGACTGTGTTTTTTTTTCTTCTTTCTTTTCCCTTTTATTTCTCTGATCAGTTTTTCAGTTACAAATAAAGTTTTAGCATCTAAAAAAGGCAATAAGAAAAGCTCACACAAATCCCACCTTCCTTTAAGCTTCCATTTTCCTTCTCCTTACAGAAAAGTATTTTTTTTTCCCCTCAAAACAAAAGTTTTCCCGATTTCTTTGTCTGGATTTTTGGTTTCTTTAATTAAATTTTTGTTGGGTTTTTCATTTTCAATTGCAATGAGGAATTTAACGAATTGTTATAGTGAACACGCCGTTAAGGTATCAAGTTCGTATTGTTCCGGGCCGTCAAATCAGGCTTGTCTTTCCGGTCCCGAATTCGACAACCCCTTCAATTCCAAATGCGGCTATTTGTATTTACAAAGTCAAACTCTCTACTCAGAAGCTTTTATTCATAAGAATTACTTGGAGCAATCTTTCGGGCCAAGGATTTTCAATTGGTGTTGCTGAAGATTCCTGTTCTCTATCCAAATTAAGCAAAAATTCGAGGCAGTTAAGGAAAGTCAAAGGCACAAAATCCTTCGATTCTTGCAACTATAAGATTGAAGTTTTCTGGGATCTGTCCGAATCTAGTTATGATGCCGGCGGCGGCCCGGATCCAATCAGTGGGTACTATGTTATGGTTTTGGTTAATTCCGAACTAAGTCTGTTCCTAGGTGACATGGAAGAAGAATCGGTATCTAATGTTCAATTCAATAAATATTCATTGGTTTCAAGAAGTGAGCATTTTTTTGGGAATGCGTTGTATTCAACAAAGGCTAGATTTATTGAAGGGGGAAATAGTCATGACATTATGATCGAATGCGTTGTTGACGATACGGCCGCCGCCGGATCATTGAAGAATTCGACGTTGTCTGTTTTTATTGATAAGAAAAATGTGATTGAAGTGAAAAGGTTGCAATGGAATTTTAGAGGAAATCAGACAATTTTTGTTGATGGATTATTGGTTGATATGATGTGGGATGTTCATGGTTGGTTCTTTAGTACAACATCGAGTTCTTCTTATGCGTTATTTATGTTTAGAACAAGAAGTGGACTTGATAGCAGATTATGGTTGGAAGAGAAAATTTTGGATCAGAAAGAAGAAGAAAAAGTTGGGTTTTCTTTGTTGATTTGTGCACGTAAGAGCCCTTGACTATCTTTTTGTTTTCTTTTAATTTGGTTTTTTTTATTTTATCTTCACTTTTTGGTTGGTTGGATAGGTTTTGGAATTTATTTTTTTCCTAATCTTTTACCTACTCTGAAAAATACTAGAACCGTTATTGTGGAAAATATGGTTGGTCCCACAACCACTCACATGAATTGGGCAGGGTTTAATTGTAAATGTGGATTGTATGGTCAGTCCCACAATAACGGTTCTATGATTGAGTGACCCTGATTATGTATTGACTATAATTGTAGAAAAATATATAATTTTTAAAACAAGAAATATATGACTTTTTCGCTGAATTGACTTGTTTTTTTTTTTTTTTGGAACTTGTTAGGCTACTAGAATTATTGGCTAAAACATTGACTAAAATATTTTTTCGGACCTTTTTGTCCTTATAGTTGGGTGAATCCCTTATATCAACAAGGGGTAAGATAGTCATTTAATACCCTCAATTTGGGGATTTAGGGTTTCCCCAAAATTCTAGTAGTAAAGCATTTTCCTTTTTTTTTTTGGGATGGATTTCACTGAATTGACTTGGTGTTCCCCATGATGAGATCAACAGCTTCAATTAGCATACTTTGTAAACCTTATCGCTTCCTTATGTCCTTTTCAGTCCTTGATCTTTTATCTTAGAGAAAATTAGGAATGTTATTGCAAATGGTAATCCATTATGACACATTTACCGTTCACATAAATCAAGGTTCCCTCTATAAGTGGAGTTGCAATTAAATTTATGTGAGAGTCAAGTGAGACGTGATGCATTGCAATCGATTTACCCCCAGTTACCTTTCATCTTAGAACAAATATTGAATCTTGATGACTCAACTGAAGTAATATATTATCCGTCAATTGAAAGACCACAAGAAAAAATAAATAAGCGGTATGATATTTGCACTCCTATAAAAATTTATTGCACTCTCATCTCATGTTTTCATGAATTAATTGACTTTTTTGTCCATAAATATAAAACCAATTCCCAAGAGAAATTTGTCTGTGTTTTAGATATATTTAGAATGATTATAGAAAATTAAAATATTTATTCTATAAAATTTTAATCTACGGTTAATTTCGATGAACGTTGTTAAAGTTATCTTTCAAGCATAAGACATAATTTGTATATTTGACATATTAAAAAAAATATCATTCACATGAAATATTTTGAAAAGACAAAAAAGATGAAATGAACTTTTTTTTTTTCAAATTAATTTAATTTTTTTTTTTTTTGATGAAAAATGCCTTAGCTTCCATTAATATTCGAAACATTGACATAAGAACTTGATAAAACTCCAGAGAAACTGATACTTTGATCTGAGACCAGTCTATTACAGCTTTAGCATGAGGGAGCAAGAATACTTTTTGGAGGAATATAACCTATATAGCAATTAGACTTAGCCCAGTTGGTTAGTTTCAAATTAGTTTTATGACTATGGGCAATAAAGTTATTCATGAAAAAAAAGAGGAGGTGACTGAAAGAAGATTTGCTATGAGTGTAAATCATCATCCAAAAATAATAAATATTCCAACCAGCCCATTCTTTCACTTTTGTTTTTCAGACTGTTTTTTTATTAGCTTTCTTTCTTAAATCTCAAAACAAGATTTTGACTCTGCATTTCACATTTTTCCACTACCAAACATTTAAAAAGAAACGTAACTCAAATACAATTGCCTCTGCATGCATTGCTTTAGTCTTACGAGCTGAAGACTTCTTATTAAAGGTTGAGATTTTGAATCAAGTCTAATGTCTAGGCGATAATTTTTTGATGTTTATATAGGTTTATGAAAAGTCAATCAAAGTGTTTTTTATATTCCAATCAAATTATGTTTAGATTAGGAAAAGGTAGGGGAGAAACACCCTACAAATAGGTTTCTCTAGTTTGGTATTATGTCACCAACTCAAATGATGAGTTTGTAATGTTTGTCGGAAAAAATTACTTAGTAGATTTTTCTTTTTGGAACCGTAGACGTAAGTTTGTGTTGAGAATGAATTACATTAAAAATATTGATGTTTTGTGTTGATTTTTTTTCCCTCTCCATATTATTATAGGCTTGTTCCACTGCCCCCAACAAATAAAAGTGGCAAACAAATGCAATAGGAAAATAGTATTTCCATCGATGGATATGTATATGGGATCATGACAAGGAGGGGAGACTTACCCCTAGACTTAAATTAATTAATCGGACTTAATGTATTTTTGTTATGTTTTTAGTTCTTGTAATCAGGGGCGGGGGTCGGCGCCCCTCCTAAAATTTTAAAAATACTATTATTTATCGAAATTTTATGTATATTTTGGAAAATTTTATCAATTTCTCCTTTCCAATTTTTTTTTTTTTTTGCTTTTTTATTGCCCCCAAGAATTTTATCAATTTCGCCCCCCAACACCAAATTCCTGGCTTCGTCCCTGCTGGTAATCTCTTGTTATTTCTTTTCCTTTGTCTGTAGTACTCTTTTCATTTTAGTAATATAACATCCTTTTCACACCAAAAAGGAGTATCAAATACATTGGGCTGATTTGCTGGGCTTATATGTGGTTATACTTGAGGATTTATGATCATAGGTATGTTTTTTGGTCATCTTGAATATTGGGCTGGATTTTTATTTTCTTTTGTTTGAGAAATCTTGTGCTGGATGTTGCATTGTGTAGGGACGAAGGCAAAAATTATATGTTAGGGGACGAAAAACTGTAAAAGTATACTGATCTACTTATAAAAATTGCAAAAAAAAAATTTGGATAGCGAACTTGATAAAAATTTCCGAACTACATATAAAAATTACTATATCTAATAGTACTTTTAAAAATCCTAAAATCATCCCTGGCATTGTGGATTACAGGACAACCATAGGATGGATGGCTAAATGGGAGTATAGTCCTTGATGGCATATTCCTAATCCCAACTCTAGAAGCAGTCATAGCAGGGAAGAATATTCCAAACTTGATAAGGATTCTTGGATTTTTCTTTCAATAAATTCTTTTTTTTGGTGTAGTATTTTCTTTCATGTACTACTTTTCTTTTCTTTAGAAAATTGAAAGTTCATCTTAGAATTGAATGTCCAAAAAAGTCATATATCTAATTATGAATGAAAAGATTATTAGTATTGCACATTTATTTCCAAAAGAGTCTAAAACAAAAACTAATTTGAGATGAGAGTATATTTACAGCACGTTTGGTACGATGGAATGAAATGGAATGGAATCCCTTTTCAGGCAGAATCGCTTTCCACCCAGAATGACTTCGAAATCCTCTTTCCATTCCAATGTTTGGAAGGTAAAGGCAGAATAGAACGTCGATTCCTTTTCTGTGTTTGGTAAAACTATATTTTAATGTCAGAATATAATGGAATTAAACACAATATGACCTAAATGCCCTTTTAGCATATACTAGTGATAAAACCTAATTAAATATTCATTACAAAATCTTACTTGAATAACATTGATATTATATATATATATATATATATATATATATATATATATATATATATATATATATATTTCTTGGTAGTAGTTTTAATCTATTTTTTAAATTTAAAAGTAAAGATATTTTTATTATTATGTTGACGTTTTAATAAAAAATATCTTTACTTTTAAATTTAAAAAATAGATTAAAACTACTACAAAAAATATATATATATATATATATATATATATATATATATATATATATATATATATATTGTTGAAACATAATTTTTTATTAAAACGTCAACATAGTAATAAAAATATCTTTACTTTTAAATTTAAAAATAGATTAAAACTACTATCAAGAAAAAGAAATATTTATAAAATTATCATCTATGAAATTATACTAAGTGAAATAAAATATTTATGACTAAATATGAATATGTGATATGTAAAATGAACGTAATAATTAATTAAAAGAATGGTATAAATGTAAGTTACTATTTATTGATGATTTCAGCTTCTCTTGGAAAGGTCATTCCATAGGTTTTGGTGTGGAATGCCCTTTCCCACTTCTTCCTGGAATTGTCATTCTCGTGGAATGAGATTCCCACTTCAAATTGTCCAACCAAACACCGGAATGGAAAGAGAAGTGAGAAAGGCCTTTCCATTCCTTTCCATTCCCGCGTACCAAACACACACTTAGGAGTGAGCGAAATTAGAGGTATGAGTTAGTCTAAGTGGAAAGAAATAAGTGTCTTTTAAATCAAGTCTAAAATTCGAATCTTCTGAATGGAAAAAACTCTGCTGAGAGTTATGCTATGTAAAGAATCTGACCTTCAGAGTACATCAGATTAGTGATTGAATTGTTTTTACATACACTAATACCAATTAGGTGTTGTATGGGTGAAAATCGTATGTACTCGTCTGTGTATTTATTCTTGTGCCCAACCAATAAGAATTCGCCATGTTATTTCTTTTTAAATTATATATACACATGGTGAATTGTGATTGGTTGGGTATAAGAATAAATAAACAAATGGGTACAGACGATTATTTGCGGTGTTATATATTAAAGAAAACAAAGAGGTAACTTATATTGTGATCTTACTAAAAATTCCATAAAGAGTTAGTTGATTACTTGATATGTGATCATCTTAGTGGAAAAATGATTCCCATTTGGCAAGTTGCAAAGAGTAATAGTCTAAAGTAGTATTAATAAAGAGTAATATTATTTCCTTTGAGGTCTGCATTTTAGCGTCAAACTATGGTCACGGATCACGCCCAACGCCTCTACAATATTTTATTACCGTCTTTTACTATTTCTTAAGTATTGTAGAGCTGACCTTTAAAATATGGAATTCCTTTTACTCCCTTTGCTTGGATAATCATGATTCATGACGATGTTAAAGCATCACTAGACATGCTATGATCATTAAAGGAAGCAGCTTTCTTTGTTGTTCTGTTTCTTGTTTCACTTGTCACACTTAAATAATCAAATGCCTAATACAGAACGTCTGGACTGGACTCATACTAAAAAGTTGAGAGGATTGATAGTAATTCTCCACTTCCCTTTCAGCATGACTCGAACTCTCGACCTATCGGTTGAAAATGAAGCGTCTTAACACTTGAGTTGCGCTTCGTTTTTTCATTATAAGTACTTAATAAGTACAAAAGTTGTTTACAAAATAGTGATAGTTGTTGTGACAAAATTCTCGAGAAAATGTTCTTAAAAAAGAAAATCAATTCGTTCCCTATAAAACTCATTAAACATCCTAGACAAGGGTAGGTAACATCTGTCCGTGATGGTAATCGGAGTCGAATCTCCTAAACTTTTTAATTATCAAAAAAAAAAAGTTGGTAACACCACCTCACCGGAAAAATTAGAACACGAGAAAAAGTGAGTAAGACACGGACCTAAGGGTCCCCGTCCTTGTCGTCCTCGTCCTCCACGATCGAGATCTATAACCACTTACCTACCCTTTGTTTTAGGTGTAGCTCTTGGTTTTACTTTTCCTCTCAAGACAAAAAAGCCCAATCAAACTCACTTTTCAAGCAAAAAAGTTTGATCCGACCCACAGTTTTTTTTATGGGGTCGGTTTTTCCTTCTTTAACCCCATTGTGTTTGTGGTCTTTTCCCCATTGTTTTGACCACCCACTTTTGTTTACTGGTCGAATCCTCCCACTTAATATCTCTATTTGGAGTTGTCATAGGGTTCGATTCTCACAGTGGACATCGACTCTCGTGGAATTTTCTCGCAGTGATAGAGCTCCGTGTATAAAAGTAGTATGGGTCAGACTTTTCCCGCTAGCGGTCACGCTGCGGCCCAACAGCAGACCGAACTCATATTAATCACCACGTTATCGGTGTACATCGGATACCCCGAGTTAACCAAAAAAAATAATATCTTTATTTTTTAAGTTGATACTCTCTTGAAAAAATACATTTGCGCATGCTGGAGTATACAATTTTATGTTTTACCACGTACAAGTTGCATGCTGGTATAAGTTGAATCCTTGTGCAATTTTCAGAGTCACCTAGATCTAATTTTTCAAAGTCTCGTCTTCCCAACGTTTATGAAGCATGTGGTGTAGTTTTTTCAAAAAATTTAAATTTTGTGGTGTAGTTTTTTCAAAAAATTTAAATTTTCTTCCATTTTCTTGTGTTTAATTCGGTGCGTTTGATTTGGTGTCAAATTCCTCGCTATAAGAACTTGAGTTAACAGTAATGGTAAACTTGAGACATTTTGGTGCGATGGTATAAATTTCGATCTAAAAAATATTCTTAGATCATAATTTATGCCCCATTACACAAAATTATCTCAGAGTTATTATTAGTGTTGACTCACGTTCTCATTATATCGGTTGCGTAAAAATAAAATATCTTGTGAAAAAAGTTATGTCTAGCTAATAAAAATATTAGATTTCACTCAAAATTAGACCTATCACTATTATTTATTTTTTAATTAAAAAACAAAAAAGAAATATTAGGCGTGCCAAGCAAAATACTAGAGGGAGTTGGATCTTAACCTCCTCAGGAACCGGTTTCGTTTGGGGGTAGAGATAATTTCAACGCTTCCTGTGTCCCCACTCCCTATATTTAAACCCCTCTCCCTACTCTTCTCTTCCTCACTATTCTCGTCTTCTTTTGTTTTTCTCCCTCTATCAAATTATACTTCTCCAGGTTTCTTCCCTCTTCAATCATGTCGTGCTACAGAGGAGAATACGCCGGTAACATTTTTCTCCTAATTTTTTCTGTTTACCGTCTTGTTTTAAGCATAGATCTCGATAATCGCTGTTAATTTGAGTGATCTGGTTTAATTTTTTGTTTATTTTGACTGATTTTGCTTCGGCGATGGATTTATTGTTAGATCCGTTGTATATTTGTTGATTTTTTAAATATGCCAATGCTTAAATGTTGTTTGATCTTGTTTATGACGATCGATGCGGTTCCGGTGTTAGTTTTAATATCGGAATTTTATTTATCAATGATACAAGTCTTAGAGCTTCAAATGCGTGGATCTATTAGTGTTATTGAATCAGTCTATTTTGTTATTTCGAGAAAGATCTGTTCGCTATTATATATTGTTCCTGAATTATGACGGCCTGATCTATTTTGAGTCTTCCTGAATTATTAGACGTAATAAATTAATTTTATTCTGTTTACTTGGAGTTTTTTTTTTGGGTAAAGAAATTCAATGTTTTGTTTTTTTCACTAGTGTACTTTATTTATCTACTGAGCTTCATGAAGTAAAACTATGAACTTTCCTTGATTCCTGATTAGGTGTTAATATAAATCTAGATTTGTGAAAATGAACTTCAAATGCTGATAAAATTTAATGTCCTGTTTACTTACCAGTGTGTTTATTGATCTACTGAGCTTCATGATCTAAATCTAGTGATTTCTGGATGTTAATGATTTATTATTTAACATAGATGTAGGTTTGTGAACATAAACTCGGATTTTGTACGGAATTTCGTTTCCTATCTGCTTATTGATTCTAATAGACTAATGAGGTTAATAATTGTTTCAGATGAGCTCATTGCCAATGCTTCTTACATTGGTACTCCTGGAAAGGGTATCCTTGCTGCTGATGAGTCAACCGGCACTATTGGAAAGCGTCTATCCAGCATCAATGTTGAGAATGTCGAGACAAACAGGAGAGCTCTCCGTGAGCTCTTGTTCACCACACCTGGTTGCCTTCAGTACCTCAGCGGTGTTATCCTCTTTGAGGAAACTCTTTATCAGAAGACAGCTGATGGTATATCACTAGACTTTTAACTTTCCCCTGTTTTCCTTTATGCAATATGTGAATAATTGTACCGGTCGCTAATTGTATGTTTTGTTGTGCTTGCAGGTAAACCATTTGTTGATGTAATGAAGGAGGGTGGAGTCCTTCCCGGAATTAAGGTGGATAAGGGCACTGTTGAGCTTCCTGGTACTAATGGTGAGACTACCACTCAAGGTCTTGATGGTCTTGCTCAGCGATGCCAGCAATACTACAAGGCTGGTGCCAGGTTTGCCAAATGGCGTGCTGTGCTTAAGATTGGTCCAAATGAACCATCCCAGCTTGCCATCAATGACAATGCCAATGGCTTGGCTCGTTATGCAATTATCTGCCAACAGAATGGTTTGGTCCCAATTGTTGAGCCTGAAATCCTTGTTGATGGTTCCCACGATATTAACAAGTGTGCTGATGTAACTGAGCGTGTTCTTGCCGCATGCTACAAGGCCTTGAATGACCACCATGTTCTTCTAGAGGGAACACTCTTGAAGCCCAACATGGTTACCCCAGGATCTGACTCCCCCAAAGTTACACCTGAGGTCATTGCTGAACACACCGTCCGTGCTTTGCAGCGCACCATGCCTGCTGCAGTTCCTGCTGTAGTGTTCCTCTCAGGTGGACAGAGTGAAGAGGAGGCTTCCGTCAACCTCAACGCCATGAACAAACTTCAGACCAAGAAGCCATGGTCTCTTTCCTTCTCGTTTGGACGTGCCTTGCAGCAGAGCACTCTCAAGGCTTGGTCTGGAAAGGAAGAAAATGTTAAGAAGGCACAGGAGGTATTCCTCGCCAGGTGCAAGGCCAACTCTGAAGCAACCCTTGGAAAGTATGCTGGTGGTGCATCTGGAGGTGCTGCTTCTGAGAGCCTCCACGTCAAGGACTACAAGTATTAGGCTTTTGGTTTCATATGCCTTTGGCTTTGTTCATGTTTTGTTGAGAGTGCAGCTTGGGCACACAAATGTTTTATTATCGGATTTAGTATTTTTAGGTTCTGTTTTGATTTTCGGCCTGGCCTAGCAAAATGGTTAAATAAGCTCTTAAGGAAGGTAATACTCTGAGAGTTGGTACTTCTTTTGTTATGTTTTTTTTTTGGTACTCTTTTGGATTGACTTCGTGAATGACACCAAGTAGTTATTGCTGATGGTTTTTTGTTATGCCAATCTGAGCATTATTTTTGCATGGTGTGCCTATTTTATGTTTTGGCTGATCAAATATTAAATCCTCATCAATGTACTCATCATTAATAACCTCTGGAGCTTTTATAATATTCTTATTTATTATCATTATAAAAAAAAAACATCTACTGCTGCTCCTGCAGCCGCCCGAATGTCCTGGAGAAGCCAAAACTGATGAAGGTAAAGGAGAAGCGGAATTGGGGAAATTAAGCTCAGCTTCTGATCCCTTAAGAACAAGTGCTGCTACGTCATAAGCCACTGCAGCCATTTCATTCAGGAGTTGGAAAAGAACCAAGCCAGGTTCTGTTTGGCGTTCGAGGCTCTCGATTTTTGGATACCCCATTTTCGTTGTTTTTCAGACGCCTTATTTTCCCTGTACACCGGATGCCGCCCTGAAGTGGTACCAGTACTTCTGCTAGAGTAATTTGACATTGAAAGAATTTAGGCAAAGGATATATAGGGGTGTGTTGTGTGGGGTGGGGTGGGGTGGGGTGTGTTGTGTTGGAAGATGAAGTTTATGTTGGCGCCATTTATGTATGTTTGAGTTTGAGGGTTCTTATAAATTTCTAGTTGAAGAGTAATATGGGAGTAAAAGTGGTGTGAACATCAAGACCCTAGATCTAGCTCAAATTTATATTGTTCTAGTGGGCTCGAGTTAAGAGGTTCAAATATGAGCTTAACAACAAGGTATAAAGAGTTCTACGACTAAAGGAAGTATGTTCACCATTAAGGGTGAACAATGTTGGTTTGGATGATAGCATGGGCGCATTTCCAAGCAATGTAGATAATAATATGGGTGTAATTTCAACCCACGTTTAAACAAGATTTCAGCTAGTAATCAACTATGAGATAGTTTGGTGTAACATATATAAAATCTGATATAGGAATCCAGTCTAAATAAAATCTTATCCTAAATAAAATTTGAAGAGTCAGTAACTAAATGTGACTAGCTGAGATAGGATGACTCGACCTATTCATGCATATTTTATAATAGGCGGAAAATCTAACTTGGGCCGTTTCCTGCCATCTTCCCTATCTAATGCATATTAGGCCCATGTAGGGATACTGGCCAATAAGACATTCATGGGCTCATTTTGTTGCCAACTGTCCGAGTATATAATGGGTTATTTTCGAATCGGAAAACTCCTTCCTATTTCATCTCTTCTCTTTTCTTTTATTTTATTCTCTATAGGAAAAGAATTGTAAGTTTGGTCAAAAAGTAACTTATTTTAATCGATCGGAAACAAATCCCTCATTATGACTTTTACTTTATTCTTTAGTAAAGTTCTATCAACTTTGAAGAAATTAGCCTCTAACATAGTAATATAGGTACAAATGAGTGAATTAGCAGAGAAAATGAGTCTCACAAAGTCCATAAATGAACAGAGAAAATGAGATTGGAGAACTTAGAGAAAAAGAGGGAGTGGAAGATGGAAAGGGGAGAAAAGATTAGAAAAAGGAGAGAGAAGAGAAAAAAAAGGAATAGAATCCGGTTGGGAGAGGAGAGAGAAGAAGAAGATTGGTGAGAGAATATAATTATTAAGAAAGTTGAGGAAAAATTTAAGGAGATATTGATTAGAGGGGTAATTTGGTCTTTTAAGTGTAATTTACTTTGGAAATCTTATGTCTGCCTTATCTCCTATCTTATCAATAATAATTTAAAAAGTATAATTTTTTCTTTTAAAAAATTGAAAATTGAAAATTGAAAATTTAAAAATAATGGTGAAACCCTTGAAGAATAAATGTGATACTTGACAATGAAATAGAAAACGAGACAGGCAATAGGACGTAAGATATTCTTTATTGGGCTTCAACAGTGGCATTTTTCTCTCTTTCTTTTGGGAACTTGTCAAAACAATTGTCTGTCCCTATATATATTCTCATGTATGTTTCTAACCACTTACAATTCGCTATGTGTATATAAAATTGAAAAAAATGTTAACATATTAAATTTTAAATGGTAAAGACATGTATGAGAACATTTAGGGTGATTTCCCCCCATTGGAACTCAATTAAAAGGTTATGTGAGATGAATGGAGTATGAATGCCAAGTCGACACCTGTCTAGTGTGGCCTGATTGGATTATTAAAAAGGACAGTTAGCAAACAGAAAAGACATTATCTTTTCATAATTACTCAAAATCAAAGGTTGTGGCTTTCTTATAAATCACGATTAACCTTTTTTTAGGATGACAACTCACTTCCTTGCAACGACAAGACCAGTTCTTTTGAAATACAATTAACTAGAAAACATCCTCGCATGGTTGCCAACCTCATCATTGCAGCAAAAAATTCTCCTTCCCCATTCTATGTCCTATTTTCTGTCTCATGATAAAGGACAGTAACAGATCTAAAAGAGATAGCGGGATAATAAGATAGTTTTAATATGGAATAGACTCCAGAACTGGTCACATCACTACAGAATGAGGAGAGAGACAATTATGTAATGACGTTGCTAATTCTGAACCACAAGGTCTATGTGGACCTGATCCATATAGACTTGCTCCATATCAGAAAAATCCGGGATAATATCTACCTCAAAAGTTTGAAATGTTAAAGTATTATATTATAAAAATGAAAATTTTCAAAAAGTCTTTTAAAATTTAACTTCTGCACATCCAAAAATTAAAGAAAATTTTATATTGAAATTTGATATTTATTTTTCCCTTCAACAAAAAAAAAAAAAAACGTTAGATTCTGCAATAGTGAAATCCATAAAGAAAAGATATTTTATCTGTCAACATGACAAATTTTAAGTGATCGGTACATGTATGAATACGCAAGTTGGGTACAGACGATTTTTTGTCATTTCTAAGGCCTATTAAATGTCTCGACAACATGAGTAATTTTTCATGCATAAAAGAATATTCTCATCCAATTGCCCGCGTCATTCTATAATGTAAGTTGTTAATGTATAATATGAATTTTCAAAACTACTAACTACTTATATAATAAAATTAAGATAGTAGCAGAAGAAGAAATATAACATAGTTAGGTCCTCGAGGATAAGTAGATTTTCCTTTTTATTTAATGGATAATATGAAGATTTTCTTTCATACATGTTATTTGTGTGCATTTGATACGATTTTCATCGTAAGTATAAAAAAATTCAATTTGAGTTTCGTTTTTTTTTCTTTTAATATATTTTTAAATGAAAATCAACTTAAATACACTCAAAAATTCAATTTTTTTTTTTTTTCTGAAAGAATGATTTGGAAAGCACAAGCATTAACCAAGAAATATTTACTTGAAACTTTATATTAGATACGAAGTTTTTTGCCAACTAATTATGTGGTCCCTTGATGTCGTAGTTACCTTTTGATCAAATCTTTCAATTGCAGACGTCATTGTTGCAAAGCAAAATTACACTTCCACTTCTTTTTCTTTTTTTCTTCTTAAACAAAAGGAAACAATTGTCAAGAGTTCCATAGTTCAGTGGGGCTATAACTTACCCATGACCGTGAGGTCAAGGGTTCGACACTTCTTTTTTGCATGGGGCAAATAAATACTCTCTTAATAGGGCAGTCCTCCTACTCTGATGAGGCTAAAAAAAAAAAGAAACAATTAGGATGGAGTTTGGTTTGAAACCGAGTTATATTGATTATTGAGTTGTGTAATAGTTATATGATTTAAACCTGTAAAATTTTAAGTTTGATTTTAAAATGAAACTTTGTTCAAATACACCACAGTAGCAATATTTTAATGGTGTTCTCATGACCGGACAAGTCAGTGATGGATCCTGGGGTAGGGTGTGGCAGTCTTTCCCAACATTTTTTGAAACATCATGTTTTTTATAAATAAAAATTAAATTTTCTGAAGAACATTTAGAAAAATACATCTTCTCCAAAAAAAAAGTTTTAAATTTTTTCTAATTTCTCATATAACACTTGAGTTCTAGATTCGCACTGGTACATGCAAAAAATCAGCTATTCCCGTGTATGTCCACATCTCTTTACCCAATCAATCACAATTCGTCAGATGTATATATAACTGAAAAAAATATCCTCATAGCATATTCTAATTGGTTGGGTACAAGAGTAGAGATATACACGGAGACCAACGATTTTCACCCGATACAAGTTATGAAGCCGGAAAATCTGGCCTTGAAACTCGGAAGTATAAAAGATCCTGAATAGATATAGATCGAGACTCAAAGAAGGCATTTATTTCCTTTTTAGGTGCATAGGCTATGGAAGTTCAACCATGTTTCCCAACTACCTCTCCCACTAAAAAAAAAATTCATCTTCCATAACCTCTAAGTAGGGGTGTTCGTGGTTCGGATTGATTCGATTTTATACATTTTTTAAACCAAAGCGAAATATTCGGTTTGAAAAATTTGAAACCAAACCAAACCAAACCATTCAAAATCTCAAACCGATACATTCGGTTTGGTTTGGTTGTTCGGTTTCCGAGAGATACAAAATATATTGATTATAAAGTAAAAATAAAATAATTTTTATATAATTATTTAGCAGCTAAAAATATAAAAAATAAGACTATTGTTTTTACAAGTTAAACACAATAAAAAACAAAATAATGAAATATAAATTCTTAATTCTTGAACTTCAATATAAAGTAAAAATAAAATATTTTTTTATATAATTACATAGCTACTAAAAATAAAGAGAAATGTGTCTGTTGTTTTTCACAAGTTAAACAAAAAAAAAAATATATTAATGAAACATAAATTTTTGAACTTCGAACAAATTACTGAAAAATTATCCTACGAGGAAAAAAACAAAAAATACAACATTATTAGTTTCAAAGTAAAACAAAACATCAGGTGAATCTAAACCATCTTCAATTTATTACTTTAGCAGTTGAAGAGCTTGCTTGTCATGGTATAAATAAGAATTTCAATATGTTTTATTACAAAATAATTTTTTAATATATATATTCGGTTTGGATTATAAAAAAAATTAAACCAAACCAAAAGTTCGGTTTTAATTTAGTCCAAATCGAAACCCGTCCAATGCAACGCTCAAACCGAAAATTCGATTTGAATTGGTTTAGGTCAATTTGGTTTAGTCGGTTTCGATTTTTCATAAACACCCATACCTCTAAGTTTTTGCAACATATATAATATTCCCTCTGTCTGAATTTAAATATCCAGTTTCTTATACAAAAATTAGGTATAAACTCCCATTATTGTGAATCAAGAAATTTTAATGCAAAGTGATCTACTGGTCCCTTCCTCCTCTGCAGAAATGCTTCATCCATCGTATTCACCAAAGAAACCATCAATTTAAAAGCAATTCCCAATCGAGAAAAAGTTAAAAGACCATACCCCGATCGAATATGTGCCACATTTTGTCACACTCCGTAACTAGGGTGATGATATGTCAGTGTTTTATTGGTACAAAAGATACCAAAACCTACCATACAGAGTTACTAAAAAGGAAATTCATTATTCATTAAATCCAAAGTAAATGTTTAACAGCGGAAATCTGAATGCATGACTAAAATTAATCTACTTATTACATTATTAGAAAAAGTCTAAGCGTTCTAAAAGAAATAACTGAAATGAACCTAAGTGTTCCAATTGAAATAACTGAAAAGGAAATAAAGTCTAGCAGATTAGGAACACTCCTCGAATGGCCCCTCCCAGGTATTATCATCGTAAACAGGTTCAACACTTACATACCTGCACAGTAAAAAGCGGATGAATTGAGCTCCGGTGCTCAGTAAGGACCTATAACAATAAAACAGATACAAACATAACGGAGTACGGCAGAAATAGACTCAACAGATTTCCGTTTCCCAAAAATACCCCTTATGAAAATAAGCTTTTGACACGACACAACTCAAGCCTAACTAGACTCAGAGCGCAGGACAGTGCAGTGCAGAATGTATTAGAACAGAACAGAATGGTGGACTGCACCGTTGCGGAAATCAGAAAAACAAGTGCAAAACTTGTACACAAGTGCACTATTTTGCACCAATTCAAACCCAACCCAAAATACAAGTTAAAAAGGACTCAATACCAAACATTAAATCTGACCCAAACAAATGTTCGACTATACTTATCAAATATGACACCCCATATCGGAATTCATGCTATGAGTATCACATACTATTCATGCACTACAAACCAATAGTTATGTCAGACAATCGAGTATAAACCGAACAAGACCAAACAAGTGAAAAGCAACAGTTAAATTAACAACTTTACTCTTCACGTCTAAGCATTTCACACAACCGAATCCACATCAAGCACGGCTGCCCTACAATATCCCCGATTACACAATTTCCTTAGAAATTACGAACATAGTTATCGCTATGACACTACAATCCCACAGTCAGGATCGATCGTCTAATCAGACCCATAATCACTGTTAACAGTCCTCATGTAATAACCTACTAAGGAAGGGCCACACAGAATTAGAAGTCCGGCTGAATCTTTCCCCCGGACATAGGCCAAAAATCAAGAATACGTCCATTGTGTCATTTGGCCATGTATGAGCTCCACAATCTACTGTTAGCAGCCCCAACTTGTTTCTCTGGCTAGGGTCCGGGCCATACATATCCACACACAGAATTATCGCGAACTCACGGGTTCTGACGATATCAAAAGTGGACGTATCCTGCTACAGATCTTTCACATGTAAGAGCTCGAATGGGGCAACGACTCGTTCGACCAAAACCAAATAAATGACGACGACAAACAAATAGACAGAGGACCAAGTATGACGACGACTCCTCAACCAAAAAGGATGACCCAAGTAAGAAGAAAAGAGCAAAGACAGGAAGGATCCCAACGATCCACAATACATAACAAATACAGTTTCAGAATATATGTTATATAACAGTTAAATAACGATAACGGAAATCTTATTAAATTAACAAGTATATTTAAGATATGTTACACAGTAATATTAAAATACAATGTATACTAAAAGTTACAAACAAGACATCACATTTACCGACCGATGATGTAATTAAGAAATACAGGTTATGCATACTACAAGCATACATTTGGTTCACTGCTGCATATATACTTGAGACTTTGTAAAGCAAATAAAACTTCAAAGACATACACATGATTAGCAAGCCTTATTCACTAGAATGCATATACAATCAGAGCATCATTTTTAATGAATGTCTTTTGAAGCTCAGACAGACGTACACCCCAAAAGGGAGAGTAGCACCTCATAAGAAGAGGAATAGATAACCCTAAAAAGAGAGACAATTTAAAGCATACTCCATGCGCAGGGAGGATATCGAATACACCACCTCAAAATCGTGGGCAGGTCGTTGCCCCCACTGTACTAAAGACCTTGTGATAATGAATGTCTATAAGACAATGATAATTCAAGATTAGTTTGTTCAAACAACAATGCAGTTGTCATGGATTAAATATTATATGCCACCATAAATAACATACAAAGCAATTTAATACTTGCTAGCATTTACAATAATTAACAACAGATCACAAACAAAACAGTAATGCATAACAGTAACATAAAACAAAACAATTCAATTATAAGCGTAATAAATGGAATTCAAGCAATTACACCATGATCAAAGCGGTAAAACATATAGCGTGCAATTAAACCGTAATTCATCAGTTTATACACTAAATTACGCTCAATTAATTTTTAAACAATTATAAATCAATTCACATCTTATATATATGTTATGGGATTGAAAATAACATATGTAGGGTCCTTACCTTATCAAAAGCAATTTAAATAATCAAAACTTGAAATCAGAATTTCAAAAATCTGTCCCGCTCTAAGTGCGATATTTTCCCACTCCGAATCGATTGCCGTCTTCGCTCACTTGTAACTATCACGAACGCCGTCATTTTGATATCTTGTGCATAAAAAACGGTGGAGAAACGGTCCCTCGGTGACCTTTCCAAGTTACCAGAAAACTCACGAAAACTCACGAACGGCCTGGCCTCTCTGTTCTTCACGGCTAGGAATCCTCTGTCCTCATTCGGTGGTCCTTCCCAATCCCACCAATAAAAAGATAACATGTATTAAATTTTTAATTAACAAATTATAACCTAAAAAAAATAGTGAAATTCACAGGAAAAAATATATATGTGTCAAATAATTATTCGTAGGAACACAAAAAAAAACACAGAACGGGGACAACTGATTTTTTGCCGTTCTTCACGGCTAAAAGTCGTTTCCCTATTCTGTTTCCTTCTTTCTATTTCGTAACCCCCTGACCCCTCTGGTACTTGTTTATTATTTTCTTTTAAATTTATTTTAATCATCTCATAATGCTCCCTATCCTCTAAACTTTAAAGTGATCCAAACGTTTTTGTTTCTTTTAAATTTCTAATTTATTTCATTATTTTTTTAATCCCCTGATTCCTCTACTTATTTCTTAATTATTTTTAATTCCCTTATTATATAATATCTTATATACTTAATTCCTTATTTATTTAATGTGAACTTCTATATATTTTATTTATATTATGTTAACTTTCTTAATCCAATTAAATTCCTAATTAATTTCAATTTCAATTCCACATCTAATTAAATAACTCGTCTACGTGATTTACAACTACATCCTCTGATTACGATACGCAGCGAAGCACCCCTCAACAAAACGTATAAAAAACATAACATCTAACATGGTTTAGAATTTAAAAGACACGAAATCATATAACGTAGCAAAATAATTTCAAGCCAACGTAAAAGTCATGAAAACTTATTTACATGTCACTAACATGTACGCAAAAAGTCTCGGATATCACACATTTACTAAGAACTAGAGAGGAGGGGACCTCTTAAAGCCATGGTCGGGTGAAAAATCGTCTGTCCCCGTACATGTACTTACCACTCATAATTTGCAAAGTGAATCTTTTTCTCAATTATATATATACGTGACGAATTTTCAGTGGTTGAGTATATGAATGAGAATATACACGTATACAGACGATTTTGTGCCGTCTCTGACCTAGATGGCCAAACAACGTCTATCTTCGTATATGTTCTCATTCTTGTACCCAATTCGTAATTCGCCACATATATATATAATTGGAAAAATGTCAATATGACAAATTTTGAGTGATGGGTACATATGAGAACATGTATTTGGGACAGCTACCTCGACTGCTCATAAATCATAATAGCCCAAAGTAATAATAAAAAAAAAAACACTTAAAATTTCTTCTTTCGACCGCTCATGATTTCCACCATATGTACGGTTCACCAACAATATCGAAATACTTTTTTACCCACTCCACTCGAGTATGAATATACAAATATTGATCTAGAATAGAAAATTTATGAAGATTTTTCCCCCAAAATGACTACCTTAAGTCATAAGTATTTGAATTTGGAAACCACTACTAAAATGAGACAAGGGACGGCCCGCGTGCAACAAACAATTGGTTAAGAAGATACTCCCTCCATTCCCATTTAATTATCGTTTATGAGATATATATGTATCTAAATTAATTGTCATTTATATATTTTTTATTATGTGTTAATAATTTATTGGAAAAGAGAACGAGGAAGGAAGGGGTATTATTGGAATTGTGGTGGGTTTTTTTTTTTTTTGAGTTCTTTAATTTTTTCAAAGTGTCCTAAACGACCTATAATGATGAATGAAGGGATTATACTACAACGTCAACACATGATTTTTATTTTTATTTTTTTAATACAAGAGGTGACATTATTTTTTATATTTACAGAATTAATATGATCGAATACTTACATCAGCGGTTTAGATCATTTGTGAAACTCTCTATGACATTTTAATTTACGAAAACTTTTATTGATATAATTTAAATTAAAAATGAGCAAACCTTAAAGCTAAATTGATAAATTATAAGAATAAACGTGATTACAATTAGGAGTGTCATAAAAGACCCCGTTTGTTAGACTAGAGGTCTACGTAGATGATTAATTAAATTATATATATAAAAAAAAAAAAAAAAAAGAGCGATAAACATTTGTAAACTAGACATATATAAAAGTCCCAATTATTAGTGAGGGAATATGAACGTTCACCATTTGAACGAGCTAGGTTTCTTTGGCGACAGCAACGTGTTGGAATTGTTGGCCCAACTAGTGATATGATCACATGAAAGTCTGTTAAAAATGAACTTCGGTCTAATTCAATCCCTCAAAAGGTACTTTAAGAGGTGAATGATTGCTCAAGTCTTATATATTGTAAAAATATACACACAAACTAGTCGATGTGTTATCTTTAACACACTTCTCGCGGTCAGGGCTAGACATATGGACTGTGAATAATAATAGGGGTCCAACATCGAATTAGATGGCTCTGATACCATGTTAAAAATGAACTTGGACATGACTCGAACCTTATATATTGTAAATATATAGACAAACTAATCAACGTGAGATTTGAACAAAGTCGTCCATCATCTTCATTCTAGATCGAGTCCTGGACACATTATTGTTAGTCACTATGTTTGGTACATTATTATCAATAATGTTCAAATCAGTTTGATCCGAACATTATTGTTAGTCACTATGTTTAATACATTATTATCAATAATGTTCAAATCAATATGATCCGAAGATTGAATTTTGAACAGGTAAATAATTATTTCGACTAAGAAAATATTTATTCAAGAAAACTATTCACTTGCGTTTTCTATCATTACGCCCTGGAAAAAAAAGGACCTATCTGGTCATGGAGAAGCGACAGTGGAGGGACCACATAATCGACCAAACATGAACCTGGGTTGTTCGTAACAGTCCGTTGGGCTGTTCCAATTGTTGGATGAGTGAGTGAATGAATGAATGAAAAAATACAATATATTGTATAATTCAAATATATGTATGAATCTTGTAGGATTAGGTCTTTTTCATTCACTTCCAAAAATGACAAGCAATAAGAACAATTCTTCTAGTAAAGTTTTGTGTCTCTCTGTCTTGATAATTCCATAAAGTCTTTGAGTGCAATTCTGATTCGGTTCGATTGAGAGTGTGAGATAATAGTCATTTTTTATACTACGAGTGTTGTATCTTGGAAGCGATCTTCTATCAACTGTTGACACCATAGGAGCGAATTCATCTTTAAGGAGATTGCTACGGCATACCTCACTCGATAATTTTTGATAATCTGTAATTGTTTCTGATTTCTATTTAAGAGAATAAGGTATATGTTCGATTTGAATATTCATCGATAATAAAATAATTATTTATCTATTGTCTATCTTTTGTATTAATACACTATTTGTAAAGGACTAGTTCCAACACCAATTCGATAAAATTTATGTTTTAATACGATAATTAATCTTTCAGTCATTAAAACATATGATTCAGCAAAAAAAAAAAATGTCATTAAAACATATCATAGGATTTAGGAAGGAGCAAAGATTATGAATATAAAAAGTAAAGGATGAAAGTGACTATGTGAGACAAGCATTAAATGTGAAAGTGCCATAAGGGGTGAGGAATCGGGAGAAAGGAGAAAGGGAAGGATGTGGGGGGACATGCATGCATGCATATGCATTCAACATAAACCAGGACCGTACAGTTCTTCTGCAACACCTGAACAGAGTGAATTATGATCAATTCCGGGATGGATGAGACAGTCTCCTTTAATATTTTTAAAAATGCTATTAGATACAGTAAATTTTATATGTAGTTTAGAATATTTGATCAAATTCGCCTACCAACATTTTTTTTTTTTGGTTTTTATATTTAGTTCAACATACTATTGCAATTTTTCGTTTCCGACTTAAAAATCATATCTTCGTCTCTGGGTCCAATGATCTTCCTAACTCTTCTTAATATAAACAGACTAGAAATTCTCGTCCTTATCTCCATCCCTCATATAATATTATGTCATGTGACCCACCACTTCTAACACTGTTAAATCATTTTAATGGTAAATGATTAAGTGTTGAGAGTAATGAAACACGTAATGTGATATTATAAGAAGAATATAGATGAAGACATAATTATGGGAATACAATTTCTAACTATATAAATATAGATCAATTCTGTTGTGGACCTGGGCCACCAAGTGGTCATGGACCACTTGGTCCACATTCAGCCACATCACAGTTTTGATTAAAATAATAAAAACACTCCCCCACATTCAACCATTTTTTTTTTTAATCAAATGAGGTGATGTGGTTGATTGTGGACCACCCCACATATAGCCCAGGTCTATATCAGAATTTTTCATAAATATATGCCAAGTAGTCATACGTGCATGGATGTAACGTTCTGCCTCTCCTCAATCGCAAGTCATCGCGTCAGTTCTATTTTCAAGTTTCTCCAATCACCCTCCGTCATCACTCCTTCCCTTTTTTTTGTCCAGTTCTATCAAGTCACTGCGCTGAATCAATTTGATCCGAACGTTGAATTTGATGAATTAAATACTTATTTAGGAACAATTATGTGACTGATTATTTTTATACAATTATTTCAGTCATCAAATTAAACGATTAGTTATTTTAAAATAATTGTTAACATTAGAACCATAGTGCGTTCTCGGTTGGATCACACACTCATTTTCTTCTTCTGTTAGCTCTGTTCTCTCTCTCTCTCTCTCTCTATGTGAAAGAGAGCTATTGTTGAATGGATGGGCCTTTTACCTCTTTTAAATTTGATAGGATAAGGGTGTAGGGTGTCCCTAGTTTGTCCCTCAAATTACTTTGCCTAGCTAGGATGTGTATCTTTATTCCAAAATATAAGAATTTCATTAAATGTTGTGAAAATTAATAAAGTAAAAATTAATATATTTTAAAATCAAAATATCAATATTACTCATTTAAATAGGATTATAAGTAGTATACAAGTCATATGTAAGATAGTAATATTGACATTTTAATTATAAAAATATATTAATTTTTGTTTCTTTAATTTTCGCAATAAATAATAAAAGTTTATATTTAGGAACGGAGGGAGTATAATTTATAGGACCGGGCAATTTTAAAGACATGCCCACATTAGCATAGAGCATTGTAGGAAAACAGATTATTTATTTATTTTTAATAAAACCGGAGTAAAGATGGTTTAACTTTCAGAGGCAAAAGGTATTTAACTGTTTATGTTTTCAGCAGAAACAAATTGAGCCACAAACCGGTCAAAAATTGTGGCGTAAATGGAAATTAGAGCTGTGACATATATATATATATATATATATATATATATATATATATATATATATATATATATATATATATATATATATATATAACCCATGAAAAAAGGAGTCACGTAGGCACAAAAATCAGTTATTACTGTGTATTTCCCCATTTTTATAATCAATCAATCACAATTCGCAATGTTTATATATAATTAGAAGAAATTTTCACATAACAAATTTTGATTAGTTAAATATAGAAATAAAAATATACACGGGAACAGACGATTTTCACCCGGTAAAAGTATGTGGCTGCCTCGAGGGTGGGGAATAGAATGCAGGAAGTACATTAGCTTCTAGTTGAATAATATTTGGTTTAATAATAGAATACAACATTTTTGTGTTTGAAATTCATATTTTTTCAAACAGGTAAGTTAATTTTAAGGTAAAATATTTTATTTCCAAAACAAAGACACTATCAGTTCAAAGAAAACAAACTAAAAGCAACTTGCTTCACTTTTATTTCTCAAGGACTTGTCATAATAAATGGTGTGCTTGAATTGTGTTTGGTTTGAATTTAATCTGGTTTGAGACTCAAACTCAGAATTTAAACTCCCTTGGAGTGACATTATGTAATATTCACATTATCAAATTTATCTTTTATATATATATATATATATATATATATTAAATTAGTCACATAAATATCCGAATCACCGATTTACAAATAGGACGGAGAAGTACGTAGGTGTTATGGGCGTTAGAGAAGGAAAAAAAAGGTAATCGAAGTAGTATACGAATTCCAGGTAGTCAGGTGGGAAGAGTTCTCTTTTTCACATGGGGCTAACATTTTTGTACAAAAAGACGAAAAACTAAAAACTAAAAAATAAAAAAGGGGGTCCATTCTTTAATTATAAGTAGCACCATCCACAACCCAAAAGTTTCTGTAACTATTTTCTTCAATTATTGACTTTCCTTCGTACTTCTACCAACTGTTTAAGATTATCACTCACCCTTTATTGGATCGAAGAGGCCAATAGCACAGTGGAGCATTGGTCGGCCCGTGACTTAGAGATCCCGTGTTCGATACATTCTGCTTGCGTGTGGTAAGCTTTATTCTCCCTAATCTAGAGTGTTCTCTCTCCTCAATGTGAGGGAATCACCCATCGTGGCGTAAAAAAAAAAGTCTAAATAATTAAAAAACTCTCCCTTTATTGGCACTTGCATTTATTTCTTACGGTTCAGTTTCGAACAAATTGATTCCTCACTTTATTTTTTAATTTTTTTTAACAGAAAAAAGAATTTTTTAATAAAATTAAAAAATTCGTTGCTCAGCATTTCTTTCGTGAATATATTTTCAGTTTTTTTTTTCCGAACTCATTACCGATACGTCATGAAGCCTCATCCTTGGTCACTATACCAATGTCTCATTGACATTTTTCTTTTTCTTTTTTAATTTTTTTTTTATTTCATGAGCTAATAACTTGGTACTAATATTCATCCGTCTCAAATTGAATGCCGATTTTTATATTCATTGTATAGAAAAAGGAACGTTCAGTTTGGAATGAAGAGAGCATTATTTAACATTAACATGTACATTTTGAGGTCACCATTTAATTAAGTTGAAAGACTTGAGCTACTAGTTCAAATAATAAAATAAATTTTAATATTATATTTAAATATTATCTTAAATTTCAGAATTAGTTTTACATCTCAAAACTTTTGTGAAATTCGAAACAAAATTTCAAATTGAAGATACTATCCAAGGCAAGGCTTAATCTGTTGGATTTACAAAGATAAAATTTGCTTAGTTGTTTTATATCTATGTAAAACTGAAGGTGAATTAAAAATAATGGGAAAGAATGTATAGTAATACATTATACCGTAGATTACTTCCACTGTTTCATAATACAGCATAATAATTAGTCATTTTTATCGATTTTCAAAATGTTTGATCTGTTACAAAACTTAAAGGTAATTTTTTCTAGGGAAATCAGCCTGTTTAGTCCACCAGGAATTTTCGGTTAGCCTGTATAGTTCTCAATGTTTAATTTCAGCCTAGTTAGTCCCCCAGGAATTTTCGTTCAGCTTGTAAAGTCCCCCAGGAATTTTCATTCAGCCTGTAAAGTCCCCAATGTTTAATTTCAGCCTGTAAAGTCCCCAAGGAATTTTCGTTCAGCTTGTAAAGTCCCTTACCTAGTCTCAGATTTTTTGTATTTTGTAAATTTTATAGATTGAAACTGACCATTATTCCCCCGCTCATTAAGCACGGGGATGACATGAATTTGGGGTTGCCCTGATTCCGTCGCAGAAGAGGCGGTGGAACCTCTATATGCAACCTGTAAATAGATAAGGGACTTTACAGGCTGAAATTAAATAGGTAAGGGACTTTACAAGCTGACCGAAAATTTTTGGGGGACTTTACAGGCTGAAATTAAACATTGGGGACTTTACAGGCTAACCGAAAATTACTGGGGGACTAAACAGGCTGATTTCCCTATTTTCTACTATTAAAGTTAAGAGGTTGTGGGTTCGATTCCCTCCTTTGCATGGGGCAAGCTTTAATTGTCGTCCTTTCTAAGGCTTTTTCCTCCTCTTGTGAGACTATTCTCTCTCCCCTAATGGGGTGCATATATATATATATATATATATATATATATATATATATATATATATATATAGAGAGAGAGAGAGAGAGAGAGAGAGAGAAAAGTACTACTTATACCCATTAAGTATCTTTGAAAAGCAAGTTATGACCCTTAATTTTTATAGGTGCCAAAATTGCACCTGATAATTTACGATGTGCTATTTCTAGACAAAATCGACGGAATCCGGCGAGAGGGGGCGGCGTTCCACACGTGCGGCTCGCACATTCATATTTTGAGGGGTATAATAGTCATGACAATTTTTCATCCTTCTTCTCCAAAAAAAAAAAAAGAGGAGCCCAGAAACTTGCCCACTCTTCCCACCGATGATTTCTCCGATTTCTCCAAAATAGAAAAAGAAAAGAGAAGCCCAAATACGTATGCTTTCTCTGATAATGGTTAAGGTTGTTTGCTTCTGATGAATCCGGCCGCTAGCGAACCTCTCTCCGTCTCCGATCATACTCCGGCCGCTTCCTTCACTACCAAACCTCATCCTCCGCCGCCGTCTCAAGAAGTTCCTTCTCCATCGCCGCCACCTCCATGGTGCCATAAAAAAAAATCTCTCTCAGTCATCCTCTCCACCACTCACCCCTCCCTCTCTCCGCCATCTCCTCCACCACTCAACTCTCTCTCCCTACCTCCACCATCTCCTCCACCACTCACCTCTCCCTCCATACTCCATCTCTTCCACCACTCACCCCTCCCTTCGCTCCGGCCATATCCACCACCACCGCTCACTGCCTTCAAAGGTAAGTCTTCTTCTCCAAATTTATTTCAAAAAACCCTAGATTTTTTTTATATTCTAAATCTCAAGAAAAAATTCAAAAAACCCAGATAGAGGGAGCCAATTTCACGTGAGTCTCTCTCATTGTGCCGCTCAAATCCGACACTAACACACAAAAACCGAGCTTTGCTTCAAGCTTTACCATAAACCAGCCAATTTTTGCAAATTTCTGTCATAATTGAGCTTTGCTTCAAGCTTTACCATTTGGAATTTTCTTCTGAACAAATCTTTAATACTCATTTATCAAAAAATGGACAAGAATAATGGATTCAGATTTTTTTCCCTCTTGCTCTAGTTGTTCTTGTAATGGTTTTTTTTTTTTTCAAGAACTCGATTTTGGTGGAGGGGTTAATTCTAGTGGTAGAAGTAGTGGGATTTATGGTGGCAGTGGTGGTGGAGGGGTTAATTCTGGTGGTGGAAGTAGTGGGATTTTTTGTTTGACCTGTTTTAACACTATGGGAGGGAGGGGTTAGTGGTGGTGGAGATGGTGGTGGAGATGGTGGAGGGTGAGGCGGTGGACAAATTTGGTTGGACGAAATTACCCTCGATATTTCGCATGTGGCAGCCGCACATGTGGAATGCCGCCCCCTCTCGCCGGATTCCGTCGATTTTGTCTAGAAATAGCACATCGTAAATTATCAGGTGCAATTTTGGCACCTATAAAAATTAAGGGTCATAATTTGCTTTTCAAAAATACTTAATGGGTATAAGTAGTGATTTTTCTCATATATATATATATATATATATATATATATATATATATATATATATATATATATATATATATATATATATATATATGCAGCCATCATGAAAGTTCGATTTCTGATTTGATTTTATATACCTTCATTTTCTTCTTCTTATTGTTCTCTTTTTTGTCAAATTATAACCGGAAAAAGCAGCACTTGTTTTCTAAAAGTTTACCATACACGAGTCATAGAAAAGTAATTGCATATATTTTCTACAATAGATAAGAATATAGACGTGCATTTTAAGCTTTTAGGATAAATTTTAAAAAAAACCAAGTTCTATATATATAAACATATTTGTATATTTATTTGAAGCCCTAAACACATTTGTATATAATGAACAAATAAAAAGAATAATTTTGCAAATGCTTTATTGCGAAATATAAGGATGTGAAAATTTAATTGCGTTTGATTTTGAAATTTTTATTCTCAACGTAAAAATTAATTTATTTTCAAGAGAAAATGTTTTCGCCTAAAAAAAGAACCCTTTAAAATACACATTGAGAGCATGTTTGATATACTTGAACATATTGGAATGACATCCATTTCCATCTAGAATGGGTGGTAATCATCTTTTCGTTGTATCATATGGAAAGTGAAATTAGAATGAAATGGTGATTTTTTTACTATACTATTTGGTAAAACTCTGACGTATTTATTGTCAGAATGTGACCTAATGAAATGGCACTAATAACACAATAATATGGAAACCAGAATCGTTTGTTTACACATTTCTGAAACTTGTTAATAGTAAAAGAAAGAAGAAGTCAGGAGGCATCAGAAGAAATATTGAAGTTTCTGTGAAAATTAGCTCATGTGGCCTCCAATCCTCTCAAAATCAATTGGTAAGGAAAGGTGTTAACGCATGAGCTTATATGTTATTTGGATCTTCCTTAGGCACTCGATGTGGGACTTCATATTTCAACACTCCCCCTCACATCGATATGGGAGTCAATTTGAGGCCCGCAACCCTTTTTGGGTCGTACGGTGACCATTAGAGTCCACTTGGGCATTATGAGCCCATCATCCTACCTAAGGGCCCGCTATGATACAATGTGAAAATTAGCTCATGGGCCTCCATATCCTCTCAAAACAAATTGGCAAAGAGAGGTGTTAACCCATTAGCTTATATGTTATTTGAATCTTCCTTAGCACTCGATGTGAGACTTTATATTTCAACAGTTTCATAGAATGATTCATATTATTAAAGCATTGTCTCTCTCATTTCTCTCAACTCCCAGAAGAAGATTATGAGAGAACTCAGGGTTGGGCTCACAAACAGTAACAACAGTTGGCTCTTTGTGTTACTGTTACTGTTACTGTCACTGTTACTGTTAACCTTCTGATCTAACAAGGAAAGAAAAGAGATCAAGAGAGAAGCAAAAAAGTATCTCAATTGAGGGGAATAATCGTTTGTCATCAACTAGTGTCTTCGTATCTGTCACAACTATTCAGAATTTGCCCTGTGTGTATTACTTAAATTTTCACTTTCTTCTGCCGTTATTATTCCAAAAATAAGATAAGAGAGACGATAAATTAGTTAATAAATGTAAAAAGTGACAGCTGAAAAGTGAAATTGAAGTAGATATTTATATAACGAATTTTGAATATTTAGAATAGAAATGAGGAAATTACTGATGGACATTCGATTTTTTTGCCCTCAATTAAGATACTAATTAATCACGTACCCCTATAGGTCGGTAGTATTAATTAATCAAGAGGGCTTCATATTATCTCTGAAAATGATTTCCGGCTAAGCAAAATTGGCTAAAAACTCAAATTAAACAATATTCACCCCTGTTTGTATAAGGAATTCACACAATTATTTACTATTTTGTCACCAATTTAGTCAATTACTTGACTAAGACTTAGCACCTAACACTACTCTATTATCTCTATCATCAGAGATAACTTTCTTAACAAAGTATTGTGGAGGGTATTATAGAAAATATGAAATTGGTATAATTATACATGTGCTTAATACTTTTTTTTTTTTTGGGTGAATGCGCTTAATACTTCTTCCGTTACAAATCCAATGTTTAATATCTATTTTCATTTGTTTTAAAATGCATATCTACTTTATTTAAATGAATTTATTTTTTCTCTAAACTCCATTAAATACCCTCCTAGATTTAAGGGATCAATATAGCTCCACAAACATAGCAAAAAATCGTCTGTCCCGTTCTGTATCCCTTTTTATATCCCCCACGAATAGATTTTTGTCATATGTATATTTTTTCCCTGTGGTTTTACTATTTTTGTTATGTTATAATTTTTTAATTAAAAATTTAATATATGTCATTTTCTTATTGGTGGAATAGGGAAGGGGATACCGAATGGAGACAAAGGATTCCTAACCCACAAACATATACATCCTCCTATATTCACGGATATTCTTGTAACTTATTAGGGTCAAATTACTATTCTTAATTCTTGTCAAAGTTGATGTTACGTTCAGTTTGGAACGAAATGAGTAATAAATCAAGAGAGCATTATATTAACATTTATCATCAAAGTAAACTGAGCGTTACAAAAGACCTAAAATCAATAAATTACTAGTATTAATTAAGAGGGCTTCACATTAAGTCTACTAAAATAGCACACTCTTTAAGCAATAAGCAGTAAAGTGTTACAAAAGATCTGAATACGATATGATATAATTTAAGTATGAATCTACTACAACTTGCATTATTAGTAGTGTTAATCAAGAGAAGGGGTTGATCACCAGTCCGGCTCTTATGCGGAATAGGGAAAATTCTGTACCGTGCGAAACAATATGAACCGTTGGATGATAATTTTAACTGCCCAGATTTAGAGAGAGAAATTTTTTTATTTTTTATATTTTTAAGTTCATTTAAGTCCAGCCGCAACTTTTCTCTCTCCAAATATGAAATGTCAAAACTATTATCCGACGGTTCATATTATTCCGTACGGTACGGAACTTTTTCTGTTCCGCATAAAAGCCAGAGTGGTTTTTTTTTTTTTTTTTGCTAAGTAGAGCCGGAGTGGTTGATCACAATCACATTACCCCTCTATATAGGACAGGGGATGGGGTCCAATATGTAGTCTACTGACAAATGTCTGTCCCCGTTTAGTATTTCCACAAATAGATATTTGTCACGTGTATATTTTTTCTCTGTGGATTTCACTCTTTTTTTTAGGTTATAATAATTTTTTAATTAATAATTTTATATATTATTTTTTATTAGTGTGATAGAGAAGGGATACCGAATGTGAATAGAGTATTGCTAGCGGTAGTCTACATAAATTCAAAGCTATTTCTTAGTTGGACAGCGATCCGGTTCTGCCGCTCTCTCTCTCTAATATTTATAATTTCCACGTTTTAATTTTGATAGGCTTTTGTATAATGGAAGACCAGTACGGAATGCCCGATCTGAGGCAATATATGACTGGTAGGATGAGGCCACTTTTCCCACCTATACATCCCCCACCGCCGCCGCCGGACCTTTTATCCGGCCACCACCACCACCACCGGGGTCTAACTCCAGCTCAGAACTATCAAGAATTGGTTCTAGTGGGCCGTCAGGTAAGTACTGGGCTTCATCACGACTTCGGCCGGGCTGCTGCTGACTCCACCACTTCAGGTGGTCTTGGTTTTAGTGGGCTTGAGATCGATACCGGTGCTGGATATGGAGCCGACGGTGGGACCGGAAGGTGGCCCAGACAAGAAACACTTACTCTACTTGAGGTCAGATCAAGACTTGATCCTAAGTTCAAAGAGGCTAATCAGAAAGGTCCTCTCTGGGATGAAGTCTCCAGGTATATAATAGAAAAAGTCGACATTTAATTTTGAAAAAAATGAGTATTATCAGGATTTTATAATTTTTTTTTTTCCCTTCTAAAAAACATTCCTTGATATTTTAAAATAAAAACACCTTATTTTTTAATTTTCACTACATGTTTTAAAAAATTTATATTAAAGAATAGAAGCAGTAGTAAGATATAAGAATGTAATAAATCTTGTTTATTTGCGGGTAATAATTAATGGAAGAATGAATTAAATAAAACTGGTTGATTTTTTATTTTTTTTTAAATGGGGTTTCAACCCTTTTTCTGTTGCAAAAACCTTATTTATCTGCAGTCTTTGTCTGAAAAATCTACATCCATATTTAATCAAATTTACCTTTCACAACAATCTATGTATGCTCTTTCTGATTTACAAAATTTTGAACACAAGAAAATGACACTACTTTATTTTCATTTCTGCTATCTGAAAATGACATTACTAAAGTTTCTAAGAGATTCAGGTGCTTATTTATTACTCTCTTTTTTCAGTTTTTGTTTCTTCTTTTGTCAGTATCATGGAGTTAATTAAAAAAGTTCCCCCCAATATTTAAGCCATCCCATGATTACAAGGATTTTGTAGAACTATTTACCCTTATGTCTGGGTGAAAATTGTCTGTAACCGTATATGTTTTCAATCCTATGCCCAACTATTGAGAGTTTGCCATGTAAATATTTTTTCTAATTATATATACACATAGTGAATTATGAGTAGTTGGAAACATGAATGTGTATATACACGGGTACAGTACAGACGATTATTTTACCTTAGGTCTTGTTTGGTTAAATTAAGAAGCTTTCAAAGCCCACTTGAGTTCTGATATCACATATAATTTGGGTTTTCATCTCAAAACTAGGGTTCATTATATATATAACGCTATGGTTGTAAGCTAGAAGTAATGCGATAACTGTGCTAACTAATTTCCCCGACTCAAAATTAGGGTTATTCATAAACATTATTATTCTTGAGCTGATAAATTTTGTTTTTCTTTCTTATTACAATCTAATTCTAGGATAATGTCTGAGGAACATGGATATCAAAGGAGTGGAAAGAAGTGCAGAGAAAAATTCGAGAATTTGTATAAGTACTACAAAAAGACTAAAGAGGGCAAGGCCGGTAGACAAGATGGAAAGCATTATAGATTCTTTCGCCAGCTTGAAGCTCTCTATGGAGAAACCAGCAGCAATGCAGCCTCGGCCTCGGACAATCATCCAATGGGAAGATGTAGCTATCGTTATAACGCTACGCCTAATCAAGAATTAGGCTTTCAGGTGAATAATAATCCGAAGGAGGCCTCGGATAGTCTTAGTCACTCACGTTCTTCAGCTGATTTCGACTCAACCTCGTCCGAGGATATCAATAATTTAAATGAAAAAAATTTGGAAAATATTGAGTCTAGTGAAAATAAGAGAAGGGGTGGTGGTAGGAGGACGTGGAAGGCGAAGATTAAAGATTACATTGATTTGAAAATGAGGAAGTTAATGGAGAAGCAAGAAGAATGGTTAGAGAAAATGATGAGCACAATTGAAAGAAAAGAACAAGAGCGGGAGTTAAGAGAAGAAGAATGGAGGAAACAAGAGACGTCGAGGATTGATAGAGAACAAAAGTTTTGGGCTAATGAGAGAGCTTGGATCGAAGCTCGCGATGCTACATTAATGGAGACCTTAAGGAAATTCACTAGGAAAGAATTAGTTATAAGGAATGATATTAATGGAAATCATGATTGGGAGGAATTTGAGACTACTAGACTAATTCAATTGAGGACAAGTATGGAACCTAGGTTTCAACAAATTAACATTGGAGGGTGTCCTAATCATGAACAAGTTCTTTGGGAAGAAATTGCTTCCAAGATGGTTTGTTTAGGGTATAAAAGGAATGGTTTAATGTGTAAAGAGAAATGGGATAGTATTACTAATTATCTCATCAAGTGTAGTAAAAAGAGGAAGGAAAATGTACAAAGTGATCATCAAGGGGGAGCTTCTTCCTCTCCTACTAGTGATGGCTCTTATAGATACCTAATGGGTGATAATGAGAATTTGTGGGACAATTATGGAATGAAATTCAACAAGTGGGAGAATCACTAACGAATATTAGATGTTGTCAAGGAAGTTTAGCTTAGTTCGCGCAGCACGAGTCAGAATAATATACAGGTTATGGGTTCGACATTACCTCTTCTGATAACAAAGAAAAAGAAGGGAAGAATTTGAATTTGGGATTGGTGGTGTGTGAGAGTGGAGGAAGGGTGTTTGTTGGTTATTTTCTTGAATTTGGATTGAAGTACCGCTATAGTGGAAAATTCAATTTTAGTACCGCTACAGTTCGGGCCCCGCTCAATTCATGTGAGGGTACTGTGGGGGTCAGTCCCACATGGACGGTTCTAAAATTGAGTGGCCTATGTTAGTGGATCCTTATTTGCCTTGGGGGATTTTACATATGATCCTTCTTTCTGGTGCTGAGGTTTCAAACAGATTTCTGGAGGCAGTTTATAATATATAAGTGGTAATTCTCAAATATTCTTTACTTAATTAGTTGAGCTATATGTTCCTGCTGATTGCTATCCTCATGAATTTGGTTATAACTCAAAGTAGGATATTTGGGATATATAATGTATGCTAATCCATGGATAATTTTATGTTGGTAATTAATTAATAATCTTTGACATAATGACTTACTAATGTTGGACATTGCTATTTTCATGGGGAAAAGTATTATATTCTAGCAAGAGTAGTTTGGGGACATTGGCATTTTTTACCTTTAGGCAAACATTTTTTACCTTTTCTTTTCTTTACAAAGTAATTAATAAAGAGAAAATCGTCAAGTATATATAAAAAAAAATATAAATTTTTCTCTTTCTATTAATAAACTTTTATTTTAGTGCATCTTACACTTAAACTATTTTACAAACGACTTATTTTTAAAAATCAGTGTCTAGTTGGTGGTTTCGGCCAAATTTGAGCAGGCTTTTTGTACATGTTGATCATTGAGGATAATATTGTCAATTCAAGTCCTTAAGTCAGTCACATACGCTAAAAGTCTACTCAAATTTATTTGAAATCACTATCTAGACCCTAATTTGACATTAATAATCTTTCGAAAATAGTTTAAGTATAGAATACACAAAAATAATGATTTATTAACTAAGAGAAAAAACATAAATGTATTATGTACATACATAGTGTTTTTCTCTCAATTAATCAAATTAGATGTTCTTAGAATAAATAATAGTATCAGTTTGTAAGGGCTTTGAGGTTTGATTGTGTTAGATGTTCTACAAGTACAAGTAATATTATACGAAACCGTGGAGCACAATTGTTATCTATTAGGATGAATAGATGTTCTGAATTTTTTTTAAAAAAATTAATAACTCATATTTAACCGTTATAAAGAACAGTTGTTCTTCACGTGAACTTACGACAAAACACCAATTCCTGAATATTAGTTGACTGACTTCAACATCACATACATAGTACCAATGCACTATCTAAATTCATACAACATTTGTTTACAATTTTAGTAGTAACAGATGTCTTAGTATAAACTCTTACTTATAAACTCCTGAAATCATAATTTTTGTACCTTTCACAAGCACTTATAATTCATATGGAAATTCCCATTCTATCCCTCCAGTTCCAGTAGTCTACAAATCTTTTATTTTCATGAAAAAGTTGTGGTCTTCCAGTGAGGAATCCAAGATCATAATGAAATAAAAAATTAAAAAAAAAAAAAAAAAGGTCATGCATGTCAACATTATAATCTGCAGATTTCTATCAGTTTGTGTATCAGTGAGAGATTGATTGTAGGGATATTATTGATCTTCTATCAGCACTGTTTATTTGCAGACCAGAAGCTGCGTTACTATCGAAGTAAAGAAAATTTCCTATTCGGGAAATAACAAACAGCGAAATTTTGAGACCTTAAAAGCCCATCAAGAACTGCAGAATGCAGATGCTGCACAGCTTTTATAGAGAGTTGTCTGAAATACTATTTTTCTCGGGTTTTGAACTGTGTTTTTTTTTTTTTTAAATTGCACGCTTTATTGATATAGCAATAAAAAAAAACACAGGATTACCAGCCAAGAATCGCGTAATGACGGGGTCCTTGCCGATCTAAATTTAATAGTCCCCTTGTTTTCATAGGGTGAAAATTCTCTGTCTTCATTCCTGTCCCCCATCTCTGTCACCAACCAATCAGAATTTATTATATAAATATTTTTTCCAATTATACATATACATAATGAATTGTGATTAGTTGGAGATAGGGATGGGGACATGAACGGGGACAGGGGATTTTTTGCCGTTTTCATAGGGAGGGAATCAAAGTGAAGATATAATACATAGTAGTTCGAGTGTCGCATCCAACATTTGCCAACGAATCGGCGACCATATTTGCTTCCCGATATATATGAACCATATTTGCTTCCCGATATATATGAACAATGTCAATGTCTTAAGCCAAGCTTGAAGCTTCCATGAAACTGTCATCTAGCACCCAATTTGTCATTCTCCCTTTAATAATTGCTTGCACTAGGACCTGTGAGTCCGATTGAATGAAATCTATCCTCATTGCCATTTGCTTCGCCATCTTCAGACCTTGGATCAGAGCTTCTATCTCTGCCCTTGTGTTTGTGATAAAGTCTCCAATATGTGCCGAATAAGCTGCGAAAATGAACCGTTACCACTTCGAAGAACACAGCCAATGCCAGCAATTCCCGGGTTGCAGCGAGCCGCCCCATCAATACTTAAAACAATAGTGTCTGCTCTCCAATCACTAGATCTCCACCGCACCACTTTAATTGTAGGCTTAAACGAAATGACCCTCCCAAAGTGTAGCTTCCGTGCTTCTGCTAGAGAAACCAGGTCCTCCGCGTCCGCCCCTCAAAAAATAATGTGCATCGTGCTTTCCATAATTGCCACAAAACTACGGTAGAAATAATGATAAGTTGTTTCGCCCTTTGACCTTTTCCCGCATACCACCAAGCTAAGACCTGTTTGAGCGGCGTCGTATAATTATGTTGTGAAATTGAGAACCCAATGCTGTCCGCGGCATGCTGTCATAGCTGTCTTGCTAGGTGACATTCCAGAAAAACATGATAATACGAATCACCTCCACTCTTCCATAATGTATCCTCCATTGGCAGAAAGTTGTTGAAAAATTTCCATAAGAAAATATTGAATTGTATAAGCAGCTCCTTAGTCCAAATCAGTTGACGAGTTAACGTCGAGACATCTCCCCCCTGCACAACCATGATCGCCGATGCCAAAGTGAATTCCCCCGGGCATCCGGCTTCCATATCCTTTCATCATCGGCATCACTTAATGAAATATTACGCAGTGAATCTATCAATGCACCTGGCAGCCAATGCCTTAGTGCCCCTTTATTCCAACCAGAATCACCCAAAAAATACCCAACACATCCACCGGAACGGGGTCTACCTGCTGCACTAAACTCCCCCTGTGAGAATGTCCTCATAGCAAAACGAGCAGCTCCCCCCGTCGGACCAGGATACCAACACATTTCTCTGTAATGCCCTTCACAGTGAGCATGCGTTGCCAAGTATAAGAAATATTGGCTTGCGGAGAAGCCATCGAAACGTGATCTAGGCTGTGGCAATACCGCGTTCTCATAAATCTCGCACAATAAGAGTATGTTGTTCTGAACCTCCACCATAACTTCATCGAAAAAGCTCTGCAATAATGCTCCATAGTAACTAACCCCAAGCCGTTAGCTAGCTGACTCCGACAAACCTTCCTCCAAGACATCCAATGTCTCCGTTCCCCACTACTTGTAGATCCCCATAAAAAAGTAGCAAAAAGTCGTTCAATTTTAGAAAGCAACAACACAAGAGGGTTCATTACAGCAAAGATATGAAGAGTCATAGAGTATAGCACATGTTTTAGCAAAATAAGGCGCCCTTCCATATCCAAAAAGTTTGTTTGCCATCCCTCAATGCGTGATGATATGCTGTCAATCAAAGAGGAGTAATGATCTATTTTCGGCTTCCCCTTTGCTAGAGGACAACCAAGATATTTAATCGGCATATCTCCTTGTACAAAATTAGTGGCGGTTTGAACAATTTGAGAATGCCTATCACCAGATTTCGAGGATGTAAAATAAGCGGATTTCCCCACATTGATTCTCTGTCCCGACACCTTTCATACCTCTCCAAAAAACTTACCAAACAGGTTTTGAACTGTTGCGGGTGATTTAATACACTACATCAAATACGCTGAATTTTAATACACCTTATAGTATATATGTGCTATATAGAATAAACACTATACCAAATATTGTACATGATAATACTGTATCATGAATATTATATGGTATACTTTTTTACTATTATTTGTATGTAAATCTGTTGCGAAATACAATTTTGAGTGCACGTAAGAGCATTATTGTCTCGGGTCTCAACCATTGATTCTCGAACAACTCTTCTTTATTGCTAATATTTATTACTCAAAATCAAATTGATCTAAAGGTTGAGATTTTATTATGCGTGTATGGACATAACATTTGTTTCATGCGGGATGTGAAAGAGAAAACCTTCCTATATATACATAAACAATTTTTCTTTTTCTTTTTTTGTCAGTAAACTTTTATTTTAGCTCTTTCTATATATAAATTATTTTTGAACTACTACTTTTGTCAAAATAGTGTAAAACAAGTGATTTTCAGTCATTTTTTAATACGTGTTCTGTATATGTTTGCTAGTCTTAATGATATTTTTGTCAATTTAAATCTTTAACACTGTGAATATGTGCAAAACAGGTGACTAAAAGTGACAGTAAACCACTAGTTTCACACTAATTTAACAAAAGTAGTAGTTCAAAAATAGTTTATGTATAGAAAGAGTTAAAATAAAAGTTTACGGAAAAAAAGAGAAAAACAAAAATTGTTTATATGTGTATATAGGGAAATTTTCTCGGATGTCAAATCGTATAATATAAAATGTTGGCAACAATTGACTTTGCAACTCTTCAAATCCAATTATTGCAGAACAATTGTTTTATCTACAAGTGTGAAACACATTTCTACCATCAAATAAGTTTATCTGATGGCTAACTATTTTTTGATCAGATAAATATTTATTCTGCACGTGCATTAATGTTTATAACTGTACGCAAGAACAAACGTTTTCAACAGTTTAATAAGAAATCAACGGGCAAATAAATATCTATATATATGTGAAAAAACCACTTATTTCTCACTTAATGCCGATTCTTAACTGTTGTGGCTTGGATTATTTTTTTTCTCTGGTTTCATGCATCATCTAAAGTGGAGTGAACATCAGTTTTAATCTATGCCGAGGCTAAAAACTTCAGTGGCTTTAATCACATAAAAAGGCCAACAAATTTAGGAATCTTTGAGTTAGGAAATCAGCTTTTTGTGTTAATTTAAGTTTATATTTTTCCCTCCTTTGGGTTTTGATAGGGACAGTGACGGAGCCAAGCCCTCAAAATTTTTAGAAACAATGAATTTTTTATAGGAAAAAATTATTTTTGTGATATTTTCTTATAAATTTTGTATTTTGCCCTCTAAAAAATTTCAATAAGAAATCTGATCTGACAAATTTCTGGCTCCGACACTGAATAGGATGATGCCATATTGATTTGACAAGTTACTTGAAGCAACTAAAAAACCTGCCATGCCTTTCCTGCAAACTCACTCTTCTCAGTAATCCCAAATTAGAAAATCTGACTGTTATTTTGCGTGAAGTCGTTTTCCACCTTTGTCTTCCATGAGAGAGCCAAACAGTACTTACACTATTCATTCATTGCCCCCTCATGTCTACGGCTTCAGTGTGGAACGGGTACGTTCTGCATGTGCGAAATTTACTTTTATTTATCGAATTAAAATTTTAACGGTTAAAATTGATTTAAATTTGAACACCTGTCCTGATTTACGACACCTGTTGTACAGGATGCCTGTTCTCGTGTGATCTGTATGTGTGGAATATTTGTTGTTGCGCATAGGATCCGGACTGCATTCTTTCTACGAAACCCTAAATTATACCATTTTTTAAAAAAAATTGTTGGTTAGTAAATGATGTACTACTGTTTGATCTGTCTCACTCACTCTCTCTGATCACTATAATGAGTGCTGGAAAAAATAGGGATTGGATGGCCAAGTGGGTAAGGTCATCACACTTGGGGCTTAGGTCCCAAGTTCAATCCTTGTATCTCACACAATGGAATGATTTAATTGTCATTTCTTTGGCTCCCTTGTGTGGATCTTATACTCCCTCTTGAGGGCACCCGCTCAACGGGCTTATACGACACCCGCTCAACGGGACTTCTACTACTCCCTCACGGGGCACCCGCTCAACGGGCTCTTCTACGACACCCGCTCAATGGGACTTCTACTACTCCCCTCACGGGGCACCCGCTCAGCCGGGCTTCTACTACTCCTCCTCTGGTGAGGTCGACCTCCTCTGGAGAGGTCTAATAAATATAAAATAATTGTAATAAACTAGACCATACTTATAAATGGTCTAGTTTAAAAAAAAAAAAAAAAAAAAAAAGTGCTGGAAAAAATGATAGTCTCATTATGTACTTTTATAGCCTTGTCCCAGTTAAAAATTTAAGTTAATTTTGATATGGAGAATGCCCCAATGGATAATGTGATCCAGATTTATTCAAATAATGAGAGAGAGTTTTTTTACCCATGTAAATAATCTGATCAACATAGTACATTTCAGAAAGAGAGAAAAAATATATGCCTTTTACCAATTGTAGTTCTTTTTGTCATATTTCCACAAATCTCGATTATTTTTTGGGTTAAAACTGTCTCAAAATGAAAACACGAACAATTGAACTTTTATGAGATTTAAAACGTTTTCACAATAATAATAAAAAATTCTTATCTCAAACTTAATGTTAATAGAAACTCCGGCTCTTAAAAAAATAGATATAGCAGCAAACATATTCAAATATTCAAGTCAAGAAGGCCGTGTCCCAGTGGGGCAAGCCTTGACCTGCGACCGAGAGGTCCTTGGTTCGACACCCGCCTCCTACGTGAGGCAAATAAAATTATGTAGGAGAGAATTAAGATGCTGACCAAAAAAAATAAAAAATATTCAAATATAGAATACAAACCATAAGAACAAAATTATACTTTTTCTTTGTGTGTAAATAGATTATATATTAACATCGAATAACAGAAATACAAGCTCACAAGTTTAGGGTAAAACCCCCATTTGACTACTTCAGTGGCAGTTCTCAATTCTCAAATACTAACTGTAAAAAAAATTACTATCCGTAATAATATTTCTGAAGAAATTATTCCTAATAATCTTAATATTAATTAACCATTCAAATATACAAATATACAATTCCTCCTATTCTATCTTTCATTAAAAAAAATTTATTTAAATATAAAAAATCGCGTATTTTTATAACATTCCATTCTGAAACCTAATATAACATTTCATTAAATTAAGACAAATTTGTAATCTGATCTCGTTTTCGAAAGTTCAATCACTTCAAAAAACACCTTAGTAGGCCCACTTTATGCAAATAAGATATCTGGTCCGCATATGAGCATTTTGTTTCTATGGGCTATTCATAAGCCAAAAGGCCTAACGTTTAGAGTGCAAGAATCCCAAAAAATTTGTAGGCCTTTCTACCAAGGCCCGGAGTGCCTCGACAAACATAGGACAATGTTTGGACTCAATCCGTGGGGTAGGTCAACTAAATGAAGCCCAGAATCTTGATATATCTTCTTACTTTTATCCCCATTTTGTGACTCATTCTTTATCAGTTTAATAAAAACTGGCATAGTTAATTTTTTAATTAAAAAATTATAATCTAAAAAAATGTTGAAACTCGTAAAAAAAAAATATGCATGAATAGCAATCATCTAAGGGTGAAAATCCTCTGTCCTCATCCCTATCCCCAACCAATCAGAATTTATTATATACATATTTTTTCCAATTATATATACACAGGGTGAATTGTGATTGACTGTGGGTAGAGATGAGAATAAGAATGGGGAAAGAGAATTTTTTGCCATCATCTAATTAGTATGACAAAGTAAGGGACATGAATACAGGAATCGGGTAGCCCAAGTGGTAAGGCTACCCGGCCACGGGACGGAGGTCCCGTGGTCGATTCCCGTATCTCCTCTTGTGGGGCAAATAAATTCTCCTCCTTCCCGTGGTCGATTCCCGTATCTCCTCTTGTGGGGCAAATAAATTCTCCTCCTTGTGAGGCTAAATTCCCTCCCCAAGCATGGGACATGCTACAATCTCCCTATCTAGGGTACTCTCCGCTCTTCCCCTTCGGGCGTCAAAAAGAGGGACATGAATTCTGAAAAGTGAAAATTTAGGATGAGATTGGATTAAAACTTTATTCAAATACAAACTCGACTTTTTCTAATGTAAACCCCGCTTCTTCTCTCACAAAACTCAATATGTAATCCACCAAAATTTAAAAAAAAAAAAAATTTTGTTTCACTTGAATGCAGTAAAACTTAACTTAAAACACCATAAACTTAAGTCAAAACTTATCACTTCAGAAAATTAATCATAAATATTCGAGTATTTTCATTTATAAAAATAAAAGAAAGAGAAGCAAACAAAAAATTAAAAAGAAAAGTGTAATATCACTTTCCCTTTTTTTTCATTACATATTGTTTTTTTAACTGAAAAAGTGTAACACAAATACTAGGGGTGTTCATGGTTCGGGTTGGTTCGGTTTTACACATTTTTTAAACCAAACCGAAATATTCAGTTTGAAAATTTTGAAATCAATCCAAACCATTCAAAATCTCAAACCGATGTATTTGGTTTGTATCGATTTGGTTTGGTTGTTCGGTTTCGAGAGATACATAATATATTGATTATAAAGTAAAAATAAAATAATTTTTTTATATAATTACTTAGCTGCTAAAAATATAAAGAAATAAGCCTATTGTTTTCACAAGTTAAACACAATTAAAAACAAAATAATGAAACATAAATTCTTGATTCTTAAACTTCAATATAAAGTAAAAATAAAATAATTTTTTATATAATTATCTAACTACTGAAAAATATAAAGAAATATGTCTATTTTTTCCACAAGTTAAACACAATAAAAAACAAATTAATGAATCATAAATTCTTGAACTTTAAACAAATTACTGAAAAAATTATCCTACATGGAAAAAACAAAAAATATACTATTATTAGTTTCAAAGTAAAAAAAAAAACTCCAGATGAATCTAAAACCACATACAATAGATTGCTCTTCAATCTCTTACTTTAGCACTTTAAAAGTTTGATTGTCATGGTGTAAATAAGAAGTTCAATATGTTTTATTACAAAAGAGTTATTTAATAATAGTATAATTTTTTTATTTTGGTATTTTATATATATATATATATATATATATATATATATATATATATTCGGTTTGGATTATAAAAAAATTTAAACAAAACTAAAAGTTCGATTTTAGTTTAGTTTCAAATCGAAAGTAGTCCAATGCGCCGCTCAAATTGAAAATTCGGTTTAAATTAATTTGAATCAGTTTGATTTGGTCGGTTTCGATTTTTCATGACACCTCTAACAAATACAATGGACTGTGTAGAAGTTGAACAATGGGACCTCTGCGAATGTTGGGTCGAGCAAATCTGGTCACGTTATATGAAACTGGGCCAATTAGGGTCCATAAACCCAGTCTGGGTATTGCAGTTGCGGGCTGTCCAGGCATCCACCTGAGAGACAAATAAAATGGCTACAATTCGTGCGGTATGAATCTTATATCCCTGTTCTATGTCCCTTTTCATTTTCCATTAATAAGAAATTGACATGTATTAATTTACAACATAAAAGAAATAATGGAATCCGTAAGAAAAAACTTGAACATGTGGCAATTAGCTATTCGGCGGGATAGGAAACGGGACACAGAATGTGAACAAACAATTTTTCTGTTATTTCTATACAAGGATTGATTTAATTTTTAAAATATTTATACCAATGTTCATACAAACATTCAACAATTGTCTTGTCATTTACCGAATCAAATAATTCTTATTAAGTAGACATAACTTGATTAAGATTGAAACTTGAGGTTTCTGTTCTGGACTTGTCTCTCCTTTGTTTTTCACTTTATAACCTTTCTGTGGTTTTCTGAAGACAAAGAATACAAAAATGTTGAATTAATGCAACAAAATTTCTGTTTGGATTAAAAAAAATTAACAACTCCAGCATGTAGAACCACCAACAAGACATGGATTGGAATTCTCTGTTTCTTTACTTTAAACTTTGTCCTAACCTTTTTGTTTGTAATGAGAATATAATTTCCATTATGATTTATTAAAGATTAGTTCTAAATTCCATTCCCTAATCTTTTTGGCCGGTTTCAAGATGCCATCAATATCATGCAACTAATATTAGTTGCTCCATCAAATCCAAGATGCCATTAAAAAAATTTCAAGAAAATGATCGCATATCAATTTTCACTTTGTATAGGTACGTATTGATAGGACAAGGAGGATTTTTTTTATTATTCAAACTAATTCGGTTAGGCCATATGAGCATGACAAAACTTAACAATGTGATAAAAGTCAAGATCAAAATGACGAGAAACTTTATTATCGATAGTTAGTAATTTATATAATGTAAACAACTACTGATGTAATCAATAATAAAAAAAAAAATCCGAAACTTAGGATGGTGAGCTTTCTATTCTTGGTTGTTGGTTGAGGATCTCAGCAATGGTTGAGGCTCCAACTGTGGGGTCAGAGGTATCTGCCTTGGGTTCTGTATTAATCAAAGGTTACATTGTCAATTTGGAAGCGACAAACTTTGCAAAACCAAGCACCTATTGGAAACTTTTGAATATGGTTTTGAACCAAAAAAAAATGCATAAATGTTGGTAAACTAATCAAAATAGGGATGTTTTTATTCAGTAAATTTAGAAAGTTGTCTGGACTCGGACAAAGTGATTATCTATCACTCTGTTAGCAATTGTCCTACTACGTTGCAGAACAGTCAAAATTCAATACATATTAAATAATTTTGATCGATCTGGACTGTTGGATCAAATTTTTCAATGGTCCAACTTTTTTTAAGAGGACACATATTGTAATTTTCAGACACATTTTACGTAAAACAATTGTTATATGCCTAAGGACAATAGTTCATCAAAATAAATCACATGTTACATCTTTAGGACATGTTGCATATTTCAGATAGATATTTAAAAGCATAATATGTCTAAAAAATGTTACATATTTATTGAATATAAATTCAATTCTATATAATCAAAGTGTTCATAATCTAGTGGGGCTTGACGTTGCCCACGATCGTGAGATCGAGGGTTCGGTACTCCTCTTCTACGTGGGCTTAATAAATTCCACCATTTTTTGTTCTTCCTTCTGTGAGGCCACCTCCCTCTGTGAAGTTAAAAAAAAATTCAGTTCTGTAGCCGTAACGTTGTCACCCAAACACAACCTCCACGCACACACGAGACACCTCACTTTTTCTAGTAATTATTTTAAAATCAATCCTTGCAATTATGAAGGTAACTTTAGTCCAATTATTTATATTAATGCCCACAACACATCATTACATAGTCTGCAGTATTTTATTTTGTTTTGGTGAAAGTAGCTGCAGTATAACTATAAAGTAAAGAAGTAATAATTCAGATTATGTTATATCGTATAAACAATGTGGTGACAAAAGGCAATAAGTGGTCCCTTTATTTAATTTTTCGTGGACTTATCTGCCATTGGCTAATGTTTCAAAGTGGCAATTAATTTGAACGCTAATGCATTTTACACCAATAATGTATTGCTAAGTTGACTGGTGATTCTAATTAGGGTGTTTTGTTTAATTGCTTGTAGGTTTCCTCAGAGTGATTGAGGGGTTCAGATTTTCTACAATACTCCTTAAAATAGTATTACTTAAAATAGTATTAATTATAAAAACTTTGACTTATGTATAAATTAGATTATAATTATAAATGTTACAAAAAGTGTTATAAAAAAAATTGATATAATTATTCGGGGGTGGAGAATCAAGATTCACCAAGTTCACAGGGTCTTTAACCCTTTAAAAAATGTTACTCCCTCTGTCACAAATTGATTGTTACATTTATATTTTAGTTTGTAGTAAATTGAATATTCACTTTTTAAAAATGTTTGTCTTTTTTTTTAATTTTATTTATCGAAAAGTTAAAAGAAATAAATAATTTAATAAGCGAGAGAAAATTGACCAAGTCATTTAAATGCATAAGAGAATAATTCTGTTGGGGAGGTAAAAATATTTATATGCTCAAAGGCTATATTTAAAGAACGATTAAGGCGCATGGGTTGGTCCTAGAAAGTATACAGGTTCTCATCATATCCTTTTCTCCAAATTGGAGCAAAGAATTGAATTTCATATTGTCGGTGCTTTTAATTGTTTAAAACTATGATAAGTGATTTTAGTTCAATTTGATTTACCTTCATTTCGAATGACTTGTTCATAGTAAAGTTATAAATGTATTTTGTATATATTTCATCGTATTACTCAAGTTAATATCCAGATCGATACCGATTAACCTGGTTAAGGAAGTAATGATTACTAGATTGTAAATTCGTAATTACTTGAAATGAATATAAAATCTCTATTTAAAAAAAGGCCATGTACCCAAAAAAAAAAAAAATGCAAAAGAGGTCTTATAAGGGCTCCACCTTGAAATCCATCTTGTCTAAATCCTTTGGGATAATTAGCTGACTTAGTTCAAGGGAAGGACCCAGGGACGAAGACAGGAGGACAGGGTGGTAGTCGCACCTGAAATTTTTAAAAATACTATTAGATATATTAAATTTATATATAGTTCAGAATATTTTATCAAATTCGCCTCCAACATTTTGTTTGCATATTTTATATATAGTTCGATATACTAATACAGTTTTCGCCCCGACGCCAAATTCCTACCTTTGTCCATGTCAAGGACCCATCAAGATTTGCAAATTTCATTTGAATAAATTCTTAGCTAACATTGAGATAGTTGAGCTATTCCTCACGCAATAGCTGCTTTATTATGTTCTTTCTCATGTCTTAATTAAGTTTGGACAAGAACAGATATCAAAACACTAAGTGTGATGCTTAATTTGATTCGACATCTAAGTTATCAAATTGATGAATAACTGTTAAAATAAGTTGAATATTTTTTTTTAATGGTTAAATAAAGAATTACGAGTCAAAATTCTATTAGCATATGTTTAGAAAAGCAGATCTCAGTAACCAGATAGGAAAACATACATAAACCTAAAGCTTAGCTTTCATTAATCCCATATACATTAAACCACCTTAACCCAACCAACATATGACAACTTAGCTTGAGTGACTAGCTAACCTATATATGATATATCCTTGTCATTACATGTTAGACTATGATCTCCCCCTCAATTTAATCTAAGAAAAAAAGAATATTAATAGTACTAGGCATAGCATTATGATCATCATGTTATTATTTCAGTTCCTTTGTTAATTCTTCCACTAACATACGAAAGATCGCGTTTTCGATTTCTACTGTTGTTTCTTCCCTTTGCTCTTGACATCTCTTCCATTGATCCAACTCCCTTATGAAATCCAATTCCACCATCATGTCAATGGTGTTAGCTTCAACCTCTTTCCAAGAATCCAACTTCCTACAAACTCTTCCTAGTACATTTTCCCTGTCGTCCACCAAGCCCTTAATTTCTCTGTTTTCCTCGATGATCAGGTCCGAAACTAACTTCTTCATGTCAGCAGGTACTTTCCTTCGGCTAAGGAGGTCCGATTTGCTGAAAACTTCGTTTACAAAGGAGTCGAGATTGCAAGTGTTGTACACTGGGAAGAATCCATCATCGTCGTGTACATCTTCATCGTCCAATTGTTCCAACATTCGCTTTTCTAGCTCAATTGGATCCAGTTCTGCAAGTTTCTCAAATCTACGAAGCTTGCATAGAAGTTGTTCCTTTGCCCCTATAATGAGTTAAAGTCCAGAGCGATCAATTCTTGAAACGTTTTCAAGATCAAAACACATATGCTATTAAGTAGCAATTAAAACAAGAGATAACACACAAGAATTTACGTGGTTCGATCTATTGCTAAGTTACATATACCGACAGATAATACAATGTATAGATAGCCCCTAATTCTACTACTCGCCTCAGGAAACCTTATTCCAAAAGCTTCAGAAAATCTGAATAAATTAGGAAGATGATACCAACAAGGAAACCCAAACTAATTAGAACGTCTTGACCTTTATTAGGTAATCCTAATTCAAAAGAATTTAAATCTGTAAGCAGCAACGACCACCTACTCGGCAACCGCGCCAACTCGTTATTGAATGCTTAGTCCATACTCATATATTAGTCAGAACTTTATTGGATTTACAGAATCCAATAAACCTAACAATTCAAGGAAAAGATGAAAACCCTTTTTTTTTTTTTTAGAAAAAAACTAGCAGATGGCATCAGAAAGATGAAAACAAGTGCATTTAAAGAACACGAGAATGGTGTACGAAAACTAAATGAATTTGCAGAAACCTCTCTCCACCATTGAAGAAGAAAAAAGGGCGTAAATGATAAGGTGACTAGTACCTAATTGTGGGTCATAAGAGATATAAAGAAACGAAGTAGCAAAGCTTTCTAAATCGACATAATTGAACAAGAATTTATTGAACTATAGGATAAGTATACGTCAAAATTTACATCAAAATAAGCATATAATCGGATTGATTTCGACTGAACAAGTAGTATCTTCTAATCCTAACAGAAATGCATAGCAAAAATGAATGAATTGACTTCACGAAAATATTAGGAACATGGCGGATGCATGAATCGAATGAAAATTAATGAAGTAAAAAATTAAAATATTTTTGTAATTAAAATATTAATATTACTCTCTTAAATATGACTTGTGTACCACCAATTCAATTTAAAAGAATAATATTTATATTTTAATTACAAAAAATATCTTAAAGTTTATTTTCTTAAATCTTAATTTTCGCAACATAAAGTCCTATATTTAGTAACGAACGTAGTATCTTCTAATCCCAAGAGAAATGCATCGCAAAAATGAATGAATTGACTTTACGAAAAGATTGGGAACATGGCAGATGAATGCATTGAATGATTTTTAACCGACAACATTATCTAAAATTGTTTTATACATATTCATACGAGACGTTATTGGTTATTACTGTTTCAATTGATTTCATAGCAAATATAGTGGTATAGTGGTCACTATTTTCAGTGATATTTTGTTAGCGGCGACTTTTTACATTTATTGTCAAAAGTTATATCAGTCTCCAATCTATCTGTTTATGCAATATTCTTGTAATAGTCATCGTATGCATTTATTGTCAGAAGCTAAGTGTCTCTTATTCATATCCCACTCATACAACAATTATTGGGATATTTAATGTGTTATATTATTTTTATTGTGTTGTCGATTCATACTTATTCATCTTTTATGTTAAATTCGTCTTCTGAATATTTTTTACAAAACTGCTATTCATAGATTCTCAACCCTTTAAACTCAATGTTCTAATTAGGTTTATTTATTGTTATGCATTTGTAAAACGGAAAAAATTAGGATAAATTACGTACTCTGAACAAATGCAAAGCTGCATTCGACATCGTAATCTTCATCGTCCCCACTTTCTTGTACTTCTTCTACGTTGTCATCATCAAATTGAGGGTCCAATACTGATACCGGACTGCATTGATCTTTCTCATCATCCTCTTCAACTTGAAGTTTGTCCCATGCCCCTTTGCTTCATACCTCTCCTTATCCTATAAAATATTCAAGAATTTTTTTAATATTAAATATACATTTTAAGTAGAATTTTCCATTAACAAGACATCAATTATGGAAAGTTGACTGAAAAATGTTTAATTTTAATATTTTTTTTTTTGAGTACATGACACTTTGGCAATAATCGGATCTTTCACTCTAATTACCACTAAAAATATCTAATAGTCACTAAATTGAATTTTACTACTACTATCATACTCTTGGCCACATTTTACTCGTTTAAATACGAATTATAAATACCACTAATTACAACTTAAAGATAGTTTTAAAAAAAATCACTAATTACTCTGGAATGTTTTCCTTGCCTAAATGCTGAAAGAATGTAAGTACCGTTCCGAGTTTACTTAACTGTTAACTCAGTCCCTCGGCCTATGAATAAATATTACTAATTTCACACTTCTTTCATAATATAAGCCGTTTAAGACATATATTGAAAATTTAAAACAAAGATAGTTTTTTAGTCAAAATATTAATTTACTCCCTCAAAATAGAACTAGTAATATATGACAAAAAATCATTTGTTCCCGTTCTGTATACCTTTCTCTGTTCCACAAATAGATATTTGTCACGCGTATATTTTTTTTATGGGTTTCACTATTTTCTTTTAGGTTATAATTTTTTAATTATAATATTAACACATGTCAATTTTTTATTGATGAAATAGAGAATGAGACACCGAATGAAGACAAAGAATTCCTAGCCATTTGTTTACGAGAATAATAACAAACTCTCTTAATTTTTTATTACGAAATGAATGAATTATATTATGAATGGTGGGAACATTAATAACTCACTAAAAGACAAAACAGAAGCTGACTGACCTCTCTCTTGGGGCGACTCGGAGAAGCTGCCGGCGATGAGAAAATCGGCGTCCTTCTTCCAGAAGATGGACTACTTCCCTGAAGAGAAAATCTAAAAGGGCTTAAAGGACTGGAGCAGAAATGATCTTGACAAGAACCAATTAATTCCTCTGAAGAATCCTCCGACCGACAACTACTAGTAGAGGTCTCAATATCCAAATTAGACCTCTCCTCGTTACTCTCCGACCACCCGGCACTGCTCAGCGTACTATTATTACAAGAACATGAAATTCCCAAATTCTCCTCCATTTTTCTAACCTCATGAGTACTTTTTCTAGGACTGGGACTACTCTTTATAGTAATTTCATCACCCCATTTGTTCCGGTTACTTCGATCTTTAAGTTTCTTAAGAATAGAAGAAAATAACCCGAACCCGACATTTTTAATCTGGGCTTTGTTCGATTGTTGTTTCTGAATCCTCATTGCAGCTTCTAGTAGTAAAGAAGCCGTTCTAGCCGGAATATGAAGGAAAACGGTACCGTTTTGGGCTCTAACCGGACTTTTCCACGGCGGCGAAAATAGAGGAGATTTTGTAGCGTCCGGCGAATCATGGAAAGCAAAGAAACAGGCATGTTTGCAGATACTTGACGAGGTTTCAACGATGGGCTTGCGTTTCTTGACTTGTAACGATGTCGTTTTATGAGGAGGATCATTAGACCTTTTCAGTAGACATCTCCTCCTGTCTGATATATAGTTCTTCAATTGAAATGGCTCTTGATCTTCTTTTAAGAGCTCGTGCAAGTGTTTTTTACTAGAACCCATTGTAAAAAGAAAATCTAGAATGGAGAAATGATGAAACTTACTGATTAAAAATTCTGGTTTGGGTATATGAAGTTTGAATAATATATAGGAGCATGGAAATGAGGAGTTGAAGAGATTTCAACTTTTGATACACAAGTGTGGGAAGGGGAAAGGGGGAATTTGATTGTGGGGGAAAGTTGGATAGAAATACTGGATTTAGAGAGAGAGAGAGAGAGAGGAGATTTTTTTTTTTTTTTTTTTTTGAGATAGAGGGTGTCCATCGTCGATAGTAGTGACTAATTCCCTTGCTACGGGAGCTCTCCAAAGAGATAAATGGCTGGTCATGAAATGCGCTACATTCTCATGGGCAGGATTCGAACTCCTGACATCATGGTTAAGAGACGAGGCTAACTACCACCACGCCACACTGCATGCTTAATGAGAGTGGAAAGTTGTTGTTGCTTGATGGATTAATCAATCATATAATACTCACAATCTTTCATGTAAATTGGGTGAAACTCACATTTATAGATATATCTATTCAATTTATGTGAAATAAAATTATAATTGATCATAAAAAACAGTTTTAAAATTGAATTTTGGTGGTTGAATGGAGTCAAATATGGGGTTTAACAAATCGAGGCAAGGTGTGGTGATACACTACGGCTCCAGTGTATAACGGGAAATGTGAATTGATTTTGACGTATGAAATTGATTAAAAAAAAGAACACATGTTCTAATTTTAGAATACATGTTTGCGTGAACATGTGTTCTTAATCTATGATTAAAAAAGAACATATATTCTGATTTCAAAATATTTGTTCTTAAAGTAAAAAATGTATTTCGCATAAGAGCCGGACTGGTGGTGATAAAGAAATAATTGGAAGGTTGATGAAATGGTTTTTTTAATAATTTTTGGGTTCATTGGGGAATGAAATGACTGCTTACTGTATAACTACCAGCAGGCAAATCTTGTCCCTGAGAACTTTCCACGTGGTTTAACCCCCCTTTTACAAATATGTTTTTTCGTGATTTCATTGTATTAGGGTCCCAAAAAATGACAAACACATTGAGCAAATTACTGTAAATCTAATTGAATTATTTTGATCTTATTCTTCTTGTCACACATTCATCTATTTGGGTCACAATTTATTTTTGTTCTACTCTTAGTCTTAATTAGTGATTCAGGTCATTAAATCCAACACAATTTTTTTTGCCAAGTACAATCCAACACAGATTTGTATGTACTAATCATGTGCCAGCAATTTAAAGGTGTAAAACGTATAATTTATTGTTTTAATTAAGAAGTGTTATATAATTGTCGTAACCTTTTTAATTTTTACATTATTTGTATAGAAGTAGAATCAAAGTGGGGAACTTTCATTAGATTTCAGAAACTTGTTTTTCTAAATACATAATTTTTAGTTTATTTTAATATGTATGTGTACTTTTTTATATGAATATGTTATCTTTACAAACTTACACAATCAACATATATTACTCCCTCATTTCTTATTCATCTGTCAATTTAAAACATTACACTCGAATGAATAAAATGATTGAGATATATTAGTTTAAAAATAGATAGACATTTTTACTCTTCAGTTAATATATTTATTTTGAGACAATTAAAATTAATTGTCGACTAAACTAATGAAAGATAAGGGTAAGTTTTGAAAAAATACATTTAATACTCTCTTGATTTTTTATTTAAAGTGTAAGATAATTAAAAAAGTATAAAGTATATCTAAACAACAGATAATTGGGAACGGGTGGAGTATCTTATGTTTAATAGATGCGAGCTTCACTAATTCTAGTATATTTAAGATTATTACTCTCTCAATTTCATAATATAAGTCGTTTAAGACAAATAGTGAAAATTAAGAAAGAAAAAATAAGGTATTTTTTAATTAAAATATTAATATTACTGTCTTAAATAGAATTAGTGATATAAAAGTCATATTTTAAAAAATAATACTGGTATTTTAGCAAACAAAGTACCTTGTTTTTTATTTCCTTAATTTTTCGCTACACATCTTAAACGATTTACGTTATAAAATGGAGAAAGAATTAGAACTTATCTATAGACAAATTACTTTTCTTAATTTTTGTACAAATCAAATATAAACATTTGATTTAGAATAGAGGAAGTTTTATTATTTAAGAGCATTCATTACACATATGCATAAAGGGGGGAAATTGTTCCTAACAAAAGAAAAATGTGTAACATTATTACTTTTGAACACAATTCGTACGAAAAAATAATAACATAATCTATTAAATCTTTATTAATAGGGGTATATGCAGTGATGAATAAAATATAGAGATAGCATTTGAAAATAAATGCAAAAATTAGTTGCTCACATAATAATGCTCCTAAAACAGATATATTAAAGATTGTCCTAACTGTTAAACATGAATACATCAACTGCCTATTTACAAAATATCATTAAAATAATAACCCCTATAATATCACATTTACTACGTAATCATGCCTCAAATTAAAATTAATAAACCCATAAACATTTATAGTACAACAAATGGTATCTCAACTTATAAAATGCCTTTGTAGTTTAGATAAAATTATCAAATAGTAGCTCAAGTTTACCACACTTAGTGAAAAAAAAGTTGAGATACTCCAAGATTTGAGAGTACAATTCAACAAAAACTACTAACAGTAATGGTTGTATGATTATTCTTATAGTTGAAATTCAGCATAGCTGTATTGTACTTACTTCTCCATTGCTTTTTTCTGTATTTTGGTTCAAACTCCCATCTTATTCATCAAAAAGGAAAAATAAAACAAAACAAAAGTCCCCAAATCTAAAATGCAAGGAGTACAAGATTCTGACCTTAATTAAGAGTTCCGGATATGGCGTTTAACATTTAAAATTTAATACATATTAAATATTTTTTAACCGTCGTATAAAAAATTTAATTGTTTAAATATTTTTAGATAGAATAAGTGTTGTGATTTTTTAACACATGTTACGTAAAATATGTGTTACATGCATTAAGATATGTATTAATCAGGAGACAACACCTATTGCATAAAATGTAACAATTGTCTAAAATGGTCTATTCTATTAAAACATGCATAGCCCAACCCCATTTAAAAATAAAAAAACACCTATTAAACTTCCTCTTCCCCAAAATCACTCAAAAAAAACTAGAAAAGAACAAATGGAGAGAGGCAAAAGTGTAGCTTGTCACCATGGTGAAAGAGATTCGGAAGCTTGAGATTGAAAATGCTCAATTGAAAAGCGTTGTCTTTTGAATTTACAAGTTACTTCAACGGTGGGATGAAAATATTAATTTATTGGACTATTTTGCCCCGAGTGAGTTGTCACGTGATTAGTTCGTGATAATTTTTTGCCGAAAACAACCAGCAAAACTAGTGGCGAGACCTTTTAAAAGTCGCTATTTTTATTCTAAGACTTAATAAGATGTCGAAAATACTTTGGAGAGCTAACTATGTCTTTGATAATACTTTAAGGGTCATTTGGGTCATTTTTCCTAATAAATAAGAGAGAATAATATATACAGATTTGTTTGTGTTATGAAGTCTGCGCTATAATTGTAAGGTTAATTAAGAGACTTAGCGTAGGGTTAAACTCAACCATTGATGATTGGATGAAATGACTAAATTAACGGGTACGGCACCGAGGAAACCACATTAAATGCCCCTAATTACAATGTTCCTTTTCTTTACCGTTAGAATTCAGCACGGCGTTTTAGGATGAGACTGTAAATTCGTAGCCGTATAAAAAAAATTAATTTCAGTAGTTTTTTTTTTTTTTTTTTAATGCCCGTTGGGCGAACCCCATGAGCGGGGAGAAGAGAACCCTAGAATAAGGAGATTAAAGCATACCTCATGCATGAGGAGGGTATCGAACCCGGGACCTCTCGGTCCCGGGCCGGCCTAATGCCCACTGTTGAATTAAATTTTTGACAATTGACATTGATTTGAAAAATAAACACTTGTTCGGAAAGGGTGAAAATTATCTGTATCTTTATGTGTACTTATTCATGTATCTAACTAATAAAAATTTGACATGTGATCATTTCTTTTTAATTATATATATACACATGGTGAATTGTGATTGGTTAGACACAGAAAGGGTTACACAGACGACTACAGACGATTATTTGCCATTCAGTCCCATTGCCATTCCCTAATGATAAGTCTTAAAAAAATGCACATTTTTATTGTATTTTTTTATTTTGTATGAACAAAGATAATAATTTGAAAGTAAATAAAATATAGATTGTTATAAATCAATCACAAAAATGAAAAGTGAAAATAAAGACATGTAGATTACTTAATATTAACAAATTTTGTTCATTTGAAAATAAGTCTCACATTTATATTAACTTCTAAAGGACTCTTCTTTTGTTTAAATATTATAATAAATTAACTACATATAGTATAAAGGGAAATTCTCCTATTTAGTCCCCGTCACAATTTTTGTTCCGCATGTATAGTCCCCTATGTTTTTATTTGAGCCTAGACAGTCCCTTTATAATTTTTCATTTCGCTTGTTTAGTCCCCAAGTGTTAATTTCAGACTAGATAGTCCCTAATCAATTTATGAGCAGCGGGAAGAGTCCCCAACATGTTCAAGTAAGCAAAGGTAAATCAGTCTATTTAATTATTTTTCCTAAAAGAATAATGATAGTAAAATAAAATTCTTGTTTTTCCATCTTCTTCCTCCTTCTTGAGCCTCACCTAACACTCTTCTTACAATCCCAAAATTTGTTTGTGAAGGGTGGTAGTGGTGTGCGGCGGTTGTGTTGAAGAAGAACACAAGATATTGTTGGATTTAGGGAAATAAGAAGATTACTTCCTCTCTCTTTTTGGGATTTTTTTGAAATAATGATTTCAATTATGTATTAGTAACTTTACCATATTTAATTGAGCATTCGTCTCTCACATGTCAAAATTAGTCGAATTCTACATTGTAAGTGCATCAGGGACTCTTCCTGTCCTGATGTGCGTAAATTGTTTAGGGACTATATATGTTTAAATTAAAACTTAGGGACTAAACCATCAAAATAAATAGTATATAGGGACTATCTAGGCTGAAATTAAAATGTGAGGACGAAATAAGCGAAACAAAAATTACTAAGGGACTAAATAAGCGAATTTCCATAGTATAAAATACGATGTGCAGTGCAATTTAGTTTCATAAAAATTCAAACCCCACCAAATTTTCACTTTGAAAATTTCTTAAACAGTTATCAAACCAATCAAAAATAAAAAGCGCAAAATTAGTGTGATCGTGTTGTTTTGTGCGGTACTGTAAATTTTCTTGAATACCGTTAGTACACAAGTAAAGTATATGAGTAATTTTATTTTAGTGAAGTAAATTTAAAATTTTATATCGAGATCAATAATATTGGAGAAAAAAAAATGTTTTTCCATTTTTAGAGTGAAATGATGTCCACTTCCAAGTTATCATCAAATAAGACGAATATCAAGAGAGGTCCCGAGTTTAGTCATCCCTCATACATGAGTGCAGTGCTTAATATGTCTCACTTTCTGAGCTTTCTTCTCCTCACATGAGAGCGGGTTTTCTCTTCACTTCATGGAGAAATCTCACCGAGCTTCAAAAAGAGAGCTCACTTGAACAATTTCCTTTCTTTTAAACCGCAAGCATAATGATGTAATGATTGAGATTTTAGTCACCACACTAATATCACGAGTTTAAATTTTATTGACCGTGTAAAACTCGTCACTTTTCGAATGTATTATGAGATAATAAAAGCAAGCCTATGATATTAAGGATGTATTTAGATATTATATTAAATTTTAAAATTTTAAATTGGTCGCACATTTTTAATCATAAATAATTCATTTTTTTATAAAATTCACAGAAAAATCTCAAATGAAAGACTTTATTCAATGCATGCCTAAATCACATGGGGTTAAAGGCTTCCTTAATTAGTCATTTGGTTAATTATCATTTTGGGCGAATGAAATATTCTGGATTAGTTAGATTCTTTTAGTTGTGATAGTAACACGAAATTAATTAATTCCGACCCAACATTTTTATTTATTAAAATGAAAAGATACTTTATATTTTTTTTGAATGGATTGTTTGTAATAGCACTTTCATATGGTACTCCAACCCGATTTGATTCGTTTCACCTTTGAAATTCACTAATCTACAAGAGAAATTTGACAAAAGAAAATAGATGATGACAAATCTAAAGGGAGAAAATGACAGCAAAAATTTCATGTCAAAGAACAAAAAAAGAAAAAGAAAATCAAACCCAAAAAGACCAAAAGATGAATTTTGATATTTTTGTACAAATTTCAGAGCCCTTTCCCACAAAGATAAGAGTCAAACCCCACATTCAGAAAGAACCTCTATAATCTTAAGCAGAAGCTTTCTGCAAAAATGTCAGTAAAAAAAAATTAACTTCATGACCCTCTAGTTTAATTTATTACTACAAAGGAGTAAATTATTGACGTAATTGTATTATGTTTGGTATGAGTTTTAAAGTCAAACTAAGACCCAAATTCTCTTTAGATAGAGTTCGAGAATTAAACTTTCAAACACTAAATCATAAAAAAATTAATTTTGGTTTGAGATTAATCTAAGTCTGAAATCAGAAATCTCAATTTAAGACTCAATTCAATCAGACTATATATTCTCTAAGCGCACCCATTACCACATCCCTAAAGTTAAATAGATGATTTAAATTGCAGATTGGTGTGCTTCATTGAAGTCTATGACAAGTTGCCAGACAGGGACGAAGACAGAGGGGGGCGGGGATAGCAGTCGCCTCGAAATTTTTAAAAATACTATTAGATATAGTAAATTTTATATGTAGTTCGGAAAATATTTTATCAAATTCGCCACCCCAACATATTTTTTTTTACAGTTTTTATATGTAGTTCGGCATAATATTGCATTTTCACCCTCAATTCTAAATTTCTGACTTCGTCCATGTTACCATTGATTCATGCACTTGATATGAACTAAATCCCTAAACTTTGAATGTTGACGAGATAACCGGCTATATAATCCTTATTGTAGATTTACTCACTGAGCTATACTCGTAACTTAAAATTTATTACTACTACAGCACAAAAGACCACATGAAGAAAGAGACCATCGGGGATCACAGTTCCACCATGCATGCGCATGCGCGAACTGTAAATCCAGTGGGGAGCGTTCATTTAAGTTGTACTTTCTTCATCTAATACGTCCAGTCCACTTCAGGCTTTCTCAGTGCTCCAACTTTAATTTGAAAAAAGAATGTCATATTCTAATTCAATTAAACTCTTATCGATATCAAATATTTATTGGTGCAATAAACTTTTATTATGATATGACTTGGAAAGAGTGACCGCTTGACCCCCCATTTTTTTCTATTATAAACTCTCTCTATTCCCTTTTATTTGTCTCATACTTCCACTGATTCAAAATATAAGTCTGTTAGAAGTTTTCATATAAATTAAAATACTAATCAGATTGACTAAAATATTCTAAATTAATACTCCAAAAAAATTAATAGAGTTGCATGTGAATTACACATTTTGATCAAAATGAATATAGAAAATTATGTAGGGGCAAATTTGTCAATAAATGAATGCTTATATTTTGCAACAAATAATAACTCATAAAAAGACTTATATTTTGAATCGGTGGAATATTCTAAAGGGTTAATTCAATTTAGTAACCTTTAATTCAGGGTATGTGTAAATTAAGGGACGGCTCTTTAAGAATTGTCAATTGAGGAACCAATTTGGATGGAACACTAGCAGATCTAACAGAAATCCAATGGATGAGGGCATAATAATCTTTTAATTTTAAACATTTATATTTTTTTTAAAAAATACTTGCTTAAATAAGAATTTATTTTACAAAAATTGAATCCAAATCTTAGTAGAAAGGTTTTCATGCGTACATTTCAGATGTTGAATTAGAAATTTGACGATTATAATGTAAAATAGTTATTTTGCATTACAACGACCAGACATTTCGAACCGTCTAAAAAAGTGTTACTAAAGATTTACGTTTCAACCAGTCATTTTTTTGGGTGGCCCACCATTCACCATTTTACTTTTTTTTTTACCTCGCTAGAGGTGGAGCCCATGTAGAGCGGATAGAAGCCCGCCTGAGCGGGTGTCCCATGAGAGGGAGTAGAAGTGACTCACAAAGGAGGAGAACTAGAAGCTCGACTAGCGGGTGCCCCATGAAGGGGAGTATAAGACCCACACAAGGGAACCCAAGATAATGGCAATTTAACTATTCCCCTTGTGTGAGGGGTATCGAACCCACAACCTCAAGGTTGTGGGCAGGCCATAGTCCCACTGGACTATGGACCTTATGATACCATTCACCATTTTACTAAGAATTTTTGTATCTTATTATACTAAGTTTATAAGTTACATTCAAACCAATGAGTGCAGTACACGCAGGAAAGATAATTGATATAAGTTTCAATTCTCTTTCCTACGTGTATCTGTATTGATTGTTTTGAAAGTAAGTTTTAAACTTACTAATCTACGAAGATAAAATTACTGTTTTGTTTTAATTAATCACCGCCCCCAATCACCAAAATAAAAAATCTGAATCAGCAGAAATTATTGAAGAACAAAAAGAGAGGCATCATGGGACTTCAGTTACTGTGCCTGTGTTAATTTGCTTTATAAGATCATAAATTTATCACCGCTCTTTAGTTATGAGTAGTAATCATTATTCAAAATCCAACATTACTATTTCATAATATGCATTTTTCCTGTTTCAGGTTTGATGTTGTCTTTTTTTAATGTCTCTTCATTGTTTTAGAATGCTTTTTTATGGGAATCGGGTAGCCCAAGTGGTAAGGCTACCTGAACACGGGGCGGAGGTTCCGTGTTCGATTCATATATCTCCCCATAATGGGGCAAATAATTCTCCTCCTTATGAGACTTATCTTCCCTCCCCAGACATGGGGCATGCTTCAATCTTCCCTATCTAGAGTACTCTCCGCTCTTCCCCTTCGGGGGCAATCGCCTTCGGGCGCTCAAAAACAAGAGAATGCTTTTAATGTAATTGTGAAAGAAAAATTAAGGTTATTTTTTCTATTCAATTATTTACTAATTTCATTAACATAAAAAAAAATTGAGAGAACTATATTTATGTGTAACTGTGTAAGTGTGAATATAAAAAATAACTCTATAAATTCACAAAAAGATAAATATTTTTAATTTTTTGATAGAAAAAAAAATTGGATGTGTTCGACTCCGGCCACCACCACGGGTCCCATAAATATTTTTATAATAAAGAAAATAATCAAGTTGAATTATGAAACATGGAGAGAATAATGTAATTGGCCAGTTTCAAGATATTCAGTAAAAACTTCCTATGTAATATCTTTGGGCTAGGGAAAAATATTATTATAGGATATTATTTTCTTAAATAGAGTTTTATAAAAAGAAATATGATTTTTTAAATTTTAATTTTACATATAGTAAATAAAACATGTACATATTTTAGTAAAATTAATACATATATCTTGGAGAAATAAATATATGTATTTTAAAGAAATTATAAGTACGTATATCTTGGAAATACAAATACACGTATCTAGTAAAACGCAAATGATTTCTATATGTGTATAAATAGTATACAATCATATACAACTTTGGATAAATATTTTAAATCATCTTCAATTTAAATTACTTATATATTTTTTGTACATAATATTATTTATTACTAAATGAAGCCAATTTTTTTAAGGTGAGATCTAAACAAAATATAATTTATTATTATTGAGAAATTATTTTTATTTATAACTGATCTCAATTTAAAATTATTTAAAGTTTATTTCTTTGTTCCATGTCCTATCCTAGACACACATCGGCTTCCGTTCAAGTGTGGTTGAGTCAAGGAACAGCTGTCATCTGAACGGTTTTAATGAGTAGCTACAGTGCGCAGAGGATAGCACCAAGTACACTGTTCAGGCAATGGCAAATACTATGAACGGTTTTAAATTTTAACCATAAAAAATACGAAAAAAAAGGGGAAGAGAATACTATGGATGTGATCTGGAAACATTGTATTAATTCTGCCACATGAAGAGAAAGAATGAGGAGGATTTTTTGTCACTACCAGAAACGAAGTATATTTATTTTTTCTATACCACCAATCAGAGGCGGATACAAGGGGTGATTAAAGTATGCCCAGGACCATCCAAAATCAAATAAACAAGTTTAATTTTCACCCTAAATTGTTGAGGGACCACCATAAATTTCAATTCTAGATCCGCTTCTGCCACCAATGTCCAGGTCCGAAAGGTCTAATCAATTTAGACTTCCCAACATATCAATAACTGCATACAATTTTAATGATCGTAATTTGAACTATAGTCATTCTTAAGGGATGTAGAGGCCTAATTCACTATACTACAACTGATGTCGGTGAATTAGAGTAACTTATGATAGTGGACAGGTGCTTTCTGGGATTGAGGTTTATTTTTTGGCAGATAAAATAGGTGTTGTATGGTTAGGGGTGAAAATCATAATTTGACACCACATATTAAGTAACTCATAATTTGACCAATAATAAATAGTAATTAATAATTAATAATAATAACAAGTAATTAGTAATTATTACCCTTACAAAATTATAATGTATATTAGTAATTATTACCCTTATAAAAGAGGACATTGAAAGAAAAAAAAACAATGCTTGGGCTTGGGCTTACTAAAGAGGACATTGAAAATGAAAAGAAGAAAAAACTTCCGTCCCCGGATCGAAACGGAAGTGGGACTTCCGTTCCGGACAAAAATATTGTCCCCTCCCCCAAATTTTTAATGCCATATTTTTTGCTTTATGCAAAATCAGTGTCAATATAATGCAAACTCCGAGAAGGAAGGAGTAAGTAAAAGAAGGCGGGTGAAAATCCTCTGTCCCCATTCCTTTCCCTAATCCTATCCCCAATCAATCATAATTTATTATATAAATATTTTTTCAATTATATATATATGGTGAATTGTGATTGGTTGGGGATACACACGGGGATAGAGGATTATTTGCCAAAGAAGGCCACGTAGTATAATAAACCATACAAACTATTTATGGGTTTACTATAACTTTGTCTATGTTGTGTGTTTTGTCATTTTCTCCCTTCAATTTAATTACCCCTATCTAACTTCTATTGTCGGTATGGACCAACAAGCAAACAACTTAAATTAACCATGTTCTTAATTATTATAACCATAACTAAACCAAATTTTAATAACCTTACTACTATAGTAGTACTTATTTTTTGGATTAATTAGATTCCTCAGCTACGTAACTCAATTGTCCTTGTTTAACATGTTCTGCCATCAAAACTAAATTGTCTAGTATTTCATCCGTTCAAAATTATATGCTAACTTTGTATTTTGCACGGTAATTAAAATTTTTCAATAAATTTTATAATATTATATAATAAAATATCAAATATTATCCAATTTAATTTTACTCTCAAATTAATTCTACCTCACTTTCCCTTTCCAAATTAAAAGAAAAGTTCTAAATGATCTCTTACTAACATGTCATGATGTCTATTTTATCTAAATAGACTTGGATAAAATGATCAAAGGTCCAATAACCCAATGGGACGATTGGCTACGCCCGTGATCGGGAGTGCCCTGCTCGATACCCTCTCCAAGACGTAGGGGTGAGCTTTTAATTGTCTCCCTTCTAGAGATTCTTCTCCTCTTATGAGGTGTTCTTTTCCACTTTACGATTGGCTTCTCCTCAAGCTTCGCCTCAGCTGCTCAAAACTTGGATAAAATGAATCAATAAGAGAAGGGAAACCGGTGTCCGGTGTCCTTTGTCTGATATTGTACTTGCACCCCGTCATTGGGTGTATTTGGCCTCAAACCAATAGCACACGTGTACGTGGTAACTTCGATCCACGTGTCAGAAATTGTTATACATGTTCTCCACCACTTGTATTTTGTAGTGTATTAGAATTGAAAAAATTTGTCATATGTAATACAATCAAAATGGTAAAAATATGTATGAGAATAAACGATTTCTCAGTGAATTACTGTCCACATGTATACCTATAGTTAGGTCAAAGTATCAAACTAGTCTTTCTCCACCCTACATAGGATTCTTTCTTTTTGTTTGTATTTTATTGCGCTATTTGTATTTGTTTAATTTTTAATAGTTGTAAAAGAAGTAGATTTTCGGGGTGGTGTAAAAACTTTTATTATGGATGTAAAAAAAGAAATTACTACTACTATCTTCGTTTCACAAGCCTTTTAACTATTTTATCTCTCCCTTTTACAAATTTCAATATTATTTTTTAAAATTTATCTACTTTCTTAATTCTAATTCTCTCATTCTTTATTATATCAGTGAATAACAGTAAATGATCGAATACAAAAATATCACTACTATCATATATCACTTATGTTTCTATTCTTATTTTATGAAAAAATGCTAAAGAGTCTTATATTAGAAACATAAAGAATTTCACATTTGATATCTGATTATAATGTTGATGCATATTTTTATCGCACAATACACATGTATATAATCTGAAACTTGTTTTCAATTTAACGGCTAATATTTCTCATTGAAAATGTAATTCTACTATTCTAAAATAGGTATTTTTCTAGTTAAATAAATTATTATATGCTTTTTAATAAGTAACCGAAAATCAAAGTGATTTAATTATTAAAAATAAGTTAATTCGTGGTAAGAAAAATATATTATTACCCTAATTTTGGCCCATCATTTTGGGCCTATGCTGCCCTATATAATTGGAAAAAAAATTAAATTTCATGTAAATATAACAAAAATTAAATAAATCATTAAAATTATCATAAATTTTGTTTCTAAAATGTACTTTAAAGTTCTAGAATATGAAAAAGGAGAAGAAGATAATGCTGTCTGACTGCTGGCAACCAAGTGGAAAGATGAGGATATAATTATGTAAATTAGAGGAGTTTATTCTAATTTAATTAAAAAATAAATATTATAAATCAGTATTTTGACTATTGAGTCGAGACATTCAAATAAAAAAAAATTATAAGAGTTATTCTTAAGGATTAATTTATATATACTTTTAAAAATTATGTGCGATCAAGTATCTCGCACTTCTTCTAAGTTGCCCTTCTTTGTTTGAAGAGGAGAGGACAACAATAGCATCACTGGAGCGGCCTCCAAAATTTTTAGAAACGAATTTTCTATGAAAAAAAATTATTTTTGTGATATTTTCTTATAAATATTGTATTTTACTCCCCTAAAAGTTTTCAGTAAAAAATTTGCCCCATATGATAAATTCCTGTCTCCGCCACTGAATAACATGCACACGAGGTAAGTGGGAACAAACTTTAGTTCTTTCCGCTTTCTTTTGTAATTCATCCCAAAAACTTTCCCACTCTTGTCAAAAACCTCAACGTTGCTCTCTTCTTTTCGTCTTTGTAGGAAGAAAAAATGCATATGCCTTTGATCTCTACTTTTTTTTATTATTATTATTATTTTGGCCTTTTGTATGGTATAGTATCAACATGCAAAATACACTCGGTATTCGTTCTGCCTTTCATTTTTTAAGTTATGATGTTTTGCCAAGTTAAGGGAGATGTACAATTTGTTACTCCTACAAAAAGACAAAAAGAACTACAGTACAATAGAACTATAGAAGTAATATGAAGTCTGTTGTGGGAAAGATATAAAACCCTCAGAATGTGAGCTTAGCTAACTTAATTATTTTCATATTATGCGTGAGAAGTTTACGGATTCGAGTCATTCCATGAGAAATTTTATATTACCTTATATGGTTTGTTTTATATATTTCTATTAAATTAGTCGATTTGATACCGGTTTACAAAAAATTAAATCACTCATGTTGCGCCGTCTTATTCTGAATATAATTTTTTTTATGTTAATTTATCTATAATTATTTTTAAAATAAATATTAAACTATATCGTCAAAGTAATATTTGGTCGCCATTATAATATCTTACTTGACTCGTCATATATAAGACCAAGAATCAACCCTAACAAGCCTAAAAGAAAAGGAACGGTAATATTTGGTCCATACGTTGAGCCACACCCGTCAAATTTGCATTAAATTCATGGCTAAATAGTTACTTTGGGACGAAATATAATACTACATCCATTCCTAAATATAAATCTTTAATTACATATCACAAAAGTAAATGAAGCAAAAATTAAAATATTTTTATAATTAAAATACCGATATTATTCTATTAAATATAATTAGTAGTATACAAATATTATTTAAGAAAATAATATTAATATTTTAATTAAAAAATATCGTAATTTTTACAACATGTAATAAAACCCTTATATTTAGGAATGGAGGAAGTACATAATATAAGTATATAAATACTAATATACATATATATTACTTTTGTTAAAATAGCATTTTCCTCAATTTGTCCCTTGGCTAACCAACAAAAACAGGGAAAAAAAATGTGCACAAATTGTAATGTATGAATTTTGTTACCACTCAACAAAAAATCCTTTTCTTTCTCTTTCTAATATTTCCTCTCTTCTTCTTAATTTTCTTTATTTTTCCTCCTTCCATTACTAGATCTAACCAAAAGTTTCGACTTTCAGTCGGATCTTAGTTGGATCTAACCATCCCTCATTCACTTTTTGTGTTTTCACCCCCTTATTTTGTCGTAAACCGTGATGAAATTTTCTCAAGACATTCTTTTTCAAGATTTAAGACTCGGATGCAAGATTTACTTCAGATCCTTCCAGATCTGGAGTTTCTTTCAATCCTCCTCGGAGGATTTTCTAAATCCGGACTTGTTCTGGGCCCTTTCTCAGTTTTCTACATCTTTCCGAGACAATCTACTAGACGGTTGATACGCCCATGATCTTGTAGATTATTGATTTCTAAGAAAGGTGTTGAAACTGAGCTTCTCTTACTACTGATGTTCAACGATTACGGAGAAGATATTGCGATTTTTTTTATTATGCATTTATTTTTTATACTTTTATTAGTGTTTTTACCCAGTCTCAGAGTGTGAGCTTTTGTCCGTTATCATGGTTGTCTAAATCATTGTATAACTTTTATTTTATTATTTTTTCATTTTATCTTTTGATTGTAATAGCCTTTCCTATTTTATGATTAATTGATAATCTTTTATTCAAAAAAAAAAAAAAATTTGTTACCACTAAGAATATTGTATATATCCACCATACACGTCTGTCTGTCTATAGGGAGACACACAAATCATACAAACAGTAACCGAAAATTACTAAAACGACAAACCATTATTTTCCTACATACTCTTTCGTACGTAAAATTTAATAATGCAATAAAAAAATTGGTTCTTTTCATGTAGTCGTGAGGTGATTCGTTTGTGGATGCAGACGAAACTGCCAACAAAAATCAAAGTCTAAGATATTGGTCGACAATACGAAAAGCATATTGTTAAATATTAACAATATTCTCTTGATGAGGAGAAGAAAATAAATATTATTTTTTTAGAGAAAATGGAGAGAGAATTTGGTACATTCATTCTATTCAAATAATGTTTTTCTTTATTTATCTTATTTATAATTTATAACTGAAAATAAAGATTACTTTCCCCGTCTCAAATTATCTTTCTATATATTTTCTTTTTAATTTGTTTTAAATTAACTGTTCACCCTCCAAGTAAATTGTAAGTAAAATTAAATATAGTCATGTTTAACATTCTACCATATCCTAATATAACATTTTATTAAATCTTAATTCTCGTGCAAAACAAAAAGTTGACAGATAATTTAATACGAAGAGAGAAAATTAAGGGGTTATTTATATTTTCCTCCTCTATGTTTGTTCAAATTAGAATTTCAACATTCCATTGTTTTAAAGAAATTATTTTCCTATATAATTGATAACTAGTATTATATATTTTAAATATAATAATGCCCTTACTAAAATATCTTTTTTTCTAACGTAATTCTGATAATGAAAGATATTATTGTAATGGTAAGATTCAACACCCAGACAAGTGGTCCTTTTTATAACCTAATTGGCCCACTCTTCGAACCTCGTATACTGCAAGCCATCTGGCAATTTGACCCACGGTAGAGTTGGTCAAATTGAAATATAGCCCATAATAGAGCCTATAGTTGGGCCTCAATATTGGAAAGAGTGTCCATTTGAAATTTGATTTGTCAAACATGTCCATTATGTCGCATTATCAAATTTATGTCATCCACACTTGTACAGAATTAGTTAAGTTGATACCAAACTAGACAAGATATATTCTAAATGAAAATAAGAGTACAAATGTAGCAAAAGTACCACAGATTATCTGTTTTGTTTGGCTTGTCTGCTCATAAAATTCACACCGGATCTAATACGACACTCCTTATAACATTCTTGAATATAGTCTTGTCTACATTTAGGGGTTTATCTTATTTAACTTAGGATATATTAATAAAAATATTCATAATTAGAGTGTCAGTAAGGGATGGAACCGCATTAACAACTATATTCTGGTAGAACGATATCTATGTGTCAACCTAACTAATCTAATAGGGATCTATGCTGAATAAATATGATCATGCAATATGAAATTACTATTTGAGTAATTCGAACTCGTGACTTTACTATAAATAATATTTGAACAAAGATGAGACCAACTGAGCCAAACACACTCCTAGTATTGGAATTTTGAATGTAGATATGGTATCCGACTAAGGGACCGTTCTGTGTTCACCACATATGGCTACACACCAGGGAGAATAATTGAGGAGGGCCAATGAGCAATGGCCCAATCCAGAATGTTTAATTTGAGACTATATTATTCTCATTCGTAAGTCAACCGGGGTACTTATTTATTTTTTTGGTAAATGATTGTCACGTGTTCACTTTTTTTTTACGAGTTTTATTATTTTTTTATATTATAAATTTTTTAATTAAAAAATTAATACATATCAATTTTTTATTAGTCTTTTTTTTTTTTTTACGCCACGAAGGGCGATTGCCCCACATTGGGGAGAGAGAACACCCTATATAAGGTAGAATAAAGCTTACCACACACAGGCGGACGGTATCAAACTCGGGACCTCTCGGTCACGGACCGACCAATGCCCCACTGGACTATTGGCCTCTTCGATAATTTCTTATTAGTCTGATAGAGAATTAGATACCGAATGTCGGAATAGGAACAAGAGATTCCTACAGCTTATTTATGCTTAGGATTGAGGAATTCAATCTCAAAACGTAAAATAATTTGCTTGTCGGTAGTTGAAAAATTGGTTAAAACAGTTGGCCTATCACACCAAAAGAGAATTAAATAAAAGAACTTCCAGTCATATTCATATATTAATGGCATTATTAACATATTTTTTTTCTTTTTTATTAACATAGTCCTGTGATCACCAGGTCATATCTCTTCTGCAAAATAATAAGTTCCAACTCTTCCATTTATTTATTTATTTTTATCTTAGGTTATGTTTGGTTCGCGGCGAAGGGGAAGAAGGGAGAGTGATATCATCTATCTCCCTAGGGTGAGGGGAAGTACCATCTTTTTCGTAGAGTTGGAAGTAAAATATTTAGTTGGAATAAGTTGAGAATGTCAAATAAATGAAATATTGCATAAGTGGTAAGAGGTGAGGTATTCTAACCAAAAGTTGAGTTCAAAACCAGCTAAGTGCAGAATAATCGATAAAGTAGTAAGAGTTGATGTCTCATAACTAAAAGTTGAGAGTTTAAAACCTGCTAAATGTAGATAACTTAACAATATGTCGAATATTTGCAAAAAAAATTTACTCAATGAGTCAAAATATCATTAAGATCCAAGTAAATTAGTCTGGTAAAAAATATGAAGCTACGAGTGCCAAAAAAAATCCGAATCGTGACCAAATGGTCCAGGCTCCCGGCTCCAGTGCTGAACACCCAAGTGTTCAGCACATGCGGGACACCATCCTATCCGTCAAATCTGGAGAGAGAAAATTTATGAGATTTTTTAACGGTTCAAATCTGGAGAGAGAAAATTTATTTATTTATTATTTTTTAAGTCAGTCGCAACTTTTCTCTCTCCAAATCTGAACCGTTCAAACTATCATCCGACGGCTGAAATTGTTCTGCACGTGTGAATTTTCCCCTGTTTCGCATAGGAGCCGGACTGAATGGTCCAGCCATGCATTTTATGAAAGAGGATCTTGAGCCTAACTAGATATTTTATATGCCGTATAAAACAAATTAAATAAATGAAATTGAAAGACAGCAACGGGTCAGACTGATAAAGACCACTACTATTTACTCCCAATGGAAAAATTCTGATATAGACCTGGCCTACAAATGGGGACATAGACCACTTGATCCACAATCACCCACATCCCCTCTTTTGATTAAAAAAACAATAAAAATGCCTCAAACAATGCACCAAGTGGGGGAATATTTTTATTATTTTAATCAAAACTGTGATGTGGCTGAATGTGGACCAAGTGGTCTATGTCCCCACTTGTAGGCCTGGTCCATGACAGAATTGATCCTCCCAATGATACATGTCCTTCTTAACTCACTTGGCCAAAATATGACCATTCATTCTATACTCATTTCAGTTACTCCTACACAAAAAGTGATACCCACGCCCACAAAATCCTAACCTCCCTATCCGACAAAAATTGTGAAGGATGTAAATTAAAATGACTCAACGATAAAATTGTGAAGGGCATTGTCTTATACTACTGCAAGAAGCCACCCCCACATTAGAAGGTTTAAATTTACACAAAGCGACTGTCAATATTCGAACCTGCGTCCTCCTACACAATCTGCCACCCCAGAACTAACTGGGCTACCCTTGCGGATTACTATTTCAGTACCTCATTCAGACTGGCATCCCTCCTTGCTTGCTTCTCCATTGAATTCAATTATGATGCTTATACATATTTTTCTCCATTTATAATGTCAATTATTAATTTTTGCTTGTACATATACGTTTTCGGTGCCAACAGAAAACTGAACCAAACTCGACCGTCGGGTCATCTGATCTGTCCGCTGAGATACTTGCTCAAGAACAACTAATCACTCTTGTTGAATCAAGTCAGTGCTGGAACCAAAATGAACATGTACAGAACAATATGATAAAGTGGTCCGGCCTTAGCCAATTTAACGACATAGATAACAGATCAAGCAATTGAAACCAAAGTCCTTAAAAATACAAGCATAATAGTAAGAAAAAATAAATAAAAATGACTATCAGATTCATTCCCACAAAATACATTAACTAATGAAGCTGAGGAAGGGGCAAATCCAAGATGAAAATGAAGGTACAAATTAAGAGGAATCCACAGTGAGACCTGTTTTACATTTTTAGTTACAAACCTGTTTACTGGGTATAGAGTATCTCCCTGTACTAACATTAGAAAATGGTCCAGAAAAGACTAATTAATTAAACAGACGAAAAAAGCGCAAAATTACAAGCCAAACATAAAACACCCATACATAAATAGAAATGACTTTATATTAAATACATCACACAACCTAGATTAGTTACTGACAGTGAGTTATCTTAGCGTATCGTTTCTATGCTCTTGCTCAATTCTTCCAACTTCTTCATCCTCATTCGTTCACTTTCACTCACCAACTGCATTATAGTAACCAAAGATGACGGATCACATAAGAAAAGTTACTTCACATACAATAAGGAAATAAAATCAAGTCTTTATAAGTTGATTTCAAGTAAGAAGTGATTAAGAACTCACGTTACTCACCTCCATCAATCTTGTTATTAGCTGTACTTTTTCTTTGTTCTTTTCATTGAAAGTTTCAAGTGCTTCTTTGTACTCCCTCTCCTGCGAAAAACAGGTGTCAGGAAAACCAATATCCATATAATCTTATGCAACGTAAAAGCTTTGAACATCATGTTTTTACCTTCTTCTGGCAGGTTTGTCCCAGTGGTTTTAATTCTTTGTTGACTGCATCAACCTTCTTCCGGATGAAAGAAACTTCCTTCTTCATTGGATCTGCTAGTGATTCTAGTTCCTGAAATTTAATTTAAGCACCATTCAAGATATGGTAGATGATTAGTACTACTATAATTAAGTTCAGAGAACCTCAAAAAATTCCCTTGAGCCTTTATTAAATTGTCGGCAACTGACATATATAAACTTCAGCAACTCCTTAGACACGAAAATTCCCCTGACATATCTAATAAAATGTCAACACTCAAATGAGTACAAAATTAGGCAAGGCATAAAAGCCAGCAGGATAATTCTTTAAGCTAAATTTTAATGAGTTTAATGTCAATTTTGCAAGGAAAACCCACTTCCAAAAATTAATTATTCAGGCAAATTAATTAAACCAATGAGTATTAGTTACCTTAAACTTAAACCATGGTACTCAAACATCACTTAATTTTTTGGGGAAACTGTTTATTGATTGAAAATGGTATTCTGTGAGCAGGCACTAAGTGCATTCATTGCCAACGGTTAGATCAGTCTTCAACGCCCATACCCCCAATTATTGATAAATTAATGTTATTGTTGTTGTGTTGTTTATTGACTGAAAGGGAAAAGAGTTGTTTTGTTTGTGTTCTTGGCAGCTATTAATAATTTTCACCTCACCCAGAAAGATTACAACCCATATTTTTACTTCTTGTTCAGTGTTTGAGGTTTAATTTTATAGGCATCAGAAGAAAAAAAACTTGGCAAAATCGATGATTCTGAAATCACCCTCTTTCACAATACATAATAACAGTCAAAATAGAAGGGCCCTTTTGGCCCTTTTTCCCAACGGAAACCAGAGTTAAAAGAGCAATTGAGAAAAATGAGGGTCTTCCTTTCTGTTCAAAATCAATTGGCAATGAGAGGTGTTAATATGGGCTCATGGGTGACTTGGATCTCCTTAGACGGTCGATTTAAGACTGACTTTCCTCCCATCGATGTGGTATCAATTTCAACACGAAAAAACTCATTTGAATTTCTGCAACCTATTAAAATATGGTGCTGTAAAACTGAACAATAATTTATAAAGTTACCATTTGAAACACAATTTTTTTGGGTAATTTTAACCCAAAACTCAAAATAGCAAGCATGGTTTCTCATTGAGGCATAAAAACAAACAGATCGAAGGCAAAACAAGAAAACCCAGAAGAAATACCTCACGAATAGTAGCCAAACGCTTAGTTTCTTCCTCAATCCGACCCAACTGAGCTTGAACTCTCTCTTTCACTTCCAATTTCTTCTTCTCAATCTCTTCTTCCTTAGCCTTGAAAGAAGAGAGAGCAGACCTAGACATCTCTTCATCCTCTTTCGTCATAGACCCATTAAAGCTCAAACTACCCGAAACCTGACCCGATTGCATCAGCGTTTGAAGCTGCTCAGATTGCTGCCTCTGAGGTGGTTGAGCAGCAGCCATTTTTGTTGTTCTTGTTCTTGTAGAGCTAAAGAAAAAGCAAATCCTTCTTCTTCTTCCTTCAATTTTTTCTTTCTCTTTGTTATCTTCTGCTTTTTTTTCTTTTTCTTTTTTGCTCTTTTGCTTTTGCATTTGTTCTCTACTATTTGCAGGTGCTTATGAACAAGGCTGGGCTGGCCTGCACCTATCTCAAGCCAGCTTACCTGTGTTTTGTTTAGGACCCACCTATATTGTAAAAAAATAAAAAAAATACAATGTATTTATATTTTTTTTTTTGGGTGAATACAATATATTTATATACATACATGCCCCTCATCCTTATGGTATTTTACTTCTTCACAAGAGTGAAATGGCACAACTACCACCCCACTTGTCAGGAGAAATGAAATGAGAATGCGTTGATTTTTGTGTAAGGTTCCACTATTTTTTTAGTTTGGATAATTCGATATGGGTCGAGGGCGCTATGGGTAGAGGCACTAAAATCACTTCGAACAGCGAATTGCTCACGTCAGCCCTCCAATTTTTTTTTAGTTATAGTTAAAATACTAAAAAAGATTATGTCGATATGGACACGATTAAAAGTAAAAAAAAATTGTACAAATTTGTCGCATCACTATAAAATGAGGAGAGAGACAATTTTTTTACTTTTAACTGTATCCAATATCGAGACAATCTTTTTGTATTTTAACTTGCATTGAGAGAAAAAAATTTGGAGAGAGCGGCGTGGCGAGTTGCTTTGTGCTAGTGACTGAGCCCTCTACATGGCGCAGTCCATATCAAATTTTCCCTTTTAGTTTTACCTCTCTTCTTCTTCTTCTTCTTCTTGAAGTTTCTTTAATTTTTGTCTTTGATGTCTAGATCCAACCAAAAGATCTGACTTTTAATCAGATCTTAGTTGAATCTAACCACCATTTCTTTATTTTTTATTTCTTCACTACCTTATTTTGCCATAAATCGTGATAAAAATTTTCAAGGCATTATTATTCAAGATTCAAGACTTAAATGTAAGTTCTAATTCATATATTTCCAGATCTGGAGTTTCTCTCTATACCCGGAGTTGTTCTGGGCCCTTCCTCAGTTTTCTTCATCTTTCCGAGACAATCTATGGGACGGTTGATACGTCCATGGTCTCGTAGATTGTTGATTTCTAAGAAAGATGTTGGAACTGAGCTTGCTACTGTTGTTCAAGGATTTCAGAGAAGATGCTGTGAACAATTTTATTATGTATTTATTTTTTCTACTATTTTTAGTGTTGTTTATCCAGTCCGATGTGTGAACTTTTATCTGTTATCATGGTGGTTTACACCATTGTATAACTTTTATCTTTTGATTGTGATGGCTTTGGTTATTTTATGATTAATGAATAATTTCTTATTTAGCAAAAAATAAAAATTAGTTTATAAATTTTTAATTAAAAAATTAATTTTTAAAAAAAAAAAATTTATTGATGAAAGAGAGAACGGGATACAGAATGAAAATATACAATTTTTATCAATTACTCCCTCCATTCCCAATTATCTGTCGCATTGACCTACTTTATCAGTTTTTAAATTATTTGTCACTTAATGAAACCAAGAGAGTATTAAATGTATTTTTTTTCCAAACTTACCATTGTCTTTAATTAATTTAGTCAACAACTAATTTGAATTGTCCCAAAATAAATGTATTAATTGAAAGTTAGAAAGTGTCTATCTATCTTTAAATTAATGTATCTTAATTATTATTTTAATTCGAGTGTACTGTTTTAAAGCGACAGATAAATAGGAACGGAGGGAATATCAGGTAGTTTATCGCTGCACATATCCTTGTTGAATTGGTCGGCCATGAGTATTTTATGGTTCAGCTATATCTAATTTTGTTGAATCACCAAGCATTTTTCTTTAAAGTTTTATTTTTCTTACTAAATGTTAAGATCAAAGTCAACATTAATATATTAACTAACTATCAACATCTTTCCAAAATGAACTCCAAAATAAACATCTTCAAATAAATGGCTTATTTTACACAAATTTTCTTTTTTTTTTTTTTTGTCATTAGAGAAGGAGAAGTATGTTCGAGAGTACATGCCTTTCTGGGAAATTAAACTAGTACTATCTTATCAAAATAAATTTCACCTTACCCGGCTCAAGAAAAATATATAGCTGTAATTGATTTTAGAAATAAAGCTAGTAAATGCAGAATTGGAAATTAATGGGGTATTCAATTCAAATTTTAAAATATTTTACCTGATTTTTAAAAGTCTATGTATTATACTTATTCTATATATTGTTTTAACTATATGGATACTCTACGTAGATTCTATTAAATTTATTTATAATGATTTCTTTTTGATTTATAAAGTATATAAATTATTTGAATGCCACTCAAAAATAAGAAAGGGGATTGATCAAATGGTGTATTATATTGATCAATGGTGTTGAATTTCCAAATCACACACATGTTTATCCGTCATTTTCTTTTTGAATCAAATCAGAGTGTTAAAAATCCAAAAAACATGGTGATGAGTCTTTGAATTTTTTGAGATCACGAAGTTGCTGCTATTTTTTTTAAAAAAAAATTTATTCAATGTTTGTATAATGTGATTCTTTTCTTTTGTTTAATTAAGGTATAATTTGTGATGAGTTTTTTTTGAATTTCAATTTCTTGAACTTTTTATTTTCTCCTCTTTGATTTTATCTTTCGGAAAAATGAAATACATGTTTGGAAAGGGAAATTTGTGGTTAGTTAGGGAAGAAATTGTTTGTTTTCTTAATTAATTTATGTTTGCAGTTCATATGAGGAAAATTGTGATTGAATTTTGAAGTTTTATTTTTAATTTTAAAGAAATGAGATCACTCAAAAAATAGGTAATCTCATATAAAATTATTAAATTCTTTTTTTATATTTATGAGAGAAGCTCGAAATATTGAGGATAAATAAGAGATTTCTCAACACAAATAATTGCTTGGAGAATCCATCAAAATCCTCCATTTAATGAAATCTATAAGTATCGATAGAGTTTTGAATACCAACCGATAATTTACCATATAAATTGAATACCGATAGATATTAATGAACTTTTTAAAATTATAATTGAATACATCTAGATTTTAATGGAGTTTTAAAAATCTGTATTGAAATAACTATAAACTTCAAAAATTCTTAAAAACTACATAGAATCTTAATTGAATACACACCGATAAATTTCATGTGCTCCCTACACTCAATTTGGATCAATACTTTCTCTTTGTCTTGACACCACCACCACACCTTTCTTGAATGAAGGCATGTTTTTGCCAGCTTTAAAAGTATGGCTCATAAAATCTCCAGTTCACAAATGCAGCCTTTGACAAAACAAAAATTTAAAGAAAGCTTCCTTTGGTGAAACAATAATTGATTAGAAATTTTTTGTTTTTGTCTTTACTTAGTACCAATAATAATAGTAATTTGTTCTTAATGATCATATCATATGAACCTTTGCACATGGATTATGTGTCTGTCTTTGCAAGACGGTTATTTTCTTAAGGTTGGTAAAGAGAGCTTAATATGGGGCAAGCTTAATATGTCTCTTTTTTTTGGGTTTTCTCCTCCTCCTGTGAGACAGTTCTTTCTCCTCTTTATGGGACAATCGCCCAACCGGACTTTAAAAAAAAAAAAAAAAAGTTGGTAAAGAGAGCAACTTCAACCAAACTTTTTTATAGTTTCTTTTCACATGGGAATGACACTGTCACTGCCACCATCCCATCATTTGTACGTTTCAATTCCACATTACTATAATATGATGATTCATATATCGTAAAATGAGATAATTAGCGTGAAATTGGTTCAATGTGTCTGATCTTACTTCTCATACTTAATATTTATTATTGGCACCATTTGTAGAAGTGAGCAAGGGTAGGGGCGAAGTATTTGAGTATGGGAAGTGAGATTGGACTCATTAAGCCGGCTGATTTTACCTCATATTTTTTTCATAAAATGTATGTGGATGAAATTCGGTTACGATACTCGTGTTTGTTTTTCTCAGTATTGTTTTAATATAATTTACACACTTGATTTTCGATCCAACAATTAAAATTAGCTAATATTATCCCTGTTCAGATTTTCTACAATACTCCTTATAAAACGCTAGTTGTAACACCCTAATAATGAAAAAAATATTCATATATCCTAACATTTGATAGATAAATCCTACGCATTAAAAGAGATAAGATTATAAATGTTACAGTGAATGGTACATGAAAAATTACATAAGATTAAGGGTAATATTATTTGAATATTAAAAATAACTAATTTTTTAATTAAAATAATAATTATTTTTTTTCAAACTTGAATTTCATATTAAATTAATTTGAAGACTAATGATAAATCAGCACCATAAATATATGCCTTCAACTTTCGCAATGTGTATGTATGTATATTTATATATTTGCAAGTGAAAGGTAATTCCCATTGTAAAGCAATCTTTCTGCCTGGCCAAAAGATGGACAGCTTAACATGTGCACTTCATTGCTCTGTCTTTGCCAAAGCTTTCAAGAATTCCTCCACTATGTCTCATGCAATTCACTAACTTATTGACTAATTTCCCTAAGTACTTGGAACACTTGATTAACCGTGGATTAGGTTTTATTTCAATTTTAAACCCTAAGACTAATTTCTCTACTTATTTTAAAAAATAGGTTGACTTAAATTCATTTTAAAAACGTATCTTAATCGTCCAAGCTATTTAAATTCTAAATATGTTTTAAAAAAAACTAGTTAATTTAAAATTCTTAACATATCTATTTCATGCTCGGGGCTACACATTTGAAGTATGAATATTAATGGGGGCTCAATATTTGATTATGTGGCACTGATACAATTAATGTTTAAATTATAGTTGGTCTAACTTTAACCACTAAAAAGGTGCATTGAGAAATGAAGGATTGATCCGCAAGGGTAGCCCACTTGGTTTGAGGGTGGCAGATTGTGTATGAGGGTGTATGTTCGAATTTTGGTAGCCGCAGTGTAGAAGTTTCAACCCTCCAATGTGGGGGTGGCTTCTTGCGGTAGGCTAAGACAAGGCCTCCTACCAGTCGAGCCACTAGGTCACCTTGATTAACATCCTCCACAATTCTTGTCAGATCGGGAGATGGGGGCGCGGGTATCGCTTTTTGTGTATGAGAAAGGAAGGATTGTCCTTGCACAATCTTTTATAATTGCAACTAGTTCACAAGCTAGTCGATGAAATTCTCAACACATTCACTCGCGTCCAGGATTCATGTACAATGGACTCATGAATATCCAGTATGAAACTAACATTGAACTAGGTTACTTTTATAATAAGTTAAAAGTGAACTTGAGCCTAACTTCAACTTCAAGGACACTAATGTATATTTTTTTTCCAATAGTTCTCTGTAAAAAGTTTAGGACGTTGGTGTATTTTTTCATATGAATAACTATTAAACTGCGTGAATAATTATTTTTAACCGTTAAATCGAGAAGCTCTAGCTTTTAGTAGTTCTTATTTTTTCATTTTTGTATCTATTCCTTGTCCCTTGAGAAGAGAGGGAGAGAGTAATATTATTATAGTAGGAAGAAATGAAATAACAAAGGGTGCTTAAGGAAAAAGTTTGTTGTGGAGTGGACAGAAAGGGTTGTATCTGTCTCACCCAAATTTTACAAGAGAGGAAAGCATTAGTAACCAAGTAGGAAAAAATATATATATATTTTGTGGCTAAAATTAATTGGTTAAAAAATTAATTTTGTCTGAATTTCTAATTGATATGACGAATTAACTACAAAAATGTCACAAATTATTTATAAAAATATCATAATTTAGATAATTTATCCAATTAATTTTAGTAACCTAAGATTGTACAAAAAAAGAAGAAGAATAAAAGGCTTCAAAGGCAGATATGCGGCTAAGATAACTTTTTTGACAAATACGGCTACCTTTGCAATTTGGATTGCAATAGAAGAAAGAATCTCCTTTTTTTTTCTTTTCATATTTTATTCTCTTTTGTTCTTTTTTTTTTCTTGGCTCATTTATATATTTACTTCTATTATTATTATTTGATCATAGACTTTTTTAATTATTAACTATGGTTAGTTGGTATTGATTTAGTCAAGGGTGCTTTAAAGATATTCTAAATTGTTGTAATAAAAAAAAATGTTGATGGACACTTGCTTTATTTTAGTGGAGGGACCATTTCGTTCCTTGACCTTTTCATCCAAGCAGGGACGAAACCAGGAATTTAATGTTGGGGGCGAAACTGCTTAAATTCTTGGGGGAGCAATAAAAAGGGCAAAAAAAAATTCTTGTGGGGGCGAAATTGATAAAATTTTCCAATTTTTTTTAAATTACACATAAAATTTCGATAAATAATAGTATTTTTAAAAATCTCGGGGCGGATCCGTCCCTGCATCCAAGGAAGAACAGGTCCTAGCGTACACGGATTACCTATGGATTCAACGGCCACGATCGCCACATCTGTTTTCTTTTGTTCTTTTTCAGTAAAATATAATTTGATTTATTAGTTAACATGATATTTGTCAACAAAAGGTTTGGCCCAGTGGGTAAGCCTTTGGCTTGGGACCGAAAGGTCCCAAGTTCGACACCTTCTTCCTGCATAATGGGGCAATAATATTCTCCTCTTTATGAGGCTAAGCTCCCTCCTCGGGCGTAGGGGCATGCTACAATCTCCCCCGATCCCAGGAGTACTCTCAGCTCTTCCCTACTCAAGGGGCAATCGCCTTTGAGGCGTCAAAAGTTAACATGATATTTATAATGACATTCTTCTTTTTCTTTTTTTTTTTGACACTTCTTCCTTCATTTTTTATGAGAAAAAAGTTATTTCTCTCACAAAAGTAATTTATTATGTCATTTCTGATACAAATAGTTTTTCGGTGCCTTTTCTACCACATAAGTAGTTTTGTGTGCTATTTCTAACACAAATAATTTTTCGGTGTCTTTTTTGCTGCAAAAGAAATTTTACGTGCTATAAGTGTCATAATACAACCTATCAAATTCAGATTCGACTCGACTCGACCCGACCCGACCCAACCATTAACCCGACAGTCTCTTCTCCATTACATTCTAATTCGGTGTTAAAATTGGTAAATCATCTAATTCAAACCAATTCCCTCCAACCCCGACCATTAACACGACATGCAAAATACCAAGAGACCGAAAAATTATTTGTGGCAGAAATAGCACACAACACTACTTTTGTGGCAGAAAAAAATACCGAAAAACTATTTATGGTAAAAATAGCACACAAAACTACTTTTATGGAAGAAATAACTATTTTCTCTCTTTTTATTTTATTTTATTTTTTTAAATTTCATATTCTCTACTTCTCTAAAAAACAATGACCAAAGGTCTGCATTTGAAAATTTTCTTTAATGTCTATATTCCAAGTACATGTTGCTCAACTCATAAAATGTACCTATGGACAAAAAAAAATCTTAAAAGGAAGGATCAGAAAATGACGTGCCTTTTTTTTTTTTTTTTTTTGACAAATGTTGTAACTGCAAAATACTTAAATATGGGGGCTTTTGATTTCTAATTTTTGGATGCTTGTAACTCTGACTATTTATAATTTATATAAATAAAAGCTGACTATTTATAAAAATAAATTGACACATTGAATAACTTTTGTCATTAGAATATTGGAGATTCATAGCAATAACCGTCTGATAATCCGACACTTATGATTCTGTGGTTATCATAAATTTATCCAAAAATATATCCATTTTGCATAAAACAACAGGTTTGACATTTTATTCATGGAAGAAAGCAAGAAATGACAAAAGTTTCATAAAATTAGTTTTTTATATTTATTTTAAGGAAAACAATTAGATGGTGCCAGTTGGCAGCAATGTGATGTATTACCTTCATTTCTAAATATAATACTTCCATTAAATGTTGCAAAAATTAAGGAATAAAAAGTTTTAGATGTTTTTATAATTAAAATATCAATATTACTCTCTTAAATAGAATTAGTGGTATACAAATCATATTTAAGAGAGTAATATTAATATTTTAATTTTTAATTACTTAATTTTTGTATTACTTGTGGTCGGAAGTAACGGCTAGTTGTAGGAGTTGTAAATATGTACGTTACCGAACATGTCTTTATTTTCCACGACACAAAGGTATCAAATGTGTAAAACGGATACATTTGTTGTCTTCTACTAGTTTTTCTTTTCTGGTGAGCTTTTTTTTTTTTTTTTGGGGTTGAGGGGTTAGAAAGTTGGGCGCTGTGGCACGGCGTCGAACTCAAGAGCTCTTGATCGTGGGCATAGGCAATTCCCCATTGGGCTATGACCTTATTGACTCTGGTGAGCTGCTTATTTAGGAGGAAGGTGTTGAGGTCAAAATAGCTTTGATACCATTTGTTGGGGGAGGGTAAATTGGTTGAACGCAATGAATATTCTTAACGTGATTCGATCTTAACACATACATGCGTTCACAGTCTCTAAAGAAAAATTACATTAAACAAATTTTGTACGAAAAAAATTATAAACTCTCTCACAATGTAATTTTTCGACGGAATAAAATTACAAACGCTCACAACAAACCAAACTCAGAAACTAACCATCTGAGTTGATGGCGCCAATTCCATACTAGGAAATTCATATTTATAATGAGTTCCTTTCTAGTTATTATCTTATGAGTATATTTAAAGATTATAAGATTGCGGAATTTTCATTCGTATCGACAATGTTTACTTTTATTCGATGATTATTCTCATATAATTTAAAAGCAAGTGACCTAATTAATATTTAAAATCGATTTAAGCCTAACTTCATATCTCAACGGATAAAAGAACGGGTTTTGTGCAAATTGGACCTATTTAGTTTATTACTGAGCGTTTGGGCCAGACTTATCGTGTAAACAAACCATTTTGAGTGTTTGTAAATAAGAGAAGCAAAAGGAAATATCATAATAGTTACTTGTTTGTTAGCCCACTTTAATTGCCGAGTTTTGTTACTGGATCCAGTTCCTATATGTGACGTTTCTAGGCCCAATCATAGTGGATATTATTACTACACTGTTATCCAAATAAAATTGGGGAGATAGCTCTATTTTTATTTTTTATTTTTCCTGATTTCACGTAAAGAATGCTAATGCAGCTGACGCAGTATTTTTGACTCGGAATTATAGATTCTTCAAAAGAAGAAATATAATATGTTAAAGAAGGATAATGCTTTGAAAAAAAAATTCATCATCTTAGCAAGATCAGTTCCAACACATTTCTTAGAAATCAACAATCTACTAGATCATGGGCGTATCAACCGTCACATAGATTGTCTCGTAAAGATGAAGAAAACTGAGGAAGGACCCAGAACAACTCCGGGTTTAGAGGGAAACTCCAGATCTGGAAGGATCTGAAGTAAATCTTGCACCTGAGTCTTGAATCTTGAATCAGAATACCTTGAAAAAATTCCATTACGATTTACGACAAAAGGAGGGTGATGAAGACACCAAAAGTGGAAGAAATATGGCTATATACAACCTAGCCATGGAAGTTAAGAAATGAAGTAACTTCAAGAGAGAGAGAGAGAGAGAGAGAGAGAGAGAGAGAGAGAAGAGGGAGAGTTACTTCAAATCCTTTAAGATGTGGAGTTTATCTCTAAACCCGAAATTGTTCTGGGCCCTTTCTCAGTTTTCTTCATCTTTCCGAGACAATCTATGAGACGGTTGATACGCACATGGTCTCGTAGATTGTTGATTTCTAAGAAAGGTGATGAAACTGAGTTTGCTACTGCTGTTTCAGGATCTCGGAGGAGCTGCTGCGAAGAATTTTATCATATATTTATTTTTTTTCTATTTTTTGTGTTGTTTACCTGGTCCGGGATGTGGACTTTTATCTGTTATCATGGTGTTTACACCATTGTATAATTTTTATTTTTCTTGTATTTGCGTTTTATCTTTTGATTATAATGACATTGGCTATTTTATAATTAATGAGTAAATCTTTATTTAGCAAAAAAAAAAGAAGGATAATACAGCGAAGCGTGGTACTTCTGACTTGAAATGATCAATTTGGGATTTGATAGCCCGGCCGATACGAATACAAATTGTGGAGAAAAAAGTAAAAACATATATATTGTTGTCAAGCACATAAATAAAGGAAAAATTCTGATATAGACCTGACCTATATGTGGGGTTGTGGACCACTTGGTCCACAATCAACCACATCACCTCTTTTGATTAAAAAAAAATTCTCATAAGGGCCCTCACTTTGCTTTTTATTATTTTAATCAAACTGTGATGTAGTGAATGTGAGCCAAGCTGGTCATGACTGACAAGTGTCAGAGCGCGAGTCCCATATCGACTGTTTCTAAATAAAGAGCCCACTAGTCAGAGCAAATAAAAAGCTCAATGGACCATAATGAGATCAGTAACGTTTCCCACTAAAGAGACAGAAAGAAAATACACCATAGTTTTTTTTTTTAGGGAAAAAATACACCATAGTTTGATTGAGAAAATAAGCACTTTAGGTCATCCAACATTTTGTAAACTTGCTAACTGGATTTCCACTTAAAACTAAAGGATTTTAAACTAGTGGACTGAAAAGGAATGTGAACTCACAAGTGAGGTTAGCTCAACTAATTTCAATTTTGATCCTAGAAAGCTTGCTTAAAACAAAATTTATCTTGCATGTGTTTTTAACTAAATTAGTAAGATTAATACTTATACAAACACATTATCAACTGTCGAATCTATCTAAATAATTATCCAATTGAATAGATTGAGTTAATATTCAAGAATGAACATTTATTTCTTTATCAATATTAAAATAAAAATTAATCATAAGATTGTATCAGTAAGTATTGAAAATATCAGAATGTAATTATGAAAGACTAAGCTAAATCGAACAAAGGCGGCTTGGCAAATCACATATCGTCTTGGCTCCTATGCGGAAAGTGGAATGGTCCGTATATGCGGGCCAAGCTGAGGGCCGTTGGATTCATCCAACAGTTGTTTCAAAGTAGGGGTATTTAAGGACTCTTTTTTTCCAGCCGCAACTTTTCTCTCTCATCAAGAACATGTGTTCACATAAACAAGAACATGTGTTCACAGAACAAGAACATCTGTTCATCGAACATGAACATGTGTTCACCGAACATGAACAGGCAGCTGCAATTTTTCTCTCTCCTCAGTAACCCACCTTTTTTACTTTTCAGCCGCAACTTTTCTCTCTCCTCTAATAAAATTACATATGTACCCTTTTAACACTCTTTTAAATCATAGCCATTGATCCATTTAAAAAATAAAATCAACGGCTCCCAGCGTGTCCCGCACGTGCGGATTTTTGGGCGTTCCGCACAGGAACCAGACTGATCACAGATGGTCAGCTACTTGGAGCAGTAAAGAAGATGAGAAGTTGCCAAAACTGAATAAATAATAAATGATATAATGCCTCGTAAAATTAAGTCACGTGAAGACACGTGAGCCATCCATGAATAGTAAGTCGCGTGCCTGCGTGCTTTTGCTTCCCTTCCAATCCGGATTCTATGTGGGACGTCTTTTTTTAATATGTATAAAATATTTCAGGCTAGGTGTTTTGAGTAAAAAAATTATTATAGATATTATTAAAAATATGACTGATGTTGTAAAAATCAAGAATATATTCATTTTAAATTAATATTAACTATTAATATTTTGATTCGACAGATAAAATTAAGTTTAATACATACTATAAAAAGACATTCTGCACTAGAATTTCTGGCATATTGATATATACTCGTAGAAAAAATGAAAAAAGAAAAAGAAGTCAATTTTAATGTAGAAAAAAAACAAAACGAATCTTGGCAGGCGCAATGTGGAAGTTTCAACCCTCTAATGTGGGGGTGACTTTTTGTGGTGGTTTAAGACAAGTCCTCCCACCAGTCAAGCCGTTGTGTCACCTTAATTAACATCTTCTACAATTCCTGTCAAATCGGGAGGTGAAGCTCTGAGGGCGTGGATATTGACTTTTTGTGTTCAAAAAATAAAAGATCCAGAAGGGACCCACGTGAGCAATTGTCTGGGGCCATTCTGACACACTGTATTTTCTAGCAAAAGAAAACATTTTTCTGACATAACCAAACACGGTGTCAGTGATGTATCAGACTTTTGCTTCTCTCACTACTACTATCTCATTCCACTCAGACATGTGAACCAGTTTTTTCTTTGGAATTTAATACACTTACTCGTCCCAAATTGTTTATAACTTTTCAATTTTTTAGGCAATTAAATTATTTGTAACATTTTAAAAATTAATACATTTTTATTTTATTTTTATTATTAATTGTTTATAACTTTTCAATTTTTTAGGGCATTAAATTATTTGTAACATTTTAAAAATTAATACATTTTTATTTTATTTTTATTATTCAATTAATTACTAATTATAATTTTTTAGTTATTAATTAAGAATTATTTAATTTTTTTGTCATATTAATTATTTTTAAATAATTTTCTCAATTTTAATAAAAATTATAAATGTGGTAAATAATTTAAGACGAGGTAGTAATAATTTTAAAGAGATATTTTAGGATTTTATTTTGTTGAGATTAAAATCTGATGGTGAATAACAATCAGAATCTGATATAGAATATATATTTTTACTTGCAATTTGCAAAGTATCTATTCCGCCCCAATTTTTTTATCAAACGGCCGGTAATACTCGTTCTTTTGTATAATTATAAATAATATTATATTTACAAAATTAGTATTATTTGACAAAATAAATTTATTCATTAATTTTTTTTAGAAGAGTCTAAATAATGAGTAATTCGTAATTATAATTTATGTTTTTTTTTTTGTTTTTGAGCGCCTGAAGGTGATTTCCCCCGAAGGGGAAGAGCGAAGAGTACCCTAGATAGGGAAGATTAAAGCATGCCCCATGCCTGGAGAGGGAAGATAAGCCTCATAAGGAGGAGAATTATTTACCCCATTATGGGGAGATATAGGAATCGAAGCCTTACCACTTGGGCTACCCGATTCCCATATAATTTATGTTTAAAACTAGTATAAAGTTAAGATTAAATTATCATATAAGATTCAATATAACCAGACTCTTGGAGTTAGTTAGGGATGCCAATAAATTCGAGTGAGTCAAATTTGCTGTGATTCACGTTTAGTCCAATGTAAAAAACTTGATATTTAGCTTAAGCTCAGCAGCCTAAGTGGAACTCATATACATATGTTGACGCTAAATTTACGTTTTAACTGAAGGGTTAAATTCATAAACTGGTTTGAGTTTGGATCGATCAGAACTTATTCATTTTTTTTTATGAATAAAAGATTATCCATTAATAGTAAAATGGTCGGAGTCATTACAACCTGAAAAGTTTCCCAAACACTTTCTTTAATACAACAAAAGAGAAGAGTTGAGGAAAAAAGAAAGACAAACATGACAGAAAAATAAAGTTACACAAAGTAACGGATAATAATCCACACCCCAAAAGGTGGGAAGCAAGTAAAATTACTAATTTAACAAACAAACAAAATATAGTCTTCTCCGCAGTATCTTCATTGCCATTTTCAAACCCCAGAGGCAAACACTTGATTTCAACCTCTTTCATAGACAGCGATTCAAAAGAACATGGGCTTATCAACGATCTAAAGAATCGCCTAGAAAAGAAAAGAGGTGGAAACTCAAGAAATGGCTCATAACAGAACTGAGTATCCATAACTTACCACCAATTAGTCGATCTAAGAAGATTGACAAAAGATCTCGTCCCAAGTCTTGAATCTTGATAAAAACGCATTAGGGAATGTCCACCAATGTTTGTGGTCAAGAGTATGGGTGAGGACACCATAAAAGGGTGGAGAATGACTATATCCAATCAAAAAGTTATAAAAATCAAGAAAGGAAAAAATTTCAAGAGGAAGAAAAGAGAGAGAAAGAAGAAAGAGGAGAGATAGTGGGTGATGAAACCGACTCAAGACACTGATCCGAACTCATTGGACAAAACAAAGACATACATAATCGAGATTTGAAATTTGGATTTTTTACCATGTTTTGTTTGGAAATCGGGGGAAGTGCAGAACTAATCTCTGGGTCTAATATATGTTGGAGTCATAGAAGTAGGAAATTTTGACTAAGCAATTAAAGGCTAAATGGCACACTTGCTGCTATGATGAGATACATGCGGAGGTTTTAAGAATGGACGAGGAACGGGGTAATTCCACACATGCGAAACTTTTTTTTTATTATTTAGATTAAAATTTTGACGTTTATAATTAATTTAAAACCGAAATCTGTTATGAGACTCAGGGTGTGCTTGGACAAGGTTTGGTTTGAAACTGGTTTGGTTTGGTCTCACTTTTGGAGGAAAATGAGGGAAATTTGACCACTTAAAATAGGCGGGAAACATTCAAATTCAAATTATTTTTTTCAAATAATCGTCCAAATTCAAATTTTAGCCTCAAAATTTTGGAATTTGAACATCTCCCGACAATTTTAGAGAAAAAAATTTGGAATTGAACGATTATTTGAAGAAAAAATTTGAATTTGAATGTTTCCCACCTATTTTAAGTGGTCAAATTTTGGGCATTTCCCTCCAAAAGTGAGACCAAACCAAACCAGTTTCAAATCAAACCTTTTCCAAGCACACCCTCAGAACACCTGTCGTATTTTTTCAACCTCAAAACATCTGTCATGAAATTCAGAACAACTATCTTGAGGCGTTATGTATGTACAAAGCTGTTAGCATAGGATCCAGACTGTTAAAAATGTGTTTGTTTTGGAGACCCAATACAAGAAAAACAGCGACAAAGGGCAGATGATCTAATATCTGATAATAAGACCTAGAGAAACAGTCATTAACATTACTTACTAGGCTGGAATATCTTGGTTTCTGTAAACAAAAAACAAAACAAAGACCAAGACCAAGATGTATGTACATGGAAGATGGTGCTTGTATTTTAACACCACAAAATAGGGTCATTTAATTATGTCCAAACTCTAATTGTCCATAGTAAAAACACCTACACTCAATTTACTATTTTTTGGTTCATTTTCTTTGCTATGAATATATTTGCAAAGTTAACTTTTTGTTTGAGATCTAAATATTATTACCAATTGAAAAAAATATATAAACAAATGTACAATCACAACAAATCAACAACATAAAGATAGCCACTGATGACTGAACAATAACAGTAACAAGCCATTGTGTAAAAAATATTGGTAAGAAGACACATATTAGTCTACTTAGCAAAAAAAAATAATAATAATAATAAATTATTTTATCAGTCGATCAACTTATCTAAACTAGTTACACAAGAACATACCTTAGATGCAAAAGATAAATTGATAGTTTCTTTAAATGATTTTTTTAAGAATCCTTCTTTTGAATACTAGTAACAGATTGTCTCTTTAAATTCTTTCTCAGATGCCATTTTTTTATTTTTATTTTGGTAAAGGAATTCTGTCAAAATATAGTAATTACATGATTTTTGGGATAACACTAATCAAAAGTTATGTAAATTGTGGGTGTGCACCAGTCCAATAGGAAAATGTGGAATTACTTTTCTTTTTCTTTATTTTTAATGGAAAAAAATGGAATTACTTGGGGTGTGCTTGGATTGGGTCTGTTTTGAGACTCAAACCCAGACCCAAATCAGCTTTGGATTGAATTTGGGAATGAAATATGAAGTGTTAAATCATCTCCAGGCCAAATCCCAGACTCAATCTAAAGATGATTTGGGTATGAGTTTGAGTCTCAAATCAGACCAAACCCAAACCAGACCTAATCCAAGCACACCCATCTATTGAGGATTGGGTACAATTTCGTGCACCTGCAGACACTGCAGTGAAATCTTCCTAATTTTGCCCTTTTTGGGGGTGGAAAATGGCTCTGTTTATTTAGCATCTCAAGGCTCTAAATTAGTCCATTTTTCATTCCAATTTACTGACTACTACAGTCAAGATAATAACAAACACTTCCTGCATATGAAAAATAAATATAAAATTGCAGCAACAAAAAATCTGGCTTTGGCTGAATAGAACTTTGCAGCGTCAGTCCCCCCAATCGCGTTCTTGACTTGAGTTGAAGCCCTAAATGAGAAAAGGCAATCAGGATCTGATAAATAACAAGTGTTCTATACACATATCAGCGGAATGTTATGTGTGTTATCAGATGAGTTGCTCTCACGACTAATTTTTTTGGAACAATTGTTATATTTTTTTATAATGGTTGTTTTTCTAAAAATCAGTTATTATGTTAACACATTTAACGACACACGAAGTAGCAGATCCATAAATTCTTGTTTGGAGGGCGGAGTAGTACGTTCTTCAAAATGTTATGAACAAAAAAAAAATCATATAATATATGATGTTTTTCTAAATATTGAGGGACGATCGTCTCTTTTTATCTCTAAATCTGTCATTAAGCGTACACGCACGTGTGAATTGAATAAATATATTTTGTATGCGTAGACTAAACACATGTTCTACTCATGTGGACTAAACACATTTTCACATTACGATATTTAAATCTAAAAAAATACATAAAGTCAAGCCCTAAATGAATTGGCACTTTTTAGGGCTTTTATATTTTGGTTTATATCCCCTCGTAACCCTAAGACTTGTAATGTTCCGTTTCCAAAGCTATTCAGAGTTCACAGAAGACAGACATAGTCTGCTGCTTTTCTTCTCTCTTTCTCCTCACACAGCTTTTTTTAATCATATTTTTGGGTCTCTTTTTTCTCTCAACTGTCTTGTCTGACTTGTCTTTTTCTCAAGTGCCCCAGCAATTCATGCGTCCCGGCTCCTATGCGGAACAGTTTTTTGTTCCGCACTGCGGGATACGATCTCAGCCGTCGGATGAGATTTTCTAACGGTCCAGATCTGGAGAGAGAATTTTTTTATTTTTTATTTTTTAAGTCCAGCTGCAACTTTTCTCTCTCCAGATCTGGACCGTTCAAAATCTCATCCGACTGCTGATATTGTTCCGCACGTGCGGAAAAAAAGCTGTTCCGCATAGGAACCGGACTGCAATTCATGGCAGGAGAGTATTATTCGTAAGATAAATCAAAGAATTTCATATGAATATAAGATTAAAAGTCAATAAAATTACAATATAAGTAAACGTAATAAACTCACTATATTTTGACAATTGTAGATTGATTGAAGAATCGTGAGCACTTATACATTTAACCTTCAAGTCTTCTTAGATGTGAAATTACTTAAGAAGGAACCCTGGAGAGAAGGGTGTCAATCAATTTTAATTTTCTTTAAATAAAATTATACTAGACAATCTCACATATTAAAATCATCATGTATTATCAAAGAGTCTCGAATCGAAAAAATTAGCTTTCTTACCTATTATTGAAAAGGTTAGGAAGAAGATGGCTAGTTGGAAATTATCGGCTTTGTCTCAGGCAGGTAGGGGGATCCTTGTGAAGAGTGTGATTCAAGCGTTGCCTTTGCATGTAATGCAATCTTTCAGGTTACCTGTGTCCATTTGTAACAAATTGGATAGCATAACGAGGGATTTTTGATGGGGCTTCAAAGAGGATTCGGGGCATCATCTTTACTTGAAAGCTTGGGAGTCTATTTGTAGCCCGAAACAAGTGGGGGGGATGGGTTTTAGGAAGAATTTGGATATGAATAGAGCTTTAATATCTAAACTGGGTTGGGAATTGAAGGGGGACTCAAATAAATTATGGGTCAAACTTTTCAAGGCTAAATACTTACATGGAAGGGACTTGTTAAGCTTGGAAGGTCACTGCCAAGGAGCCTCGTGGGTTTGGTCGGGGATTTTGCAATCTATTGAAGACTTGAGAAGAGGGACTTTGATTAGAATTGGTATAAATTCTACAGCTAATATTTGGAATGATGCGTGGGTCCCTAATTTGGAGTCATTTAAGATGCCTCCAAATCAGTTAGCAGAAAACATGGTTCAAGAGGTGGGTGAATTGTTGTTCGAAGATAGTAGTGTTTGGAATAGGAACCTACTTACTACCCTATTTAGCCGAGAGGTGGTGGATGTGGTGACAAAAATTATTCCTTCACAGGAACAGGACTCTCTGGTATGATTTCCCTCAAAGTCAGGGAAATTTACCGTGAAATCTTCGTATAGATCGGTAAACCAAGAGAGGGCTTCTCATTTAGCTATGTTTTCAAGGTTCGATAAGAAAGAATGGGGCAAACTGTGGCATTCAAACCTTCATAATCGTCACAAGCATTTTTTATGGTGGATAATATCGGGATCTCTACCAACTAGAGAAAGGTTAGATATTTGCTTTCCTATCTTGGATACTAATTGTGTTATTTGTAATGGTGAGAAGGAAACCTTGGAACATGTTTTTCTTACATGCCCGTTTACTAAAGCTTTATGGTATTCATCTGGTTGGCAATTTAGGATTGAAGTGTTCCATTCTTGGAATATAATTACGTGGTTGAAACAGTTGATCAATCCTTTAAATAGTTTGTATTGGCCAAAAGAATTGAATGGTGAATTCTTAAACTATGCTACTGTGGCAATGGAGCTTACTTGGAAAACTAGAAACGAAATGCTACATGGTAAGCAAATGAAGCCGTGGATCAATATTCACAGTGATATCAATAAGCAAGCTGCCGGCTATTGGGATTATGGTATTAGAAGGAAATTGAAAATCCAAACTCATGTGTATAATCAGGTATGGAAATCTCCTCCTAATTTTTTTTAAAAGCTAACTTTGATGCTGCTTTTCAGATTACTACAAGTGTGGCAATTAGTGCGTGTCTTATCAGAAAGGATACCGGGGAGGTGATGGGAGCATGGATCGATAGAGGCCAAGCAAGGACAGCATATGAAGCTGAAGCAGCAGCAATCTTTCAAGTTGTGAAACAACTCAATATCCATAAATTGCATAATGTCATCATTGAGGGAGATTGCTTGAATGTAATAAGAAGTGTTAATGGGCATTCATCTGCTGAAGAATGGAGGGGAATGGATTACATAAATAGGGTCAAGGAATTGCTTAGTATGGTTACATCATGGAAAGTATTATTCACCCATAGATATTGTAATTCTGAGGCTCATAACCTTGCTTCTTGGGTTAGAACAAATGATATATGTGGTTATATAGCTCCTTCAAATATCCCTCCTTCGATCTTATGTGATAGGGGTGGCACTTTTTGTACTTTGAATCCTATTTTGGATGTTCAATATAATTGATGTTTATTTAGCAAAAAAAAAAAAGAGTCCCACATTCAGACTCATTAAGTGAATTCAGGTATACTGTTAGTTCTCATTTCCTCATGTGCTCTGCTGTATTCGACTCTTAGCAAAACCTCCTCCTCTCTCTTTTGATAAATCTAACCGATTTTTTTTTGCCAAGTAAATCTAACCGGATCTTGCTTAAAGAGCACAATGCCAAACTCTTTTAATGTGAAAAAGAACACTAGTTGTCTATCTCTTTTATTTTTGCCTTTATGATGCAAAAGGAGGATGAGAGATACTTTAATTATAAGGGTCCACTAGCTATAACTCATTTTGCAGAAGCTTTTAGTACAAAATTTCTCTTTTTTTTTTTTAATCAAAAGTTTGAGTGAATTTGACTCCGATCAGAATCACGGGTCAGGCAAGCCCTAAGGACCATCATAGATCGTTTACAAAACTATTTATAAATCACCCATCAATATAGCTTTCACTTCGACAACAGGAATTGAAACTTTGTAAAAACGTGCTAAATGTTTAACTTGTGAGGGTAAACTTTCTCTTTACAAACCACACAAACACCAAACCAAAGCCAAGGCCCCTTTATTTAATCAACCAAAAATACCAAAAGAGAAACCAAAGTCACAAATCCCACCTTCTCTCTCTCTCTCTCTCTCCATGGACTTCAATCTGAAGCAATGGAGAGAACAACAACAACAGAATGATCAGTCAGAAGAACAAGAACAAACTGCACCAACTGCAAAGCAACCAAGACTTCTCCATCTTGAACAACCCTCAGCTTTTGCCCTTCCATTGTTTGTTACTGAACCCACCACCAACACCAAAGCTGTCAGCATACCCACCTGATTCAACTCCCACTCCCACCATCAAATTCTCAAGTATTTTCCAGATCTCTCTGTCATTTTTGCCAGTGTCTCATAAACTTCCCTGCTACTATTAGGTCCAGTAGGGAAGTGCTAAAATGAAAAACTATTGTTTTGAGTCAGAAGTATTGCGCCAAATGCATTGACTTTCTTTTACTGAGAAAGTTGCTTGATAATATTCTTGCTTCTAAGTTTACTAATATTGGGGTGTAGGTATGGGAAGTTACTTTAGCTTGGGACAGTGGGAGGAGCTTGAACTTCAGGCATTGATCTACAGACACATGTTAGCTGGTGCTGCTGTTCCACCTGAACTTGTTCATTTAGTACAGAAAAGTCTCTTTAACTCTTCCCAATATCCTTATTATCTCCCTCACTATCCACATTTGCAATCAGCTGCTTGTAAGTATCTTCTCTTTACTTTTTCAAATGGAAAAATTCTGATATGGAACAGGTCCACATGAACTTTGTAGTTTAAAATTAGTTATGTCATCACATAATTATCTCTCTCCTTATTCTGTAGTGATATGTGGTCAGTTTAGACCCACATAGTCCAATGTACTGATTCATATCAGAACTATCATTTTCAAATCCCGTCTACATGTAAAATTCATATTTTTTGAAGTTTGATATATAAATAGATAATAAAATGTAATGCATATATATTATGAAAAATCAGTGGTGCAATCAGGTGGTGGGTACTGGGGAAGAGGAACAATGGATCCAGAACCAGGGAGGTGCAGGAGGACAGATGGCAAAAAAGTGGAGGTGTTCAAGAGATGTGGTTACTGGACACAAGTACTGCGAGCGCCACATGAACCGTGGCCGTAACCGTTCAAGAAAGCCTGTGGAAATCCCGCACCACACCTTCCGCCAATAATACCAGTGGTGGTACTGGTATTAATGATAATGCCGGTCTTGCTGGAATGTTCAAGGCCGGCAACTCCATTGCTGCTTCTCGGCCTTTATCAGCAGCAGCAATGGCTGGTGGTGGCGGGATCGTTAATAGTGGAAGTCATTTTGCTTTTTCTGGGACTTCGCCATCCATTGATCTTCTTCACCTCAGTCACAGGTATTGTTAATCTATTGAGTTTTTACACAATTTTTTGGCTACCTGATTTCTTACATACATATCCAATCCACATAAGAATGTGAGATATTTCGGCAAAAAATCGTCAGTCCTAATCACTCACAATTCACCACGTGTTAGTGGTTGAGATGGACATGAAAACATATATGGAGACGGACGTTTTTTTTGGCAGATATTTATATTAAGTAATAATTGGGGAATGGCTGTCTCCCCGAAGGAGGAAAAGTGAGTAGGTGTAAAATGCAGGGTTCAAAGTAATCAAAAGTTTTATTAGGCTTTATGTCCTCAAAATCTGCCTGCCTTCTTTTCCCTGTTGATTAGAGGCATAAATTGGCTTTGGATTGTTCTTGGCCCATTGGCATCTTAGTGGGTAGGTCCCCTCTTTGATATATTGAGCTGCCCAGCTAGCATAACAGAAGGCACAAATATTAGAGGGTACCCCACTTTTGATCTTCCTAATAACTCTCTCCAACTTTTAAATTTTTTTTCAAATTTTTTTTTAACTTCTCTGATTTCGAATCTAAATCTTCTGAAAGGACTACAGTTAAGGTGGTGAAAGCTATTTTTCTCAGTATATAGATTAATTATGAGTCATAAGATTAAGTATGTTGAGATTAAATATAGCATAATAGCTATTATGGTTGCAAGTAACTATTCCGTAAGAATAACTATATTAAGGTAGAATAGCTGTTCCGAGAAAAAATAGATGTTCTATCCATGAATTAAAAATGAAGGTTTAAGATTAATCACAGTACGTGCTTAGAAAAACACCCATCAACATTATAATCGGGCCGTCCTGAAATACTATGTATTAGATAGACTGGCTATCACCTCCACAGTTTCAAATTTTTAACAAAATCTTCTATTTCTAGATTTTTTTTCTTCTTGACTGAGAACTTGTTCTTTGTAGATCTTCAAAATCCATGGTCGAAACACGGAACGATGTGTCAAGAAATGAGAAATCAAGTGGGCAGATTCTTCGACATTTCTTTGACGACTGGCCTCGTTCACTGCAAGAATCTGAAAATGCCGGAAGCAGTGCGAGAACGATGACTATGACCGACTTCTCTCTGAAACTCTCTACTGGGGACGGAAATGACTCCTATCCCCAGGTAGGGAACATTGAGCGAGAGCGTGGACATTCAAATTGGAACGGTTCGTGGGGAACAAATCAAGTGGCTTCAATGGGAGGTCCACTTGCAGAGGCACTAAGATCTTCCACTTCCAATTCCAATTCATCACCAACTAGTGTTCTTCATCAATTGCAAAGGGCTTCTGCTTCTGAGGCCAGCTATATTACCAGTTGATAATACACTTTTCCCTCTCACTATATCCTACTCTATTTGTTTTAATTCAGTAATGTGATTCCCCTACTCTTTATTTTCTGTACAAAATGATGTGGTGTTCCTTTGGTTTTTAATGGATTAGACATTGTGTTCCAACTTATCAGAGATTGATATTGTCGTATTATATGGAAGAACTTGTGCGATTTTGATTTGATATTTAACATATAAAAAAAAATGCTCCACATTTAATGTAACATCATTTAACACGATTTTGCTATGGCACATGCATTTCTATCAATATTGTGAAGACAAATCTTGTCTGTCAAATTGCTTGATTATAAAATTGTTCCGAAACAACTATTTTCTTGTTAAGGAACAGTCAACACGAAATAATTATAAGGGTAAAAAGTGCTCACGTCCCTTAAACTATTATGTTTTTTGGTTTTTGACCCTCAACTAAAAAGGGTCAAGTTTTACCCCCTAAACTATTCTGTTTTTTTGTTTGTGACCTTCTATCCATATTCTCCGTTACATCATAACGGAAGTCAAAATATTCAAGAACACTGAGCTATATTCCAACCAAAAACCCAATTCTACAGAGAACCAACCCAAAATCCGAGCACATATTCTTACTCACAATGAAGAGATGAATCAGAGTATAAATTTTGAGCATCAAATTCTTCAAGAATCATCCAAAAAAGCCTAAAACTAATGAATTTCAAATCGGCCAGAAAAAATAGTCCTAGAAACAGAAATTTTCCAAAGAAAAGCCCAGTCATATGAGACCATTACACTAAAATCCAGTTATAAGCACTTTTTCACAGTTAAAAGGCGCAGCTATTTGTGAAGTTTGAGGTTCAAACTCATCAAGAATCAACCAGAAATCGCAAAAGAAGAACGGACAAAAATGCTGCCAGAAAATAGTCACGAATAACAGATTTTTCCAAGGAAAATCCCAATCTTTGAGACCATTACTCCTAAATCCAAACATAAGATCTTATTCTCAGTGAAAAGAAGAAGATTTCTATAAAGTTTGAGCTCCTAATTCATAAAGCATAAATCAAAAAATGCAAAATAGTGAAAGTACCACAGTTCTGTCAGAAACCCCAATTTTAGTTATAAACTTTTAATTTAGGAAGATTACCAGCCAAGAACTCCAAAATCTGCCAAAGACCTTTGTACATCTTCCTAGAAGATTAATCCAAGAGAAAAGCGTCAAAATTTTCAAGAACATCCCAAAATGCCCCCATTATTTGGACTTCTGTTATGATGTAACGGAGAATATGGATGGAAGGTCACAAGCCAAAAAATAGAATAGTTTAGGGGGTAAAACTTAACCGTTTTTAGTTGAGGGTCAAAAACAAAAAAATGGAATAGTTTAAGGGGCGTGAGAGCTTTTTACCCTAATTATAATATCAGTTGTCTAATTAAACAATCCGTTGGTCGAAATATGTTTGCACGGTGTTGACAAATAACACTGCGTGCCCTCCCAACTGCTCAAGTTAAAAGTTCTGCCACTTATCTTGACAAAGAATGTGTACAGGTGCATAGGAAGGGGGAAGCACAAGCCACATATCATTCGGCTCCTCTGAATGCTTGCCTTGGACAAATCTCACTGAAAAGTCTGAAATGTGAACCATATGCAAGAAAATTTGGTTCTAGTTCCAACTCGTTTATCATATGACAAAGTATTTGTACCACTAAAGGAGACATCAATAGGTCCACTGTCCTAACAATGTACAGAGGTCAAACTAGCGATATCCATGCTGTCAAACACTCATAATACCTACTATGAAGATTTCCGCATCTCCAATGATATTTCTCAGTATGCCGATAACTATATGGTCCCTAAGCACAATAATGTACCAATTTTGCTGGCATATTCAAGTTGACAAACATGCCAACTGCTTCCACTATTCTGAGATGTTGCTATTGGATGGAACTTCAAGTGATTTATGCACTTGATAATATATCCATATCATCCTTTCCAGGAGACCAACTATTCAATGTCAAGTTTCACTTCGTCCTTGGTTAAAGCATAGACGGCGACTGTTCTCGCAGGTGCATAGACCAAAAATGAACGAGTTCTATTGTCTTGCCATCCTTCCTACAAAGATTAAAAAGGGCTTGATAGTCATTATTTTACTCACATATAACTACTTTCATGCAACTGGAAAAGAAGGAACTTGAAACAACAACAATTCTGTAGCCCCAAGTAACAAGTGTTGGGAAAGGAAAGAAAGAAGTCACAAAGGTGAAGAACTCAGCATTGCCATCTAATCTGTTGAATCCTCCAAATAAGGCATCATCTGAGTTCAAGAAGAGGAAACACGTCACTGAAGAGTTAAATAAAATTATATAATTGATATAAATCTGTGGAGGGAGACACATTAAAAAACTATAATGACGAAGGTGCAATCGAGCTTTGACAAGAGAACATGACCATTCACTCCAGACTTAAATCCAGATCGCGTGTAAAACTAGAAAAAAAGAAATTTATAATCTTTAATCAAAGCTAGACATAATCTTAAAGAGATGCTTTCCAACAATTTTTACCAATTGCTCCATGTCAAGTCCCATTGTAATTTTTTTTTTTTTTTTTTTTAAAATAACAATCCTCTTATCATTTTTGGGGGCTTAAATTGACTATTTGCACGCTTACACATGGGATAGGGTAATCTATACCAGTTTTTGGTCTCCTGAACTCTTAATAAGAACAGTTCAAATAGCAAGTGATAGGATAACGGTAGGTAATGCTTGTTTAGCAAGAAAAGTGTGTATTTTTATTTTTTGATAAAACAAGAAAAGTGTGAATTTCATTTAGCAAAAAACATGAACCTAATCTTACCTTGTATTTTTCCAGGCTTATGACATCCTATCGGGTAGTCTGAATAACTGTTATTCCAATGAAAGTTAAAGACAAAGACTAGATCTCCCCTTTCAAACACAATAACTCTATCTCCTTCGTCCTTTCGCGAAATACACTGGTGCTCAGAAGTCATGAACTGCAATCACACAAAATTGTGCCCATAGTGAATATAAAGTAAAAGTAAGAAGTAAAAATTCGAATAACAGGGAAAACACCAATAGACAAAAGAACAGTAAAAGAGACAATAAACTGAGGTAAAACCATACTAAAATCTTAAACCAAGTGATACACCAAGCAGAGTTATCTCTCCAGAAAAATTATAAAGGACAGTAGAAGTTGAGAGAATATCTTCCACAACCTTATTGAGATGGCAAATGAAGAAAACAATGTCAAGTTAAACAGAAACATCGTGGATATAATAAGTCGGGATATTGATGAGGAATATGGAAAAAGAAATCATTATTGTTAGATGTGTACATAGGAAAGTAAGAATCACAAGTCAATTTTCCATTTTAGCCCATGCAGCAGTAGTTGGTAAGGAAACTCTGAAAATTCCACCCTGGATGATTAACACCTATGTTTTTTTTACAGGGCCGTCTCGAACAATATCGATACTCTGTACTACTTATTAAAGTTAGGCCCTTAATTTTTTTTTAAGTATAAATTATAAAAAGTGTCAAAATATAATACGATTTTCGGATTTCAAAAAAACAAAGCAAACAACAGTTTATACTAATACTATTTTTTTATGTAATCTTTGAACAAAAATAAAAAAGAGAATCCATACCTTTAACTTGATTATCCCAAATTTTAGAAAAAATACAAAAGAATTCTAAAATTTCTTAAAAACAAAACACACATATGTATATAAGTAACAAAAAATTGGGGCCCCTAAATTTTTGGAGGCCCTGTGCCGTAGGGCACTTCAAAGACGGGTCTGTTTTTTACTACTCTAATTGAAATACAGATAGAAACAAAACAGAAATCCCGCGTCAACTTCTGTCAAAAATTTCTGTCAACTGGAGCATTATTGAGAGATGACCAGGCGTCACCGTCCATTAATGAGAATTTAGATCAATGACTGGCACTGGTGTAGGAATGCCAACCATGGTTTCATTTATAAAGCCATTTGGGAACCCATCTAAAATGGAGAGAAGTTTTTATTGGCGCAAGTCACTACTCTTAAAAGTTTTTATCAAAATTTTTGTAGTATCCACGTCCGAGTTTCCAGAAGTGTCCCATTATACCTACTTAGGTAAAAGCACCTGACACCTAGATAGTAACTGTATCCAACACCTATTAAATAGTCAGCTTGTTTACAGAAACTAATGAAGCATTACAGGAAAGCAAGCAGAGTAAGTTGAGAAGTAGTTCAAAGCTCTAGTAAAAGGGAACACAAACCTTTGCTCCAGGAGCCCATTCTCTATAAGTAATACCTGTATGTATCACTGGCAACACCAATTCAAATATGAATCACCATATCTTAACTGTGATAATAACAGAATTTTCCGGAAATTGCTAAATGGAAAAAAACAACATAAACTCCTAATACCAGACCTTGTAAGAACTGGCAAGCGATACATCTTTTTTTGAATAGTTTTTTTACACAAAACCAATTTCCAGTCCATCAGACCAAGTATAGTAATGAATCTCTGTAAGGCTATGTGATGTGAAGAAGAGTCAGTTCATAAAACTTAAAGTAAATATTAATTTGCAAAAGGCCAGTATGGTAGCCATGTTCCAAAGAGTGCCAGAAGGGCCATGAAGGAATAAAGGCAAACCAGTTTGGATGAGCAAGTTCATATTGAAATAAGTGGAAGGCATTCGACCGGGGACTGTGAGGTCCCAGGTTCGACACCCCCCTCCCCTCCCCTCCCCCAAAAAAAAAAAAATTTAAGTGGAAGGGGTCTTTGCATAGCATGAAGGGTAACTATACTAAAGGCAGAGTTCCCCTCGGTTTAATTAGGTACTTAGATTACCCACAAGGCAAAACAAATTGGTTTGCTCACTGCAGAAGCTGCATCTTTCAGAAAAAAATAAGCCCAATTTCACGCTACAAAAATAAAGGAGAAGTACCTGCGAGTAAAACCAAGTTTTTCATAACCACGGGAAAATGCTTCCAAACCACCTTCATATTTGTCAATTGCGTCACGCGTTTTCTTGTACTGACTATACCTGTAATTGCACCCCCCCCATAGAAAAGTATATGAATAAAATAGCAGAAAGATTGCAAGAAGTGATAACTTCAGCAAAATAAATAAAGCTGATTGCAACTAGAGGGGCAGAGGAAATCAAACAAAACAAAATTATTACTTACTCTTGGATATCAAGGAAAAGAATATTTTGGTGAGCATTACCATCACCAAAAATAAGAAAGATAATGCTATAGTATTAGGAGGTTACCAAGCTATACATGACAATGAAGATGCATTAATATTCTAACTTAAGCTCACAAGACATTAAAAAATGCAAACATGTATTCCCCATCTCTGAGCTGTATCCTTGGGACATAGACATAATCATGCTTCTCTTTTTTATCCTCTTTAAAGCAATGGATCACAAGAACCTCATTCATTATATTGGCAAGGGCAAGTTGCAGAGAAATTTACCTATAATCGAGATGACTACGGTGACTGTTCAACATTGGATCTGTCTCATATATCCTCTGACCCAATCCAGGTGGAGGAATGGCACTTTCCTTGACCCTCTCTGTTTCATCACTAATATTCTCTTCCAGGGCATCTAAGGTTCCCATGCCTTGCATTTTATCATCTGCATGCTGAAATGACAAAGATGGAGAATCTTGCTCGCTGTCATCGTAAGTGTCGTCACCTTCAGCTTTGCTTCCCTTTTCCATATCTAAACTATCTACAGTACCTGATACCTATAATAAGCAAAATATAAATAAAAGTTATTCAGGAACAAAAGGACACAGTTGAAATATTAAAGAATGGCATGGCAATGTTGTCACGTAATGGTAAAATGCTAGGAGTAATAGCTCAAATATGGACATTCAGGACTGTTTCAACTGAACGGATATGGAGATAAGAAGAAGAAGAAGAAGCACCATTGCACCAACATGTTTCTTCAGATTTCCCCATAACTGTGGGGCTCAAAACACTTTCGATTGATTAATATTTACAACTAATTTCTCCTCTGTTTGCTACTTATGTGTTTTATAGGTATTTCTTGTGTACCGAATATCATTTGTGGACAAAGTTCTTCACTGAAATTTGTAGAAACTACATTAATTTCGTGTGTTGTACATTTGATTGTGATCATAATAGCACAGGTCACAACATAGAAACATGAATTAATCATCTCTTGTATTGTTAGAAGAGGAATAAAATTATGATCACATACTCCAGAATCTTCTAGAACTACTTCGACAATGTCAAATTGCTTTGTTGCTATCACTCTGGCCGCCCGGAACAAGAATCTTCTCAAATGCCGCTACAGTGAAAGACGAGGACTCAGAATCACAAGATGACCTTCCAGAAAGAATCTTCCCTACAAAAGAGAATTAAATTAGTTACTCAAATAATTTTCATGATCAAAGAGAAAGAAAAAAAAAGCCTACTCCATGCAGCTAGAAATGAAATGTCTGATTCAAATGATGCTACTAATGCTGATTAGTTTGTCTTAACTTCCATCTCAAACTCCAATAGAAATTTTTTTTACATTGGGTCTCGCATCTCTCTTACAAATCATCAATGTTTACCATCTCCAAGACAAAAGTTAAACAAAAAGAAAATCCAAACACATCTAGAACTCCAAGGAAAATAGGCCACCGATCACCAAAAGTAATCACCACAGATGCACACCTACTCTTAAAATTTCGACCAGGTATAGGCATTTTTCTATACAGGAGAACAAATAAATATTGATGCAAAAAGATCATTTCAAAGCGCACATAATGTTTAACGTTCACGGATGTTGCTCAAATATGGTACTTCAATTTGAACTCAGAATTTTCAGCTCTTAAAATTAGCATTTTGCATAACATGTCTGCAGCCTATAGATTATTAATCATTCATCTATTAACCTCAGAAAGCATCCCAATTACATGCATTGATTTTATGCATAGTGTACGATGCCCTCGACAGCATTAATTTTAGTTTAATACTATTAAAAAATCTACAGAATTTCAATATTCGATCCACATTCTATTAATTCCCTCCACAATCAGTTCTGTAAGGTAGTTTACGAGATGGAATTCAGAAAATGCAATCGATCAAAGTACCAAACGCACTGTATAGGATAAAAAAACAGCAAATAATACACCTTCTTTTATTATAAATTATTATATATTAATATAATATACATCAAATGACTCATCGTCTCTTCATTCATAAACCAACCATAAACCATTAAAATGAGATTTTTGAGAGTAGCATCACTTCATAAACACTCGAAGAAACGCAATGAATATAGTGAAAATAGAGGATTTACGCGCAGAAAATCGATTGAATGAGAGATGAACAATTCTCCGATCAGCATGAATCCTTGCTCCGGCGGAATTATTCAATGGAACAGTCGGAAGTCGAATTCCAGATATGGAATACACCATTCTCTCTGAATATTTTAAATTTTATTTGATTCTCTGTTTCGTCGTTCTGGAATACAGATTCACATAGAAATGGAGTGAATGTTTTGAAACTCTCCTCTTCTCGTCCGTATCAGTAGCGAGTGAGGGATATATTGAGTGATTGCTACGTGTTATTTACTGTGATTGGGCTTGTGGGGTCCATTTAAACCGCTTAACTCAATTCAAACTCGTTGATTTATTTATTACCCAAAATGGGAAAATGGGGCACGTCACGTGTGGGCTGAATCCCAAAAAGATCAGAAAGGAAATGCTATTTTTATTTTCTCAAAACTAATTTGCGGTTCCCACACTGATACTTCTTTTTTGATGTTTTTATAGCCGTATGATCTAATTAGTGGTATGGAAATTACGATTTAGAAAGATACTTTGCACTTGATGTCGTCCATACGAGGGAAATAAATCAATTTATAAGAATAATTTATGTTTTCTTTATTGACATCGTAACCGGAAAATTAAGATCAATTTAAGATTCTCCTTGGCACATAAAGCTACACAGATTTTTCTCTTTTGTATTCAAGATAGATGATTCCTCCTCGGCCAAATTAGTTGCTTAATTTTCCAAGGAGATTAATCACTTGGTAAATTAAATTGTTTAGGCTGATAATATATATAGATCTGTAGTTCATTAGCCTTGTACCAGCAAAACAGTTGATCCAATGATATCAAACACATGTAATGTGTAGCTACTCCCCCCTTAACATTTAGTAATATTGTAGAATTTTGATTAAAACATAAATTGTTTTTGCTATTACAACCGAAGCAAAAATTACCTAGTATATACTTTGAAAGGTTAGCCACGTCATTCCAGTTAACGGATTTATGACAAGTTTTTTTATAGAAGGACAAGAATGGCTGCCCGTAAATAAGTTGAGGACAAAAAAAGTAAAAATTTCTAAAAAGGATAAAATTGGCTAAGCAAAAATAATTTAGGGACAAAAGTGGCTATTTATTCCAAGGATTGTAATGTAATTATCTTTTTCTTTCTACATAAAGTGGCATAAAACATATTTCCAAAAACTCAATTTTATATTGCAAATCAACGAAGAAATTTATTTAAAAAGCAAGAATGCAAAAGGAAGCACCCCAAAAAAAAGAAAAAGAAAGGAAAATCATCGTTGGAAGGAAAAAGAAAACGAGAACGAAAGTGCTTCTCTGAGAAGATCCATCCCTCAGAACTAGCTTAAAAACATCATCATGCATAATGCAAACCTTTTTCAGAACAATTCTTCTTAGATGTAAGGTACATAGGAGAATACGGTTATAGTGCTAGAACACGTTTTTTCAGTACATAAGAAACAATTTTTGTCGATATGAGTCGTTTAATAAAAATAAGACGCGTATTACATGCCTGCCTAAGGACAAATGTTTACAACGAGAGAACACATGTTAAAGTCTTAGGACATGTGTCTGTAACGAGAGAACACATGTATCATAATATTTAACAACTGTCCAAAAAGTGTTCAATATTAACTGAAAAAACAACGTTCAACCCTACAGCCGTGAGCCATAAAGTAACATACCATACTCTGTTTTTTTTGTCTTCACAGATACCACCATCACCTAAGCAAATAAGACCAATCTTGTAGCTTTAGTTGATATAGTTTGCATAATTCAATGTCATAAAATTTCAACTACTAACCCCTTTTCGGTTAAGTAAACATATCAGTGCTTTTTATTTGTCGCAAAATGTACACAAGATGAAGATCAGATGCACCTGGAAGTGGTAACCTTATCTCTATAAAAGAGATGTCAGGATTCTAACACATTTATCTCTATAAGCTGACATTGAATTGGTTATGTGCTTTCTATCAAGAAAAAAAGGTGAGGAAGAATGTCACACTAGCGCGAACCTCTAATTCAAAGCTGCGTTGTCAGATCATCAGTATCGCGTACAATCTTTTGCGAGGGAAGCACCATTGCAGCCACTGGATTATTCTCTAGACCTCCCCCTTGATCTATTATTAATCTAAGACCTTCAATATGGAGCTTCCCATGATGACCACTGAGCACAACTGTTGGAGTTTCCTTGAGTTCCTATATGAATATAATGCAAAAGGCATAAAAGTAAACAAGATATTTTGAGAACATATTCAAATTAGATCATTATTTTGATTATTTGATGAAAGGAAACAACATTGAATTAATTACCTGAGGAATTTCCCAAACATTTTTCCTCCCACTTAGAGCTTCAACCTTCGAAATCCTAGTGTCCTTGGTTTTAAGAGTTTTCAACTGCTCTTCGACCCCTTTATCCCTCTCCAAACCGGCATGTACAGCAATCAATTTACAGTTTTTAAGTCTACCCTCCATCTCTATGCTGACATTATCCTTAAAAAAGAAACGCATCGGACAAACAATCAAATATATCCAGAATAAGTTATGATTCCAAACTAATGACAACCCTGAATGAGAAAGGAAAAACAGTTCAAGAGAGACATCAAGCTCACCTCCTCATGAACCCAAACCAAATCAGCAAGGAACTTCTTGTGATCATCGGGAACAGCCTTCATCAAATCTGTAAACCATACCGTCGAGCAATTTAATGTTGATTATGACAATTAAAAGCACACGAATAAAAAAAAAAAGAAACACGAAAAAATAGTAACCAGCAAACAAAACACATTCTTGACAACACCTATATAACCCAAAGACACTAATAGTACAAGAATCTAGTAGTATAAAGAAATTCTAAAAACAAGAATGTAATGAATGATACCAAAAATCATTTCATACTGAATACAGGGAGCACTATTTAATGCAAAACATAAGTATTTCAAACTTAGAACCTAGTTAAATCATACAGATTATAGACAAAACCTTTTGATAACAATTCATTCTCATTTTACAACAGACATATTTTAACCCAACAAAAGTTCCGAAATTGCCTTTAAACACAACACAAAGTAAACACCACTATCCCATTAGCTAAAAAAATTACTTTATTTAAATGGGGGAGGGGATACAAGTGTCAAACTCAAGACTGGTCCAGAGTCAAAAGTGTTGCGGCAACTATGCTAACATTCTTGACCTTATTTGATTCGATTAGCTATGTCTAAGCATGAACTAGCAAAAAATCAGACATTGATCTTAAATACAAATCCATTTTCAAGTAGCCCTGATGCTTAACGTAAAAGTGATGCAATTTCAACAATACTATGAACTAAGGGTATACTTGGATTGAGTTTTGCTTTGGTTTGAAACTCAAGTGAGGTCCAAACTATCTGAAAATGAAACCTAAGACATTAAATATCTAGAATATGTTTTCAGTTTGATACTCCCTCCATTCCTTATTAATTGTCGTTTAGGAGAAATCTATGAGTCCAAATTAATTGTCGTTTAAGGTTCTTTTGTTAGGTGTCAACAATTCATTTCAATTATACCCTCAACATTTTCCTTTCTTTATAATATAGAAGTGAGAGAGAAAGAGAGGGAGGATGGGGTAGTATTGGAAGTTTAGGTGGAATGGACAACTTCCTTAATTTTCTCAAATTGTAGTCTTATATTTAGGAATGGAGGGAGTACTGTTTAAGATTGAGACCAGAATATCAGTTTGAGACCCAATTCAAGGACGCTAAATAAACACAAAATTCAAAAAAAAATCAAATAAAAGAAAATCATAATATCAATTTAATGATCAAGAAAGCTGAACAAAATCAAAAGGGTTCAACAAATAATAAAAAAAAAGAGTTATACCAGCAGATCCATGTGGAACACCATAAGATTCAAAGGTAGGTGCAGCATCATAAATTGAGCCCTTATACTCAGTCCCTTTAGCATGATTAAACTTAACAGTAATTTTGCCAGCCCATCTCCTCCCTTGCAAATGCATATTCTCAAATCCCTCACATTTATACCAACCCTCTCTTTCCTCATTCATCTCATACTCTTTCCAAGTCTGAGAAAATCCAGACCCATCTGGTGGATTTGGAAGGACACCCATGAATGCTCCAAAAGCAAGATCATGATTCCCACAAAGAAAAACATGGGATTGATTTGGGTATTTTGAAGGAAGAGAAATCAAGAAATCTATGACTTGGCGAGTATTAGGGCCTCTATCACAGTAATCACCTAAGAAAATTATGAGAGCGGTTTGGAAATCTGATGAGCCTATTTGGATTTCGAGATTGGTCCAGAGTTTTTGGAGCTTGGAAGGGTAGCCATGGATATCACCTATGCAACAGATAACTCTGGGGTTTGAAGATTTGTGGTCTCCTTCTTCTTCCGCCTTTTGGTATTGCATGATGTCAGGATTCATTGTGTGGACTGTGGAGGGGTGAGTCTGGAATGAGACGGTCATATTTGACTAGCGCTCATGACTTTCTCTCACGTAAAATCGTTCGGGGCCGCTGCATTGTAGATTCGCGCTGCGTTTATGTTTTAGCGTGTCAGTTGGGGACAGTCACATATAAGAATTTTCCACTGTGGAGAGTCGTAGGTAGTTTGAGAATATAAAAGGTTGGATGCCGCGATCCTTGGGCATGAGGATGTACGTATCGGCTTTGGGGCGGGATCGGTGGCGGGCAAGAATTTTTAGAGCGCGATTGACGTTCTGAAAATAAATTCGTAAAGCGTATAAATATTGGCGGAGTCAACAAAAATTTTGTGATGAAATATTATACGAGTAGAGTTATTCGCATTTTGTTCACGCTTTTCCATTTCTCTCGATCAGTCTTCATAAAGCCTCCAAATCCTCTGTCTTCGTATTGTGGGACTTTTTATTACTAGACTTTTTATAGTTTACTGAGAGCGCGTTGTGGATTTTTTATTAGTAATTTTATTTTTTAGTCTCTTACACACTTAAATTTGTTACCAAATCAAGAGCAAAATTGTTAAAATATAAGTGGTGTCATTACTTATAATTCATAACTAAATAATTTAATTTTTAAATCGTAAAGTGATTGAAAATGGAGTACTGATAAACGATGTTCGAAATGAGGTGTTCTAATAAAACTAAAAAGCATTGGAAAAAACTGGTGGGTCACTTGCCCCACCAGACCCCACTGTGGCTCCGCCACTGGGCGGGACGATGTGAGAACTTTTACGTGGTTGGCGAAAAATTGTAATGGTATGTCAAATTTACATATAAAAACTGTAAAAAAATATTTTGGATAAATTTAATTAAATATTTCAAATTACATATAAAATTTATTATATTTAATAAGATTTTTAAAAATATCCGGGCAACTGCCCTCGCCCCGCCTCTGTCTTCGTCAATGGCTTAAGGAGCTCAAGTTGGTGGGACCAGCTCGTATCTGATGCGGATTCAGCGATATTACGGCTGCGAATATAGTTCAAAACAAAAAAAAATCAGTATATACTGATATTTTTTATTAAGTGTTATTTCTCCGTTTCAAATTATTTATTTATTTCAATAAATGCACATATATTAAAGTTTTGATGATTTTGATGGTAAAATATAAATAAAAGTCTAAAATACCTCTCATTAATTTTATTAATCTCATTTAAAATTTATATATCTCTCTCCTTCATCTCACACAACATCCAATCACCTCTTAAATATGTGTTGGAAAATGATAATTTTAATTAACTAAGAGTATTAAATGAGAAGTTGAAATAAGGGTAAAATTGAAAAATTGTCATTAATACATACTTTATATAGAAAGTGGACATTTATTTTAGGACAAACAAAAATGAAATGTCAACAGTTAATTTGGGACGGAGGAGTAAAGTCTTTTAGATACATGTTACACATTAGGTATTAAATATCTCCCCCCATTAACGCATCTCCTAAAGAATGTAATACTGTCCTAAACGAATATGGAATCATTAAAAAAAAAAATTGTGACAAATAATTTGAAATAGGAAAAATACTTCTACTACTACTATAACCTTTAATAATTCAATCATGTCCGATAATACGAGAATATTGAGGAGAAAATATATCCTCTAAACATTTGTAACATTTCCATGATTCAATCATCTAATGTTAAAAATTCTTAACTTTGATAAAAAAATATATCTTCCCACAAGAATTAAATCATACAGTATTTGCTGTGAATTATTCATCTCTTAAGGAAGTTGAGGAACCTAATTCCAAGAGCAAAGAAAACAGTGAAGAGAAGTGACCATCCAATGTGGGCAATTCCAACAGCAGGAAGAAATTTGTAGTCATAACCAAACACTTTTTCTATATATGATTTCACAGTATAATTAGTAGCTCCAGGCACCACTAATGGATTCGTATTTTCTCCCGTCTGACACGTTATGAGACCGTAGATTGTCCAAGAAACCGGCGACGCCCAGTAGTACCATCTCCACCATATAGGAATTAGCTGAAAGAAATGCCGGTTAAGGTTAAAGATTTGAAGAAAACTCGGGAAAAAATAATATATTATGTATAGGCACTTACCGGCCTTGGCATTAGGAAACCCGCGAACAAAGTCCAGAAGTTGTAGAAGAAATTCATGGCAATGCTAGCAAAATGTAGAGCTGGAGTAATTGCGACGAGCATCATCCCGTATGTTGTGAAGTATGTGAAACACATTAACATGATGAAGTAGAACCAGAAGAACTTGTTGATTTTCCATTCAAATCCAACCATTGAATAGAGAATGATAATATAGATCACAGATTGAGCTACAACGTATCTGGCCTCGATAAGAACCTGCATCATATATGCTAGTCATAAACGGGCAACTAGAAAAATCAAATACATATCGAACAGTATTGAAATATGTCGCCCGGGGGGCTATGTTACCTGAGCAATAGCATAAGGGAGTTCGGAATACATTCCAGCTGCTCGTTCGCGATAGAAAACTATACGTTCTGTTGAAACAACAGACATTACTCCAGAGGTATTAGTGGCTCCCAGAAATATGACAGAAGAATACATGGCTCCCAAAAGGTTCATTAGATCTTGCAAATTATCACTGCCAAGAAAGAAGCTTTGTTAACTATGATTAAGCAATTTTGTTTTTTTAATTGAGACGATGAAATCAAGAACTTACGTCTTCTGACCCTTTTTCCAATATATTATGCCGAAAATAAGCCCAATAGTAACTGTTGAAAGGAAACGAATGCAATTATAGCTCGGATTCCTCCAGTAGGACAAACGCTGTTTCCAGAAACAAGCTCGGCATTGAGTGAAAAAGGAATGGGAGTACTTTGATTGAAAGGAGAGCTCTTTTGACCCTGGCTGAGGCGTACCAAGTTCTTCGACAATTTCTAAATTTCTCCTGAGTTTTGTAACAAAATTAAGAGTTATCGCACACTTCAGAAACCTATATAACAGTACGTATTATCTAATTTGTGAGTTTTATTTTCATTTACCGGTATAGGGATGATTTTTTGTAAATGTCAGCAAAATCAATATGCAGTTGGGCTTCAACAGAAGGAGCACTTATTTCTAATATCCATGTAGCAGGATTATAACCATCTTTAATCCTTGGAATTCCTGGGACAGCCTGAAAAAAAAATGCAAAGAATTGATTTCCAACTAAAGAATCTAAATCGCGGTTTTGTGCATTTGGTCCTGGTTTTGTTTTGAGAATGAAAAAAACGAACTGGTTTGTGAGACGAGAGGTGAGATATAGGGTGAAAATAGTAGAAAAATTGCAATTAGTTTTCGTAATGAAAAGCAATTCAAATTCACCCGCAATTGGTGTCAAATAGAGAAGCTGTCACCTCAAAATAATCTATTAGCTTCTGAGAGTTGTGACCGAGTTCTCCAGCATAAACGATTTGCCCTCCTGTCTTCATCAGAAGTAACTACAAAAAAGCTCATTTGTTTCAGTTGCAGAACAAATCGATAAGCCCCTAAACTAAAACTTCGGAAGATTTTGAACCTACCTCATCAAATGATTCAAAGATGTCTATGCTCGGTTGGTGAATTGTGCAAACAACCGTTCTTCCTGTGTCCACAGTATTTCTTACAGCGCGCATAACAATAGCTGCAGCTCTAGCATCAAGACCTGAAGTCGGTTCATCCATGAAGATAATAGATGGATTTGCAACCAACTCCACAGCAATTGTTAATCTTTTTCTCTGTTCTGTTGAAAGACCATCCATTCCCGGAAGGCCAACTAACGAGTTTCTTATAGGATTAAGCTCAACCAGTTCCATTACTTCTTCCACAAACATCTGCATTAAAAATAACGATGAATTAGGCCAGAAGTACAGTATATATCATATGGAAGATAGCGACGCGTATTCTTTTGAAGGTTTAAGGATACCTTTCGGGTACTTGTTTTTACATCAGCTGGAAGGCGGAGCCACGCAGAATACAAGACGGATTCATAAACAGTTACATAGGGTGAATGAATATCGTTTTGTTCACAGTATCCGCTGATTCGAGCAAATGTATCCTGGTTCTTTGGATAACCTGATATGGTGATGCTTCCTTCAATGTACCCACCAGTTTTCCGTCCAGCCAAGACATCCATTAGAGTAGTCTTTCCTGCGCCACTAACACCGACTAACGCTGTCAATATTCCAGGTCTGAAAGAACCACTATTGTCTCTCAGTAGTTGCAAACGATCCTCTTGAGCCCCTTGTTTCTTCATTTCCTGGTGGGACGTATCTAAATTCACATGAATGATTCAAAAGAAAAATGTAGAGCTATACTAAAGGAAATGGATTTAATTTCATTTGATATTAACTTGAAAATTCTACATTTCACATATTCAACTAAGGCGATACATTATGTTTCGAGCATGATAGAAATGATGTAAATGCTTACTGCTGGCATATCAACATAGTAATTCACATGACTGAAAGCAAGCGAAAGTGGCTGGAATGGCAAAACCATTCCTTTCCTAGATCCCACGGCAACTTCATTGCTGTTTGAAGCATTTAGAGGCTTTATAGCAGTTCCTGATACAAAATAAAATAAAATAAAAAACAAGTCGAACTTTTAAATATAAGAGAAGAAATATTTCTGTAATTACTATCTTGTTGTCACAATGGAAGAAGAAGTTTGATCATGACATTTTTTTTTAATAAAAATTATAAAGCACAGACCTTTGGATGTCTCTCTGTTGCAGTCATCTTCGTCCAACATTGCAGATTTTGAATCCCTCAAGGCTAAACAAGGGAGAAGGATTTAATTTTCATACACCAAATCCAACCGAGAAATATACAAATTAATACATCTACATCATGAAGTTAGACTCACGGTTTAAGAACGTCAAGGCTAGAAGAAAGAAACCATTTAAGATGATGGAAAATCCCCAAAGTGTGACTATGCATATCCAATACATATAATCTTCTGTATAGAAGCCTTTTGATTTGAGGAGAGCTTTTCCAACAGTCGGTGCATCTATTCGGGAATCTGTATTTGGCTGTACCGGGAAACATTTTAAATGATTACTTTAAACATGTTACAAGGTGCATTTCCTCAACAGTCAAATGTAGATAAACTTACCGTATCCCATCTCTTGTTGAGAAATTCAGTCAAGACTACGGCATTCTGCCCGTAGACCAAAGGAGAAAGATAAGGCGCCCATTTTATCCACGGCTTAAGGTCCTCTGCAGGTGAGAAAGAAAATCTATTAATGTAGTACTAATTTATCTTACCTCAATCGCCTTTCCTTCATATATTTTTCGGTTGATTTTCCAAGTAGACGCTGAGATTAAGTTCTAATATAACATCCAACAGCTTACTTGTGGAAACTACAAATCCTCCAAGCACAAACATTATTAGCAGGGCGAAGAAACCTAACGTGTTTGCTATAACATCTTTTCTTCCTACTGCTGCAATAACCCGGAAAAGAGAGAGCGCCACTTGATACACGGAAAACAATGTTAAAATATGTCGGAAAAACCTAATCCACAAGGAAAACAAAGTCTCAGTACCATGCATTTTGTGAAATTCATAAAATGATCCAATAACAAATGATCAAATATTTTTACCTCACAGGAGATGGAGCAAGCCCCATTGTATAATATGTAAGGATAGTCCATATTGCCGATTCGACCAAAGATACGGGGACCTTAAGCAAACACATAGGCAAACCAAAAGCCCAAGCTGGAAAGAACAACGAATTTCGTTGTTTATAGAAGACAGGAAGGCTGACAAGTAGTATTAGATTTTCTGTCATACCATTGAACATTAATTTGCTAAGAGAAAAGAACAGAGCTCCGAAAAATCTCCCCCCATCTTGCAATTCACCATATGGCATATTTGATCTCCAAAACACAGTAAAAGTTACAATGGCTGAAATGACTATATCGATAATCTTGAATATATACAAAAATGAGCTTCTTTTCATCAACAACCATTCCCTTGAAAAACAGGCCTTAAATATTTCCCAACCGGATAGACCATACTTATATTTAACCAATGCTGCTGTATTGATTTCTGATTCATTGCATGGAACATTTAGCTCTTCTTTGAGCTTTTTACCAACGTGAAAGGACTTGAAGGCTTCTACAAATTCTGGGACCGTAATATATCTGTATGATTCATCTTTCTTGAACCAATATTGTTCTTGGTCCTTCTTGGAAGTCACCTCTTGGAGGAAATCAGCAACTCCTTTTCTTTCGGGACATTTGAATCCCATTTGCTCAAAGAATTCCAGAATATTTATTCTTGGACCTTGATATACAATGTGACCTTCTGAAAGCAAGATAACATCATCAAAAAGATCGAAAGTCTCGGGTCCCGGTTGCAGCAGAGAAATTATCATGGTCATATTCAGAAAATGGACCATTTCACTCATGTGGTTTATAATCTGGAATGTGGTGGAAGTATCCAGCCCTGTTGATATTTCATCCATAAAAAGAACTGCCGGCAGCCCAACCAACATTTCACCTACATAAAATTTAAACCAGAAAATGTCTATCAGGATTTAGAAAAGCAACAAATGAGAGCCATTAAGATATAAATTCTAGATCAAAACCAAGTACACGAAAAAAGAGACTTAGCTATAGTTCTACCTGTCGTTACACGTTTCCTCTGTCCCCCAGAAATACCCCTTCGCATTGGGTCACCAATCATGATATCTGAACATATATCTAATTCAAGACTCTAGACAACATTGATAAATTGTAGTCAGATTTTGCAAAAACTCAAATCAGATTCAGAAATCGCGAGAAAGGAACAAAAATGTAGATGGGGATAACAAACCTTCAAAACATAGTCTGTGACCGAACTACTCTTTTGTCCTGTTACTGCTAAGCCCTTCATGAATGCATCAATCTCAGGGTCTGGTTCAATCCCTGCTTCTTTCTCTCGTCTTGATAATTCAACTAGCATTTCATATCGCGTTCCTATCCCTAAACATTGACTCGAAAAATCCAACATCTCCCTTACTGTCATCTCTCCGTAATGAAGATCATGTTGACCAACGTAAGCACATGTTCTTTGGGGCACAAATTCATGCAACTCATGGCCACAATAAGTAATCTTTCCAGATGTCTATTTCAAAACATACAATTAATTGAAATCACTAATTGGACGAATATAATCAATTACTCATATAAGCTAATGGAAGAAGGCAAATTAATAATGTACCCTAAGATCAGGATCCAGCTTTGCAGCAAGTGCTGAGAGCATTGTAGTTTTCCCTCCACCCGGCGGACCCAAAAGCAAAGTCATCCTAAAGAAAATAAATTGGGAAAAAGTTGTAAATTCAAAAGAAAAACAACTAATTAACCAAACTTAAGGAGACAGCTTCTTATAACAGATTAAATACCTTGACGGCTTCACAATTCCGCTAATATCTTTAAGTATGGTGATTTTTCTCCTCTTGTTAGGGACAGGATGAAAATACCTTAGAACACTCTTTTTCACCCATCATAAGAGAAACAAACAGAAAAAACCAGTAAGTTGAAAATGTACCACTTTAATTCAATTTGCACTCCTTATCAAATACTCCCTCCATTCCTAAATATATGACTGATTGCGAAAATTAAGATATTTTTGTAATTAAAGTATCAATATTACTCTTTTAAATATAACTTGTATACCACTAATTCTATTTTGATTACAAAAACATTTCAATGTATGCTTCCTTCATTTTCTCAATGAAAGTTTTATTTTCTTGTACTTACCTCAATTACATTTAAGGTAGCATTGAACAAAGTAGGAAGTGCTCTAGTCTCTGTATAAACTTCTCCCTCAACAGAAAGATGTTCATATCTCACTTCAATTTCTGGTATCTGAATGCCAACCCTGCACTCCATATAAGAAAATTTTGTTAGAAAATCAAGTAATTATATATATATATATATATATATATATATATATATATATATATATATATATATATATATATATATATCAAATGAAAAAAGAAATCTAATAGAGAAAAATTAATAATCAAGATTCACAAACCGATCAATTCGATTTCTTAATCTTTGAAGAAAAGTTTCATAGCTTCTTGTTCTTGAACTATGATCATCACCATCTTCTACCACCATCTCTACTTCACAGTGGGAATTCATTTTATTTTTTTTTAAAAGAAACTTTCAAAAGTTTTGTGAATTCTACAACTGCATGTACTTCAAAAGCTTCTCATTTGGTGAAGATTGATTTATATCAAGAAAATAAGCACCATTTAGCAATGTTATGATGCACATGCAGTTAGTTCTTGGGGAAGAGAAATGGTGGAGAATATCCTTGTTTTTATAGGCAAATAATAGTCTTTTATTCCATTCATGTGACCAATTACTCACAATTCACTATGTGGACATGAAATTTTCGAGTAGTTGGTCATATGAATAAGAATATATACGGATACAGACGATTTTTACCTCTTTTTATAGGCCAATTAATGAAATGGAGAAAAAAAGGTAAGCTTATTGAGTAAAAAGGATAGTAATAATTTTTGTAGGACAGGAAAAACTGAAAGTCTCATTTGGTAAAGTTTTATTTATACAATCTATATATTTCCTTTAAATATGGTAAGGAAATAACATAATAAAGAAAAATTTACAAATTTACTATTTAGAAAGAAAAAAAAAAAGGTAAAACTTGTCATACCGACCGGTGCAATGCAAATTGATCTATATAAACATTTTTTTAAAAAAGTTATTTTTTTAAGTGTGAGGTTTAGTCAGAAAAAGAAAAAACACAAACCTAATAAACATTTCAAGTAAATTATGTGTTAGAACGGAACACAAAATTTTATTTTTTTGATTCATTTTCTCTTACAAACAATTTAATGTTTACCGAAACAAAAATGTTTCATTTCGAAATCAATTACTATTCAACTAAAATATTAAACCTAACAAAAAAAGGTATTTAAATCGAATAATATTTCAAAAATGGTATTTGAATCGAATAATATTTCTTCCCTATCAATTTTTTTTTTGGCTAAATTTCTTCCCTATCAAATTACTGTCTTATTACAATGTTCATTCACTGTCACTTTGACTATTAGCATCCTTATTATACCTTCAAAAGAAAAAAAAAGGAAAGTAATTAAAGGATTGATAAAGTCAAAGTCTCAGCTTTTATGGCCAATGCTCCACATTTTCCAGGATTAATATGCAAATTTACATTCTCAGTCCTATGCTGTTTTGTTAAAAATATTTTTTTTCTCGTGACAGCAAAATGAAAAACCACGTATACAACTGAAAGTACTGTACGCGCAATTTGACGGGTCACTCGGGTATAGAGCCGTTCTTATGAGATTAGTCACACACACACTCTCTCACATAAATTGGGGTGGGAAAAATTAATTACATGTTGCAAAAATTAAGGAAGTAAAAATTTATATTTTTGTCAATACAAAAATTAATACTACCTCCATTCCTAAACATAAAACTTTCATTAAATGTTACGAAAATTAAGAAAATGAAAAAATTTAAATGTTTTTATAATCAAAATCTCAATATTACTCTCTTAAATAAAATTTGTGGTATACAAGTATCATTTAATAGAGTAATATTAGTATTTTAATTACAAAAACATAGTATTTTTTACTTACTTAATTCTAGAAACATGTAATGAAAGTCTTATATTTAGGAAGGGAGGAACTACCTTAATAGACTGCAATAAAAATATTTTGAAATTCCAAGGCCCTATTTTTTTAAAATCAAAACATCAGCCCAACACAAGTCACAACTTAGTTAATAAATGGCTTCTTATTAAACAACTTTTTGGTCTCAGAAAAAGAATGAACTATTGCTTTAGTGTATAAACAAACCAAAATCACTTCCAACTTCAATTACTGTGAAACTGGAAAAAACAATCAAATATGCATCTTTTCAGACTTCTAAAAGATCTACTTATCAAAAAAATACTATGCGCTCTATTGCAATGCATCTTGTATAAAATTTCAACTAGTAACTTATTCGTTTCTCATGTCGGACAATATACTAATATCTTACTTAGTACTACCTTCGTTTTTAAATATAAAACTTTAACTACATATTGTGAAAATTAAGAAAGAAAAAATTAAGATTTTTTGTAATCAAAATATCAATATTACTCCCTTAAATAGAATTAGTGGTATACAAGTCATATTTAAGAGAGTAATATTGGTATTTTAATTACAAAAACATCGTAATTTTTGCAACATGTAATGAAAGTCTTATATTTAAAAATAGAGGGAGTAATATTTTTGAAATTTTAATTGTTTTCGTGCGGTTTTAAATTTTCTCAAACCACAACTTGCACTGTGGTTTAAAAATTCGATAAAATTGCAACAAATTGCACCACGTAGACCCCTAATTTTGAGAAAGGAAACCAACATATTTTTTTTACAGTCCGAATCTTATGCGGAACAGCTTTTTTTATTATATACGGAGCGCCTCAGAACAGGTGTTCCGAGGCTTAGAGTATGTGTTCCACACGGTAAAAACAGACTGGTGTTCTGAGACTCGGAACAAATATTCGTTTTAAATCAATTTTAATCGTAAAAAATTTAATCCAACGGACGAAAAGAAGATATACACGGGCAAAATTTACCACCAATCCATACTGGAGCCGTGGCGTTCTTTTTAATACTTTTTTCACCGTAGATTCCATGTATCTCCTCACGAATCTGTTCATATTTTTCATTTTCAAAATAAAACCGACCTAAGGGTGTATTTGTATTCTTTTTTTTTTTTTTAGAGTTTCTATTTTGAAGATTTAAAAGGTGAGTTGTTTGTGGAAAAAAATGTGGAATACAGTGCACCTGAGGTTGATTCAACATTGTATCATGAGAAATAAATCTCTAATTCTATTTTTTGTCATCTTTGAGATCACCAGGTTAATTAAAGGCAATAAATACACAATAGGATACATCAAGGATAGAAGGAACAGTTCCATTGCTTCTTGGCCATCGCCCGAAGAAGCGTGATGGTTTAGTAACAACAACTCTTAACACCATCAAATTGAACCCCCCAAAAATTGCAAAATAAAATGAACAGAAGACTTTAGAAAAATCGTCCTCAAGATTCGCAAAAGGCCGAACATTTGAAAAGTCTTGTATTTTTTAAAGGAAGGGAGTAATATATTTCTGTATATATGCATACAATAATAAACAGACACGAAATGCTGAATCTACTTTCGGAATTTATAATCTTTCCTTGACAACGGTCCTCGTGAGTTTTTGGCTATCCCATTCCAGTAACAGTGTTTCTCTATGCACAGGTGTACTGTGAGTATTCAACTTAACAAGAGTGCACTTTCGAGGTTTACATCTTGCTATCTTCACTATGCTAAAGAAGCCCCTGTCAGAGAACTGAAGCAAAATACATTAAAACCTTTTTACTCTCTCCAGTTTCACAATATAAGATCTTTCAGCCTCTTTTATTTTTTAACTAAAATATTTGGCCTTTTACAAATTTTGAGGATTATTTTTCTAAAGTTACCCTAACCCATAAATATAATTCTCTAATTATTATCTATTAATTATGTTGGGGATAAAGGATATAATAGGAAAATTATTACTTCAAAAGTTATAGGCCTCCAGTTCACTATACCCCCGAATCTCGTCTTCTAGTTTCCCATTCAGTTTGTTATACCTATTGATCTTGTCTTCCGGTTTCCAAGATCTAGAGGTATACCGAACTGACCGGGAAACTAGAAGACGAGATTCAGGGATATAGTGAACTGGAGTAATATAACTTTTGACAGAAACAAGTAGGAAAAAAACAGAAAGAACAATCTACTTACACTTGGAATGTCGAAGTCGCCATCGCTTGCATCGCAGATATCAAGTGAGATTTTTCGAAGCATTGGCATCTACAATCACCAAAAGAATCACATGAATTAGTACCTCTTACAGTTAAAAATTGTATGCTAAGCAATGAATACAGTTGAGATGCAAAAATATCACAATACATACCTTAGAAGCAGCAATTGCAATAAAATCTTTTGGAATTCCAGGGCCCTGATTGTTTAACATTAAACATCAGCCGAGGCACAAGTCACAACTTAGGTAATAAACAAGGAACTAGGAAGCATGCAGTTCGAAAAAACTCACGCTATGACGTAGCAAAAGATCTCCAAGGGCTCGACAGTTCATAAGAGATGAAACACCATTGCTTGTTACTTCTCCACATTCCTATACAACAAAAGTAACGAGATGCTGAACAAAAGATAACTCAGGCACAAGCATCTCAGCCACACAAGATAAGAATTGAACTTGAAAGTTTTGACTTGTTACATACATATATTACAGAACTCAGATAAACCTAGAGATCTCCCAGCCCATTATCATCCCCACAACCAAAAGAAAAGAGAGGGAGAAAAAAAAAGGTTAGCTAATATATGAGAAAAGAAGCAGAAGGCTGAAAGTTTCTGACTATATATTACCGAACTCAGATAAACACAAAGGTTCACCCAAATCACAACCATCCCGACAACCAAAAGTACTACCTATTGTGTAAGCAAAGAAGCAAAAGGTTCTTGCAATTTGTCCACAGAAAATGTCCAATGAAAATGAAAGGTTGAATTCAGTCATCAAAAACAGAAGAAAATTGCATGAGTCTGAGCATTGAACATTCCCACCCCAACCTCCTTGAGATAACTAAACTAGACCTTCTTTCAAACTTCGGGGATTTCATCTTCTTTCCCTTTTGAACTAATTCATTTTTATAAGCCAATGCAAAGAACACTAAGAAAAATAATTATTTAACAGTTCTCATTGGATTTGGCCACTCGGTGTGAATGGAGGAATACTTATTTTCTTTCTTTTTTCTCTTTCAAGAGCCGCCCCCATAACCAGCATCCTTCATCATCAATTAGGTACACCAGAAACTTCTCCTCCCAACACCTCTATGGTTTCTTTCTTATCCCAGATTCTAAAATCTTTCCAATTTTAATTGTATTTTCAATGGTCAGTTTGTCTTCCCACCATCCAATAACAAAGAACTTTGGATGTTACGAGATGACAAGTACAACTCTTGAATTTTACTACATGGCTGGTTTAGTCTTGAAAGCCTTCGTTATCATCATTCACCTGATTCATGAAAGCCAAACCATCCATACAACAACAAAGAACTTGAGACAAAATGCAAACCTCTAGATGAATGCAAGTCAAGCCCGGCCAACCACAAGAAATAATATCTTGGGATTCTGCAAGAGATAAACAACCATAAGTGTTCTGCAGTTTATTAAACTCACAGTTCTGCTTTCACTCTGGAAACATGAAACAAAGAAAAAATCAAAGCAATAAATCGCTGAACAAAGCAGCAGGAAAAAATCAAGAGGCGTGAAGAACACAAATTTGGTCCATCTAAGTTCAACCCAGATACTTTGCAAATTTAATATACCAACCTGAATTGAGAAGTCTGCATCCAAGTAATGAAAGTTCAACCAAGTCTGCGCAAGTCTGAGTCAGTATAACCAAATCAGCATTGGTCATCCATGCTGTTACTCTTTCGAGTTTCAATTTCCTCAAATTTGGCATTCTGCACTTAAAGCTTGACGAGGAAATGTCACCAAAGCAATAGCAGATAGCCAGGACTTGCATGTTTCTCAAAGATTGCACGAGATTAATAAAGACAGAATCCGATATGATCTGTTACAAGCAACGAGAGAAAGGTTCATCAACTATATTATACGGGCTTGTGTAAGAAAACGTGTTATAAACACACAACAGAAAACAAACACTGAGAAGAAAAGGGAAAGATAAAAATTAGTATCACTAGACATCTCTCAGCGAGGAGAAAAGTAAATTCAAAGCAACTAACAGGGCAATTTGCTTGAACTACATGGTAATTTTACTCCTTGGTCACTTAACATGTAGAACATACATGAGCATCATACCAAATGGCCACAATACCTGAAAATAGATCACCAATGTCTCTAAGAAAGGACAGAGAGCAGGTAAAAGTTGCAGTCCTCCTTCGCCCAAGGATCCACCCAAACCAACTACCAGTGTCTTCAGTGAAATAAGTGCTGGTTTCAGGGTTTCCAAAGAGAAAAAAGAAAATCCCCATCCAACTACAATCTCTTCCAGTTTGCAGGATCTGCCGAGCTCAGAGTACAACTGTCCTGACGTATATAAACTAGAAAACTTCCTCCCTTGACTCTGGTCTCCATCTTGTAACAGATGCTTACAGTCTCTTGCTACCAGGCATTTTAGACCAGGATTTTGGCTCACTAAATGAACTAAAGAAAGAGCTGAGACCTAAGTGCAATGTTTTTGGATCAGAAAGACATACTCTCAAGTTAAGCATCGGATATTTAAGTACATACACCTATAATGAAGGAATTAAAAAAACAAACAATTCTTAGGTAAACCTAATCTTCATGTATCACATGCACTGACAAGTTGTAACCTTTTCGCAGGTAGAATATTCAAGCATGATGTACAAGTGCTTTAAGTATGTGGTCCATGAAGACCAGGTTTAGCCTAAGCATTTTCCTAATGAAAGAGGGCCATCTATGACTGTTTTATGCACCTTGGTTTCCGAAATATCAAGCCTCTCCAAGGAAGATCCTCGAAAGTGAAACAAAGTATCATTACCAAGTTGAGTCTCTCTCAGACAGAGGTGCTTTAACATATAAATTTGGGGTATGAGCTTGGATAAAGATGTTTCACCAACTCCTGACAATGAAATGCAAAATGAAACCATCTGCAAATCAGTATTCTAGCAAACCAAATATATATTGTTGCTCATACATGAAAGAAAAATGTAACAAATGAATTATGCTCAGCATCATCAAAGTTTATTTATGTGTCACAGTGGAAACGATTAGTACCACTAAGGAATTCACAGAAAAAGTATGGAAGGCGCAACAAAAGGGCTACAAGAACCAATAGGCTCAGAAAAATGGATAAAATTTATTGCCAACCATTCTTTAGATATTAAGCTGATACCTGCAGGCATCTAAATGATAAAAAGAAGAAAGCCCAAGACTTGAGAAGATGATATCCAGATGTTATAACCCCCCCACACACACACACACACAAAAGATCCTCTTGGTAGGGAGTATCACTTCTCAGCAGATTTCATGTTTAAGGATGGACATCAAGACAACACACGTTTTAAAACACGTCAAATTGTTTGTAAAGCCAGATTACTTTTGTGAGAGGAATACATAAGTGGATTAACTGCAATAAAAAAAAAGTGATAATATCCTCGATCAGAACTTAGACTTGTAGAAATTTTGCAGTTGAATGAAATCAGCAGGAAGAACTTTACTATTCAAAATAATAGATAACTGTCATTCTTCAGAACTTTACTGCTTACCTCTGCAGCCGCCTATATCCAGTGTTTGAAGTTTAGGGGCCAATGGATGCAAAGCCCTCACAGGTTGTGACATGGCAAGGCCAGTAAGATCAGGAACACCAGAACAAAGGGCCCGAACTGATTTCTCGCCGAAAGAAGTTTCACTAGCCAAAATGGAGTGGAGCATAATACATTTGAGTATTACGTCAGATATTCCATCATCTGTAACCGAGGTACAACCTTTGAGATTAAGGTAACACAAGGATCCACATAACCCAGCCATGCTTTTGAGATCAGAATCTGAGAAGAGCCTAAAACTGGTTAACAGCGTACCCATGGATAATCGGAATGCCAATCTTAGATCATAAGTCAATTAAGAGAAAGTCAAAATAGCTTGATTGACAAGATGTGTTTCAAAAAGTCAAACCCGAAATTACAAAGACTAAACAAAAGCATAACACACTTTTCTGGACTAGAGGCATGCATGGCCTGGATCAGAATTGTTGAAGTGCCACATTTCAAAGTCAAGCCAACAAAATGAGAACCAAAATCACTCGAGGAACAAGAGATGCACCTCACAGCCAACAAAAAGATTCCAAAAAGCATATTACATTTCTCTGTGGAACACGCTGGACACTTTGAACTTCTGTTGAAGTTGACCTTTTTTTGAAATAAAAAATTAACAATAAATAAATAAATACCAGTCAAAGGTAAGCAATACAACTTCCGTCAAAACAACTACAAAAATACTAGAACTTGAGACTCCAACGACATACACATCAACATTCATTACCCAAGACAAGCAAATGAAATGTCGAGACAAGATTGCAGAGAGAGGAATATAACCATCTCACCTGAAAAGTCTGTGCGGCCCTCCAATATGAGCTTGGTGATATTTGAGAAATGTGGTCTAGCCATAGAAAATAACATCTCAGAAGGGGGAAAGTGATCAATGTTGTATAATGTAGTTGATCTTAGTGGACCCTGAACAAGGAATGAAGATAGAATAGATACTTTTGATGGCAGAACAGGACTAATATCAACAGTCAAGTCAACTTCGCTAAGCAGTGGGCATTTTTTTATCAAGTGGTGCAACCTTCTTGTATCAAAGCCGATAAAATGGATGGCTCGCAGTTTCCTTAACAATGGAAAGGACTTGCTGAAGTACAGTATGGCATCCTCAAGATCTAGCATTGGACAAGTTGAAACATCCACCTCTTGCACAGCTTCAAATATCAAGGTTGGCATTGGCAATGGATCCCTTGAAATAAGAGATCTGTCACCATTTATAAGTTGAAGATTAAGGGAACCGCTGCTTAACATTCTTTCTAAACACCATTTGTTTCAATATATGAAGCAGGAAGCAAGGATGCAAGAAGAATGGGCCCAATCTGTGGGCAATCTGAAAGGTCCACTTTCTGCATGGTCAATTAGGCAATAATATAATAAACAAACTAAAGTGAGTAATTGGCGAAATGCCAGGGAAATGAGAAAATCTACAAACGGGAAACCCCTTATTTAGCTTGATCCACGAGTTCGACAGTTTAAGAGCATGGAAGTAAGCATTGTTGTCATTCAGATATCTTTTTGGTTTTCTTGCCTTGCTGGCAGCAGCAAAATGAAGCTACTTCTCTTAAACAGAATGAGTATAAGAAATAATAAGTTCTTGAATAATTCATCCATCAAGAGCCGTTTGCACCAAGTTTACACTAAAAATGAATCAACTGACACAATGACCCAACATGTTCCTATTTTATCTTTAAACTATTAAGAATAAGTCACTTTCCAATCCATTCCAAGCATCAATGGCCTATCATAAGACTTTCAACAAATAGTAAACATCTTTAGATTTCAATCTCAAGGTAAACCTGCTAATTATATTGACCTCACTATAAAAGATGTTCCCATCTCTTTAACCTCATTACCTTGAAACATTTTAAGCCAAGTTGACACCACAGCATACATACTTCCCGAACACCATAAAGTTATCGTCATACACTTTCTATTTATGCATGTTTGATTCACTTTGCTAACGATTTAAATTGTACTAGAATGTGGTATTCTGAAGACAGGGGCAAGACCACAATAACAGAATGCCAGCACAGAGAAGCATCAGATAGCTGGAATAAATTACTCTACCAAATTACTGAGCAATATGTGTAAGATACACCTTTTTTCTTCCCAGTAGTGCGTACAATAATGAGACATCAAGCAACTTCTCAAACTTTGAGTCAAAAAACGTGAATTTTTTCTTCTTTGAATAGAGGTCCAGCATTCTCCATCAAAAGGGAACAAAAATTGTGTAGATTGAATCTTCCAGAAGAGTGTCAAGGAGATCATATCCGAAGGATATAGAGAATCAAAAGATAATACCAAAAAGGGCTTCAGGCTCCTAAGGACAAAAATAAACACTTAAACAAGAACCTTAGTATATTCTGTCAATCGAATTTGCAGATGAACCAAATCTCCCTCTCCATAAATGTCCATCAAACTTGTAAAAGAATCTCCTGTAAGCCTAAGGATAGCATCAATGCTTTCATCAGCAATCTTTGAAAAGAAGCGGCATCTTCTTTTCCCTAAAACACAAAGAAGGCAAGTTTGTTATTAAAACAGTACAATGGCCAAACAAAAATTATGCGCCTCAAACACTGTCTTCAGATGAAAGAACATACCAGCAACATACCAGAAGGGCAAAAGATTAAAACGGATCTGCCAAAACAACATTGAACTAGTAAAATAAGAAATAAGAATAATTGTTTTGGACAGCAAAAACATCTCAAATTAGTCAGTAAAAGGAACTCAAATACTCCAGCAAAGATGTAGCATAATCTTTTCCAATCTTCATCTCCATCTTTCTGTCACATTCTCTCACAAAGACACGTACGGAAAGCTATAAACATATCCACACTTTCTGCCTGTTCTCCTGCTTATACTGAGAATGGATCATCAAAAGTATACCTGTTTCAGCAGGCCATTGCAACCATCTTCAGTAGTGCTGGAACATCCAGAATGTTGAGAGTTAACAGCAAGCCAAATTAGAACCGTATCACAAAGGTGTTTCTCACTGCAAAGAATAACCAACAGATTACAACTTGATATGTGTGTGTGTGCGTGTGTGTGATGTATAAACTAAGCAATTTAGTAAACAAATGATAATCAACCTATTCACGGTCAGTTCTGGGTGATGCATGCATGAATACAATAACTCATAAGGAACATCACCAAGAGAGCCGAAGGACATTGCCCACATCTGTAGAAACAAAATGTATCTGGTTAGATAAACAAATAATAAATAAGGAGCTAAAGGTACCAAATATTATTTGAAGATGATGACAGAAGAATGAGGGCAGGACAAAAGCCTCTGTCTTTTTTTTATTCAGTAGAGGAATCCTTAGTCAGGTGCTTACAAAGTTCCTTGCCAAATAGCCAGTACATAGTTGAGGAATCAATTCATTAGCTGCAACATATTTTCACTTTCATCTATAAGATGGAATAACATAATTTTCCAGTCAAAAACTACTGAATGATAATATTTTCTGCATTTTGAAAATTAAATAGTTGTCAAACACCCTCCAGAAGTTTTACCATGCTCTTGACCGAATTTCCAAATGACAACCAAAGAATCTAATTGCAATTGTGGATGTGAAACCTCTTTGCATGAAGTTACTTCTTTCAACCAAATCCAACACTTCAAGAGCAACATCTCGACCCCAAAAAATAATGCCGCCTGACAAAGAAATAGAAAATGTTGGAATTAACAGAAATAATCAGAGAGGTAGGGTGCAAACTAATGTTACACTATAAATAATGTGATTTAGAGAATATTATGGTGATAGCGGAAAATAAGCTTTCTAGAGGAAATTATTTCGATTGCGAAAAATTGTTGCTCCTCATGAAGCAATGCCATGTACGGTTCCAGAAGTTGGGTGAAATAATAAGACAACAAGAGAAAAAAAGTGCCTTTGAAAGACGGGACTAAACACAAATAGTTGTCTGAGCGATAAACATGAGATCAAGTCGGCAACATCTCTACTATAAAGAAACCAAGTTTTCAAGCTATAAACAAGCCATAAACAAAGCTATAATTTATTAACCACTTGCTCCAATATGATCATTCGAATTTAAGTAGAGGGTGGTATTTTCCATTTAAGCATGAGACCTCACAAGTTTAGCTACAACATTTGACAGTCCATAATGCCAATTTTACCCGATTATGGATGCCTCTGTTACATAAGGACTATGTTCGTATTTCAGTCTTCAAAGACAATGAATTTGTATGGTGATGCTTTTATAGAAAACAAAAATAACAAAATTCAAAACCATTACCTCGTAGATAAAAACAAAATTATCAGGCGACACATCCACCGAACATCCAAATATGGACCTCAATATACTCAAAAAAGCTTCCATGTTCCAGTGAATTGATAAAGAACCTAAGCAAGACTCGCTGAAAATGTTGATAAAGCAAAATACTTAAAATCCATAAAAGCTGAAATATGATATTTTTATCAATAAAAGCTTGCAGATAATACTCACTCCGGCCGGATTTGAAAATCACATTTCAACTTCAGCTAAAATTTAAGGATTATCTTTGACTTGGATACAATTGAAAATTTGCATTTAAATGTTAGCTAAATCTGGACCGAGAGAGTAATATATATATATATATATATATATATATATATATATATATATATATATAAAATAACTGCTTAATTAATTCTAACCTAAAGCCTCCACCCAAGAGTCCACGGAAATACGAAGAGTGTTCGACGAGCCTGCGGAATTAAGTTTTCTCACATTAGCGCTGAAAATTACACTACAGAAAAGCTCGTAATGTGGAGTAATGGATTTGGATACCTGTTTCGATCGGCTTTGATTATAACAGTTGAATGATTGAGAATTGAACATAATTTCCAGGAATTAATCTCATCTGTTGAGACGAAAACGCCATCTTCTTCACCGTGAATTTGATCGTCTTCCTCCGATTCTGTTATGCCGCCGGAGTCAATACATCGGAGAATTACGAAGGCGGCGGCGGTGCTGTGGCTGTCGTCGGAATTATTTGCCATGGAGTCGCTGCAACAGTAAGCGAAAGTAAGGAGCTGAACTCTAGCAATCTCAATGAGAAATCAAGCAAGTCCAGAGTACAGTCAGCAAAAAAAAGTTGAAACCATGAGGTTCTCTCTCTCACTCTATATTGTAGAAAGGTGCTTGAGATTAAAAAGTCAGCCTAGTGGGACAAATATCGACTCGTGACAGGAGGTCCCGATTTTGACACTCTTCCAATACATGGGGCAAGCTTAAAAAGTCTCCCTTTCTAGAGCTATCTCCTCCTCCTGTGAGGCAGTTCTCTCTCCCCTTCATGAGGCAACCGCTCAGCCGAGCTTCAAAAAAAATAAAGTGCTTGAGATTATCTCCATGTGAAATTCTATACGTACTAGATTGCTAACCCGCGCGTTGCGCAAATACTTTCAAGTTTGTTTGATGTATTTTTTATGTGTATATTGTTATATTCAATAATTTCATAATATGTCTCAAAATAAATTTAGACAATATATAATAACTACACTTTTTTTTTTCATATGATTATTCATTCTTTATGTCTAAGAAGTAAGAACAAAGCCATCATAAATATTATTTTTTCCTAGAATAAATAATAGTCATACTTTTTTACATTCATATTTTATAAAATTTGTCTCACTCATTGTGCAATTATAAACAAATTTCTAATCTTTATTAATATTACTTTTCAAGTGTTTCCTTCGGTATCATTGAAGATAAAAGTTTTAACATGACATTATTTTTTGCATTGCCATAAGCTTTGAGAATTTCTTGTAATCATGAATTTGTAGAAAATTTTGATAAGTTTTTACATATGATATAAAATATGTATTCAGATAAAATAAACATAACAAAATACAAAAAAATCTCCAAGAACCCTAACCTACATCTTTTTTTTCTCTTCTATCGCTAAAGAGTTGCTTGGTGCCCTCTCCCTTACCCGCCAACCCCTTGCGCTCCTTCTCTAGTTACTCCCCTTCAAGAACCTTATTTTGGGAACCTTCAAGAGCCATTATACCCTGCAGAAAGAAAATAAATTTTCACCATCCATAGTGTATTACATGTTCTACATCCTCATTCTCAAGTAAATAAAAGTAAGAAAATAATTACACAGCCAAAAAATAATTACTTAGCAAAAAAAAAAAAAAAGCAAGAAAAGAATCGAACCAAGTCTCAAGATTGTTTTTTTATCAATGTTTGTTAGGCTGGCAAGCTCGCTGCCTCAATCAACAAAAATTCATTATGGAAATTGAGACACATGTTCTCTTATCTTGATACTCAAAGAGAAATTATATCTAAACAAAATTATTAGATGTTTATTTATAAACACAAAAATTAATATTTCAATTGAAGACATAAATTGCATTATTAAAAAAAAGAATTTCTTACCTATGGAAACCAAGAAGATCATGACATGTTTGATCATGCAATTTATCTATATATAAGAAGTAAAAACTCTTGAACTTCTTAAACGGAAAAATAATAACAATATTAATGACAATAAATAAAATATAGAAACTCTTAAACTTTTTAGTTTTCCGAGAAAGTCAAAAGTCACTTTCTTACAAATATCAAAATTGATTCATCATTCAAATCTTTTGAAATTCTTTTTTTCCCTATATATATGTTTGATCATGCAATTTATCTATATATAAGAAGTAAAAATTCTTGAACTTCTTAAACGGAAAAATAATAACAATATTAATGACAATAAATAAAATATAGAAACTCTTAAAATTTTTGGTTTCCCGAGAAAGTCAAAAGTCACTTTCTTAAAAATATCAAAATTGATTCATCATTCAAATCTTTTGAATTTTTTTTCCTATATATATATATATATATATATATATATATATATATATATATATATATATATATAATTTCTTGTATATATAATTTCTTTACTCATGTTTTTAGCTCTATGCATTAGTAAATTAATAAAATAATTATAATATCTCTTATTAATTTTCACGATACATTAATTTATATAAATAGTAATCAGGAGTAAGTTTTTTTAAAACTAATCATATATGTGTGGAATATGTATAATTTCATAATTAAATACGGATAAATATAAATACCAATTGTCCCTTTCATTGCCTTTTCAGTTACCATTTTCTTTTCTTTTTTTATTTGAAAATGCATTATAGAGAATTGGAAAAGTCTCTTAATAAACCCCTCCATTGCCATGACTTTCTCAATTCTTGTTGATACATTTAATGTATTGCAACCATTCAACTACATTTTTTTTGTGTCTTTTGTAATTCTATTTGGCTTTGCCTATAGCTATTTCTGTTATCAATAATATTTTTCTAAAGCTAATGATTGTAGTTTCATATTTATAGAACTCAGGAGATACATGTTTATTTTAAAGCATTAGTCATTTATAATAGATTCATTATTTTGTTCCATAAATATGAATGTAGTAGAAGAGTTTATGTAACTTACATCATACTAATTGTAGTTATTTATTATTGTGGTAAGTTATAGCATAAATTATGAGTTCAAGTATTTATCTACATAATAACTTATGATTGTAGCTAAAAGTTATAGCTCATGGCACACTAATTTGGAGGGGAAAATTAATGATGAAGTTGCCAAATGGATTTTTTTTATTGGGGCCACATCTCACAATATGCCACATGTCACTCCCTCAAGCTTGTACCTCAACTTGCCCTAACTTTATATATTATAGATTTTAATTATAATTATAAAAAAGAGGTATTAGCTTCTTTTTTTTCCCATGAACTATTTACGAATTTCTCTTTTTGCCAACATTTATTTTCTACTCGCATTTTACCCTCTAGCTATTTACGAGGGCCAAAACTGCCCAAATGCGGTGAATTCCGGCCATACTAAAGAGTAAAATAGTCAGAGCAAATTAAAATTTTAAATTTATCACATTTTAGTACCTTATTTAGGAAATTGTTGCAAATTCTACCCAAAACTAAGATATAGATTTTAGAAGAAAAAAAAACTAAAAAAAATACTCCCCCCACACACAATCCCAACCCACAATTTTCTTTCTCTCTCTCGCCTCTCCTCCACAATCTACCACCACCACAGCTTCTTCTTCTTCCTCCATTCACCCCCGCATAGACAGCACCTCCACAATCCACCACCACGGCTCATCTCCTCGTCGATCATCCACGGCTGAGCCTTCGCTTCCACCGTCCGCCACCACCGAAATCATTAACCTTCGCATTCTCGCAGCCGCCGCTCATCAAATCGCGAAATAAAATCGCTGATAATTCCTTCTTAAACAATGGAAAATATTCATTATTATAAACTGTAGCGGCAATGTTGAGAACTCTATGGAACTTTCCGAAAGGACGTCGCACTTGAACGGCCGTAAAAGCCGGAGTACTTCGCTCACTTTTCCCGAGGCAGTTATTGAGTAGTAGCCGGACATTTTCGATTCGCACATCCTTGATATAACCGGCGGCGTAGATCTCGACTGTGACGGCAGGGGTCTCGGTAGAAATGAAATTGGGGAAAACACAAAAAAGGAACTGATCGTTCCAAGTAGGGTTTCCTCCGCCCAATTGATCGACTCTAGATCGGAGTTTGGCTGTTGAATCAACCCATAGTCAAGCATAAGTGTGAATTCGGAGTCGATTAGCCGACAGTAGCTTCAATCCTTGGGTGGAAATCAAGTTTACTTCAAGAATTAAATTTTCGTCCTCCATTAGAATCATTCTCTCTTAAAGATTACTGATTTTCTTGGTCGAATTGTAAGAAGAAGAATGTAATTGACATTTGCAAAATTGTATGCCTCCACAGCTTTTCCCCTTTCTCTCATGGCTTATTCTTCTTCTCTCAATGAAAAAGTTGCAATCATTATAAAATCAAGAAACCACAAAGCTCTGGAAACATCAAATCTAGGGCTATAAAGAGAGAAAATCAAAAGCCCAGAAGCTCAAATCTACAGAGTTGCAGTAAATTCAATAGGTTATAACTCTAAATCCACATATCTCTCTTTGTTTAATTTTCTAAAATTGATTCTAATTTGGATGTTTGGATTGGTTCATTAATATGTTTGTTGCGATAGTATGGGTTTTGCAAGAAAATTATTGGATGTTGGTATAAACTCAGATCCATTACTGGGGAAATCTGTGAAGAATAAGAAGAATGGGATGGGTGAAGAAGAAGGGAGCTAAATGGAGAAAACAAATAGGGGAAAAATGAAAACAATTAAGCGCCCCAACTGATACAATAAGATAGTTTAGGGGTTATTTAGAATTAACTATGATTTTATCTTTGTTTTGACTATTTTACCCCTCCTCACCGCCATATAATTGCCGGAATCCACCGCATTTGGGCAGGTTTTTGGCCCTCATAAATAGTCAATGGGCAAAATGCGAGCAGAAAATAAATTTTGGGCAAAAAGAGAAATTCGTAAATAGTTCATGGACAAAAAAGACTAATACCTTATAAAAAATATGCTTTTTTTTTTAATGCAAACAATGATAGACTAAAAAATTTGTATACTGACAAAATGGTAAGAGAATTGATTTCTCTCAACAAGGTTGTCAAAATTGAAATTTTAACTTAAAATGGAAGGGTTAAAAAATTTGTAATTATGATGATAGAAACACGCATCGAAAGGAATTTCATCTACTGATACCATCGATAAAGAATTTCATCTACCTACTACCACCAAGATCGACTAAGGCTTATTTTCGGTTCAAATGAATGTAGAAATAGTCGTAAGTGGTAAGAATAAATGATGACTGATGACGGAAAAATTGAAACTGAACTAAAAAATAGGTTCTTCCATTCGAAGGGATCTTTTTCTTTTTCTTTTTTAATTCGGTTCCCTCGAACTCAAACTGAACCAACCCTGTCGACCCGACTGAACATAGATGAACTCAAAGCGCATCGATCGTCCGTCCCAATAATTGTACGTGTCAGATCATCGATCTACCTGACCCTTTCCTCCAACAATTTTTTTGTCAAATTTAATTCTATTTATGTTTTCTGAATCGTAAAATCAATTTTAAGATGCACAATTTTGAGATATGAGTCAATTAGAGAACCTCCTCTTCCCCCTTTTTAAGGAAAATTTGGACTATTTAAGAATAAGAATTATGTGTTGTATTGCAATCATTAAATCTTACTAACGGAGCATAAAATTGTGTAAAAGGAAAGTATATAAAATCTAAAAAATGTAATTCAATTGTTTCTTAATTTTCCAAAGAGACAAATATCCAAGAAATGAGTCTGAACACACATAAACCAAAGAAAGCCACTCTACAAATTCTGTATTAGCTTCACTACTGGAACAAAAGTAAATAATGCCTATAAAGATATAAACATATATTGTTTACTTATATATATAAAAATAATTACATATCACACATTGATGAACAGTACAGTATATCAAATTATAGTGTTACTAAGTACAAGGTATCATTTACAATTTTATCTCTTACAAAGTACAAGGTCTCATTTACATTTTTATCTCCTACGACTCATCGAAGCCTTAAAACTGCAGCCTTTTCGTGCAAACTTAGAACTTCTTGTCACTCTAATATGTTCAATATGATGATCACCATTCTTGGTTGAGTTTTTCTTCTTCAAAACAAATGAATCTCCACTACTTAATCTTACTGGTATTCTATGATTTTTAGGCCTTAAAGCTCTCCTCAAATGTTCCTTTTTGTACTCTCTTCCTTTATGAGATCGTAATCTTCTTCTTCTTCGTTGTTTAATTTCTTCAATGTGCGCTTGAGATGAATTACTACCTTCACAAACTTCTTTTTCTTCTTCTTCATCACTGCTAATTGATAATTCTTCGATGTCTCGCGCTCTCTTCCTACTACGCCTTCTTCTTTGGTTATGCTTTTGAAGCTTGAAACATAAGGAAGTGCAGCAGCATTCTAACATAGAGAAACAAGTTCCAAAACATGCCCATATACTTCTACAGATGGTACGAACTATGCATTGGCAAATACCCAACTTGAATGTGAGGTAGAAGAACAAGAGAACTGCACATTATCAAAGGCATTGTTAGAATAAACTTTTCCCGATATCAGATTTCGCATCCAATTTCATCATAGACAAGAACTCTTACATTTTTACTAGAAGTGTATCAATATACCAGACAAATCATATGCAAGAATTTCCATAATTGAAAATTAACTCAATTGAAATTAGTAAAACTTTAACTTTTGTTAATGAGGTTATAGTCATAAAGTATACCTATTTCTATATCCAATCTCAGAAATTCTCAACTTTTCGCATAATTTAACTCATGTAGCTATTTAGGGTCATAGGCTTCAAATTTTATGAACTGAAGTTGAAATTACTTCCAAAGAACAAGATTTGAACATTTCTATTTTCTTTGTCATTTAATTTGAAAAATATGACTCCACATTGATTTTGTGTAATTTCAGGACAAATTCTTTAGCATCACTCTATAAATAAAAGCTCTTAACAAGGATAGCAAAGAATAACGAAAATAGATAAAGAGTATTACCTCCATTCCTTAATATAAGACTTTCGTTACATGTTGCGAAAATTAAGTCAGAAGCTCACCGCAGTACAATAGCACTATAACCATAGCCATCTTCAGCAAATGGGAGATGCAAAAGTTCTCTATATAACAGAATAAATCCAATGCTGGCTGACATTTTGTGCTGAACAATTTGACAAGAAATTTTTAAGTTAAAAAGAAACAAATCGATATGTATTTTCCGAAAGAATATTTTCAAAGCAGAAGTGTTTAAGTTATAAATAAGATTAAAAAATATCTTCATTTCTTACTTGCAAGACTTTCCAGAAAGAAAATCAAGTGGATGCCCCAACAATTTACCCACAAGTTGGGAAACTCCAGAGAAAACTGAAGCAACAAGATTCTCCATCACTATTAATTAATTCCCAGAAGAATTAAGCAGCAACCCTTTGGGAAAAAAATTGTAGAAGATTAATCCCTCATAGCCTGCCACAATAATAGATAAAACTGTAAGGAATTAAGTGTAATATCCACAAAAGATACATTTTTTTCAAGAGAGAAATGAGAAGATGATGATGATGATTAATTTGATATTAGTGAAGCAAATGAATACTCCTTCTGTCCAAAACTGAATGTCATCATTGAGTAAGTTACACAATAACCTTAAGCTTGAATCTGTGGAATATATCCACTGGAAAAAAATTGTAACTTCATCCTGGAATAAACTAAAATAGAAATTGGATATTTAATCTGGGACGAAGGGAGTAGAAACACGAGCAACCAGTCTAAGGATAAAAGAATTTCCCCAACAAGAACAGCAAAAAATACCCAAATTCTTACATTGATGTTTAGCAGTGAAATTCGAATAAATATAAAATACTGATTATTAGTACTAATTACCACTCATTATATTCCATAATATAAGTCGTTTAGAATTTCAAATATCACCAATTTCATCCAAAGCATTTTTTTTAAGAGATTGAAATTTCCTAACTTCAGCATAACCTAGAGAGAGACGAACAGACAATTTAGAATAGGAAAATACACCTTAATTCATCTAGTTTTTCTAGAATTTATATGAACAAAAAAACAGAAAATATTACAAGCGAGATAAGATCTCTCTCTACATTACGATTCGAACTAACCTTAAAATATTGGATTATTGTTTTGAGTGTTCATCCGGTGAAGGAAAAGATACAGAGAGTTACAAACATAACTGTCTGAGAACCAAATCACAAAACACCTCTCAGAAATTTTTATATATTTGTTTCCTTCCACCAATAGGCGGTTTTTGTTTTTTTTTTTTCATTTTATTTTAAAGATTATAATAAATAACTCATCCAATTGTAAAACAACAATCCGTTATCGTCCAGCGGTTAGGATATCTGGCTTTCACCCAGGAGACCCGGGTTCGATTCCCGGTAACGGAATCTTTTTTGCCCAACCTTTATACATTTACTTTCGCTGGTTCTTAATCTGTTATTCTTTGAACTGCTGTATTATGTCATAGCTCATTACCAAAAATAAAAAAGGTCATATAACACATTGGTGAATTTTATTTTGGTTCTTATAAATGACTCACAGTATTAAATTTGTCCCTTAAATTTTTTAAATGTCAACTTCGTCTTTATAAAATGGCTTGTAGTATCAAGTTCGTCTCTGAAATTATACAAATTTTAACCTCGTCCCTAAAAATGGTTCGCATTGTCAAATTCATCTCTGACATTTCATAAATGTCAACTTCCATACCAAGTGAGGTTGCGATCCGTAGAAGTTTTGTATATATATTTTCGTAGTTTGATTTTAGTTTCATTATAATTGATTTTGGATTTCGTTTACGGAAGTTCAATTTTCACTTAGTCTTTTTGGCATAGAGTTAGTTAACAACGTAAGGACTTTTTTGGAACAAGATGGCCATTTAGGGATGAGATTGACATTTCTGAATTTTCAGTGATGAAATTGCATTTCTAGCCATTTCTAGGGATGAGGTTGACATTTCTAAAATTTTAAGGACGAACTTAACATTACGAACCATTTACAAGGACAAAATGACCCTTTTCAAGCACAGGGAGGTCGTTTTGACTGGGAAGTGATGTTTCGCGTGGCAGTGTATCGCATGTGGTGGTGGCGGAATTCGTTGTTGTTCGAGGAGGGGTTTCAACTACCTCCGGTTTATGAGCGTGGGAGGATTATCAGTGAACTAGTTAGGGAGATAGTCATGGCACCTGAGGTTGTTCAGGAAATTCTTACTCTTACTGTGTAAAGTTCTGCTTATGGTTTAAAGTTTAATATACGTCCCTTTATACCCAAAAAAAAAACAAGGACAAAATGAAATTCACCCTATAACACACAGGGGAATACCACCAAGGGTAAAATAGCATATTTGGCCCTTTTCATATTTTGAGTTTGCGCTATTTTACCCTTTTCATATTTTGAGTTTGCCTTTAAGGTCTCATTCGTTTTATTTTAACTTTTAAGGTTCAGATTATTTTTACAACTTGCCATTAAAGGATTTCTATCTATTCTCCGTCTATCCAGTGAACTAGTAAAAAGAAGTTTTGGTTCTTGAGTAATTCAGCACCTCCATATGGTAGTTTTGTATATAACATCCGCGCACACACCTTTTGAAAAGGTAGGTTCTTTTTTTCGTGAACCGTTATCAGATATTTCCGACTAATTAATTCAGTTAGAACATCTGCAAAACAAGCCTAAACATATAACATTAGGTATTCGGGTGATTTGAATCTTAATCTTGAGAGTTCTCCCTTTAAGAGTTAGATGCAAAGCCATCTAAGTTAGACCTACTTATCAAAATGTAAAATTTTGGTTCGTTTTCATTGTTGTATAAATAATTTAAAGTCGTATAGACTTTTTAGTTATAATTAGAGCAGATTCTTTTTTGCTAAATACAAAAAGTGATGCTGGTCAACAGCTTTGCTACAGTAATTAGGGTAATTAATCATCTGTACCGTTTATATTCTCATTCATGTACCCCAACCAATCACAATTTCACATGTGTATATATAACTAAAAAAAAGTCTACATAGAGAATTCTAAGTGACTGACTACAGGAATGAGAACATACACGGGTACACATTAGGGATGGCAATGGAACCGGGTGGGGGACGATACCATGATCTCCAGCCCCAACCCCGCCTCTTCCATCGTATTCCCATCCCCAACCCAGCCCCATCATTGGGATGGATTGGCCACATTCCCAATTCAGGTGGAGGCCCACCCCCAACTGGGGAAAAGCGGGGAATTTTTTCCTCAAATTCCCACTTTCGTCCGAGTGGAGGCTCAACCTTGACTAGAAAAAAAATAGTGATTTTAAAAAAAAATCCCCAAATAGAACCTTGAAAAAAATTATATAGAATTGTAAAATAAAATATTTAATGCCTGTAAAATGAAACAACATAATCTAAATTGATACTAGTTTGCTTACTAAGTGATACTAGTTTGTAGACACCGCTCATTTGTTACCCAACAACATAATATAGATTATTTTGCAAGACATGTGACCTCTTCCCCAGATCAAAGATTGAGAAGTCTAAAAATTTGTTGGTCTATTTGGTTGCTTCTCATTTTTTGACTTGTACTCATTAAACAAATTAATGCAAGACTTTTTAACTTTCTCAATCATATTAGGAGATTTAACATCACCATATATTTTAGGATGAGGAGTCCCGGAAATAATTTGATTCACGTGATCTTCTCCAAATTAGACTTCTATTTCATTTTATCGGTATTTTATGTTTTTTCTATTTAGTATTTTAGAATGGTCATACGAGACGGGCGGGGATATTATTGCACCCGCCTCCGGAGCGGGGCCAAATTCATCCCCAACCCCAACTTAAACTAGGGTAATCCCCGACCCAATCGAATTGGGCTTGTCCAAATCTTCAATTCACCCGCCCCCATTGCCATCCCTAGTACAGATAATTTTCACGCTGAGCGTATTCAGCGAACAACAATTATAACTAAATGGGCATGACCAACCCCAGTGGCGGAGCCAAACGACGAATTTTCTATAGGAAAAAATTATTTTTGTGATATTTTTTTATAAATATTGTATTTCGCCCCCTAAAAAATTTCAGTAAGAAATCTGTCCCCCTACGATAAATTCCTAGCTCCGCCACTGGTCAACCCGTTTGACAAGCTGGTCAATCCCAGTGGCAAAACCAATTGAGGTGATTTACATCTGCTGCTGCAATCACAGTGCCAATTAGAGGAGGCGCTCGGAAGGGAGGATCGCCCCAGGGGAAGAAAGAACTTACATAAACTTGGCAATTTTCATTACAATACTAGTAGTTATTCCTAGGTTTTTTCTACTACATTTGCAGTACTAAGTTTACCTAAGAAACCTGGATAGAAAGCATAATGACTGCACTAAAGCAATATTGACATGACAATAGTAAGAAAAGAAGACGATATCTGCACGTTTCATTTTCTCGAAATGAATTGATTTTTCTCACACGAGATTAGAGAAATTTTCACCATGTTCCTAACAAGATATTATACATTATGAGCTGAATATAGTTACAACGGAGTAGAAGGGTAAAAGTGTTACCTAACAACAAATGATATGATCTCCTCCCAATTTGGTTCTGCTAAAACAACTCAAACTCCAAGTGCTCTCCGGTAGCACTGCACTCAAGAAACCTCTTCCCTTTTTCTTCAGAAACTACTTTCGAAACTCCAATATCACAGAATTCCGGTATCTGGGGCGGAACTGCACATCGTATTAGTGCCCAATTCAGGCCATCAAAGAACGGGTGACGCTTGATCTCAGCAGTTCCAGTCTCGGTCCCTAGACGATTCTCTGGCTCTTTAACTAATAGACCTCTGATGAGATCCCTTGCCTGTAAACTAACCATTGGGCTATCGGGGAATCTAAGATTCTGCAACACCACGTTGGCTAGTGTTTCTTCATTTCCAGCACCTTTGAAGGGAGTCTTTCCATACAGAAGCTCATAAAGGAAAACCCCAAATGTCCACCAATCAACTGCACTGCCATGTCCCTCGCCTTTGATTATCTCTGGAGCCAAGTATTCATGTGTACCAACGAAAGAGTTGGATCGGGCCTCTGTTGGCTCAGCCACAAGCTGTGGCAATGATCTGGCATGTGCTGCTTGGGCCTCCTTTAACTTCCGCACTCTTGCAGTTGCAGGAAAAATCCTCGGACTAAAGCACGAAACTTTGCATGAAGGGTCCGCGCAAAAAGGATCAATGCAGTTAGATCCTGCACATGGACCAGATACTCTTGGGGGCTCAATTCCGAAAGAAGAAGATTTTACAAGGGTAGGGTTAACTGAACATCTCAATGACAGGTCAAAGTCCGTAAGCATGATATGTCCATCTTCTCGTACCAAAATGTTTTCTGGTTTTAAATCACGGTACACAATACCAAGCATATGCAAGTATTCCAAAGCAAGGAGGACTTCAGCAACATAAAACCTGTTAAGTTCAAAATGTTGGGACCGATTAGAAGATCACATGATATGCTGGTAAAATTGAACCGCATTAATTCTTACAATTCAATCACCAGAAATATAACTTACCTACCAATCTGTGTCTATACAAACTAATCAATAAAACCTTATGGATAAGTCCCCATCGAAAAATTTCTGACAACTTCCTAATTCTTCTGACCCTTGAATCCACCCCCACCAAAAAAAATAAAAACATAGAATAGAGAAACACTAAAATCATCTGATACTCTTTACTGTATTCCAATCTAAATCAACCAAAAAATGGTATGAAGTCATTATGAATACAGTGAAATGCAGGTTTGAGTAACATTAAAATCATTTAATCCTTTACTCTTACAGATCTTATTTAGAAGGTAAAACATTTTGCATGAAATCTGCCAAATAGAAAGCTAAAAATTGTTACCTTGCTGCTTGTTCAGGAAAATATCTACCAGGCTGCTTCTGCCTGAGCACATGCAGATCTCCACCTGGACAGAACTCCATGACCAAACACGATAAGTTATCCGAAGTAAATTGGGCATACAATGTTGGGAGGAAAGGATGATCCAGAATTTTCAGAATCTCCCTTTCAGTTTGGGCCCTTGGCATCTTCTTCCGTCTGGCCAGAAACTCATTGTCCATCACCTTTATTGCGAACAGACAGTTTGTTCCAACCAGTTCTGCGAGGTATACTGTACCAATATCACCAGACCCAAGCTTCTTTAATAAGTTAAAATGTCTTAGGCCAAGAAACCTGTGCTGCTTTCTTACATGGTTGATAGCTTCCCATCTGAAGTCCTTTGACATGTGCGGTCTGTTGCCAAAACTAGACCCACTAAGATTGCTCTCGTCACTGAGGCTAGTACTGCTACTATAGTCACCAATACTACTCTTTGAGCTTTGTGAGAAATCTCCTTTGTCCCTTAATTTTGAGATCGTGTTGTCTCTCACAGTATGAGTTAAACTATCTTCGGAACCCTTTGCAATGAAGCCTGGGTTGCTAGTTTGACAGTTTCTGCTATTTGCACTGACAATAATACTGGAACTTGAATGAATAGGCGGCACGGAGTCCTTACTGGGTTCCTTATTTGTATCTTTCAAGGAACATTGACATCTCTGGCAAATCAATTGGCTAGAATCGTGATCACGAGTACCACTTATTTCAGAAGACTTGCTCTTAGTATCAGCTCCAGCTATTGGTGATGCCGGCCTTATTTTCTTCACAATGAGGTTCTTGTTTCTCATTACTGGTTTCACAGCTCGGGAAGTGTTTCTCATCGACTTGCTTTCTTTGCTGCTCCTTGTTGCAGTAGATGAAGGTAGAGTTTGCAACTTCCCTTTCCGTCTCAACTTAGCAGTGCCTTTGCTTGCTACTCTAATTGACATGCCACTTTTCCTACTTGCACTGCTAGCAACCTTGTTTGAGCAAGAGGTATTCTTCTGAAGATTACTTGCATCATCACCAGTTTTACGACTAGGTGATACAGAACTGGTTTGGTTTTCTTCTTCTTTGGGCATCACTTCAGCCGGCTGAACTTTAACTTTTTTCACTGCAGATGCAATTTGCGAGGATCCCTTATTTTTAAAAGCTGGATCAAAAGCAAAATGAGGTGAAGGAAAGGTGATTTGGCTAGCCGACTTAATCTTACGTTCTTGGCTTTCTTCTTCAATGTGTCCTGTTTTCAATGATCTATTCTCCACTTTGGTTGATGCAACAGGAACGAAATTATTTAGTGGAGAAGAACTTAAACTCTTGATTGTTGGTTCAACACCGAACCTCGGTGAAGAATGGGCGCTTTGATCTGCTGACCAACATTTAGGTTCCTTATGGTACCCACACCCCCTTCCCGCAGAACCAGAAGTTCTTTCTTCTGGCACAATAGATATTTCAACTCTACTTTCAGATAGGGGAAGACCAGATTCTCCAGTTCCAATTACCACAGACCTATACAAATTTGAAGTCCTTCCAGATTCTGATAATGCAGGAGATCCTGGGGGCTTTGATAATCTTTTCATTGCAGCCATTTCTGCTGCCTGAGATATGCAAAGTCCTCTTAGGGCCTGCTTCAGGGATACCGGCTCTGAAAATCCAATTCCTGGTGAATTAGACGGGCCTACTCGCATTGGCCTCTTCGAGGCATTTTTTCTTGAGAAACCTGGGCTCATAGGGTCCGAGAGGTCCAGACTCTTGGATGTCCTAATATGTATTCCCTCAAAAAGCTTGTTAATATCATCTTCTAAAGACTTATAAGATCCTTTCTTTGGAACTGGAGGTTGCCGCTCTGTGTGATGAGTTCTAACTTGAGGAAATGTTTGAGAAGGTCGAAAGGAGCTCATATCTTCATTTGCCTCGACAATTTCACAACTGCTGGTGAAAGAAGCCATTTCTTGGAAAACTCAGAATACAACAATGAGCAGCACCTTAATTCCAGAAGATGGACTGATTATCAATTTTTTACCTAACCATTTTTTTTTGTCAAAGCCCCTAGACAAATAGATGAAAGGAAGAAAAAAACTAAAAATCAATGGACACCATTGCAGTATCTTGATCGAGTCCTTCCACTAACTTCAGACATTGTAAGCAGCACCAACAAGCCCTACAATTATAAGCAATTTTCTCCATTCAAAATTTGCACGAAACATAGATAAAACGCAAGCAAATCTTTCTTCTACTAAAATTCACTATGCAAGTCTGTCGAATAGTACTACCAGGTCAGAATCCATCACAACCAGCGCCAGAATATTCTAACAACATGCTCAATCGAATCTATATAAACAGACCATCTTTCAAGCAAACTACAAAATTTGTAACCTATCAACGCACTTTTTAATGTGAGAAATGCACAATGTAATATAAGAATGAAGCAAAAGAAGCAAACTTATTTATTTCACACCTAATATATACACCCATTTAAATAAAAACAAATATGATGCAATACTTTTATTAGCTTAATCAGCGAAACTCCGGTTCCAGAATTATAAATCAGGCAATTTTTTCATAACTACACCAGATTCACAAGAATGATAAGAAATTTTACAAATTTCAAGCTCGCAGAAACATTGTAGCAATGCAATGATGGAATCTCTGCTTTCACCATACTTATCATGTCAGAAATAACAAATCAAACTATTGAGTTCTAACTCGTAGTTCAAAAGATTAGAGATTAAACCTTGACAACTTTCACACCAAAAAAAAACATGGCATTGACTAAACTAAATGAGAGTGCAATTAAATATTTTCTTTACTATAAAGAGAAATAAACCAGCAAAAAAAGAAAATTTTACAAAGGCAGATATTTTACCAAGCACATCGATCCAAACACATAAAATAGCTAAATCAATTAAAAAAATCAGTAGTGAGAAAAACTTAACTACCTCCATTACTTAATCACTTTCATTACATGTTGCGAAAATTAAGGAAACACAAATTAAAATATTTTTTTAATCAATATTACTCTCTTAAATAAAATTAGTGGTATACGAGTTATATTTAGGAGAATAATATTTGTATTTTAACTAACAAAACAAAAGTATCATGTTTTTAACTAAATAGTTCAATAAGCTAATTCAAAAAAAAAAAAAAAAAAAAAAACTTACCACAAACACATCAACGAAAAACAAGTACTCCTACATTAATAAGAAAATGAAACGACATTCGAGTTCAAAACAGATCACAGAGACTCAACAGAAACCAAAAAAAAAGAAAAAAAGAAAAAAAGCACCAACCTTGATGAAGGTAGAAGATTCAAAAGATCTACAGTTCTGAAACTGTGAATCACAAAAGCTGTGGGAACTGGGGAAGAAAGTGAAGAAACCCTAAAAAGATGTGGTTTTGAGATTCTGTGAAGAGGCATTCGGTGGAGAGAGAGGGGTTTCTTTTGGTTTTGTTTCTCAGTAATTGAAGAAATCTCTGTATTTTCCTCTTTTCTTTTCTTTACTGTATTATGGCTGGGTACAGGGACGGGGTACAGAGGTTGTGGGTCCCGCGATAAAATGTCTTTGGATTCGGATTTTCGTGTTTTTCTAATCTAGACCCCTGACGATTTATATTATTAAATAAAAATAATTAATCATAGCTGACAATATTTACCCCCGCGGTTAAAATAAGTCCCTAAACAAACAGCTTAATTTAATTACTTATTATTCCCTAGTGAATAGTGATTTTACCACAAACTCACAGATTCTTTTTTCATTTGCAAACAGTGCTATCTTTTAGCACGTACGGATATGTCTCATTCGTCGAATTTGCTTAGTTAGATTGTCAAAATTATAATATTTCTAAAATAATCGTTGAGAAACACAGTAGATTTGAAACAATTATAGTATAAGTCGTCTTATCAAGTAATCGACGCCCCAAATCTATTTGTATGATACTGATAAAAATGCATGTCAACACCATAATATTATTGAAGCATACAAATGTAAGATTTTTTTTTAACTTATATAGGGTTGGTGGCATCGCGGTCTTACTTTCTCCATCTAATTTTACATGTCTCGGATGGTCAGTGCATAATAATTAAAGAAAATATTCAAATTTTGATATATATGAAGGTAAAAGATCACAATATCCTTGTAATATTAATTTACTCAAATAAGTTTCTATCTCTTTTATTGTTAGTGAAATTGGATATAGTTTAATTTAAAATCAAACTGTCTCTAATTCAAATAGAAGTCAAATTATTTGTAAAAAATGGTAGGTTTTACTTGTGATTTTTTTTTTGCCTTGGAAATGAAACTCTACCAAAATGCACTGATATAACTGTGTTACTTTTGTAACGTTACCTTCTGTGCGTAACAGGATAATTTCGCACGTGCAGAACTTTCTTCGTTCGTTGGATTAAAATTTTAATGATTAATATTAATTTAAAACAAACACCTATTCTGAGCTCAGAACACGTGTTTTGTTTTTACTACGCGGAACACCTGCTCTGAGTTTAATGACACCTGTTCTGAAGCGTTCTGTATGTATTAAAAAAAATTATTCCGCATAAGATCCGAAGTGTACTTTTGTTGTGTAATTAGAAACGTAATACAGTTGAAGAAGAAACATAAATATGAATTGTAAATCAAAGTTGACAGTAATATGATTTGGAAATGTTATATTTTGACTTCTTGTCAGAAAGGACTAAAGCATTTCTTAAAGAAATAGTCATTTTCCTAGAAATTGATTGATAAGACTCATGAGAGCAGTCATAAATAAATTTAAAAAAAAAAATTAAGCAATAAGCACTGTAAGAATTTTGATTTTACCGAGTTAAGAATTTCAAGGATTAGAAATTTTTGTTTTCAATTTAGTAAATTTTAGATTAATTGTCAAAGGAAATGTGTAGATTCCAATGTTAAAATATTAGTTTGTGATTAATAATAAAAACTATATGCAAATGTTTTGTTTAGTAACGGTGTTTCAATATTTAACTCGACGACTAATTAAATTATGATCGAATATGCTCCCGCTACTTGAATTTCCATATTTCTTATTATATATAGATCCCCTCCCCAATAAATAAATAAAAAAGATATCTGAACTTGCAACATTTTTTTAAATATCATAAAAGTCACAAATATTACGATTTAAGCTAGATAAAATGCAACCATTGAACATTATTACTTTAGGAGTACTAGATTCGTCTATTTGGATTGGGTTTGGGTTTGAAACCCAAACCTAGATATAGGTTTGAGTTTTGGCAGGAGAGACTAAAAAGTGAGCGGAAAATATTCAAATTTAATTTTTTTTTCAAATAATCGGTCGATTCCAATTTTTTTTCTCAAAAATTTGGAATTTGAACATCTCCCGCCAATTTTAGAGGCCAAAATATGAATTTTTACGATTATTTGAAGAAAAAAAATTGAATTTGAATATTTCCCGCCCACTTTTTAGCCTCTCCCGCCAAAACCCAAACCTAGATTTAGGTTTGAGTCTCAAATCCAAACCCAATCCAAATAGTCTATAAGTGTCTTCTACCAATAAAAATATTTTATGTCTATTCGAATAGTTAAAATTCCTTAATGATTGTTTTTTTTTTTATTATTTATTGAGGGATGAACATATGACATTTACAATAAATATGAGGATTCAAGAAAGGGGAAAGCGATCCAAACGCATGACATTTAACTCAGAGCAGGTGTTCTGTGGGATTAGTGGTAATAATGGTTGGGAAATCTTGAATTTGACATCATACGAATCTAGAATGCTGCTGATTTTGATAAGATACTATCAGGAAGGGTCTGTAAAAATCTATCAGTCATAAATCTTAGTAGGTGAAAAACCTATTAATTCCCACCCATCTGTCCACTTTAAATAGTTGGCTCAATTCTTTTACTGTCTTACAAATATTTCACTCACACATTTACAGTACTATTATTTTCGTCCCAAATTATTTATAACGTTTCACTTTTTTACACATGCCTAGATAATCATTAAAAGATATTAATCATGAAGAAGAAAATCTAAATTACTCCTAATTAATGACAAAAAATTTATTATTAGTAGTTGGTTAAATAATAAATTAGAGGTATAATTAGAAAAATAACAATAAAGATACATTGATTTTTTAAAAGTAGCAAACAATTTGGGATGTCTATAAAAAATAAAGTGTTGCAAACAAATTGGAATGAAGGTAGTATTCAATTACACACAAAAACAAAAAAAACAAAAAAAAGACAACTGACCATGTCATTTTGGTTAAAAGTGCTATTCTCAAATTCGAAGTCAAATACTATTTTGAATTTTTTACTTTAACTTTATATAAATGTGAACATTCAATATGGATAGTGTAATAATAATAATAATATATTACTAACTATTTTTGCTTAGTTTTTTGGGGATTTATTGTACTACATTTATTTCATAATATAAGAGAGTAATATTGATATTCTAACTTAAAAAAATACATTGTTTTATATTTTTTAAAATTTTGTTACATGTATTAAACGACTTATATTATGAAATGAAGTCCGTAAGTTATTACTCCCTCCGTCCCAAATTATCTGTCCACATTTCCTTTTTAATCTGTCCCAAATTATTTGTCCACTTTCTAATTAAAGGGTTCATTAATGGTGATTTTTCGAATACTACCCCTTACATTAAATGTTGGAGAGAGAAGAATATAAAGAGAAGAGAGGTAGAATTAAATTGTGACTAACATTAAATAAGGTTATATTTGACATTTTACCATATTTCACTATAGAATTTGATAAAACTTTAATCTCCGTGCAAAATACAAAGTGGACAGATAATTTAGGAGGGAGTAGTAATAAGCCTATAACAACAATTAAGTGACAATCAAACCCAAAAGAAGACAAGTTAAAGTGCTTGTTTTTTCTCTCTCTTGGAATCCAATCTTCTTTACAGATCTAAGCACAATCATTATCTCAACCCATGAAGAATAATAAGCTTGATATGGTCCAAGGTTGGAATTTTAGGTGGAATTTATTCTCTTCGTGATCTCTTGAATCTGATTATAATAATACTCCATCTTTTTCAACTGTGGCATTAACAACTTTTTCTACACGTACAGTGGTGGGAATTCGATTCCTGCTGAGGGTAAAACTGAATCCCTTATCTAGTGGTTAATAGGCAATTTATAATGAGTCTTAATAAAATATATCTTGCGATTAACATTATTTACTACGGTGACAAATTGGAGGTGAAGAGAGTGACATTTATCCCCAATCATTTGTGTAGTATAAGACCGTAAATTTTATCTCTAAAAATAAAATTTAATCTCAAAATGCATATATTGAATCCGCCCCTAATTTACCGGACTTTAAGTAGGAGCTTTTTGAGTTGGGGTTGAACCTTCTAAGAAACGTTGGCACCTGTCAGAATGAATCAGAATATTTGTGAGGTTGAGGCGTAATAGAGGAATTAATTGCCAATTGGGTCCTCAGCATATTTTCGTCTGGCCAATTTTATCCTTTTTAGCGATTTTATGTTTTTTTCATCCCTTTTGTATTTACGGGCAGCCAAAATAGTTCTTCTGTTAAAAACATGGGGTTTTTCTGTTAAATGGCTTAACAGTTCTAGAAATCATCTCTCTCATAGAAGGGCAAAATTGGAAATTCGAGTAAACAAAAATACATTAAAAAAATTAAAATCTAAATATTTTACAATTTCCATGAAAAAAACAAGAAACACTAGATTACACCCCTATTCCTTCTTCTTCATCATCGATTCCCAGTCCCAATTTCCATTTTCTTCTTCTCCTCCTCCTTCTGCGAGCTCCGGCCACCGTTTCCTTCGTCGGCCTTCTCTCTTCCTCCTTCTCTTCTCCTCCCTTCTCGCCGCGACTCCATCACTACTACCACTGCTGCTGCAGGGTCGCTGCCGACTTACAAAGCATCAAGAAACTCCTTGGTGTTCTTGCAAGAGTTCATCGTGAAGTTCGATGAAGTTGGGGGTGATTTGATCCATTTCGCTCAAGAAGAAAAGTTCGGGTCAGGGGGGCTTTTTTGGGAAAAAATTAATACTCGGTAAAGCCACGGGCACCCACCCGTGTTTCCCAGCATGCTTGTAATCTCCCATTTCTTTCAAATTTTGCTCAAGCCTTTGGGCTAGTCGCTTCTATTTCTCAATTTTATGATGATTTTCCGATGATTTTCAAATTTTGCTCAAGCTGTAAGTTTTATGATGATTTTCTAAATGGGTTTTTCCTTTTTTACCTTCTAATTATTTCTCTGAAAATTCAGATTTAAACTTCTCAACAAGAAAATGGGTTTTTCTTTTTAAATGTCAATTTTTGGAATTTTGTGGGCTTTTGTGATATGGGATTTGTTTTTTGGTTAATTTTTATATATGTTCTGTTCTTAATTTGGATGATCAACTTGGAAATGCTACTTTATTATGACTTGAGAGGTTACAACTTCTCAAAGTTTGCATCTTTATGAATTGGGAAGTTGCGATTTTATCTTATGGGCTTATATTTTCGCTTTGCGGGTTTAGCCGGATGCATGAATTGTTCTATAGAATGGGCATTTTGGGGTTTTAATTAGCTCTTTTCATTTTAGTATGCATATACAGTTTACTTGCCTGGAGTTTATGGATTTGGACTTGCAAATGGAATAGAAAAAACGGCATCTAATTTGTTGTGTAAGTTGACATTCTGCATATTGGTAGGTCTTCCCTTATGGACGGTGGCGGTGCGGTGAGCGGAGCTCGCAGAAGGAAAGAAAAAAAAGGGGGGGAAGGCTACTGGGTTTCAACGATGAAGAAGAAGGAATAGAGAAATAATCTAGTGTGGGTGAGATGTTTTTAGAATTGGGATGTAGGGAAATTGTAAAATATTTAGATTTTAATTTTTTTAATGTATTTTTGTTTACTCGAATTTCCAATTTTGCCCTTCTATGAGAGAGATGATTTCTAGAACTGTTAAGCCATTTAACAGAAAAACCCCATGTTTTTAACAGAAGAACTATTTTGGCTGCCCGTAAATACAAAAGGGATGAAAAAAACATAAAATCGCTAAAAATGATAAAATTGGCCAGACGAAAATATGCTGAGGACCCAATTGGCAATTAATTCCGTAATAGAGGTGGCAGGATTTTGAAAGATGCAAAATGTTTTTTGGCGGGTTCTGCCGTTTGTTTGGCCTTTCTTGTACTTATATTAATAATAAAAATACGAGCAAATAGTTATTTCTGTTACAAAAGTAATTTTGTATTATTTTTCTTATAAATAATTTTTTTTTTGTTATTTCTATCATAAAAATAATTTTGCCACAAATAATTTTTTAGTTTTTTCTGCTACAAAATTAATTTTGTGTGCTATTTCTAGTACAAATATTTTTCGTTGCTATTTCTGCCACAAATATTAGAAAATATCGACCTCGACTTGACCATTAACCTGACATTTGTATGTCGGGTTAATGGTCGGATCGGGGCAGGTGGAATTGGTAAAAATTAGATGGTTTGCCAATTTTACTCTTTAATTAGAATGAAGTGGAGAATAGACTATCGAGTTAATGATCGGCTCGGGTCGAGTATGAAATGGATATGTCGCATTATGTCACTTATAACACGTAAAATTTATTTTGTGGCAGAAAAGGTACCGAAAAATTATTTGTGACAGAAATAACACACAAAACTATTTTTGTGACAGAAAAGGTACCGAAAATTATTTATAGCAAAAATTGCACACAAAACTACATTTACGATAGAAATAGCTATTTACTCTAAGAATAAATTACGGTTCATAATTGTATGGAAAAATCAATATTTTTAATAGTTAAATAAAAATTTACAGCTAAATAAGAATTTTTTGCATGTGCAGAAAAATATCTTTTTATATCTTCTAGTAATCCAATTCTCTTTTACTTTCTTTATTTTAAGTTTTATTTCATCTTTATTTTATTGAGTCATGGTATTAAGGAGCCTTTGGTATATACCGAACTAAAAATTAGATAAAATAAGATATTATTCAACAAACTAATTTTTTTTTATTATATATTATGCTTTAAAATAAAAGCTCTAATTATCTTATTGATAAATGGGAAAAGAAATTCTTAACAATGTATTTTGGTGTGGGCACCTTGATAATACCTGCCACGTGACTGAACTATAAGTTCAAGTTAATCATACAAAGTGGTGTGTACTACAATGCAATATAGGGAAGAAACAAAAAACAAAATGTCAAATAAAAGATATATAAAAAAAAATTATTTATCGAGAAAAGGAATCTAACTATTACAAAATAGAGATATTTGAGAAGCAGAATAGTGATTGAACTTATGACTTCTACATCATTAGGCATCCGCTTAATAACTAGACCAATATCTTATTGACATACTCGTAATCAGTTAGCAAATGATTATTATAAATAAATTCCTCTCTGTAAACACACTAATAATAGAAAAGTTGTACTGGAACTTTGGATTAGCTTGCTAATTCTATGATTAGACACACAAATCCATATGCCACTTTATTTCACTGCTGGTCCCTCATATCATAAATGATCCCTTAGAATTTAAGAAAAAAGTACTCTTTCCAAACGACCAAAAGAAAGAAGAAATAAAAAGGAAAAAACATATAATGCAATAAAGCCAAGATGACGATGCAAGTCTCTTATCAGAGAGAAATATTGACATTAACTATTTGCTCTCTTCTTTTTCTTAGGGTTTCTTCATTTTTTTTCACCTTTCGTGGATAGATCCAACCAAAAGTTCCACCTTTCAATCAGATCTTACTAGGATTTAGCCATCCTTTATTCACTTTTTGTGTCTTCATCCCTTCTTTTGCCGTAAATCGTGATGAAATTTTCTCAAGACATTCTTTTTCAAGATTCAAGACTCGGATTCAAGATTTACTTCAGATCCTTCCAGATCTGGAGTTTCTTTCAATCCTCCTTGGAGAATTCTCTCAACCCGAACTTATTTTGGGCCCTTACTCAGTTTTTTACATCTTTCCGAGACAATCTATTAGACGGTTGATACGCCCATGATCTTGTAGATTATCTATTTCTAAGAAGGATGTTGAAACCGAGCTTCTCTTGCTACCGTTGTTCAAGGATTACGAAGAAGATGTTGTGAAGAATTTTATTATCTATTTATTTTTTTCTACTATTATTAGTGTTTTTAACCCAGTCCTAGTGTGTGGTGTTTTATTTGTTATCATGGTTGTCTAAACCATTGTATAAATTTTATTTTCTTATATTTTCAAATTATCTTTTGATTGTAATGGCCTCGACTATTTTATGATTAATGGATAATTTCTTATTCAGCAAAAAAAAAGTTTGATTCAATTTGAAATTTAAGCAGAAATTTAAACTGCCTTCGAATTGGTTCTTTATGTTTTTAATTTTTCCTTTTAATACTTTTTAAAACATTGTTTATGAACGGCCATTCTTCAAAAAGTCAAGTCTCTAATGTTATTTATCTTAAGTTTGTGTCTGAATTAACATAAACATTTAAAAGAATATCTGAGTAATATACATAAGCATTTGGACAGGAGGATTAATTCACCAAACGCAAAATATTTAATTATCAAAAAATAAAAAAATATAAATATCGACAAAAATCATCAATCATATTATATTATAAGACCAAATTTACCAATTTATATTTTTTACAAATAATACATCTTTCTAATATTCGAAACATAAATTCTCGAACTAAAGACCAATCAAATAAAGAGGTCCCGTGGATTTGAAAGCACAAGTGCCCATCCCAAACATTTTACATTCCCACTCCAGCCTCGGATTCAGAAAAAGGAAAAGAGTGACAATAATTTCTTGGGATTCATATGTTTTTAGGACTTTCAAGCACTATTTGAGTGCAAAAGCAATTCTCCTCGAGAAGTGATATTATTTATTTTCAAAACAGGCAAATTTTGTTTTGACTATTATTGGGACGATTGATTATTCGTTTTCAAATTTAAAAAAAAATGCTTTATTGACCATTTTGGCGGAGTAGATATGACAAACTACAAAATCTATTATATACAAATTATCAAATAAAAATCTAATGCAAGTACATGAGGACTCATGAATGATGTATAAATACGGTTCGGTTATGGGTTGAACACCAAAAATTCAATATTTACTAATTATTTTTTAGAGCAAATATATACTGTGATTTTAGAATACTTGTTGCGTAAAATATATATTACATATTTTAGAATAAGTTTTAATCAAGAGAGAAGGCATATTTATATAAAATGTAATATATATTTAAAAATTAATAATATACGATAACGAATATTTAATATATATTAAATTTTTAGTGTTTTAGCGTGAGCGTATAAAATGTGAGGTTGATGGGCGAGGATGTACGGGCATGTGGAGAAGCGTCGGCACAATTTGGACTACTCCATGAAACCTCGCCGAGGGTCCACTTTGAGCTTTTCATTCATTCATTTATCATTCTTGTTCTTTAGCTAGCTAGCGCTTTTGTGTTCTTTTCTATTAACAATGAGGGATCGAAGGTCTACCTTCTGGTCTTTTTCATTATACTGTGATTATCACGGAATTTAATACTCGATATCCTTCAAAATATAAAACATTTCAATTTTTTTCAATAATTTAATAATGAGTTTTTTTTTATTATATCCTAAGTTTATTAGAACATAGAGAATAAAGAAGAATTATATATAATGAACGATGATACTTAAGAAAGATAATACTTAAAATTTACAAAGGCTGAACATGTTCAAGAATGGACAAAAGAGTCCATAGTCCATATATTTTGATATGTATTCTATCATATTGGCTCCTCTCTAGTATATCTTCATTTGCAATTTCGATGATGAATGCAATATCTAGAGGTGTTCACTCTTTGCTATAATCGAAATACTAAACCGATTCGAATGGAAATTTGTTAATTGATTCGGTATTTCGGTATATTCGGGTTGTTCGGTTCGGTTTATCGAAATTTTCAAAATTTAGGTTTGGTATTCGATTTTTCATTTTTGAAAACCGAATTATCAAAATTATTTCAAAATATATTTTATTATATTAATTATTTTATTTCTAAAGAAATTAATATACAATCTCTTCCTCTAAGTTTGAGCATGCAAACTTTGTTTTGAATCCATTACTTGATGGGATTTGTTGGTTTTTGAATCCATTAGTTTTGAATCCATTACTATGTTACAATATGTATCTGCGTTGAGCCACTAATCATTTTAAATTAACATCAGTTATGTTTTTATAGTGTGTATTCCCTCTATATTAACTATGTTTTAGCTTTTGATATAAAATTTTCACAATATTTGTTGGGATATCTAAAAGTGATAAGTAGCCATGAGTTACTTTGAATTATTATATTGCAATAAATTTGAATTTGTTATTACGGTTTTTACGGAACTATACCGAACCGAAATATTTTGGTTTGGTAATTTCAGTTTTCAAACTATTATGGTTCGGTTCGGTTTAATTAAAAAAATTATAAAACCGAATTTCGTTCCGAAATTTTGTACCGATACCGAACCGAATTACCGAACGCACACCCCTGCCAATATCACTTAAAATGTTTTTTAAATTAAAATAACAATATTATTCTCTTAAATAAAATTAGTGGTATACAAGTCATCTTTAAGAGAATAATATTTATATTTTAACTAACAAAGTATCTTATTTTTTATTTTCTTAATTTTCATAACATTTAATGAAAGTTTTATATTAAGGAATGTAGATAGTATTATGCTACTAATTTATGTAAAGATCTATTATGAATTATAATACTTCCGATACAAAACTAGTAACTTCCTTAAACTATACTTGAGAATTCCAATATTTTTAACCGAAATGTTCTTTGGATAAGCTCTATCATCAACTATAATTGACTAAATCAAATTTTCCTGACCAATTTGCCCCTGTTGGTCAAATGTGCCTACTATGTTTTTGTAATAGAAACAGTACCATTTTGGTCAATGAAGTGGAGTGCTCGACTTCAATTTAGGTAAGTTGGAACATATTTTTCAACAATGGCCGGTGATAAAGAGGCAAATAATCGCTTGTATCTATATATGTCCAAATCTCTATTCGCAATCACTTACATTTTGTCATATGTATATGAAATTGAAAAAATATTTGCATATTAAATTCTGAGTGATGGAGAAATGTATAGGATAGATCGATTTTGGACCGATGAAGAGATGTATTCCTGATACATAGGAGTCGGGTAGCACATGAAAAAAAAATTCCTTGTCCACAAAGAAATAACTTAAATGGCAATTTGGTCCCCTCCCCCATAAGTATTCATTTATAAGTTATTAGGCCCAAAGTTTTTATACTTTTGGTTTCCGGAGGTTCCATACATATTACAACTTTGCTCAAAATTAAGAGACAGGTGAGATGCCAGGTCATGGTGGTCCTCACTTTGAGTTTGAGGTCTGGTTTTTACTTTTTATTTAACAAATTGGATAGTTCGTATTATCATGCTCTTTTGAAGTACTTTTTTTTTGGTCGAAATCAAAGTGTTCTCTACTAACAGTATTAACTAATTATTTTGTTGCGGTGATTTAAAAAAGGAAAAAAAATGGTTGGCTACAAAATATCCTCCATTCCTGTAAGGAGGGATAGAATCTCCGACTTCATATGTAAGGGAATATTATACTCTCTCCGTTCCCATTTAATTGTCATTTAAGAGATTTATAGGTATCCAAATTAATTTTCGTTTAAGATTCTTTTATTAGTTGTCAGCAATTTATTCCAATTATACCCTCGATATTTCTTTTATTTGCCGGCTCTGCCATCCCTATTTTTTTCTTTCTTTTCTTATGCTATAGAAGTGAGAGAGAGAGAGGGTAATATTGAAACTTTCGATAGAAATGACAAGTTTCTTAATTTTATAAAATTGTCTAAAGAGTCTTATATTTAGAGAATGGAGGGACTAATTTTTAGTATGGGTACGAGGTGTCTCGAGCACCACATCCGGACTAATCCTTTTGGTCTGTGACACCACTCCAATATTGGGCCTTAATAGCCTTCCTTTTGGTCCCGGGCAAACTCCAATATTGGGCCTATTGGCTTTCATTTTGGTCCGTGACAATGGTGTGGGTTACTGAAGGTTGGGTCGATATTTTTTTTGTCTTGCCCCAAAGTGTTTTACTGACTCATATATTTGGTAAATTAAAATCCGTTCGCACCGATTCGACCCAGGGTAAAGTGCCGGTCAAAGTGCCGAATCAACTATGATGATGAATAAGAATAAAGTTTTACGACGAAGGGGCAAAATATCTCGAATTCAATTTTACACTGTTGGGTGTAAGTCCATTTGAGCTGGTTGATTTATAAAAGAATAAATTTAAAATTGAGATTTGATAATATATATATATTTTACTAAAATTACACATCTTTTTACAAAAACTAAGTTTTTAATTTGGTAAACAAAAAATTTCGAGCTAAAAACTTATCAAAATATATTAAAAGTTTTAATACAATGTACAATAATGAGAGCACTTTGCAATAGGTGCAACTGCCAAAGATAGGGATGGCAATTTGATCCGTGATCTGTTGACCCGCTCTGATCCAACGTCTTTTGGAGCAGATCCGATCTGCCCCGTATAGAATACGGAGCAGATCTGCTCCGATCCGAGGACGGGGCAAATCAAATTTGGTATTTGTGTCTGCTCCGATCCGATCCGCCCCAATCCGCCCCGTTTTTCCCCATATATATTAAATTATTATAATATTGTTATTATTAGGCTTAATTATGTTTAATTTTCATTTTAATATAATATTTGTACTTGTTTAAAAATTGATTTAGCATAAAATTTATTAATTATACTTGTTGGAGGCTTTTTTTTATGAATTTTAAAAAAAAATAATGATTTCTATGGTAAAATTAATGATTTTTTTTTAAAAAAAAATAGGACTGAACGGATCGGATTGGAGCGGATCAGATCAGCCCCGTGCGGAGCGGATCGCGGATCACGGATCGGATCGGATCGAAATTTGAATAATACGGAGCGGATCGGATCAGACAGATATCCGATCCGATCTGCCCCATTGCCATCCCTAGCCAAAGACCTACGAAAAGAAAACTCCAAATAATAGATGGTATGTCAAACTCCTCTTCAAATAATATTTTTTTTATTTGTCTTATTTTATAATTTATAACTGAAAATAAAGATTACTGTTTTGTTGCTTCAAAATTTTCCTTTTTTAAAAGGATTATTTGAAGAGTGTGAATGAATGTAGAAATCGTAAAACGAAAGAACATAAATCAGTGCAATAATGGTTATGACCGACAAAGCAAACAGCTGGGCTACCCCCACAGTCTTCCAGATTAAGCAGTGTTATGATTCAGGACCTTCAATCAGAACAAGGTAAAAGAAAATAAAAGAATTGGGATTAAGAGAAGATGAAATGGAGTAAGAAGAGCTCAATCTATTAGATTAAACTTAAGGAAAAAGATAAGATCAGTTCACTGAACTGAGTTCATATAACATATCTGAATACTATTCTAAGAACATGAAATAGCTATATATAGTAAAAGACTAATCTAATCCCGGCCTTTAATTAAAAAAGAATGCATCATAGCCCTCCAACTCAGCTAGTACTATCCAAACTTTGTCTTTTTGTCTTGTAGAGCTGAGGTCCAAATGCCAAAATAACGTGAATTTGAGTGAGTGCAGCTTCATTAGTACCGATCATGACACTTCCCTCCCCTTAACATGAATCTTGTCCTCAAGATTCAAAGGAGAATCCAAGCCATTTCTTTAAAAAGTCATCTACCGGCCCCCATGTTGCATCTTCACGGGGTTAAATTGCTCCACTGGATTAACCATTGGGACTCGCTGGTTTATTATTCTTGTTGATCGGTCTTCTTTCCAAAATAGTCAGTAGGGTTCAACCATGATCAGGCCCTCATGGTTAGTTTCTGGTAGGTGAGCCTGAGCTACTTGTTGGCTGCCTAGCCTTTTCTTCAGTTGGCTCACATGAAAAACAGGGTGGATCTTTGTTTCTGCAGGAAGGACTAGTTTATAAGCTACTTCTCCCACTTTCTGTTCGATGCAATAAGGGCCAAAAAATTTGTAAGACAATTTCTGGTTTCTTCTGTTGGCCAATGAATTTTGTTTGTAAGGATGCAGCTTCACATAAGTCCATTCTCCAACTGAAAAACTTCTTTCACTTCTTCCTTTGTCTGCCATGTGCTTCATCCTCTCAGCAGCCAGTCTCAGATTCTCTTTGAGCACTGCATTGATCCTTCTCCTTTCTTCCATTATCTCAGCAACATCCCTATGCTTAATGTTCTCCAAAAGTATGTTCTCCCCAAATCCAAATTTGGGTTTATATCCATAAAGGGGCCTCAAAAGGGGACATTTTGAGTGTGGTGTGGTAACTTGAATTGTACCACCATTCTGCCAACAGCAAGTGTTTGTGCCATGTATGGGGTCTTTGTGCTGAGAAGCACCTTAAGTACATTTCTAAGCTTTGGTTAACCCTCTCAGTTTGCCCATCTGTCTGTGGGTGATAGGCTGAACTAAGTCTTAACTTAACTCCAATGGTTTTGAACAACTCTTGCCAAAAGGTACTAGTGAAAATTTTATCTCTGTCACTCACAATGCTCTCAGGTAGCCCATGGATTCTGAATACTTTGTCCATGAATTCTTTGGCTGTTTGTTGGGCTGTGAATGGGTGAGTTAATGCCATAAAATGCCCCAATTTAGTAAACCTATCAACCACTACTAAAATAGCATCTCTACCCTCAGATTTGGGTAAGCCCTCAACAAAGTCCATACTTAGATGGGAGAAAGGTTTATCTGGCAACTCTAGGGGCTGTAACAGCCCAGGATAAGCTACATGTTCTGGTTTGCATTTCTGGCAAATGTCACACTGTTGCACCCACAATTTCACCTGTTCCAACATGTTAGGCCACCAAAATGTCTTCCTGAGTCTCATGGATGTTGCTTGTCTCCCAGAATGCCCTCCTAAAGATGAACTATGCATAGTTTCAATGATATTTCTCCTGGTTTCCCCTTTACTCCCTACATAGATCTTCCCTTGAAATCTCAGTACCCCCTCAATGTAGTTAAAATCAGAAACTTTTCCGATGAGTAACCGAGCAATGTTTGACTCAAGCAAATTCATCCCCCTCATAACTCGCCTCTCACCTCCTCAATCCAATCGAGTATCAATCATGGAGACCGCATTGCACTCCAACTTTCTTGAAAGTGCATCAGCAGACCTTGTTCTCAGCTCCCTTTTTTATACTGAACCTCAAAAGTCATTCCAAGCAATTTTGACGACCATTTTTGTTGGGCTGAAGTAGTAATCTTTTGTTCAACTAGAAATTTCAGACTTTGATGGTCTGTTCTAATAACAAAAGAGTTGCCCTCTAAATAATGTTTCCACTTACTAATGGCAGTGGTTAATGCCATGAGTTCTTTTTCATAAGTGGAAAGCCCATAGCTCCTAGGACCTAGGGCTTTGCTGAAATAGGCTAAGGGCCTACCTTCTTGCATTAAAACAGCTCCAATCCCTATCTCACATGCATCTGTTTCTACTATGAATTGTTTTTTGTGAAATCAGGTACTGCTAACACAGGAGGTGTGCACATCATAGTTTTCAGTTTTTGAAATGAAGCTTCTGCTTCTTCCCCCCAGTTAAACCCATTTTTTTTGCAACAAGGCTGTTAAAGGCTTACTAAGTATCCCATATCCCTTTATGAACCTTCTATAGTAACCAGTCAAACCCAAAAATCCCCTTAGTTGTTTAATGGTTTTAGGAACAGGCCAATTCACCATGTCCTCAATCTTTTTAGGATCAGCTCTCACTCCTTCTCCTGAGACTAAGTGACCAAGATATTCAACTTCACTTTGGGCAAAGCTACATTTGCTAAGCTTCCCAAACAGTCTGTTTTCTTTTAGCAATTCTAAAACAATCCTCAAGTGTTTAATATGTTCCTCTAAACTAGTACTATAGACTAAAATATCATAAAAAAAAACAAGGACAAACTTCCTTAAATAAGGACCAAACACTTTATTCATAAGTGCTTGAAAAGTAGCAGGGGCATTTGTAAGGCCAAATGGCATTACTCTAAACTCATAATGGCCAAAATGGGTGTTGAAGGCTGTTTTGGGAATGTCCTGTTCTCTCATTCTAATCTGAAAGTATCCAGATCTAAGGTCCAATTTAGAGAAGAATTTTGTACCATTTAGTTCATCAAGCAAGTCATCAACCATGGGGATGGGGAATTTGTCTTTAACAGTTAATGAATTTAAGTGTCTATAGTCTACACAAAACCTCCATGACCCATCTTTCTTTTTCACTAAGATAATGGGGAAAGAAAATGGGCTGACACTAGGCTGTATTATGCCCTCTTTCAGCATCTCAGCTACTTGTTTTTCTATTTCTTCTTTTTGAAAATGGGGAAGCCTATAGGACCTAAGCTTGACAGGTTTAGCACCTTCAATCAACTCAATGCAGTGTTCATGGTCTCTACTAGGTGGAAGACCACTAGGCTGCTCAAAAACCATAGAAAACTCTCTCAGTACATTGGTGATTTCCTTAGGCAAATCACTGTTTTCCCCTTGTACTGTCTTCCCTTCCATCCCATTAAGGTATCCTATCCACACCTCTGAACAATTTCTGAGACACTTAGGCAATGCTTTGGCTGTCACAGATTTAAGTTCTATTTCCCCTTGTTCATTTTTCAGTTTAACAGTCTCACCTTCATAAACAAAGCAAAATTCCTGATGTTTATAATCTAAGAGAATGGGGCTGTGAAGTCTAAACCAGTCTCCCCCCAATATAATGTCACTCCCTCCTAACTTCAAGACATGTAGATCATGAGAGAACTTCATGTCATCTACCCTCCATGGTACCTTCCTACATATGGACTGATTCCAAGAGTGTTCCCCAGTAGCTAAGACTACCCTTAGAGGTTTGGAATCTTCACAAACTAACCCCACCTGTTTAACAATGGAAGGGTCAATAAAACTATGGGTGCTACCAGGGTCCATTAAGATAACCACTGGTTGTCTCTTAATAAACCCCTGAGTCTTGAAAATGCTTCCCTCAGTATTCAATCCTACTGCATTTAATGACACTTGTGCTACTTCAGCCACCTCTTCCCCTATTTCCCAGCCTTCTTCACTATCTTCACATTGCAGGGTAGTTAACACAGGTTCTCCCTCAACTTCTTGAGGTTCAGAGTTCACTACCAACATATTTACTTCACTCATAGCACATTTGTGGTTGTAGGAATACTTATCCCCACACCTAAAACAAAGACCTAACTCCCTCCTCTTCTGCATCTCAGTGTCACTAATTCTTTTAAATTTCACTGGTTCTTTTGTGCTGAATGGACCTTTTGGTGCAGTGGTGGGGCTGGGGATGAAAGGTTTGGGTGTATTTGGGCTGGTCGGACTGTTTTTGGAATAGGTATTGGTATAAGTGGGCTGATTACTTTTCTGTGGGGATGTAAAAGGGGAACTGAAAGGTTTGGATGAAGGTTTGGTGTACATCCTATTCAGGGAACTTACATGAAACTCTTGATCAATGGCTAGTCTGAAGGCATCTTCCACAGAGGCTGGTTTGAACATACTAACCATACTCCTAATTTCCTCCCTCAAACCACTCATAAATAAGTCCACATAATATGAGTTTGATACTGTATTCCCAGCACTTACAAAAGCAGCCTTCAACTCCTCAAATTTTTTCATATAACTGGTCACACTCCCCCCTTGTTTGAGCTTAGAGAATTCACCAACTACCCCTGATGTATTACTAGTATCAAATCTCTGATACATGGCCCTAACAAAGTGATCCCAGTTTCCTGAACCATGTTCCTTTATATAACTGTTTCCCCATAAGAACCCCTCCCCTTTCATGTAACAAATGGCTACCCCAAGCTTAAGGAAATCTGGTATTTGGTGAAGTTTAAAATAATGCTCCCCCTTTTGAAGCCATTCTCGTGGATTCCCATCTTCAAAAAGGGTGAAATCTATCTTAGGCAATTTAACCCCACCTCTTCTGTCCCCTACAGTAAATTTGGATCCTTCAATTTCATGACCAAAATGATCGTAATCTTCCCTTCTTGTTTTGTTTCCATTAGGGTCATTTCTATTTAGAGACAAAGTGGTCACAACCGGAGCTAGATTCTCCTATCAAGGACTTATCCCCAACTAGCGATTTATCTTTCCCATCAAATACTCCATTTTTTTATCAAGATCTAATTTATTAGTGATTTGGTCAGAGTTTACCTTGGCTAAAGCTGTCTTGATTTCCTCTTGTTGGATGTTGAGTTTCCTGACTGAGTTGTCCAGTCCAGCAGTCTCCTTCCACGGAAATCAACCGTTGTCTGAATATCTGGGGTTTCAAAGAATGGGAGGCGATGGTGGACTATCATTCTTGGATCGAGTATTCACCATTAGTAGCCGAGATCGTTGGCTTTCGATACCAAGTGTTATGATTCGGGACCTTCAATCGTAACAAGGTAAAAGAAAATAAAAGAATTGGGATTAAGAGAAGATGAAATGGAGTAAGAAGAGCTCAATCTATTAGATTAAACTTAAGGAAAAGATAAGATCAGCTTCACCGAACCGAGTTCATATAACATATCTCGAATACTATTCTAAGAACATGAAATAGCTATATATAGTAAAAGACTAATCTAATCCTGGCCTTTAATTAAAAAAGAATGCATCATAGCCCTCCAACTCGACTAGTACTATCCAAATTTCTGTCTTTTTGTCTTGTAGGCTGAGGTCCAAATGCCAAAATAACGGAATTTGAGTGAGTGCAGCTTCATCATGACCGATCATGACACTTCCCTCTCCTTAATATGAATCTTGTCCTCAAGATTCAAAAAGAGAATCCAGGCCATTTCTTTAAAAAGTCATCTCGCGACTCCCATGTCGCATCTTACTGGGGTTAAATTGCTCCATCTGGATTAACCATTGACTCGCTGGGTTTATTATTCTTGTTGATCAGTCTTCTTTCCAAAATAGCTGTAGGTTCAACCATGATCAGGCATTTGTTATGTATTGGGCCTAACTCACACCCTGAAAACCGGCTTGGAAGGTGGAGGTTTGCCCAAGCTTATAAGGCCCTTCACACTCCTTCTCCAAGGCGATGTGGGATGTAACAACCACCACGCTTCCGAACCAGCGCCCACGCCGGGTCTCACACCAGTAGTGAGCCCGGTGAGCCACCGAGCCCGAACACGTGGGCCTTACACGACCCACACCCTAAGGATCACATCCACACTCTAGGCCGAGCTCGATACCATTTGTTATGTATTGGGCCTAACTCACACCCTGAAAACCGGCTTGGAAGGTGGAGGTTTGCCCAAGCTTATAAGGCCCTTCACACTCCTTCTCCAAAGCGATGTGGGATGTAAAAACATTTTTTTTATTGAGTATTCTACATTTTTTTTATTGAGTATTCTACATTTTTTTTAATAGGTATTAAATTTTATACAATAAATTTTTTTTTCTTAATGAATACTTGTTCTAAGATATGTAATACTTATTTTATTTAACAAGTCTTATAAAATTATGATAGGTGTTTATTATTAAAAACATTTACTGTCAAATATTTTGTTCAACATTAAAAAAATGTTTAGTATGTACGCTAACTTTTGATATTCAGTACCATAGCCGGACCTCAGGGACGAAGACAGAGTGGGGGTGGCAATCGTCCTTCCGAGATTTTTAAAAATAGTACTCCCTCCATTCCTATTTAATTGTCGTTTAGGAGATATATATGTATCCAAATTAATTGTCGTTTAAGGGGTTTTTTTAATAGTTGTCAACAATTTATTTTAATTATACCATCGACATTTCTTTTATTTGCCACCTATGGCATCCCTATTTTTTCCTTTCTTTTCTTATGCTATAGAAGTGAGATAGAGGGGTAATATTGGAACTTTCGGTAAAAATGACAAGTTTTTTAATTTTCTAAAGTTGTTTAAAGAGTCATAAATATATCTTTAGGAATGAAGGGAGTACTAGATATAATAAATTTTATATGCAGATTGGAATATTTTATCAAATTCGCTCCGAAACATTTTTATTCAGATTTTTATATGTAGTTCAATATAGTGTTACAGTTTTTACCCCACAACAAATTCATGGCTTAGTCCCTGCCGGACCAGAACATCTTTTATCATCCAATAGTCTTCCAAATTATTATTATTTTTTTTCTGGTCAATAAGAGTATTCCAAATTTGATTATACAAATTTGAAAGATAATTCGATTCAAACTTTTGAAAGGAAGCAACCCCCTGACTTATGACATGGCAGTCTTTCGTTTAGATGTATCAGCTGCTGACATGGCAAGCCTTTATTCCAAGAATTTATATTGCAATTAAAATTAATTTTAGCAAGAAAAAATTACAATTTGACACATAGATATCCATTTTTTTTTTATTCCGTTCACACCCGTGTTATCATCACATTCACTTTTTCTACTTCTCCTAACATTCATTTTTTTCTTTTTCTATTCTGCATGATTTTCTTTTAATATTGACATTTGAATATTCTATTCTATTATTTATTATATTCTCTGTTTTGTATTAATTTTTTCAGAAAACCTGAAATATAAAGAAAAAAGATAAATACTAGAAAGAGAGTACAAAATGTAACAATCTTTATGAATGTAATTAATTAGCAGATTGAATCATATGCGACATTTTCTGTAATTACAATTTTTTTTAATTAATATCTGAAACTAAATAAGAAAAGCATGTAACTATTTTGCATTCATGGGGATGCCATTTTCAATAGTAATTATTGGTTTTAGCGTTGAAGCATTTTCTTTAACATCGTATTAAATCAATTTTATTCTTTGATCGTTTTAATCAATGATTAAGATATTTAAAGAAGAATAATTGTTCTGGATCGATCTTGTACCAGTATTCAACATTAATGGATTTTTTTTAAGATATGTAAATCGTACATTGGTTTGCTTTTCTCTCGCATAAAATCAATCACTGTTGTATTTAAATATAAATATCGCTTTTAAGAATAAGACTAAAATTATATTACGTGATAAGTGAATGAATCATTGTGCAATGCACACTATGAACGAGTTTCCTCAACATGGGAATCAAAATGCTAAAATAAATTGTAATTTATGGAATACAATATACTACTTCCATTATTAAATATAAGATTTTCATTACATGTTAAAAAATTAAGATATTTTTGTAATTAAATACTCTCTTAAATAGAATTAGTGGTATACACATCATATTTAAGAGAATAATATTGATATTTTAATTATAAAAATGTTTTAATTTTTTTTCAATTTTCGCAAAACGTAATAAAAGTGTTTTTTTGTTTGAATAAAAGTGTTATATTTAGAAATGGGGGAGTAATAATAATCCCCAAAATTGTCGCCAGCGAGTGCACAGTCATCTGATTGAGCGGCAGATAAATGACCACGTGTACGATAGACACTGATTCAACGTTCCGCTTGTCTACCAGCATACAGCCAATCACAATCAACCCACTTATTAAAAAAGGAATAAAAAATAGGAAAATATCCCGATCAACGCAGGAGCCCCTAAGAAGCAGTATTTAACATTCCCCGTTCACCATTTTCCTCTAACTGCTCTTTACTCATTCTTCAACAACTCCACATCCAAATTTGCTTTGCTCGATAATCCCAATCCATAAGAAAAATGACTGAGAAATCTTTCAAGTACGTGATCCTTGGAGGTGGCGTCTCTGCTGTGAGTACATCTTCGATCCATCATTTCCGATTATTTCTATAATTTATCAGTTTTTTTGGTAGTTTTTCACGAATTGATTGTTCTGATATGTGCTTGTTCCGTCTTGATGCTTCGTAGTCCGATTGATGATCTGCGCTTTTGGTAATTTCGTCGATTGTTTGGTAGATTGATTATGAGAATTTTTTAATATGTAAATTTTCCATAATATAAGTCATTTAAAACATTATCTGTGCTTTATTTTGTTTTATGCGAATGAATTGCTTCTGAGATATAATTAAATGGATGTTCTAGGTTCTTCTAGTCGATGTTTTCATGGATCTGGCTTTAAATTTGTGAATGATGATTCTCTGTTTAGGACATAATTTATTTATTTTTCAGAAGAATTATTAATTCATTTCATGTTTGTTTGAGATGACCTGTTTTGAAATATTATGGTTTTGAAATATCTGTTCATACTTTTGTGAATTATGAATTCCATCGTAATTGAGAAAAAAAAACCTTTCAGTTTCTTTCTTTTGTATAGTTCCAACTGTTGCACAAACTATTGCTCGAAGGTGTTAATGAATTTAAACTGATTCTTAGTGTTTTTGCAGTGTATTAGTTATTGCTTCTTAAATTGTGTTGTTTGGTTTGACTGGGGCTTATTGTAATTGCAGGGTTATGCTGCCAGGGAGTTTGCCAATCAAGGGGTACAGCCTGGTGAACTGGCAATCATTTCTAAGGAGGCGGTATGAATTCCAGTTTTACTGTTTACTGCTAAAGTCATTTTCTGCAATTCAGTGCCACCAGTGAATTTTTGGTCAATAGTTTGGGATGTTCTTGAGACTGATTTTTGTTTTGCACGGCATAACTTTTTATACTCATGATACTGTATTTGCTAATCTTCTTCCAAGGTTCTGTCATGTTATTGGTTTTCTTGTCATTTGTGCTTAGCTGCAAGTTACAGGCCTTGTTACTGTGTTCTCCCTTCTAGGACTTGTAAGCAAATATAACTACTACTTGGTATGACTTTTAACCAAGGTGTCTGAGGTTTATAAAATTGCATTTCTGAAAGTCCGGGAAACTTTTACTGTCTATTTTAATAGTTTAGTGCTGACATTCCAAATTTACTTTATGCTTTTTTCAACAGATCTATCATTTTTTTGTACATTTATTATTCAGTTTTGACTCGGACTTGTGACATTTCTGCTCACCAGTTTGTTTACTTGAGTTGTATTCACTTTCATTCATTATCTGTCAAAGGGATGAATTTAAAAGATTGGTTTGTCAGGCTATCACTTTTGTTTTCCCCCCTTTTCCTGGAGGAAGAGTGGGGTGGGGGGTGGTGGTGGTGGTGATAAATTCTTTTTGAACGTAGCATTTTTACAATTTTATGGTCGATGTTCCTCTGTTGAATGATATTCTTGTGCTTTCAGGTTGCTCCTTATGAACGTCCTGCACTAAGCAAGGCATATCTTTTCCCTGAGGGTAGGTTGATTTTATAAGAACTCCCTGTACAGGCTGGCAATTTGAATTCTAAATCCTGCGGAAGTAGTTTAGGATTCAGCTATTGTTAATCTTTTGAAATTGCCTGATCTTTTGTCATTGATTTTCAACATCTTCAGGAACGGCAAGACTCCCAGGATTTCATGTGTGTGTTGGAAGTGGCGGGGAGAGGTTACTCCCTGAATGGTATTCTGAGAAAGGTATGACCACTAGATTCCTCCATGCATTGTGGTCCTATGTGAAATTTTTTATTCATGAAGATTGGGGGTTTCTCCCGCATTTTTTTGATGATCATGAGTATTAGTATTTGGAAGTGTCTCAATACCAATCTCTTACCGGAATAATATTGACGGTTACAGGGATATCATTGATCCTTAGCACAGAAATCGTTAAAGCGGATCTTCCTTCAAAAACACTCACGAGTGCAGCTGGAGAAACATTTACATATGAGATCCTAGTAATTGCAACTGGATCTACAGTAAGTTGATGTTCTAGTAGAGAAATTACATCTGATGCACCCCTTTCATTCCATCAGATTACATAATTTTCCAATCAAATGTTTTTGCAGGTGCTAAAGTTGTCAGACTTTGGTGTACAAGGGGCCGATGCCAAAAATATCTTTTACTTGAGAGAAATTGATGATGCCGACAAACTGGTCGAAGCAATAAAAGCAAAGAAAAATGGGAAGGCCCTGGTCGTTGGAGGAGGGTACATTGGTCTTGAGCTCAGTGCAGCATTGAAAGTTAATAACTACGACGTCAGTATGGTTTATCCAGAACCATGGTGCAGTAAGTGGACATTCACATCTGATTTTTCTTTTTTCTTTTTAGTGATTTATCTGAACTTCTCAGTTTTATTTTGGATGTCTAGTTCTGCTTGCGAGGTCATGTAATAAACAGTAGTTATTTTCTTACTTTGCCACTAGCTCTATAGTTGATTCTTGAGTTCAATGATTTTCCAGTGCCTCGTCTGTTTACTGCTGGTATAGCTGCTTTCTATGAGGGTTATTATGCAAACAAAGGAATCGAAATCATCAAGGGCACAGTAGCTGTTGGATTTGGTACAAATGAAAAGGGAGAGGTTTGTCACATTGACACTAGACTTTCTTTGTCCGCTTAAGGCTATCTATTGGCGATATATCAATAAACGGCATTGCTGTTTCCGATCTTTCAGGTGAAGGATGTAAAACTCAAGGATGGTAGGGTAAAGGAAGCCGATATTGTTGTTGTTGGTGTTGGGGGGAGACCACTCACAGCTTTGTTCAAAGGACAGGTTGAGGAAGAGAAGGGTGGAATCAAGGTGTGTGATTTAATCGAGACTTCAGTTGATTCGAAAAACATGATTATATGCTTATCTGTTCCATTCTAAATGTTGTTAATTCATATTGGCAACAGGCCACAGAAATTTCATATTTGCATATCTAACTAAACAGACTAGTTACTCAAATGCTCGCCCAAGACTGATGAATGGATTGTGCATTAGCTTTTCTTGATTTTCTGTAGTTAAGATGGTGGCATTGTTTTCAGGTGGCTACTTCTTTCATCTTAATGTTTAACAATTAGAGATTGCAGAATGTACAGGAATATACTATACATCTCTTGCCATAACTCGCTTGAGATAATTGTTCATAAATTAATATACAGTCCAAATGCAACTTTACTCAATATGTTAATGAATGATCTTACTCTAATTTTTAAGTCTTGTGTCACGATTTACCATAATTATCTGATTATTATACAATGTTGGACGGAATTTATATATAGTAACTCTTCATGCTGCAGACTGATGGATTTTTCAAAACCAGTCTACCGAATGTATATGCTGTGGGTGATGTTGCAACTTTCCCGATGAAACTGTACAATGAGATCAGAAGAGTTGAACATGTTGATCATGCTCGCAAATCTGCTGAACAGGCTGTAAAGGTATGTGTTACCCCTTACATTGTTTCTAAGATCCGCTTCTACTAGGAAATGTTTTATAACCACTTTTGAATTGGACATGGCTATGAAGTCAGTGGAAGTCGGATCACTTTTTCAAATTTGGTCCTCTTTTCCGCTTCCCATTCACGGCCTTATTTGCTTGATGTATTTCAAATGGGGCCGGGTGGGGGCGGATACCATGATCTCCAGCCCCAGCCCCGCCTCTTCCATCGCATCCCCATCCCCGGCCCAGCCCCATCACTGGGGATGGATGGGCATCCCATCCCCAACTCAGGTGGAGGCCCACCCCCAACTGGGGAAAAGCGGGGATTTTTTTCTCCCATTCGCGACTAGAACAAATTATAGAATTTCAACAAAAATCTCCCAATACAACCTTGAAAAAATAATGTAAAATAAAAAAATTTAACATCCGTAAAAATAAATAACACTATCTAAAATGATAGTAGTTTGCTCCCTAAACAATACTAGTTTATAGATACAACTCATATGTTGCCCAACAACATAATATAAATCAATTAATGTCTAAATCAATTAATCAACTCATATGATACTAGTTTTTGGGAGATGGAGGAGTTTATGGAGAGAATTTGGGATCTCCCATGATCTTCTCCAATCTTTTAGGTATATTTCCTTTTTGTATAGATATTTTATTCTCAATCTATTTATTATTTTAGACAAGTAATGTGGGCCGGGCCGACCTGGGGCTGGGGAAGTTACTTATCCCGCCTCCGCCCCCACCCCCGTTAGCGGGGCCAAATTCATCCCCATCCCCACCTCCACCCCCACCTTAACCCGGGGAATCCCCGACCCAACTGGGCCGGGCCGGGCCGGATCCCCAATTTAACCGGGTCTATTGCCATCCCTATGTATTTGTCATGCTTTTTTGCAACATGGAAAATTTCAACACTCCAGGTTTCTTTTTTCCCGTCATCATATTTCTTTCCTGATTACTCTCTCAAAACAGTTGAGTTGTGGTAATGCAATATGCCGAGCCCCTAAAGTTGTCTGAATGAAAATTTCAGTTGTAGTTCCTTTTTCTGCAATAATCTCGCACCTATTTCTTGTGTCCTTAAAATGTTCCAAAATTAAGAAAAACGGATTCTAACTTTTATTCTTGGTTTGATTGATGCAGGCAATTTTTGCAAGTGAACAAGGAAAGTCAATTGAGGAGTATGACTACCTCCCGTACTTCTATTCCCGTGCCTTTGATCTGTCATGGCAGTTCTATGGTGACAATGTGGGAGACACTGTTCTTTTTGGAGACAATGATCCAAAATCATCACCTCACAAGTTTGGATCCTACTGGATCAAAGATGGTAAGGTTGTTGGTGTTTTCCTGGAGGGCGGTACCCCTGAGGAAAATAAGGCCATTGCCAAAGTTGCAAGGGTACAGCCCCCAGCTAACAGCTTGGAGAATCTGGCAGAGGAGGGTCTCTCTTTTGCCTCTAAGATCTGAGAAGTTATATTGTGAAGATCAAACCAGACAATCCATCTCATGAAAAAAACATAATTTATCTCAATTTGATTAGCTCGTATGTGATTGTAGTATTGTTGATTGGCATCGATAATACTCTTTCTTTTGTTGATCTTCTTTAGTAGACTGAGTTTTTCGGATTTAAATAAAGGACTTTTGTATTTTCAGTACTTTCTAGACCTCCTTGCGAATGTTCACGTATGTTTAATAATAATTTGAAAATACTAAAATTGACCCAATTTCGGTAACATAGAGGAAAATGGAGAATTGCCAAGATAATGTATTAATTTACAGCTCTATTAAGATATGCATTTTCATGTTCCTTTTCTGAAAATACTTTCTAGGTCAAGTACTCTTTTGTTTAAACAATGTTAATGAGCAATTAATTTTATATCACGAGACGAGAAAATTAAAGTCAAATTTTATAGATCAAGTGAACTTTTTTTTGTAACACCTTGAGATCTCATACAGAGAGAGTAGTGCATGTTTCATATGCGAGAGCACCAATGGCAAGCTACAAGACAGTTTGTGCAGGCGTTCAAGCTGCCGGTACAATGTCGCCCTGGGTGACCGCACGAGCGAAACATATTGTTATATTATGTTTTATTGTTTTTTAATCAATATATTTTGAAGGATAAAAACATATTTGTAATTAATTTCCTTCATTCTATCGTCTTTGGCATTTTTATTTTGACAAAAAATATTTTACCCTTGCAAGGTACGAGAAAGATTTAGATCGTTTTTAACTAAAAAAAAGTTATTTAAATATTTGATACGTGATGGATGAGAAAATTTTCCGTGAAACCATTACACCACGTCACCCCTATTATGTAGCGCAGCATATGAATTATATTTCTTCACATAAACGAGTATTTACAACTATGCTGCCAACATGGAAAGTCAATTTTTGATAAATAGTCCATAATCATATTTAATACCTTCTCACCTAATTTGATTTTGGGATATTTACCAAAAACAGATTTTCCATGTTAGCAACTTTATAGTATAGTTGGTAAAGTATTTTTTTATCAGACCAAGAGATTTTTGCTTTTGATTCGATGTTCCCCATTGACACCAATACCTACGCCTAGGCCCCTCCTTAACAAAACAAGAAAACAATTTCGATGGAGTGGTAGTACAGTAAAACCTCTCTAAAACAATTTCTCCGGTATCGATTTGGGTCGGTTAAAAAATTAATTTTTTTTAATAAAATAATATATTTTTAAAAAACCCTATGTAAATATAGGGTCCAATTAATATTATAAATTAATAATTATATAAACTTACACAAACATAACTAAGATGTCAAAAAGGCCGTGGCCCAGTGGGGCAAGCCTTGACCTGTGACCAAGAGGTCTCAGGTTCGACACCCGCCTCCTACGTGAGACAATAAAATTCTCTAGGAAAGAATTAAAGGTGCTGACAAAAACATAACTAAGACAATTTACTGAAATATCATTCTAGTGTTGTTTATTTTTTCTTAAAATTGAAGAGTTCTAGGGATTCATGGGCGGAAACTCGTTCCAAACACCCATGAGTCCTCCTCTGAAGGATCCGCTCATACAAAACGAATCGAAAAACAGCAAGAAAAACTTACGTTTTTGGATGGAGGATGACGTTTCTTGGATCGGATGCTGCTACCGATTGATCTCCCTTTGCGGAAAGTCCCTCTACCGGTATCCACGCGACGAAACGGGTAGCGATTGCTAGCTCTTCGTTTTTTTCTGAGATTCGGGAATTAGAGAGAAAAGGGAGAGGCAGAAAAACTGTTTTCTGGATTTCTTAGTATTTCGGCTGAAATTGTCTAACCCTAGGGTTTCGGCCAAGAGAGGCTTTTATAGGGAGTGAGAGGTTGTTTCTAGAACAACTCTCACGTCTACTCGACCTCTTCTGGCAGTGGGAGTCTTTAACTCCCACGTCCCCTGGGACTTTCTGCAGTAGTGGGAGTCTTTATCGGATAATAACTCCCACGTAATTCCAGCTATACCGAAAATGCCCCTTATCTCTAATTCGAATAATAACACTTTATTATTCTCAGAAAAGTGAATGTCAGATACAAATAATATTTTATAGAGGTTTTACTGTACTATTTTTTTGTTGACTAAAGTGAGACTCCTCCTAACTTATGAAGGGACTAAACTGTAATTTAATCCTTTAGCAAAAACCTTTTGGGCTGTGGAAAGGAAAACGCGAACGGACTAAAACCCTACCTGTATATAATCACTCGATTTTCAGTCTCTCTCACAGTAAACACACAGTTACCGCCGCAATGCCACCGTCGTCCCGCCGATCGCCGTAAAGAGTTACAGAGCTTTTCCGGTAAATCTTCCATGAAATTCCGGTCTCTGTTTATACATACAGCTTTGGTATATGTTTAATGGATTCTAATTTTTTTTTAATATATTTGTGCAGAGACAATAAGAAAAGATGAAAGTAATCGCAGCTTATTTGCTAGCTGTTTTGGGCGGCAACGCCAGTCCCTCCGGTGGGGATATCAAGTCAATCTTAGGCTCTGGTACTTGCACAAACTTCTTCCCTGCTCACACAAATAGCACTAATTATGATTAGAAGAGTAATAGTGATATTTTTTTGCTACATCCTAAAGGACTTATATTATGGAATGGAGTAAGTATGTTTGATCTTGTTTAGTTTACTATAAATGAATTAACGTTCCATAATTTGGAGCACTACAGCGAGTCTCCGTAAATTTGTTCAACTACAAAAATCTTAGTTGTGTTTTGTTAATCATTACATGTGATTGGAATGTCGTTTAAGTTTGGTTTCACCTAGTGTTTCATAATTTAGTTTGTTGTAGAGGTTCCATACCGTGTATGTTGTGTAAATTTGTTCTGCTTAAATATTAGTTGTGTTTGTTAATCTTTGCATGTGATTGGAATTTTATCTGAGTTTGGTTTCACCTAGATTTTGGCCTTATATACTATAATGAGGATAGCTATATTGAACTATTAAGGGTGATCTGTAATACACATCTTATATGGATCATGTATCTCAAAATTTAGATTCATAACCACTAAATTTAGATGGTGCTTTCTTGCCTTTTTGGGGCTCCTCTGTTCATTCTCTTGCACCAAACTAGGAATTGCAGTGCTAACATCTAATGTGAAAAACTGATAAATATTGATGTTTGCGGAAAAATCTGCCTTGGGAGTGTAGGTGGATGAAGTTCCTAGAGTAATTTATATCTTAAAATTGATTTGTTAACTCTCAATTTAGCCTGTTGATTGTATCATTATTGATTTGATTCTAAAGCTTTGAGTCTTTTGGGCCATAGTTGGAATTGATGGTGATGATGATAGGATTGAGCTCCTATTATCACAAGTCGCTGGTAAGGACATAATGGAGGTTATTGCCGCTGGCCGAGAAAAGTTGGCTTCTGTACCTTCTGGTGGTGGGGCTGTTGCAGTGGCAGCTACTGGTGCTGCCGGAGGGGGAGCCAGTGCAGCGGCTCCTGCTGCTGCCGAGTCCAAGAAAGAGGAAGAAGAAGAAGAGAAAGAGGACACAGATGATGTGAGCACCACTCTTTTATCCCTATTCTTGAATCCAGATGTTGCAACATTGTTAATTTGGGCCTTGACTGCCCTCAAATCTTATAAATTGATTTTATATCAAAACTTAGTTATGAATGGAAAATGACTTTCTTCTTTCAACTTGTTGCAGGATTTGGGCTTCAGTCTATTCGACTAGGGAGGGGATTCTCATACAGTCAATCCACTTTAAGGGGCGACATTGAAAGAACATCTTAGTTTTTTCTTTAACTAGGAGACTGTTATTAATTTTGTTTTTCCTATAGGTGTCAACGTAAAGAAGATATAAACCTTGTCATAACTAAAATTTTGGATTTGCTACTTTTGGTATGAATGAATCTTTTTGAATTCTGGAACCTGTGGCTTTTGTTTTTTTCCTGCAGTATTCTTCTGGTGATTTATATAGTTTACTTGCAATGTTGGTTGTTTGTTCGAGGGGATGCATCTTGTAGTGCCTGTGCTTATTCCCGGCATTATATTTTCCAGGATAAGTTTTTAGGTGAAACTGGTTAGTATTATACCTTGAGAACTCTTAGGATTCTTTAGTAATATTTCTTTCTAATTACCAATAAAGAAGCCTGTTAATTTGCATAATAAAATTTTGATGGCTATTAGTAATTGGTAGCAGTTAGATGTTTTGAAGTTCGGCTACAAGACATGGATCCCTAGGGGATCCTACTGTTTACTACCTTCCAAGCATAAAATATAGTCTATTAGGGTTGAGAAAATCAATCATTTGATTACTACTCTTGGGGTACTATGTTAAAGATTATAGTCCAAAAAGTTTATTGCTGCTTGAATTTGTGGTTAGTAGCTGAGAAAACCCAAAACATGGATCTGCAGCAGATCTGCTGAAACAAGTGCCACGATAGTTGTCTAGTAGCTTCTGCTTTCGGCCTCTATTCGGAATTCCAGTTGCCCTGAAATATTTGGTATTTGAGTGATGTTTCCTTCTTTCTTTTTTCCAAGAAGCAAGTAATGTCTGGTATTTGATAGTTTTGTTTGGTGATTATTCCACGAGGGCAAGTCGCTGATGACGTGACGGAAATTCTTATAAACAAGAGAAAGTTATTCTCTTAGGTATTGAATTTGGGAAAGTCATCCCAAATCATTATGTATTTAAGGTCTGCCCTTGTAGTCTTTAGGTTGGGTTGAAGGGAGGAAGCTTGAATGAACGTAGTGTGAGTGACTGGGAACTGAAATCATCGACTCCCTTGAGAATTTCGGGTGTGTTTGGAAGAGCTTCAAAGTGAGTATTACTGATCCCTTATTTTCAGCTAAATTTAGATAGAACCTTAGAGATCATAGTTGTTCTCGGAAAGTATGTAGCTCTGAAGTTCGGAGGGATGACAGATAGGCATGGCAATGGGGTCGGGGTGGGGCGGATACCATGATCTCCAGTCTCAATCCCCTTTCTTCCATCGTATCCACATCACTGGCCCAGCCCCATCACTAGAGATGGATAGGCATCCCATCCCCAACTTAGATGGAGACCCACTCCCAACTAGAGAAAAGCGAGATTTGTTTTCCCAAATTCCCATTTTCGTCTCAGTGGATGCTCAACATCGACTAGAAAAAAATAGTGAATTATTAACAAAAATCTCCAATAGAACATTGAAAAAAATGATATAGAATTGTAAAATAAAATATTTAATGCATGTAAAATGAACAGTATAATCTAAATTGATACTAGTTTACTCACTAAATGATACTAGTTTGTAGACACCGCTCATTTGCTGCCCAAGAACATAATATAGATCATTTTGCAAGACATGTGACATCTTCCAAAAAATCAAAGATTGAGAAATCGAAATACTTGTTGGTCTATTTGGTTGCTTTTCATTTTTTTTACTTGTACTCATTACACAAATGAATATGAGACTTTTTAAGTTTCTCAATCCTATTAGGAGATTCAACATCACCATATATTTTAGGAGGAGTCCCGAAAAGAATTTGATTCACGCGATCTTCTCCAAATTAGATTTCTATTTCATTTTTTTTATGTATTTTATGCATTTTCTATTTAGTATTTTAGACGGGTCCCTACGAGGCGGGGCAGTAGGGATGGGATGGGGGTGGGGATATTATTTCACCCGCCTCCGGTCCCGTCCCTGCTAGCAGGGTCAAATTCATCACCAAGAGCATAAACAGCCAAATGGACCCACAAGTATTTCGACTTCTCGATCTTTATATGGAGAACAAATATTAGTACTTTTTTATTCAGCCAAAAAAAAAGCACCTTTTCAATTTCTTCATTAATCTTCAAGAAATTAACGATCTTTAGCATTAATATTTTGTGAACCGTATCAAGGATTCCCACAATCGTATGGCTTTCTTCTCCAAGATTTATTTTAACACTTAAAAGGCATTTCAAGAAATTCCCATGATCTTGTTGTCCGAAGATGTTATATCTTACTAGGAAAAACTGAAACAATATTTTCGTTATCTGCAATAAAATTATCAACATAATATAAGTGTACATAAAGGGCTTCTCCTTTATTTATAATAAATACATTTTCTTCATGATGCAATAGTCTTGCTGACAAAGCATTGAAGCTTCTTCCACACACACACATAATGAATTACATGTGTGTGTATTTTAAAATAATTAATTATACGTTTAAGAGATTTAATAATTAAAAGTGAGTTTTATATTTTGCGCTTACTTTCCGATTGTCTCCAAAAGAAGGTTGTATTGTACATAAGCTAGAGATATGATATTTTCCGGCAGTCCCCTATGTACACAATATATGACTGCTATTATCATATAGTACAACGTATAATTAGGGAAATTAACTAGATACGAGTTAAAAATTTCAGAAAAATATTTTTTGTTGTTGAGATTTTAACATAAAAGGGCAAGGCTATAGATGATCATTATGAAAGAAATGTGATAATTGTTGTGAAATTACCTTTCTCTCATTGTTATTGGACCCATTGATGACGGTAACCGTGAAACATAAATTGCAGAAAAAGAAGAGAAATATTTTGAATACATTTTCATGATTTTTTTGTCACACTTTCTACTTCTTTAGATTGATTAGCCTAAGAGAGTTTGCTCAATTATTTATAGCTGAAATAGTGTGAAAAGTAGACAAAGTTGTCATTGTCGGGAAAATAGAAACCAAAAAAAAAAAAAAAAAAAGAGAAAAATATAAAAGAAAAATGATGTCAATAACACTTATATAGTTACCTTCCTTGTATGTATGGTTCGCGATATACGTGAATTTATTAAAATATTAATATTATTTAATTGGTGTGACTTTCGAGAGCCGTCTCAATCATTTTGGAGCACTGTACTAAATTTTAAAATGAGATCATATATAATCGAAGAAAAATGACTTTCATATAAAGATAACATAAAAATATAATCATTACAATTTTATCATAATTTTTATTCTCCAAAATGTACTATAAAATTTTTAAACATACTTTTAAAAATACAATTTTTACCATTCTTCACTAAAAAAACTTACACATACACAAACACCCTCTTAACTGCCACTGGTCACCTTATTTATCTAATTAAATAATTATATCCCTAATAATTATTTACTCACTTTTGTTCTTTAATGAATTCTATATGTAAGTTCATATGATGCCTTTTATAATTAAGATTCTTGGTTATACCACATATATCAATTTTTTTTTATGAGTGAATGGCTCTAATTGAACATTAACAAATTTTACTTTTCTCTTTTTAGATATAAACTTTGTTTTTGTACATTAATGAACCTAAACAATTTATGGAACGTTCGATATGAAAAAAGTAGTAGATTCCGGTCAAAATTGACCACGTGCCGACAAGTTGCCGGTTGGGGTAGGAGTAAAATTGTCTATCAAAAAATATATTGTTGGTAAATAGCCTTATTTGGACACCAACAATTTTACTTTTCTCTTTTTAGACAAAAAACATTCTGTTTATACATTTATAACCATAAACAATTTTCGAGTTTTTATAATTAGAAATTGACAAATACACGAAATCAGGACAATATCAAGTTGAAGTCGATTTAGAGTAAGAAAAAATAATAAAGAATGCAAATGTAACTCGGTAAATGTTTGTGGCGAAAAATGTTTAGGGCGATGAGTTGGATTAATTAGCAATACTGATGAGTTTGGAGTGACGCCGTCTACGTGTTATTTCCCTTTTGTAATCTGTTCTATTAGATATTTTTCATCTCAACTTTGTCAGTTACAATTACACTTAAATGTTAGTCGTATATATATATATATATATATATATACACACACACACACACACACACACACACACACACACTTTCATGTATTTAATCAATAAGAATGCAGAATCACACACACTTTCATGTATTTAATCAATAAGAATGCAGAATCATTCTTTCTCTCTTTCAATTAGATATTTTTAATCTCAGCTTTGTTACTAACAATTACTCTAAGATGATAGTTGTATAAAAGTATAGATATAAGTACTTTTCCTATATTGAATCTATAATAATTAAGAATCATTCTTTTTCTCTTTTCTATTAAGATATTTTTCAGTTCAACTTTGTTAGTTACAATTACTCTTAGATGGTAATTACATGAAAGTATAGATATATGTACTTTTTATGTAGTGAATCAATAATAATGTAGAATCATTTCTCTATCTCTCTGTTCTTATTATTATTTTGATATTTTCATTTAAAATCTACACATAAAATCCATGACAATTTCTAATTATAGAAACCCGAAAATTATTTATGGTTATAAACGTATAAACAAAAAAGTTTTTTGTCTAAAAACAGAAAAGTAAAATTATTATTGTCCGAATAAGGCTATTTAATAAAAAAATATTTTCAGATATTACGTTCATTAATGTACAAAAATAAAGGTTATGTCTAAAGAGAGAAAAATAAAAATTATTAAAGTCTAATTAGAGACATTCACTCTTTTTATTTTACACGTTTAGTTTACAAATAATCCAATTTGAAGAGAAACATTGAGTGATTTGTCAGGAAATTGCCTAATAAGGGAATTCTTGATATCAGGGAATATTTCAACCAAACAATGTCCTTTCTTTCCCGGGGGAGGTTCGGAGTGTGAAACTCATTCCCACATGAAATAAATAAGTAAAGAAAAATGAAGTGTTATATAACATGAGTCTAAATACTTGATATCTATTTTGGTATAGCAATTTCGATTACTTAATAAGTGATCATGAGTGATATTAAACTTATGTGTCACATTACGAGCCCGCAGGTAAATGGCGTGACACGGAGCAGACTGAGAAGTGGATGAAAATGGGGATGGTCCGGTTCAACAAGTTTTAGATATAGGATTCACTTAATCCCATCACACATGAGATGTGTATGGAATTTTTTGTTTATTTATTTAGTTTTGCTAAGTCTATGTATGAGAAATTGGTATGTAAGTATGAATCTAAATCGCAAACACGGGCGTGATGCCGAGCAGTGGTGGAGGCACAATTAAAATTGACAAAATAAATTTATAAATTTATAAATTCATATAAAATATTTCATTACAATTGTTTCCCTACGCGTTTTCATACTTTGATAATATTCTATAATTACATCATTTTCGATAGTATCAAACAAATCTTTCTCAACAAATGCAATTAAACTATCATTCAACCACTGATATCCAATTCGATTGCGTAGACGATTCTTGACAAAAGTCATTGCAGAAAATACTCTCTCAACTCAAGCAGTAGTCACTTGTAGCATTAAAGTCAATGTCAAAAGCTTGTAAACTAATGGGTAAACTTGATGCTTGTTTAATAACGAATTTATCCGTAACTGTGCAAAAAAAAATGTACATAAATATCAGCAAATAGCAATTATATGTATTTCACAAATAATGTACATAAATAATGAAGATTAAAGAAGCATTAAAGGGGTTACCTATTTAATTCAAATAATGAAGGATGATGAGGATTGATGATTGAGGATAATAAAAACCCTAATGACTAAAGGAAAAAAAAACCCGTCATTGTTGTTGTTGAGTAACAGAGAATTGAGGCTTGACTGCTTGAGCTGCTAAAAAATATCGCCATTGTGGACTTTTGCTACTGGTATCATGACCCTATGACTACTAGACTTGTAGTCTATAATATAGACTAGAATTTTTTTTTATATATAAAATCTTATAGACTTTAGTTATACACATTTTGTTCACCCTTTTCTAATAGGAAATTTTATTTATTTATTTATTAAATAAATATTATAGTATCTTACACACTTAAACTTGTTACAATTTTAACAAAAATTGATAAGATATAAGTGGTGTCAATCCTATAATTCATAAACTAAATAATGTAATTTTAAATCGTAAAGTGATTCAAAATAAGTACAATAAACAATGTTCACGGGACGAAGCGTTAAAAAAAATTTGGAAAAAACTGGTGGGGGCCCCCCGGCTTCGCTAGTGATGCCGAACAATATCAGATACGACCACTATTGGAAGATGGATTGATAACTAACATGGATCAGAAAAAAGAAAGAAATAATTAACATAATTATATTCATTGACTCAAATGGGAAAAAATATGGTCACATAAAAATAAATAGAAACAGTAAAAGAAAAATTACTCGTTTACGAATAAAAAAATAGGTAGACAAGGGGTGAAAATTCTCTATCCATATTCATGTCCCCCAACAAATCGAATTTACTATATAAATATTTTTTTTGGAAATTAGCCTATTTAGTTCCCCCAGTAATTTTTATTTAGCTCGTATAGTCCCTAATGTTTAATTTCAGCCTGTAAAGTTCCCCAGAAATTTTAGTTCAGCCTGCAAAGTCCTCCAAATTTTTTTGTTTAGCCCGTATAGTCCCCAATATTTAATTTCAGCCTGCAAAGTCCCCTAGAAATTTTCGTTCAAGCCATATAGTCCCCAATATTTAATTTCAACATGTAAAGTTCCTTATCTATTTACGGGTTGCATAAAGATGTTCCACCACCTCTTCTGCAGCGGAATCAGGGCAGCCTCAAATTCATGTCATCCGCGTGCTTATTGAGTGGGGGAATAATTATCAGTTTCAATCTATAAAATTTACAAAATACAAAAAATTAGTATAAAAATGGTTATAAAAAGGAAACCCCAAATCCTATTGCCATAATTTGGAGGAACCCATTTACCCTAAGTCCTCCGCATAAGAGGTGGTGGAACCTCTATATGCACCCCGTAAATAGGTAAGGGGTTTTAGAGGCTGAAATTAAACATTGAGGACTATACGTGATAAACGAAAATATTTCTGGGGGATATTAAATGCTGAACAAAAATTTCTGCGGGGCTTTACATGCTGAAATTAAACATTGGGGTTTATACGGGCTAAATAAAAAATGTTGGGGGACTTTACAGGCTAAAATTAAATATTAGGGATTATACGGGCTAAACGAAAATTTTTAGGGGACTAAATAGACTGATTTTCCTATTTTTTCCAATTATATATACATAGAGTGAATTATGATTGGCTGGAGATTGAAATGAGAAGAGGAACGGGGACGGAGAATTTTTTGGCCGTAGACAAGAGGGTGGTTTCCTACGCGCTTTGTAGTCTTGTTATTGCATGTTTGTCTAAAAAAATTGAGAATTTTTGTATTTATTGATTAAAAAAGTAAATCTCATTCTCCTGAATGAAACTGGCCAACTAAATTAAGCTGTGAAGAAAAAAATGGAAGATCAATGCAGCTACTTGCATGTTTAATATTTTTTTATAGAAAAAGGAATACCTAAATAAGCACTGTCTTGGTCTTTATTCATATGTTGGAAAAATGAGGGGGGCAATTCATGTTCACACCATTAAAAATTGGATAGTTCTGATATGTATTAGGTTCATTGAAACATGTGATTCAGAACAGTCCACATCACTATAGAACGAGAAAAAAGACAATTATGTAACGACATGATTAATTCTGAACTATAAAGTCTATGTGGACCTGGTCCATATTAGAAAAATATATCAGAATTCGTTATGTTCACATTTCTTCTAATTCTATATATACATATGATGAATTGTAAAGTAATACACAAGTACATGTGTGAGAACAGACGATTTTTTGAGGACAAATGATCTGACGTTCATGCTTATATAACATTATTTTCTCATATATCTATCCTATGTAGAAGGTGAGGCAATCCTAGAGATGTGCATTTGTGTAAAACTTCTGCAAAATTTTCTAATTCTTTAAATAACTATACTTCTTTTAGAAACTAAATTCATTTCCATTAACTAGATTGACAAAAATAGATACTCGTATGATGTCATAAGAACTTAACTTAGTGTAGTTTAGACTAAACGGATCACTAGCCCGCGGACCGGTCCGTGGTCCGCGTTTTCTGGACGGATTTGGACCAAGTTATTCATAGTCCGTTTAAATGCGGGTCATTTTAGCCCGCTCCGTTTGGACCACGGACCAAGGCGGACCGGACCGGACCCGGACCAACCCGCATTTAAATTAATATATAAAAAAATATTTTTTAAAGTTTTACTTCTCATTTTTACAATTTATTTTACAAATATTTTCAAAAATAAACAACAAAACTCAAATTTTAAGCTTTATATTCTTTTTTTTCAATTTTTCTTTTCAATTTTTAAAAATAAAAAAAAAAAAAGTCATTTTTAAGCTTTATTTTCTTTTTTTAAAATTTATTTTTTAAAATTAATTTAGTCCGCGGACCGGCCCGTTTAACCCGCAGATTTCTTATGGACGGGTATGGATTAGGATTTTCTTGGTCCGCAAAAATTGGTCTAAATCCGGTCCGATCCGTTTTAGGGTAATCCGCAACGGATTGGACCGAACCGGACCGGCCCATTTGACAGTGCTAAGTTTAGTATAGGGGGAAAAAAGAGCTCTGTTGTGAGCAATGCAGAAAAATAAAAGAAGGGAACAAAATGAACTTAAAATATATGTCCAACATTAATAGATAGAGAAATATTAATATTATAATTCCCTATATACAAGTATAGGGCTTCTTACAATATGTTTATCATCACTCCAAATGAGCGATGCAGAGAGATAAAATTGACTTTTCTCTACAAATTTACCTTTCAATGTCACATTAAAAGAGTTTTCCTGATATGTTTCGTTGAAAGTCAAAGTATTTGGAGAAACTGTAATGGAAAGACCTTTAGGCGAGCGAATTTCTGACGTGAACACAGATTTACCTTGTCCAACATAAGTCACTGTCCTATAAAAGACTGCTGAAATGTCCGAGGAATTAATTTGAATATGCATTGACGGATAGTTGAGACCATCAGTTCCTTTTGCAGGTTCAAAGCTTGAGCAATTAACTTTTTCGCCTGTTAATTTAGCAATAGCTGAATTGTTGTAGCCTTCTTTACAGAGGAAGCTAATGTAGGATTCCCATTTCAAGTCATAAATTAGTCCGGGGTTCAATGCTCTTGTCGGGTCAATCTCGCCAGATCCATAGGCTAATTGTTCACCTATTTCATTGGACTTGAATTGTTTTGCTAAACAAACGATGAAATGGTTAGTCATGACTCTTAAGATTTAAAAAAAACAAGAGTGAAAGAACCATACCTGTGGTCATGATGGCGGATTTGATAGCGGCTGGAGACCAATCGGGATGGAAGGACTTGACATAGGCAGCAGTACCAGAAACATGAGGAGCAGACATTGAAGTTCCTGATTCGAAGTAGTAGAGTGTGTTCTCGTCGGGGTCCAACCCGGTATAAGCAGCTAATATTGAAACTCCGGGGGCAGTAATGTCAGGCTGTCGAGAAATAAAACTACAATTATAGAGTGTGATGAAATAATAAGAAAGAAGAGGAAAAAAAAAGAAGCTACTATTGGTAATGTCGCGTTAAATTGGACCTTGAGAATGTTGCGTGATAATTTTTGGGGTCCTCTTGATGAAAACTCAGCTACTATTGGTACAGTTGTGTTAAATTCGACCTTGAGAATGTTGCGTGATAACTTTTGAGGTCCTCTTGATGAAGACTCAGACACTATTGGTACTGTAGCGTTTAAGGTTTCTTTTGTAGTACTAGCAGTGGAATCATCGATATTCCTATCAATGGTACTTGCAGCTACAGTCATGACCCATGGTGCAACATTTTCAACTGTGGATAACGCAGGGCCATCATTACCTGCTGAGCAAGAAACAAAGATTCCTTTTTTTATAGCGTGGAAGGCTCCGATGGCAATGGGATTATCGAAATAAGTCATGGTCGGTCCTCCGAGGGAGACGGAAATGATGTCCACACCATCGGAAATAGCAGCATCAAATCCTGCTAAGATGTCCTCATCCGGGCAACTAGGCCAACAGACTTTGTAAGACGCAATGCGTGCTGATGGTGCGCCCCCACGTGCTGTCCCGTTACCCATTCCATTATAGTTTGCGTTAGCAACTGCAATTCCAGCAGCGGTTGAGGATGTATGAGTTCCATGTCCAACGAAGTCCGCTGGAGAAATTTCATCAGAGTCCACTGGAACCTCGTCTTGATAAATGGAAGTATTGTGCACCAATCACCTTGCTATTAACAACATCAAAAATACATTTCCAAGTTAATAATACGATAAACTAATGTTTCAATCTGAAATTGAATATCTACTTTTCTATTTATTTCGTATAACAAAATATTAGTAACAAAGTAAGTATATTACTTGTTGCAACCAGTGAAGTTTATGCCCGTCTGACATTTGCCCTTCCATTTACGAGGTGGAGGTCCGAAACCCGAATCGTTGAAACTTGGTGATGGAACATATATTCCTGTGTTGAATAAATAAAAAGTATCACTATTTCTCTTTCTTAATTTATTCATTAATCTTCAAGAAATTAAAGATCTTTCAAAAGAAAATATTAGCATTTATATTTTCTGACCTGAATCAAGGAGTCCCACGATAATATCGCTTTCTCTTCCAATATTCCTTTCAACATTTAAAGGCATTTCAAGAAAATCCCATGATCTTGTTGTCCGAAGTTGTCGTATCTTACTAGGAAATACTGAAACAACATTTTCATTCTCTGCAATAAAATTATCAACATACATAAAGGGCTTCTCCTTTATTTATAATAAATACATTTAAATTATAATAATTGTATCGTTCAATTACGTGAAAGGAGATTTGCTTCATGAGGCAATAGTCTTGCTGCCAAAGCATTGAAACTTCTTCCATAGCTATGTATCTTTGCTTCTCTAGCAATGTGCTCACTAAAATTTAAACAAATTATAAACAATATTAATTTTAAAATTTTAAAATAATGAAAATTACAAGTTTAAGAGATTTATTAATTAAAATAGCGAGTTTTATATTTTGCGCTTACTTTCCGATTGTCTCCAAAAGAAGGTTGTTGTGTACATCAGTTAGAGATATGGTATTTTTCGGCAGTTCCCCCATGTACACAATATATGACTGCCATTATCATATAGTACAACATTAAATTAGGAAAATTAGCTTGATACGAGTCAAAATTGATTTAGAAAAACAAATTTTTGAGATTTTAATATAAAAGGGCGAGGCTATAGATGAAAGAAATGTGACAATTGTTGTGAAATTACCTTTCTCTCATTGTTATTAGACCCATTGATGACCGTAATTGCGAAACATAAATTCCAGAAAATGAAGAAGAAATGTTTTGAATACATTTTCGTGACTTTTTTTTCACACTGTGTAATTCTTTAGATTGATTAGCCTAAGAGAGTTTGTCCAACTATTTATAGTTGAAAGAGTGTAAGAAGAGGACACAAGTTGTCGTTGTCAGGAAAATAGAAACCAAAAAATAAAAGAAAAATAAGTGTTGTGGTGCCGAAAAGGTATAAATCAATGAATAATTGACATGTAGTAAATTTTGTAGGTTTTTAATTATTTTTTTTAAAAATAACTAAATGACATTGATGAACAAGAGATTTCCACGTCACCCCAATCAAGTGACTGGTTACCTGTCAAACTGGTCAACATACTTTTGTTTTCCAAATTTTTTATAATTATTAACTTTGGTATTTTTAATGGTAAAATTAAAGCAAAATTTGGTAAATTTTAATAAATAACAAGTAAATATTAAATATTATTATTTTATTTTATAATCTTACCATTTTTAATTTAAACTTACTATTTTTATCATTAATATTTATATTATATAAAATAGTAAATTTAGATACAATAATGGATAGTTTTGATATGGACCAGGTCCATTAGATCTGTGGTACAATACTGGCCACATCACTACAAAATGAGGAGATAGACAATTATGTAGTGATGTGGCCCGTTCTGAACCACATGCTCCATGTAGACCTGTACTATATTAGAAAAATCCTACAATAATGGTGAATTTCATGGCAAAAAAATAGTAATTTATTTTATAATATTGGTAACTGTAGCGAAAAATAAAACTTACTATTTAAAAATAAAATTTATCACATTAAATTCTAATTTTACCATTTTTATCTCAGTTTTAACCAATTGATATAATGGTACATTTAGTGACAAATTTGATAATTTTATTTATATTATTTGTAACTTTTGATAAAAAAAAATTAGAAACTTATGTAAAGAATAAAAATCACCATATAAATATCCAAATTCAAACAAATCTTACCTTTTAGGTTGAATTTTATTATTCTGTAAATTGGTAAAATTTACAAATAATTTGGTAATTTTTAAAATAAAATTAATAGATTTTATGAACTAATTATTGTATTATAATAATTTATTTTTAAACAGACAAAAGTATTATCCAATAAAAATAATTTAAGCATTCTGGAGAAGAGAAAAAAAATCAATCTAGCCATATGATGCAAATGGTATATACAACTTTGGCTTAAGTTATGCTAATGATAAAACTCTAATAATGACATGACGACAATTTCTTTATCTTTTAATTTAAATAAAATTATCATAAGTATTTTGGAGAAGAAAAAAAATAACAAAATCGTGGAAAATGATGATGTGAAGGAAATAGATATACGTGACTTTTAATTCCCCCTTTTTTTTACAAGTGGAACAATGTAATTAGTTCAAACCTATGATTTTACTATGGAGATTTATTTTAAGTAATGAATTAATTTGTAGAATAAGGGGCAAAATAGTTAATTAAATAAAGTATGATAATACTCCAATTAGGTTATAAAATTTATAATTTTATTTTTAAAAACTACTAAATTATTTATAAAATTTACCAATTTACAAAATATTAAAATTCAACCTAAAATGGTAAGATTTTTTTTTTAAATTTGGATATTTGTATAGTTATTTTTATTCCTCGCATCTAATTTTTTAATAAAAGTTACAAACAATGTAAATAAAATTACCAAACTTGTCACTAAAATTACAATTTTATCAATTGGTTAAAATTGAGATAAACATGGTAAAATTAAAATTTTATTTGATAAATTTTATTTTTATATAGTAAGTTTTATTTTTCACCACATTTACCATTAATATAAAATAGATTACTATTTTTTGTCATGAAATTCACCATTATTGCATCTAAATTTACTATTTTATATAATATAAATATTCATGATAAAAATCGTAAGTTTCAAATTAAAAATAGTAAAAATATAAAATTAAGTTGTAATATTCAACATTTACTATTTATTTATTAAATTTTACCAAATTTGGTTTTAATTTTACCATTAAAAATAACAAACTTACTAATCATAAAAAATATGGTCAACAAGAGTGTGTTGACTGGTTTGAAGGTAATCGGTCACTTGATTGAGGTGACGTGACAATCTCTTATTCGTCCATGTCGTTTAGTTAAATTTTTTAAAAAATAAAAACCTGAAAAATCTGCTACTTGTAGGTAATTTTTTTCCACATGTCAATTATTCATCTGGTTTATCTCTAATTTTTAGGTGCCGAAAATTTAGCTTTTCGGCGCTACATCACATAGAACTTATATAGCTAGGAGATGTGTTGTGGTGCCGAAAAAGCCAATTTTTTTTACAATTTTTATATCAGTTTTAACCAATTGATAAAATGGTAAATTTAATGACAAATTCAGTAATTTTATTTACATTGTTTGTAACTTTTGTTAAACAGTTAGAAATTTTTGTAACGAATGAAAATCACTATATAAATATCTAAATGCAAACAAATCTTACCATCTTATTTTGGATTTTAATATTTTGTAAATTCGTAAATTTTATACATAATTTAGTAGTTTTTAACTATAAAAATATAAATTTTATGAACTAATTGGAGTTACTTTTTTTTAAAAAAAAATTGTATTGTTACAAAATTATTTTCCTTTTAAAAGAATAAGAATATTTTTCTTTTTTTAACGATAATTAGAAAAAGATTAAAAAAATTTATTTAATATTTATAAATCAAGACTATGAAAAAAGAAAGAAAGAGGAATTAGTTTGAAAAGATAGAAGAAAAAACTAATAAATTATACCTCACACATGATTACCCCTCCAAGTCCATTTTTCCTTCCTCACTCTACTCGTCTCTCGTCTTTCTCCCCCACCATCACAGCCCATCATCGTGTAACGTTAGAGTTATAAATAGTGAAGAATATCTTCTATATAGAACACTAACTTACATTGATATTATTTTGATAGAATATCCATTACAGATTAATAAGTAATTGACGTTATATATCTTGTAACAAACGAGCGTTAAATGTTCATAGTCATAATAAGTGACCGATTAATAAAACGTTTAAATAACATTGTTAGTGTAAGGTTAATATTATAAAAATTGAAGAATATCCATTACAAAGAACATTAAATTACATTGATATTATTTTGATAGAATATTCGTTAAATGTAAGTTTTATATCATTGATATAATTAGCAGAGATTATACTTTGAAAATAAATTTCCAGATTAAAAAATACAATTTTAAATTAAAAATGGCTTTAAAAAAATGTTTCAATTTTTTTTATTTGTTTTGGAGATAATGGGATTTGAACATGTGACGCCTAATCTTGAAACTCACCAAAACATCCACTTCTCACCACTAAGCAAGAAGGAATTTAGTTGACTATGTTGATTACATTATAGTATTTAACATTGTTCAGACGAATAGAATTAAAAATTGCGGAGAAAACGATATACGGTGTAGTGGAGTAAATGTAGTAACATTTCTCTCATCCGACGATGTGTCAACCTTCTCTTCTACCAAAGATTTGATTTTGAGTGTCTGAAAAGCTTTTATACACTATTTGCAGAACACATATATCATATCGTATCACTAATTTTTGACATCAGATAATGTACTTTCACTGACACATTTTTTTTGCTAAGTAACTTTCAGTTTTATATTGTGTCAGTTTCTTTAATATGAACTATACAAAACAGGTCTCCATATAAAATATTATGTTTATCTCAATTTTAATTATTTTTAATCAAAATTTGGCCCGGATAATGTTTATTATTTATAAATTGAACCATTTCGTATGAGGTATATTTTTTAAATTTATAAATTTACCCCAGAGTTCATATTTTGTAGGCAAATTAAATTTAGTTATTGTTAGAACACTATGTATTATAACATTTAGTCTAAACATTATGTGGTATAAAATAATTTACACGAAATACTATAACAATGATTAGATTACTTGTTAATATAAAATTAGAACTTGTGTTTGTCATAACACACAATACTAACGCAGAGACTTATAAAACACAAGTTATACAACGAATATATACAATAAAAATAACGATCCTCAATATTAAACATTATTTGGTAACATGCACTAATTTTATGGTGTTTGTTTGCTATCTTATAATTAAAATACATAGTATTTACAAATATTTAATCCAAAGTATTATAAATTATTTTGTGAGTATATTAAACTTTTTATTATTTAAAAAAACTAAAATATTAAACATGTTGTTAATTTCTCTAATAAAAAAGTAAACAAAATAATGAAAATGTTAAATAAGAGAATTGAACCAATTTCATTCATGTAACTTATGTTCTGAAGTAAAGCCAAACACATCAATATACAACTTGTTAGGTACATTTTTTCATCCACTTTGTTAATGGATAGAGTTTTGTTAAATGAATGATGTTATACTATTGGGATTTTGGCCCATATGTAATTGGACTTAGTTCCAAAAAGAATTTTATTCACGTATGCCTTTTGACTTGCCACTAGGGAGTTCAGAACAATTCATTTATGGAATGTAAATTTTTTGTTTTATTTTGAAAATGATGTTTTTCAATATTGGATTGTAAAGTGTTAGGAGTTTGGAAAGAGATTCGGAAAAAAATGGCAGCAAATTTAGTAGTACTTGGTAAAAGGATGCCAGGAAGTGTATGTTAGTTGGTAAAATGATGTCAAAAAATTTAGTGCTAATGGGTATCTAGGTAGAGTAGGTATAATAGGTGAAATATAATAAAAAAATACGACAAAATCCGTGAAATATATAAAATGGTAGACTTATTTTTTTAAAAGGTCAAATTGAGTTTTTATTCATTTTAAACAGTTAGGTTTAACCCAAATGTATTTTCCAAGAAAAATATCATAAGAATTTTGGAGAAGAGAAAAAAAAATACCAAAGCAGTCATATGATGCGAATGATATATACAACTTTGGTTTAGGTTAGGATAATGACAAGCCTAATAAATATATTATGACCATTTCTTTATCTTTAAATTTTAAATAAAACTATCATATGTATTTTGGAGAAGAGAAAAAAATAAAACAGCGGAGAAGGATGATGTGAAGAGAGTAGATCGTCAGGACTTTTAACTTTTTTTTTACTAGTAGAACAATGTAATCAATCCAAACCCATAAATTTTCCATAATTCAATAATATTTCACATATAATAATTCCAATTAATATACTAGATTATATATTATAAGATCCAAAATCTATTTTAAATAATTATGACAAATATGAATCTTTATCATATAAAATACATAGGAGTTTTACGATGGATAATTATTTTAAGCAATGAATTAATCTTTATAATAAGGAGCAAAATAGTCAATTAAATAAAGTATGATCATTAGTTCATAAAATCTATATTTTTATTTTTAAAAACTACCAAACTATTTGTAAAATTTACCAATTTACAAAATATTAAAATTCAAACTAAAATGGTAAGATGTGTTTCAATTTAGATATTTATAGTGATTTTTTTCTTTACAAAAGTTACAAACAACGTAAATAAAATTATCAAATTTGTCACTAAATTTACCATTTTATCAATTGGTTAAAACTGAGATAAAAATGTAAAAAAATAAATAATATAATGTGATAAATTTAATTTTTAAATAGTAAGTTTTATTTTTCACCACACTTACCATTTTATAAAATAATTTACTAATTTTGTCATGAAATTTACCATTGTTGCATCTAAATTTACTATTTTATAGAATATAAATATTCATGATAAAAATAGTAGGTTTCAAATAACAAATGGTAAGACTATAAAATAAATTAGTAATATTTAACATTTACTAGTTATTTATTCAAATTTACCAAATTTTGTTTTAATTTTACCATTAAAAATACCAATGTTACTTGTGGGAAAAAATATTGTCAACAAAAGCGTGTTGACCGGTATGACATAACAAGTCACTTGACTGGGGTGACGTAGCAAATTCTCATTCGTCCATTTCATTTAATTAATTTTTTTTAAAAAAAAAAAACTGAAAACCTGCTATTACAGGTTATTTTATTCCACGTGTCTGTTAATAATTGGTTTACCCTTTCAGCACCACAACACTTTTCCGATTAAAATAGTAAATCCCATGCTCCGGAATGAAACTGGCCAACTAATTAAGCTGTGAAGAAAAATGGAAGATTAGTGTAGTTGCTTGAATGTTTAATATTTCTTCTAGAAAAAAGAATAGACTAAATGAGCACTGTTTTGGTTTTTATTCACGGTAGAAATCTTCCATTCCCTACCACTAATAAGAAATTGATGTGTAAATTTTTTAATTAAAAGAGTATAACTTAAAAAAATAGTGAATCCCGTAAAGGAAACGTGAACACGTGTCAATTATCTATTTGCGAGGAGAGGGAACATGACAAAGAATTGAGACATATGACTTTTTGCCCTTTATTCATATGTTGAAAAAATGAGGGGAAAATCATCTATCACATACACGTTTCACCGTTCAGAATTCGTAATGTAAATATTTCTATTAATTTTATATATACGTAGAGAACAATGAGTGATTAAGGATAGATATGAGAAGATGTATGAGACAGTAATTTTTGCCGAAAAAATGATATGGCGTTTAACTTTTTGGCTAGTATGACGGTTGAGGATTCTTTCAGTATCCTATGTCGCGAGTTTTAGAAAGAAGTCAGTGATGAATAATATTCAAAAGGCCGGTACTACCAACTCTTAGTTTATTCTGTCAAAAATTATTGTTAGAAGTTTATAATTTTTTCGGTAAAAATATATAGTAGGAGAATTTCTAATTCCGTGTAAAAATTGCGTAGTGATAGATGCGAGTTTAGTTAAAAATGCTTGGTGTTTACGTGTATTCTTCCGTCCCAACATTGACAATGATGTGTTTCTACTTAGGGGTGACTAAATTCTTGCAACTATGGACAAACGAGGAGCTCGGGCTAACATGGATTATTGGCCACATACCCTTCATATGTCTAATTTAGCCGAAAATCACTATAAAAATTAGTGGCTGTTTTTTTTTAAACACACGAAAATACTATAGTGATATAATTAGTCAAAACAATAGTTGAGTGCAAAAAATAGTAAAGTGTAAATAGTTTAGTGACCTAAATATATTACAATTAAGACTAGATAATTGTTTGAGATATTCAAATTGATTTTTTATTTCAAATTGTCTTCAATTAAAAAAGTGAATTATCTATAAAATTTGTACTAGATAATTCGAACTCAAAATTTGACCTTAAATTCATAATTAGTTATTCAGTTGTAAAAATTTGTGCCAGCAGATGTGTCCAAAATACTCGAATTTGAAATTGAAAATGTTATCCATATGCACACACTGTAAGGTACAAAAAGCAAAGTGCACATACGACATTTGAGGAATAATTATGTGCTAGCCACAGGCCAGGCAATGGTGAATTTCATGGCAAAAAAATAGTAATTTATTTTATAATATTGGTAAATGTAGCGAAAAATAAAAATTACTATTTAAAAATAAAATTTATCACATTAAATTCTAATTTTACCATTTTTATCTATGTTTTAACCAATTGATATCATGGTAAGTTTAATGACAAATTTGGTAATTTTATTTATATTATTTGTAAATTTTGTTTAAAAATAGTAAAATTATAAAATTAAGTAGTAATATTCAACATTTACTATTTATTTATTAAAATTTGCCAAATTTGGTTTTAATTTTTCCATTAAAAATAACAAACTTACTAATCATAACAAAAATATGGTCAACAAGAGTGTGTTGACTGGTTTGAAGGTAACTGATGGTCGATGTACCTCACTATAAAAATCGCTAGGTAAGTGCACATATCGTCTAGAATAGTATAGCAGTCTAATCAAGTGTCGATCCCACAAGGAATACAAGCACTAATAATTACCCTTTTTCTACTGTTTAATCGACCGAGTTATATGAATAAAAATTAATTAAAACTATTAAATAACTAGAAAACAAATAAATGATTTATATGAATAAAGATGAGAATAGATACTTGAACGAGAATTCTCATGAAAGATTCAATCTTCAAGCTTGTCTCCGTCTTCGAACCGTTGATGATGGTGAGTTTCCTCTTGTAGAACTTGGTTGAAGAGAGCCTCCAATAATTCTATCACAATCACTATAGGTCTAGAATAACGATGGTAATATCTGAATGTTCGAATATCTGATGTCTTCAACGGGTATTTATAATGTTCGGACTCCTATAGCTTTAAGTACCATAGAAGTTGAAGGGAATTAGGAGTCTAGATAGGTAATATCTGAATGTTCGAATATCTGATGTCTTCAACGGGTATTTATATTTATAATATCTGAAAGTACCATAGAAGTTGAAGGGAATTAGGAGTCTAAATAGGAAAGTTCCAATAAAAATATAATAGTAAAGTGTCAAAGAATTTTCATGATTGACCAATTTCCAGTGTTGACCCGAGTTAACTTTTTTTGACCAGCTTTGACCAGAAGACAGCTTTTCAGATTTTGCAATTAAGTCCCACAGCTTTCTAGTCAAGTTTCAGATTTAGCAATTGAGTCCTCGAAACATCATAAAAGCTCAATAAGCACCCTACAACCATTAAAACACAAAGTAGTGAGGAATATACTATTCTAAGCTCAAAACTCGACACGTAAATTCATTTATAAGCACAAAGTCATTACAAAACTAAAGGAATATATCAATGAATTTACGAGTTATCAGTAACCGGTCACTTGATTGGGGTGACGTGGCAATCTCTTATTTGTCCACGTCATTTAATTAATTTTTTAAAAAATAAAAACCTAAAAACCTGAGGTAATTTTTTCCACATGAAAACCTGCTGTTACAAGTAATTTTTTCCACATGTCAATTATTCATTGGTTTATCTCTAATTTTTAGGTACCGAAAATTTAGCTTTTCGGTGCCACAACACATAACTTATATAGCTACCTTCCTTTGTTGTATGGTTTGTGAGATACGTGAACATATTAAATTACTAATATTATTCATATGGTTTCACCTTATTTATCCAACTAAATAATTATAGCTCTAATAATTATTTACTCACTGTTCTTTATTTGTTCATTAATAAATTCTATATGTAAGTACGGGTGTCAACGACCTGAATTTGGCTCACACAGCTAAAAAATATACGAGTGTGAGCTTAATATTCAAGCTCGAATTTTGCGTGAGCTTCACCCCGCTCAGCCCGGTTAAAACTCGCACCCGAATAAGAATAATATCTATCTATCTATCTGTATTTAGATTAGAGAGTCTGTTTTCAATTTCAACCAATCACAAGCCATCAAAACTCTAATATAATTTTCTAGGAGTTTTGAGTTTTTTAATTAGTTTACTAATTTTGATTGGTTGAGAAAATTTAGATTTAGTTAAATTAATTGAAAATTAACTCTTATCTTAATAAAAGTTCAAATATCAAATTACTCACAATTTTAACTCTTATCTTTATGTACTTTAAAGATGTTTGATTGGTGGAGACAATTTTATATCCAATAAATTAAAAAATATATTGACATATTTGACCATTTAAAACTAACTTGATTTAGATGAAGATAATTAATATTTTTGTATACCTTCTAATATTTTTACTCTAAATTTTTTTATTTCAAACTAATTTGATTTAGATAAAGATAAATAACAAAACATGTTTTCAATTTTTAGGTTCTCTAATGTTGCTTTTTTTTTTTTTTTGAAGCCCAATTGAGCTGTTGTCCTATATAGGGGAGAGAAAACTGCCTCAGACGAGGAGGAGATAGCCCTATAAAGGGAGATTAAACCATCAAACTATCAAACTATATAATTTTCTACAGATCTTATTCTAATAATTAAATTAACATTATTCGATGGATTTTGAAGAGTTTTAAACTAATAACATAATTAAAAAAGGGGAAATTAGCCTATTTAGTCCCCCAAGAATTTTCGTTTAGCTTGTAAAGTCCCCAATGTTTAATTTCAGCCTGTAAAGTCCCCCAGGAATTTTCATTCAGCCTGTAAAGTCCCCAATGTTTAATTTCAGCCTGTAAAGTCCCCCATTAATTTTTGTTCAGCCTGTAAAGTCCCTTACCTATTTAATTTTAGCCTGTAAAGTCCCTTATCTATTTACAGGTTGCATATAGAGGTTCCCCAGGAATTTTCCTGGGGGACTTTACAAGCTGAGCGAAAATTTTTGGGGGGACTTACAGCTGAAATTAAAGCATTGAGGGACTTTACAGGCTGACCTAAAATTCCTGGGGGACTTTACAGGCTGAACGAAAATTCCTGGGGGACTAACTAGGCTGAAATTAAACATTGGGGACTTTACAGGCTAAACGAAAATTCCTGGGGGACTAAACAGGTGAATTTCCCTTAAAAAAGTCATAGTACAAGAAAATAAAACCGCATTAATAGCTAGAAAATAACCAATTCCCGAGAATTCTCTCAAGAATCCTCTCATCTCTCAGGATTTCTTTTGAGGTCTCCTCCCTCAAACAAAGAATCCTTGAGCATCTAAACTAGGATACACTCCTCTAGAATATTCTCAGTAGGATATTTCATATATCTACCATATCTTCTTCAAGCAACCAGGGAAAGGAAATACATACAACACGATTGCTTGCCTAAAATATATGGAATCTTTCAACTTTTCCTCCCAGTTACCTAAACATGTTATACTTGGGTTCCTAAAATCGCTACGGTTTTCTCGTCGCACGCCCTATTATAAGCGACGTTTTTTCTACTTTTTGCTCACAATATTGTCAAGCGTAATTTCTTTCCCTTTGCTTTATTTTTCCCCCAGCAAACTCGCCTAGCAATGAAGCACGTTGCTGACATAGTCTCAAGGCTGAAAAACGTCACCCTAAAGGGGATCTAGAGACGCACTACTGTCTTTGAAAAGGCAGAGATTTAGACTTCACTGGTTGGCCGTTTTGTTCGTATTAACAATCACCTGCCGCCATATTTCACAACCATGTTAGCCCGCTCCTGGAAGTGCAAAGTTACTTACCAGCAAATAGCTAAAAATACGTTCCGTTTTTTCTCCCAAGCGAGAAAAAAGCTGATGCTGTGATAAAAAACGGGCCATGGTGTTTCGACAACGTGTTGCTGGTCACAAAACGCATCCCACTCAAAACGGCGTTTACAGATGCAAATTTCTGGGTGTGCCCTTTTTGGGTTCAATTGTTTTTCAAAACGGGTGTAGTTTTAACCCCCTAAGATGGGTATCACAATTGCTCAGTCCCTAGAAAATTGCTCCACAATGGAATTAATGGAAACAATTGAAGGAATAAGGTATTACCGCTACCGGATTGATGTTGTTGTAACGGAACCGCTCCGGCGTGTGTTTCTGGGCGTAGCACCTGACATTGACATTGGATGCTTTGAAGGAATTTTTCGGTATGAAAGGTTGTCCAGCTTCTGCAACCATTGTGGAATGTTGGATCATGTACCTGTAACGTGTTCGGAATTGCCTCAGGTGATTATGCCTGCTGATAGGGAGAATTTTAACTATGATGTAACACTCAAAGCTTCATGTATCCCTCATTCCAAACCATCGCACACTGTTCATTTCAATAATAACATACATGTGGTAGCTGCAACAGAAGGCGCCATTATCCCGTTCACGGACCTGCTGTTGACAACTTTGGTAGCTCAGCTGCAAATGGAAATCAGCCGGAAGAGGGGGTTGTTGAAGCGGAGCGGGCTCGGAAAGGTAAAGGGAAGATGGAGGATTTGGAGGATCAGCAGCAGCCAGAGCAGCGGCAACCAGTCCAGCGATAGCTTGGCTTCGGTGGGGGTGGGGGGGAACTGATGGCTGAAGCAATTACAGCTGACCGAAGACAGCAGGAGCGGTTGAGAGGCGGATATAGGCAAAAATGAGAGGGACCATCTGGGATGCAATCCAATAAGAGGAAGCGGCATGCGGATGGGGGAACAGGCAGCTCGCTGACCTCCAAAAAATAAGAGAGAGACCGGCGTGAGCCAACTTGGCGGCGCCGTGAAGGACGTGCGGCTAGAGGCTGTGACGAGACTGGTACAAGGGTCAAAGTTGCTCTAGGACATAACCCTCTAGAAGAAGGGGTCCTAAATGGCCCTGGGTCGGACGAGCTAAATAGCATGGACCAGGCTGGACCGGTCAATTTCTGGCCACCTGTTGTTTCTGGGCTGAACCAAGTAAAAAATGCAAGCTTTGCTGTGATGCCAACTGGCTAGGGAATAGCGGGTCTGTCTCTGGGCTGGAACCAGTAAATATTTTTCCTTTGAATGTCCAAATGCATGAAGGAGACTGACCAGTGGATTTTTACCAGTTTGGGCCAGGTTATCAATAATGACAAACTAGATCACTCCCCAAATTGGAAACATAAGCCCACACCACTAGTTGATGATTTTGTTGATGATGATTTATTGATAGACGATGATCTTTTTAATATAGATGATTTCTTTTCTTCGGGGGCTCCTGCTGATAATTAGGGTAAGGTGGAGGTCGTTAAGCTGCCCCACCAAGGCCCATGAGTTACTTAGCTTGGAATTGTCGAGGAATTAATAATTCCAAGACAATTCAGGAGCTAGTGCGCTTATGAAAAGTACACAATCCAACTATAATTTATTTTTGTCTGAAACAAAGTCATTAGCTCATTCTATGGATTTTGTTCGTAGTAAGTTAGGTTTTTCATTTCATTTTCCTGTAAGCCGTAATGGCCTTAGCGGTGGTTTGTCTTTGTTTTGGAATTCATCAATAAAGCTGGATATTTTATCCTACTCTGCTGGCCATATTGATTCTTGTGTAACATCCCCATATAATAAACTTGTATGGCGCTTTACTAGTTTCTATGGGAACCCGAAAATTTCCATGCGCATTCATTCATGGCAACTTCTCAAACGATTACACTCGCTAAATTCACTACCTTAGCTTTGCATTGGGGACTTTAACGAAATTCTCAATCATAATGAAAAAAACTGATTTTTTCCCAATAAGCCAAAAGCAAATTAATAATTTTTGTGAAGTAGTTTCTGAATGCGGATTACATGATCTGGGCTATATTGGTAGTCCCTATACTTGGTGCAATTTTCGAGATAATGTTGGGGAAGTTTTTGTTAGTCTGGATAGAGGCCTAGCCAACCAAGCCTGGCAAAGTCTTTTTCCGAAACAAAAAATACAGCACTTAGCCACAAAAGATAGTGATCATCTTCCTATCTTACTTAGAATACCCACAACAAAAGAAAAAGATAATGAAAGGTAGTAAAAAACCTAGACCGCTTCGCTTTGAACATCTTTGGTTCAAAGAGTCTGAGTTTCTTGAATATGCAAACCAAATATGGACTTCTCCTACGGCAGTAACGACAAAAAGCCGTAGTACAGCTCTCTCAAATTTTAGGGATGATCTTTTAAGATAGAGCAATACGGTTATAGGCGACCTAGAGGAAAAAGTTGAAACAAAACAAAAAGAGCTTGAGGCAATTTAGCAAAATCGAGGTTTTCCAGAATATTCGCTTGCAAAAGAGTTTGAAATTTCAAAGGACTTGGAAAAAGCTCAGGAACTTCAAGAATGCTACTGGAAAGCTAGAGGCAGATCAACCTGGCTAGCTGAGAGTGATAAGAACACAGCTTAGTTCCACAATAAAGCTTCACAAAGAAAAGAAATGAACTATATTGAAGAAATTGTGGATTCTAATGGCAACATTCACAATGAAGAGGAAGACATAGAAAAAGTTGCCATTGATTTCTTTGAGAAGCTTTTTACAGCAAATTCTGGCGGAGCTAGTCTCTTGCCTCATCTACTTACTAATAAGTTAAATGTCTATGGGATTGATGGACTAGAGCGACCTTTTACTCATGATGAAATATTGAAAGCTCTTAAGCAAATGCATCCTCACTAAGCCCCGGGCCTGACGGGATGCATGTCCTCTTCCTTCAAAAGCTATGGCATATTTTGGGTGAATCGGTAACCAGGTTTATTCTTGGGGTGTTGAATAATGGTGATAGTATAGCAGCTATAAATTCTACGCACATTACTCTCATACCCAAAATAAAAAAGCATATATCTATGGCACACATTAGACCAATTAGTCTATGTAATGTCATATATAAACTCATTTCAAAAATCTTAACAAATAGGCTAAAGCTTGTTATGGACTCCCTGATCGATGAGTCCCAAAGTGTTTTCCTCAAAAAATGGCTCATAACGGACAATGTTATTATTGCTTTTGAAGTGTTTCATAGCCTCGACTCAGTCAAACCAAACAGCTCTCATCAACTGGCTCTTAAGCTAAATATGAGTAAAGCTTTTGACAGAGTTGAATGGAACTATCTATAAATGGTGATGTCATGTACGAATTTCCCCCCAAAATTTCTCTTTCTTTTGATGAATTGCATTAGAACTGTGAAATACTCCATCATACTTAATGGGGTAACAACAAGTTCTTTCACTCCAACTAGGGGAATCAGACAGGGAGATCCTTTATCTCTTTTTCTTTTTCTCATCCGCACAATCAGGCTGTCCTCATTGGTATGTTCAGTCGAGGAAATGGGGCTCCTTCAAGGGTTCCAATTCAGTATGAGTGCTTCTGTCACGCATTTGCTGTTTGTGGATGACTCTATCTTTTTCGCTAAAGCGGAGGAATCCTTCTTGTGGTGGCTTAAGGAGATATTGAGTACATATGAAACATGCTCGGTCAATTGATAAACTATGACAAGTAAAACTTGTTCTATAGTAAAGGAACCCCTGAGGATATTAAAGATTTTGCTTTCTTCATCTTACAAATTCCAGAGGGAGATGAGAAAGGAAAATATCTCTGCCTACCATATATGACAGGACAATAAAAAAATGAGGTTTTTCAGTTTGTTGTAGGCGAAGTCTGGAAAAAAACTAAGCAATTGGAAAGAAAATACTTTGTCCTTTGCAGTCAGAGTAGTTTTTATCAAATCTTTAGTTCAGGCCATTCCAACATATGTAATGCCATGTTTTGTTCTCCCTCCATATATCATAGATTCACTCACAAGCATAATGCAAGGAACATATGTTGGCGAGCTTGGGCTACCCTTTGCAAATCCAAAGACCAATGAGGGCTAGGTTTTCGTGACTTGGCAGCTTTTAATAAAGCTCTTATCGCTAAACAAGGTTGGCGTATTGTTCATCAACCGCTCTCACTTTGCTCTAGGATATTACAAGCAAAGTATTTCCCACAAGAACGATTCCTATCTGTCCAACTTAAAGGACGAACCTCTATAGTCTGACAAAGAATCCTAAAAGGACGAGAATTACTTAAGACCAGACTGAACTAGAGAATAGGTGATAACTCAAGAGTCAATATATGGGGGGAATAAATGGTTAAACACCCAGAATTCCTTCAAACTGTTTGAACCTCCTAACCTATGACTATTCAAAAGTATATGGTTGTTTCCAGACTTATTGACCATCAAAGAGGTGTATGGAACATCGAACTCTTGAGAGAATTTTTCTCCTTATACGAGATTGGGGAAATACTTAAAGTTCTACTATGCGATGCATGGCCACCATATCGCCTTGTTTGGGGATATTCTAAAAATGGATTATACTCTGTCAAATCCGGATACCACCTTCAAATAGATATCCAAAATGGCAAAAATGAAAAGTCTTCGACATCAACAAACAATGATGTTGATCACTGGAAAAACATTTGGAAGCTGGCTATTCCCCGAAAATACAAAGCTTTGTATGGAAAATCTTCCAACAAATTCTGCTAACTTTTTAGAATATATCGAAGCGGGTAAAATTCATTAAATCACAATGTCCTATCTATCATGAGGCTATTGAAACTGCAGCACTTGCTCTTTTTCTATGTCCATTAGTTTTAGACGTATGAAATTACACCACTTTCGATATTCAAGCTATACTAAAGAAGGATCAGTCCGGCTCCTGTGCGGAACAGCCAAAGTTCCGCACGTGCGAAACAATCCTAGTGTCGGATGGAATTTTGAACGGTCCAGATCTGGAGAGAGAAAAGTTGCGGTTGACTTAAAAAATAAAAAAAATAAAAATTCTCTCTCCAGATCTGGACCGTTAAAAAATCTCATCCGACGGTTGGGAGCGTGTCCCGCACCGTACGGATCAAAAGCTGTTCAGCATAGGGAGCCGGGACGAAGAAGGATGTTTTTCCCTTTTGTCTCTTGCCTATTCTCAATGCTAGCGAAGAGGTTTCTACTCCTTTCGCATATACTGCATGGAAAATATGGTGTAATCGCAATAAATCTGTCTTTGAAGGGAAAAGGCAAATGCCAGAAGAAATTGCCAATCTTGCCCTCATCCATGTTGCTGAATATAGTAGCATTTTTTCTTCATCTTTAGGGTTGAATGGGAGTAACCAACCCCTTCCAAATGCTGACCAAATACGATATATGCTAAAAGGAAAGGTAAAAATGTTTTCGCCAGATGTTAGGGAAAAAGTCCCTGAGAAACCTAAGGAAAAACCTAACTATAGTTGGCAAGTTTCTAACGAAGGTTTCTTTAAACTCAATGTTGATGGAGCCTGGTATGAGAGCTATGGAGGAATGGGTTTCGTCATTAGGGATCATGAAGGGTCATTTGTTGCAGGGGCTGCAAAAATTGCCCCAAACTCCCCCAGCCCTGAATACGTTGAAGCAAAGGCGATGCTCGAGGGACATCGGTTTGTTATGAATCTAGGATATCAGTCGCTGCTTATCGAAAGTGATTGTCAAATGCTAGTTAATCAGGTCCACCAAACAGAAGAGGATTTGTCTTCATTAGGACATATGGTTAGCCAGATACGAAATTGTTTAGGGACTAGCATAGCTAATTTATCTTTTGTGCACGGATCTTGTAATATTGCTTCAGATAGAATAGTTAATCATGCAATGAGGTTTAAAACCTCCTCTCAATAGTTTGGAGAGCCACTGAGTTTTCTCCTACCATATGTAACATTTGATACTGATTAATGATATTCTAGTGCATTTTATTTAAAATAAAAAATAAAAAAATTCATATCTTTATTTTATAGTTTCTATCCTAATGGATAAAGAATATTTAACAGATAAACTTATCAATGTTCTTTTCTTTTTTAGCATAAATAAGATTAAAATCTAAGAAAGTAATTCTATTTTTTAGTCTTTTAATTAATTTAAAATTCATTCATTTGTTCTTAAATTCTTTTACATTTTTTCCTGCCAACATATTAACTTTTATTTTACATGATTAAATATCATAATGTAAATATAGATAACTTATCTTAAAGAATCTTTTTATTTAAATTAAACTCCTAATAACTGTTTCCTACTTCCATACAACTCATCTACACTCACTTTCTTCATGCACGGTACTCCTTTCTTATCGTACTCTTCCAGCTTTGAAGCAAACGAATATTTTTCCTCCTCCTTTAATTCTGAAGGTAATCTTTATATTCTTTTTTTCTTTCTGTATTTTATTTTACTTTTTCCTACTATCTTTTTCCCTAATTCTACATAACCCTTTTTCCAGAAATTTCTTCTAACTCTTTTGCTGTTCTATGAAGGCAATTTTATCTTTAGCTCCAACTCTTATTTCCAGGTCAGTCTTTTTTTTTTCTTCTATTTTTTCTCTTCGCTCCTCTGCAATAACATATTTTTTTTATCAATTTCTTTTGTAACTATAAGGTTTCTTGGAGAAAAGGTTATGTTGATTACCTATACTTCTTTTTATTTCTTAGTTTTTTTTTCCGTAATTTATTCAGATTTTTGTGAAGTTTAGAAAAATGTTGTGTTTATTGTTTGGCTTTTTGCTAAATAAGAAATTTCCATTAATCACAAGTAGTCGAAGTCATTACAATCAAAAGAAAATCTAAAAATACAAGAAAATAAAAGTTATACAATGATTCAAAAAATCATGATAACATACCAAAACCACACCGAAGAAAACTTGGTGGTGGTTAGAAAATACTAAGATAAAAATTAGCAAGTTAAACAAGCACCATATTCTCCGCAATCTTTCAGATGATAAATGGGTGTACCAACCGTTCTACAAATTGCTTCAAAAAGATGTAAAAATATGATAAATGGCTCAGATCAAGTCCGGGTTGAAAGAATCTTCCTAGAAAAGTAGAAAAAAAAATCTAGATCTGTGAAGATTTGAGACAAATTCAACTTCTGTGTCTTAAAACTTGAAAAAAAATACTTTAAAAAAAGTTTCATATGATTTGTGATACAAAATAGAGGTATAAAAACAAAGAAAAGCAATAAATATAATTAACTGACCAGGATCCGGTCATTGGACCAGATCTGGCCAGTAGAAAAGGCAGATAGAAGAGTTGCAGAGAGGAGTGAAAAAATCGCAGAGAGAAAAGAGGAAGATTTATGTCTTTTATCTTTTGCACTTGATAGACATGAGGATTCTTCATCTTTTATTTCCGTTCCCTAATTTGTTTTTTTATAATCACTTTATCCTTCTATTTATAGCATTTCCACCAATAAATTTTGGAGTAAGAGTTATATTATGCTTTCATAACAACGAATTATCGAGGGACTCTAAAACACATCACATAACAATTGAGGTCAAGGCAGTCAAACTCACGATCCTACGTAGGATCGGAAGGGCATATGAGGATCGTAGGATCGTAGAATCGTAACTCGGATCGTAGATCCTACTTACTTTAAAAAATTATTTGAAAATATATATGTACTCTTAGAAAAACATTTCAATCACAAATTTAAAGTGCCTTAAAGAAAAAAAAGGTAAACAAATGCTAAATCATTCAAGTTATTAGCATGTTTATTAATTATAAAGATAAAAGTACAAACATCATGTACTAAAATTAAACATGTTTATTAAATTTAATTTGAAGTTAACAAAATTCAATAAAGGCAATGTAAAAAGATTCTGTAAAAATAGTTGAGATTATTGTGAAACAACTAAATTAGGGCAAAAAATTATTTATCCTCATTCTTTGTCATTTCCCTATTTATAAATGGACGATTGACACGTATTCACATTTTCTTTACGAGTTCCACTATTTTTTTTAGATTATAACTTTTTTATGAAAAAAGTAACAAATGTCAATTTATTATTAGTGTCACAGGGAATGAAACACCGAATGAGGACAGACAATCCTGCCACTAAATTAGCACTGTCCTGATCTTTATTCATATGTTGGAAAAATGAGGGGGGAAATTGTCTATCACCGTGCATGTTCTTACAATTCAAACTTCGGTAGGTGATCATTTTTTTCAATTCTATATATACGTGACGAATATTGAATGGTTGAAGAAAAACACGGAAATATGTATACGGACAGACGATTTTTTATCGAAAAATGATATGGCGTTCAACTTTTTGGCTATTATGACGGTTGAGGATTCTTTCAGTATCATATGTCGTGAGTTTTAGAAAGAAGTTAGTGAGGAATAATATTCAAAAGACCGGTGCTACCAACCCTGAGTTGGGTAGTGTGAGTTTATAATTAGTTTATCTTGTCAAAATTGTATTGTTGGAAGCTTATAATTTTTTTCGGCAAAAATATATAGCAGGAGAATTCGTAATTTCGTGTAAAAAATTATGTAGTCATCGAGTGACTTTGTATGCGAGTTCAATTAAAAACGTTTGGTGTTTGCGCGTGTTTTTCCGTCTCAACATTGACAATTATGCGTTCTTAATTATGGGTGAGTAAGTTCTTGCAGCTAGGGAGAAAGGAGGAGCTCGGGCCGACATGAATTATTGGCCACAGCTCAACACATGTCTAATTTAGCCAAAAATCACCAAAAAAGTAGTGGCGGTAGTGATAGAATTAGACAAAAATAATAATTGAGTGCCAAAAATAATAAAAAATTTAGTGACATAAATAACTATTTACTCCATAGAGTAGATAGAGTTACAATTAAGTCATAGATAATCGTTTGAGATATTCAAATGGATTTTTTATTTGAATTTTTTACAAGGTATGATTGGACCCATTGATGAGGGTAACTGCTAAACATAAATTGCAGAACAAGAAGAATACATTTTATCTTTTCTTTTTTTGTTACAACATACACTTTGTAAATTGTACCTCTGAGATTGATTAGCTTAAGAGATTTTTGCTATATATATATATATATATATATATATATATATATATATATATAGCAAAATGAAAGAGTGAGAAGAGAACACATTTTGTCACAATCAGGACAATAATGCTTATATATAGCTTTATCTTCCTAGCGAGATATGTGATCGTATTAAATTAAATTATTAATAACGCGTATCTTATTTAATATATATATATATATATATATATATATTAAATTATTAATAACGCGTATCTTATTTAATATATATATATATATATATATATATATATATATATATATATATATATATATATATATATATATATATATATATATATAGCAAAATGAAAGAGTGAGAAGAGAACACATTTTGTCACAATCAGGACAATAATGCTTATATATAGCTTTACCTTCCTAGCGAGATATGTGATCGTATTAAATTAAATTATTAATAACGCGTATCTTATTTAACAAACAGAATAATGATATTGTGAAAGCATTATTTAGTCACTTCTATACGTGAGTTCATACAATGCTTTTAATAACTAAGATTGTAAAACACAAGAGGGGGGTGAATTGGGTTTTAATCGATCTTGCAAACTTTTTCGAATCTATTCAATGCTAGTGTAAGTTTGTGCAAGATGAACAAAAGCAAAACTAAACCCAACAACAAGACAAAGGATTTATAGTGGTTCGATTCACTCAGAATCTACGTCCACTACCTTGAGCCGCACCCAAGGATTTTAACAACTTCACTAAGAAGACTTTTTACACTTGTGGCTAACTCACTAAGAGTTTTACAACACAACCACAATACAAAACTCACTAAGAGTCAATTGCCCACACAAAGTAGGACTTATCAATTTGCCCACACAAAGTAGGACTTATACAATTTGCCCACACAAAGTAGGACTTATACAAGAATAACCCAATCACTTAGAAAGGGAATAAGAATGTTTAAAGAATAAGGTTGTTCACTCTTTTAAGTGAAAGATATATACATTTGAAGTACAAGAATTGTTGGCTCTTTAGAACATATGAATTCCACTCTTTGTCTTGCTTTTTGAAATAACACCTTTGAATAATTTAGATCATGGAAATGAAGTGTTTTTGCTTTGAAGGTGTTTAGACTTGATAAGAAATCAATCTCTATTGTATGTGCAAGTCTTAGAGTCATTCTCTAGCATTGGAGTATTTATACATTTCAAAATAGGCTGAAAAACGACTCTGCAACGGTAAAAAAACAGCTAGTTTTTACAGAGTTCGGTTGACCGAACAAAGCACCTCGGTGGACCGAACTACACTTCGGTCGACCGTCCAAGGACCTCGGTCGACCGAGGATATCCAAACCAACTCTCTGTTTCTTCTTCGGTTGATCCGAGGAAAGCTCGGATGATCCGACCTCCTGAGCTTTGAGAGATGTTGATTTTTCACTTTTATTGAAATCTTTTGAAGTCTAAAAGGTTTTCTCAATATGTAACAATTAAGAGCATTTCGAAAACCGTTTTAAAAGACTTATACTTTGAAATCAAAGGCTTTTGAGATACGAACACATGTAAGGATCATTTTGAAACTTTAGCCTTTTGAAAACGTGTTTATGAGCATGCAAGACTTGAGTGTAGAGCTTATGTTCATGAAGAGCAATGGTTAGAGCTTATAAGATAACGACTTATAATGACAAAGCTAATCTAACCAAACCTAAGTGTTCAATCTTCAATCTTGATAGATGAGCCTTGAATAATACGACTTTGAATCTTGATCATGGCTTGATTGAAGTACTTAGAGCTTCCTTTAAGAGTTCCGATATTCTATCACAAAGATATAAAACATTAGACACAACATCAAGTGTTTGTCCATTATCAAAAACCGAGTTCGATCGCCTTAAGGGCTTACAAAGATTTTTGGTTATACTAAATATATCAAAAAAAAAATTATTTTACAAATAAATCCAATTTGAACCGAAATATTGAGTGAATTTTAGGCAAAATCGCCTATTTGGTCCTTTTCGTATTTCGAGTTTGAAGTTAGTGTCCCTTTCGATTAATTTCAAATTTTAACGTCCTTTTCGATTTTACGTTCCGCCAATAAGGTCCAACCGTCTATTTTTCGGTCTTCTCCCCGTTATCTCTCGCCCGTGCAAATCACGTGCAACTTTAATACAGGGGTATTTTCGTCTTACCCATTATATGGCATCAGTTAAAACAATTCTAACCCTTCTCTTCTCCAAATGTTTTGATTTTTTACCCAAATCTTACCCAAAAAATTAGGGTTTTCATCTTTCATTAAATCTTCTTCGTACGAACAGTAAAATCACCGAAATCAAACCGTCAGAATCTTACAATCCGACATTATATACTGAAATTTTAGCAACTTTGCGATGAGTCTTGATATGTTCATTAGGAGACCGGGAACCAAACCAGCTGAATATGGTGAGTTGGGTTAATATTCAGAAATTATGCTTCTATTTAGAAATTTTAATGAGTTTAAGAAGAATATTTAGTTGGTATACATATTTATTTGCTTGCTTTTGGGTTTGCTGTTGTACTTTTGTAAAGTTTTGGAAGCTTTCTGATGTTTTTTTGTGTGGTACCCTACTTTTTTTGTTTAATGCTTGTTGTTTAATGAAATAGAAGCTTTCTGGTGTTTTTTTTTTGTGTGGTCCCCTACTTGTTTTGTCAAATGTTTGGTGTTTAATGAAATATTGTTTTAGTGTACTGTGGTCCCCGTTCTGGTATGAGTTAAAGTATTATTTATGAAATTGTCTGTGGTCCCCTGTTCTTTTGAGCTGTAGTTTTGGTATTATTGTAGGGTTTTGTGGCTTGTGGTCATTATTTTAATATTTAAGGCTCTGTTTTTGTAGAAGAAGGTGATGAAAAGTTTACTATTAAAGTAAACCATGGTGGAACAATTCTTGAAGTTGATGGGTTGAAGCAATACGTTGTTGGTAAGGTGACACATTTTGAGCACTGTTTGAAGGAGACAATATCAATGGTTGTTTTGGACAAGATGGCTTACCTTTTGGAGTATAGAAACTACATAGGATTTTATTGGAGAATTTCAGATTTGTATGGTGATGGAGGCTGGAAATTATCGAAATAAGTCGTGGTCGATGCTCCGAGAGAGACGAAAATGATGTCCACACTATCGGCAATAGCAGCATCAAATCCTGCTAAGATGTTCTCGTTCGAGCAAGCACGTGAACAGACTTTGTAAGAAGCAATCCGTGCTAATGGTGCGCCCCCACGTGCTGACCCGTTACCAGTTCCATTATAGTTTACGTTAGCAACAGCAATTCCGTCAGCGATTGAGGATGTATGAGGTCCATGTCCAAGAAAGTCCGCTTGAGACATTTCATCAAAGTCCGCTGGAACCTCGTTTGATAAATGGAAGTATTGTGCACCAATCACCCTGCTATTAACCACATCCAAAAGTACATTTCCAAGTTAATAATACAACAAACTTATGTTTCAGATCTGGAATTAAATATATACTTTTCTATTTATTTCGTACAACAAAATATGAGTAACAAAGTTATAAGTATATTAATTGTTGCAACCAGTGAAGTTTATGCCCGTCTGACATTTGCCCTTCCATTTACTGTGTGGAGGTTCAAAATCCCAATCATTGAAACTTGGCGATTGAACATATATTCCTGTGTTGAATGAATAAAAGTATCAATTATTTCTCTTTCTTAATTTCTTCATTAATCTTCAAGAAATTAAAGATCTTTCAAAGAAAATATTAGCATTAATTAACCTGAATCAGGTAGTCCCACGATCGTATCGCTTTCTCTTCCAAAATTGCTTTCAACATTTAAAGGCATTTCAAGAAAATCCCATGATCTTGTTGTCCGAAGATGTCGTATCTTACTAGGAAATACTGAAACAACATTTTCGTTCTCTGCAACAAATTAATCAAACACAAACATAGAGTACATTAATTAAACATTCTAAACATAAATGGAAAAAAATAAAGTTAATTATTAATAAAATGTATCGGCCATCTGATAATTTACGTGAAAGGAGATTTGCTTTATGTGGCAATAGTCTTGCTGCCAAAGCATTGAAGCTTCTTCCATAGCTATGTATCTTTGCTTGTCTAACAATGTGCTCACTGAAATTTAAACAAATTTTAAACAATATTAATTGTAAATTTTAAAATAATGAAAATTACAAGTTTAAGAGATTTATTAATTAAAATAGCGAGTTTTATATTTTGCGCTTACTTTGTAGTTCGTGAAAAACTACAAAAAAAAACTGATAAATTATAGAATTAATAGGAAATGATGGATCGAAGATGTACTCACAGCAGAGACGCCACCTCCAAGGATCACGTACTTGAAAGATTTCTCAGTCATTTTCTTATGGATTGGGATTATCAAGCAAATCAAATTTGGATGTGGAGTTGTTGAAGAATGAGCAAATGAGCAGTTAGAGGAAAATGGTGAGTGCGGAATGTTTAAAGACTCCCTTCGTAATCCTATTAGGGATCAAAGGTTTTTTTAGCTCAGCAAGGTGTGCCCACGACCATAATGGTTGTTGGTTCGATATTCTCCCCATTCAATAGAGTAAGCTTTAATTATCTCTTTTTTAGTGCTATCTTCTCTTCTTGTAAGAGACTTCTCTCTTTCCTTATGGCTACATTTTGTTACAATCTGGACAATAAGGCTTATATATAGCTTTACCTTCCTAGCGAGATATGTGATCGTATTAAATTAAATTATTAATAACGCGTATCTTATTTAACAAACAGAATAATGATATTGTGAAAGCATTATTTCACTTCTATACGTGAGTTCATACAATACTTTTAATAACTAAGATTTTTGGTTATACTAAATATATCAAAAAAAATTATTTTACAAATAAATCCAATTTGAACCGAAATATTGAGTGAATATTAGGCAAAATCGCCTATTTGGGACTTTTCGTATTTCGAGTTTGAAGTTAGTGTCCCTTTCGATTAATTTCAAATTTTAACGTCCTTTTCGATTTTACGTTCCGCCAATAAGGTCCAACCGTCTATTTTTCGGTCTTCTCCCCGTTATCTCTGCTTCGTGCAAATCACGTGCAACTTTAATACAGGGGTATTTTCGTCTTACCCATTATATGGCATCAGTTAAAACAATTCTAACCCTTCTCTTCTCCAAATGTTTTGATTTTTTACCCAAATCTTACCCAAAAAATTAGGGTTTTCATCTTTCATTAAATCTTCTTCGTACGAACAGTAAAATCACCGAAATCAAACCGTCAGAATCTTACAATCCGACATTATATACTGAAATTTTAGCAACTTTGCGATGAGTCTTGATATGTTCATTAGGAGACCGGGAACCAAACCAGCTGAATATGGTGAGTTGGGTTAATATTCAGAAATTATGCTTCTATTTAGAAATTTTAATGAGTTTAAGAAGAATATTTAGTTGGTATACATATTTATTTGCTTGCTTTTGGGTTTGCAGTTGTACTTTTGTAAAGTTTTGGAAGCTTTCTGATGTTTTTTTGTGTGGTCCCCTACTTTTTGTGTTTAATGTTTGTTGTTTAATGAAATAGAAGCTTTCTGGTGTTTTTTTTTTGTGGTCCCCTACTTGTTTTGTCAAATGTTTGGTGTTTAATGAAATATTGTTTTAGTGTACTGTGGTCCCCGTTCTGGTATGAGTTAAAGTATTATTTATGAAATTGTCTGTGGTCCCCTGTTCTTTTGAGCCGTAGTTTTGGTATTATTGTAGGGTTTTGTGGCTTGTGGTCATTATTTTAATATTTAAGGCTCTGTTTTTGTAGAAGAAGGTGATGAAAAGCTTACTATTAAAGTAAACCATGGTGGAACAATTCTTGAAGTTGATGGGTTGAAGCAATACGTTGTTGGTAAGGTGACACATTTTGAGCACTGTTTGAAGGAGACAATATCAATGGTTGTTTTGGACAAGATGGCTTACCTTTTGGAGTATAGAAACTACATAGGATTTTATTGGAGAATTTCATATTTGTATGGTGATGGAGGCTGGAAGTTAATGATAACAGATGAAGATGTGATTGAGATGGCAACCTATGCTGAGTCTACTCGGTTTGTTGAAGTATTTTTTAGAAATGTTATCGATCTGTTTATAAATGAAATCCATATGCATTATGTTAGTATTATTTCATTCAAACACTTTAATAGTGATAACAACCATTGCAAATAAATAAAAACAAACAAAATCTATCTTTATAAATAAAATGACACAATACATTCAAGCATTGCACATTTGATGAACAAATGATACAAACACAACCATCATTTTCTTCATTTTTGTAACAAAATAATACACATAATCAACCAAGACACAACCAATGCAACCCAAAGTTTCCGTTCTCAACAGGTGGCAGCAACCATGGATACGTTGCAGTCCTTCCGCTTTTTTTTTCATTATCGGACATTTTGAACAAGGAGGCATCTCAAACCATTTGAAGTAATCACAATGCCAGGGTTTTTATGTACATAACAGCACAAATAACAAAATTATGTCACAACAGACTGGCAATTTCTAAGGGGAAATTAAATAAAACATTTTCAGCAATCACTATCTGCAAAATTCTTGCATCCCCAAAACAATCTTCCTGGGTTGGCTGAAGTCTTCGAAATCTTTATAATAGGATTATCCCCACAAGCGCATTTTGCTTGCCGTTGACAGATTTTGTAGAAGAAGACATTTTTGGAGAAGGGTATAGAAGAACCCTAATTTTTTGGGTAAGATTTGGGTAAAAAATCGTAACATTTGGAGAAGAGAATGTTATAATTGTTTTAACTGATGCCATATAATGGGTAAGACGAAAACACCCATGTGTTAAAGTGGCACGTGATTTGCACGAAGCAGAGATAACTGGGAAGAAGACAGAAAAATAGACGGTTGGACCTTATTGGCGGAAAGTAAAATTGAAAAGGACGTTAAAATTTGAAATTAATCGAAAGGGACACTAACCTCAAACTCGAAATACGAAAAGGACCAAATAGGCGATTTTGCCTGAATTTTATTAGGAAATTGCCTAATAATAGGGAATCTGAGAACCAACCGATGATGTTTTTCTATATTGAGGATTCTTTTAATATCCTATGTCGGGAAAATTCAATCTTATAATCATCTTTGTCGGACTGGTTCTACAGACTCCTCACATGAATTGGACCTATAGATATGAGTTTCGCTCAATTCATACCAGATGACTGTAGAACTAGACTAGTCCCACAAAAACCAGGGGTGAAGACAGCCCCCCGAGATTTTTAAAAATACTACTATTTATCGAAATTTTATATGTATTTTGGAAAATTTTATCAATTTCGCCCCCCCCAAGAATTTTATCAGTTTCGCCCATCCCCCAACACCAAATATCTGGCTTCGTCCCTGACAAAAACGGTACTATAATTGAATTACCCTATATCGCGAGTTGTAGAAAGAAGTTAGTTAGGAATAATATTCAAAAGGCCGATGCTACCAACCTTGAGTTGGGTTGTGTGAGGGACGTTTATAATTAGTTTATTTTGACAAAATTATATTGTTGAAAGTTTATAAAATTTTCGTCCAAAAATATATAGTAGGAGAATTTGTAATTCTATGTAAAAATTACGTAGTGATCGGGTGACTTTATAGGCGAGTTCAATTAAAAATGCTTGGTGCTTACGTGTGTTCTTCCGTACCAACATTGACAATGATGCGTTACTAATCTAGGCTAAAATCACCATAAAAAATAGTGACGATTTATTTTCACTGAAATGTAATAACCGAGGTAATATAATTATCCAAAACAATAGTCGAGTGCCCAAAAAAGCAAAGTGTAAATAGTTTAGTGACCTAAATAACTATTTACTCAATAGAGTACATAGAGTAACAATTAAGTCATAGATAATCAATCGTTTGAGATATTCAAATTGATTTTTGTATTTGAATTTTTTTTGTCTTCAATTTAAAAAGTGAATTATCTATCAAATTTGTACTAGATATTTCGAATTCAAAACTTAACCTTAAATTAATAATTGGTTGTTAGGTTGTAAAAATTGTATCCAAAACACTCGAATTTGAAAATGTTATCCATATGCAAGCTATAAGGTACCAAAAGCAACGTGCACATATGACTTTTGAGGAATAATTATGTTTTAACCACAGGCCAAAAACAAAAGCTCCCCAAGAATTATTCCGACTCTTCCAATACATCATCTAACAAGTTTTTCGGTGCACCAATAAATTTTCTTTTAATTCAATAACGTTGTTACACGTGGAACGTGAAACAATGCCAGTAGTATCAAACAATATACTAGAAGGTGTTTAGAAGATCCGAAGTCCCGATAAAACTTATACAGAAGGATACATCTGAAATATCCAATTTTGTGTTACTTGAAACCTTCCCTCATGTTTTATACCAAAAGGGAGTCCATTTCTTCTCTTTTCAAGGATGCATCAATTTTTTCTTTATGTAGTTTAGAACTTCATCCACATCAACAGTCCATGCTACTGAGACTGGGGGAATAGCCGCACCAGGGATTGCTTGAATTCCACCTATATCAGAATATTTTTAAATAATTAGGCATCGTATAATTATAAGATCTATGATATGATCCATGAAAAGAGATACGACATACTTTTTCAGACCCTGGTCCATCAACGTATGCCCCACACAAAGGCCTTGGGTCTCAACCCTCACGACGCCCTTCTTGTACGTAAAGAGATCAGGCCGGACTAAAGCCACGAAACTCACAGGGTCATGGAGGAAAATTCCTGCAAAACAGAAGTCCTAAGCATGAATTCTATTCCATGAAGTTCCAAGCTAAGATAAGAAAGGAGGAAACTGGACAGCAGCAAAATTACCATATACTCCATCGGATTTGACGTGCCAGTCTCGATAGAATTTGCACATGTTGCATAAAAGTTGAGCATACTTTCCTTGAGATTGCCTTAGATCATCAAGGTCGGAATCTGAATCATAAGATAGAACAATGAAAAAGGATTTTTCTTTTCTTTTTTTTTTTCCGTTTCCAGAAATAATCACAGATGGTGGGGGTGGTGAGAACAAAAACGGAGAGGATAGAAGCACCTGTCATTTTTAATTGTGTAGTGATATTTATGCCAACAACATCAATGTTTGCCCCCGAGGTAAACACGACATCTGCTGCTTCAGGATCACCATAAATCTGCTAGTCAAAACCTTTAATACATCATGGCCAGCCTCAAAACAGATATTTATATGTTTGTAAACATTGTATCAAATCAGATAAACTCGAGCTATTCTATTCTTTAAAGATTCTAGGTGCATAGAACTTTGAGCAAGAGGAAATTAGACTATATTCGAGTGGAAATATCCAAGACTATATCTATCCTCGAGGAGTAAAAACAGAAAGATTGAATCTTGTCACATACATTTGCTTCAGCTGCAGGATTGACATTTCCCAAAGCAAAAAATGCTCCACCGAGTATCACGATCCTTTTCACCTTGCTTGCAAAGGACGAGTCTCTCTTAACAGCCTATGCCGATAAAAAATTATTTAATTGGCACTGAAACATGACAATATGATGATTTGTAAAGTGTAGTTAAGGAGAAAGAAATGCAGTACTTTACCAGGGCCAAGTTTGTTAGAGGCCCCAATGCAAGTATAGATACTTCTCCGGGATATTGATTAACTTTATCGACGATAAATTCACATGCAGATTTCTCATCCTTCTTCGATTTTGACGGAGGTAAATTTGTGTTGCCTAGTCCATCCGAACCATGAACAAAATCTGCCACACGTGGTATACCACCCTATTCCAAAATTCAGCAAACAATCAGGTTACAAGTAGATAGAAGACAGATACTATATGTGAAACAATGAGTTTATACATCACATTTTGTTTGTCCTTTTATCGGAAAGACGAGGTTGTGCATTGTTAAGTCTTACTACAGAAAATCCCGATAAGATAACAAAGATAAACATGTTAAGAGTTCCTTTCTAAGGATTGATACCAGTTTGTCATGAACTTGCAACGAGTAAAAGAAATTTATATTCTACAGTTTACACTAGCCAACAATTGGTCATTGTATAAGAAATATGTGTTTAACTAAGTACACTTTTCGAATTTTGATTATACTGGAAACATATTAATTTAGACTATCTTACCAACAAGCGTATGATCAGGTATTAATTGTTTATTCATACCCATGTAATTTTTCCATTTCAGCAGAATGGATTAGTATAGGATGGAGTTATATTTCCTAAGCTTTCGATGGCAAAGTTTCTTTCTCGTGCCTACACATCTAGCATGTGTTTACATGAAAAACTACTAGAGCACATATACGTATTTTGTCATTCTATGATTAATATATGTTTAGCAAAGAACTTATACTGGAAATATATTTATTTGGACTTTAGCGTATCTAACCAACAAACAAGATCCAATTAAGACTTAATTGTTTCTTCCAATAACCATATAATTATCTGTTCCAGTGAAGTATATCAGGGCAGTATGGCGTTCTCTTTTCCCAAGTCTTTACATGGTGAGTTTTCTTTACCGTCCCTAGACATCTAGCCTAACGCATGTCACCAAATAGTATAACACGTAAATGTAGTTACCTTGAGAGGTTCTGGGCTACCTTCTGCTACTGGAATACCTGGATATCCTGCGATCTCACACTATCCTTTTGCACATTAAGAACAGTAATTGATCAAGTACATGTTCCGAAACACATGAACGTCTGAAATTATAGAAACATATACTACTCTACCCCAAATAAAGAAACAACATACCAAAAGCAAGGCATTGCGGGTAGCATCTTCTGTAGATACATTGCCAAATATTGTGGTTAATCCTAATAACTCCAACTCTGGTGTTTGGAATGCCATTAGTATTGCCATACTATCATCTGCAAATGAACCAAAAGCACGCGATAATCTCAGACATTGTAGCTGGAAGCCATGGTAGACATGGGAAGATTTATACAATGTGAACAAATTAAATGCATATCAAGGAAAATTTTCGTTTATAACCCAACGAAAAAAGCAAATTTTCTAATGGCAAACTTACAAAAATGAAATTCAGAAAGGATTCCTAAATTTCACTGAATAACTTGAATCATATACTCTCTCCATTCTATAATATAATTCGTTAAATTAGCAATAGCGAAAATTAAGAAAGCAAAAAGTATGATACTTTGTTAGTCAAAATACAAACATTACTCTCTTAATTATGACTTGTATACTATTAATTCTATTTAAGAGAGTAATATTAATATTTTGACTAACTTTGTTTTTCCTTAATTTTCGTTACATATCTTAAACGACTTATATCATACTACTAATTTGAGAAAAAGGGTAGTACCATCTCACATAGATCACCTGTTTAAAGAAACGCATTACATCAAGAATCCCCCAAAAAAAAAGATTGAATCTTTAGAATGTACTGAACTAACTGATTCAATCTAAAATAAATAAAAGCTAAAAAGAAAACATAATTGAAAACTCACCAATTCCAGGATCGGTATCAATGATGACCTTCTCCCGTTTCTTGGGGCCGGAATTACACAATCCGACGACCCCATCAGCCGCCGCCACCCCATTAGTGGCGCCACCATCAAGAACAGCGTGAGAATTTGACATCCCGTTGACCAAAATTACAAGTTAGACGAAGAAAAAATCAAATTTGACAACAAAGAAGCACGAAGTTGTTCCAATAATACTAGTCTAATCTTATATACACATTAGACAACGCAATATATAGAGAAATCCTTTGAGGTTATTTTATAAGATAAGAATTTGTAATTGAAGACTCAACGATGAGTTGCACTTTGTAATGTTGTTACTATTCGTCTCAAATTATTTCTTCACATCTATTTTTTAATCTGTTTTAAATTATTTATGCATTTTTTGAATAAAAAAATTATTAATAGTAATTTTTTCAATGATATTCCTTACATTAAATGTTGAAGATAGAATAATAGAGAGAGAATAGAAATTAGAATTAAATTGTAATTAAAATTAAATAAGATTATATTTGACATTTTATCATATGTCACTATAGAAATTTGATGAATCTTACTCTCTGTGCATATAATTTCGAACGGAAGGAGTATAAGCTACCACCAACCATGAACGGCGGTCCCTCCAGTGCGAAACAAAGATAAGTTTTGCATGTGCGGAACTTCTCTCGTTCTTTGGATTAAAAATTTGACGGTTAAAATTAATTTAAAATGAATATTTATTTTGAGTTTCAAAACACGTCATATTTTTAAGGGATATGACACATGTTCTAAAGCACTTTGTACATAAAAAAAATTGTTACGGATTCTATCCGACTGACATTAACCAACCTTTTTAGTAATAAGTGGAGGACTTGTGGAATAATATCTCTATATATATACTATCTTTATTCTCTTGAGATTTTCGGATCAAATGGTTCGATGGATTAGACGCCTGTCCGTTGGTTTTGGAAATAAATCGTGTCTACCTAATTTGTGTACTTCATGCATTTATTTACCATTCAAAAATTAACATATAGGTAGAAAAAATATATTTTATTTACGAGTTTCACTATTTCTTTTAGGTTATAAATTTTTTCTTAATTAAAAAATCAATTTTTAAGTGATAAATACATATATGAGTACACAAGTTAAAGTACAAACGATTCTTAGTAGTTGGTTTTTGAATTTTGTAGTCTGAACTAATATTAATTTAATACGGATAACTAAATTACAAGTGTAAGAGCTAATATTAACGTAGTAGGAGTAGTATATTTGGTGAAGTGCGCATTTTTTGCACGTTTTATGAACTTATAATTTCTCGACCCAGCTATTATTATTTTGTTTAATACAGTTTGAAGATTTTTTTTTAGAATACTTAAAAAAATACCTCCATAAATTGTTCTCTTTTTATAATTACTACTTTTTTGGAATATTTATGAAATCAATTTCTTTTTATATGATTACTTATTTGGTAACAATCATTTTTAAAGAAAAAAAATCTAACTCTGTTATGACAATTTTTTTATTAATTAAATTATCAATAATATGTGATCGACTTATTAATTTATTTTCTTGTTCTCCTTAAACATCTTGATTTTGAAGTAGATCGGAATTTTAATATTTTTATTATTGCGGGTTGTTTTTCTTCTATAATATATAAGTTATTTGATTATAATTATTTAAAAACCTACTTATCAATTAATATATGAATTATCAGAATCCTATGTGAAATTATCAACGCACATGAGAGATCTGATCCAAATGTAAGAGCATTTTCCATCTCAATCAGTCTCGACATAATGGGAATCGGGTAGCCCATGTGGTAAGGCTATTTTCATATCTCCCCAAGTGGGGCAAATAATTTCTCCTCCTTATGAGGCTAAAATTCCCTCCCCAGACATGGGGCATGCTACAATCTCCCTATCTAGGGTACTCTCCGCTCTCTCTCCCTCGGGGGCAATCGCCCAACGGGCGTCAAAAAAAAAAATCAGTCTCGACATACATACGCGCACTTGCATGACAAAATTATTTACTTAATCAACGCGAAAACTTCTTCAAACATATGCCCTAATTCCAAATCCAAATAGCGTGGTTGGATTGAATTTGAGATATTGGTCCAAATATTTCAAGTTTCATTCTCATACTTAATCTAAAGCTAATTGGAGCATGAATTTAAATTTCAAACCAAACCAAACCCAATCCTTTACACCTTGGGTCGTATTTGAGTCATTCCCCATCATGCTTAACGAGCTTTTGGCAAATCCATTTTAGCTTCTTTTTTTTTAAATAATGGAAAGAAAAAAAAAGTGAATAGAAAAAAAAAAGAGATGATTATTTAGTCTAATTGCTTGTTATAATGGGCCAATTTGGCTATCATGCTTATAGAGTTTTTATAAATACAATCCTTATAGATTTGGATAGTCCAATTGTTTAATCTGACATTCTAAATTAAAAATAGTCTCACATAACTTTTCATGAACAATAAATAAATGTTGAATAGTTTATGGGTCCACTTTTAATCTAAATCGTCAAAGAAATAATCTAACAACCCCTTCTATAAAGATGTACTTACAAAATACCTACAAACCCCATAGCCGGACCATATAATTGGATAACGAATGAGACGGAAGATCCAACTTGTGGTGGCGATCATATAATTGGATAGACAGCCAATGGAACACAAGCGGGACAAGAAGATCCAACCCGCAATTAGAGAAAATTACGCTAATTTGGGTGAAAATCATATGTCCCCGTGTATGTCTCAATTCTTGTACTCAACCAATCAAAATTCGTTATGTGAACATTTCTTTCAATTTTATATACACATGGTAAATTGTAATTGGTTAAATATAAAAAATGGGGACATACGCATAATTGGATAGACAGCCAATGGAACACAAGCGGGACAAGAAGATCCAACCAGCAATTAGAGAAAATTACACTAGTTTGGGTGAAAATCATATGTCCCCGTATATGTCTCTATTCTTACACTCAACCAATCAAAATTAGTTTTATGAACATTTCTTCAAATTTTATATACACATGGTGAATTGTGATTGGTTAAGTGTAGGAATAGGGCATACACGGGGACCGACGATTTTATACCTAATTTAAGAAGACTTAAAGGCATACACGGAGCTTCAAGCATGTTCGCGCAATCTTGGAGATGGGGGGGAGCCTACAAAACTGGTGGGCACTTTAGCAAGATGATGACTCTTAGGATTTCCGCCTGAGCTCTTAGAATTTGTCACCTCAGCTGCCATTGACTTCTTAATCTGTCACAAGAAGGAATAGCACAAGACGCTTAGACATATTCAGACAATTGCAAAAACTAGAGGTGTGTAATCTGCATACACCGGCCTCCAGAATACGTTAAGTAAACAAATCCAAGAATTTGATGAATGAAATTCGTCCATCCCTCTCCCCCATTCAGTGACTTCCGATATTCCAAAATTGCCAAACAGAAGAGTCGAGCTCTATGTTCATGCAAGTGCAAATGTGCAGACCCAAGAACTTGCAGTACAAAATAAAATGAAGCTAGCATACCGTTGCAAGTCGCTCCTTGTGGATATCACTTGTTGGCTGCAAGATCATAGGATTACAGAGTCAGAAAACCCAAGCTATGATTACTTGACTTCATTGGAAGTATTTTGACTGAAGTAGAAAATCTCATTGTATTATCCAAGTCAAAAATGGGTTCTTCTAATTAAAGTAAGATAAGAAGCCTATAAAACTGACCGGTTTTTTATACATCTTTATCTCATCTCCACCGAATCCAGGAAGATTGATGTTCCAGTTTCTTTCTAAATCAAAGCAACAAGAGAGCATAAATATCATTAACTCCAAGTTCCAAAAGACAAACCACCACAAACTAACCCAGATGTAGAGGAATGTCCTTTGCTTCCAATGTGTTGGATTTGCGATGCTTTGCCAAAGAACAACCAAATGCTGTTACCTGGTGACAGAAATTTTAGGACAGTAAGTAAACATAAGTTACTAATAGACGGAAAAGTAAACAACAATAACAAGCGCACTTAAAAAAGTAAAATGCATTAACATTAATCCAAGTAATACAGAAGTTCTCAAGCCAATCGTCGCAGAAAACTTCTGCGCAGAACATTCAAGAAGATTTGTTTATGCACGTCACAAGTCTAGACATGTTTCTGTAAACTTCTTATTAAACTAACAGTGCACGAAAGATAAATCCTTGATTTACATATCATTTCCAAACATAATAGAAGATATGTCCAAGAGAGGCTAACTGGAGTTAAAGATATGACCTCTATACCCAACAAGTTAAAAATTGGATTTGGGCCTAACTCAATCCCTCAAAAGGTACCTCAAGAGGAGGAGGATTGCCCAATCCTTATAAAGAACGAATTTGCTCACTAGCTAGTCGATGTGGGATTTCAACACACCTCCTCACGGCCAGGGCTGGACATCTGGACCGTGAACAATAATGGGGCCCAACATCAAACTAGGTGGCTCTGATACCATGTAGAAAATGGATTTGGGCCTAACTCATTCTGTTTCTCTGCCTCCGGATGTTGCTTCTTTTTCAGGTAATAAGTGTGTATCACCTATAATGAATTGGATTATTGACTCTGGAGCTAGTCACCATATTTCATGTTCCTTACAGTTATTTACTTCTTATCGTACTTTATCGCATACACCGATTCGTCTCCCTTATGGTTCATCTACTTCTGCAACTCATATAGGTTCTATCCAACTAAATCCTAGTTTAATTCTTTCTAACGTGTTGTATGCTCCCTCCTTCTCATTTAATCTGTTATCTATTGGACAATTACTTCAAAATCTCAATTTACTTGTCTATTTCAAATCTAATTCTTGTGTTATTCAGGATTGCACTAAGCTAAAAATGATAAGATTAGCCACATTCATTAATGGCTTATATATATTGCAGCCCAAATATTGTTCTCCTGTCCCCTTTGTTTCGAACATTCTTACTGACTCAAACTCTTCCTCTCATGTCGCGAAATTCTCTAACACCTCCTTATGGCACTATCGTTTAGGTCATCTTTCCTTTCCCAGATTAAAAATGGCACAACATCTGGATTCCAAAATAAAAATAACACACAATGAACATTGCTCTATTTGCCCTATGGCTAAGCAATCCAAGCATCCATTCCCCCTTAGTAAATCCGCTTCTCAAGCGTGCTTTGATTTAATACACGTAGATATTTGGGGACCTTATAAAACCCACACCCTTCACGGCCACCTATATTTCCTCACCATCGTAGATGATTTTAGCCGTTTCACTTGGATTTATTTGATGAAAACAAAATCTGAGGCCCGATCCCTTACCCAACACTTTTTCCAATATGTGTTTACCCAATTCCAAAAGAGCATTAAAGTAGTGCGTTCAGACAATGGACCCGAATTTCACATGTCGGAATTTTTTACTTCCAAAGGTATCATTCACCAAACCTCTTGCGTAGAAACTCCTCAACAAAACGGAATCGTCGAACGAAAACATCGTCACATCCTAAATATTGCTCGTTCACTTAAATTCCAATCGCATCTGCCTTCCGCTTATTGGGGGTACTTTGTCACCCACGCTGTCTACCTTATAAACATTACCCCTACACCTTTACTACAAAACCAAACTCCTCACACACTTTTATATAATAAACCACCATCATACTCTCATCTCCGTGTTTTTGGTTGCTTAGCCTATGCCTCAACCCCTTTTCGCTCATCGCACAAAATTTGACTCCCGTAGTCGTCCCCTCTATTTTCTTAGGCTATCCCTGCACACACAAAAGGATACACTCTCCTAGACCTTCACTCACGCTCTATTTTCATCTCTCGAAATGTCATCTTTCAAGAAAATATATTTCCTCATCCACAACAATCTCCACTCAATCCTCATTCGAATAATATTCCTTTACCAATTCCTTTCATTAATAATTGGATACCATGTTAAAAATTGGATTTGGGCCTAACTCAATCCCTCAAAAGGTACCTCAAGAGGGGGAGGATTGCCCAATCCTTATAAAGAACGAATTTGCTCACTAGCTAGTCGATATGGAATTTCAACACAACATGTGACCACTGACAAATGGCAATCAAGTTCGCATCAAGTTAACCTTCTACATGAATTTACGCCAAGGATAAATACTAAAACTGAATAGAAGTAAAATAGCTAGCAGAAGAAGGATGATTTATAAAATACATCTGAAAATACTATTCAAGAGTGAAGAAAGCCCATTCAACTGATTGTACACAGGGATTCACAATCACAACAATAGGATTAAGAGCTAGGCACCATAAGAAAGAACCGATTCAAGAGCTTACGACAATCCATATTCACAACTTCGATTCATAAAGCATTCTAATTTGCAACCCACGTAAAAATAAAAACCCTTATTCATTTGTAGGCCTATATGATAAGTTTCACTTACAGATTCAACTAAAGCATTCTAATTTGCAACCCACGTAAAAATAAAAACCCTTATTCATTCGTAGGCCTATATGAGAAGTTTCACTTACAGATTCAACAAAATCATCCGCAATATCTACAAGGATGTCCTCAACTTCCGGATCCAATTTTTCTGATGGATCAACCTGTCCAAGATTGAAGGAAGTAAATCAGATTGGTGATTAGCCACGCTCCTTAAAAATGAGTTTAGCAATCTGAAGCTTGAGGTGTGGTAAACAATCACTTGAAGCAACCACTGTACTCTATTTTCTATGGCATATGTAGGTCAGATGGGTCGAAAAGAAAGCACAGATAAATGCCAGACCTTCGAACATAAGCTAACAAAACATGCTCACCTGCGCAACTAGCTCTTGGATGCTTCTTTTGCTTAAAATCCTTTTACAAGGTTCCTCAGGCTCTGCACTGGCTGTTCTACCAGGAACCCCTGCTTGAGCTGCAGGAGATGGCATCACTGCCTGAGGTCTTTGGATTCCTAAGCCCTGAGGCCGAGAAATCTGATGTTGACTAGGCAAGGATTGCTGGGTTCTAGACTGCAAAAATTGCTGTCCATATGGCTCTTGCGGTGGACTTGAGGTTTGAGGTTGTTGAGATTGTTGGGTGGTAGAAGCATGCTGTTGCTGGGAAGTTGCTGATATCGAATGGTGATGCTGCTGAGAAATATGAGATCGCTGTGCCATGGATAGTGAGGTCAACTGTGGCCTAAGTGATGTTGCTGACAAATGGTGCTTTCCTTGTGGCCCAGAAGACAGCCACGGCTGATTTTGTAGCTGTGGACTTTGAGTACTATTAGGCGATGGTGATCCTGGAGATCCTACAGATGGAACTCTCAACATACCATGACCCTGAAAATTCTACAAGTGGGGGAGAATAACATAAGAACTGAGATTAATGGCTGAAAAAGAATCCTTCGTAAAGTGCATAATATTTAATACAGATAGTGTCCATTCATGCAGATTTCATCATGCAACAGCCTAATCAAATAGAAGATGATGGAAAAGTGACAACAATTTTCTGTTTCTACACCCAAAACAAGTCCCCCCCAAAAAAAAATGTTCTCATCTAATATGCAACTGTTTCACAACTCAAATTCCTTGCTGACTCCTCGCTATAAAAAAAATGGAGCACAAATCCAATCAAACATCTAACTCATTTAGATTCAACTCAACAAAATAAACTAACCTCAAGGTTCATCAAGCATCACAATAAGCACAAAGCAAACTTCAACTACTAGATCACTCACATAAGCTTAAGCAATATTGAACTAAGCAAACTATTCAACTAGGGAGTACACAGACCTGCGCAGCAGGGGAGTGGGTACTGGGGATTGGCTGTGGTCTAAACTGAGCAGGCCGCATAGGATTCCCTGGAATCCCCTGTGGTCGCATTGCTGAACTTGAACCTAAGGACCCCATCATCCCGATTCCCTGCATCCCTCCAATAGGCTGTCTTACCTACACATTTCAAAAAATAAACATTCACTAAAGTTTCCTTATGTAATTCAACAAAGTAATTTTTCAGAGAAAAATCAAATTATAAAACAACCTTATACCATATAACAAATATCTAACATACAATTTTACCCAAAAATTAATATATTCTGCATATAAGCAAAAAGAATTTCACTACAATAAATAAAATCCCACCTGGGATGAGCTTGAAGCTGGTCCAGAATCAGTCACATTGCGACCCAACCCACTAAAGGGCTGCCCAAAGGAAGACGGATTAAGTGATGAAAAGGAGGTAGACGGGGTTGGAGGAGTGGCAGGGACCCCAATGGCCATCCCACCTCTGGGTTGTGGCGGACCCGTTAACGCCGGAGAAGAAGGATTCGTTGTAACAGTACGAAGAGGAGGAGGAGGAGGGAGAGAATAGTGAGAAAAGGGAGAGGGCTGCTGCTGCCATGGCCTATTATAAGGGGGTCTAGTAGTTTGGGGGTTTGTGGATAAGGAAGTAGTAGGAGGAGGAGGCAGAGAGAGTTGAGAGGAGGAGGCGACGGCGGCGACAATTTGGTTGTTAGGGTTTGAAGGTGAAGAAGCTATAATAGGTGGTGGTGTGGGGGCTGTAGTTGCCGCGGTTTGGGCGGGAAGGGAAGAGGAGGCGGTGGCTAATGTGGTCGGAGTAATGGCGGTGGCTAATGTGGTGGGAGTAATGGCGGCGGCGGTGGTGGTGGTGGTGGTGAGTGGTGGTTGAGAAGTGACGGGCGGAGTTGGGTCTTGCTGCTGCTGGTGTTCTGGCGGTGGTAGTGGGGTGATGGGTGGCGGAGGCGCTGGTGGTGTTGGGTCCATCGTCTTCTTCTTCAGTGTTGAGGACTTCTGAGCTGAAAGAAATTAAGGGGTTTATATTTAGACCTTGCTAGGCTACTTAGATTATTGACTAAAATAGTTTTTTGAACCATTCTACCCTTATAGTTGGGAGAATTTCTTATACCAGCGGGAGGTGAGATAGTCATTTAACACCCTTAATTTGAGGATTTATGGTTTCTATCCCCAAAATTCTATGAGTAAATCATTTTCCTTATATTTATCTACCCGATTTTTAGTAGGCAAATTGGTAAATTTCGTCCTATAACATTATACGATTGGTGATAATGGTCCCTGTTTAATTTATTTTGATTTTTAGGAAAATAAACAATTTGTGTTTGGTGATAATGGTCCTTCCGTCCACAGTCAACTGTCAGTCAACAAAAATTTAAATGAAAAACACCAAAATTGAAGGGTATTTTGGGAAAAATTTATTTTATTTTTTGCAAATTGGCACTAGAAGTACCAAAACTTCAAACGATTGGTTGTTTTGATCCCCATCTTCATCCTCCCTCTCTTATTCATCTTCTTTTTTTTCTTTTTCTTTTTTGGTAAAGAAAAGTTCGGGTGGGTTCGGCTCCGGTCACCACCACGGTCGTGCAGTAGGCTTCAGGGACTATAGAGTCACTTACAATGTAGCATCTTACAGATCACCCACCAACACGACTCTCACGTCGGCGAGATGTGAATCGAACACTTAACCTTTGTAAGGACGTGCCAACTCCTTACCAACTGAGCCAACTTATTTTGGTAACTCTTCTTCTTCATCATCTCATTAGAGCACTCCTTCAAATAATTTCAAACTTACCCCACTTCTTCTTCAACCCACCCAGAGACCCACCCCCACCAACTCTCTCTTTATCTTCTTCTTCAATTCACCTAAAGACCCACCTCTCTTCATCTTCTTCTTCAACTCACTCATACACCCATCTCTACCCACACCCCGAGACACTCATACCTCTTTTCTTCTTCATCATCAATCAAATTTCATTGCACTAAAGAAAAAACTCACCACAAAAAATAATGAAAAATTTATTTAAAAGGAAAAATCCTCTATATTAAATCAGAATTTAGAGAACTAAAGAGAATAAAATGATGAATTTCAATACAAAATCCAATAAACATGTAAAAAAAATCAATTTAATACTTGGGGGGTCAAAAACACATCAAAGTAACTTAGAATTAGAAGAAATACAGGAAGAGGAAGCTCTAATATTTTTTGCCATGTTGGTTTAAATTCTCAAAGCAATTTTGACCAATTTGGTGATGAAGCTTCAATATTTTTCATTGACGTATCAAAGTAACTTAGTGAATTTGGAGTATTTGCATCAAAGAAGAAGAAGAAAAAGAAGTGAATTTGCAGTATTTTTTTAGGTAAGTTGGGTGGGGGAAGAAGGAGATTTGGAGTTTTTTTTTTTAGGCAAATTGGTGAATTTTGTCCCTTAACAATTTGCGATTGGTGGTTTTGGTCCCTGGTCTATATTTTTGGGTGAATTACCCAAATTAACCCCGGTGTCTTAAAGGGTTTTTTTTAAAAAAAAATTAATTATTTTCGTCACAGTTGTGGACGGAAGGACCATTATCGCCAAACACAAATTGTTTATGTTCCTAAAAACCAAAAAAAATAAAACAGGGACCATTATCACCAATCGCATAATGTTATAGGACTAAATTCATCAATTTTCCTTTTTAGTATGCGAAAATTGTTTTGCCGGTATTACATATGAAGTTCATACCAGCCTTTAGAGATTCTGAGTTCAAAATTTAAAAATAGTTTTCGAATACGGAGAATAGAACAAATTGTCGTCATAGTTGTTTTAAAAAAAAAAGCAAATACACTACTCGAATAAAGAATAATAAATAGCTATTTATGAATAATTAATCACTTTTCCTAAATAGTAAATAGAAAATTAATCATAGTAGAATGAATGTTCAGTACAGGAGACAGAATATGATTTAGCTATTTATGAATAGTTAATTAGTAAATAGAGAATTAATAGTAATAGAATGAATGTTGAGTACATGAGACGGAGTATGATTTAGCTATTTATGAATAATTAATCACTTCTCTTAACTAGTAAATAGAGCATTAATAGTAGCAAGAGACGGAGTATGATTTGCAGAAAAAATTCTGATACGGATCCTCTGATTCAGGTTCATTTACATTAACAGAAAAATTATCTTTCTTTACGAATGAATTTGAAATACATGTTGCTTCCTTTCAAAAGGAAAATGAATGTTAATGTGCAGCCCAGTTGGCCTGATTTTATCTTATTAAGAAATAGACATATTAAAAAAATTCTCCAATGCAATTTTACCTATTTAGGAGCTAACGGCGAAAAGACCTTTTGTCCATTCACTCACATAATTCCTTGCCTTTTTTAAATAATTTTAAAAAGAAAGATTAATCAACTACTGATAAAATGAGATACTAGAAGATTTGATCATCGAAAATATTGTTCACATATTCAAAAAAATAAAGGGTCAAATGGGAATGAGTCTCGTTATGAGATTTTTGATTTAGTTTTAGATTAGTCTCAAATTTAAATCAAATTCTAAATAAATTAAAACTTGAAGTTTCATTTTCAAATTCAATTCAAAGAGAGGGATTTTCCATTTGAATTTCAAATCTAAATTATACTAAATTTAAATAATAATAAAATACCATTTTACATTTGGTCAAATTTTGCCTACAAGGCTACACATGTTCCTTTACGCTTGGTCGAATTGGGAGAGTCCTCAAAGGTGGAAAATTCTAATATATGTCAGTCCTTGTGAGACTGACTCCACAATCATCTGACATTTATGTGAGATGGTTGTGGAGTTAGTCTCACAAGAATCGCCCCATGCCAAAGTGACGCCTCAAAGCTCCTCTCTCCGTGACCCTGGCGCCGCTGTTTTGCTGCAGTAGTTGGATGAGCTTAAATTTTCTAGCCAGACTTCATCCGCTTTGACTGAGTCGGAGTCATTGTTACGATGCCATGTCCAATGCGCGTGGGTCTCGTTCAACACCTTCAACCTTCCATGTCCGAAGCTTGCCTCTCTAAAAACTGAGATTGAAGGGCTCGGCTTCTCAAAGCTTTACCACAAAAGAGTTAGAAATTAAAATTAAGCCTTAATATAAATCCTACGTATATAATTCCACAAATAATACTCCCTTATAGTTATAGTACTAATTAATTACCTCAAAGCAAGCCCTTCCCTGTTACCTCCGTCACCAACGGTCAAATATACTGGACCACAGGGATCGGCTTTCTTATCAAACACTCTAATCTGCAACCATGCAAATATAAATCAGACAGTTATTATTAGTTGTTAGTAATGGCTAATGTCACTGGGTCACGTACTCTTAAAAATAATTTATTTTTTTATATAAATAAGATATATTCTTTCTCTATTTAAATAATAGAGTGAATAGACAAGTGTTTCACTACTCCCAAACTCTTGATCCGCAGCATTGTTCTTAGTTTTACTTCAAAATAACTCTAGATCTTATGTTTTTATCTATTGGCAGATCTTGAAATCTTACTTTGGGGGAGACTATAGTAAGTTTTATGAACTTAAAGGGGAAGGGACGAGAAATAACTTTTTAAAGAATTTTCCTGAAAAAAGTTTTTTTTTGTTTCCAAAAAATTTAACATTTTGAAAAATATTGAGGCCACCCCTTAAAAACACAACACCTTCTAGCTATTTTTTGGCAAAAAATCGCCAGTCCCCGTTCTGTATCCCCACGAATAGATATTTGTCACGTGTATATTTTTTCTCTGTAGGTTCCACTATTTCTTTTAGGATATACATTTTTTAATTAAAAATTTAATACATGTCATTTTCTTATTGGTGGAACAGAGAAAAAGACACCGAATGAGGACAGAGGATTCCTATCCCTATTTTTTCTCCTACCCTAAATATAATTCTCTCAATTATGTTAGTTGAGTTAGTTTAGGGTATAATGGGAGAAAATATCATTTATTTTCTTATTCTTTCTTTTTGATGAATATTTATTTTCTTATTCTTCATTCTATGCAAAAAGCAAAGACCTTATATTATGAAAATCGGAAAGAGTATAAGTTATAGGAAAATGAGAAATGTAAAAAGAAAAAAAGAAACATGTTATGTATACATTTTTTATGATTATGACAAAAAGTAAAAAATAAAAAATAAAGTAAAACAGATAATTTAAAATCAAAGTGTACACACAAAATAAACAACTTACGAAGCGTTCATATGCATGAACATGGCCAGCAAATACAGCATCAACTCGTGCATTATAAAGCATCTCTTCCATGGCTTTCCTCATACTGTCACCTTCCCCTTTATGAGCAGCATTAGAACTATACCACGGGGCATGAACAAGAACAATCACCCAAGGCGTTACGCTCCGATCGATTTTCGCCAAATCATCTCCCAACCACTTGTACTGATCCGACCCGGCATCAAAATCCGTATAAGATCCGAGCATAATAATATGGGTACCAACAACATCGAACGAGTAATAGAGGTTCGAAGCGGATCCACTTTGGTGGTACGGCATTAGCCATCGTGCATTGTAAGCTTTGAACCCGTGGGGTTGAATGATGGGAAAGGTTTCGATTTCGTGGTTCCCTTGAGTGACCATCCAAGGCCTACGGCTAGCGTATGGCTCGACCAGTCGTCCGAAGGAGTCCCAGAGTGGCTGCTGAGTGTCGGCGTAGGAAAGATCGCCCGGTAATAAAAGGACATCATAGTCTTTTGCTTTAACGTGCGATAAGGTTGAAGCAGTCCATTCCGTCTGACCCAAATCTCCTGTCATGTAAAAAACTTTACTTCGTAATTTTACTAATAGAAAATGGAATATTCAATTTGAACATAAAAAATTATCAATTTTGAGAACTAAATAATCCCTTAATTACTTCATTTCACTATAGACAAACAAACAAATGTAGTACTTCATAAGTTCATGCATCAATATATTCTATATTGAAGAAAAAAAACATTTGTCCTTAATTAATATCTCAATGTCTATTTTAATTATTCGGAATTCGCCATGAGAATATTTCAATTCTACTTCTTTAACTAGTAAGTATTGAAATATGTAACGTTTTTTAAGTGGTTATAACATGTATGAAGACACCAGCTGGAATATACGATTTTTTTTACTTCTAAACCATACTTTAGACTAGTAGTTTCCTGATATGGAAAGTTTTTAAGGCCACAAATTAATAGCATCCACATCCCAATTCTCTCAAAGTTTGCTCATCTACTAATTTGACAAGAAAACAACTTCCACAAACATACTTAGGACCACATATTTTGTTTTTTTAGTATATGACATATCACCCTCATGATAAAGATTACAAAATATATGTCGACCAAATTATGTAAAATATAAGAGTACTATAGTCATCATGTTACAAGGAAGATAATTCTTACTTGACAGAGATCAAGCACCCAATTATCTAGTGCTTGGGTGTTGTACAACTTTTCGCTTGGACATCGCGAGGTCATGTGCAGGTGGGGGATATGACGCTCACATAATCATAAGGAACATTCAATAGCACAGAAAATCCTTTTCCCCTAGCGAGGAAATAAAATTATCTGTCCCCGTGTGTGTCCTTGTGTGTGTCCCCAACCAATCACAATTCACTCTGTGTATATATAATTGGAAAAAATAATTATATAGTAAATTTTTATTGGTTGGGAAAAGGATTAGGGACAGACGATTTTCACCCCTAGCGAGAATGCACCAGAAGTAAGGAGGAAGCCAAAACTTTTACTTTTGGGGCAAAAATATGTAACAACTCTTAAAAAAAATCTGTGTGAAATTTAATTTGTATATAGGGATATAAGGCTCTCTCGTCTATCCGCCCGTCTTAGTCCTTGCGAGAAGGTGCAAATGAAAAGCAAAGGAAAGCTTGAGAATATGGCAAAGTAATAGAGTTCATCCTTAACAACTAACTTAACAAACTTATAAGATGAAGAAGCAATCAAAAGTGCACGCAACAAAAATTGAAAATCGAGTTTCCAAAGAAAATGGATCACTTAATTCTACGACCGTCCTTTTAGATTGATCTCACAGTCCTTCACATGAATTGAGAGAAAAATACATGTAGATAAAACTTCATCAAATTCACGTGAGAGCACTGTGGGGCCCAGTCCAATAAGGACGGTATTATGATTACCCGGGGCACTACTTACCTACAATAACAAATTCAATAGGAAAACTTGAAGGAGGAGTTGTGAAGCTAAATTCCGGGCCAGAACCACCGCATCTGTAATAATAAGTTGTGCCCGGTTCCAGTGGTCCGATTACAGTATGGTGGATTTTCCCTGACCTGTAAAAGAAGTAACTGTATGACGTGTCGTCTCCGGTCGCCGACGCTTCGTATTTTCCCGGTGATTTCCCGTATTCAACTATTGATTTTGTGTGTTTAGCAGAGGTAATCCATGATATCCTCATATCATCTTTCCCTACTAAAGATATATGCACCTAAAATAAAAATCATTTATCAGAAGCAGGGCGGATACGGTAATTTTATGTTGAGGCTACTTATTTGTACAGAAAAAAAATGTCAAAAAATTGTATAGAACATTTTCAATAATTATTTTGAGCGAAACATAATACACTTTGTTCTCAAATTGAAAGTCACATATGACATGAGAAGTTTTATTATAGATAGTTAGTAACTTATAGAGTGTACAAGTATACATATAGTCAATAAGATGTAAATAAATGTCTAAATTAATTATTTTATTGACCTATTAATATATTTTACTGGCTCACTAACAATATATTTGTCTATTTCTTATTGGTTACATTATTAATTGTGTACACTCTATAAGTTATTAAGTACCTAAAATAAAAAGAATAGTTTAATCAAAGAGGAAATTCAATATGTTAGTGGATCTCACACCCCTTTAAATATACACGAAGTTAGTTAGGAAAAAATCCCTTTTAAGATGGTGGACATCACTTTGTTTCAAATTATTCAAAGTGAACGTTCAGTTCGAAACAAATATAATTTTTTTAAATAATTTTTTTCAATGAAAAAAAAGTTACATTTTTCAAAATTTTACAAGCGTCCGTCATTAAGCATTTTCCCTTAGATCTGTCAGTGGTTGTGTTGAAATCTCACATCGACTAACTAGTGAGCAAATTTGTTCTTTATAAAGATTGGACAATCTTCCCCCTCTTGAGGTACCTTTTGAGGGCATGAGTTAGGCCCAAGTCAATTTTCTACATGGTATCAGAGCCACATAGTTCGATGTTAGGCTCCATTATTGTTCACGGTCCAGATATCCAGCCCTGACCGTGAGGGGGTGTGTTGAAATCTCACATCGACTAGGTAGTGAACAAATTTGTTCTTTATAAGGATTGGACAATCCTCTCCCTCCTGAGGTACCTTTTGGGGGAATGAGTTAGACCCAAGTTCATTTTCTACAGGTTGGAAGATGGGAGGTGAGGGAAAGGAGTTACCTGCTCGGGTTCGGAATCTGACCGGCTATTGGTGGTGAAGATGAGCCGGCGGGGCGGCGGACGGGAATATTCCGACTTAGAATGGGATTGAAGGAGGAGACTCATTAGGAGGAGGAGAAAGAAAGTTGAGAAGCATTTCTTCATCTCGAAAGGCAATATTGTTTGTATTATTTGAGAGGTTTATCCCAACAAAAAAAAGTTCCCTATTTATGGCAATCTTGCTAGAGGAATCTTGTGGGAGAATATGAAAAATTCCGAAGTAGTACGGATTAAGATATTTGGTGAACTAATATTATACGTATTAATTAACTTTGGATCTAGCGTGAAGTAAGATCATATATATCGAACTTTAGGAAATGTGATTCCATCAGAAAAAAAAAACAAATTCTCTTTAACTATTAAAGTTGATGCAGATTGTCATCTGAAATTTTTAATGTAACGTGTATTTTTAATATTAGTTTGTGCACTTGAATTTGTTAAGGATTACTAGTCCAATTCTCTATCAAACTCTCTATTAAATGTGTAGAAAATTATCACTTATCAAGGTTTTTATCAAAAAAAATTTACATTACAGACTTTTTTTTTGAAAAAAAAATTAACACACAATAGTTCGTTGATGATAAAATAGAACATAGAACAAAATATTTAAAGCAAAAAAAAAAAAAACTCATACATAGAGGGGGATATAGCCTTACCTCGAATAAATATGAAAATAAATTCATTACTACATCGAACTAAAGTTCCTAGTAGTCTTTAACTTTCAAAAGGAAACAATCTCAATCGTTAAAACTAACATCTTTTAAGAGTATACAACTTCTATATATTGTGTAAACTAATTACAGGTCTCTACTGTTATAAAAAAAAACTTATAAGAGATGGTCCCGTATAAGAGGTGGCTAAAAAACTTATCTAGGATCTGATTGAGTTGGGTTTTACTAGGATTTCAAATCATTAAATTGTGTAAAAAAAAATTTAAGAAAATTGTAAGAGAAAATATGGATCCGGAAACGTTTGTGCTTGCTGTCTAATTATCATTTTGTCTCCTAGGCAACACATCCTGGTCCTGTCATTTTTTGGCCGTTTGTAAATCTTCAAAGTCGTAATGAATCAAACTACTGATTTTGGAATTTTTAGACTTGTATTTAAGTTGTCCGCGGCTACAGTGCTGATGTAGAGTTTTTTCAGCACACTCAGCACGTCTTCTTGGCCCCTGGATCTGCGCCTTCTAGATCAAGTGGCCAGCAAATTGTCTGCATGATTTGATACGTGCCACACTGGATCATATTTTTATTTTCCCCTCTTCCCGGTCAGGAAGATATTTTTTATTGATCTTGCAGGATTTGATCAATCCCAATTGCGATTTGGGTGTGAAATTCACGGGATTGATCAATCATAATGTGCATCATTCCCATTATTTCTCAAATTCAAGATAATATTGAGTTTCAACACACCCAAAAATCCTTAAACTCTTTTAATTTGAAGCTTTTTCTTTTTGTTCTTATTTTTTCAATTTTTCTCGATCTTGCAATGGTTAATTCAATTATTGATATTTGAAAACCGCCATTTTCCTTCACAGATTTGCTTGCTAGTCAATGAATTGTTGATTCTGATTTCATAAGGAGTTCGGTGAGTAATCAATATTCTCTGGGTTTTTTATGTTGCATGTTTTTGTTCATGATAGTATGTTCATGATTTTCTTCATTACACCATTGTTAAACTGTGTTAGGATTGAAGGTCTAATAGCTATTATTCACTAGTATTATAGCTATATGTTCTAATTCTTAATATTTATTATTTATTAGTTTTTTTATCTTTATCTATGTTGTTTATTAGTCTTTTGTTGACAATTATTGCATATTTTTTTTTACAGATAATCAAGGATTTTCCTGGTGTGTGTCATCAAAAAATTACCATTCTGAGGATTATGTTTTTTATAAGAAGCTGAATTTTTCTACTGTAAGATACCCATCGTTTCATAGTTGATTGATTCTTGTCTAATGTAATAAAATTTTAACAGTGACATTCTTTTCAGTTTATAGTTTTAATAAGTATTTTTGGATTATAGATGTAACAATTGTAATTAGTTTTCGATTTTAGGTAATAGTTATTGTGTACATATATTATAGCTATTGTGTATATATGTTATGGAAAGTACTGTGGTGCCGAATGAAAAAATATTCGGCACCTAAAGAATGGAGATAAACGAATGAAAAATTGCCACATGTAATAAAGTAACTTGCTATTGCAAGTTATCAGATTTTTTTTTAAAAAAAAAATTAATTAAATGGAATGGACGAATGAGAGCTTGTCACGTCCCCATTCAAGTGACCGGCTACCTGTCAAACTGGTCAACTCACTTTTGTTTACAATATTTTTTTTCTACAAGTAACTTTGGTAGTTTTAATGGTAAAATTATGACAAAATTTGGTAAATTTGAATAAATAAATAGTAAATGTTGAATATTACTAGTTTATTTTATAATCTTACCAATTTTACTTTGAAAGTTACTATTTTTATCATGAATATTTATATTCTATAAAATAGTAAATTTAGACACAACAATGGTGAATTTAAGGACAAAAATAGTAATGTATTTTATAAAAATGGTAAATGTGGTGAAAAATAAAACTTACAATTTTAAAATAAAATATATCAAATTAAATTATAATTTTACCATTTTTATCTCTGTTTTATTAAAATGATAAATGGTAAGTTTAGTATCAAATTCGGTAATTTTATTTACATTATTTGTAACCTTTGTTAAACAATTAGTAACTTTTGCAAAGAATAAATATCACTATATAAATACTCAAACTCGAACAAATCTTACCATTTTAGGTTGAATTTTACTATTCTGTAAATTGGTAGATTTTTCATATACTTTGGTAATTTTTTTAAATGAAATTAATAGTTTTGATGAATTAATTGGAGTTACTAAGTTGTATTGTTACAAGATTATTTTCTTTTTATAAGAATAAGAATACTTTTTTTAACGATAATGAGAAAAATATTATTTAATATTCCTAAATTAATAATAAATTTACTATTTTATATAATATGAATATTAATGATAAAAATAGTAAGTTGCAAATTAAAAATGGTAAGATTATAAAATAAAGTAGTAATATTCAACATTTACTAGTTATGCATTAAAAATTACTAATACTAAAAAAAATTGGTAAACAAAAGTGTGTTGACCTGTTTGACAAGTAACCGGTCAATTGATTGGATGACGTGGCAAGCTCTTATTCGTCCATTTCATTTATTTAATATTTTTTTTAAAAAAAAAACCTGAAAACCTGCAATAGCAGGTTACTTTGTTCCACATGTCAATTTTTTATTCGCTTATATCTAATCTTTAGGTGCCGAAATTTTACCCATTCGGCACCACAGCACATCCCTATATGTTATAGCTATTACGTACATGACTTACGACTATTCCCTTCTATTTTTTAACCTCTTTTATGAGTTCACCTTCCTCAACTACAGCATCAATATCTAATATAATATATAACTAAATTTTGTTACAAACAAATAAGTATGTAAAAGACATATTTCCAAATTAATTTATCAACTGGTGTTAATAGCAATTTTCATAGTGAGTAATAGTTATTTCCATAGTGTGATGGAGAAAATTAAGGTATTTGAAAAATATCCCCATCTGAGATTGAGAAAATTAAGGAATTTGAAAAAAAATATCAATCTGAGATGAACTGAAGGAAATATAACGATAATTTCGGACAAAAATCACGATTGTGATGGAAAAAATCACGGAAAATCTCAATATGAGATGAAATTAAGGAAATATAACAATAATTTCGAACAAAAATCACGATTGTGATGGAGAAAATAAAGGAAAATCTCAATTGAGATGTAATTAAGGAAATATACAGATAATTTGGGTCAAAAATAAAATCCTCAAATCGTATTTTGGATTGATAAAATCCTGCAAAATCAATTACCAATTTCTTTCTGAGCGGATTGATTAATGGTGTATATCGTGTGAGGCGTTTCCTTGTTAATAGTTATTGGGGGAGGTAAAAGGTGGATTTCGTAGTGAATGTGGGTTAATCGCCATTAATGGCTTTTGGAGATCGTGGATGAAGACGACGCGAAGGGTTTAGTGGTTTATGTCTTTTGATTGGGTGTTAAGCGTTTTTATTTTTTGCTTTCCGCGCGTTTTTTTAGCCATTCAATCTCAAGCCTCTCAATCTTATATCTAACAACTTGTTCTGCAGGTGCTGAATTTTGATGCGTTCAACACCATAGCCAAGTCGATTTAAGTTGTAGTATCCTTTGGCAATGAACATTTATAGTAAAGCCAAATAGTCTTTTCACCAAAAAAAAAAAAAAAAAAAAGCCAAATAGTCTTAATTAAAACCAGAAAATGATTGAACAACTGGATTTATATATAGAAATGTCAGAAATATAACAAAAAATGTTTTTAAAAAATCTGGGAAAACTTTTGCAACAAAATATTTAGCATATCTCGTAGGATATGCCTTGAGATAACACATAAATGAGGTAAAAGTCGAACCATTATTATTAAAACCGCCATCACTCAGCCACGTTCTCTAGTGTACACATCTTAATGGGAATAATAATAATAATCATTGATTAACTTAACTTCCAAAAATATTGGAGGAAAAGTCAAACTCAAACCACCGGTTTGGTCGGTTGGATTGCAGGTGATCCCTTTGCTGTCTAAGATTAAGATATTTTATTTTGATATGATTTCAGATTCAATCGGTGTCTGTGTTTATTCCGTAGTTAAATTTCTTTTGAGAGTGAAGCTTTCAAAAGAGTTTTTATTAATCATAAGATTCGAACTCGAAATTCTTTATTCTCATGTTGGTGTCTACAATTAAGATATTGTTATTACAATCGGAATGCAAAATATTCTAAGACTCCATTTTCTTTGAGGATTCGACTAACTATAGCGGAAAAATTCAAGGTGGACCGGTCCTATAGGACATGGCCCACCTCCCCTCTCACATAAATTCCTGCAGGACCCACCTGTAAGATATTTTCGGGCTGGGTCCCTACGTGAATTTATGCAGAAGAGAGGCATGCACGTCCCCATAAAGAGCCAACTATAAACTACTGCATCATTTTTTCTTTCTTTTGATTGAATAATTGATTGATTAGCACTAGCAGCACCTTATTGAGGGGTGAAAATCATTTGTCTCCATTTCTATCCTCATACTTGTCCCCAACTAATCGAAATTTACTATATAAATATTTTTTCCAATTATATATATACAAGATGAATTGTAATTGGTTGAGGATAGAGATGGAGACAGGGATAGAGATAGGAATGGGGACAGAAATTTTTTTGCTCTTATTGAGTAATTAAGTGGAGTATAATATCCGGTCCATATGTTACTAATGGTAAATTAGAATAGTGTTCATCTAAGACCATTTTATATTTCAGGTTTGAAATTCACGCATTTTGTTATAATTTATCTAACTTTTGCAAAATTTAAGATCCTTTATTTTTTATTTATTTTTCCTGGGGAAAGGGGAGAGGGGTCGAAATAAAATCTAATACAATGGTTAGTGGTTGCGAACGTATTTCACATTTCATTAATTTTTTTAATGGCGGGTTCTGTTACATTTGCTACAAAGAGAAGAGATTTTGCAGTTGAAATTAGACATATTGCATGTTTTCATCCGCAGTTCTTTAAATCCAAGTTAAAGAAAATATTCCACGATTTAATTCCTCTAAGCATACTCCAACTAATCTGATCACTCTGAGGAGATTGGATTATTCTTACAACTTACAGGGAAAGACCGGGTTGGCTGGATCCGGTTTATTCTTTTTTTTTTTTGAAGCCCAACAGAACGTACACTCCAAGAGGGGAGAGAGTATCACCTCATAAGAGGAGGAAGAGATAACCTTAAAAAGAGATATAATTTAAAGCATACTACATGAACGGGAGGGTATCGAACTCCCAACCAAAAGGTCGTGGGCAGCCGTCGACTCAATGTGAAATCAAGCTGCGATATCGACACTTTGTCAATCATTAAACCTAGAAAGAGACAACAACTAACCTCTCCCAAACGGAATCCCAACGAATATCCAAAACCCATGTTTAATTGACGCACCGGCTGGCGGTGGCTACTTTGTCTAGACCAATAAGAAAATGAACTACTGAAATAATACTCCCTCCATTCCCATTTAATTGTCATGTATGAGATATACATATGTATTCAAATTAATTGTCATTTACATATATTTTATTATGTGTCAACAATTTATTCCAATTATACCCTAAACATATCTTTTATTGAAAAAGTGAAAGAGAGAGAGAGAGAGAGAGAGAGAGAGAGAGAGAGAGGGGTATTTTATTGAAATTGTAATGGAAAGATGACTGTTTGTTTGAGTTCCTCCATTTTTTCAAAGTATCTTAAACAAACTACATCGAAGAATGGAGGGAGTACTATTTTTCTCGTCTCAAATTGAATCTCCATACTGTATAAGAATTAAGAATAATAATTTAATCATGCGTGAATTACCACTATATCCTTAAATATAAAAAGATGAATATTAGTAAAACTTGCATCATCTACATGTATGAGGTTAGTTAAGAAAGTTTATACATTTCAATTAAAAAAAAGAAAATTTATGAGAAAATCATGGCCAATAACATAATTTTGATTGTAAATTTGTAATTATATCTTCAATTCTTTTAGATTGATTACATTAGTAGAGGATTCTCCAAGATTTTAAAAATTGTTTCACTTAAAAGTTATTGAAAGATTTTTATGCAATTCCTTAATATATGTTTCTTGTACAATAGGCTCTCACAATACAAAGTAATTGAATATGTTTCTAATAGAGAATGGCTTGAGCTCTCTTTGTAAGTTAAGTTGTTGGAGTACGGCAGTTTTGCCTTTACTTTACTCATATGGTGAAAGTGATTAACCTCATATTAGCTATTAGTGCAGTAAAGACATCTCTGATGTATCTCAATTAAAATATATAATGCGATTTAACTTTTTCATTAATTTTAAAAACGGATAAGTAATAACGACGCAATTAAAATTTAGAAGAGGAAAAATCCTTCACTTATGCTAATAAAACTGTGACCGTCGGATCAACAACTAAAATAGCAGCAACTTTAGGAAAGCGGTTTGAGAATGGCATGAGAATGAAAAAGTAGCCGCAAATGGCTGAATAGGAATCTTCTATCCCCATTTGGTGTTCTTCTCTGTCCCACCAATAAAAAAATGATATATATTAAATTTTTAATTAAAAAATTATAACCTAAAAGAAATTGTAAAATTTCATAAAAAAAATATACACTTGACAAATATCTATTCGTGAGGATATATAATGGAGACAGACGATTTTTTGCCCAAATGGCCAAACAGAAATCATGCACAACATCAAATGCAAAACCGTGATCAAAGTAGCAAACATCTTTGCTGATGAGATCCATACACGGGTTTGGAATTAACTTCTGTTTTGGCTTCCCCACAAAGACGGTGGCTTGGTCTATTTTTTATTTTATTTATAGGTAATTACTATTTTTTTTGGAGAAATATAGGTAATTACTAAGTGTTATATTTAAAAAAATTAAATTTACAACTTTTTTAAGTTTAAAGTGTTTTTTTTTCAAAAAAAATTAACATTTGACAATTTATTATTATTGAGACATGAAAATAAAACCGCTAAATATCTGATCTTTTTATTGCCTCGGATTTTACGTTGAAGTACATCCTCAACATAAAAATTTCCAAAATATTTTCTCTAAAGAAAATAAATATTTACTATTTTTTAAATTAAATGTCTACTATATATTTTTAATATGTTTTATAATGAGCGTTCACTTTCTCCAAAACCTTATTAACTAACTTTATACATTTTAGGAATATAATTTCCACTAACATTGAGTTGCACCACTAACATTTCTTATTAATAAGGTTATTATGGTAACCTACTTATGATCAAACTATTTTTTCTAATTTTGATAAAAGTAAAATATAGAAATTAGTACTAAATTTCAAGCATTGTTTAACGGTAGGAATCTTATCTCCCCTTTTGATGTATCATTTCATGTGCCACAAATAAAAAATTAACATGTGTTAACTTTTTAATTAAAAAATTATAACCTAAAAGAAATAGTGGAACCCGTAAAAAAATGTAAATACGTGTCAATTATCTATTTGTTGAGATAGAGAACGAGAGACAGAATGAGACAGATGATTTCTTGCCATAATTTAATGCTATTTTCTCTTTCTAACCTCGGAATATTTATAGTAATAGTATTTATATTGTCTTTTTGAGGGGTTGTGAATTCTTAATAAGCATTTCTTGGGATAGACTCCGTTGGTTCATTTCCAATTTTCTCACTATATAAAATATCCATTAGAGTGGCTTTTGAGAAGTTCTTTCTTAGGTATCTCCAAAAGCTCCGAGGAACCCTCTCCTACTGATATCATCATCATGGCCGTTAAGCGGCTTTTGGCGGTGGCGATATTGGGTTTCATGTTGGCGGTAGCTTTTGATGTTGCATTTTCGTATGATCGTCCGCCGCCCCGGAAAACCATTTTTGTTTCCCGCTCCAATGATCTTGATTCTACTTCTCCTGAACAGGTCATTCCTAGTTTTCATTCATTTCACCATTATTATTCATTCTTAGTTATTATTTTTTCAGTATTTCATTATTTTTTTTGGGGTGTAATTTCAACACCTCAAAAATATCGAAACATAGAGAAGTAGAAGAACGACGAATTTCACCTCCCCGTCCCTAATTTAATACCTACGTTAATATTTTAATTTGTCTCACTTTTTTTTAAATGGACATATATATCCCTAATTAATAACGACTTTATAATTAACTATTTTGCTCAAATTAATCTCCTAAATTTTTGTGTGTACAGTTATAAACATTTAATTTTAGCAGTTGGGCTCCTATGCTGAATAGATTTTTTTCAATATATAAGAAATATTAGTTTTTGCTTTGAAAATAAATATTTTTTGCTTAAAAACAGGTGTGGCGAATATGTGTTTTAAAAAAAATAAGTATTTTTTAAATCAATTTTAACCGTTAAAATTTTAATTTAATTAATGAAAATATTTCCCATTCCATACTGGAGCCGTGGTGTAATTTTAGATAGAATAGTTTTCTATCGTTGAGTCAGAACCTTGTATTCATCGAAATTATAGAAATGTGTGTACAACTGAATCCTGCTGTCGATTCTGAATCATTAATTAGTAAATAAAGAGCCAGCCAACTCATGGTGATTTTTTCATAAATCCTACTCCCTCCATCCCTAAATAAGGTTAACATTTGACTATTTCACATGAATTAAGAAATTTCTAAAAACAATAAAAAGCTAAAGTTAAAAGACTAATATATCCTCATTAATTACATCTTGAAAATTGAAATTGTGTTTAAAAGAAAAGTAAAAAGAGGGTAAAAATGGTAAAAGTTCATTAAATTCTCATTGATAATCCAAATGTTAACCTTATTTTGGGACAAAATTAAAGTCCCAAATGTTAACCTTATTTTGGGATGGAGGGAGTACTCATCTACGGTATTTGAAATTAATTGTCATTAGATTCTTTTAAAAAAAAAAAAAAAATTAACTACACACAATTTTAGAAAATTAAAAAAGTATGTGGTGTCTTTTTTAAATTTACGCATATTCTAGTAGTAATGCGCAGGAGTTAAATTTATGGTTACACTAGAAGGTGTGTATTTATCGTTCAATTTAAACAATTCAATTATTTTTTGAGTTTGAATGTTGCTAAAAACTAATACAAGCTGTAGGAATTTTAACTTCTAACCTAATGTCTTGAAGAAGTCATACATTCAATTGTTAAATTGCAAACTTAATTGATGATTTTATTGCAGGAGAATAAGGTTCTCGTTGTTGTTTCAATACAATAATGTTCATGGATGAATTATAATTCTCATTAATTATATGAGGCTTTTTTAAAAATCGATTTTATACATTATAGGACTTATTTGAGACAAATAAATTTTTTTGAGAAGCTCACTTGACAAAAATTCATATTTTGAGGGGTTTATTTGAAATTCACCATATTCTGATCCAGCCACAAGGTGTCCTGATTGATTCTGACATTTTAGAAACCAAACCACACTAATTCCCATTCACACCGAATTGGTTCACAAAAAGGTAAAATACATGTCAAAATAGTGACTCCATGCTGCGTGGAGATCGATCTCTAACCACTCTTAATGAGCGAAGTTGTTGCTTTCTAATCAAGTTTGGTTAAATCCACCACATTCTTTTGGATAGTTCTGACATGGATTAGGTCCATTGGATCATGTGGTATAGAACTGGCCACGTCACTACATAAGAAGGAGAGAGACAATTTTGTGATAACGTGGCTAATTCGACACCACAAAGTCCATGTGGACCTGCTCTATATCAGAAAAACCCCATTCTTTTTGTCGGTTTGTCAAATTCTTAAATTGGGCTGGAAGGCCCAGTGGACCTGACTTGTAAACTATGGAAATTTGTGTTTATTGCAGGTTCACATATCTCAAGTTGGGCCGGATAAAATGAGAGTGTCATGGATCACTGAAGATCCGAGCCCATCTACTGTACAATACGGTACATCTTCTGGATCATACGGGTTTTCAGCAAGTGGAACTACCACATCCTACAAATACGTACTCTATAAATCTGGAGAAATACACGATGTATTAATCGGCCCATTGAAACCCAACACCGTATACTACTACCGCTGCGGCCCAGATTCCAGCCCTGAATTCACTTTCAAAACTCCACCGCCACAATTTCCTATCAAATTTGCTGTTGTAGGTAAAATCCAAATTAACCATCATAACCAAAATTTTCTATTAATTTTAAATCTTCCCATCTTGCCAATAGTTATATGTCGTTATCAGTTTAATATTTGATATGTGAAATGATATCTAAATATAATAAATTCATTTTTTTAAGGGAGAATTTAATAAATAGCTTCCTACTCGGACCTTTGCGCATTTCTTAGTACACCTAGGGATGATGATTGCTTCCGATATTTTTAAAAATTCTACTAAATATAGTAAATTTTATATGTAATTCAAAAAATTTAGTTGCATTATGTTATAACTTTTCGCCCTCAACCCCTGTCTATTGTAACAAAGTTTGTTTCTTGGTGTTATTACAGGTGACCTAGGACAAACCGAGTGGACAAGATCAACTCTTGACCACATTGAAAAATCAGACTATGATATGTTATTATTGCCAGGGGATTTATCCTATGCCGACACAAACCAGCCATTGTGGGATTCTTTCGGCCGATTGGTTCAGCCTCTGGCTAGCCAGAGACCGTGGATGGTAACACAAGGAAACCACGAGATCGAACGAATCCCATTAATACACAATTCTAAGTTCACATCTTATAATGCAAGATGGCAAATGCCTTACAAGGAAAGCGGTTCGAATTCAAATTTATACTACTCTTTCGATGTGGCGGGAGTTCATGTAATAATGTTAGGTTCTTACACCGATTTTGATCCTGGTTCGGATCAATATAATTGGGTTCAATCGGATTTGAAAAATGTTGACCGGAGTCGGACCCCTTGGATCATTGTTCTATTGCATGCCCCTTGGTACAATTCTAATGAAGCTCATCAAGGTGAAGATGAATCTGTTGAAATGAAGGCATATTTGGAAGAGTTACTCTATCAAGCTCGTGTTGATGTTGTATTTGCAGGGCATGTCCATGCTTACGAGAGATTTGTAAGTTCATGTTTCCTCATAATCGTCCTTATTATTCGCGAGTCAGATAGTCAATCGTCAAGTTAAGTTATTACGTAACTTGCATATGTTTTTTTATTCTAACTGTAAACTTTTACACGCTGCATTAGACTCGAGTTTACAAGGAACAGGCTGACAACTGCGGTCCAGTATATATTACAATCGGGGATGGTGGCAACCGCGAAGGACTGGCGTCCAAGTAATTAAATTAAATCTCATTTTTTTTGTATTATGTGACACTGAAATTAAAGTTCAACTTGATATTGATGAATTTGTTTGATTCAAACAGGTATATTGATCCACAGCCAAAGATTTCTGTATTCAGGGAGGCTAGTTTTGGGCACGGGCAGCTCGATGTTGTGAATGACACTTATGCCCTTTGGACATGGCACAGAAACGATGATGATAAAGCAGTTGAAGCAGACTTAGTTTGGCTAACAAGCCTTTCTTCTAATCCTTCTTGTAAAGTTTAAAAAAAAATATATGACTAAGAAATTATGAAATTTATTTGGTCCTAAATTATTTCTTTTTTTTCATTGGACCCCAATATTTCTTTCACAAAAACTATCACATACCCCACAAAAATAAAAATAAAAGTTACAAAACAAAACATATCCAAATATACCCTTACACTTTTTACTCTTATAAAATTTTGAAATTCTAAGAAAAAGTATTAAAATAAATAACTTATTGTACTTTCAAGAATCATGTAAATATTTACTTTATCATCCCAACAAGAAATTTTTAGATTCGTCATCAACATATATTTTATAGTTTTGCCCGTGCTTTCTTGTAATCCTTGGATGTACAAATGGCAAATGGAAAGCAGCAGAATCCTCGTGGAGGTGGAGGTTAAGATTGCGGTACGGTTATAGCATTTTAACACTAAAAAATCAGTATATACTAAATATTTTTTGTTATTGGATAAAAATTGTCGATCCAATTTTTTTTGCACGGAATAATTTTTATAATTTTGTAATACTTATTGCGTAAAAATGTGTTACATGCCTTGGGACATATGTTAATTAGAAGAGAATACATATTGTATATAATGTAGCACATGTCTAAAAATTTATAACACTTGTAAAAAATATTTTAATATATACTGACATTTTTTGTTATGCATTATAACTGCCGCCGTTAAGATTGGCAGTGGAAGCATTGGAAGATTTCTCCCTACGTGCTTTGCCGCTTTACTTTTGAATAGGTATAATTAAGAGAATGAATATGCTTGAGAAAAGGTGAACATATTACATACAAAAAGCTTATCGCATATAGAAAGGTAATGCTTTAATTAAGACCATTAGTATGCTCATTTAACCCTTAATCAATTAGGTTCACAACCGTCAAGAGGTTAATAATTCAGTGGGGCTATGACAAACTTATCGCATATAGAAAGGTAATGCTTTAGTTAAGACCATTAGTATGCTCATTTAACGCTTAATCAATTAGGTCCACAACCGTTAAGAGGTTCATAGCCTAGTGGGGCTATGGCCTACACACGATTGTGAGGTCGAGGGTTCGACACCTCTTTTCTACATGGGGTAAATAAATACTCCCTTTTTAGAACGGTCCTCCTCATCTGGTGAGGCTATAAAAAAAAAATAAATAAATAAATTAGGTCCACAACGAATTAGCCATTAAAAAAAAATGTCTCCAGCCGAGACAAAACTAGAGATTATGTTTTTGTGGAATAATTTTTCTTATTTGGAGGGAGAGAATACGTCTTTCTGAAAATTTTAAATTTAATTAAGGTAAAAAATATAATTTTTAAAATTTTGGGACGGCCACCTACATCCTTACTTGGTCCCTAATCTCCAACTCCCTTCCTTGGTTTTTTTTTTTAATTATAAAATGTTAGTCTCTCTCCTTTTTTTTTTTTTGTTACTCTATCAAATAATAAGTCTCTTAGTCATTAAATTTTAATATAAAACTAAAAGCCAGCCTCATCATCTTACCCATAAGTGATAAGGTTAGAGTAACCATATGCCGATGTGGGTTAAGACAATGTCTCCCACCAGTCGAGTCGCTGTGTCACCTTGATTAATATCCTCCACAATTCCTGTTGGATTGGGAGGTGGGACCTGGGAACGTGGATATCGCCTTTTTTTTGTACAAGAGTGACCATATTCCTCTCTATGTAGTAATGAATTTATTTACACCTTTTATTTGAGGGTTCATAATGTCCCTGTCCATGCATTTTTTTGTTTTACTTCAATAAAAAAAATTCTTAAAAAAAAGAAGCATATCATGCTGCAACGAAGAGAAAAGTCAACATAATACGAAAGACAATTATGGAAATTGAAATCGCATTTTCTCCACCTTTTGAGAAAACATATCAATCTTTTAATAAATCATTTAATATATTAATAATATTAATTGCTCAATATATAATAATCTTATTAAAATAAAAGAAGTTTATAATTTTGACTAATTATATTGCTCTATATATAATAAATTTTGTTAATGTACATAAATGTAATAAAGAATGTACTAAAATTTTCAAAAATATTCAAAAATTACCACTACTCCAACATGATTATGGTAGTGAGAGGTGTTTTCCTTAACATATGCGGATAGAATATAACTATTAATTTTCAATACAACTGTATAACTATTATCACTTGAAAATAGTTTTTTTTGGAAAAATTTGTTATTTTAAAAAATTTAAATTAAATAATCGAACCTAACGATTCTAACCGTAATCAATCCACGTGCTGAGATCGAAGAAAACAACATAATAACCTCTAACGTTTCCACCCTCTGCTCATGAAAACCTATGATCACTAATGTTGTTATCTCAATCTGAAACGGGAACTAACCAATTTGTCCATTTGGTCACACCTTCAATGAGATGGTTAGAACCGTCAGATAGAAACCAATGCTTCAAAATTAACCATTGAAGAATAAAGGGCAGGTGGCCCCACGAGTTAGGGACACAACTGCGGATTTTAATAAATAAAATAAGGAAAATTCTAATATGGGATCAGGGTCTATGTAGGCCCTATGTGATCTGATTTGAGTGCATCACTTGCAAAAATGAGGGAGAGAAGAAAATCACGATGATATAGCAAATCTGGGACCAGTATGATCCAGTGGAATCGGTGCATATCAGAAGTGTTCATAAAATAATGGAGGGGTAAGGTAATTCACGTGTAGGGTTGAACGCACACACAAACTATAATAATGAAATTCCATCATTATTAGCCTTGCAGGGATTAGTATTATGTGAAATGATGAAAATTACCTCAGAACGTAGGAAGACTTTGAAGGCGGTTGAAAAATCAAAAGAAATTATGGTATTTATTTATTTTTTATGCAAATCATGGTATTTATTTTAATTTTATATTTATGTCCCAATTAAACGATAAAGATGTTCTATCAGGTCTTAATTTAAACTTTCTTTCAACTTTTTTTTTCATCCCAATGTCCCTTAATACGTATTTTACAATACTATCTCTTATACATAAGTTACATATTTATATTTTGAATTAGAACCTATATAGTGTATGTATATATAGACATAGATACAGGTGAGGGGCGAGAAGAAATAACCACCCTTAAAATTGATGAGTATTAATTTCTAGTATTTTTGTCACTTATTCTTAAATTCGTTTGCCAATATACTTTTTTGAAAGAAAAAAAATCACTATAGAATTTCCTCTGATAAATGGCCACTCCTCTGTAACTTCTGAGTTTGATTAATATTAAAAATTTTTTTTTACTTTCCCTTAAAAATAAATATGATGAAATTATGTGATCTCTTCGTTTAAAGGATAGTGATTTTGTAATCTTAATTTGAAAAAAAATGTTAATTAAATGAATAATTCACATGGAGGATCAATGATGTCCAACGAATATGCATGGTGACACGGGTAAGGCCATCATCTCTCTCGATTAGAGAGTAAAATGAAATGAGATGAAATAATAATAATAATAATAATAGTCCTACAACTAGGATAGAATTAATAATAGTCCTACAACTAGGATAGAATTTATGGGGCAATAGTATAATTATTATAGAAGATGATGATGAAGAAGAATAGAAGAAATTAAAGGAGGAAGCAATTGATTGCGGTTTTTAGTTGAAATCTTGGAATAAATAAATGTATCTATGGCCGTGCAAAATCTTTTGGCGACTGCCATACATTTATGAAATTAATTGCTTAACCCCCCCAACCTCCTAAAATCACGGAAATTAACTAAATACATGCTAAAAGGAAGCCATCCAAATTAACCCCGATCTCTGGAGAACTGGTTGGAGTTGTCATATGCCTCACCGTTGACGAGGGTTCGATTCCCACCGTGGACATCGACTCTCGTGGGATGTTCCCGCGGTGGTAGGGCTCCGTGTATAAGAGCAGTATGGGTCAGACCCTCCCCCACTAGCGGTCACGCTACGGGCCAACCGCAGGTCGAGCCCGGATTAGTCACCACGTTGTAAGTGGACAGCGGGTGCCTCTCGGGGTGAACCAAAAAAAAAAAAAGGAAGCCATCCAAATTAAGTGTGGAATAGACATTTTTCCTGCATATCTAAACATGTTTAGATGGTTAAATATCAATACTTATGGGTTAAAACTTACAACACATTACTTATGGAACAATTCTGATATAGACCTGGACTACCAAGTGAGTGCATGGACTACTTAGTCACATTCAATGCATCGCAGCTTTTGATTAAAATAATAAAAATACTCCCCCTTTTAGTGGGCTTTTTGAGACGTTTTTATTTATTTTTAATCAAAACAGGTGATGTGGTTGATTGTGGAACAAGTGGTCCACAACCCCACATATAACCCAGGTCTATATCAGAAATTTTCTTACTTATGAGTATTTGAAATATCAATTCAAATAGATCAACTCAATAACCCACCCAATTCAAATAAATATTCTCTTGACAAATTGGGTCTTATTTGACCCGTTTTATAAGTTATGTCAAGTGAATTTATGGAAAAAATTAGTTACTTTTGAACCATAAAAAAATTGTAATTCAGAATATGTTTACTCAGAAAAATTGAACCATAAAAAATTGGCTTTTCTTGTGGTTGTATCTATGGCGCTGGCCATTTTGTTTTTTTTTTCTCCATGATCTTTTGATTCTTTTTGCTTTTGACTTCATCCCTCTTGCTTGCCAATTACACTGTAAATCAGATTTTTTTATTTTTTTTTATTTTAAATGTTTTAACAAATAACTGAAATTGATGACATGGTGAAGGTTTCATTCAATTTCATTCACCAAAAAGATTTCCTTCAATTCGATTATGGGAAAGGGTTCCCATAGATAATCTGTTAGGCTTCTTCTCAATTTTTGTCCATCCATGGAGATAGAGAAAAAAGGTGAGTATTTTAAAACTTGTTCTAATATCCAATCAACTGCACCTCAGTATCTAAATTTTATTAAGAGAATCTGAAATTAAGGAATGAATTCATCACTAAACTTTTTTAGAACAAAATTCAATTTGTATGTGACATAAAATATAAACGGTGACTCAATTTTGTTGGTTAGAGAAATAAGAAAAAGATGAAGGTAGATGATATCAGTTAGAGGAAAGAGTATAATTTATTTGAGGTGTTAAGGTAATTTAAAAAGGAAAAGAAAATCAATTAACTTCTTACCATCGAAATTCAAGGGTAAATGTGTCTTTTGAATATAATTTGCCTTGGTTGGAGGATTCTGCCTTGGCAATATCATTAGTCATTATATATACACATGATAAATTGTGATTAGTTGGGTATAAGAATAAACACATACACGGAGAAATGTGATTTGTTGCCGTAATATTTAATGATTTTACAGCCACGGATGACATGGATTTCCATCCACCTGTGAAGCCATGATGTTTCACGTTAATCTACTCATAACCCATGGGAATGAGTTTTTTGGTCCAACTCATCCAACCCACCCTTTCATAATTCTCAACTTAATATGGAAAATTTGCGCAAGTTAATTATGATACTACTAAGTAAAACAATAATGATGTATTATTACCATATGAAAAAAAAAGTAACAATATGAGATTTTTTTACTTTTTTTTTGAAGGTGTAGCGAGGGATTATGATTTTGTCCCCACTTGATTCTCAAAATACCAATTATTTGATAAATTTCTTTCTAGCACCAATTTTTTTTGATGAATTTCTAATACCAATTGTGTTGTTAGTTTCTTTCAATTGTATTTAGTTTCTTACAAATAATATTTTGAAAAAAAAATATGAATTTTTTAATAGAATTCTCCATCCTTTTGGAATTAGGTTCCCATTTTCCAACTAATTTATTTTTTTTATTTTTTTAAAAGAGATTCATATGTAAATATATAAAGCATATTACTCCTTATGAAATTAGATATTCACTTTTGAACAAAAGTAAATGAGTATGTTCTTGGCTTATATATTCAAAATCAATTCAAAGAACTACAAAAGTGCTTGATTTGCTGTCTATTATAATTTTGTAATAGTCATTATATTATGTACTAAATATTGTATTATAAATACACTAATAGATCTAAAATCATAGTCTATTATGTAGAAAATCTTTAATGTGTGACATTGTGAAGAAAAAATAAAAAGTTAGGTAGAAAAAATAAAAAGTTAGGTAAAAAAAAATAAAAATTTATTAATTGATATAACACTTTCTATTTAAAATAATGTATTTTTTAGTTAATATTTTTTCCTCAATAATAATAATAATAATTTTATTATTTAGAAAAGTCATTGGCATCTCCCATGTACCAGGGCCTTAATTGTTACTATCTTTAATTAATATCGAGATAAAAGTGTTGAATCTGAAACTTAATAGTTTAAATCGGTTTTTTTAGTTAATATTTTTTCCTCAATAATAATAATAATAGTTTTATTATTTAGAAAAGTCATTGGCATCTCCCATGTACCAGGGCCTTAATTGTTACTATCTTTAATTATTATCGAGATAAAAGTGTTGAATCTGAAACTTAATAGTTTAAATCGGAAGTGTTAAACCTAATTTATTTCTTTTAAAAGAGAACTATACTAGTCTTTATTATCATCAATGTCCCAATTCGATATCTAACCAAATTCCCGACCTCCAAAAGAAAACGGGAAAAGGTAAAAAAACATTAAGCAAAAAGGGCAAATCAGTAAAACAGATTGAAGATAGCTTATGATGGGCTTAGTCGGTTCGGACCAATCCAAACCATCATTGCGAATCTTCTTATGGCAAAGCCCTGCAATCATTTATGGACCTATTGAAATTACACTCAAGGCCCTTCTCTTCTCGCCCCCCACCCCCACCAAGACTGACAAGCCAGCATTCAACTTACGCCATCCCCTAAAAAATCATCATCATTATCATAAGCCCAAATTAAAAAAAAATGGATTTGAATTTTCTACAATGTAGGTGAGGTTTTTGGATAAATTAGATGGTGAAGATACTTTTAGGTCGAGTTTTATTATAATATTAACTTCTAATTTAGATGATTTATATTGCATTGGAGATTTTTTTAGTGTTTCTAAGCAATGAGCAAAATATTATTAAAAATTAAAATTAAAATTAATTGAATATTTTTTTACTACAGTTGATCTTTCACTGTAAATTAGAGATCGAAAATATCACCAAGTGATGATAGAGTCTCACTATGTTAGCACAACGGATATTTATGTCACTTTTTCGTCTTATCTTCTATCATATTAGTAGATAATTGTTAAATTTAATACTTTCTCATCAAGTTCCGCTATTTTATTTAGTTTTAAATTTCATAAAAAATATTTGACTACTCGTTATTAATAATAAGAAAGAATATACAAAAATGAGAGAAAAAAACTCAATTTATACATTATTAACTCCTAATATTAATTTTTCATCAAAAAAAAAAAAAACTCCTAATATTAATCTGAACTCTAGTTGAGAAAAGGAAACATTAAAATCATTGCAAATACGAGCCGCCTTCCATGCTTACACATGAATGATTGTTGTGGCAGAGGAAGGGCAAAAGGCATGTTTCTCCCCCTACCCCCTACCCTACCCCCAAGGACCAAAGATTTCCTTCCCTCCTACTTTTTGCAACTATATAAATAGACCTCTCCTTGCCCCTGCCCTCTTCAGATCACAGTTGCTGAGAAGAAAAAATCAAGAAACTGTTATTCTTATATTGTTCCCAAGTCCCAAAACTGCACCAGCTTCTTCTTCTTCTATTCTTTACCACCAACCCTTTGAAAAAGGTGATCTTTTTTTAAAAGATAAAAAAAAAAAAAAAAGAGACCACCCCCCCTCCAAATTCTCTCTTCAGTTCTTGTTACTATATTATGGTGTACTTGTATTGTATCTGGTTTGAGTTTGAGTTTGAGATTCATAATCATTTTGAATTGAGTCGGAAATGAAACGTTAAACACTAATTCAATCAAATCATATTCTTAGTTTGTGTTTTTGTTTAATCTTTCACAAACAAAGGCTTTTCTTACAATGGGTGCATTTTTCTAGTAAAAATGTTCGTTTCTAACTAATGATGATTTGTTGATTTTTCAGGAGCTATATTAGAGATGGACCAAATGAACTCAAAGCTGTACTTGGAGAATTGTTGCATAATTAAGGAAAATGAGAGGCTAAGGAAGAAAGCAGAGCTTCTTGACAAAGAGAATCAAGCTTTGCTTAATGAGCTTAAACGCCGTCGTCTTACTCAAGAGAACCAGAATTCCAACTCCAAAAAAAAGTAATTGAAAAAAAAAACAGAGCAATTATAGTTTTAAAGGACATCTTTAGCCCTACCTAGGACTACTGTTTTTGCAATGACATGGGGGTCGAATTGGTAGTTTCTGGTTATGAAAGTTTCAGTGTAGTTCTTTTGAGTACTTGCTTACATAGGACAAATTCAGGGTAGCATTTTAATATAGATAGATAAATATATTATATTTCCATCCTACTAATTAATTAGTAGTAGGTAGTAGTAATATCTGTTTTTGGAGGGTGATATATGTACCTGCAACTGAAATTTGTAGCATTTTGACGGCTAGATATCCATTATTATATATAAAATGTCTATTTTCTAGTTCTGTTTTGTTCAAGTTGATTAATTTACTTAATACCAACAAGTTAGCTAATTTGATAAATATTTGACACGTTTTTACAAATGTGGAGTATTTAATACCCGATGTAGACGTGAGAATTGTGTTAATAGGCGATTTGTAAGTACCTTGTAAATGACCTATAAGTCTTAGTACCTGTCCTACTCCATAATGATAACCGAAATTGAATGCACCAAATTTTTAAAAAAAAATTGGTTTACTCAATTGCTCACATTTCATTATGATGTTGTGGTACTGCCTGCTAAATACAAGGGAAGAAATCTCTTATGTTTACTACCTCATGCAAATGGCCCTAGCAGAGTGTTTTCTGTTCAACGTTGGTTATCATCCTTCTTTCCTGTTTCAGGTTGTCAGTCCGCTTCTAGTGATGACAATTTCTCACCCTATCGGACTAATCTGAATTATTGAGTCGTTTGATACGAAGATTTAGATAACGGTTAAAAATAATTAACTAAAAAAAATATTTTTAAATAACTACCAAGACGACTTAAAAATTTAGGAATACTTATGTCATTGACCTGATCCGATGAATATTATACTTCAAAATTCTCTATATCGTTACAAACTAAATCGATAAACATTATCTTGCATGGTAAATTTTAAACTTTGGTGTTTAAATGTAAGTATTAAATCAAATCTATATAATAAAAAAAAAATCACAACTCAAATTGATTAAACATGAAACATAAATCAAAATGCGATTAGTCGAAGGAAAAAAAAAAAGGCAAAAAACACAAGGAAAACAGTCAGATTTCAACCTTTTCTATATACTCATCAATCAAGAAGAAGGAAGGAGAGGTGATGGGAAATCTAATCAAAGAGGTAACATCATGGAGATTCTGTAGATAAAAAGTCAATGAAGGGTTCATTAGCAGTTTATTTTATATTTATCAAATGAGATTCAGTTACACAATTCAGATGTTATATTACATTTTCAGGAACGGTTCGGTTGTGGACTAGGCCTACCAAGTGGTCCATGACCACTTGATCCATATTCAGTCACATCATAGTTTTGATTAAAATAATAAAAACAGGTGGGTCCTATGAAGAATTTTTTTTTTTTTTTTAATGAAAAGAGGTGATGTGGTTGATTGTGGACCAAGTGGTCCACAACCCCACATATAACTCAGGTCTATATCAGAATTTTCCCATTTTCAGCTAGTATTAACTGTTCATTAGCAATTAGTACCCCCCACATTGCTCATAAGTGCCAAATTGAAATCCTTGTAAGAGAATGAGAGAGAGCCCATAACCACAAATATAAGGTAAATAATCGTTCGTATTCGTGTATATATTTATTAATGTGTCAAACAATTCACAATTCACCATATATATATAATTAGAAAAAATGTTCAAATGACAAATTATGAATAGTTTAGATATACAAATATTAACATATACGAGTACATACAATTTTCACCCAAATGTAATAAATCAATTCAATCAATCATATCATTTCATGTGGATATGACATGGCATCATCTCCTCTCTGCCAAGGTTGACCATCAATCTCCTACGTACTCAAACAAATTATTAATAATCACCTACAAATTCACATCGTTGCTTCAAGGGAAAAAAAAAAATTCACATAATTTCTTTTCAAGTTTTAATTCAATACTAGTTTTGCTCCGAGTTAACGAGCTTTTGCAAGTGTTGAAACTTTTTTCAATTAAAAAATGAGATTTCGAATCTTGTCAACCATAAACAATAATAATATATGGGCAAAATTATAGAAAAATATCTTATGTCCTATATTTATGATCTTTTTCTTATTTTCTTAATAATATTTTGTCAAGTATACCATTTTCTTTACGAGTTTCTTTAATTTTATATTTTTTAAGGTATTTAAAAAATAAAATTGACACTTAATGAATTATTATTAGTGGGGGCAAAAAAATAAAACACAAGTTCGGAACAGAAGATCTTTACAAAAATATATCGCATCCCTATATAATTGATTAAAACAAATAGAGTCTTTCTCTAATTTGAACCTCTTCTACTCAAGTATCAAGCAGTGGCGGATTTAGGAGAACACTGCGGCACATGACAATTCATTAATATTTTTTAGCATGTTTCTAGAGTCTTTAGAATTAGTAAAGGTTTTGTAATTTTTTTTATTTTATTGGTATTGTCAACAAAAATTGTGTGAGATCATGTATACATTTATCATCTAAATGAAATAAAATATATCATATATACTAATTTAATTACTTTTTTCAAGGATGTAGAAATTCATTTAATAAAAAATGAATTATTTGTGAAAAATATTTCAAATAAAAATCTCGAATAAGTACACCTTTTTGTTTTATAGAATTATAAAGCTTGGTATAAACTAATGGATTTTTGACGCTCGAGGCGATTGCCCTCGAAGGGAAGAGAGGGAGAATACGCTAGTTAGAGAGATTGTAGCATGCCCCAAGCCGGGGAGGGAACTTAGCCTCACAAGGGGAGATACAGGAATCGACCACGGGACCTCCGTCCCGTGGCCGGGTAATCTTACCACTTGGGCTACCCGATTCCCATTCTTTCTTTTCTTTAAAATTAACCGATCCATGGAAATATTTTCTTAAATCTTGAATTTGCAGGGAGACAGGCAAATCCAAGTGACCCCGTACCAAGCAAAGTCAAAATTGAAGCAAAAAAATAGGAGATAGGAGCCATGATGACTGCAACGTCTTTTACTTGCAAGACCCAAGAGAAAATGGATTATGAAAGGTGTCATATCCCAGTGCGGGGTAGGTGTCTGCCCACGACCTTAAGATCGTGAGTTTGATACTTTCCATCTGCGTGTGATAAGCTTTAATTTTCTTTTCTAGGGCTATCTCCTCCTCGTTTGAGACAGTTCTCTCTCCCCTATATGGAGCAACTGCCCAATCAGGCTTCAACCGAAAAAAAAAAGAAGAAAGAAAATGGTTTATAGCTGCCCCTGCTTACCCATCAATTATCAAACCCCCAATTCCATTTAACTCAATCCAATTTTTTGGTCTTGTAGTATTTAATTCAGAATAAATATTGTAGTTCGCTGACAAAATCTTTTACAGTTTCATAATATTAAAATCTTTTAAATCTACGATCTTGCCCTAAACAAATTTCTGTAATAACATATGTGAACAATTAAATTAGAAATAACTTTGACAATTTAATTCAGTCCAATCCAATTCCATAGAAAACATGACAACCAGCTTGGTGATACACACACACACACATATACACACACACACACATATATATATATATATTTGTTCAGTGAAGATTTTGGTTTGGTTGAGAGTATCCTCTGAGGATCTTCAGTAATCATAAGAATAATATATAGGACATCATTTCTAATTTCTACCATTTCCAACACCTTAATAAATCATCGTTGCCGATACAGGAGATATTCATGAATAGTTCTTTAAGAGTACAAAGCCGTAAGATTTTCAATGCTATACTCAAATGCCCATCATATTCTTGGAAACTCCATTCTCTAGTGCAGGACGAAACTATTAATTGTATGTTTGGAGCAAAAAGTTATAACACTGTTTCGAACTACATATAAAAACTGCAAAAAAAAAATTGGGAGTGGCGAACTTGATCAAATATTTCGAACTATATATAAAATTTATTATGTCTAGTAGTATTTTTAAAAATTTTTTGGGGCGACTGCCACCCCTAAAATAGTCCCTGCTCTAGTGTATTCGAACTTAATTTTCATTTAAGATTTTTTTTTGCCTTGTAAGTTTTAAGGCCATTTGGGAGAAGGGGCGAGGAATTAAAGTGAATTTTCTTTTAATTGAAAGTGTAGGTTGTTAACCCCCGAGCTCTGGGGCAGCTGATTGGAGCTGTTATATTCCTCACTGTTGATGAGTGTTCGATTCCCTTGAGGAGCGACTCTTGTGGGATTTTCCCACGGTGGTATGGATCCATGTAAAAGAGCAGTATGAGCCAGGCCCTCTCCTGCTAGCGGTAACGCTACGGGCCAACCGCAGGTCGAGCTCGGATTAGTCACCACGCAAGCGGTGGACATCGGGTGCCCCTCGGGGTAAACAAAAAAAAAGTGTAGGTTGTTGTTGCAAATAAGGGAAAAATGAAAAGAAAGAAAGAACGAGAAATTTGTGAAAGAAAGAGATAGGACTTGAATTGTCGCGACTATTATACATAACGTTTTTTTTTTCCAACACGTGTAGATATCAATTTTTTCTACTTACAATAGGTGTCCGTTTTAGTTTAGAAGAGTTGCTCACCTCCATTGAGAACACATATTGTACAAAAAGGAAAAATCGTTGTCCTCACGTGCTGAACAAAGGGGTGGATTGCGAGAAAAAAAAGGCGTTACACACGACAGCTTATCCCTTTTGAGCCTCGTTACCATCATTGTTTTTAGGACTCATCATCATCATTTTCTTCTTATTATTCTTATTATTATTTCTACTACCTCTATTTATTGATCTTCTTTTTTGGTAAATATGTTTGAATAACATTTTTCACCTACTATGTTTCCCCAGGTGCAAATGTCAAAGTATATTCATGATTGAGCAGATTTTAAAATCCTGAAAAAAGTCAAATGTATATCACAGCCGAGTTCGATTAGGACCAAAATAGCCATAAAACCATCATCACCGGCACAAGATAGTACAGATTAGTCCTAGTACCAAACTCGGTCGTCGGGTTGTTTAATCCAACAACTGAGATATACTGTTAGATTCTTGTCAACACCAGAATCAAATTGCGCGTAAAGAGAAGGCATTCTGCATAGAGATACATTTTCTTGATATTTCCCTAATCGAACCTATCCAGTCTTTCCATAACAATATAACAAACATACAGTGAGTTAGTCCCAATTACAATATCCATGCCAACACCTGCAAGTATCTGTTCTATAGTTGAACAGATGAGGGCTGGTGAGCGGGAAAAGAAGACAGACGAACCCTAGCAATCCGACTATAAATACCAGAGTTACCATCCCTGTATAACCAAGGAAAAGATTCACAATAAGAGAAAGATAATCACCGAGATGACAATGTGTTTATAATCACCAGAAATTAATATCTACATTTCTATATAGAATGAGAAAGTAGACATTCAGTTCCAGATGACTAGCAAAGAAAAATACTAATTGCAAAATATATGGCATTCGTACCTGTCCTCCGCGAGAAAATTACTGGTAAGCCCATGTAATTGCAAAACATGTGAGAAATTAGTGGACCACTAAGATGCCCTGAGATTGAGATTGTAACAGAAACAAAGTATTATGAACCAGAACAATTACCGGTCTGATTCTTAGAATTGCACATAAGAAACGTAGCTCGGACAAGTAGAAGAAACAGTAACAATCTCCTAATGCATTCCGAAATTGCCAAATCTTTATTAATTTTCTTCTTACAGTGTCGACTTGGCAAGAAAAAAACAGCTTCACGTGGCTTCATATCTTTACAATCACAACCTCAAAATAATTTGTTCCGTCTTTAAAGCTTGACCAACATTTCAAGAGCCTATCTATCTTCTTGCAACTAAATAAGTTTCGACAAAACAGTATATGCACAGACAATTTATTTCATTATAAGTATTGCCAACCTGTTCGAACAAACAAAAATGATGCATATGACCCGAACACAACAGTGTAGCCAAGCTGAAAACCTGAAAACAGAACATCATTTGTTGACAACAAGAAAGAAGCTCAATAAATTAATTACAAACAACTAAACCCAAACCTAATTGGGGGGGGTGGGGGGGGGCGATGGGATCCATGTTAAATGTTGTTCCAGAGGAAAAGAACTAGATCTTATGTCTCAAGTGACACACGCAGCGTCCTGAATCTCTTAATTGTTTAACCAAGTATGAAAGAGGTTATTGAGAGAGAAAAATATGTATATGCCAAGAAATCTCTACATGAATCTCATAGTTCATTATATAAGATAAAATATCTTAATTCATAGACCTAAAACCATGCATAAAAGACAAAGACTATACACAACCACCACATCAGCCCCAACGCGGCACCATGCAGTTCTATCACATCTGATGGAAGTTGCTGCTGCATTTACATGTAGGCGCATATAAAAATGCAGCAGCAACTTCCATCAGATAGACGAGTGAAATTTTCTTTCTAAAGGTTATATAAATGCAATGTCATCGCCAAGTAATATATACCCATTTTGCAAAGGGTTATTTCTCACAAACTAAATCCAAATTACGCTGTCTTTATCCTCTAAATCATTAGAACAAACAATGATGGCAATACTCTTCTCCAAACAGTAAGAGATATTGATCATATTATGAATATACCATCTGGACAATGAGTTCGAAATTCTAAAACTTAGCATCATTTAGTAAAAAGAGAAGGAAACCATACCTACTGTCATTAATGCTTTGACAAAGTTGCGATTTTGCTTGGTATACAATTCCCAGAAGTGATTTAGATGAGCTGCACGATAAAGCAATTTTAGAAGTGCAAATATAGAAAACCTTGTAAAAAAAAACCTTTGGAAAGGACATAACCAATTATTGGCAAAAAAATTATATATGAAAGTTTGACCATTGCCAAGGTAGATGAAAATATTGCTTCTAACCATGCAGCAATATATAGGTGACATTGAATAAGAGCAAAACTAATCCTTGTTTTACTCAAATTTTTTAGCAAATAAAAAAGGAGAAGGCAGAAAGAAAAGGTCCAGCCAGTGTCAGTCATCACCAAGAAAAAAACAAGCTTACAATTGATTTTTTTTCTTCTTATTCACCACTATAAAAAAAAATACAAAAAGTAATCTAATAATTTTTTCTGAAAATGTAACGAAAGAATACCTTCTGGATTTGATTTAACCATCAAGTAGTCCAAACAAATTATGCAGAATTTGCTAAAATAGTTGCGTTGACTTACCTAAACTAAAAAATATGGGGCAAAGGAAAACAGCTGTGTAGGTGCTGAATCCTCCACAAAGAAGCAAAGGTATCATACAAGCTCTAAATACCAATTCTTCTGTAAGTGGTGCCTGACATAAGTGATGAGAACGGTTAACATTAGTAAGTAGCAGAATATGGAAATTCACAAACCATAAAGAAGTAAAAAAGAAAGCCACGAGGAAACTCAGGAAACAACCACGAACAATAACAAGAAAGGGATACCTAATGTTGATCAAATAAAACTGGCGAAAAACCCTAAACATATGCATAAATATATTTCGTAACACAGCTTCAAACACTCATCCCTAAGGAGTAGGAACTCCCTAGTATTTTGTTTCTACCTTGAACATCGGCTTAATTTCTTTTCCATTTCTTTGTTTACAAATTCCAATATCCTCGCATAGGGTTTTCAAGTTGACAAATAAAACTATTTTAGAACAGCAGTCCATGAAACTGCCAATGTAAGTAGCTTTAATGTGCTAATTCTTTCTGTAGGCCAACTATCACTCTCAATCTGGTAATATCCCAGTCAACACCCCCCCCCCCCCCCCCACACACAAAAAATGGAAAATGGGGGAAAAAACAAACCAAAAGAACCAAACAAATAAAAGAAGTGAGTGACGGTTTCTGTACGAAAACTTAGTTATGAGCTATACAATTTACAATAGCAAGAAGAACCCCTATATGAGTTGTGACCATATTGTCTTTTTTTGTTTCATGATTGCTTCTAAAATAAATGAAATTGAAACTAGACCATTGATTGGAAAAGGAACCTCTCACCCTTGAGAAAGTAATCTAGCAGCAACCTAACAACACTAGACAAGCAAGTCTGGAGAAAATAGTAGAAACAGATTTAGGAAAAATAAAAAAATTTATTCGAAATACTAACCACAATATAGTTACGCCATGCTGAAATATTGGAAACCATGCCTAACATCCATTCACTGACTCTCTGAGGTACCGTAATTATATAATCAACAAACTTATTTCTGCCAAAACTTTGATGTTTCTCATACGAATCCAGAAGTCGCAGAAACTTCACGATAAACGACCCAGCATACATTAGGGAGGTCAAGGAAAGAGGAAAGATCAAAGCTTGCCACTGTTTCATAAACAAAATTTGCATTTCAGCAATAAGTCATCCTTTTCAATCTGCAAACGATGAGATAATATGAATTTGTAAAATGCCAAATAGTGCTTGACAATAAGCAGAAATTAAGCTTAAAAAATGTACTGCTTACGCTATGATCTGATCTAATTCCATAAGCACTAAAATCTTCGGGGCCATTCCACCTTATCTAGCAGAAATCAAGAAATTAGGAAACAACATCAGCAACTTAACAACAAAGTTTACAGATAGAAAAGGAAAGTAATAGGAAACAACATCAGCAACTTAACAACAAAGTTTACAGATAGAAAAGGAAAGTAATTGAGTCCATAAGAAGGTAATCTGTTGAATTTACAAGTGCTTATTAACCAAATATAGAAACCTGCAGATTGGGTGCTTCTGAGTTTAACAACTTAATTAAAAAAACTGATATAGACTCAAGGATCAGAGTTTCATGAACATGTCAAATTAAGACACCAGGTCTTCGTCTGCAAAGATAATTGCCCGCGCTAGAATGCTCAAATGAAAAGGTGCGGGAAGAGAAAAACACCTTGTTTGCTTCCCAAGTAAGAACATCCATGGTTTTATGTGCTTACTAAAGACTCAGTTTCACAATTCCATTGAATTATATTGAATAATACTTCCTCTGTCCCAAATTGAATGTCTATTTTTCTATTCAACATGTTCGTGTTCCAAGTCATTTACTCCGTTTCTTGTTGTCTCGCCCATGATGAATTGGAAAGTGGACATTCGACTTGGGGCAGAGAGAGTGCAGCCTAAAATTTAACTTTTAGCTTGCCTTCTTGATGAATTAAGAGTTTTTTAGGCACAAAAAAGCAATGGTAAAACAGAGACAAAGTCTTCAGACAATCTTCCGACACCCCCCCCCCACACACACAACCCAAACATTGGACTTACTAATAAACTTTACAACATGAGTGGCATACAAGAACAAATTCATATTACATCTTAAAAGACATTGAATTGGTTAGAAATAGAAATATCAATAGTAATCAATACCCATCAATTCCTTAATATAAGTCGTTTAGGACATGTAACCAAAATTAAGAAAGCAAAAAGCAATGTACTTTGTTAGTCAAAATATCAATATTACTCTCTTAGATAAGATTTGTATACCACTAATTCTATTTAAGAGATTAATATTGATATTTTGACTAACAAAGTAGCTTTCTTTTTGCTACTTTGTTAGTCAAAATATCTATATTACTCTCTTAAATAGGACTTGTATGCCACTAATTTTATTTAAGAGATTAATATTGATATTTTGACTAACAAATACTCTTACTTTTTACTTCCTTACTCTTCGCTATATTATGGAATGAAGGTAGTAATATTTAATATCATAACAAGTCATTGAAAATTAACTTCTTGATCATAAATCCTCAAATTAGAGAACTAAACTGATGCAGCCGTTTGATAGAAGGAGAAACAAGAATTCCAAGAATCAATATTTTCTTTTTCTCTATACACTCATTTCTTGTTAAATATTTATTGCTAATAATAACCCTTTTACTGAACATACAATAAGCCCTTAAATTGAGAAATTATTGAGCTCAATCATAAAAGGGCATCACGGGATTTAAAGGAAAAAGGAGAAAAAATTGGAAAACTTACAGAGAGGATTAGGGCAGAGGCGAAAACGGAGACGACGGAAGAAATGGCGGCGCAAATAAAACGTCGAATCATGAAAGAATTGTAAGAAGTGGGAGGAGGTAATCGGAGAAGCAACGTGGGAGCATAGAGGACGGCGACATAGAATATTGCCATAGAAGCACATGATATAACTACTACTGAGCTCGAGACTCCATTAATGGCTTCTTCTTGTTGTTGTTCCATTGATACTCAATAGTCAATACACAACTAATTCTTAATCTGGAATTTGACTTGGATTGACACTTGGTTTTATATCAGTCTATTGGAGGCTACTTTTATGTTTCTGTTTCTGGGCAAAGAAAAGAAAAGAATCTTGGTGAATTCAATTTTCTTTTGCTCCCTCGTGGGTCACCGACTAGTTTTGCTGGGATTTATAGTCTTTTAATATTATTATTATTTTTGTAAATTTGCGACATATGTCACTTACTTCCGAGTTGTAACTACGCAAATTCGAAGGATTAGTAAGTGTGATCATTAAACAAGGTAACTTGAATATTTTCTACAAAATAGTCAAAATAGAGAGTCGGATTGTGTAAAATAGCAAGGTTTTGAAATTCGGATCGGACCGGTTAGATTATCGACCGGCATGCTTTGCAGTCCGGTTTGGCCCCTAAAATATATAGGGATAAAAACCATGCTTTCTTTGTTCAACCCAGTAAAACCCGGCGACCGTCTAACTCAGAAATCGGAACGGGTTTAGTAGAATCGGCCGGGTCTAATATGTTGTTAATTTTTATAAATAAAAAAAAAAAAAAAAAAACTAGTTATTCTAGTTGAGATTGTTATTGTCTTGTTGGATTGTCTATGATTTATGCTTATTATTTAATCTTATTTGGAGACTTTATTGGTTATTTAGAGTTTTATTATAAGGAGATATGAGTTGTGACTGAATTTACATAATGTTTTGTTAATTTTCAAGTTTATATTACGCTGGTGTTCTAAGCTTTGAATTTGTTCATCCCATATTAGTTGGAAAAATTCACATTTATTTCATTTTAAATATTATTTATTTATTTATAACATTTATGACGTCACTGTGTCAATTAACAGATCGATGACGGTCCGCCCACCGGCCCGACCAATGACCCAAAACCTAGTAACTTTTTCGGGTCGATATCCGGTTCGAATTTCAAAACCTTGTAAAATAGTAAGACATAAATCGAGTTAAGTTCAATAAAAAATTGCTATATGAGAGGATCGACAATAAGACCCGTGGAATAGTTGGATCGGCCGATCCGATGTTTGCTGATTTTGTCTTTATTCAGTCGATTCGACAGGTTAAGTTCGGAGAAACCAAAATTAAAAAAAACGACTTGATTGAATGTAAAAACATAATTTGAATTCAGTTCCAACTAATCAATCCCCAACATCTTATATTCTAATTGTTGGCGACTATTTCGACATTGATTTAATTTGAAAGAAAGCTCGAATCGATTTTGGCGATAACATGCCATTGTAATTTACACAAAATATAAGAATAATAGAAAGATATTGGGCCAAATTCCTTTCTTCAGCCCAATTCGAGGGTCGATTTCCACTTTACCCGGAGGCTTGATACAGTAGTTGATTTAAGGATCTTGGAGGACCCAAACCAGCCTATTTAATTTATAATTTTGTCAGTCTAATTTTATATAGTAGAAGCGCTTGTAATTTGTCAGTTTATAAATTAAATAGTTTGTTATATTCTTCCATTCCATTTCTATTGACATACTTTCTATTTTGAAATGTCTCAAAAAATTTGATATTTTATTTAATTATTATATTTTTAGAATTACAATATAAAAAATACTCTATTTAATTTAAATAATATTTTTTATATAAAAAAAATGAATAGAAAATCAGACATTCTATTTGGTACGGAGAGAGTGTACTTTGATCACGTACTGGACTCGGCCTTTTCCCTCATATTGGTATGGGTCAGTTTGACGAAGGCTATCATACGGGTTTTTTACTTTATTTTTATGGAATGGGCTGAAGGAGACTTATTGGACCCCTTTGTACCTAAAATAAAAGTCCATATTTCTCTCACCCTCTTTAAAAGTGAAAATCTTTGTCCCCGTTCTGTGTCTCCATCCCTATCCCAATCAATTATAATTTATTATATAAATATTTTTTCAAATTATATATACACAGATTAAATTATAATTGGCTGGGAATAAGGATGGAGACAGGAACGGGAACAGATTTTTTTACACTTTAAAACATATACAATACATCGTTAAACGTCAGTTTACTTTTTAAAACATCTAAAATTTAAAGTTAATATTGAAACTTGAAAAAGAAAATTGGGATATACGATAATTATTTTGGAATAAGGAATGAGACAGAAAAAATAAACAAAAAAATTGCAAGTTATGAGAAACTAGGCACGATCAACTCAAGTATTGTTCTTCCAATTCCATTGCTCTATTCTTTCCCCGGCAAAGGGCAGTTAAGACATGATTATTTTTTTTTTTTTTTTTTGGGGTTAAAAAGACATGATTATTTTCAACAAAACAAACAAGGACGTAATTTTAACCACTACCTCCCATGGTGGTCCACTCTTTTGACCTTTGCTTGCTGGGATCTTTGGATTAACCGAAATTCTATTATTTAAAAGAAAAAAAATCATAATTTAAGGAATTATCATGATACTATCGCCAGAAGCATTGAGTTTATATATGCTAATAACTATTCCTCCAATAAGTCTAATATTACCACTTCATTCATTAGTTGGAAACCTGCCACCCAACCTTTTTTTACTCTTAATATTGATGGTTCACGTAATCTAAAATTAAAAGTTGACGGTGCAGGTAGTATTATTTGTGATTATAAAGGTGATTGGATTATTGGTTTTAGTCTGCACCTACCTATTACAACTAACAGTGAAGTAGAAATTCTAACTCTGAGATAAGGACTCAATTGGCTAAATAATTCAACATTTCTGATATTTTCATTGGCATAGACTCACAACTTACATTAGATCTACTTAAAAAAAATGCTCTAACCCTATGTTTAAAAATGTTATCAGTGACTACAAATTACTAATATCTACATTTTAAAATTGTCGCGTTCAACATATCTACCGTCAAGCCAACAACGTTGCTGATATTCTGACAAAGCATGCATGTTCACTATCTTGGATTGACTGCCAAATTTTCAACACTACACCTCCTTTTGTTCAACAACAATGGCAGCGAGACAAGATTGGGTGAAAATTTCCCAAGACTATTAATGTTGGGAGTAATGTTTTTGTTTCTTTGTTGTAATTGTACTCTTTTGTTCCCCTTCTGTGTTCACAACACTTCTTGTAATGTCCTTTATTTATAAAAAATCTTATTTCTAAAAAAAAAAAAAAAACAAGGATGTGATATCTTTCTTTTGTTTTTCTTATGGGGACAAAATTGAAAGAAAGGGACATAAATGAAAGAAAAAAGATGTGGCTCTAAGTTAAAGCAAAATATCAACCCCAAATCTAATCTACTTTAGTGACACTTCTGCGTCGGTAGTCGGGTTTGTTGTTTATGTATACTTACTCCCAGGACGAAGTCAGGAATTTGGTGTTGGGGGCGAAACTGCAACAGTATATAAAACTATAGAGCTCGAGTGATAAAAATGACAAAAAAAATTCTTGGGGGTGAAATTAATAAAAAAAATCAAAATTTTCCAAAATACATAAAAAATTTCGATAAATAATAATATTTTTAAAAATCTCTGTTGCGCCGGCCCCTCGCCCTGCTTCCTCCGGTTGCTTACAGAAATCAGCGGATGCAGTATTTTGCGACTATAATTATATGTTCTCACTGAAAAAAATTTTTTAAAAAAAATAAATAGTGTGTATTTTTATTCTATTTAAATGATAATTTTAATAAGTGATTTCACAAAAATAAAGTGAATCGACGAGTAACATCACTACTCTCAAGTCTCGGGTCCGTCACTAATTATATAACTAATTTTAGCTTATTTATCTCCTTTTTAAATATATGTATTTTTACTTTATTTTTTAACATTGCTTTTGTTATAGAGTGAAAGGGGAAATGGATACTTGAGAATAAACTTAATTGTCTAAAAATTTAATAGTAAAAATATATCTCTTATACTCCTTCCTTAATCATTACTAAATATTATATAAAAAAATTTTGTTATGAGGCAGAGGAGTACTACTCTTTTTAGGAAGCCATTGGAACTGATGATGTTTAAACCTGTTAAGAAAATTCAAGAAAAAGCAAAAAAATATTTGTATCATAATATACTAAGGAGAAACATAATAGTGAAATGAATTTTTTAAAATTATAAAGTCTTATTAATCTGGTCAATTTCAATGTTGTCTCTTTTTAAATCATATGTCTTTTGGGGGTAAGAAAAGGATTTCAGTAACAATATAGAGAAGTCGGCCGATATTTTTAAAAAAATAAAGAAAAAGGAAAATTCTGATATAGACCTGGGCTATATGTGGGGTTGTGGAACACTTGGTCCACAATCAACCACATCACCTCTTTTCATTAAAAAAAATAAAAATTCTTCATAAGGCCCACCTGTTTTTATTATTTTAATCAAAACTGTGATGTGGTTGAATATGGACCAAGTGGTCCGGTAGGCCTGGTCCACAACAGAACCGTTCAAAGAAAAAAGCCCGGCGGTAGAAGGGACACGTGTAGAAAGAGGGAGGCGTTTCTTCTGCAAAGGAGATGTTATGAAGCCACCTAGCGAGAGACGTGTCAAGGAGGCAAGGGCATAACAAACTTTCCTAAGTTAGCAATAGATCGTAACTTGAATCGTCACAGCCGGGTGAAAATCGTCGTGCGTGTATGTGTATACATATAGATATTTTTTTAAAGTATATATATATATATATATATATATATATATATATATATATATATATATATATATATATATATATATATATGAATAATGTAATTGGTTTAGTAAATGAATAATAATATACACGGAGATATATACAATTTTTTGCAATCACAACTATGGACAAAAAAATCGTCTCTCTCCTAAATTTCAACAATTATATTCAAAATTTAACGACTAATAGGTATTCTGTAGAATTTTGATTGTTTCACACTTGAATATAAACACCGACATGGAATTTGTGGTAAATCGTGGCCCAATTTGACCTCACTCATCAAAAGGTTCCTTAGCCCAGTGGGGCAAGATCTTGCCCATAACTATGAGGTTGTGAGTTCGATACTCTCCCATGCAATAAAACAGGCTTTAAATTGTCTCTCTTTATAAGACTATCTTCTCCTCTTGTGAGGCGCTTCTCTCTCCTCTTATATCTCTCCTCTTATAGGGCAACAGTCCATCCAGACTTTAAAAAAAAAAAAACTGACCTCACTCTTAGTAGCCCCTATTAGTACCTCCCCCTTTGTAATTTTCCGACTACTACAGACGGTCCAAAAAACATAAGAATCGGTAGATACCTTAAAACCAGGAGAAAATCCTCTTCGACTCACGGTTAAAAAAAAAAGATAATTTAAAAATATCCTCAATTTCTTCCTCACTCCAATATGAACTTTCTGGAGTTATAAGAATGAGTAATAAGTTGATGCTGAAAGTGAAAGCTTCACAGTTTTATTATATATATATCCACTGGAGTTCATCATATCTAATATATGCTTAGCAGTTTCGTTAATTTATGGTTTTCCCAGGTTTGGAATTGGACGATCTAATCCTGAAGACTAGTGAATACATCTCCCAATCAAGAAATAAGGTATATAGATTTCTTGAATTTTTATATGCATTTCTGTAACTGGTTTTAATTTATGCCGACCCGTTGATTTGTGGATATGATATGAAGCAATACCGATAGCTCTATTCTAAATTGATTAAATACAAAGAAAGTTGGTATACAATTTGAGGGCAACAAATTCTCTGTCCCCGTGTGTGTTCTCAATCAATTACAATTTACCATGTGCAGTGACGGATCCAGAAAAAAAATTCACTGGGGTCATTTGATATACACCACAATTCACTGCGATTATTTATACATTTATTATCTAAATGGAGTAAAATATATCATATATAATTAAAAAAATCACTGGGGTCATTTATACATTTATTTTATAAATGGAGTAAAATATATCATATATAAGTAAAAAAAATTTTTTTTTTTTTTTCACTGGGGTCATTTGACCCCAGTAGCTTCCACTTGCATCCGTCACTGACCATGTGTATATATAATTGGAAAAAATAATTATATAGTAAATTTTGATTGGTTGGGGACAGAATTAGAGATAGGAATAGGGACAGGCGTTTTTCACCCCAATTTGAGGCAGACATAATATTTGGTTTCAGACCATTTATGTTTTCATTATATGATTTAGGTTTAGATTTTTCTTCTCTCCCTTATAGTAGCTCACAAGGGAATAAAAAATTAATTCATCATTAATCCTCAAGGCAGTTGTATAAGTTGGATTATCCCTCAATAAGGATTTGATTTTATATGCTCTCCATTTCATAGAATGACTCCCTTTTAGCTCTGGAAATTGGCCCTACACTTCCACTATACCTTCTAGGTGCCTTGAAAGTTGTGCTGCATAAATAAGATCATTAGCAGAAGTGGTGGATATCCATGCAAAGTAGGAAAAATGTTGAAAGAGTCAATTTACACATATTTATACTATACAAGTTAGTGTAGGTGTCGACCAGTGTTGTGTTTTGGTCTCTCATCACGATGCACGATGAATGACAACACTCACTCATCATTTTGTTTTTTGGGGAGGGAGAGGAAAGCTTGAGTTCAGTGAACATCAAACTCGAGACTTCTCGATACATCCGACGAATGTGTGTTTTACTACACCTTACTATTGTCTCGAGTTAGAAGGGCATATATATTGTCTTGTGTTCGCATATGATATGATCTTGTAGTACTACTCAACTCCAGAGCCATTGATTGTCTAACAAGTTTCAAAATTCCCCATGAGTTTCAAGTTTCCCTTTTCCCTTTTGACTTTTACCATTCAGTCAAATGGCACTGCTCCAATATTCATATGCATTTTGATTCTTAATAATTATATTACCTTCATTTTATTTCGACAGCCCGTAACAGATTTTTCAAATAGGCAAAAAGTGATCATGACGGACCCAGAGATGATATCTCAAGGCGAGGTCGAGTCCCCATTACAAACAGGTCAACAACAACACGTGAAAAATAGTGAATTAATCACATCACTTGGAAGACAATCTTCCATATATTCACTCACTCTCGATGAATTCCAAAACACTCTCTCCGAAACTGGCAAGAATTTCGGATCAATGAATATGGACGAATTCCTCAATAGCATTTGGACTGCCGAAGAAAACCAAGCCCATTCTCATTCCCATTCCCAAGCCCAAGCCCAATCCCACCTAACAACCTCCATCATTCCACCCAACAACAACCTTAATGGACATGAGCCCAATATTTCCAGGCAGCCCAGTTTACAAAGACAAGGATCTTTAACTATCCCTCCACCGCTATCCAGGAAAACAGTGGAAGAAGTTTGGACCGAAATCCATGGAACTCAGCAGCAGCCCAATAACAGAAGCCCAATTCAAAACCCAGGTTCTTCCATTCAGGAGAGGCAGATAACTTTTGGTGAAATGACATTAGAGGACTTCTTAGTTAAAGCCGGGGTAGTACGTGAGCAATGCCAACCATTATCACTACCCATGCCAGCTCAGCAGCAGCAGCAGTCCCCACCTTCTTATAGTACTACTTTCTACCAAAACAATAACCACCCGGCCGTACCGAATCCCGGTTTTATCGGCGCCAGACCCGTTATGAGTGTTCCCGGAAATGTCGGAACTTATCAGGCAATGTCACAGGCTGGGGCTGGTGACGTGGCAAGATATGGTGGTGGAGGAAATAAAAGAGGTGGGACCACCGCGTATACAACGGCGGCGGTTTATGGGGGTAGAATGGGGAATGGAAGTGGTGGCGGTGGTGGGCAATTGCAACCGGGATTGTTGGTGGGGTCACCGGTTAGTCCGGTATCATCGGATGGGTTGGGTGGTAATCCAGTGGATGCTGCTGCTGGGAATCAATATGGGATGTATATGGGTGGTGGGATGAGATCAGGGGGAAGGAAGAGGATTATTGACGGTCCGATTGAGAAAGTTGTTGAGAGGAGGCAAAGAAGGATGATTAAGAATAGGGAATCTGCGGCTAGATCAAGAGCTAGGAAACAGGCTTATACAGTGGAGTTGGAAGCTGAATTGAATCAATTGAAAGAAGAGAATGCTCATTTGAAACTGGCCTTGGCTGAACTTGAAAGAAAGAGAAGACAACAGGTAATTAATAATATTTACCCTCTCCTTCATGTTTAAATTTGACTACGAGTAAGTTACTATGATAGCGTTAGATATATTTGCATAAAAAAAAATATAGCGAACGGAAAAACTTGAAGGGAGTGAGCTAAGCAAGACATGCTTTATAATGAACTTACTTTAAAATTAATTTGTGCGTGACAGAAAAAAATTAATTTTTTCGTATAGAAAATCTAGCATCTTTTGAAATGTTCCCTTCCCCCATAGTGGGTACTTTTACATTTATTTTTATGTTTTACTTTTAAATATTGTGCATGCAACTAGTGATTATCAGAAATGTAACTGCACTAATTTTAGCTTACTGAGACTTTGGATGCTCAGTTTGAAGAAGCGAATACGAAAGGTCAGACAAAGGCTGAAAAAGCGAATGAGAAATTAAGAATCATGAGAAGAAGCAACAGCACCCCTTACTGAATCAATCTGATGATCACCTGCATGCAATGCATCAATGAGGCACATCGTTTTGGCGGGAACAACATGCATGTCCAATTTGGACCCTTAGATCCCCCCAAGATATACAGCAAAAAATCGTTTGTTTCCAACTGATAATCTCATACATGTCCTAATCACTATCCTAATCACTATGAATTCGCCACGTGGATATCTTTTTTAATTCTACTATTTTAATTTAATTAGTAGGCATAGAGACACGTGGTTAATTCTGAATGGTTGAGACCGTGATGTGGATATAAGTACTGTTGACGCAGGCGGTTTTTTTTTGGCCAAGATATACTACATTATATATGGTCAACTTTCTTGATGCTAACCTGGCTATGGTAACCTTCCTTTTTGGGAAGGCCAAACATTGTACAGTGATTTTGAAATCAATCGCCTTTTTTTTTTTTTCCTTCTTAGTAGTCTACATTTCCTTGACTGATAGGTTTTATTTGGTTATTTCAAGTAGTTTGATAAAGTGGTAGAGAGAGAGAGAGAGAAATTCATACGTGCCACAATATATTGTACTGAGTAGTTGATGAATGATAATGAGAATGTTCTAGTATGTTCTTTACCATGAGAAAGCTCTTCGCCGCCAGCGGCTTACACAAATTTTATGGGGATAAAAGTTAGTTTTTTTTTTTTTTTTTTTAAATATTAGCGTTATTATAGAGTGAAAGGGAAAATGTTGATACTTGAAAATAAACTAAATTGTCTAATGATATAATTGTAAAAATGTATTTTGTCCCTCTTCTTTAATTTGTTAAATTATTCAAAAGGATATCTATTATGAAACTGAGGGACTACTAACCTTGTTAGGAAGCCATTTGCCTCTTTTAAGTTTAAGGTGTAAATGGATTATAATTAGTTAAGAATTAAAATTATTGAACTACCAAAAAAATAGAATATTTGTGGGAGGTGATGCGGATCTCATAAACGAAAACCTCAAGTTTAACTCTGAACAAATGTGATGATTGGAAATAATTCACAACACTTCTACGAGTAGTATTTAAGATAATCAAAATAAATTGATACGATATTAATAATTAATTTGTCATAAGTTTACGAGATTAGAAAGTTATTTTTAGCAACAAAAACAAAAATTACAGTTTGAAATAGAAGAAATACACTACCAAATCAAATCATAACGTATAAGTTAGGTCAAGATAAGTCAGCTGGGTAATTTTATGTATTATGAATTCGTAAATTGATATATTTACCTCTTCCTACTTGAGAATTCGAGCGTCTTCAGTGGAACAACCAATAAGGAACATGAAATTGGAAAAATTATGTCCTAAACATGACCTATTGATTATGTTCTCATATGTTCTTTAAATGTCTTTTACTGCCCTACTTGCGCAAATAAAACCAGTATTTTTATTTCTGCTTCTTTTGCATATAAGCAAGTGGTTCAAATAGAAACTAAGGCATATGCTATAAGTTAATAAGTCGAAGAAAATAAGAAATTCAAGCAACTTTCACATATGAAAATAAGAAGTTAAAATCCTTTTCCCCCCTTGAAAAACTGACATTTAGGTCTCAAAAGGAGCGCTTATTGGCTACCTAACTAGTGTATTTGACCTGATGCTAATAAAATCATGTGCTGATATGTTTTTTTGTCAGTATTTTGTCAACACCAATAGTTGAGAATAGTTATTCTATTCTTGAAAAGTTAGATAATCACTTAATTCTTAGCCATCAAATTAACGACATAATAGATGAGATAGTTTCAGCACAGTGCTCTGACAAAAAAAACATGGTAGCACCGAAATAAAAATGCTAACCAATAAGCCATTTCAAAAACTGAATGCCATACTTGGAAACCCTCCTCGCATGTGGGAAGGGTCCTAAATTGAATTCCTATGCCTAACTCAATCAAAACCCATCTATTCCCCTCTCTCCCCATCTGCAATAAATTGAACCCAAAAAAAAATTCAAAAACAGAGATGTATATGAAAAGATGACAATTTCAACAATTCTTAAGATAAGATGATGTTAAGTTAATGAGCAAGGACTCAAATAAACAGAAACAGTAATCACCCAACAAATATGCAGAAGCAAGAAGCAGATCCTCTAAGACCAGGAAAATAATATTTGAACTGGGCATCACAATTCACAACCAATCCAATATATGAGCAAAGCCATTACAAGGAATGTAAATGGTCCATAAACACTAGTACCTCCAAATAGATAGTGTCAGCTAATTAACCTCAGAAAAAGAGAATCAACACAAAAAATCAATACATCTCATAATAGATACTTTCAAGCTAAATCAAGAATAAATTAGAAGTCGCGATGGTATAACGAATTTCTAGCAGGGTAATGTCTAAGATGATCAAACAACTTTGTGCTCGCTCTAAATTCATGCTTTTATAAGTGATGATCTCGAGAGTGATATTGCAGGAAAGCATAGAAGCAAGCAACATATTAAGTCACAGATAAACCATCAGGAAAATTCATAGAGATCAGATAAATGAAAGAAAATCGCTTCAATTGTTTTACCAATAACTTTTGATTTATCTGAGAAAAGAAATTAACCATAGAGTAATTAGTGAACCCAATTCTCTTAACTGCCAGGAAACAGAGATTCGAACGAGATCATATCAAGTTTGTCTCCTAACGAGCAATATTTGAAGACTAGATGTTAAGAACGGCTAAAAATATGTAACCTTACCCCTGAGCGCCCCCCCCCCAACCTCACCCACTCCACAGCTCTCTTCATAAATTAGTCATAAAAAAGTTCAAGAAAGTGAAACTAGCTATTTTAAGGCAATGTATATATATATATATATATATATATATATATATATATATATATATATATATATATATATATATATATATATATATATATATATTTCAAGAGACAGTTCATTTCCAACGAAAAACCACTTTCGAAATTCAATGTAATTAAAAACTACAAAAATTCAAAGCAAAAGGATCCAGAAGAACCATTTAATGCCTGAAAAATACCATATCTTTGAGCAATAGTGGAAGAACTCATTCGAGATAGAAAAAGAATAAGATAGAGTGTGAAACAGGATTATCTGGTAATGAAAAGAAAAAGAAAAAAGACAGACGCAAGCATAAGATGTACAAAATGATTGAGATTGATTTACAATAAGTCCAAAAATATCCAGAATGGGGAAAAAACAGATACCAACAGGAAAGAAGATGAATGACGGAATCTCTGCTGAAAGTCTTCCTGCTCGGAATTCCATATTTATCAGAAACAAAACTTCCTGTAAAGACAGCACATTGGAAATTATTCATACTCGAACTGCACTTCTACATGCAAGTATATCCTCATTAGCTTTACAATGGATGATGTAAAATCAGCTAATGTATGGCATTCTTCATGGGTTTTGGCCTCCGAAACAATACCATAGATGACCAACTTCCGGAGATTAGGACACTTCTCCAGAAGTCCAGCAACCCAAAGGGAGAACAGGTCACTGATAACTGTCCATCCAAGTTCCAATACGACCACATTCTCCAAACGAAATGACCCTTGTAATCCATATTGAAGTGCTTCCTCTCTTAGATCATAACTCAGTGATAGATGACTTAACAGCGGGAAGCATGCAGATATCGTCTCAATATCAACAACCTCATCCTCCTCATCAAACACAACTCCCCAAAGTCTGAGTCTTCTCAATTTAGACGATTTCGAAATCATGTGATGGAACTTAACCCAAATGATTGTAAAATTGCTGACATCCACAACCTCTAGATTTTCAGTGCTCTCACCAATTTCAAGATGGATGACACTGACATCATCAATCTTGAGATATTTCAGTGTCCCCTTGCCAACAAGCTCAAAAAATTCTAGTGTACAATCTTTCAAGTGCAACTTCTCTAGGCTATCAGCCTCCAATATAAGTTTGTCCAAACTAATAGCTTCTACATATATATCCTTCAACGAGTTACTGCTCAGTTCCATTGTTGCCTGTGGATCTGACATGACAACATCAAGACTTACGAGGGTCAATACCTCAATTTTTGGGCATGCAGTAAGCAGAAGACTGAGGTCCAAAGCTGATATACTAACATAACTTAGAGAAAGAGACCGTAAGCAGGGAAATTTCTGGTAAGTAGGTTCCACCCCCGTGATAGAGTTATGAGCCAAGGTCAAAACTTCCAGCTTCTGTCGACCACATTTTTCAAGTATATTAATGGTTGGGGTTGTTCTCACGTTATAATGCAATTGGCGCAAAGTGCTTCTAAGATACATGAGCCATGCAACCAGACAAGGGGCCGAGAGCTCGTCAACATCATCCATAATAATTAAAAGGCACTGCAGCCCTTTAGTATTCATAATGGTCTCAGTTATAATTAGCTCCAGTTTACTAGTAGTGAGCTCATGGTATACAGGCCAATCATTAGAGTTAAATATAAGGGTATGGAGATGATTTGTCCGTGCCTCTCGCCATTTCCTACAGGTTGCCGATGCAATCATAACATCTCGAGCAGCCCCAAGCCGAGATAATATTTTCCCAATAACTTCAACTGGAAGATACTCCATGCCCAATCAGTTTTATTAAAAAAATTGAAAATTGAAAATACTTTCTTAATTATGTTAGTGCTATAACCAAAGAAAATCAATGAAGTCCGAGAAAGCTTGAAACTCGACTAAAGAACAACTTGAGCAGAAAGAATGCTGATCAAGTAATCTCCACTTCACCATTGGGATGGGAAATGAATTAGACAAATCTCCACAAACTGAAATCAAGAACCCTGAAAAAGCAAATCCCAGATCAATCTTCTTGCAATATGAAAATATAATCATTTAATATTAACTAGTAGTAACACTAAAAGACAGGACCGAACATCTCATATTCAGACGAACACATATATACTCCATTATATAAGGCTTTTACAAATATATTATTAAAAAAAAGTATGCAAGGCTTTCTTCACTATTCTAAACCCTCTATCAAAATGAAACAAATATAAAGCTATAGCAAACTACTACTTCCGTACCTCAATATATACAACATTTGCATCTTTTCTATTTTCCAAAATATTTGCCAGATTTCAAAAACCAATACATAGTTATTACTCCCTCCGTCCTAAATTAAATGTCCACATTACTATTTTAGTTGTCCCAGAATAAGTCCAATTTCTTAAAATGGACATATTTTAGCTCGAAACTCCCATAGCTAACCTATGGATTCAAACGTTACTAGCACATGTGTTCACCATTAAGCTCTTTAATTAAGAAGGGTATTATGGTAACTTATCTATGACCAAACTAATCTTCTTACTTTTTACTACCTCCATCCATAATATAAGTCGTTTAGTACATGTAACGAAAATTAAGAAAGCAAAAAATAAGGTAATTTGTTAGTCAAAATATAAATATTACTCTCGTAGATAGGTCTTGTACACCACTAATTCTATTTAATATAGTAATATTGATATTTTGATTAAAAAACACTTTATTTTTTGCTTTATTAATTTTTGTTACATGTGGAGTGGAATGGAGTGATTATATTTTTGTATAAAATTAAAAGTGGACATTCAAATTGGAATGGAGTATAAATTTTCCAATCTTACCCGTAACTAATAAATCAACTAAATCATTAATTCATTACAATCATTTTAGACATTTTCTTTTGTAATAACTAATAATTGTCTCCGTGGAAAGTGCAAAGGTTGCATAGTAATCATCAATAGGAAAAAAAAAACGAAGCAACTTTTACAATGCGCATCAAAATTTTCAAAATCTCATCCAGAAACAGGTTAACAACAATATAATAAAAAAACACATAATTATCGCAATCTAGAAAATAGTATTCCAAGTTATAAATACAGATGGAGAGTTCCAGTGATATACCAATTAGAATCGGCGGACGATTATAGAACCCTAAATCAAAATGTGATCTATCAATGAATCCGACGAATCAAGTAGAGATCATCAAATCAGTAAAGATGTAAATTCAAATATGTACAGGTCTGTGGATGAAAAAACAAAAGGAAAAAGTTGCTGAATACACAGAGAAATGATGAAATCGGTAATGGAGAAGAAGGAGAAGAATTGAAGATGGGAGTTATTATGGGGAAGAAGGAGAAAGGAGGGGGCGGAAGTGGAATCTGATTCGCTGGAAGAAGAAGAAAGAAATGGTCAATCAAGCCCCTCTTTGGCTTTGCCCTGTACTCTGTGCTTGGCTTGCCAGGAAAATACAACACATTTCTTCTTCTTTTTTTGGTTCCAAGGGGTATTTGGGTCATTCATGGGCGCGCCTCATGGTCATGGGCTAGCTGCGCGCTTAATAGTGGTTTGCACGTGACATGAGCGTACAAGTCCCGCTATAGTACGGAACGCGATTTATTTTGCATATACAAATTAATTTTAATTATCAAGTTCATAAAAGACTAATAGGTATTTTTCCTTCTAAAAATATTCAAATTGTTAAATTGAGTATTTAACAATTGAGATTTTGATCAGCATAAATTGAATAATACACGTTGTACACTAAAACCGTAAAAGATATAGTACACAACATATATGAGCAAGGGGTCCTTTTTTACTAGAGAATAGAGATGATATTTGCATATCATACGAAACCTACTTTTTTTTATAAATGAAATGATTTTTAAATACATAATTGTAAAATCAACTATGAAAAAAATCAATTAAATTTTAGATATTATAAATTTGATGGTACGATACAACGAAGTATCAATTGTATTGTTATAAACTAATGCTATCAATTGTGTATACGAATAAAAAAGGGAAGAGAAAGCTGTTTGATTTTTATTCATGGATTTGTACAAATCTATATCTAAATACTTCACAATATCTCTATTTATACAGTGTTTTGAGTTCATGAATCAAAGTGGGGAATTAACTACATTGATAGAATTATATCCTTTAACTAAGATAAAAAAAATGATAGAATTATATAATTTTAACTAGGATATAATATATTATCTTAAATTGAGAGTGATTGTTCACTTAATGATAATGATTTTCCTACTCTTCTTTTGGTCATCCGGGTCGCAAGAGGAGTGGTGGTCTCATTAGACTATAAGTGAGTTTGGATTATATGATTCTGTAGTAATTTGGATTTTTTTTCTCTAACAATGTAGTTAAGTTATGGGTTCGCAGGGATGGGCTTAATATGACTATCAATCTTAATATCTCCAATCTGGAAGTTGAACTATATGCTAAAGTGATTATTCACCTTATCTTACATGCATATATTCTCACTCACCAATTATCTACTCTAATTCATGATTGCATAAAGTTATTGTGGAGAATACAGAGGAGTATGATCATCCATATTTTTAGAGAGGTGAACGATTGCACATATATTCTTGCAAAAACTGGATAATCGTTGTCATCTTCTGATCTTATTACTCTTCAATCTATTCTCTCTTTTATGTGCCAATTAGTGGCGGGGATACTCATGGAGTTTATTTTGCTATGACAATTTGTAATGAAAGTAACAATGTTTTGCCTTCTTTTATTTAATATTGTTGAAATATGAAGTCCCACATCGAGTGTCTAAGGAAGATCCAAATAACTTATAAGTTCATGGGTTAACACCTCCCTTTGTCAATTGGTTTTGAGAGGATGTGGAGGCCCATTAGCTAATTTTCACATGGTATCAGAGCGGCCCCTTAGGCGGGATATGTGGGCTCATAATGCCCAAAGTGGATTCTAATTGTCCTTGTACGACCCAAGTAGGGCGACGGGCCTTCATCTATCCCAGCGTGACCCAAGAAGGGCAGCGGACCTTGAATTTGACTCCCACCTCGATGTGAGGGGGAGTGTTGAAATGAAGTCCCACTTCGAGTGTCTAAGGAAGATCCAAATAACTTACAAGTTATGGGTTAACACCACTCATTGCCAATTGGTTTTTAGAGGATATGGAGGCACACAAGCTAATTTTCACATGGTATCAGAGCGGGCCCTTAGACGGGATGTGTGAGCTCATAATGCCCAAAGTGGACTCTAATTGTTCCCGTACGACCTAAGTAGGGCGACGGGCCTTCATCTGTCCACGCGTGACCCAAAAAGGACCGTGGGCCTTGAATTTGACTCCCACCTCGATGTGAGGGGGAGTATTGAAATATGAAGTCCCACATCAAGTGTCTAAGGAAGATCCAAACAACTTATAAGCTTATGGGTCCAAATATAATATGACTGTGTTTACCCAAAAAAAGTTAAGGCCATCGAAACAATGGGAAAAATGAATGGAAGTGAACCAACCCATGCCCTCCAATTCCATGTATTTCCTTTAAAAAGAGACACTTTCACTATTTTTTTGCGAGACTGAGAGTGTCCATCGTCAGCAGTAGTACTGTCAAAACGAGTATGTCCGGCCTCCCCGCCCCACCTCGTCATGGGCATGTCTTAAATGGGTATGGGCGAGCATGCCCGCTTTTTTCACGGGCCATCAAAAGGAATGCCCGTACCCACTCGCCGAATACCCATGGGCAAATGGGCATGCCCGCGACCCTTATTATTAATTTTTTTTTTTTTAAAAATAGATTATATCCGAAAAATTCAACAAAATGTAATTCTTTCTCATTCACTTGCAGTTTATAGTCCTGTAGAGGGTAAATAAATATCCAAAATAGTTCAAGAACAATCAAATAAAAGTCCACAATATCCAAAATAGTTATAAAAAAAAAATCAAAGTCTATAATTTCAAAAATAATTAAAGATCAACTATCCAAAATTAACAAACATATTGCTGAAATCAAAGTAACAAAAAATAGATACGTTTTTTTTTTAATATCCTCTATCTATTGATCTAGATCTTGAACACTAGAAGTATTATTTGAATCCACCTCAGATAATGTTGATTCCTCATCATCATCTCCATATATAAAACACACACAACTTGAGAAGTTAGAACTTAAAACATTAAATCATAAGTTATAACATAATTTAGTTACCTTCGGAGATGAAACCGTTAATATTTGGGTAATAGAAGTACAGAACGGCCTCAAGGGGTTTTGCCCAAGATATATAGCACGGCTCAAATTTTATCTTGGGTTTTTAGGTTTTTTTTTCTTCTGTTGGCTCTCACGTCTCAACTGTGAAAATTAATCTATATCCAAAATTAAAAAAATAAAAAGGAAACAAAGCGGGCATGCCCTGTTGCAACCCGCCCATACCCGCATTGCCCGTTACCCGAACGAGTATGCCCATTAATACCCACATTTAAATGGGCATGGAATTCATAGCCCCATACCCGCTCATTAAGCTCACGGGGCGGGCATGCCCGGGGGCATATGCCCATTTTGACAGCTCTAGTAAGCAGTAATAACTAATTCTCTCGCTACGGGAGCTCTTTGAAAAGGTAAATGGCTAACGATGAAATTCGCTCCATTCACATTGGTAGGAATCAAACTTCTAACCTTATAATTAAGGGGACGAGGCGAGATATCACCATGTCACACCTCATTGTTAGACACTTTCACTATCATTTTGTATAATCAATCACTTCAAAAACAAAAAACAAAATAGATATTTCCTCAAGTAGTCAACCACACACTCCATAATTTAATTCGAAAAAAAAATCCAGACTATTATTGTTTTTTCTCTTTGTTCTAACTAAGATTAGAAGTGAAAATCAATTTAATGGGATTCTAACTTCTTTTTTCACAAGAAAAATAAAAGTAATAAGAGATTTATTTAAGGGTAGTATTAGACGATTAAATTTTAACTAATTAATTAAATAAATCTAAGAATAAAAAAATAAAATATTAAAAATTCTTTATATAAACAAAGGGCCAATAGTATTTAGTTTATATTTTTTGAAAATTTACTTTCATTTTAGCTGTAAAACATTTATGTTATTTTAAATAACATATAGGAAGAGTTGTAAAAAATATGCATCAATAACATAAGAGGAATTAGCCTTTTTTGCCCTCACACTATTTACGAATTTTCGATTTTGCCCAAAATCTATTCGTTAATCGCATTTTGCCCGTAGACTATTTACGAGTGCCGAATATGCCCAAAATCAGCGAAATCCGGTACCTATACGGCAGCGATGAGGGGGTATTATGGCCCGAGCAAAAATAAATTTATAGTTACTTAAAAAATGACCTCAAAACTATTTTATTATATCAATTGAGTGCTTGAATTATTATTATTTTTTTCAATTGACCCCTCCCCCTCTCTCTTTTCTACATTTAGCCCTCATTTCTAAATCACATAAAAAATTCTAAGAAACCCATTCCCCCTAAAACATCACCTTCTCCACCCCTCTTCCACCATCGTTGTCGCACTCAACCACCGCCCATCACAATGTATCTGGAAGAGGAATTCGAGTCTGTTTTGTGTGATTTTTGGGTAGAATATAGAGGGGCAGAGAAGACAATAGAAAATTAGAGCGTGGAGAAGAAGAAAATGGTGAATTAAATTTGGAGAAGAGCATCGAAAGAAGAAGCAGAAGTGGATGAAATGGCCATTTCAATTTCGTTGCTGAATTTCAACAACCCGGACATTCCAATAGCACTAATTTAGGTATATTTCTAGGGTTCTTTAATTCTCCCCATCTGAATTTCTTGTGGTGGTGCTAAGGTAGAGAGGAGGACTGGTTTTTCTTGGAATCGTCGCCACAGGATTCTCCATGAGGGAACTGGGCTTGGTCGTTGTAGTATACGTCTCCTTCAATTTCTTCTCCCTAACATCAAGTCCAACAGGCCTTCCAAATCCTTAAATTTATCAAACAGAGACAAAACTGATTACCATCTCCGTAGACGTCGCCATCATCTTCGTCTTCATCACTCTATTCGATATAAATCGGAATCGTCATCTGTAAAAGTTCATAGATCTGCATTGGTTTTCATCATATGGGCTTGTGATCCTTTGATTCTCATTTATTTACGGTTTGCATTGGTTTTGTTAGAATTGGATTTTTGATGCCTTTTGCTATGTTTTAGTGGCTATTCCTGTGCTCTTGTGCCAAATTTTCTGGGATTTCTATTGATCTCTATCTATTTGTGAAGGTTTTAATTATATGATTATTGAGTACTTGGAAACATTAGATATGAACACGGTTTTGCTAGGAAAATCTTGGCTGATTTAGATGGTGGATTGCAGAGAGTGGCGGCGGTGGTTGTAGTGGTTGTGGGTGAACAGTAAATGAGAAGAATGAGAGAGATGAAGAATATGTCTAAATGGATAAATAAAAAAAATAGAGGGGAGGGGTTAATGGAAAAAAAATAAAACTATTCAAGCACTCAATTGGAGGAATTAGCCTTTTTTTGCCCTCACACTATTTACGAAATTTTGATTTTGCCCAAAAACTATTTTTGGATCGCATTTTGCCCACGCTCTATTTACGAATGCAAAATCTGCCTAAAATTGGCGGATTTCGGCAATCGTACGGTGGTGCTGAGAGGTATTATAGTCAGATCAAAAATAAATTTTTTACATTTTTACATTTTACTACCTTAATTAACAAATTATTATAATTAGACTAAAAAACTAACAAATTACGAAGGTTTTGTAGTTTGTGGAAATGTTCGTGGCTCTAATTTTGATCTCCTGGTCGTCTACAAAGCTTCCGATGGCTTTGAGAGTTTCCGATAACATTTTGTTAGAAATTTCCGGATATGTTTTCAAGCCTCACGTCGTTTTCCTCATAGGAAATGCAATTATCGTCGTTCTTTGGTGGAAATCAGAAATCCTCCGACTCGACTATATCTCCAACGCAGACTTCAAATTTTCATCGGAGACAAAGGAGACGACTGCCGCGCTGCTTCTGTCGACGGAGACGGCTTTGAGGAAAAGAAGCAGATCGTCGTATGCGTTCGGTCAGAGGATGAGAAAACGGAGCAATGCGACAACGTTTTGGTAACCGCAATTGAGAACGCGACAAAACATATTGAGAAGTTCAAAAGGACGCAATCTTCTTCTAATTCTTCTTCTTCTTTCGATGCTCTCTTTCAGATTTAATTAACCATTTTCTTCTTCTTCAAGCTCTAATTCTCTATTGTCTTCTCTGCCCCTCTCTCTTCTACCCAAAAATCTGGAGAATTCAAAAAAGCTAGATGCAATTGGAAATGAAGGTTCCAAAATTCCATGCTCGAATTCCTCTTCCAGATACATTGTGATGGGCGGTGGTTGGTCGACAACGATGGTGGAAGAGGGGTGGAGAATATGATGTTTTAGGGGATGGGTTTCTTAGAATTTTTTTTTGTTTGATTTTTTTATGTGATTTAGAAATGAGGGTTAAATGTAGAAAAGAGAGAGGGAGAGGGGTCAATTGAAAAAAAGAAAGAAAATAATTCAGGCACTCAATTGATATAATAAAATAATTTTGGGGTTATTTTTGAAGTAACTATGAATTTATTTTTGCTCGGACCATAATACCCCTCATCTCCACCGTATAGTTACCGGATTCCGCCGATTTTGGGCATATTCGGCACTTGTAAATAGTCTACGGGTAAAATGCGATAAAAAATAAATTTTGGGCAAAATCGAAAAATTCGTAAATAGTGTGAGGGCAAAAAAGGCTAATTCCTCCACTCAATTAATATAATAAGATAGTTTTGGGGTTATTCTAAATTAACTAAAAATTTATTTTTGCTTGGACTATAATACCCCTCAGCACCGCCGTATGATTGCCGGAATCCGCCAATTTTGGGTAGATTTGGCACTCGTAAATAGAGCGTTGGCAAAATGCAATAAAAAAAAGAATGTGGGAAAAATTGGAAATTCGTAAATAATGCATGGGCAAAAAAGGCTAATTCCTCATAACATAATCAATTTAAATGAAAAAGATGCTAGCATAAAAAAAAAAAAAGGAAAATAGAAGGAAAAGAAGTACAGTACTCTAGGCTGCTTTCACTACCTAGTTAAATCTTGTACCAAAAAATCCCAAAACCCCCCAGCTTTCTAAAACCGCTTACCTCCGAATCTCTGGGAACGCCTTCATTTCTATTTTCTCCGTTGAATGATTTCAGGCATTGCTGCTGAAATTTTCAAGTTGCTCAGAATCTCTTGCAGGTTTCATGTTCTTGCATTTTCTGCTGCGAATTCTCAGTCTTTTTCGTGGCTAATTTCGTTGCTTTTTTGTTTAGACATTTTTTATTATTCTGATGATTGTTCTAATTTTTTTTTTATGTTATCAAATCGCATAATTAGACTAATGTAGGAGGTTACTGGAGTTCAAGTAGCTAATGGAAGAGTTTTAATCTAGGCACTTTTTTTAAAAAAAAAATTTAGCCGTATGGTGAAATGTTTACTTGTTATTAGCTATGCCACCGTCCGAACCCCAAAAAAAGTTTCTTTATGAAAAAATGTAAATCGGACCTTCTTAGACCCTGCATCAGGGAATCTTGTACACTGGGCACAACCTTTTAATTTAGGGGAGCTAAATAAATTGTTCTGATGCATTGTATTCTGATAATAACTTAGGAATCTTCACTTAATTCTCATTATTTCGCCTGGGATTGGATATCATTTAAATTTTGAGATTTTTTGCCTTGGTTTCGCGAAAGCTAAATTGTTTGTGAGAAGAGATGTGGGGCCAAATTCTAAAGTTTGAGATTTAGGAGGGCTAAATTGTTTTTATACTAAGCTTGGCACGTTTAATTATGAATTACAGGTGCTGAACTGAATTTTTTGATCTTCTGCAGCTTGAAGTTTTGTCCACTGGGCTTATTTCTCTTGTTCTAAAACTTCAAATTGTACTTGGGTTTCGATTGCTATGGCTACGTGCTCATCATCTTGTTTAATGCCTTGTGATACTAGGAGGCCAGTGGGAGTATTGACTGTTCTAGGAGGAAGATTAAGCCCCTTGAAAACAATTGATGAAAAGCATGGTTTCTTGGGTGTAAGCCACAACGGTAGTTCATTCTTACCACAGATCAGGTGTTCGGCAAACTCTCATGGCATCAACCATTATCAGAGTAAAGATCCGTTTCTGAATTTGCACCCTGAAATTTCAATGCTTAGAGGTGAGGGAAACAACAATATTGTAAATCCCAGGCAAGATGGGCCTAGTGGTAGTGTCACTGAGAGCTTGGTAGATACACCAAGTTCGAACAATTACAATGTGGCAAAAATCAAAGTTGTTGGTGTTGGAGGTGGTGGGTCAAATGCAGTGAATCGCATGATCGAGAGTTATATGAAAGGTGTAGAGTTTTGGATTGTCAACACTGATATTCAGGCCATGAAAATGTCACCTGTATTTCCCGGGCATCGCCTGCAAATTGGTCAAGAGCTTACCAGGGGACTTGGAGCCGGTGGCAATCCAGATATTGGGACGAATGCGGCCAAAGAAAGCAAAGAATCTATTGAAGATGCAGTTTATGGGTCTGACATGGTCTTTGTAACGGTATGTATTATTTCTGCTCCGTCTCATAATTTTGTTATGAACAGTAAAATGAAACATTGGTGGTGCGTGTTTCTACAAATTAAAAAAATAGTTTTGTTTTCCCTCCAAATGCTTAATGGTTTCTGTTTCAAAAGGTATTCTTGTATAGCATGTTGGTTTGTTACAATAATTAAAGCTAGTTTCAAGTTGTCATCATGTTGAGGGCTTGGAAATTATTTGGTGATAACATGTATGTGGGAACATATAGGATATAGCAGATATGGTGTTCAAAGGCAGGGCCAAAACATTCCCCCCGCGCAATGAAAGAGGTCCACGACATTAAACTTCATACTGGGTGTGAACTCTGAGTACAGATTCCACAGATATGTTGCCTGTATAAATTAGTTCTGGTCTGCAGTTATTTAGTCTTGTGGTGAACAAGAATGCTAAAACGATATGCCTATTTACTCCATAAATCATTTGTATTGAACTGTGGTTACGTAGTCATGTGGTGAACAAGAATGCTACAATGACATGCCTAATTGACCAAAAACCATTAATATTTCTGAACTAATATTGGAAACATTTTTTTCCATTAATCCAGAAGGTGTCTTAGTATCATGGACTAACAGAGGAATCGAAATCAAAGGCATATCCAAAAAACGTATAATTTGGTAACCTTACTGATCAAAAGATAAATCTAAGTCTAGCATAACTGGTCGAAATTGAAGTCTTGACTATTTGTTGTATGATTATACTATTTTGTTTTCACACAAATAGCAAGGGGTTATTTTTTTCACTCCGTAATGATGAAACAAGATAGTAAAAGTTAAGATTAATTTCCGTTTTCAACCTTTTAGAGGATTACTTAGGAAATGCTAGTGGAGTAAATACTGCTAAGCCATAGGTCAGCTATTATTTTTTTCATGTCATCTGGGGCTTTACCCTATTGTCTGAACTTTACAGGCAGGAATGGGTGGAGGAACAGGGACTGGTGCGGCTCCTGTAATCGCAGGGATCGCAAAATCAATGGGAATATTAACTGTTGGTATTGTCACAACACCCTTCTCCTTTGAAGGTCGAAGAAGAGCAGTCCAAGCGCAGGAAGGGATCGCAGCTTTGCGAGAAAACGTTGATACTCTAATTGTTATTCCAAATGACAAATTACTGACTGCAGTTTCCCCATCTACCCCAGTAACAGAAGCATTTAACTTGGCTGATGATGTTCTTCGACAAGGAGTTCGTGGAATCTCTGATATTATTACGGTATTCAGCTCTGCTTATTTGTCATCCTAGTCCTAGCTTATCTGGTCAAAACATTATTTTCCTTTGGTCTTCTTTTTGGTATATGCTATCCCCCTAGCTTATCACCTGTGTACTCATGTTATTGAGATGAATATATGTTATCAGGGCGATTGTTAAACTTTGGTTGGAACGAATTAGATTTTGTAGAACTTCAATAAAATGTGCAAATTCATTTATTAAGACTCGTCTTTCAGGTGCATTGTAGTTCACTATGCTGCCGTTGTGGGAGATTGAATTTTCCATTTTCCATGACACCTATTCATTTGATTGATTATCATCAATCAGACATGCAAAGCTTAATGTGAATCATGTGTTCTAATGAATAGATTTTCTCTTGCCATTGTAAACAAAACTACATTTTGTCTTGCTAGTATTTGTCATTACACAAACAATGGAAGGGAGATACCATTGAATTTTCTTCCCTTAATCTACCTTTTGCAAAAGATGGAGAACTACTGTCATGGTCAATGACTTAGTCAATCATGCACATATAAACTTTATCTCTGTGTATTCAGTATTAACATGGGCCCATGTCTTCTGCAAGCTGAGTTGTGATGTAACTGAAAACTTGATGGATGCACATATGCATATACATCTCTATCCGGAGAACTGCCATACATGATTGAAATGATGATATTGGTTTCTCTTTGCAAGATGACCTGGAAATTTTAATTTATTGGGGGCATTGTTTATCTACATACTCATGTGTTGTCTCTCGTGCAGATACCAGGTCTAGTGAATGTAGATTTTGCTGATGTACGGGCCATTATGGCAAGTGCCGGTTCTTCATTGATGGGGATTGGAACTGCGACAGGTAATTTTAAAAGCTTCTAACTTATTGGTGGTGGGGTCAGGTTGGGGGTTCAATACCTTCCGTGCGTTTATGGAAATTCCTTTTTCAAAATGCTATGTTACTCGGACTCGGGTACGGGTGTCGGGTACGGGTATGTATTTAGGTGTCAGGTATTTAAACATCTAAAATAAAGGATACGGGGACACTTCCCCAAATTCGTTCAGGGATACGACAATAAATTCCAACCGTCTCCCATTATTCTATCCCCCATCGTCTCTTTACTCTCCCTAACACTAATTTCTTCTCTTCCTTCTCCTAACAAATTTGCAGTCCGTACATATTCAAATCAACAACCTTCATGCCTTGTTCGACTCTTATACCTCTCTATTCCATCTTACTTTCACTTATTGCTTGAATTTTGTTCAAAATCCTTCATCCGCCCAAACTTCAATCTCCGATTGTCATACCTTCGATTTCACAGCGACGGCAACAATGGGTGTCCCAGTGATGGCGGCGATGAGCTTTCAAGAGTTGGTCAAATACCCATTCGCAGTTGACTATGTCAGGTACGTATTCCATACCCATACCAACGTCGTGTCGTGTCGACACCGGTACAACACGGCTAAACGGAGAGTCCGAGTAACATAGTCAAAATGTTGGTTTCTGCATCTGTGGCTTTATTCTGTTCCTAGTTACATTTTCTATCTGTGGATCAAACTTCCGTATCTAAAAAACTATTGAAGGGTTGGGAGTAGCTCTGTCTATTGTAGCCCAAGAGGAAGTTATTGGGCCAGCATTTGCTATATTCCGTAGGATCTCAGAATAGAATGGATATTCTCTGTAGGCTACGAATTGTAAAAGACCTGCAATTTACTTTCATTTTCATTAATTTAAGAGGTGGCATTTTTGTTCCTCTTCTTTATTTTTCTTTCTTTGACAAGCATAGAGCAGGCATATGGTGATCACTTGCTTTTCCTTAGTGTGCTAGAAGGATTGATATCATGATCATGTAATTATCCAGGGAAAACAAGGGCCAGAGATGCTGCTTTAAATGCCGTTCAATCTCCTTTACTGGATATTGGTATTGAGAGGGCTACTGGGATCGTGTGGAATATAACTGGTGGTAGTGACTTGACATTGTTTGAGGTAGCCTCTCTCTCTCTCTCTCTCTCCCCATATTGACTAAATATATTAACTGATGATATATATTCGAGTTATGTTCTGATTCCCCTGGGATAAAAAGAAAGAAAAAGATAACATTGAGTCACCTCACACGTGTTCTCATCTAATTGATTAAGTACTTGATTCTCATTTATATTTTTTGTTATTTATTACACAATGAATACGAGAGTTTTTTTGTTAAAAGGACATTTGTGCCCTGGATCATGATGCCCAGAATGATGTTCTTATCCGTGTACAAAGAAAATTTATAATCACTTTACCTTATGACACATGGTATTCATAATAGCATTTACTAATCTTTATGCCAAGACCTTTAAGGACAAACAATTCCATAGGGGAAAGGAAGGTAGAAGTGTCGCTTTAGTTATCATGAATTTTCAGCAGACGAGAGGTTTTGAAGTTGGTCATTAACTCTTTCACCTATTATGCAACTGCATAATGGGCTCAATTTGTGCCTTGGGGGTTGGTTCTGAAATTGATAAAAATAATTCAAGCATGTCTGCTTTCTGTACTTGGTTTTAAGTGTGCACATATTTGGGAATCTTATTCCATCTTCATGCTGGTTATTCTATGTACATATAACTCTTTTAGGTATCTATACTTTATGTTTTATTCTTGTTGTCTTATCCTTGATTTCTTTTATTATGCCATAGGTAAATGCTGCGGCTGAAGTCATATATGACCTTGTAGACCCAAGTGCCAACTTAATATTTGGAGCTGTAATAGATCCATCACTGAATGGTCAAGTAAGTCAGTTTCTATATTTGATACAAGAAGGATATATATGACCTTTGTAATATCACGGACTGCGACTATATATTAAGAATCTGAGAGTCTATTTGCTTGAGCTATTTACCAACAATTGCTTGCTCCTATAATATGAAAACTGAATCTTTGAAGGAACATAAGCTGATGACTGTCAAAGCAGTATTTGAACTGTGAAGAAAGATATGCTTCCAAAGTTCCATTTCAGATAGCTGTCAAGTATAGCCTTCTGTTTCTTAGTGAAGCTTGGTCGTGGGTGTTGTTCTTTAACTGGTGTTCGCTTATGCCTTATGTACTAAAGTTGGTAAACATGGGCCAAAAAGCCTCTTTGTTACCTGTTGCTGAGACTTGCTAGTTACTGTTAGACTTGGATATAAATTCCATTTTTGGTGGGTGTAAAAGCATTTTAATTTGCATGGAAGCCTGTCTACCCATACATTTGTATACGTGAATGGAATAGTGAGGAATGAGGATCATCACTTATATCAGCAGGAGATAACACTGGTTGATCCGCAGCTAAAAGAACTGTAGAAACAATTTAAAGTGGATGTTAGCCTATGACGACATCTTTACTATCTAAATGATGAAATAACTGATTTGCTGATGCCAAAGCTTCTTAGACTTAAATGTGGCATCTGGGAGTGGCACATTGAACTTTCAGCATCAGAGGCATGAGCCTTGTAATGTTAGATCCTATAATGCATATTATCTATTGAAACATGAAGTGGTCTTAACCCAGAGAAATCTTGTATGATAAGGTCAAGCAGAAATGTAGGAGGTTGATGCCCCTATCAAATTATGTGTTCTGTTTTAGATAGTGGCTGCACTCTTTAGTACTGACAACTAGATATGGGAATGCACTCTTCTCTGTGCTTTTATTTCTTACGGTTTTGGAACGCTGCATCTACGCATGGTAACTGGTAAGTTTCATTTTAGGGACTTATAGTTTTGCATTTCTTCTGTGTTCAACTATCTCGTGATAGAGGTTCTGTTCTGCTCTTGTAAATTTGATTTTGTGGATCTTGGATTCGTGATTAGCCTACTTCTTGTCATATGAAGCTAATACATGCTGTTATGAATATCTTTTGTGTACCCTCTATAAAATTTCGTTCCTTATAAACATTGATCGTCTTCTTAAACTTCAGGTTAGTATAACACTAATCGCGACTGGCTTTAAGCGCCAAGAAGAAGGTGATGGCAGGCCCCTTCAGGTTTTGTTCATTCTTCTCATTTCTTTTCCTCCCTTGTCTTTCTGATCCGTTTCTGTGATGATTTATTGAAACTTTTTAGCCTTTGGTGCAAATGTAGGCAAATCAGCTACTGCAAGGAGAGACCTCCCCTGGAATTAACCGACGGCCTTCATCCTTCATGGAAGGAGGTTCCGTAGAGATCCCCGAGTTTCTAAGAAAGAAAGGACGCTCCCGCTATCCAAGAGCTTAAGTCAGTCCTCTTTTTTATTTCGAGGTACTTATCTTAGATGTATTCAGTTCTTCGAGAATTTAACCTGTTTTTGTATTAGAACAGGATTTCGGAAATGGATGAAATGGGTCTATTAACATCCTTGAGGAAGCTTAAAAAATGAGCCTTTCGTAGTAATATTAGTTTGCCTTTAGCTGGTAAATCCAAACCAGACGCATCACACTGATCATCCCATCTGGGCCGCTGGAATAAGACAGATTGTACAGTATACTTCTCGTTAGAGTAGATGAACTTATGCATATGTTCTCTACTGTGGACAAATTGGCACTCTACTGAGGTTCATATCGGTATATTCAATACTGGGGGAGTTTGAAAATTTACTACTGCTACTATATCTTTGCCAAGAGTTTATTATTGACCCTTTTTGGCTTAGCTTAAACTCCATATTTTTATTGGTTTCTTTGGTGATCATGATAAGCAATAGAACATATAGCATGTTTTCAGATTAAAGAACTCCCATTTTTCTAGGTGAATACTCCTTTGGTTTGAAGGTTGAACTGGAGTCCAATTGAGACTTGTTTGTTATTGGGATCAGCAAAACCAGATTTTAGGTATTGCAAGATTGGTTGGTTAGATGCAACTCTCAAAAAAAACTAAGGCTGGGATTGATAGAGTTTTGAGTATCGGATTTTGTCTTGAGTCTTTCATAATTGAATTGTCTATGAGAAGAAATAGAGTCAAAATATGTTTTCTAAATACCCTGCAAATTTATGAGATGGACTGATTATGACCTCTTATGGTGTGTTCGGGTTAGTCTGACAGGGTTATTAGTGGGTAGGCCAAGTAGGTTCAGTTAATTAGAAGTACTTATTACTCAAATATAGAATCGTGATAAGCTTGCACACATGAAACAGTGTATAAGGTGGTAAGATAACAGTTTAATTGATCTAAGCATTCGTTAGTCGTTAATGACAGATACTCCCTCTCTTTCACAATGCTATAATCTATAGTATGTTTTTTTTTCCATTTCTATCCCCTTCTCTTTCCTTGTTTCTTTCCATCTTTCCCTCTATTCCTATCTCTCCTTATCCTTATTAAGGGTAATGTAAGATATTTTGTTACAAATGTTTCATTATTTTCATCACTCTTAATCCTTATGTAAAATGTTAAAACAACTTGTATTATGAAACGAGGGAAAATCTCGGAATTTATGAGTATCTTTTTTGTGGTTCTCTCTGATGGAATTAGCAACTTGTGTATGGAACTTATTAGTCAGCGGACCTAATAATATGTCTCCATCTTATTAAATGTTTGATACATCAGCCAATATAAACCCTTTGTTAGTTTGTTATAGAATTCACCAATGGCATCCCTTGTTTGTTGTTCCCTCCTCCTCCAATCAAAATCTCAAACACTCATTGGCCCAACTAGAGCCAAAATCACAAAAACTTCACTTGATCAACATCGACCTCACAATCCTCCTACTATCAAATCAAAGGTATAACCAACTAGACGAGCCTCAGCTCAGCTGGTCATACCTCGAACTACTGAAAAAAGTAACTTTATATTGTATTATCATACAGCTGTTAAACTAGTCAAATATTATACCTTAAATATTGGTTAAACAAAAAAAAGTATTACCAACAAGACTTGGGCCCATTTGGAAGGAGATGTGATCGTAATTTCACATGGGATACAAGTAAGAAGGCTTAATATTGCAAGAATACAAATTTAGGTATTCATCGTCAAATGAAATATTTATTTTGATATAGTAAGAACAGTGGAGATGTAGATACGGAATGAGGAGTAGGCACAATTTAATTGTCGATGCTATCAAACTCATGAATCGTACTCCCGAACCTGTAGGCATGAGGTGTGACTGGTTTGGTGCCCTTACAAGGCAATGGAAAGAATTCCACCCGTAACAATTTCAAAAAAATCAGATTGTTTTTTTTTCCTAATATTTCTCAAAATAATTTTAAAGTTTATTAGAATATATGTTTCATCATAATTCATCATAAATATATAGGTTTTGATTTTGTTCCTAAACGTAAAGTCTCAGCAAATGTCTGAAATTAGTGAATCAAATTAATAATAAATAGTTAAACAAATAAAAATAAAAAGTTTGAAAGTAAAGGGACCTAAATTAGTTGTGTAATGTAAAACAAATTTAAAGTACAAAAAGTGCAATCACTTGTGAAAATCATGAAATGTAAAATAAATTTTATGTTGGTGTTAGATCATAAGGGGAAAAAGAAAAAAAAGGATAGAAATCAAAACCCTCTTCTAGCTAGCAGCCTCTCCTTTTCTTTCCCTTTTAAAATTGGGTGGGTTTTTTCTCCAAAGCTCAAGTAAACCACACATTCCTTAAGAAAGGAAAAAAGTAAACCACACAATCACAAGTTGGAATCAATATCATACAAAGCAGTCTGGATCTTATGCAGAACAAATAAAATTCAATACGTGCAAAACGGTTGACTCGAGACAAATATTTTTTAACACAAAATCAGAACATATGTCCTTAAAAAATACGGCATATATCGTAAAATTATGATAAATGTACGTTTCAAATCAATAAACCACAGAATAGTTGGAATCAATATCATTCAAAGATACGTACCTTTGTCTCATGCCATACAAACACTCTTATATTACGTGTGTAAACTATCACCCCACCCCACTCCCCTTTGCTTTCCTTTATTCCCACACAAATAAAGCCTCTCCTCTCTAATTCTCATTAGGAAGGGGAAAAAAAACTTAAAAACCCATTTTCATCATCATCCTTCTCTCATTATCATGACTCCACAAAGTTCTGATGAGTCTCATGACTCAAATAAACAAGATCTTGAATCAAAATTATTCAAGAAAAGTACTGATGATGATCATCATTCCAAGGATGAAGAAGTTCAATCCATTTTGAAGCAACAAACCGAGTCAGGAAAAGAAGTACCGAGTCAGTCAAACTCACCCGCTACATTTCATGAGATAAAAGAATCCTCAGTCGTTAAAAAGAGACTTGCGCCTAACTCCAACTCCCAAAACGTACCTTCAGTGACTCAGCAGGGTGGTGGAGCTGTTGAGGAAAGTGGACGGGAGAGATTGAAGAGACATCGGGGTGAAGTGGCGGGTCAAGTATGGATACCGGAGATGTGGGGACAAGAAGAGTTGCTCAAGGGTTGGATTGATTGTAGTGCTTTTGATGCTTCGTTGATGAATAGTAATATAATGTTAGCTAGAGCTGCATTGGTTCAACAAGGAAGAAGACCTAATTCTGGGAGATTGACAATAGAGAACAGTTGTTAGTTCTTCTCTTTCTTTTTTCTTTTTATATTAAAATTAAATATTTGCACATTTCTCATTGGCTAGCGATATTTCCAAGGCAAATTCAAACATGCCAAGACAATTTTTACATAAAAGACAATATTTCCCTCTAGTCAGTTTTTTTTTGGTCATACTCTAGTCAGTTAGTTACTTCACTTAAATCTTTCATCTCCTCAATCTTCTCTTTTCCAAATCAATCATTCAATTATCTCCTCACTCCTCATCTAAACTATTACCCTGAAGAAATATTTAAATGCGACAACATATATATTTAATCAATATTTTGGTGGTGAGTTGATCGAGTAAAAACACAAATATCAACGTAAACAACAAATACGGAGAGGAACAGTAAAATATTCTATTCATTAATTCTCAAATACACAAGGATAACCACACCACAAATTTATTTCATATCACACTCAAAGCCACACAGAATACCTATACAACTCTCCTAGAATCTCTAAGATATCTAGAAAATATAAACTGATTAGGAAACTACTAAACCAAAACTAGTAATTAACAAAACTAAATATTCTTCTAAAAAATAAGATTGATTTAATAATTTCAACACCCCAAAATCTCTTGGCCTTAGTATTGGAGTTGAAATTAGTTTCCTTTTTTTCAGATAGGAAGACACAATGATATGATTCGAATCCTGACCTATGAGCATGTGAGAGTACATTTAACCAAACTAATTGGTTGTCACCTTATCACAATCTGAAAGTTTTCGAGTGTTTTATTTTCTTTTCTACCCAAGCTGAAAGTTTTCTACAAGCATTGCCAATTGGTTAGTTTGAAATTGAAATGAAGTATCTTGAATAGCAAGCATGCCCGTATAACTTGCGAGTGGACAAGTTTTTCTTGTGAGCTATGGAAATTTTTACAATTGGAATAGGGATCACATATTCTTCTATTACCCAACTGAAGTCTGAACTCAGATTGAGTAGGCAAAGAAACACAGTAAGGGGCATGTCTACCTATAAGCTAAAAGGTCAACAAAATAACAAGGTATATATTACATGATCCTAAACAATTAGGAAAATTTAGAAACAAAAAGAAAAACAGAATCAATATTTGTTTTATTCATGAAGCGGCACCAATTCCCATATCTTGATTGTCCCATCATCACTTCCAGAAGCAAGAAGCCTGTCTCCCTGCACAGTTTGTTAAGACAAATTGCATTTACTTGCACATTCCTGATTGTAAACAAGTTTGCAGGCACAACGAAGAAGCTCAATTAGGACTGAAAAACGTCTGAGGAGTTATCTTCTCAAGATATTTCACAGGAAAGCTAGTGTAATCCAAGATTAGATGGATTTAACAGGCAATTCCGAACTACTTTTTTCCCTTATTTTTCGAAGTAGCAAAAGTAAGGAGCAGAAGAACCATGTGGGTTCTGAGAAAATAGGATTCATGGCAACTAGAGCAACCCATAAATATGCCAACCAATCAGCTAGAACGAGAAGAAATTAGCAATTAACAGAAACAGATCATAAGGTTGAATGCTACAATCACCGGCAAGTAATTAAATTTTGGAAGAACTCTGCTTCAAGTGGGTGCAAATATATCCATGTCAGGGCCACCTCGAAAACGACTTTGATTTCCACCCAAAAGTATAAGTTGGTGACGTCGTGAAATTCACTTCACAATATCTCTTGCACTTAATACTTTGGAAGTATTAGTTGTGCTTGAAAAAACACTCATAAACACACATGTACGTATTATGTCATGAACTGGTTCCTCATCTAGTGAAATCCTACGGAAAAGTGCTCAATGTGATTAATTGAGATTTAAGGTTCCTTTTTTTTTAGAACAAAGATTTAAGGTTCCTTATATATACACAGTTTTTACGAAGGACCAAAAAATGAGGGGGGGAAATACGTTCATTTACATACTATGAGATGAGAAAACTCCAAGTTCCTTAGAACGAAAGATAACCAATCCTCAGATGATGACAATAATAGTGAGAGAGAATCCTAAGATGACCTCTTATATTTTTTATGATATCAGAGCAGATGGTAGCTATTTCATACTTACTGCCGAACTCCATTGGACAGAATTTACATCCATATCATGAGCTTTGTCCTTCTTTAGAAGCAATTTATACATAGGTTCATCAACCTGATAAGACACACACCAGAAAGTATTATTTATCAAGTGTCTAGCTTATTCGCATATACATCTAACAGCACCAAATACCAATGCCAATATAAGTAAGCTGATCAGAAGAAACCCATGAACATGAAAAGATGACCTGGGGCATTTAGGTTTCTGCCCAATGCTCTTATTATCTATGTTACTCGGACTCGGATATGGGTATGTATTTATGTGTCAGGTATTTAAACATCTAAAATAAAGGATACGGGGACACTTCCCCAAATTCGGACACAGGTAAGGGGATACGGCAATAAATTCCAACCTTCTCCCATTATTCTCTCCCCATGTGCTAATTAATAGTTTAAAAAAATCCAGTCGTCTCCCATTATTCTCTCCTTTATCCGCCCAAACTCCATTCGCTGATCGCCGTACCTTCAATTTCACAGCGATGGCGGCGATGAACTTTCAAGAGTTGGTCAAAGTACCCATTCGCAGTTGACCATGTCAAGTACGTATTCCATACCCATACCAGCGTCGTGTCGTGTCGACACCGGTACGACACAACTAAATAGAGAGTCTGAGTAACATAGCTTATTATGAATCATTATCCAAGCTTGTCAGAGTATACATATCTAATATGATTTTCTCTATTCTTAAGGGAAAAAATATCATGGATTTTATGAAATATGTAGAGAAAATCTTCTAATAATATGGATGAACTACAATGAGTAAGACCAAATCTTCAGCTGAGATCTTAAATGCAAGAAGTTGTCAAAGAACATTCTGCAGCTGTAAATTAACTAGGCCATTTATACGTGGCAGTGGGCTTGGAGCTTGTCCTACTGACACGTTCGTACGGAAAACTAGGGATGTTTGGTGTGCGGATAACTAAAAAGGAATGCATAAGAAGTAAAAGGTGGATATAAAGGGGATTTGGGTGTCATGATACAAAGAGGAATATCAAAAGGAATAGATGAGGAAGACTAGTAAAGTACCAGATTGTCTCCGTTCTCAACAAATAAACGTATAGCATCATCAGCTGCTCCGCTCGCGATTATTCCTTCTCTGCAATATTAAAGAAGAAAGACAGTAAAAAATTTATGTCGTGTAAACAGATAAAAGATCAGTGGTATTGATGATAGTGACGTCCTTCTTTCCCCAGCTGTTCTTTCAGGAGAAGGGGATAGAAGGTCAACAATTTTGAGCTATGATGTTGTTCTTTCCCAACCTTGACCAGTGCACAGAAAATATTGTACGGTCATGGTATCCAGAAAGAGTGCAAACATGTTTCCTGACAAGACAATGAAAATGCTCTCATTAGTTGGCATGTAAGTGTCTTGTTGTATAAAAAGGAATAAGAACAAACAAGCAAACTTCCGTTTGACAGGTATGCAAAAATTTACAAAACCATGAAGTGGTTCCTCAGCGGAAGAAACTTATTCCATTTGCTCCAAATTCAAGAGACTCAGGGTCATAAAAAGAAAACGAAAAAAGTACGCACTACAATGTCCCAACTCCTTACTCTGCTTACATCTTCATTATGATTTATAAATAAGTTCTTTATCCTGGTTCCTGATATAAGCACTCTTTACAGATGGATCATGATGTCCCATTCAGTCAAAGAAATTGATATGCTTCAATCACAAAATGTTAACGAAGTAGCACACTGCTCAATGATTGAAACTAGTGTAGCTTGATGGATGGGGAACTTATCGTTATCTCAGCTGCCTGCACTCAACCTTGTTCAACAATAGATTTGGGATAGAAATTTAAATGCCAACCATCCCAGTTTTGATATGTTACAATGAAATGTCAGGACAAATTTAGCATAAATAAAAGCTGAGATTAGGCAATCTTGCAACAAGTATTAAAAAGCGAGACTATTTCTAAGTTTTTAGGAGCTGCCCATCTCGTAACAAAATACTGATTAAAGGCTAGTTGCTCACCAAGGTGCATAACCTTCACCGGGTTTCATGTTCATAACATCAACACCCCATATCTTTAGGGAAAGATCGTCACTGCAAAAGCAAACTGAAAATGTTAAGACTCCCCCAGCAGGATTTGTCCCATCAATATCCTTGTTAACCTAATAAGGCACATAAATGTATAGATAAAATTTATAATGCAGGCATAGATAATAAGGAAAAGAATGAGAATGATAATGAGAAAAGAACTTGCTTACCTGCAAGTTACCATTTTGTCTCCAGTAGCATTAAAAGAGAGAGCCCAGACAGTTGAAGTGTGTCCACTGAAAAATAAACAGCCATATCAGCTAAATGTCAACAAATACAAAACCGGATAGCAAGACAAACAAATTGAAGCATGTGGCAAGAAAAGGTAAAACTTAAAAGGCGCTGTAAAAAGTAAATTTGATAATGTCAATTAATTAAAATTATGGCACAGATAAGAATAGTAAAATAAGGCACTTTAAACTGGGAGATCAAGGCTAAATATGTCACTTAAAACTCACACAAGGATTTGTTTGGTCAGATATTGACACAGGATGAATGGTACTTATTTTGATATCGAATTATCACCATATCTTGCAGTATTAGGTAGTACAAAAGAGTAATAAAAAAAAAATCTAGAAGCAGAAATATACAGGTGAAACGAAAGAACTAGACCTAAACAATAGACAAGCTGTGAAATGAGGATAAATAATTCAGAACGACATAACCATTCCATAAGTATTACATAATAACGTAGTTTACTTAATACGATACACCCTTTGGTTTAACATGATAAAATAATGCTGGATGTTCACAAAGAGGAATAACATAAAACCTGCTTAAAGATACTTTACTATTATCAAATCTTTTTTTATATCAGAAAATAAATAAATAAAATGAATATGATTAACAAGTGTCACGCACTAAAAACAACTAGAAAGAGTACTTGTTAGCTTCGGTCAATGTTTGAACACAATGCCAATCATCATCTCCGTCCTCCGCCCAAACCTGCAATAATTTTGACACATGTCATTTAACACCAAAATCGGGTGAAAGTAAAACCATGACTAATTCATGGGTATAAATACAGGAATTATGTCTAGGGTGACGTTAGCGTAAAATTCTTCTTCTTACTATTTTTTAAAGCATAAGTACCTTAATGGAGTTATCATAGCTACACGAAAATAGAATGTCTGTATGAGGATGCCACTGGACCATTTTAACATCTTGCGTGTGTCCTTGCAAAACAGACACGCATTCAAACTCATTACCCGGTAAAACTTCCCATATCCAAACAGATTTGTCTCGTCCGCAAGTGGCGAGCAATGAGCCAGATGCATTCCAAGAAACACTTTTGACCTCATTTTCATGACCCTGTAAGTTGTAACATCGTTTTAGGGAAAACACAAACAAGTGCAACACGTGTTGAAACATTAATGGAAGCGAAATCCAAGTAAGTAATATGTCTCACTATCTAACACATGGTTGCAAACCGAGAAGAATACATGTCAGGTATGTCCCAATTCATTTGACTGAAAATCCTAAGGAGAAATCTGCTTCGTTATCAAATCCTTAAGCAAATATATTTCCTTAAACAAATATTGGCAGTTAAAGTTGCAATGTGGAAACAAAAACAACAAATACCAAACCTTCAGCTATTATCATGTTCTTCAAACTACTCACTTAACAGAATGAAACACAAAATGAATTTGAGAATCAAACCATACCTCTAAAGTGGAGACGCATTCATAGTCACCGCCAACATTCTCCCATACAGCAGTGGTGGCATCAAAACTTGCAGTAGCTACATTATTTCCGGATGGAGACCAGGCACACGATCTAACTGTCCGAGCATGCGTCTCCTCCAGAACTGCCTGTATCATTATTATATACAAATATCGTCAAAGTTAAATCACCTTACCCAGAACTCGGACGTTTACATCTGACGTTTCACAGGAAGAGTGCCTCAGATTCGGAAAATCAAAATAATTGATTAAACTTCAAATTAAATATACTAAAACCTTAGTCAATTATCAGTTTTCACCAATTGCATGATCTATCAAGGCTGAAATCGCTGCTATTCAACTAGAGAATGAAAAATCTGATATATATTTTTTCCGTAAAAACTTCAAATCGCTACTCAGTCCAATTTGCTGATTCAATTGATTAGCTTTTTCAGGAAAAAAATACAGAAACTAAGAAGCTTAAAAACAAACCTTGCACTGGAAAAAACCGGTGGAAGGATTCCGTTCCCAAATTCGGACGGTCTTATCACCGCTGCATGAAGCGAGAACAGGCGGTACACCATCGACGCCGGTGGGAGGCTTCCAAGCGACGCTCCACACTCTATCGGCGTGGCCTTCGAGCCTCTGAAGCTCCCTGAGCTCGAAACTTTCCCCGACGAAACTCATCGTATGAGTTCGAAACGACCTTAGGTCAGAGACAAAGCGAAAGTTGAACAATTAGGACCGGCGGCGAAGGAAGTTTTCCGGAGAGTAGTAGCTGACTTGATCACTGGTTTTCACACTAAAATTAATTTTAGGAGGAGTTAATCGCTATTTATGCCCCCTATATATCTTTCAATAACAACTGTTACCCCTTAGGAATATATCGTGTCATTTGTATCCCCATCAAGTTTCGGGGTGCCATTTATGCCCAAAAGTGGTGGCGGCCGGCGAAAAGGGGCGGCGTTGCACATGTGCAAACCGCACACGCATATTTTCAGGGGTAAACTTGTCACGATACTTTCACTTGACGGTTTGAATCCCACCCATTCAAATAACCCGATCCAAAACCCCGAATGGCAATGATATATATTGAAATATCCGACCCATTTCTCATAATTTATCCTAATTTCTCTGAAAAATGCAAAGAGGCGAAAGGAAACCCTAGTTCTACCTTTTGAATACCAAACGTTTCTCAGTGAATCCAAGCGTTTTTACTGATAATCCAAGCATTTATGAGTGTTTACAGTATATTGTGAGTGTTTTGAAGTATGTCTGAGTGAAAAAAAAATCATAAATAAACCCATTAAACCCTAGATATTCTTAGTTACTAATATTGATAATAACTCCTAAACCCGTAAAAAAACTTTAAATTTTGAATTCGATGGTGAGAATGAGGCTCCACCCTGCATAAGACAAGGATAAACCTCATCCTTGTTATGGTTAATTAAATTTTTTAATTTTTTTGGGAGAATTTTCAGTTTTCGTGCATGTTTAATCTGATAAAGAGTCTGTGTGTTTGAAACAAGGTTGTTAAAATCGGGATTCTACGTAGAATCGGTGGAGGGGTAGAAAATCGTAAAATCAGGATTTTACGTAGAATCGTAGATTTTACCTAAAAAATAAAATATATTTTATATATAAATAATAATAATTAACATATAAATCATTTCATATGGTTTAACAATATGCGAAAATCCATAAAACATAATTTCACAAATTTTTTTAAATCCATGAAATAGTTGAAATCCGACTGGAAATAGCAAATTTCTGTTTGGAAATAGCCGAATCCGCCTGGAAATAGCAATTTTCAGCCTGAAAATAGCCAAAATCCGCCTGGAAATAGCAAATTTGTGGAATCGGTAAAATCGTACGATTTTACGATATTACGCTCCGATTCTACGATTCTACCAGATTTCGATTTTACTTCCGATTCAAATCGTTTTCCTTCCGTAGAATCGTAAAATCATAGATTTTACGATTTAAATCGGGATTTTAACAACATTGGTTTGAAAGTTTTGTTTGTTTAAGAAAGTTTAGTTTTTTTAATAACCCTAATTTTTTATAGTATGTGATTTTGCTTCAAAATGATATAATAGTTGCGTGTGGTCCATTGTTTGTGGTATATTATTTTAATAAAGTTTGTGGTTCTGCATGTGTGTGTATACATACATTAATTATTGAATAATGTATGTGGTCCCTGTTTGTACCTTTTCTGATTAGTTTATGGTATTTGCTTGTTTTGTAGCTGTTAATCCAGGGCATTTTACCCTTATAATACATCATGGGGCAAGGTAGATGGGTGGAAAACTGTGGACTTTTTTTTATTTCTGTCATAAAAATAATTTTAATTATGAGAAATTGGGTTTAAAGCTAATATAAGGGAAGAAGGACATGGATGGGGATTAATTTGTGGAAGAAGCTTGATGGGTTTCGAAAATGGTTGAGATGGTGAAGATGGTGTTTGATGTTGGAAGGAAGGAATGAGGGCAAATGACCAGTTTACCCCTGGGATTTTACATGTGCGGTTCGCACATGTGCAACGCCGCCCCTTTTCGCCGGCCGCCGTCATTTTTGGGCATAAATGGCACCCCGAAACTTGTTAGGGATACAAATGGCACGATATATTCTTAAGGGGTAACAGTTGTTATTGAAAGATATATCGGGGTATAAATAGTGATTATCTCTTGTAGGAATAAGCTGAAACAAAATAAGAAAAAATAAAAAATAAAAATGGTGTAGAACTACTATTTTTTTAGTACAAACTTATGGATTTGTACCATTAGATTAAATGGTTCAATAATCCATATTAAAAGTGAACTCACGCAACGGTTTATAGAGAGGTTACACTAAATAGTTATTTGGATAATTTTTAATCTAAAACGTCATATAAAGTAATTTGTCGGCCAAATTTATAAGTGTGATAGATTTTATAATTTTTGTTTTAAATATCGTTATTGAAATATTTAGTTCAACTAATTTGATTGAGATTTTAATAAAATTTTCGTCCACCCAATTAATTTTTTTTTATAAATATACAATAAATTGTCATTGTTTCTACATTTGTCTGGATTCAAACTCTCAATGTTTGCTTTAGTTTTTCCCACTTGGGTATCATTAATAGTAAACATAGGCCTGTCAATGAGACTCAAAGACCCAAATCCAAATTCAGATTCATTGGATCCAATTTGAAATAATTTGAATATAGACATACTCTTTTATATCCATATCAAAGTTTGGTAAAGACTCAAATGAGTCTGAATCAAGATAAATGTGGGATTCAAGAGTAGTGAGTCTAAATTATAATTGTGTACACCAAATTACTCAAAAACCCAATTAAAATTTATAATTATTTTATAAGATCTGAAACTCAATATGATTAAGTTCATACTCTAATTAAAAATATTCAGATTCATTGCAATAAGGACTCAATTTGGGCCTTTAGACGAAGAAGAAGATTACTGGAGCAGCTTCTTGGGCCTTTGGATGCCAAAAGTCAGTTGTACTAGCCCAGTGTCTTTATCAATCTGTAATGGGCTTGACGAAAGCCCAAACTGCCTCCTCCCTCCTTATTAACCCTAGCTGCTCTTAGGGTTTAAGATATTATATTATTACCCGCCTCTTCTCCTCTGCGTCCTCTTCAGTCTTCCATAGAGGTTCGTCTCTTTCTGTAAATCTCATATCTGCTAGTTTTGTTTTACTGATTGGTTTTCAATTTTGTTCTGTTTCTTAAATTCACATAGGCATTGATCCTGTGGAAAACAAGACTGATTTGTCACCATGAGGTATGATTTTTGATTGATTTTAATTTTTTTTCTGCTCTTAGTTATATCAAAAAATTTCAAACTTACCTGTAATTTAGTTCGGAATAATAATGCTTGAATTCTTCATTTCTTAAACAAGCTTCACAATTTTTTATTTTTTCCTTGAAGAAAATATATGCTTGAATTCTTAGATTCATGTAGATAAATCTATTAAAAGTATGATAGTTGTTACTGTTTGTTTTTTAATACTAGTTCGATTTTGATGTGTTAAATGCATACCTTCTAATTACCATATCCCACTCATCTTAGTGTAATGTCTGGAAAAAATTAAAGAACAAAATAAAAAAATTGGACTACATCGTTTTGAAATTGCTTGGACATAACAGTTCATAAAATTGCGGTTTATATCATTTTTCTTGATATTGGAGCTAGCTAGCAGATGGATTGTGATTAGTTTAGTGTTTTTCATTTTTTTTAATATTTTTGTTTGGTTTCCATTATAATAGATATTTTCTGGATCTTTTGAATCGTGTTGAACAATGTTTATTTGATTTTGATAATTTATGTTTAATTATTTGCAGCAAGCTACAGAGCGATGCTGTTAGGGAAGCAATTACCCAGATTGTTACTGACTGTAATAAAGAGGATAAGAAGCGCAAGTTTACTGAGACCGTTGAGCTTCAGATTGGACTGAAGAACTATGACCCCCAAAAGGACAAGCGTTTCAGTGGCTCAGTCAAACTGCCACATATCCCTCGCCCCAAGATGAAGGTTTGCATGCTTGGTGATGCTCAGCATGTTGGAGAGGTACTTTCTTCCCGCCTTTTAACATGGAAAGCAAGTTGGATTGCAATTTTTACTGCTCTTGACAATTTAATTAATATGATTTGGGGCGGCCTACTTCAATGGTCGCAAAACCCAATGGCAATTGTCATATACCAAACCCTCTTTGATCTCGAAGATTCTCATATCCCTTGTTGCCTTGAGGAGCAGAATCTCTGCAATTACCTTCTGGGACTAGCCATGAGAAGAACATACAACAGAATTGTGTAATCTGTTTGTCATAATGTGCTTAGTGGTTTATTGCAATTGAATGCATCCATGTACACCCCTACTTTGTTGGTGTCTACGAAGATAGCCTCTTTACTGCTGCTTAATTTATTCTTTCCATCACTGGAAGTCTGCTCTAGAACTCCTTTTTCATTATAGTGCCACCCGTCAAATATTGTTGCATCTTATTCCTGTTCAAAGGCTCTGATTGCAAGTTACATGTATTGTAACTTCTTTTGTTTAACATCTGTTCCCCTAATAGTCTCATGAAGCCACCTGTTTTGTACCCCTCTTCTCCATTGGTCTTTTGGTTTGTTTAATTTTACTACTCCGAGTAGTGTTTTGGTTTTGTTGATACTGGTTATTGTCGCATTTTGCCAAATATGTCATCGTTGGTGCTGCAACTATTTGAATTTGGTAAACATGTTTGTCAGAAATGATATGAGTTTTTCACTTTTTGCAGTCTGAATTAATTGGGATTTTTTCCTCTAACATCATGATTTCTCTCGGTTTTTCTACAGGCTGAAAAGATTGGGCTCGAGTACATGGATGTTGAGGGTTTGAAAAAACTTAACAAGAATAAAAAACTTGTTAAGAAGCTTGCCAAGAAGTATCATGCTTTCCTGGCATCTGAAGCAGTTATCAAACAGATTCCCCGTCTTCTGGGCCCTGGTCTTAACAAGGCAGGCATGTATTTCTCCCCTTGATATCTTTGTAGCCTTGGGATGAATTTTTAAATGTTAATGCTGATTGGTATTCGTGGGGACTGATTTTCCAGCAGTGTGCATTGTTTTTGTTTTTCCTTGGTTATGAAGGATTGTTTTGCAGCTATTGCTGATAATTAATCTAATAGTTGGCCGTTGTGTTATTATTTTGTGTTGCTGCAGGTAAATTTCCTACACTTGTCAGTCACCAGGAATCCTTGGAGTCAAAAGTGAATGAAATAAAAGCCACAGTGAAGTTTCAACTCAAGAAGGTTCTCTGCATGGGTGTCGCTGTGGGTAATTTGGACATGGAAGAGAAGCAAATTTTTCAGAATGTTCAAATGAGTGTCAACTTTCTCGTATCACTGCTGAAGAAGAATTGGCAGAATGTAAGTTCAACCGACAATCTATAACGATATCCATGTAGTCACTGTTATGTCATTTATCCTAGTTTTGTTTTGTTTTTTTATCCTCGCGCTTGTCATTTTTTGTATGCTTCTTAAGCTTATTTGATTTTGCATACAAATGTAATCTTGATCATTAATGTTGCTCGTCTCGTGAAACAGGTGAGGTGCTTGTATCTGAAGAGTACTATGGGAAGGCCGCAGCGCATCTTCTGATCAGTTGTTTTTATTTACTTTGTTTTAAGATCAGTTCATTTCGAGTCAAAAGAGTTGGCAGTTGAATACACTTTTTTGTGGTCAAAGCCTAGAATATTTTTGCTTTTTTTTTTTTTAATGGATTCAGCAATTTTGAACCTACCTATTGAATTTTAGTTTCCAGTCTGGCAATTTATACTTTCCATATTGCTTTCTTGGCACCTATTTACCTTTATCATCAGCACTTAATTGTAAGTTATTACATAGTGGAGGGTGTTGGTAGATTGGCCAGCAGATTGATCCAAGTAAGAGGCACTCAGAGGGTCGAGTTCGGACTTGGCCGAGGGTGGCGTTTTACCGGAGTAACAAAAAAAAAGACCGTTCAGACTACTCCCTAGACGAGGAAATTGTAACCATATTTAACTCCAAGAAATCCCGCGCCCCCCACCCCCCCAAAAAAAAAAAATAAAGTGAGAACAGCGGTAGCTGGCTAACAGCCTAACGTGGTAAAAACTGCTTACATATGCTGTAAAAATAATTGATATCTGTTTGCACAAATTGAGATGGATTAATGAAATTGCCTGTTCAAAACTTCATTTGTTTTATTTATTGGGTATCTCACTGCAAAACAAAACAAAATAATAAGTACTCCCTCCATTCCCTATTAATTGTCGTTTAGGAGATATCTAGGTATCCAAATTAATTGTCGTTTAAGGTTGTTTTATTAATTGTCAACAATTTATTCCAATTATACCCTCAACATTTTCCTTTATTTATGACAAAGAAGTGAGAGAGAGGGAGGGTGGGGGATAATATTGGAAATTTAGGTGAAAATGACAATTTCCTTAATTTTCTCAAATTGTCTAAAGAGTCTTATATTTAGGAATGGAGGGAGTATTAATCTTCTCTAACAGCATCGAGCTTCCCTAGTCCATTCTCAGGGGTGACACTCAGGGCATGAGCGACGAAGTTTGCTGTATACTACGTTCCTTTACATACTAATACAATAAATCAGGATTAATGAATGTTAATTAGCTTTAAACGAGATCGAATAGCAGCTTCATGACCTCGAGAAGTAGAATCAATGCCAAAGATCTCTCAACTCTGCTCAATATGTAGATATGAAACAGTGGTTACACCATGAATGAACTTTTACAGCTGCAGCCACCAACTGCACTTGGATTTGTAGATACCTATAAAAAGAAAGAAATCCAGATATGCTCATGTTTATGATGATGCATAAGTAACAATATGCAACCTACAAAAACATATCTTTAGGACCTAATTTATCCTTGATACATAATAATAGAGCGGTTACTAATCATAAAAACAGAATAATAGCTCAAAGAGGGATATACTCAGAACAGCAATCGCACACATTAAGCAGACTATTCTATACCATAGAAAATCCTTTTATCTTCCCGTTGATAAAAGCACCTAGAACATCTCAACAATCCATAAGCAAGCATAATCATTTTAGACCTTGCCGGCATGGAGATTTTACATTTGGGATACAATAAATTCTAGGATGGTTTGGGAATAATCGCCATGGTTCACAAATAAAAAAATTTCTTCTTACATTGTTTAAAATTACTTCTTACATCATATTGAAACCCGCAATTCTCAATTTCAGAATATGATGTCACTTTTTCATTATATCCAGAGATTTAAAGTAATCATGGAAGTAGTCCCAATCATGCTTCCAGTCAAATATCTTTTTACTATTTTGGTATTATTAACTTATATAGCATACAAGGCAACATGTTTAAAATTAATAGGATGCTACTTGCTTCATAACAAGTAATTTGCCTCCTGTATATGCCTTTTTATTAAAGCACCAAAGTCACTTCTTGTTATGATTACTACATTCATTTTATCTTAACATTTATACAGTTAAGAGATAAGATTAATTTGTAAGATGTAAATGGTGCACGCATTATCCGAAACAGCTAAAATAAATTGAAGATTGATTTTGTGGTTGAGAAAACCGTGTGCGCATGGATACTAGTGATACATTTTAGTAACACCAAAGGCCACATTCTATGGATTAACATATATTGGCGAGGAAAATCATGGTGAAAATTCTAAATATGCTTCTACTCATTTTGAGTGTAAAGTTCCCAGCAACACATCTTCATAATTCTCAAATTAAGTTGATACTTCTAAAACGTCATTGATATCAAACTGTTTTCAATCTATATCAGCCCCTAAAATGAAGAAATTTGGCACCAAAAAAAATAAAGTGTGATCATGAATAATACTACAGTGCAGAAGCAGAATATATCAGCAACGGACCTGAAAAGCAGATCGGATAAGCTCTTCGACAAAATCGACAGTAGCACCCTTCACAAAGTCGAGAGAGATTTTATCAACTACCAGTTTCGCTCCATCCCGCTCAAATATTCTACAAGGGACACGAAAGTAAATCAGCAGGAGCCACTCGTTACGATGAAATACAAGCAAAAGTTCAGAAGTTTGGCTGCAGTTGAAAAGGAAAAATCATTAGACTAAGGAGTTTCAAGAACCTGTCATCAGCTTTGCTCTTATCATCAAGAGCGAAGTTATACTGGAAACCAGAACAGCCTCCCGCATCTATGCTCAAACGAAGCATCTTTTCCTTGCCTTCGAGCATTTGCAGCTCCTTCAGTCTCTGAAAAGGCATGAGCCAAAGAAGCAAAACCTCATCAGGCAAATGCATAGAATCTAAAACAAGTTGAATCAAAACAATATCTCCCAAAGATAACTACGTGCTATACTTTACGATAGATTCCAAAAAGCAGATGAATGTGAAATTCTCATTGGACATTAGAACATGAATCAACCACCAAACTACATGAAAACAATTTCGCAATCAGTGCCTTTTGCCACTTATACACCCTCAAAGTTTTGAAAGCTTATTAGTATACAATACTTTTTCTCTTCTAGACCAAGCATAGTTCCCCTCCCCTTCCCACCTTCTGCCCACTGCCACTAGGAATAAAATAAAATAAAATAGTCTTTTTGGAATGTGAAAACAAAATACAAAGGCTTTAGCACTGAGATACCAACTTGCAATAATTTGAAAAGATAACAACTGCATTTCCCCTAGTAGACCAAGCCAAAAAGAAACTAAAAATGTGAAAAAATCCAAAAGCTCTTATATCATTTCATTTCTCAGCAGAAAGTTTTCAATCAAAGCTCCTCAGTACTCCCTCCATTCCACAATATAAACAGTTTATGATATTCAGCGAAATTTGAGGAAGCAAAAAAAAAGCATTTTGTTAGTCAAAATATCAATATTACTCTCTTAAATAGAATTCGTGTTATACAACTCATATTTAAATGAGTAATATTGATATTTTGACTAACAAAATATATTGTTTTTTTTCTTCTTTAATTTTCGCTACATGTCCTAAACTACTTATATCATGGAACGAAGGTAGTACACTATTTTCTGTTCTCAATGAGCTTCCTCAACAACTGTGTCAAGAATTTTATCAAAACCAATAATTATCCGCACCAATCTTAAATAATTTTTAAATTAATCACAAAGCTTACACTAAGTCTAAAATATGCATTTCTAGACAGCAGGAAAATTTAACTGTCGAAAATACAAACACAAAAATATCAATTCAAAAATAATAAAAAAGAGACAAATAGAGTACCCGAACGCAATTGTCGGACAAGTGAACGTCAACCAAAGGTTGAGATGGCGATGGAGACGGAGATTCTGAAGTTGTTGCAGGCTTCCGGAGAGCGGAAGATGCAGGAGATGATGAACTGAGAGGTCTGAGCTGGTGGTTCTGACGAATCCTAGCTACTGAGAATTGAGCAAGCCGACGAATCAAGGAAGTCGCCGTCACCATAATTTATCTGTGATTACTACTTTTTATGTTCTGTTTCTCTAATCCTTAATTTCCTCTCATGATATTATAAGACAACATCGGAATTTGGAAGTTCCAGAAAAATGGCGTTTTGTGTATTGAATCTTCAAACGTTCTTTCTTTTCTTGGTCGAACGATCTGTTACGGCTCTCTTTCAGGAGATGGGGAAAGGAGATATATGGGAAGATGGTGGAAAAGATGAATAAAGAGGGGCGGTACGGAGGGGGAGAGAGAGGTCGGTAGCGCTGCAACAAGAATATGAATCAGAAGAAAAAAGAGAGGGCGGAGGAACGAGGCGGTCTGGCTCTTGGAGGTCTTCTTTTCGTTTTTTTTAATTAACTTTTTTCCTAAATGTATGAATATTTTGTATTCTCTCTGCTAAAACAAATGTTTTTTTTTTGTCTTCCAGGAAAAATAATTTCAATTATATGAACAAATTGAACAATTGATTTTTTTTTTTTTACTTTATAGTAACATTTTTTAATATAAAATATTCATACGGAAAATTATGAAAATTAGCTCATGGGCCTTCATATCTTCTCAAAACCAATTGTCAAGGAGAAATGTTAACTCATGAACTTATATATTATTTAAGGACCTTGCTAGGCTACTAGAATTATTGGCTAAAAGATTGACTAAAATAGTTTTTCGGACCTTTTTGCCCTTATAGTTGGGTGAATCCCTTATACCAGCAGAGGGTAAGATAGTCATTTAACACCCTCAATTTGGGGGTTTAGAGTTTCTATTCCCAAAATTCTAGGAGTAAATCATTTTCCATTATTTAAATCTGTTTTAGGCACTCGATATAAGACTTCATATTTCAACAAAAATATATTTAAAAAAAAAAAAAAAAGACCTCCAAGAGCCAGACCGCCTCGTTCCTCCACTCTCTTTTTTCCTTCTGATTCATCTTCTTGTTGTAGCGACATCTCCCTCTCCCTCGGTACCGCCCCTCTTTATTCTCCCTCTCCTCCTTTTCCATAACTCTCTAATTTTCCACTCCATCTTCTATATTGAAATTTTTACCCAATTTGAAGAAACCACTGATCTGCAAATTTTGTAAATTCAAAAGCAATAAGAACATTGCAACTTGAACAGCTAATTTCAAGAAGAAGAAAAAAAACAAAATTCACTACCCCGCGGAAGAGTGTAAGAAGTAACAGGTGTTTTTCATTTCTGTTCTGCAAAAAAATAGATATATGGACATGTGGCTAAAGTTAACAACAACAACAACAACAATAGCATAACCCATTAAGTCCCCAATAATTGGGGGGTATGACGTGAGGATGGACGGGATACGGGACCTAACCTCTGTCAAACAAAGTGGGCTGATCCCAGGGATACCACTGAAACAGATGTATTGGAGACTAACCTAACCTTTGGCAACAAGTCGCACAAAGTGGTTGCTTCATATAATACGCATGTAACAAATGGTCCCCTATGCCGTCGCATTTGCTTTACAAAATCATACCCTCAAATCAAAGCTAAAAGGCATCGAGAAGGCGGGACTCAAGAACTAAATTTTTGATTTATGTGCACATCACCATGCTTCTTTCATTCAGCATCCAGAGCATTAGTGGTGCACATATGTGGCTAAAGTTAAGATGTTTTTTAATCAAAATATTAATATTACTCTCACGTAGAATTAGTGGTATAGAATTTCTATTTTTACAGAGTAATATTGGTATTTTAACTAATAAAATATCTTATTTTTTTTACTTTCTTAATTTTCGTTATATGTTCTGAAAGTCTTGTATTAAGGAAGGAAGGGAGTAGTATTGAGTTGTGATGATAGTTTCAGAATTTAGCTGAAAATTTCTTGTTCGAAATTGATGCCAATCTTTGAATTGTTTTGCCAAATTTGGGTCCTGAATTGTTGAAACTTTTTTGTCTAGGGAAATATAGTACAGAATTATGCAAGGCAGCGATTCCCTTGAAGAAGAGAGATTCCGAGTGAGGAAGCTTGAGATTTCAGATAAGAGGAAGGGCTTTCTTGAATTACTACAACAACTTACTGTTTGTGATAATGTCTCTGAGAAGGATTTCGAACAACGATTTCAAGAAGTTGCTGGCTGTGGTGATGAACACATTATATGTGTAATCGAAGATGATCAGACAGGGAAGATTGTTGCAACTGGTAGTGTGTTTATCGAGAAGAAGTTCGTAAGAAACTGTGGAAAAGTTGGTCACATTGAAGATGTTGTGGTTGATTCCTCAGTTAGAGAGATGCAATTAGGGAAGAAAATTGTTGGGTTCCTCACTGATCATGCTTCCTCCATGGAGTGTTACAAGGTTGTTCTTGATTGCAGCAATGAGAATAGATCATTTTATGAAAAATGTGGGTATAAACAAAATTCTGTTCAGATGGCCAAGTATTTTGTTTGATGTTTTCTTTGTACCAATGTTGGTTTGATACCAAATCCAAAATAACTTGATATTCTAAGGCAGTTGTTGCAGCTAGTTACTGCTGCAATGTATGAATCTGTTTTACTTTACATAATATTTCTTCCTTCGGATTTTGGATGTTTCTTGTTGAAATTTTTTGTCTCGAGTTTCATTAATTGTGTGGCTAAATGGAAAATTATCATTATATTCTGAATAGAAATCTTGTATAAATACATCCTCGGGGACGTAAGGTTCAAAGAAATGAAAGAATGAAACAGTGTAAGACTTTGATCTAGCTTGAAGCAGGAAGGATAAATACCATCACCAGCAATTAAGTAGGAATTTCCCACAAGGGCCTAAGAGCATGTCTGAAGACTAAATACTCTAGCAAAACGTGCAGCCAAGCAATGAGTAACAACGGCGTCCTTTGTTTTGCTATACACCTCTTTATTATATAAGCCATTATCCAGCACCAATCTGTAACATAAAGGCATCAACTTCAATTCGCCATTCATCTCTATTTCTTGAGGTTTTCCGATGCATTTCTGCCTTCGATAGTTACCCGTATCTTCAGAAAAGTACCAAGTAGGCGTCAACTATGTGCGACTCCTGTAGAACATACTTAGACATACATGCACTTATATGGGAGAGTTATGGAATGAGAGAGTCAAATTTGAGACGATTAAAGCAACCTAGCGCTATGAAATTAGTCGGTAGCAGAATTTGTGCAGGATGGTAGTATTATCGCGTAGACAGTACCAAGCAGCAAATCAACTTCGTTCTTGGGCATATCCAGCTCTACGTGCTGCTTGGAGAGTACCAATCAGTGAATTCAACTTCCCTTTAGGCATATCTAGGTTCCTCTTTCAGAAGCTTGTCCAATATCTGGATCTTTCACTTTAAACTCTCATATTGACAGAAGTGAGATTTCCAACTCTGCAAGGTCGAGTCTTTGTTTTCAAGATCAACTTTGCAGTATCCATCCAACAAGATATTGACTTTTCAACCCGAAATGTTTGTTTCTACAGCATGTTGCTCTGACCAACATCTGCAAACCAAGCTTTCTAATTGTTTTAGCTCCAAGGCTCCGGCTCACATTAAACGACAGTAACATGACGAATCTCTTGCCAACTTCAATTCGACATCCCACCTTCTGCTTGATAAAATCGCTTCCAATAGTTTATCTTTTTCCTCTAAAAGTAAAAGATCCTCTCACACAGGTTATGCTCAACTGATACATTATTACCAATAATCATTGCATGAACACGACCCACTAACAAAATGATGGAAACGGTTAGTGTCCCGTACAATGATATCTCTACCAGTAATCTTAGAGATAACCTTGAAGAACATATGACAGTCGCCACAAACACGGAGATTTTTTGTTATCCGTATCACATCATCCGGTCTAGTACTGATTAGACCAAATGCTAGAGCAAGCTTTTCACTGTGATAGCTCATACGGTTTTCTTTCTCCTCCTCTTCAATGTCAAAGAGCACAAACTCTGTAGTCGGAACATAGCCTGCTGCTCTCGACTCCTTAGTCAACTCGCTAAGTTTACTATGTATCTTTTCTGACATAGGATGATACGTATCTCCCACAAGAAACTCATGAACAATTCCATCTAACTCCATCCAACTATAAGCAGGTATCTTCTGGATCCCTCTTTCAGCCATAATTGACCGAATTTTCTCGGAATCATCCCATTTATTTGCAGCAGAGTAGATATTCGATAAAAGGACATAATTTGCAGAATTAGAAGGTTCTAACTCAATTAGCTTATGTAGAACAACTTCAGCCAACCGAGTATCACGATGTAAACGACATCCATTCAGTAAAGCTCCCCAAACAACAGCATTTGCCTTAATTGGCATAAGCTTAAGCAGAGAATATGCTTCACCTAACAACCCGGCTCGCCCAAGCAGATCAACCATGCATCCATAATGCTCCACGGTAGGATTCAAAGAGTAAATACTACTCATGCTGTAAAAGTATCGGTGACCATCGTCAACCAGACCGGCATGAGTACAACCACAGAGCAGACCAATGAAGGTGCTCTGATCAGGCCTCAATCCAGATTTCTCAACTTGCCCAAAGCAACTAAATGCAGATTTAACATGGCCACTCATGGCGAGCCCTGAAATCATTGCATTCCAAACAACAAGGTCCTTCACCCTCATTCCCAGAAAGACATCCCAAGCTGGAATGATCTTCCCACATTTAGCATACATGTCAATTAGGGCTGTACCTAGAATAGGATTAGATAAAAAATCATTCCTATCCATCGATCTACTTGTCCTCTCTCCAATTTCCAGAGCTCCTAACCTAGCACAAGCAGAAAGAACCCCAACCATCACATAACAATCTGGTTCCAGACCTTCTTCTTTCATTCGATTAAAAAGCTCCAATGCTTCTCGGGGAAGCCCATTTGCAGCATATCCCTGAATCATTGAACTCCAGCACACTATATCCTTTTCACGCATCTCGTCAAAAACACGGCGAGCCCTATCCATTTGTCCAAATTTAACATACATATCCACCAGAGAAGTACTCACGAAAACATTTCTCACCAGTCCACTCTCCACTGAATACTTATGCAACCACTCACCGCTACTCAAATCCCTCAACTGACTAGACGCAGATATCACCCGAACAAGAGACAAACTATCAGGAGTTAAACCCATCTTCAACGACCTCCAAAACATATCTATAGCTTCTCTAAACCTCCCAAATTCAACATATCCACTTATTATCGCCGTCCAAGAAACTATATTCTTCTCATGAATTTCAGCAAACACCTTCTCTGCATCACCTAAAACCCCACATTTCGCATAAAGACAAATCAACCCAGTCTTCACAAACACATTACAATCACAACCCAGTTTCACAACCAATGCATGTATTTTAATTCCCAATTTCAAATCCAATAACCTTGTGCACGCCTTTAACACAGACGGAAAAGTAAAATCATTTGGTACAAATCCCTTTTCCCGCATTGAATGAAAAAATTCAACAGCTTGGTCTGAACAATCATTAGAAACCAGCCCACGAATAATTGTATTCCAACAAAAAATGTTGGGATTTTGGGCATGGTGGAAAATGAGCTTTGCATAATTTGGGTCATTGAAATTAGAGGTGGATTTCAATATTGCGTTGAGAAGAAGATTGTCTTCGTTGAGGCCATTGACGATGAAGAATGCGTGTATGGATTTCAGATGTTTTAGGGATTTAACACCGTGAGAGAGAGCTCTTTGAATCTCCTTCAGGGGTGTTGGAACCATGGAAGGCGTCTGGGTTTCGAGGATGAGTTTGATTATTCAAGCTTCCCGCCTGGCTGATTAACGGACTTCTCTGTCTTTTTCAATATTTTGAGGTTTTCTAGTTTCTCTCTCACGTTTGACGATTTTTTTCCTTTTAATTATATATGAAATAGAGGGGTTTTTTTTTTTTTTTTTTGTTAAGAAGAAATATAGGGTTTTTTTTGTTAAAACATACTCCCTCCATTCCCTATTAATTTCGTTTAGGAGATATCTAGGTATCCAAATTAATTGTCGTTTAAGGTTCTTTTATTAGTTGTCAACAATTTATTTCAATTATACCCTCAACATTTTCCTTTCTTTTCTTTATGATGTATTAGTGAGAGAGAGTGAGCGTGAGTAATATCTGAAGCTTTTAAGTGAAAATGACAACTTCCTTAATTTTCTCAAATTGTCTAAAGAGTCTTATATTTAGGAATGGAGGGAGTATAATACAATAAAACCTCTATATAAGAATAACCTCTATATAGTAATAAAAAATTATGATTCCAACTAATAAGAATAAACTCTACATTATAATATTCCATTTTTTTTATGACCATCCTTGAGAAATTTACCTCCGTATAGTAATAAAATAATATTAAATATATTTATATATCTATATAAAATATCCAAAATTATTTAATTATGTAACATTAAACTTAAGAGATATAAAATACTTATCTAAAATTATCTGTGAGAAACTTATAATTATGCTAGCATTATATATGTATAATAAAAAGAAAACAAACGAAAATACATTTCGAAGATACAACATACATGAATGAATATTTTAAATGTATACATTATGTACATACATTTTTTTACATTTCATAGTTATTGTATGTACATGAATGGATCTTCTAAATATAATATATACACAATGTACATGCATGATGTACGTACATTTATTTTTTTAAAACTCATGAATATTATATATCTTTTAAATTCATGTTTTTAAAATATTAAGGGACACATTTTCATGTGTCGTGTAATGTATATTAGTTATTTTTTAAAATTATAATTTTTATATGTAAGCCTCTATTTAAGAATAACCTTCCTATATCAATATTTTTCTCTGGTCCCAAGAATATTACTGTATAGAGATTTTACTGTATAGAGGTTTTACTGTATATAAATCAAACAAACACTACAAGGAGCTAGCAGTTTCAAGAACTTGCCAAAGTATAATTACAAACCAATCTCGCAAAAAATGCCTCATGGGTATCCCCTGCCACTAATTGGCTTACAAAAGAGGGACTAGATTGAAAACTAATGAAATCCAAAGAAGTTAGAATAGCACCATGCTTAGCCAACTTGTCTGCACAAGAGTTAGCTTCCCTATAGAGATGTGCCAGACTATGCTCCGGTATCTTCCCTAATAGCACCCTACAATCATGAATAAGAGGAAACAACGGGTGAGTAGAAATATCTGCATTTAGAACAAGATCAATTATGACTTTAGCATCCATTTCAGCAAGAAGTTTGTCAATATTTAGATTAGATGCCAAATTAAGTCCATCCATTAAACCCCAAAGCTCCGCGACATTGTTAAAACAATAGCCCAAGTTCCTAGCGTAACCCGCAATCCAGAGCCGAGATGATCTCTAATCAACCCCCACAACCACTATGACCCGGGTTCCCTATAGACGATTCGTCTGTGTTTAATTTGAATATTCATTGATCTGGTTTGGACCATGAAACATTAATCTGTTCGTCTCTAATATTTTTCGACTTCCCAATTCCCAAGGCCATGAACTCAGTGGCCTTTTGTAACATTTGCTTCAGGGGATCAGTTTGCGGGTCACTAGAATTAAAGACAGCTTTGTTCCGCGCGTTCTATAGCGCCCAACATCCGTAAGCAAAAATCAATCCCCAAGGCAGTTTATTTAAATGAGATTCTAATTTCATACCACTCCATTTTCTAATCCAATCATGCAGCTTCATGTCCTTTATACTCAGGAACAATTGATGTAAATGAAACTTCTCCCAAAACTCTTTAGCTTTATAACAGTCCATAAGCAAATGAAGCACTGTCTCTTCCTCGATTCCATAGTTTGGGAAAATAGCGGAGTTTATGATTTTTCTGTGTAAAAGAAGTTGTTTCGTGGCCAGTCTCTCATGATTGCAATTCCACAAAAATATTTTTATTTTCTGACTGCAGTTCACATTTTAAATCCAATCCCAGTTTTTATTATCAACCTTCTCATCAAGAATGGAATCGTGGATAACATTGTGCGTTTCTTTAGAACAGAAATCCCCATTATTTGAACCCTTCCATCTTCTTCCATCCGGGAGGTTTCCATTTTCTAATATGGGGTTTGCTTTAATACAGTTAATCAACCGATCAGCAAGTTGAAAAGATAACTCATCGATCACCCAAGAACCATAACTCTCATAGATAGACTTTAATTTCAATCACTCTTCATCCTTATTTAAAGGTCCAACAATATGGTCTTTTAGAGAACCAATGCCAATCCAGTCGTCATACCATAATCTGATAACATTCCCCCTACCTGGGATCCAAGTCGAGGCCCTATTGAAGAGGTCCAAACCCGTTTTAAGGGCTTTCACATTTATAGAACCCGGTCCCTCTTTTGATAATAATTTCCCATCATCATTTTTTATATACTTATTCCTAAGCAAAACAGCATTCTTATGAGTATTAGCACGTAGCATCCTCCATACCAGTTTCACAAGTCCCACTCTGTTAGCATGGATAGTTTTGCGAATTCCAAGATCACCTTTCTTTTTTGGCCTTGTAACTCGGTCCCACTTAATGAAATACATTTTGCTTTTTTTCACTTGTACCTCCCCAAAGGAATGATCTATGTTCTCTGTCAATATTGTCACAAATGGAAATCGGGAGTGGGAGGCATTACGAATAATACGAAAGAATTTGAGAGGAGGAGCTTTGGATGATGGCTCTGCGACCAGCTATCGAAAGTAAATTGGCTTTCCACCCTAACAGTTTGTTACGGGCTTTATCAAGAATCAATTTAAAGTCCGAAGCTATAGGTTTTTTTTTTTTTTTTGGAAAATAGGGAACCCAAGGTATTTACCAAGATTGGTAGATGACATGATCTGGAGTTGATTCTCAATATCAAGAATTCTTTGAGGGGAAAGATTATTAGACGTCGTGAATCTAGATTTAGAAAAGTTGATTTTTCTACCCGACCGTCTACTAAAATCCTCAAGGACCTTCATAATCTCTGAAATCGATTGATCATCCGCCATACAAAACATGATGATATCGTCAGCAAAAAAGAGAATGAGAAACAAAAGGTCCACCATTTCCCACTTGGAGCGGCTTCCATAACTTCTTTCTCATCGATTCTTCAATGTTGATATATAGGTACTCCATGCAAATCACAAATAAATACGGGGAAAGGGGGTCCCCTTGTCTTATTCCTCTAGAGTGATAAAACCAATCCAAGGGTTCACCATTGAAGATAACCACCATCTTAGTAGACGAGACGCAGTTCATGAAAATCTTAACAAGATTGGGAGAAAATTTGAAGAAAGTGAGATCATCTTCAATAAAATCCCACTCAAGTCTATCATAGGCCTTTTCAAGATCAATCTTGACCGCTATAGCACCCTTAACCTCCCGTCTTCTTAGCAATGGTGTACATAGCTTCTTGAACGATGACTACACTATCAGCACAACGACGACCAGGTATAAAGCTCCCTTGAAGAGAAGAAATAATGGTCGGGAGGATAAGTCTAATTCTATTTACCGAGATTTTGGAAATAATATTGTAAATAGTATGACAAAGGCCAATTGGTCTAAGTTGACCCATGGATTTCGGATTGGTAACCTTCGGAATAAGACATAAGAAGGTCACATTAGTTTCTTCAGGCATGGATTCCAAATTGAAGATCTTATTGACAAAAACAATGATAGACGGTTGAAGAGTATCCCAAATTTTTTGAAAAACAACGATGGAGGTCGAAGAAATATAGGTTAATTACAAGTAAAGTAGCATTAATAAAAAAATAAGAGATATATATCATTTTTCATTTTTTTTGGTGGAGAGAGAGAGAGAGAGAGAGAGAGAGAGTTAAGAGGGTGAGATTAATCATTAAAAAATAATTTTGATAAATTTAATTTTTATCAATTCTTTTGTATGATTTCAAGCTCGACAATAGTTATATGGCAAATTAGATAAATTGAGACATGAAAAGCTCGCTTGAAATTTTGATTGAGAGCAAAACATACAATTCACGTGTAAGTACATTATTACTTTGATAAAATTGACAAAATTCTACCATCAAGCGTAAGTTCATGTGAGTTACTCGTGTCTAAATTTCAGATGACAAATTATTTGCTTAAGTTAGGCTTTCACCCTCCCTGCGTCGATTGTGATGGAGAATCCCTAGTTAAAACACAGATGGGGTCGGGAAAAAGAATGGGGAGAGTGTGTTGGGTTAGTTGATCCCTGCCATTTGTCATCCCCTACATCTATCAATACCGTTGTACAATTGATAGTGTCAATTGAAAAAATATATTCTTATATGGACAATGTGCTTTATATTCGTTTATATCAGGAGAAAAATGATCTCTTTTTAAATGTGGTTTTTTGGGCAATATAGTCCATATAGAAGTAATCCAACTGTCAAGAAGGCTTTGACCCGGTGGGCAAGGCCTTGACTTGTGTCCATGAGGGCACAAGTTTGACACCCGCCTCCAACGTTGAGGCAAATAAAATTCGCTAGAATTAGGGTGCTGATAAAAAATAAATAAAAAAGTAATCCAACTGAAACCATACAAAAGGAATAGATAAATAATTGTTTTTTTTCTACAGAAAAAAATATTCATATTGCTCAAAAACATATAGTAACTCTTGTTAAAAAAAAAGTTATTATACCCTCAAATATATTTAAAAAGTAACTGTTACCACTTAAAAATTTTAGGTGCTATAAATATTCCCAATTATTTATTGGGTGCCCAAAAGTGATGGAATCCGGCAAGAGGGGGCGGCATTCCACATGTGCAGCCCGCACATGTGCAATTCGAGGGGCAATTTTGTCCATTCATTGTTTAATTAAAAAAAAAATTTCCAACTTGGCCATTCCCGACCATCTTCACCTTTATTCTTAAGAAACCCATTTCTAATTCTTCACCATTCATCATCTTCATCAACAAAGCTTCAACCAAAGCCTCTGAACAAATTCCCAAGAAAAATCAAATTCCCTTCCTCCGATAGAAGTTTTGTACTAGAAGTTGCTTTCATCCTCGAGCGCAAATTTTCTGAGATTTACAGAAAATTCAAAGGATGATTTAGGGCAGATGTCATCATCTATGTTGAGAAAATTGGTCCATCCAATCTTATATAGAAATTTGTTAACCAGGTTCAATCATTCTCCTCTATTGAACATATCGGATCTTTGATATACCCATGTAGAATTACCTTTATGAAGTAAGACAAGTTGTTGAAGAGGATTTATGCTTCTTTGGAGAAGAAATCAATAAAATATAATTCTGTTTCTTGTCCATGGAGCAATTTTCATTTCCCTTTGCCATCAATAGCTTTTCTTTTCTTAGAGACACAGGAAGTGGGTTCATGAAAACTGACGGGAATTTCTCTAGCTATCTCCGGAGGATTTTGGGGATTTTATATTTACAAAATTGGCTTTGAATTTGGAAGGCTTTCTGATAGTATGGCTTCTCGTTTCTGTTTGCCATGGTTTCTTGGGAATTTGTTCAATATGGAATTTTGGTTGAAGCTTTGTTGATGAAGACGATGAATGACGAATAATTAAAATTGAGTTAGAATTGGGTTTCTTATTTTTTTTTTCTTAATAAATTGTGTTCCATTAATCACAAATAGCTGAAGCCATTACAATCAAAGGAAAAAATTGAAAATACAGAAAGTAAAAGTTATACAATGATTTAAAAAATCAGGATAACAGAAAAAAAAAAACACCCAAAAAAACTTGATGGTTATGAAAAACTACTAGAAAAACTAACCAACTAAACAAATACATAACCTTCTCCTTCAAAGTATCTTCATCGCAATCCTTGAACTACAGGAACAGGAAAATATCAATTTCAACATCTTTCTTACCTATCGACAATTTATAGGACTATGAGCTTATCAACTGTCCTACAAATTGTCTCGAAAAGATGTAAAAAATGATAAATAGCCTACAACCTGTCCTATAACCTGTCGACAATTTATAGAACTAAGAGTTTCCAGAGAGAAAAGGGAAAAAAGGGGAATTGGGTTTCTTAAGAATAAAGATAAGATGGGTTGGGTCGGCAATGATAAAGTTGGGGAGAAGTTTTTTTTTAATTAAACAATTTTTTTTTTTTTTTGAATGCCCGAGGGCAGAACCCCATGAACGGGGAGATAGAATAACCCCATGAACGGGGAGAGAGCATCCTAGATAAGGGATAATAAAGCTCACCGCACGCTGGCGGAGGGTATCGAACCCGGGACCTCTCGGTCACGGGCCAGGCACTTGCCCACTGGGCCACGACACCTGATGATTAATTAAACAATTGAATGGGCAAAATTTCCCATCGAATTGCACCTGTGCGGGATGCACATGTGAAACGCATTCCCCACTCATCGGATTCCGTTAATTTTGGGCACTAATGATATCCGTAAATAATTGGGGACATTTATAACACTTAAAATTTTTAAGGTGTAACAGTTGATTTATTTTTTTAATTTTTTGATTAAAGGTAACAGTTGAGGGGTATAAATAGTGATTAACTCTTAAAAAAAATAAAATAAAAAGAGAGAAAAAGCATTGGCCTAAAACGGTAGCGTGTAGCATAAAACTACCACTCACCGGTCAGCGCTGCCATTTGTATGTATAACGTAAGCAAAGTCGTCCTGAATCCGACAGCTAACTAATTACGATATTGACACTGCTGACGCGCCAAGCCCTCTTCCCTCCCTTCCCTTCCCTCTATAATCTCCTATCTCTCTCGGTGGTGAAGTCCAGACCAAACCGATTAATTAATTTCTCTACTACTCCATATTATAATTTCTTTGATTAGTTTTCCGGATTTCGATTCGGATGCTTCACGATTTTTTTTTGAGGAAATCGATGTTATTATTGTCCAATTGATTTGGTTTTGAGTAGTTTGGTTTGAACTGGAACTGACAAATGGCGTCAAGTTTCCAGCAATGGGAATCCGACCCACTATTTTCCGCCGCCGAGGTCGTTCAGGATTCCGCCGATAGGTCTCTTTCCCTTCTTTCACTCTTTTTTTCTTCCAGTTAAAATATGTAATGCTATTAATGGATGCATAACTAGTACTGGAACTGCCTTATGATGTTATTTTCTCTTATATATATATCAAAACTTTTGAGAGTTTTCATTCGAATTTTTAGTTTTTGCCTATTTTAACTTCGTCCCCCCAACTTGAAGGTTCCGTCCATGGTAGCTATCATAGAAGGAGCTCGATTATTGACTTTGGGGTGGGGGCGAGAATTTATAAAGTGGTTTTGAGGGAAATGTTGAGAATGGCGAATATAAAAAATAAACTGCTAAATGCTTAGAAAACTAATGCATATAGAATAATCTGAAAAAATATGTCAGAGGGCGGTAGATGTGCCAGTCCTAGCTCCGTCCTTGGTAGTTATGGATGCTTACGTCCGGTCTTTCGAGGCTTAGTATTTTATTTCTATTTCTTATGTAGCCGACCCCAATATTTTGGGATTAAGGTTTGGTAGTAGTAGTTGTTGTTGTTGTTTCTTAGGTACCATATAAGATTCATTGTTTTCCTACTAGAAGGGGTTAGGGAAAAGAAGAGAGTTAGAGATAAGGGAAGTTATGATTCGGTTTGATTCAGTTCAGATGTCCATGTTAAGCAACAAGATTATGTGAATAGCAATGAATTTTCATTTTTTGTTGTTGTTTAGATTGCAATGTGAATGCATGTAAAATGTAAACAATTGTTGTAAATGTAAAAAAAGGTCTAGATTTAGATACTACTGTAATTAGGCGCAGAGGTGGCTAAGTGCAGGGGCGGAACGAGTGGTGGCAGGCTTCCTCCCAACCCTACCAACATTTTTTTCTTCAAAAATACTAGATTTTCTGAAGAAAAATCAGATTTAAAGAATAAAAAAGGCCTTGTAAGTATCACATCTCGAACCCCCAAATTTTTTAATTTTTTTACTACAATGTAGGTCCCTTTATCATTGGCCCACAACATATAAGTTTTAGATTCTCCCAGCCAGGGGCGGATCCAGGATTGAAATTTAGGGTGGTCTCTCAACAATTTAAGGGGGGAACCTACAAATTTCGTTGCATATTAGACAATTTAGGATTGAAATTTAGGGTGGTCCCTCAACAATTTATGGTAGAAAATTAAACTTGTTTCTTTGATCTTGAGTGGTCCTGGGCATACTTTGACCACCCCTTGGATCCGCCCCTGCTCCCAGCCTATGTGTAGCCTTTTTGAAAGTATTTGTTTTATGGTTCTGCTTTTGTAACCTTTTCTTCTTAAACTGCATCAGAGTGGACTCGATATTTCGCCTTCTGTTACATGAGGAAAGTCTTTCAAAAGGGTACGATCCTGAGGCAAGGCTACAACAATCAATTGAATATAATAGGCGTGATCTTTCAACACTTCTAGAAACCGCAAAATGGCAGGTAACATTGATTTTTTTTTGGGCACTATTTCCTCCCTTTTTTGCTTGTTCCCTCTGGTTTTGACTTCGTTAATTGTTCTGATTAGTTGGAAGACTTTGAAAGAGAGGTGAACTTTTTAGCTATGACGGATGATTCTCAGGAAAGGCAGAATGTAATCTATAGACACAGGCAGTTCATTCGAGCCATTAGAGAACAAATAATGAATGTAGAAAAAAACATGGAGAAGTTATTAGTCGGAGATTCTGCCAGGAATAATGGGTGGGGTAACTTAAATGAACAAGATAGAGATGGTTTGGCATCATTTCTTTCCGGAATGACCCCTTTTGACAATGAACGAAGCCAAGACTCGGAAGTTGATACTAAAATGTTTAGGATGTTTCTTGATCCAGCCGGATCTTCTATTGTTACTGAAGAGATTGCAGAGGTGGGAACTGAGAGTTCAAACATGAAATTTGGACATTTGGACCCTAATTTTCATTTAAGAGATAGTGAATTAAGTAAAGAGGGCTTGGAAATAGGTTTTGATGTACCCTCAACTCAAGAGAATGCTTGTGGGCGCAATGAACGAATTTGGGATTTGGAGGCTAATAATGAGTCTGAAGCTAAAGTCTTTTCTAAACAGAATAAGTTAAGAGGTTACTACAGCAAAATCAGTCCCTTCAGGTCTTTGAGAAACTTCATACCCACTTATGGTAGTGCCGGGAGTAGAAGCATAACAAAGAGGTGGAAAGACGGGGAGGAACAAAGACATTCCAATTCTGGGAGAATTTTTTATCATGGCATCCAGGTGATTATTTATTGATACATTCTGCTAAAATTTCATCTTTTTGGGTCGAGTTTATGATTCTTTATATACGTCGGAGTCATCAAACCGCAATGGTAGCCGGGGAATAGTGTAACAGAGAAGTTACTTTTGTCTTGCTACATTTTCCATCATCAGGGAGATTATGATTTGAACGTAACTTGTCTGGTTGAGTTATAAAAATTATTTTTCATCTTATTTTCTTTGGAAAAGTTATCTTGGACAACTCAGATTTGAGCTCATAGATGCAGAAATGTTCAACTTTTCAATGCAGGGAATATTTACAAGAATCATGTATTCCTGTGGCTGGTGGGCAAGGAATGGGATGGAAAAATGCCGGAGATCTTCAAATGATATCCAAGTCCACAGTCATCCTGTGGTTGTAATCTTAACAATGCTACTGACTTTAATAGTATTAGGTATGCTTGTTAAAGCTTTTATTGCCTTCATTTAGTCTTCAATTCTACTTAGTTGCCTTATTTTTGTATTGACCATCCGTCATCCGATGAATATGATGTACTTTTGCACTCATGAGCAAACTTTGAAACTTAGTATATTATATGAATTTCTGTATTTCTGGATAACTTGTCATTAACATTCTGCTGCTAAATGTAGGCATACTGGCGGCTAAAATTTTATGACCAAAAAAAGGTTTCAGTTGGAGATTTCTGCTCAATGCTAGACTCATATTGAGTTGCCGGCTTTGTCAAACTATATAGAGTTGCGTTATATCCATTGTGTTTAGTGAACTATGGTCATCTGGAGGTTTCTTGTGTATCTAATTACATGTCGAGGAACCAAGCAATCTCAAAAATGGATTCAACTATTCTTCCAAGGGATATTCTGCCTGAGAATTGCAAGCCACAGCACGACAAGCTCGTTGCTATTTGGTTATATTCAGATGCTTTGCTGGACATTCTATTGGCAAGAGACTTTGTGGTGCGTGGCATATTGAAGCTACGGTCAATGTAAAGGCAAGATCACTTGTGATGAGAAACCCACCGGAATTCTTAAGTGGTTCCACAGGGCTTTAGCCCATGCTTTCACTGGTTGGCGGAAGCTTTGTCAAGTAGTCGTTTATTTGAACTTGCCAAAGAACAGGAACTCTCGCTCCAACTATTCTCTGGGATTCCATCCCTGGACACAATTTATGAAAACCTTTTTTCTTCTGTCTTGGTGTGTTTGGTCCTGCTAAATTGATGATACTGTATAGAGGCATTAGGTTATGATAACACCATCACTGTGTTGTGTTTTTGAATCATGATGAAAGGGATGCTAGAACTCATTCCATTGTCTTGATTATGTATATCTCGACATATTCTGGATGCTGGAGTGGAATATGCAGGCTCACGTCAGTAATTAAATAATTCGGGTTTGTAGTGCTCATTGTGACACCCCTCCACCATGTAGATCAGCACGCAGATGTGTACTCCTTTTGCAGTGAAACCTAGCAGAGGGGTAGTGAGTGTCATATGGTTAGTTTGAGAACACCACATGTTAGGAGTTGGTTGTAGTGTCCACCAAATTTGGACACTTGAAAGAGGCTTGAACATGGTGTAATCTCTTCTTTTAGTTAGTACACTTGCTTGGATAATTTGTTGAATTCCGAGTATGAAATTCTTTTAAAGATGATAAATCTCAAATGACTTGCGATGAATGATTCAGTACAAGGAAAGAAATGGCTCACAGGATCCTAATTGAACTTGCATCAATGTGCTGAAGTTATGAATTTAACCATAAATACTCGGGCTCAACACACATACTTGTTGCGTTGCCAATACCTTAGTCGTATATATACTACAATGTACAAAACAGAATTGATCAAGTAACGCTCAAACTCCTCGTTAGTCGTCAAGGCAAATGGAAGAATATCATACAATGTACATCTCACCCAAATTCATTTTGCAAGTCGTTGTACCTTGCTAAACCTCTGATGTTGGAGCAGATTGCGAATTTCTGCTACTACTTCCGAAGGGCTTCTGGATTGTCAATAGGAAGCAATGGACAAGATTCTGCACAAAAATGATATGTACACATTCATTTAATCTGTCTTCTCTATCTCTCTCTTAATCTCTGATCCCATTCACGGGCTTCATAGTCTTGTTCGTACAAGTATTTCAGTACTGTAAACAATTTGATCCTGGCTAATATAAGTTCTTTGAGCCATATCCCTGGCACTCTAAAGCTGGAACATACCAGAATCAAAGTTAACAATGATATGGGCAAGAGGCATCCGCAAACAAATGTTCGTTCCACGTGTGAACAGGCATATTTGGTTGTAATATTTCTACTACATTGGAGTTAGTCTGGGATTTCTTGGCATTTCTAGTCCAGGCCATCAGAGATTTCATGCACACAGCCAATCAGCCTCGAGCACCAACAGTGAAGTAGAGTTGATAAATCTCCTCCAAGCAAACCTCCTTGATAGCAGTTGACTCAAGACCAGTTCCCTATGATCATCAAGTCTGCAAGACTGCAATTATCAACTCTTTCCTTTAGCAAGTATGTCCATCAAAATATTATAAGTAGAAATATCATGTATGAACCCCTTATCCAACATCTCATCCACCAAAGCTTCCCCCTCTTTCCGTCTACCCTCTTTACCAAAACCGTATATCAAGAATCTATAAGTCATACCATCAGGATCCAAACCCTTTCCAGAAGCCAACAACCTTAACTTATTAGCTTCCACAGCTCTCCCTGAATCACACATATCACGGATTAAACAATCGAAAGTCACAATATCTGGAAGAATAGTTTCTCTTAGCATTTTCTCCACAAATGTGAAGGCCTCGTTGATTCTTTTTGTCTCCCTTAAACCATCAATCAACGTCGTACAAGCAATCGAGCTCGGAACATTTCCCTTTTCCCATAACTCATACACAAGCTCCAATGCTCTTCCCACATTTCCTCCCCCACAAAGTCTCGCGATCAAACCAAAACAATCAAACTCCCTAGGCAAAGCACCTTTTCTACAAAAATCAATCAATAAATCACATGCCTGCATAATCCTCCCCTTTTCACAAACTCCATCTACTAGAATCTCACAACTTACACTCGAAAGCTCGCACCCCAACTCAATCATTTCATACGCCATTCCAATGCCCTCATCAACCTTCCCTTCTCTAAAGAACCCATTCATCAAAGTATTAAAGCTAACCACATTTGGAACACACCCTTTATCCTTCATTTCTTTAAACATTCCCAGAGCTAACTCAAATCGAGAGTTCTTACAGAACCCATTAATCAAAGTATTAAATGTGATCAAATCAGGCTTAACCCTATCCCTAATCATCCTCTGGTAAAACTCAAAAGCCTTATCAGAATGTCTAGCTTTTGCAAACCCATGAATAATAATATTATACAAAGCAGTATTAACTTTTCCATCAATTAACCTTTTCATAGTATCAAAAGCAAGCAATGCATCATCAAATCTCCCTACTCTACAGTAAGCGAAAATGGCGAAACGGAAAACGGGTTCCATTTTAGGGCAAGAGAAGATTCCATCAGAACAGGGACAAGGGTTTGAAGCGATGAATTGGATGGTATAATTTAAAGAATCAAATCGGTGGGAGAAGGCGAGAGCGCGTACTATATATTCGAAGGTGAAGTGGTCATGGCGGAAGGTGTCGAGAGAGGCGGCGTAGCGGAAAATGTGGAAATCTAGGTGAGTAAGAGTGGGGTGGTGGTGGATGTGGCGTTTAAGGAAAAAGACCAAGTCTTGGGCTGTGAAGGACGGTTTAAGGTGGGCTTTTACGAGGTAGTTTAGTTGGCTCAATTGGCTCTTGGTGGCGGAGATTAAGGTAGAGGAGGGTTCCGGTATCTGGAGTGGCGCCGGCGGTGGTGGTTTTGGAAGGGTACTCCTTGGAAGCCTTCTGCAGACCATTTTCCCCAAAGCTGCATTTTTTGAGTTAAAAAAGATATATATACTCAGTAAACTGGTTTTGTGTAATATTGTTATGAAATTAACCATCTTAATCATAAGGCAAATTGGTGGATTTTATCTCTAAACAATTTTGAGATTGATATAAGGTCCTTAAACAATATTTTTTAATTATTTTTATCCTAAAACAATGAAAAATTTTGATATAGGGACCGCAGTCCACGCATGACCATGTGATTCGATTTGGTCACATCTCTCGCAGAATGAGTGAGAGAGAGGAAATGCAGCTGATGCGACGAAATCTGCACGACATGTGGTCTGAGTGAACACTGTCCCATATCATAAGTGTTTCTAAAACAATTTAGTATTTGAGACTCATGCGTGACTTTTCGTCAAAAAAATTTGTTAGTCAAACGATAAAAAACAATGACACTTAATCTAACCTATATTCATACGAGTAAGACGGGTATACTTTCACTATAATGGGGAAAAATAATAATACAATAGAGATTTTTCTAACTCATTATTCTTCTTACGCCTTACTATTCCAAACAATATGTAAGAAATATATATAGGAGTAGTAATTTTTTAGCAAAAAGAACTAGAATTTCACCTAATTCTCTCGTTAGTTCTGTTCTTGGATCTGTATTCTAGTTTTTGTGGCTCATTCTGTTGCTGTTTAGGGCTTGTTCAACGTACAACATCAGCGGCTTTATCAAGGCAAGGCATGTCCTCTTCATGCTTGCACTTGAATCTTGATATTCATGCTTTTTGTAGCTATGTAATCTGTTATTTATGCTTACCCATGAATAGTTTAACTACCTTGGTGTTCAGATGAGTTGTTTTTGTTGGGTCTGGAACGTGTTTGAGAAAATGCCTCTTAGAACTTCAACCTGGTGGCTGGTTGTTGCTTACCAAATACTTGTTGCACAGAAGAGCCCCATTGTATCCATTGCTAACTGTATTGATGAAATGTACCTATGCATATTTTAAGGTGTAGGTCTCCTACGTCTGAAGTTGAATATGGGAATTCGTAGTATTCCCAATCCCACAAATGCGGTCAGGTTGAACCTTAGTACACTAAGCGAAAGAAGTTCTGCGATCTGCAATCCTTACAAAATGCAAAAATATCTAAGAGCAGCACCTTTGAAGGATTTTGGTATGTGCTTTTCGTTTTCAAGTTCTTTTTAAACATAGTGGACAAAAATGACTACGCAGGCCGCCTGTTCATTATCATGGTATTATTTTTCTCCCTGCAGGACCTCGAAGGCTTTGTGTGCAATGTGGGGTTAAATTTCGGCCCTGTATTGACATACACAAGGTTGTTAATTTTTTCTTTCTCTCCAGTAATTGTATGGTTGGATTTTTCCTTGAAGTGAAAGAATGCAAGTATTTGAATCTGCTTGTGCCCTAATTTTAATACATTAGAAGCTTCATGCATTTATTGTATCATTAGAAGCTTCATTCAAATTGTTTCTGACTTTGAAGTTTTGCAATGCTTTCAGGGAAAAGTAAAGCAAATTGTTGGATCCACTCTTGAAGATCTTAGGGAAGGAAATTCGAGTCTAGTTACTAATTTTGAATCTGATAAACCAGCTGCTGAGTATGCAAAACTTTACAAAGATGATGGACTTACAGGTGGCCATGTGATCATGCTTGGTGCAGATCCTTTGAGTAACTCAGCTGCTATTGAAGCATTACATTCATATCCTGGTAGGCAGTGGAAATAAGTTCTGCCCACATGTTATGCTGGTTCTCTTTCTAATCATCTCATCTCTATCACACATATGACATGCTTTCTTTACTAAATGATGCCTATTGTTGTAAGAAATTTCTTCTGAGGATTGTGGTTCAGTTGTACTATTGCATCATATACACGATGTGGTTGAAGTATCTTTATGTGGTCTGTTGGATATTAAATTTCCATTTTTGTTGTTTTCTTCTAGATAACCTTTATTGTTTGCTAGAAAACATCCCTTTTGAATATCACATAAGGTTAGGAGTAGTTTTATCTTGGTTCCTGACTAACTTATTATCATCGTAAAAGTTACCAATACACTAATGTATGCAATTCACATGGGCAAAAAGAATCAATTCACAGGAAGAGAGTTGACATGAGTTGTTTTTTTTTGTCGACGTGCATTGCACCCATTGGAGCATAATAACGTTTAGGATGATGATAAGTTAGTCAGGGACCAAGATAAAACGCTTAAGATTAGGATGTCGTTCTTTTGAATTTCATTTGCTGATTCTTATTAGTACTCACAAAGTAATATTTCTTAACTTTTATAGAAGTGAAGTCAGATTCCTAAAGCCAGTTTTCTTTTCACGTGATGAATATACCTTGTTCTTTTGGATGGCGTGTGACATTATCATCTCTGTTGAGTCTCAGACAAGAAGAGAAGACACATGGAAATGAAAAAGAAAATAAATCAACACATTCTGTTTTTACTCACGTTTCTCGAACTTGTAACAATATGGAATTATATCAATCTCTTATGTTATGATAAATAGTACGTCTTAACAGACTTTTCCTCTGATGAACTGCGAGGATGATAAAATCCAGGAGGTTTGCAAGTCGGAGGTGGTATCAATTCTACCAATGCTCTAAGTTACATAGATGAAGGAGCCAGCCATGTCATTGTCACATCAGTAAGTTCATTTTGGGTTTTCTATTGAAGGATGTAGTTAGAATAATATTCATGTGACAAATTCAAGCAATTTTTCCACTATGAATAGACATTTTCCACCTTAGTTATAAATCATCAATAGAGAACAATAAAACTATGCTTGAAGGATAACAGCTAGATTGGACCTCAAAAGGAAAGGCTTGAAAAAGGTTACCCTTAATCCAAGCACTTAGCATTAGAAATCCTCTCGGTGACTCTTTCAAGGGCTCCTGATGTTTGATTGAGAGATATTGTGGAAACCCTTTGGTGTTACTTGTAGTATTTGATAAGAAGTGTGCTAGAGAATGACATTAGCATATCAAATATATTAAGTTATTGAGTTAGCTTTTATATTTCTAGATAGAAACTTATTAAGTTTTTATGCTTTTGCAGTATGTGTTCAACAATGGAGAAATGGACCTCGAGAGACTTAAAGAGCTTGCTAATGTTGTTGGTAAACAGAGGCTTGTCTTGGATCTCAGTTGCAGGAAGAAGGTCTGCATGTCTTGGAAGATAAATTTATTTTCAGTTCTCAAAATCCTCGAAATTAGTAAAGTAGATGTTCATAATTTTGAAACTTCGATCATTATCAAGTAGATGCCAAATGAAGTTGACAATACTTCAGTATTTCTTTCTCGGTAGTGCATTTGCTGATTGTATATCAGGCCTACATTCAGGGTTCTATTTATGTCACCTACTTTTAAAGTAATAATTCTACTATATTCGACCAAGTTCCATGCAATTTCTGGTTGCTCCTATACTAATAGTGACTTTAAACGTTAATGCTGCAGGACGCTCAATACTACGTAGTTACAGACAGATGGCAGAAATTCACTGAGGTATGTCTTGATGAGAACGTGTTGAATTTTCTTGCTGCCTATGCAGATGAGTTTCTGGTTCACGGAGTTGATGTTGAAGGCAAAAAGTAAGTTCAAGTCTTCAAACTTTATGATAAACTTTTCTGATGCATTCATCTAGCTGGCCAATCAGATATTAGAATTCAAGATTAGCATGCTTAACGCTTCATACACTTACCTATCTATTGCAGGCTCGGGATCGATGAAGAGCTTGTGGCCTTGCTTGGCAAGCATTCACCGGTAGGTCATAGAAAATATGGTCTGATGTTGCTCCCGGCTTATGGTTTCAACTCTTTAGGACCTCTCTCTCTCTCTGACGTGTGGAATTTTTGCTTGGTCACATGCTTTGCAGATTCCAGTGACATATGCTGGGGGTGTGACTACAATGGCTGACTTAGAGAGGATCAAAATTGCCGGAATGGGACGTGTGGATGTTACTGTAGGCAGTGCTCTAGACATATTTGGCGGGAAACTGGCATATAAAGATGTTGTGGCTTGGCATATCCAGCAGGATGCTTTAACAGTTTAACCTGTTTGTGAATTGTGATATAGACCTCCAAACTCTATGACCATTGTTGAACCAAACTTTTCTTTCTTTGCCATTGTTTTTGAACTTCTAATTCTTCACTTCTAAATCAAGTACGTGCCCCAAAGTCCGTGGTCCAAACGGATTCGGACCGAAAATGCCTAAAATGTAAAGTCTATATTCAGTCCATTGTAAAATGGACTCGAACCGGTGCGCAGACTTTAAGCTCTAGTGCAAAGAGATACTGAAATTCTGAACCGTGATAATTTGCTTTCTCACTCTATACTATAATATTTCTCTCTAGAGAAGATTTACATACACTAATAATTTTTTTTAACATAGAATAAAGTTTTTTAGGTGAAACATAGAATAAAATTATTTTATACTATACTTTAATTTTCTTTTTAAATAATGTTACTTGCAAGCAATTTAAAATTTTCGGAAAATAACAAAATGTGTGCATCTACCTGGTCTCAATGTGAGAAAACCTTGTCAATTAGTTTAAAAAATTACATAAATTAGAAATTGGAAAAAAAAAATGATTAATGTAAAGCCTACAATAAAAAACTAATTTATTTTTTAATGATAAGAAAGAAAAACTAAATATTTACTTAAGAAAAGAAAGAAAAAACAAATTGATTAACTAAAAAAATAGAAGATGCTGTCCAAAATGCGTCGAATGCAATTTTTTTTCATTCTATTTTGTAATTTAATATAGTCTCTGTATTTTGTAAATGCATGTTGAGTATATTGATCGAGATATTTTTATCATAATGGTATGAGCAATGCCACAACCACTTTTATTTGAATAATCCTTTTGCTGAATCCAGAGTAAGTGCTTTCTGACCTTTCTCAACTTTTTCATGGAGCATTTTTATGCAGATGAGTTGTTCTTTGTTTTTTTTTTTTAAGCCCGACTGGGCGGTTGCCCCATGTAGAGGAGAGAGATGCCTCACAAGAGGAGAATGGTAGCCCTAGAAAGAGAAATTTTAAAGCTTGCCTCACGTAGGAAGAGTGTATCGAACCCCAGGTGCCCGCCCCACTGAGTTAGGACACCTTAGATAAGTTGTCCTTTGCTTGAGGGGCCCTTCTATGATGGTCCTGGTTGGTTATTAGCAAATCCTGTTTCGTTTGCGTCTTGCTTTCTTTTTAATTTCCATTGCTACGCTCACTGTATTTTAACATACAATCGCTATTTTTTGACCAAAAAATAATATTAGTTGCTCCATGAATGCATCAGAGTATACCCATGGAGATATTTTTTTCCATAATGGTAGTGGCGGAGTCAGGATTTAAGTTTAGGGGTGATCGTAGTAGAAAAAATTGAAAATTCTTGTTGGAGGGGCCGTAGTAGAAAAAAATCTCTTTTATTTTGAACCGTTGAATATATATACCCAGTATATAAAAAAATTGGAATTTTTGGGGCCTTGCCCCCTTCAATGCTCCGCCACTGTATAATGGTATGAGCAGATTAAGTGATTGAAAATGACAGTAAACTATTAGTTTTACATTAATTTGACAAAAATAATAGTTCGAAAATAATTTATGTACGAAAATAGGTAAAATAAAAATTTACTGATAAAAAAAAAGGTAAAAATTGTTTATGTATATACATATAGAGCTTTTATCAAATTATTTATTTGTATCGTCTTTGTTTGCTCTTGAAAACTACAGATGGTATAACGTCTCAATGTCTTTTGTAACTTTTAGGGCCTCTGTTTTGCAAGGCCACTAGTTTCTTTTGTACACAGTGAAATTAAGGACAAAATACAAAAGCAGCCATGCTAGTTTCCTTCAGGTATACTTTCCAGTATGGGCTTCCATCCCGTAGATGTTATTCTATCATCAACTCTGCCTCTATCGATCCCATTGGTTATATCTTTGTTCTGAAGCTTAGGGTTCATATCACTTGCTATAACTCCTCCTTTCTCTAACATTGCTTTCAGCTCTTGCTTGCTGATTACGAGCTTAATTCTCACGACTCCAGTGGCTTGTCCTGCAGCCACGTCCGGTTTTGAAAACGTGATTTTGTACTTCCCAGATTGTGGAGGAACAACCAGTGGCGGAGGCAAAAGATGGTACTCTCGGCCACCGCCCATATCAGCATCCGGATGTAGACGCTGGACGACGGGGAGTGTATCATCAGATATTGCATGGCCAGGAGCAAATTCTGATAACACTTGATGGACTTTCATTGGAGCTTTATATTCAAGAGTTTCCCCATCAAGTTTGACGATCTTGATTAAATTCTTCTGCAAAACTATGCAATTTCCCATGATTTTGCTGATAAAAACTTAACCTTTTTTTTGGGGTGTGTGGGGGTGGGTGGGGTGAATCTGATAAAACTTAACTGAGACACTTAATAGAGTTCAGGTAGATTATGAGTAGAGATAGAAAATGGCTTCTGAGTGAGGTTGTTTGGAGAATCTTTGGTTGTATTTAAAGAGGAATGAAATCAAAATGCCCTTGTAGTTTGTTGATATTACATCAGAACCTAATGGCACTTTCATCCCCACTTGGGTTGATTTTTTGCTTTTATGTGTGCAACTGTGTAACCTTAGTCTTATATGTGAAAAATACTATATGGATACGAATGAAAGATTTGACTGATATATAAGGTTCACTGTCATATCGGGATATTTATTTTAGTATAATGAGTTCGGTTGCCAAGTAGATAATTGTGAGTGCTGTCAGACCCACTGACGGGGCAAGTGCCCCACCAGTTTTTTCCAAAAAAAAAAAAAAAGTTTTGTTAATGTAACATCTCGTCCCGTTTACATTGTTTATTGTACCCATTTTGAATCACTTTATGATTTAAAATTAGATTATTTAGTTCGTGAATTATAGAAATGACCCCACTTATATCTTAACAATTTTGGTTAAAATTGTAACAAGTTTAAGTGTGTAAGAGACTATAATATTTATTTAATAAAAAAAAAATTAATACTAGAAAAGGGTGAACAAAAGTGTGTATAATTATAGTCTATAACTTATTTAGCAAAAAAAAAGCTCTAGTCTATAAGTTGTAGACTACAAGTCTAGTAGTCATAGACTACTGCTTCCAGTAGCAAAAGTCTTCAAGATAGGCGATTTTTTTTAAGCAAGCTCTCATTTCTCTTTGTTACTCAATAACAACAACAAATACAATGACGATTTTTTCCCCCCTTAAGCTCTCATTAGGGTTTGTATTATCATCAATCATCAATCCTCATCATCCTTCATTATTTGAATTAAATAGGTAATCCCTTTAATGCTTCTTTAATCTTCATTATTTATGTACATTTTTTTGTGAAATACATATATGATTGTTATTTTCTGATATTTATGTACATTTTTTTCACAGTTATGGATAAATTCGTTATTAAACGTAAATTTGCGTTTTGTTCGGAACAAACTATAGTGAAAGAGGTGTTAGGGATGGATGTTGAAGAGAATTTACTTGAAAATAATGTGAGAAATGTTAGAGATGAAGACTTGAATTTGATATTGAACAATTACCTTCGGATCCTGGATTGAGAATCCCAATACAAAATTATGATGTTAATGTTCGAGATTTAATTCGGAGGACATATATTCAGAGAGGTCCTTGTCAACCTAGAAACCATTTATTTCCAGCTACAAAAATTGGTACGAAAGATAGGTATGTCCTGGTATAATGAGAATTCTAGTTGGTTGGAGTATAGTATGGCAAAAGATGTCGTATTTTGTTTATACTGTTATATTTTCAGTGATGGATGTGGTTCATTTGTTAACACTGGGTTCTCAAACTGGAAAAAGAAAGAACTCATTAGAAAGCACGTTGCAAAATCAAGTAGTGTACACAATCAGGCTCGAATCAAGTATGAATCTTTCAATGATCAGGGACACAATATCCGAACTTGTCTTGTTAAGCAATCGAATCAAACTCAAAATGATTATCTAATCAAACTCAAAATGAACTCATTTGCTGATTTTGACAAGAACAAATTGATTCGACTCTGTGGATACTATCCATTGGATTTTGATGCAGAACATATCTTAGCAATGGATGATCAACTTGATACATATATTATTGACATGCATATGAGTGAAGAGTTTCAAAAATTGCAGGGTTTTAGTGAGCTTTCACAGAGGTTATTTGCAGAAAACAAGTATCAAGTTTACCCATTAGTTTACAAGCTTATGACATTGACTTTAATTCTACCAGTCAGTGGCTACTGCTTCAGTTGAGAGAGTATTTTTTGCAATGACTTTTGTCAAGAATCGTCTACGCAATCGAATTGGAGATAAGTGGTTGAATGATAGTTTAATTGCATTTGTTGAGAAAGATGTGTTTGATACTATTGAAAATGATGTAATTATAGAATATTATCAAAGTATGAAAACGCGTAAGGAACAATTGTAATGAAATATTTTATATGCTCTTATGAATTTATTTTCTCAATTTAATTGTGCCCCCAAAGATAAATTACTGACTCCGTATATATCGCGTTTTGAGCCAGCGGGCACGGTGGCAGCAATTGACCAAGTCAGGAGCCAAGTACCATGATCTCCTCATTGGGGGTTATCATGACCATTTTGACACTTCCCAACTGAAACTTTATGTGAACAAACTGCTTGTAGTACTGATTAGTTTCAAGAAAAGATTAGCTACTGAGTCTATTATGAAATTGAATTTTTTTTTGCAAAATCCCTAAACGTGTTGGCTTTTCTATTCCCTCTCCTCTTGTTTGTTGGTAATGTTTTTCTTTCTAAATGCAGCAATTAGTCAAGAGTTTATTGAGATGTTTCATTATGCTCTAATTGCATTCGTTAATCCGTTTTTGTTTCTCTTAGCTCTTAGGGGTTAGTAGTCCCTCCGTGTCAAATTGAATATCCACTTTTGTTAATTAATAAGAATATGAAAATTCAATTTTAGACGACAGAACAGTATTTTACAAGTTATTTAACAGGAATAGGGTGCTGTCACGAGTCGGTCGTGACTTTGCACCCGTGACAGTGCCTTGTACTCAACTGTAAATACATTAATTTTGTTTAGTGGATCATCACCAGATACCATTTACACAGGTAAAGGTGAATTGAGGTAGATGGAGTAGGACCACTTAAGGCCTCCTTAGTGGTTGACTCCAATGTACTGCAGCATATTTGGCAAAGCAAGTTTACTCCATTCATCCAACAATCAATATTGACTATTTCTGCAATCTCTATTTCCCAGATGAGTTAAATCTCTCAAAGTATTTCTGGAAAATTTTCTTGTTACGTCATTTCTGTAAATGGTTATGGACATTTCCTTCTAGTCAGGGGCGGCTCAAACGTTTTTGGGGCCCTATACCAAATTTTAAATTAATGCCCTATATAACCTTAAAAAAAATTTGGAGCCCCGGATTTTTGGCTATATATATATATTTTGAGGCCCCGAATTTTTGGAGGCCCTGTGTGGTCGATCACTTTGAACTCCCTGTTAGCTGCCACTGCTTCTAGTTTACCTGCATGGCCTGAATAGAAGAGTAAAATGTATACAAATTATAAGAGTAAAGAGATTTTAGTGTACTACTGAATAGATCTACCGGTTTCGATTGATGTATATTTTTCTCAATACATGTTGATGGAATCTCAATCATTATCGGTTGAGAATAACTATTCTTTTGGTTGAATGTTCAAATTTGACTTTATACAAAATTTAATGAGATTAGTTTGACCATAGGTAAGTTACTATAAAGTCATTCTTAATTAGAGAGTTTAATGGTAGGACCAATGTGGTAGTGGAGTGTGAATCTCTTAAATATAAGAGCTTAGTTATAGAGTTTAGAGATAAAATATGTCAATTTAAAGAAAGTGGACATCCATTAGAATTTTAAAAGACTTTTTATGGATAAAAAAGTCCAGTAGATTTTAAAAGATTATTTAAGAATGTAATGACTTATAAGATTTTTTATACTCAGGATTTTTATGTTCGGATTTTAAAGGTTTATATCATAAGAATTTATAAGATTTGAAAGGAACATAAAGACTTTTTATTTATACGATACTAACCAACCAACTTAATTGAATGAACGAATTCTTCAGGAACAACCTTTACAACCCAAGTTTTCCAAATAATAAATTCAGTGTTATTATTTCAGAATCTATTCTTAGATACCTATATTATTTTCTTTTCAAATATTCTTAGGTTTGGGGGAGGCTTACCAAAAGTATTGAGTGATACTACCCAACGACAAGCTTCTGATAGTTACGGCAAATCAGGAATTTCAACGTTGGTTTATTCTTCTTCTTCAAAATTAATGAAACTATAGTTGTCTGGGTTTTCCGCCCCTATATAGGAACTATTATTATTGGAAAAAAAAAAACTAATATTATTAAACAAATAATGAAAATCCCACTAAAAAGTCATATGGGTTAGGTTGGTATTTTTTATAGGGTTTGGTATCTATACTTCCCACTAAAAAATTCCACAAATTCCTAATTAAAAAAAATACACCGAAATTAGCAAGTTTTTGAATACCAAAAGACTGTTTGTTGTTTAAAATCCTGATTGAATATCACTAGATTTGGACACCCTCTTTAAAATATCTTAATAGTCCTGATCGAATACCACAAGACTTATTTAGACTACTTAAAAGTCTTAATTGAATACCACAAGACTTATTAATCTTTTAAAATTCTGATTAAATACACCCCTAAAATAATAATGTAGATATTGGGCTTGCTTGGATTGGGTTTGGTTTGGGATTTGGTCTCAAACCTAGTCCCAAACCAGGTTTGGATTGAGTTTGGGTTTGGGTTTGGGCGGGAAAGGCTAAAAAATGGGCGGGAACTATTCAAATTCAAATTTTTTTCTTCAAATAATTGTTAAATTCAAAATTTTTAGTTCTTAAATTAGAGGGAAATGTTCAAATTCTAAATTTGTGAAGTTATAATTTGAAATTGGACGATTATTTGAAAAAAAAATTGAATTTGAATCCCGTCCATTTTTTAGCCTTTCCCGCCCAAACCCAAACCCAAACTCAAACCCAAACTCAATCCAAACCTGTTTTGGGACTAGGTTTGAGACCAAATCCCAAACCAAACCCAATCCAAGCAAACCTATTGAATTGTGACAGAGAAAATATTTTTTAAAGGTTGTAATGAATCAACACGTGTTACAGAGAAATATGATCACGACACTAATCAAATTGTCAGTTTGATGACCACTATTTGTACAATTTCAAAGAGGAACTTGTGAGCTTAAATCCTAAATGTACACACCCAAGTTGCAACCAATTTTGATTGATTAAGCCTCTATTGCTGTTTTCATATTCCTAGTTGGTTTAGCTAAACATTGCTGGATTTTACTGTGTTGCATCTAAAAACTAAACGTTTCGCTTTCTGCAAGCTTAGTAGTGGGGATTTGGAGGCTAAACGTAAATGGGAATAGTAATTTGAGAGAATTTTCCATGTTTTGTAAGAGGAAATGAACAATTAAATGAGGTAATGAGTGTGACAGCCACCCATGCCAGGCTGATGGTTTAGTGCTGTGTGATGTTATTCACACGCATGCTTGATATAAGGTTTTTTGGGCACTTAATTAAATTCTTTAGTAGTTTTTTATGATACGTTGAAAGAGATTTGCATCAAGCAATACTCAAGTAAAAATCAATCTATATAGGTGCAATATTGAAAGAGATTTATATCAAGTTATACTCGAGTAAAAGTCAAACTCTATTACCGTAACTTGAACTGAATCTGAATTAGTTTTTACCTAAACCATGAATACAAAAAAAACAATTACCCTTCATTTTCTCTCTATGTTATTTGGGCGGTGAAAGATGGTGATTGGCTTGAATTTGCAATTTCGTGCTGGAAACCAAAGCAAAGACACCACCCATTCCTTCCATTTAGCCTCTGTTATGTTCTTTAAGCAATTTAAAAACCAATATTTAGTTGCAAAAGTATCAACTCTAACCGTCCGGATCCTATGCGAAACAGTTTTTTTTTAGTGTATACGAAACACTTTTAAATAGGTATTCTGAAGTTCATAATAGATATTTTGTGCACTAAAAACATAACAGAGGCTCAGAACAGGGCTTCATTTTAAATCTGTTTTAACGGTCAAAATTTTAATTTAACGGACGAGAGAAGTTTCACACGTGCGGAATTTATCCGTGGCGGAACTCAGAAACTTTTTTTTAAGAAAGGGCAAAAGGTAGAATCCATGCTCTTCCTAATACTTAGTTGATTCTTACTAGGCAATATCTTTATTTTCTAATGGAAAGTTGAGGTCGCATAATGATCCGACAGCATCATTACTAACCTTCTAGGTTTCATATCCAATCCAACAGACACTTTGAGGTTTGAAAATCTACAGGATCTTTAATTTTCTTCCTCTAATCTTGTGATCTTAACTAATAAATTAAAGGTGAGCTTGGTTGGACTAAACTATCTTGAGTTGTCTAAAAGTAAAGCTTAGTAATATCATTATTGTATTTTTAGACAATTAGTAATTTTTCTTCTGTACTGAACTGAATATTCATTTTTCTATTCATTTTATATATAAAAAAGAGAGGGAATAATATTTTAAGGGCTGAACTTAACTAATATTTATGAACTCTGAATTAAGTTGTATTTTAATTATCAAAGATGTCCTACCCCAGTGGGGCAGGTACCTGCCAAGGTCGTGGATTTGATACCCTCTGCCTGCATGTGATAAACTTTAATCTCCCTTTCTGGGACTATCTTCTCCTCTTCTAGGCAGCTCTCTCTCTCCTATATGGGACAACCACCAAATCAGACTTCAATAATATCCATTTTCTTATTTGAATTCTATTCTTTGAGACAGCATGCGAAGGGGAATAAAACCGAAAGGGCATGAAAAGAAGGAAGAAAAAAAGGGTACAAACTTTATTCAATCCGGTTCTTATGCAGAATAGGTATTTTTTTAGTATGTGCGGAATATTTTTTTATTTTGAAATTATGTGTTTTTTGATTAAAAACAGGTATTCGGCGAACATGTATTTTTTTAAATCAATTTCAGCCGTTAAAATTTTTTAATCCAATGAATGAAAGTCCATTCCCCACTGGTGCCGTGGTGAACTTTATCTTTTAGTACCAACCAACATTCTTTTTGTTCTTCTATTTATTTATGTTGTCCAACTACAGTAAATTAGTTGTATTAAAAGACTCAAAATGGAAAAGCATATGATGCTTTCACATTACTTGCAATATCATCATCAGGAAATACAATCTTATTTGCCATCCTCCATCCAAAACGACATAGATTTTCTTCCCCTTTTTTGGTTACTTTTCTGTGGCTTCTAGATTGAAAATGGACTACAACTAGAATGCTTAGGTATTTTCTTTGGAGTTGTCCGAGCTTTTGTCACTATTGTACTAATACAATTTTAATCGGTAATTTTTATTTATTTAATGATAAAAAATAATTTAGTATGAATAATTATCAATTTATTATAATTGTTCATAAACAATTATATATCAACTAAACATATTTTTGCCACAAAAAACTATTGTTGGATATTAATACATATTAACAAAAATCTCATTCAGCACTAGAACTAAATTATTGAGCTCTAACCTTAATGACCCTTACCTCACTATCTATAGGGCTAATAAAAAAAGTTAAATCGCAAAATGTACTTCAAATGAGATTCATTAGAGTTTTCTCTACACTTACAACTCATGAGGGACCGATTCTTGCACTCAACAGGAATTGAACATTTATCCTTATAAATGTATGTAAAACTAGCACAACACTGATGATAGGGAGATTTGCCAATTTAAACTAAATTACAAGAATTCAAGTTTGGGGGGATCATGATGATCTAGGAAGTCAGCAGAAGAGCTTAGAGAATACACTTGTCCTCATCATGTTGGCCGGCCACCGCCATGCAGAATTCCGCTTGGGTGGTGAATTCTTTTTTGACTAACTAGAAGGTCCGAAAGTTATTGTCTTGTTATAATAGTATATCACTTTCTCTTAGGATGTTTTATTAGGTTCTTCAAAAAAAATAAAATAAAATAAAATAAAGGTGTTTTATTATGAATTGGGAGTATATTAAACAGCACGTGAAACAGAATGGAATTGATATTCCTTTTTCTTTTATTAGGGGAAAATTACTGGAAGTAAGTTGACAATTATTCCACTTTAAAGGTGTAGATACAAAGATATTCCTTAACCCGGTTTGATTTTTTCCACTCTTTAATGTTGCCTTCCTTTTTCTCTCTTCTTTTTCCTTTTGAAGTTTTCTTCATTTTTTAGCTTTCATAGCTAGATCCAACCAAAAAATTTCTTCATCTTTCTGAGACAATCTATGGGACGGTTGATATGCTCATAGTCTCGTAGATTGTTGATTTCTAAGAAAGGTGTTGAAACTGAGTTTGCTACTGTCAAGGACGAAGCTAGGAATTTAGCGTTGTATGTCAAATTACATATAAAAATGAAAAAAAATAATAATCTTGGGGGGCGAAACTGATAAAATATTTCGAAGTACATATAAAATTTACTATATCTAGAAGTATTTTTTAAAATCTCGGGGGGGACGACTGCCCCCTCTGCTGCGAAGAATTTTATCATGTATTTATATTTTCTACTGTTTTTTATGTGTTTACCTAGTCCGGGACGTGGACTTTTATCTGTTATCATGGTGTCTACACCATTGTATAACTTTTATTTTTCTTGTATTTTCGTTTTATCTTTTGATTGTAATGATGATTAATGGGTAAATTATTATTTAGGAAAAAAGAAAAAAATATTCCTCGACCAACGATAACGAGAAATTGAATTTGGAACATTTTGATATATGGGCTCTCTTCATAATATCTTGGATATTTTATGGGCTTGGCTCATATTTGGTTTTTTTTTTTGTCTCCAAATGATCCATTTTGGTAAAAAGAGAATTGCGCTTTTACCACATTTGGAATGATAAATAAATGATAACAATGGATTTTTTTTTGGGGTCTACTAACCATGTAAAAACGTTAATTATTTAACAAAAATAGAAACGTTAAAGCATTAAATTATGAAAAATAAAAATTAACATACTATTACGTCTAAAGAAGAAACAGTAAAAAAAAATAGTCCGACGTTCGTTAAGAACCCTACAATGCATATTTAAATCTAATGCTCAAGAACTTTTCACATTAAGTATCTAAATTCCAGGTAAATCCATTCAAGTCAAACTGTTTGCAATCTGAAGATGCATCAGTGTTCAAGTCAAGTTTAGGTGCAAAGAATGGCAATTTATACTCTTGTGATGCTCTCCTATTGTACTCTTGAAGTCCAATGCTCATTGACAAATTACTACAGGTAATTTTCTCCATTGAACATTTATTTTCAGCCTCCTCATTCGCTTTCTCAAGCACTGATTGCAAATATTTTCCTTGCGCCTCTATTCGCAGTTGTAAGTGTCTTTGCACCTATATATCAGTTAAGAAAAAAAAATTCAGAATTTGCATTTTGCAAGAATGCATCTAGAGTTATGTTAATGAGGCATTCTGTCACTTTGGCTGTTATAAATAGGAAATTTTAGTTTTTTTTTTTTAAAAATACCTCGAGTTGTTCGTGGAGCCTTCTCTGCACTTCAATTTGCATCTGTATTGCCTCACTTATATGTAAGTTTCTGTAGATATATTATCATAATTAGCAGGCCTTTACAATGGAAATAGATCATAGTAATTAAATCACGGGCAGTAAATTCTTCGCTTACTTGTTTGTCTGAGTTACAATGGCCTCAGTTATCCTTTCTCCTCCTGCTGATGCTGTTGCTGTTGCTGCAGCAATCATTTTATTTCACATAAGTAACTTTTCATCTCAATAATAGTCATTTGTAGTAAAAAAAAATTAGGTCGATTTCTTTGGCTCCTTACGGGATTTATTGGCACAATTATTTGCTTGTCCGTGGAGATTCTTGCCGAGTCTGTACTTCTGTTAGCAAAAACGCGAAAAGGGTATGATCAAGCAAATATATAAGGACTCGATGACCTAATGGCGTTAATGGGAAGCCGTATTCAAATGATACATTACCTGAAGATGGCTCTTCAAATGATATAAGGTTAGCCCCTGAATCCCCATAAGTTTCAAAACCGACTTTGGAGTAGCTTCTGTAACCAAAAAATGAGATATCGAATTAGCCAATTGGATAATATTTCAAGCTTGTTGCATATAATATATATATCCTTACTGTCTACTCCACCAAGTTGATTAACAGCTTCTATGAACCGCTGATGCAGGTCTGGAGTCCATTTCAATCTTGGCTTAGCATCAGTTGAAGTAACAAGTCCTGAATCTCCAGGGCCTTGGAGGAATAAATGTCTTTCATTAGGTATGGACACTCTTGAGGAAGCATGGACGTTGTTTCCTTGATGATACATCTCTCTGTCTTCAATACAATACAATGTTAGACTCGTACTAAAAAGATATACTTATAAGCGAATGAGAAGGGATGGAGGGTGGCGTGGTACCAAGTGAGCATAGAATCTTTGAGCACTGGACCCAATCAATCTTCCGCGTAACATTAGATTATCTGTATATATATAATATATTCCGCGTAACATTAGATGATAAGGAAAATAGTGGACAGATTATTCTCCTTCACTTTGTTTGAAAGTCAGGAATGGAATAAGGAACTCATTCCATTTTGTCTCCTTCAGTAAGTTTGGTACTTATTCCACTCTTTTTGTGACTGTACATGTTTATAAATGCACACACATAACTTAGTTAAACCCAAGTACTTGCATGCAGTGGCGGAGTCAGGAATTTGTTATAGAGGGCGAATTTCTTACTGAAATGTTGTAGGGAACGAAATACAACATTTATAAGAAAACATCACAAAAATAATTTTTTCCTATAAAAAATTTGTCGTTTCTGAAATTTTTGGGAGGGCGAAGCCCCCTCGGGCCTCCATGAAGCTCCGCCACTGCTTGCATGGGTAAAACATAATAGATCTTATTTGCTTTCTATATGTTTTTAGATCTTATATGCCTCTCGACATTGTGTAAAATTGTTCTATAGGTATTAATTTTCTAACCTCTTAATCCCTTTTATCACTTAGTCTTTCTCGATCTTTTTCTGTCTATTACGACATCGCATTATCTAATCCTTTAATTTTCCTAACCGAGGCAACTTTTTACCTTTTTTTAATATATTCAAACCAACGCAAACGGTTATCTATCATCTTATTGTCCAACTTCAATCAAGAATCAAAATATAAAAATGTGAAAAATATACATAGAATATTGTCTTTTTTTTTTTGGTGAATATAAATAGAATATTGTCAACATCCTATTTCCTAACCATCCAAGTTTTCTTGGGTGTGTCTTTTGTCTGTTATCGTGATTTTTTAAATCATTGTATAACTGTTACTTTCTGTATTTTCAGATTTTCCTTTGATTGTAATGGCCTCGGCTATTTGTGATTAATGAAAATATAATTTATTTAGCAAAAAAAAAAAAAAAATCTTATTTGATAAACCAAAAAAAATAAAAGCCGCAGTTGGAGCCATGGTAGGAAAAAATATATCTGATGCAACATATACGCAGAGTACCTCTGATTAAATAATGTCTGCACTTCTCTTCCAACTTACATTTTCAAGAAAGATCAAATGATTCTGATATGTTAGGGTATTTTATGCAGTTTGGAAGAATCTATGAAGCCTTTATGTAAAGTGTGAAAAGAAAAATTCTTCGACAGTTCTGCTGGCATGTGGATAGGCAGTGGCGGAGCCAGGAATTTTTCTTTGGGGGGGCCAAAATAAATTCATAAAAGCATATAAATATTGGCGGAGCCAAAAAAATTTTTTTGATGAAATCTTATAGACTAGAGTTATACACATTTTTTTCAGTCTTTTCACTCTACTGGGGACACAATTAACATTGACAAAATAAATTCATATAAACATTGGCGGAGCCAAAACTTTTTTTTTGATGAAATTTTATAGACTAGAGTTATACACATTTTGTTCACCCTTTTCACTCTACTGATCAGTGAAAAAGGTCACGTATATGATTGTTTGGGTAATAATGGGTCTTGGTGGGTCTATTAGGTTTTAGTGGGTCTTTTGAATCCATTATTGGTTACTTTAATAATCTATGAGTCCAAATCTAATTAGATTTGGGTATCAAAAAATATATTTTCATGTACTTTGTAAAATGTCCGATCTTTTTTTTAAAAATATCTATCTTATTCTGAACCATTGAATATATATATATATATATATATATATATATATATCTAGTATATAAAAAATTTAAAAATTCTTGGGGGGGCCATTTAAAAAAAAATATATTTCTTATTCTAAACCGTTGGATATATATACCTAGTATATAAAAAAATTAAAAATTCTTGGCCCCTCCTTGCCCCTTGTATGCTCCGCCATTGTGGATAGGAATGAATAGTAGCCAGATGGGGTAAGATTCTTCTCCCTTGAACCTATAACAGTTCAAAAGCTATCACAAATATAACTTATTAAATCCCCAATAATTAAGGGTATGTGCAAAGATGGATAGAAGACAGATTTAACATTTGACAATAAATGCACAAAATGGCTACTCCAAGAATACCCCTGAAACAGATGAATTTAAGACTGGTCTAACATTTGTCAATGAATGCACAAAATGGTTGCTCACGTAATACTATTGAAACAGTAGTTCCCTATACCTTTACATTTGCTACGAAATCTTGTTATCAAATCAAAGGCAAAAGGAATCAGAGATGACAAATCCAAGAACCATTTTAAATGTTGTTTTAAAATTACAAAAATTCAGTGAGTTGATTATCCGTGCAACTCTGGTTGCTTGATTAACAATTTAACATAAACAGCTATTTGTCTCCCCTATGTTCATTTTAAGAACAATAACACTTGTAGAGGCAGACTTTAAAAACAAGAGGGGTACAATCAAGATTGACAAAATAAATTTATAGTCCCTTTTACACATTTAAGCTTGTTAAAATTTTAATCCCCAATATTTCACAAACCACAAAATCTAATTACAAATAAAAAATAGGCTCAAAATGTGTAATTAAAAAATACTCACGGGATAAAATGTTACAAAAACAACGTTAAAGCAATAAAAAAAATGGAAAAACTGGTGGGGCACTTGCCCCTCCAGGACCCATTGTACATCCGCCGATGGTAGTAGGTCAAGAAATGATATTTGGTTTTTCCTAGGCTCTATTTGGATTGGGTTTGGGTTTGAGACTCAAACTTAGATCTAGGTTTGGATTTTGGCGGGAGAGGCTAAAAAGTGGGCGGGAAATATTCAAATTCAAATTTTTTTCTTCAAATAATCGTAAAAATTCAAATTTTGGCCTCTATGAGAAAGTCATTAGTTGTGTTATGTGGTTAAAATTCCACCATAAATAGTAACTTTTGTTTCATAAGTTTTTTTTGTTGCTGAATAATTTTTTTTTCATTAATCACAAAATAATCGAGATCATTACAATCAAAGGAAAAATCTCAAAATACAGAAAATAAAAGTTATATAATGGTTCAGAAAACCGTGATAACAGACAAAAGTCACACCCAAAAAAACTTAGATCGGCATGAGATACTAATATTAAAACTAGTCAAATAAACAAATACATCATCTTCTTCTTCGCATCATCTCCGTCAGAATTCTTGAACCACAGATATATGAGAATATCAGTTTCAACATCTTTCTTAAGGATCGACAATTTATAGGACCATGAGTCTATCAACCATCTTACAAATTATCTCGGGAAGATGTAGAAAACTGATAAAGGGCCCATATCAAATCCGAGTTGTAAGGCTTCTCCTAGAAGCAGAGAAAAAAAGTCTAGATCTGTGAAAATCTAAGACAAATCTAACATATGTGTCTTGAATCTTAAAAAAAAACACTTTGAAATCAAAAGATTAGATGATTAGTGGTACAAAATACAGGTATAATACCTAAACAAACGTAATAAAAAAAAGAATATTGGTTAAGATTCAAATCTGGCCAAAAATAGAGGAAAAAAAAGAAGCAGCAGGAAGAGGCAGAGGGGAAGAGAGTGAGAGAAAAGAGAGAAAAGGAAAGTTTTGTTTCATACGTCTTTGTTCAGGACTCAATTTATCTTTTCCAGTAATGGTACAATGAAAAGTACTTCAAGTTTGCCTTTCTTTGATGTTGCCATAAAGTAAGCCATGGCTCTGTTTCTACAAAAGGTATGAACATTTTATCTTTTTTTACCAGTCTGGATCCTATGCGAAATCGCTTTTTTTCAATATATACGTAACACTTTAGAATATCTGTTTTAAAATTCAGGATAGGTGTTCATTTTAAATTAATTTTAATCATTAAAATTTTAATTCGTTATTTTAATTCAACGAACTAGAGAAGTTATGCACGTGCAAAATTTACCCAGTTTCGCACTGGTGCCGTGACGCTTTTTGACAAGGGAGAGAAGAGAACATGGCTTTGTTCCTTTGTGTACTTTGTCTTCCCTTTTCTGGAACTACTTTGTGTTATTAATTTTATTTTTTTGGGTGAGAATAGGTAGTAGATTAAAGAAAGACTTTGTGTTATTGTTAATAATCATAATTTTACTCCATAGTACGTGATGTAGAAACTCGATTTGTAGTACCATGCTGACTTGATCACAGTCATTCTATTGCATAAACAACTATGTCGACAAGACTTGGCAAAAAAAAAAACAAAAAAAAAAAAAAACTATGTCAACAAGTTGCTAATAATGAGAATCGGGTAGCCCAAGTGGTAAGGCTACCGAACACGGGGCGGAGGTCCCGTGTTCGATTCCTATATCTTCCCATAATGGGGCAAATAATTTCTCCTCCTTATGAGGCTTATCTTCCCTCCCCAGGCATGGGGCATGCTTCAATCTTCCCTATTTAGGGAGTCTCTCCACTCTTTTCCCTTCGAAAACGATCGCGCTTCAGTGCTCAAAAACAAAACAAAAAAAAGTTGCTAATAAAAGACCGTGTTATTATTCCAACCAATCGGTAGAAACCCATATAAAAGGAACAATACATGCATATAGCCTTGAATAGTATCTCAATAACTATCAATGTCATAGCTCGATGGTATTGGACCAGTATTTAAACTTTTAAGTTAGTATTAATGGTCCCTTTTTACCATTTTTTTATGTAGTTACTATTAATGGTCCTTTTTTACGAGGGCGGGTGGGACAAGTTGTCCTAGAGATTTAAAAAGAAACTAATATATATAATAAATTTTATATATAGTTTGAAAATTTGATTAAATTCGCCCCCAATATTTTTTTTACAGATTTTATATATAATTCGGCATATTATTGTAGTTTTTCGCCACAACGTAAATTTTTTTGGCTTCATCCCTGATAATAGCTCCAATATGTAACTTCGAATATTAAGTAATGTATTGTGTTTTCCTTAAAACAAATATGTGTCTGATAGTAGTTGGTAAATCAAATATTCCTAGGACTTGTGATTTGTATCACTAGGGTTTTTTTAATTATTATTTTTTTATCATGTTAAATGTGTTACAAGGCTGTTGCAACGAGTTTGCTTTTAATATGTATGGTTCAAATTGAATTATTTCACACTCTCTTATTATCTTTTTGGTTAACATAGTCTTATCTTAGTGTACAAAGGGTATCGTATTTAGTACTCCCTCCATTCCTAAATATAAGACTCTTTAGACTATTTGAGAAAATTAAGGAAGTTGTCATTTTCACCTAAACTTCCAATATTACCCCACCTTCCCTCTCTCTCACTAATACATCATAAAGAAAAGAAAAGAAAAGAAAATGTTGAGGGTATAATTGAAATAAATTGTTGACAACTAATAAAAGAACCTTAAACAACAATTAATTTGGATACCTAGATATCTCTTAAACGACAATTAATAGGGAATGGAGGGAGTATTGTTCAGAGAGCCAATCATTGGGCTGGAAACACTTGACATTTTCGTTTGCCATTTTAAAAAAAATTGACGCTACTTGGTTGAGTTTTGTCCGGTTCCATTCCTGATAGCAACTAGTTTTCAATGTCGGGTTTTTGTTTTTTTTTTTGAGCGCCCGAAGGCGATTGCCCTCGAGGGGGAAGAGCGGAGAGTACTCTAGATAGGGAAGATTGAAGCATACCCCATGCCTGGGGAGGAAAGATAAGCTCTGCATGGGGAGGAGAAATTATTTCGCTTTCATTATAGGGAGATATAAGAATCGAACACGGGACCTCCGCCCCGTGTTCGGGTAGCCTTACCACTTGGGCTACCCGATTCCCATGGTGATTTGATGTTTAAGAACAAATAACTCAATAGTCAAGATTGATTTAACATGACACTAAAAAAATAACTGTCCGTAGAAAGAAATTTTAAGAAGATAGAAATGAACACGGAATGATATTCCTTGTGGAAAAATATGGAGAAGTGGGGGCCAACAAAAGTTGAGATTCTAAAGGAATATGGAATTTGAGAATCATAACTCTAAGCTAAAGGCAATGGGTAGCATTCTCAAGTCAAGAATTTTTATTATTCTTTTCCAATTAAGGCCACGAAAATTGGGTTCTTTTATCCTTAAAATCTTAATACAATTAGGATGCCTTTCAACATGGATTAATCTTTGTGTTTTGTCCTACTGAGTACTACTTTTATTCCGTAATATAAATCATTTATTACATATAACGAAAATTAAGAGTGTAAAAAATAAGATATTTCGTTAGTTAAAATATTAATATCATTCTCTTAAATAGAATTTGTGGTATACAAATCATATTTATGAGAATAACATTAATAATTTAATTAATAAAATAATTTATTTTTTACTTTCTTAATTTTTACTACTACTTATATTTTATAGAATGGAAGGAGTACTCTGTTTTTCTTTGGTCAAATACTTGGGATGCTTGATGCTTAGTTTATATGCTTTACCAATATTAGTTGCAGACTACTGGAATCCTTGTGATTATAAAACCAACCATTTGATCCCTCAAATAAGTAGACTTGAATGAGTGAAATGGTACAGAAATAGACACATGGCCAGTGACGAAGACGGGGCGGGACAATCACTCCAATATTTTTAAATTTTTTATTAGATATAATAAATTTTATATATACTTCGAAATATTTGATTAAATTTGCCCATAATATTTTTTTGCAGCTTTTACATTTAGTTTGGTATACTGTTGCAATTTTTCGTCCCTAACCTAAAAGTCCTGGCTTCATTCCTACACTCTAGATCATGGACGAAGCCAGGAATTTGATGTTGGAGGGGCGAAACTTGTAAAAAAAATCCAAAATTCTTGGGGGGCGATAAAAGGCAAAAAAAAAATTTTGGGGAGTGAAATTGATAAATTTTTTCAAAATACATATAAAATTTCGATAAATAGTAGTATTTTTAAAAATCTCAAGGGCGCCGCCCCCCCCCCCGGTAAGCGTCCCTGCTCTAGATTCTTTGTAAAACTTCGTGAATCATTTTATATAACCACTGCTTTTGTAATTTAATATTTGGAGTTTATCTTTTGAATTTTATATTTTATCTGGTATAGTTTAAAATAAGCCAATAAAAATTCATATAAATAATATTCTATAGAATGTTAAGAGTGTTAAACTGAGTGTTATAAAAAATATTTAGTTGGTAGGAATTTCGCATTTCCTCATAAATGTCATGATTAGAGTCTACTGCAAAAATAATGACAATATTGATGAGTGATTCGTAAAAAATCTTGTAAGGTATATATGATCTTGAAGATATGTCTGGCCTGTAACAGTGCAAATCCACCCAAATTTTTATTAACACCCAAAAAATCAAATCATTCTTCATACATTTTCACATGTGCTTTAAAATCCATGTGGAGACATTCTGGTTTCATTTTTTTATTTATTTTTCTGAAAATCTTGGTGAAAATACATAGATGCAACATTGTCTCACTCCCTGATTTAGATTCAATTAACACTAAAATAAAATTTTGCAATGTTTGTAAAAAAGCAGTCAAAATTTGCACACTCCAAGGAGAATTTAAGGAAGTAGTTGGGGGCAGGTGTATGTTTATGGAATCGGGACTGCCATGGCAGTTTCATTCAATATGGTGCAGTTCTATTCAATTCACATAGACTAAATGGGATGAAATTTTGTCCAAGGACATGTGCATTATCCAATGACTTATTACTTCGGACCCTGTTAGACTACTAGAATTATTGGCTAAAAGATTGACTAAAATAGTTTTTCGGACCTTTTTGCCCTTATAGTTGGGTGAATCCTTTATACCAGTAGGGGGTAAGATAATCATTTAACTCCTTCAATTTGGGAGTTTAGGGTTTCTATTTTCAAAATTTTAAGAATAAATCATTTTCCAGTCCTATTACTTTTTAACATAATTTTTATTTTAGTCTCAAATGAGACCTATATTTGAATGCAAAGCGAAAGGGATTGATTTTACGCGAGAGTGATGAAAAGGTTTCCCCTACAGCTCTCAGGACACTTGTTAATATTTTTAAAGGTTAATATTAATTTAAAACGAACATATATTATGAGTCTCAAAATACATGTTCTGAGCATCAAGACACATGTCTTATGCCTTAGAACAGTTATGAGATGTTCTGTATATATTGGAAAAAAAATTTATTCCGCATATGAACCGGACTGTATTCACACGGAGTTGACACAGCAGTTGCTACACGGAGTGAGCAAATCTTGATTTTTTTCCTTGCAAAAATATTGCGAATTTTTACTTCAATGCTAGTTAAATTTTCATTAAAATGATATATTATATTTGAAGCCCAGACGGGTGTACATCCCAAAAGGGAGAGTAGCACCTCACAAGAGGAGGAGGAGATAATCCTAGAAAATGAGACAATTTAAAGCATGTCCCATGCGCGGGGAGGGTATCGAACCCACGACCTCAAGGTCGTGGGCAGGCCGTTGCCCCATTGGACTAAGGACCTTGTAATTAGACAGAAGTTAAGGGGTAAGTTAAATTTAGGGAGTGATATTTGTAGTTTATTTTAGCATCTTACATTCTCATTTTATTTATTTTATTAGTGAAAAAATCTCAATTCGCAAACTAAATAAATTCAATCGGAAGATAACACTCCAAAATAAATATAGCAAAATATTAGAGTCGTTTCATTTATAAAATAAAGCGAGAAGAGTGCAATAAACTAAATTGAGAATGCTAATATCATTTCCTAAATTTATTATTAGTGTGATTATTATTTTTTAAATTATGAGTATTATACTCTTACAATCTAAATTTAATATATTACAAGTGTTTTTCTATGTGTAGAATATGCTATCGACCATTAATTTTTACATAACAGTTGAGAAGAATAAATATATGTCATTTCAACACCTCTTCTTAGGAAAATTCTAATATAAGACCGACCTTCTGGGACTGCTCCCACAGTTATTTCACATGAGTTATGGCGAGACTTACTTTGCATGTAAGCTCCACTCCAACTCATGTGAAATAGTTGTGAGGTCAATCCTACGAGGCCGGATCCATGCCAAAGTGACTCTTTTCTTAATGATGAACAATACCAAGGGAAAAAATCGTTGCCTTCATATCAACATATTCGATGATAGAAAATTTTGAAATGTATCTTGTGGTTCAAAATTTATCAGCAATAGTAACATGATTTTTTTTAACCAAAGTATAATTAATAGACTTGGTACATAGTAGAATTATTCTTCAATGATTATGTTCTACGTGTACGGGCATAATACTTTTTTCGTATTGCTACTAAAATCGGATTAATGAGTATTGTATTTGGTAAAACTTGTAATTGAAAAATGGATGAAATTTGTATGTACTTATATATGAATATTTCTTCTAATTATATATGTAAATGTTGAATTATGGGTACATAAATGAGCACATACACGATTACACACGATTATTTGCCTTGAAAAATGCTTCAAATTTTTAGCATAACTTAACAGAACTAGCCGTTCTTCTAGACCTTTGGTCAACAAAACAACGGCACTGAGCAGTGGAGTACAGTGTACTACAACCACCGACAGGGCGTTTGCCAACTCTCGGCTAGAAACCATGGCCGGCATTCTGACCACGGCGGCAGCATTAAATACTCCAGTCCTCCGTCCATTTTCGATGTCGATCAAAGCAACAAATAAAAGAGCTTTTACTGTGAAATCTTCAGGTGAATCATCAGAAACCCCAATTGCTTCCACTTCAATTTTGCCGCCACCCAATTTCAAGCCACCGAAGCCTAAACCTCTTGCGATTAGACCCGACAAGTTTTGGGATGTATTAGGAGCTTAACTTGGCTGGATTCTCCGCCTAGGCACTGGTGGTTTTAATTCTGGGTATGATATCTACTCTTTCACCTTTTTCTTTCCTTTTTATACACCATGCGCAAGTTTCCTGTTCTAGTAACATTATGGAATGCTGTCTTTAGTAAAAGAGATATTAGCCTTTTTTACCCTCTCACTATTTACGAATTTCCGATTTTGCCCACATTCTTTTTTTTTATATCATTTTGCCCACGATCTATTTACGAGTGCCAAATCTGCCCAAAATCGGCGGAATCCGGCAACTATAGGGCGGCGATGAGGGGTAAAATGGTCCGAACAAAAAAAAAACATTATAATTGCTTCAAATATAACCCCAAAACTATCTTATTGTATCGATTGAGTGCATGAATTGTTTTCTTTTTTTTCAATTGACCCCTCACTCTTTTTTTTTATATCCATTTAGCCCCTTCCCCACTCCACTCCACACCACACCACCCCACCCCACCCCACCCCACCCCCTCTTCTTCTTCTGCCTTATTTTGTTTTATTTATTTATTAGATATTTTATTATCTTGAAATTAATTTTGGTTTTGATCTTTTTCTTCTCAGATGATTTTGTTCCGGCTGGTGGTGGTTCGGTCCGACCGCATGTCTTGCCGGCGGTCTGGCTCCTCTAGTGGTCACCGGTCTTCTCTGACGTGGTCCCCTTTTCCGGTGAGCCTCTCTTTTTTTTTTCCAAAATATATGGTGTTTGGTGGCTTTGTGCAGATTATTGAGTGACCAGTTTGGCCTACTCTCCTCTTGGCCCGCGACCCTGATCCGGCCCTTGTAAGAAGAAGCCCCACCAGCCGTGAAACAGGCTGTTTACCCGATCAATTGCCATGGGCCGAGACTTACAAGTGGGGGACGTAGATCACTTCAGTCCCACATTCACCATCATCACGCTTTTGATTAAAATAATAAAAATATTCCCCCACTCAGTGCATTGTTTGGGGCGTTTTTATTGCTTTTTTAATCAAAAGAGGGATGTGCGTGATTATGACCGATGTTTGTCTATGTCCCCCACTCAGAGCTAGTCTCATATCGAAATTTTTCCTGTTTACCTGCGAGATGACCCGCGAAATCACCACCGACCCACTGACCCGTGCACCTTTAATACAAGCTGACCCCGCGAGAGTGCAAAAATTGACCCGTAGACCCGCGAAAATAGACTTTTTACCCGTAAAAAGCCAAATAGATCCACTGACCCGTGAGACCTCTGCCTGACCTGCGAGAATAAGCTGTTGATGGCCCACAACAACTAAACAAACGACACGCTTCCCTACAATGAATCAAAAAGCTACAAATTCATCTTCTTCGCGGAGAACACTATCAAGTATACCAAGGAAGCTTCAAAAATCAACCATCTCAGATCATGAAATAAATTAGATATTAGAGTTCCTCAGTCTCCAAATATCTGCAAAAAGAAAAAAATGTCCCCGATCTGTTCCGAGAACAAGTCAACCCAGAGAAAATATTTATGACGGTTTGCGAACAAACCCCATAAATACACTGTTTTTTCCAAATAATGAAGACCTTACTCTTTGAATATAATAATGTCAGGATCAAAAGCACCTCAAATGCTTATGTAGAAACAATATTAAAAGCAAGAAAAGGCTTCCAGTAATGCAAACCCACTTCGAAATAATTACTCAAAACCCAGAAACAAACAAACCATTATACCCCATTAAATCTTAAAATATTAAGAAAGAAATGGATACAAAGGTTCAGGTCTCAAAATCATCCACGAAAATCAAATCTTTAAACATGTTCCCTCCTAGAAACTGAAGATTCAAGAAGAAAAAGGTAAGAAGAGAGATGGATTGTAGGGAGAGGGTCATTTGGAAAGAGAAAAAGAATTTAGGCACTCAATCGATACAATAAGATAGTTTTGGGGTTATATTTGAAGCAACTATAATTTTTTTTTGTTCGGACCATTTTACCCCTCATCGCCGCCCTATAGTTGCCGGATTCCGCCGATTTTGGGCAGATTTGGCACTCTTAAATAGATCGTGGGCAAAATGCGATAAAAAAAAAAGAATGTGGGCAAAATCGGAAATTCGTAAATAGTGAAAGGGCAAAAAAGGCTAATATCTCTTAGTAAAAAAATGTAGAGAAAACATCACTATATACGTATAAACAGTTTTTATTTTTAGTAAATTTTTATTTTAACTTTTGTTAATCTAAATTACTTTCGAAATACTATTTTTGTCAAATTAGTGTAAAATTGGTGGGTTTCAGTCATTTTTAAACATGTGTTATGTACATATTTGATAGTCTTAAGGATATTTTTGTTAATTTGAATCGTTAACACTGAGAATATGCACAGAACAAGAGATTAGAAGTGACTGAAAATCACAAGTTTTACCCTAATTTGACAAAAATAATTTATGTACATAATGAACTAAAATAAAAATTTACTGAGAAAAGAGAAAAATAAAAGATTGTTTATGTATGCATAGTGATCTTTTCTCAAAAAAATGTAAACTAATATTTCTGCATGTTAAAAATGTACTTAGTCGATGTGGGATCTTTAACACAATCCTCACTGGGCTGAACATTTAGACCGCGAATAATAATAGAGGCCAACATCGAATTAGGTGGTGGCTCTGATACCAGGTTAAATATGGACTTGGGCCTAATTCAATCCCTCAAGAGAAAGAAGATTGCCCAAGCTTTATATATTGCAAATATGGACACACATTAGTCGATGTGGAATTTTTAACACTGCAAACTTTCTTCAACTCTTCTAAAATCAGATCCGTTGCCCTAGAACTACAGACATTTAAAAAAAAAAAATTAATTAATATCTTAAATTTTATTTGGATTCGTTTAGTTCTTTTAATTCTTGGAGAGTCGGATAATAAAAAAATTATCATGTCCGATTCTTTGATCGGGATGGATCCATAAGAATTCATCTATCCTAATAACAAAACAACCAATTGCCTTGGATGATCTTATATCACCAAATCCGTTTCCAACTCCTTTAAAAAAATTCGTACATTACTCCAAAAAATTATTAAGTGTTCTTTTCATGATTTCAACTCCTCTCCTCTATTAATTTTTATCGAATTTAATATGATTTATGTTTAAACTAGTACTCCCTTTTTTTTTTTTTGTCAGCACCCTAATTCTAGCGAATTTTATTTGCCTCAACGTTGGAGGCGGGTGTCGAACTTGTGCCCTCATGGACACAAGTCAAGGCCTTGCCCACCGGGCCAAAGCCTTCTTGACACTAGTACTCCCTTAATTTCTAAATATAAAACTTTTATTAAATGTTGCGAAAATGAAAGAAGTAAAAATTAAAATATTTTTACAATTAAAATATCAATATTACTCTTTTAAACATAACTTGTATACCACTAATTTCATTTAAGAGAATAATATTAATATTTTAATTATAAAAATATCTTAATCTTTTTTCCTTAATTTTGAAATCTTGTTCTTAGAAATGGAGGTAGTATGATAGTAGGCTCTGATTCGCAATTGTTACAACTATGTGAAACCAATCAAAGTTGCCTATGATATGCTTTTAAGTCCATGGGCTTAGCAGGCAGGCCAGGCCCTGTCCCTTTTATTTTATTTTTATTTTTTTCTAATCCGAGGGCACCCGGTGTCCACCGACATGGTGATTAATCCGAACTTTACCCGCGGTTGACTCGTAGCGTGACTACTAACAGAGAGGATTTGTCCCATACTGCTCTTATACACGGAGAGGTACCACTGCGGGAAAATCCACGAGAGTCTATTTCCACTATGAGAATCGAACCCTCGTAAAGTGTGAGACATATAATAACTCCAACCACTTGCCCAGGGGTTTTTTATTTATTTTTCAGGTGGATAAAATATTCCTTTTTCTTTTAAAAAATGGGTTCAAAAGTTTTAGCGCAACGTAACTGAATTACCAGTTGGCAACACCACAACCACGGCACTGAGCAGCGGAGCACTACAACCACACGGCCGGTGTTTCCTCTTTCTTTCCGCCGTTTGCTACCTCTTTTGCTTGAAGTTATGGCCGGCTTCCTGAACACGGCGGCCACTACTCCAGTGCTCCGTCCATTTTTGCCGTTGAAAGCAACAAATAAAAGAGCTTTCAGTGTAAAATTTTCAGCTCAATCTTCAGAAACCCCAACTTCTTCCACTTCGCCGCCACCCAATTTCAAGCCACCTAAGCCTAAGCCTCTTACTGTTAGACCCGACAAGGTTTTTGATATATTAGGGGCTTCACTTGCCTTGATTTTCCGCCTCGGCACTGGTGTTTTTGTTTCTGGGTATGAATCTATTCTATCTTTTTTCACACCCAATTTTTCTGGGTTAATTCTGATATGGTCGGTGGTCTAATGGAACACGTGATCTAGATTCATCCACATTAGGGGAGAGAGATTTTTTCGGCTGCCGCGGAGGAATCTGTACCACATGGTCCATTGGACTACGGTTCATATCGGAATTTTCGCCGTTTGAAATTAGCTGTTACTTGAACATACTTTTTCCAGTTTATGATTATCTATCATTTTATAAAATTAAGAGAGCATTGAATTAAAATTTTCACAATTTTCCCCTATTCTGGTAGCAGCAGGAGTAAATGCGTTAGAATTTACATATGGAGTTACCAAGAGGGGTGATATTGTCTATTTATCGTTTATTCTAGACAATCCAATCAGTTCCTTAGTCGGAATAAACTTGTCCTAAAGTGTCATATAGTAACATATTTGAATGTTGTCTTTAATTTGTTCATTTTCTGGTAAATATTTAATTGATTACAAATGTGACATCTTGTATGTTTGGTAATTTTCCTTATGATATGTTAACATACGTTAATGTTAAATTGTAAATTGGTCTTTCTGCAAATTTCTTTAACTCTTCTAAAATCGAAGTAGTTGCCCACTTTCCCTAAGAGCTGTGGACTTCTTAGTTAGGCTAAGATAGTACAAGATGTGAGGGAGTCTCCGAATGTTGCCTTGTCATATATTTAAGTGTATTTCTTCTTTCAGCAGGTTAGTTAAATTAGCAAAGCATTTGCAGCCTGTTTGCTAAATAAGCATATATATGCACTTCTGAATTCTGTAGTGCAATTGAAAAATAGGCATTGTTGAAGACTATAATAAGGCTTGATTCAACTATGAACGGAAAAGATGGTATCAGCTAATTGAGCTATTGTTGAGTAACTTTATGGCTTTGGTTTGTGTTGAGCAGACTAGCCCTTCTAGTTTATACTATTCTTAAGAGTTTTGAGTAATCTATAGTTGACACTGAAAGTTGATACAGAATAATCAAGCATAACCCCAGTTTTGGTTCTGCAATTTGTAATCATTACAAGATGTATTCTGTAGTTTATTTTTTGCATTTAGTAGTTTAGATTTTGATCCCTTGATGCTGCCCAGCCACTAGAGTAAAATTGTTTCATCTCGAAAGTTAAACTTTTAAAATGCCGTCAGTCCTCATTTTCAATTTTCTATTGCAGGTATTCTGCTTCTTTCGTGTCAAAGGATGAGATTCCACCTGATCAGTATGCTTTTCAAATAGCTGGTAGTTACCCATTACTCTTCTTATGTATCTCACATGTACTTCACGAATTTTACTGAAAATCCAGAAATGAGAAAAGAAGTCTAAAAATGTGTTTTGGTTTACTTCTGAAGATGAATTGGAAGATGGAAAATTTTCTTATCATTCACTAAAAAGCCTCCCCCCTCCCAAAAAAAAAGGGAAAAAAAGGAGGACATCAATACTTCAATGTTCTTTTCTGCATATCTTATTTTGATTTGGAGAAAATATAATTCAAATCAACGAACTAAGATTTCCAAAGAAGCATGTGAAGTTATGTCAATATGCTGTAAAGTTACCTGCAAAACATGTACCAAATTGTCTAACCAGAACCAAAGAAGTTTCTGATTTGCAAAAGCTCTTAAATTCAGTTTTATACTCTGGCACTGTGTTTGTTTTAGCGTGATATTGATAATGTTGAATACAAATTTTGTACATATGACAGAAACCAGTGTTGAATCCATTAAAGAAATGGCTTTCTAGGTCTCAGCTGTGTGGACATGTTTTATTCTGGTTAATCGTAAATTGTTTGAAATCTTGTTCGGAAGTAGATATCTAAAATTGTATGTTTCTGCATCTATCCTTTGCATTAGAGATTAAGCTGCCTATATTTAAACAGGTTTAACAGTTAAAGAAAGCTCAAAATTAGGCCCGCGCCCCGAGAAGCCTATTGTGATATATGAATTTGAGAGGTACTTTGATCTTGAGCCTGCATGTTGTAGATAAAGGGCATGCAATTTTCTTAAGGCTTTGTTGTTGTTGTTGTTGTTGTTGTTGTACAACTATGTGAATACTTAATGCATTTGTTTCTCTTTCCTACTGCGGTCGATGATGTGATGCGTGGAAATTTCTCCTAGCTGCCCATTCTGTCGAAAGGTAACAACCAACCTGTTTGTTTGATTCTTCATATAATCCTTCTTTTATTGTTATTTTTTTGTACATGTAGAATGTCTTAAATCACCATTACTCGTCCAAAATACATTTTTCATCCCCAGAAAGGCATCTTGTGCATTTGAGTATTTCAAGTCAAGTTGAAATTATGTTTAGATCTAAATGGTCCCCTTCTGATTCATTTGCAAACAAAGGAAGCTAGCCTATTCATTATCTATTCTAGCCAAGGATAGCTCTTCAAAAATCACCATGTATTGTAAGGACTTTATAACGTGTATAACATTATGGATGAATACAGGAACTCCTAGGTATAGATAGTTGTATAACATACTGAATGCTTCTAACTCGTGACAGGTTCGGGAAATTATTGCAGTTTTGGATCTTGATGTCTTGTTCTATCCTTGTCCAAGAAATGGTCCAAACTTTCGTCCCAAGGTAGTTCAGATGGGTGGAAAACAGCAGTTTCCTTACATGGTTAGACAATTTCTTCTTCTTTCCTTGTTTCCATAACTTGCAATATTGTACCAAATTCAAATAATGTATTACACAGACAACTTGCTAAACTGGTTCTTGTGATCAGAAAGGATTTTCTGATGTAAAGTGGACTTTAATATTTTCCATGGAAAAGTCCTCCACGGCATACTTCAATAATTTGGTCTCCAAAAGGGAACCTGAAATTAGTAAAAGAGCTCTAAGTTTTAAATATTAGTTATTTAGGGTACACTAAGTTCTTAAACTTTCCTTGAATGATATTTTTGAAGAAAATGAAAAAGAAACTAAATAATCCCTTCCACTTGAGAGAATCTATATTCCTACAATGACTCGTCCTGTAGATCTATGTAGCATTTACTTGTTGCCTTAAATGGGATTAAAATAACCCAAATCTGAACATAAATCAAAACATGAAGTTTGTTAAATGCTGTAAACGTGAGTGTCTGCTCTCACATCCCTTAGAATTTCCTGAATCTAAAGTTTGAACATGCTCGTATAGTTCATAAACAATGTTCTACGGTGAAATGTGTATACATGCATGATTGTTTAGATCTGCATATTATTAGGTATTTTCTTAGTTTTGATTGCTGTTGCAGTTGTAATAAAAGTGAGTTTGATGTATGCTATTTATGATTTCATTAGTTTAGAACCGCAAAGGTAAGATCAGATTATTATTCACAGGAAGTGATTTTTTTGTTGAAATGCACTGAAAGTTACAAATATATTATTGGAAACAGTGAGACCATATCATTGTCAAGGTCTAGACACTAACAGTTTTTTTTTTTTCTTGTGGTCTAGGTTGATCCAAATACAGGAGTTGCTATGTATGAATCGGACGAGATCATTAAGTACCTGGTTAACAAATATGGTATGTGATTTCTGTACCTTCCAATGATGTTAGTAGTTATTCCAATTATATCATTACTTTATCTCTGGTTTATGATAAGACCATAACACTGTACCTTTAAACTATAGAAAAGCTTTAACTTCTGTGAAATGTCTGCAGGTTATCATGTTTCTATTTGATTTGTTATGTGGTGCAATTAGTTTATGACAAGTACTGACTTTTCAATAGATAAACTTAGTTTATGTTGTCCATTTTATTCTTTCTGGAAATGCTGTGTCAATACTTCTATTTATTTATTTATTTATTTATTCTTTCCATGAGCAGGTGATGGAAATGTCCCATTTACATTGTCTCTTGGTCTATTGACAGTAAGTAACACACACGAACACACATACATAATTATATAAATTAATGTTGAAAATATTAATTCTTTGCTTTTGTAGACTCTAAGTGAAGGGTTTGCAATGATCGCTCGCATGGGAAAGGTATGACTTGTTATTCTGTCTTTATTCAATACAATACCTGACTGTGTCTTATACATATGCAAACTGTACAAGCTTTACAGAAGAATATCTTCAGCCAATATTGTTGTGAACATTGGTTTCTAGATTGCTAGCATTTGGGAAAGTAGGCTTTAATATCTGTTATTCATATGCTTACCATGCCAATGAGAAGAAAAAGTTGATATCACTGACTGGACCTTGAGATGAAGAATCTTTTGGTGATTATCGCAGGGAAGTTCCTATACTCCAGCAAAACTGCCAGCAAAGCCTCTTGAGATATGGGCGTATGAGGTAAGTTATTAACTTGAGCATATGTTCTGTGGTAGGTTTTGAAGTTGTTATTCTTTTCAATTCTTTTGTAAATAAAGGTGTAGTATACCAATTCTTTTGTAAATAAAAATGTTAATCCCTTCTTCATACAGGCTTCTCCGTTTTGCAAAGTTGTGCGAGAAGTACTTGTGGAACTAGAGTTACCTCACATACTTTACAGGTAAGTCCTATATTTGATTATATTTGTGAGAAATCTGTAAGCACGTTATGCTTGTAATTGTGATTTTGCATTCCTAGTGTTGATTATGGTTCAGTATTAGTGAGATTCTTTCCAGCAAGACATATTGAATATAGATTTCGTACCAGATAACAATCTGGTAAACTAATACTAAATTTGCAATTTAAAATTTTAGGTTAAGCTTTCTTAGTCTAGAGCACCTTAATATTCTAAAATTGTTTTAACAAAGTCAACAACATCGATGAGGAAACTTTGTTTTACTTATTGAATGTGATTGGGCTGTTTCATTTCAACATGAAGCTTTTCGTTCTGTTGTAAGTTTTAAGTTCCTTCAAGTACTTTGCTTCTCAAGTTCTTTATTGATGAATTTTCTTATATAATGTATAATTAAGGGAGATGCAATACGTCCCCTCTTGTTATTCTGAAACATTGAAGCGTCATTGAAAGTTTTGTGTTGCAGCTGTGCTCGTGGTAGCCCGAAACGACAGCTACTCTATGAGAAAGTTGGACATTTCCAGGTCACATTCTATTTATTCATCCACTGAAATATGCAGTCCAGTCAATCAGACTGTGGAAACAACATTACAGAGTCTGCTGCAATTCTTGCAGGTACCTTTCTTGGACGATCCAAATACTGGAATTCAAATGTTTGAGAGTGCCGAGATTGTGGAATATCTGAAGGCAACTTATGCTGTTTGAGAATCAGAGCATTCTTGCTGCTTGCGAGGTTATGGTTCTTCTAATAATTCTTACGGAATATATCAATTCAAATATCATTTCGATTCATATTTCCTCGTAACTGATACACCTGAAGAAATGCAGTTTGGCAGATTCAAATGCTTGAACAAAATGGTGGAGGTTACAGGAATATAGAATTATTTGAGAGCAAATTCGTAGTTGAAGAAGAAGCAATTTCCATCTGAGGTTTGTATGATATTGTATATGCCTAATTTCCTAATTTCTTAAGTAGATTTCAGCATGTACACAACAGATATAGTTCTATACTTGATTTACTGAAAGGGGATACTGGGGGAAACTACTACATCATCATACTTCTTGTTTATTTCTCTTGCTGGGGACTTTTGACCTAAGGAGGTGCTCAAATAGAGCCAGAACGTTTCTGTAAAATAAAAGGTAAACTACTGTGACCTCATGAATTGCTAATCAAAGATTTGACATCGCGGTCAATATATTGCTTAAATTGACATGTGCAGAACATGGATCTAGAACTCCATAGATTTAAAAGCCTGTGTGTGTTGGTAACTATATTCTTCAAATGGTCATTTTAAAGTAGTCTAGGCAATATATACCATGTATCCAGCAAGCCATCTTCTCCAACGGTCAAACTTGACCTATATTTCTAGAATGTGAAGACTGATAGTTCCATTGTTTTGATCCACCAGAGAAACACGAGAACACTGTTAGTTCTTTAGGGAGTTTGAGTATAACCAAGGACGAACATTGGGGGGGGGGGCGTGCGCTCTCCTCAAATATTCTAAAAACATTACTTTTACCCTTGTAAAATTCTGAAATTTTAGAAAGGTTATTAACAAAATTTACCTGTTAACCCCCAATAATTATATAGTGTTTTGGTAGAACTCTGTTACGGTCTTGCTTTTCCATTGTTATGTGTTCTGCTTTGTTCAGTAACATCTGCTATTCCATTAGAAGCTATGACAACAACTTTCTCCCATCAACCTAGTTAATCAACTGCTAGACTAGATATTTGCTTACAATTGGTATAAGCATTTGTGTATCTAAATCGTTGGAACCCTCCAGATCATTGATAGTGCCTGATATTGACATCCTTTTTATCCTCTTATCTTTCTTTCTTCGGCAATATTCTTTGGATTCTAGAGAATCTTCTTTCTCACTCAGACACAAAGGCCACACACAAAAACAAGATATCTCATGCAACCTGTCCCTCTCCTCTAGCCATTTTATGTGGAAATCGGAATATAGGCATGTTACTGGTTGTTATAAAGGGCCACCTATCTCCCACTATTGTCATCTTCCAGAAAAAAGTGAAGCTTCTTTTGGATATTACGACTGTGACATTGCATATAATTCTTACCCTTTAGGCCGAATTCTGAAAACTTAAATGCATTGGCCTTTTATGTTTGATGGTATATCCTGATAGATGGTCTTTCGGTTTCTCTTTGGACATTTATTGTGGAGGATTGTCATTATTAGTTGCCCATACTGGAAATGTCTATGGTGTTTTGTTCTGTTCTTTGCTGGTCAGAGATTCTCAAGTGTAAAGCTTTTCTCTTCTTCTTGGGAGATTTTATTAAAATAGAAGTAGCATTACAAGAGAAAAGGAAGATACAGGGGAAAATAAAGTAAAGCTACTACTAACCTTCATACACTTTGATTTCATGATAGTCGGATTGGGTAGTGCTTTCTTTTTTGAAAATGTTATCTTGGGTTCATAAAGGTTGAATTATTTTGATGCGGGCCCAAATCTTAGATGTCATGTTTGATTTTGAAACAAAATACTGTCTAAATACACGGACATTAACAGTTTACCTTACATGTCCTGTGCTTCTTGCAAACTGTCTCAGCAATCACTCGAGCTCGTTAAGTTGTGGGATTAAGTCACTTTGGCAATACTTTTCATGGTTTAGTGGGCACAGCCATGGCACTGATCTTTATTTAAAGATTGAAGAACCTTTTTTTGTGTTTTTTTGGGATTGAAGAACCTTTAAGACTTCGAGACGTAAAGGGGAACCACTATCTGGTAGGGGAAGTTCCAATCTGTTGGACGGAAGCAAACAGAGAATATATGGGTAGGTTCTAAATGGTATGGTGTCAACCAAAGTAGTACTCCATCATCCGAATATCTACTTTTTTATTTATTTTGTATAGAAAAAAAGAATATTCAATTTTCGACAGAGGGAGTAAACTTTTGAGAGGAAGAAGGAAGAACTTCATGTGCTTGTTATTAGGAAATAAATAGCGACGATGAGAGAGAAAAGAGGTTGAAAAACAATAAAGAAAGTCACAAAATATTGTTAACCCAATTCGTTAAAGAATTAATTACTTCTAGGCATTGTTAAACCATGATATTTCACTATATCAAGGTACAATATTTAGGCTATATAAGTTGGTTATTTATAATGAGAGACGAAGTCTTAATTATAATTTTACATTGAATCTCTGTAAACGCAGGGACGAAGACAGGGGCCGACTTGTCCGAGATTTTTTTAAATACTATTAGGTATAGAAATTTTATACGTAATTTGGAAAATTTTATCAGTTTCGCCCCCAAATTATTATTTTTTTACTGTTTTTATATGTAGTTTGACATACTGTTGTAGTTTCGTCCCCAACACTAAATTTCTGGCTTCGTCCCTGCGTAAACGTGATCCTGTGTTCAGTACTTCAGCCTCAATAATTCAACAGTTGTGCCACAACTTTTTATTGGTACCACCACCACCATTAGCATTCTATGTGGATGTGCTGGCTTTCTTTTTGTTTGTGCACTCTGAAAGGTTGTGAATTGGAGTCATCAGAAGCAATATATTATAGGAAAATCTCTTAAAAAAAGTTGATGTCGTACCAAAACTTTTTATTCATACACAGTACCTAAATATTATTGATTAACAACCAGCATTTTTAAAATCAGAGCTAGACAAAACATACAAGTGTTAGGCTTTCAGAAGAAAAGGAAAAAATATGTCCAATCAAACAGCAAACTTGCCGCTAGGCACCAAATTCTGCTGTTAAGACTTGACTCAGAAGTTATTCCCTCCCTTTGGAATACGCTCCCGGCTCCTATGCGGAATAACGTCCTTTTATTTCGTACTTGCGGGGCACGTTTTCAATCGTCGGATGAGATTTTTTAACGGTTCAAATTTAAAGAGAGAAAAGTTTTTTTTTTATTATTTTTTAAGTCAACCACAACTTTTCTCTCTCCAGATCTGAACCGTTCAAAATCTCATCCGACGATTCCAGTTGTTCCGCAGGTGCGGAAAAAGGACTGTTCCGCATAGGAACCGGACTGTTGGAATACTACATGCACTTTTGCATTTGAGCAGTCTCGGATTCCGAATAAACAACATATTATAGTATATTTGGATAATATTTCAATGCATAAATAAAAATAAAATTTTAGATTCAGAATTTATATATCATCTTGTGCGAAATTTAAAATAAAGTTTTCAATCAGAAATTCTATCGGATTTCACTCCTAATATCTGACCTCGAAAAACGTTCCCTGGTTCAGCAACTAGAATATACACCACGGCTCCAGTGCAAAACGGATTCTCATCCGTTGGATTAAAATTTTAACGGCTGAGATTAATTTAAAAAGAACATTTGTTCTAATTTCAGAACACCTATTTGCGCGAACAGATGTTCTTAAGAACAGAAAAACAGAACACCTATTCTCAAGAAAAAAAAATATTTTGCACATTAAAAAATACTTGTTCTTCATAGGAGCCGAACTGTTAGAAGATAAGCCTGCTCATGAAATGAATTGTTCACTGCTTCATCGTCCTATATGTCATGTGTAATTTGTGCGTAAATCAATAAATGATAATAATAATTTTTTCTATTTTTTTACTCAATAATAATAATTACTCAATAAGATTAAAAGTTAAACTCCAAAGTTGATAGTAGCTTTTGAAACAGTGAAACCAAAAATCTCGTACTTCTTTCTATTTAGGATTTATTTACCTTGTAAGGGGAAAAAAGGCAAATTGGCAAAAAAATCCCCAAATTTTGGCATGTTCGCGGTGTTGGTCCCCGTTGTGTATTTCTTTGTATTACCGTCCCCAAACAATTTGCGGTTAGTGAATGTGGTCCTTCCGTCCAATTCTGTGACAGAAAAATCGAATTTTGATTTATTTTTTAAAAGTTGTTGCGAAATGACCATTTTATCCTTTACTCCTTCCCCGCTCCTCTTTGCTCCTTCCCCGCTCCTCCGCCGTCGACCATTTCCACTCTCCTTTGCTGATTTCTTCGACATTTTCGTTATTTTAATGAAGATAGATTTTTCTTCTTGATGTTCTAAAGAGCAATTAGAGCAATTCTTGCTCTTCTTGTAACATTAATGGATGATAACTCTCAATCTCCATATCCATATGAGGTTATGAGTACCCCACCAATTCCAAATCAACCATTTCTGCCTCCTCACACTTCCGGCCAATATCCTCCGCCTCTGGCGGCTTCTATGGTGTATTGTATCCATATGCACAATATTCATTTCCAGTGCTCTTTATTAAACCTAATTCCAACTTCATGTTCTTCATCACATGGTTGTTGTTGTTTTTTTAAGGAAAATAATTTTTGGAGCAAGAGCTTGGCACCCACGATAGCCACCTCGGTACTGGCACCCACCCGACCATTGAAACCTCTTCCAAAGCTTCCACGGTCTCCACCTCCACGATCTCCACCTCCGCCTCTTTCAGCCATGGTTATGAAATTTACCAGTATATATTTTATTTTTATTATTGCGATTCTATTGAATTGGAATAGCAATTTGGTTTGAAGATTTCGGTTACCAATTTTCCGTTGATGAAGAAAATTCTTCATCCCGGAGTAGCAGTGGAGGAAGAAGAACAAAAAGAGGAGAATTTAAAAAGGGGGATTTCTTCCCATTATACCCTTCCCATTATTGAATTTTTCTTTTTTTTACTCTATAACAGCTCACATGAAACTTTTGGACGGAAGGACCACATTCACTAACCGCAAATTGTTTGGGGACGGTAATACAAAAAAATATACAATGGGGACCAACACGCAAACGTGCCAAACTTTGGGGATGTTTTTTTGCCAATTAGCCAAAATAAAAATGAAGATATACAAAATTCACTCCTACTGTAACTGCCTCCTTAATTGGCTTTCACGGTACCTCCAAATTTCCAGAAAATGGCCAGAGGATTGAGTTTTGGAATGGTCAGTCCACCACTTGCACCTTCTGCATCTCTATCCACCTGCAGTACAGTCAATAGCTAAATTTATAGGCATAATAAAATACGACATCTCAATTTTTTTGTGTCTATTTATTTACAAAAGAATAGTGAAAATATATTACAAAAATTAACAATATTTTCACTATCTAATTTGAATCGAATAAGACAGATCCAAACCAAAAGTTTGAAAACCTCAGACTGGACACTGTTTAGCACAGGCCAAACCTCTCCCATGCCATGACAAAAAAATTGTTTGTACCCAATTTGTGTACTCATGCATGTATTCATTACTCAAAAATTGATACGTGGAGAGAGAAAATATATTTTCTTTACGGGTTTCATTACTTCTCTTAGGTTATAGATTTCTTAATTAGAAAAATTGGCATATGTCAATTTCTAAATGATGGGTTCATGAATGAATACACAAGTTGGGTACAGATAATTCTTAGCCTAAAAATATATGTCTGCCGACTAAAAATGTGACATGACACCACCAATGATCATCTACTACGCAACATGTAACCATTATTTAAAAATAAATATTCTAAAATGACAATGAACACTTTACTTCATGTTTAAATATCAGTAAAATTTCTCATACTTATCGTATGTACTATCTAGCGATCACACCATTCCCTTATTCATATTTATTTCTTTTTATAAAAAATTAAAAGGAAAAGTTATGAAAAGAAAGTGGTGAGTGAGAGCAGGGCGCAGACAGGGGGCCGGCACTTTTTATCGAAATTTTATATGTATTTTGAAAATTTTTATTTGTTTCGCCCTCAAATTTTTTTTTGCCTTTTTTATTACTCCAAAGATTTATTTTGCCTTTTTTATTGCCCCAAAGATTTTTTTTTCCATTTTTATCACTCGAACTCTATAATTCTACATACTGTTGTAGTTTCGTCCCCAACACCAAATTCCTGGCTTCGTCCCTGAGTGGGAGGTGGGGAAATGTTGGTGTGGGTTTCGTCCCTTCTATAAATAGACACTCCCACATAAAGTAGAGGTAAACCAGAAACCTCGAAGGAAGAAGCTGTAGTGTGTGAGTTTATAAATGAAAATATTGATGGAGTTTCTATAATATTCCGATTGTCCAGGCCACTTATATGGCTGCTCCGGCGGTGATTGCATTATTTATTCTATTTGCCAGTTTTCTGAGAACTGGGACTTTCGCTGATAAATCTGGACGTAAGGATCTTTTCTCTGTCTTGTTTTTTTTTATCTCATTATCTATAAGTTTATATGTTAATTTTTCTTTTTTTAAGAATTTCAAATTTAACGAAAAATGTGAAGTTTTAAAGAAGAAAGTGGTCAATGAAAGATAATTTTTCTAACACTTGTAATTAATTATGTAAACTTATTAAAATCTTTTCACTTTTAGGAAAAAGATCAACATTTACTAAAAAGGAAAAAAGAAAAAGAAAAACCTTCCTGTTAGATAAGTAAAGAAAGATGGTGTGGTATATAATTATGGCAAAAAATCGCCAGTCCCCGTACTGTATCCCCATGAATAGATATTTGACACGTGTATATTTTTTTCATGTGGATTTCACTATTTTTTTTAGTTTATAATTTTTTAATTAAAAATTTAATACATGTCATTTTTAGATTGGTGGGACAGAAAATGGGACACCAAATGAGGATAGAGGATTCCTAACCTATAATTATGAGTTAAATATTCACTTATCACCTCAATATATTTATTTTAGTATATTAAATTCGATTATAAATATTAAATATATGATCGTAAGTGTTGTAAGACATATAAGTCGTGTGTTTTGGACATACGATTGCAACAGGAAACACATTGTCCCACCTTTCTCTCTCTTATATAATGTCCCTTTATTTGCAAGTGGCAAAAAATTATTTATCTCTGTTCCTATCCCCATCTCTTTTCCCATCCAATCATAATTTACTGTGTGTATATATAATTAGAAAAAATATTTATATATTAAATTTTGATTGATTGGGGACTGAAATAGAGATATGAATGGGGACAGAAGTAAGGCTATGAAAAATTATGTGAGAGGGGCTATTGGTAACTTCGAATGTGGAATTCACAATTTTCCCTGACGAACATCTATGACTTAGGTCCATACTCTATATTGGGCTTATTTGGTTTTGATTACTGGGCCTACTTCACTATGGAACCAGCTCTCTTACTTTCTCGATCCAACAGTTAACAATAATCGTTTTTCTCGCCATATTTTTTAAATATTTAATCGTTATATGACTTAAATAACCGTTGGATAAATTAACGATGCATTAGTAGGTGTTAAAAAAACAGGCATCGGCCAGTGTCGGAGCTATTAAGGGGCAGGTTCAGAAACGACGAATTTTTTATGGAATTTTTTTTTTTTTTTGTAATATTTTCTTATAAATGTTGTATTTGGCCCCCCCCCCCTAAAAAATTTCAGTAAGAAATTCGCCCCCCTATGACAAATTCCTGCCTCTGCCACTGGCATCAGCATCTTATCTTCTCGTTGGAACACACATATTAAGGGAAGATTATTGATTGATGTTAAAGATACAACATCGACTAGTTTGTATTTATATTTGCAATATATAAAACTGTGTAATCTTCCCCTCTAGAGGTACCTACTTTTTAAGGGAATGAGTTAGACGCAAGTCCATTTTTAACATGATATCAGCCTCACCTAGTTCGATGTTGGGCCCTGTTCACGGGGATGTTCAGCCCTGACCGTGAGGGGCGTGTTAAAGATTCTACATCGATTAGTTTGTGTGCATATTTGCAATATATATATATATATATATATATATATATATATATATATATATATGGCGTATGCAATCTTACATTTCTTGAGGGAATGAGTTATGCCCATTTTCATTTTTAACAATGGATCTTAGTATTATTAATTAGATGAATAAAAGTTAAAGTTGATTATTATTTATTGGGTTGTTTGTGCAAATACTATATATTACAGCCATAAAGTTCACATACACGGGTGAAAGGGGGCCTTGGAAGTGGGGAAGCTTGGACCCCAAATTCTCACTCTGCTCAAATGGTAAATCACAGTCCCCAATCAACATTCCCAGATCTCATGCTGTGCTTAACCAGAATTTGAAGCCACTCATCAGGCAGTACCATGTTTCCAACGTCACCTTAGCCGACAACCTCGTTAACATTGGGGTCAGTACAATATAATGTTCTCTCAATTCCATAATATAAGTCGTTATTAATATAAGATACGTTTTGATTGCGATTTTGATTTGGCTGAGTTTGTAAATTGTGCAGCTGCATTTTGGTCCAAATTCAGGAGTGTTGATATCAGATGGGAAACAGTTTAATTTGAAGCAAATGCATTGGCATACTCCTTCTGAGCACACCCTTGACGGACTCCGGTAACTATCAGTTGGAAAATTCAATCATATGACCGTGTACTTGTGGGACTGACCACACATGAATTGGGCAGGGCCTACCTTTACAGATATGCTCCGCTCAATTCATGTGATGGGACTGGGAGGTCAGTCCCACAAGTACACGATCATTTGATTGAGTAACCCCACATGCTCCTCTAATCTCTTCCTTTCTTTTTGTTCCAATTTATTATTCTAAAACAAAAAAAAAAAAAAAAAAATTAAGGAATGAAAATTTGGAATTATTTTTCAGGTATGATGCAGAATTGCATATGGTTCATCTAGCTGACGATGGTACCTATGCGGTGATCGGAATACTTTATGGTCTCGGCCAACCGGACCCCCTTGTCTCTCTGGTATGTACATTACAAACTTTTACGTGTGATATTCGGTGACATAATTATTACGTACACAATTAGTGATTTTCCTAGAAATGTTTTTTTAGTTTCAATTGTTCTAAAGTGGGTGAATGATTGATGTTTGATAGATACAAAATAAAATTCATATGCTGGCTAAGCCCGAGCGTGGTTATACATATCACTCAGAGATTCCGCTACAGAAATTAAGCTTGAATCAACTCCAGAAAAGGAACCACAAGTATTACAAGTACTATGGTTCTTTCACCACTCCACCCTGCACCGAATCTGTTACCTGGTACATCGCTGGCAAGGTATGTTATATTAACGTTAAACTTGTTCATAGTTAACGAAGACTGGTGTAGTTGGACATAGCATTTCTTGAAACTTCCCTGATGATAATAAAAAGAGCATATAGCTATTTTTGTCACAAAATTAGTTTTGTGTGATATTTCTGGCATAAATAGTTTTTCGGTGTCTTTTCTGTCATAAAAGTAGTTTTGTGTGTTATTTCTACCACAATAGTTTTCCGGTGCCTTTTTTGCCACAAAAGAAATTTGCGTGCTATAAGTGCCACAATGCGACTTATACAAGTCAAACTCAACTTGACTAGACCATTACCCTGACAGTTTATTCTCCACTGTATTCTAATTCAGGGGTAAAATTGACAAATCATCCAATTCTAAACAATTATTTCCAACCCAACCCGACCCGACCATTAATCCGACATACAAATACCAGAAAATGTCGACCTCGACCCAATCATTGACCTGGTGGCAGAAATGCATCAAAAAATTATTTGTGGCAAAAATATCACACAAAACTACTTTTGTGGCAGAAAAGACATCGAAAAGTTATTTATGGCAAAAATAAGACACGAAACTACTTATGTGACAGAAATAGTTATTTGTTCTAATAAAAAAAAAGAGGTTAAAATAGAAGAAAATATTATAAAATTGTTGTTTAATGCATATTAAGTGTGTTGGTTGATGTGTAACAGAGAACAATGTCTAAAAAACAAATTGAAGATTTAGAAGTTCCTTTAGGTGTGTCGTGGAAGAGGAATGCAAGACCGGTGCAGCCACTCAATGGACGCAAAATCGAGCTATACAGGGATGCTTTTATACCAAACAAGAAGACTCATCAACCATAAATCTTTGTAAGGATTTTTGCTTGTATAATCAATCAAAATCCAGGAGAATTGGGAATATTTAATTTCATGACAAAATGGAATTATATTAATCTAAAATGTGATTATTATAAGATGGTGTTCTTATTTCCTCCGAATTTCGAGTATAATCCTTATTAGTCAGGGACGGAAACTGCAATAGTATGCCGAACTACATATAAAAGCTGCAAAAAAATATGTTGGGGCGAATTTGATAAAATATTTCGAACTACATATAAAATTTACTATATTTAGTAGTATTTTTAAAATTTTCGGAGCGACTGCCACCCCGCCCCTGTCTTCATCCCTCTTATTAGTATTTCTTTATGTTGACAAGACCCTATTCCATTGAGTATTGAATTTTTTTTATCATTTTCAAACCATAGAAGATGTGTTATTTTCATGTTTCGCCGAAAAAATTGTTGAATTTAACAAAGATATTAACAAACTTGGACAAGTAGAGCACAAAATCATCATTATCCGTTTATATTCTTATTCTTGTACACAATCACTCATAATTCACTATTTGTATATATAATTAAAAAAAATGTTCAAATGGCAAATTATGAATGATATATATATATATATATATATATATATATATATATATATATATATATATATATGAGTACGTGTACGTGTATAAACGATTTTCACTCGACAAGTAGAATTCCTTACTAATTGTTACTCCCTCAATTCCCTATTAATTGTCGTTTAGGAGATATTTAGGTAACCAAATTAATTGTCGTTTAAGGTTGTTTTATTAGTTGTCAACAATTTATTTCAATTATACCCTCAAAATTTTCCTTTCTTTATGACAAAGAAGTGAGAGAGAGGGAGAGTGTGGGATAATATTGGAAGTTTAGGTGAAAATGACAACTTCCTTAATTTTCTTAAATTGTCTAAAGAATCTTATATTTAGGAATGGAGGGAATATCATTTTTTTTCCTGCCCAATTGGTTGACATATAAGGTGTTTGGTATGGTATAGGAGCAGGAGAAATGTCATAATCAGTTCATAGTTTGTTGAGCACCCAAATAAAATTTCAAGATTCCCAAAACAATAGCCAAAAAGTAACATTATCATCCAAACCCTCCTTTTCCCTTTTTTTTATTATTTCCCGTATAATCCACCAAACGAGTCAATGGTGGTGGCCGATCCCCTAAACCACTTCTTGGCATACTCTCTCTACCTTCCATCTAGGGTGTTAATGGGTTTGAACTTGACTTGAATTTACAATTAAACGTAAACGTGAAATTAAGCTATTTGAGTTTATTCAGACTTAGCGTGAATTGTATATCTCAATTTTTAAAAAAATTAAACGTAAGTTATGCTAAATTATACTTACATAACTCGATCGACATTCTTACTTCCATCCCCCAAAGCAAAGGCCAAACATCGCCTTTAATGCGTGTTCGGTGAGCTTAAAATACACAAGTGAACTCAAAACTTGATGAATAATTATATATAGACAAATATATCTTGTTACCTTGAGTCGATAGTGTAAAATACTTAACCTATGTTTCTGTCATTGTTAACTTGCTTCAAATTTAGCAAGTATTACACTTTTGCTTAATAAAAAATAATATTATACTATACCATATAGTACTTTTTTCTCTAAGAAACGTGTATTTATTTTACCTATATGTTTTATAATAAGTAAATAACAATTTTAAATTTACATTTTTTATGTAAATTTTTATTTAGGATTAATCCCCACAGTAATATGTTTTCCTATTTCAAAGTATATTCTTATTAGGATTTTTTACTATATTATGTGCGGTATAAAAAAATACATCGAACATGGCACATGATAATAGGTCTACATGCATACACAATATAATTTGGGGTTCTATTTTGACATCATTTTTTTTTTTTTTTGGCATCATCTATCTTTTCATTTTTATATTTTACTTTTTCTTTCCCTCCAATTTTTCTTTCTAAAATTTAAAAACATATCAATTCGTAACATATAACTCAAACCAAAATAAATAAATTAAAAAAATTGCAAAGAATGCATTTGGAGAGCGTCAGAAAAAATTTCCACGAGTTTGGGGTGACACGCGCACACAGGTCACGGAGAGAGAGGGTACCGCGTGCAAATTTTTTGAAGGTGAGTGAGACGCGAAATATATCTAAAATGTAAAGAGTATCAACTTAACAAAAAATGAACGTCAAAATAAATTTCACTTATAATTTTGACACTGTACTGGGCAATGACCGTGCCTGAAACTGTATAAAGGGTCTTTGCGTCCGCAGACTATCAATTGTTTAGTTGATTACACGGTGGAATTAGTCTTGAAGACGTGTATAACACCCTAATTAGTGAAGAATTTTGTCATATTGTTCAATTCCAACAAGAGAAAGGAGCCCACTGAATGACCTTTGCAAGTCGCAAATGATAATGAATGACAACGAAACAGACGGAACCATCGCACTCAAACTAGTCAAGCTTCAAAAGTGTTGAATTAAGTTGGTTTCGCCTTTAATTTATAAGAATTTATTCAAAATAAAATTGTAAATTTAAATTACTTATTAAATAACTTAATTTCATATTTACTTAGCAAAAAAACTTAATTTCATATTTTGAGTTATATACTATGTATATATGTCAATCGAATTAATCGAGACAGTTCACATCATCTATCTGCAGAGAAAAAAAAGGGTAAAAAGCGTTGACGCCCTCTAAACTATTCTGTTTTTTGGTTTTTGACCCTCAACTAAAAAAGGGTCAAGTTTTACCCCCTAAACTATTTCGGTTTTTGGTTTTTGACCTTCCATCCATATTCTCCGTTACATCATAACGGAAGTCAAAAAAATGGGGGCATTTTGGGAAAATCATATCATTCATAATAAATAGAATTAAATTTAAGGGAAAAAAGGGTCTTTTAAGATTTTTTTTTAGAGGTTGAAATTTACAGTTGGTGATTGGAGAAGAGGAGTGGTACCCGGCTTCCAGCTTCTTCTGTCACTGTTCTCACCGACGACTTCTTCTTTCTCGTCAGAATAATAGGTTTTTTTTTTTTTATAAAAACAAAAAGTTTAGGATCTTATACAGATTGCCCAAAAATGCCCCCATTTTTTGGACTTCCGTTATGATGTAACGGAGAATATGGATAGAAGGTCAAAAACCAAAAACCGAAATAGTTTAGGGGGTAAAACTTGACCGTTTTTAGTTTTGGGTCAAAAATCAAAAAACGGAATAGTTTAGGGGGGCGTCAGCGCTTTTTACCCCAAAAAAAAAAAAAAGGGTTTTGAGGAATTCCATACACTACTCACCCCTTTCTTCTTCCGTATAAACTCCCACTTCACTTCACTCAATTAGCCTGAACTTTTCTATAAATAATTAACACATTCTTTCCTTGTTTTTTTCTTCTTAAATAGATTCCTTTTAGCAAGAGAATCAAAGCTAGGAGTAAATTACCGAGTTTCTAAACAAGATCAACCCTAATCTAGCTCTCTAACCTTTTGAAATGTTTTACTAAATTAGGTGATTATTCCTAAGCATAGAAATTGAAGTCAATGACTTGCCTTATACTCTACACCCGCGTGGAAGCATTACATACACGGCTCAAGAAATTTGGTTCAATTATTGCATTTGGCAAAACAAATTTTTTTGTTCTACCAAAGCCGGTTTGCTAGCTTTATTCAAGATTAGATTATTTATTTAACAAAATGATTTGGTAGATTTGATAGAATAATTGCATAAAATCTCATGATTTTAGCCATGCACACAATACTAAGAACAATCATTTTTAAGGGCCAAAAGAATAATTGTTATCTAAAGGTAGTATTGTATTGAGTTTCATCCTAATTAAAAAAAACTACACATGAGATTGCATCTTCTCTTATTAATCATTCAATTTTCAAGCAATTTAACAATTAAGTTAAACCACATTATATCTAGCTCCACCTTAAATATTTGTGCTAAAACAAAATTGCGGAAATTAAAGAAAAAACATCCAAAATATTTCATATCAAAATCAAAAGAAAATGCACACCCAAAAAAAGGCCGACTCCAATTAGAGTACAGCTATCAAACTTGATCCTAAATTTTCAGGTTTTAATCCAATCACATCTATTTACATTGAAACTATTTGATGAAAGAAAGAGGGGGGAGAAATGAACAAGGGGAAAACTGTAAAAATAACTGCTGTAACTTTTAAATCCGTATTTTTAAGATTTTTCTGATATTGACCAGGTCTCTATAAATTTGTGGTTCAAAATTAATCATGTCATTACATAATTATATCTCTCCTTATTCTGAATGATATGATCAATTCTATATCACATGGTTTAATTGACCTTATACATATCAGAACTATCCGTATTTTTAATTGCCACGCCGCCGTCTATTGATTCCCCAAAAAAACAAATCTCCGGGAGATTTTCGAGCCCCGGGACACGTCATTAATCTAATCAGCTTCGTTTAGTGGGACCGCTCATGAACGACTCAGATAGTGCCACGTCAAAGTCCTCAGTACTCCATGACTCCGCCCGTCGACCGGATGCGAACTTCCTCATCCCTCCCAAAACCGGCGGTTCAACTTCACACGTCCTGAGTTCTACCGCGCTTTTTCTTCTTGGCTCCTCCTTCGCCGCCGCCGTTGACTCCTCTAAATCTCTTTTCTCGCTCTTCGTTCGACGAGTTTTCCGATCACGCCGACCGGTAAACATTGACATTACTCGTGAATAAAAGCCTTTCCGTCCCTTCTCATGATCGTCGCTTCTTGACCTAACCATCGGTTTATCTTTTTTCATCAAAGGTTCCGCCGGTCTGCGGCGTCCTTTCTTCGATCGGACTCTTCCGATACAGGAAACCTTCGGCGACGACGGCTCAGCCATGCCAGATGCAGATTTTCCGACCGATTGTGATCTCTTCGGAAACAATTGTATATTCGACGGCCGCCGCTTGCAACCAATAAAATTAGTCTTCTGTGTCTTCGGCAATCCAATTATCGCAGCCTTTGACTTCAAATTTTTCGAAAACCGCTGCGAATTGGAATTCGAAGTCGGAGCCGGAGCCGTATAAAAGTTTGTCGAAATCGATAATCCTTTAGTAGATTCTTTTCTCTCAAAGAAAGCGTTCCGATCAAACCAGTCGAACTCTGCGTCTTTCGACAGCCAAAATGACTCCGGCGGAAAATCCGGGGCAACGACCTCAACCGCAATGTCTTCATCTTCCTCAAGCAAGTCTTCTTCCTTGCCGGTGGCGGCGCTTTTGGCAAGTGTTTCGCATTTAATTTTCCCATCGGTGTTTCCACCTGTGCTGGCTGAAACTAGTGTTTCTAAATCAACCTGTGGCATTCTAGAGAGAGAAATAGTGAAAGTAAGTTTTGGGGAGAGAGAAATAGAGTGGAAATTGTAGAAATTATGGGGATTGAGATTAATGGGAACGGAAGAAATTTAGAGTGCCTTGAGAAGGACGACGGGGGCTTTTATATTATTCGGAAAAGACGATAGATTATGGATGAAAGGGGTGAATTGTTTTTACTCCCTCTTCCGTCCGGGATTTGATGACTTATTTATTTTTAATTTCCGAAATTAAATTTCTCATTTACTCAATTATTATTTTTTATTGAAGCCTGACTGGGCGATTGCCCCGTGTAGGAGAGAGATACCTCACAAGAGGAGGATGCTAATCCTAGAAAGGGAGATTTTAAAGTTGTGCCCGCTGCACTGGGTTAGGACACCTTAAATCTCATTTACTCAATTTAGTTAAAAATTTATTACAAATTTTCAGTTGTATCATAAATAAAAATTCAAATTTGAGTATAGATAATACTTTTTAGTTTTATTGTATTATTTTACTTTTAACTTATATGTTGATTGCATTGCGATCCTCCTATACTTGCCCAGGATAAAATTATGGATTTGAAAATCGCTCATTTTAGAGTAATATCGTACTCAGCTTAGAGTAAGATAATGTTATTAGTTAAAGACAAATATCTGAAGGTTTGAAGTAACTAATTTCACAAAACTGTCTTGTAAAATTTCATACCAACTTGTCACAAATAGCATCAGATTAATTGGATTCATAGAGGCAAATATTCGGATATAGGTCACCAAAATTTTGGTAAATTAGTGTTTCAAATATTTCTATCTAATTCAGTTAGTAGTGATATTCTTTAGACAAACTTAAAACTTAATAATGCAATATGAAGCCACTTCTGATAATTCAAACACATCGTTGAACTGAACTTATTTATCTTGATCATCAAATATTTTAATATTTTTACAGTGCTGGTTTGGTTTGGTTTCCTTATGTAGGGAATTCCAAGTTGTTGACTCGTCATGTGTGGGCCGTGTGATGTTTGGGTTTCGTACATAAACCTTTCCTCTAGAAGAAGCCCAGCGAGGAAGAAGTTCAGAAATTCTTATTTTCTTTTTGTCTCCTTTAGACTGAATTATTATTATTATTTTGTCAAAAGCCTAGAAGGAATTTCTAAACTTATCTCACTTTTTGAAGACTGTAACTTTTCTTTTCGATATGATATTAAAATTCAAGAATGATATATTTCGTTGACAAATGGTGTTCTATGAATATCATAACTTTTTGGTGAAAAGCATATAATATGAGGTGATATTTTGATTAATTAAGTAAATAACTTCCTTTGAAAAGAAACAAAAAATGGTTAACACAACTTATGAAATGGTAGCATAATACAAGAAAGGTGCATTTGTATTTAATTTTCATTACTATTTTTCTGTGGTGTACTTTCTTTCATTCTTTTGTACAAAATTTAAAATGAAAAACCAATCCAAAATTAATTTTTTTTTTTCAATGACCTAAACAATAAGTAAATATTTGTGTTGTTTTCAAATTTATGTAGATTTACTTTTGAAAAGTAATAAGAGATGAATATTGTTGATAGGGCATGACTCGTAGTAAGAGTTGATGCTTCTAATTCAGCGAAACGACAATTCTCATATATTGGTAGAACTTTAAATTAAGTCGACGATCAGAATGTACTCGAGCAATACTAATACTTGAAGAGAAAAAAAAACATTGATTAATATTGATATACAATCTACAGAGGTTTTCTTCTTCCTAGTAGGGAATTTTTCTGGTTTGCTGAAAAAATAATAGTTGTTGGGTTAAAAAAATAATAACTGTTAAAATAGTACTCCCTCCATTCCTAAATATAAGACTCTTTAGACAATTTGAGAAAATTAAGGAAGTTGTCATTTTCACCTAAATTTCCAATATTACCCCACCTTCCCTCTCTCTCACTAATACATCATAAACAAAAGAAAGTAAAATGTTGAGGTTATAATTGAAATAAATTGTTGATAACTAATAAAAGAACCTTAAACGACAATTAATTTGGATACCTAGATATCTCCTAAACAACAATTAATAGGGAATGGAGGGAGTATGTAACAACTGTAAATTTCATACTTAACAGCTATAAAATCATTATATAACAAATGTTAATACAAACACGTAACAACTGTAAACTACAAAATTAACAGGTGTTAGAGATAGATATCAATAAATGTTAGATAAATAACCTCAAACCAGTTTTAGATTATATCTTGGACGAGACAACAATATAGCGCTTCCCCTTAAGTTCAATACGCTCGCCTTTATTTGAATGTAGAAAATTCAATACATATAGAGAGGAAATAATGATTTCGAGATGCCAAAAATCGGCATAAGTGCTCTGCCTTTTATAGGGGCACAGAAATAAGACTTGTAACAGTTCCGGCATTCGTGTGAGCACATAAGTTCAAGCTATTTTGGTTTCGACGAGCCTTGGAACAGCATCCCCTGCATGGGCGCGCACGAAATTCTAACATGGAGTATAACCTTAGCAATATATTTTAAACCCATGTAAACCACTCTTACATATAAAATGATTCTCACTTTCATAGGAAACCCATGTGGGATGTGGTTTTAATATTCATATACCACATTTCAACCACCACACTTTATACCATTTTATTATTCACACAAATAATTGAGTTTCTCACATTTTATATATCATCGCGAAACTTGCGCAACCCACTACATGATAATCTCAATAACATTCAAAACCGAACGTTGTAACCTATAATAATATTGGCTCTAAAATATCTTCACGACACTCTAATGACAATTCAAATTTTAAATTTTAAATCCAATTCTCCTACACTTCCTTCACATCAAAATGGCAAAAAATCCTCTGTCCCCGTCAGTGTATGTCCCCGTGTCCCTGACCAATTTTATATAGTAAATTCTGATTGGTTAGGGACACGGGGACATACACAAACGGGGACAGAAGATTTTCACCCCATCAAAATGGTAGGAGCTAGTTATTTGTAGTTCCCAACACGTTAATAATCCGGACCAAAATAAAATGCAATGTCTTTTTAACGCCCGAGGGCGGAACCCCAAAGGGGAGAGAACCAACCGCAAAACGGAGAAGAGTACCCTAGAAGGGAGACAATTAAAGCTTACCCCATGTTTGGGGAGGGTATCGAACCCGGGACCTCTCGGTCACGGGCCGGCCAATGCCCCACTGGGCTATTGGACCTTTGATAATAAAATGCAATGTCTAAGTAGTAGTAGAGACGAAGTCATAAAGTTCTAATCGGGACTTTCTAGGAGGATTCGTTCAACCCGAACTTGATATGGCCATTTATCAACTTTTTACATCTTCCCGAGGTAATTTGTAGGACGATTGATACGCCCATGGTCCTATAAATTGTCGATCCCTACGGAAGATGTTGAAAGTGAACGAACTTGATCTGGCCCTTTATCAATTTTTTACATCTTCCCGAGGTAATTTGTAGGACGATTGGTACGCCCATGGTCCTATAAATTGTCGATCCCTCCGGAAGATGTTGAAAGTGATATTCTCCTGTCTCTGTGGTTCAAGGATTGCGATGAAGATGCTGCGAAGAAGATTATGTATTTGTTTAGTTTACTAGTTTTATTAGTAGTATTTTCTAATCATCCAAGATTTGTTGGGTGTGTTTTTTGTCTGTTATTATGGTTTTCTAAATCATTGTATAACTTTTATTTTCTTATATTTTTAGATTTTCCTTTGATTGTAATGGCTTCGGCTATTTTGTTATTAATGAAAAAAAAATTATTCAGCAAAAAAAAAAATCAGGAAGTGAATAGTAAATTTTTATTAAAAGTTTATATGAGCGAAAAATAATTTTTTTACAATTTTAAAATTTTATAAAGAAAAATAATGCAAAACTAAAATGTCCGCTCCTGTCTTTGTCCCTGCTCAGTAGGTACCATTATATAGCGTGTTGCCAGATTGATTTTCTCCATTTTTTTGTCTCAAAATTCCTTTCAATTCGTTGTACTCTGCTTCTTCTTTTTCCTACCCCGCCCATTGTTTGACGCCTCCATTTCCGGTGGAATTCATTTGGATTAGTTTTGTAAGCCCTAAGGGCGAACAAACTCAGTTTTTTATATTGGATAAACTTTTAATGTTGTGTCTAATGATCTTAATATTTGTGATAGAATATAGGAACTCATTATGGAAGCTCTAAGTACTTCAATCAAGCCATTGAAAGCCATTGCTATCAAGATTCAAAGTTATACAAGGCTCATCCATCAAGATTGAAGATTGAAGACTTAGGTTTGGTTAGTTTAGCTTTGTCGTCATTAGTCGTTATCTTATAAAACTCTAACCAAAGCTCTCATGAACATAAGCTCTACACTCTAGTCTTGCATGTTTTCATAAACACGTTTTCAAAAGGCTAAGTTTCAAAACATTCCTTACATGTGTTCGTATTTCAAAAGCCTTTGTTTTCTAAGTCTAAGTCATTTAAAATGGTTTTCCAAGTGTCTTACTTGTTACCTTTTAGGAAAACCTTTTAGACTTCAAAAGATTTCAAAACGTGTGAAAAATCAGCTTGGAAGTTCGGTCAACCGAGCTCAAGCTCGGATCAACCGAGCAGAAACTGAGAGCTCAACTGATAAGCTTCGGTCGACCATAGGGGAGGTCGGTCGACCGACCCTGGCTAAAGTGGATCCGAACTTCTGAGTTTGGTCAACCGAACTCTGCTTTTACTAGCCGTTATTTGACCGTTGGAGACACGCTTTTTAGCCAATTTTGAAATGTATATATTCTCCAAAGCTAGAGAATCATTCTAAGACTTGTACATACAATAGAGATTGATTTCTTATCAAGTCTAAACACTTTCAAAGAAAAATACTCTTCATCCCTATGATCTAAATCATTCAAGAGTATTCTTTCAAAAGCAAGACAAAGAGTGTGCTTCATATGTTCAAGAGCTGAAATTGTTTGTGCTTCAAAGGTATAATTCTCACTTATAAGAGTGATCAATCTTTGTACTTAATCTATCTCATTCCCTTTCTTAGTGATAGGGTTATTTGATAAGTCCTACTTAGTGTGGGCAATTGTAAAAGTCCTACTTTGTGTGGGCAAGCTCTTTGTGAGTTTTGAAGTTGTGGTTGTGTTGTAAAACTCTTAGTGAGTTAGCCACATTTGTAAACATTCTTCTTAGTGAAGTTGTTTGAAATCCTTGGGTGCGGCTCAAGGTAGTGGATGTAGATTCTAAGTGAATCGAACCACTCTAAATCCTGTGTCTTGTTATTGGGTTTTACTTTGCTTTCAATCATCTTGCTCAAACTTACAATAGCATTGATTAGAGATTCGAAAAAGTTGCCAAGATTAGTTAAAACCCAATTCACCCCCCCCCCCTCTTGTGTTTTACAGTTTTCTTTCTGCTGAGTACGAAACGAATTCATATCTTTTAGTACATTCTCTCATACATTTTTAGTATGTTAGTAATATTATTACACATAATATAATGTGATTGTTTTAAGTTGTTAAATTCATCCTGGACTAAAATTTCTAGTACTAATGCGGTTAAATAAGACCCTTTATTTACACATAGGAATTCAAGATTTGTGAGATTTTCAAGTATATTGAAAATGGTGGGGAATTGTTGGAACATTTTCAACACATAATTTGTATCTTGGTTGTACCTATTGCAAAGTTTTTGAAACATAGCAAAGTAACTCATGGGGGAAGAAATATGAATCTACATAATAGTTATGATTATTCATGTAAAGACATCATAAAAGTTAGGCAACTAATTGTCTGAACTCGTGTATATTCTTGTTCATGTATCCAATCACTCACAATTCACCATTTGTATATATAATTAGAATAAATGTTCACATGACGAATTCTAAATAATTGGCCACATGAATGAAAATATACGCATGTACAGACAATTATCACCCTAAAAGTTATCATTAGGGCATGTCCCTAAATTAGAGGTACAAACCTATCTATAAAATGACTGACGAATCAAGGAAGTGGAGATTATTCAAGAGAACCGAAGAACATCGCATAATCTTGGCAAGTTCTTGACCTCTTAAAATGTCCTAGTACTTTTTCCCATAAGACTTTTATAAATTTGTAGAAATATGTAGATACTCTAGGTTTGACTTCATTAGTGCAAAACGTCGTCAAACACAACATTTTATTGTATCTTCGAGGATACAAAATAAATCTTATAAAAAGAAACATTGTAACACACATTTAATCAATCTTGATCCTATATATCTTTTTATTCTAACAAACATTACTAATACATTTCGGTTATCGATGAAAGAAGTCAATAATAGAATCATCTAGACAACATATAACTATTCTCAACCTAATCAAAATTAATTGTTAAAATTGTTTCAAAATATATATATATATATATATATATATATATATATATATATATATATATATATATATATATATATATATATATATATTAAAAGGTAAAAAGGAAAGTTCATGTTGACACGTCATTTGGTTTGGGAGTTCTTCACTTCTCTATTTATTTGACAGGGAAAAGTAGGAATCTAATCAACCGAACAATACCACTACTTTTTTTTTTTTTTTTGACGCCACGATGTGCGATTGTCCCATATTGGGAGAGAGAATAGCCCCACATTGGGGAGAGAGAACACCCTAGATAAGGTAGAATAAAGCTTACCGCACGTAGGCGGAGGGTATCGAACCCGAGACCTCTCGGTCACGGGCTAGTTTTTGTTTTGTTTTTGTCGCACCTCGTCTCGTGAACATTGTTTATTATACCCATTTTGAATCACTTTACGATTTAAAATTAAATTTTTTTTTTTTTTTTTAGTTTTTGTTTTGTTTTTGTAACACCTCGTCTCATGAACGTTGTTTAATGTACCCATTTTAAATCACTTTACGATTTAAAATTAAATTATTTAATTTGTGAATTATAGGAATGACACCACTTTTATTTTAACAATTTTGCTCTTGATTTGGTAACAAACTTAAGTGTGTAAGAGACTAAAAAATAAAATTACTAATAAAAAATCCACAATCGCTCTCTTGTAAACTATAAAAAGTTCACAATAAAAAGTCCACAATATGAGCTTAGAGGATTTGGAAGTTTATGAAGACTCGATCAAGTAGAGATGAAAAGCGTGAACAAAATGCTGAATAACTCTAGTCTATAAGATTTCATCAAAAAAAAATTTGACTCACTAATATGTATATGCTTTTTATGAATTTATTTTATAATGTCATCATGCTTCAAGCATTTTTTGACTCAGTCACTAATTACGTAACCCAGTAACGCCTCTATTTGGTTGTTGTTATCGAATTGGCCTCTTCGATAACAATACCCCTACTTAATAGCGACAAAGAAAACTAAGGAAAATCCTAACAACATTATTCGTATCTCTAGAAGAAATCCCACGGACCGAATCCATGTCCAGACAACTCTTGTATTTTGTTTAAAGAGAAATATATATAAATGCAAATACTCCCTAGCCCTGTAGGGGATAAAGAAAGAGCAGTTATGCTGAAGTTCTATCAAACGCAGCACCTCATTTCCATATCCTCGCTACTAAGAGGCTAACAAAAGGCTGGGTATGGATTGAGTGATCTCAAATAGCTCTATTACAAAAAGTTCTCACGGCATCCCCCCGCCACTAAGTGGCTAATGTGATGAGGGTAAAGAGTCAAAAGAAAAATAAACAGAGGATGAGAGACGTCCCTCCAGCCTTTTTGCAAGCTAATCGGCACATGCATTGGCTTCCCTCGTAGATATGTGATACACTAAACTCCCAGTATCCGCCGAATGAGATCCCCGCAATCGAAATAAGCGCAGACGAAGGGTGAGTACTAACATCAGCATTAAAAATAAGATCAATCACGACTTTAGCGTCTAACTCGATCGCTAGCTTCTGAGCACGAATGTTGATAGCAAGTTTGAGGCCGTCTTTCAAAGCCCACAATTCTGCCGTATTATTAGTATAGGTACCTAAATTTCGGTAAAACCCCGAAATCCAGTGGCCGTCGCTGTTTCTAATTAGACCGCCTCCACCCCCTACCCGGGTTACCTACAGACGAACCATCAACTCTTGTATGATAGTTAGTCTTCTCCTTTCAATTTGTTTGTGAAATTAATTAATCTCTGGTTCTATAATATATAATAAAAAAAATTTGCTCTTCCGCCCAGTATCAAAATATCTGGAATTTTATAAAAATTTTAAAATATATTTTTTAAATAGATTAGATCTTTTGTGTCACATTATTGTACCACATTTCTTGATCTATAAATAATAAGTTGTTAAATGTTAGTTTTACTTTTTAAAAAAAAATTATAACCTAAAAAGATGTGAAACTGAGAAAGAGAAAAGTATAACGCATGTAATTATCTACAAATGAAACAGGATGAAACATGATATAGAACAAGATCAAACATCATATCATTCTCTCTTTTTATATTACTTTGACATCTCAAATTAAATGTTCAATTCTCAATAGAAAATGAATAAATAATTAAATAGCATGTTATAACTTATAAGAATAGATAGCTAAGAAAATAACATTTTGGGAAAAAAAATACCTTTTTTCTTCCTCATCTTTAACTTATGAAAAAAATAGTCTATATACTTATCATATGAAACGGAGAGAGTTGATTTTTTGATATTTTATACTCTCTCCATTCTAAATGGAATGTCTCTTCTGTATTTTAGTTTATTTTAAAATGGATGTTCACCTTTCAAAGAGATATATTTTATTCTTAGACTTTCATAACTAATCTCCTAAATGATCCACTAGCATATATTCTCCCATTTAATCTTTATTCTTTATGCTTTTCTACATGGTATCAGAGCAAACCTTTTGAGGTTTTCTGCACTTTTATTCATATTCTTTTTTTCATTTCATGACTTACAAAAGCTATTTCTTTTATATATATATATATATATATATATATATATATATATATATATATATATATATATATTGAGTCGTGATGTCTTCTGCTATTTCATCACTCGATAGAGGCAATAATGACTGGTTCTACAATCCGATTTGGTGGTCACCGTGTCGCAGAAGAATTTGTCCAGTCGCTACGAGTCTCAATAAATGTCGTTTTCTCGTCGCTCGATGTTGCTTCTTTTTTTCGTGTAATAAGTGTGTATCACCTATAATGAATCGATTATTGACTCGAGCTAGTCACCATATTTCATGTTCCTTACAGTTATTTACTTCTTATCGTACTTTATCGCATATACCGATTCGTCTCCCTAATGGTTCATCTACTTCTGCAACTCATATAGGTTATATCCAACTAAATCCTAGTTTAATTCTTTCTAACGTGTTGTATGCTCCCTCATTCTCATTTAATCTGTTATCTATTGGGCAATTACTTCAGAATCCCAATTTACTTGTCTATTTCAAATCTAACTCTTGTGTTGTTCAGGATTGCACTAAGCTAAAAATGATAGGATTAGCCACATTCATTAATGGCTTATATATATTGCAGCCCAAATATTTTTCTCCTGTCCCCTTTGTTTCGAACATTCTTACTGACTTAAAACTCTTCCTCTCATGTCGTAGATGATTTTAGCCGTTTCACTTGGATTTATTTGATGAAAACAAAGTCTGAGGCACGACCCCTTACCCAACACTTTTTCCAATATGTGCTTACCCAAATCCAAAAGACCATTAAAGTAGTGCGTTCAGATAATGGACCCGAATTTCACATGTCTGAATTTTTTACTTCCAAAGGTATCATTCACCAAACCTCTTGTGTAGAAACTCCTCAACAAAATGGAATCGTCGAACGAAAACATCGTCAGATCCTAAATATTGCTCGTTCACTTAAATTCCAATTGCATCTGCCTTCCGCTTATTGGGGGTACTTTGTCACTCACGCGGTCTACCTTATAAACATTACCCCTACACCTTTACTACAAAATCAAACTCCTCATATGCTTTTATATAATAAACCACCATCATACTCTCATCTCCGTGTTTTTGGTTGCTTAGCCTATGCCTCATCCCTTTCTGCTCACCGCACAAAATTTGACTCCCGTAGTCGTCTTTCTATTTTCTTAGGCTATCCCGCACACACAAAAGGATACACTCTCATCGACATTCACTCACGCTCTATTTTCATCTCTCGAGATGTCATCTTTCACGAAAATATATTTCCCCATCCAGAACAATCTCCACTCAATCCTACTTCGACTAATATTCCTTTACCAATTCCTTTCATTAATGATCTTCCTTTTGAACCTCCATCATCACATCCAACTCCCAATCCCATAATCACTCAAACCCCTCATACGCCACCTTTTAATAATCCTCAAAGTCCTTCTCCTAATTCCACTATCTCGCCTCCTCCTCCTCCTCCTACTCGGAAATCTTCTAGGATCTCACATACCCCTTTCATACCTGGATGATTATTATTGTTCTCTCGTACAAGCTTCATCTACTCCCACATTTCTATCACAAAAACATCTGCTCCTCACTCTTTAGAAAAGGTTCATGATTATCAGTCACTATCTCCAGATCACAAATCTTTTGCATTATCAGTTTTTACTCACTTTGTACCTAAAAGCTATAGTCAAGCCGTCAAACATGCAGATTGGCGACAGTCCATGCAAGCGAAAATTGATGCATTGGAGGCCAACAACACTTGGACACTTGTTCCCCTTCCCCCGAATGTTAAGCCCCTCGGGAACAAATGGGTTTACCGGTTAAAATTTAATTCCGATGGTTCTATTGAAAGACCTAAGTCTCGTCTTGTTGTCCAAGGTTTCACACAACAACCAGGCATATATTACATTGAGACCTTCTCCCTAGTAGCAAAAATGACCACTGTTCGAATTCTTCTTGCTATTGCCTCTGCCAAATGATGGTTTTTGGAGCAGCTTGATATCAACAATGCATATCTTCATTGTGATCTTAATGAGGATATTTATATGCGTCTACATCCTGACTTTTCTTCTCCTCAACCTGGGCTCGTTTGCAAACTCAGAAAATCTTTATATGGTCTCGAGCAGGCTAGCCGGCAATGGAATCACAAATTGACCATAGAGTTAGCGTCACAAGGTTTCTCTCAAGCCGTAAGTGATCCTAGTCTTTTCATTCGCCGCAACGGTTCTCAATTCATTGCTCTCCTCGTTTATGTTGATGATATTATCCTCAATGGGAACAATTATAATGACATCTCCTCGGTCAAAAAATTCTTGCATAATACTTTCAAAATCAAAGACCTTGGTCTTGTCAAGTATTTTCTCGGTATGGAGATTGCTCGATCTAAAGCTGGTCTAAACATTTGTCAACGAAAATATACATTGGACTTGCTTGAGCAACATGACTTTCTTGGTTGCAAACCTGCCATTACTCCTATGGATTCTTCCTACCACTGTTCCAAAGATGATTCACCACTCATTCCTGAGAACACTCTCTACCGAAGTCTTATTGGCAAGCTTTTATATCTCACTCACACACGGCCGGATATTTCACACGCCGTCCAACAGCTTTCCCAGTTTCTAGATCATCCCACAGAATTGCATCTCAAAGCTGCTCATCGCATTCTACGGTATCTGAAAGGCTCTCCAGTCAAAGGTCTTTTTTTTTCCCCTCTTCATCAACATTACACCTTAGTGCTTTCTCTGATTCTGACTGGGCCGACTGCTCCGACACGAGACGCTCTACAACAGGTAATTGTGTTTTTCTTGGTTCATCACTTGTATCTTGGAAGTCTAAAAAGCAGCTCACTGTTTCTCGAAGCTCTTCCGAGGCGGAATTCCGAGCTCTTGCCACCACTACTTGTGAGCTACAATGGCTTAAGTACCTCCTCAGTGACTTACTTATACCACATTCTCATGCCATACCATTATTTTGCGACAACCAAAGCACTTTATACCTCACAACCAATCCCGCCTTCCACGAAAGAACCAAACATATTGAAATTGATTGCCACATAGTCCGTGAAAAAACGCAAACTGACCTTGTTAAACCTTTACCCATTTCGACCCACTCTCAATTGGCTGACATTTTCACCAAAAATCTTGCCTCTCCTAGATTCAACTTTCTCATCCAATCTCTTGGTCTCATTGACATCTTTTCTCCCAAGCCCAATTTGAAGGGGCGTGTTACGAATACTCATCATGGAGCAAATCAAGATAATAATCACAGGAGAAAATCACTCGATTAATTGATTGTAATTGATTAATTGTATATTTCTTTCCTTTATTACATAGATATGATTAGTATATATAGGTGATGTATTGTAGAGTTTAATTCATTCAATACAAAAGGAGTTATTTCTCTCATTTAATCTTTATTCTTTATGCTTTTCTACAATATATGTCCACATAATATCGATTAATAAGAATATTATTTAATTATATGTGTACATTTAATTCAATTCGGGACGAAATGTGTAGAATTTTCAAATTGATATTAGGGCGGGCCCCTGCTGGAACTTGTGTGGGAACGCGCATAACCTGGTGGTTTGGAAGCCGCCGGGGCCGGCCAACAGGTAGCAAGCACCGTCAGTAAAGTCAAGGAGAAGCTTCCACGGCCAGCCACGCCTTTTATAATCAATTACCAGGCTTATTTTAGCCGTACCAGAGACTTCAAACCTTGAAGATTTGGAGTGGAACAACATTTTTCCAGTCATGTTTATCTCTATTTATTCCGTACTCATTTTTTAATAAATAGAAAATGAGACATCAATTTCAGAAGTATAGAGTATATCCTTGTTCCCATGTATATATATCTAGTATATTGTGTGATTGGATTGAGTTTTGCTTTGAGATTTCGGCATCCATCTCAAACTCAAAACAAATTGTAGATGATTTAAAGTTTTAAGTTTCATTTTCTGACTCAATCTAAAGCTGATTTGGGTCTGAATTTGCGTCTCTAACCAGACCAAACTCAAGTCAGACACAATCTAATCACACCCATAATAACTACTAGCTCCATTCCTAAATATAAGTCTTTCATTACATGTTGCGAAAATTAAGATATTTTTGTAATCAAAATACCAATCTTACTCTTTTAAATAGAATTAGTGGTATACAAGTCATATTTAAGAGAATAATATTGATATTTTAATTACAAAAAAAAAATTAATTTTTTCTTCCTTAATTTTCACAATATGTAATGAAATTCTTATAGATAAAGATACTCAACTTTAAATCTTAGACTATACTTTTGTCGAAATTGAATATTCATTTTTTTTTATTATCTTTCTTAAAGATTTCTAGAATTTGATTATTTATATTTCTAGCTATATATATAGGGAGTGAAAATCACTTTTCATATCTAAATTATAAAATAATACTAACTTTGGATAAGATGTTAGCCACAGAGTTATGTTTCATATGGGATTATGGGTTCATAAAATATTCATTTATTCATAGTAATCTCTTTGCAGAACCCATGATTAAAAATTTAAAAGCACCCATGAAGATCTCCAGCGTGGAGTAAAATTATTATTTTTAGTAATTATTTATTATCAAAGAGAAGATATTATACGGATTATTACGGATTTTCTTTTGAAAGATATGCGTATTAGGGATTGAACTTTAAGCACGACAACAATGCTTGAGTTTCCTTTTTCTTCTTTTGGGGCAACTAAACTATGGCTCATTACCTTTTTCTTTTCTCTTTCTTTAAGGTCATTAGCTTGATTTCTGTGGGTATTTTTTTTTCGGTGGGTATTAAAAGGAGAAAAAAATAAATAGTTCCTGCATTCAAGTAGAGAAGGATCACAAGGTCCATAGCCCAGTGGGGCTATGGCCTGGTCGTGGGTTCGATACCCTCCCTATACATGGAGCAAGTTTTAATTATCTCATTTTTTAGAGTTTTCTTCTCCTCTTGTAAGACTCTTCTCTCTTCCCTTCTTGGACAATCGTCCAGTCGGGCTTCAAAAAAAAATAGTAGAGAAGGAAAAAATGGCTCGGCATGATTGCACGGCTCATGAAAGGTATCACAAAATCGTGTCCGGGTCAGTATTTACCGGTAGCCTTGTAGGATCATGCTAAGCATGAGTCAGGTATTCTTTATTCAACACAGCCCAATAATTTATTGGAAAATGATTAAGTTTTAAGCACTATTGGCTAAATATTGGCTAAGAGGAAAATAAAAGACTTATCTGCCCTTGGGAGGGGAAAAGGCATACCGGAAAAAAAAATATTTTGTTTAGTTGTCAACTGAAGATGGCATGGCAAATAGGGGGTGGGCCAACGGGGTTGACATGGCAAATGAGAGTGTGCCGTGGATAACTTTCAGCTTCTTTGTATATTTATCAAAATTTGGGTGATTTGACATCTTGTAGAATATGCATGGTTGCCCCTTTATAGGGTAGGCATGATGATGTCTACCACCATCATTACCTCTGTCATGCTGTCACCGCTCATTGCCTTTTCAAGGCACACGTCAACAACGCGAGTTTTGAGTTTGTTTCTCAAAAGCTCCGTCCACATCATGACTCATATACAATTGCCACCAAAAACTCTACAAACTTCAGTATTTGGATCGTTTGGCATGGTAACATATTATAGTGGTTTGATATTAGAGGAGGTCTAGGTTTTGATACCTTCTTCCTATTATTTATTTTTTATTTTTTTAATATTTAACTTAAATATATATTTAATTAATTATACATGTCATTATGCAATATTAATTCTAAATAATACATGCATTTATTCCTAATATTTGACGGAAAAAACTTGTAATCATATGCAAGATATATATATATATACACGGTATAGTTTAAAAAATGAACAAATATATTAAGAAGAAGTATATAGTTAACTTTTCATATTTAATGGGATATTATTGTAGTTTACAATAAAATAAAAAAATTTATATAAATATTTGTTTGGATATTAGTTTAGTTTATAATAAGATTGTAATTGATTGAACGATATAGATAGAAACTTAAAGAATATTACAGACGTTATGTTTGATCAATCATTCATTACTATATTCTTCGTTATAACTTAAAGAATATTTTCCTCACCTTTCTTTACAACCGGCTCCTAGATATTTTTAATCATTACAAATCCTTTTACACATCTTACACCTTCAAACAACTCTCTCACTATCAAATCAATCTATCACACACCCAATTTTCGTTGTTTTTTTTTTTTTTAGTATAAATAATGGAGTCCACTTTTTTTTTTTCCATCTAAAACAAAGAAGCTAAGTATTCAGGTTAGAAAATCTTTGTTTAATTATAAGAAGAAGAAAAAAAGAGAGGAAAATGTCTTCTATTTCAAAGAGACCCTGATCGCCGGACGAGGTTCCATGGAAACCCCTACCGTCAGTCATGTTGCAACTGTTTCCACTGTTCCAACTGTGGCTATAGTGGAGGAAGTATTGAGCAACCGTGAGTTGAGAGCAAGTTTAGCTATAATGTGTACTGAATTTGGTCTAGAAAATGTTTGTATTGCCTTGAGTGGTGACGAAACCTTTGTATTGGTCCCCACGAATTCTTGAAGGAATTCGTATGATTACACCTACTCATTCTGGTTCCGGCAGATTAGATGGACGGAGCTTGCCTGAACGATTTTTGCGAGTCGGTCAGTCGGAGAGAAGGGGTCTCCAAGGCCCTTTTTACTTTTTTTGCAGATGTTTAAGTTGTGTACATGTGGTGTAGTAATCAGATTTAGCTCCTGTTGACAAATCCAAATTTCTTGTAATTTAGTTAGGTTATTTAGTGTTAATATGTAAGGTTAGCTTCCTTAAAATCATGTATTAACATTCTATGAAGCAATATAACTTTGTTGTTTAAATGTTGTTTTTAACTGCTTTATTTCATTTTGGTTCCTGGTTTATGAGATTTGTATCCCACCAGAAACATAAGTTTTGGTACAAATTTCTCATCACTAAATGTTGTTCCAGAAATGAAAATTTAAAAGGCTATTAATTCAATTGTGTTCAATAAAGAGGATTATGTCTTTGAATAAATGAGTGTTTTTTGCAAGAGGTTTGTTTTTTTCTGAGAATTATCACTGTTCATTTTGCATGCAGAATTTAAGATCATCAAAAAAATTATGGGCAATATCCTTATTTTTTGCAGAAAGAATGGTAGATCATCAAAGAATATGGGGGCATTATCACTGTTTTTTTGCAGGAAGAAGACTTTGTGGGCATCAACATTCTTATTTCTGGGGAAGAAGAATTATTTCGTTATCATTAATATTTCTGGAATGTTTGATGAATGCAAGATAAATACTAACATTCTATTTAGCACTCCGGCTCTTATGCGGAACAGGAAAAGTTCTGCACCGTGTGGAACATTCTGGTCTGTCGGATGATAACTTTGAACGGTTCGGATTTGGAGAGAGAAAAGTTTTTATTTTTTTATTTTTAAGTCCAGCCGCAACTTTTCTCTCTCCAAATCTAGGCCGTTAAAACTATCATCCGACAGCCCAGATTGTTTCGCACGGTGCGGAATTTTCCCGTTCTGCATAGGAGCCGGACTGTCTATTTAGAGGATAGTATATATGGTGATTGGAGAGGAAAGTGGTGAGATTGATTGATGTATTAATGGAGGAAATGAAGTAATGGACGAGGAGAAAGAGGGAAAGGAATTTGCTAATTGTGCAAAAAAAAAAAAAAAATTGAGTACAATTCCATGTTGTATTGATAGGTGGAATTTTATATCTTTTTTGTAATGAAAATAAAATAAAATAAAATAAATCAGTGAAATAAAGCTCAAGGGCAAAATAGTCTTTTTACATGATCAATTTGGGATTTAGCCAATTAATTGGCTAAAACTTAGCCCCTAACAGTGTCCTAACTTATTTCCTGGAAAAAAGAAAAAGAAAAAAGTAAATAATTATACTATAGTTTATTAATCCCATTATCTTTTTACTTGGGTTTGGTATAAAATTGCGTTTAATAGTCAAATATTTTAATTACTTAAGTTATTTTTATTAATTGGTATGCTACGCAATGTTACTAGCTTGTTTTTTACCAACTCGGGTGAGTTTTACTTTATTAAAATGTAATATCTAATATCAAATATTCTCAATGATGTTATTAACTATAATTGGCTTATTTTATTATTTTTATTATAATAAATAATATATTTAAATTATTACAATTTTCTTAAAGGTCAAATGGAACTGGGCTGGGCAGCACAATAATTTTTTCGTGTTGTACCTGAGTTAACTCTTATTGGACCGAGATCATATCGGATCATACCGGTCAAATAAAAAAAAAGTGTTAAGCCAGCACACCAAGATAAGACCGAGCCAACTTATTTTTTTTGGTCGAGATCAGGGTATCCACCGCTAAAAGTAAGAATTGAACTTCTGACCTCATGATTAAGGGACGATGTGAATTACCATCATACCACACCTCACGAATAAGCCAGCCTAATTTGCCACCTCTATTTTCAAGGAACAATAATGATTGTTGGATAAAAAAAATTGGATCAAACAAGGAAAAAAAAGTATGAAATAAAATTGATTATTAGAATTTTGTATGATATTTATGTTTTCTTAATCCTTATTTAATCCCAAATTTTTTAATCCAATAATCACTACTCTTTCGAGCAAAAGAGGAAATAAATCTTTGGAAAATCAGCCTGTTTAGTCCCCCAAGAATTTTCAGTTAGCTTGTATAGTCCTAATGTTTAATTTCAGTCTAGTTAGTCCCACATGAATTTTCGTTCAGCCTGTAAAGTCCCCATTGTTTAATTTCAGCCTGTAAAGTCCCCAAAAAAATTTCGTTCAACTTGTAAAGTCCCTTACCTAGTCCCAGATTTTTTGTATTTTGTAAAATTTATAAATTGAAAATGACCATTATTCCCCCGCTCATTAAGCACTGGGATGACATAAATCTGGGGTTGCCCTGATTCCGCCGCAGAAGAGGCGGTGGAACCTCTATATGCAATCTGTAAATAGATAAGGGACTTTACAGGCTGAAATTAAATAGGTAAGGGACTTTACAAGCTGACCAAAATTTTTTGGGAGACTTTACAGACTAAAATCAAACATTTGGGACTTTACAGGCTAACCGAAAATTCATGAGGGACGTTACAGGCTGATTTCCCTAAATCTTTCCAAGTTGGGACATTCTTTCGTGATCCAAACACAAAATAACAAATACATGATCACCGATATAATATTTAGTCCAAATCTATAAAAGCCCATCTGGCCCAAATCAACAACAGTATGAAACCCGATGACTTAGTGCCGTACACTTGATTAGTTTACTGTTTAATGCATAGGCAGACAAAGTCCTATTTCGAAATTTCGGACCGTTGGGACCCGTTGGGTAACGGTTAACCTTTTTTCAAAACAATGAAACTCCCCCACCCCTTCTCTCCTCTCCTCCTTCTAACACTTGTTGTCTTCTCTCAGATTCTTACAGTTAAAAAAAAACAACATCATCATCCAACGTTAAACAAATCCGAACCCAAAAATTCAAATCACAGACCAATGGGCTGTGTTTCCTCGAAACTGTTTAAGAAAGATCTTCAGCAAGATATTCAAAAAGATTTCCCCAACCATGTTGTCTCCCTTACTTCCAGCACCCTCGGAGTTCTTCAGCTCGACAAATTACAATATCAATTTCAAGATTCCCAGTTGCGTAGTATCAAGGAATGTGTAATTGAAGTGAAGAAATCGTCTCCGAATCGCCAAGATCCAGAGGTTATTAATGCTTGGGAGCTTATGGAAGGACTAGAAGAACAAGCCCCTGCTGTTATGATAGTACCAGTAAAGAAAAGCCCAAAGTCCAGAGCTTTCTTGAATTTAGACCCAAGAAGTCCCTTGAAGTTCTTGAATCAGATGGGTTCTCCGAGGAAGTTAAAGAAATTTGGAGGAAAGGAGAATAAAGCTGGAAGTGGGAGATTCAATTACAGCCCGAAAACCGTCTTGAAAGAGTGTAATTTTCCAGATAGTTGTCGGAAATCTTCTCCAAAGTTGAGATTCTTAAGGAAACAGAGTCCAATTGATGTTAAATGCGAGAGTTTCAGGGATGATTCGACGACGATTTTGTCCAGGAGGAGGAGTTTAGGCCCATTATTTGATCCAGAATTAATCGAATCTTTCGAGAAAGAATTGTCTCCAGAGAAAGAAGAACAGATTAAAAAAATGGTTTCAGGGACTTCAACAACAACAATTCTTGAAAATTTCGAAAAATTATGTCCTCCGGGAGGCGAAAATGCGGTAGTGATTTATACGACAACATTGAGGGGAATTAGGAAGACATTTGAGGACTGTAATAAAGCAAGATCGGCAATTGAATCACACAAAGTTCAGATCTTTGAAAGAGATATTTCGATGCACTCTGCTTTTAAGGATGAACTAAGAGGACTAATGGGAAAAAATGAGGTAAAAGTTCCACTTGTATTTGTAAAGGGGAGATTGATTGGGGGTGCTGATGAAATAGTGAAGTTGGAAGAAGAGGGCAAATTAGGAATTTTATTCGGGGACATCCCGGAGGCGATGGCTGTCTGCCAAGGCTGCGCCGGAGTTCGATTTGTGATGTGTATGGATTGCAATGGAAGCTGTAAGGTTTTGGATGAAGATGGTAAAAAGACTGTGAAATGTGGAGAGTGCAATGAGAATGGATTGATTCAATGCCCACTTTGCTGTTAATTTGAATCGAAGAAATTATCGCAGTTGGCGCAATATTTCTCACCTTGAATTACTGACTTATGATTCTTTTGAGAGTTGACTTGATTTGTAGAGTTTAAGGTGAAAGTTTTTCTAACATGTGAAAGACTTCTCCTATTTAATTTGGGGATTCTGAAGTATGTTTCAGAAACCATAATTTCAGTTTTACCTTTTTTGTTTTTTTTGTTTTTTTTTAGTTTGAAAGGGTTGTGATGTATTATGAGGTATTTGGCTCAAATTTGCATCTAATTTCACTTTCCCTCCAGCATTGACAGTTCATACTCAAACTGTCGACAACCTATCGATTAGAAGTGAAACTTCTTACCGTTTGAATTATTATTCGTTGTCAATTCTTTTGAAATCTGCATGTGAAGTGTCCAAGCTAACTTTGTCTTCTTGTTCTTGGAACTGTTTTTAATGGTCTGTGACTTTGATGGGGAAAGTGCCACCAAATTATGTAATGGCTTTAGCAGACTGGTTTGAAAAGTTTGTTGTTTTTGTTGTTTGATCTATAGAGTGACAAATTATCAAAATTTCCTACCTTTTGCTTTCATGTAAGGGTTTATTGCAATTTAATACCCTATGTTAGGGTAGTTACACTTTAGTAATCTATGTCTAAAAAAGACCCCTAAAAGTTATAAGACCAGTCACACGATTGACGACCGTTAATTCACGATTAAACTAGTAATATATCATTCATTTGAAAAAATATTATTATACGCGAAATTTTTTTGTTGGGATTTTATCAGATAGAGTTAGCAGTTAAATCATTAGCTTGAAATGAACAAAGGCTTTAGATTTTTGTCTTGAGTTTTACCGCCTCAATCGATGAACTCTTCCAGACATAATCTGATGTATACAAAGAGAGTGTTGAATCGTTTCTTCGACAATTCAAATTAGAGTGGGTTAAAAAAACTATTTACGAAAGAATATGTTAAATTAGAGTTGTGTGGAACACTTTTAATTTAAAACATCGGATCAAATAATTTGACGTTTCAAAAATATATAATCACCGTACTTAAAAACCGCATGGGTTGTAGCCAAATTGGCCAATAAGACGTTACTAATTAGATACTACCTCTATTTTAAAGGAAAATTCCAATATAGTGTGGATCTTGTGGCATAAAATTGACCATATTATCACAAAATTGTCTCTATTCTCATTTGTCGTGATGTGAGACTGAAACATATATTCATGGACAAACATTTACCTCTCTTAGAGAATTCCTACACTAAGAAGATCAAAGTAAATTATTTATATAGAATTAGAACAATTATTTTGAAAATTACCAAAATAGAAATCAGAAAAAGGCTAATAATTCATTTTTACTTGTCAGCATGGAAAAGTTAGGCATGGGGCGACCCTCGCAGGGTATGACTCAAAGACTCCTCTCACATAATTTGGGGCATACGACCCACTTCAGAGGTAGAGGCCCTACATGCGCACTCACAGCGACCGCCTCATGGGAAATTTTTCCTGTCAGCGTGATGACTTATTTGCCTCAGTATGACTTGTCAACATATTATTGGTTGGCGCTACAAAGAAAGGTATAAGTAGCGTAAGACATGATAAAACTGGCGCAAAGGACACGTGTTTCAGTTACAGGTCAGTCAGTGGTGGGAGTGGTACACTGTGAAAGATATCTTTGCCGAACAATCATCCTATTCCTAATTCCTCCCCCAAAACACAAACGTACCCAATTCGACATAAACCCTTCTCTCTTTACCAATCACACGCTCACTCTCAGCAGTCAGATTTATCCATGTCTGGTAGAAAAAGGAGGCGATTAAAATGGTAAAGTTTTCATCTTTTTTGTTTCTGATAAGGTCGTATCGTTTGTTTGTTGATTGATTTCTTGAAAGTTTTTTTTCTCTTTTACTTGGGATATGATAATTTTTGTTGAATTTTAATGGGTTTTGCTTATTGGGATTAGATCAAGTGGAAAGAGTGGTTTTAAGGAGGGTTATGTTTTAATGATTTTGAAAGGAATTGAGTTTTTGAGTGAATTTATAGTCTATCTCAAATTGAGGGGAAATTTTGTTTTTGTTTTTGTATGCTAGATGTAATTGATTTTTTTTGGGATGAGAAGGTGAAATCTATTTTAATCATGTGCCTTTAGGTGACCAGTTTGTTTCATTTGATTGTCTTTGATAAACTTTTGGGGACTGTGGTAACTTAGCTTCCATTTGAACTCGTTCATTGCTTGATCCTGATTACTCAAACTTGTTTCTCAAAACAGTTTCTATTTTCTCTTTGGGGGGTGGGAAGGGGATGGTTGAATCGAGGTCTAATATGTTCTTCTACTTCGCTCATTGAGTTGTTAAGTGTTATTTGAATGGAAATTTGATCGCTAAGCATGTTCTTATTAATTTATTTGCTGTTCTAGTCAGTAGTCACCTTCAAGGTTTCATATAAAGTTTATTTGCTGGATTTTCTTTCAATCTTCGTGTTGCTTTTTAAACAGCAGCTGTTGATTTTCATGTTTTGGCAGTTTACCTTGCGCAAACAGAGAAAATGCAAAAGTTAGAAATGGTCAAGAGCCAGATGAGCAGCAGACGGGGCGTGAGCTCCCAAATCACCTGTTGGAATTGATTATCACGCCGTTAATTCTGATTGACAATATCCGTGCTTCTGCTGTTTGCAAACAGTGGCTTGCTGTTGCTACGTCTGTGCGCGTGGTGAACAAACCGCCTTGGTTAATGTTTAGTCCAAAATCTGGGGATTTAGTAGAATTTTACGACCCTTTGAATCGTAAATCTTATTGGCAAGAACTGCCCGAGCTAACTGGCTCTAGGATTTGTTATGCCAAGGATGGTTGGTTGCTTGTGTACAAGCCCCGAACTCAGTGCCTGATGTTCATTGAACCTTATACCGGACAGTCAATTAAACTACCAGAGTTCGAAGTCACGTACCAAGTAGTTGCTTTTTCGGCCGCTCCAACATCTGCTTCATGTATTGTCTTTACCGTTAAGCATGTTAGTCCTACAACCATTGCTGTCAGCACTTGGCATCCCGGAGCAACTCAATGGACCTCAGCCCACTTCCGAAATCGGTTGCCATTTGTAAGCAGCATTTGGAACAAGCTTGTCTTTTGCGACGGCCTCTTTTACTGTTTAAGCCTTACTGGTTGGTTGGGAGTTTATGATCCACAAAAACACACTTGGTCTATTCATGTGCTGCCTCCTCCAAAATGCCCCGAGACCTTTTTCGCCACAAATTGGTGGAAAAGCAAATTTATGGCTGAGCACAATGGAGAGATTTTCGTTGTATACACCTCGGCTGAGATCAATCCAGTAATTTTTCAGTTAGATAAAACAAATAAACAATGGGTTGAGTTAAAAACTTTTGGAGGTCTGACCTTCTTTGCAAGTTTCTTGTCATCACAAGTAAAGACAGATCTTCTTGGGAATATGAGGAACAACGTTTACTTTTCTAAAGTCCGTTTCTTTGGAAAACGCTGCATAACTTATTCCCTTAAGGACTGTAGATACTACCCAAAGAAGCAATACCATGACTGGGGAGAAGAAGATCCATTTGGAAGCATTTGGATTGAACCACCTGAAGACCTTTCAGCTTTTCTGTAGAAAGGCCATTGTGAGGTAAGTAATTTTGAGCAAGTAGTTCTACCTTCAAGGTTTATCGCTTTTATCTCGTGGCCGTGTTTTATTGTTTCCTGGAGATTCATATTGACTAGTGCTTTTGCTAAAGGTAACATCTACCTAGTTCTTTAGCTACAAGCTTCCTCGGTTTTACTGTCCGATATTTGCTTTATGAGGATATATGTCTGTCTGAATGGAGTCCATGATGATGGGACTTTTAAACTTTTTACAAAGTGATGATATCTTGATCTCTAAACGAGGATGCTTTTGTTTACTTCTCTCTTGGCTGATGATTTTGTTTTCATGAATTTGTTAAGTCTTCTTGCTGCCATGTCAACAATATCCTAGGGAGGGGTAGAAGATAGTCTTTGAGGTGACTGTTAAATTTCAAATTAACTTGTTAAGGAAGAAGCAAAAGAATGGGTTAGGCATCAAGCTACAACTGAAAATTGATATCCTTATCTCTCTTATCTGTTTTTAGGATGAAGTCCATATTTGCATTCTGATGAATGCAAGTCCCCTTAGCTACACATCGCATCCGAACTTTACAATCCAGTTCTCATTGTCCAACAATGAAGCTATTGGAGGCTATTTTAAGGATGTCTGTGGAAGGATCTTTCTTCTGCTGGCTCCAAAAAAATTCATCATTTCCCCCCTTACCTCCTCCGTGCCAGGGAAGCTAGACATGAGTAGGTAACCTCGTCATCAGATTATCCGAATGTAGCCTGTAGGTCATATTCGGCTGTCATTTTAGTGCCTTAATATTAGCAGCTTGCACATAGATCACGGATGCAAGGAAAATATTTTCAAGTTAATATGTATCCTCCTTGAACTCCCTTTTCCTTGTAGATTAATCACACAGTCTTCATTCATCTACCTGCTTTTCCTTCCATCTTCACAGATATTAACTGGGGGTATAATATATTTTTTTATTATCAACCTCGCTGTTACTGCATTAAGAGGGCGTTTATATGGATCTTCTGCACTTGTATCTGTTATTTGAACTGGAGATTTGTACTTTGTGGATATTCCTTCCCGGAAATAGCCTAATTTTCCAAGAGCTTGATTTTTTTTTCCAGGTACACTACCAGTGTTGGAATATTTAAATCCTTTGGCTGGGAAGTTCACTCTTCGGCTTCCTGAAGTTCCAAGATATGTCTTCCATGATGTAGTTTCAGGCGATTGACTACACGGGAGAAAGTCCGTTTCTTGATCCTATTTACTATGTATTTTTTTCTGGTTGCAAATCAGGTGGTCTCTAGTTTATTCGACTGATGGAACTCCTTGACGAGTAAAGTAGATGTTCTTTTAATTTAATTTTTTCACTTTGGGGACCAAGTATAGTCCAATAACTAGATGTTGTTAGGGTATTTTATGAATTTCTTGTACCTGATCAAATAAACTTCAGTTCAGCATGGTATTAGTTATTCATAGTATCTGCATTTCATAAAAGCTTGTACTCCCTCCGTTCCCATTTATCTGTCGCTTTAAGACAATGCACTCGAATTAAGAAAGTGATTGAAATACATTAATTTAAAAGATAGACGCTTTTTTACCCTTCAATTAATACATTTATGTTGAGACAATTTAAATTAGTTGTTTACTGAGTTAATTAAAGATAAGTTGTACTTTGGAAGGCGCATTCTTTCAGTAATAGTTGTACTTGTGGTTTTTCTTTGTTGTCAAAATTTGAAATCATTCTTCTGAACATCAGAATATTTTTAAACTTGCTAGGATCTGAACTCTATTTTTTGAATTACTAGACATACACTCGACAACACAGCTATTACCTAAATGGCAATCTCCTTATTTCCTCAAATCTTACTCGGTACGTATTCAACAAAGAAGTCCAGTTTGTCTGATCATATGCTGAAATTTGGGGTTAATCACTGAATCTAGAACAAGGTTTGCATAAGAAGTCCTACTTGTAAGCTGCATTTCTTCAAGTCTGTCCGAACTTCATCCAAGAGTCCTCGTCATGAAAGGAAAAAAAAACTGCATCCTGCAGCAACTGAATGTGACACAATTTTTCTAATCCAGTACTTGAATATAAGAAAGGGCTGCAAGGCAGAGAGTAGAGAACATATTTCCAGTAGAATTATACTTGGAACAGAATTAGGGCTCTGTAGTTGCATTCTGTATTGACCAAAAATCAACACAAAGCTGTCTGGAAATGAACATATTTTTACAAGCAAGAGAAGACTCCAGACGATGCAAGTACCGAACGGAATACTAGGATTGTATTAGCAGCAGTCCAACAAACCATCTAGAGTAAACAACATTTCTAAGAATAAAATAACCCACATAGTTCAAGTTCAATAAGGGTGGTAACGGCTTCGTCCACGACCTCTATCACTACCACGTCTTCCTCCCCCACTCGAGCCTCCAGCCCCAGATGTACGGCCCCCTCGATGTGTTGGTGGTGGAGTTTGTGGATACCCTCCTGGCTGTTGCCTGTAAGATTGAAAATAACAAGATTGGAATTATGTTCCAAAATCCATGTACTCTTTAACTCTACAAAGAAGACGCGAAAGGAGATCCTCTTTAATTTAAGGGGAAATATAAAATTGCCTATCCTTCTTAGTATAATCATGTTTTGGCTTATATCTCTACAAACATGATCGCCACAACTTACACTATGGAGTTTGATAGTACCAATAATGAGTAGGAGTTTCAACTCTAAGCTACACCAATCAGTAACATGAAGATCTATACTTACAGTACATATCCGATCCTCCCATCAGGCAAAAGCATTGGAATCATTGCCAAGCCAGCAGGTGTGCCTCCTCTTCCATAGATCATCGGCTGCCAGAAGAAATCACATACCATGAATACATTTACAAGCCCATACAAAATCATAAGGTGTAAAGAAATCTTTTCAAGATTCCTGTATATTCAGTTATACCTATCAATCCAACAGGTGATTCCTCAAATTAAGTTTCTCACACAGGTAAAGGTTACATATGGGCTATAGATTATGCCATATGTACGGACATTATTCATCTGGTGGTTCAGTGAAAATAACACATTGCAAGCATACTTCTCTTCGTGGAATTTGTGACCCAGAAGTTACATTCAACTATACTTAAAAAAATAATGACTGTGAAAGCCAGGATACTTGAATAGTATGGGGATTCCGGGAATAGCACTTCTGTGTACATCAGTGATTACTTACACTAAAGTAAGAATGTTATTGCTATAGATCTCAACATACAAAGTTACAAGTTTACATAAGCTTATTGATGTGAGTAATGAAGGTATTGCATGTTGTCTCAGATTTCTCCATTAGTCTTTCAATCTCAAAAGAAAATAAGAGAAACCATTCTGTTCTGAAGTGAACCAAACAGACTTGAGAGGCCATTTCACAAAAAATATGTTCTTGAGATGATTCTTCCAATTCAAGCACAACGATTGTAGAAGACCATCTCACTTAGAACTAAGAACAGGTGTGTGTCAAGTGTCAACTGACATGACAAACAATTAAATACATGGTTTGTCCCCATGCGCAAATAGGGTCCGAGGTGAGTGATCATAGTGTCGATAGCAAATAAACAACACGTAGAGCAAATGAAAAGATAACATACGCAACCAAACTAGAAAAACTTACTTGTCCAAAACCTGCACCCAAAGCACCATAGGCCGCGGCGGCCAAACCATACCCAACTGGAGGTGGATAAGTTGGAAGTACAGGCGCCTTCTGTGAATTTGATCCTCCAGAAGATTTCGGATCTGCCTGTGGCTTTGCAAGTGAGCACTCCAAGACTTGTCCTGCCATATGAAAATCCGCCCCCAATTATCTTCACATGGGAATTATCCTAAAAAAGGACAAGAATTAGAAGCAATGACAGGAAGTCATGCTTACCATCTATCTCATATTTCTCGGTATTCTTGAGAGCTTTCATTGCACTAGACCTTTCAGCAAAGTGAACGAAGCCAAACCTGCTATTCTCGCGCCCTGCTTTTGCCGGAGGAAGAATCACCTTTGTGATCTTCCCATGATGTTCAAACGCTCTTTTTAGCTGATCCTGAGTTATATTTTTGGGCAGGTTTTTCACATATACAGCTTTAACCTGTATGATGAGAAAAAACGTGAACCAGCACGTAAGGAAATGTAAATCAAGAACTTAAAGAAAAAAGAGGTTCAAAATCTTTGTAGGTGTCTAAATTTCGAAGCAATCTTAATAAGCAGGGAATGAAAAAATTTCACGTCCCTTATTTAATAATTCAAAGTCATCTAAAATAAGAGCATAAACTAAAAAAAGCTGATACTTCCGAAAATTTAATTAGAATGGAGGCTAAACAAGTTTCAATACCTGGGAAGAGGCTGAAGATTCTACATTTTTGGGGTCAGCCCAGCTCACAGTTGGGGCATTTTCATCAAGCTTAAATTTGGGATCAGACATCTTTTGTCTCGAATATTCAGCACACGCATGATTATAATATTCGATGAATGCAAATCCACGATTTCGGCTGGAGTTTTGGGGGTCCTGTCATGGGAGGAAAAGACTTGTAAAACAGGTAAAAGATTTTGCAAAGAAAGTTGTGCAGCATTTAACTTGATGACACTACAGCGGAAAGTTCAAACAAACTCGTTATTCATGAATAATCTTACCTTTAATAATTCCACATTGATGACACCAGGCCCTATCCTGGTCACAACATTCTTCATATCTTCCTCCCCCCAATGTCTTGGAACATTACCTATGAATAAACTGTGTTTCTCTTGAGAAGTAGAGCACCTCAGCTTTCTTCCCTGATTATAACATAACAACATCCATAAGAACAGAATTACAGTAAGTTCATGCCAGTAAATTCCACTAAGAGTTTGGATAAATAAACATGACAGCAAATGGATGCATTCCAAAGGACTATTCCAAAGCATAATAAAACAAAGTGAGAAAAGAGAATTTTTCTGTTGACAGAGAAAATATTTTGAAGGGCACTCTACTCACTTTTAGCTCAGAGAGATTGAGTGAGTTAATGGCCTCAGAAGCCATTTCCTTTGTTCTGTAGGTGACAAAGGCATATCCTTTATTCTCATTTGAGCCCTTTCCTTTCATTATTCTCACCTGACAGTTGCAAGGCAAAACCCAAGAATGAGAACATCAAATATAGCATTGACACGTCTAGCAAATGATGAAATAATTTACCTCAGTAACTTCGCCTATTGATTCACAAAAGTCTCTCAGATCATCTTCAGAAACATCTTGACTAAAGCCACCTAGGTAAACTTCTGACCCATGAGGTGGAAGTGCAAGAAGCTCAGCATGTTTTTTTTCCTCTTCCTCATCAAACTCTGGGTCTTTCATCTTCTCATCTGTGTGGGAATTTTGTCCATTGGCATCATTTGCCTCTTCCTCTTCTTCCACCTCTTCTTCTACCTCCTCCTCTTCCTCTTCTTCGTCGTCCTCTTCCTCCACTTCAACTTCTTCTTCTACTTCTTCATATTCTACCTCTTCCTCTTCATTATCGTTGTCAATATCGTGGTTGACATGATCTTCAGACTCAACGGGCGTCTTAGATTCACCTGATTTAGTTGCCTCGTCACTTTCCCTTGACCTTGACCTCGGCATCTTATATATCTTAGAATATAAGCCTGTACTGCAACTCTGGTGGAAGCAAAGAAGCCAGACACATTTGCAAAAGAAAGAAAAGAAACATGGCCAGATGGAAACAACAAGAAAGGCAGAAAGGAGATCGAGAGTAAGAATCTTTTGTGAATTTCTGCCATAAGAGCATGGCTTCAAGGATTTTCAATTTGATCTGATAAAGAGATGACAGAATATAGTAACACAAACAAAGGCAGTCAAAGGAGAATCTGAAGATAGTCGAGAGGGTAACCAATAGGCAATAAAATGAATGAACGAATTTCTTGAAACCTAGATATGTTCCATTTCCAAGAGCTCATGTCTGACGTTCAGTCTATACTATCAACAGGACCAAGCAATCACAACAAAGGAAAAAGAAAAAAATATTAAGGGATGAGAAAGGGATAAACAGGTAATAAAACAATGGAAAGGTATGTATTTTATGCATTTATACAAGAAATAGAAGAAGAGATATTCGGGATTATTTCTTCAAACAGTCTAAAGAAAGCTAAAAAGGTTTCATCATCAAGATATTGTCCAACCCACAAAAATACAATCCCAATTCCAGGTTTCATGTCTTGAATCAGTAATGGTAAGTTTCCTGCAGTAAGTTGATGCACATCCCGTGAATGTACTATCAAAATCAAGCATGCATATTTTATAAAGGATCGCTTGACATTAATAACAACGAAAAATGCACTCCATTACATATTAGAGAATAATGCACAAATGAAAAAATTCTCCACAAATAGAATGGACTTAAAATTTACGCAACATAACCATGGCAGTATCAGTATTTTTCTGTTGAGCCAAAACAATAGTAGCATGGTTTGTTCAGAAAAATCAGGCCCTACAGAAGTTGACTTGTCTAAAAGATTATTATCCTGTAATAATATATAGACTAGGAGTAGAAAAAGCATGCGCATGGGCTGTCACCACTCCTCTCAGAATAAAATCAACTTTTCTCAGATGAAAAGAAAATGTAGACTGTAGTACCAATGCAGGTATGGACTTGATGAACTTTTTAGGAAGCAAAACAAAAACCAATGGGATAGAACAGAGGAAACCTACAATAGGTGCCAATTCCAGCAGAAGTTAGCACTCATCTCAGACGAGTTCAGGCTACAAAATTCCGGTAACTCTCAGATCCAACACGTTAACGATTAAGTTTTACTACTCCTTGTATCTTCTTTAGCTAAATTCTTTCAATTCTATAATCCAACTTTATATGCCCTAGCTCGGAAAACAATGTATATATGTATAACGAATAGGTAGAGGAATACTCGGCAGAATTAGTCGAACAAATCCGTCCATGGATTTCTTGAAAGAATGTAAATGCATGACAAAGGAAAACTCGTATCAGTTTGAGCTAACTAAGGAAACAACATTATGTAAAAGAATACCTTAAAAAATGCGCCATGGAAGAAATTCCGAAGCGAAGAACAATACGCAAGAAAAGAGAGATTATTACCTGAGAAAAATCTGGTCGAGAGGAAGAAGCTTTGGGCTGTAGATTTGGGTATGAAAGAAAGAACCCTAGATTATTAGGGTTTTGTATTTGATTGATTAATTTTGGGCGATATTTTTTGGGGGGCTTTCTGTTAGTTGTTAGGGAGCATAGAGATAATCACTATTTATACTCATTATCTAACTTTGAAAAGCAAGTTATACTCATTATTTTTTTTGCGTGTCATAAATAGCCAGTATAATTTTTGAGGTGTCATTTATACACAAAATGAGGGATTCAGTCGTCTGTAGAAAGCAATTAATCGCCTCTCCTGGTTTCTGGGAGATGAAATCATTCCAACCGAGGAAGACGCAGATCGGCTCACCAGAGGTGCTTACTCACGCCTCTGAATCCCTGCTGTCCGATTCTGTCCCTCTTATCATCCGATTCAGCCTGTTTGGGTATAAATGGCACCTAGAAAATTGTATTGGCTATATATGGCACACAAAAAAGATAAAGGGTATAACTTGCTTTTCAAAGTTAGATAATGGGTATAAATAGTGATTATCTCGGGAGCATATGATATGACCGATTGAATAATTTTTGATCTTTCATTTCAGAACTTGTCACATCATAAAAAAGTTGTATATTTTCTCATTCTGTGGAGAAGGTTTATCTTGATAGGTGAGTAAGTTTAAACTTATATTCAAACCAATAAATATCATACACGTCAGGAAGAGAATTAACTTTTTGACTTACGTGTATTGTATTTATTAGTTTGAATGTAACTTTTAAATTTACTTACTAACCAAAATAAAATTTCTCCATTATATGGTGATATGACCAGTTATGGGACCTGATCCATATCAGAATTTTCCTAACCGATTTGTCCAATCCTCTCTTGCGTCAGCGTGACGTCACCACCGCTTGTGCTATCCCAATCCGGCTCTTATACGGAACATGTTTTTTTCAGTATGTGCGAAACATTTTTTTTGCATTGAGAACATGTGTTCTTAACTTAAAAACACTTGTTCGCGCGAACAGGTGTTATGAAAATCAGAACAGGTGTTCTTTTTAAATAATCTCAGCCATCAAAATTTTAATTTAACGGATGAGAATTCATTCCGCACGTGCGGAACATTTTCCGTTCCGCATTGGAACCGTGGTGGTGCTGTCCTGCTGTTTTTATGTTAAGGCTAAGATATTTTCAGCAAAAGGCCCTTTTGTGTAATTTTATTTCGCGCGAAAAAATACTCCACTTATCATATTCTTTGGTCAAAATATGATATAATTTGATGTCTTTATTTCAAGATTAATCTGAATAAGATCTAAATTTAATTCTTATTCGGTGATTGTGTCTGTCATAAGCTTTTACATGGTATAAAATAATATAATAAATATTCATAAAGGGATTCGAACTCTCGTCACTAATATAACATTAGCAAGTCACTCTCACTTATCCGTTTTAAAATATAAGGTCATATATTTTTATTTTCATTTTGTTGATAGAGAGAAGAAAATAAGGAATGTTTTTTTTTCCATTATATCCTTGAGATTAATTTAATTAACACAATAGATAATAAAAATATTATACGCACGGGCAATATGACACTCAAATGAGCTATGTGAACTAAGTTTGATCAAGATCGAACTCATTAATGTGGGCTTGAATATAACGGAGTCTGAGTACGGTTCCCATGAATTTGAGCCGATTTTTTATTCTTATTTTTTAAAAACATTATATAAAAGGATAAATCGCTCCAGTTGCCTCCAACTTTTGAATTTTTAGTTTCCGAATTTGAAGTTTTCTACAAATTTGCCTGAACCAATATCATTTACTGCAAGCACAAGCAAAATCAAGCATTACTTCTGTTATTAGAGGAGTCCTGCAAAATACTGACTGGACTCCCCAAAATGCTCATTTGGGGAGCCAAACTCTGGAGCTGCCGATCCAAATTCAAGATGGGAAAGTTTCATAATCAACCATTGAAACATCATATTACAAGAGCCATTGATGCCAGTGATGTGTTCTGAGCATCCAAAAGAGATGAGCGACTTATCTCGTGCAGCTTACCATCATCTAAATGTAAAATTCGATCAGCCATTAGAACAGTTTCTAGGCGATGGGCTATGACTAGCACCTGCAAATGCATTTGTATGTGCAACAACAATCAATCCGTATGTCCAGTATCATGACAAGAGCGCGAGAAGACAAATACGTTTATGTCTGCTTACAGTACGATTTTGCATTAGACGCTGCAAGGCTTGTCGAACCAATGACTCAGACTTTCTATCTAAAGCAGAAGTCGCTTCATCCAAAACAAGAATGGAAGGGTTCTGATAAACTGCCCTTGCAATAGATACCCTGAGACAAAAGATATTTGGTATTATCGGACGTAAAGGAATAGCAACCATGAGGTTCGAAAGGAAATAGGTTGAAGCAGGTAAAGTTTATCAGATATAGGAAAAAGAAGGCAATACCTTTGTCTTTGGCCTCCACTTAAAACTGAGCCCCGAGGTCCAATATTGGTCTGGTACTGATCAGGAAGTGTTTCAATAAATTCATCAGCATTTGCAATTCTAGCGGCAAGTTTTACCCTCTCCATGTCAATTTCAGTCGTCAGATCCCTATACCCTACATTTTCAGCAACAGTCCCTGAAAAGAGCATCTGATAGAAGTACATCAATATCCGAACCACTTGAAGTATTCTGTACTATAAGAAAAAGATAGAATGGGAACTTCATGCATGTCTATGTCTATCTATCAAACAGAGCAGGTTTAATCAAAGGAGAAGATGGAACTCAGTCGTTTTAAACCAAGAAAGATTGGGAAAATCGTTTCAAATGGAACTTCCTGCACTGTAAAAGAAAGGATGCCACACATCTAACACTATATCTGCATCTTCCTTCCTGATCTCCAACAATATGTATGAGAGTTAAACTTATTATCTGAGGATTGCATATTTCCTCCAGAAAGTTAATGTTCCAGATTTCAATTGAAATTTCAATATTAGGAAATCAACTATCAAAAGCATTTCTAAAGTCTTTTTACTCAACATTGCAAGGTCATTCACTCAAAGCATTCTAAGTTGAAAAAGTGACAACTGTGGGGCACAATTAACCCGAAAGAAAGTTTACGACTTACTACATCTTGAGATACGAGACCAACATGTCTCCTCAAACTGTCCAGTCGTATACTTCGAATATCACAGCCATCAATAATTATTTTACCTGTTAATAGAGAAGGAGAAAGCTTCAGCCAAAGAAGGGAAAGAAAACTACAGTGTTCAAAATCTAGGAATCAAAACCCAAAAGGAAGTGTTCGGTATGAATTGTGAAATGATAGTTGCTAACCAAAAAGAGGATCATATAAGCGAAGGAGAAGCTTCACAATAGTAGTCTTTCCTCCTCCTGATGGCCCAACTATAGCAACAGTTTCTCCAGCTTTTATATGAAGATCTAATCCATTCAAAATAAGATTCCTACTCTCTCCATATCTAAAAGAGATGCCATAAAATCCCACCTCTCCACGAACATCTTCCAAATCAACAGAATTTGGATTCTCAGTCACCTAATCAAAGACAGAATAAACACGTATTTCGAGACAGAGTCTAGGCAATTAGGATGAAGGACACAGAACTTTGAGTGCGAAAAATATGAGTGAAATGAATAAATATAAGAATATACATGTGGCACAAAGATGAGAACCGAGAACTATGCACTATTACTTCCTAGCTACTTCTCAAAAAGATTAAAAAATTCCTATTTCATGAGCCTCATTACTCTTCCCAGTTTGGCTTCCTCTGCTTTCGACTCTAATTTGAGAAGTCTTTAAATTCATAAGCTTGTATGTCCCCAATTCTATCCTTGACAAAGCACCCTTATGAACGGAATCTGTCTTTTCAATTCTACCATCATTACAATGTTCTTGTAGTTCGAATCTGGTTTCACTAATCACCTTAATAAATACAAATCTCCTAATTCTCTGAAAACATTCGTGTAAAGACGTATGACCATAACTTGTGAACAAGATTTTGTGAGGCCATCAAGGCATGTAATAGTGCAAAAGGATTACATCTATAACAGAAACGTTTATTGTCATATTAGTTAAACTAAGAGATCTAAAACCTGGGATGTGAACTTTGTCAGACTGAACAGGCGTTCAACTGCTGGCTCTCCTTGTTTCAACTCATTGTATGCTTTTCCGATGCCCTGCATAATTCTTTGTGGTCATGATAGTTTAAGAAAAATCCATAAATGGAAAACCATGATTGCAACACCTCAACAACATTACACAACAGAAAAACAGAGAAGTGAAGGAAACAATCTTCTGCAACAAAGCAATTGGTAAAAAGAAAAATAGAGTACCAAGTCTTGAATAAAGACAAACTCTTAACACCTCTTGGCTAATATGACGCTGCAGGTTTGATTTTGTAACCATGTACTGAAAGCATAACTGAAAACAAAGCTCCAAACCAATTTACAGAAGACGGAAAAAACGAGTGTTTCGTCCATAGGTGTAAACTCAACTCCCAGGGTAAGATGCATGCATGTGAAAGAAACAAAATACACTGCGATCAAGGATTAAACTCGATGCATTCTATACTACATATGAACCCCAGGAACCATGAAAATGCATCAATTTGCCCCTTGAATCATATTTCATTGAAAATGTTCACTATTTCCAGGGTACAAACCCCAAGGGACAGTTAAAAACTCATGGAACTCAGTGAAAGGTGCATAAATGCGAATAAATCACTGAATAGTTAAAGACCTCTACTAGCTGAAGTAAGAAAAAGAAAAGACAAGAACTAACTGAAGAAATAATGAAATCAGCTAACGGCCAGTCAGGAATCAAAAGAATACTATAAAAGCCCTTGTACTTGGTGATGCAGCCAAGAAATGAATACCAGCATGGCATATAATCTTCTTGAAAAAATTTAAGACAATCTCACCTGAATTGGCTCAATCAAAAGATATAATGATGTGGCAAAAGAAATCATGGCAGAGCAATCAAATGAGCCTCTTGAAAATACCAGCGAGCCAACACAAAATAAAAACAACACTCCAGAGTACAAGATTTGTACTATCTGAGGTATTAATGCCTTCAACTTCTTCTTTTCGAGACATGCAGAAAGGTCACTTGAAGCGAGTGACTGAAACCTGATATTTTCACAGAGTTCTGCATTACTCGCCTTCACAAAAAGAATTGATGGAAGAACCTATTTCAAATAAGTACAGATGTATTTCAGCTTGGTGCAATATGAAAATATAACTACTACTAATGACTATGAAACTCTTCAAACTGGGAGAGAGTAGAGACAATGTAAGAGGAACTTTATAGCACACTTCCTTCTCCAGACCATCTTCTAATATAAAAGTAGAAAGAAAGGGATGAAGGAAGTAAGACGGAGAAGAAGAATACCCCCGCCAAGAAAAGAATACGAGCTGAAAAGCTATAGCACTTAGCAGTTATAACATCAGAGAATCAGAATAATGAATCTCAAAAAGCATGCATTAACTCGGAAATTCCCAATCTGCCAATTTATCTTTCCTTCATTCTCTTGAAAAAATAAGCTTATTTGGAAGGATCTGAGAATCTTCATCTACAGGAGGACGGAATAAAGCTCTTGAAGAAAAAGCTAATTCTGGTTCTTAACCATTTCAGGGATTACGAAAGGTAGATATATGACCGACTGCAGAACCAAGTAACCATGTCATGACAAGAAGCGCTCAGTTGCAGAGGGCACCGGAATTTCTGAGTTGACGATCTACAAAATTCTCTATTGAGCAAAGCCAACCAAATAGAGAAAAAGAATCCGATTTAATGCCTAGAGAACCTAATATAAACTCTTTGTTAGCATCACCAATTGAATGCAAGCGGTACTTCACCATAGGCATGATATTTAAGGGAAGAGTTAGGAAGCATTATTTACTTGGGAATAAACCTATAACATTGCCATAACACAACATATTCACAATTTAAAAATGTGATACAGAACGAAAAAAGCAGGGGTGCAGCTGTGAAAGGAAAGAGGGTGAAGTCCAAGGATAAAGAAAATGAATGTACAAACTGCCAGATGTCCTTACAAGTTGAACAATGAAGTTATTAATCATGTATACAAAACCAATAAGACAGAAAGAAGTCATAGTTAAGGCTACACGTGAGTGTTAGTTATACACCACAAATACCTCATTCAGATAGGCCGAGAGAGAAGCTGTGCTAAGATGTGCCTTGTTAGATATCTCCCGAAGCTTTTCACCAAGGTATCCAACAATAAGAGCCATAACAGGAATAACCTTTATGAATGGCACAGATTCTTCTAAGATTCAGATTCATCATTCACAGCTCATACACAAAATTAACATAAGAGCTGAAAATGTACTATATTTTTCTCACCAAAGCAGAAATCAAAGTAAGTACATGACTATTGACAAGCATCTGAGCAGCCATTGCCAGTAACTGCAAGGTGCATGGAACAATTGTCTGCCAAAAGCAAAGAGTTCTATTTAGAGAGACGACAAACGGGACTCTACACTGAACAAAATCCCTTCATTTAGTAGCACTGTTCAAGTAGTTTATTCATCCGAAATTAAATATTTACTTTCCTATTCATGTTCATTTTGTATAGAAATACTTCTTTCGTCTGGAATTCAATGTTCACTTAGAATATTTCCTATCAGTACATAATTGAATGTTCATTTTTCAATTCATTTTGTATAAAAATGCGGAACAAAGTAAACTCGAAGAAGGAAAAAATCTTACATTCAGCACAGAGTAAACAGCATCAGAAACATCAGAAGCTTCAGCAGTGATCCGATAAGCAATGTCCCCAGCTGAAACTCCATTTTCACCTTCAAAAAACCCTAAATCTCTCTGCAAAACCTTCTGATAAACAAAAACCCTAACCTTGTACTCACAATTCAACGAAGCTTCCCATAGAAACGCTTGCTGCAAATGACCCGCAATAATCCGAACCAAAACAAGAATCCCCAAAACCAAACCCTCATTTCGCAGCCTTAAGGGCTCTGAATTATTCAACAACGCAGATAAATTTCCGACCTTGGGTACGATTTGGGAAAGAGAGTATACTGATATTGCGCTAAAGAGCCAGCCGGAGAGAATTGGCTGCCATTGGCATTGAAGGTAAGGTTTTAGAGAATGGAGGGGTGATATTGGAGTGAGGAGATTGGAGTGGGATGCGGTGGCGCCGAGAGTGGGTGATTTGATGGAAGAACGAGGGAAAAAAGTATGGGGATTGGGGCGGAGAGGGGTGAGGTTGAGGTGGTAGAGGGAAGCGGAGTTGGAGTATCGCGGCGGCGATGTTAGATGAAAGAGCGCCATTTGCCGGGAAGCAGTTGTAACAGAGATTCAAGAACTAACTGTCGTCTTCCCGCCAGCCGGGTTAATATGCGGCAGATTAGTCATTTTTGCCCCTAAACAATTTATAGTTAGTCGTAAGGTCTCAAAACAATAATTTTGGACAATAAAATCCCTAAATAATTTACCATTGGTATATAAGGTCCTTACATCCAAAAAAATGTTAGTGAACTGTTAAATAAAAAATTCAATAGGGCCAACGGAAATAGGTTAAGGACATTTTTGGTACATCATGTTAAACAATTGACAAATTGGTGGATTTTGTCCCTAAACAATTTAAAGACAGGCGTAAGGTCCCAAAACAATAATTCTGCACATTACTGTCCTTAAACAATTTTTATTTGGTATGTAAGGTTCTTCCGTTAAAAAACTAACGGGTCAAAAGAAATTTGGGAAAAAAAGTTGAGTCAACTAAAACGTTTCTAGGGTAGTATAGGTATTTTGCTATTGAAAACTCACAACCCATTGAGAATGCACCCCAACCCCTACCAGGGGAATTGCATGGGCTTGGCCCACTTTTTCCATTTCAGTCATGACATGGCACCCGAAAAAGTAGGACAAACATTTTTGTCCATAACGGAAGTCCCACTTCCGTCCCGGGGCCATAACGGAAGTGGGACTTCCGTTCTGGCTGACGTGGCTGTTTTTCCCACGCGCAGTGCCACGTGGCCCACTTCCGTTCTGAGACGAGAACGGAAGTACGTGATTTTTTTTTTTTTTGATGAACTTTTGATACATTTGTGTTGTGCCACTTTTTGTCTTTTTCTTTTGTTTTTCTTTTTGTTTTTGTTTTGTTTTTGTTTTTCTTAAGGTTTAATATATATATATATATATATATATATATATATATTAGTTTTTTACAATTGCGAGTCGGAAAAACTCTAAATCATTTAGACATTATTTAATGTAGTAATATGATTATTTTAAACACATTAATTGATTTTACTCCAATAGCACTACTACATATACAATAATTTTAGTAATATATTAGATAATGTATTCTAGTATACACTAAAATAAGATTGACATTTTAAAAGAAAGAAAAAAATTGAGTCATATCCACGGTTCCTTTCCTTTTTAATTTTCTACTTTATTTCTTATATTATTTTATTAAGTAACCCCTATTTAATTCCTTATTAAATTGATGTGATTTTCTATATATATTATACTAACTTTTTCTAATCCAAATAAAATTCCTAATTAATTCTAATACCAATCCCACATCTAATTAACTTATTAATCTACGTGGTTTACAACTACACCTTCGATTACGATACGCCAGTGAAACGCCCATCAACAAAAGCGTTAATCAAATATAGCACGTAATACGTGATGAAAAAAATAAATTGTTTAAAATTTCATATCGAGCAAAAATAAATTCAAGTCAATGTAACAAGTCGTGAAAAAATTTAATTACACATAATTAACACGTAGCGAAAACTTACAAGTATCACAAGTGCTTTTCATACGGGCACGGGGGAAGGGATGGCATGCACCTAGTGCATGGGACATGGCTCACACATTCTCTCACATATTTTGATGCATGACCCACTGTAGGGTAGGCCCCTCCTCAATTCGAGTTATACGATCCCCATTGGGACTGTCCCACCCTGATTTTTTCCGAGTCACGAAGTCTAGTTTGTCGAGGAACATTCTCCAAATTGTTTATTTATTTTATTATTTTTTTATTAGAGTGGAGAAATTACAGGGAGATGCGTACTAGTCTTGATGTCAAACTCGCATGAGAAAGTACTGCTGTCATTAAAACATGTTCTCATTGACTCCAAATTAACTACTTAGGAGTATAAATTCTAACCCTGATAACCCTAACAAACCCTAATAACACTAACAACCCCTACTAACCCTAACAAACCCTAATAACCCTAAAACCCTTTTAGTCTTGATGTCAAACTCGCAAGAGAGAGTACGCTGTCATTAAAACATGATAACCCTAAAACCCTTTTAGTCTTGATGTCAAACTCGCAAGAGAGAGTACGCTGTCATTAAAACATGTTCCCATTGACTCCAAATTAACTACTTAAAAAGTATAAATTCTAACCCTGATAACCCTAACAAACCCTGATAACCCTACTTAGGGTTTTAGGGTTATTAGGGTTTGTTAGGGTTAGTAGGGGTTGTTAGTGTTATTAGGGGTTGTTAGTGTTATTAGGGGTTTGTTAGAGATTATCGAGGGTTAGAATTTATACTCCTAAGTAGTTAATTTGGAGTCAATGGGAACATGTTTTAATGACAGCGTACTCTCTCTTGCGAGTTTGACATCAAGACTAAAAGGGTTCTAGGGTTATTAGGGTTTGTTAGGGTTAGTAGGGGTTGTTAGTGTTATTAGGGTTTGTTAGGGTTATCAGGGTTAGAATTTATACTCCTAATTAGTTAATTTGGAGTCAATGAGAACATGTTTTAATGACAGCGTACTCTCTCTTGCGAGTTTGACATCAAGACTAGTACGCATCTCCTGTAATTTCTCCACTCTAATAAAAAAATAATAAAATAAATAAACAATTTGGAGAATGTTCCTTGACAAACTAGACTCTGTGACTCGGAAAAATCTGGGGTGGACAGGTCCCAATGGGACTGTATAACCTGAATTGAGGAGGGGCCTACCCTACAGGTGGGTCATGCATCAAAATATGTGAGAGAATGTGTGAGCCATGTCCCATGCACTAGGTGCATGCCATCCCTTCCCCTGTGCCCGTATGAAAAGCACTTGTGATACTTGTAAGTTTTCGCTTATGTGTTAATTATGTGTAATTAAATTTTTTCACGACTTGTTACATTGACTTGAATTTATTTTGCTCGATATGAAATTTTAAACAATTTATTTTTTCATCACGTATTACGTGCTATATTTGATTAACGTTTTGTTGATGGGCGTTTCACTGGCGTATCGTAATCGGGGGTGTAGTTGTAAATCACGTAGATTAATAAATTAATTAGATGTGGGATTGGTATTAGAATTAATTAGGAATTTTATTTGGATTAGAAAAGTTAGTATAATATATATAGAAAATCACATCAATTTAATAAGGAATTAAATAGGGGTTACTTAATAAAATAATATAAGAAATAAAGTAGAAAATTAAAAAGGAAAGGAACCGTGGATATGACTCAATTTTTTCTTCTTTAAAATGTCAATCTTATTTTAGTGTATATTAGAATACATTATCTAATATATTACTAAAATTATTGTATATGTAGTAGTGCTATTGGAGTAAAATCAATTAATGTGTTTAAAATAATCATATTACTACATTAAATAATGTCTAAATGATTTAGAGTTTTTCCGACTCGCAATTGTAGAAAACTAATATATATATATATATATATATATATATATATATATATATATATATATATATATATATATATATATTAAACCTTAAGAAAAAACAAAAACAAAAGAAAAACAAAAAGAAAAACAAAAGAAAAAGACAAAAAGTGGCACAACACAAATGTATCAAAAGTTCATCAAAAAAAAAAAAAAATCACGTTGCGTTCTCGTCTCAGAACGGAAGTGTGACTTCCGTTCTGGCCACGTGGCACTGCGCGTGGGAAAAAGCAACACGTCTGCTGTAAAGCGGAAGTCCCACTTCCGTTATGGCCCCGGGACGGAAGTGGGACTTCCGTTATGGACAAAAATGTTTGTCCCACTTTTTCGAGTGCCATGTCATGACTGAAATGGAAAAAGTGGGCCAAGCCCATGCAAATCCCACCCCTACCACCTCTCTTTTTCTTCAACCTTGCAGCCCACCCCACTCTCCAATCCCAATACACCCTTCACCCCACCTCACCTATTTTCTTTTTCTTCACCTTTGTACCTCCACCCCTACCGACATTGAACATCTAAACATGAAGAAAAATTACTACTTTTGATGTACTTTTTGGGGTGCATTCTGAATGGGTGAGTGTATTTTTAATAGAAAAATGCCTATACTATCCCATAAACTTTTTAGTTAACTCAACTTTTTTTCCCAAATTTCCTTTGATCCGTTAGTTTTTTAACGGAAGGACCTTATATACCATATGAAAATTGTTTAGGGACAGTAATGTCCATAATTATTGTTTTGGAACCTTACGCCTGACTATAAATTGTTTAGAGACAAAATCCATCAATTTGCCAAATGTTTAACATAATGTACCAAAAATGCCATTAACCTATTTCCGTTGACCTTATTGAATTTTTTATTTAACTGTTGACTAACTTTTTTTGGACCGAAGGACCTTATTATATACAATGGTAAATTGTTAGGAATTTTATTGTCCAGAATTCTTATTTTGGGACCTTACTCCTGAGACAATAATGACCATTTTGCCTTAATATGCTTAAAGCATTTAGACATCGGTGAGTTTTGTTTGTTCAGTGTAAAAGTAAAATTTGATGGTTGAAATATTTTGTAAAAGTAAAATTTAAGGGCGTGTTTGATTCAACGGCATGGATTATAGTTGTTCGCTAGAATAGTTGGAAACGTGGCGTGACATTAGACTCATATATTGCATGATTGGATACTATTTTTCTAATTTTAAAAATAAATAGATTATACTAGTTTCAAAACGACAATATTAGTGATTTGTCATTTCGAAAAAAATATATTATTTAAATCGTCGAATTAAACGATCTAACGACTCATATTTATAAGTACGGTTCTTATAGAAAAACTCCAATAAGCATATTAACCCAAATCTCTTCCCACAAGCTTATGGTTACCGGACTCCGAATCTTCTAATACACACTTAGTATCCTCCCCAATACACAAGTAATAATTACACACGTTAGTACCCTCTCTAATACACCAATAATATTATTACACATGGTATGATGCGATTGATTCAAGTTTTTAAATTTACTATGCACCAATAGTGTTGATACACATAAAGTAATATCATTTGTGTAGTAGAAAATCCAGAGTCTAATTATAGTGCATTTGGCAAATCAATTAAGAAATTTCAGTAAAAATATATGAAACGTGATCATTTTCTGGTAATCAATATTCGCGGTTTGGGATTATGTGTCTCACATTTCTCCATTACCATGCCATTATTCCAAAACACCAAATTACCCTAGTTCGAAACTAATCTCAGCCATTGGGTAGTTCAATATAACAATTGAAATACTCCTTCCTATTCAAAATATAAATTTTTTTTTAGGGGTTTGTTTTTTGTTGCATAATATAAATTTTTTTTACAAAAGTTGTGCATTTGTGGACTGATTTACCCCTACACCATTTAATGTGTAATTCCCAAGTACTATCTATTACTCCAGTAGATTCCAGTAATAATTCAAAATCAGTCAATATTCCAAACGGAGTAATTCTTTGTTATTGGGATTTATACCTCCATTATCAAGTCTCAAGATTGTTCATTTATATATGTGGCTCCATGAATTAGTTTAGGCTACATGTGGCCAAATTCAAATTTTAATTTTGCCACCAAAACTTAAATTTTTTGTCCGTAATTTATTACTCCATGAATTTGGATGTTTTCATACTGCTCCATGAATATGTTCTTAGCTAAGCGGCTACTTGGAATCATACATAACCAATCAAGATTAAAATGAATATTAAATGTAGCAAATGATAGTTACAAGAGGGAGATGGAACATTTTTTGGAGTTGTGGATTAAGATGAGAGATTTAATGTTATTTGGAGTATCAGTTAGGGTTATTTTAGTCATTTAGATTAGTATCTTAATTTGTGTGAAAATTCCTAAAAAAACTTATATTTTGAATTCGAGGGAGTATTTGTTTAAGAATAATCAATCAAAAGAACTGTTTCTGAATAGTTATCTTGAGCTATCGGATCAAACGACCCAACAACCTAAATTGGTTCATTATAATGGTGACGGAATAACCATCAACATACCAAAATGGAATTACTCTTCAGTAACTGCCTGCTATGAAATTGCTCTTACAATAGTACAATAAGGTTACAAACTTCAGCTTTAAACCCCAATGAAAAAGATTTCTCTTTTACCAGCAAAATCTTCAGGACTATGCCTTCTGAGGTCGACCGGACAATATGGTTCGAAGATTTTGTAGAGCTAGTAAGCCAACGACACGTACCCTTTTATATCCTTCCAACTTCTTGCTGATCAGTTCTTGGCCCCAAAGCCCCGGGGGCCAGGTCTTGCGGATGACGAGTCTGCAAATTGTCTCCTTGATTCTGCTTTTCTTTTCCTCCTTGCAGTACCAGATGGAGTCTGAAGAAAGAAGGGCACAGAAGATAGAATTATAGTAAAGCAGCAGCTGGACACTACACGGAAATTTTGTGCGGAAATTCAAAGAGGAGAATATAAATGCAGCCAATGTTACGGTCCAGCAGTATCATATTTAGTATAAGCAGAGAAATAAAGCATATGCACCTGCTGTTCAGATTTTAATGCTTCCTCTAGATTGCTCAGTGTAGGAATAGATCCACCTTCCATTACTCCCATCAAATTCTTCATGCGTACACGCATTTGGAAAAGTTGAGCAATAAGTTGACTCACCTAAGAGTAGAAACCAAAATTCAGGAATGGTCAGCCAGAAGCTCTTCCTGAATGTGGAGACAGACAAGAATTCTTGCTTTGAGCTATCTAGTTAACCCCTCAAACAGCATATACCTGTTGCTCTGTTTTGCCGGATTCTTGTGCAATACGTTTTCTCCTAGTAGGTGATTCTGCCAATAGTTCTGGCTTTTCCTTTTCCTCTGCAAGTTGGCAGACAGTTGAGCTAGCAAATAAATATGAAAACTCACATGAACTAAGTTTCATCATTTCAGACAGGATCTAAAGCAAAATGAAGGTGTCGCCCGACCCATTCTGACCTAAGATGGACAGCATCTAATGGTATAATATAACAGGTAACAGATACATCGTTTCTCTTTTGCCAGAGAAGATGTGTCCTAATCTATGACAGCAGCTTCTCAACAAGAACCAAAACAGGAAAAAACCTGGGGTCATTGCTTCAATCATTGCCTCCATTATCTTCCAGTTCTTCTCCGCTTCTCGAATTTGTGCAGGTGTTACCTATTATTTGCAAACCAAAGACACATAGTGGTCAATTAATTGTTTAACATGCATGTAAGAACAACGCATCAAGGACTAACATCTCGGGTTTGCACTTTGATACATTAATTACTTAGAATACATCAAGGACTAATATCTCAGTTCGTAAATTGAGGCATGAACATGGACAGTTTACATCTAGATTCACGTAAACTTAAAAAAAAAAAGAGCAATGATTCCTTTTACATGTATGTATATATGAAGAAGAAAGAGAGTCTATACCTTTGCCATACCAGGAATCATTCCAATAACACGAGACATCGAGCCCATCTGTGCAACTGCACGAGTTTGTTTCAGGAAGTCGTTGAAATCAAACTTCGCACTCATGATCTTTTTTTGCAAGTCTTCAGCATCTTCTTGGCGCATCTGAACAACATTTGAAGAAAATTCAAAATGATTTGTAATCCTCCAGAAAAGAAGAGTAATTGAGAAGAAATGGCAAAAGCACTGCACTCACAACTTGTTGAGCCTTCTCTACAAATGATAAAACGTCTCCCATTCCTAAGATACGTCCTGCCATACGATCTGGATAGAAAGGTTCAAGGTCCTCCATCCTCTCCCCTCTTCCAACAAGCTTGATTGGCTTTCCTGATACCTGTTGGTAGTTTAAACAGAAAAGAATTTTAGAAAAATGTACCCCTTTGATTTCTTTCAACATGAAGAAGAGAAAGAGGATAAGTATGTTTTGAGGAAAGACCTCTTTCACACTCAAAGCTGCTCCACCTCTGGAATCCCCATCAAGTTTTGTCAAAATGGCACCGGTGATTCCAATTTCAAGATTGAAGGTCGTGACCAAGCCTGCAATTTCCAAATATTAGAGTAAGGATAAAAATACAGTCAGATATTTCCGTCTTGAGATTAAACTTACAACTATGTAAATTCAGTAATCATAATCCATAGAAGATACACCATGAGATCAGATTACTGCATGAAGTTACAGCGACAAGTAGAACAAATATAACAGGACAAGTAGAACATATATCAAAAAGGTTATTAAATATGTTTTGCCTCTTGAATCAATAAGAGTATACACAAACCTGCAGCTTCTTGGCCAGTCATTGCATCCACAACAAGCAAGACTTCTGTGGGATTTAATACACGTTTCACTTCTTTTAATTCATCCATCATAGCTTTATCTATCTGAAGCAAAGAGGAAATATATATATAATGACATGTTTGCCGATATAAGACGAGTAAATCCAATTATTCATTGCAGAAATACTTAACCTGAAGCCTTCCAGCCGTGTCCATTATAACTACATCAACGTTCTGCTTTTTGGCCTCTTGTAATCCTTGCCAAGCTATCTCTGCAGGTTTAATGTCAGTTCCTGCTGCATAAACGGGCACACCGACCTGTCCGAGAATCACAAGTTAATGTCTGAATGAAGTGAACTTACATAGAAACATAGGCAACAGAACGAGGGACATTAGGCTACGGGGAAACTCCCCGAGGTTCTTTTTGTGTGGAAGATTAAAGCATCTATTTCACCCTACAATTAGAATTTAGACATTTTAACCTATCAACACTTTCTGCTATGTCCTGTTAACAGAAGTTATATCGCTGATTAAGACATCAACAGAGGCCTCTTTTACTTATTGCAATGAAGATAACATACCATACATACTCGAATAGGTAACAATTTTAAGAAATAGGAAAAAAATAAAAGCATAAAGGCAATGCTAATATTTCCAAATTAAATTAATAAAAGAAATGATGTCTACTCTTATCATATGAGTTATATCTTAAAGAGTAAAGTTGAGTTACCTGTTCGCCTACAATAATAAGTTGGTCAATTGCAGCAGGTCTATACACGTCTCCGGCAATAAGCATGCAATTTTTCCCCTGCAATTGAAGGCTTATAAGGGCCATCCAAACCTAACTCATGCATATGCTGAGAGAAAGAACCTCTTTGAGATGTACCTGCTTCTTAAGATACAAAGCTAATTTGGCACTAACAGTTGTCTTCCCAACACCTTGTAAACCAGCCAATAGAATTACTGTTGGGCCAGTTTCCGCAAAGACAAGCTCAGAAACCTCTCCTCCCATTAGTTTTACGAGTTCATCACTTACAATCTGCATCAAATTATCACAAGAAATTTCCAATCAACAATCACGCTCTAAGTGAATAATTAAGAATGCCCGAGTACTAGTTTTGATCTTTTGGTAAGAGATTCAAGTTCAAATAATTAAAACTTCTTTAATGCAAAAACAAAGCCATTTGATCAGAACGTGTACCTTAACCAATTGTTGATCCGGTCTTACTCCACGAATCAAACCAGTACCTACAGCTTGTTCACTTACAGCTTGGACAAACCTTCTAACAACAGGAAGGCTAACCTGCCAATAGCAAAGATGATTACTTGTATAAATTAAAACTACCTAAAAATCAGAATACCACAATGTGTACTTACATCTGCTTCTAGAAGAGCTCTCCTAATATCTTTCATAGGTTCAACAATATTTTCCTTTGTCAAAACCTCTAAAGCATAACAAAATATTAGATGTCACAAACAATTGGAAACAATTTCGCAACATATCCGGATCTTAAAGTATACCATCTAGTACATTTTCTAGTATACCATCGAAATTGCTCCATATATAGCAACATCATTAAACTAAGTAAAGATAAAAGTGCTTGGACTAATCACATTGTTACATATGTAACTACAATCATTCCAAATTGTTATGAATGTACAAATATGTCACTGACATGGATTTTTTATTATTATTTTCTTTTAGTAAATTATCTTTATGGGAAGGCGAACAAGTGTCGAATCCAGAAGTTATGATCACGTGGGAGCTAGCTTTCCTCAAACATTGCAAGAATTTTCTTTTTTCTTTTAAAAATAATTATCAACGGGCAGAGGTGTCAAAGCTATGATCACATGGCAAGTGTTGTGCTAAATGCGCTAGCTTTCCTCAAACATTGCAAGATTTATTTTTATATATATATATATATATATATATATATATATATATATATATATATATATATATATATATATATATATATACACACTACCTCCATTTCATAATATAAGTCGTTTAAGATATATAGCGAAAATTAAGGAAGTAAAAAAACAAGATACTTTGTTACTCAAAATATCAATATTACTCTCTTAAATAAGACTTGTATACCACTAATTCCATTTAAGAGATTAATATTGATATTTTCATTTAAAAAACGCCTTATTCTTTGCTTTCTTAATTTTCGCTAAGGAAGGAATGGAGGGAGTAATTATTAACGGGGCAGAAGAGGTGTCAAAGCCGGAAACTATTGTCCACCGAGTCGAAAGTGCTAAGCTAATTATGCTACCCTTTCTTAAATTTAGAGGAGAAAAGTTAATGAAAAGAAAGAGAGTAGGAAAAAACCTTCTCCCTTGAGCTTGTTCCAAGCTGATTCAAGTCCACTAGTAAGCTGCCCAAACATTTCAGCTCTGACAACAAATCCCCGACACATATCTCTTCCTTGATTAACAACATTAATCCTAGAATTGATCACTCTCCATATATCCCTCTACAGAAATCAAATCAAATCAAATAAAAAAAACTAATAATCACTTAACAGAAGATTAAAAAAAAACACATATTTCAAGTAGTTCAATTGAGTACAAATTATGAAGTCGTACAGTGAATGAATTTCTTGAAGCGAAAGATAGTGAATTTGCAGAGCCAGTCCAGGAAGGAAAATAAACTAATTGAGGAAATTTCTTGGGGAAATTGGAATTTGAGAGGGTAGACGAGAAATGGCGGGAAGAAATTGGGGAGAAAGAGACGGTAGTTTCCATTGAGAAAGAATCAGAGGAAAGAAGGTGAAATGGCTATGGCTTCCTTATCCAGTTGCTCCGAGCTCTGATTAGCTACATCGCGGGCTATTGGTCGTTGTTACATTTTCGTTATTGAAAGGTAATGATTCGCACACGTTAGATCATATTGTGCTCATTGTGGTTCTTCTTTTTGGGATTAAGGGCTGCAATAATTATTAACGCTCGTAAATTTATCACTATCTCCATCCCGTATTATTTGTACACATTTCTTTTTAAAATTATCATAAATTATTTGATTACTTTCTAAATGAAGGGTTCATTAATGATGATTTTTCCAATCATACCCCGTGCATTAAATGTTGGAGAGAGAATGATAGAGAGAAAAATAAAATAGAATGAAATTTGGAATAAAATTAAATAGTGTCATGTTTGACATTTTACCATATTCCACTACAGACTTTGGGACAAAAAGAGTACTAAAATAGTCGTGTTTTTATTTTTCTTTAGAAATTTTTTAATTTAAAAGAAATTATGAAACTTTGATTAGGAAAGTGTGATCTATGACCATTATCTATAGTGAGAGAGAAATAATATTAAAAAAAAAAAGTGTGACAAATGATCTAAGCATTCTAAACAAGTCATTTGTGCGCAATCTAGTCTTCAAAATATTGTGGGGGTTAAAGTCAGAGCGCTGACCTATTTTTTTTTTTTTGACGTGCTGATTCGTTATTAGTTACTTCATCTGATCTAAGGACTGAGTTTAAAAATATATTATAGCTATTTCGACTAGAAAATAACTATTTTAGTACATTTGATTTTATGAATTCGTAGAGAACCTATCAAAATATGTATATCAATGTCAAAAGTATGTATTCTTTTGAAGCATTTGGACAAAGCTTTCCAAAAATGAAATCATTATATTCAAATATACATAGTAATACACAATAAGAATAACTCAGATTTTACAAATAATACACAAGGCTTGAGTCCAGCCATTCCCTGCTGATCCAAAGTTCTTGAAGCCTTTTTAGTCAGTGCTGCAGCAACGATACAACAGTTCTTTTTTTAAACACGATTAAATTTCTCCAGAAGTTAGAAAAGTCCGTACTAATCTCCAATTTTTACCGTGAATCATGCAATTGATTATGTCAAGCCGCTGATTGTCACAACTGCATCTGTTCCAGAAACGCGATTATCCTCAACAAATGGGATTGTGTTCCACACAGTCAATTTCATTGGATGATCCTGTTTGCCTAACAAACACCAGAAAGAGAGTTAAGAACATAAGACGTCCATGTCTTAAACTCGAATAAGAAAATATTCTCACCTTCAACACCGAAATCCCTTTTAGTGCAAATAGCAGCATAATGTGAGCCAACCATCTCCACGAGCATAAACTTCCAATTGCTTGTAAGAGTGGGATCACCACAAGAATCAATTACAACTTCAGGAGCCTGCTACGAAAACAAAAATTGGTGGATACAACAGTAGAATTGAGTCCAACAAATCCAATCAAAGGGATCTTTATTGAGATACCTCAGAACTGAAATTCCCCAAATTCGTTTGAGTGGCATCCCCAATTCGGATGGTAAAAGTCTTGAAAGGTGCACCAGAAAAACCTCTCCCTAGTGCTTTCACATATGCTTCCTGCAAAAGATCCACATATATATGAGAAAAATGACTTTTTTTTCATTCTTTACTAGTTCTTCAAGTTCACGCAAGTTGCAGGTGGTACATTTATATTGTTCATTTCCAACCATTCACAACATGGAATGCAGACAAGGTAAATATATTTTTTTTTTCCTGGGAGAATCGTCATTTCTGTATGGAAGCTGTTAAGAGGAGGAAATGGTCTCTCGTCAGAAAATATCACTTATTTGAGTACCAATATAAGCATCACATGCATGCCAAATGCATAGATGTAAAGAAAATACCGTTGGAAGTTCCATAATCTAAGGTCATTTAGGTTTCTTTTGTACCAGAAACAATTATTTAAGAAATGAAAGGAACAGCGATCCATCCACATGTCAGCGTGGCCCTAATCAGAGCCAAAGTAATTTTATTCCAGAATTTTAAAAACCTTCTGACCTTTAGAGTCCATAATTTTATGAACTCCTGCTGCTGAACTTTAGGGTCCGAAATAGAAGACAAGAATTTAATCTCGTGCTTCGAGAAATATCGTCGAGCAAAAGACAAGATATCGTGCTTTATTGCTCGATGCTTCTCTTCTACATCAATGCCAATCTATGAAGACAAGACCAAAATCAGCCAGAAATCATCAGGCAGATAGCAAGGGATAGGAAGAACATAAAGCTCAAAACGCTGAGTAGCCCGATATCTAGACACATAAATAAAAACAATGAGATGGTCAGATTATTTACTGGGGAATTGGTAGTTACTCCACAAGCTATTAGCGAAGAAGTGTGTGAGATGTTGAAATGCAATGGTGGTGATTGCTGGTGTCCACTGTGTTGCCAATCTACCTGAAAGTATTTCCACAAATTCAGGCACTGCAATAGATCGAAAACACGAACGAGCTATTGGATGGAATATCAGAAAAGCACTTAAAAGGAAGGAAATCATACTAACCTCTGGCTTCCCATGGATGTTCTTTCTGAACTTCAGTGATCTTGGACTAACTTCAGAATTGATCTGATCTAGTACGACAAAAATCACGTTTCAGCTATCTTATAAACCATTTGTAAAAACTCCATCTTCCAGCTTTTTAATCAATTACACATGAGAAATCATAACAAAATAAAAACATCAAGCAAAGGGAAAAATAAGAAAACAAAAAATAAACATCAAAGCCAGTAGAAATAGTCCTTAATATTCACAGTAACCTGACATCAAACTGATCCACAATTTCACACAAAAGTCTCCCTATAAAGATAGCTACTACCTCCATTCCATAATATAGGTCGTTTAGGACAAAATATCAATATTACTCTCTTAAATAGGACTTGTATACCACTAATTCTATTTAAGAGTGTAATATTGATATTTTGACTAACAAAGTATCTTAATTTTTGCTTCCTTACTTTTCGTTACATGTCCTAAACGATCTGGAGGAAGTATTTAAGCATCCATCTAAAGCTGAGATACAATTGGAATTAAAAAACAAAACTTTTTTTTTAAAATACCAATGTCCAGGCATTATTAGCCCGACTAATCCAGTTGGAATATATATCGTGCTTTAGCCCACCTGACACGGAATTCCTACGACAATGTGATCATTTTGTAACAAATTCGGTAACAGAGCAGATCAAACATACATACATCTGGCAATAGTAGTGCGAACCAGTGCACGAGCTAGAATCGCTCTTTTCTTCAGTTCTTCATCGCGCATTTGGGAAACCATTTCCTTCTCAGAAGGTGATAATATTTCCAGATACTGATTCAGCAACATTTCACTCTTTACTTCATTCGGCATCACACACCAAAGATGAGTCTCCCTGAAACTCATTAATCAATTAAACGTGAAAATTCATTAGACCAAATATCAAGGAAGATGAAGACTATTTGCAAATTTGAAATTCAAAAGCATTACATGGGCAAAGGGAGTTGAATTGGTTGCAAAGCCGGAAAACTATGAGAAAATCTTTGATTAAAGCAGTGGATTTGCATTCTGGAACTGGCAATTCGTAAGGATCGGAGCATCGAATAAACGAAATGGATTGGGAAAGGACAACAAAATTGAAATATGAAACCCTAATTTCATGAACATGGAGGAAGGGTAGTGTGATTTTGGCAGAGGAAATAGGCGGATACGATGTCGTTTGCTTGTCAGTCCAGTATCTGACCGGGAAAACCAAGAAAAATGACCCAGCTGTCTTGTCTAATTGGTTATTGTGGTGTGACCTAACTGCCCTTTCACTAACGAACTACTATTTGATTGTTTCTCCCGCCCAAACTCTAAATGTGAATTTTTCTCGATTTTTTTACCCTGAACTAAAAATTATCCTGAACTTTATGAAATATTAATGTTACCTTTTTCATCCAATTTCGTTGTTAAATTTGTACGGAATATGAATATATGACCAAAATCAAGGGAATTTTGGAAAAAAAAACAGCATTTTTTTTCACATTTTTCTCATTTGCAGTTTTTTAGGACAAAACCTGTTTTTTTTCAAAATTTTCCGAGTTAGGTCATGTGGTCTCATTCTGTCCAAATTTAATTGCGAAAATTGATGGAAGGGGCAACATTAATACTCTAGAAAAGTTTTTGTTCAAGAACTTTGCATTTTTTAGTTAAAGATTAAAAACTAAAATCGAAAAAAATTCAAGGAGCGTGAACACTTTTCTACCCTGTAATATATTACTCTATTTTCTAAAACTAATATTCATTTATCTGAAATAACATAAGTTTTTTCTAAAATTTTCTTTGTTAACCTCCAAAATTTAAGGTTTTCAAGCATTCACAATTATTTCAGATAAGATGCTAACATAACCACGATTAAATACACTCTTAACTCTGATTGTAAAGAATAAAACAATACTTAAAGATAGTACCGATAATAGAAAATTCACCTATTCTATTTCTACCAACTCGGCCAACTCGTTCAATAGATGGCAGAAAAGTTATCAGACTGCAAATTCTCAACCAATTGATCATTTCCTTAATGTTGAACAGATATAGGGAAACTGAAAGAGATCATTTTACTTCATTAACAAATAAAATGGCACAAATAATAAGTTACAAAAAAAGCATGAATAATCCCAAATCAAACAAATCCAAAAGACTAGTTCTTTCTTTAGATCAGCAAAAAGCTTTATGTTGCCAGAATCAAGTGGCCTTCATTCATATCCAGGCTTCCGCTCGCTCTATTAGCGAATTTAGGCAGCTAATGATGCTGATCTCTTTGCCCTTTTCTGCATTTTCTGATACATGAATCACTGGCCGTTCAACGGTCTTTTTTGACGCCTTCTTGAGATTAGAGTCACTCGACTGCCCAGTTTTCGACTCAAATCTTCCACTCGCATCCATAATATTCCTGTTTTCGTATCCATCCTTGGTTATGCCAGCATAACTTATGTCAACTATGTTTTCCTTTTCGTCGGGGCAGATGGACTCAATTTTATCACCGAGTTTTGAGTCTTCCTCGTTTTGATGATCAATGGTGCTTGAGGAAAACCATTTAGCTACTAAAACGTCGTCGTCCTCATCCTGACTCCCTTCGCTTTCCTCCTCGTGTGTGATTGACTGGGAAGCACCGCGGTGTCCATTTTCATCAAACGGCTCCAGATTATGTGCATGAGTAACATCTAATATCGAGTCTTCTCTCTCCCTCATTGTTTTCTCTATTAGAGTTTTGAGAAAATTCATCACTTGGACTGCAAACATCAATGCTGTCAATGGATCTGCCATCTGTTACCAGAATAACGGTTAATAAAGAAATATAAAACTAATTAAGCAGATCTAGGCAGAAACATTTTTTTTTCCACGCGCGAATGCAAGAAAATGAATAGGCAAGGTAATTAATTACCTGGGTCATATTTGGGGCAAATACCGTAGCAATGTTGCGCGCGTTCATTTTGTTTAGATGTTCAAATTGTGCAATGTCAGCCATCAAATTTATTGCCCAGTCCAAAAGTGCTGCTTCTGTAGGAGGGAGAAGTCTCACAAGATGTGAGCACTCCTCTTCGGATTGGGCCTGCATGACATGATCAGGCGGGAGAGCATCGAGCAGCCCTGTCGGAAGTTCTCTGAACCAAGCCTACAAAAACACGTCGGAAATTCACTCTATTCAAAAAGCTGAAAGAGTGGAACTATCAGAGTGTATGTAATGATCTTAGCAGAAACGCGATATAAATTTGATTCACAGTTTCCATAACTAGCAAAAGATTGCCTAATGTCCGAAGGCAGTACCTTGATTAGACCTGCTAAACAATGTACATCAACATCCTCCGGGACTATCCCTCTATTTAATTGTTCTCTAACAGACACTTCTTGGCCATTTTCCGCGTTAATTCTGAATATTCCTTCAGCCTGTAAGACGGAAAAGGATACTGAAATGATTTTATGAGAACAAGACGGAACAAAAGAAAATCGCAGCATACCTGCAGGCCACCTCGGGCATAAAGACGTCTTTGCATCATCAAAAGTATTGTAGGAACACTGTTTCCTCTACAGTCAAAAGAAAGCTGCATCGACTCGGTTGAAACCCCAAAAACTCTTGTACTGCAGAAGAATAACATCAAGGATCAATAACAATATGGGGAAATTCAACATTAAAAGTATTTTTCATGAATTAACGTACATAATGATTCAATTTTACAAGCATTATTTGATCATGTCAACTTGAAAATGAACAGATATAGATACTAATCCATCAAGCAAAAAAGATTATTCATTTATAGAATTTAGGTATCCATACTTTTATTTATTAAGTTTTCCTTGATCCTTAGTCCTAATATCAGGCGAAAATTAATACTTCTTGAAATTCATTTTTGTCCCTGCATTATTGGTCACATGCCCTAACATGCATAATTTGACGGGAAACCACAAAAAAAAAGTAGTGGCAATTTATTTTCAATCAACTAAATATTAGGGTGATATAATTAGTCAAAAAATAGTCTAGTGCTTAAAAACAGCAAAGCGTAAATAGTTTAGTAAACTAGATAGTTATTTACTCATAACAACAACAAATTCTTAATCCATGTAATTTTGTTTAATTAAGAATGCAAGAAAAAATGGACCTGGCACTAGGAGGTCTTCTGGGAACTTCAGGTTCAAATTCAACAGGTAATCCAAGGAAGCCATTGAATCTATCAAAAGTAACATGAGCAACATGTCTAACATTTGTAGGCCAACTAATCTCCATATCAGAAGAAGAAGAAGAAGAAGAAGAAGAAGAAGAAGAAAGCTGTTCTTCACCTTCAATACTACTACAAGCAATCAAAGATTTCCTAAAAACAGTGACCAAAACAGTCAAAAGAGACAGCTCTCCCTCTCCTTCTTCTCTCTCCCTTTTCTTTCTATCTCTTCCTCCAAAATCAAAACCCCCAAATCCAATTTCTCCTTCTTCTTCTACTTCTTGTATAATTTCAGTATTTCTTCCTCCCCTGTATGCAGCTACAGGACAAAAAGAAGGGGAACCACTAATAAGGTTGTTGTCAATGTTGTGATTGGTGTGTTGGTGCAATCCATCATTGTTATCACCAACAACAAATGTTGTAATGGAGCTTGAAGCTGAAGCTAAATGCTGTGGGGATTGAAGTATTTCAATCATTCTTTTTCTTTTCTTTTTTTATCTATAAACTAAATCTAAAGATTGAATCTTTTTGGGTTCTTGATAGAGGGAAAATGGAAATTTTTGGTGGTTTTTTTTTAATTTTATCTTTCCAATGGATTGTTCATCATTGTTGGGAAAATGGGTTATGAAAGATTGATACTTTTTTTATAGTAGAGTTGGGTTGAAGAAAAGGCCAAGGTTGGTAAGACTTGAGCATCATTATTCATTTCTCCTCCTCCATGGTTTTATAAATCATGCCAAAAAAAACTTGATTGGCTCTAATGACTAGGAATAAATGCAGATGAGAGAGAGAGAGGGAGACTGTAGAAGAAGATGAGTGCAAAGAAGTTCTTTTCTTGTTCAGTTGGAATCCCAACTATTCCTTTCTTATAAGCAAAAAAATGGCTCCTCCATACTTAAATGGAACTCTTCTTTACTTTACTCTCTTACATTGATTGGTTAGTTTACACACAACAAACATAATTACTCCATTTTAACAGCACTAACCACTAGTTAATTAGAGGGACCCACACAAAAATCTCAGTCCGGAACTGGTAAAGACAGTGCTATTTGTTAGCAACGTGCAAATATGTCAAATAATCTGATCAAACGGTCGAGATTATAGTTATTTAAAGACAGTTATTTCAACTATCAAAATTTATCAGCACGGAATTAGATTGTCGAAAAACCATCTTTAAACATAATACATACATATGGGGGTGTATGTATATTAGCATTACATTTTTAAATCTCCTATGGATTATGCACTTATAGATTAGTTATACTACCTCTAAAGTGACCTTATTAGTTTTATTTAAATATTTTTTTAGTATTTTAGAATGTCAAACAGTCTTCAGGAGTTATTATTGTATTTGTATGTAAATAATATGACAGATTGGTTTTGCTTGAGCCTACCAAATCCTAGTTGCGACAGTTGCAGATCCAAGGAAGGTGGAATTGGTATCATAGAGTGGGGATGGGCAAAGAAATGCTTCTCTTCTAAGTAGTACCTTTTGTTCTTTGGATAATTCTGATATGAATCAGTTTCACTATACCTGCGGTGCAGAACTGACCACATTATCATAAAGTTGTTTCTCTCCTCATTTTGTAGTGATATGATCAATTTTGAATCACAAGTTCACATGAACCCGGTCCATATCAAAATTTTCCTTGTTCTTATATGCACTTTGGAATCAAAGATGAAAAAATTAGGTGCAAGATGATTGATTATATTGGTACTGATATTACTTCTTTTTCACATAAATTTCTTAGACAGTGTATTGTCAGTTTATCACTGGCCATACTTCTACAAGTAGAGATTTATTTTATTTTTTTTTGGTGAAAAAAAGATTAGAACTAATGGAACTATCAGTCCGGCTCCAGTGCGGAACCATCCTAGCCGTCGGATGCAATTTTGAACGGTCCAAATCTGGAGAGAGAAAAGTTGCGGCTGACAATAAAAAATAAAATTATATAATAAAAGGGTACATATGTAATTTTACAAATAAATGATTGGGTTACCGAGGAGGAGAGAGAAAAGTTGCGGCTGAACAAAAACACATGTTCTTCTTTAGAGAACACATGTTTTTGGTTAGAAAACACATGTTCTCTAACAAAAAACATGTGTTCTCTAAAGAAGAACATGTGTTTTTGTTCAGCCGCAACTTTTCTCTCTCCTCCTCGGGAACAAAAAGTAACACGCAACCGTCACATCGATTGGGTTACCGAGGAGGAGAGAGAAAAGTTGCGGCTGAACAAAAACACATGTGTTCTCTAAAGAAGAACATTTGTTTTTGTGCAGCCGCAACTTTTCTCTCTCCTCGGGAACAAAAAGTAACACGCAAAGTTTATCCCTAAAATAACCCTATTTTGATACAGTCGTTGGATAAAAAAGTATAAAATCCAACGGCTGAGATCGTGGCCCGCACCGTACGGAATTTTGAGGGTCCGCACTGGAGCCACGACGCTCCTCAAAAGTCTCTGTTTCTAATGTCAATTTTTTCGTCCCTCTAAAGAATTAGATTTTTGTTATAAAATGGATGAAATTCTAGAATGAATTTCACCACAAAACTAAAACATAATATAAAGATGAAGTAGACAAGATACAAGAGATAGGAGAAGTATTTCTATATTATTTCATAGTCACTCTTACATCAAAATAAGCCCTCTATTTATAGGGTTAGAAAATGTAGGTTATGAAACCTTTCATAAAGGGTAGATAATGTAGCTTGAATGTGTAGGTTATGGATTTCTTGTAACTCTTCTTTCAATGGAGAGTTAAGGTATCCATAATGTTGAAGGGGTTATGGAATAAGGACTCCAACCTTAATATATTTTCATAACACTCCCCCTTTGGAGTCCTTAATATAAAGAATATGCCTCGTTAAAACCTTACTAGAGTAAAAACCCAGTGGGAAAAAAAAACTTCTCTAGTGAAGGAAAAAGAGTACATCCTTCTTTATATTTTACTTCCCTCGTTGACTAGATCTTTTAAGAATTAAGATCATTGTACCGACACATGCCAATATTATAAATCAACTTCTTAAAAGTTGAAGCCGGTAATGTCTTAGTGAATAAATCTTCTGCATTATCACATTATAGCAAATCGATTTCACCTCCTTATAAATGAAAACTTAGTGAAATTCGATCTTGTCAATATCCCTTCATATATCCTCTTTTCAATTAAGTTATACAAGTTGCATTCTTCTCATACAATATCATAGAGATTTCTCCCTCTGATGAATCATCGAATCTCAACCATAAGCGTCATCCACTTGCTTCATAGAAAACTGTGATATAATGTTTCTATCACATATCAATGTCTTGAATGTGCGTCTTATGAAGATTAGATAAATAAATAAAAATTGTATGTATATCTAATTAATGTTGACTTTGATTCATCTAAACAAAATTATCTAAGACCTGTTTTGCTTTGGAGATATCGAATGATCCTTTTAATGTCCAAATATGTCGTCGAGTAGAATAAGAACAATATCTTGCAAACAATTTCATTACAAATGAAACATCAGGACAAATAGTATTTTTAAGATACATTAGTGCTCCAATAGCACTAAATATGGCACTTCAGGACCAAGCAACTCTTCATTCTTCCTTTCGCGATAGCGAGTGATATTTAGTAATATCTAACGATTAGACATATACTAGGATACTTAAAGGATGTTCTTTGTCCATATATATCATCTTCTGGATGTCTAAATATAAAATCAAGAAAAATCATGAATTTCTAAAACCCGAGATCATAATTTTTCCTTCAGCAATCACTTGCTACTATAACATATTTAGGAGGAACATCTTGATAAATCTATAGTCATTTCTTTCAAGGATCTTATATGTTAAGACTTAAGATATCAATCACGCTTCAGGCATACTCCTTAGCTACATAACTCATACGTTATCCTACTTTCCACATATGGATACATCTACTTATAGAGTCTATAAATGCATTAGGCTATGTATTTGCAATCCTTTGCAAATGAATAAGTTATGAACTTCTGGTTCATTAACGCCTAATGCGTAGATTAAGATAATGATGTTAGTAAATAAAGTCCTTTACATTGCCGATTTTCTCCCCCTCATGTGGAGATCACTAACTAATAATGTCCATTAGCAAATTAGACATTTAGGCATCTTTCGTCAATAGACAAATAATTGTATGTGGCAAGTAACTAAATCCGATCCAAATTTCCTTATACATGGAATTGACACTATCATATAATTTTTGATAGATTTTCACTAAGGAAATAATGTTACGTTCTTCAGGAACAATTTACGGATATGCTTCAGGCATATCAAATCATTCAAATACTTCATATATGTGCTAAGTATTCTTTATACTTAATAAAACACAAACATACTTGATCCACCACTTGAAAATTTCTTTCTTTCTAACCATTGCAAGACTTTTAAGAAGAACATTTTTGCCACTAGTAGTGACATTTACATTTTTATAGTTCGCATTGTTGTCCCGCTATCCATACACTTCAAGTGTATCATCCATACTGAGACTATCATACACTTATAGTGTACTTGTTAATTGTCCGGACTTTTCATATTTCTCATGCGAACTCATATATAATCTATTTTGGCTAATTTTCTCGAATCTCAAAATTTTGTTTCTGCAGACTTTGAATCTAGATCCTCATTTTAGATTCACATTTTATGCGCATTAATACTCATCATATCTTACACTTTCGCAGTTCCATAGTTCCCAATCATGACATTATGTAGAGATCTCATTATCTCAACTTTCAGGTACCTGAATCTCTCCTGGAGATATTACATTGATCATGTATAGGGAATCCTCGACTTTAACATATATATGTCTACCATATACAACCATCTAAATCTTTACTCCTTTTTATATGCGAGGATTAATATTTGGAACTGTCTAGTCTACCACACTTCAATTGTGTCTCATACTTATTAGCAGTGGTAGATCGCTCTTCAAGGACGTCAACTAGGAGCCTTCTTAGCCGAATTTTGGTCAGTAAATATGTTTGGCTTATACTTTGAACTTCTGGTTCAAAGTATGTGAGGATCAAGATGAGACACAAACTCATATTTTTATCCGGTTAAAAATTAAATCTCTCCTCTTGAAATTTCTATACCCAAGATATATTCTTAACATCTTTAAGGTCTCATATTACTACTTTATTTGTGGTGACTACTACTTTATAGCACACATTTAACTCTTAGATGGGAGAGGGAAAACTTTAGTTCCTGGCCATAAACTAATTTAATAGAGGAGAATTCACAGTATTCTTGTTGGAAAAATACGAGCTAATGCTACAAAATAATTCGTATCAACAAGTTTAAGGCACTTATGGTTCTACCAGACCATTTAGTGTGTAAAAATATTCTACCAAATTTTCATATGATGACACCAGTATAGTCGAGACAAATTATGTCATTTGTTGAATATAAAATTTGAGCTCATTATCAATATATCACAAACTTCAGATTGCGAGTCGATCGACTATTTATTCAATTCTATGAACATATTCAACCCCGAGTTGTACTGGTTATATCCTTATATCAATTTTCCTTGAAATAAGAGCACAAAAGAATTCATCGGATAAGGAAACTTTTGGTTCCTTCATATTCCATGAATTTTTAATTATATTTCGTATTTTTGTGACCGGGATGGTCTAACCGGTCATGCCAACAACTAAATCCGTAAACTCCAGGTTTACTTAATAAAATATCTTAACTAAATAAATTTTGTGGCAATATAAGCCAATAAAGAGAAATGACGATTTCTCTAATATAAATTTATTCTCTTAAATAATATTAATAATACACAAAGATTTAAAACTCTACTCAATCCAATGTCTCCAAATAATCTTCACTATTAAAAAATATCAAAATAATTTTCTAAGAGACTTTATGGAGAGTCGTGTATTTACATGTTGATATGTAACCCTTTAGTTCAATTAGCTCTTTTGGAGCCTTTAAACAAATAACTCTTCTGGAGCTGTTTAATCAAGTAGTTCTTCTAGAACTTGGTATTTGACATTTATCCTGAATGTGTCCAATCAACAACTATAATATTATCATACATCTATTATTCTTGAATGTAAACAAATTAAAATAACATGATAATATATGCAATTGACAAGTTCTAATACAAAAATAAAATATCAAGTTATATTTGACTGAATACTCAAAGAGATTGACTACATTTACATATGCCAAAATTAAAGTAGCACCATTACTTTTAGAGAAGCAAAATGACATTTTTTTTCTTTCTCAAAATGATGTTTAGTAGAGGGATTCATATATCTTTTGAATCACTACCACCATGTCAATATTTTTTTTCATTAAGTGTTGGAATCATATATTCTCTTCCATCTCTAATTATTTTCTCACTTCTGGTGAAATTTTTTTTTTTTTTATTGAACTCGGGTCAATATTGTTTAACATGGTCTACTAAAATCATGGCATGAACCAAAATTATTTCATAAATGAATTATATATTCTAATTCAGTCACTTCAGGGAATGACATAAAATAAGATGGTCGAAACTTACAATATATCATCGATAACTTATTTTCTCAATTAATCTCAAGAAGATATACTCATAATACTTTCATATTTTCTAAAATATTTATTCTCAATATTGCTACTTCTGGAGCATATTTGATGTATATTTCCTCTACAAATTTTCAGTGATCTAGTGGATCTGATGATTTTCAATGGTGCCTTCAGGACACATTATATCCACATGAATTTCATTATATTGTATCCATGATAGGTAATTTCTCTGATCTCAAGAATTGTAAATTCAATTTTAACAAGATTAGTCATTAAATTAACCTTTAGAATATAAACAACTTACCTTAATCTCTTCCCTTAAGTCTTCAACCTCAATAATAAGTCCGTTATATTCAAGATGCAGAAAATCATATACAAAACTCAAATACATATATGAACATAACGATTCGGACTGAATATCTACCAAGGAGATAAAAAGTCTCACAAATCTAATCAGCTAATGGTAGAGACTCGTGCTGATAACGTGTTATAAAATGGATGAAATTCTAGAATGAATTTCACCACAAAACTAAAACATAATATAAAGATGAAGTAGACAAGATACAAGAGATAGGAGAAGTATTTCTATATTATTTCATAGTCACTCTTACATCAAAATAAGCCCTCTATTTATAGGGTTAGAAAATGTAGGTTATGAAACCTTTCATAAAGGGTAGATAATGTAGCTTGAATGTGTAGGTTATGGATTTCTTGTAACTCTTCTTTCAATGGAGAGTTAAGGTATCCATAATGTTGAAGGGGTTATGGAATAAGGACTCCAACCTTAATATATTTTCATAACAATTTTATGGTTTAAAATAAAAAATTTCCCCAACATACAACCGTTGGATCTACCCCAATTTCTTGTGACAAATGATTCAAACTTTATAAAACATTGTGATATATTAAAAACTAAAACAACTATCATGATTCATCCCATGGATTGTTAATGTTAATTCAACCAGACACACATAGCTACTCAAATTGAGACTAGTTTGATTCATCCCATGGATTGTGTATTTGAATTATGTCTAGTTTGAGACTTAAATTGGGACTTAAATTCTTTTTGAATTGAGTGTGAAAATTAAACTTTAAGTATTAATATATAAAAAAAATAAAAAAAATGGTTTGAATTTAAAACTAATTTGAGACTAAGACCCAATTCAATCATTAGTTATTGGTTTGGAAGGTAGACTCAAAATACCATTAGTAGTCAAGAGATTGGCGTCCCAGTGGGGGAGTATTCTGTTTGGAACTGTGACACCCCCTCCCCCTCTTCTTCCCGAATAAAAAAAAAAATACCATTAGTACTAAGTTGAGTTTAAGTGAAATTTAATACTCCCTCCATCCCAAATTAATCGTTCACATATCTTTTTTTTTGTTTGTCAGAAATTAAATGTCCATTTTTTAAATAAAGTATGTAGTAATGACAAATTTTCCAATTTTACCCTTTTTCAACTACTCATTGAATATTCTTAGTTAATTAAAATGGTCACTTTCCAACACATATTTAATAGGTAGTTGGTTATTCTGCGTGAGAGAAAGGAAAGAGAAATACGTAATTTTTAAATGAAATTATTAAAATTAATGAGGAGTATTTTTTAAATTTTTATTTATATTTTATCATCAAATATTTAACCACCTAAATATTGCCGCGTTGCTTTCAATGTGTAAGTAAATTTGTTAGGCTTCATTCCAATGCTTCGTTTGAACAACTGTTTTAATTAATGTTGGACCCCCAAAAAACCTAGAAAACTTAAAAATACTTTTACTTTTTACTATAAGGGTTCAGACTATACTCAGTGGTTGAGAAAGATTACTACTACCAACTTGATCTTGGAACTTCATTAAAAACCCTTATTGTATTTAATAAGTGATGTTTATTTCAATGAAAAGGTTATTTGTTTGAGACTATTCGAGTTTGATACTCGAAAACGATAATTATTACATATTTATAATAATTTTTATTATATCAGTTACAAATTCACAATACTATTTTAATTTCAATCAAATTAGTCGAGTCGAATATGCCTAAACATTGATAGAAAATTTAAAAAATAGTTATTTGGCAAACTAAAAGTTCGTAGTATAAAACTTATCAGAGGGATGCCAATTGACTCGCTTGAACCAAGGACAGTGTGATAACTTTCTCCGAAATTTGATAAATAATGAAAAGTCTTACTAGTATATAAGATTGAGCATAAATTTAATGGTGACCTTGAAATATTCATTTAAGCATAACGAGGATGGTTGCCAAGTAGATATTGGTGGGTGCTGTCAGGACTATGAGTTATGCTTTGGACCCGCTGGCACGTGATGTGACATTATGGTATATGAGTCTGTTACCGGTTAGAAATGTGGGAACTAAGTGCCACACCCTTGCGCGGTGAAAGCCATCTGTAAAATTGGGCATCGCTAGTTGTCAAACCTATGAGTCGCACTTCGGGCCACGGCCACATGGCGTGACAGCTCGCCCAGCCTGATCAGGGCCCGAAATCTCTGGTTGTCACACTCAAGAGATGCACTTCGAGCACAGGTATGAAGCGTGACAACTCGTCCCGCGCCCCAGTTGGGACCAAGAATCTACGATTTAGACGGGAACATTGCCAGGGTAAATATTGCCTTTTTCACTATAATAACATAATTACATATACATACATTGACATATCATGCCAAATGAAAAAAAATGGGAGATTTTTTCCCGATTTCTCCAGTTGGGGCCCCAATTCTCCGTTGGGGTCGGAAATGGAGATCTCCATTCATCCCCGGTAGTGAGACTGGGCAGGAACATGGATGAAAAAGGGAGACGGGGCTGAGTCCGAGAATCTTGATTCCCGGCCTCGTTGTCATTCCTACTCGTACCTTTATTGTTTCACTCCTACATTTTCGTGCTCCACATAAGTATACTTATTTGAATGGTATTTCATTTTCAAAACAAAACATTAAGACTTCATATTGAAATTTATATATCTTTTTTTTATAAATAACTCAACTTTTTAACGAAATCAAATTTTTCAAGAACTAAACACTATATATAATCGAAATGTCTAATCATGAATTAAAACACTTTATAATTAACATAATAGAAACCATAAACATGCCAGTGAATTGTGTTTGTGGTGTGACTTGAATACTAATACTCCCAATTAGTGGGCAGGTGGGGCCATGTGCAAAAACATAATCTCAGTTGGCCTTAAATAAACAACAAGAAACAAATAAGGACAGTCCAAAACAGAGGGAAATAATGGTTAAGTCGTTGGAACAATTATGCAATTTGAAAGAGAAATAGTGGTACTAGTACATATTTAGTACTGCCTTACGCAAATTTTTGTAATAGTGTTTTTGGTTTCTCTTACCAAACACGTGCAAATGATTTTAAGAGTGCAAATATTCTTTTACAGAGAACCACAACATCATAACGCAATTGAATTATTAATTTTGATATTTGGTTAATTGATCAAACTAATAGAGTTGCGATTGAATAGATATTGTGACCTGCTAAAAGAATAATTATACAATATCAGCCGCTCTTAAAGTGTATCGAACTCATAGCTTTATCCTGAACTAACTGGGGGGTACCACATGTATAATTTGCTAAGGTAGGATAACTTTGGTGTGGGAATTTTATCTCATCCCTTAAAGATAAAGAGGATGGTTATGTATTCATTTTTCGTACGAGTTCTAATATTTCTTTTGATGATATCTCCTTATTAATGAGATGGATAATAAAAAACAGAATATCCGTTCCAAATAATAAAATGTGAGTAGTAAAGTGAAAAAGGTAAATCACGGGTCAACCCAGTGCAAACGGGGATTAGTTTGACATAATCTCTAAAAAGTCAGAGTCAGTTAAGACAGCTCGTGGCAAGACGAAAATTAAAAAATTGCAACTTTGAAAGATTGTGACCGGTTGGCAATAACAATATCAAAAGAAACACTAAAAATCTAGTCAGTTTTTTAGATTTAATACTACAGCCAGCAGCATCTCTCACAAAAAAACATTCCATGACAATGTTACATTTTATCCCATACTAATACTGGAGATGTACAATCACTGGGTTCTCGCAACTGGTTCCAGTGCTTCGACAGTGACAACACTATTTCCCCTGATAACCTATAATCAGAAAGAAATATAACAAAATCAACAACAGAATTTACAACAACTTATAGGAAAGGAAAAACTAATATAGAAAGATTCATAAAACGGACTTACCACCATGCCTATGTCAGTCTTTTCATTGCCATTAACCTCAACTGTATTGTCCACCACCAAGTTCATGAACTGATCGAAACCACGGAGCGTTCCAACCACCATGCGATTGGCATTCAACTTTACTGGTACACCAAGATAATAAATTGTACAAATATCAGACTCGCAATGAAAGAATGTTAAAATTAAAAAAAGGGCATCTTCAATTACAAAATAAAGTTAATGTTTGATAGATTGAAAAGCAGCAATGCAATGACAACTAAATGCTAACGTGGATCAACTACAAATCTGGCTGATGTTTCGTAAGACTAATCCAAAGCAGTAATGCAAAGGTGGTGAGAAAGGCTATAAATATTAACTTTAGTATTTTTTCAGGCTGCTAATTCTATTGGCCATGAACTAGGTCGTCCCCTCGTCAGCTATCAAAAAATCCAACCATGTAAAGCAATTTAATATAGAAAATTATGTTTCTACTTGAACTTAGTGGCTAACGGATCAGACAAAGGACATAAGTATTAACTTTAGTAATTTTCCAGACTGCTACAACATAAGCGGCATCAAATATCCAATTATCACTAGCAACTTAGAAGCACGCAAGTAATTTGAAACATTTCCTATTATGAAAGGAAAGCAAGCTGTCACTAGCAACCAGTTACTCTTGGACAAGTCTTACAACTTCAGTATGTGCCATTAAGTTCATTCTCTTGGTCAAATTTAAATGTCAGAGTATTACAAAAGCAACGAGCAGATGGTAAAATTGTTATTATGGTGAGGTAGTTATAATATATTTTAATAAAATACATGAAACCAAAGATCAAAACACCTCATGGAAACTTGTTTGGTCCTAATATTAGCAAGATACAGTAACCATTCTCCACAGTATACTACTAAGTTTCAGAACTAGTTAGACCAACTCACGATCACTACATCTTCTTCCACTCAAAATATTGCTCGGGATCACTTCAAAGCCCAGAAAAGGAAGTGCAGAAATTTAAATTAGTCACAAATACCGTAAATGTATGTACAGTAGATGTAACAGAGGAAACGAGTACTATTGTTGGAACTCAATATTTACACTCATCTAACTCTTTGCAAAAGTGTGAATGAAAACGAACATCAAATTAGCTTACTTAGCAGTTGCAGAAACAAAACAGATTGAACAACCAAGATTATGCATAGAGAGAAACGCTTCGGGGTTTTCAATGATGATTTCAAGCTAAATGTATGGAAACCCTAATCTTCTTCCAAAGTAATGCATAGTAATCTGGATTTAGTTGGCAATCAAAATTGAGTTTCAATGATTTTCCTTAAGCATGTTAATGCGCAATTAGGATTCTTGGATCGCAATAAGCTACTACTAAATCTTCAGCTACAAAGCAGAACACGCCAATAGATGTTGTGTATACCAAATCCTAATGTCAAATTTCCTCATCAACCAGGGAAAAAAAACTAAATTTCAAGTATGCTAACATCTTTCAACTATCAATTATGCGAATAATTGTCCAAGAAACAAAAAATTAAAAAAAAAAAAAAAAATTCACAGCTAGAACTGCAAAAATTAAGGAAGCAAAAAACAAGTTATTTGTTAGTTAAAATATCAATATTAATCTCTTGTATATGATTTGTATATCACTAATTCTAGTAAAGAGAGTAATATTGATATTTCTAGTAAAAACACCTTATTTTTTGCTAAATGTATTAAACGACTTATATTATGAAATGTTGAGAGTAGAACTTACTCTGTAGCTTCTTGTCCATATATCTGTAATTCCAAAAAACAAGAAGAAAAAAAGCAAAAATTAACAATAACTATAGAGAGTAGGATCTTCAATAACAGGTCAAGAAAAAAAAATAAAGTTAGAAACTTACTTCTTGAGATCTGGAGGCTGGCCTGATCGACTCATGGCGAAATCTAGCTAGAAGAAAGTTCACTATCTGAAGAGACGACGGACGGGAAGAGAGAAGAAGAAGAGGGAGGAGAGGATCATGGTTTAGAATCAAAACCCTATATAATGTGAGTATGGTTTGGGCCCAGGCTTACCAATAGGGTCCATGAATTAGTACTAGATGATGGGCTGATTTATTGGGCCTAAACAAATTTGTAAAAAATATCTGGGATGTACATATTGCATGCACGCACACTTTATAAAGGGCTGTTGTAAAAGAAAATTTTATTAATATCGGTACAGGAATATCGAATATTGTTCGATATATATTGTCTCGATTTGAAAGTGCTGGTTTTACACGCATTTGGAAGTATGAAAGATACTCCTTTCTGCAGATGTTCAAACTGATTTTTTTTTTAACTCCCTTTACTCAACTTTGGATTGATTTAAATCTCAAGAGAAGACAACTTTTTTGCTCTACTACTCTCCCTTGGGTTTATATATTTAGAGAAACTGTTTTTCTGTTATGGTTTTGGAGAATAGGACAATTCACTATTAGGAGGATATACTCCCTCCTCCCCAAAAAATGGTACCTTTTGCTTCGTTTCCGTACGCGGTTGTATGCACGGCTATAGTAGAACAAAAATGTATTTATACACTGAACATTGTGCTACATGTGTTGCATACTTTTAAATAGATATACATTTTTATTCAAATAAATATTATCCCTTGATGAATATCTGTTCTAAGACATTTAATATTTGTTTTACGTAATAGGTCTTCTAAAAATCACAACAAATGTTCACTCTACAAAATTTGTACCGGCAAATTTTATATTCGACCGCTCAAAACGACAAAAAATATTTAAATATATACTGAATTTTTTACACGCACTGTGTTGTCTATAGGTTGTTCACCATAAGAAAACAGAACTTGGACATAGAATGTCTTTTTAAACTTTTAAGGTATATATTTAAAAAATTACCATTATTCATAATACTATTATTGTATATAGATGGGGATTAGAGATTCATCAAAAGAGAAAAAAAGATGGGGATTATAGAGATTGATGGTTATAACTTAAAAAAGAGGGTATAATAGAAATAACTTTTATTTTTTATTTTTTTAATCTATGATAAAGTACCAAACAAATTTGTTATATTATTAAATAAGGAAAGTATAAATTAGTCTAAAAATTGTTATTAGGAATTTCACCTAATCTTGAAATTCTATTCAATAAAAGTTATATGAAAAATATAAAATTTCAATACATACAGTTGTTTGATTTATTTGTCTAATAATTAAAAAGCTCGTAAAAAATATTGTTTCTTAGCTGATTGTACCTTGTACCTCATGATGTACTCTCTTCAAATTTGTGTCTTAATGCAAAGTCTTTTTCATCCACAAAAAAATAAAAATAAAAAGGAAGAAAATAAGGTAAGTCTTCCAAGTGTCTCTTTCTCTTTTGGCTACAAGCAATGGAATCCATATTATTTACTTAATTTTGAAATGTTCTTGGTAAGAAATATTAATAATATTGGAAACCTTTTCTTCTCCACGTGTTATGGATCTCCACTCTCTCTCAAATGGACTATTCTGATATGGGATCAGGTCCCACTCAGACCATACTGATCCCGGATTTCTGCCACATCAGCTGCATTTCTCCTCTCCTCATTCTGCAGGGATGTGGCCAAATCTGGACCACATGGTCCACATGGACCCGGTCCATATCAGAATTTTCCCTCTCAAATTCATAAAGTTGGTATCAAAAACCAAAAGAGAAGTTAAAAGTTGGTAGTGGTTGACTTAGTTTTTTCTCCTACCAAAAAAGAGAGAATATCATGGACAAGGTATAGTTTATGTACCTCTTTAAGTGCTTCCCATTATCTTGATGTGTTATCTAGCAATCAGGTCACTCAATCCTAAGACCGTCCTTATAAGAATGATTTTACAACTCTATTACATAAATTAAACGGAGCTCACATCTCCAGATAATCCCTACACAGTTCATGTAAGAGGAATGTGGAGTTAGTCTTATAAAGACGGTCTTATGATTGAATTTTACCTATCAATTTAGCCGTCCATAAAAAAAAGTTTATTCCTTTGATTATATCTCCAATCCAAGGTATAACATGGTTCTGGATCTTTTGCTACACCTTATAATACTCTGTACATTGATAATATTGTTTCAGAAGTAGTATTATTGAGCCATAGTGAACTCATGGACTTTGACTAATAACACGCAACATCATTGGTGTACTAAACAGAGGTACTAAAATATGTACTCAGAAAATCCAATATCACATAAAATGCTGGAGAACTCTGATACCAGTTTATAATATCTCCACAATTTAATTTATTTTCAATGAATAACTGTACTGGAGAGAATCTAATTTCTGGAAGTTGGGGCCAGATATGCCCATCTACTGAATTATGGAACCGTTATAATTAATACATTTTCTTGCTTTAATTAATTTAAGTTCCAAAGGAACTAAAAACCAACAGAAAAAACAAGAGCATGAAAAGTTTTGATATGAGAAAGTTCCAAAGGTTGGTAATTGATTGCAACTCTTCAACCAAAGTCTTTGAGTCTTATCATAAATCAAGAAAAGATTCTCATTTAATATAATAGAAAAAAACATTCAAAGTGTTAAGTTAATTTGTCATTTGATTTCAAGTTTACAGCCATTGAATTGGCATAATCATTCTTTGATGATGTATTATATATTTTGATCTTATTTTAGGTTAAGGAGATAGTAAATGTGAACTGAATTTATAATTAGGTTGATAAATATGTATCAATCAAGGGTGTATTTGGATTAGATATGATTTTGGTTTGAAACTCAATCTAAGGTCCAAATTACTTTTGATTTGAGGGAAACAAATTATTTTTGATTTGAGGGAAACGAAATCTGAACCATAAAATCTTCTAAAATCATGTTTCAATTTGAGACTGATTTAAGAAGGAAATCAGAATCTCAATACGACAGTCAACAAAATAGACATCGAAGAGGCCAATAGCTCAGTGGAACATTGGCCGGTCCGTGACCGAGAGGTTCCGGGTTCGATACCCCCGCCTGCGTGCGGTAAGCTTTATTCTACCTTATCTAGGGTGTTTTCTCTCCCCCAATGTGGGGCTGTTATCTCTCTCCAATGTAGGGCAATCGACCATCATGGCGTCAAAAAAAAAAAAAAAAAAAAAAGTCAACAAAATAGACCCTAAATGAATTACTATGAACTATTGGCTTGATTGATGGTGATTCTTATGGCATGATCTGTGCTGCTTTTACTCAAAATTTTCTTGGTTTTCATGCTGTAATTAATGCTGCAATGTCATCCTATTTTTTTTAGGTTGACAAAAGACTTTGGTACAAAAATAATAATGTAATGTAATATTTGTTACACTAACAAGTCTTTAGTCTTTCAACCTACATATTTTTTAATACAAGTTTTTTCCTTTAAAAAGAGATAAAGAACGACAATGTTATGGCAATTTCTAATGGACCTCGACCATCTAAATGGAAGTTAGATGAAGCAACGTTCCGAAAATGGATTAAACGTTCAGCTCGTAAATTCGTTCCACTCCCTCCATTCTTTATTAATTGTCGTTTAGGAGATATCTAGGTATCCAAATTAATTATCGTTTAAGGTTGTTTTATTAGTTGTCAACAATTTATTTCAATTATACCCTTAACATTTTCCTTTCTTTATGACGTAGAAGTGAGAGAGAGGGAGGGTGGGGGATAATATTGAAAGTTTAGGTGGAAATGACAACTTTCTTAATTTTCTCAAATTGTCTAAAGAGTCTTATATTTAGGAATGGAGGGAGTATTTTTTTTGTTTGTTGCGGACCATACTATTTCTTTCATTAAAATTAATAATATACCCCTACAAAACTAAAAGACGTACTTTAGAATGGAACTTTTAGTTGAATGCTTGTTCGTTAATTCCTCCAAATCCAAAAAAATCATGATGTAAAGAAAAAGGAAAAAAAACATTATTTAGAAATTAAGGGTTTAGTGCTCTTTTTAATGATTTATTACAAATTCAATTGCAGAAATTCTGTAAATTAAAAGCTACTACTTTTGTAATAGTATTTTTTTTTATGAAATCTTTAGTAATAGTAAAAGTACCTGTCAATGAATACATCATCATCAAATTGCATGAAAAGTTCCGTCGCACCAAAAAAAAAAAAAGATCCAAAATCCCAGAAAAAATCAAAAGAAGAAAATGTAGTTCGGCACAATCATAGGATTCAAGTCATATCCAATAGTAATAGACAAGATTAATTATACTAATTGATTAATCAAAGTTACATGAAGACAATTCCTAACGACACCACAATCAGATAGTTCTGATATGAATCAAATTCATTGGATCATGTGTTCAGAACTGGTCATATCAATGTAGAATGAGCAGAGAGATAATTTTGTGATAAAGTGTCTAATTCTGAACCACAAATTCCATATCAAAAAAAATTCCACAATCATAGCCCCTCACCAGCAAAATATTCTCTATACCCTCACGTAGTACTCTATCATACGAATATATAATTATTATGTATTTATTTATTTTTACACAATTTTCTATTTTGGTTAAGTTATAATTTTTTAATTAAAAAATTAACACTTTAGTATTAGAAGGACAGGAAATGAGACATCCAACTAGAATTGAAGATTCCTATCCCCCCACGCATCAATACATTACAAAAACCACTCCCACCCTTTCATCGCAATCTTCTTCCCTTTGGATTTCTCCAAGTTCTAAGGAATTTGGAAGCAGAAAATAGAAAAAATAAAAGAAAACCATGTTGGGAAAAAAGATTGGATCAATGAAAAAGTTGGCCAAAATCATGAAAATCAACAATGGCCGCCATGATCATCATCAACGTTCACAATATCAATGTCTACTAAGGGATACTAATGAACCAGGATCAACTTCTCCGGCCACCGCCACGCCTACCGGGACATTCGCGGTGTACGTCGGAGAAGAGAGGCAGCGATTCGTGGTTCCGACCGGTTACCTTTCTCATCCATTGTTCAAGATGTTGTTAGAGAAGGCTTATGAGGAATATGGGTTTAATCAAAAGAGTGGTTTAGTTGTTCCTTGCAGTCTTTCTGCATTTCAAGAAGTTGTTAGTGCTGTTGAATGTTGCAATGGAAAGTTTCATTTTGGTGATTTGGTTCAAGAGTTTCTATAAGAATTATGGTTGAGAAATTAAAAAAAACTACTTAGAAATATTGGAGGTTTTGTGATCTTTTTGTTCTAAATTTTTCCAGGATTTTGATTCTCTCAAGTGCAAATTACATGGTGGAGATATATTGCCAATGAGTGGCAGAGTCGGTAACTATCACTTACTTCTTTTGATTTGGATTTTAAGTTGGCAAAATCTCCACTGACACTAAATTGCTCTGACATCTTCAGAGTGTTTTAAGTATTGAAGAATAGTCAAACTGGGAAACACATATTAGAACTAGTCTGAGTAGAAGGAGATTGATTTCCCTTTATCAAAATCTCGAGTTCGAGTCTTGTATACAGAAAATGTTATGTTGGGATTCTCCCAACAAATGAGTAGTGGCAGTCAGATTGATTGAATTAGTCGTGAATTGTGAAACGGATGGGGTGGGTAAGAGGAGATTGGAGAGTATTATTGGCTATTTAGAATGCCAATTCTTGCAAAATTTGATAGTTGGATTAGATTTTTGTAATATTATTAAAGTTTGAAGTAGTAGTAGATTGAGACATAGTTCAATGTACAATTCGACTTCTATGCGTAACCAGTTTTTTTTAGTATACATAGAACACTTCAAAACAGGCGTTTTAGCTTAAAAACAGATATTTTTTTAAATCAATCTTAACTGTTAAAATTTTAATCCAACGGACGAGAAAAGTTTCCGTTCCGCACTGGAGCCGTGGTGTTCAATGTATGTCCCTGATGATGATACTGTAATTATTGGAATACTCTTAGTTGTTAGTTCAACCACTTTGGTGGTTCAGAGTCTTCAGACATCAGAAAATATGTTGAAAGTTTCCCCCCACTTTGCTTGCCTTGATTGGGTTACCTTATTAGATGATTTTCTCAGTTTGATCACTTTTCCATCTTTTGAATCTAAGCTAGTTTCCATGGGGAAGGAGTTCTTGCTTGAATTGTTTTTTGTTTAAGAATTTTTGTTTAAAAATTAAATTATTTTGTGATAAAAAGTACGAAATTCAAATCAAACTGAGAATTTGTGGTAGAGATTGATGCACAAATACACAACTATAACTTAAGTTTGATTTTCTGCATCTTTAAGTTGTTTAAAACTAAGAAATTTCTTTGATAGGACACTAATGTTAGAATGTAATGACCTTTTCTGATTGTTATGTTGTAAAATTGAAGTAAAAAAGACATTTCAACAAGAAATTACCATGATCCAAGGAAAAAAAAATAAGAAAAGTCTTACCCTTACTTCAAGTTAAGAGTTTGTAGATGACATATACATTTCGATCAATCTCATTCATGATGATATTAGATGATAATTTTGTCGAATATGGAAAAATACGAATATCTTTCAATTATAATTTGTTCCTCTAAACAATAGAACGGAAAAGGAATTCAAATTCATCTTGAGCGAAAGAAGTTTTAGGTGAAAAGCGATTCCATTTCTGCAAATTGACTAGGTAGGTTTGGACTTGGAAGTTTACCTTTCCTCTTCACACGAAGTTTCTATCTACCCTGGCATATATGACTATTGTAACCAATTATGCATTGGACTGAAAATAATTTTTATCACCTAATTTTTTTGTTATGAAAGATGAGCATGACGTTCATGAATAACAAAACTCAAAACTCTATTGTAATGCCAATGGATTCTTGTAATTAAAGACTTATTGCTCTATTATGAACTCGTGGGTGGCCTCACTCTATTCTCACCAGTCACAAACAATTATCAAGCCAACTTGCCAAGAGAAGAAAGCAGAAAAGTAAGAAAACTTTGATAGCTTTGACCAATTGACAGCACTTTCAGGGAATGTCATTGCCCTCTCATTCAACAAATGGTACAAACAAGAATAACAGTTGTCAAAATAGAATGATCAATAGACTTTTGGACCAATGGAATTTTATCTTAATGAAAGAGAAGACTCTCTAAGTCAGCCCAAGAATGACAAATTAGCTTGTCGATTCAATTCCTTCGTTCACATTGCTGCCTTCCACAAGAACTTTTACCATTTGGTCAACCAATTCCTGCATTTGCTCTCTAGAATGCAAGGGAAAAGGATATACACAAGCACAATCCAGCTGACCATCTCTTATGGTGTCGAATATAGCAATGGAAGGGCCTATGCCGTGCACGGAGGAGCAGCCGATGTAGTCTTCAAGTCCAAAGTCCTGATGCTGTTTTCCGGAATGATAAATGACAGGGTCCTCAAAGACGGATATTAGGGAAGATCTGAGAGACGAAGACGGTGTTAAACCGGGGTTGTCTATGGCCTTACACATTAGGAAGTTGACATCGGCTATGTCCGTGAAGTGCTTGTTATTGTTCTTTGCGTTAGTAAAGGATCCGTGGATTCTATTCGCCAGCTCCCATAAGTCTTCTCCTCCCTTCAAATCATGTGTGTTTAAGATAGCAGAGTGATAGAACCCTGCATTCACAGTTTAGGCCATCGTCACCAAAGGAAATGGTCAGCACACAGTGTATTTAACAGCGTGCTGTTCTGGAAACCGAACATTTTAGGTTCTGAATTCATGTGTTCTTTCATAAATAAGTAAAGTTTTACGGAATTTTTATAACACCCTAATGCAAGAAAACAACATTGCAATAGAAGAGAATGTGATGATATATTTGTGTATAATTTTCTTGAAATGGAGAAAAAGGAAAGACTACTAACGAACTGACCGAGATCGTTACTAGTGAGAACAGGATCGAGAAGGGAACGACAGTCAATGAGGGTGACAACGCCATACTTTTCCCAGTGATCATCGGTAAAGCCTTTCGAGGAGTAAGCAGCAATCAAGCAAGCTGCTGCTAACACCCCACATAGTTTTATTCCTCTCGACTCACATCCCTGCAAAATTCTACACTTCCATGAGAGTTTTCGTTCTTAAAACAAAATTTCTTGTTTTTGAAACATAAATTAATTTCGTTTTAGTCAAATTGAAGAGAACAGGAATGTTCTTTAAAAACCACAATACAAAAAGGAAAATTCAATCAAACCGATGCAGATTTTAACAAAACTGAATCAAACATCAAATTTCAGTTTAAGTCAGTTCGATTTCTCTACTTAGACCAAATGGTGAACCATATATCAACTTCAATCCCGTACATCAACAAACATTTCGAGTGCATTTCACAAACAAAACATCTTATATTAGGTATCACATTATATTTGCCGGTAAATTTACAAAAAAAGCGTACATAATGTTTAAATTAGACTTCTTTCATCTTAAATTAAGCCTTCGCCTTCCTATCAATTCGCGAGAAAGGATATATCATTCATGAAACTCCTGTCATTACCTTCTTGGCGTCGTATGATTTAATTAGTATTTTATCTATCATTCACGATAATTGTTATGCACTGATACTATAAATCATAACACGCATACAACTTATGAACAATATCATCACTCATCACTCATACTAACAATGAATAAAAACTACGTAGCATGACATTATAGAATTAGAACAGAACAGTAAATAAAACGCGAATAGAGTTGAACTTACAGCTAGAATTTTTTTGGGTATCTACTGCATTGATATGCAACCTTACAACTCGAGATGATCTTGGTGAATCAGTGTTGAAGAAATTTAAATTAGACAAACGAAATGAATTCAAAGAGTAGCCTAGCATGTCCACACCCCGTGCCCAAATTGGCTTGTAACCTTTACCACTAGGTATACAATCCTCAATTCCCAAATTAACCTCAACTCTTTTCTCAATTTCCTTTTGTATCCCTCCCTCATCCACAGCCACCAGCTCCACCAGCTGTCTCAGCAACGAAACCGCCCCCGTCCGATCACATACCGACGTGTGTAGCCGGAGAGTCACCGCCCATTTCTCCGCCGGAAGTTCGTACACGGTGGCGAAGAATAATTCCGAATCGGAATCGGAATTCGAGCTAATCCAAGAGTTGCGATTCAGTTCGTGTTCGAGAATTAGATGGAAATCAGAAATCGAAGCTTCTTCATTTGGATTTTTCAGAATCTCGGAAGTTGATGAAAGATCGAAGGATTTGATTTCGAGTAGAGGAGAAGGGAATGTGATGTAGGAGAAACTGTTCGTGGCGCGATCGTAATGAAGTTTGGAATTGAGGATCGGATTGCAATTTTGGACTTTGTGAAGGGCAGTTTTGAGAAGATGAATATTCAGTGGCTTGGAGAATAGCAGAGCCAAAACGGTTATGCCGGTGCCGCCAGGTACCGCCTTGCACCAGCTGCTCTCGGTGCCACCTGTCCGGCGGCTCTTCGGTTCAACTGGCTGTGAGCGACGGCTTTCCTCCACAGACATTGAAGCTTCTTTGAACAGTGTATATATCAGGTATTAACTGTTAAAGATATTTCTAAGAGGATTTTGTCACTTCTTTTCATTATTAAATATAAATTTTCTACTACGTGTAATGAAAATTAAATAAGGAAAAGTCATATTTAATAGAGTAATTTTGATTTTAAAATTTAGTGGTATAAAAGTATGTTAAGAAAGTAATATTGATATTTTAACAAATAAAATGCGTTAATTTTTACATCTTTAATTTTCGTTAATGTCTTAATAGCGGTAGGAATTTTATGTTCTCGTTCAATGTCTCATTTCCTATTTTTTTTAATCGGTGATGTCCTATCCTATGTCCTATTAATAAGAAATTGATATATGTTAATTTTTTAATTAAAAAAATTTTATAACCTAAAAAAATAAACAATAAATCTGTAATGACAAAAGCGATACGTGTAAATAATATATTCGTAAGACAGAAATAACAATACACATAAATTTTTTTATCTCCTAAACGATATATATTGTGTAATGAAATAAAACATTTATTATAAGGAGAACCGGTATCTATAAATAAAAAAGAAACTTGTGAGAGTCGGCAATAGCGATGGATCGCGAGAGAAGACAAATGTGCGTCCTTGTTGAGTAAGAATTGCAGATAAGCTTTTTTATTGGATGAAAAACGAAGAATTTATATGCAATTCTTGGAGATTTTCAACTTTTCATTATTGTTGATTTTCAGATCTGCTGAAAATTAAACTTTGGCATTAGATGATTGCTTTATCACTTGTTATTTGGAGAAAATTATGAAATTAGCTCATGATAATGTTCATAAAATTGGAGTTAAAATAACCAATCACAACAACAATAAAATAACACATTAAATCTCCAATAATTAGATGTATGAGCGGGAAGGAATATGAGATAAACTTAGCGTTTAACAGTAAATGTACAAAGTGTTTGCTCTTAGAAATTACCATTGAAACAATAGATTGGAAAATGACTTATGGTTAGCGATGAATGCATGAGATTAATTTCTTCATGAGAATCCCTACTGAAAGCATTAATCTCATATATCATCGCGTTTGCTTTATGGAAATATGCTTTCTCAAATCGAAAGTCGAAAAAGCATTAGAGAAAGCATGTTCAGAAAGCCAATTTTGATATATATATATATATATATATATAACATATCAGAGCCTGAAATGCAACAGAGCAGAAGTTCCATCGAGCCCCTTGGCGTTGAAGTGTGCTACATAATCCTTAACTGTGGTTTCCCTGTATTTTGGAGGATTATCTTCTGATAACAACTCTTTGATAGGTCCATACAACTTTGAGCTTGGAATCAGATTTGTGCTAAAGAAGGATGCCGATGATACCCTTGGTCCAATACGGTTTGCCAAGACTCTGTGTTCAACACTTCTAAACTTGTCATTTGTGATCAGCTGAAATTTCCATTCATAAATGAAAGGTTAGTACCACCTTAAGTACATATGTAATTCTCATTTTGATGTTTACTCGAAACGTCCAATCTTAAATGAATGTGCTAAGCTTATAGAAATAGATTACATATGTCACAAAGTTGTATGATTATGTTGTCTATTTAGATTTTTATCATCCTTTTAAATGTGTTTGAATAACGTCACCAGTGAGGTAAAATATCGATCTAGTTAGGAAAAAATCACTAGTCAGCACCTAACTGACTAAAAAACCTCAAAATCGGGTAAAAAATATCTTGATCAACTTAGTCAGTCAAAAGTTGGTCAAAATCTGTCAAAGTCGGCCAAAATTGGTCAAATTCAATCAAAATGACTTTGCTGGTTTTTTTTTTAAACTCAATTTTCTGACCAAGACTACGTCGTTTGATTATTTGAACTTGTTATTACTTTTATTTTTTAGTTTATTTGGGGAAGGTGACATATCTATTACAAGAAATGGGGAACTTGTTATTATTTATTATGATATTGAATTTAATTATTATGGAGGGACGTTATGTATTTTGATTTGACTAGTATTTAATTGTTAATTTTTTATGGAATTTTGTTTGATTAGTATGATATATATGATAAAGGAATTTTAAAAAATCTCTTGTAATCACTAGTCGCTAGTTGGTCGCCGACTACTCGCTAATCATTAGTCTGGCGACCGACTAGCGAGTAGCGATTTATAACATTGAACGTGACCATCATAAGAGCTGATGCTAAAAATGGAAGAAACCGATATATGTCTTTCAAAACGGAAACATTTGGGATTCTAAAAGAGAACACTAGCTTCACCTGTAAAAGGTCTCCAATATTGACAACGAGAGCTCCAGGTGTTGGAGGAACATCAACCCACTGGTTCTGATGAAGAACTTGGAGGCCTCCTATATGGTCTTGGAGAAGCACAGTGAGGAAATCATTGTCAGCATGCTTGCTTGCACCTATGGTTAATTCTGGTTGAGGACATGCTGGATAGTAGTGCCCCAAAATGACAAGCCCCTTAGCACAATCCATGTCTTTCAAGTAACTTAAGTCGAGTCCTAGAGCCTCCGAGAGTAGTTCAAAGAGCAAATGCCCCAAATTCATTACTTCTTTCGAGTACTTTATTAGAATATCACTGCATCAATAAGTACAAGGGCCTTGAGTTACTTTAAATTCCATATTGGAGGTCATAAAATTACTGTCTCATCCGTGTCATGACGCACCTGCAAGGCGAAGGCAATTCTTCAGGACTCGGAGGATTAGGAGCCACACGGCAAGCAAACGTGTCTCTCCAGTTGGTCACCAGGGGCACTATACAAATCAAAGTTGCTGTTGTATAGGAATCCCTTTGTCATGTCTCTTGTGTAGAATTGTTCTTTTGCATCAGTTTCTTGCTCAAAGAATCTCCGCGTACCACTTAATATTTCTTCGAGATAACTGTATGGGATTCCATGATTGATAACTTGAAAGAAACCCCATTTTTCAGATGCATCGCGGACTCTCTCTACTATCGCCTTTCGCTTGGCTGGATCTTTGTCGACGCCACCATGGAGATCAATGATTGGAAACTCAAGTTGTGTTTTCTCATTAGATGATGCTTTGAAGTTGTCAGGTGGACCAAAAAAGATGCGTGGAATCTCAGTGATTCCGGAATCAACAAGTCCCTTAACACCTGCACAGGTATCATCAAAGGCTTTTAATTCACTCTTCCGATCATACTTTAGCTCAGTTGCATTTTGAACATTTCTCGTGGCTACGCCTACCTCCATTTCCTCTCTCTTTTAAGTGAAGCCAGAGACTTTGTTTACTGTACATATCACAAAGCTTCTTTTGCCTAGTGGTATTTAAAGAACCAAAAAAATCAAATGGACATTTTATAAAGGTTGATTCTGAAACGGACAATCCGGTCCAAATTCATCCACGTCAGACTGATGGATATCAGAATGTGGATGAATATAAACCACATCATCTATTATGCATTATAGGGATGGCGATTTGATCCGTGACCCGTTGACCCGTTCTGCCCCCAACGTCTTTTGGGACAGATCAAACCCGCCTTGTGAAGAGAGTGAGGCAGATCAGGCCCGTCCCGCAAACGAGGCAAATCGGGACTGTATTTTGTGTGAGACCCGCCCCTCCCCGTCCCATTCTGCCCCATCCATATTATATATTATAATATTATTATTAATAGACCTTGTGAATTTTATTTGGTATTTAGTGTTAAATTTGTGAGTTTTATTTGGCATTTATATTCTTTGATTTTTTTGTCAAGAAAATAGTTATTGCTAGATAGAGTTTAAAAAAAACAATGTTGCAAATCCATCTCTATCTCTATGCTAATACTAATAATTTTTTTTTATAAAAAAAAAGTGGAGCGGAGGCGAGTTCCTGATCCACAACGGGTCATGGGGCAAGGAGGGGTGATGGATTACTGGAGCAGGATTGAGTATTGAGACACCTGCTCCGATCTGCCCCCATTGCAATTCCCAAGTGTATATTAGAATATTTCCTTTTATAAAAGATATTGAGCAGTTTTTGAAGCATTCTTTTTTGGACTTCAAAGTTCATACTGATACGTCCTACTCTTATCCTTATTCTTTTGGTTGATTTTTTTTTTTTTTATTTATGGATACCGTAATTCACCCAGATATTGGAATGTGACTTTGAAGCTAATAAAATCTTTAGAAAATTATGAGAAAAACAAAAAAGTCTCCGAAGAATTATTTAAAAAATTAATTGAGCGTTGTTGATGTTTTTTTGGGTATAAAAGGATAGAGAAATACGAATCTTACAATTCCAGATGGTATATGCAAACTTGGATGCATAAGAAAAGGAAGCAGATGATGACAAAGCTGTCATGCATTGTGAAAATGATAAGAGGAATAAGAGATTGAAATTCTATCACGGACTAATCAATCTTTTGATACTAGCTATGTTAACCGGACTCGGGTACGGATAGTAGGTATGTATTTAGATGCTGAATATTTAATTATTTGAAACAATGTGTCTAATTTGTATTAACTTGTCAGATAAATTGATAATTTTAGGAGTTAATGATAAAATAATAATTTCACATATATATTCAAAAATGAAATAAAATAAAAGGAAAACAAATATGTGCTTGTAGAGCAAGTTTATTTGGTGCCCAAGAAAAATAAAATTGTTAAAATAAAAAAGAGTAGGTTCCAAGAATTCTTGACTACCAAGGAAAAATAATAATAAAATAATGACAAATAAATCCTCCATCTTGCATTCGCCTATGATTTCAGTACTATGTACTTACAAATAAATCTTGACTAATTACAAAAGAGGTATTGAGTCTTTATTTTTTACTCAGACCAGGGTGTTCACTGTCAATATTAGTGATGTTTGTTGTCTACTTAGTGTATGTTTTGTGTTATTGGTATGATAACAATGCAAAGCGAGTGAAAATCCTCTCTCCTCATTCCTATTCCTATCCTCATCTTCATCCCCATCCCTATCCCCAACCAATTAGAATTTATTATATAAATATTTTTTCTAATTATATATACACATGGTGAATTGTGATTGGTTGAAAAAAGGGATGGGGACAGGAACGGAGACAGAGGATTTTTTTGCCATGCAAAGCTATTTCCTATCCCCAAGAGACTTCAGATTTTTTTTGCTAAATTTGCTTGATACATATATTTTATAGGGAAATTGGCGAAATAAGTACTCAAACAATATGCGATTGGTGATAATGGTCCCCCGTTCTTTTTTTTTTAGGAACATAAACAATTTGCGTTTGGCGAGAATGGTCATTCCGTCCATCAAAGTTAATGTCAACTGTTAGTCAACCAAAAAATAAATGAAAAATAGCAAAATTAAAGGGTATTTTGGGGGAAAATCTATTTTATTTTTTGTAAGTTGGCACTAGAAGTACCAAAACATATTACGATTGGTTGTTTTGGTCCCATCTTCATCCTCCCTCCCCTCATCTCATTCTCTTCTTTCTCCTTCCCTTTCCACCACCCTTCCCCCGACAGTCGCACCACCACCCTTCCACCACCAATTCCTTGTATTACCCCTTTATCTCCATGCTCAGAATCTTCACAAAATAACCCTATTGAATTCACCCAATAAAAAAGGGCACTATTTTATGGGTTTGTTTTATTTTTCATCAAATGTGGGGTCTTGTGGTTCTACTTGGAAGAAGGAGATGGGGGTTTGGTGGGGGTGGAGAAGGTGGTTTTACTTGAAAGAAGGAGATGGTGGAGATTTGGGGACGGTGGTTTTACTTGAAAGAAGGAGATGGTGGAGATGGAGGTTTGGTAGTGGTGGTGGCAGCGGGGAAGTGGAGGAGGAGAGGTGGATGATGTTTGGTGGGTAGAGATGAAGGTTTGTAGGGTGGAGAGATGGGGGTTTGGTGGGGGGGGTGGAGAAGGTGGTTTTACTTGAAAGAAGGAGATGGTGGAGATGGAGGTTTGGTAGTGGTGGTGGCAGCGGGGAAGTGGAGGAGGAGAGGTGGATGATGTTTGGTGGGTAGAGATGAAGGTTTGGAGGGTGGAGAGATGGGGGTTTGGTGGGGGTGGAGAAGGTGGTTTTACTTGAAAGAAGGAGATGGTGGAGATGGAGGTTTGGCAGTGGTGGTGGTGGTGGTGGTGGTGGCAGCGGGGAAGTGGAGGAGGAGGAGGGGTGGAGATGGAGGTTTGGTGGAGGTAGAGATGGTGGTTCTACTTGGAAGAAGGAGATGGTGGAGATGGGTTGGTTGTTTTGGTCCCTGATGTATTTTTTTGTTGAATTACCCAAATTAACCCCGATGTCTTGAAGGATTTTAAAAAAAAAATTAATTATTTCCGTCACAGTTGTGGACGGAAGGACCATTCTCGCCAAACACAAATTGTTTATGTTCCTAAAAACAAAACAAAAAAGAACGGGGACCATTATCACCAATCGCATATTGTTTGAGTACTTATTTCGCCAATTTCCCTATTTTATACACTGAAACAATAAGTCAGGGCATTTTATAAGTTTTTTTTTTTTGCTAAATAAATTCTGATTTCATTAATCACAAATAGCCGAGGCCATTACAATCAATAAAAAAATCTGAAAGTACAGAAAGTAAAAGTTATACAATGATTTAAAAAAATCGCGATAACGGACAAAAGACACATCAAGAAAACTTGGATGGTTAGGAAAAAAAACTAGAAAAAACTAGACAAATAAACAAATACATAATCTTCTTCTTCAAAGCATCTTCATCGCCATTCTTGAACCACGAGGGACGGGGAGAATATCACTTTCAACATCTTCGCTAGGAGTCGACAATTTATAGGGGACCATAGGGCGTATCAGCCAGTCCCTACAAATTGCCTCGGGAAGATGTAGAAAGTTGATAAAGGGCCCAGATCAAGTCCGGGTTGAATGAATCCTACTAGAAACATAGAAAAAAAGTCTAGATCTGTGAAGATCTGAGACTCATCTAACCTCTGTGTCTTGAATCTTGAAGAAAAAAACCTTGAAAAAGGTTTCATATGATTCGTGGTACAAAATAAAGTACTAATAACGGAACAAAAGGACCAAGATTTGACCATTGGCCGGAGCCAATGGCCAAATCTGGCCAGCAGTAGGGAGGAGGAAAGCCGCAGGAAGAATAGGGGAAGAGAGAGAAGAGAGAGAAAAAGGAAAAAAAGATGGATACTCAAAAACTGTCCCGAAGGAACCAAATTCAGTCATTTGGTTATGGTCTTCTGATTTTGAATTTAGTTTCAGAAAAGTATAAATAAATTGCATTTGAAGATGATTCTGATAATTACGGACATTAATTTTTTATTTGTTTTGATTTAGTTGACTATGTTTTTTAAGGAATTATATTATTGTGATTATTTATTATTGTGTTTTGCCTAAATTTATTTTTTTATTTGTTTTGATTTAGCTGACTATGTTTTTTAAGGAATTATATTATTATGATTATTTATTATTGTGTTTTGTCTAAATTTATTTTTTATTTATTTTGATTTAGCTGACTATGTTTTTTAAGGAATTATATTATTATGATTATTTATTATTGTATTTTGTCTAAATTTACATTTAACTAATATATATATATATATATATATATATATATAATATTTATTTAAGGTGCACATTTTTTCCGAAAGAACATGTAACAGCTAAATTAGTTGCATCATGTATCAATCATTTAGTTATATACATATTGTAAAACTTGCCATAAGTGATATGTTTGACCTTTGTAGTATTTGTAGTTTAAACCAATGTTGCTCATTCTTATAAACCCCTGTTCCTGCATGGCGATATAATGTTAACTCTCATATCTCAAAGAAATCTCTGGAAAAAGGTTATAGATTTAATTCCATGTTTTTTACCCTTAAGATAGAAACAAAACTGTCACAACAATATTCATACGCGGTTCTCATATTGGACTAAGCCTCGGTGGGCATGTTAGATGGGTGGGGAATCTAAATAGTACTATCTACATTCCTTAATATAAGACTTTAATATAAAAAATTTAGGACATGTAATAAAAATTAATGAAGTAAAAAATAAGATATTTTTTTAATTAAAATGTCAATATTACTTTCTTAAATATAATTAGTGGTATACAAGTCATATTTAATATAATGAGGTAGTACTAATAACGAAGGGACCATCACCGAATGAAGTAACAGAGAAAAAAAATAGGGTTTTAGTTAGAGGAACTGATGTATTTTGCTTGAGGAATGTTCTTAAAAAAAATCTTTTTTCAGCCTAAGAAAATGTAAGGCTAATAATATTGTAAAGACAGATTTGTTTCTGCTAAAGTAATTTGCATTCGAATGACCAAGTTATCATGTTGGTCAACATTAACTTTTTTTAATTATTTTCTCTCTCCAATATTTTATTCCATAATCTATTCACACTTAATTTTTAATTTTCTCTCTTATTTAAAAATCAGTCCATAATCTCTCCAATATTTTCTTCTTTATCACACATAATCTCTAATATTCTTTCTCTTATAATGTTAGAAATTCACAAAAAAGCAAAAAACCGATATAAATCAAAAGAAATTCACTGTATAAAGTTTCATTCGTTAGAACTAATAAGAAAGGAAAAAGATTGTAATTTTATAGTTTTTGATAATATGACTTTGATTACTTTCTCTACTTAATTTGTGAAAAAGAGATTAAAGTATAAGTATGACAAAAACATTAAAGTAAAAGAAGAATTTATAGTGTTTGTTTGTTTGTGTGAACTTCTATCAAGAGAAAGAAAATTAGATATTGAGTGAGTATAGATTAGAGAAGAAATATTGGAGAGTTTGTGTGCTGATTTTTTTTAGATAAAAGAGATAAAATTATAGATTGAATGTGAATAGATTAGGGATAAAATATCGAAGAAATATATTAATTGAGAGAGATTAAGTTTGACCAAAATAGTAGTTTGGTCATTTGAAGATAAATTATCTTGACAAGAAAAAATCTGTCTTGACAATATCACTAGCCCAAAATATAAAGTAAGAATTTGAGCCTAAAGAGATTGTTACGTTAAAAAAAAGATCTTATTCCTGATTTGTGTGTTTATTCCATAGAAACTCTGCACATGGTTGTTAGAAGGATTGCCAACTTTTATTTGTTTTCTAGAACTTTTTTTAAATTTTCTTCTAAATAAATAAATTATACATTGATGATGATAAAAGGACAAATAATTACAATCAAATAATTCTCAAGCTTCTTCCCTAGAGAAAAAGTTCAAGAATCGGGATAACTCAAAACAATAATAATAATAATAAAAAAAAAGTCACATAAAATAACAGATAAAATCTCACACCGTAGAAAATTAAGGTGGATAAGAAATACTAGTACTAAAAATGGTAAAATAAGCTAACACATAATCTTCTTCTTCATAGTTTCTCCATCGCACTTCTAGAACCACAGGCAAGAGATTATAAGTTTTAGCATCTATCTTATATATCGGAAATTTAAAAGATCATAAGTATATACACCGCCTTAAAAATTGTATTGAGAAGATGTAAAAACTTGATAAAGGGTTCAGATCGAGTCTGAATTTATATATTTCCTAAACAAATACTCCATCAACTATCAACTTTCTTGTCTTTATTACATTAATGTATCTTATGAACTTCTAAATTTTTAAAAAGGGTTTGGTTACAGTTTACTATCTCTAATTTAAAATACATTTTGGTATTAAATACTAAACAAGCACTCTTAGAGGTTTCATAAGCTTTAGTTAATGTAATCAGTTGATTACTAAACCAATAAAATGTCTAGTATCCCCTACTCTAGTCGGTAAATAGACAATCATGTCCCTAGTTTAAGTGTGGAGAAGATCATTAGAAATTTATCTTTGGTAGTTAATAATTATGTAAATTTAGTATATTTCAGCAGAGTTTGATTTCCTTTTTCAATTTTAATGATTATTGTTGTCAATTTTAGTATATGCTTATTTTGTAAAGCTGCAAAGAGAACAAATACACGTTGCAAAAATAGAAAATACGACGAAAATAGACAATCATATCCCTAGTTAAAGTGTGGAGAAGATCATTAGAAATTTATCTTTGGTAGTTAATACTTGTGATTACGAAAGCGAAAATATGACAAATGATGAGACAGAAAATACGACGAAAATTAAAAAAACAATTGATGCGAGAAATAATGGGAGAGAGTATCTTTTTCCTCATCTAACGTTGGATCATGAGTTCCCAGAGTAGATGTACCAACTAATTAGTCTATGGAGATTGTCTTTGCTGATTGAGCACTCATTTTCCTTTTTGGGGATTATTAATTACTTAAACTCAATTTTTTCCTTTAATTTAATGGTGAGTGATGATTCACCTCTCCTCAATGTGCAGAAACGAAGACAGGCGCTAGTGGAGGCAGTTGCTTCCGAAATTTTAAAAAATATTATTAGAGATAATAAATTTTAGAGCAAATAACTTTTTCTGTCACAAAACTAGGTACAAATCATGTTTTCGTGTTTTTTCTGCCACAAAACTAGTTACGAGTGCTATATCTATCACAAATCATGTTTTCGTGTTTTTTCTGCCACAAAACTAGTTACGAGTGTTATATCTGTCACAAATCATTTTTTCGTGCCTTTTTCTGCCATGAAACTTTTTATGAATGCTAAAGATGCCACAAAACGAGGGAGGGTGAAGGGAAAAATAGGTAAGAGATCAAATTAATTTCAAATAAACCCTAAAATCAATTTTTATATTACATTGGGTACCTAATTTTATTTTATTTTTAATACTTGACCCTTCTTCCCAAATTTCCCAAATTTTTAATACTTGATGATTTGGAGAAACGTGGTGAAGGTGATAGCCTAGCAAAAATGCCTAAGAACAATTAGATATTCCTATGGAAATTGGTTTGCATTTTGCATATTGCTTTGAGAGAGTCTTTTTTGTTCAGGAATTCCAATGGTTTCTGATGCAAAGCATCTCTGTTAGGTTAATTATGTAGTGCAAACTAATCTACATTTTGTTTAGTACTTTGACTGGTATGTATTTTGTTTAATTTTTTTTATGGTTTTAGCAGCAAAGCGCTTGGTTAATCATGTAGTGCAAATTGATTAGCATTTTGCTTATTACTTTTACTTATATGTATTTTGTAAAGTAGTTTCTAAAGGTTAGAGTAGCAAAACATTTGTGAAATTTGTTATATGTGTCTGAAATATAGATCTAGAAGTACTTTCTCATATGAATTGCTATTCTTGGTTAATTTTCAAGGGGTATGGGTGGGTGTGGGGGTTGGGGTTGGGGATTGGGTGACGGGATGGGAGGTGGTGACGGCGGCTCGAGGTGGGAAGAGAAGGAAGAAGAAGGTTGGGGGGGGGGGTTGATAAACCTGGGAAGAAGGGGTCAATTATTTAGAAAATAAATTGTGTACCCAATTAAATACAAAAAAGTGATTTTAGGGTCTATTTGAAATTAATTTTATCTCTTACATATTTTTCCCTTCACCCTCCCTCGTTTTGTGGCATTTTTAGCACTAATAAAATGTTTCATGGCAGAAAAGGCACGAAAAAACGATTTGCGGCAGATTTAGCACTCGTAAGTAGTTTTGTGGCAGAAAAAACACGAAAATATAATTTGTGGCAGATATAGCACTCGTAAGTAATTTTGTGGCAGAAAAAACTATTTGCTCTACATTTTATATGTAGTTTGAATATTTGATCAAATTTGCCCCAACATTTTATGCGGCATATTGTTACAGTTTTTCACCCCAATCTAAAAGCCACGACTGTGTAACTTTATATACACCCAAAGGTTTCGCTAATACCAGTTACTCTTATTGAGTATTACTATTTTAAAAGAGAGTGGAACAAATCATAACTGTCATATGTGAGATTTAGTCACTGAAATTTCTTTGAAAAAGAACACGTATTTTTTTTGGGATGAATAACACATATTCTTAATAATACATGTTTTTTTTGGCTAAATAAGAATTATTCATTAATCATAAAATAGGCGAAACCATTACAATTAAAAGATAAAAATAAAAATAAAAATTATAAAATGGTGTAGACCACCATGTTAACAGATAAAAGTTCACACACTGAACTGGGTAAACACTACACACAGTAGAAAAAATAAATACATAATAAAAAAATTCGCAGTATCTTCTCCAAAATCCTTGAACAGTAGTAGCAAGCCCAGTTCCAACACCTTTCTTAGAAATCAACAATCTACGAGACCATGTGCGTATCAACCGTCTCATAGATTAACTCGAAAAGATGAAGAAAACTGAGGAAGGTGTAATACATGTGGTTCTCTTAAATATTGAACATATTTTTTTAAAATACAAATATAAACAAATATCGTTCTGCATCAGAAGTGCACCATCTAGTCCACAAACGGGAAAGTCTAGCATGAGGCGGCCCTTGTGGGTATGGCCCCACACTCCTCTCACATAAATTTATCAGGGACTCCACTGCAGGGAGTAGGTCCCATGAGCTCCAGTATGCCTACGAGATCCATGAGGTCAGTCCCATGAGAAAATTTTTCCTCCACAAACTAGAAGTCTAAGGGGAGATGGTATGGCATGTCACGTCTGCATACATAGTGGTCCATGATTAGATGATACATGATAACCTGTCTCCATATATATAAGATATCAATTGGAAGTTAGTTCGGGGGTGACAGATTGTGTAAGAGAGCACATATTCAAATCTTGACAGTTGCAGTATGAAAGTTTCAATCCTCTAATGTGGGGGTGCTTCTTGCGGTGGGCTAAGACAATGCGTCCCACCAATCGAGTCACTGGGTCACTTTAATTTACATTCTCTACCATTTCTATCGGATCGGGAGGTGAGAGCATGTGACGTGGGTATCACTTTTGTGTGTAGGAAGATATCAATTGGCTTCATCAAATGATTTGAACACGTGGGCAGCGAGAGTAATGAAGACGACAGTGACTATAATTGATTCAAGATTAACAATGAATGGTGGTAATATGGGAATTGTTAAAATTATTAAATCAAGCTTATTATTATTTAAGAGAATATTTAGTTTTGATAATTACTAGTTTGATTGTATTAGGTTTACTTTAGTAGTTTTCTACTCAAATTATATTTCTTAAATATCTTTAAGATTCTGTTAGGTTTTACTCCTATATAAATAGGAGAGTTTGTTATGTATTCTATGTGGCTTTGAGTGTGGTCTGGAATAACATTGTGGTGTGGTTAGGATTATAGAATCCTTAATTGTTGTGAGATTCGATCATATTGTTTTGTACTCCACCACTAACTACCAAATTATTTATTTAAATATATATGTTTATGCATTAAAAAATTCTACAATTGGTATCAGAGCTAGTGTTATGTGATGAATCCCTATATGATGGATCCCTATGTGGTGGATCCTCGTTCTTTGAGTTGTCCAATTTTTGTCTTTTATGACAAAAATGATTTTGATATTTAGCAAAAATGTATGCAAATTTATTTTGTGAGTCTTGATTTTTGGAAGATTATTGAGGAAGGTTTTGAAGAACCTCCTTCCAATCGCCAATTGACTGATGAAGAGTAGAAGAAACGGTGTAAAAATGTCTTTGTAAGACACCAACTCGGTACTAAGGTAACATTATATGTTGCAAGACAATTTGTCTATGTTGAATCAGCAAAGGAGATTTGGGCTCATTTACTGACTACTTATGGAGGTAAGGTTTCTTCTATAAATATTGTTGGAAAAGAGAAAATTGAAAAAGATGAAAGTTTTAAATTTAAAAAAGTTGATGATAAAATTATTATTGATGATGAGAAAATTATCTCCTCAAGAAAAAAGAAACATATTTTGAAAAAATTAAAGATGAAATTGAATATCTTGATTTGAATAATTCTTATTTAATTGGTAATTCTTTAGTTGAGTTGGAAGAAAATATTGATTTGGATGATCGTGAAAATAATAATTTCATAGATTCCCCTCAAGATAATATTGATGTAGTTTATTCATTAAGTGCTACAATTGATAATGAATTGTTGATTCAAGATTCTACATAAATTATTAATTCTTTATATAATTGTGATATTTTGGAGTTGAAATTTTTTTTGAAAGAAAAGGAGAGGAATTAAAAGATTTCGAGAAAAATATTAAAGAGAAAGTTGAGTATATATATATTTGGAGAACTCTGGTTTGATTGATTTAGAAAATATAGATTTATCTAAAATCTCTTCAATTGTTTCGAAAGAAAATATTGAAAATATGAGTTTGAGTGATTATAGAATTTTTAATTGCATAAGTCCATTATCTTCGGATGAGGAAGAAGATGAGAAGATGAACATGGTGGATTTACATGTAATTGAAAATCAAAAGAAAAATTATTTCTTTGAATTTGGTAGTCAATATCATCTCAATAAAGATTTTGTTGGAGTAAAAAATTTCTTCTGAAAGAGTACGATCGACAATTTGAAGAGTTATTCTGAGGTTGAATCTGTGTGGGTGAATATGAGTGATTTCTTTGATAAAGAAGAGTTATTACTACAGTTGTTTGTAAAGTGCATCGTTTTGTCGTCTCCTAATGTGAAGAAGAATGTTAATTATAAATTGTTATTGCACAGATTATTTACAAAAAAAAAATTGCAATGGAGATTTTTACTCGTGATGGAATTGGACTGGATTTATTGCCGAGCTAGATTTAAGGGAGGCAATGTTGGAATTATTAAATCAAGCTTATTATTATTTAGGAGAATATTTAGTTTTGGTAATTACTAGTTTGATTATATTAGGTTTGCTTTAGTAGTTTTCTAGTCAAATTATATTTCCTAGATATCTTTGAGATTATATTAGGTTTTACTCCTATATAAATAGGAGAGTTGTTTACGTATTCTATGTGATTTTTTGAGTGTGATCTGGAGTAGCATTGTGATGTGGTTAGGATGAGATGTTTATGATTTGAGAGTTGATGCATAGAATATTGTATATTCCTCTCTGTAGTATTATTGTGAGATGATCCCTGTGTTTGTACTCCACCCACTCATCACCAAATTATTTATTCAATATATATGTTTCCGCATTTTAAAAATTTTACAATTTATATTTTTTTATATATAAATAAATAGAAAATTAGATTTTTAAATTTTAAATTGAACAATTGAAATTACGAACTAAGAAAAATCAAATTTAAATGTTACTTTTATCTCACAGTAAGAATATATATGTAATATCTAATTCGCAAGTTGTGTGTTTGCTTCCCATTCTCTTGTCCTTTTGAAGATAAAAATATCCCACTAAGGACGGTGGAAGATACAAATTTCAGATCTAGATCTTAACTTTTAGTTCCTCATTTCATGCATGTGACTCTTTTCCCTTTTTTTTTTTTTAGGTAAATAGATCTATCGTATTATTTATTTTCAAATTTAGAATCTCTCTTCTTTTTTTTTCTTTTTTTTTAAAAAAGCTTAATTAAAAATAGTGTTTTCTAAGCTTATTTATGTATTTGGACAATATTTTTTAAGATTCTTCAGTACAGAGTTTTCACTGGGACACATCCTTTGATTACAAATTAATTACTTTTTCGATTTTCTAGAAAAAAAATATCAACAAAATATCTATCCAATTATACCTTTATTTAAAAATAAATTATTATTTATTTTTATTTTATTTTTTACAAAATGATAAAAAGAAGTAAATATGTTCTTAACCATGGCAGTCAAACTCACGAGTTGACTCGTAAGAACGTATGATTCTACGAGTTTTAAAACGCATTACATGTTAGATCCTACGTAAGATTGGTGATCAAGTAGGATCAGTGTAAACTCGTACGATCCTACAAGTCAACTTCGAGTTAGCTATTTTCCCGATTGGGTCGGGTTAAGTTAAAACATGACCCGAAAAATTTTAAAAAATTCATTTTTCTTTTTAGATAAAAACAAAAAATTCTCTATCAACTCAAAATCTACTGTTCAATCTTCTCTGTTCAACTTCGTGACTTCTTCAATCTTCTCAAGCATTTCTAATTTTCAAGTGCCGACCAATTTATTCTCTTCCTCAGTCGATTCCAATTTCCTTTTTTACCTTTTTTTTTGGTCTCCAAACTCCTCCTCCATCGCCTAGAACAACGAAAGTATAATTCGAAGTTCTAAACTCTGATTTGATCGATTAACTTATTGAATCAAATAATCAATGTTATTGCACTTATATGGCTCAAATTGGCCGAGACTCATATATAATTTTTTTTTCTATTTTTTATGGGAAGAATTTTGATAGGAGAAATTGAACTTCAAAATTCTGAGACATATAACATAATACCATTCTCCTATGGCTATTTCATGTGATGAATATTTCGTTAATACTAGAAAATATCATAAGATTGTAAAAAATTTCAAATTTTATCTAGAAGAATTATGAAAGTATTGAATTAATTAATATTTTTTTAAATTAAATAGGATCTACGATCATACGATTCTTCTATCCTCTTATAATCCTATATAGAATTTCGAGTTTAACTGCCTTGTGCCTAACAAAGGGAATACATATGATGGAACATGGTACTACTACCTTCTAAAATCTTAATGTTACTCAACTTGTGAATCACTTTTGTGAAGTTTTTAAATATTTCATATACCAAGATATTGATCCGGCTATGATGTGGTATATACATAATTTCACATGGATGGAATGCAGGGAGCTGTCGGGTGTTCCATTCGATGATTGAGATTTAGAGAGAGATTTTTTTTTTTTTAACATCAATTGAATTTTAAAACAATAATTATTTTTTCATCCACTAGATATTCTTATCCAACTATCTACAAACGGTTAAGGAAACTTGAATATGAAGCCAAGGGCTTACACATTTTCAATAATACTCAAAGGTAAGAGAGAAAACCTAGTAGTGGACTCTCACATATATAATAATTTCCAATAAATAAAAATGTTATATTTTTGGGAAGTGATAACAATTTGGTCCTCACATAAAAGGTAATTTAATTAAAAAAAATACATTGCTAAGAAAGTTTAATAGTGTATCTTATGAATGACATAAAATATTCTAAATATGGGTAGTTTAAAATCTATATATACATGATGTTTCATAAAACCTTTTCCTATAGATGCTTAATTGACAATTACTTTTTTTTTCCGAATTATTTGTGTCGTTTAAAATTTTGAGCTGGTGTATATATTATGAATAAAAAAGTGAGTCTAAAAGTAAGAGATCACGTGTATCGCATCTAAACAATCTCTAACACAAAGTTTTGGACCAACCCTCTCTACTTATAAACAATTTATTTTTCAATTCGGAGAAAAAATAATTAAACAACAAACCAATTTAATTCTGATACAGACAATTGTATAATGTACCATGTGATTCAGATTCATCAACATTCTCTATTGGTGTGAATCAGTGTCGTCTCGAATAATATTGATGTCATGTACTAGTTATCAAAGTTAGACCTCTAACTTTAAAAAAAAATACTTCCTCCATTCTCATTTAATTGTCGTTTAGGAGATATATGTATCCAAATTAATTGTCATTTATTAGGTGTCAACAATTTATTCCAATTATACCATTAACATATCTTTTATTGGAAAAGTGAAGGGGCGGGGAAGGGAAGAAAGGGGTATTATTGGAATTGTGGTGGAAAGATTAGTATTTGTTTAAATTCATTAATTTTTTCAAAGCGTCATAAACATCCTATATTGAGGAATGAAGGTAGTATAAAGTATGAAAAGTATCAAAATATAATACGATTTTTATATTTTCAAAACCGAAGCAAACAACAATTTTTCATCTATTTGATATAGTTTTTAATAAATTAACAAATAGTAAATTAATATTATATTAGATAATAATAACATTTAAACTAAAAAGAAAAGAATTCAGTGTAATTTTTTTTAGGGCAAATAAAATTTTAATAGTATTTTTTTTCATGTAATCTTTGAACCAAAATCAATACATTTAACTTGATGATCTAAAATTCTAAAGAAAATACAAAATAATTCTCAAAATTTTCAAGAAAATACATATATAACAAAAAATTAAGACCCTCAAATTTTTGAAGGCCTTATTTGGTAAAGTACTTTACAGCCGGGCCTGATGCTGTTCAGTCCGGTTCCTATGCGGAACAAGATTTTTTCGCACATGCAAAATATTTTTACGTGAAAAAATAGGTATTTTTTGCAAAATAACAGGTGTTCTTAAAATGAGAACAAATATTTTTTTAAATTAATCTCAGCCGTAAAAAGTTTAATCCAACGGCTAAGAATTTGTTCCGTACATGCAGAATAAATACCCGTTCTGAACTGGAGCCGTGGTGGTGAATGAATACCAACCACATTATCAAACCATGGTTTCCATAAAAAATTTCCTCCCAAAACAGCTTACAGTCCCTGCAATGGTGGTGGTGGGGGTGGTGGTGGTGGTGGGACCCACAAGTCACCGACTTGCCATCTCCTCTGTCCTAAACTAGACGCCTCTGTTATTATAACAGGTGAAAAAAAACTTGTCTGTTACTGTCAGCCTCTGTTAAAAGTAGTTGCTGCTAGTTTTTCTTGTTTTTCCTTAGCAAAATAATGCAATTGCTTTTGCTCTGCACCTCTGTTTTTATTACTCTTTATTAATTCTTCACATCTCAGTAGAAACGGTTGTAGGTAACTTTTGCCCAAAAATTCTCACTTCTGCCAAATCTTTATGAATTTCCCAAACAATTTTCTACTTTGATTCCTATTTTAAGAACATTTTTCTTCATTTCTTGCTTGTTTCTCAATATTGCTGCTTGTGGGGTCTCATAATAATCATTTATTATTATTATTATCTATCTTTCTTTCTTTCTTGTAATTTGTTGTTGCTTCAAGCCATCAATCAATGATTTTTTTTTTTTTTTTGGTGTCAAAAGAAATCAATTGAGGCTGCTGGATTATGGGTTCTTGTTCTTGAGGTTTGATTAGAGAAATTGGGTTTTTGTGGGATGGGAGTGGTGGTGGTGATGAAAGTTGGTATCTTGGTGCTGCAACTATGTGCCCTGGTGCTTCCAGGATCTGCTGGTAAATTTTTTTATTCTACTTTTTGTGGTTTAATTTTTAGTTGATTACTTATATTGTGTTGAAACAAATATATTTGAGATTGGGTTTGATAATAATTTTGATATTGGCAATGTTGTTCTCTGAGTTTGGTGGTTTAGAGAAGAACCCTTTTAGGCCTAAGGCCTTCCCCCCTAAATCTATTTATTTAATTTAGTATTACTCTTCTTGTTCTTTATATTAGTATGATTCAGTTAGAAGTCTATCTGATTGATCCTGATATACAATAACAACAATAACATAACCCATTAAGTCCCCGATAATTGCGGGGTATGGTCGGGATGGATAGGAAACAAACCTTATATTTGTTAATCTGATTGATCCTAATATAATGTTCTAAAATTTGGGAGCTTGTAATTCTAAGTTTCAGATAACTCTGCTCTCTGCATGTAAATTTCTATATTTTCTCTTTTACCCTTTTCAGCATAGACCGAAGAAGAACTTTTCCCTTGAGGGGGCTAGGATCTATAAGGGGGTTTCGAGGAAAAAATGGGGGTGAATTTACTAAAATCCTAGAAAATCAATACTCATAAAGAAATATTGAAAAATGTTGGGGGCGGCGGCATTGGATCCGTCTATGCCTTTTAGTAGCTTCTTTTGATGGGGTTTTGCTTGGTCTTCAATATAAATTTCTTTCTCTTGCCGCTTCTTGTTAGAGTAATTCCTAACAATAGGACTAGTTCTCAGTTCTGTGCTCAATGCTTTTCCCATGGGTTCCACTAGAATCTATAATCTTTAAATTCCAAGGCTTTTAGACTAATTTTAAGTTCATAGTCCTGATTTCTTTGTCTGATTTTATTTTTGATTATCTCCTAAAAGTGAGTTATTGGATTACGTGTGTTATTTTATTTTATTCGAGTTATCTTTCTTATTCTTATTCTTTCTAGGAATGAGCTTTATTTTCTCGGGCGATAAATTTTCCTTTCAATGGTCCTTCACACCAGCATTTCTTGTATTTGTTTTGATGAGATTAAGATTGAAGCCGCTTTAAGTTTCAGATAGTAATACTTTTCATGCACTTTAGATGAGCGGTAGTGGATCAACATTCCTTTTGTAGCTCTTCTAGACACGTCCATGCAAAATTGCAAATGTTATTTAGCATATTTTCATTATCTTGTTCCAATACACCCACAAAATTGGGGTATATTTCAGGTTACAACTTATCACCATCTCCTTCAGCACTTCCTGCATTTTCTCCTCATGGAGATATAGCCTCTGCTCCTGTTTCTCATGGGACAACATTCAAAAGTAGTGCACCTATTCCAGTTTCCCCGCAAAATGGTAAAGTATGATCATTTAGCATGTCTTTTGAATGCCTAGTGATTTAGTTTACATTACCCTGTTGTATCTATTCAGGAACATTTCTGCATCCTCCGCAAGCATCACCGCCTCTCTATTCTGCACCCGCTCCCCAAAATATTAAAGGTTCCCCGCAAAATGGTAAAGTATGATCATTTAACATGTTTTTTTGAATTCCTAGTGATTTAGTTTACATTACCCTGTTGTATCTATTCAGGGAACATTTACGCATCCTCATAAGCATCACCGCCTCTCTATTCTGCATCCGCTCCCCAAAATATTAAAGGTTCCCCGCAAAATGGTAAATTATGATCATTTAGCATGTCTTTTGAATGCCTAGTGATTTAGTTTACATTACCCTGTTGTATCTATTCAGGAACATTTCTGCATCCTCCGCAAGCATCACCGCCTCTCTATTCTGCACCCGCTCCCCAAAATATTAAAGGTTCCCCGCAAAATGGTAAGGCATGATCATTTAGCATGTCTTTTGAATGCCTAGTGATTTATTTTACATTCCCCCGTTGTATCTATTCAGGAACATTTCTGCATCCTCCGCAAGTATCACCGCCTCTCTATTCTGCACCCGCTCCCCAAAATATTAAAGGTTCCCCGCAAAATGGTAAATTATGATCATTTATCATGTTTTTTGAATGCCTAGTGATTTATTTTACATTACCCTGTTGTATCTATTCAGGAACATTTCTGCATTCTCCGCAAGCATCACCGCCTCTCTATTCTGCACCCGCTCCCCAAAATATTAAAGGTTCCCCGCAAAATGGTAAATTATGATCATTTAGCATGTTTTTTGAATGCCTAGTGATTTATTTTACATTACCCTGTTGTATCTATTCAGGAACATTTCTGCATTCTCCGCAAGCATCACCGCCTCTCTATTCTGCACCCGCTCCCCAAAATATTAAAGGTTCCCCGCAAAATGGTAAAGCATGATCATTTAGCATGTCTTTTGAATGCCTAGTGATTTATTTTACATTCCCCTGTTGTATCTATTCAGGAACATTTCTGCATCCTCCGCAAGCATCACCGCCTCTCTATTCTAGACCCGTTCCCCAAAATATTAAAGGGCGTATGCCATCTTTTCCACCGAGTATAGTACAGCCTGCAAATGCTTCAGTTATACCCCCTGTATATTCTAATCTTACTATTCCAGTCCTGCCCCCAAGTGTTTCAGAAGCAAAACCGCCTAGTGTGGAGCTTCCTGTCCCAGAAGCCCCAGGTATTTGCTTGCTATTGGTATCTGGTAACATCAGTAGTTTCTGGTTATAATCGTGTTTTTGGCTTGCAAAGCAGCACCAGTTGCATCCTTGCCAAGGATATCTCCGCATAATCCAGCAAGTAGCCCTTCGGTAATGCCAGGATCCAGTCCACCAAAGCCTCATGAAAATGAGCCACCAGAACCGCCAGTTCCCCCAGGTAGTTGACGGATGAACTCATTGCAGTTGACATTTTTTCTACTAAGGTTACTTCCGAGAGTATCAATCTTTTGGTTCTCTTTACAGTGTCTACTGCACCAGCCCCTACAGGTCTGCCCCAAGGTCCGCCGCCCATTGTTTTACCCAAGATTCCGCCATCAACTTTTCCCGGTAAGCCTAATTGCTACTTTTTTTGTTGTCCTTGCAAATTTCTTAAATGAATATTCAGTAATATATCATAGCATCATCTGTCTTAACATTTCAGTACCGGTTGCCCCATCTCCAAGCAAGTTGCCAGAGAATCCACCACCTATCCGTCCAGTATTGCCTAGAAAACATCCCTCTTCCTTGCCAGGTGACAATAAAGATAATATGAGTTGCTTTGTTTAATATGTCCATGTGCTTGTGTATTCTTTATTTTCTGATTGATGTGGATTTCTTCCATTATTTTCTTGTTTGCTTTTCGGTACAATTTTCATCAACATTGTTGAAACTTATGTAACAAAATCTATATTTACATCTTTAAATTTCGAAAATTTGTCCTGAACTAGTTAAAAAATTGCTAATTGTTTGTCTCAGGCAATGTATGTTCATTTTTGAAATAACATTCAATCCAATTCAATAAAATAGTTGTACATGCATTCATTCCTCTTCTTTCTCGCTGCTCTGAAGTTCTGGCATATTTCTTATGTGTATTGAATTGTTTCTTTTGCATAAAACATATATGCTCACTTCATTAAAAATCAGATACGAGTATTATAGTTCTAATACAAAGTGAAATTCCTTAGCCTGATTACTGTTTTAAGTTTGGCCCCATCCTACTGTGCAGAACCTAATGCATCTCCTGTACACTCTTCTCCGCCAAGCACCAACCCAGGAGTAGCTGGTATACCTATTGCTGCACCCCCAAAGAAAACAATTAGTCGCCACTCACCTGTGAATCCTCTGCCAACAACAGGTAACTATGAAATTCACATTCATCACTGGCATCATTTCTAAACTAACTTAAGAATGCCATAATGAAATTTTCCTTTGGCTTAGCTCCATCTCCCCGCGGATCCATTGAGCACTCTGATACCGTTCCTCCTCCTCTTCCATCCTCAAGGTCTCCTGTGGGTTCAGAGTCTCATTCACGTTCATCTCAACCTCCTTCGTCATTGAGGCGTCATCGTGGATGGAACAAAAAGATTGCTCCTGCTCCACCAGTGTATATAGTTTCTCCTTCTCCGTATACCGCACAAGGTATTACATGTTACTTCATAAATGTTCTTGACTAGTTTATGACTTCTAATAGTACACTGACTATCGTCTAATATTGCTTGGCTTCTAACATTTTTTAATATTGCCCATGATATTAGCTCCTTCACATCAGATACGAGTATTATAGTTCTAATACAAAGTGAAATTCCTTAGCCTGATTACTGTTTTAAGTTTGGCTCCCATCCTACTGTGCAGAACCTAATGCATCTCCTGTACACTCTTCTCCGCCAAGCACCAACCCAGGAGTAGCTGGTATACCTATTGCTGCACCCCCAAAGAAAACAATTAGTCGCCACTCACCTGTGAATCCTCTGCCAACAACAGGTAACTATGAAATTCACATTCATCACTGGCATCATTTCTAAACTAACTTAAGAATGCCATAATGAAATTTTCCTTTGGCTTAGCTCCATCTCCCCGCGGATCCATTGAGCACTCTGATACCGTTCCTCCTCCTCTTCCATCCTCAAGGTCTCCTGTGGGTTCAGAGTCTCATTCACGTTCATCTCAACCTCCTTCGTCATTGAGGCGTCATCGTGGATGGAACAAAAAGATTGCTCCTGCTCCACCAGTGTATATAGTTTCTCCTCCTCCGTATACCGCACAAGGTATTACATGTTACTTCATAAATGTTCTTGACTAGTTTATGATTTCTAATAGTACACTGACTATCGTCTAATATTGCTTGGCTTCTAACATTTTTTAATATTGCCCATGATATTAGCTCCTTCACATCATGCAAGAACAGATCCCATGACTAACCTCAAGTTCCATGGCCCTTCATCCTCAAAATCAGGTATCATATTAAGTACTTTTTGTCCAAATCAAATATTCTGTTTCGTTTTTATCTAATTCACCGAATCTGTGATTACTCTACTTGATAGGCTCCTCTATCTTGCCATCTCTTGCTCCCCTTCCTCCATCAGAAAACCCTGATTCTCCTGTACCTTCACAATCTCAACAAAGTAAGTTTAAGAAACTCTCCTATTTTCCTTCAAGGGAAGGAATGTAGCTTAATTTGATATCCAGTTTGTTGTCCAATGCTTATCTATGATTGTCTTTGCAACTGCAAGTGCCTCTTCTTCCCCCTAAAAAATCTCCTCCTGGATCTTCGCCAAGGATCGCAAGGAAGCCTTTACCGGCGCCAGTTCATGCATTACCTCCTCCACCCCCAAATGAAGGTATTTATGCGTTTACTTCGGTTCTGTATAGTTGTTCTTCAATATTTGGTCCTACAACAAATGTCAACGCCTAGTTTTACTTTTGTAGATTGTACATCATTGACATGCTCAGAACCGTTGACAAATGGTCCTCCTGGATCTCCATGTGTCTGTGTCTTTCCTATGCAAGTCGGACTGCGGTTAAGTGTAGCATTGTACACCTTTTTTCCTTTGGTCTCGGAGTTGGCTAAAGAAATAGCTACTGGAGTATTTCTGAAGCCAAGTCAAGTTCGTATTATGGGAGCAAATGCAGCCACCCAAGATCCAGAAAAGACCATTGTGCTTATAGATTTGGTACCTCTTGGGGATAAATTTGATAACACCACAGCTTATTTGACATTTCACAGATTCTGGCTCAAACAAGTGGCTATAGAACCTTCGTTATTTGGAGATTACGAAGTATTATATGTGTGCTATCCAGGTTATAATGTCGGACTTTCTCGGCTAGTTTCATTTTACAATCTAAATCCACTGATCTTGGCCTTTATAAGTAACGTTATTTTGCAGGTCTTCCTCCGTCTCCACCTTCAGCACCTTCAGACATTGGTATTATCAGCAGTGATCCCTATTCTGGCCGCAATGGTGCAGCCAAAAAGCCGATAGGGGTCGATGTAGGAAGACAACATCACAAAGGTGGACCAAGCGGAAGCGTTATAGCAATTACAGTCTTGTCGGCTTTTGTAGCTGTAATTCTGTGCTGTGCCGTTGCTTGGGTTTTATTCTTTAAGCATAAAGACAACCTCTGCCAGCAAGACTCAACTCCATCGGTTACTGTGCCTTCCCTTGCAAAAGCATCAGGTACCACCATAATTTTCCCCCCCAAAAATCATCAACCTCTAAATAACTAGCTGCTGTACCCCAGTTTGTTTGACCTTCTCTAGGACTACCGGGATTTTCGGAATTCTTTTTTCTCTAGAATTATGCCTTTACAGGCCCTGAAAGGAATATCTCGTAAAATTTGTTCTCTTGCTATTTAAAGCTTTGAATTAGGAGATGTTAATGTCCTTTACAGTCAGAGTTTTTCTCTTCCATTCTTGTTGACGAGAGAATTACGTGATTTACGTAGTGTTACTAGAACTGGCTAGAAGAACTTACTGGGATCCTATTAGAAGAAACTACTAATTTGAAACTGTTTTGCTGTAGGAATTCCTCCCTCGATGATGGGAAGTGGGCCCAGTTCTACTTCGTTGTCCTTTCATTCTAGCATGGCAGCATATACTGGTTCTGCAAAAACATTTAGCTCAAGCGAAATAGAAAAAGCAACTGATAACTTCAGTGAAACAAGAATACTTGGTGAAGGTGGGTTTGGTCGTGTTTATAGTGGCACACTTGAAGATGGGACAAATGTGGCTGTGAAAGTACTTAAGCGAGCTGACCAGCAGGGTGGTCGTGAATTCTTGGCTGAAGTTGAGATGCTTAGCCGGCTTCATCACAGAAATTTGGTCAAGTTGATTGGTATATGCACGGAGGACCGCGCTCGCTGCTTAGTTTATGAACTCGTACCAAATGGAAGTGTGGAATCTCATCTGCATGGTATTGATAACTTCGTCCGACACTTTTGCTGTCATCATTAGTCTCTTGATATGCTTAGAACTTATTTTTGTTTGCTCTCAGGAGTTGACAAAGAATCTTCTCCACTTGACTGGAGCACCCGAAGGAAGATAGCTCTCGGTGCTGCTCGAGGTTTAGCTTATCTGCATGAAGATTCCAGTCCCCGTGTCATACACAGGGATTTCAAGTCTAGTAACATCCTACTGGAACACGACTTTACGCCAAAAGTTTCGGATTTTGGGTTGGCTCGGTCTGCATTGGAGGAAGAAAACCGACATATATCTACTCGTGTCATGGGAACTTTCGGGTATATGTTGTCTTACATTTCTCTTTCCTAACCAATTGGTCATTTTGCCCCCTTTCTCGTCTATCTATATAGCTCGGTTTCATGTTCAAATCGTCCTAACTTTGGTTTCAATACTTCTACTAGGTATGTAGCTCCCGAGTACGCCATGACAGGGCATCTTCTTGTAAAAAGTGATGTTTACAGCTACGGGGTAGTACTTCTTGAGCTCTTAACTGGCAGAAAACCGGTAGACATGTCTCAGCCCCCTGGCCAAGAGAATTTAGTTTCTTGGGCCCGACCACTCCTCGCGAGTGAAGAAGGGTTGGAGTCCATTATAGATGCATCTTTAGGGCCTAATTTTCCTATCGATAGTATCTCGAAGGTAGCAGCCATCGCTTCAATGTGTGTTCAACCAGAAGTTTCACACAGACCTTTCATGGGTGAAGTTGTTCAAGCACTAAAATTAATATGCAATGAGTGTGATGAAACTAATGAATTGGGATCAAGAAGTTCTAGTCGAGAGGATTTATCTACAAACATGGATGCTAGGACCGCTACCACTTCAGGTCTTCTACGAGATCCTTTACAAGGTCGTCAATCTCCAGTCAATACTTATGATTCGGACATAGATGTCGAAAGAGGATATTCAGCCTCGGATTTGTTGGTGTCATATGCAAGACAAGATTCTGGATCACCTCGGAGGCACTCGAGTTCAGGTCCTTTAATAATAGGCAAGAAAAGCCGGATATGGCAGAAGATGAGACAGTTAACTGGAGGCAGTGCGAGTGAACATGCTCTGATATATAGCTCAAGGCGTGGATCGCGGTAAATCTCCATCGGATTTTTTGCACTTATTGACAAATCTTTGGCCTCTTTGAAAAGTTCAAAGGTGCCCATAATTCACACATTGGCTCCCAGAAGATGGGATAGACTTCCACGATAAGGCAAGCGATGAAGGAGGTGCAATCCTCGACGTTTTTGGGTGGAAATTTTTGCTGCGACGACATTTGAAGGTAATAAATACATATGGGGAAGAGATTTTCTGAGGACTCTATGTAATCTGAACTGGAAAAGTCTTGAAATTTGGATGGAGAAGCGATTTTCTGAGATGAAGTTTTTGCCCATTCTTGTATCAAAATTCATTGCATTCTAATGAGAATTCAAGGAAATGTACAGATGTGTAAGGGCAGAGAATAATAATTTGAACTTTTGTAACATGCAAATGTAAATATTGAGAAGCAAAATGTCCAGTCTTACAAACTGGTGTTTTATTTAGTGAGGGGAAATCATTGGTTCGCATCTCGAAAATACAAGTGTTGCATATTTATAAAAATTTCTTATTAAGTTGGCCTATGTGACTTTGATGCTGTTAAATCAAACCTCCTCTTAATTATTATTTTTCTTAAGAAAGATCCAATTAATGGATGGAGTTTATTGTCCATCTAAGTTTGAACGACGTGTATGAAAAAAAATAAATTATATTAGGAATTATTGGAAGAGCGGACCAGATTTAATAAAATTTGATACATATTGAATTGGCCCGGGTGGTAGATTTAACAAAATTTAATACATGTTGAATTGACTCGAAAATCACCGCCAAAAAGTGATGATAGTTTATTTTTAGCAATGGTGAGATAATATATTTAGCTAAATAATTGAGTGAAATTAAATACATACTTAATACTTTAGTTGCCAAAATAGTTATTAAATCTTACCTATAAATAAAGAAGTTCACTCTTCGTCACTAGAAGTCAAGAACCAGAAGATCCGTCGCCTTTATCTACTCCGATTCACGAAGGAAAATGGTATGAAATTCTTCGTCTTCCAGAATTCTAAGGTTTTTTATGTTTCTTTTCAGATTTATTTTGATGATGATATTATTTTCTTACGGAAATTATGTAAAGGTTCAATCTGCGAAGCCGATCTACAGCCCCGTACCAGAGGATTGGTACCCAACCCTTGCTGTGTTAATGCTTGCTGTAGGACTTGTCATTACCGCTTCCTTTTTCATGTGAGATTTCAATTTTTGAATTTTGATTTCATTTTCTCTTAATTTTGTAGAGGAGATAAATATTCTGCAATTCAGTTTGTAGAGTCTAATTAGGCTTGATCCTAGGTTATTCTTTGTATCTGCGATTTTTTTCTCATTTTTTGTTATATGTGTGAAGTGGTCTAGAGTGTTTACATTTTACTGTTACCCTAATTTAATTGTTTAAAAGATATGAAGGGGCTCTCAAAATTGATTCTTTGTGTTTTGATTAATCAATTTTTGGGTGGTGAAACTGGTATTACTGCCTTCTTTAACGTCTTTTCGCTTTGATTTGAGGGCGTGATTCCGTAGCAAACATGACGGCATGGGGGACTAATGTTTCAGTGGTATTTTGTGAGCAACCACTTTGGCAATGAGACATTCATTGCCAAAGACTAGCAGCCACTGCTCCAATCCATCTGTTTCAGTGGTAGTCTGGTAGCAGCTGCTTTGTGCATTTATTACCAAATGTTATGTCTGTCTCATGTCCATCCCCGCTCATACCCCCATTATTGGGGATTCAATGGGTTATGTTATTGTTATATGGTGAAACGGGTATTAGAAATTAGATCAAACTTATGTTGGTATAATTGAACTATGTAGTAGTATTAGTAATTGATTATTGATTTCAGCAAGAGGATAGCTTTGAAACTGAATGCTTTACAAACTTAGAGCATTCCGAAGTTTGGTGTTGCATATGTGCATTTTTCTTTGGTGCAATTTTGGTGTGTAATCTGTGTCTGGAACATTGGATGGATATATCTTCTTCTTTACAAATAATGTTGTGGTTTTAGAAAGTTGGTCAATCTTGTTGTGAATTTATGGTTTTTACTTCTCCAATAAGACTCGTATGAAAAGGGAAATTGGAAAAGCCTTGTTTGGTTTCTAGGCAGTTGGATTTTGTGGGCTTGGACTGTATGGACTGTTGCTGGAAGAGCTATGTAGTTCGTGTGATCTATTGATGAGAGGATAAAAGAAAATGAGATAGAAGCTCCTCTTTCTATTTTTTCTTTTTATGGTTTCAATTACCTCATATGTCAGTACTACACCTTACCGGTTATTTTTAGTCTTGGAGTGTACAAGGAAAATATCATAGTAACTCTCTTGCTAGCTTTTCGGTGAAATATTAAGGATCACTTCCTGCCTTATACTCATTATAGCCTGAAAACTTGGGTGCTTTCTACCTTATATCCTCCCAACAGCTTCAACCACTGTATTCAACATTATGCTTAACTTCATAACAAGGCAAATGTTGACCACGTATTGATTTAACGATCCCAAGAAGTTGAACAATTTTGTTTATCATAGGTCATCTCATGTAAAGGTCCACAGTTTACCATCATGAATGAGTTTGTTTTATTGAGTTACAGTCAATCTCTTGTGAACATGGTTCAGTACAGAGCAAAAGGAATGCTGGAGAGCAAGGGTTACTCACAAGAATCGGGTTGAGGAATTCTATACTAAATTACCATGAAGAAAAGTATAAATGTCCCAAATTTGTTGGGGGTGGCCATCTAAAAAGTTTGTTGTTTTTATCCGTTCTTGCTATGTTAGGTTGAAATGGAAATCTGTTAAATGCCTTTTGTTCTTCTCCTTTGCAATTTGAAAAATCGTACGTGTTATTTGTAGGTACAGTTTCCAAACTGCCGGATTCCTCTTGTTGAAAACTATGAATCACATGTTGTTGGCACTAAAAATTTGTCACTATCATCTATTTTCATGAATATCTTTTAGCTCCTTTCTCCTGTGAGGTTTCTTTAACGCTTGATTTTACTGTTTCTGAGAAATCCATCCTTCAAAACCTGCTTGTCTGTCTTGTTTTCATTTTAACAAGGAGTATACTTCTATGCAGCTATGAAGCTACCTCTTCTAGGAAGAACCGTAATCTCGCTAAGGAGGTCTCTACTGGTGCAGTAGCATCTGTCTTCTTGGTACAACCCCTGCTCTTTAAACCTATTTATATGGTTATCTTAAGTTGACTGCTGTCTTATGCCACTGTGACTCATACAAATCCACTCTCTGTGCAGGGTTTTGGGTCCTTATTCTTGTTACTTGCTTCTGGAGTTTACGTCTGATATTTTCCGATGTTATATGTTATGATATTTAGCAAATGAGGTCTCGTGATGTTTCGACATTGTCAGGAATTTATCAGATGGGGTGGGAGTTTCTAGCACTTGACTTCATTGCAAATTTTCATAGAACTTTTATATATTGCAGACCAGCATAAAATACTGTCATTTCAAGTTTGGACTTTGGAGCAAAGGAACACGTTCCATTTTGATTATAGTGCTTAAGCTTCATTTTCAAAATCAATCAAAAAAAATATGAGTATCAATTTGAGTTTTAAACTTAGAGCATACGATCCAAGTACACCCAAGAATAATACTCCCTCCATTCCTAAATATAAGACTCTTTAGACAATTTGAAAAAATTAAGGAAGTTGTCATTTTTACATAAACTTTCAATATTATCCTCCACCCTCCTTCTCTCTCACTTCTTTGTCATAAAGAAAGAAAAATGTTGAGGGTATAATTGGAATAAATTGTTGACAACTAATAAAACAACCTTAAACGACAATTAATTTGGATACTTAGATATCTCCTAAACGACAATTAATAGGGAATGGAGGGAGTACCATATATTTGTTTGATTCCCTTTTCAGTCTAAATTCACAGATTAAAGAACTTGACAACTGAGTTAATGAATGAAAGAACCTCATCCAAACTACAAGAAAAACATACCAAAATTAAGGATTCCAATAAAAACTACTCTATCTCAAAAATGTATATAGACATCTGTATTTGCTCGTTTATGTACGCAAAAACATATGGAAACAACAGAATTTACCTTTTTTCACCCCCAAAAAAAAACAGAATTTACCTTCTATGTTGTTGAAAAAATGTAAATATTTATTCATTTCTTTTTTTAATCCGTATCAAGTACTTAATTCAACTAATCCGATTTGAATCCGATAGATATTGTGGTCAGCAGACAAAAAATCCTTTAAATATGTGACATAAATTACTTTTCAGGTCGAACTTGCGACCTTCCTCCGTCCAACTAAGCTACAATTACTGAATGTTACTACCTCCATTGTTTAGGACGTAGAGTAAAAATTAAGGAAGTAAATAATAAGATACTTTGTTAATAAAAAATATCAATATTACTCTATTAAATAGGACGTGTATACCGCTTATTCTATTTAATAGAGTAATATTGATACTTTGATTAAAACAATATTTTTTTTGTTTCCTTAATTTTCGCTACAGTTACTAAAAAACTTATATTAGGGGTTCATATAATATAAAATACTTCGTCCCAAAATAAATACTCCCATAAAAGACGCTGATTCTAGTGCAGAACGGGTAATTCCGTACTTGCGTAACTTTCATTATGTTTAATTAAAATTTTGACTGATATGATTGATTTAAAATAAATACCGATTTTATTTTTTTAAGTCACAAAACCTATTTTGAGAAGACGCTCCGTATATACTGAAAAAAACTGTTCCGAATGATATTCGGACTGTCCCGTAAAAGGAAATAAAGAAGGCAGGGACCCGCAAACGGACACTAATAAGTTAATAACAACACTAAGCGGCGTCTCCATCAGTCACAACACTTCCGTGTCATCACCTGTGAGTTATTTTTACTGTAGTGGGTAGGTCCAGTCCACTTTTTCACTTCTCAAATCACCCCCAGAAGAAATAAATCTTTTCAATGGAGACTCCTCCTCCTCCTTCAACCCACCAGCCGAAGAAGAGAGGCCGTCCCAAGGGTTCCACCAAGGCCAAAGCTGACATCGAAAGAGAACCTGCCGCTTCCGCCGCCTCCGCCGGAACTCCTAGAATGAAAGCCTCTGAAAAGCGAAATGTTCCGGTCGACGAGAAGTACACCCAGTGGAAGACGCTCGTTCCCGTTCTCTATGATTGGTTCGCTAATCATAACCTCGTTTGGCCCTCTCTCTCTTGCCGGTACGTTTATGCTCTGTTTTTTATTTTTTTTAAACTTTTTATTTGGGTTTCATTTTGCTAGGGTTTATGGTGGAGGTTTAGGGTTAGGTTTTTTTTTCCTTGTAGTTCTCTAATTTAATTTTCTTTGTTAATAGATGGTAGGAAGAGATTTATGCTTTTTTTTGTTGCTAAGGGAGGTTAGGATGATTCTATGTCCATTGGTCTGTGTACCACGTTTTAGGGTTCTATTAATTTGCATAGGAGTTCGCTGCTGGAAGATGGCCTTAGTATTCATTTTCAGGGTCGAAATTCACCACATTGTACAAGGAGTTTTTTTTTAATAAAGAAAGCACATTTTTTAAATGGATGGTTAGTAAAATTAGATGCCTTTCTTTTTTTTTCTTTTTTTTTGGTTTTTTAAGTTATCGCGTGCATATTCATGTGAACCTGGTTTTCTTTTGTCCTGAGCACTTACTTGACTGGAATTAACTATTGAGGTGCTTTTGTTACTTTATATTAGTCCACATGATTATCTTGCTAGAGAAAAACAATTTGTCCTACATCGGGGGTTCTTGTTGCACTTTCTAAACAATTATGGAATACATTGCTACTCTCTCGATCTGATTTAGTGAATAATGTCTTGAAATTAGCTTGCTTTTTCTGTTGTTCATGGTTCAGGTGGGGCCCAGTTCTTGAGCAAGGAACTTATAAGAATCGGCAACGACTTTACCTTTCTGAGCAAGTATGTTTGTGTTTTATGCTTTGCGCACTATTTTTTTTTGAATGATGAAGTGTGATTGAACACAACACCTTCCGAGGCAGAATGTGTACAAGTTCAATGATTTCCTTATTTTCTGTTTTCCAACAAGCAACAGTGAAACAGAGTCATGTTTTCTTTCTTGTTTTCATTCCATCTTTCGGGAATTGTGCTATTTGGATTTCCTTTTAGTTAATGAGTTATTACACTAGTTTACTGGATTTTATTGCTTAAGAGCTCCAGAACTTCTCCAAATGTATGCCTCACAGTTGTACTATGTGGTACCCATCCCAGTGCCAATACATTGTTCCATTTGCTACTCTGTGTGTGGCGCAACTAAACAAAATGGTCTGTAAAGTTGAACTCGTGGACAATAATGTCTTTAAATTGACAAGCTGATAACTTTTGTTGTTAACTTTTCTCTCCTGCAGACGGATCATACAGTGCCAAACACTTTGATTATAGCAAATTGTGATGTTGTGAAGCCCCGAGTTGCAGCAGAAAACCATATAGCAAACGTAGTCCAATTACTAAGTTGCTATTCTTATTTTATCATTTTTTCCTGGACAACTGCTTATCTGTTGGTGTGCTTGGTTCTTAGTTCAATCAAGAAGCAAGGTCGCCGTTCGTTAAGAAGTACAAAACTATTATACATCCTGGAGAGGTACGATGAACTTTTTTTCTTTAAAATAATAATAATAAGGAAAAGAAACTTTACAAAGAAATTTAGTTGCAGCCAAAATATCAAGATTCGTTAATGAAAGCTTATTACATTCTCATGTCTTACTCATCCAATACTTTTAGAATATTTTCGCTGTTGTACTGATTTCTTCTCCTTGCATCAACCACCAATCACAATGGCCATCATTTCATTCTTTATTCTGTGGATTCAATTAATTCCAAAAAAAAAAACCCTCCAAGGCTAAAGTGATTCGAGGCCACCAGTAAAATTTTCTTTCTGTGAACAGAACACAACATAGATTTGCTCTTGTGTTAACACAACATCTATTATACTCCCTCCATTCCTCAATATATAGGACGTTTAGAACACTTTGAAAAAATTAAGGAACTCAAACAAATAGTAATCTTTCCACCACAATTCCAATGATACCTCTTCCTTCCTCCTTCTCTTTCACTTTTCCAATAAAAGATATGTTGAGGGTATAATTGGAATAAATTGTTGATACCTAATAAAAGACGTATAAATGACAATTAATTTGGATACATATATATCTTCTACAGTGTTGTAAAACTCGGCCTAGTCGGCCGATTAGCCGGGGACTAGTCGGCCGGTGGCCGCCTAGAAATCCAAAAAATCGGGTCTTTGAAAAAAATTGGTCAAAAAGTCGGATCTAGTATCTAGTCGGTAAAAAATCGGGAGGAAAACCAAAGAGATTGAGCGAAAACACATACCTGTAGAGAAGAAAGGCGCCGGAGAAGAAGAACCGCAGGCGGCGGTGATGGATCTGCTACACTGGACATATGGCGCGCCGGAGAAAAAGTCGGAGAAGCTATTCTTTGCCACACGTTGAACGGAAAAAAGAATAGAGAGAGAGAAGAAAGTCGCCGGAGAAGGAGAAAAGCGCCGGAGAAGGAGAACGGTGCCGCTGGAAAGAGAAAATCGACTTTTCTTCTTCCAAGGGTTGGATTAAGAGGTTATATATACCTTGGACTAAAATGGCAATATAAATAATTATCACATAAATCCTATCAAATACTTATATTACAAAAAACTCCTATATTTAGAAATAACTTGTAAAATAGTCCAAAATAACTTTCAAAAATTACGTTTTAGTCTTTATAATTTTATAACGTTGTAATTTAGGGTCGCCGACTAGTCCGACTAGTCGCTAGTCCCCTGTCTGCCGACCGACTAGCGACTTTTGCAACATTGATCTTCTAAACGACAATTAAATATGAATGGAGGGAGTACATGTTTATGTCATTGTTAAAAGTAGGGCTGATTCCCCTTCTGCTAAATTTGATTCTATTATCTTATTTCTATTGAGCTTTATTTGCATACAACGGTGGCTTCAGTTTATGGGTATTTTGATAGAAGACATTCTAATTTTATAGATCTATTTGTAAGTGGAGTTTTGCTCACTGCGCTAATCTGAAATCTTGTTATTTCAGGTAAACCGAATCAGGGAACTCCCTCAGAATAAAAACATTGTTGCCACACACACCGATTGCCCTGAAGTAAATCCTTCAACCTTAGATTCCCCCCCCCCTCCTCTCTCTCTCTCTCTCTCTCTCTCTCTCTCTCTCTCTATATATATATATATATATATATATATATATATATATATATATATATATATATATATATATAAATTTGTCGATTTTTTAATTGATTTTATGTTTTTGTATTAGGTTCTTATCTGGGATATTGAATCCCAACCCAATCGTCATGCTGTCCTTGGAGCCGCTGATTCACGGCCTGATCTAGTGCGTTTCTTTTCATTTTTTCCTTTTCTCTTCTCTATTGTGATACAAATAGATCCTTGGTTGTATATGATGTGCAGTACGCTTTTATTTAAGATTTCATTAGGAAAGATATATCAGTGGCACTAACAACTCAAGAAAATGGTGTATCTTTTTTTTCAACTCATGAAGAATTAAACAAGATAAGTGGCTGACTGAGAAGCCTTCATCTTTTGGTGTTTTTCTAATAGTTGATGGCACCAAAATATGCCTTTAACTAAGTGGGGATATTTTGTCACAGTTTTTACTGCGACAGGCATAAAAAAATCTGTTACAAAAAACGGATCTAAGTATACTGCTGCTTGAAAATTGAAAACAATTCAATGCCAGGTTTCTAAATGACTACGGATTTTTCTCTATGGCCTTGAACCCTGTCTTCACGAACTTCAAATTTTCTATTCCAATGGTGTTTAACATGCTCTTTTACGTACGCGGACCAATTGACATATAAACTTCTATCTTTTCAGATATTGGTTGGACACAAGGAAAATGCTGAATTTGCTCTAGCAATGTGCCCAACTGAGCCGTTCGTGCTGTCTGGAGGTCTGAAATACATATATATATTAAGTGACATTTGAGTATAAGCATGAGTCCTTTTATTTGTTATCCCAAATAAGCGGGATATTTTCCATTTCATGTCACTTAATACTCAAATGTATTGTGTTTTCCTCATCTTTTGGTTTTTGAAACAATGGTTTCGAGTTTCCTTGTTATTTGCTTTCTCAATTGAGCTTTGTCTAATCAGCTGAATATTCTTGGCATAAGGTTATGGATTCCTTTTTAACGAATTTGTTTGTCCGCAGGAAAGGACAAGTCTGTCGTCCTCTGGAGTATTAATGATCACATATCTGCATCGGCCACAGATGCATCGAAGTCCACGGGATCTTCTTCAATTGTAAAACCTGCTGATAATTCCTCTGTTGGACCTCGCGGTATCTTTGAAGGTCATGAAGATACTGTTGAAGATGTGCAGTTTTGTCCTTCAAGGTAACTTGGTTGGTTTTATTGTCTAAAAATTTCTTTTAGATTGATACCCACTACGGATGGCAGATAATTACTCCCTTTGACTTATGATCTCTTGTTTTTCCTTTTAGGTTAACTTAATCTCTTTAAAAGTATGATGATATTTCTAATATTGGGGAAATATTTGAAATAACCTCCAACAGAAGACCATCACATGGAAATACTAAATGTGTCAATGTGAATATCATTTGACGGAAAAATTAATAAAGTGAAAGGCAAACCTCAAATAGAAGAAAATTAGAAGCTGGAACCAAATTAAGTTGTCTGGCCAATTATTACAATTGATTGAAATATATCATCAAATGAATAAAGCGCTCACGATTCCAATGCTTATTCATTTTTTCCTTCTTATATTCCGTGATTCAAGTCTTCAGTTGGCTTTCTTGTGTAGCTACTGTGCTCTGATTAATGCTTGCAATTTCATGTAGTGCACAGGAATTCTGTAGTGTTGGAGACGATTCCTGTCTGATCCTATGGGATGCACGTGTTGGCTTCAGTCCAATTCTCAAGGTCAGATACAAACAAACAAATAGTATTACAGAAGTCTGTGGATATCATTATTTTCTCAGACAGCTAACAATAGTTTATATTGTTTGGCGATGTATTGTGTATTTATAACATAAATGGCTAGCTCAGGTAGTCAAATTATATGAAGAGAAGCCAGAAGTCTTGATTTACTGAATTAAATATGAGATTTATTGGTTGTATTTTCTCTCTGTTTCTTTAACCGTGTTTCCTGTAAGCCAGCAATGAGTTTTCAGGTACATATGTCTAAGAGCCAATGATCCTCACATAATTACATGTACCCAATTTTTAAATGTTCGTTAATGTTATTTAATTTCTGGGATCAGCCACTTTGTTTGACAAAGGTTAGGTCTGTATCCCGTCCATCCCCGCCCATACCCCCAATTATTGGGGACTTAATGGGTTATGCTATTGTTGTTGTTGTTGTTAATGTTATTTAATTTGTAAAATTTGGAACATAAAAAATTTGTAGTCATATGTCATGGGAAATACTTTCAGTTCACACACCAAATCCTTTGTCAAGAAAAGTTGCGGTTGGAGTTTCAAGTTCCTATTGTCACTAGTCAATGTCATATTGATGGACAAATTGACCTGCAAAGTGTAAACCTTCTGTTCTGTTATGATTCATTACATATAAGTGTTACAGTCGAGTATGCTGTCTTCCCAGACAAACCTTTCCGACCTAATAAGTTATTCCTTTTCTCGAAATCACCATCAACGGCTAAGCTAATCTCTATGTCAGCTTCCTTGAATAGGTTCAAAAGGCTCATGATGCTGATCTTCATTGTGTTGATTGGAATCCTCATGATCAAAACCTGATTCTCACAGGGTATGAGGTCATCTTCTGTACATAGGAAGTTCACTTTTGATCAATTCTTTTTAGGGATGCGTAATGTGATTGCAGGACTTTCTTGAAGAGATTATTGTTCTCGTTGTCATTATTGTACAAGGATGTCATTGCAGGTCCGCTGATCATTCCGTTCGTATGTTTGATCGCCGAAGATTAACACCTGATGGAATTGAGTCACTTGTGCATAAATTTGAAGGTCACACTGAAGCTGTCTTGTGTGTTCAGGTTGAAAATTTGCTTTTCATTTTCTGAGGCGAGGCTTATATTTCTGTAATTCCGGCACAGCTTTTGTTCTTTCCTGATTGCCTTTCTTATGACTTGAGATTGTTTATAATGTAGTGGTCTCCTGACAAGGCCTCTGTCTTTGGAAGCTCTGCAGAGGATGGGTTGTTGAACATTTGGGATTATGAGAAGGTATGTGAACTGTAAAATCAGCAAACTGACTTACCTTGCCCTTATCTATTCCAAGCTGTCTACTTTTATTGCATTCATAAAGGTATATACACCTCATGCATCTCAAGAAAAGGAAATCTGAACTGCTATTAGACACCAGCATGTGCAAACGATCTTGATAGCTTTTTCTTCCAACGTTTTTACAATTGTCCACATTTAAATCTATTAGCTTCAATATGCATCTTCTCTTGCACACTTGCTACCAATTTGAAAACAATCTCCTATTTTTCTGCACTGTCATCCAGGTAGGTAAAAAGATGGAAGGTGGTACAAGATCTCCAAGTGGCGCACCCGGGTTATTTTTCCAGCACGCTGGACACAGGTCAGCATCTGACTTCTGCTTTCCAGGGTCTACAAATAATTTCCTGATTACATTGCAGCATCCTTGAACACTATTCTATTTGTTTTTATTTCAGGGACAAAGTTGTCGACTTCCATTGGAATGCCTCTGATCCTTGGACAGTTGTTAGCGTTTCTGATGATGGTGAGAGCACTGGTGGTGGGGGCACATTACAGGTACTAGATTTTGTGATTTTTCTTTTTTGCTTCATGTCTCTAATGGCTTTCTAATCTAATCTCCCTGTTGGCTGATTATGCTTGCAGATATGGCGCATGACCGACTTACTATACAGGCCTGAGGAGGAGGTCTTAGCTGAGCTCCAACATTTCAAAGACCATGTAATCGAATGCACTTCAAAGGCTTGAGAGGATTGGTAGTTTTACAAGTGCCGAAAATCATTGTCCTATGTGGTTGTAGCCTTATTGGTTTACCTGCTATTTGTTTTAGTGATTGCTAGAAGACCTAGGAATGGAGTAAACAGCGTGTTCATGTAGCATAATGGAGGATGGGATTTGACTTGGTTTTAAGATGCTATGGTATGAGTACTTTGTATTCGTAGTTGATTTAGATGGGACCTTTTGTGATTGCTTTTGGATGCTGTGTTGTATAGCAGCTCTTTAGTACCTATTCTGTTAGGTTTGTAGTTGTCGATTATGAATTGAGTTAGTTGTTTGTGGTATCGTAAGTACTCACCAAGAACTCAATAGCCACCTCCATCCATTCCTCTGGACAGATTTTCCGTAAAATAGACCGTCTTGAAGTGTGCTTCCATGGCATTGACGTAGGAAGACCTTTCTAAATTTAAATGCATTTCCTTTCTTTTTTCTATTTCTCTCTCTTCCTTTATTGAAAATCAGATGAGGGAAATATTTAAATTGAATATCAATTCAAGTACACTTTTTCAGGACTTGTTTTTTTGGTTTTTTAGATGAAAATTGTAGTAAGTTACAGAGTGAAGAAATTCCTAGCAATTTTTCAGGGGATCATCTAATCTTTCATAGAATAGCTATGAGGATGTAGGTCAAAAAGTCGCCTCCAATAGAAGGAATTCGTGTAACAAGCTACCTTGTAGCATTTGTAAAAACCTTCAAAACTTCAAACTGCCCGCAAACCTCAAGCATGGCAGGTGGATGAGGCTACAAATTCTCAATGCAACTTTCTCCAGGCTTGTTCTTCTGTCCTCTGTCGTTCATATGTTTCCTTAAGCAAGCTGCTTTCTCCCACATCCCATCTTTCGCATATTTGTTTGCAACTAGAACTAAATTCCCACTTCTCCTTGGTTCCAACTCAAGCAACTTCCGCCTTGCAATCTCTACAAGTCCAGAATCGTTGTTAACATCATGAATATGGCAGACGCTTAGTAATGTCCTCCATATAACTGCATCAGCCTTTATAGGCATGCCTAAAATGAAATTATAGGCTTCTTCAAGATGGCCAGAACGACCAAGCATATCAACCATGGCACCATAATGTGACATTTTTGGTTTGATCATGTGCACATGCTGCATAAAGAAAAAGACGCCCAACATCCACCAGCCCGGCATGGCTACAAGCACAAAGGACTCCCAGGAAAGTTACATGATTAGGCTCTACTAAAGAGATCTTCATTTTTGCGAAAAGTTGAAGGGCTTGATTAGCATAACCATGAAGAGCTAATCCAAGAATCATAGCACTCCAAGTCCATACATTTCTTTCGTCCATCCTGTTAAAAATCAAGCTAGCATAACTCACTAGACCACACTTCCCATACATGTCAACAAGAGCAGTGCCCAATTGACAATTCAGAATCATCCCTCTTACAATTACTTGGGAGTGAAACAATTTCCCCAAATTCAAATTGGAAATCTGTGCAGAACCCGAAATTAAAATCACCATCGTGGACTCATCAGGACAAAACCCATGACTCAACATTTGAAAGAAAGTCTGAATTGATTTCCGAAAACACGAACTCTCATTGAAAGCAGAAAGAATAGAATTCCAAGAAACAAGAGTTCTGTGAGACATTTCATCGAACACATTACATGCTTCAACAATCTTTTTACAAGAACCGTAAAAGTGAATCAGAGTATTCTGGACATACACATTATCACCTAATCCACGTTTCAGAACATCGCCATGAAGCTGTCTCCCTATACCGATTCCAAAGAAAGAAGAACATGCCTTAAATAGAAGAGGGAAGGTAAGCTCATCGGGTAAGCTTCCCGATCGACGCATAGCAAGAAAAACCCGTATGGTCTCTTTCTGTAAATCCCCTTTGATGGATGTAGCATAGGCCCTGATAAGATTGTTCCAATACGAGCGCATCAACATCTGGGAGTATGAAGGATTATACAAACAGGGGAATTTTCTGACAGTTGTGGCTGAGGATTTAAACGCAGAGGGAACGCAAAATGATCACTCGACTTGAATTGAGTTTAATTTTGGGATTTTTCTGATATGCACCAAGTCTAAATGGATCATGTGATTCATAATTAATCGCGTCATCATATAATTGTCTCTCTCCTCATTTTATAATGATATGTTCAGTTTTAAATCATATGATCCAATCCTTAATTTTGTTTGTTTAGATCCGATTCAACTTCATTTTTTTTTCACTTATAAAACTCGTATTTATGGATTATGACTAATTACATTACCTCACAAGTAACATTTTCATAGATACACTATAAAATATACTGAAGGGAAGGGGCATACTAAAAGATCTCAAGTCATTAAATTCCAATTTAAACATTTTTTAAAGGGCAAAAAATCGTCTGTTCTCATACATGTACTTATGTCTGTCCCGAATCATTCACAATTTGCCATATATATATAAATATTGGAAAAAATATTCAAATTACGAATTATGAATATTGAATACATGTATGATGACATACGATATTTCCCGGAGAAAAAAAAAAGATTTTCGGAGTAGATGACGACTCGAAAAAAAAAAGGAGTCGCGTGGATGAAATTATATGGAGCTATCTTGACAAATATAAGCCCAAACCATATTCAAGTTATGGATCTGATTGTGGGCTTTTGACAAATATAAGCCCAAACTATATTCAAGTTATGGATCTGATTGTGGGCTTTTGGCACTTTCTTAACAAATGTATGGATTTGGTTTTGCCTTCTCACTCCAAATTCTTTCACTTTGGTTTGATATCCTCTTTCATAAATCATATATAACTTCATGAACTCCAAGCACCTAATGCTGACTGAGTTAAAGGATGTGTGTCCATGATAAGGATAAGGATTTGAGTTACCTAAGAAACGATATATTGCCACTTGCTGACATAAGAAAAGTCTCGAAGGTTAAGTCAAATATGTTCGTTGTCAAAGTAATTGTAAATGAAGACACGATTTTGCATAACAAAGCACCTGCTTATAGATAGATTGAAATAAGGAAGACAGTTTTCCAGTGGAGAGGGCAGGCCAATCTCTTCTCTTTGATATGAAATTAGTCAGTTTGAGCCGAAGAGATATGTGGATATGAAAGAGGTTTGTCTTGTAGATATTCCAATTGAATTAGTCGACAAGTTGCAGATACTGATTCATCAAAAAAAAAAGTTTTAAAAGTTTTTATATGGGGAAATAATGTATGTTAATTTACTCTTTTTTTAGGTGATCAATGTTGTATATTAAATTCAATGCTTGAAAATCTTAACCAACCGAGCCACCCCTTGTCACAAAGAAATATATACCTTGGATATAAAACTGATAGCCAGTCAACCAACCCAGTGCTTCAGTAACTAAATCCATCTTTACAACAATTTAGTATAGTTAATTATGATTTTTAATACTATTTTTTGTAAGGTGGTTTATAATTGGTTGTCCCAATTACACTCCATTGATTTATCTAATAAAGTTTGGTTCACCAAATAATTTATTAACTTTCTTTAACCAAAATTATGATTCAGTGGCCCAATCTTAATAGAAAAAAGGTGGTTCGGCTACAATGCTTAGATGTTTTTTTAGGAGAAATTAGTCAGGAAGGAAAAATTAAAAAGAAGAGACAATCTCCCTTGGTCTATTCTAAAGGGTACATACAAGCTATTGCCAGATAGTCACAAAAAAAAAAAAAAAAAATTAAATAAATAAATAAATAAATATATATATATATATATATATCATAACTTAAAGATGAGAATTTTGCAGGGTGAATTTTATTTTGATCCCTGTAAATGGCTCACAATATCAAGTTTGCCCTTACAATTTTAAAAATGTCAACATCGTCCTTAGAAATGGCTCGCGGTGTCAATTTCGCCCTTGTAAATATCTTGCAGTGTCAAGTTCGTCCCTGCAATTACAGAAATGTCAACCTCATCCCTAGAAATTGCTAGCAGTGTCAAGTTCGTCCTAAAATTTAAGAAATGGCAACCTTCATACCAAGTGATGTTGCGATCTGTAGAAGTTTTTGAGAAAAGAGGTCAATTTTTGACAATGTATGAAATCATTGTTTTTTTACCACATCTTCCATATTCTGATTGGGGTAAGGAACATTTTCAAGTTCAACATATCATTAGAAAAAATATGTATCACAATTTGCCTCTTTTCTCAAGAATACAATAGAGTTTAAAGAAGTCTAGAAAATTTAAACTGCAATAATTTTAATGAAACCAGAATCAAACTGCAAAAATATATATACAAAAACTTCTACATATCATAACGTCACTTGGTATGGAGGTTGACATTTTTGAAATTTCAGGGACGAACTTGACACTACGAGTCATTTCTAGGGACGAGGTTGATATTTCTGTAATTTCAGGGACGAACTTGACACTGCAAGCCATTTTTAGGGTAGAGGTTGTCATTTCTGAAATTGCAGGGACGAACTTGACATTGCGAACCAATTACATGGAGTAAGGTGAAATTCACTCGAATTTTGCATGAACAACCTTCTTATAAATACAATTATTAATATTATAATATGGAGGGAGAGGGATGGGCAGATCGGATTCTATATGAGATTCTGGCGGGTGGGTCAAAATTGTCATCCATGGTCTCTGACACCAACAGTGGCATCACACGGTTTCGCTGGTCCATTCTGAGAACTGCCGTTACCATCAATTAAATTTAAGGGCATTGGTAATTGTCACAGAATGGGCAAATCGTACCAATTCTATTACTGTTAGGGGTACTATATCCTAGTGATGCTTTTTTAAGCCAAATTATATATATATATATATATATATATATATATATATATATATATATATATATATTTATTATTTTATTTTTTATTTTTTGGGTGAATAAGTAGTGAAACGAGCAGAAACTGGGGGAAAAAGAGGAGGGACAAAACCTATCACTGATTTTGCACCTCTCAATCTCCCATCATTTTCATTTTGATTGCTGATCAGAATCACTGATTTTGCTAGTCTCATCAATGCCGACCATAAGCTATTTATGCGACTGAAACCCTCAAAATAGCATCAATGCGGAACTAATAATTGTTCCGTACATGTGAAACGACTGTTAAAACGTTAGATGAGAAGTAGAGAAAAATAATTATTTTTCTTTTTTCATTTTTAAAATAAAAATAAATAACCTTCGGATGAAATATTCGACAGTACTCCATATTCTATAGGTACGAAATTTCGTATGTTTCGCACCATAGTCGGACCACCCTCTTTCCCGGGAAAAAAGACTACAATTTGTTCCAATTAATTGAAGAGAAAAAGGACAAAAGAGTAAATAGTATGATGATATTCCTGCAACTACAGGGGTGAGTTGTGCTACTATTTTTTATTTATTTTTTTTGGATAATTTTATCTCTTAATTAAAACAAATTGTTTCACCAAACATTTTCAGAGAGAAAAAAGACCCTCCCAAACTTTGGCATGCTTGACCATAACAAAGCTAATTTCTCTAGCCACTCAACACATTAGGGCTAAATCCAAGTTTGGGTTCGTTGGTAAACGAATGGAAATGTAAGAATGATATCATACGTTCTATATATATGTCATCGTGTTGAAAGAATTTTGGTCATGTCGCCTCAAATAATGATCTGAATATAATTTTAATTAGTCTCATTGATAATTAATGATGAGAATATTACCAGAATTAGTCTTATTTCATATCCAACCATACAGTTTAGATTTGTCCACATTAAAATTTTTAAAAATTATCAAAAGAAAAAAAAAACACGTGATCACAAAGATACGATTTCAACACAACCTTCAAAGCAAAGTATTCATAGAAGAAAGTAATTTTTTTTTTGTTTTTTTCCTCTACTAAATATTCAATTTATTGAAATATATGATTTTGAATATATTTGGGTGCTCAAGAAATATGTATGATTCACTTGAGTCGATGTGGAATAGTTATTTGTGGGGACTCAAGGACTAATTTGTCTTCTTGTGATTAATTAGGCATTGATAATGATGCATTACCTTAAGTGGTTTAACAAATAAATATTACAAATTAGTATAATCATAATTTATTTTATTTGATGTAAAACTATACCTATCGCTCCATAATGATGATAAATAATGCAAAGTTTTGCTGATTCACAATCATAATAGTATCAATTAATGCTTTATTCTTGATTAGTATGCTTTCATTTTTTATTTTTAGTATATCCTCATATTTCGGCAAAAACGCCGATTTCATCCAATATGTTATTCGAGTTTGAGGTTTTTGTCCTGTATGTAAAATTTTATCTTTTTAGATCCGGTACGTTTTTACGACCTGCCGTTATTGTCCTTCCGTTCCATTTTATGTTTAAAAATCGTCAAGAAGCAATTCTGGTCAAACGAGGCCTTTTTACCCAGGGGCATAATATGTAATCCCTTCACTACCTCAGTTAAAAACTCTCTATTTAATCACCTACATAGAAGTGTCCTTCACCGTTAACATCTTTTCATCCTTCTTTTTTGGTAAGTTAAATTTTAGGGTTCTTCAAGTTCAATTGATCATGTCTTCTTCAACCAATTCCTCTAATAGTCCAATAAAATAGGGTGTGGTGAAAACTCAGTTCTGAAGATTTCCAAGACATCTTCTAACCCTGGTAGAATATTTTGGGGATGCAAAATTTTTGAGGTAAGTGATTATTGAAATGGGTTTAAATAACTGTCAGCCTTTTCTTTCAAGAGATTTCTAAACTTTGTAATTTTGTAATCTTGTAGAAAAAAGTGCATTGTGATTTCTTTAGATGGTTTGAGCTTCCTCCTTGTGTGAAATGTGTGAAAATGAAGAAAAAAAATAGACAAATTCAAATATAAAATTCAAGCATTTCAATGTAGGGAACGGATTCTGTGGGCTGCACTGGTAGTTTCATGGTTTATCACCGCAGCAGTCTTGTTCAAAAAATAGTGTTGCTGAAGATTGAAGAAGTTGTATTATTTTTTTTTTAGCTGTGGTGAATGTAACTAGGGCTACTCATCTGTTGTAATTTTAGGTTGATGAATCAATGGAGTTTATATTTTGTTTGCAATTTTCATAGCATTTGAATAATTAATACAAGACCACATTTATAGCATATACCATATCAGAATGCCATCAAAATAAGCTTTAAAGATAGGCCAAAAACTTGTTTGTTTTTACATGTCCCAAAAAGGCCAATCTGAAGGCCTGCAAAAATACCATCTAGAGTGTTTCATATTTAACACTATTACATACTAAAGAATGGCATTGAACCATCCACTTCCAATTCTTCAGCAATATCATCTAGATTATTGAATTATTCATCTCCATCTTCACTTCCAACAGCCACATTTGAAGGACATGATATTTTGTTATGGCCTAAACCTTTACATTTGCTGCACTTGTTCAAATTCTTTGCAATAGTGCTTGAACCTTCACCACCATCAGTTGTTGAATTTGGGCATTTACGAATGTTGTGGCTAGTTTGCTTGCATCTTCCACACCTGCCAACCCAAAGACAAGCTCTTGAAAGTCTTTATCTACCATCAACCACCTTTGTGGGAAGTGTTTTTGTTTTCTTTTGCCCTTTTCTCCCTCTTTTAGTCTTCTCTTAAGTTGTGGTCTTCCAGTTTTCCTTAGCTTATTTGGGGGGTAAAACTGGCACTCTACTTGATCTGGGCCAGTTGTCAGGACCATTGGCGGGAAATACAATTGGTTGGTAAGCCTCTTGTAAGTCTCAACTGAGTAGGAATTGTCCACATAGTTGACTAGCTCACTGCCTTCCTTAGATAAAGCTACAACAGCATGGGCACATGGAATTCCAGAAAGTTCCCATGCCCTATAGAAACAACTTCTTAAAGCAGTATCAACCACAAACTGCTCTTGAGTCACACCATGTCTCACCTGCAAATGAATCATATCACTATAATGCCTTTTACACTATGTAGCACATTCAAAATAGAAAAAACACATTAAAATTACCTCAAACTGATTGCCACCAGAATAATCAGCAAAGCAGTACCTAGACTAATTATTTTTCTTTTCTAGTAGAGTCATTATTCTAGGGCATATAACTCCATTCAGTTTTGCAGCCCACTCCTTTCTTTTTTGCATGGTCAGCATCAAATAAACTCTAATGTTTTTCAAGCATAGCTAAAATAGGTTTTGTTCTAGCACCAATTAAGTGTCTGTTAAAGGTTTCCCAGTGATTATTAAGGATGTGATCACACTTTGTTCCTACCTTAATGTGTGATTTGCTCCAGTGCACAGGATGTGTGTGCTTTACAAACCAATTATATGTCGTTTCATCCAACTTCTTTAGCTTATTGTACTCTTTCTAAAAAAAATTGTACTACTAAACAACGAAAAGGACATACACATATAAACAATATATTTTTCCCACTTTTATCAATAAAGCTTATTATAACATAGAGGAAACAAAAAAAGCTCGATTTTTTAAAACTTAACTCACCATACACTGCGAGGTTCAGCTCCAGGTCTGCGAAGATACATATCAAGACTCATCGATGCAAATTGAACAACTTAGACACTCTTTCCACTTAGATGGATCGAAATCAGACTCATTATTGATGGATATTTTATTGAAATTGAACGATTAGAGCATGTTAAACACCATGGACCAATCACCTTAACCCCTAACTGAAGAACATGATAATGAACTGGTAAAAGTATATTCAAGGATTTGTAATTGAGGGTAGTGAAGGGATTACCTATTATGCCCCTGGGTAAAAATGCCTCGTTTGACCAGAATTGCTTCTTGACAGTTTTTAAACAGAAAATGGGACGGAAGGACAATAACGGCAGGTCGTAAAAACGTATTGGATCTAAAAAGATAAAATTTTACATACATGACAAAACCTCAAACTCGAATAACATATTGGACGAAATCGGCGTTTTTGCCTCATATTTCTATGATTAACCTATTTTGGTATATCTTTATCTGTCTATCTCATGCAAGATTCCTTAGAGTAATGGCGGATTCCAAACTTTAATATTAAAAGGCGAGTTTAAATTTATCAATAATTTTTAGAAGCGGACTTTAATATTTCAAAGAAAGTTATTGATTGTTTTTTTTAATCGTAAAAATAAGTGATTTTTAAAATATTAAGAAGCGGCCCCACCTCCGTCCTCACCCCTAAATACCCATTGCCCTCAAGTGGGTTGTAAATCAAAACCTATACTATATATAAAGGGTGATGATAATGCCAGAGCACAAATCCTCCTGCAAGAGCAATGTATGTGTATATGACAAAATTAACCCTCTAGCATATCAATTAAATATTTCTACTCTATTTCCTATTTTCTTTCACCTCCTAATTTCTCTCATCTTTCCAATCTTTTCTCTTATCACCATTTAATTCTTTATTTTTCTTTTTCTCTCCATCTCCATTCCTTCTCTATCCCCAACTCGTGAAACTTTTTTCTTTCTCCATCTTCATTTATTTTGAAGGGTCAAACTCTACATCCTCATCTTTCTTTGCACCATTATTTTTCGATGTACTACTGATATCATTTTTTTAACTTCTCTTTTGCGCCCTACTATTTTATCCACTGCTCAATCTTCTTTTGTTGATCATCGAAAATTGGATGAGACAAAAGAGACGACAGCTCTGAATGGGGCAACAGAGAATAAAATGACTATAGTCAATACTAAGAAAGTATCTATCCTTTAACATCTCTATTGTGTGCCAAATCTGAGCAAATTGATATTATCCTAAATTAGGTTTCAATGTAATTATGATCAAATTGGTTTTTTTTATTGTAAAAAAAAAAAATGGAACGGATTAAATGGAAAAAAAATGTATAATGATTAGATGATTAAATTAATATGTTTATTGTAAAAAATAGAGAAGGAACGGATGAGAGAGAATAAAAAATAAAAAAGAATTATGTAGAGGATAAGAGAGAAGATTGGGGAAGAGGAGAGAAATTATGGGTGAGAGAAAATAAGAAAGAAATTTGAAATTTTTTAATTGATATCCTAGAGGGGTAATTTTGTCATATACATATAATTTGCTCTGGCAGGAAGATTTGTACTCTTGCATTATCATTACCCATATATAAAACGTGATAAGTTTTTATTGTCTGTACAAATATATAAAATGTGTCGAGTAGAGTTCTTAGTCTTGCTTGCATTAATTTGGAACATTTCTTCAAGATGGTCTTTATTTCTGTTACATTCACTCAAAATTAGTTGTGGAAGGTGACAAAAGCGCCTGGGGCTAGGGTGTTGAACGAGTCTTTTTTTCAGCACATCCAGAACAACATCATATCCCTTCGATTATATCGCTTTTTCATCTGATGGCCCTGTTTCATCCTGCTTTTTAAACAAATCATCACACCCAATCCAAACCCTATTAATCTCCTTTCCGACTTCTAAATCAGTTAACCCAATTTTCAGAAGATTTTTCTCCCCCAATCACGATTTTCTTCCTAACCTTTTGGCATATTCAAAAAATTTCGGCAACATGATAATCTTCCAACTGCTTTATCCTGTTTTCAAGCCCCATATTTGAAGGATCTCCAAAAATTCATAACACATATTTCGATCATCCTTCTTAATTTTTTCTAAAATTTATGGTTTACAATAAATCCCTAATAGAGAGTTGGAGTACACCATGTTCATTTACAGAATTGCTTTCAAATAAGTGCATTCATGTTGAAGATCTTATAAAATTTTTTGTTTCCAAATCAAATTGACACATAACAGAAGCGAAAGAGAAACATAGATCTTAATGTCATTGCAGTAAGTATATTTAATAATAGTTACTTTAAGTAATCTATTTTACATTGATTCTTCTCTAAATCCATTTTTTTTTATTAAGTCATTTTTAGATCTTATCTATATCTATATTAGTTATGTTTCTTTCCGTTATTAGTTATGTTTCTTACAGCGGTTAGAGGAGATTATTAACATATGTAAGAAACATAACTTACAACTGATAGAAACCATCTAACAATGGAGATAGAGGAATACGAAATTTTGGAAAATATCTGGAGAAATTTTGGGAAATATCTTGAGAAATTTATGGAGATATGAGAGAAATTTAATGGAGACATTAAATGTATTTTTGCTGAAAAGTTTGGAGATAAGGAGAAATTTTGGGAAAATATCTTTAAAGATATGTGAGAAATTTATGGATATATGAGAGACATTTAATTGAGGGATTTTTTAGGAAAGTAGAGGGGATGGGGGATTCGGTGTTTCGTGTGGCTTAAATGTCTATGCATATCTCGCCGTTCGATTTAAAATAACGGTCCAAATCGCGTTCAGGTGCTGAACTTTACTATGTTCAGTACCGTAGTCGAGTTGGACAAAAGCATCTTATCAGTTATTTTTGTTATTAACAATAGTTGGTTAATAATGGGATTAAATCAAATGTCTATTCAAATCTTTGTTGCATAAGCATAGTGGAAAAAAAGGAGGAAAAAAAACCTACCTTTTAAAGTGAAAAAGACGAATTTCATTATTAATATTTTCACAAGTCACCTTTAAAACATCTAATCCGGCTTAAGCTTTTTTTCCCCCCTACTTTATTTTCTCTTCATTAACCAAGAAACGATGCTTTACATATCTTCACAGTCTTTTAAGAAGATTTTTGATAAAGTTTTATTCTTTCATTATACTATAATTAATTAATCATGGAAATAATCGTCTATAGATTGTGACTACCATGATCATTGATAGATGGATTTTGTAGTAAATTAGCACTTCAAGAAATAAGTCGAGGATCTTAATTTCAGGCGAAAATAGTTACTTTTAGTCTTTGTTAACATTACGGCTCACGGCTCCTATGCGGAACAGTGCGGGACAAAAATTCGTCCGTTAGATTAAAATTTGGGTATAAAAGCGCTGACGCTCCCTAAACTATTCCGATTTTTGGTTTTTGACCCTCAACTAAAAAGGGTCAAGTGTTACCCCCTAAACTATTTCGGATTTTGGTTTTTGACCTTCCATCCATATTCACGGAAGTCCAAAAATAGAGGCATTTTGGGAAAATCATATCATTCATAATAAATAGAATTAAATTTAAGGGGAAAAAAGGCCTTTTAAGATTTTTTTCGAGGTTGGAATTTACAGTTGGTGGTTGGAGAAGATGAGTGGTACCCGACTTTCGAAACCTTCACATCCTTTATTCTCACCCGTGACTTCTTCTTTTTGTCAGAATAATAGGTTTTTTTTTATAAAAAACAAAAATTTTAGGATCTTATACAGATTGCCCAAAAATGCCCCCATTTTTTGGACTTCCGTTATAATGTAACGGAGAATATGGATGGAAGGTCAAAACCAAAATTCGGAATAGTTTAGGGGGTAACACTTGACCCTTTTTAGTTGAGGGTCAAAAACCAAAAAGCGAAATAGTTTAGGGGGCATGAGCGCTTTTTACCCTTAAAATTTTGGCGGCTGAGATTGATTAAAAAATGAACAGCTGTTCTCAAGGAAAAAAAAAGTGTTCTGCATGTGTGAAAAAATAGGTGTTCCGCATAGAAACCGGACTGAACATTACGTTACTTATTCTGGGATTCAAAGGTGGGCCCATCCCCTTTCTTTGGATCACATATTGTAGGTGAATCACAACCCTGATCAGTTCAACTACTGTGGGAATGTAGTTGCTGTGCTTTGGGGGAGCTAACAAGGATTTGAAAAGACTTGGATGGATGATACTGGAATACACCAAGTTGTGTTTGAAATAATGGGATTACATTGTACATGCCCCAGCAGTCCCCATCACCCGATCCGACAGAAATAATGGGATTACATAATCTAGGACTAGGAGGATTATTTTTTTGTAATAAAAAATATTTGAGTGAGATATAAAATGTATGATATATTTTGGATCCATATATAATGAGCCATACAACTCCAAAAACATATGGGACATCCCTAACACTAAATGATGTCTGCTAGTGAACAACTAGCGAACAAACTATAATCCAGAAGGGTCATACAAGAAAATCAAATGTAAGATAACATAAACATCTCATCCTCTTTAAAGAGATTGAGATGTTAAGATAACATAAACAAATGAAATCTTGCTATAGTTTATAACTGTTTTGGCCAATGCTGTCTTAGCCCTGATGATGATGATGATGATGATGGTCAATTGGGACGAGTGCAGAACATGTGTTTTTTTTACATGTGCAAAAAAATATCTATTAATGTTGATTTTCGATTCAACGGTTAAGAAAAAAAAAATGAACATATGTTCTTTGAATAGAATAATGTGGGAAGATATTCTTAGGCAATGCGGGTACTAAATCTGCGTAGAGTAGATTCTCACTGAAACATTGTGGGAGTATATTTAGAGATTCGTGGACGGTTGACTCTCTTCCTTAGGTCTCTGCCAGCCTTACACATCTTTCGACTTAAAATATGTTTGGACACAGAGGGGCCAGATTCCGCCTTCATGTCTTTCCCCAACAACAACTTATTCGGAAAAAAACTAATTATCTTACTTAAAACTCAACTATAAAATTAACTGATCAGAAAATAAAGATTGTGTTTCGCATGGGAAAAAAACAATTGTTACACAAAGGTGGACCACCAACATCCTTGGGACTTGGGACTTGGGAGAGGCCTTTCCCAAACCCCCCATCCCCCATTTTTTTTAAAATTATATTACAAGGCATATGTTTTATGATTATAGCAATTAAGCACAAAAATTATAATTTGACTCCCCAATTCACAAAATATACATTTAGGTCTCTAAAGTTTTAGGCCATAGTTAAACACTCGATTCAAATTGAGTGATAGTAATTGGAGATGAAAGCCCTAATCATGATTATGAGACATTTTCTATGATCCATTTGTAACATAGACTAATGAGAACCATTGAAGGCGTTGTGCTTGGGTGGGGCCGGGTCTTATTTGATTCCACATGTGAGGTTGGTGAAATGCATCATCACCCTATTATTAGTCTTCACATCAAACATATTCTACCCATATCTACTTCAGATCCTTCTAGATATAAAGTTTCTCTCTAAATTCGAAGTTGTTCTATACTCTTCCTCAGTTTTTTTCATCTTTCCGAGACAATCTATAAAACGGTTGATATGCCCATGGTCTCGTAGATTGTTGATTTCTAAGAAAGGTGTTGGAACTGAGCTTGCTAATACTGTTCAAAGATTTTGGAGAAGATGCTGCGAAGAATTTTATTATGTATTTACTTTTTCTACTGTTTGTAGTGTTTACCTACTCCGGGGTGTGGACTTTTATCTGTTATCATGGTGGTTTCCACCATTGTATAACTTTTATTTTCTTTTTATCTTTTGATTATAATGGCTTCGGCTATTTTATGATTAATGGATAATTTTTTATTTAGAAAAAAAAAAAAAAAACATATTCTACCTCCTTTGGCAACACACACACACAATTGATATTTTAAGTATAGTGAATGAGCCTTGTATGCTTCAAAAAAAAAGAAGAAAAAAAAAGAGGAAAAGAATGAGCCTTGGGGTCTATAAATACACACATATTTTTATATATATGCTACATAGCAAGCTTGAAGCAGTTAGTAAACAAAGTAATAGTACATCCTCTGTTCAGAAATGAATGTCGCATTTTTTACACAAAATGAATAAGAAAAAGACATTCAATTTCGAACAAAGGGAGTATCAAAGTAAGATCACACATGACCTTGAGCTTAAAATCAGAAAAATCTTTGGGGTGGGGGAAGGGGGATTGGACCACAATACTTAACTAGGAAATCTAAAAAAAAAATGTCATTTTAGGAAATGTCGGGGCGAGCAACACTCCGCTCTTTTAGATCCGTCATTGGGTGATATATTAAAAAAACTCTGAGTTAGACTTTCTTTTGAGTTAAAGTCAAACTCTAACATCACAATCGAACCGAACTTGAATTAGTCTGTGAGGACACAAATATCAGGTGCTCTAAGAAGAAAATTAATAAGTACATGCAGTAGAGTTGGATTGGATGAAGGGGTTGAGGGATATTTTTTTTTTTTTTTTTTGGGATCGATACAAAATGAGTGTTTTGTCTGCACGTGAGTTTTAAGTAGGATCGATGACAATGGATTGTCAAAATTGTTTATCTGTTTTCTCTCAAACGTTGGATCGAGAATTACTGATCGAGATTAATCATATTTGCAGGCGAAATACATATTATGTTCCGGATCCGAAAAAAGATGTTGCCATTGGGGTATTTGCTACTTAACAAGTAGGGAGGAGAGGTTTAAGAAAAGTAGAGCCCTGTCTTTATTATAGAGAAATAAACTAAGGGGAGAAAAGGGAGCCAAGCCCAACCAAGTACTACTCCTTATATATATATATATTCCTCTATACATTTCATTCTCACCTCACAATTTCACCCCTCTTCTTGTCTTGTTTAGAGAAAGCAAAAAAAACCTACAAGAATCCCAGTAAAAAAGAAGAAGAAAAATGCAGACCAAGAAGCCAAGAATTGTGGTAATTGGAGCAGGAATGGCTGGCATAACAGCTGCTAACAAGCTCTATACTTCTTCTCCAGGCTTCAAAGATTTGTTTGAGCTTTGTGTTGTGGAAGGGGGAACAAGAATTGGTGGCCGAATTAACACCTCAGAGTTTGGTGGTGACCGAATTGAGATGGGTGCTACTTGGATCCATGGAATTAAAGGCAGCCCGATTCACAAAATTGCTCAAGAAATTAATTCTTTGGATTCTGAGCAGCCATGGGAGTGTATGGATGGATTTCTTGATGACCCAGTTACAATTGCTGAAGGTGGACATGAGTTGAATCAATCCCTAGTTCAACCTGTGTCTAATCTTTTCAAGAAATTAATGGATTTTGCTCAGGGAAAATCAGTTGAAGAAGATGATGAAGATTTCAATTCTCTTAAGCTTGCTGCTAAATCTTGCGGCCCTGGAAATCTTACTGTTGGTTCGTTTCTCCGGCGAGGCCTTGAATCTTATTTGAAACCAGATGAAGTCAAGGTGTTTGATAATTGGTCTCAAAGAAAACTTGAAGAGGCCATCTTTGCAATGCATGAGAATATTCAAAGGACATATACATCTGCAGGGGACTTGGATACTCTTGATTACAATGCCGAAAGTGAGTATATAATGTTCCCTGGTGATGAAATAACCATTGCTAAAGGTTATCTCAGTGTTGTTGATTCATTAGCATCTGTTCTTCCGGCTGGAACACTCCAATTAGGCCGGAAGGTAACGAAGATCGAGTGGCGGGCCGATGGTCATTTTCCATCATCAGAAGCAATGGAAAATGGCCATGGAAATCAGCATCCAGTGAAGTTACATTTCTTGGATGGTTCAATTATTTATGCAGATCATGTTATTATTACAGTTTCACTGGGAGTTCTTAAGCAAGGAATTCGCGAAGAATCCGGTTTGTTCAGTCCTCCCCTGCCTAGTTTCAAGACTGAAGCAATTACAAAGCTTGGTTATGGTGTTGTTAACAAGCTGTTTTTACAATTAAACTCAAATCAAGATCAAGAAAGCCGAAATTCTTCGACAAAGTTTCCAAATTTGCAATTGGTTTTTCATCAATCAGACTCAAAACTAAGGAATCCAACAATCCCATGGTGGATGAGGAGAACAGCTGCTTTATGTCCAATTTATGAAAAATCCAGTGTTCTATTATCATGGTTTGCAGGTGAAGAAGCTCTAGAACTTGAATCCCTCAATGATCTAGATATTCTTAACGGGGTTTCGACAACAATCTCGAATCTCCTGTCGGATTCAGAAAGCCACCTGAGGTCTGGCAGCCATGAATTATTATGCAATGGGAATAATGCAAATTCTTCTTCTTCTGCTGCAGAAAGCTCAGGTGGTGAAAAAAGATGCTTCAAGTTTGGGAAAGTGTTGAAGAGTAGATGGGGGAGTGATCCACTGTTCTTGGGGTCATATAGTTATGTAACTGTTGGATCAAGTGGAGATGATTTGGATACAATGGCTGAGCCATTGCCCAAGAATTGCAAATCAGGTCCTCCTCTTCAAGTTCTGTTTGCAGGGGAAGCAACCCATAGAACACATTACTCAACTACTCATGGTGCATATTTTAGTGGTCTTAGAGAAGCCAATAGGCTTCTTCAATACTATAAACTCTAGTTGTTGTTTTTTTTTACATAAAAACTTGTTGCAAATTTTGGATGTTAGGGAGGTTTTTGTTTTTTATTTTTTGGAATACTTGTTCCAATTATTATTTTCTACATTCATTTGGAAAGCCTTTGTTGTTTTTACTCTCTCTCTCTCTCTCTGGTGGGATTGGGGGAGTGAAAAGGAAACTTGATAGAAATATTGGGGGGGAGGGGGTGAGAATTGAAAGGTAGAGATGGGGAAAGACTACAGAAGTGAAGTTTTTTTTGCTGAATAAGAAATTATCTATTAATTATAAAATAGTCGAGGTCATTACAATAAAGAGATAATATGAAAATACAAGATAATCTTACTATAGAAGTGAGGTAGCTGATGATGTTTGCTAGAAAATTTATGGGATAGTTCTAGACGTATTCAGATTAGTATATAGTTGTATTTGGGCCCTCATTGAAAAGATTCAAACATAACATAATATGGGTTTTTACCTAAATATTTTTTTTGTAAGTTTAGGTATGAACAAAAAAGTATTAGTTTAATAGACTCAATTGACAAACCTAAATATAGGGGTTGAACTATAGAAGCTTTTTTTATTTTTTTTGTCAACACATTTAATTCTCTTCTAAAGAATTTTTATTGTCTCACGTAGAAGGCGGGTGTCGAACCTGAGACTCTTGATCACAGGTCAAGGCTTGCCCCACTGGGCCACGACCTTCTTGACAACTATAGAAGCTTATTCTCACTTTTCTATTGCTTTCTATGGAGCTTCTTTTTAAATCCTAAGTTGTAAATATGATGAAATCTTGATCCTCAAAGTGAACTGAGCAAACTCCCACCCCCTCCATGATTTTCTTTGGCATTTAAAAATTTGTTAAAAGATGATAAAGAAGAGCTTTGGATCTCATTTGTGGTCCTTGATATTGTCTATTGAATCTCCTTTATTATGGTCATTGGACAGGATCCGAGAGAACCGCCTATTCATTCAAACAGTTCCCCTTTCATATTTTTTTAAACCATTCTAGATTTCCAATCTATCATATAATATGTCCTACTCTTTGTCCTTATGTTCTGATTTATCGTTTAAAATTTGCTCATTTTTTTTTTGTCAAAGAGGTCGCAACCCAGTGGGGCAAGCCTCGACTTGTGACCGAGAGATTCGAGTTCGACACCTTTCCCCATACATGGGGCAAGCTTAATATGTCTCCTTTTCTATGACTTTTTTCTCCTCCTGTGAGGTAGTTTCTCCCCCTTCATGAGGCAATCGTCCAGCCAGGCTTCAAAAAAAAATTTGCTCATTTTTAAGATATGAAAAAAACAATTAGTTAGGGATTTTTTTTTTAATTTGGTACCATCCCCTTATGCACACAACTCAGCTCAAATGGCCCCAGCAAAATTGAGTCATTCCAAAACGTCCTTTAAAAACAAGACAGGAAGTAAAATGGGCAAAAGGCCATAAGATGACTTGGCAAATTTTTGTAAGGGTCTCTTAGGTTGAGACCCACAAAAGTGATAGGTCCTCATTCTATTGCATTTAGAGAGACGCGCTGGGACAGACTAGCCCTTCCTAGACATCAACAGTTTCCTAGCCAATTGGACACCATCTCCATATGCTACTATGAGTGTATTTGGATTGAATCTAATGTATGTTTAAAATAATGAATCTCATATTAAACTTAATCCAATCAGACAATACATTTCATATATCTACAGAATCACACACATGAAGACCAGAAAATAGGACTATAGACAGAAATTTACAGTCCGGATTCTATGCAGACAGGTGTTCTGAAACTCAGAACATGTGTTCCGCAAGGTAAAAAGGGAACAGATGTTATGAGGCTCAAAACATGTATTCGTTCTAAATCAATATTAACCGTCAAAATTTTAGTCCAACATATGAGGGAAGTTCCGCATGCGTAAAATTGCCCCGTTCCGCGCACTGGAGTCAGCGTCAGAAATTTGATGGCCAACTTGCCAACCAGGCTAGATTGATATCAAGATCCTTTAGTTAAGACTCCATAACATCTTTGGTTTCATCTAGTCCAAGTTATTTTTGCATGTTAGAAAATTAAAGAATAGCTATGTGGAACACTGGAGTAATTAGTTCCCCAAGGGGGAAAGTGTCGCATCCTGTTTTTGTGGGTCTAAAAAGTATGACCCATGAGATTAGCAGCAATTACTGTTAACTACTTTGTTCACTATTTTTGTTATGTCCAAAAAAATATCTTATGATTACAATAAATGCCGCGATTTCATTGCAAAATAAAATATGTGTGTGAGCAGTTGGATCAAAGATATGACGACTCTAAACACTTGTTAGCGAACGACACCTAACAAGTGTTTGGGACTGTCATATCTTTAATTCGACAGCTCACACGAAGTTTACATGGTACGAAAAAAAATTTATTCGCACCAAAGTCAAACTGTATACAATGAATATCTAAATTGGTGCTCACATATTATAACACGACCGACCAACTAATTAACAACTGACATATCTTTGTCAAATGAATATCTAACACGACAATGAATATTTAAGTCTATAATTAAATATCACACATTATTCTTACACTTATTTCATGTGATAAAAAGGGAATGATGGGAAATGGTCCAACCAATCACTTAGTATCCATCTTCATTATGCAAAAAATGATTAGACAATGAATATTTAGACTCATTCTCATATAATTAAGAATTAACGTTATTTAATCCTCATGTGAGAAGGGGTATCTTTTCTATAAAAGAAAATGAGGATATTTGATTTGGAAAGAGGTTGTCCGAGGCTTGTTGGGCAATGGAATCGAATAGTCAAATCGAAGTAGCTGTTCATCAAGACTATTATTATTGAGATTTCCCAGAGGCTCTCCCTCAAAATCAGTCCGAAAGATTTTTTTTCCTCAATACGTGCGGAACACTTTGGAATAAGTAATTTAAGACACAAAATAAGACATATATCCTTAAAAACATGAGAGATATTTGTTTTAAATCAATTTTAACCATAAAAAAAAAGTGTTCCGCATTGAAGCCTCAGGCGCTCAAAACATTGAAATAGCCCACTTTTTTTTGGGTCTCTTTTGCCAGGAAAATTCTTGTATGGGACGGTCCCAATGGGACATGTGAGACTTAAATGCAGGCGGGAACCTATAATGCAAGTGAATCCTGAATGATTTTATGTGAGAAGAAATGTGGGGACCGGTCACATGGGACCGTCCCATGCCAGACTCACCCCTTTTGCCATCATGTAGGTTTCAATCACCCTTTGATGATCGTGCATGTTAGACCACGATTTTTTTCTACACGTGCAGAACCTGATCTTTATCGGTGTAAAGTGCTTTCAAGGGAGGAAACAATTCTTTTTGAATTTTTTTGTGAAATTTAAAAACAACTATGTTTAAATAGCTAATCACTCCTGTGAAGAATGTTATAGGAAAATAGGTGTTTGCACGTAAAAAAAAAACGTTATGGGACCATCATATCACACATTTCACAGACCTATCTGCCACCCATTCTTTGTTTTGATTCACCTATTTATCGTAAGCAAACAAATGAGAATCTCTATTATATTCATAACCCTTTTTTTAACTTTAACCCAATGAATAATTAAAACCCTAATTAACTTCACTTTTAGGCAGTGGCTTAATCATATGGGGCCATTGATTTTACAATCAAATCTATGTTTAATCGGTCATGACCGAATTACCCAATTCAAACCAAATTACGAATTCGAATTACCAAATTGAATTCAAATTCGGTCGAAATTCGGTAAAAATCGAATTTGCTCACCCCTAGATATGTTCGCTATGAAATTATTTGAACTTACATGAATAATTTGTATCTTCGATCAGTACAGTAATTATAACTTTTTTTTCCGGGGAGGGGGGAGGGGTGTCGAACCTGGGACCTCACAGTCTCAAGCAAAAGTGCTCCCCACTGATTTGTTGAGGTAATTATAACTTAAACTAGACATTCTACCTATAAAACATTCGTACGATCACCTTTGTCTGGTCCTCTAATTAGCAAAAATAATTGACGTCTCTTTTCTTGGTCATCATTATCATTACTCATGATGCTTCGAGGGTTAATTCTAAAGTCATAATTTTTAAACAATGTTTTTTTAGAAAATTCAATCTTAGTACCGTCATTTTGGGACTGACCTCACAAACCTCTCATATGGATTGAGTGGGGTCTACCTGCAGATGTGAGCTCTACTCAATTTATGCGACGGTTATGAGGTCAGTCTCACAAGGACGATACTACGATACTAGTATTGAGTTACTTGATTTTGTTGCGGCAATAGAAGCAACACAAATACAATATAAGGAAAGAAAAAGAAGAAAGATAATTCAATACGAAAGAATACATATATTTTTAACGTAATTTGGTTTTAACACAGACGGCCCATCGTCCTTAAAGGGAAAATCCACTATGTAAAGTTTTCCGTAATGTAGAATTTTTTAAACGCATATATTTAAATAAAATATTTTGGTGGTGAATGGGTGGAGTACAAAACACTATATATCAAATCTCACAACAAGGAGGAGCAGACAATATTCTATGCATCAACTCTCAAATTCATATCTATAATCTTAACCACACCACAATTCTACTCCAGACCACACACAACTCTCCTATTTGTATAGGAGTCAAACCCTAATAGAATCTGTAAAATATTTAGGAAATATAAACTGACTATGAAACTACTAAAGCAATCATAGTACAATCAAACTAGTAATTACCAAAAACTAAATATTATACTAAATATTAATAAGCTTGATTTAATAAATCCAACATTGCCTCCCTTAAATCAAGCTCGACAATAAATCCGGTTCAATTCCATGACGAGCAAGAATCTCCATTGCAATTTCTTCCGCTGTAAACAATATGTGAAATAAAAATTTATAATTAACATTCTTCTTTACATAAGGAGACGACCAAATCTTGTACGTTGCAAACAACTTCATTACTAACTCCTATTTATAAAAAAAGTATATCATATCTACCCATTCAGATTCTACTTCACAATAACTTTTAAAAATGTCGATCTTACTCTTTTGAGAAAATAAATTTTCGACTCCAACAAAATCTAAAAAATATTCATCTTTCCATCATATAAAATTTCAACTTCACTACTAGCAAAAGTATTCATGAAATTATTATGTTTCAGAGTATCTTTAATACTCAAAGCTTCTGCAATAATGGAAGATTTTCCATTCCGTTGACCGACACATTAATCTTCATCATAATTTAGAGTATCATAAAACATTTCTTTGTTGAGATGATACTGACCACCGAATTCAAAGAAATAATATTTCTCCTGATTTTCAATAACTTGTAAACCCATCATGCTCATCTCCTCATCTCTTTCCATTTGAATACTTGCTTTTTGGCAATCGTCACATTCAACAAAAACTATTTCTCTTTCCTTATCTGAACATAATGGACTTGGGGAATTAAAAATTCCACAACCACTCAAATCAATATTTTCAATATTTTCTTTCGACACAATTGGAAATTTTTTAGATAAATCAATATTTTCCAAATCAATTAAACCAGAGTTCTCAAAATATATATAATCAAATTCCTCTTGAATATTTTTCTTCAACCAACTTTTCAACTCCAAGAGTATCACAATTATATAAAGAATCAGTAATTTTTGTAGAATCTTGAATCAACGATTCATCATCAATTGTACCACTTAACGAATAAACTATATTAATATTATCTTGAGGGGAATCTATCGAATTATTATTTCCACAATCATCCTAATCAATATTTTCTTCCAACTCAACGAAAGAACTACCTATCAAATCCGATAAATCCAAATCCAAATATTCAATTTCATCTTCAATATTTTCAAAATGTTTTTATTCATCTCGAGAAGATAAACTCTCAATCTTCTCCTCATTAATAATAATTTTCTCATAAACTATTTCACATCCAAATAATTCATCTTTTTTAACTTTTTTCTTTTTCAACAATATTTTTAAAAGAAATATTATCGTCCAAATCTCTTTTGCCGATTCAACATAGACAAATTGTATTGCAACATCTAATGCTACCTTAGTACCGAGGTGGTACCTTACAAAGACATTTTCCCACTTTTTCTTCTTCTCTTCATCGGTCAATTTTTGGTTGTTGGCATGAGGTTCTTCAAAACCTTCTTCTATAATATTCCAAAGTTGAAGACTTTCAAAATAAATTTTTGTATGTTTTCGCCAAATATCAAAATCATTTTTGCCATCAAACAAAATATGGACAAACACTCAAAGCTCGAGGATCCATCACATAACCACTTGTAGAATTTTTTAAATGCAGAAACACATATATTTAAATAAATATTATGGTGGTGAGTTGTGGAGTATAAACACAGAGATCAAATCTCACAACAATACTACGGAGAGGAGCAGACAATATTTTATGCATCAACTCTTAAGGATCAATAATCCTAACCACACCATAATTCTACTCCATGACACACTTAAAGCCACACAAAATACGTAGACAACTCTCTTATTTATATAATAGTCAAACTCTAATAGAATCTGTAAGATATCTACAAAATATAAACTGACTAGGAAACTAGTAAAGCAATCATAGTACAATCAAACTAGTAATTAATAAAAACTAAATATTAATAAGCTTGATTTAATAAATTCATCACGTAAGGATTACAAACCATCTCAAAGTGTGATTTTTTTCTTTCAAAAATTACAAATAATCTCAACAAACCAAATTCAGGAAACTCGTCATCTAGGTTAGTAGCACCCATCGGCACAAATAATACTAATTTATGAGGTCCATATTTTTAAGATTTTTCTCCTCATAGTTTTCTAAAACAACTGACGTGGGATATTGAGATAACCCAACATGTTGTCATGTTATAGACCATCAAAATTGGGGCAGGCAATATCAATGATCACCATGACTAAGTCATAATCTAACTAAATTAAGTTAGATTTCAAGAATAATTGCAAATTTAATTTAACCAAAGTAACGATAACAAGTAATATGCCATCTTTCTTAACCTATAAGCATTGTTCTTAAAAAAGCTTAATCTTTGCTCTAATAAATTTTTTAGAACCAAAAGCTGTTTTTACTTTTTCTTTGTAACTAATAAAAAGAAATCAAGCAATTAATTTCAAGCATGCATTGATTTATAGTTGCAGCCATATGAGAGACCCATCTTTTGTATAATAGAATTGAGAAAATGTTATGATTTGCAAAATCTTAGATTAGCCATAGCACCCAACGAAGAATCTTGCTTTATAATTTCACAAAGCAAACAATAACTTTTTTCCATGTCTATCAGACCAATGACAAAGAAGTACTATCAAAGAGAATATAAAGTCATTAAAGTATATTATCATGTTGGTATCAAATATGGTTACTTTAGAAAGGTAAGATTGAGATTAATAAAAGGAACCCCCTTTAAATAATTGATCATGTGTAGCATGTCCAAGATTTATTTTTTTTTATTTTTTTTCAAGCAAGGGTGGATATAAGAAGCGGGAGTAGGATTTGACTTCAAGAATTTCTACGTTCTTGAAGAATTAGTTTTAACCACTAAACCAATCTCAACTGTATCTTCAATATATATATGCAAAAGAATAGGGAATCTAGTTAGGGGCATAATGATGATGATGATAAAAAGAACCTTTAGAGGGATGCTTTAATGTCTTTTTCTTTTCTCTTTCCTTTTGAGAGATGGCTCTCCCTTTGCCTTAGTCAAGACTTGGAGTTTGGACTTTAAAATAGAATGTTAGGTTACATCTTAGATTCTTAGATGAGTGGAATTGGATTTGAAAGAATATATATATCATGAGAAAAAAAACACTTCTGATATGGACCGATTATGCTGTCCAGATTTGACCACATCACTACATTTCCTTCTCTCTCCTCATTCTGTAGGGATGTGGTCAAATCTGAACCACATGATCCACATATACCCGATCCATATCAGAATTTTCCTGAGAAAAAAAGAATGAATTTGACCTTTTGGAATGAATTTGGAAGTTGACCTATGTTAATAGGGATTGTAAATTTGTAATACACATGTCATAACCCAATTGATTGGACAAAGTCAAATATTGTATCCAATTACATTTTCTTTTATGATATCTCGTATTTATATAAGGATGACATTTTTTTTGTAATCTTAATTCTATTTTAGATTCTTCTAATAATTACTAACTATTTACATAGAAAAAGAAAACAAAAAATTGACTTTTAGATTGTGAAGTTGATTGGATAAAAAATTCAAAGAGAATTAAAAATATATATTTTTAAAAGTCAACCATATACTCAAGGAGGTTTGATATCATATATTTTTTGAAGTCAAATTCATATATATACTCAAAGGACGGTTTGATGTTACAAAGTCGTAAGCAATTTTCAGTATTAACAAATAAGCAAATATATTCTCAGAATTTCAAATTGTTCTGAATTTTTTTCAGTTCAAGCAACATATATTACTACTTTGCAGGCTCATGACCAAGGTTGTCAAGATCGCAAATTTGACTCGGAATCGAAGGGGTTTAAAAAATCGTAAACACGAGGATCGTAGCACAGATCGGAAGATCCGACAAAACTATTAAAATAATATTTCATGATAAATTTATGTCAATAATACATCATTTTATATGCAATTGAGCAAATATATATATATATATATATATATATATATATATATATATATATATATATACAATACTTCAACGGGAAAAAATAAGAACATCAATAGAATTAACAAACTGAAATTAAATCACATACTAACAAGTGATAAACTTTGGAAGCAAACCAACAATTTATAAGGTCTTTTACTCCAACAAATTTCATAACAATAAGTCTATCTTTCTAATGTTCTAATCTAGCAAACCATTCAAGGAGTTATTATTATCCTCCTCTAAAAAATAAAATAAAAAAGAAGGCAAAATTGAATCGTAACTGATTGTATGATCCTACGATCTTATGATCTGGATCGTACGATCCTTTACGATCCAACTCTCCAGCGATTTTTAGTGCGATTTAACTCGATTTATGCCGATTTTACGATCCAATTCGCGATTTTGACAACCTTGGTCATGACCACCATGAGCCCATGCTAATTTGTTTTTGTTATGGTTAATACAAAAAGAATGTACTCTGAGGTCCCATATTTCTGAAAAAACTGTGTTTTATAACATTTAAAACGATTCTTACTTATCTAGTATACAAGTTAATACATAAATGATATTGCGTTACAACATGTATCAACATTATTAAATCAGTAGTAAATTTATAGGTTCGGAATAATTAATGATCATATAGTTCATATCATTAATGTTAAGAGTTCCAGCACATTAAGCCCCTCCTGGATATAAAACAAATCTGGGATTTGGTATATAATATATATTTTCTGTTTTTTTTCTACCTTTTGTTTGCTTACATGTTACTATAAAATATTTGAAGTCCAAAGTTACAGATTCTTCCTTCAACTATTAAATTTCTGTCGCTCACATTTACGTGCAATGAGTGTTCTAAGTAGTTGGCAAAAGCTCGATTTCCTAATTAATATTTATTTTATTTTTATAAGGGATTTTTTTTTTTTCCGGTAGAACCTGCTGCGGCTATAGAGCAGAACGGGGTTAAGTTTCGCATGTGCGTGACTTAACCTCGTCCATCGGATTGAAATTTTGACGGTCAGTATTGATTTAAAACGGACATCTGTTCTAATTTTACGACACATGTCGTTTTTTTTAAAGAGATAGTATGTCCTTAAACATTTCGTATGTACTGAAAAAAGACTGTTCATAGAACCGAACCCTCGGTGATAACCACAACAATAAAAGCAGTCATAATTGTCATTTCTCAATGTTTGAGGAAAACAATGTAGAGAGAGTTGAAGAAGAAGACTACTCTTTGGCCATTTGGTGGAGTGGATTCAGCTTCTTTTATCTTCATCCGAAATATGCAAATTTGTTTTTGTTCTTCTTCTTTTTTCTGTCCATTTGTTGATGGACTCTAAAGAATAGTCTTTATTAACCAATCAAATAATCTTAATTAGAACAATAAATGCCATTCTAATCACTACACAATGCAATTGACCACTCTTTTTAGAGTAATTTTATATTGGTAGGCTACTAAGTTTAAAACTTACATCCAAGCCAATCAATACAGTACACGTAGGAAAGAGAATTGAACTTACTTCCATTCTCTTTCCTACATGTATTGCACTAATTGGTTTGGATGTAACTTATAAACTTAGTAGCCTACCAAGATAAAATTTCTCCTCTTTTTATTGCGGCTATATGATATTCGTTTTAACATTTTAATTACGCAAAATTTTATTCATAAAACTTAAATTAAAATGGGTAAACTCTATTAGATGTGGACGCAACATAATTAAGAAATGTTACAGAGAGTGTCATAGAGGATCCCGGTGATTCTTTTGAGGGTGGGGGTGGTGTCACACAGGATCCTATGCCACACTTCCTGTAATATTCTCTAATTATATCGTTTTTACACCCTAATGATAAAAGAAAGTAACATTTTGTTAAAAAATTTGCTAATAATATGCAAACGATAATGTCTTATCATTACTTTTTGGCTGGAGTCATATCATTACTTAACGACGTCGAAATATTTGCTAATTGTGATTTTTAAATATCTCCTCAGAGCCCATTCGCTTTTCATTATAGGCCCAACGACCCGAGCCCAATATTTAAGACCCATTTCTGACTTACCAAATCCCTCCCTATAAATACCTCATCAGTTCCCATTTTTATTTTTATTTTTGGCGGGAAACCATTCATCATTTTCTCTGAGCTTCTTCAAGACTCAGTAATGGCGAAACTATCAGAAATAACCTCTCTCTTTGCTAATTTGGCGTCCAATCTCCAAACCCTAGATCCAATGGTCAGTGATAATGAAGACGATCAAGATCTCTCCGTCACGATTTCCGAACTGAATCGCTCTCTCAACTTGAGCGAAACTCATCCTAGGGTTAGATTTTTAGACAGTGCCTTATCTCTCATGTGCTTCACTACTCCTAAGGTCAGCTCTCATATGATACAAATATGAATAAATTTTTTATCTCTCATGTGTTTGTCGCGATGGTCAAGTGTTTTATTGTTATTGCTAGGTAACGGGTTCTAACTTTGGAAACAATCTATTTATTAAAAAAAATAAGGGTAAGGTTGAGTATATCGGTTCCTTCCCTTACCTTGATGATGCGGGAGCCACTAGTACGACCATTTTTTTATTGGCTAATTATTTATTAATTTTATTTTTTGGTTGTTCAATTTAGGTTTTTGAATCGTTGATTGTTCACAATGTGGAAACAATCATTGCTGTTTTATCATCTTTGCTTCAGTGTAAGGTTTTAAGAGTTGGTAAAGATGAAATTTTGCGAGTAGGTGGATCAATTTCCGGTCAAGATTGTGGGGAATTGTTCAATGCGAGTGTTGAGATTTTGGACAAATTGGAAGGACATGGAGGTATGTTTTGAACGTTCATTTGCGAATGGCGCCGTATATTTAGGCGGGAATATGGTCCTGGATGCGCGTCAATTGCATCATGTCTCACATTTTGCATGTTTACCATATTCCTGAAAAGTGAATTTTATAGCTTAATTATGTTGAGTACTATTGTTTGAAAAGATTATTCTGCCCAAATTCCAAATGCAAGGCTACAAATAGTTCTCCAATACGTGGAAGATGAGTTTTTTGTTAGTTTGGGTCCTAATAATTTTGAATAGATGATACATTTGCAATTTTCAATTATTTTATTTAATGTTTAATTTTTATATACAGAACGCTAGTTTCATCCTTGAAATCAAATAGTTAATATGTTGATACGTTTTATTCGTCTAAAGAGTTCTTTCATATGTTCAGTGTCATTTGGATAATTGGATTCAATAGTAGAGGAGGAAAACATACAAATATTTAGGACTTTTAGGATCATACCCAATGATGGGGGAGGGGGGGGGGGTGTTATTGTTCGACCTTATTGCGTATCCCTTGAAGAAATGGACGAATTGTCAAGTTAATGATACTTTGAAGTTTTATTTTATTTCTTGTAGGAGATCTCTCTCTTTCTATGTTGCATGCTGTAGTAAGGGTGGCAGTAATGGCGTTGGGCTCTCCATTCACCTTGGAATCAGATACTAATCTTAGCGTCCAATATGGTGATGCATGGAAATCTTCTTTTGCAAAGCTACTTTGCCATATCCCAAAAGAAGTTACGGTTAAAAATGGAGAAGTACCACTAAGGTATGTGAGGTCGAGTTTTATCATAGCATTTTGTTAAGTTACTATTCTATTGTTAGAACAGAATTTCTGACACTATTGCCATATGTTAGTTTATGTCTTAGCTGATCAAAAGAGGTGCATATATTGCTCCTCAGTGACCTGCTGAGACGTTTGTTTCATACTCTACTGTGTTTTATTTTTCCTTTCCAGGGTTGATAAAGGTTCAGACAGTAAGTATACAACAAATTTGAGGGTGAGGTCAAGGATTTAATATGACAATTAAGACTTTGAGTGTGCTTGTATTTTCAGGGACATCTTATTTGTAACCTTTTTGGGTGACATACTTGAGAATATTCTAGCTGATGGTGTCAGTTCTAGATACATATTTGATCAACAGAAGATCAGCTTTCGCTTGATAGTTAATGGCAAGGAATGGCCTTAGATTTGTTGTAAACATACAAAAAATAGCTTGAGTAAGCAAATATGTTTCTGAAATTAGTTTTGCATATCTTGTTGACATTCTTCTAAACTCCATTCTAATAATCTGTCTATGCAAGATTGTCTGGTTATCATCTTTTGAAATTTGAAAAACATTCTAGACAGACTGTTGCTTTCCTTTGTGCTCTTCTCCCTTTTGTAAACAAGCTCCCTCTTTGTTGTCTAATATGGTAATTTACTGCTGTGGAATGATACTAATGTTATCGTCTAACCTTAAATCCCTGTGGTTTTGAAATTACAGGTTGCAGCTTTGGTTTCTTGACTTTGAAATTTTAAAGTGTGACATATCACAAATTTTGCAAGAGGTGAATACAAGACCTTTTCTCTGCCTGGGTGTGGAATTTTATCAGAGGGTGGAATGGCGTAGCATCATAATATGCTTGGCACTGGCTCCTGCTATGTTTATTGAGGCGAGGGCTCTGTTGCATAATTGGTTCCTACTCACGTAGGTGTAGTCTTTTTGTAAACGGTAACAGTAATAATCTGATCATATAAGTTAATCAAACAGGAACTTAATGATACCATTGACAAAAATTAAAAGGACTATAGAATTATAGTTTCTCCTCTACAGCTCAAAATTAAATGTGCAAACTAGGTTTGTTATTTTCATGCCATTTTTAGGTATACTGTTTATATATCTCGTCAAAAAATTTGCTAGATGTAATCATTTGCTGCAAATGGTACTTCGTGATAATTTATATGATCTGTTCATTAGTTTCACAACTAGCATTGGAAGTAGGAGAGTTAAGAATGAGCTTCTGTCATCTTCTACCAAAACTGAAGCATGGTAATTTTGATTTCATAATTTGCCTTCGAATTTTTTAATGAGATTAGATTGTATACTTTGCATAACAGGGGTTTGGCTTCTATTTTGAAACTTCAAATTGAGTTGGTCTCTGTGGTGCTAGATATTGTTTCTAGACCAATGTGGTGGGGTTTATCAATGGAGACTGGGGCAAAGATGCCGTTCACTCTTGCATATTTTCCCTACAAGCATCAATTAATAAGAACTCTGGCTGGACCGTTATCCTGGGAAAGTTTTCAGCATCTAGTGCACAAGATAACCAGATTTTCGTCTCAAAAACATTATCATACTAGCTCTCAGCAAGGTCCAGTTAAGATTGATATAGTGGATCATAAATCTATGTGGTACACTATTGCTCTAGAACCAATAAATCAACACGACATTCTTCCTGACTTAGTTACTTTAGAAAAACTTATTTCTTTTTGTTTCATAACAGGGCCATTGCTATGAACTTCCCAGATCGGTTTCTTTTTGCCTCTGTATTACTCTTCTCTGGCCCAAGTTCCTTGATCAGCGTTCATTTTAGTTGCGTCATTGGTTCTGCTAAGACTGATGAAATCCCTCGAGAGGATGTGCCATATTGTGCTGTGGCAGCAAGGTATATTGCGTGGATTCTAAATCCCTCTACTGAATCTCATCAGGATTTATTAGTAGAGTATCTCACTAAAATATCAGGATCATGGGTTTTGAAGAAACTCAGTTCAGATAAAAGCAGCAAGGCATCTAGTAAGTATAAAGAAGAAGTAAGGCAACTTGGATTAGATTGTCCCGGAGACAGGACATGCCTTAAATATGATGGCCCTACAATTTGGGTCAGGCTCAAGGAATTTCAAGACATCTACATGAGGTATTGCAGACAAGTCGGAGTTACTGCGTCCAGTGAAGCACAAAGATCCCAAGGATACCTCTGTCAACAGAGTAGATTATTTAGAAGGATCGCCATGGGTATTTTGGTTGGGTTCTTGGACGATATAGATGAAGTGGGTTGTGAATTACTTTTGCATTATGCTGCAACTGGTAATCTTTTCCAATTGCCAGGATCAGAATACGTTGGAATGAAGCCTAGGCAACATAACCGTGGATGGAAAGAAGTCCCAACTAATTGGACGGAGAGGTATACGGTGCAAGAGGCCTTCGAAGCTGCCAGTCTCGTCTTTGATCTAACAGATGTAATTGAGAACATGTCAAGTTCCCTGTTTGAAACTGAAGAAATCGGCTTAAATTTCGTGTTCCATGTGAAACTAAAGATCGAACAGTATCTAATTAAGTGTGCCAAGAGGATTCTCCTACTCGTAACCGATGAAGATGATAGACTACTGATGCTTACTGATCTCTGTAATAGCGTAGTTCGATGGATGCATCAAGGAGAAGACGTCTTTCAGGAGCACAAAGAACTAAATGTTATCATTGAAGCCTTGAGATGTCTATCGGCTTCCTCCTGATTCCTTAGGACACTTGCAAAGGAGGAGGACCAAGTCCATTTTCCTTTTAGGACAATATTATGGACTTTAGAGAGAGTTGAAGTTGACTTATTTTGTTTCGAGAGAGTTTGAGTTGACTTATTTTGTTTTGTTTTTAAGTTAAAAGATTAGTAGATTGATAAAATCTTTAACGAATGCAAACGATAATCAATTGGTGGACCGACGTATAATATATTGGTCCATATTTGTCCAGGACGGATATGTGGAATTAGCATAAATTCGTCGTACCTAAAAAATTCTCCCAAAAAAAAAGTGTCATGTGTATTCATGGCCATTATAATTAAGTTCATTCCCAAAACAATGTCCCCCACAAGGTTGTCGTCTGTACTTTAAAACCTGTCATTACCGTTAATTTTTGAAAATGACGTATCAGGGACTAATATTTATTTTCATGGACAAAACCTAATTATTCAAAACTGTGCAACATTGTTTTACTGTACTATTTTAAGCAAGAATTACAATCCAAAACTGTGAAAAAATAAAAATCAGATTTTTTTTTTGGGTATGATTTTACACTCAGGATAGGATTTACTGAAAATGAAAAAGATAAAGACTTTCTCTGAATTATTAATGGTCCATCTTTGGGAGGTCTCTGCCCATATTCTCCCATGTATTTAAACATGGACCAGCTATAATGTGACAGCTTTAAAGATTCAGAGATCTTCTTGATTATGATGATCAAAACCTTATTCATATAAATGGACAATCTAATACATTAAATAATCTTAAGGTTTGTGGATTTCTATTAATGGTTCATTTTAGGAGTTGACTATGTTGTTCTTTCTAGTACACAAAGAAATTACTTCATATAGTCAGGGACGAAGTCATAATTTTTAGGTTGGATGTTACAGAAAATGTTGAGGGCGAATTTGATCAAATATTTACATATAAAATTTACTATATCTAGTTGTATTTTTAAAAATTTCGGTGCGATTGCCCCCACCCGCCCCTGTCTTCGTCACTGCATATAGTAATGTGGTTTTTTTAAACTTTTGTTTATCGAGTGAGGGAAATTATATTTATCACAATAAATAAAGAGATTTAAGAAGTTGGGAGGAAATTTAAACAAAAGACCTATACCACATAAGGTCTCAATATTAACCAGTTGATCAACGCCTCATTGACATATAATAATGTGATTAAGAGCATCCACACTGGGGTTGCATGAGATGGCTGTTTCACTTATTGAGCGTCGCATCCAAGGTAACCCCATTGTGTGCATTTGCTTCAAAATCTAATGTGACATCTTAAGTCTCAAAAAGTGTTTCAAGCACCCTCTTAGATAGACGTGCTACATTGTGGAATCTCTAATTAGTCCAAATCTCACCAACTTTTCTAAATCAATGTAGGTTTTAAGCACCCTCTTAAAATGCGTTATAATTATGGATACTCTAATTATTCCAAAACTCCTCAACTTTTCTTAATTTGAGTCTCAAAATAAGTTTCAAAATTTGAATTCAAAATAAGTTTCGAACTAATTTAAAATAAAAAAGTCCAAAATTTTGAAGTTAATTCAAAGATTTTTAAGGCTCATATTTAAACTCGATTTTGACGAAAATTTAAAAATATAAAAATCTACAAAATTTAAATAACTATAATATATTTTGTATAGATATTATTAAATGATAATATAATAATATTTTATTCATTTAAATACATAAAAACATGTTTGTGGACTTTCCCGTTAATACGTACATAATTGAGCTCCGGTTATTTAAAATTCGAGCTTAAGATCATAGAATTCGAGGTCGAGGTCGAAAAAAATTGAACTCGAACCGAAACTGGACAGCTCCATAGTTTGATCCGGTAGACCCTATTAGGTGTTCGATTTTCTTTTGAGCTCGACTCACATGGGTGCGGGCCCAACCCGATTTACTTCTTCTGGTTCTGTTTTTTAATAATAAATCAATTGTGAATTTGGCATTGTATATTATTTTTTTGATGAAAATTTTGGCATTGTGTATGATCTGTGGGATTTTTTCTTTCTCCAAAAGAATTTCAAGTGTGATGTTTTTAAAAGGGAGTTAAATGAATTAAAATTAGAGAACTTAATTACTAATTCAAACATTAGTACATACCCTTCAAAAGAAAAAAAAAAAATATAGGATCTTTCAGGATTCTGTATTTCGTTATATGTCTTATTCTCTATCTCATCAACAGGAAGATGATATGTACATTTTTTAAATTAAAAGATTTATAAACCGTATATAAAAGTGAACACATGACAAGTTGACAACTATTTATTAGTGGGATAAATGATAAGACATAAATTCGGAACATAAGATTTTTCCCACAGTTCATTCAATTATGTTCCAAAATTCTTTTTGAAAATTGATATTCGCACATCTAATTTTATTTCTTGCACTCATTTTCCTTATTTTATAATGAAAGACCTTATTGCCTTTGACTATAGCTTTCTTAAAGTGTTAGATTTGATTGAATTTATTTTTTTTTTTATTTTTTTTATTTTAAAACTAGACCATTTATAAGTATGGTCTAGTTTATTACAATTATTTATTATTAGACCTCTCCAGAGGAGGTCGACCTCACCAGAGGAGGAGTAGTAGAAGCCCGGCTGAGCGGGTGCCCCGTGAGGGGAGTAGTAGTAGAAGTCCCGTTGAGCGGGTGTCGTAGAAGAGCCCGTTGAGCGGGTGCCCCGTGAGGGGAGTAGTAGAAGTCCCGTTGAGCGGGTGTCGTAGAAGTCCCGTTTTGAGCGGGTGCCCCAAGAGGGGAGTATAAGATCCACACAAGGGAGCCCAAAGAAATGACAATTTAAATCATTCCCTTGTGTGAGATATAGGGATTGAACTTGGGACCTAAGCCCCAAGTGTGATGGCCTTACCCACTTGGCCATCCAATCCTTATTTTGATTGAATTTATTAAGGTTGGGTATTAAGATATTTTCACTAATAAAATAAAGAGACGAGGAGTGCAAGAAGTTAAAATATGAGTGCAGATATCACCTCTCTTCTTTTTGTATTGAGTATTTTCTAATTAAAATTTGATTATTTTACTAGTATTATTATAGATATGAATAGCAATTAACAATAGTAATATTATAAGTATACTACTCTCCGTCTTTTTATGCTCTTCATCTCTTTTCAAAATACATGTTTTTTTTTCCAATGTTTAATGTGATTTTCTAAAAATACTCTTATTAGGGCAAGAAGCATGGCAATCAAATTCGCGAGTTGACTTGTAGAATGGTACGATTCTACGAGTTTTAAGGGGTCTTACGTGTTAGATCCTATGTAGGATCGTTGATCAAGTAGGCTCGGTGTAAACTCGTGGGACTGAACTCGGGAACGTAAGATCGTACGATCCTACGGGCCAACCCCGAGTTAGATATTTTCTCTTTCGGGTCTGGTTGAGCTAAAACCCGATCTGACAATTTTAATAAAAAAAGTGATTTTTCATTTTAGATAAAAATATTCTATCAACTGAAACTCTGCGGTTCAATATTATCTGTTCAATTCCGTGGTTTCTTCAATCTCCTCAAGCCTCTTTAATCTTCATCTGCCGACCAAATTCTTCTCTTCTTCGATCTACATCAATTTTCTTTTTTGCCTCTATTTTTTGTCTCCAAAATTTTCCTCTGTCATCGACTCGAAAAACGAAAAGGTAATTTGAAACCCTAAACTCGGATTTGATCGATTAAGTTATTAGATCAAATAATCAATGTTAGAATCAATGTTATTGAATTTTGATGGTTCCAATTGTTGAATCCCTAGTAGAATTTTTTTATGTTTTTCCGGTAAGAGTTTTTATATGAGTAATTGAGTTTCAGAATTCTAAGACACATAACATAATACCATTTTCCTATGACTCTGTCATTTGATGAATATTTGTTTAATACTAGCAAATATCCTAAGATTCTGAATTTTTTTAGATTTCATCTAGAGCAATTAGTATAGCACTGAATTAATTAGTATTTTTTAAATTAAGTAGGATCTACAATCCGAGTTATGATCCTACGATCTTTCTACGCCCTTCCGATCCAACGTAGAATCTCGAATTTGACTGCATTGGCGAGAAGAGTTATGGGTTTATGTTTGAGAATAGACTAACTATTTAAGAGTATAAGAGTAAAAACATCTCTTATCTCTACATTTTTTTTGGTCTATGTTAAACTACCTAACGAAGTTCTATTATGAAAATGATAGAGTATTATATATAAGTGAATAAATTTGGAGTTACATGGCAAAATAAATAAAGAATAAATATGGGGGTCGGGTATGGAACGGGCCAAGTTTAGTCAAATTGGAGCTCTGCCTGAATTTAATCCTGGCTAGACGATAAAGTCAGGTCGGTTCAACAACATGCTGAAAGGGTTGGGCTTAGACTGGCCCGACCCAATTGACCGTCATGGGCAGAAAGGCGGCTCCTCCATGCTGCATAATAAAACCCTAACAACACGTTTGATACGCTGTAATGAAATTAAATCTCTTTCCAGGTAAAATCGCTTTCCACCCAGAATGACTTCAGAATACTCTTTCTATTCCAGTGATTGGAAGGTAAAGCTAAAATGGAATACCGATTCCTTTTATGTGTTTGGTAAAACTATATTTTAATATCAGAATTGAATTGAATTAAACAGAATATAACCTAAATGCCCTTTTAGCATATACTAGTGATAAAACCTAATTAAACATTCATTACAAAATCTTATTTGAATAACATTGACATTATATATATATATATATATTATTGAAACATAATTTTTATTAAAATGTCAACATAGTAATAAAAATATCTTTACTTTTAAATTTAAAAATAGATAAAAATTATTACCAAGAAAAATAAATATTTATAAAATTACCATTTATGAAATTATACTAAGTGAAATAGAGTATTTATGACTAAATATGAATACGTTTCTATATAAAATGAACGTAATAATTAATTAAAAGAGGGGTATAAATATCAGTTACTATTTATTGATGATTTCAACTTCTCCTAGAAAGACCATTCCATAGGTTTTGGTGTGGAATGACCTTTCCCACTTCTTCCTGGAATCGTCATTCCTGTGGAATGATCATTCTCATTTCAAATTGCCATACTAAACGTCGGAATGGAAAGAGAAGTGGGAAAGGCGTTTCCATTGCCGCGTACCAAACACGCACTAATTGAAAAGATCTCAAGAACGAAGAAAGAAGATCTCATGGGGTTCCATCTTTCTGCGGCCGCAGCTATATCTTTGCCCATGAATTTGGCCGCGATCGACCCAACCATGGTAAGCTTATCTAGAGAGAGGGAGAGAAAGAAAGAATGGGACATGTTTGATATGGATCAAAGTGTAATGTATCACCTGAATGACTATGGGTGATTTCGGACTCGATGCAAAATAGATGTTTAGTCCCGTACGTGCGAACACCTCTCAGTTATTAGATGTGTTGATCTGATGCTCTTTTTTATTAGATTAACAACAGTTTTACAATTTTAGAATTCTCTCCATCTCAAATTATTTGTCGACTTTATATTTTGTACGAGAATTAAGGTTTTATCAAATTCTATAATAGGATATGGTAAAATGTTAAACATAACCCTAATTAATTTTACTCACAATTTAATTTTACTTTTTTTTCTCTTTCAATTCTTCCTCCTCCAGCGTAAGGGGTAAGATTGGAAAATTAATAATTAATTAGTGCTTTATTTAGAAAGAAAACCGCTAATTTGGATAAGATTAAAAAAAATGTAAACGGATAATTTAAAATGGAGAAAGTACCTATTAGTAATGTTCATTACTGTAAAATGGATGTTTTCAACCGTTCGATGAAAATCAACCCCAAATAGGGAAAAACATTTTTCCTAAGACTCAATAGTCAATATATCTTGACTCACTCTCTTCTCACATAAACCAACCTCAACAATTTAGAAATGAACCTTACTTTAATAAGTGAGACTAAATTAATGTAAAAAAGGAATAAATAAGTATGTAATGAAATAATCAAATGTTTCACGAACAAATATCTTACATGTGAAAATAAATATTTGTTCTACACTAAATCTGAATTGCGATGGACCCTAAGAAATCGTGGCACAAAGATATGAAAAGTACCTGCACTTGGACAGACATGTTACTGCTGACAAGGAAGATGATAAATTATTTTTAACGGTGTCTCCACACCCTAACAGGAGTGACCATAAATCATCATACGTGGCCTTTCTCGTGATCGTAAAAATTAATGTATGTCTCTCCATAATTCTGACTATATCAATTTAATTTCTTCTTTTATTTAAGCCGCAAATTTAAGATAATTGTATCATCCAATAAAGACAAAAAAAAAGTTCATACATATATTTTTCAGTTCCGATGGATATTTCTGCCTTCACTTCATTCTTCAGTTAATAAATAAATAAATGTTCCCTGTCTTTATGATCTCATTAATTTAGTGAATCGGTTTTTTTTTTTTTTTGAGAAAATTTCAGATTTTCATTATATCATTTCTAACATTAATGCAGTGAATCGAATTATATCATTATAATATGACTATAAACAGGGTCAGGTAGAGCATATAAATGACTGAGGCGGTTGCCTAAAGACACGATAAAAAAAAAGTTCCGATAAAAATATTGTGTAATAAATAATTATTAGTTGTATCAATTAAGTAACGATTAAAAATATTATGTATGGAGATTGAACTATTAGAATATCGTGATTATAATACTTTAATAAATAATTTAGTTGCTAAAAATGCTAGAATATTAAGATAAATAGTTATAAATTAGGCATTCCGTCAAGGTGAAGTACATTTCACGACCACTCGTGTACCTCTTCGGAAAGCTTTCACGACGAGGGTGATAAATTAGAGCTGCTTGTATACTAATAATTTATAAGAAATTGATTCTTCACCTTTAACGGAAATTGTATTCTTACATTTTAAATACCGACGAGGCTACTATAATAGTACTCGTGATGATGTGTTAATCCATTGTGATATACCAGGGAGACATTCAAGTGCTTGGTCACAATATAAGAATGGAGTATTAGCTTGTTTATAAATTTATCCTTTTTATTCATGTTATCATTAATTTGACTGATATTTGAATCCTGGAATTTCATTTTTTGGACCATTAATTTGACTAAAATAGTGCTTATTATTAAACAATGTGGACTAAATCGTCCTTGTCCTTTAACCTAAGGGTACTAAAGTGCAATTAACACAAAAATATATAGAACCTATGTAAAAATGAAAAAAAAGGAGAAATTCTAAGAAAACAAACAAGATACGCAACAACTTTTTAGAAACGGAATAAATGATGAGACAAATGGTGAAACGGAAGGATTAAATTTGTCTAGAATTTCTCTAACATGATACAAATTGTAACCCGAATTGATCATGAAAGTGGTTTGACTGAAAATAATACTTTTTTTGTGTGGAGATTAGGACCGTCTCGAACAATACTGAGACCCTGTATTATTTATCAAAGTTAGACCCCTCAAATTTTTTTAAAAAGTAGTGATTTTTTTTTTTGAATTCCGATTGGGCGGTTGTCCCATATAGGGGAGAGAGAACTGCCTCAGACGAGGAGAAGATAACCCTAGAAAGGGAGATTAAAGCTTGTCGCACGCAGGCGGAGGGTATCGAACCCACGACCTTGAGGTCGTGAGCAGGCGCCTGCCCCACTTGGCTAGGACACCTTTGATCAAAGGTAGTGATTATTGGATAAAAAATTTGGATCAAGAAGGCATAATGTCACATTAAATTATAACAATCATTTTCATTTATACTCTTTGATCATTATTTGATCCAACAATCATTATTGTTATAAATGTCAAACATAATTATAGACTCAAGTTTCAAGAGTGAAAACAATCATAATATTAGGTGGAGATATAATGATTTTTATTAATATGTTAAGTAATTATTTTTTTAAATTTGGGACCCCATAAAATGTGAGGTTCAATTCTGTAGGACACTTTGTGCCTGTACAGAGCCGGGCCACAAAATATCATTGTATTCTCTCTGTAACAGTGATCTGGCAAAAGTAAAAATAAATATATATTCTGTCTGTTTATCCGTGAATATAGATCATATTAACTGAACTACATTATTATTGTTGTGTATTGATTCCTCTTGCTTCGTTGCAATTTCTTAATCACACGAAAATGCATTGTTTGACTAAATAAATATATATAATGATTATAACTTGTTGAGGAGAAAAGATTCCATATTTTCTTTATTTTAACTTTGACTGCGCTGTAAATTATTAGATTATATTATTATCTAGGAATAAAACTAAATGGTAGAGGAAAATTGTTGGAAATATGGTTAGTGAATGCAAAATTTGTGGGTATCCCACATTGTTTTATTTGGTGTTTCTTGTTCACTTAATAAGAAGGGAACCAAAAAGTTAGAGTAAATGTGTGAGTATGGCAGAGCTCCCGCGGGTGCACACAAGGTTCAACCGGAGTTCAACCGAGACTAATATAAAACATTAGTTCGGGTAGATTATATAATACATTAGTCCAATAGCCAAGAGTTACCAATTTTAATTGGATTCATGAATGCTAGTAAATTCAGCAAACTCTTGGAGTGAACCAGCTTCACTATATACTTTTACAAACAGTTTTTTGGTGATAGTTGCAAGCTCGTCGGCAGTTCGCTTGTGGAACTTCCAGTGCTTGTGAAGGTTCTACTTGCAGATCATCTTATCCTGGGAATCGAACACCTTCAAAAATCCTAAGCACCAGAGGGAAGAAGGCGAATTCGGTTTAAGGATATTGTGTATTTCACAAGATTTGATCTAGTTTGTAAAGTTATCTGTTTCTCATATATTTTAGTGAATATTATTTCTACAAAAATAAAATAGAAAAGAAAAACTAATTAGATAGATAATAATATGGGTGTGTCATGTGTGGGGAGAGGTGGGGAGCTGTTTATCTGTCCATTTGCCTGCGACAGCTTTGAATGTCTTTTGACAATACTAAGGTAAGCGATGAGAGAAAATTCTGCCATGAAGAAGTTGCCCATTTCTGACCCCAAAGAAGAACAATTCAAGAAGAAGCATATTATCAACTAACTCATGTAAAAAGGGATCTTACAATTTTTTTATTTTTTTTTAAGCAACGTCAATTCCCCCTCACTATTTACTAAAATGAAATAAGTAAGTAGCGAGGGCTGAATTGAATCCACTGCAGTGCAAGTTAGATGGTGGAGATATTGTCACTTGGTGATAGCATAACCTTATAGAGCAAAGTATTGAAGCGCTGGATGGGCGGTTCTTGCATGGGAGAGAAAAAGCGCGCCATAAGAGGAACACTAAAAAAGGAGACAATTAAGCTTGCCCTATTGTATGGGGAGAGTATCGAATCCACGACCTCATGGTCGTGGGCATACTCTTGCCCCACCCTTTGATTATAGAGCAAAGTATATTACAGAATTTTCCAGTGGATTGAGAGTGAAGTGTGAAGGTACAAGAAAGAATATGTGTGGCTAAGATATTATCTTGTCCAAATATTAAATATTATTCATTAATTTTATGAAACTATAAGATTAATCATGGCCGAATGCAACTTTTGAAGATAGGGTTCTGTCATATGGTCGTGTGGTAGCATTCTGCTCTTTTCCTTTTTGGTTTTTTGTCTTTTTTATTATTATTTATAAACTTGTTTGTTTGGTCGCCATGGAGTCACGTGAATCTCTAAGCCAATTACTTTTGCTTCCTTTCCCTTCTTTCTCCCTATATGAAAAGGTTAATTATAATATGTACAATGTGGTTCACATTCATTCACATCAGGAAAAAGTAATTTTTTTACTGATATAAATGAATTTGAACCTCATGATCAATTAGACCACGGTTCATATCATAATTTTCCTTATAAAACCATTTTTTCTAAAGGTTAATTATGATATGTACCATGTTTAATAGATCATGTTGTTCAGATTCATTAACATCAGGAAAAAAAAAGTAATTTTTCTGCTGATATGGATGAATCTAAATCACATGGCCAATTAGACCACGGTTCATATCATAATCTTCTTTATAAAAAACATTTTTCTAAAGGTTAATTATGATATGTACCATGTTCCATTAGATTATGTAGTTCAAATTCATTCACATCAGGAAATAAAGTAATTTTTCTGCTGATTTGAATGAATCTGAATCACATGATCAATTAGACCACGGTTCATATAAGAATTTTCATTATAAAAACATTTTCCAACTCTTCTCGTTAGGCCCTTTTTAGACATCCTCTCTGTTCACTTCTCTTGTCTCTCAGTTTCTCATCATTCAAATCACACAAAAACAAAAGTCCTTTTTATTTTTTTCTTGGTTTGCTTTCTCTATTTTCCTCATGATTTCTAACTACATGAACTCTTCTCCTTCTCCATTTCCTAGTGAAGATCATCATCAAAATCATCAATCTTTTTGTTCCAAATTACCAATCTGCTTCTTCTTCATCTAATTCTCTTTCTTGTCATGTTTTTTTCAACTCATCATCTACTCAGGATCAAACTGAATTTTACCCTACTATGATGTACCACCCACCCCATCATCAAGAGGTGAGTAATTAATTAGGGTTTGTGCTATGGTTCTTTTTTTGTTAATTTGATCTTGATCAGGATCGCTTCTTTAAGTCAAGAAAGATTAGCGTCGCAACAACTCCCAAATTCGACAGCCTTCTATGTTCTCTAAATAATAAAATAAAAATTTAAAGATAAAGACTCACTTCCTCAAGTAAAGGAAGACTTGTCTAGTTATAACACAACACTTCGACTCGTAACAATAGGTCCTGAATTCGTTTAGCCCTCTCGACTTCCACAAAGTTTTTTTTTGTATTTTAATCGCAATTAATCTTTTTATCGTGTAGGATGAAAATCCAGGTGGATCATATGATCTTGAGAAGAAGGATATTGGCAGCAAGAAGAGGTTGAAGCTAACTTTGTGGAAAAATCATGAAAAACAAACTGATGATGATCAAGAAATTCCAGCTAAGTGGATGTCTTCAAAGATGAAGAACTCAGCAGCTAATAAGGTTGAAGATCAGAAGCAAGCATATTCTTCTTCTTCTTCATTTGATCAAGCTGCTGATCATTTGAGTAGCAACAGTTCTTCTTACAATAGCAATCCCCCAATTAGGGTTTGTGCTGATTGCAACACTACTAAGACCCCACTTTGGAGAAGTGGCCCAAAAGGTCCCAAGGTGTACTAACTCTACTCTCTTCATTAAATTCCAAAAGACTTTATCATTTTTAAATTACTCTCCCCCTTTTTTTTTATAGAAAATTAATAAAAAAAATTGGATATTTAATTTTAGGACAGAGGGATTAATACAGAACACACATACATTTTCAATTTAATATTAAAAAAAGATTGTGATTAGAGATGACCTAATGAGAAAATTCATGACCTTAGTTTCTTTTTACCTTCTGCATATAATAGGACAAGAATTCTTTTATGTAATGTCTATGACAGTTAATTAACAGGTCTAACCGGTAAGATGAGTGTAATCTCATGATTCTAACCAGAGTTCAAACCTCTTCTAAGATATATTAACACTGTGTACACCATGAAGTAGATGTTGTAGGTCAAAAAATAAAATAAAATAAATGTCATGTACAATTTAAACTATTAGAAAAATAATGTCCATGACAATATTTTCTATAACTTTGTAATTATATACTTAATATTTTGAATTATATCAATACAACTCCATTACAAACAAATTAAACAAATACTCGTGATTAATTTTTCAGTCACTTTGCAACGCGTGTGGAATTCGGCAAAGAAAGGCGAGAAGGGCTATGGCGGCAGCAGCAGCAGCAAACGGGACAAGTCTGAACACTGAGACAGCAACAACATTAAAGATGAAAGTGCAAAACAAAGAGAAAATCAAGAATTCCGTACAATTCAAGAAAAGGTGCAAAGTCACTTCGGAA